>OU911041.1:31492012-34424040 GCA_918358695.1 Melinaea menophilus ssp. n. AW-2005 | reverse complement strand
GACCCGCCACCCTAAACAGATACCTCCCGAAGCATCCGTGCCCCGAAAGGATCTGCGTCAGGTGGAAGGTCATCCCCCCGTGCCTACGACCGACCCAATCCGAAAGGATGGGACCGATCGCCAGGGCAGTCGATTTACCAGCGTTGGGCACTCTGAGCCTCTCGCGCCATGTGACGAGCAGCTCCTCATGCGCCCTGCGCCTCCACTCCGACTCCCCACCCTCCCCCCGAAGACGGGCATCCCTCCTCCGTCGATACGCCTCCGCCAGCGTCATAGCGTCCAGGTCCCACGGTGGGGTCCCGGCTAGAGCGCAGGCCGCCTCGCACGAGATGGTGCGATACCCTCGGATCACCCTGACAGCCATGACCCTCTGCGCTCTGCACAAGAGGGCCCGATTGCGGGAGTTGAGTCTATCGGCCCATATTGGTGCCCCGTAGAGCGCTATGGACCTTACCACCCCGGTGTACAGACGTCGGCAGCTCATGCTCGGTCCCCCGACATTTGGGAGGACGCGACACATCGCTCCGGCTGCCCTAACAAGCTTCGGCGCTAGGCGCCGAAAGTGCTCGTCGAAGCTCCATCGACTGTCGAGGACGAGTCCAAGGTACTCCAAGGAACGCCCGACAGCGATGGAAACTCCGCCGACCACCACTCTCGACCCGGCCGGAGGTCCGTTCCGCGGCCCGTGAAAACACACAGCCACGGATTTGTGCAATGCAACCTCCAGCCCCAGCCTTCTAATGCGCGCCACTACCTGCGCGACCCCAGCGGTTGCCAGAACACTGGCCTCCCGGTAGCTGTCGCCGCGTGCCGTTACGAGAGTGTCGTCGGCGTAACAAGTTACTTCGACACCCCGTAAGTTGGCACCGCGCAGCACCCAGTCGTAGCCGATGTTCCACAGGAGAGGTCCGAGAACCGACCCCTGCGGAACACCGCACGACACCTCCCTACGAATCCAGCCGTCACCAGTCGGGTAGCAGACGGCGCGGTCGCAGAGGTAATCCGCTACGACGCGACGCAAGTACCCGGGCACGGCGTGGAACCTCAGCGCCTCCAAAATGGTCGCCCAGGGAAGGGTGTTGAACGCGTTGGCGATATCGAGAGACACCGCCAACACCACCCCGCCCCGAGACACCGAGGCCTCCGCCAGGGCCCTCACCCGACTGACAGCGTCGAGGGTGGACCTGCCCTTGCGGAAGCCAAATTGATGGTCGCTGAGATCCCGACCGGACTCCCCCAAGTGCTTGACGAGGCGAGCGGATAAAACCCGCTCAAAGAGCTTACCCGCCTCGTCGAGAAGCACTATCGGCCGATATGCCGATGGCTCGGCAACCGGCCGCCCCTCCTTGCGCAACAGTACCAGTTTCCCACCCTTCCACGTCCGCGGGAACCGGCCCTGCTGCAAACATGCGTTAAAGAGGCGTAGCACTAGTGGCTCTAAATCCCCTAGGGCCAAGGCCCAGGCGCGCCCGGGGATGCCGTCGGGTCCCGGCGCAGTGTTCTTCGACCGAAGCCGAAGCACTGCAGCCCCCAACTCATCCCCGGAGACATCCCGTGCTGCGTCCCAACGCTCATCCTCTACCGCCTCAGTCGCCGGCGCCATACGAGGTACTCGATAGTCGGTACCTCGGGGGAACAATGCCGTGACTACGGACTCCAGCAACTCCGGCTGGAGAGTCTTGGTCAGCGGGGGGGCCCACGGTCGAAGCTTTCGCCTCACCATCTTGTACGGCCTCCCCCACGGGTCCCTGTCCAGGGACTCCACCATCTCTGCTTCGGCCAGGTCTTTGGCTTTGGCGATGGCCGCTACGAAAGTCATCACTGCCTCACGATATCGAGTATAGTGCTGACTCTCAAGCTCTTGGTCTCGTCGCCGCCGCCTCCGACATCTGGTGTACTGGCGCCTGAGAGCCACGCAGGTCTCTCGGAGCCGCGATAGCTCCTCAGACCACCAGTAAACGCCGCGCCTCGGAGTCGCGGAACGTACGCGGGGCATCGCCGCATCGCAGATGTGCGTCATGGTCTGGCCCAGACGCACAGCTTCTGCCTCTACATTCACAGCACCTTCCGGCGCTCCTACCCAGGCCTGGACCAGAGCAGCCTCCACCAGCGCCTCCCTGTCCAGACGCTTCAGGGCCCATCGCGGGCCCTCCTCGCGCGAGGGTCGACTCGGGGCATTCGGCGGGGCGGGGAGTGCGGAGACGTCGAACCTCACGTAGCGGTGGTCCGACAACGTCTCCACATCCTCCATCACCCGCCAGCCTCGGATATGGCGCGCCAGGGTGGGATCGGCGAACGTGATGTCGACGATCGAACCGCCCTGTTGCCGCACGCACGTATGTACCGACCCGTGGTTCAGGACGACAAGACCGGACGCGACTACCCAGTCTTCGAGGACCTCTCCACGTGCGTCCGTGGCCGGGCAACCCCAAGCCATGGATTTGGCATTGAGGTCCCCGACCACGAGGACCCGACCGGGGCCACTCCTCCCGACGAGGGCGCCGACTTCGACCAGAAACTGTTCGAAGTCGGCGACACTGCGATTCGGAGAGAAGTAGACCCCGATCAGTGTCACGTTTCCGACGAGAGCCGAGACGTAGCCTCGACCCTTCGTCACTCCTCCGAAGACCGGGGATCCGGCCGCTGTCCGGGTCCCGATCGCCACCACACCGTCCCTGTCGCCGGCCCAGTCGTCCCCCGAAGGGACGTAGTAGGGCTCGGCGATCACGACGACGTTTACCAACCACTCCGCCATGCTTTGGAACAAGAGGTCCTGAGCCCTGGCGCAGTGGTTGATATTCGCCTGTAGAATCCGCATGGCCATCTTATTCGATGACCATGGGATCCTCTACGGGCCTGGAAGGCTGCTTTGAGGCCCTAGGACCTCTGCCAGCCTGGCCCGGCTTCCTTCCCTTCGGGGCGGGAACGCACTCCTTGGTCCCCACCCGATGCTTGGCCGGTCTGCCGGCCGCTGCGCACGTGACGCAGTGCGGCTCGGCAGAGCACTCCTGGGCCTTGTGCCCGGGCTTTCCACACCGATAGCAGAGGTCGCTCCTGTCGACCTCCGCAGTGCACTTGGCCCTGACGTGCCCCATCTCCAGGCACCGGAAGCACCGGAGGGGCCGATCGTCCAAGACGCGGACCTGCGCCGACACCCATCCGACGAGGAGCCTGCCACCACCGGACACCTTCTTGGCCGCTGCGACCGGGCAACGAACCCACGCAGCACCGAGGCCACCGGCGCCGACGGTGACAGCCCCGCAACGGACTTCGTCGACGTCGCACCCACCAACCCTAGCGACGGCCGTAGCCACGTCGACGCTGGACACGGAGTCGTCCAGTCCCGAAATGCGCATTTCTGCGCACTTCGTGGGTCTAGAGACCCTGACCTGCCCTTCGGGCAGTGACTCTCTTAGCTTCTTAGCGAGAGAGTCCGCCATACCCCCGGTATTCGCTCCGGGCAGTTCCAGGATGCGGCCACCAGTGACCGCCTTTCTAAACCTTAGGTCCTTAATACCTAGGTCGGCCAGGTTGACCTTTTGCTTCGCCTCCGACAAGACCTGAGCGTAAGTGACGCCAGTGGCCTCGGCTTCGGGAAGCAGAGTCAATACCACAGCCGTGGATCGTTCTACCCGGAGTTTTCTTTTGGGAGCGGGCTTTCCTTGTCCCTTCTTCGGCGGTTTTGCCGCTTTTGGCTTCGCCTGAGGCTTGGTAGGCCTCAGCTTTGCCTGCGACTGGCCCTCTTTAGGCTTCGCCTTCATCCCCTTAGCCTTCTTCACGGGCTCCGAACGAGTCTTCTGCGCCGACCCGCTGGGGCCCGCAGAGGGTTGAGATGCGGTCTTAACAGACTCTGAGGTCTTAACCGCCTCCCGCCTCTTGTCGGCCGCCAGCGGAGGCCGAAGCCTCGTCTCCGGCAAGAGCCGGTCCTCTATGGAGGCCAGTCGAGCGGTCACCATGGTCCCCACCTGGGACATGACCGCCCGACAGATCTCCTCCAGCGAGATTGTTTGAGGCTGCGTTGCAGGGGATGCAGCCTCCGTCAATCCGGTGGGAGAGGGCGCCGGACAGCCCTGCTTCCGTGCTCTCTCCATGTCTTCTCTTAATGTGGACATCTCCTTGCGGAGAGTGTCCATTTCGGCTTGCAGGCGAGCATTGTCCGCCTGCAGACGACGCGTCTCTTCTGTAAGAGTCCGCGATCCCAGGACTTCCACGGCCTCGGCTATTGAAGCCACAGCGTCCTTCAATTCGCGGACTATAGTCCCCTTAAGGTTTTTGGACTTTGTGGCGATTTTAGCAATGATCGCCAAGTCCTCGACAACCTGCTGCTTGGTCAGGGCCGCGGACCTATTACTGGGTCCGACGCCCGACTCAGCCTTCTCACCCGAGGCCGACGCTAGTTCGGCGGCTCGCTGTTCCCGCCTCTTGCGAGTGATAGCGACGCTTTTCTCAAGGTCTTCTTCGACCAACGCCTTGAACTCTTCCCGCTTTACAGCGAGAAGCGCTCTTTTGGCATCGGCCAAGCCGACGTACTCCCCCGTCGTCGGAGGCCGCCCTCGACCTCTGGTCGCAGACGCAGACCGCTCCGAATCCTCTTCAGACTGCGCCAACTCGGGGTTCGGGCGTCTTCTTTTCCGCCAAAGTTTCCCGCCTGTAGCGGGGCTTTGAGATCGTCCAGTGGCAAAGCTGCAGTCGGAGTCCATGTCCTCGTCCTGCCGCCCCGCACTGGATTCCCTGCTGGTGACGCTCCGCGTCATCCGCCTCTCCTTACTCGCTTCCCTCCTCGTCCTCCTCTCCTCTCCCTCAACGTCGTTTGTTTCTGTTGAATTTACCATAATAAATCCCACGAGTAGTGAGGAAATAAAAAGTCAACCCCGGCAGAGCCTCTTGCCCGGGTAACCCTAATACACCTGGAAGGTCGGGTGATATTCCAGGGTTGTGCGCTAGCGACTGATGAACTCCCCAGCCTCTCTTTCGAGCACCCCGACGTCACGCAACGAAACGCCGAGAATTGAGGATTTTTTATAGAGGTTTACTCCTCGCGGTCCGGCCGATTAAGGCAAGACCCTCGCTCCCCTGCAGGCTGCTTCACATGACCGCCACACCTGCAGGAGTTTACGACTCGACGGTGGCAAAAAATGCCTGCCCGACTGCACAGTTAAGTACCCACCGGACTCGCCGACCGACCGGCAACAGGGCCTCCGCTAACGACGACCACTGATCCGGACATGCCCTCGACCATTCGCCACTGGCATCGGGTCTGGGCCAAAACACCCCTAAAGTACAAAACACCCCTAAGTAAAAATTATATAATTAATTACTAATTACTACCTGAATTCCGCTTCGTGGAGTTGGGCCGGACATGAGTCGCAACTACCTGCTCCCATGTACCCACGCTGTCCGTACCACTCCGTACCGTACCTGCCAGTACCGGGCACATGTCCCGACTACCTGCTCCCGTCCGCGCTGTCCGTACTATTCCATACCGTACCGGCTAGTACCGGACACATGTCCCGACTACCTGCTCCGCGTACTACTCCATAGCGTACCGGCCAGTACCGGGCACATGTCCCGATTACCTGCTCCCGTCCGCGCTGTCCGTACCATTCCATACCGTACCGGCTAGTACCGGACACATGTCCCGACTACCTGCTCCGCGTACCACTCCATACCGTACCGGCTAGTACCGAACACATGTCCCGACTACCTGCTCCGCGTACCACTCCGTACCGTACCGGCCGGTACAGGCCAGTACCATACGGGTCCAAAGAACCCATAGTGATAACAATTGTCAGTGAAATGAAAGAAGCCGACAAGACTCAAGATTCCTGGACACACAAGACACCTGCGCTGCTAAGGTGTCATAAACTCCGGCGTCGCCCTAGCCAGGTTATACAATCCGATCCAAGTCTTCGTCGTACAGTTTGCGTTGAGTAAGAACACCCAAAACAAATACACCCACCACTTCTGAAACACTAACAAGACACTCTCGACACAGACAGCCGTAACAAAGGACCAAACGCAGCAATGACATCTGAATCGCGAAAGCTGCACAGCGAGAGCTCTGGCGAAAACACGCGAACCGGCGCAGAAGCTCGCTTCACGCTCTAACTGAACATCACACAACCGGAAGCTCCACAAAACAACTTTATACACTACACATCACGATAGCTCGCACAAAAATTTTCTATACACGAGCACCCTCTCTGGCACCCCTTCCTCGTCTTGCCGCCTTGGAACTAAAAACACAACACACACCTACACAGACACACACAGACACACGCGACACGAAAAACAAACAAAAATGATATAGTTCACAACCGCATCCCGGGCGCGAGAGCGGAGCGCGCGCGGGCGCGCGTGCGCTCGCGGCGGCTGCCGGCGGACGACTCAAGCGAGTAACCTAACCTAACCTAACCTTTTTTTTTTTTTTTTTTTTTTTTTTTCGTCTGGAACCCTCATGGGTTCCACCGCATTCCAGGGGAGCGGAAGGCGGTGGGTATGTGAGACTCCTACTCACTAAACCAGACGGTCAACACATCGCCGTATGGAGGAGCGCCACGGGAACGCCGAAGCATACATCCGCGTTGCTCCAACGGCAGGCAACGCCGAGTAGGCGGCCACCACCCCCCCAAATGGAGCGGCGCAAACTGTTGACCGGGATGCGCCCCACTCCGATGGTCGGCTTGTTTTCTGGCGAGGAGCTCCCCTGCTCCCCGCCCAAGCCGACCGAGCCAGATCGTTTTGGACGACCTTTATCTCCGAGCCGACGGCAAGCCGCCGGGCTCAGAATCAAGGAAGTCCGATCCGACTCATACCCACTAGAGCCCCGGCCCCGAGATGGGACCGTGGCGAGTGGCGGACTTCGCAGCCCACCACCCGTACCGGGGGCTACGGCGGCAGACGGCGCTCGTGAGCGACACGCCTGCGCCCCACCCTCCTCCGGCGCATCGGTAGAGCGGCTCCGTCCTCCTCCCTGAGCCTCTCCGCCGCCTCCTTTTGCGACATCACGACCTCGCAGAAGGAACGCACCGCACCCCACGCCTCTTCGCTCGAGACCATGGCCTTGACCACGGCCGGGAGCGAGAGGTCCGACCCGATGGAAGCCACGAGTGTAGCACGCGGCTCCGCCCAATGCGGGCACGAAGCCAGCGTGTGCTGCGCCGTATACTCGGCGCAGCCGCACTCGTGGCACATCATCGTGGGCTCACGACCCGCCACCCTAAACAGATACCTCCCGAAGCATCCGTGCCCCGAAAGGATCTGCGTCAGGTGGAAAGTCATCACCCCGTGCCTACGACCGACCCAATCCGAAAGGATGGGACCGATCGCCAGGGCCGTCGATATGCCGGCGCCGGGCATCCTGAGCCTCTCTCGCCATGTGACGAGCAGCTCCTCCTGCGCCCTGCGCCTCCAATCAGACTCCCCACCCTCCCCCCGAAGACGGGCATCCCTCCTCCGTCGATACGCCTCCGCCAGCGTCAAAGCGTCCAGGTCCCACGGTGGGGTCCCGGCCAGAGCGCAGGCCGCCTCGCACGAGATGGTGCGATACCCCCGGATCACCCTGACAGCCATGACCCTCTGCGCTCTGCACAAGAGGGCCCGGTTGCGGGAGTCGAGGCTATCGGCCCATATTGGTGCCCCGTAGAGCGCTATGGACCTTACCACCCCGGTGTACAGACGTCGGCAGCTCATGCTCGGTCCCCCGACATTTGGGAAACCCAACCCAACCCAACCCTTTTTTTTTTTTTTTTTTTTTTTTTTTTTCGTCTGGAACTCTCATGAGTTCCACCGCATTCCAGGGGAGCGGAAGGCGGTGGGTATGTGAGACTCCTACTCACTAAACCAGACGGTCAACACATCGCCGTATGGAGGAGCGCCACGGGAACGCCGAAGCATACATCCGCGTTGCTCCAACGGCAGGCAGCGCCAAGTAGGCGGCCACCACCCCCCCAAATGGAGCGGCGCAAACTGTTGACCGGGATGCGCCCCACTCCGATGGTCGGCTTGTTTTCTGGCGAGGAGCTCCCCTGCTCCCCGCCCAAGCCGACCGAGCCAGATCGTTTTGGACCACCTTTATCTCCGAGCCAACGGCAAGCCGCCGAGCTCAGAATCAGGAAGTCCGATCCGACCCATACCCACTAGAGCCCCGGCCCCGAGATGGGACCGTGGCGAGTGGCGGACTTCGCAGCCCACCACCCGTAGCGGGGGCTACGGCGGCAGACGGCGCTCGTGAGCGACACGCCTGCGCCCCACCCTCCTCCGGCGCATCGGTAGAGCGGCTCCGTCCTCCTCCCTGAGCCTCTCCGCCACCTCCTTCTGCGACATCACGACCTCGCAGAAGGAACGCACCGCACCCCACGCCTCTTCGCTCGAGACCATGGCCTTGACCACGGCCGGGAGCGAGAGGTCCGACCCGATGGAAGCCACGAGTGTAGCACGCGGCTCCGCCCAGTGCGGGCACGAAGCCAGCGTGTGCTGCGCCGTATCCTCGGCGCAGCCGCACTCGTGGCACATCATCGTGGGCTCACGACCCGCCACCCTAAACAGATACCTCCCGAAGCATCCGTGCCCCGAAAGGATCTGCGTCAGGTGGAAGGTCATCACCCCGTGCCTACGACCGACCCAATCCGAAAGGATGGGACCGATCGCCAGGGCAGTCGATTTACCAGCGTTCACCCATCCGACGAGGAGCCTGCCACCACCGGACACCTTCTTGGCCGCTGCGACCGGGCAACGAACCCACGCAGCACCGAGGCCACCGGCGCCGACGGTGACAGCCCCGCAACGGACTTCGTCGACGTCGCACCCACCAACCCTAGCGACGGCCGTAGCCACGTCGACGCTGGACACGGAGTAGTCCAGTCCCGAAATGCGCATTTCTGCGCACTTCGTGGGTCTAGAGACCCTGACCTGCCCTTCGGGCAGTGACTCTCTCAGCTTCTTAGCGAGAGAGTCCGCCATACCCCCGGTATTCGCTCCGGGCAGTTCCAGGATGCGGCCACCAGTGACCGCCTTTCTAAACCTTAGGTCCTTAATACCTAGGTCGGCCAGGTTGACCTTTTGCTTCGCCTCCGACAAGACCTGAGCGTAAGTGACGCCAGTGGCCTCGGCTTCGGGAAGCAGAGTCAATACCACAGCCGTGGATCGTTCTACCCGGAGTTTTCTTTTGGGAGCGGGCTTTCCTTGTCCCTTCTTCGGCGGTTTTGCCGCTTTTGGCTTCGCCTGAGGCTTGGTAGGCCTCAGCTTTGCCTGCGACTGGCCCTCTTTAGGCTTCGCCTTCATCCCCTTAGCCTTCTTCACGGGCTCCGAACGAGTCTTCTGCGCCGACCCGCTGGGGCCCGCAGAGGGTTGAGATGCGGTCTTAACAGACTCTGAGGTCTTAACCGCCTCCCGCCTCTTGTCGGCCGCCAGCGGAGGCCGAAGCCTCGTCTCCGGCAAGAGCCGGTCCTCTATGGAGGCCAGTCGAGCGGTCACCATGGTCCCCACCTGGGACATGACCGCCCGACAGATCTCCTCCAGCGAGATTGTTTGAGGCTGCGTTGCAGGGGATGCAGCCTCCGTCAATCCGGTGGGAGAGGGCGCCGGACAGCCCTGCTTCCGTGCTCTCTCCATGTCTTCTCTTAATGTGGACATCTCCTTGCGGAGAGTGTCCATTTCGGCTTGCAGGCGAGCATTGTCCGCCTGCAGACGACGCGTCTCTTCTGTAAGAGTCCGCGATCCCAGGACTTCCACGGCCTCGGCTATTGAAGCCACAGCGTCCTTCAATTCGCGGACTATAGTCCCCTTAAGGTTTTTGGACTTTGTGGCGATTTTAGCAATGATCGCCAAGTCCTCGACAACCTGCTGCTTGGTCAGGGCCGCGGACCTATTACTGGGTCCGACGCCCGACTCAGCCTTCTCACCCGAGGCCGACGCTAGTTCGGCGGCTCGCTGTTCCCGCCTCTTGCGAGTGATAGCGACGCTTTTCTCAAGGTCTTCTTCGACCAACGCCTTGAACTCTTCCCGCTTTACAGCGAGAAGCGCTCTTTTGGCATCGGCCAAGCCGACGTACTCCCCCGTCGTCGGAGGCCGCCCTCGACCTCTGGTCGCAGACGCAGACCGCTCCGAATCCTCTTCAGACTGCGCCAACTCGGGGTTCGGGCGTCTTCTTTTCCGCCAAAGTTTCCCGCCTGTAGCGGGGCTTTGAGATCGTCCAGTGGCAAAGCTGCAGTCGGAGTCCATGTCCTCGTCCTGCCGCCCCGCACTGGATTCCCTGCTGGTGACGCTCCGCGTCATCCGCCTCTCCTTACTCGCTTCCCTCCTCGTCCTCCTCTCCTCTCCCTCAACGTCGTTTGTTTCTGTTGAATTTACCATAATAAATCCCACGAGTAGTGAGGAAATAAAAAGTCAACCCCGGCAGAGCCTCTTGCCCGGGTAACCCTAATACACCTGGAAGGTCGGGTGATATTCCAGGGTTGTGCGCTAGCGACTGATGAACTCCCCAGCCTCTCTTTCGAGCACCCCGACGTCACGCAACGAAACGCCGAGAATTGAGGATTTTTTATAGAGGTTTACTCCTCGCGGTCCGGCCGATTAAGGCAAGACCCTCGCTCCCCTGCAGGCTGCTTCACATGACCGCCACACCTGCAGGAGTTTACGACTCGACGGTGGCAAAAAATGCCTGCCCGACTGCACAGTTAAGTACCCACCGGACTCGCCGACCGACCGGCAACAGGGCCTCCGCTAACGACGACCACTGATCCGGACATGCCCTCGACCATTCGCCACTGGCATCGGGTCTGGGCCAAAACACCCCTAAAGTACAAAACACCCCTAAGTAAAAATTATATAATTAATTACTAATTACTACCTGAATTCCGCTTCGTGGAGTTGGGCCGGACATGAGTCGCAACTACCTGCTCCCATGTACCCACGCTGTCCGTACCACTCCGTACCGTACCTGCCAGTACCGGGCACATGTCCCGACTACCTGCTCCCGTCCGCGCTGTCCGTACTATTCCATACCGTACCGGCTAGTACCGGACACATGTCCCGACTACCTGCTCCGCGTACTACTCCATAGCGTACCGGCCAGTACCGGGCACATGTCCCGATTACCTGCTCCCGTCCGCGCTGTCCGTACCATTCCATACCGTACCGGCTAGTACCGGACACATGTCCCGACTACCTGCTCCGCGTACCACTCCATACCGTACCGGCTAGTACCGAACACATGTCCCGACTACCTGCTCCGCGTACCACTCCGTACCGTACCGGCCGGTACAGGCCAGTACCATACGGGTCCAAAGAACCCATAGTGATAACAATTGTCAGTGAAATGAAAGAAGCCGACAAGACTCAAGATTCCTGGACACACAAGACACCTGCGCTGCTAAGGTGTCATAAACTCCGGCGTCGCCCTAGCCAGGTTATACAATCCGATCCAAGTCTTCGTCGTACAGTTTGCGTTGAGTAAGAACACCCAAAACAAATACACCCACCACTTCTGAAACACTAACAAGACACTCTCGACACAGACAGCCGTAACAAAGGACCAAACGCAGCAATGACATCTGAATCGCGAAAGCTGCACAGCGAGAGCTCTGGCGAAAACACGCGAACCGGCGCAGAAGCTCGCTTCACGCTCTAACTGAACATCACACAACCGGAAGCTCCACAAAACAACTTTATACACTACACATCACGATAGCTCGCACAAAAATTTTCTATACACGAGCACCCTCTCTGGCACCCCTTCCTCGTCTTGCCGCCTTGGAACTAAAAACACAACACACACCTACACAGACACACACAGACACACGCGACACGAAAAACAAACAAAAATGATATAGTTCACAACCGCATCCCGGGCGCGAGAGCGGAGCGCGCGCGGGCGCGCGTGCGCTCGCGGCGGCTGCCGGCGGACGACTCAAGCGAGTAACCTAACCTAACCTAACCTTTTTTTTTTTTTTTTTTTTTTTTTTTCGTCTGGAACCCTCATGGGTTCCACCGCATTCCAGGGGAGCGGAAGGCGGTGGGTATGTGAGACTCCTACTCACTAAACCAGACGGTCAACACATCGCCGTATGGAGGAGCGCCACGGGAACGCCGAAGCATACATCCGCGTTGCTCCAACGGCAGGCAACGCCGAGTAGGCGGCCACCACCCCCCCAAATGGAGCGGCGCAAACTGTTGACCGGGATGCGCCCCACTCCGATGGTCGGCTTGTTTTCTGGCGAGGAGCTCCCCTGCTCCCCGCCCAAGCCGACCGAGCCAGATCGTTTTGGACGACCTTTATCTCCGAGCCGACGGCAAGCCGCCGGGCTCAGAATCAAGGAAGTCCGATCCGACTCATACCCACTAGAGCCCCGGCCCCGAGATGGGACCGTGGCGAGTGGCGGACTTCGCAGCCCACCACCCGTACCGGGGGCTACGGCGGCAGACGGCGCTCGTGAGCGACACGCCTGCGCCCCACCCTCCTCCGGCGCATCGGTAGAGCGGCTCCGTCCTCCTCCCTGAGCCTCTCCGCCGCCTCCTTTTGCGACATCACGACCTCGCAGAAGGAACGCACCGCACCCCACGCCTCTTCGCTCGAGACCATGGCCTTGACCACGGCCGGGAGCGAGAGGTCCGACCCGATGGAAGCCACGAGTGTAGCACGCGGCTCCGCCCAATGCGGGCACGAAGCCAGCGTGTGCTGCGCCGTATACTCGGCGCAGCCGCACTCGTGGCACATCATCGTGGGCTCACGACCCGCCACCCTAAACAGATACCTCCCGAAGCATCCGTGCCCCGAAAGGATCTGCGTCAGGTGGAAAGTCATCACCCCGTGCCTACGACCGACCCAATCCGAAAGGATGGGACCGATCGCCAGGGCCGTCGATATGCCGGCGCCGGGCATCCTGAGCCTCTCTCGCCATGTGACGAGCAGCTCCTCCTGCGCCCTGCGCCTCCAATCAGACTCCCCACCCTCCCCCCGAAGACGGGCATCCCTCCTCCGTCGATACGCCTCCGCCAGCGTCAAAGCGTCCAGGTCCCACGGTGGGGTCCCGGCCAGAGCGCAGGCCGCCTCGCACGAGATGGTGCGATACCCTCGGATCACCCTGACAGCCATGACCCTCTGCGCTCTGCACAAGAGGGCCCGGTTGCGGGAGTCGAGGCTATCGGCCCATATTGGTGCCCCGTAGAGCGCCATGGACTTTACCACCCCGGTGTACAGACGCCGGCAGCTCAGGCTCGGTCCCCCGACATTTGGGAGGACGCGACACATCGCTCCGGCTGCCCTAACTAGCTTCGGCGCTAGGCGCCGAAAGTGCTCGTCGAAGCTCCATCGACTGTCGAGGACGAGTCCAAGGTACTCCAAGGAACGCCCGACGGCGATGGAAACTCCTCCGACCACCACACTCGATCCGGCAGGAGGTGCGTTCCGAGGCCCGTGAAAACACACGGCCACGGATTTGTGCAATGCAACCTCCAGCCCCAACCTTCTAATGCGCGCCACTACTTGCGCGACCCCAGCAGTTGCCAGAACACTGGCCTCCCGGTAGCTGTCGCCGCGTGCCGTTACGAGAGTGTCGTCGGCGTAACAGGTTACTTCGACACCCCGTAAGTTGGCACCGCGCAGCACCCAGTCGTAGCCGATGTTCCACAGAAGAGGTCCGAGAACCGACCCCTGAGGAACACCGCACGACACCTCCCTACGAATCCAGACGTCGCCAGACGGGTAGCAGACGGCGCGGTCGCTGAGGTAATCCGCTACGACGCGACGCAAGTACCCGGGCACGGCGTGGAACCTCAGCGCCTCCAAAATGGTCGCCCAGGGAAGGGTGTTGAACGCGTTGGCGATATCGAGAGACACCGCCAACACCACCCCGCCCCGAGACACCGAGGCCTCCGCCAGGGCCCTCACCCGACCGACAGCGTCGAGGGTGGACCTGCCCTTGCGGAAGCCAAATTGATGGTCGCTGAGATTCCGACCGGACTCCCCCAAGTGCTTGACAAGGCGAGCGGATAAAACCCGCTCAAAGAGCTTACCCGCCTCGTCGAGAAGCACTATCGGCCGGTATGCCGATGGCTCGGCAACCGGCCGCCCCTCCTTGCGCAACAGCACCAGTTTCCCACCCTTCCACGTCCGCGGGAACCGGCCCTGCCGCAAACAAGCGTTGAAGAGGCGCAGCACTAGAGGCTCTAAATCCCCTAGGGCCAAGGCCCAGGCGCGCCCGGGGATGCCGTCGGGTCCCGGCGCAGTGTTCTTCGACCGAAGCCGAAGCACTGCAGCCCCCAACTCACCCCCGGAGACATCCCGTGCTGCGTCCCAACGCTCCTCCTCCACCTCCTCAGTCGCCGGCGCCATACGAGGTACCCGATGGTCGGTACCTCGAGGGAACAATGCCGTGACTACGGACTCCAGCAACGCCGGCTGGAGAGTCTTGGTCAGCGGAGGGGCCCACGGTCGAAGCTTTCGCCTCACCATCTTGTACGGCCTCCCCCACGGGTCCCTGTCCAGGGACTCCACCATCTCCGCTTCGGCCAGGTCTTTGGCTTTGGCGATGGCCGCTACGAAAGCCAGCACTGCCTCCCGATATCGAGTATAGTGCTGACTCTCAAGCTCTTGGTCTCGTCGCCGCCGCCTCCGACATCTGGTGTACTGGCGTCTGAGAGCCACGCAGGTCTCTCGGAGACGCGATAGCTCCTCAGACCACCAGTACACGCCGCGCCTCGGAGTCGCGGAGCGTACGCGGGGCATCGCCGCATCGCAGATGTGCGACATGGTCTGGCCCAGACGCGCAGCTTCCGCCTCTACATTCACTGCGCCTTCCGGCGCTCCTACCCAGGCCTGGACCAGGGCAGCCTCCACCAGCACCTCCCTGTCCAGACGCTTCAGGGCCCATCGCGGGCCCTCGTCGCGCGAGGGTCGACTCGGGGCGTTCGGCGGGGCGGGGAGTGCGGAGACGTCGAACCTCACGTAGCGGTGGTCCGACAACGTCTCCACATCCTCCATCACCCGCCAGCCTCGGATACGGCGCGCCAGGGCGGGATCGGCGAACGTGATGTCGACGATCGAACCACCCTGTTGCCGCACGCACGTATGTACCGACCCGCGGTTCAGGACGACAAGACCGGACGCGACTACCCAGTCTTCGAGGACCTCTCCACGTGCGTCCTTGGCCGGGCAACCCCAAGCCATGGATTTGGCATTGAGGTCCCCGACCACGAGGACCCGACCGGGGCCACTCCTCCCGACGAGGGCGCCGACTTCGACCAGAAACTGTTCGAAGTCGGCGACACTGCGATTCGGAGAGAAGTAGACCCCGATCAGTGTCACGTTTCCGACGAGAGCCGAGACGTAGCCTCGACCCTTCGTCACTCCTCCGAAGACCGGGGATCCGGCCGCTGTCCGGGTCCCGATCGCCACCACACCGTCCCTGTCGCCGGCCCAGTCGTCCCCCGAAGGGACGTAGTAGGACTCGGCGACCACGACGAGGTTTACCAACCACTCCGCCATGCTTTGGAACAATAGGTCCTGAGCCCTGGCGCAGTGGTTGATATTCGCCTGTAGAATCCGCATGGCCATCTTATTCGATGACCATGGGATCCTCTACGGGCCTGGAAGGCCGCTTTGAGGCCCTAGGACCCCTGCCAGCCTTGCCCGGCTTCCTTCCCTTCGGGGCGGGGACACACTCCTTGGTCCCCACCCGATGCTTGGCCGGTCTGCCGGCCGCTGCGCACGTGACGCAGTGCGGCTCGGCAGAGCACTCCTGGGCCTTATGCCCGGGCTTTCCGCACCGATAGCAAAGGTCGCTCCTGTCGACCTCCGCAGTGCACTTGGCCCTGACGTGCCCCATCTCCAGGCACCGGAAGCACCTGAGGGGCCGATCGTCCAAGACGCGGACCTGTGCCGACACCCATCCGACGAGGAGCCTGCCGCCGCCGGACACCTTCTTGGCCGCTGCTACCGGGCAACGAACCCACGCAGCACCGAGGCCACCGGCGCCGACAGTGACAGCCCCACACCGGACTTCGTCGACGTCGCACCCACCTACCCTTGCGACGGCCGTAGCCACGTCGACGCTGGACACGGAGTCGTCCAGTCCCGAAATGCGCATTTCTGCGCACCTCGTGGGTCTAGAGACCCTGACCTGCCCTGCGGGCAGTGACTCTCTCAGCTTGTTAGCGAGAGAGTCCGCCTTACCCCCGGTATTCGCTCCGGGCAGTTCCAGGATGCGGCCACCAGTGACCGCCTTCCTAAACCTTAGGTCCTTAATACCCAGGTCGGCCAGGTTGACTTTCTGCTTCGCCTCCGCCAAGACCTGGGCGTAAGTCACGCCATTGGCCTCGGCTTCGGGATGCAGAGTCAATACCACAGCCGTGGATCGTTCTACCCGGAGCTTTCTTTTGGGAGCGGTCCCTGGCTTCTGCGACTGCGGTTTAGACCGCGATGCAGAAGGTCCAGCAGGGCCCTTTCCCTGTCCCTTCTTGGGTGGCTTTGCCGCTTTTGGCTTCGCCTGAGGCTCGGTAGCCTTCGGCTTTGCCTGCGGCTGAGCCGCTTTCGGCTTCGCCTGCGGCTGAGCCGCTTTTGGCTTCGCCTTCGCTCCCTTAGACGTCTTCTGTGCCGATCCGCTGGGGCCCGCAGAGGGTGGGGCGGCGGTCTTAACAGACTCTGTGGTCTGCACCGCCTCCCGCCTCTTGTCGGCCGCCAGCGGAGGCCGAAGCCTCTTTTCCGGGAGGAGCCGGTCCTCTATGGAGGCCAGTCGGGCGGTCACCATGGTCCCCACCTGGGACATGACCGCCCGACAGATCTCCTCCAGCGAGGTTGTCTGAGGCTGCGTTGCAGGGGACGCAGCCTCCGTCGATCCGGTGGGAGTGGGCGCCGGACAACCCTGCTTCCGTGCCCTCTCCATGTCTTCTCTTAGTGTGGACATCTCCTTGCGGAGAGTGTCCATCTCGGCTTGCAGGCGAGCATTGTCCGCCTGCAGCCGCCGCGTCTCTTCAGTGAGAGTCCGCGATCCCAGGACTTCCACGGCCTCAGCTATCGAAGCCACCGCGTCCTTAAGCTCGCGGACTATGGTCCCCTTCAGGTTTTTGGACTTTGTGGCTATTTTCGCAATAATAGCCAAGTCCTCTACGACCTGCTGCTTGCTCAGGGCCGTGGACCTATTGCTGGGTCCGACGCCCGACGCCGATACCTCCCCAGAGGTCGACGCTAGTTCAGCGGCTCGCTGTTCCCGCCTCTTGCGGGTGACGGCGACGCTCTTCTCTAGCTCTTCCTCTACCAACGCCTTGAACTCTTCCCGCTTTGCAGCGAGAAGCGCTCTTTTGGCATCGGCCAAATCTACGTATTCCCCCGTCGTCGGGGGCCGCCCTCGGCCTCTTGACGCAGACGCAGACCGCTCCGAATCCTCGTCGTCGGACAGCTCCAACTCGGGGTTCGGGCGTCGCCTCTTGCGCCAAAGCTTCCCGCCCGTAGCGGGGCTTTGGGACCGTCCAGTTGCGAAGCTGCAGTCGGAGTCCATGTCCTCGTCCTGCCGCCCCGCACTAGACTCCCTACTCGTGACGCTCCTCGTCACCTGCCTCTCCTTATTCTCTCCCCTCCTCGTCCTCCTCTCCTCGCTCTCAACGTCGTTTTTGTGTTTAAGATTGTCCATAACAAATCCCACGAGTAATGAGGAACTAAAATGTCAGCCCCGGCAGAGCCTCTTGCCCGGGTAACCCTAATACACCTGGAAGGTCGGGTGGTATTCCAGGGTTGTGCGCTAGCGACTGATGAACTCCCCAGCCTCTCTTTCGAGCACCCCGACGTCACGCAACGAAACGCCGAGAATTGAGGATTTTTTATAGAGGTTTACTCCTCCCGGTCCGGCCAATTAAGGCAAGACCCTCGCTCCCCTGCAGGCTGCTTCACATGACAGCCACACCTGCAGAAGTTTACGACTCGACGGTGGCAAAAATGCCTGTCTGGCTGCACAGTGAAGTACCCACCGGACTCGTCGACCGACCGGCAACAGGGCCACCGCTAACGGCGGCCACTGATCCGGACATGCCCTCGACCATTCGCCACTGGCATCGGGTCCGGGCCAAAACGTCCCTATAACTAAAACTAGCTACGGTACTACAACTACTACTAGCTACCGCTAACTACTTCTAGCTACTGCTTCCCAGATCCATTCGCCACCGAGCAGGTTGGTAACACCACACCGGCAACCGGCATCGGGATCGGTCCGCCGCTAGCCAGACCGAGGTATCTATCTCACAGCCAGCTCTGCCGGAGGCAGGAGCACCGGGACCGATACCCCAGTCTAGCTACCTAACTACCAAAGCCACAAACTAGACTACCTATGGCCTCCGCATTCGAGCAAGTTGGATAATCCAAACAGGGCTCGCTGCGGGTCAGCCGGGCCAACACAAGAAGCAAGCTTAAGCACCACTACGAACTAGTACTACTACTATGCCAAGCCTCTAACTAGACTACCTATGGCCGCTCGCCCGGAAGCGAACGACCGGGCCTAACACTAGTGAAGCATGGGCAGCAGCACTACGCCCCAAACCTACAACCCTCGAGAGCAGCGCAATCACCACCCTCAAGAGACCGGCCGTAAGCTCCGACCCACCTCTGCGAAGGTCTGAACTCCGTCCACAGCGGACCCGCGAACGAGCCCGCTGCAGGTAGAGACGGGACCCCGCATCCCGATACCCCGAGACCGAGCGCCGAAACACTCACTAAGGGGTACCGAGCCCCCCCGACCAGCCAGGAGCAATCACTCAAGGTCTGGCCTCCCATCGACTGCCCCAGAAGGAGGCAGCCGAAAACACCACCCCACGCTAGCCAAGAACCTCCGTTCTGATCGCCACGGACACGAAGACCATGAAAACCAGACCAAGGCACCTTGGTAGCGTTTCGTCGGCTATGTTCTACATAGCCGACCCCCGCGCTGGACATTAGCAGACGGCTAACGCGATCCCGAAAGACCGCATTAACCGTCCCCCAGGGAGCACCGGCCCGTACCGCTTCCAATCCCATCGGACAAGTCCGAATGACATTGGTAGCCGACGGGCACACGAGGAGGTTTCCAGCATGGCTCCCCAACCTAACCTTTTTTTTTTTTTTTTTTTTTTTTTTTTTTTTTTTTTTCGTCTGGAACCCTCATGGGTTCCACCGCATTCCAGGGGTGCGGAAGGCGGTGGGTATGTGAGACTCCTACTCACTAAACCAGACGGTCAACACATCGCCGTATGGAGGAGCGCCACGGGAACGCCGAAGCATACATCCGCGTTGCTCCAACGGCAGGCAACGCCAAGTAGGCGGCCACCACCCCCCCAAATGGAGCGGCGCAAACTGTTGACCGGGATGCGCCCCACTCCGATGGTCGGCTTGTTTTCTGGCGAGGAGCTCCCCTGCTCCCCGCCCAAGCCGACCGAGCCAGATCGTTTTGGACGACCTTTATCTCCGAGCCGACGGCAAGCCGCCGAGCTCAGAATCAAGGAAGTCCGATCCGACTCATACCCACTAGAGCCCCGGCCCCTAGATGGGACCGTGGCGAGTGGCGGACTTCGCAGTCCACCACCCGTACCGGGGGCTACGGCGGCAGACGGCGCTCGTGAGCGACACGCCTGCGCCCCACCCTCCTCCGGCGCATCGGTAGAGCGGCTCCGTCCTCCTCCCTGAGCCTCTCCGCCGCCTCCTTCTGCGACATCACGACCTCGCAGAAGGAACGCACCGCACCCCACGCCTCTTCGCTAGAGGCCATGGCCTTGACCACGGCCGGGAGCGAGAGGTCCGACCCGATGGAAGCCACGAGTGTAGCACGCGGCTCCGCCCACTGCGGGCACGAAGCCAGCGTGTGCTGAGCCGTATCCTCGGCGCAGCCGCACTCGTGGCACATCATCGTGGGCTCACGACCCGCCACCCTAAACAGATACCTCCCGAAGCATCCGTGCCCCGAAAGGATCTGCGTCAGGTGGAAGGTCATCACCCCGTGCCTACGACCGACCCAGTCCGAAAGGATGGGACCGATCGCCAGGGCAGTCGATTTACCAGCGCCGGGCACTCTGAGCCTCTCTCGCCATGTGACGAGCAGCTGCTCCTGCGCCCTGCGCCTCCAATCCGACTCCCCACCCTCCCCCCGAAGACGGGCATCCCTCCTCCGTCGATACGCCTCCGCCAGCGTCAAAGCGTCCAGGTCCCACGGTGGGGTCCCGGCCAGAGCGCAGGCCGCCTCGCACGAGATGGTGCGATACCCCCGGATCACCCTGACAGCCATGACCCTCTGCGCTCTGCACAAGAGGGCCCGGTTGCGGGAGTCGAGGCTATCGGCCCATATTGGTGCCCCGTAGAGCGCTATGGACCTTACCACCCCGGTGTACAGACGTCGGCAGCTCATGCTCGGTCCCCCGACATTTGGGAGGACGCGACACATCGCTCCGGCTGCCCTAACAAGCTTCGGCGCTAGGCGCCGAAAGTGCTCGTCGAAGCTCCATCGACTGTCGAGGACGAGTCCAAGGTACTCCAAGGAACGCCCGACAGCGATGGAAACTCCGCCGACCACCACTCTCGGCCCGGCCGGAGGTCCGTTCCGCGGCCCGTGAAAACACACAGCCACGGATTTGTGCAATGCAACCTCCAGCCCCAGCCTTCTAATGCGCGCCACTACCTGCGCGACCCCAGCGGTTGCCAGGACACTGGCCTCCCGGTAGCTGTCGCCGCGTGCCGTTACGAGAGTGTCGTCGGCGTAACAAGTTACTTCGACACCCCGTAAGTTGGCACCGCGCAGCACCCAGTCGTAGCCGATGTTCCACAGGAGAGGTCCGAGAACCGACCCCTGCGGAACACCGCACGACACCTCCCTACGAATCCAGCCGTCACCAGTCGGGTAGCAGACGGCGCGGTCGCAGAGGTAATCCGCTACGACGCGACGCAAGTACCCGGGCACGGCGTGGAACCTCAGCGCCTCCAAAATGGTCGCCCAGGGAAGGGTGTTGAACGCGTTGGCGATATCGAGAGACACCGCCAACACCACCCCGCCCCGAGACACCGAGGCCTCCGCCAGGGCCCTCACCCGACTGACAGCGTCGAGGGTGGACCTGCCCTTGCGGAAGCCAAATTGATGGTCGCTGAGATCCCGACCGGACTCCCCCAAGTGCTTGACGAGGCGAGCGGATAAAACCCGCTCAAAGAGCTTACCCGCCTCGTCGAGAAGCACTATCGGCCGATATGCCGATGGCTCGGCAACCGGCCGCCCCTCCTTGCGCAACAGTACCAGTTTCCCACCCTTCCACGTCCGCGGGAACCGGCCCTGCTGCAAACATGCGTTAAAGAGGCGTAGCACTAGTGGCTCTAAATCCCCTAGGGCCAAGGCCCAGGCGCGCCCGGGGATGCCGTCGGGTCCCGGCGCAGTGTTCTTCGACCGAAGCCGAAGCACTGCAGCCCCCAACTCATCCCCGGAGACATCCCGTGCTGCGTCCCAACGCTCATCCTCTACCGCCTCAGTCGCCGGCGCCATACGAGGTACTCGATAGTCGGTACCTCGGGGGAACAATGCCGTGACTACGGACTCCAGCAACTCCGGCTGGAGAGTCTTGGTCAGCGGGGGGGCCCACGGTCGAAGCTTTCGCCTCACCATCTTGTACGGCCTCCCCCACGGGTCCCTGTCCAGGGACTCCACCATCTCTGCTTCGGCCAGGTCTTTGGCTTTGGCGATGGCCGCTACGAAAGTCATCACTGCCTCACGATATCGAGTATAGTGCTGACTCTCAAGCTCTTGGTCTCGTCGCCGCCGCCTCCGACATCTGGTGTACTGGCGCCTGAGAGCCACGCAGGTCTCTCGGAGCCGCGATAGCTCCTCAGACCACCAGTAAACGCCGCGCCTCGGAGTCGCGGAACGTACGCGGGGCATCGCCGCATCGCAGATGTGCGTCATGGTCTGGCCCAGACGCACAGCTTCTGCCTCTACATTCACAGCACCTTCCGGCGCTCCTACCCAGGCCTGGACCAGAGCAGCCTCCACCAGCGCCTCCCTGTCCAGACGCTTCAGGGCCCATCGCGGGCCCTCCTCGCGCGAGGGTCGACTCGGGGCATTCGGCGGGGCGGGGAGTGCGGAGACGTCGAACCTCACGTAGCGGTGGTCCGACAACGTCTCCACATCCTCCATCACCCGCCAGCCTCGGATACGGCGCGCCAGGGTGGGATCGGCGAACGTGATGTCGACGATCGAACCGCCCTGTTGCCGCACGCACGTATGTACCGACCCGTGGTTCAGGACGACAAGACCGGACGCGACTACCCAGTCTTCGAGGACCTCTCCACGTGCGTCCGTGGCCGGGCAACCCCAAGCCATGGATTTGGCATTGAGGTCCCCGACCACGAGGACCCGACCGGGGCCACTCCTCCCGACGAGGGCGCCGACTTCGACCAGAAACTGTTCGAAGTCGGCGACACTGCGATTCGGAGAGAAGTAGACCCCGATCAGTGTCACGTTTCCGACGAGAGCCGAGACGTAGCCTCGACCCTTCGTCACTCCTCCGAAGACCGGGGATCCGGCCGCTGTCCGGGTCCCGATCGCCACCACACCGTCCCTGTCGCCGGCCCAGTCGTCCCCCGAAGGGACGTAGTAGGGCTCGGCGATCACGACGACGTTTACCAACCACTCCGCCATGCTTTGGAACAAGAGGTCCTGAGCCCTGGCGCAGTGGTTGATATTCGCCTGTAGAATCCGCATGGCCATCTTATTCGATGACCATGGGATCCTCTACGGGCCTGGAAGGCTGCTTTGAGGCCCTAGGACCTCTGCCAGCCTGGCCCGGCTTCCTTCCCTTCGGGGCGGGAACGCACTCCTTGGTCCCCACCCGATGCTTGGCCGGTCTGCCGGCCGCTGCGCACGTGACGCAGTGCGGCTCGGCAGAGCACTCCTGGGCCTTGTGCCCGGGCTTTCCACACCGATAGCAGAGGTCGCTCCTGTCGACCTCCGCAGTGCACTTGGCCCTGACGTGCCCCATCTCCAGGCACCGGAAGCACCGGAGGGGCCGATCGTCCAAGACGCGGACCTGCGCCGACACCCATCCGACGAGGAGCCTGCCACCACCGGACACCTTCTTGGCCGCTGCGACCGGGCAACGAACCCACGCAGCACCGAGGCCACCGGCGCCGACGGTGACAGCCCCGCAACGGACTTCGTCGACGTCGCACCCACCAACCCTAGCGACGGCCGTAGCCACGTCGACGCTGGACACGGAGTCGTCCAGTCCCGAAATGCGCATTTCTGCGCACTTCGTGGGTCTAGAGACCCTGACCTGCCCTTCGGGCAGTGACTCTCTCAGCTTCTTAGCGAGAGAGTCCGCCATACCCCCGGTATTCGCTCCGGGCAGTTCCAGGATGCGGCCACCAGTGACCGCCTTTCTAAACCTTAGGTCCTTAATACCTAGGTCGGCCAGGTTGACCTTTTGCTTCGCCTCCGACAAGACCTGAGCGTAAGTGACGCCAGTGGCCTCGGCTTCGGGAAGCAGAGTCAATACCACAGCCGTGGATCGTTCTACCCGGAGTTTTCTTTTGGGAGCGGGCTTTCCTTGTCCCTTCTTCGGCGGTTTTGCCGCTTTTGGCTTCGCCTGAGGCTTGGTAGGCCTCAGCTTTGCCTGCGACTGGCCCTCTTTAGGCTTCGCCTTCATCCCCTTAGCCTTCTTCACGGGCTCCGAACGAGTCTTCTGCGCCGACCCGCTGGGGCCCGCAGAGGGTTGAGATGCGGTCTTAACAGACTCTGAGGTCTTAACCGCCTCCCGCCTCTTGTCGGCCGCCAGCGGAGGCCGAAGCCTCGTCTCCGGCAAGAGCCGGTCCTCTATGGAGGCCAGTCGAGCGGTCACCATGGTCCCCACCTGGGACATGACCGCCCGACAGATCTCCTCCAGCGAGATTGTTTGAGGCTGCGTTGCAGGGGATGCAGCCTCCGTCAATCCGGTGGGAGAGGGCGCCGGACAGCCCTGCTTCCGTGCTCTCTCCATGTCTTCTCTTAATGTGGACATCTCCTTGCGGAGAGTGTCCATTTCGGCTTGCAGGCGAGCATTGTCCGCCTGCAGACGACGCGTCTCTTCTGTAAGAGTCCGCGATCCCAGGACTTCCACGGCCTCGGCTATTGAAGCCACAGCGTCCTTCAATTCGCGGACTATAGTCCCCTTAAGGTTTTTGGACTTTGTGGCGATTTTAGCAATGATCGCCAAGTCCTCGACAACCTGCTGCTTGGTCAGGGCCGCGGACCTATTACTGGGTCCGACGCCCGACTCAGCCTTCTCACCCGAGGCCGACGCTAGTTCGGCGGCTCGCTGTTCCCGCCTCTTGCGAGTGATAGCGACGCTTTTCTCAAGGTCTTCTTCGACCAACGCCTTGAACTCTTCCCGCTTTACAGCGAGAAGCGCTCTTTTGGCATCGGCCAAGCCGACGTACTCCCCCGTCGTCGGAGGCCGCCCTCGACCTCTGGTCGCAGACGCAGACCGCTCCGAATCCTCTTCAGACTGCGCCAACTCGGGGTTCGGGCGTCTTCTTTTCCGCCAAAGTTTCCCGCCTGTAGCGGGGCTTTGAGATCGTCCAGTGGCAAAGCTGCAGTCGGAGTCCATGTCCTCGTCCTGCCGCCCCGCACTGGATTCCCTGCTGGTGACGCTCCGCGTCATCCGCCTCTCCTTACTCGCTTCCCTCCTCGTCCTCCTCTCCTCTCCCTCAACGTCGTTTGTTTCTGTTGAATTTACCATAATAAATCCCACGAGTAGTGAGGAAATAAAAAGTCAACCCCGGCAGAGCCTCTTGCCCGGGTAACCCTAATACACCTGGAAGGTCGGGTGATATTCCAGGGTTGTGCGCTAGCGACTGATGAACTCCCCAGCCTCTCTTTCGAGCACCCCGACGTCACGCAACGAAACGCCGAGAATTGAGGATTTTTTATAGAGGTTTACTCCTCGCGGTCCGGCCGATTAAGGCAAGACCCTCGCTCCCCTGCAGGCTGCTTCACATGACCGCCACACCTGCAGGAGTTTACGACTCGACGGTGGCAAAAAATGCCTGCCCGACTGCACAGTTAAGTACCCACCGGACTCGCCGACCGACCGGCAACAGGGCCTCCGCTAACGACGACCACTGATCCGGACATGCCCTCGACCATTCGCCACTGGCATCGGGTCTGGGCCAAAACACCCCTAAAGTACAAAACACCCCTAAGTAAAAATTATATAATTAATTACTAATTACTACCTGAATTCCGCTTCGTGGAGTTGGGCCGGACATGAGTCGCAACTACCTGCTCCCATGTACCCACGCTGTTCGTACCACTCCGTACCGTACCTGCCAGTACCGGGCACATGTCCCGACTACCTGCTCCCGTCCGCGCTGTCCGTACCATTCCATACCGTACCGGCTAGTACCGGACACATGTCCCGACTACCTGCTCCGCGTACTACTCCATAGCGTACCGGCCAGTACCGGGCACATGTCCCGATTACCTGCTCCCGTCCGCGCTGTCCGTACCATTCCATACCGTACCGGCTAGTACCGGACACATGTCCCGACTACCTGCTCCGCGTACCACTCCATACCGTACCGGCTAGTACCGAACACATGTCCCGACTACCTGCTCCGCGTACCACTCCGTACCGTACCGGCCGGTACAGGCCAGTACCATACGGGTCCAAAGAACCCATAGTGATAACAATTGTCAGTGAAATGAAAGAAGCCGACAAGACTCAAGATTCCTGGAAAGACACCTGCGCTGCTAAGGTGTCATAAACTCCGGCGTCGCCCTAGCCAGGTTATACAATCCGATCCAAGTCTTCGTCGTACAGTTTGCGTTGAGTAAGAACACCCAAAACAAATACATCCACCACTTCTGAAACACTAACAAGACACTCTCGACACAGACAGCCGTAACAAAGGACCAAACGCAGCAATGACATCTGAATCGCGAAAGCTGCACAGCGAGAGCTCTGGCGAAAACACGCGAACCGGCGCAGAAGCTCGCTTCACGCTCTAACTGAACATCACACAACCGGAAGCTCCACAAAACAACTTTATACACTACACATCACGATAGCTCGCACAAAAATTTTCTATACACGAGCACCCTCTCTGGCACCCCTTCCTCGTCTTGCCGCCTTGGAACTAAAAACACAACACACACCTACACAGACACACACAGACACACGCGACACGAAAAACAAACAAAAATGATATAGTTCACAACCGCATCCCGGGCGCGAGAACGGAGCGCGCGCGGGCGCGCGTGCGCTCGCGGCGGCTGCCGGCGGACGACTCAACCTAACCTTTTTTTTTTTTTTTTTTTTTTAACGTCTGGAACCCATCATGGGTCCCACCGCATTCCAGGGGAGGAAGGCGCTGGGTATGTGAGACTCCTACTCACTAAACCAGACGGTTGCCGTCGCCGTCATGATGGGACACCGCGGGAACGCTTGCGCATACAACCGCGGCGCCCCGACGGACACCACGTAGAGGGCACCCCGCAACGAGAGGCCCCCTCCATAGTCGGCAGGCTTGATAGATCGCGGGGGGGTCCCCTCCCCCCCACCCAAGCCCACCTTAAGAAGAAGGCCGAAGCCCTCTTCTAGCCAGGCCCGGTCCGGAACCCAAACGCCCGGGGGAGTCTATGCTCAACCCCAAGACGCCTGGGGACCTCGTCCAGGCCCAGCTCCCTCGGCGGTGATCTCCCCGAAGGAAGACCACCGTTCGGACTCCACATGAGCGGAGAGTCAAGCACGACCCGGCTGGCTGACAGGGCCGAAACTGCCAACGGACCGACTCAACCTAACCTTTTTTTTTTTTTTTTTTTTTTTTTTTCGTCTGGAACTCTCATGAGTTCCACCGCATTCCAGGGGAGCGGAAGGCGGTGGGTATGTGAGACTCCTACTCACTAAACCAGACGGTCAACACATCGCCGTATGGAGGAGCGCCACGGGAACGCCGAAGCATACATCCGCGTTGCTCCAACGGCAGGCAGCGCCAAGTAGGCGGCCACCACCCCCCCAAATGGAGCGGCGCAAACTGTTGACCGGGATGCGCCCCACTCCGATGGTCGGCTTGTTTTCTGGCGAGGAGCTCCCCTGCTCCCCGCCCAAGCCGACCGAGCCAGATCGTTTTGGACCACCTTTATCTCCGAGCCAACGGCAAGCCGCCGAGCTCAGAATCAGGAAGTCCGATCCGACCCATACCCACTAGAGCCCCGGCCCCGAGATGGGACCGTGGCGAGTGGCGGACTTCGCAGCCCACCACCCGTAGCGGGGGCTACGGCGGCAGACGGCGCTCGTGAGCGACACGCCTGCGCCCCACCCTCCTCCGGCGCATCGGTAGAGCGGCTCCGTCCTCCTCCCTGAGCCTCTCCGCCACCTCCTTCTGCGACATCACGACCTCGCAGAAGGAACGCACCGCACCCCACGCCTCTTCGCTCGAGACCATGGCCTTGACCACGGCCGGGAGCGAGAGGTCCGACCCGATGGAAGCCACGAGTGTAGCACGCGGCTCCGCCCAGTGCGGGCACGAAGCCAGCGTGTGCTGCGCCGTATCCTCGGCGCAGCCGCACTCGTGGCACATCATCGTGGGCTCACGACCCGCCACCCTAAACAGATACCTCCCGAAGCATCCGTGCCCCGAAAGGATCTGCGTCAGGTGGAAGGTCATCACCCCGTGCCTACGACCGACCCAATCCGAAAGGATGGGACCGATCGCCAGGGCAGTCGATTTACCAGCGTTGGGCACTCTGAGCCTCTCGCGCCATGTGACGAGCAGCTCCTCATGCGCCCTGCGCCTCCACTCCGACTCCCCACCCTCCCCCCGAAGACGGGCATCCCTCCTCCGTCGATACGCCTCCGCCAGCGTCATAGCGTCCAGGTCCCACGGTGGGGTCCCGGCTAGAGCGCAGGCCGCCTCGCACGAGATGGTGCGATACCCTCGGATCACCCTGACAGCCATGACCCTCTGCGCTCTGCACAAGAGGGCCCGATTGCGGGAGTTGAGTCTATCGGCCCATATTGGTGCCCCGTAGAGCGCTATGGACCTTACCACCCCGGTGTACAGACGTCGGCAGCTCATGCTCGGTCCCCCGACATTTGGGAGGACGCGACACATCGCTCCGGCTGCCCTAACAAGCTTCGGCGCTAGGCGCCGAAAGTGCTCGTCGAAGCTCCATCGACTGTCGAGGACGAGTCCAAGGTACTCCAAGGAACGCCCGACAGCGATGGAAACTCCGCCGACCACCACTCTCGACCCGGCCGGAGGTCCGTTCCGCGGCCCGTGAAAACACACAGCCACGGATTTGTGCAATGCAACCTCCAGCCCCAGCCTTCTAATGCGCGCCACTACCTGCGCGACCCCAGCGGTTGCCAGAACACTGGCCTCCCGGTAGCTGTCGCCGCGTGCCGTTACGAGAGTGTCGTCGGCGTAACAAGTTACTTCGACACCCCGTAAGTTGGCACCGCGCAGCACCCAGTCGTAGCCGATGTTCCACAGGAGAGGTCCGAGAACCGACCCCTGCGGAACACCGCACGACACCTCCCTACGAATCCAGCCGTCACCAGTCGGGTAGCAGACGGCGCGGTCGCAGAGGTAATCCGCTACGACGCGACGCAAGTACCCGGGCACGGCGTGGAACCTCAGCGCCTCCAAAATGGTCGCCCAGGGAAGGGTGTTGAACGCGTTGGCGATATCGAGAGACACCGCCAACACCACCCCGCCCCGAGACACCGAGGCCTCCGCCAGGGCCCTCACCCGACTGACAGCGTCGAGGGTGGACCTGCCCTTGCGGAAGCCAAATTGATGGTCGCTGAGATCCCGACCGGACTCCCCCAAGTGCTTGACGAGGCGAGCGGATAAAACCCGCTCAAAGAGCTTACCCGCCTCGTCGAGAAGCACTATCGGCCGATATGCCGATGGCTCGGCAACCGGCCGCCCCTCCTTGCGCAACAGTACCAGTTTCCCACCCTTCCACGTCCGCGGGAACCGGCCCTGCTGCAAACATGCGTTAAAGAGGCGTAGCACTAGTGGCTCTAAATCCCCTAGGGCCAAGGCCCAGGCGCGCCCGGGGATGCCGTCGGGTCCCGGCGCAGTGTTCTTCGACCGAAGCCGAAGCACTGCAGCCCCCAACTCATCCCCGGAGACATCCCGTGCTGCGTCCCAACGCTCATCCTCTACCGCCTCAGTCGCCGGCGCCATACGAGGTACTCGATAGTCGGTACCTCGGGGGAACAATGCCGTGACTACGGACTCCAGCAACTCCGGCTGGAGAGTCTTGGTCAGCGGGGGGGCCCACGGTCGAAGCTTTCGCCTCACCATCTTGTACGGCCTCCCCCACGGGTCCCTGTCCAGGGACTCCACCATCTCTGCTTCGGCCAGGTCTTTGGCTTTGGCGATGGCCGCTACGAAAGTCATCACTGCCTCACGATATCGAGTATAGTGCTGACTCTCAAGCTCTTGGTCTCGTCGCCGCCGCCTCCGACATCTGGTGTACTGGCGCCTGAGAGCCACGCAGGTCTCTCGGAGCCGCGATAGCTCCTCAGACCACCAGTAAACGCCGCGCCTCGGAGTCGCGGAACGTACGCGGGGCATCGCCGCATCGCAGATGTGCGTCATGGTCTGGCCCAGACGCACAGCTTCTGCCTCTACATTCACAGCACCTTCCGGCGCTCCTACCCAGGCCTGGACCAGAGCAGCCTCCACCAGCGCCTCCCTGTCCAGACGCTTCAGGGCCCATCGCGGGCCCTCCTCGCGCGAGGGTCGACTCGGGGCATTCGGCGGGGCGGGGAGTGCGGAGACGTCGAACCTCACGTAGCGGTGGTCCGACAACGTCTCCACATCCTCCATCACCCGCCAGCCTCGGATATGGCGCGCCAGGGTGGGATCGGCGAACGTGATGTCGACGATCGAACCGCCCTGTTGCCGCACGCACGTATGTACCGACCCGTGGTTCAGGACGACAAGACCGGACGCGACTACCCAGTCTTCGAGGACCTCTCCACGTGCGTCCGTGGCCGGGCAACCCCAAGCCATGGATTTGGCATTGAGGTCCCCGACCACGAGGACCCGACCGGGGCCACTCCTCCCGACGAGGGCGCCGACTTCGACCAGAAACTGTTCGAAGTCGGCGACACTGCGATTCGGAGAGAAGTAGACCCCGATCAGTGTCACGTTTCCGACGAGAGCCGAGACGTAGCCTCGACCCTTCGTCACTCCTCCGAAGACCGGGGATCCGGCCGCTGTCCGGGTCCCGATCGCCACCACACCGTCCCTGTCGCCGGCCCAGTCGTCCCCCGAAGGGACGTAGTAGGGCTCGGCGATCACGACGACGTTTACCAACCACTCCGCCATGCTTTGGAACAAGAGGTCCTGAGCCCTGGCGCAGTGGTTGATATTCGCCTGTAGAATCCGCATGGCCATCTTATTCGATGACCATGGGATCCTCTACGGGCCTGGAAGGCTGCTTTGAGGCCCTAGGACCTCTGCCAGCCTGGCCCGGCTTCCTTCCCTTCGGGGCGGGAACGCACTCCTTGGTCCCCACCCGATGCTTGGCCGGTCTGCCGGCCGCTGCGCACGTGACGCAGTGCGGCTCGGCAGAGCACTCCTGGGCCTTGTGCCCGGGCTTTCCACACCGATAGCAGAGGTCGCTCCTGTCGACCTCCGCAGTGCACTTGGCCCTGACGTGCCCCATCTCCAGGCACCGGAAGCACCGGAGGGGCCGATCGTCCAAGACGCGGACCTGCGCCGACACCCATCCGACGAGGAGCCTGCCACCACCGGACACCTTCTTGGCCGCTGCGACCGGGCAACGAACCCACGCAGCACCGAGGCCACCGGCGCCGACGGTGACAGCCCCGCAACGGACTTCGTCGACGTCGCACCCACCAACCCTAGCGACGGCCGTAGCCACGTCGACGCTGGACACGGAGTCGTCCAGTCCCGAAATGCGCATTTCTGCGCACTTCGTGGGTCTAGAGACCCTGACCTGCCCTTCGGGCAGTGACTCTCTCAGCTTCTTAGCGAGAGAGTCCGCCATACCCCCGGTATTCGCTCCGGGCAGTTCCAGGATGCGGCCACCAGTGACCGCCTTTCTAAACCTTAGGTCCTTAATACCTAGGTCGGCCAGGTTGACCTTTTGCTTCGCCTCCGACAAGACCTGAGCGTAAGTGACGCCAGTGGCCTCGGCTTCGGGAAGCAGAGTCAATACCACAGCCGTGGATCGTTCTACCCGGAGTTTTCTTTTGGGAGCGGGCTTTCCTTGTCCCTTCTTCGGCGGTTTTGCCGCTTTTGGCTTCGCCTGAGGCTTGGTAGGCCTCAGCTTTGCCTGCGACTGGCCCTCTTTAGGCTTCGCCTTCATCCCCTTAGCCTTCTTCACGGGCTCCGAACGAGTCTTCTGCGCCGACCCGCTGGGGCCCGCAGAGGGTTGAGATGCGGTCTTAACAGACTCTGAGGTCTTAACCGCCTCCCGCCTCTTGTCGGCCGCCAGCGGAGGCCGAAGCCTCGTCTCCGGCAAGAGCCGGTCCTCTATGGAGGCCAGTCGAGCGGTCACCATGGTCCCCACCTGGGACATGACCGCCCGACAGATCTCCTCCAGCGAGATTGTTTGAGGCTGCGTTGCAGGGGATGCAGCCTCCGTCAATCCGGTGGGAGAGGGCGCCGGACAGCCCTGCTTCCGTGCTCTCTCCATGTCTTCTCTTAATGTGGACATCTCCTTGCGGAGAGTGTCCATTTCGGCTTGCAGGCGAGCATTGTCCGCCTGCAGACGACGCGTCTCTTCTGTAAGAGTCCGCGATCCCAGGACTTCCACGGCCTCGGCTATTGAAGCCACAGCGTCCTTCAATTCGCGGACTATAGTCCCCTTAAGGTTTTTGGACTTTGTGGCGATTTTAGCAATGATCGCCAAGTCCTCGACAACCTGCTGCTTGGTCAGGGCCGCGGACCTATTACTGGGTCCGACGCCCGACTCAGCCTTCTCACCCGAGGCCGACGCTAGTTCGGCGGCTCGCTGTTCCCGCCTCTTGCGAGTGATAGCGACGCTTTTCTCAAGGTCTTCTTCGACCAACGCCTTGAACTCTTCCCGCTTTACAGCGAGAAGCGCTCTTTTGGCATCGGCCAAGCCGACGTACTCCCCCGTCGTCGGAGGCCGCCCTCGACCTCTGGTCGCAGACGCAGACCGCTCCGAATCCTCTTCAGACTGCGCCAACTCGGGGTTCGGGCGTCTTCTTTTCCGCCAAAGTTTCCCGCCTGTAGCGGGGCTTTGAGATCGTCCAGTGGCAAAGCTGCAGTCGGAGTCCATGTCCTCGTCCTGCCGCCCCGCACTGGATTCCCTGCTGGTGACGCTCCGCGTCATCCGCCTCTCCTTACTCGCTTCCCTCCTCGTCCTCCTCTCCTCTCCCTCAACGTCGTTTGTTTCTGTTGAATTTACCATAATAAATCCCACGAGTAGTGAGGAAATAAAAAGTCAACCCCGGCAGAGCCTCTTGCCCGGGTAACCCTAATACACCTGGAAGGTCGGGTGATATTCCAGGGTTGTGCGCTAGCGACTGATGAACTCCCCAGCCTCTCTTTCGAGCACCCCGACGTCACGCAACGAAACGCCGAGAATTGAGGATTTTTTATAGAGGTTTACTCCTCGCGGTCCGGCCGATTAAGGCAAGACCCTCGCTCCCCTGCAGGCTGCTTCACATGACCGCCACACCTGCAGGAGTTTACGACTCGACGGTGGCAAAAAATGCCTGCCCGACTGCACAGTTAAGTACCCACCGGACTCGCCGACCGACCGGCAACAGGGCCTCCGCTAACGACGACCACTGATCCGGACATGCCCTCGACCATTCGCCACTGGCATCGGGTCTGGGCCAAAACACCCCTAAAGTACAAAACACCCCTAAGTAAAAATTATATAATTAATTACTAATTACTACCTGAATTCCGCTTCGTGGAGTTGGGCCGGACATGAGTCGCAACTACCTGCTCCCATGTACCCACGCTGTCCGTACCACTCCGTACCGTACCTGCCAGTACCGGGCACATGTCCCGACTACCTGCTCCCGTCCGCGCTGTCCGTACTATTCCATACCGTACCGGCTAGTACCGGACACATGTCCCGACTACCTGCTCCGCGTACTACTCCATAGCGTACCGGCCAGTACCGGGCACATGTCCCGATTACCTGCTCCCGTCCGCGCTGTCCGTACCATTCCATACCGTACCGGCTAGTACCGGACACATGTCCCGACTCAACCCAACCCAACCCAACCCAACCCAACCCAACCCAACCCAACCCAACCCTTTTTTTTTTTTTTTTTTTTTTTTTTTTTTTTTTTTTCGTCTGGAACTCTCATGAGTTCCACCGCATTCCAGGGGAGCGGAAGGCGGTGGGTATGTGAGACTCCTACTCACTAAACCAGACGGTCAACACATCGCCGTATGGAGGAGCGCCACGGGAACGCCGAAGCATACATCCGCGTTGCTCCAACGGCAGGCAGCGCCAAGTAGGCGGCCACCACCCCCCCAAATGGAGCGGCGCAAACTGTTGACCGGGATGCGCCCCACTCCGATGGTCGGCTTGTTTTCTGGCGAGGAGCTCCCCTGCTCCCCGCCCAAGCCGACCGAGCCAGATCGTTTTGGACCACCTTTATCTCCGAGCCAACGGCAAGCCGCCGAGCTCAGAATCAGGAAGTCCGATCCGACCCATACCCACTAGAGCCCCGGCCCCGAGATGGGACCGTGGCGAGTGGCGGACTTCGCAGCCCACCACCCGTAGCGGGGGCTACGGCGGCAGACGGCGCTCGTGAGCGACACGCCTGCGCCCCACCCTCCTCCGGCGCATCGGTAGAGCGGCTCCGTCCTCCTCCCTGAGCCTCTCCGCCACCTCCTTCTGCGACATCACGACCTCGCAGAAGGAACGCACCGCACCCCACGCCTCTTCGCTCGAGACCATGGCCTTGACCACGGCCGGGAGCGAGAGGTCCGACCCGATGGAAGCCACGAGTGTAGCACGCGGCTCCGCCCAGTGCGGGCACGAAGCCAGCGTGTGCTGCGCCGTATCCTCGGCGCAGCCGCACTCGTGGCACATCATCGTGGGCTCACGACCCGCCACCCTAAACAGATACCTCCCGAAGCATCCGTGCCCCGAAAGGATCTGCGTCAGGTGGAAGGTCATCACCCCGTGCCTACGACCGACCCAATCCGAAAGGATGGGACCGATCGCCAGGGCAGTCGATTTACCAGCGTTGGGCACTCTGAGCCTCTCGCGCCATGTGACGAGCAGCTCCTCATGCGCCCTGCGCCTCCACTCCGACTCCCCACCCTCCCCCCGAAGACGGGCATCCCTCCTCCGTCGATACGCCTCCGCCAGCGTCATAGCGTCCAGGTCCCACGGTGGGGTCCCGGCTAGAGCGCAGGCCGCCTCGCACGAGATGGTGCGATACCCTCGGATCACCCTGACAGCCATGACCCTCTGCGCTCTGCACAAGAGGGCCCGATTGCGGGAGTTGAGTCTATCGGCCCATATTGGTGCCCCGTAGAGCGCTATGGACCTTACCACCCCGGTGTACAGACGTCGGCAGCTCATGCTCGGTCCCCCGACATTTGGGAGGACGCGACACATCGCTCCGGCTGCCCTAACAAGCTTCGGCGCTAGGCGCCGAAAGTGCTCGTCGAAGCTCCATCGACTGTCGAGGACGAGTCCAAGGTACTCCAAGGAACGCCCGACAGCGATGGAAACTCCGCCGACCACCACTCTCGACCCGGCCGGAGGTCCGTTCCGCGGCCCGTGAAAACACACAGCCACGGATTTGTGCAATGCAACCTCCAGCCCCAGCCTTCTAATGCGCGCCACTACCTGCGCGACCCCAGCGGTTGCCAGAACACTGGCCTCCCGGTAGCTGTCGCCGCGTGCCGTTACGAGAGTGTCGTCGGCGTAACAAGTTACTTCGACACCCCGTAAGTTGGCACCGCGCAGCACCCAGTCGTAGCCGATGTTCCACAGGAGAGGTCCGAGAACCGACCCCTGCGGAACACCGCACGACACCTCCCTACGAATCCAGCCGTCACCAGTCGGGTAGCAGACGGCGCGGTCGCAGAGGTAATCCGCTACGACGCGACGCAAGTACCCGGGCACGGCGTGGAACCTCAGCGCCTCCAAAATGGTCGCCCAGGGAAGGGTGTTGAACGCGTTGGCGATATCGAGAGACACCGCCAACACCACCCCGCCCCGAGACACCGAGGCCTCCGCCAGGGCCCTCACCCGACTGACAGCGTCGAGGGTGGACCTGCCAACCCAACCCAACCCTTTTTTTTTTTTTTTTTTTTTTTCGTCTGGAACCCTCATGGGTTCCACCGCATTCCAGGGGAGCGGAAGGCGGTGGGTATGTGAGACTCCTACTCACTAAACCAGACGGTCAACACATCGCCGTATGGAGGAGTGCCACGGGAACGCCGAAGCATACATCCGCGTTGCTCCAACGGCAGGCAACGCCAAGTAGGCGGCCACCACCCCCCCAAATGGAGCGGCGCAAACTGTTGACCGGGATGCGCCCCACTCCGATGGTCGGCTTGTTTTCTGGCGAGGAGCTCCCCTGCTCCCCGCCCAAGCCGACCGAGCCAGATCGTTTTGGACGACCTTTATCTCCGAGCCGACGGCAAGCCGCCGAGCTCAGAATCAAGGAAGTCCGATCCGACTCATACCCACTAGAGCCCCGGCCCCTAGATGGGACCGTGGCGAGTGGCGGACTTCGCAGTCCACCACCCGTACCGGGGGCTACGGCGGCAGACGGCGCTCGTGAGCGACACGCCTGCGCCCCACCCTCCTCCGGCGCATCGGTAGAGCGGCTCCGTCCTCCTCCCTGAGCCTCTCCGCCGCCTCCTTCTGCGACATCACGACCTCGCAGAAGGAACGCACCGCACCCCACGCCTCTTCGCTAGAGACCATGGCCTTGACCACGGCCGGGAGCGAGAGGTCCGACCCGATGGAAGCCACGAGTGTAGCACGCGGCTCCGCCCACTGCGGGCACGAAGCCAGCGTGTGCTGAGCCGTATCCTCGGCGCAGCCGCACTCGTGGCACATCATCGTGGGCTCACGACCCGCCACCCTAAACAGATACCTCCCGAAGCATCCGTGCCCCGAAAGGATCTGCGTCAGGTGGAAGGTCATCACCCCGTGCCTACGACCGACCCAGTCCGAAAAGATGGGACCGATCGCCAGGGCAGTCGATTTACCAGCGCCGGGCACTCTGAGCCTCTCTCGCCATGTGACGAGCAGCTGCTCCTGCGCCCTGCGCCTCCAATCCGACTCCCCACCCTCCCCCCGAAGACGGGCATCCCTCCTCCGTCGATACGCCTCCGCCAGCGTCAAAGCGTCCAGGTCCCACGGTGGGGTCCCGGCCAGAGCGCAGGCCGCCTCGCACGAGATGGTGCGATACCCCCGGATCACCCTGACAGCCATGACCCTCTGCGCTCTGCACAAGAGGGCCCGGTTGCGGGAGTCGAGGCTATCGGCCCATATTGGTGCCCCGTAGAGCGCTATGGACCTTACCACCCCGGTGTACAGACGTCGGCAGCTCATGCTCGGTCCCCCGACATTTGGGAAACCCAACCCAACCCAACCCTTTTTTTTTTTTTTTTTTTTTTTTTTTTTTCGTCTGGAACTCTCATGAGTTCCACCGCATTCCAGGGGAGCGGAAGGCGGTGGGTATGTGAGACTCCTACTCACTAAACCAGACGGTCAACACATCGCCGTATGGAGGAGCGCCACGGGAACGCCGAAGCATACATCCGCGTTGCTCCAACGGCAGGCAGCGCCAAGTAGGCGGCCACCACCCCCCCAAATGGAGCGGCGCAAACTGTTGACCGGGATGCGCCCCACTCCGATGGTCGGCTTGTTTTCTGGCGAGGAGCTCCCCTGCTCCCCGCCCAAGCCGACCGAGCCAGATCGTTTTGGACCACCTTTATCTCCGAGCCAACGGCAAGCCGCCGAGCTCAGAATCAGGAAGTCCGATCCGACCCATACCCACTAGAGCCCCGGCCCCGAGATGGGACCGTGGCGAGTGGCGGACTTCGCAGCCCACCACCCGTAGCGGGGGCTACGGCGGCAGACGGCGCTCGTGAGCGACACGCCTGCGCCCCACCCTCCTCCGGCGCATCGGTAGAGCGGCTCCGTCCTCCTCCCTGAGCCTCTCCGCCACCTCCTTCTGCGACATCACGACCTCGCAGAAGGAACGCACCGCACCCCACGCCTCTTCGCTCGAGACCATGGCCTTGACCACGGCCGGGAGCGAGAGGTCCGACCCGATGGAAGCCACGAGTGTAGCACGCGGCTCCGCCCAGTGCGGGCACGAAGCCAGCGTGTGCTGCGCCGTATCCTCGGCGCAGCCGCACTCGTGGCACATCATCGTGGGCTCACGACCCGCCACCCTAAACAGATACCTCCCGAAGCATCCGTGCCCCGAAAGGATCTGCGTCAGGTGGAAGGTCATCACCCCGTGCCTACGACCGACCCAATCCGAAAGGATGGGACCGATCGCCAGGGCAGTCGATTTACCAGCGTTCACCCATCCGACGAGGAGCCTGCCACCACCGGACACCTTCTTGGCCGCTGCGACCGGGCAACGAACCCACGCAGCACCGAGGCCACCGGCGCCGACGGTGACAGCCCCGCAACGGACTTCGTCGACGTTGCACCCACCAACCCTAGCGACGGCCGTAGCCACGTCGACGCTGGACACGGAGTCGTCCAGTCCCGAAATGCGCATTTCTGCGCACTTCGTGGGTCTAGAGACCCTGACCTGCCCTTCGGGCAGTGACTCTCTCAGCTTCTTAGCGAGAGAGTCCGCCATACCCCCGGTATTCGCTCCGGGCAGTTCCAGGATGCGGCCACCAGTGACCGCCTTTCTAAACCTTAGGTCCTTAATACCTAGGTCGGCCAGGTTGACCTTTTGCTTCGCCTCCGACAAGACCTGAGCGTAAGTGACGCCAGTGGCCTCGGCTTCGGGAAGCAGAGTCAATACCACAGCCGTGGATCGTTCTACCCGGAGTTTTCTTTTGGGAGCGGGCTTTCCTTGTCCCTTCTTCGGCGGTTTTGCCGCTTTTGGCTTCGCCTGAGGCTTGGTAGGCCTCAGCTTTGCCTGCGACTGGCCCTCTTTAGGCTTCGCCTTCATCCCCTTAGCCTTCTTCACGGGCTCCGAACGAGTCTTCTGCGCCGACCCGCTGGGGCCCGCAGAGGGTTGAGATGCGGTCTTAACAGACTCTGAGGTCTTAACCGCCTCCCGCCTCTTGTCGGCCGCCAGCGGAGGCCGAAGCCTCGTCTCCGGCAAGAGCCGGTCCTCTATGGAGGCCAGTCGAGCGGTCACCATGGTCCCCACCTGGGACATGACCGCCCGACAGATCTCCTCCAGCGAGATTGTTTGAGGCTGCGTTGCAGGGGATGCAGCCTCCGTCAATCCGGTGGGAGAGGGCGCCGGACAGCCCTGCTTCCGTGCTCTCTCCATGTCTTCTCTTAATGTGGACATCTCCTTGCGGAGAGTGTCCATTTCGGCTTGCAGGCGAGCATTGTCCGCCTGCAGACGACGCGTCTCTTCTGTAAGAGTCCGCGATCCCAGGACTTCCACGGCCTCGGCTATTGAAGCCACAGCGTCCTTCAATTCGCGGACTATAGTCCCCTTAAGGTTTTTGGACTTTGTGGCGATTTTAGCAATGATCGCCAAGTCCTCGACAACCTGCTGCTTGGTCAGGGCCGCGGACCTATTACTGGGTCCGACGCCCGACTCAGCCTTCTCACCCGAGGCCGACGCTAGTTCGGCGGCTCGCTGTTCCCGCCTCTTGCGAGTGATAGCGACGCTTTTCTCAAGGTCTTCTTCGACCAACGCCTTGAACTCTTCCCGCTTTACAGCGAGAAGCGCTCTTTTGGCATCGGCCAAGCCGACGTACTCCCCCGTCGTCGGAGGCCGCCCTCGACCTCTGGTCGCAGACGCAGACCGCTCCGAATCCTCTTCAGACTGCGCCAACTCGGGGTTCGGGCGTCTTCTTTTCCGCCAAAGTTTCCCGCCTGTAGCGGGGCTTTGAGATCGTCCAGTGGCAAAGCTGCAGTCGGAGTCCATGTCCTCGTCCTGCCGCCCCGCACTGGATTCCCTGCTGGTGACGCTCCGCGTCATCCGCCTCTCCTTACTCGCTTCCCTCCTCGTCCTCCTCTCCTCTCCCTCAACGTCGTTTGTTTCTGTTGAATTTACCATAATAAATCCCACGAGTAGTGAGGAAATAAAAAGTCAACCCCGGCAGAGCCTCTTGCCCGGGTAACCCTAATACACCTGGAAGGTCGGGTGATATTCCAGGGTTGTGCGCTAGCGACTGATGAACTCCCCAGCCTCTCTTTCGAGCACCCCGACGTCACGCAACGAAACGCCGAGAATTGAGGATTTTTTATAGAGGTTTACTCCTCGCGGTCCGGCCGATTAAGGCAAGACCCTCGCTCCCCTGCAGGCTGCTTCACATGACCGCCACACCTGCAGGAGTTTACGACTCGACGGTGGCAAAAAATGCCTGCCCGACTGCACAGTTAAGTACCCACCGGACTCGCCGACCGACCGGCAACAGGGCCTCCGCTAACGACGACCACTGATCCGGACATGCCCTCGACCATTCGCCACTGGCATCGGGTCTGGGCCAAAACACCCCTAAAGTACAAAACACCCCTAAGTAAAAATTATATAATTAATTACTAATTACTACCTGAATTCCGCTTCGTGGAGTTGGGCCGGACATGAGTCGCAACTACCTGCTCCCATGTACCCACGCTGTCCGTACCACTCCGTACCGTACCTGCCAGTACCGGGCACATGTCCCGACTACCTGCTCCCGTCCGCGCTGTCCGTACTATTCCATACCGTACCGGCTAGTACCGGACACATGTCCCGACTACCTGCTCCGCGTACTACTCCATAGCGTACCGGCCAGTACCGGGCACATGTCCCGATTACCTGCTCCCGTCCGCGCTGTCCGTACCATTCCATACCGTACCGGCTAGTACCGGACACATGTCCCTTTTTTTTTTTTTTTTTTTTTTTTTTTTTTTTCGTCTGGAACCCTCATGGGTTCCACCGCATTCCAGGGGAGCGGAAGGCGGTGGGTATGTGAGACTCCTACTCACTAAACCAGACGGTCAACACATCGCCGTATGGAGGAGCGCCACGGGAACGCCGAAGCATACATCCGCGTTGCTCCAACGGCAGGCAACGCCAAGTAGGCGGCCACCACCCCCCCAAATGGAGCGGCGCAAACTGTTGACCGGGATGCGCCCCACTCCGATGGTCGGCTTGTTTTCTGGCGAGGAGCTCCCCTGCTCCCCGCCCAAGCCGACCGAGCCAGATCGTTTTGGACGACCTTTATCTCCGAGCCGACGGCAAGCCGCCGAGCTCAGAATCAAGGAAGTCCGATCCGACTCATACCCACTAGAGCCCCGGCCCCTAGATGGGACCGTGGCGAGTGGCGGACTTCGCAGTCCACCACCCGTACCGGGGGCTACGGCGGCAGACGGCGCTCGTGAGCGACACGCCTGCGCCCCACCCTCCTCCGGCGCATCGGTAGAGCGGCTCCGTCCTCCTCCCTGAGCCTCTCCGCCGCCTCCTTCTGCGACATCACGACCTCGCAGAAGGAACGCACCGCACCCCACGCCTCTTCGCTAGAGACCATGGCCTTGACCACGGCCGGGAGCGAGAGGTCCGACCCGATGGAAGCCACGAGTGTAGCACGCGGCTCCGCCCACTGCGGGCACGAAGCCAGCGTGTGCTGAGCCGTATCCTCGGCGCAGCCGCACTCGTGGCACATCATCGTGGGCTCACGACCCGCCACCCTAAACAGATACCTCCCGAAGCATCCGTGCCCCGAAAGGATCTGCGTCAGGTGGAAGGTCATCACCCCGTGCCTACGACCGACCCAGTCCGAAAGGATGGGACCGATCGCCAGGGCAGTCGATTTACCAGCGCCGGGCACTCTGAGCCTCTCTCGCCATGTGACGAGCAGCTGCTCCTGCGCCCTGCGCCTCCAATCCGACTCCCCACCCTCCCCCCGAAGACGGGCATCCCTCCTCCGTCGATACGCCTCCGCCAGCGTCAAAGCGTCCAGGTCCCACGGTGGGGTCCCGGCCAGAGCGCAGGCCGCCTCGCACGAGATGGTGCGATACCCCCGGATCACCCTGACAGCCATGACCCTCTGCGCTCTGCACAAGAGGGCCCGGTTGCGGGAGTCGAGGCTATCGGCCCATATTGGTGCCCCGTAGAGCGCTATGGACCTTACCACCCCGGTGTACAGACGTCGGCAGCTCATGCTCGGTCCCCCGACATTTGGGAGGACGCGACACATCGCTCCGGCTGCCCTAACAAGCTTCGGCGCTAGGCGCCGAAAGTGCTCGTCGAAGCTCCATCGACTGTCGAGGACGAGTCCAAGGTACTCCAAGGAACGCCCGACAGCGATGGAAACTCCGCCGACCACCACTCTCGACCCGGCCGGAGGTCCGTTCCGCGGCCCGTGAAAACACACAGCCACGGATTTGTGCAATGCAACCTCCAGCCCCAGCCTTCTAATGCGCGCCACTACCTGCGCGACCCCAGCGGTTGCCAGGACACTGGCCTCCCGGTAGCTGTCGCCGCGTGCCGTTACGAGAGTGTCGTCGGCGTAACAAGTTACTTCGACACCCCGTAAGTTGGCACCGCGCAGCACCCAGTCGTAGCCGATGTTCCACAGGAGAGGTCCGAGAACCGACCCCTGCGGAACACCGCACGACACCTCCCTACGAATCCAGCCGTCACCAGTCGGGTAGCAGACGGCGCGGTCGCAGAGGTAATCCGCTACGACGCGACGCAAGTACCCGGGCACGGCGTGGAACCTCAGCGCCTCCAAAATGGTCGCCCAGGGAAGGGTGTTGAACGCGTTGGCGATATCGAGAGACACCGCCAACACCACCCCGCCCCGAGACACCGAGGCCTCCGCCAGGGCCCTCACCCGACTGACAGCGTCGAGGGTGGACCTGCCCTTGCGGAAGCCAAATTGATGGTCGCTGAGATCCCGACCGGACTCCCCCAAGTGCTTGACGAGGCGAGCGGATAAAACCCGCTCAAAGAGCTTACCCGCCTCGTCGAGAAGCACTATCGGCCGATATGCCGATGGCTCGGCAACCGGCCGCCCCTCCTTGCGCAACAGTACCAGTTTCCCACCCTTCCACGTCCGCAGGAACCGGCCCTGCTGCAAACATGCGTTAAAGAGGCGTAGCACTAGTGGCTCTAAATCCCCTAGGGCCAAGGCCCAGGCGCGCCCGGGGATGCCGTCGGGTCCCGGCGCAGTGTTCTTCGACCGAAGCCGAAGCACTGCAGCCCCCAACTCATCCCCGGAGACATCCCGTGCTGCGTCCCAACGCTCATCCTCTACCGCCTCAGTCGCCGGCGCCATACGAGGTACTCGATAGTCGGTACCTCGGGGGAACAATGCCGTGACTACGGACTCCAGCAACTCCGGCTGGAGAGTCTTGGTCAGCGGGGGGGCCCACGGTCGAAGCTTTCGCCTCACCATCTTGTACGGCCTCCCCCACGGGTCCCTGTCCAGGGACTCCACCATCTCTGCTTCGGCCAGGTCTTTGGCTTTGGCGATGGCCGCTACGAAAGTCATCACTGCCTCACGATATCGAGTATAGTGCTGACTCTCAAGCTCTTGGTCTCGTCGCCGCCGCCTCCGACATCTGGTGTACTGGCGCCTGAGAGCCACGCAGGTCTCTCGGAGCCGCGATAGCTCCTCAGACCACCAGTAAACGCCGCGCCTCGGAGTCGCGGAACGTACGCGGGGCATCGCCGCATCGCAGATGTGCGTCATGGTCTGGCCCAGACGCACAGCTTCTGCCTCTACATTCACAGCACCTTCCGGCGCTCCTACCCAGGCCTGGACCAGAGCAGCCTCCACCAGCGCCTCCCTGTCCAGACGCTTCAGGGCCCATCGCGGGCCCTCCTCGCGCGAGGGTCGACTCGGGGCATTCGGCGGGGCGGGGAGTGCGGAGACGTCGAACCTCACGTAGCGGTGGTCCGACAACGTCTCCACATCCTCCATCACCCGCCAGCCTCGGATACGGCGCGCCAGGGTGGGATCGGCGAATGTGATGTCGACGATCGAACCGCCCTGTTGCCGCACGCACGTATGTACCGACCCGTGGTTCAGGACGACAAGACCGGACGCGACTACCCAGTCTTCGAGGACCTCTCCACGTGCGTCCGTGGCCGGGCAACCCCAAGCCATGGATTTGGCATTGAGGTCCCCGACCACGAGGACCCGACCGGGGCCACTCCTCCCGACGAGGGCGCCGACTTCGACCAGAAACTGTTCGAAGTCGGCGACACTGCGATTCGGAGAGAAGTAGACCCCGATCAGTGTCACGTTTCCGACGAGAGCCGAGACGTAGCCTCGACCCTTCGTCACTCCTCCGAAGACCGGGGATCCGGCCGCTGTCCGGGTCCCGATCGCCACCACACCGTCCCTGTCGCCGGCCCAGTCGTCCCCCGAAGGGACACCGGACACATTTTTTTTTTTTTTTTTTTTTTTTCGTCTGGAACTCTCATGAGTTCCACCGCATTCCAGGGGAGCGGAAGGCGGTGGGTATGTGGGACTCCTACCCACTAAACCAGACGGTCAACACATCGCCGTATAGAGAGGAGCGCCACGGGAACGCCGAAGCATACATCCGCGTTGCTCCAACGGCAGGCAGCGCCAAGTAGGCGGCCACCACCCCCCCTATGGAGCGGCGCAAACTGTTGACCGGGATGCGCCCCACTCCGATGGTCGGCTTGTTTTCTGGCGAGGAGCTCCCCTGCTCCCCGCCCAAGCCGACCGAGCCAGATCGTTTTGGACGACCTTTATCTCCGAGCCGACGGCAAGCCGCCGAGCTCAGAATCAAGGAAGTCCGATCCGTCTCATACCCACTAGAGCCCCGGCCCCGAGATGGGACCGTGGCGAGTGGCGGACTTCGCAGTCCACCACCCGTACCGGGGGCTACGGCGGCAGACGGCGCTCGTGAGCGACACGCCTGCGCCCCACCCTCCTCCGGCGCATCGGTAGAGTGGCTCCGTCCTCCTCCCTGAGCCTCTCCGCCGCCTCCTTCTGCGACATCACGACCTCGCAGAAGGAACGCACCGCACCCCACGCCTCTTCGCTCGAGACCATGGCCTTGACCACGGCCGGGAGCGAGAGGTTCGACCCGATGGAAGCCACGAGTGTAGCACGCGGCTCCGCCCAGTGCGGGCACGAAGCCAGCGTGTGCTGCGCCGTGTCCTCGGCGCAGCCGCACTCGTGGCACATCATCGTGGGCTCACGACCCGCCACCCTAAACAGATACCTCCCGAAGCATCCGTGCCCCGAAAGGATCTGCGTCAGGTGGAAGGTCATCACCCCGTGCCTACGACCGACCCAGTCCGAAAGGATGGGACCGATCGCCAGGGCAGTCGATTTACCAGCGCCGGGCACTCTGAGCCTCTCTCGCCATGTGACGAGCAGCTGCTCCTGCGCCCTGCGCCTCCAATCAGACTCCCCACCCTCCCCCCGAAGACGGGCGTGCCTCCTCCGTCGATACGCCTCCGCCAGCGTCAAAGCGTCCAGGTCCCACGGTGGGGTCCCGGCCAGAGCGCAGGCCGCCTCGCACGAGATGGTGCGATACCCACGGATCACCCTGACAGCCATGACCCTCTGCGCTCTGCACAAGAGGGCCCGGTTGCGGGAGTCGAGGCTATCGGCCCATATTGGTGCCCCGTAGAGCGCCATGGACTTTACCACCCCGGTGTACAGACGCCGGCAGCTCAGGCTCGGTCCCCCGACATTTGGGAGGACGCGGCACATCGCTCCGGCTGCCCTAACTAGCTTCGGCGCTAGGCGCCGAAAGTGCTCGTCGAAGGTCCATCGACTGTCGAGGACGAGTCCAAGGTACTCCAAGGAACGCCCGACGGCGATGGAAACTCCTCCGACCACCACACTCGACCCGGCAGGAGGTGCGTTCCGCGGCCCGTGAAAACACACGGCGACGGATTTGTGCAATGCAACCTCCAGCCCCAACCTTCTAATGCGCGCCACTACCTGCGCGACCCCGGCCGTTGCCAGAACACTGGCCTCCCGGTAACTGTCGCCGCGTGCCGTTACGAGAGTGTCGTCGGCGTAACAGGTTACTTCGACACCCCGTAAGTTGGCACCGCGCAGCACCCAGTCGTAGCCGATGTTCCACAGGAGAGGTCCGAGAACCGACCCCTGAGGAACACCGCACGACACCTCCCTACGAATCCAGCCGTCGCCAGACGGGTAGCAGACGGCGCGGTCGCAGAGGTAATCCGCTACGACGCGCCGCAAGTACCCGGGCACGGCGTGGAACCTCAGCGCCTCCAAAATGGTCGCCCAGGGAAGGGTGTTGAACGCGTTGGCGATGTCGAGAGACACCGCCAACACCACTCCGCCCCGAGAAACCGAGGCCTCCGCCATGGCCCTCACCCGACCGACAGCGTCGAGGGTGGACCTGCCCTTGCGGAGGCCAAATTGATGGTCGCTGAGATCCCGACCGGACTCCCCCAAGTGCTTGACGAGGCGAGCGGATAAAACCCGCTCAAAGAGCTTACCCGCCTCGTCGAGAAGCACTATCGGCCGATATGCCGATGGCTCGGCAACCGGCCGCCCCTCCTTGCGCAACAGCACCAGTTTCCCACCCTTCCACGTCCGCGGGAACCGGCCCTGCCGCAAACATGCGTTGAAGAGGCGCAGCACTAGAGGCTCTAAATCCCCTAGGGCCAAGGCCCAGGCGCGACCGGGGATGCCGTCGGGTCCCGGCGCAGTGTTCTTCGACCGAAGCCGAAGCACTGCAGCCCCCAACTCACCCCCGGAGACATCCCGTGCTGCGTCCCAACGCTCGTCCTCTACCGCCTCAGTCGCCGGCGCCATACGAGGTACCCGATGGTCGGTACCTCGAGGGAACAATGCCGTGACTACGGACTCCAGCAACGCCGGCTGGAGAGTCTTGGTCAGCGGAGGGGCCCACGGTCGAAGCTTTCGCCTCACCATCTTGTACGGCCTCCCCCACGGGTCCCTGTCCAGGGACTCCACCATCTCCGCTTCGGCCAGGTCTTTGGCTTTGGCGATGGCCGCTACGAAAGCCAGCACTGCCTCCCGATATCGAGTATAGTGCTGACTCTCAAGCTCTTGGTCTCGTCGCCGCCGCCTCCGACATCTGGTGTACTGGCGTCTGAGAGCCACGCAGGTCTCTCGGAGACGCGATAGCTCCTCAGACCACCAGTACACGCCGCGCCTCGGAGTCGCGGAGCGTACGCGGGGCATCGCCGCATCGCAGATGTGCGACATGGTCTGGCCCAGACGCACAGCTTCTGCCTCTACATTCACAGCACCTTCCGGCGCTCCTACCCAGGCCTGGACCAGAGCAGCCTCCACCAGCGCCTCCCTGTCCAGACGCTTCAGGGCCCATCGCGGGCCCTCCTCGCGCGAGGGTCGACTCGGGGCATTCGGCGGGGCGGGGAGTGCGGAGACGTCGAACCTCACGTAGCGGTGGTCCGACAACGTCTCCACATCCTCCATCACCCGCCAGCCTCGGATACGGCGCGCCAGGGTGGGATCGGCGAACGTGATGTCGACGATCGAACCGCCCTGTTGCCGCACGCACGTATGTACCGACCCGTGGTTCAGGACGACAAGACCGGATGCGACTACCCAGTCTTCGAGGACCTCTCCACGTGCGTCCGTGGCCGGGCAACCCCAAGCCATGGATTTGGCATTGAGGTCCCCGACCACGAGGACCCGACCGGGGCCACTCCTCCCGACGAGGGCGCCGACTTCGACCAGAAACTGTTCGAAGTCGGCGACACTGCGATTCGGAGAGAAGTAGACCCCGATCAGTGTCACGTTTCCGACGAGAGCCGAGACGTAGCCTCGACCCTTCGTCACTCCTCCGAAGACCGGGGATCCGGCCGCTGTCCGGGTCCCGATCGCCACCACACCGTCCCTGTCGCCGGCCCAGTCGTCCCCCGAAGGGACGTAGTAGGGCTCGGCGATCACGACGACGTTTACCAACCACTCCGCCATGCTTTGGAACAAGAGGTCCTGAGCCCTGGCGCAGTGGTTGATATTCGCCTGTAGAATCCGCATGGCCATCTTATTCGATGACCATGGGATCCTCTACGGGCCTGGAAGGCTGCTTTGAGGCCCTAGGACCTCTGCCAGTCTGGCCCGGCTTCCTTCCCTTCGGGGCGGGAACGCACTCCTTGGTCCCCACCCGATGCTTGGCCGGTCTGCCGGCCGCTGCGCACGTGACGCAGTGCGGCTCGGCAGAGCACTCCTGGGCCTTGTGCCCGGGCTTTCCGCACCGATAGCAGAGGTCGCTCCTGTCGACCTCCGCAGTGCACTTGGCCCTGACGTGCCCCATCTCCAGGCACCGGAAGCACCGGAGGGGCCGATCGTCCAAGACGCGGACCTGCGCCGACACCCATCCGACGAGGAGCCTGCCACCACCGGACACCTTCTTGGCCGCTGCGACCGGGCAACGAACCCACGCAGCACCGAGGCCACCGGCGCCGACGGTGACAGCCCCGCAACGGACTTCGTCGACGTCGCACCCACCAACCCTAGCGACGGCCGTAGCCACGTCGACGCTGGACACGGAGTCGTCCAGTCCCGAAATGCGCATTTCTGCGCACTTCGTGGGTCTAGAGACCCTGACGTGCCCTTCGGGCAGTGACTCTCTCAGCTTCTTAGCGAGAGAGTCCGCCATACCCCCGGTATTCGCTCCGGGCAGTTCCAGGATGCGGCCACCAGTGACCGCCTTCCTAAACCTTAGATCCTTAATACCTAGGTCGGCCAGGTTGACCTTTTGCTTCGCCTCCGACAAGACCTGAGCGTAAGTGACGCCAGTGGCCTCGGCTTCGGGAAGCAGAGTCAATACCACAGCCGTGGATCGTTCTACCCGGAGTTTTCTTTTGGGAGCGGGCTTTCCCTGTCCCTTCTTCGGCGGTTTTGCCGCTTTTGGCTTCGCCTGAGGCTTGGTAGGCCTCAGCTTTGCCTGCGACTGGCCCTCTTTAGGCTTCGCCTTCACCCCCTTAGCCTTCTTCACGGGCTCCGAACGAGTCTTCTGCGCCGACCCGCTGGGGCCCGCAGAGGGTTGAGATGCGGTCTTAACAGACTCTGTGGTCTTAACCGCCTCCCGCCTCTTGTCGGCCGCCAGCGGAGGCCGAAGCCTCGTCTCCGGCAAGAGCCGGTCCTCTATAGAGGCCAGTCGAGCGGTCACCATGGTCCCCACCTGGGACATGACCGCCCGACAGATCTCCTCCAGCGAGATTGTTTGAGGCTGCGTTGCAGGGGATGCAGCCTCCGTCAATCCGGTGGGAGAGGGCACCGGACAGCCCTGCTTCCGTGCTCTCTCCATGTCTTCTCTTAATGTGGACATCTCCTTGCGGAGAGTGTCCATCTCGGCTTGCAGGCGAGCATTGTCCGCCTGCAGACGACGCGTCTCTTCTGTAAGAGTCCGCGATCCCAGGACTTCCACGGCCTCGGCTATTGAAGCCACAGCGTCCTTCAATTCGCGGACTATAGTCCCCTTAAGGTTTTTGGACTTTGTGGCGATTTTAGCAATGATCGCCAAGTCCTCGACAACCTGCTGCTTGGTCAGGGCCGCGGACCTATTACTGGGTCCGACGCCCGACTCAGCCTTCTCACCCGAGGCCGACGCTAGTTCGGCGGCTCGCTGTTCCCGCCTCTTGCGAGTGATAGCGACGCTTTTCTCAAGGTCTTCTTCGACCAACGCCTTGAACTCTTCCCGCTTTACAGCGAGAAGCGCTCTTTTGGCATCGGCCAAGCCGACGTACTCCCCCGTCGTCGGAGGCCGCCCTCGACCTCTGGTTGCAGACGCAGACCGCTCCGAATCCTCTTCGGACTGCGCCAACTCGGGGTTCGGGCGTCTTCTTTTCCGCCAAAGTTTCCCGCCTGTAGCGGGGCTTTGAGATCGTCCAGTGGCAAAGCTGCAGTCGGAGTCCATGTCCTCGTCCTGCCGCCCCGCACTGGATTCCCTGCTTGTGACGCTCCGCGTCATCCGCCTCTCCTTACTCACTTCCCTCCTCGTCCTCCTCTCCTCTCCCTCAACGTCGTTTGTTTCTGTTGAATTTACCATAATAAATCCCACGAGTAGTGAGGAAATAAAAAGTCAACCCCGGCAGAGCCTCTTGCCCGGGTAACCCTAATACACCTGGAAGGTCGGGTGGTATTCCAGGGTTGTGCGCTAGCGGCTGATGAACTCCCCAGCCTCTCTTTCGAGCACCCCGACGTCACGCAACGAAACGCCGAGAATTGAGGATTTTTTATAGAGGTTTACTCCTCGCGATCCGGCCGATTAAGGCAAGACCCTCGCTCCCCTGCAGGCTGCTTCACATGACCGCCACACCTGTAGGAGTTTACGACTCGACGGTGGCAAAAAATGCCTGCCCGACTGCACAGTTAAGTACCCACCGGACTCGCCGACCGACCGGCAACAGGGCCTCCGCTAACGACGACCACTGATCCGGACATGCCCTCGACCATTCGCCACTGGCATCGGGTCTGGGCCAAAACACCCCTAAAGTACAAAACACCCCTAAGTAAAAATTATATAATTAATTACTAATTACTACCTGAATTTCGCTTCGTGGAGTTGGGCCGGACACGAGTCGCAAATACCTGCTCCCATGTACCCACGCTGTCCGTACCACTCCGTACCGTACCTGCCAGTACCGGGCACATGTCCCGACTACCTGCTCCCGTCCGCGCTGTCCGTACCATTCCATACCGTACCGGCTAGTACCGGACACATGTCCCGACTACCTGCTCCGCGTACTACTCCATACCGTACCGGCCAGTACCGGGCACATGTCCCGATTACCTGCTCCCGCCCGCGCTGTCCGTACCATTCCATACCGTACCGGCTAGTACCGGACACATGTCCCGACTACCTGCTCCGCGTACCACTCCATACCGTACCGGCTAGTACCGAACACATGTCCCGACTACCTGCTCCGCGTACCACTACGTACCGTACCGGCCGGTACAGGCCAGTACCATACGGGTCCAAAGAACCCATAGTGATAACAATTGTCAGTGAAATGAAAGAAGCCGACAAGACTCAAGATTCCTGGAAAGACACCTGCGCTGCTAAGGTGTCATAAACTCCGGCGTCGCCCTAGCCAGGTTATACAATCCGATCCAAGTCTTCGTCGTACAGTTTGCGTTGAGTAAGAACACCCAAAACAAATACACCCACCACTTCTGAAACACTAACAAGACACTCTCGACACAGACAGCCGTAACAAAGGACCAAACGCAGCAATGACATCTGAATCGCGAAAGCTGCACAGCGAAAGCTCTGGCGAAAACACGCGAACCGGCGCAGGAGCTCGCTTCACGCTCTAACTGAACATCACACAACCGGAAGCTCCACAAAACAACTTTATACACTACACATCACGAAAGCTCGCACAAAACTTTTCTATACACGAGCACCCTCTCTGGCACCCCTTCCTCGTCTTGCTGCCTTGGAACTAAAAACACAACACACACCTACACAGACACACACAGACACACGCGACACGAAAAACAAACAAAAATAATATAGTTCACAACCGCATCCCGGGCGCGAGAGCGGAGCGCGCGCGGGCGCGCGTGCGCTCGCGGCGGCTGCCGGCGGACGACTCCCGTCAATCCGGTAACCCAACCCAACCCAACCCAACCCAACCCAACCCAACCCAACCCTTTTTTTTTTTTTTTTTTTTTTTTTTTTTTTCGTCTGGAACCCTCATGGGTTCCACCGCATTCCAGGGGAGCGGAAGGCGGTGGGTATGTGAGACTCCTACTCACTAAACCAGACGGTCAACACATCGCCGTATGGAGGAGCGCCACGGGAACGCCGAAGCATACATCCGCGTTGCTCCAACGGCAGGCAACGCCAAGTAGGCGGCCACCACCCCCCCAGATGGAGCGGCGCAAACTGTTGACCGGGATGGGCCCCACTCCGATGGTCGGCTTGTTTTCTGGCGAGGAGCTCCCCTGCTCCCCGCCCAAGCCGACCGAGCCAGATCGTTTTGGACGACCTTTATCTCCGAGCCGACGGCAAGCCGCCGAGCTCAGAATCAAGGAAGTCCGATCCGACTCATACCCACTAGAACCCCGGCCCCTAGATGGGACCGTGGCGAGTGGCGGACTTCGCAGTCCACCACCCGTACCGGGGGCTACGGCGGCAGACGGCGCTCGTGAGCGACACGCCTGCGCCCCACCCTCCTCCGGCGCATCGGTAGAGCGGCTCCGTCCTCCTCCCTGAGCCTCTCCGCCGCCTCCTTCTGCGACATCACGACCTCGCAGAAGGAACGCACCGCACCCCACGCCTCTTCGCTAGAGACCATGGCCTTGACCACGGCCGGGAGCGAGAGGTCCGACCCGATGGAAGCCACGAGTGTAGCACGCGGCTCCGCCCACTGCGGGCACGAAGCCAGCGTGTGCTGAGCCGTATCCTCGGCGCAGCCGCACTCGTGGCACATCATCGTGGGCTCACGACCCGCCACCCTAAACAGATACCTCCCGAAGCATCCGTGCCCCGAAAGGATCTGCGTCAGGTGGAAGGTCATCACCCCGTGCCTACGACCGACCCAGTCCGAAAGGATGGGACCGATCGCCAGGGCAGTCGATTTACCAGCGCCGGGCACTCTGAGCCTCTCTCGCCATGTGACGAGCAGCTGCTCCTGCGCCCTGCGCCTCCAATCCGACTCCCCACCCTCCCCCCGAAGACGGGCATCCCTCCTCCGTCGATACGCCTCCGCCAGCGTCAAAGCGTCCAGGTCCCACGGTGGGGTCCCGGCCAGAGCGCAGGCCGCCTCGCACGAGATGGTGCGATACCCCCGGATCACCCTGACAGCCATGACCCTCTGCGCTCTGCACAAGAGGGCCCGGTTGCGGGAGTCGAGGCTATCGGCCCATATTGGTGCCCCGTAGAGCGCTATGGACCTTACCACCCCGGTGTACAGACGTCGGCAGCTCATGCTCGGTCCCCCGACATTTGGGAGGACGCGACACATCGCTCCGGCTGCCCTAACAAGCTTCGGCGCTAGGCGCCGAAAGTGCTCGTCGAAGCTCCATCGACTGTCGAGGACGAGTCCAAGGTACTCCAAGGAACGCCCGACAGCGATGGAAACTCCGCCGACCACCACTCTCGACCCGGCCGGAGGTCCGTTCCGCGGCCCGTGAAAACACACAGCCACGGATTTGTGCAATGCAACCTCCAGCCCCAGCCTTCTAATGCGCGCCACTACCTGCGCGACCCCAGCGGTTGCCAGGACACTGGCCTCCCGGTAGCTGTCGCCGCGTGCCGTTACGAGAGTGTCGTCGGCGTAACAAGTTACTTCGACACCCCGTAAGTTGGCACCGCGCAGCACCCAGTCGTAGCCGATGTTCCACAGGAGAGGTCCGAGAACCGACCCCTGCGGAACACCGCACGACACCTCCCTACGAATCCAGCCGTCACCAGTCGGGTAGCAGACGGCGCGGTCGCAGAGGTAATCCGCTACGACGCGACGCAAGTACCCGGGCACGGCGTGGAACCTCAGCGCCTCCAAAATGGTCGCCCAGGGAAGGGTGTTGAACGCGTTGGCGATATCGAGAGACACCGCCAACACCACCCCGCCCCGAGACACCGAGGCCTCCGCCAGGGCCCTCACCCGACTGACAGCGTCGAGGGTGGACCTGCCCTTGCGGAAGCCAAATTGATGGTCGCTGAGATCCCGACCGGACTCCCCCAAGTGCTTGACGAGGCGAGCGGATAAAACCCGCTCAAAGAGCTTACCCGCCTCGTCGAGAAGCACTATCGGCCGATATGCCGATGGCTCGGCAACCGGCCGCCCCTCCTTGCGCAACAGTACCAGTTTCCCACCCTTCCACGTCCGCGGGAACCGGCCCTGCTGCAAACATGCGTTAAAGAGGCGTAGCACTAGTGGCTCTAAATCCCCTAGGGCCAAGGCCCAGGCGCGCCCGGGGATGCCGTCGGGTCCCGGCGCAGTGTTCTTCGACCGAAGCCGAAGCACTGCAGCCCCCAACTCATCCCCGGAGACATCCCGTGCTGCGTCCCAACGCTCATCCTCTACCGCCTCAGTCGCCGGCGCCATACGAGGTACTCGATAGTCGGTACCTCGGGGGAACAATGCCGTGACTACGGACTCCAGCAACTCCGGCTGGAGAGTCTTGGTCAGCGGGGGGGCCCACGGTCGAAGCTTTCGCCTCACCATCTTGTACGGCCTCCCCCACGGGTCCCTGTCCAGGGACTCCACCATCTCTGCTTCGGCCAGGTCTTTGGCTTTGGCGATGGCCGCTACGAAAGTCATCACTGCCTCACGATATCGAGTATAGTGCTGACTCTCAAGCTCTTGGTCTCGTCGCCGCCGCCTCCGACATCTGGTGTACTGGCGCCTGAGAGCCCCGCAGGTCTCTCGGAGCCGCGATAGCTCCTCAGACCACCAGTAAACGCCGCGCCTCGGAGTCGCGGAACGTACGCGGGGCATCGCCGCATCGCAGATGTGCGTCATGGTCTGGCCCAGACGCACAGCTTCTGCCTCTACATTCACAGCACCTTCCGGCGCTCCTACCCAGGCCTGGACCAGAGCAGCCTCCACCAGCGCCTCCCTGTCCAGACGCTTCAGGGCCCATCGCGGGCCCTCCTCGCGCGAGGGTCGACTCGGGGCATTCGGCGGGGCGGGGAGTGCGGAGACGTCGAACCTCACGTAGCGGTGGTCCGACAACGTCTCCACATCCTCCATCACCCGCCAGCCTCGGATACGGCGCGCCAGGGTGGGATCGGCGAACGTGATGTCGACGATCGAACCGCCCTGTTGCCGCACGCACGTATGTACCGACCCGTGGTTCAGGACGACAAGACCGGACGCGACTACCCAGTCTTCGAGGACCTCTCCACGTGCGTCCGTGGCCGGGCAACCCCAAGCCATGGATTTGGCATTGAGGTCCCCGACCACGAGGACCCGACCGGGGCCACTCCTCCCGACGAGGGCGCCGACTTCGACCAGAAACTGTTCGAAGTCGGCGACACTGCGATTCGGAGAGAAGTAGACCCCGATCAGTGTCACGTTTCCGACGAGAGCCGAGACGTAGCCTCGACCCTTCGTCACTCCTCCGAAGACCGGGGATCCGGCCGCTGTCCGGGTCCCGATCGCCACCACACCGTCCCTGTCGCCGGCCCAGTCGTCCCCCGAAGGGACGTAGTAGGGCTCGGCGATCACGACGACGTTTACCAACCACTCCGCCATGCTTTGGAACAAGAGGTCCTGAGCCCTGGCGCAGTGGTTGATATTCGCCTGTAGAATCCGCATGGCCATCTTATTCGATGACCATGGGATCCTCTACGGGCCTGGAAGGCTGCTTTGAGGCCCTAGGACCTCTGCCAGCCTGGCCCGGCTTCCTTCCCTTCGGGGCGGGAACGCACTCCTTGGTCCCCACCCGATGCTTGGCCGGTCTGCCGGCCGCTGCGCACGTGACGCAGTGCGGCTCGGCAGAGCACTCCTGGGCCTTGTGCCCGGGCTTTCCACACCGATAGCAGAGGTCGCTCCTGTCGACCTCCGCAGTGCACTTGGCCCTGACGTGCCCCATCTCCAGGCACCGGAAGCACCGGAGGGGCCGATCGTCCAAGACGCGGACCTGCGCCGACACCCATCCGACGAGGAGCCTGCCACCACCGGACACCTTCTTGGCCGCTGCGACCGGGCAACGAACCCACGCAGCACCGAGGCCACCGGCGCCGACGGTGACAGCCCCGCAACGGACTTCGTCGACGTCGCACCCACCAACCCTAGCGACGGCCGTAGCCACGTCGACGCTGGACACGGAGTCGTCCAGTCCCGAAATGCGCATTTCTGCGCACTTCGTGGGTCTAGAGACCCTGACCTGCCCTTCGGGCAGTGACTCTCTCAGCTTCTTAGCGAGAGAGTCCGCCATACCCCCGGTATTCGCTCCGGGCAGTTCCAGGATGCGGCCACCAGTGACCGCCTTTCTAAACCTTAGGTCCTTAATACCTAGGTCGGCCAGGTTGACCTTTTGCTTCGCCTCCGACAAGACCTGAGCGTAAGTGACGCCAGTGGCCTCGGCTTCGGGAAGCAGAGTCAATACCACAGCCGTGGATCGTTCTACCCGGAGTTTTCTTTTGGGAGCGGGCTTTCCTTGTCCCTTCTTCGGCGGTTTTGCCGCTTTTGGCTTCGCCTGAGGCTTGGTAGGCCTCAGCTTTGCCTGCGACTGGCCCTCTTTAGGCTTCGCCTTCATCCCCTTAGCCTTCTTCACGGGCTCCGAACGAGTCTTCTGCGCCGACCCGCTGGGGCCCGCAGAGGGTTGAGATGCGGTCTTAACAGACTCTGAGGTCTTAACCGCCTCCCGCCTCTTGTCGGCCGCCAGCGGAGGCCGAAGCCTCGTCTCCGGCAAGAGCCGGTCCTCTATGGAGGCCAGTCGAGCGGTCACCATGGTCCCCACCTGGGACATGACCGCACGACAGATCTCCTCCAGCGAGATTGTTTGAGGCTGCGTTGCAGGGGATGCAGCCTCCGTCAATCCGGTGGGAGAGGGCGCCGGACAGCCCTGCTTCCGTGCTCTCTCCATGTCTTCTCTTAATGTGGACATCTCCTTGCGGAGAGTGTCCATTTCGGCTTGCAGGCGAGCATTGTCCGCCTGCAGACGACGCGTCTCTTCTGTAAGAGTCCGCGATCCCAGGACTTCCACGGCCTCGGCTATTGAAGCCACAGCGTCCTTCAATTCGCGGACTATAGTCCCCTTAAGGTTTTTGGACTTTGTGGCGATTTTAGCAATGATCGCCAAGTCCTCGACAACCTGCTGCTTGGTCAGGGCCGCGGACCTATTACTGGGTCCGACGCCCGACTCAGCCTTCTCACCCGAGGCCGACGCTAGTTCGGCGGCTCGCTGTTCCCGCCTCTTGCGAGTGATAGCGACGCTTTTCTCAAGGTCTTCTTCGACCAACGCCTTGAACTCTTCCCGCTTTACAGCGAGAAGCGCTCTTTTGGCATCGGCCAAGCCGACGTACTCCCCCGTCGTCGGAGGCCGCCCTCGACCTCTGGTCGCAGACGCAGACCGCTCCGAATCCTCTTCAGACTGCGCCAACTCGGGGTTCGGGCGTCTTCTTTTCCGCCAAAGTTTCCCGCCTGTAGCGGGGCTTTGAGATCGTCCAGTGGCAAAGCTGCAGTCGGAGTCCATGTCCTCGTCCTGCCGCCCCGCACTGGATTCCCTGCTGGTGACGCTCCGCGTCATCCGCCTCTCCTTACTCGCTTCCCTCCTCGTCCTCCTCTCCTCTCCCTCAACGTCGTTTGTTTCTGTTGAATTTACCATAATAAATCCCACGAGTAGTGAGGAAATAAAAAGTCAACCCCGGCAGAGCCTCTTGCCCGGGTAACCCTAATACACCTGGAAGGTCGGGTGATATTCCAGGGTTGTGCGCTAGCGACTGATGAACTCCCCAGCCTCTCTTTCGAGCACCCCGACGTCACGCAACGAAACGCCGAGAATTGAGGATTTTTTATAGAGGTTTACTCCTCGCGGTCCGGCCGATTAAGGCAAGACCCTCGCTCCCCTTCAGGCTGCTTCACATGACCGCCACACCTGCAGGAGTTTACGACTCGACGGTGGCAAAAAATGCCTGCCCGACTGCACAGTTAAGTACCCACCGGACTCGCCGACCGACCGGCAACAGGGCCTCCGCTAACGACGACCACTGATCCGGACATGCCCTCGACCATTCGCCACTGGCATCGGGTCTGGGCCAAAACACCCCTAAAGTACAAAACACCCCTAAGTAAAAATTATATAATTAATTACTAATTACTACCTGAATTCCGCTTCGTGGAGTTGGGCCGGACATGAGTCGCAACTACCTGCTCCCATGTACCCACGCTGTTCGTACCACTCCGTACCGTACCTGCCAGTACCGGGCACATGTCCCGACTACCTGCTCCCGTCCGCGCTGTCCGTACCATTCCATACCGTACCGGCTAGTACCGGACACATGTCCCGACTACCTGCTCCGCGTACTACTCCATACCGTACCGGCCAGTACCGAACACATGTCCCGACTACCTGCTCCGCGTACCACTCCGTACCGTACCGGCCGGTACAGGCCAGTACCATACGGGTCCAAAGAACCCATAGTGATAACAATTGTCAGTGAAATGAAAGAAGCCGACAAGACTCAAGATTCCTGGAAAGACACCTGCGCTGCTAAGGTGTCATAAACTCCGGCGTCGCCCTAGCCAGGTTATACAATCCGATCCAAGTCTTCGTCGTACAGTTTGCGTTGAGTAAGAACACCCAAAACAAATACACCCACCACTTCTGAAACACTAACAAGACACTCTCGACACAGACAGCCGTAACAAAGGACCAAACGCAGCAATGACATCTGAATCGCGAAAGCTGCACAGCGAGAGCTCTGGCGAAAACACGCGAACCGGCGCAGAAGCTCGCTTCACGCTCTAACTGAACATCACACAACCGGAAGCTCCACAAAACAACTTTATACACTACACATCACGATAGCTCGCACAAAAATTTTCTATACACGAGCACCCTCTCTGGCACCCCTTCCTCGTCTTGCCGCCTTGGAACTAAAAACACAACACACACCTACACAGACACACACAGACACACGCGACACGAAAAACAAACAAAAATGATATAGTTCACAACCGCATCCCGGGCGCGAGAGCGGAGCGCGCGCGGGCGCGCGTGCGCTCGCGGCGGCTGCCGGCGGACGACTCCAACCCTTTTTTTTTTTTTTTTTTTTTTTTTTTTTTTTTTTTTTTTTTTTCGTCTGGAACCCTCATGGGTTTCACCGCATTCCAGGGGAGAGGAAGGCGGTGGGTATGTGGGACTCCTACCCACTAAACCAGACGGTCAACACATCGCCGTATGGAGGAGCGCCACGGGAACGCCGAAGCATACGTCCGCGTTGCTCCAACGGCAGGCAGCGCCAAGTAGGCGGCCACCACCCCCCCAAATGGAGCGGCGCAAACTGTTGACCGGGATGCGCCCCACTCCGATGGTCGGCTTGTTTTCTGGCGAGGAGCTCCCCTGCTCCCCACCCAAGCCGACCGAGCCAGATCGTTTTGGACGACCTTTATCTCCGAGCAGACGGCAAGCCGCCGAGCTCAGAATCTAGGAAGTCCGATCCGACTCATACCCACTAGAGCCCCGGCCCCGAGATGGGACCGTGGCGAGTGGCGGACTTCGCAGTCCACCACCCGTACCGGGGGCTACGGCGGCAGACGGCGCTCGTGAGCGACACGCCTGCGCCCCACCCTCCTCCGGCGCATCGGTGGAGCGGCTCCGTCCTCCTCCCTGAGCCTCTCCGTCGCCTCCTTCTGCGACATCACGACCTCGCAGAAGGAACGCACCGCACCCCACGCCTCTTCGCTCGAGACCATGGCCTTGACCACGGCCGGGAGCGAGAGGTCCCACCCGATGGAAGCCACGAGTGTAGCACGCGGCTCCGCCCAATGCGGGCACGAAGCCAGCGTGTGCTGCGCCGTATCCTCGGCGCAGCCGCACTCGTGGCACATCATCGTGGGCTCACGACCCGCCACCCTAAACAGATACCTCCCGAAGCATCCGTGCCCCGAAAGGATCTGCGTCAAGTGGAAAGTCATCACCCCGTGCCTACGACCGACCCAATCCGAAAGGATGGGACCGATCGCCAGGGTCGTCGATATGCCAGCGCCGGGCATCCTGAGCCTCTCTCGCCATGTGACAAGGAGCTCTTCCTGCGCCCTGCGCCTCCAATCCGACTCCCCACCCTCCTCCCCAGACGGAGGATGTTCCCCCCGACGACGGGCATCCCTCCTCCGTCGATACGCCTCCGCCAGCGTCAAAGCGTCCAGGTCCCACGGTGGGGTCCCGGCCAGAGCGCAGGCCGCCTCGCACGAGATGGTGCGATACCCTCGGATCACCCTGACAGCCATGACCCTTTGCGCTCTGCACAAGAGGGCCCGGTTGCGGGAGTCGAGACTATCGGCCCATATTGGTGCCCCGTAGAGCGCCATGGACCTTACCACCCCGGTGTACAGACGCCGGCAGCTCATGCTCGGTCCCCCGACATTTGGGAGGACGCGACACATCGCTCCGGCTGCCCTAACTAGCTTCGGCGCTAGGCGCCGAAAGTGCTCGTCGAAGCTCCATCGACTGTCGAGGACGAGTCCAAGGTACTCCAAGGAACGCCCGACGGCGATGGAAACTCCTCCGACCACCACACTCGACCCGGCAGGAGGTGCGTTCCGCGGCCCGTGAAAACACACAGCGACGGATTTGTGCAATGCAACCTCCAGCCCCAACCTTCTAATGCGCGCCACTACTTGCGCAACCCCAGCCGTTGCCAGAACACTGGCCTCCCGGTAGCTGTCGCCGCGTGCCGTTACGAGAGTGTCGTCGGCGTAACAGGTTACTTCGACACCCCGTAAGTTGGCACCGCGCAGCACCCAGTCGTAGCCGATGTTCCACAGAAGAGGTCCGAGAACCGACCCCTGAGGAACACCGCACGACACCTCCCTACGAATCCAGCCGTCGCCAGACGGGTAGCAGACGGCGCGGTCGCAGAGGTAATCCGCTACGACGCGACGCAAGTACCCGGGCACGGCGTGGAACCTCAGCGCCTCCAAAATGGTCGCCCAGGGAAGGGTGTTGAACGCGTTGGCGATATCGAGAGACACCGCCAACACCACCCCGCCCCTAGACACCGAGGCCTCTGCCAGGGCCCTCACCCGACCGACAGCGTCGAGGGTGGATCTGCCCTTCCGGAAGCCAAATTGATGGTCGCTGAGATCCCGACCGGACTCCCCCAAGTGCTTGACGAGGCGAGCGGATAAGACCCGCTCAAAGAGCTTACCCGCCTCGTCGAGAAGCACTATCGGCCGATATGCCGATGGCTCGGCAGCCGGCCGCCCCTCCTTGCGCAACAACACCAGTTTCCCAATCTTCCACGTCCGCGGGAACCGGCCCTGCCGCAAGCAAGCGTTGAAGAGGCTCAGCACTAAAGGCTCTAAAGGCCCTATAGCCAAGGCCCAGGCGCGCCCGGGGATGCCGTCGGGTCCCGGCGCAGTGTTCTTCGACCGAAGCCGAAGCGCTGCAGCCCCCAACTCACCTACGGAGACATCCCGTGCTGCGTCCCAACGCTCATCCTCTACCGCCTCAGTCACCGGCGCCATACGAGGTACCCGATGGTCGGTACCTCGAGGGAACAATGCCGTGACTACGGACTCCAGCAACTCCGGCTGGAGAGTCTTGGTCAGCGGGGGGGCCCACGGTCGAAGCTTTCGCCTCACCATCTTGTACGGCCTCCCCCACGGATCCCTGTCCAGGGATTCCACCATCTCCGCTTCGGCCAGGTCTTTGGCTTTGGCGATGGCCGCTACGAAAGCCAGCACTGCCTCACGATATCGAGTATAGTGCTGACTCTCAAGCTCTTGGTCCCGTCGCCGCCGCCTCCGACATCTGGTGTACTGGCGCCTGAGAGCCACGCAGGTCTCTCGGAGCCGCGATAGCTCCTCAGACCACCAGTAAACGCCGCGCCTCGGAGTCGCGGAACGTACGCGGGGCATCGCCGCATCGCAGATGTACGACATGGTCTGGCCCAGACGCACAGCTTCCGCCTCTACATTCACAGCGCCTTCCGGCGCTCCTACCCAGGCCTGGACCAGGGCAGCCTCCACCAGCGCCTCCCTGTCCAGACGCTTCAGAGCCCATCGCGGGCCCTCCTCGCGCGAGTGTCGACTCGGGGCACTCGGCGGGGCGGGGAGTGCGGAGACGTCGAACCTCACGTAGCGGTGGTCCGACAACGTCTCCACATCCTCCATCACCCGCCAGCCTCGGATACGGCGCGCCAGGGTGGGATCGGCGAACGTGATGTCAACGATCGAACCACCCTGTTGCCGCACGCACGTATGTACCGACCCGCGGTTCAGGACGACAAGACCGGACGCGACTACCCAGTCTTCGAGGAGCTCTCCACGTGCGTCCGTGGCCGGGCAACCCCAAGCCATGGATTTGGCATTCAGGTCGCCGACCACGAGGACCCGACCGGGGCCACTCCTCCCGACGAGGGCACCGACTTCGACCAGAAACTGTTCGAAGTCGGCGACACTGCGATTCGGAGAGAAGTAGACCCCGATCAGTGTCACGTTTCCGACGAGAGCCGAGACGTAGCCTCGACCCTTCGTCACTCCTCCGAAGACCGGGGATCCGGCCGCTGTCCGGGTCCCGATCGCCACCACACCGTCCCTGTCGCCGGCCCAGTCGTCCCCCGAAGGGACGTAGTAGGGCTCGGCGATCACGACGACGTTCACCAACCACTCCGCCATGCTTTGGAACAATAGGTCCTGAGCCCTGGCGCAGTGGTTGATATTCGCCTGTAGAATCCGCATGGCCATCTTATTCGATGACCATGGGATCCTCTACGGGCCTGGAAGGCTGCTTTGAGGCCCTAGGACCTCTGCCAGCCTTGCCCGGCTTTCTTCCCTTCGGGGCGGGGACGCACTCCTTGGTCCCCACCCGATGCTTGGCCGGTCTGCCGGCCGCTGCGCATGTGACGCAGTGCGGCTCGGCAGAGCACTCCTGGGCCTTGTGCCCGGGCCTTCCGCACCGATAGCAGAGGTCGCTCCTGTCGACCTCCGCAGTGCACTTGGTCCTGACGTGCCCCATCTCCAGGCACCGGAAGCACCTGAGGGGCCGATCGTCCAAGACGCGGACCTGCGCCGACACCCAACCTATGAGGAGCCTGCCGCCGCCGGACACCTTCTTGGCCGCTGCGACCGGGCAACGAACCCACGCAGCACCGAGGCCACCGGCGCCGACGGTGACAGCCCCACACCGGACTTCGTCGACGTTGCACCCACCAACCCGTGCGACGGCCGTAGCCACGTCAACGCTGGACACGGAGTCGTCCAGTCCCGAAATGCGCATTTCTGCGCACCTCGTGGGTCTAGAGACCCTGACCTGCCCTTCGGGCAGTGACTCTCTCAGCTTTTTAGCGAGAGAGTCCGCCATACCCCCGGTATTCGCTCCGGGCAGTTCCAGGATGCGGCCACCAGTGACCGCCTTCCTGAACCTTAGGTCCTTAATACCAAGGTCGGCCAGGTTGACCTTCTGCTTCGCCTCCGCCAAGACCTGGGCGTAAGTGACGCCAGTGGCCTCGGCTTCGGGATGCAGAGTCAATACCACAGCCGTGGATCGTTCTGCCCGGAGCTTTCTTTTGGGAGCGGTCCCTGGCTTCTGCGACTGCGGTTTCGACCGCGATGCAGAAGGTCCAGCAGGGCCCTTTCCCTGTCCCTTCTTGGCCGGCTTTGCCGCTTTCGCCTGAGGCTCGGTAGCCTTCGGCTTTGCCTGCGGCTGAGCCGCTTTTGGCTTCGCCTGAGGCTCGATAGCCTTCGGCTTTGCCTGCGGCTGCGCCTCTTTTTGCTTCGCCTTCGCTCCCTTAGGCTTCTTCTGCGCCGACCCGCTGGGGCCCGCAGAGGGTGGGGCGGCGGTCTTAGCTGACTCAGTGGTCTGCACCGCCTCCCGCCTCTTGTCGGCCGCCAGCGGAGGCCGAAGCCTCGTCTCCGGGAGGAGCCGGTCCTCTATGGAGGCCAGTCGGGCGTTCACCATGGTCCCCACCTGGGACATGACCGCCCGACAGATCTCTTCCAGCGAGGCTGTCTGAGGCTGCGTTGCAGGGGTCGCAGCCTCCGTCAATTCGGTGGCAGAGGGCGCCGGACAACCCTGCTTCCGTGCCTTCTCCATGTCTCCTCTTAATGTGGACATCTCCTTGCGGAGAGTGTCCATCTCGGCTTGCAGGCGAGCATTGTCCGCCTGCAGCCGCCGCGTCTCTTCAGTGAGAGTCCGCGATCCCAGGACTTCCACGGCCTCGGCTATTGAAGCCACCGCGTCCTTAAGCTCGCGGACTATGGTCCCCTTCAGGTTTTTGGACTTTGTGGCTATTTTCGCAATAATAGCCAAGTCCTCTACGACCTGCTGCTTGCTCAGGGCCGTGGACCTATTGCTGGGTCCGACGCCCGACTCCGATACCTGCCCCGAGGTCGAAGCTAGTTCAGCGGCTCGCTGTTCCCGCCTCTTGCGAGTTACAGCGACGCTCTTCTCTAGCTCTTCCTCTACCAACGCCTTGAACTCTTCCCGCTTTGCAGCGAGAAGAGCTCTTTTGGCATCGGCCAAACCTACGTACTCCCCCGTCGTCGGGGGCCGCCCTCGGCCTCTTGACGCAGACGCAGACCGCTCCGAATCCTCGTCGTCGGACAGCTCCAACTCGGGGTTCGGGCGTCGCCTCTTGCGCCAAAGCTTCCCGCCCGTAGCGGGGCTTTGGGACCGTCCAGTTGCGAAGCTGCAGTCGGAGTCCATGTCCTCGTCCTGCCGCCCCGCACTAGACTCCCTACTCGTGACGCTCCTCGTCACCTGCCTCTCCTTATTCTCTCCCCTCCTCGTCCTCCTCTCCTCTCTCTCAACGTCGTTTTTGTGTTTAAGATTTTCCATAACAAATCCCACGAGTATTGAGGAACTAAATTGTCAGCCCCGGCAGAGCCTCTTGCCCGGGTAACCCTAATACACCTGGAAGGTCGGGTGGTATTCCAGGGTTGTGCGCTAGCGGCTGATGAACTCCCCAGCCTCTCTTACGAGCACCCCGACGTCACGCAACAAAACGCCGAGAATTGAGGATTTTTTAAAGAGGTTTACTCCTCGCGGTCCGGCCAATTAAGGCAAGACCCTCGCTCCCCTGCAGGCTGCTTCACATGACCGCCACACCTGCAGGAGTTTACGACTCGACGGTGGCAAAAAATGCCTGTCCGGCTGCACAGTTAAGTACCCACCGGACTCGCCGACCGACCGGCAACAGGGCCACCGCTAACGACGGCCACTGATCCGGACATGCCCTCGACCATTCGCCACTGGCATCGGGTCCGGGCCAACACACCCCTTAAACTAGAACTAGCTACTTCTAACTACCGCTAACTACTTCTAGCTACGGCTTCCCAGATCCATTCGCCACCGAGCACGTTGATGAACACCACACCGGCAACCGGCATCGGGATCGGTCCGCCTCTAGCCAGACAAAGGTATCTATTGCACAGCCAGCTCTGCCGGAGACAGAAGGACCGGGACCGACACCCTAGTCTAGCTACCTAACTACTAAAGCCACAAACTAGACTACCTATGGCCTCCGCATTCGAGCAAGTTGGATAGTCCAAACAGGGCTCACTGCGGGTCAGCCGGGCCAACACTAGAAGCAATCTTAAGCACCACTACGAACTAGTACTACTACTATGCCAAGCCCCTAACTAGACTACCTATGGCCGCTCGCCCGGAAGCTAACGACCGGGCCTAAAACTAGTGAAGCATGGGCAGCAGCACTACGCCCCAAACCTACAACCCTCGAGAGCAGCGCAAGCACCACCCCCAAGAGACCGGCCGTAAGGTTCGACCCACCTCTGCGAAGGTCTGAACTCCGTCCACAGCGGACCCGCGAACAAGCCCGCTGCAGGGAGAGACGGGACCCCGCATCCCAATACCCCGAGACCGAGCGCCGAAACACTCACTAAGGGGTACCGGGCCCCCCCGACCAGCCAGGAGCAATCACTCAAGGTCTGGCCTCCCATCGACTGCCCCAGAAGGAGGCAGCCGAAAACGCCTCCCCACGCTAGCCAAGAACCTCCGTTCTGATCGCCACGGACACGAAGACCATGAAAACCAGACCAAGGCACCTTGGTAGCGTTTCGTCGGCTATGTTCCTCATAGCCGACCCCCGCGCTGGACATTAGCAGACAACCCTTTTTTTTTTTTTTTTTTTTTTTTTTTTCGTCTGGAACTCTCATGAGTTCCACCGCATTCCAGGGGAGCGGAAGGCGGTGGGTATGTGAGACTCCTACTCACTAAACCAGACGGTCAACACATCGCCGTATGGAGGAGCGCCACGGGAACGCCGAAGCATACATCCGCGTTGCTCCAACGGCAGGCAGCGCCAAGTAGGCGGCCACCACCCCCCCAAATGGAGCGGCGCAAACTGTTGACCGGGATGCGCCCCACTCCGATGGTCGGCTTGTTTTCTGGCGAGGAGCTCCCCTGCTCCCCGCCCAAGCCGACCGAGCCAGATCGTTTTGGACCACCTTTATCTCCGAGCCAACGGCAAGCCGCCGAGCTCAGAATCAGGAAGTCCGATCCGACCCATACCCACTAGAGCCCCGGCCCCGAGATGGGACCGTGGCGAGTGGCGGACTTCGCAGCCCACCACCCGTAGCGGGGGCTACGGCGGCAGACGGCGCTCGTGAGCGACACGCCTGCGCCCCACCCTCCTCCGGCGCATCGGTAGAGCGGCTCCGTCCTCCTCCCTGAGCCTCTCCGCCACCTCCTTCTGCGACATCACGACCTCGCAGAAGGAACGCACCGCACCCCACGCCTCTTCGCTCGAGACCATGGCCTTGACCACGGCCGGGAGCGAGAGGTCCGACCCGATGGAAGCCACGAGTGTAGCACGCGGCTCCGCCCAGTGCGGGCACGAAGCCAGCGTGTGCTGCGCCGTATCCTCGGCGCAGCCGCACTCGTGGCACATCATCGTGGGCTCACGACCCGCCACCCTAAACAGATACCTCCCGAAGCATCCGTGCCCCGAAAGGATCTGCGTCAGGTGGAAGGTCATCACCCCGTGCCTACGACCGACCCAATCCGAAAGGATGGGACCGATCGCCAGGGCAGTCGATTTACCAGCGTTGGGCACTCTGAGCCTCTCGCGCCATGTGACGAGCAGCTCCTCATGCGCCCTGCGCCTCCACTCCGACTCCCCACCCTCCCCCCGAAGACGGGCATCCCTCCTCCGTCGATACGCCTCCGCCAGCGTCATAGCGTCCAGGTCCCACGGTGGGGTCCCGGCTAGAGCGCAGGCCGCCTCGCACGAGATGGTGCGATACCCTCGGATCACCCTGACAGCCATGACCCTCTGCGCTCTGCACAAGAGGGCCCGATTGCGGGAGTTGAGTCTATCGGCCCATATTGGTGCCCCGTAGAGCGCTATGGACCTTACCACCCCGGTGTACAGACGTCGGCAGCTCATGCTCGGTCCCCCGACATTTGGGAGGACGCGACACATCGCTCCGGCTGCCCTAACAAGCTTCGGCGCTAGGCGCCGAAAGTGCTCGTCGAAGCTCCATCGACTGTCGAGGACGAGTCCAAGGTACTCCAAGGAACGCCCGACAGCGATGGAAACTCCGCCGACCACCACTCTCGACCCGGCCGGAGGTCCGTTCCGCGGCCCGTGAAAACACACAGCCACGGATTTGTGCAATGCAACCTCCAGCCCCAGCCTTCTAATGCGCGCCACTACCTGCGCGACCCCAGCGGTTGCCAGAACACTGGCCTCCCGGTAGCTGTCGCCGCGTGCCGTTACGAGAGTGTCGTCGGCGTAACAAGTTACTTCGACACCCCGTAAGTTGGCACCGCGCAGCACCCAGTCGTAGCCGATGTTCCACAGGAGAGGTCCGAGAACCGACCCCTGCGGAACACCGCACGACACCTAATCCAGCCGTCACCAGTCGGGTAGCAGACGGCGCGGTCGCAGAGGTAATCCGCTACGACGCAACGCAAGTACCCGGGCACGGCGTGGAACCTCAGCGCCTCCAAAATGGTCGCCCAGGGAAGGGTGTTGAACGCGTTGGCGATATCGAGAGACACCGCCAACACCACCCCGCCCCGAGACACCGAGGCCTCCGCCAGGGCCCTCACCCGACTGACAGCGTCGAGGGTGGACCTGCCCTTGCGGAAGCCAAATTGATGGTCGCTGAGATCCCGACCGGACTCCCCCAAGTGCTTGACGAGGCGAGCGGATAAAACCCGCTCAAAGAGCTTACCCGCCTCGTCGAGAAGCACTATCGGCCGATATGCCGATGGCTCGGCAACCGGCCGCCCCTCCTTGCGCAACAGTACCAGTTTCCCACCCTTCCACGTCCGCGGGAACCGGCCCTGCTGCAAACATGCGTTAAAGAGGCGTAGCACTAGTGGCTCTAAATCCCCTAGGGCCAAGGCCCAGGCGCGCCCGGGGATGCCGTCGGGTCCCGGCGCAGTGTTCTTCGACCGAAGCCGAAGCACTGCAGCCCCCAACTCATCCCCGGAGACATCCCGTGCTGCGTCCCAACGCTCATCCTCTACCGCCTCAGTCGCCGGCGCCATACGAGGTACTCGATAGTCGGTACCTCGGGGGAACAATGCCGTGACTACGGACTCCAGCAACTCCGGCTGGAGAGTCTTGGTCAGCGGGGGGGCCCACGGTCGAAGCTTTCGCCTCACCATCTTGTACGGCCTCCCCCACGGGTCCCTGTCCAGGGACTCCACCATCTCTGCTTCGGCCAGGTCTTTGGCTTTGGCGATGGCCGCTACGAAAGTCATCACTGCCTCACGATATCGAGTATAGTGCTGACTCTCAAGCTCTTGGTCTCGTCGCCGCCGCCTCCGACATCTGGTGTACTGGCGCCTGAGAGCCACGCAGGTCTCTCGGAGCCGCGATAGCTCCTCAGACCACCAGTAAACGCCGCGCCTCGGAGTCGCGGAACGTACGCGGGGCATCGCCGCATCGCAGATGTGCGTCATGGTCTGGCCCAGACGCACAGCTTCTGCCTCTACATTCACAGCACCTTCCGGCGCTCCTACCCAGGCCTGGACCAGAGCAGCCTCCACCAGCGCCTCCCTGTCCAGACGCTTCAGGGCCCATCGCGGGCCCTCCTCGCGCGAGGGTCGACTCGGGGCATTCGGCGGGGCGGGGAGTGCGGAGACGTCGAACCTCACGTAGCGGTGGTCCGACAACGTCTCCACATCCTCCATCACCCGCCAGCCTCGGATATGGCGCGCCAGGGTGGGATCGGCGAACGTGATGTCGACGATCGAACCGCCCTGTTGCCGCACGCACGTATGTACCGACCCGTGGTTCAGGACGACAAGACCGGACGCGACTACCCAGTCTTCGAGGACCTCTCCACGTGCGTCCGTGGCCGGGCAACCCCAAGCCATGGATTTGGCATTGAGGTCCCCGACCACGAGGACCCGACCGGGGCCACTCCTCCCGACGAGGGCGCCGACTTCGACCAGAAACTGTTCGAAGTCGGCGACACTGCGATTCGGAGAGAAGTAGACCCCGATCAGTGTCACGTTTCCGACGAGAGCCGAGACGTAGCCTCGACCCTTCGTCACTCCTCCGAAGACCGGGGATCCGGCCGCTGTCCGGGTCCCGATCGCCACCACACCGTCCCTGTCGCCGGCCCAGTCGTCCCCCGAAGGGACGTAGTAGGGCTCGGCGATCACGACGACGTTTACCAACCACTCCGCCATGCTTTGGAACAAGAGGTCCTGAGCCCTGGCGCAGTGGTTGATATTCGCCTGTAGAATCCGCATGGCCATCTTATTCGATGACCATGGGATCCTCTACGGGCCTGGAAGGCTGCTTTGAGGCCCTAGGACCTCTGCCAGCCTGGCCCGGCTTCCTTCCCTTCGGGGCGGGAACGCACTCCTTGGTCCCCACCCGATGCTTGGCCGGTCTGCCGGCCGCTGCGCACGTGACGCAGTGCGGCTCGGCAGAGCACTCCTGGGCCTTGTGCCCGGGCTTTCCACACCGATAGCAGAGGTCGCTCCTGTCGACCTCCGCAGTGCACTTGGCCCTGACGTGCCCCATCTCCAGGCACCGGAAGCACCGGAGGGGCCGATCGTCCAAGACGCGGACCTGCGCCGACACCCATCCGACGAGGAGCCTGCCACCACCGGACACCTTCTTGGCCGCTGCGACCGGGCAACGAACCCACGCAGCACCGAGGCCACCGGCGCCGACGGTGACAGCCCCGCAACGGACTTCGTCGACGTCGCACCCACCAACCCTAGCGACGGCCGTAGCCACGTCGACGCTGGACACGGAGTCGTCCAGTCCCGAAATGCGCATTTCTGCGCACTTCGTGGGTCTAGAGACCCTGACCTGCCCTTCGGGCAGTGACTCTCTCAGCTTCTTAGCGAGAGAGTCCGCCATACCCCCGGTATTCGCTCCGGGCAGTTCCAGGATGCGGCCACCAGTGACCGCCTTTCTAAACCTTAGGTCCTTAATACCTAGGTCGGCCAGGTTGACCTTTTGCTTCGCCTCCGACAAGACCTGAGCGTAAGTGACGCCAGTGGCCTCGGCTTCGGGAAGCAGAGTCAATACCACAGCCGTGGATCGTTCTACCCGGAGTTTTCTTTTGGGAGCGGGCTTTCCTTGTCCCTTCTTCGGCGGTTTTGCCGCTTTTGGCTTCGCCTGAGGCTTGGTAGGCCTCAGCTTTGCCTGCGACTGGCCCTCTTTAGGCTTCGCCTTCATCCCCTTAGCCTTCTTCACGGGCTCCGAACGAGTCTTCTGCGCCGACCCGCTGGGGCCCGCAGAGGGTTGAGATGCGGTCTTAACAGACTCTGAGGTCTTAACCGCCTCCCGCCTCTTGTCGGCCGCCAGCGGAGGCCGAAGCCTCGTCTCCGGCAAGAGCCGGTCCTCTATGGAGGCCAGTCGAGCGGTCACCATGGTCCCCACCTGGGACATGACCGCCCGACAGATCTCCTCCAGCGAGATTGTTTGAGGCTGCGTTGCAGGGGATGCAGCCTCCGTCAATCCGGTGGGAGAGGGCGCCGGACAGCCCTGCTTCCGTGCTCTCTCCATGTCTTCTCTTAATGTGGACATCTCCTTGCGGAGAGTGTCCATTTCGGCTTGCAGGCGAGCATTGTCCGCCTGCAGACGACGCGTCTCTTCTGTAAGAGTCCGCGATCCCAGGACTTCCACGGCCTCGGCTATTGAAGCCACAGCGTCCTTCAATTCGCGGACTATAGTCCCCTTAAGGTTTTTGGACTTTGTGGCGATTTTAGCAATGATCGCCAAGTCCTCGACAACCTGCTGCTTGGTCAGGGCCGCGGACCTATTACTGGGTCCGACGCCCGACTCAGCCTTCTCACCCGAGGCCGACGCTAGTTCGGCGGCTCGCTGTTCCCGCCTCTTGCGAGTGATAGCGACGCTTTTCTCAAGGTCTTCTTCGACCAACGCCTTGAACTCTTCCCGCTTTACAGCGAGAAGCGCTCTTTTGGCATCGGCCAAGCCGACGTACTCCCCCGTCGTCGGAGGCCGCCCTCGACCTCTGGTCGCAGACGCAGACCGCTCCGAATCCTCTTCAGACTGCGCCAACTCGGGGTTCGGGCGTCTTCTTTTCCGCCAAAGTTTCCCGCCTGTAGCGGGGCTTTGAGATCGTCCAGTGGCAAAGCTGCAGTCGGAGTCCATGTCCTCGTCCTGCCGCCCCGCACTGGATTCCCTGCTGGTGACGCTCCGCGTCATCCGCCTCTCCTTACTCGCTTCCCTCCTCGTCCTCCTCTCCTCTCCCTCAACGTCGTTTGTTTCTGTTGAATTTACCATAATAAATCCCACGAGTAGTGAGGAAATAAAAAGTCAACCCCGGCAGAGCCTCTTGCCCGGGTAACCCTAATACACCTGGAAGGTCGGGTGATATTCCAGGGTTGTGCGCTAGCGACTGATGAACTCCCCAGCCTCTCTTTCGAGCACCCCGACGTCACGCAACGAAACGCCGAGAATTGAGGATTTTTTATAGAGGTTTACTCCTCGCGGTCCGGCCGATTAAGGCAAGACCCTCGCTCCCCTGCAGGCTGCTTCACATGACCGCCACACCTGCAGGAGTTTACGACTCGACGGTGGCAAAAAATGCCTGCCCGACTGCACAGTTAAGTACCCACCGGACTCGCCGACCGACCGGCAACAGGGCCTCCGCTAACGACGACCACTGATCCGGACATGCCCTCGACCATTCGCCACTGGCATCGGGTCTGGGCCAAAACACCCCTAAAGTACAAAACACCCCTAAGTAAAAATTATATAATTAATTACTAATTACTACCTGAATTCCGCTTCGTGGAGTTGGGCCGGACATGAGTCGCAACTACCTGCTCCCATGTACCCACGCTGTCCGTACCACTCCGTACCGTACCTGCCAGTACCGGGCACATGTCCCGACTACCTGCTCCCGTCCGCGCTGTCCGTACTATTCCATACCGTACCGGCTAGTACCGGACACATGTCCCGACTACCTGCTCCGCGTACTACTCCATAGCGTACCGGCCAGTACCGGGCACATGTCCCGATTACCTGCTCCCGTCCGCGCTGTCCGTACCATTCCATACCGTACCGGCTAGTACCGGACACATGTCCCGACTACCTGCTCCGCGTACCACTCCATACCGTACCGGCTAGTACCGAACACATGTCCCGACTACCTGCTCCGCGTACCACTCCGTACCGTACCGGCCGGTACAGGCCAGTACCATACGGGTCCAAAGAACCCATAGTGATAACAATTGTCAGTGAAATGAAAGAAGCCGACAAGACTCAAGATTCCTGGACACACAAGACACCTGCGCTGCTAATGTGTCATAAACTCCGGCGTCGCCCTAGCCAGGTTATACAATCCGATCCAAGTCTTCGTCGTACAGTTTGCGTTGAGTAAGAACACCCAAAACAAATACACCCACCACTTCTGAAACACTAACAAGACACTCTCGACACAGACAGCCGTAACAAAGGACCAAACGCAGCAATGACATCTGAATCGCGAAAGCTGCACAGCGAGAGCTCTGGCGAAAACACGCGAACCGGCGCAGAAGCTCGCTTCACGCTCTAACTGAACATCACACAACCGGAAGCTCCACAAAACAACTTTATACACTACACATCACGATAGCTCGCACAAAAATTTTCTATACACGAGCACCCTCTCTGGCACCCCTTCCTCGTCTTGCCGCCTTGGAACTAAAAACACAACACACACCTACACAGACACACACAGACACACGCGACACGAAAAACAAACAAAAATGATATAGTTCACAACCGCATCCCGGGCGCGAGAGCGGAGCGCGCGCGGGCGCGCGTGCGCTCGCGGCGGCTGCCGGCGGACGACTCATTAGCAGACAACCCAACCCAACCCAACCCAACCCTTTTTTTTTTTTTTTTTTTTTTTTTTCGTCTGGAACCCTCATGGGTTTCACCGCATTCCAGGGGAGAGGAAGGCGGTGGGTATGTGGGACTCCTACCCACTAAACCAGACGGTCAACACATCGCCGTATGGAGGAGCGCCACGGGAACGCCGAAGCATACGTCCGCGTTGCTCCCACGGCAGGCAGCGCCAAGTAGGCGGCCACCACCCCCCCAAATGGAGCGGCGCAAACTGTTGACCGGGATGCGCCCCACTCCGATGGTCGGCTTGTTTTCTGGCGAGGAGCTCCCCTGCTCCCCACCCAAGCCGACCGAGCCAGATCGTTTTGGACGACCTTTATCTCCGAGCAGACGGCAAGCCGCCGAGCTCAGAATCTAGGAAGTCCGATCCGACTCATACCCACTAGAGCCCCGGCCCCGAGATGGGACCGTGGCGAGTGGCGGACTTCGCAGTCCACCACCCGTACCGGGGGCTACAGCGGCAGACGGCGCTCGTGAGCGACACGCCTGCGCCCCACCCTCCTCCGGCGCATCGGTGGAGCGGCTCCGTCCTCCTCCCTGAGCCTCTCCGTCGCCTCCTTCTGCGACATCACGACCTCGCAGAAGGAACGCACCGCACCCCACGCCTCTTCGCTCGAGACCATGGCCTTGACCACGGCCGGGAGCGAGAGGTCCGACCCGATGGAAGCCACGAGTGTAGCACGCGGCTCCGCCCAATGCGGGCACGAAGCCAGCGTGTGCTGCGCCGTATCCTCGGCGCAGCCGCACTCGTGGCACATCATCGTGGGCTCACGACCCGCCACCCTAAACAGATACCTCCCGAAGCATCCGTGCCCCGAAAGGATCTGCGTCAAGTGGAAAGTCATCACCCCGTGCCTACGACCGACCCAATCCGAAAGGATGGGACCGATCGCCAGGGTCGTCGATATGCCAGCGCCGGGCATCCTGAGCCTCTCTCGCCATGTGACAAGGAGCTCTTCCTGCGCCCTGCGCCTCCAATCCGACTCCCCACCCTCCTCCCCAGACGGAGGATGTTCCCCCCGACGACGGGCATCCCTCCTCCGTCGATACGCCTCCGCCAGCGTCAAAGCGTCCAGGTCCCACGGTGGGGTCCCGGCCAGAGCGCAGGCCGCCTCGCACGAGATGGTGCGATACCCTCGGATCACCCTGACAGCCATGACCCTTTGCGCTCTGCACAAGAGGGCCCGGTTGCGGGAGTCGAGACTATCGGCCCATATTGGTGCCCCGTAGAGCGCCATGGACCTTACCACCCCGGTGTACAGACGCCGGCAGCTCATGCTCGGTCCCCCGACATTTGGGAGGACGCGACACATCGCTCCGGCTGCCCTAACTAGCTTCGGCGCTAGGCTAACCTTCTAATGCGCGCCACTACTTGCGCGACCCCAGCCGTTGCCAGAACACTGGCCTCCCGGTAGCTGTCGCCGCGTGCCGTTACGAGAGTGTCGTCGGCGTAACAGGTTACTTCGACACCCCGTAAGTTGGCACCGCGCAGCACCCAGTCGTAGCCGATGTTCCACAGAAGAGGTCCGAGAACCGACCCCTGAGGAACACCGCACGACACCTCCCTACGAATCCAGCCGTCGCCAGACGGGTAGCAGACGGCGCGGTCGCAGAGGTAATCCGCTACGACGCAACGCAAGTACCCGGGCACGGCGTGGAACCTCAGCGCCTCCAAAATGGTCGCCCAGGGAAGGGTGTTGAACGCGTTGGCGATATCGAGAGACACCGCCAACACCACCCCGCCCCGAGACACCGAGGCCTCCGCCAGGGCCCTCACCCGACCGACAGCGTCGAGGGTGGACCTGCGCTTGCGGAAGCCAAATTGATGGTCGCTGAGGTCCCGACCGGACTCCCCCAAGTGCTTGACGAGGCGAGCGGATAAAACCCGCTCAAAGAGCTTACCCGCCTCGTCGAGAAGCACTATCGGCCGATATGCCGATGGCTCGGCAACCGGCCGCCCCTCCTTGCGCAACAGCACCAGTTTCCCACCCTTCCACGTCCGCGGGAACCGGCCCTGCTGCAAACATGCGTTGAAGAGGCGCAGCACTAAAGGCTCTAAAGGCCCTATAGCCAAGGCCCAGGCGCGCCCGGGGATGCCGTCGGGTCCCGGCGCAGTGTTCTTCGACCGAAGCCGAAGCGCTGCAGCCCCCAACTCACCTACGGAGACATCCCGTGCTGCGTCCCAACGCTCATCCTCTACCGCCTCAGTCACCGGCGCCATACGGGGTACCCGATGGTCGGTACCTCGAGGGAACAATGCCGTGACTACGGACTCCAGCAACTCCGGCTGGAGAGTCTTGGTCAGCGGGGGGGCCCACGGTCGAAGCTTTCGCCTCACCATCTTGTACGGCCTCCCCCACGGATCCCTGTCCAGGGATTCCACCATCTCCGCTTCGGCCAGGTCTTTGGCTTTGGCGATGGCCGCTACGAAAGCCAGCACTGCCTCACGATATCGAGTATAGTGCTGACTCTCAAGCTCTTGGTCCCGTCGCCGCCGCCTCCGACATCTGGTGTACTGGCGCCTGAGAGCCACGCAGGTCTCTCGGAGCCGCGATAGCTCCTCAGACCACCAGTAAACGCCGCGCCTCGGAGTCGCGGAACGTACGCGGGGCATCGCCGCATCGCAGATGTGCGACATGGTCTGGCCCAGACGCACAGCTTCCGCCTCTACATTCACAGCGCCTTCCGGCGCTCCTACCCAGGCCTGGACCAGGGCAGCCTCCACCAGCGCCTCCCTGTCCAGACGCTTCAGAGCCCATCGCCGGCCCTCCTCGCGCGAGTGTCGACTCGGGGCACTCGGCGGGGCGGGGAGTGCGGAGACGTCGAACCTCACGTAGCGGTGGTCCGACAACGTCTCCACATCCTCCATCACCCGCCAGCCTCGGATACGGCGCGCCAGGGGGTTCCAACCCAACCCTTTTTTTTTTTTTTTTTTTTTTTTTTTTTTTTTTTTTTTTTTTTTTTTTTTTCGTCTGGAACCCTCATGGGTTTCACCGCATTCCAGGGGAGAGGAAGGCGGTGGGTATATGGGACTCCTACCCACTAAACCAGACGGTCAACACATCGCCGTATGGAGGAGCGCCACGGGAACGCCGAAGCATACGTCCGCGTTGCTCCAACGGCAGGCAGCGCCAAGTAGGCGGCCACCACCCCCCCAAATGGAGCGGCGCAAACTGTTGACCGGGATGCACCCCACTCCGATGGTCGGCTTGTTTTCTGGCGAGGAGCTCCCCTGCTCCCCACCCAAGCCGACCGAGCCAGATCGTTTTGGACGACCTTTATCTCCGAGCCGACGGCAAGCCGCCGAGCTCAGAATCTAAGAAGTCCGATCCGACTCATACCCACTAGAGCCCCGGCCCCGAGATGGGACCGTGGCGAGTGGCGGACTTCGCAGTCCACCACCCGTACCGGGGGCTACGGCGGCAGACGGCGCTCGTGAGCGACACGCCTGCGCCCCACCCTCCTCCGGCGCATCGGTGGAGCGGCTCCGTCCTCCTCCCTGAGCCTCTCCGTCGCCTCCTTCTGCGACATCACGACCTCGCAGAAGGAACGCACCGCACCCCACGCCTCTTCGCTCGAGACCATGGCCTTGACCACGGCCGGGAGCGAGAGGTCCGACCCGATGGAAGCCACGAGTGTAGCACGCGGCTCCGCCCAATGCGGGCACGAAGCCAGCGTGTGCTGCGCCGTATCCTCGGCGCAGCCGCACTCGTGGCACATCATCGTGGGCTCACGACCCGCCACCCTAAACAGATACCTCCCGAAGCATCCGTGCCCCGAAAGGATCTGCGTCAAGTGGAAAGTCATCACCCCGTGCCTACGACCGACCCAATCCGAAAGGATGGGACCGATCGCCAGGGTCGTCGATATGCCAGCGCCGGGCATCCTGAGCCTCTCTCGCCATGTGACAAGGAGCTCTTCCTGCGCCCTGCGCCTCCAATCCGACTCCCCACCCTCCTCCCCAGACGGAGGATGTTCCCCCCGACGACGGGCATCCCTCCTCCGTCGATACGCCTCCGCCAGCGTCAAAGCGTCCAGGTCCCACGGTGGGGTCCCGGCCAGAGCGCAGGCCGCCTCGCACGAGATGGTGCGATACCCTCGGATCACCCTGACAGCCATGACCCTTTGCGCTCTGCACAAGAGGGCCCGGTTGCGGGAGTCGAGACTATCGGCCCATATTGGTGCCCCGTAGAGCGCCATGGACCTTACCACCCCGGTGTACAGACGCCGGCAGCTCATGCTCGGTCCCCCGACATTTGGGAGGACGCGACACATCGCTCCGGCTGCCCTAACTAGCTTCGGCGCTAGGCGCCGAAAGTGCTCGTCGAAGCTCCATCGACTGTCGAGGACGAGTCCAAGGTACTCCAAGGAACGCCCGACGGCGATGGAAACTCCTCCGACCACCACACTCGACCCGGCAGGAGGTGCGTTCCGCGGCCCGTGAAAACACACAGCGACGGATTTGTGCAATGCAACCTCCAGCCCCAACCTTCTAATGCGCGCCACTACTTGCGCGACCCCAGCCGTTGCCAGAACACTGGCCTGCCGGTAGCTGTCGCCGCGTGCCGTTACGAGAGTGTCGTCGGCGTAACAGGTTACTTCGACACCCCGTAAGTTGGCACCGCGCAGCACCCAGTCGTAGCCGATGTTCCACAGAAGAGGTCCGAGAACCGACCCCTGAGGAACACCGCACGACACCTCCCTACGAATCCAGCCGTCGCCAGACGGGTAGCAGACGGCGCGGTCGCAGAGGTAATCCGCTACGACGCGACGCAAGTACCCGGGCACGGCGTGGAACCTCAGCGCCTCCAAAATGGTCGCCCAGGGAAGGGTGTTGAACGCGTTGGCGATATCGAGAGACACCGCCAACACCACCCCGCCCCTAGACACCGAGGCCTCTGCCAGGGCCCTCACCCGACCGACAGCGTCGAGGGTGGATCTGCCCTTCCGGAAGCCAAATTGATGGTCGCTGAGATCCCGACCGGACTCCCCCAAGTGCTTGACGAGGCGAGCGGATAAGACCCGCTCAAAGAGCTTACCCGCCTCGTCGAGAAGCACTATCGGCCGATATGCCGATGGCTCGGCAGCCGGCCGCCCCTCCTTGCGCAACAACACCAGTTTCCCACTCTTCCACGTCCGCGGGAACCGGCCCTGCCGCAAGCAAGCGTTGAAGAGGCTCAGCACTAACGGCTCTAAAGGCCCTATAGCCAAGGCCCAGGCGCGCCCGGGGATGCCGTCGGGTCCCGGCGCAGTGTTCTTCGACCGAAGCCGAAGCGCTGCAGCCCCCAACTCACCTACGGAGACATCCCGTGCTGCGTCCCAACGCTCATCCTCTACCGCCTCAGTCACCGGCGCCATACGAGGTACCCGATGGTCGGTACCTCGAGGGAACAATGCCGTGACTACGGACTCCAGCAACTCCGGCTGGAGAGTCTTGGTCAGCGGGGGGGCCCACGGTCGAAGCTTTCGCCTCACCATCTTGTACGGCCTCCCCCACGGATCCCTGTCCAGGGATTCCACCATCTCCGCTTCGGCCAGGTCTTTGGCTTTGGCGATGGCCGCTACGAAAGCCAGCACTGCCTCACGATATCGAGTATAGTGCTGACTCTCAAGCTCTTGGTCCCGTCGCCGCCGCCTCCGACATCTGGTGTACTGGCGCCTGAGAGCCACGCAGGTCTCTCGGAGCCGCGATAGCTCCTCAGACCACCAGTAAACGCCGCGCCTCGGAGTCGCGGAACGTACGCGGGGCATCGCCGCATCGCAGATGTGCGACATGGTCTGGCCCAGACGCACAGCTTCCGCCTCTACATTCACAGCGCCTTCCGGCGCTCCTACCCAGGCCTGGACCAGGGCAGCCTCCACCAGCGCCTCCCTGTCCAGACGCTTCAGAGCCCATCGCGGGCCCTCCTCGCGCGAGTGTCGACTCGGGGCACTCGGCGGGGCGGGGAGTGCGGAGACGTCGAACCTCACGTAGCGGTGGTCCGACAACGTCTCCACATCCTCCATCACCCGCCAGCCTCGGATACGGCGCGCCAGGGTGGGATCGGCGAACGTGATGTCAACGATCGAACCACCCTGTTGCCGCACGCACGTATGTACCGACCCGCGGTTCAGGACGACAAGACCGGACGCGACTACCCAGTCTTCGAGGAGCTCTCCACGTGCGTCCGTGGCCGGGCAACCCCAAGCCATGGATTTGGCATTCAGGTCGCCGACCACGAGGACCCGACCGGGGCCACTCCTCCCGACGAGGGCACCGACTTCGACCAGAAACTGTTCGAAGTCGGCGACACTGCGATTCGGAGAGAAGTAGACCCCGATCAGTGTCACGTTTCCGACGAGAGCCGAGACGTAGCCTCGACCCTTCGTCACTCCTCCGAAGACCGGGGATCCGGCCGCTGTCCGGGTCCCGATCGCCACCACACCGTCCCTGTCGCCGGCCCAGTCGTCCCCCGAAGGGACGTAGTAGGGCTCGGCGATCACGACGACGTTCACCAACCACTCCGCCATGCTTTGGAACAATAGGTCCTGAGCCCTGGCGCAGTGGTTGATATTCGCCTGTAGAATCCGCATGGCCATCTTATTCGATGACCATGGGATCCTCTACGGGCCTGGAAGGCTGCTTTGAGGCCCTAGGACCTCTGCCAGCCTTGCCCGGCTTCCTTCCCTTCGGGGCGGGGACGCACTCCTTGGTCCCCACCCGATGCTTGGCCGGTCTGCCGGCCGCTGCGCATGTGACGCAGTGCGGCTCGGCAGAGCACTCCTGGGCCTTGTGCCCGGGCCTTCCGCACCGATAGCAGAGGTCGCTCCTGTCGACCTCCGCAGTGCACTTGGTCCTGACGTGCCCCATCTCCAGGCACCGGAAGCACCTGAGGGGCCGATCGTCCAAGACGCGGACCTGCGCCGACACCCAACCGACGAGGAGCCTGCCGCCGCCGGACACCTTCTTGGCCGCTGCGACCGGGCAACGAACCCACGCAGCACCGAGGCCACCGGCGCCGACGGTGACAGCCCCACACCGGACTTCGTCGACGTTGCACCCACCAACCCGTGCGACGGCCGTAGCCACGTCAACGCTGGACACGGAGTCGTCCAGTCCCGAAATGCGCATTTCTGCGCACCTCGTGGGTCTAGAGACCCTGACCTGCCCTTCGGGCAGTGACTCTCTCAGCTTTTTAGCGAGAGAGTCCGCCATACCCCCGGTATTCGCTCCGGGCAGTTCCAGGATGCGGCCACCAGTGACCGCCTTCCTGAACCTTAGGTCCTTAATACCAAGGTCGGCCAGGTTGACCTTCTGCTTCGCCTCCGCCAAGACCTGGGCGTAAGTGACGCCAGTGGCCTCGGCTTCGGGATGCAGAGTCAATACCACAGCCGTGGATCGTTCTGCCCGGAGCTTTCTTTTGGGAGCGGTCCCTGACTTCTGCGACTGCGGTTTCGACCGCGATGCAGAAGGTCCAGCAGGGCCCTTTCCCTGTCCCTTCTTGGGCGGCTTTGCCGCTTTTGGCTTCGCCTGAGGCTTGGTAGCCTTCGGCTTTGCCTGCGGCTGAGCCGCTTTTGGCTTCGCCTTCGCTCCCTTAGGCTTCTTCTGCGCCGACCCGCTGGGGCCCGCAGAGGGTGGGGCGGCGGTCTTAGCTGACTCAGTGGTCTGCACCGCCTCCCGCCTCTTGTCGGCCGCCAGCGGAGGCCGAAGCCTCGTCTCCGGGAGGAGCCGGTCCTCTATGGAGGCCAGTCGGGCGTTCACCATGGTCCCCACCTGGGACATGACCGCCCGACAGATCTCTTCCAGCGAGGCTGTCTGAGGCTGCGTTGCAGGGGTCGCAGCCTCCGTCAATTCGGTGGCAGAGGGCGCCGGACAACCCTGCTTCCGTGCCTTCTCCATGTCTCCTCTTAATGTTGACATCTCCTTGCGGAGAGTGTCCATCTCGGCTTGCAGGCGAGCATTGTCCGCCTGCAGCCGCCGCGTCTCTTCGGTGAGAGTCCGCGATCCCAGGACTTCCACGGCCTCGGCTATTGAAGCCACCGCGTCCTTAAGCTCGCGGACTATGGTCCCCTTCAGGTTTTTGGACTTTGTGGCTATTTTCGCAATAATAGCCAAGTCCTCTACGACCTGCTGCTTGCTCAGGGCCGTGGACCTATTGCTGGGTCCGACGCCCGACTCCGATACCTGCCCCGAGGTCGAAGCTAGTTCAGCGGCTCGCTGTTCCCGCCTCTTGCGAGTTACAGCGACGCTCTTCTCTAGCTCTTCCTCTACCAACGCCTTGAACTCTTCCCGCTTTGCAGCGAGAAGAGCTCTTTTGGCATCGGCCAAACCTACGTACTCCCCCGTCGTCGGGGGCCGCCCTCGGCCTCTTGACGCAGACGCAGACCGCTCCGAATCCTCGTCGTCGGACAGCTCCAACTCGGGGTTCGGGCGTCGCCTCTTGCGCCAAAGCTTACCGCCCGTAGCGGGGCTTTGGGACCGTCCAGTTGCGAAGCTGCAGTCGGAGTCCATGTCCTCGTCCTGCCGCCCCGCACTAGACTCCCTACTCGTGACGCTCCTCGTCACCTGCCTCTCCTTATTCTCTCCCCTCCTCGTCCTCCTCTCCTCTCTCTCAACGTCGTTTTTGTGTTTAAGATTTTCCATAACAAATCCCACGAGTATTGAGGAACTAAATTGTCAGCCCCGGCAGAGCCTCTTGCCCGGGTAACCCTAATACACCTGGAAGGTCGGGTGGTATTCCAGGGTTGTGCGCTAGCGGCTGATGAACTCCCCAGCCTCTCTTACGAGCACCCCGACGTCACGCAACAAAACGCCGAGAATTGAGGATTTTTTAAAGAGGTTTACTCCTCGCGGTCCGGCCAATTAAGGCAAGACCCTCGCTCCCCTGCAGGCTGCTTCACATGACCGCCACACCTGCAGGAGTTTACGACTCGACGATGGCAAAAAATGCCCGTCCGGCTGCACAGTTAAGTACCCACCGGACTCGCCGACCGACCGGCAACAGGGCCACCGCTAACGACGGCCACTGATCCGGACATGCCCTCGACCATTCGCCACTGGCATCGGGTCCGGGCCAACACACCCCTTAAACTAGAACTAGCTACTTCTAACTACCGCTAACTACTTCTAGCTACGGCTTCCCAGATCCATTCGCCACCGAGCACGTTGATGAACACCACACCGGCAACCGGCATCGGGATCGGTCCGCCTCTAGCCAGACAAAGGTATCTATCGCACAGCCAGCTCTGCCGGAGACAGAAGGACCGGGACCGACACCCTAGTCTAGCTACCTAACTACTAAAGCCACAAACTAGACTACCTATGGCCTCCGCATTCGAGCAAGTTGGATAGTCCAAACAGGGCTCACTGCGGGTCAGCCGGGCCAACACTAGAAGCAAGCTTAAGCACCACTACGAACTAGTACTACTACTATGCCAAGCCTCTAACTAGACTACCTATGGCCGCTCGCCCGGAAGCTAACGACCGGGCCTAAAACTAGTGAAGCATGGGCAGCAGCACTACGCCCCAAACCTACAACCCTCGAGAGCAGCGCAAGCACCACCCCCAAGAGACCGGCCGTAAGGTTCGACCCACCTCTGCGAAGGTCTGAACTCCGTCCACAGCGGACCCGCGAACAAGCCCGCTGCAGGGAGAGACGGGACCCCGCATCCCAATACCCCGAGACCGAGCGCCGAAACACTCACTAAGGGGTACCGGGCCTCCCCGACCAGCCAGGAGCAATCACTCAAGGTCTGGCCTTCCATCGACTGCCCCAGAATGAGGCAGCCGAAAACACCTCCCCACGCTAGCCAAGAACCTCCGTTCTGATCGCCACGGACACGAAGACCATGAAAACCAGACCAAGGCACCTTGGTAGCGTTTCGTCAGCTATGTCCCTCATAGCTGACCCCCGCGCTGGACATTAGCAGACGGCTAACGCGATCCCGAGAGACCGCATTAACCGTCCCCCAGGGAGCACCGGCCCGTACCGCTTCCAATCCCGCCGGACGAATCCGGACAACATTGGTAGCAGACGGGCACACGAGGAGGTTCCCAGCATGGCCCCCCAACCCAACCCAACCCTTTTTTTTTTTTTTTTTTTTTTTTTCGTCTGGAACCCTCATGGGTTTCACCGCATTCCAGGGGAGAGGAAGGCGGTGGGTATGTGGGACTCCTACCCACTAAACCAGACGGTCAACACATCGCCGTATGGAGGAGCGCCACGGGAACGCCGAAGCATACGTCCGCGTTGCTCCAACGGCAGGCAGCGCCAAGTAGGCGGCCACCACCCCCCCAAATGGAGCGGCGCAAACTGTTGACCGGGATGCGCCCCACTCCGATGGTCGGCTTGTTTTCTGGCGAGGAGCTCCCCTGCTCCCCGCCCAAGCCGACCGAGCCAGATCGTTTTGGACGACCTTTATCTCCGAGCCGACGGCAAGCCGCCGAGCTCAGAATCTAGGAAGTCCGATCCGACTCATACCCACTAGAGCCCCGGCCCCGAGATGGGACCGTGGCGAGTGGCGGACTTCGCAGTCCACCACCCGTACCGGGGGCTACGGCGGCAGACGGCGCTCGTGAGCGACACGCCTGCGCCCCACCCTCCTCCGGCGCATCGGTGGAGCGGCTCCGTCCTCCTCCCTGAGCCTCTCCGTCGCCTCCTTCTGCGACATCACGACCTCGCAGAAGGAACGCACCGCACCCCACGCCTCTTCGCTCGAGACCATGGCCTTGACCACGGCCGGGAGCGAGAGGTCCGACCCGATGGAAGCCACGAGTGTAGCACGCGGCTCCGCCCAATGCGGGCACGAAGCCAGCGTGTGCTGCGCCGTATCCTCGGCGCAGCCGCACTCGTGGCACATCATCGTGGGCTCACGACCCGCCACCCTAAACAGATACCTCCCGAAGCATCCGTGCCCCGAAAGGATCTGCGTCAAGTGGAAAGTCATCACCCCGTGCCTACGACCGACCCAATCCGAAAGGATGGGACCGATCGCCAGGGTCGTCGATATGCCAGCGCCGGGCATCCTGAGCCTCTCTCGCCATGTGACAAGGAGCTCTTCCTGCGCCCTGCGCCTCCAATCCGACTCCCCACCCTCCTCCCCAGACGGAGGATGTTCCCCCCGACGACGGGCATCCCTCCTCCGTCGATACGCCTCCGCCAGCGTCAAAGCGTCCAGGTCCCACGGTGGGGTCCCGGCCAGAGCGCAGGCCGCCTCGCACGAGATGGTGCGATACCCTCGGATCACCCTGACAGCCATGACCCTTTGCGCTCTGCACAAGAGGGCCCGGTTGCGGGAGTCGAGACTATCGGCCCATATTGGTGCCCCGTAGAGCGCCATGGACCTTACCACCCCGGTGTACAGACGCCGGCAGCTCATGCTCGGTCCCCCGACATTTGGGAGGACGCGACACATCGCTCCGGCTGCCCTAACTAGCTTCGGCGCTAGGCGCCGAAAGTGCTCGTCGAAGCTCCATCGACTGTCGAGGACGAGTCCAAGGTACTCCAAGGAACGCCCGACGGCGATGGAAACTCCTCCGACCACCACACTCGACCCGGCAGGAGGTGCGTTCCGCGGCCCGTGAAAACACACAGCGACGGATTTGTGCAATGCAACCTCCAGCCCCAACCTTCTAATGCGCGCCACTACTTGCGCGACCCCAGCCGTTGCCAGAACACTGGCCTGCCGGTAGCTGTCGCCGCGTGCCGTTACGAGAGTGTCGTCGGCGTAACAGGTTACTTCGACACCCCGTAAGTTGGCACCGCGCAGCACCCAGTCGTAGCCGATGTTCCACAGAAGAGGTCCGAGAACCGACCCCTGAGGAACACCGCACGACACCTCCCTACGAATCCAGCCGTCGCCAGACGGGTAGCAGACGGCGCGGTCGCAGAGGTAATCCGCTACGACGCGACGCAAGTACCCGGGCACGGCGTGGAACCTCAGCGCCTCCAAAATGGTCGCCCAGGGAAGGGTGTTGAACGCGTTGGCGATATCGAGAGACACCGCCAACACCACCCCGCCCCTAGACACCGAGGCCTCTGCCAGGGCCCTCACCCGACCGACAGCGTCGAGGGTGGATCTGCCCTTCCGGAAGCCAAATTGATGGTCGCTGAGATCCCGACCGGACTCCCCCAAGTGCTTGACGAGGCGAGCGGATAAGACCCGCTCAAAGAGCTTACCCGCCTCGTCGAGAAGCACTATCGGCCGATATGCCGATGGCTCGGCAGCCGGCCGCCCCTCCTTGCGCAACAACACCAGTTTCCCACTCTTCCACGTCCGCGGGAACCGGCCCTGCCGCAAGCAAGCGTTGAAGAGGCTCAGCACTAAAGGCTCTAAAGGCCCTATAGCCAAGGCCCAGGCGCGCCCGGGGATGCCGTCGGGTCCCGGCGCAGTGTTCTTCGACCGAAGCCGAAGCGCTGCAGCCCCCAACTCACCTACGGAGACATCCCGTGCTGCGTCCCAACGCTCATTCTCTACCGCCTCAGTCACCGGCGCCATACGAGGTACCCGATGGTCGGTACCTCGAGGGAACAATGCCGTGACTACGGACTCCAGCAACTCCGGCTGGAGAGTCTTGGTCAGCGGGGGGGCCCACGGTCGAAGCTTTCGCCTCACCATCTTGTACGGCCTCCCCCACGGATCCCTGTCCAGGGATTCCACCATCTCCGCTTCGGCCAGGTCTTTGGCTTTGGCGATGGCCGCTACGAAAGCCAGCACTGCCTCACGATATCGAGTATAGTGCTGACTCTCAAGCTCTTGGTCCCGTCGCCGCCGCCTCCGACATCTGGTGTACTGGCGCCTGAGAGCCACGCAGGTCTCTCGGAGCCGCGATAGCTCCTCAGACCACCAGTAAACGCCGCGCCTCGGAGTCGCGGAACGTACGCGGGGCATCGCCGCATCGCAGATGTGCGACATGGTCTGGCCCAGACGCACAGCTTCCGCCTCTACATTCACAGCGCCTTCCGGCGCTCCTACCCAGGCCTGGACCAGGGCAGCCTCCACCAGCGCCTCCCTGTCCAGACGCTTCAGAGCCCATCGCGGGCCCTCCTCGCGCGAGTGTCGACTCGGGGCACTCGGCGGGGCGGGGAGTGCGGAGACGTCGAACCTCACGTAGCGGTGGTCCGACAACGTCTCCACATCCTCCATCACCCGCCAGCCTCGGATACGGCGCGCCAGGGTGGGATCGGCGAACGTGATGTCAACGATCGAACCACCCTGTTGCCGCACGCACGTATGTACCGACCCGCGGTTCAGGACGACAAGACCGGACGCGACTACCCAGTCTTCGAGGAGCTCTCCACGTGCGTCCGTGGCCGGGCAACCCCAAGCCATGGATTTGGCATTCAGGTCGCCGACCACGAGGACCCGACCGGGGCCACTCCTCCCGACGAGGGCACCGACTTCGACCAGAAACTGTTCGAAGTCGGCGACACTGCGATTCGGAGAGAAGTAGACCCCGATCAGTGTCACGTTTCCGACGAGAGCCGAGACGTAGCCTCGACCCTTCGTCACTCCTCCGAAGACCGGGGATCCGGCCGCTGTCCGGGTCCCGATCGCCACCACACCGTCCCTGTCGCCGGCCCAGTCGTCCCCCGAAGGGACGTAGTAGGGCTCGGCGATCACGACGACGTTCACCAACCACTCCGCCATGCTTTGGAACAATAGGTCCTGAGCCCTGGCGCAGTGGTTGATATTCGCCTGTAGAATCCGCATGGCCATCTTATTCGATGACCATGGGATCCTCTACGGGCCTGGAAGGCTGCTTTGAGGCCCTAGGACCTCTGCCAGCCTTGCCCGGCTTCCTTCCCTTCGGGGCGGGGACGCACTCCTTGGTCCCCACCCGATGCTTGGCCGGTCTGCCGGCCGCTGCGCATGTGACGCAGTGCGGCTCGGCAGAGCACTCCTGGGCCTTGTGCCCGGGCCTTCCGCACCGATAGCAGAGGTCGCTCCTGTCGACCTCCGCAGTGCACTTGGTCCTGACGTGCCCCATCTCCAGGCACCGGAAGCACCTGAGGGGCCGATCGTCCAAGACGCGGACCTGCGCCGACACCCAACCGACGAGGAGCCTGCCGCCGCCGGACACCTTCTTGGCCGCTGCGACCGGGCAACGAACCCACGCAGCACCGAGGCCACCGGCGCCGACGGTGACAGCCCCACACCGGACTTCGTCGACGTTGCACCCACCAACCCGTGCGACGGCCGTAGCCACGTCAACGCTGGACACGGAGTCGTCCAGTCCCGAAATGCGCATTTCTGCGCACCTCGTGGGTCTAGAGACCCTGACCTGCCCTTCGGGCAGTGACTCTCTCAGCTTTTTAGCGAGAGAGTCCGCCATACCCCCGGTATTCGCTCCGGGCAGTTCCAGGATGCGGCCACCAGTGACCGCCTTCCTGAACCTTAGGTCCTTAATACCAAGGTCGGCCAGGTTGACCTTCTGCTTCGCCTCCGCCAAGACCTGGGCGTAAGTGACGCCAGTGGCCTCGGCTTCGGGATGCAGAGTCAATACCACAGCCGTGGATCGTTCTGCCCGGAGCTTTCTTTTGGGAGCGGTCCCTGACTTCTGCGACTGCGGTTTCGACCGCGATGCAGAAGGTCCAGCAGGGCCCTTTCCCTGTCCCTTCTTGGGCGGCTTTGCCGCTTTTGGCTTCGCCTGAGGCTTGGTAGCCTTCGGCTTTGCCTGCGGCTGAGCCGCTTTTGGCTTCGCCTTCGCTCCCTTAGGCTTCTTCTGCGCCGACCCGCTGGGGCCCGCAGAGGGTGGGGCGGCGGTCTTAGCTGACTCAGTGGTCTGCACCGCCTCCCGCCTCTTGTCGGCCGCCAGCGGAGGCCGAAGCCTCGTCTCCGGGAGGAGCCGGTCCTCTATGGAGGCCAGTCGGGCGTTCACCATGGTCCCCACCTGGGACATGACCGCCCGACAGATCTCTTCCAGCGAGGCTGTCTGAGGCTGCGTTGCAGGGGTCGCAGCCTCCGTCAATTCGGTGGCAGAGGGCGCCGGACAACCCTGCTTCCGTGCCTTCTCCATGTCTCCTCTTAATGTTGACATCTCCTTGCGGAGAGTGTCCATCTCGGCTTGCAGGCGAGCATTGTCCGCCTGCAGCCGCCGCGTCTCTTCGGTGAGAGTCCGCGATCCCAGGACTTCCACGGCCTCGGCTATTGAAGCCACCGCGTCCTTAAGCTCGCGGACTATGGTCCCCTTCAGGTTTTTGGACTTTGTGGCTATTTTCGCAATAATAGCCAAGTCCTCTACGACCTGCTGCTTGCTCAGGGCCGTGGACCTATTGCTGGGTCCGACGCCCGACTCCGATACCTGCCCCGAGGTCGAAGCTAGTTCAGCGGCTCGCTGTTCCCGCCTCTTGCGAGTTACAGCGACGCTCTTCTCTAGCTCTTCCTCTACCAACGCCTTGAACTCTTCCCGCTTTGCAGCGAGAAGAGCTCTTTTGGCATCGGCCAAACCTACGTACTCCCCCGTCGTCGGGGGCCGCCCTCGGCCTCTTGACGCAGACGCAGACCGCTCCGAATCCTCGTCGTCGGACAGCTCCAACTCGGGGTTCGGGCGTCGCCTCTTGCGCCAAAGCTTACCGCCCGTAGCGGGGCTTTGGGACCGTCCAGTTGCGAAGCTGCAGTCGGAGTCCATGTCCTCGTCCTGCCGCCCCGCACTAGACTCCCTACTCGTGACGCTCCTCGTCACCTGCCTCTCCTTATTCTCTCCCCTCCTCGTCCTCCTCTCCTCTCTCTCAACGTCGTTTTTGTGTTTAAGATTTTCCATAACAAATCCCACGAGTATTGAGGAACTAAATTGTCAGCCCCGGCAGAGCCTCTTGCCCGGGTAACCCTAATACACCTGGAAGGTCGGGTGGTATTCCAGGGTTGTGCGCTAGCGGCTGATGAACTCCCCAGCCTCTCTTACGAGCACCCCGACGTCACGCAACAAAACGCCGAGAATTGAGGATTTTTTAAAGAGGTTTACTCCTCGCGGTCCGGCCAATTAAGGCAAGACCCTCGCTCCCCTGCAGGCTGCTTCACATGACCGCCACACCTGCAGGAGTTTACGACTCGACGATGGCAAAAAATGCCCGTCCGGCTGCACAGTTAAGTACCCACCGGACTCGCCGACCGACCGGCAACAGGGCCACCGCTAACGACGGCCACTGATCCGGACATGCCCTCGACCATTCGCCACTGGCATCGGGTCCGGGCCAACACACCCCTTAAACTAGAACTAGCTACTTCTAACTACCGCTAACTACTTCTAGCTACGGCTTCCCAGATCCATTCGCCACCGAGCACGTTGATGAACACCACACCGGCAACCGGCATCGGGATCGGTCCGCCTCTAGCCAGACAAAGGTATCTATCGCACAGCCAGCTCTGCCGGAGACAGAAGGACCGGGACCGACACCCTAGTCTAGCTACCTAACTACTAAAGCCACAAACTAGACTACCTATGGCCTCCGCATTCGAGCAAGTTGGATAGTCCAAACAGGGCTCACTGCGGGTCAGCCGGGCCAACACTAGAAGCAAGCTTAAGCACCACTACGAACTAGTACTACTACTATGCCAAGCCTCTAACTAGACTACCTATGGCCGCTCGCCCGGAAGCTAACGACCGGGCCTAAAACTAGTGAAGCATGGGCAGCAGCACTACGCCCCAAACCTACAACCCTCGAGAGCAGCGCAAGCACCACCCCCAAGAGACCGGCCGTAAGGTTCGACCCACCTCTGCGAAGGTCTGAACTCCGTCCACAGCGGACCCGCGAACAAGCCCGCTGCAGGGAGAGACGGGACCCCGCATCCCAATACCCCGAGACCGAGCGCCGAAACACTCACTAAGGGGTACCGGGCCCCCCCGACCAGCCAGGAGCAATCACTCAAGGTCTGGCCTTCCATCGACTGCCCCAGAATGAGGCAGCCGAAAACACCTCCCCACGCTAGCCAAGAACCTCCGTTCTGATCGCCACGGACACGAAGACCATGAAAACCAGACCAAGGCACCTTGGTAGCGTTTCGTCAGCTATGTCCCTCATAGCTGACCCCCGCGCTGGACATTAGCAGACGGCTAACGCGATCCCGAGAGACCGCATTAACCGTCCCCCAGGGAGCACCGGCCCGTACCGCTTCCAATCCCGCCGGACGAATCCGGACAACATTGGTAGCAGACGGGCACACGAGGAGGTTCCCAGCATGGCCCCCCAACCCAACCCCAGTTTTTTTTTTTTTTTTTTTTTTCGTCTGGAACCCTCATGGGTTTCACCGCATTCCAGGGGAGAGGAAGGCGGTGGGTATGTGGGACTCCTACCCACTAAACCAGACGGTCAACACATCGCCGTATGGAGGAGCGCCACGGGAACGCCGAAGCATACGTCCGCGTTGCTCCAACGGCAGGCAGCGCCAAGTAGGCGGCCACCACCCCCCCAAATGGAGCGGCGCAAACTGTTGACCGGGATGCGCCCCACTCCGATGGTCGGCTTGTTTTCTGGCGAGGAGCTCCCCTGCTCCCCGCCCAAGCCGACCGAGCCAGATCGTTTTGGACGACCTTTATCTCCGAGCCGACGGCAAGCCGCCGAGCTCAGAATCTAGGAAGTCCGATCCGACTCATACCCACTAGAGCCCCGGCCCCGAGATGGGACCGTGGCGAGTGGCGGACTTCGCAGTCCACCACCCGTACCGGGGGCTACGGCGGCAGACGGCGCTCGTGAGCGACACGCCTGCGCCCCACCCTCCTCCGGCGCATCGGTGGAGCGGCTCCGTCCTCCTCCCTGAGCCTCTCCGTCGCCTCCTTCTGCGACATCACGACCTCGCAGAAGGAACGCACCGCACCCCACGCCTCTTCGCTCGAGACCATGGCCTTGACCACGGCCGGGAGCGAGAGGTCCGACCCGATGGAAGCCACGAGTGTAGCACGCGGCTCCGCCCAATGCGGGCACGAAGCCAGCGTGTGCTGCGCCGTATCCTCGGCGCAGCCGCACTCGTGGCACATCATCGTGGGCTCACGACCCGCCACCCTAAACAGATACCTCCCGAAGCATCCGTGCCCCGAAAGGATCTGCGTCAAGTGGAAAGTCATCACCCCGTGCCTACGACCGACCCAATCCGAAAGGATGGGACCGATCGCCAGGGTCGTCGATATGCCAGCGCCGGGCATCCTGAGCCTCTCTCGCCATGTGACAAGGAGCTCTTCCTGCGCCCTGCGCCTCCAATCCGACTCCCCACCCTCCTCCCCAGACGGAGGATGTTCCCCCCGACGACGGGCATCCCTCCTCCGTCGATACGCCTCCGCCAGCGTCAAAGCGTCCAGGTCCCACGGTGGGGTCCCGGCCAGAGCGCAGGCCGCCTCGCACGAGATGGTGCGATACCCTCGGATCACCCTGACAGCCATGACCCTTTGCGCTCTGCACAAGAGGGCCCGGTTGCGGGAGTCGAGACTATCGGCCCATATTGGTGCCCCGTAGAGCGCCATGGACCTTACCACCCCGGTGTACAGACGCCGGCAGCTCATGCTCGGTCCCCCGACATTTGGGAGGACGCGACACATCGCTCCGGCTGCCCTAACTAGCTTCGGCGCTAGGCGCCGAAAGTGCTCGTCGAAGCTCCATCGACTGTCGAGGACGAGTCCAAGGTACTCCAAGGAACGCCCGACGGCGATGGAAACTCCTCCGACCACCACACTCGACCCGGCAGGAGGTGCGTTCCGCGGCCCGTGAAAACACACAGCGACGGATTTGTGCAATGCAACCTCCAGCCCCAACCTTCTAATGCGCGCCACTACTTGCGCGACCCCAGCCGTTGCCAGAACACTGGCCTGCCGGTAGCTGTCGCCGCGTGCCGTTACGAGAGTGTCGTCGGCGTAACAGGTTACTTCGACACCCCGTAAGTTGGCACCGCGCAGCACCCAGTCGTAGCCGATGTTCCACAGAAGAGGTCCGAGAACCGACCCCTGAGGAACACCGCACGACACCTCCCTACGAATCCAGCCGTCGCCAGACGGGTAGCAGACGGCGCGGTCGCAGAGGTAATCCGCTACGACGCGACGCAAGTACCCGGGCACGGCGTGGAACCTCAGCGCCTCCAAAATGGTCGCCCAGGGAAGGGTGTTGAACGCGTTGGCGATATCGAGAGACACCGCCAACACCACCCCGCCCCTAGACACCGAGGCCTCTGCCAGGGCCCTCACCCGACCGACAGCGTCGAGGGTGGATCTGCCCTTCCGGAAGCCAAATTGATGGTCGCTGAGATCCCGACCGGACTCCCCCAAGTGCTTGACGAGGCGAGCGGATAAGACCCGCTCAAAGAGCTTACCCGCCTCGTCGAGAAGCACTATCGGCCGATATGCCGATGGCTCGGCAGCCGGCCGCCCCTCCTTGCGCAACAACACCAGTTTCCCACTCTTCCACGTCCGCGGGAACCGGCCCTGCCGCAAGCAAGCGTTGAAGAGGCTCAGCACTAAAGGCTCTAAAGGCCCTATAGCCAAGGCCCAGGCGCGCCCGGGGATGCCGTCGGGTCCCGGCGCAGTGTTCTTCGACCGAAGCCGAAGCGCTGCAGCCCCCAACTCACCTACGGAGACATCCCGTGCTGCGTCCCAACGCTCATTCTCTACCGCCTCAGTCACCGGCGCCATACGAGGTACCCGATGGTCGGTACCTCGAGGGAACAATGCCGTGACTACGGACTCCAGCAACTCCGGCTGGAGAGTCTTGGTCAGCGGGGGGGCCCACGGTCGAAGCTTTCGCCTCACCATCTTGTACGGCCTCCCCCACGGATCCCTGTCCAGGGATTCCACCATCTCCGCTTCGGCCAGGTCTTTGGCTTTGGCGATGGCCGCTACGAAAGCCAGCACTGCCTCACGATATCGAGTATAGTGCTGACTCTCAAGCTCTTGGTCCCGTCGCCGCCGCCTCCGACATCTGGTGTACTGGCGCCTGAGAGCCACGCAGGTCTCTCGGAGCCGCGATAGCTCCTCAGACCACCAGTAAACGCCGCGCCTCGGAGTCGCGGAACGTACGCGGGGCATCGCCGCATCGCAGATGTGCGACATGGTCTGGCCCAGACGCACAGCTTCCGCCTCTACATTCACAGCGCCTTCCGGCGCTCCTACCCAGGCCTGGACCAGGGCAGCCTCCACCAGCGCCTCCCTGTCCAGACGCTTCAGAGCCCATCGCGGGCCCTCCTCGCGCGAGTGTCGACTCGGGGCACTCGGCGGGGCGGGGAGTGCGGAGACGTCGAACCTCACGTAGCGGTGGTCCGACAACGTCTCCACATCCTCCATCACCCGCCAGCCTCGGATACGGCGCGCCAGGGTGGGATCGGCGAACGTGATGTCAACGATCGAACCACCCTGTTGCCGCACGCACGTATGTACCGACCCGCGGTTCAGGACGACAAGACCGGACGCGACTACCCAGTCTTCGAGGAGCTCTCCACGTGCGTCCGTGGCCGGGCAACCCCAAGCCATGGATTTGGCATTCAGGTCGCCGACCACGAGGACCCGACCGGGGCCACTCCTCCCGACGAGGGCACCGACTTCGACCAGAAACTGTTCGAAGTCGGCGACACTGCGATTCGGAGAGAAGTAGACCCCGATCAGTGTCACGTTTCCGACGAGAGCCGAGACGTAGCCTCGACCCTTCGTCACTCCTCCGAAGACCGGGGATCCGGCCGCTGTCCGGGTCCCGATCGCCACCACACCGTCCCTGTCGCCGGCCCAGTCGTCCCCCGAAGGGACGTAGTAGGGCTCGGCGATCACGACGACGTTCACCAACCACTCCGCCATGCTTTGGAACAATAGGTCCTGAGCCCTGGCGCAGTGGTTGATATTCGCCTGTAGAATCCGCATGGCCATCTTATTCGATGACCATGGGATCCTCTACGGGCCTGGAAGAAGGTAAGATGAGAATGAGTCTGGAGAACGACCTTCCTTACTGAGGAGCACTAGACGGCCTGTTTTCCACTGTTGTGGAAACTGCGACTGCAACAGACACGCATCCAAAAGACTCCTCAGCCTTAGTCCGAGTTCACTCAGAGCAAACCCTAGTATCCGTCCTGGAATTCCATCGGGACCGGGAGCGGTGTTCTTGGTCATTAGCCTTCCCACAGCTGCACCGAATTCCATTTCGGTTATAAGAGGTACATCAAGCTCCTCTGTCACATCCCTGCGAGCAGCCATCGGCGGCGGAGAAAATACACTTCTACGAGGAAATAGAGAACTAACAACCTGGTCCGTTAGTTCAGGATGCAGAGTCTGTGTTAATGGGGGGGTCCAGGAGCGAAGTTTACCTCTAACCATCAAGTACGGCCGCCCCCATGGGTCTCTGTTTATTGACTCTAACATTTCCCTCCTAGCTGTTTCCTTCTCGCGCGCGATGCACATTTTAAGCGCGTCTTTTGCGGCCGTGTAAGAAGAGTACAGCTCAGCCTCGACATCTTGGTTTCTTCTCCTTCTTCTGCGGCTACGTGTGTATTGTCGCCTAGCCGACACGCATGCTGCACGTAGCTGCGATATCTCCAAGGACCACCAATACACTTGTTTGAAGGGAGGGTTCAGCCTGGCCCGAGGCATGGAAGCATCGCATATGTTTGTCATTGCATCACGGAACCAATTCGCCTCTTCCTCAACCTGAAAAGATCCTTCGGGCATGGGCACCCAGCTTTGGACCACTGCAGCCTCCAGAAGCATCTCCTTATCTAACTTCTTCATCTGCCACCTTGGTCTATCGTCGTTAGAAGATCGTGAGGATTCTTGTCGTCTATCAGAGGGGGAGAGAACCTCGAACCGGATATATCTGTGGTCCGATAAGGTTTCCACGTCCTCGAGGACTCTCCAGCGTCTTACACGGCTCGCCACTGCAGGGCTTGCGAATGACACATCGACGATAGATCCGCCTTGCGGTCGCACGCACGTGTGTACAGACCCTCTATTTAAAACCACTAGCCCAGCGCTCGGCAGCCACTCTTCTAGCAATTCTCCGCGGGCATCTGTAGCTGGAGATCCCCATGCTGTTGATTTTGCATTTAAGTCACCGATCACTAATACCGGACAGGGACGGAATTGCCCTATAATCGCTGTAATCTCCGTCAGAAACGCTTCGAATTCTGCAAAGGTTTTGTTGGGTGAGAAATAAGCACCGACAATAAGGATGTCACCCAGCAGAACTGCTACACATCCTTTGCCCTTAATAACTTTTGCAGAATTTAATACACCAGAACTAACGATAGCTACCAAGTCATCCCTGTCACCAATCCAGTTCGGCCTGGATGGAATAAAGTAGGGTTCCGTTACAACCGCTACCTGTATCAACCACTCTGCCAGGCTCTGGAGAAACAAGTCCTGAGCCCTGGCACAGTGGTTGATGTTGGCTTGAAGAAAAGAGAACTTAGCCATTATCTTTATTTATTGGTACAACCTCTTTCTCTGATCCCCCACTAGGTGTTATTGTCTGTCGTTGAGTCAACCGAACTTTTCTAATGGGCTTGATGGAACAGGATTTGCTACCCAACGTGTGATTGGCAGGTCTATTGAAGTCAGCACAAAGCAGGCAATGCGGTGCTGCAGTGCAGGTGTTTGCCTTGTGGCCAGTTCTTGAGCACCGAAAACATAGTCCACTGCGATCTTTCGGGGAAGAACAACTTTCTCTCAAGTGCCCTTCTTCGAGGCACCGCCAACAACGTCTGGACCTAGTCGCCAGCAACTTCACTTTTGCAGAAACCCATCCAATCAGTATCCGACCACAACCAACGATTTCTTTAGCGGCAGCTACCGGACATCGTACCCAGATTGTGTATAGGCCTCTGAAATCTTTTCGTATTTCTCCGCTTATAATATGGCTTTCGGGACAACGACCAACGCGGGAAATCGCCAAGACCACTTCCTCCTTGGTAACCGAGTCATCCAGATCGGAAATGCGCACTTCTACGCATTTCCTAACCCTGGTCACTCGAACGTCATCGATTTTGAGAGTAGTGCCCAGTCGCTTCGCAATCTCATCGGCTTTTTCGCTGCTACCAGAACCGGAGATTTCCAAGAGCCTTGCTCCTATGGCAGTCTTTCTCACTCGGATTGCGGTGGGCCCTAATCCTGAAAGATCCGTTTTCTTTGCTTGGCGAAGAATACTCGCATAGGACTCTCCTCTCTCCTCTGCTCCTGGCTGCAAGGTAAGAACTATTGCGGCCGATTTCGGTGGCCGCAGTTTATCCGTATTTACCTTTTTTGTTCGGGTATCTGTCCTGTCTCGCGAGTCAGCCCATTTTTGGGTCTTCCTTTTACGTTTAGTGACCTTGATCCACCCTTCATTGTCAGTAATAGTAACAGGTTGGCCTGGTTCCATTTGCGGCTGTGCTGCGGACTTTTTAGACTTTTTCCTGGTTTTACCTTTGTTCTTCGGTTCTACCATAATCGGTTCTCGATGATGATCTTCTGCTACAATAGGCATAAACGTGTGCTCTGGGCCTAGAGAGTCTGGTGGTTCCGGGAATTCCTCAACATTTGGAGGCGGATCGATATGCTTTCGGCTCGTGAGCCTTTCTTCTAGCGCCTCAAGTCTTGCATTCACCTGGACCATAATCGACTGGGAAATTTTCTCAACGACATCGTCGTGGTTAGTTACAGCTTGAACACTTTTTCCTGCCTGAGACTTGGCGTTCATCTCGCTAACAATACGGAGCTGGGCCACTTCCTTCTTTAACTCTGATAACTCAGATTGTAGCCGCGTATTCGCCTCCTGCAATTGTCGCGTCTCTTCTGTAGAGTTTCTCAAAGCGAGACTCTCAACGCAAGATCTAATAGAAGACGCTGCATCTTTTAGAGCTTTCTGAAAGGTTCCCTTTAAGTTTTTAGATCTCGTTGCTATACTGCAAACGAGATCTAATTGCTCTTCTGCTCTTTTCTTGAGGTCGATGATGGCATCTACCTCAGGTGATAACCTCTGGATATGCTTCGACTGAAGACGATCCCGTATGCGTTCCTGAAGATCTCGTTCGGCCTCAATTTCCAACTCTCTTCTTTGGAGTCTGAGGTAGTCCTCCTTGGCCTTCTTAAGACCAACGTATTGGCCTGTTGTAGGAGGACGACCTCTCCCTCTCTTCGGTGTCAAGCGCTTCTTAATAGTAAGCGCTTCAGCTCCGCTCGGACGCTCGTTCGAGCTAGAACGGCTCCCCTCCTTGGAGCAGGGCCGTTTCTTTGTGCATGATAACGGTGTTGGGGACTCCCTTGAACCAGCCGTTATCATGCTCGAGTCTGAGTGGTCAGACTCTGCAGTAGAAGTTGTTTGGTGGTCTTTTCCCCCCCCAGAATACGAGGGGAAGACGGAGGCCGGAGCGTCCGTGAGGGATTGCCCGGCTGCTGAGCAGCCGGAACCCTCCTGGGGTAGTAACTTTTTTCTTGAGATCACCATTATTTAATCCTTTAAGGGGTGAGGTCCCCGAAGGACGCCCTTGCCATTACCCAACCCCTTGGCAGGCGTCGAACCTTAGGGTTGACATGTAACAGATACACCCACAACTCCAAAGACACAACAAGACATTCTCAAAACGAAATGGCAGTGACAAAGGACTAAACGCGACAAAACAAAACAAACACAAACACATCCCCCCTATTGTCAGCTATGTACCGGGCACGAACCCCATAGCTGACACCCCCGCGCTGGACATTAGCAGACGGCTAACGCGATCCCGAAAGACCGCATTAACCGTCCCCCAGGGAGCACCGGCCCGTACCGCTTCCAATCCCGCCGGACGAATCCGGACAACATTGGTAGCGGACGGACACACGAGGAGGTTTCTAGCATGGCCCCCCAACCCAACCTAACCTAACCTAACCTAACCTTTTTTTTTTTTTTTTTTTCGTCTGGAACCCTCATGGGTTTCACCGCATTCCAGGGGAGAGGAAGGCGGTGGGTATGTGGGACTCCTACCCACTAAACCAGACGGTCAACACTTCGCCGTATGGAGGAGCGCCACGGGAACGCCGAAGCATACGTCCGCGTTGCTCCAACGGCAGGCAGCGCCAAGTAGGCGGCCACCACCCCCCCAAGTGGAGCGGCGCAAACTGTTGACCGGGATGCGCCCCACTCCGATGGTCGGCTTGTTTTCTGGCGAGGAGCTCCCCTGCTCCCCACCCAAGCCGACCGAGCCAGATCGTTTTGGACGACCTTTATCTCCGAGCCGACGGCAGCCGCCGAGCTCAGAATCTAGGAAGTCCGATCCGACTCATACCCACAGAGCCCCGGCCCCGAGATGGGACCGTGGCGAGTGGCGGACTTCGCAGTCCACCACCCGTACCGGGGGCTACGGCGGCAGACGGCGCTCGTGAGCGACACGCCTGCGCCCCACCCTCCTCCGGCGCATCGGTGGAGCGGCTCCGTCCTCCTCCCTGAGCCTCTCCGTCGCCTCCTTCTGCGACATCACGACCTCGCAGAAGGAACGCACCGCACCCCACGCCTCTTCGCTCGAGACCATGGCCTTGACCACGGCCGGGAGCGAGAGGTCCGACCCGATGGAAGCCACGAGTGTAGCACGCGGCTCCGCCCAATGCGGGCACGAAGCCAGCGTGTGCTGCGCCGTATCCTCGGCGCAGCCGCACTCGTGGCACATCATCGTGGGCTCACGACCCGCCACCCTAAACAGATACCTCCCGAAGCATCCGTGCCCCGAAAGGATCTGCGTCAAGTGGAAAGTCATCACCCCGTGCCTACGACCGACCCAATCCGAAAGGATGGGACCGATCGCCAGGGTCGTCGATATGCCAGCGCCGGGCATCCTGAGCCTCTCTCGCCATGTGACAAGGAGCTCTTCCTGCGCCCTGCGCCTCCAATCCGACTCCCCACCCTCCTCCCCAGACGGAGGATGTTCCCCCCGACGACGGGCATCCCTCCTCCGTCGATACGCCTCCGCCAGCGTCAAAGCGTCCAGGTCCCACGGTGGGGTCCCGGCCAGAGCGCAGGCCGCCTCGCACGAGATGGTGCGATACCCTCGGATCACCCTGACAGCCATGACCCTTTGCGCTCTGCACAAGAGGGCCCGGTTGCGGGAGTCGAGACTATCGGCCCATATTGGTGCCCCGTAGAGCGCCATGGACCTTACCACCCCGGTGTACAGACGCCGGCAGCTCATGCTCGGTCCCCCGACATTTGGGAGGACGCGACACATCGCTCCGGCTGCCCTAACTAGCTTCGGCGCTAGGCGCCGAAAGTGCTCGTCGAAGCTCCATCGACTGTCGAGGACGAGTCCAAGGTACTCCAAGGAACGCCCGACGGCGATGGAAACTCCTCCGACCACCACACTCGACCCGGCAGGAGGTGCGTTCCGCGGCCCGTGAAAACACACAGCGACGGATTTGTGCAATGCAACCTCCAGCCCCAACCTTCTAATGCGCGCCACTACTTGCGCGACCCCAGCCGTTGCCAGAACACTGGCCTCCCGGTAGCTGTCGCCGCGTGCCGTTACGAGAGTGTCGTCGGCGTAACAGGTTACTTCGACACCCCGTAAGTTGGCACCGCGCAGTACCCAGTCGTAGCCGATGTTCCACAGAAGAGGTCCGAGAACCGACCCCTGAGGAACACCGCACGACACCTCCCTACGAATCCAGCCGTCGCCAGACGGGTAGCAGACGGCGCGGTCGCAGAGGTAATCCGCTACGACGCGACGCAAGTACCCGGGCACGGCGTGGAACCTCAGCGCCTCCAAAATGGTCGCCCAGGGAAGGGTGTTGAACGCGTTGGCGATATCGAGAGACACCGCCAACACCACCCCGCCCCTAGACACCGAGGCCTCTGCCAGGGCCCTCACCCGACCGACAGCGTCGAGGGTGGATCTGCCCTTCCGGAAGCCAAATTGATGGTCGCTGAGATCCCGACCGGACTCCCCCAAGTGCTTGACGAGGCGAGCGGATAAGACCCGCTCAAAGAGCTTACCCGCCTCGTCGAGAAGCACTATCGGCCGATATGCCGATGGCTCGGCAGCCGGCCGCCCCTCCTTGCGCAACAACACCAGTTTCCCAATCTTCCACGTCCGCGGGAACCGGCCCTGCCGCAAGCAAGCGTTGAAGAGGCTCAGCACTAAAGGCTCTAAAGGCCCTATAGCCAAGGCCCAGGCGCGCCCGGGGATGCCGTCGGGTCCCGGCGCAGTGTTCTTCGACCGAAGCCGAAGCGCTGCAGCCCCCAACTCACCTACGGAGACATCCCGTGCTGCGTCCCAACGCTCATCCTCTACCGCCTCAGTCACCGGCGCCATACGAGGTACCCGATGGTCGGTACCTCGAGGGAACAATGCCGTGACTACGGACTCCAGCAACTCCGGCTGGAGAGTCTTGGTCAGCGGGGGGGCCCACGGTCGAAGCTTTCGCCTCACCATCTTGTACGGCCTCCCCCACGGATCCCTGTCCAGGGATTCCACCATCTCCGCTTCGGCCAGGTCTTTGGCTTTGGCGATGGCCGCTACGAAAGCCAGCACTGCCTCACGATATCGAGTATAGTGCTGACTCTCAAGCTCTTGGTCCCGTCGCCGCCGCCTCCGACATCTGGTGTACTGGCGCCTGAGAGCCACGCAGGTCTCTCGGAGCCGCGATAGCTCCTCAGACCACCAGTAAACGCCGCGCCTCGGAGTCGCGGAACGTACGCGGGGCATCGCCGCATCGCAGATGTGCGACATGGTCTGGCCCAGACGCACAGCTTCCGCCTCTACATTCACAGCGCCTTCCGGCGCTCCTACCCAGGCCTGGACCAGGGCAGCCTCCACCAGCGCCTCCCTGTCCAGACGCTTCAGAGCCCATCGCGGGCCCTCCTCGCGCGAGTGTCGACTCGGGGCACTCGGCGGGGCGGGGAGTGCGGAGACGTCGAACCTCACGTAGCGGTGGTCCGACAACGTCTCCACATCCTCCATCACCCGCCAGCCTCGGATACGGCGCGCCAGGGTGGGATCGGCGAACGTGATGTCAACGATCGAACCACCCTGTTGCCGCACGCACGTATGTACCGACCCGCGGTTCAGGACGACAAGACCGGACGCGACTACCCAGTCTTCGAGGAGCTCTCCACGTGCGTCCGTGGCCGGGCAACCCCAAGCCATGGATTTGGCATTCAGGTCGCCGACCACGAGGACCCGACCGGGGCCACTCCTCCCGACGAGGGCACCGACTTCGACCAGAAACTGTTCGAAGTCGGCGACACTGCGATTCGGAGAGAAGTAGACCCCGATCAGTGTCACGTTTCCGACGAGAGCCGAGACGTAGCCTCGACCCTTCGTCACTCCTCCGAAGACCGGGGATCCGGCCGCTGTCCGGGTCCCGATCGCCACCACACCGTCCCTGTCGCCGGCCCAGTCGTCCCCCGAAGGGACGTAGTAGGGCTCGGCGATCACGACGACGTTCACCAACCACTCCGCCATGCTTTGGAACAATAGGTCCTGAGCCCTGGCGCAGTGGTTGATATTCGCCTGTAGAATCCGCATGGCCATCTTATTCGATGACCATGGGATCCTCTACGGGCCTGGAAGGCTGCTTTGAGGCCCTAAGACCTCTGCCAGCCTTGCCCGGCTTCCTTCCCTTCGGGGCGGGGACGCACTCCTTGGTCCCCACCCGATGCTTGGCCGGTCTGCCGGCCGCTGCGCACGTGACGCAGTGCGGCTCGGCAGAGCACTCCTGGGCCTTGTGCCCGGGCCTTCCGCACCGATAGCAGAGGTCGCTCCTGTCGACCTCCGCAGTGCACTTGGCCCTGACGTGCCCCATCTCCAGGCACCGGAAGCACCTGAGGGGCCGATCGTCCAAGACGCGGACCTGTGCCGACACCCATCCGACGAGGAGCCTTCCGCCGCCGGACACCTTCTTGGCCGCTGCGACCGGGCAACGAACCCACGCAGCACCGAGGCCACCGGCGCCGACAGTGACAGCCCCACACCGGACTTCGTCGACGTCGCACCCACCTACCCTTGCGACGGCCGTAGCCACGTCAACGCTGGACACGGAGTCGTCCAGTCCCGAAATGCGCATTTCTGCGCACCTCGTGGGTCTAGAGACCCTGACCTGCCCTTCGGGCAGTGACTCTCTCAGCTTTTTAGCGAGAGAGTCCGCCATACCCCCGGTATTCGCTCCGGGCAGTTCCAGGATGCGGCCACCAGTGACCGCCTTCCTGAACCTTAGGTCCTTAATACCAAGGTCGGCCAGGTTGACCTTCTGCTTCGCCTCCGCCAAGACCTGGGCGTAAGTGACGCCAGTGGCCTCGGCTTCGGGATGCAGAGTCAATACCACAGCCGTGGATCGTTCTGCCCGGAGCTTTCTTTTGGGAGCGGTCCCTGGCTTCTGCGACTGCGGTTTCGACCGCGATGCAGAAGGTCCAGCAGGGCCCTTTCCCTGTCCCTTCTTGGCCGGCTTTGCTGCTTTCGCCTGAGGCTCGGTAGCCTTCGGCTTTGCCTGCGGCTGAGCCGCTTTTGGCTTCGCCTGAGGCTCGATAGCCTTCGGCTTTGCCTGCGGCTGCGCCTCTTTTTGCTTCGCCTTCGCTCCCTTAGGCTTCTTCTGCGCCGACCCGCTGGGGCCCGCAGAGGGTGGGGCGGCGGTCTTAGCTGACTCAGTGGTCTGCACCGCCTCCCGCCTCTTGTCGGCCGCCAGCGGAGGCCGAAGCCTCGTCTCCGGGAGGAGCCGGTCCTCTATGGAGGCCAGTCGGGCGTTCACCATGGTCCCCACCTGGGACATGACCGCCCGACAGATCTCTTCCAGCGAGGCTGTCTGAGGCTGCGTTGCAGGGGTCGCAGCCTCCGTCAATTCGGTGGCAGAGGGCGCCGGACAACCCTGCTTCCGTGCCTTCTCCATGTCTCCTCTTAATGTGGACATCTCCTTGCGGAGAGTGTCCATCTCGGCTTGCAGGCGAGCATTGTCCGCCTGCAGCCGCCGCGTCTCTTCAGTGAGAGTCCGCGATCCCAGGACTTCCACGGCCTCGGCTATTGAAGCCACCGCGTCCTTAAGCTCGCGGACTATGGTCCCCTTCAGGTTTTTGGACTTTGTGGCTATTTTCGCAATAATAGCCAAGTCCTCTACGACCTGCTGCTTGCTCAGGGCCGTGGACCTATTGCTGGGTCCGACGCCCGACTCCGATACCTGCCCCGAGGTCGAAGCTAGTTCAGCGGCTCGCTGTTCCCGCCTCTTGCGAGTTACAGCGACGCTCTTCTCTAGCTCTTCCTCTACCAACGCCTTGAACTCTTCCCGCTTTGCAGCGAGAAGAGCTCTTTTGGCATCGGCCAAACCTACGTACTCCCCCGTCGTCGGGGGCCGCCCTCGGCCTCTTGACGCAGACGCAGACCGCTCCGAATCCTCGTCGTCGGACAGCTCCAACTCGGGGTTCGGGCGTCGCCTCTTGCGCCAAAGCTTCCCGCCCGTAGCGGGGCTTTGGGACCGTCCAGTTGCGAAGCTGCAGTCGGAGTCCATGTCCTCGTCCTGCCGCCCCGCACTAGACTCCCTACTCGTGACGCTCCTCGTCACCTGCCTCTCCTTATTCTCTCCCCTCCTCGTCCTCCTCTCCTCTCTCTCAACGTCGTTTTTGTGTTTAAGATTTTCCATAACAAATCCCACGAGTATTGAGGAACTAAATTGTCAGCCCCGGCAGAGCCTCTTGCCCGGGTAACCCTAATACACCTGGAAGGTCGGGTGGTATTCCAGGGTTGTGCGCTAGCGGCTGATGAACTCCCCAGCCTCTCTTACGAGCACCCCGACGTCACGCAACAAAACGCCGAGAATTGAGGATTTTTTAAAGAGGTTTACTCCTCGCGGTCCGGCCAATTAAGGCAAGACCCTCGCTCCCCTGCAGGCTGCTTCACATGACCGCCACACCTGCAGGAGTTTACGACTCGACGGTGGCAAAAAATGCCTGTCCGGCTGCACAGTTAAGTACCCACCGGACTCGCCGACCGACCGGCAACAGGGCCACCGCTAACGACGGCCACTGATCCGGACATGCCCTCGACCATTCGCCACTGGCATCGGGTCCGGGCCAAACACCCCTTAAACTAGAACTAGCTACTTCTAACTACCGCTAACTACTTCTAGCTACGGCTTCCCAGATCCATTCGCCACCGAGCACGTTGATGAACACCACACCGGCAACCGGCATCGGGATCGGTCCGCCTCTAGCCAGACAAAGGTATCTATCGCACAGCCAGCTCTGCCGGAGGCAGGAGGACCGGGACCAACACCCTAGTCTAGCTACCTAACTACTAAAGCCACAAACTAGACTACCTATGGCCTCCGCATTCGAGCAAGTTGGATAATCCAAACAGGGCTCAATGCGGGTCAGCCGGGCCAACACTAGAAGCAAGCTTAAGCACCACTACGAACTAGTACTACTACTATGCAAAGCCTCTAACTAGACTACCTATGGCCGCTCGCCCGGAAGCGAACGACCGGGCCTAAAACTAGTGAAGCATGGGCAGCAGCACTACGCCCCAAACCTACAACCCTCGAGAGCAGCGCAAGCACCACCCCCAAGAGACCGGCCGTAAGGTTCGACCCACCTCTGCGTGGGTCTTAACTCCGTCCACAGCGGACCCGCGAACAAGCCCGCTGCAGGGAGAGACGGGACCCCGCATCCCAATACCCCGAGACCGAGCGCCGAAACACTCACTAAGGGGTACCGGGCCCCCCCGACCAGCCAGGAGCAATCACTCAAGGTCTGGCCTCCCATCGACTGCCCCAGAAGGAGGCAGCCGAAAACGCCTCCCCACGCTAGCCAAGAACCTCCGTTCTGATCGCCACGGACACGAAGACCATGAAAACCAGACCAAGGCACCTTGGTAGCGTTTCGTCGGCTATGTTCCTCATAGCCGACCCCCGCGCTGGACATTAGCAGACGGCTAACGCGATCCCGAAAGACCGCATTAACCGTCCCCCAGGGAGCACCGGCCCGTACCGCTTCCAATCCCGCCGGACGAATCCGGACAACATTGGTAGTGGACGGGCACACGAGGAGGTTTCCAGCATGGCCCCCCAACCTTTTTTTTTTTTTTTTTTTTTTTTTTACGTGGGGAAATCCAGTACGGATACCCTGCCGCCTCGGGGGAGACGACCTGGTTATGCCGGACTCTAACCGGCTAAAACCCCACGGTGTCCTTCTTGTCGCCATATGCCGGGGTCACGGGAACATCCAGCTGGCAATCGTCCGCGACCCGGCGACGAGGCGGTCTCAGCAGACCCCTGCTCAGTTGGAGTGGAGGACAGATGGTCGTCCATCCACTACGCAACAACAACAACTGGTCAGAGTGGCGTGAAAGAACACGCCCACGCCTACTCGGGCTAGATTAATTGAGTGAAGGACTCCCCCGAGTCCACCACCCTCTAGCTACTGTTAGGGCGGAAGATGGCGAATGTGTGCCTCTCTTCGACGACCCATTCTTCGGCGACGGATAGCCAAAGAAGTTGTTTCCTCCCTTTCCCGCTCCGCACATTCCTTCTGGAGCATTACTTGCTCACAGAAAGCTTGTACTGCGTTCCACGACCCCCTGCTCTCGGTCATCTTTAAAACCACAGTGGATAGTGAAAGGTCTTGCCCTATAGCTGTTCTGAGGGCCTCTCTCTCCCGTCCCCAGGCTGAACATTCCTCCAGAGCATGCTGAGCCGTCTCGATGGGACAGTCGTTGCAGTGGTGACAGACTGCATTTGGTTCCCTTCCGGCAACCCGACACAAGTACTCGCCGAAACAACCATGTCCCGTGAGTACCTGCGTCAGCCGGAAGCTAAGGGAACCAAAGCGTCTGTTCAACCACTGTTTTAGGACGGGAGCAACTGCGTTAATAGCCCTGGCACCTGCACGAGGCTCCGTCAGCCTTTCCGCCCATACGGCATTAGCGTGACCCACTATTGCTCGACGCATCCTTTCCGTTACTCCCGTTCTGAGGCCCGGGACAACCGCCTCCCCACGAAGATTGTACATCGTCGTGAGGGCAACCGCGTATAGGTCCCAGGGCAACGATCCTGCCAGGACGCAGGCGGCATCATATGAGACGGTGCGGTAACCGCGAATCAACCTGATCGCCATCGCTCTCTGCGGTTTACGCAGGAGAGCGATATTCCGGCTATTCAGGGACTCGGACCACACCGGAGCTCCATACAAGGCCATTGACCTTACGACCCCGACATAAAGTCGTCTGGTCAATGTATTTGGCCCACCCAAATTCGGCAATAACCACCCGAAAGCCGCTGTTGCTTTGAGCAATTTCGGCGTTAGTCGCTCGAAGTGGGCGGTAAACTTCCATCTGCTATCGAGGACGAGACCGAGATATCTCATCGTCGACCCGATGCAGATGCGAGTACCGTCCACTGTGATGCCGAGTTGCGAAGATGGCGTGTTCCGAGGCCCATGGAAGCACAGCGCCTCGGATTTGTTAAGGGCCACCTCGAGCCCAAGACGACGAATTCGCCCCACAACATGTTCCACTCCAACCGTGGCAAGCATTGCCGCCTGTCTCGGGGTTTTTGCCCGAGCTGTGACCAGAGTGTCATCGGCGTAACAGGTAACATCGATACCTGAGATGTTACCTCCTCGCAGGACCCAATCATATCCGATGTTCCACAGGAGCGGCCCGAGGACTGACCCCTGTGGAACACCACACGTCATGTCTCTCTTCTGCAAACCCCTTTTGACCGGGTACACAACATGACGATCGGAGAGGTATGCACCGATAATGCGACGAAGGTAAGGAGGCACCCGATGGTACCTTAGCGCCTCTCTGATACAGCTCCAAGGCAGAGTGTTAAACGCATTGGCGATGTCGAGGGACACCGCCAAGACGACTTCGCCTCTTTTCACCGCCTCCTGAGCAATGGTTTTTATTCGCAGGACAGCATCAACCGTCGACTTGCCAGGTCGGTAACCGAACTGGTTTTCTGAGAGGTCAGGACCGGTAGCTCGAAGGTGGGTCACTATTCTAGCAGCTAATAGTCGCTCAAACAGTTTTCCCACTTCGTCCAGCAAGACAATCGGACGGTATGACGAGGCACACTCCGGCGAACGTCCCTCCTTACTAAGGAGCACTAGACGGCCCGTCTTCCACTGCTGTGGAAATTGCGACTGCAACAGGCACATGTCCAAAAGACTCCTCAGTCTTTGCTCGAGTTCCTCTAGAGCAAGCCCTAATACCCGACCGGGTATTCCGTCTGGACCGGGAGCAGTGTTCTTGGCCTTAAGCCTCTCCACCACTACACCGAATTCCATATCGGTCACCCCGGGTATATCGGACTCCTCCTCCGTTCTTGTAGAACCCGCCATCGGCGGCGGCATGTACTCTTCCCTTCGAGGAAATAATGCAGCCACAACGCGGTCTATTAAGTCGGGTTGGAGAGTCTGCGTCAGTGGGAGGGTCCAGGGTCGAAGTTTCCCTCTCACCATCATGTATGGCCGCCCCCATGGGTCTCTGTTAACAGATCCTAACAATTTACTTCTGGCTTCATCTTTTGCTCTCAAGATGCAGATCTTTAACGCATCTTTGGCAGAAACGTAAATGGAATAGAAGTCTGCCTCAAGTTGAAGGTTCCGTCGTCTTCTTCTCCGACTGCGGGTGTATTGACGTCTAGCCAGCACACAGGCTTCGCGTAGCTGCGATATTTCCGATGACCACCAGTACACCTGTTTTAAGGGAGGATTCAGCCTGGCCCGAGGCATCGAGGCATCGCATATATGCGTCATCGCACCACGGAACCAGTTCGCTTCTTCCTCGACCTCAATTGGTCCTTCGGGCATGGGCACCCAGGATTGGACGATCGCTGCCTCCATCAGCATGTCTTTATCTAGCCGCTTTAATTGCCACCTAGGCCCTAACTCGTGGGAAGACCGCATTGGAACATGTTGTCTATTGGAGGGGGAGAGAACCTCGAACCGGATGTATCGGTGGTCCGACAAGGTTTCCACATCCTCGAGGACTCTCCACCGTACCACACGGCGCGCCAACGCAGGGCTCGCGAAAGAAACATCGACGATAGATCCGCCCTGCGACCGCACGCATGTATGTACAGACCCTCTGTTCAGCACAACTAGACCAGCACTCGACAACCACTCTTCCATTACTTCGCCGCGGGCATCGGTAGCGGGGCATCCCCAAGTTGTCGATTTGGCGTTGAAGTCTCCAACCACCAATATAGGGCACGGAAGAAACTGCCCTATAGTGGCCAGAATTTCGGTCATGAAGACTTCAAATTCGGCTAGACTTCTGTTGGGTGAAAAGTAGGCGCCAATAATTGCCATCTCATCCACTAAAGCTGCGACATATCCCCTTCCTCGAAAGATCTTTCCATTGGATAGTGACCCATTTCTACCAAGGCTGACAATAGCGACTAGGGCATCTCTATCACCAACCCAGTTCGGTCTGGAAGGGATGACGTATGGTTCACATAATACCGCTACTGGAATCATCCACTGTGCCAGGCTCTGGAGAAGCAAGTCCTGGGCTCTGGCGCAATGGTTGAGGTTACTTTGGAGAACACCAAACTTAGCCATTATTGGGTATTCTCTAGTACCACCGTTTCCCGTGACCTTACATTAGGCGATTGGGGCTTCCGTTGTGGCTGCACTTGACCGTCGTTCCGTGTTTTTGTTCTCCCTTTTCTGGGAGCGTTGACAAGGCATGATTTGCTGCCCACGATATGATTCGCTGGCTTTTTGCGGTCGTGACAAAGTATGCAGTGCGGTGCTGCTGAGCAAGTGTTTGACTTGTGGCCGGGCATGGAGCAGCGAAAACATAGACCACCTCGATCTATTGCTGAGGTGCAGCTTTCCCTCACGTGGCCTTCCTCAAGACAACGCCAACAACGTCGTGTTCGTTCCGCTAATAATTTCGCCCTAGCCGAAACCCAACCGATCATAATTCTCCCGCTCTCAGCAATTGTTTTGGCTGCTAGTACTGGACACCTCACCCAGATTGTGAAAAGACCTCTGAAGTCTTTCCGCAACTCTCCCGTAATAACTTGGCTGACAGAGCAGCCACCCGTACGAGAAATGGCCAAAACCACTTCCTCTTTGGTGATGGAGTCGTCCAGCTCCGAAATGCGCATTTCAACACATTTCGTTACCCTGGACACTCGAACATCAGCCTTGTCAAGGGTGTTGCCCAGCCGCTTTGCCATTTCGTCCGCTTTTTCGCCATTTGATTCACCGGATATTTCCAGGATTCTTGCTCCTGTGGCGGCCTTTTTGATTCTAATTGCGGTGAGTCCACATCCAGAAAGGTCCGCTGATTTGGCCTGTCGTAGAATGCTGGCGTAGGACACTCCTCTCTCCGCAGCTCCCGGCTGCAAAGTTAGGACTATCGCAGCTGTTCGGGGTGGCCGTCCAATCGTTGGCTTTTTCTTTTTAACCACATTCTTTCTCCTGTCTCGTTGGTTTTTTTGAGGCTTACCCTTGCGTCTCGTCACCTTCACCCAACCTTCATCCTCAGCCGGGAAGACCGTTGGAAGTTGGCTTGGCTTTGTCGGCAATGGCCCCCCAACCTTTTTTTTTTTTTTTTTTTTTTTTTTTTTTTTTTTTTTTTTTTTTTTTTCGTCTGGAACCCTCATGGGTTCCACCGCATTCCAGGGGAGCGGAAGGCGGTGGGTATGTGCGACTCCTACTCACTAAACCAGACGGTCAACACATCGCCGTATGGAGGAGCGCCACGGGAACGCCGAAGCATACATCCGCGTTGCTCCAACGGCAGGCAACGCCAAGTAGGCGGCCACCACCCCCCCAAATGGAGCGGCGCAAACTGTTGACCGGGATGCGCCCCACTCCGATGGTCGGCTTGTTTTCTGGCGAGGAGCTCCCCTGCTCCCCACCCAAGCCGACCGAGCCAGATCGTTTTGGACGACCTTTATCTCCGAGCCGACGGCAAGCCGCCGAGCTCAGAATCAAGGAAGTCCGATCCGACTCATACCCACTAGAGCCCCGGCCCCGAGATGGGACCGTGGCGAGTGGCGGACTTCGCAGTCCACCACCCGTACCGGGGGCTACGGCGGCAGACGGCGCTCGTGAGCGACACGCCTGCGCCCCACCCTCCTCCGGCGCATCGGTAGAGCGGCTCCGTCCTCCTCCCTGAGCCTCTCCGCCGCCTCCTTCTGCGACATCACGACCTCGCAGAAGGAACGCACCGCATCCCACGCCTCTTCGCTCGAGACCATGGCCTTGACCACGGCCGAGAGCGAGAGGTCCGACCCGATGGAAGCCACGAGTGTAGCACGCGGCTCCGCCCAATGCGGGCACGAAGCCAGCGTGTGCTGAGCCGTATCCTCGGCGCAGCGGCACTCGTGGCACATCATCGTGGGCTCACGACCCGCCACCCTAAACAGATACCTCCCGAAGCATCCGTGCCCCGAAAGGATCTGCGTCAGGTGGAAGGTCATCACCCCGTGCCTGCGACCGACCCAGTCCGAAAGGATGGGACCGATCGCTAGGGCAGTCGATTTACCAGCGCTGGGCACTCTGAGCCTCTCTCGCCATGTGACGAGCAGCTCCTCCTGCGCCCTGCGCCTCCAATCAGACTCTCCACCCTCCCCCCGAAGACGGGCGTGCCTCCTCCGTCGATACGCCTCCGCCAGCGTCAAAGCGTCCAGGTCCCACGGTGGAGTCCCGGCCAGAGCGCAGGCCGCCTCGCACGAGATGGTGCGATACCCTCGGATCACCCTGACAGCCATGACCCTCTGCGCTCTGCACAAGAGGGCCCGATTGCAAGAGTCGAGGCTATCGGCCCATATTGGTGCCCCGTAGAGCGCCATGGACTTAACCACCCCGGTGTACAGACGCCGGCAGCTCAGGCTCGGTCCCCCGACATTTGGGAGGACGCGACACATCGCTCCGGCTGCCCTAACTAGCTTCGGCGCTAGGCGCCGAAAGTGCTCGTCGAAGCTCCATCGACTGTCCAGGACGAGTCCAAGGTACTCCAAGGAACGCCCGACGGCGATGGAAACTCCTCCGACCACCACACTCGACCCGGCAGGAGGTGCGTTCCGCGGCCCGTGAAAACACACGGCGACGGATTTGTGCAATGCAACCTCCAGCCCCAACCTTCTAATGCGCGCCACTACCTGCGCGACCCCAGCCGTTGCCAGAACACTGGCCTCCCGGTAGCTGTCGCCGCGTGCCGTTACGAGAGTGTCGTCGGCGTAACAAGTTACTTCGACACCCCGTAAGTTGGCACCGCGCAGCACCCAGTCGTAGCCGATGTTCCACAGGAGAGGTCCGAGAACCGACCCCTGCGGAACACCGCACGACACCTCCCTACGAATCCAGCCGTCGCCAGACGGGTAGCAGACGGCGCGGTCGCAGAGGTAATCCGCTACGACGCGACGCAAGTACCCGGGCACGGCGTGGAACCTCAGCGCCTCCAAAATGGTCGCCCAGGGAAGGGTGTTGAACGCGTTGGCGATATCGAGAGACACCGCCAACACCACCCCGCCCCGAGACACCGAGGCTTCCGCCAGGGCCCTCACCCGACCGACAGCGTCGAGGGTGGACCTGCCCTTGCGGAAGCCAAATTGATGGTCACTGAGATCCCGACCGGACTCCCCCAAGTGCTTGACGAGGCGAGCGGATAAAACCCGCTCAAAGAGCTTACCCGCCTCGTCGAGAAGCACTATCGGCCGATATGCCGATGGCTCGGCAACCGGCCGCCCCTCCTTGCGCAACAGCACCAGTTTCCCACCCTTCCACGTCCGCGGGAACCGGCCCTGCTGCAAACATGCGTTGAAGAGGCGCAGCACTAGAGGCTCTAAATCCCCTAGGGCCAAGGCCCAGGCGCGACCGGGAATGCCGTCGGGTCCCGGTGCAGTGGTCTTCGACCTAAGCCGAAGCACTGCAGCCCCCAACTCACCCCCGGTGACATCCCGTGCTGCGTCCCAACGCTCCTCCTCTGAATGGCCCCCCAACCTTTTTTTTTTTTTTTTTTTTTCGTCTGGAACTCTCATGAGTTCCACCGCATTCCAGGGGAGCGGAAGGCGGTGGGTATGTGAGACTCCTACTCACTAAACCAGACGGTCAACACAACGCCGTATAAAGGAGCGCCACGGGAACGCCTAAGCATACATCCGCGTTGCTCCAACGGCAGGCAGCGCCAAGTAGGCGGCCACCACCCCCCCAAATGGAGCGGCGCAAACTGTTGACCGGGATGCGCCCCACTCCGATGGTCGGCTTGTTTTCTGGCGAGGAGCTCCCCTGCTCCCCGCCCAAGCCGACCGAGCCAGATCGTTTTGGACGACCTTTATTTCCGAGCCGACGGCAAGCCGCCGAGCTCAGAATCAAGGAAGTCCGATCCGACTCATACCCACTAGAGCCCCGGCCCCGAGATGGGACCGTGGCGAGTGGCGGACTTCGCAGCCCACCACCCGTACCGGGGGCTACGGCGGCAGACGGCACTCGTGAGCGACACGCCTGCGCCCCACCCTCCTCCGGCGCATCGGTAGAGCGGCTCCGTCCTCCTCCCTGAGCCTCTCCGCCGCCTCCTTCTGCGACATCACGACCTCGCAGAAGGAACGCACCGCACCCCACGCCTCTTCGCTCGAGACCATGGCCTTGACCACGGCCGGGAGCGAGAGGTTCGACCCGATGGAAGCCACGAGTGTAGCACGCGGCTCGGCCCAGTGCGGGCACGAAGCCAGCGTGTGCTGCGCCGTGTCCTCGGCGCAGCCGCACTCGTGGCACGTCATCGTGGGCTCACGACCCGCCACCCTAAACAGATACCTCCCGAAGCATCCGTGCCCCGAAAGGATCTGCGTCAGGTGGAAGGTCATCACCCCGTGCCTACGACCGACCCAGTCCGAAAGGATGGGACCGATCGCCAGGGCAGTCGATTTACCAGCGCCGGGCACTCTGAGCCTCTCTCGCCATGTGACGAGCAGCTGCTCCTGCGCCCTGCGCCTCCAGTCAGACTCCCCACCCTCCCCCCGAAGACGGGCGTGCCTCCTCCGTCGATACGCCTCCGCCAGCGTCAAAGCGTCCAGGTCCCACGGTGGGGTCCCGGCCAGAGCGCAGGCCGCCTCGCACGAGATGGTGCGATACCCACGGATCACCCTGACAGCCATGACCCTCTGCGCTCTGCACAAGAGGGCCCGGTTGCGGGAGTCGAGGCTATCGGCCCATATTGGTGCCCCGTAGAGCGCCATGGACTTTACCACCCCGGTGTACAGACGCCGGCAGCTCAGGCTCGGTCCCCCGACATTTGGGAGGACGCGGCACATCGCTCCGGCTGCCCTAACTAGCTTCGGCGCTAGGCGCCGAAAGTGCTCGTCGAAGCTCCATCGACTGTCGAGGACGAGTCCAAGGTACTCCAAGGAACGCCCGACGGCGATGGAAACTCCTCCGACCACCACACTCGACCCGGCAGGAGGTGCGTTCCGCGGCCCGTGAAAACACACAGCGACGGATTTGTGCAATGCAACCTCCAGCCCCAACCTTCTAATGCGCGCCACTACTTGCGCGACCCCAGCCGTTGCCAGAACACTGGCCTCCCGGTAGCTGTCGCCGCGTGCCGTTACGAGAGTGTCGTCGGCGTAACAGGTTACTTCGACACCCCGTAAGTTGGCACCGCGCAGCACCCAGTCGTAGCCGATGTTCCACAGAAGAGGTCCGAGAACCGACCCCTGAGGAACACCGCACGACACCTCCCTACGAATCCAGCCGTCGCCAGACGGGTAGCAGACGGCGCGGTCGCAGAGGTAATCCGCTACGACGCGCCGCAAGTACCCGGGCACGGCGTGGAACCTCAGCGCCTCCAAAATGGTCGCCCAGGGAAGGGTGTTGAACGCGTTGGCGATGTCGAGAGACACCGCCAACACCACTCCGCCCCGAGAAACCGAGGCCTCCGCCAGGGCCCTCACCCGACCGACAGCGTCGAGGGTGGACCTGCCCTTGCGGAAGCCAAATTGATGGTCGCTGAGATCCCGACCGGACTCCCCCAAGTGCTTGACGAGGCGAGCGGATAAAACCCGCTCAAAGAGCTTACCCGCCTCGTCGAGAAGCACTATCGGCCGATATGCCGATGGCTCGGCAACCGGCCGCCCCTCCTTGCGCAACAGCACCAGTTTCCCACCCTTCCACGTCCGCGGGAACCGGCCCTGCCGCAAACATGCGTTGAAGAGGCGCAGCACTAGAGGCTCTAAATCCTCTAGGGCCAAGGCCCAGGCGCGACCGGGGATGCCGTCGGGTCCCGGCGCAGTGTTCTTCGACCGAAGCCGAAGCACTGCAGCCCCCAACTCACTCCCGGAGACATCCCGTGCTGCGTCCCAACGCTCGTCCTCTACCGCCTCAGTCGCCGGCGCCATACGAGGTACCCGATGGTCGGTACCTCGAGGGAACAATGCCGTGACTACGGACTCCAGCAACGCCGGCTGGAGAGTCTTGGTCAGCGGAGGGGCCCACGGTCGAAGCTTTCGCCTCACCATCTTGTACGGCCTCCCCCACGGGTCCCTGTCCAGGGACTCCACCATCTCCGCTTCGGCCAGGTCTTTGGCTTTGGCGATGGCCGCTACGAAAGCCAGCACTGCCTCCCGATATCGAGTATAGTGCTGACTCTCAAGCTCTTGGTCTCGTCGCCGCCGCCTCCGACATCTGGTGTACTGGCGTCTGAGAGCCACGCAGGTCTCTCGGAGACGCGATAGCTCCTCAGACCACCAGTACACGCCGCGCCTCGGAGTCGCGGAGCGTACGCGGGGCATCGCCGCATCGCAGATGTGCGACATGGTCTGGCCCAGACGCGCAGCTTCCGCCTCTACATTCACTGCGCCTTCCGGCGCTCCTACCCAGGCCTTGACCAGGGCAGCCTCCACCAGCACCTCCCTGTCCAGACGCTTCAGGGCCCATCGCGGGCCCTCTTCGCGCGAGGGTCGACTCGGGGCGTTCGGCGGGGCGGGAAGTGCGGAGACGTCGAACCTCACGTAGCGGTGGTCCGACAACGTCTCCACATCCTCCATCACCCGCCAGCCTCGGATACGGCGCGCCAGGGCGGGATCGGCGAACGTGATGTCGACGATCGAACCACCCTGTTGCCGCACGCACGTATGTACCGACCCGCGGTTCAGGACGACAAGACCGGACGCGACTACCCAGTCTTCGAGGACCTCTCCACGTGCGTCCGTGGCCGGGCAACTCCAAGCCATGGATTTGGCATTGAGGTCCCCGACCACGAGGACCCGACCGGGGCCACTCCTCCCGACGAGGGCGCCGACTTCGACCAGAAACTGTTCGAAGTCGGCGACACTGCGATTCGGAGAGAAGTAGACCCCGATCAGTGTCACGTTTCCGACGAGAGCCGAGACGTAGCCTCGACCCTTCGTCACTCCTCCGAAGACCGGGGATCCGGCCGCTGTCCGGGTCCCGATCGCCACCACACCGTCCCTGTCGCCGGCCCAGTCGTCCCCCGAAGGGACGTAGTAAGGCTCGGCGACCACGACGAGGTTTACCAACCACTCCGCCATGCTTTGGAACAATAGGTCCTGAGCCCTGGCGCAGTGGTTGATATTCGCCTGTAGAATCCGCATGGCCATCTTATTCGATGACCATGGGATCCTCTACGGGCCTGGAAGGCTGCTTTGAGGCCCTAGGACCCCTGCCAGCCTTGCCCGGCTTCCTTCCCTTCGGGGCGGGGACACACTCCTTGGTCCCCACCCGATGCTTGGCCGGTCTGCCGGCCGCTGCGCACGTGACGCAGTGCGGCTCGGCAGAGCACTCCTGGGCCTTATGCCCGGGCTTTCCGCACCGATAGCAGAGGTCGCTCCTGTCGACCTCCGCAGTGCACTTGGCCCTGACGTGCCCCATCTCCAGGCACCGGAAGCACCTGAGGGGCCGATCGTCCAAGACGCGGACCTGTGCCGACACCCATCCGACGAGGAGCCTTCCGCCGCCGGACACCTTCTTGGCCGCTGCTACCGGGCAGCGAACCCACGCAGCACCGAGGCCACCGGCGCCGACAGTGACAGCCCCACACCGGACTTCGTCGACGTCGCACCCACCTACCCTTGCGACGGCCGTAGCCACGTCGACGCTGGACACGGAGTCGTCCAGTCCCGAAATGCGCATTTCTGCGCACTTCCTGGGTCTAGACACCCTGACCTGCCCTGCGGGCAGTGACTCTCTCAGCTTGTTAGCGAGAGAGTCCGCCTTACCCCCGGTATTCGCTCCGGGCAGTTCCAGGATGCGGCCACCAGTGACCGCCTTCCTAAACCTTAGGTCCTTAATACCCAGGTCGGCCAGGTTGACTTTCTGCTTCGCCTCCGCCAAGACCTGGGCGTAAGTCACGCCATTGGCCTCGGCTTCGGGATGCAGAGTCAATACCACAGCCGTGGATCGTTCTGCCCGGAGCTTTCTTTTGGGAGCGGTCCCTGGCTTCTGCGACTGCGGTTTAGACCGCGATGCAGAAGGTCCAGCAGGGCCCTTTCCCTGTCCCTTCTTGGGTGGCTTTGCCGCTTTTGGCTTCGCCTGAGGCTCGGTAGCCTTCGGCTTTGCCTGCGGCTGAGCCGCTTTCGGCTTCGCCTGCGGCTGAGCCGCTTTTGGCTTCGCCTTCGCTCCCTTAGACTTCTTCTGCGCCGATCCGCTGGGGCCCGCAGAGGGTGGGGCGGCGGTCTTAACAGACTCTGTGGTCTGCACCGCCTCCCGCCTCTTGTCGGCCGCCAGCGGAGGCCGAAGCCTCTTCTCCGGGAGGAGCCGGTCCTCTATGGAGGCCAGTCGGGCGGTCACCATGGTCCCCACCTGGGACATGACCGCCCGACAGATCTCCTCCAGCGAGGTTGTCTGAGGCTGCGTTGCAGGGGACGCAGCCTCCGTCAATCCGGTGGGAGTGGGCGCCGGACAACCCTGCTTCCGTGCCTTCTCCATGTCTCCTCTTAATGTGGACATCTCCTTGCGGAGAGTGTCCATCTCGGCTTGCAGGCGAGCATTGTCCGCCTGCAGCCGCCGCGTCTCTTCGGTGAGAGTCCGCGATCCCAGGACTTCCACGGCCTCGGCTATTGAAGCCACCGCGTCCTTAAGCTCGCGGACTATGGTCCCCTTCAGATTTTTGGACTTTGTGGCTATTTTCGCAATAATAGCCAATTCCTCTACGACCTGCTGCTTGCTCAGGGCCGTGGACCTATTGCTGGGTCCGACGCCCGACGCCGATACCTCCCCCGAGGTCGACGCTAGTTCAGCGGCTCGCTGTTCCCGCCTCTTGCGAGTGACGGCGACGCTCTTCTCTAGCTCTTCCTCTACCAACGCCTTGAACTCTTCCCGCTTTGCAGCGAGAAGCGCTCTTTTGGCATCGGCCAAACCTACGTACTCCCCCGTCGTCGGGGGCCGCCCTCGGCCTCTTGACGCAGACGCAGACCGCTCCGAATCCTCGTCGTCGGACAGCTCCAACTCGGGGTTCGGGCGTCGCCTCTTGCGCCAAAGTTTCCCGCCCGTAGCGGGGCTTTGGGACCGTCCAGTGGCGAAACTGCAGTCGGAGTCCATGTCCTCGTCCTGCCGCCCCGTACTGGACTCCCTACTAATGACGCTCCTCGTCATCCGCCTCTCCTTAATCTCTCCCCTCCTCGTCCTCCTCTCCTCTCCCTCAACGTCGTTTGTGTGTTTAAGATTTTCCATAACAAATCCCACGAGTAGTGAGGAACTAAAATGTCAGCCCCGGCAGAGCCTCTTGCCCGGGTAACCCTATTACACCTGGAAGGTCGGGTGGTATTCCAGGGTTGTGCGCTAGCGGCTGATGAACTCCCCAGCCTCTCTTTCGAGCACCCCGACGTCACGCAACGAAACGCCGAGAATTGAGGATTTTTTATAGAGGTTTACTCCTCCCGGTCCGGCCAATTAAGGCAAGACCCTCGCTCCCCTGCAGGCTGCTTCACATGACAGCCACACCTACAGAAGTTTACGACTCGACGGTGGCAAAAATGCCTGTCCGGCTGCACAGTGAAGTACCCACCGGACTCGTCGACCGACCGGCAACAGGGCCACCGCTAACGGCGGTCACTGATCCGGACATGCCCTCGACCATTCGCCACTGGCATCGGGTCCGGGCCAAAACGTCCCTATAACTAAAACTAGCTACGGTACTACAACTACTACTAGCTACCGCTAACTACTTCTAGCTAACTATCTACTTCTAGCTAACTACTTCTAGCTACCTAACTACTAAAGCCACAAACTAGACTACCTATGGCCTCCGCATTCGAGCAGGTTGGATAATCCAAACAGGGCTCACTGCGGGTCAGCCGGGCCAACACTAGAAGCAAGCTTAAGCACCACTACGAACTAGTACTACTATGCCAAGCCTCTAACTAGACTACCTATGGCCGCTCGCCCGGAGGCGAACGACCGGGCCTAAAACTAGTGAAGCATGGGCAGCAGCACTACGCCCCAAACCTACAACCCTCGAGAGCAGCGCAAGCACCTCCCTCAAGAGACCGGCCGTAAGGGCCGACCCACCTCTGCGAAGTTCTGAACTCCGTCCACAGCGGACCCGCGAACGAGCCCGATGCAGGGAGAGACGGGACCCCGCATCCCAATACCCCGAGACCGAGCGCCGAAACACTCACTAAGGGGTACCGAGCCCCCCCGACCAGCCAGGAGCAATCACTCAAGGTCTGGCCTCCCATCGACTGCCCCAGAAGGAGGCAGCCGAAAACACCTCCCCACGCTAGCCAAGAACCTCCGTTCTGATCACCACGGACACGAAGACCATGAAAACCAGACCAAGGCACCTTGGTAGCGTTTCGTCGGCTATGTTCTTCATAGCCGACCCCCGCGCTGGACATTAGCAGACGGCTAACGCGATCCCGAAAGACCGCATTAACCGTCCCCCAGGGAGCACCGGCCCGTACCGCTTCCAATCCCATCGGACAAGTCCAAATGACATTGGTAGCCGACGGGCACACGAGGAGGTTTCCAGCATGGCCCCCCCAATGGCCCCCCAACCTAACCTAACCTAACCTAACCTAACCTAACCTAACCTAACCTAACCTAACCTAACCTAACCTAACCTTTTTTTTTTTTTTTTTTTTTTTTTTTTTTTTTTAACGTCTGGAACCCATCATGGGTCCCACCGCATTCCAGGGGAGGAAGGCGTTGGGTATGTGAGACTCCTACTCACTAAACCAGACGGTTGCCGTCGCCGTCATGATGGGACACCGCGGGAACGCTTGCGCATACAACCGCGGCGCCCCGACGGACACCACGTAGAGGGCACCCCGCAACGAGAGGCCCCCTCCATAGTCGGCAGGCTTGATAGATCGCGGGGGGGTCCCCTCCCCCCCACCCAAGCCCACCTTAAGAAGAAGGCCGAAGCCCTCTTCTAGCCAGGCCCGGTCCGGAACCCGAACGCCCGGGGGAGTCTATGCTCGACCCCAAGACGCCTGAGGACCTCGTCCAGGCCCAGCTCCCTCGGCGGTGATCTCCCCGAAGGAAGACCACCGTTCGGACTCCACATGAGCGGAGAGTCAAGCACGACCCGGCTGGTTGACAGGGCCGAAACTGCCAACGGACCGCCGCCGCGCAAGACCACCACTCAAAAAGGGAGCCCGACCTCGAACCCGACAGGCCTCTACCGCCGAACACGGTGGTCAACCGAGTCCAGCAAGACAGAGGCATAAGTCGGGGACCCACCAAGCCGGGACTAACGATCGCCGAGCAAGACCGTGGTGTCACGCTCCACGAAGGTTAATCCGGGCACCATCTTTTGCAAGGGGAAACAACCGTCCGAACCGCTCCTTAGAGAGCGACTCGAAAGGAAGAACCCCAAGCCCTAAACGCCCCTAAAACCCCCGCAACCACGAGGCCAACCCAAGGTCAACTCTGCAAACAGAGAAGTACCCGGAATGACCCCGCGGCTGTCCCCCGGAAAAGAGGGCCTGTGCCCTCCCACCGAATTGCCCAGGCCCACTTTCCAACGGCTGAGGCCGAAGGAAAGGGACCCGAGCCCGCCGCCGCAGACGGACCACCCCTAAGGGCAGACCGCCGCGTGAACCCCCCTTGCCAACCATGAGCCAGACTCGGGCACCTCATGGCTGACAACCCCGCGCTGGACATTAGCAGACGGCTAACGCGATCCCGAAAGACCGCATTAACCGTCCCCCAGGGAGCACCGGCCCGTACCGCTTCCAATCCCGCCGGACGAATCCGGACAACATTGGTAGCGGACGGGCACACGAGGAGGTTTCCAGCATGGCCCCCCAACCTAACCTAACCTAACCTAACCTAACCTTTTTTTTTTTTTTTTTTTTTTTTTTTTTTTTTTTTTTTTTTTTTTTAACGTCTGGAACCCATCATGGGTCCCACCGCATTCCAGGGGAGGAAGGCGTTGGGTATGTGAGACTCCTACTCACTAAACCAGACGGTTGCCGTCGCCGTCATGATGGGACACCGCGGGAACGCTTGCGCATACAACCGCGGCGCCCCGACGGACACCACGTAGAGGGCACCCCGCAACGAGAGGCCCCCTCCATAGTCGGCAGGCTTGATAGATCGCGGGGGGGTCCCCTCCCCCCCACCCAAGCCCACCTTAAGAAGAAGGCCGAAGCCCTCTTCTAGCCAGGCCCGGTCCGGAACCCAAACGCCCGGGGAAGTCTATTCTCAACCCCAAGACGCCTGAGGACCTCGTCCAGGCCCAGCACCCTCGCCGGTGATCTCCCCGAAGAAAGACCACCGTTCGGACCCCACATGAGCGGATAGCCAAGCACGACCCGGCTGGCTGACAGGGCCGAAACTGCCAACGGACCGCCGCAGCGCAAGACCACCACTCAAAAAGGGAGCCCGACCTCGAACCCGACAGGCCTCTACCGCCGAACACGGTGGTCAACCGAGTCCAGCAAGAAAGAGGCATAAGTCGGGAACCCACCAAGCCGGGACTAACGATCGCCGAGCAAGACCGTGGTGTCACGCTCCACGAAGGTTAATCCGGGCACCATCTTTTGCAAGGGAAAACAACCGTCCGAACCGCTCCTTAGAGAGCGACTCGAAAGGAAGAACCCCAAGCCCTAAACGCCCCTAAAACTCCCGCAACCACGAGGCCACCCCAAAGTCAACTCTGCAAACAGAGAAGTACCCGGAATGACCCCGCGGCTGTCCCCCGGAAAAGAGGGCCTGTGCCCTCCCACCGAAATGCCCAGACCCACTTTCCAACGGCTGAGGCCGAAGGAAAGGAGCCCGAGCCCGCCGCCGCAGACGGGCCACCCCTAAGGGCAGACCGCCGCGTGAACCCCCCTTGTCAACCATGAGCCAGACTCGGGCACCTCATGGCTGACAACCCCGCGCTGGACATTAGCAGACGGCTAACGCGATCCCGAAAGACCGCATTAACCGTCCCCCAGGGAGCACCGGCCCGTACCGCTTCCAATCCCGCCGGACGAATCCGGACAACATTGGTAGCGGACGAGCACACGAGGAGGTTTCCAGCATGGCCCCCCAACCTAACCTAACCTAACCTAACCTTTTTTTTTTTTTTTTTTTGCGTTGGAAAAATCCGTTACGGATACCCGCCGACCAGGAAGGTGATGGCCGGAGGGTTATGTGGGACTACCCGGCGGCATAGAAGACGCCGCCATTTTTAAGGCTACCCACTAAAAAACCAACGGTTGCCCTCAACGCCTTAATGGGACGACACGGGATCGCGTTAGCACTCACCGTGCCGCCCCGGCGGTTACCCCCCGTGCGAGGGTGCCCCGAGCAACTTAGGACACCCTCACGGCGTAGGCCTATGGCAGGTGAGAGGGGTCACCCCCCCCTCTCACCAAGGCCTACTGCTGGGAGAGGAAGCGGCGGGCGTACTCCCGCCTCCTTCTTCCCAGCCTCCCCCGGCGGAGCGGGTCAGAGGGAGAGGCTTGCTCCCTGACCCGCTCCGCGGCCTCCTTCGCGGCGATGACTTGCTCGCAGAAGGAGGCCATAGCGGCCCAACACCTCTCGCTGCCGACCATCGCGCCAACAAGGCGCGGCAGCGAGAGGTCCCCGCCAACCACGGCCACCAGCTCAGCGCGCTGATGACCCCAGGCTGCGCACTCCGCCACGGTGTGACGAGCCGTGTCGACGGACTCGTCACAGTGGTGGCAGGACGGGGCCGCCTCCCTTCTTGCAATCTTGTGCAGGTACGCACCGAAGCACCCGTGCCCCGTGAGCACCTGCACAAGACGGAACGTCAGAGTCCCGTGTCGCCGGTTGATCCAACGATCCAAGTGGGGGCGGACTGCCCCCACTGTCGTCAGACCGGCGGCAGGGGACTCCAAGTCCCTCGTCCACCGTCGAATCAGGGCTCGGTGAGCTGAAGCCCTGATTCGAGCTACCTCGGGCCTAACCCCCGTGGTCCTGGCTTCCGCCCGGTGCCAATACACCCCGGCGAGCACCTCCGCCTGCAGCTCCCAAGGCGGATCGCTCGCCAGGAGTGTGGCCGCAGTGTACGACACTGTACGGTACCCCCTGATCATCCTCACCGCTAAGACCCTCTGCGTCCTTCGCAGAAGGGTCTTGGAATCGGCGGTGAGGAACCCCGACCATATGGGGGCACCGTACAGCGCCATACTTCTCACAATGCCGGCATAGAGTCGCCGGCACGGAGCCTGCGGCCCACCGACGTTGGGCAGAAGCCTTCCCAAGGCAGCCGCGGTGGACAGTAACTTCGGGGCCAGAAGGGAGAAATGAGCCCCGAAGTTCCATCTTCCGTCCAGGGTGAGACCCAGATATTTTAGCTGGGCCTTCACCACCACCTCCTCACCCTGGACGGAGATGGACGCCCGGCGAGGGGGACCCCGGCGAGGGCCGTGGAAAAGGATGGCCTCCGTTTTGGATACGGAGACCTCCAATCCCAACAGCCCTATGCGGTCCGCAACCAGCGTAGCACCGACTGTTGCCAGACGGGCCGCCTCCGCATACGTCCCTCCCCTGCATGTGACGAGGGTGTCATCTGCATAACACAACACCCTCATCCGCGGCAGGAGAGGACAGCGGAGCAGCCAGTCGTACCCGAGGTTCCACAAGACGGGGCCCAAGACGGACCCCTGTGGAACCCCGCGGCATACGCTACGCCGGTATATCCGCTGGTCGCCGCCAACCCACAGGACCTCTCTGTCCTGCAGGTAGGCCCCCAACAGTCTCCGAAGATAGGGAGGCACTCCATGGAACCGGAGTGCCTCAACCAGTGTCTCAAACGGAAGACTGTTGAAGGCATTGGCGACGTCCAGCGACACCGCCAGGACCACGTCCCCCTCGCGAGTTGCCTCTTGGGTCAGGTCTCTCAGAGCCTTCAGGGCGTCGATCGTCGATCGACCCGCCCTGAAGCCGAACTGGGCATCTGAGAGACCCGGCCCCACCTCCTCGAGGTGTTGGACGAGACGGGCAGAGAGAATTCTCTCGAAGAGTTTACCCGTCTCGTCCAGCAGCACGATTGGCCTGTATGCGGAAGGGGAGTCGGCAGAACGACCCTCCTTCCGCAACAGGCACAATCTGCCCTCCTTCCAGGCCTTCGGGAACTGTCCAGTGCGCAAACAAAGGTTGAACAGCTCCCGAAGCCTGCCCCCCAAGTATTCCAGGGCGAGGAATAGAACTCGCCCCGGAATACCGTCCGGCCCCGGCGCAGTACTGCGGGCTCGGAGACGACTCAAGGCGACCTCCAGCTCGGCCTCCGTGATGTCCGGGACAGAACCCACCCCCCCATTAGAAGAAGGGGGGGCCATCACAGGAGGCGAGTGGCCGGTGGATTCCGGGAATAGGTCCCCCACCAGCCGCTCGAGGAAATCCGGCTGAAGGGACTCCATGACCGGGGCGCAAGCGGCGCGGAGTTTGTTCCGCGCCACCCGATACGGGCGCCCCCATGGGTCCCTATCGAGACCTGCCAGGATCTCCTCCCGAGCCAGGTCCTTCGCCTTCCGAATCGCCAGCCGCAGAGTCGACTTCGCTTCGCGATAGCGACTCCGCAGCTGGGCCTCCAGGTCCGGGTCGAAGCCGTGACGACGGCGACACCGGACGAAGGCCCTCCGAGCCCTGCAACAGGCCGTCCGAAGTTCGGCTATTTCGGACGACCACCAGTACACTGCTCTGCGCCGGGGCCTAGACCCCACCCTCGGCATGGCCGCATCGCAGACCCGTGATAGGGCCTCGCGCATGCGGCCAGCCGACACCTCGACGTCGGTTTCCTCGTTGGGCGGATCGGGAAAGGCCCAGCTCTGAACGATGGCTGCCTCCCTGGCCATTTCCCGATCCAAACGCTTAATTGCCCAACGAGGAAAGCGACTCCCCCCCCGCGGTGGCCCGGCCTGGTCCGGCCGGGAGGTGGAGATCTCAAATCGGACGTAGAGATGGTCCGAAAGAGTCTCCACCTCCGTCTCGACTCTCCAGTCGACGACCGTGCGTGCGACAGCTGGGGTGGCGAACGAAACGTCCACCACGGAGCTCCCTTGCTGTCGCACGCAGGTCGCATCGGTCCCTCTATTGAGGAGGGACAGACCGGAGAGGAGCGACCAGGCCTGGACGGCCCTACCCCTAGCATCCGTGGCGTGGTTCCCCCAGGCCGCGGATTTGGCGTTCAGGTCGCCGAGGAAGATGAGCTTCCCCGACGCCTGTCTGCCAATCGCCGCACTGACGGAGTCGAGGAAAGTCTCGAACTCCGCCAGGCGACGATTGGGGGAGAAGTACGCGCCGATGACGACGTACTCCCCCCACCGCGCCACGACCAAACCCGGGCCAGTCTCCAAGGTGGAGAAAGGGGGACCGGGACCAGAACCCGCAACCACAGCCACGGAACCGCTAGTGTCCCCCGTCCAGTTGGAATTAGGGGGGACATAGTAGGGCTCACAGGCCACCGCTACACTGATATCCCACTCCGCCATTGCCTGGATGAACAAATCCTGGGCCCTGGCGGAGTGGTTCAGGTTCGCCTGTAGGAAGCCATGTCGTCGTCTATTCATGACGACATGGCTTCAACTGGCGCCTGTAGGCGACCTCTGCTTGGGGCAGCTGGGGAGGGACCAGCTGCCTTGCCTTTCTTCCGGGGAGCCTTGCACGCTCGGCTCCCCAGTTCGTGTCCCGCCTGGAGACCGAGGTCTGCGCAGACGGCACACCGAAGGACTCCGGTGCAGCTGTCACGGTTATGCCCTGACAAGCCGCACCGGAAACAGACCTCACTTCTGTCCACTTCTGATGGGCAGAGCGCCCGTGTGTGCCCCGGTTCCTGGCACCGGAAGCACCTCATTGGGCGCTCTTCGAGGAGCTCGACCCTGGCCGAGCTCCAGCCCACCAGAAGTCTCCCCGCGTCGATGAGCGATTTTGCCGTGTCGACAGGGCAACGGGCGAATGCAACGCCCATAGCCCCGTTGCCCCAGCGGATCTCTCCAACTTGGAGGGATTCGCTAGGGCAATTGGTGACACGACAAATCGCGGCCACAACTTTTTCTTTGGTGGCAGAGTCGTCCAGACCCCTCACCTTCACCATGACCCTCTTCACGGGTCGGACGACGTCTGCCACTCCGTCCAAAACAGTCCGGAGGTTGGCCGCCAATTTTTCGGCTTTTTCTGGAGCCGCCTTAGGCAGCTCCAGAAGCCTGGCCCCGGTGGCCGACCTCCGGATCTTTAGCCCCTGCTCGAGCCCCAGCTCCCCGAGATCTACCTTCTCGGAGGCACGCTCGAGGAGCTGGGCATAAGTAACCCCCTTAGCCGCCGCCTCGGGCTGCAGTGTGATGACCACTGCAGGTGACCGAGGGGACGGCAGCTTGGGGAGGGACTCTTGGGCTGGTCCGGATTGACCGGCCTTTTTTCCCTTCTTCTTCCCCTTATTGTTTCCCTGCTTCGGTGGTCCAGCGGTTACGACTCGCTGAGCCCCCGAAGCTTGGACGGTAAGAGCAGGGCCAACTGGTTTGTTGGCCCTTTTCTGTCCCCGCTTCACCACCGAGGACCAGGTCTCGGTGGTGGCGGCGGACGGAGCAGTTGTCGGCGTTTTAGCCGATGCAGGTCGTGCCGTCGCGCCTGCAGACCTCGGCTGCCGCGACTCAGCAACCGCTGCCGCACTATCCCTGCGGTCCGCTGCCAAGGGCGGACGCATGACCCTCTCAGGGAGGAGGCGCTCCTCAATGTTGGCGAACCGGGCGTTCACCATCACCCCCACCGAGGACACAATGGAGCGCCTCAACTCCTCTATACACTCCGCGTCCAGAGAGGGCGCGGATACGGCAGCGGGAGCGGCAGCGGGAACGGCAGCGGCCGAGGATTTTGCTGCCGCTGTTTTGAGCTCCACGAACTCCCGCCTGTGAGCTTTGATTTCAGCCTTTAAGGCCTCCACCTCTCGGATCAGGCGGGAGTTCGCAGCCCTCAGATGGCGGGTTTCGTCAGCCTCCGTGCGGCTGACGAGCGTGTCCACGACCTCCAATAAGTCCCGCGATGCTTCCTTAAGGGCCTTGATCATCGTGCCCTTAAGGTTGCCGGACTTACGGCTGACTTCCAGTATGGAAGCAGCACTTTTCCCCGCCAAGGCTCGTAGCTCCTCAGCCCCGAGGGATTCGGGGTCAGGCCTACGAGGGCCTCGCTGCAGAGGCTCCTCTTCGGAGCACGTCGCGTTACCGGAGGAAGGCGCCTGTTTACGAAATGCACGTGATGCAAGCGCCTTCTCCATCTCCGCATCCTCGGCCTCAAGGGCAAGGGCTCGCAAATCGGCCTTCGCCCGAGAGAGGCCAGTCCCTCTAATGCTCGCAGTGACGCGTCCACGACGAGCAGTGTTGCATTTTCCAAATGCAACACTCAGCTCAGAGTCGCTATCGGACACGTCACTGGTAACGTCAACAACCCCGCTAAGGGGTCGCTTGCGCGAGCCTTCGACCTCGTGGTCGGACATGATGTCCGAGCCACAGAGGTCTCAACACACAAATACACAAAAGCCTTGAAAAAGGCGACAAAACACACAAAAGATATGACTGACACGTAAGAAAGAAAACCCCGAAAAGAACAACAAAACCACGAAAAAAAAATCACAACAAAAACAACCATCGGGGCCCTGAAAAGGGCCTTTTACAACACCGACAGAAACAACACAACAATACACCGAAACAAAACCACTAAGCATCAAAAACAACCTCCTTTCTTTCAACCAACCTAACCTAACCTAACCTAACCTAACCTAACCTAACCTAACCTAACCTAACCTAACCTAACCTAACCTAACCCAGTTCCGCACTCCCCGCAGTCGCGTCAACACATTTCCATAAACGCTCCGTGTTCTAAGTCCTCAGAAATAAACTTTGAAAAATCTAAAAAAAAAAAGTGGTTAAAAGTGACAGTGCATACACGTTCTATATATCGATAGACGCGTAAAAATGCGATCTACAATTTAGTGTTAAGTGCAAGAAAATTGGACAACTTTTTGAACCAAAAACCACCAAAAAACTGTGAAAAGTGTAAATTTTTAAACTTTAAAAAATAACACTGCGAAAACGAAAGCGGTGACGTATGTTTTTTATTGTGTCCCCGGATAGCCTGCAAGAAGCTCCATCTTTTGAGCATCAGTTCAGATTTTTCCCGCTTACGAGGGCGGAAAAATCGTGAAAAAAAACAAGTACCACGTGGCCACGAGGTCAGTCTTCTGGCTGCGTGCGACTACTTTTGACGAAGGATCCAGGTGCACCTCTTAAGGACGAAAAGACCGGCGTTTAGAATTTAAGAAAATATTAAGTAGTTTTTAAGTTATAGTGTTTTGAAATTTCACCACTTTTTCAAAAAATCATAACTCAAAAAGTAAAGCGATGACCCCCCTTTTTTATTTCGTATTTCGGTAGAGCTCCTTAAGTTCTATAAATAAGGAAATTTTCAAATTTTTATTAGCAGGGGTTCCTGAGTTACGATTTTTTGAATATTAGGGGTTGACACGTGGTGCCCTAAACCCCGTATATAGAATTTTTATTTTAATGTGGAAAATTAGCGCGTATTTTATATAGCTTGTGTAAACTTTTTCGGATTTTTTATAATTTTTTTCATATTTTTAATTGTAATTTTTAGTTTAAATTTTGTGTTTTTCCAATATATTAAATCGGGGGGTGGAACTAGCTTTAAGTTAACAACGTAGTGTGTCTGGTCTTGAAAAGACCTTTAAATAGAGCCCAAACTCGGGTATTTTAGGACGAAGGAGACGAAGTTGGTAAATTGTATAAACATTTCGGCCGCCATCTTGAAAAATTTTAAAACTCTGTAACTTCGTAACCAAGACAGCTAGGACTCCGGGGTTTTCTTCCCTGCGTGTCTCCTCGTACAGTCCATAGGACCTGTATCTTTTCGGATACAAATTTTTTCTGAACTCTACTTGTAGAGTAAACCCTACATTAGGGTAGAACAGAACGGGGCAAGCTTGGCGAGCCCACGCACGCCTTTGTCGGCCGCTTGCGACCGGAGATATCGTCAATTACAACTTTTTCCGCCATATTGGCCGCCATATTGGGAATTTTAAAAAGCGATTATCTCCGGAACCAAGGGTCGTACAGGGACGCGGTTTTCGCTGCTAGTTTAAGCACAGCGAAACCTATAGATTAGCACCATTTTGACTGCTCTACATAGAGTCATCAAAGTTTTTATTTTCAGACTCTACAAAATTTTGTTTTGTTGCTTTTTTGGACTGTACTGACTAGCCTGTAGGTGACTCAAATTTGACAATCAACGGGTACCTTTACATACCCAAATATTTTAATTGACATTGGCAGCGCCAATTAGTAACAAGCTTTATTGAGCATTCTATTTTATCTTATTTTATATTACTTTGTGTTAACACAAACCTTGACCCATACCTCCGGAATGTTCGGAGTGGCGAGAACCCCGACTAAGTCCGCAGACAAGATCAGGTCTCCGCAGAAGCTGGCCGCATCCAATGTAAGGCGAAGCATTGGAGAGTGGGAGTCGGCTAGTACGACCCCAGCCGTCTCTCCAATAGCTAGGATGCATCGGGCAAACTCCGCGAATCCCCCACCTGATGCAACTCATCTGCCAAAAGCGAAGGTTACTGCAGTACGCAAACCTTTGACAGAGACACGCACTCAGACGGAGACGCAGAATCTGGGACGGGTTGCTGAAGCAAAAGCCCTCCTGTTAAAAGGCAAATTAAATTTAAACAACTCGGGCAACATAAAAAGGGAAATAAAAACTGCGGTCATTGAAATCTTGGACCGCCTATACCAACTAGTGAAGGAGGCAGATAAAGATACCGGACCTAGAACAAAGATGGCAACAAGTAAAGTCGGGACCCCGGATGGAGAAGCTCTGCCGAAACACACAGACTCTACCTTTTTGGTTGAAGCGAATAAAAACGTGGAACTTAGGGACCTAAAAAAGCAAATGGAGGAACATACGTTGTTGCTCAAAGAAAATTGCGAAAAGATGGCAGAGTTAAAGGCACAGATGGAGAGCCAGAAGGAGGTCTTAACCCAAGCACGGACGTATGCCAACGTAACGGCAAACTGTGTCAGCGCCCCGACGCCAAAGCGTAATGCGCTACACTCAGTGGTAGTCACGTCCCAGGAAGAGACCGAGTCAGGAGAGGAAGTCCTAGAAAGGGTGAGAAAAGCGGTTAATGCGAAAGAAGGATGGGTGAAAGTAGAAAGAGTAAGAAAGGCAAGAGACAGGAAAATTATAATGGGATTTGAAAGTAAAGAAGAAAGGGACAAAGTTAAAGCACGCCTAGAAGAAAAAGCGACAGGCCTCCTTGTCGAGGAAGCAAGGAATAAAAACCCGCTCTTGATCCTCAGAAGCGTACTGTCCACCAATTCGGATGAGGACCTCAAAAAAGCCTTCGAGAACCAGAACCGGGGTATTCTGAGCGGCCTGGACGAAGAGGAACGCCGCTTAGAAATAAAATATAGAAAGAAAGCAAGGAACCCCCACACCTGCCATGTGGTAGTAGCAGTCGCACCACCATTATGGCAGAGAGTCGTGTCCGCGGGCTATGTGCATGTGGACTTGCAAAGAATACGAGCGGAAGATCAGTCGCCGTTAGTGCAGTGCACACGGTGTCTCGGGTATGGGCATGGCAGGAAGTACTGCAAGGAGCCCTCCGACTTGTGTAGCCACTGCAGCGGCCCCCATATGCGATCCGAATGTCCAGACTGGGCGGCTGGACTGGAACCGTCATGCAGGAACTGTAAGGTTGCCAAATATGACCAGACGACGCACAATGCGTTTAGCGAATCCTGTCCAGTGAGAAGGAAATGGGACGCCATAGCGAGGTCTTCAGTAGCGTATTCTTAAGAGCGATACAAAATATCTTAGACTATGAATTACCCGGAACGCAATTTGGACCGAGTTTAATGTAAAGTCAGCCAAATTGATCAGGGACTTTAGACTTACTCCTGGACAGCAATGTTATAAATAATAGAATTATGTAAAATTATAGTACTAAGATAAGTAATAAGATAGTAAACAATAAAAATAAATAGCAAAAGAAAATATGTCTACTAAATATTGTGTATATTTAAGTAGAGTATATATATAAATCAGTAAAAATGTAATGTAATGTAGAACCATATAAACCAGATGTTAGTCATAGAGAACTGTCAAGTAGAGTAAGATTAGGTAGTTAAGTAGAAATTAAAGTTAAGTATTAGAAATAAAAGTATAGAATGTAAATTAAACATAGACGTAATTAAGAATTTAAGTGCCTAGTGTAGGAAAAACTTTCTGTAAAATTAGTAGTGAAATCGGAAAATTAAGTTAGCTGAATCAGTATTAAATCCCAGAGAGAAGACCATTTATTTACCCTAAAGCTAAAAAAAAAAAAGAAATAAAGAAAACAATGTAGAGATAGTCAGCAATCCCAGCTGCTAAATTTAAGTTAGCTGAAACTGCATTAAATCCCACAGAGAAGTCCATTTATTTACCCTAAAACTAGAAATAAGAAATAAAGAAAACAATGTAGAGATAGTCAGCAATCCCAGCTGTTAAAAGTGAGAATGAGTGATGAAAGCTAGAAAGATACAGTATGAGGAATGAAAGTGCGAGAGGAATGCTTGCGAGAACTGGAATGGAAGAGTAATAACAAAGTCTGCGGCACTAATCGCCGGAGGTAGTAGATAAAAAAAAAAAAAAAAAAAAAAATTTTGACGAGGGATCCAGGTGCACAAACAAGTGACAAAGAGACCAGCGTTTCAAATTTGTGAAAATATTCATTAGTTTTTAAGTTATTGTATTTCAAAATTTTGTCACTTTTTCAAAAAATCATATCTCGTAAACGAAAGCGACGACCCCCCTTTTTTAAAATTGCATTTTATAGCTCTTAATGAGGATAATATTTCCTGAAAATTTCAAATTTTTTGCACCAGGGGTTCAGGAGATATGATTTTTTGAAAAATAGGGGTTGACACGTGGTGCCAGCTACCCTTCACCTAGATTTTTTATTTTAGTGTCAAAAACTAGCATTTATTTCTATTAGTCTCGGTAAATTTTTTCGAAATTTTATCATTGTTTTTTATATTTTTAAATTTAATTTTTCGGTTTTTTATTCAATTATTTTGTTATATTAAATCGGGGGGTGGAACTATTAAGTATGAATCAGCATAGTTTTGTTGGTCTTGCAAAGACCTATCATTAGAGCCCAAACACGGGTACTTTAGAGCACTGGTTACGGAATTTAGAAAGTTAGACTACATTACAGCCGCCATTTTGAAAAATTTTAAATTTAAATATCTCCGTAACCAATCTAGGTACGAGTTTGGGGTTTTCTCTACTGTGCTTCTCTCTACACTATCAATAGGACCTGCTGTCTTGTAGACAAAAATTTTACACGACTCTACAAATAGAGTAGATAATAAAATCGAGTAGAGAAGGTCGGGGCAAGCCTAAAGAGCCCTCGCACGCCTCCGTCGGCCTTCCGCAACCGGAGATATCGCTATTACCAACTTTTTTCCGCCATATTGGCCGCCATATTTAAAAATTTAAAACGCATTTATCTCCGGAACCAGAGGTCGTACGGGGACGGGGTTTTTTCTGCTAGCTAGAGCACAGTGAGACCTTTCAACACAGTATATTTCGACGACTCTACATAGAGTCCAAAAATTTTTATCTTAAATTTTTCATTTTATTTTTATTAATTTCCTTCTTGTGACTCCCTAAATAAAGGACTGCTTTACCAAGACGACTCTACATAGAGCTCCAAAATTTTTATTCTTCGTTTGTAATTTATTAGGGTTATTTAACATTATATAACTTAATATAAACTGACGGGTACCTGTACATACCCTAATCTGTAACACCTGACATTGGCAGCGCCAATCACTAGTTTAACACGCTTTATTGAGCACAACTCTGCAAGGAGTTATTACCTTAAATAAATTTAATATTTTATTGTACTTGACACACACCTCCGACATGTTTGGAGTCACAAGGACCCCCTCCAAAACCGCAGACAAAACAAGGTCTCCCCCAAAGACATCTGTCCCGAGTGTTAGACGAAGCATCGGGGAATGGGAGGCGGCTAGTACAACTCCCTCCTCCCATTCGACAAGCCAGACGACGCTGGCAGGACCAGCAAACCAACTGTCCCAGACGAAGGAGGCCACACAAAATACAAAATCCACCACCACACGCAGGACATCGGTGGAAGGACGCACTCCGCCAAACCCTCATTACCAAAGCCGGATCACAGAGGCAAAGGCCTGTCTAACAAAAGGGAAGCTTCACCTTGGAAATTCCCGGAATATTAAAACAGAAATAAAGACAGCCGTTTCTGAGGTCCTAGACCGCCTTTTCCAATTGGTAAAGGACGCGGAAAAGGACCTTAAGAATACGAAGATGGGCACGAATAAGGAAGAAACCGGAAGGGTGGAAGAAGGGTCAAAGCCTGCCAACTCTACCTTTCTAGTAGATCCCAACACAAACGTAGACCTAAAAGATCTAAACAAGCAGATAGAGCGGCATGCTATCTTGCTGAAAGAAACCAACGACAAGATGACAGAATTAAAGTCACAAATGGAAACCCAGAGGGAATGCCAAAATCAGGCAAGAACATATGCAGATGTGACGACAAACGGTGCCGGCTCCCAACAACCGAGTCGGAGTGCATTGCACTCTGTGGTCATTACGTCGAAAACAGAGACAGAAACGGGAGAGGAAGTGTTGGAAAGAGTAAGAAAGGTAATCAACGCCAAGGAAGGATGGGTGAGAGTGGAGAGGGTACGGAAAGCAAAGGATAGTAAAATTATAATGGGCTTTCATAGCAGAGAAGAAAGAGAAAAGGTGAAGGTGCGCCTCCAAGAGAAAGCAGCGGATCTCACCGTCGAGGAGGCAAAGAACAAAAACCCGATGCTGATCCTGAGAAGCGTGCTGTCCGTCAATACGGACGAGGATATTGTTAAAGCTCTCAGGAACCAGAATCGAGGCGTTTTTTGCGAGCTTGACGATGAGGGGTGCAACTTATACATAAAGTACCGTCGGAAAACGAGGAATCCACATACTTGCCATGTGGTGATCTCCGTCTCACCGACGGTATGGCAAAGGGTAACGGCAATAGGATACGTCCACATCGATCTACAGCGCATACGGGCAGAAGACCAGTCCCCGCTAGTACAATGCACCCGCTGCCTGGGATACGGGCATGGCAAGCGGCTCTGCACGGAACCCGCAGACTTATGTAGTCACTGCGGTGGGCCCCATATGCGCAGTGAATGTGCAGACTGGGCAGCCGGCATCGAGCCTTCGTGTAGAAACTGCAAAAAAGCCAAGCACGACCAAACGGCTCACAACGCCTTTAGCGAGACTTGCTTCGTAAGGAAAAAGTGGGATGAAATAGCAAGGTCATCAGTGGCATACTATTAAGAGAACGAAAGGTATCCAGGACTACTAAATACCCGAAACGCATATTGGACGGATTTTAATATAAACTCAGCCCAATTGATCAGGGACAACAAATCTACTCCTGGATAGTGAATGCTGTGAACAAAATGAAGTCTGTAATAATAGCCATAAGACCTAACAATAAGAATAGTTTAAGAAAATATGTCTTTTAAATATTGTAAATATTTAAATAGAATATATACAAAAATAAGAAATGTAAACTATGTGGAAGAAACAGTAAAGATCAGATGTTCGCCGTAAAAATAGTGTTAAACAGAAACAATGTTAAGTAGAATAAGTAGAATAAGTAATAGAAGTAGTCTAGTAGAGTAATAAAACTTTTAGATAATAGAAATATAGAACTTTAGGAAGCAAATTAATCGCAAATGTAAATAAGAATTGTAGAGTGTATTGAACTGTGTAGTGTCAATTATAGAAAAAGTGCCCATTTATTTACCTAAGCCTATTCACCTATAGTAACGAATATGAAATAAAGAAAGATAGCCTATAGATAGTCAGCAATCCCAGCTGTAAAGAGTGAGAATGAGCGATGGATACCAGAAAGATAAAGTATGAGGAATGAAAGTGCGAGAAGCATGCTTGCGAGAACTTGAATGAATAAGTAATAACAAAGTCTGCGGCACTAATCGCCGGAGGTGTTAGAAAAAAAAAAAAAAAAAAAAAAAAAAAAAAAAAAAAAAAAAAAAAAAAAAAAAAAAACCTAACCTAACCTAACCTAACCTTTTTTTTTTTTTTTTTTTTTTTTTTTTTTTTTACGTGGGGAAATCCAGTACGGATACCCTGCCGCCTCGGGGGAGACGACCTGGTTATGCCGGGCTCTAACCGGCTAAAACCCCACGGTGTCCTTCTCGTCGCCATATGCCGGGGTCACGGGAACATCCAACTGGCAATCGTCCGCGACCCGGCGACGAGGCGGTCTCATCAGACCCCTGCTCGGTTGGAGTGGAGGACAGATGGGCGTCCATCCACTGCGCAACAACAACAACTGGTCAGAGTGGCGTGAAAGAACACGCCCACGCCTACTCGGGCTAGATTAGTTGAGTGAAGGACTCCCCCGAGTCCACCACCCACTAGCTAGTGTTAGGGCGGAAGGTGGCGAATATGCGCCACTCTTCTACGACCCATTCTGCGACGGCGGACGGTCAACGAGGTAGTAAGCTCCCTTTCTCGCTCCGCATCTTCTTTCTGGAGCATTACTTGCTCACAGAAAAATTTGACAGCATCCCACGAACCCCTGCTCTCGGTCATCTTGTTAACCACAGTAGGTAGTGATAGATCCTGCCCTATCGTTGCACTGAGAACGGCTCTCTCATCTTCCCAAGCCGGACATTCTTCTAAAGTGTGCTGGGCCGTCTCAACCAGGCAATCGTCACAGTGATGACAGGCGGCTGTTGGTTCCCTCCCAGCAATCCGACACAGGTACTCCCCAAAACACCCATGTCCCGTGAGCACCTGTGTCAACCGGAAGCTTAACGCACCGAAACGTCGTTGCAACCAATTTCGAAAAACTGGGGTAACTGCCTCAATTGTCCTTTTTCCTGCAGTAGACTCCGACAATCTCATCTCCCACGCTGCGTAAGCGTGACCCATTACGGTTCGCCTCCTCCTTTCCCCTGGTCTTGGACGGAGGCCCGAGACAGACGCCTCCTCACGAAGATTATACATCGTCGTGAGGGCTATCGCGTAAAGGTCCCAGGGCAATGATCCGGCCAGAACACAGGCGGCCTCATATGAGACGGTGCGGTAACCACGAATCAACCTGATCGCCATCGCTCTCTGCGGTTTGCGCAGGAGAGCGATATTCCGGCTATTCAGGGACTCGGACCACACCGGAGCTCCATATAAGGCCATGGACCTCACGACCCCAGCATAGAGCTGTCTGCTTAGTGTGTTGGGTCCGCCTAGATTAGGTAGCAACCATCCCAAAGCTGCCGAGGCACGCAGTAATTTGGGGGTTAATCGCTCGAAGTGGGCGGTAAACTTCCACTTGCTATCGAGGACGAGGCCGAGATAACTCATCGTCGACCCGATGCAAATGCGAGTACCGCCCACTGTGATGCCCAGCTCTGAAGATGGCGCATTCCGAGGTCCATGAAAACATAGAGCCTCGGACTTATTAAGGGCCACCTCGAGGCCAAGGCGACGGATACGCCCTACCACATGCTCTACACCAACCGTGGCAAGAATAACGGCCCTCCTGGGACTCCTGGCCCGAGCAGTCACCAGTGTATCATCGGCGTAACAGGTGATATCGATACCTGGAATGTTACCACCGCGCAGGACCCAATCGTATCCAATGTTCCACAAGAGTGGTCCCAGGACCGACCCCTGTGGAACACCACAAGTCATGAATCGCTTCCGCCAGCCCCTTTGTACCGGGTATATGACGGAACGACCGGAAAGGTATGCAGCGATAATGCGACGGAGGTAAGAAGGTACCCGATGATACCTCAGTGCCTCCCTGATGCAGCTCCAAGGCAAGGTGTTAAATGCATTGGCTATGTCGAGGGATATCGCCAAGACGACTTCTCCATGTTTAATGGCTTCCTGCGCGGCAGTTTTTACGCGCAGAATTGCATCCACAGTCGACTTTCCACGTCGGAATCCGAACTGGTTGTCAGATAGGTCGGGACCGGTAATTTGGAGGTGGCTTACGATTCTAGCGGCAAGTATCCGCTCAAACAACTTTCCCGCCTCGTCTAACAGAACAATGGGTCGGTAAGACGTAAATGATTCTGGAGAACGTCCCACCTTGTTGAGGAGCACTAGACGGCCTGTTTTCCACTGCTGTGGAAAGTGCGACTGCAACAGACAGGCGTTCAAAAGACTTCTCAACCGTGGTCCGAGTTCACTTAGAGCAAGTCCTAGTACCCGACCTGGAATTCCATCGGGACCGGGAGCGGTATTCTTGGCCTTGAGCCTCCTCACCGCTTCACCTAATTCCATTTCGGTCACAAGGGGTATTTCGGGCTCCTCCAACACATCCCTGCAAGTAGCCATCGGCGGTGGAGAGTACTCACTCCTACAAGGAAATAGGGAAGCAACAACTTGGTCTGCTAGCTCGGGATGGAGAGTCTGTGTCAGTGGGGGGGTCCAGGAGCGAAGTTTACCTCTCACTATCAAGTACGGTCGCCCCCATGGATCTCTGTTTACAGAGTCTAACATTTCCTTTCTAGCATCTTCTTTGGCACGTGAGATGCAGATCTTAAGCGCATCTTTTGAGGCAGTGTATGAAGAATACAGTTCGGCTTCAAGAACTTGGTTCCTTCGCCTCCTTCTGCGACTACGAGTGTATTGACGTCTTGCAAATACGCATGCTGCACGCAGCTGCGATATCTCCAAAGACCACCAATAAACTTGTTTTAAGGGAGGGTTCAGCCTGGCTCGGGGCATCGAAGCATCGCAGACGCATGTCATCGCACCGCGGAACCAGTTCGCTTCCTCCTCTACCTCAATTGCTCCTTCGGGCATGGTCACCCAGGTTTGGATCACTGCCGCCTCCAGAAGCATGTTTTTGTCGAGCTTCTTCATCTGCCACCTTGGGCCATCCTCGTTGGAAGAGCGTGTGGGAACATGTCGTCTGTCAGAGGGGGAGAGAACCTCGAACCGGATATATCTGTGGTCCGATAAGGTTTCCACATCCTCGAGGACTCTCCAACGTCTCACACGACTTGCTAATGCAGGACTTGCGAATGACACATCGACGATAGAACCGCCCTGCGGCCGCACACACGTGTGTACAGACCCTCTATTCAGAACAACTAGCCCAACACTCGGCAGCCATTCTTCCATTAGTTCCCCACGAGCGTCTGTGGCCGAAGATCCCCAGGCCGTTGACTTTGCGTTTAAGTCACCGATCACTAATATCGGGCAGGGAAGGAACTGCCCCATCATCGCTGTAATTTCTGTCAGAAATGCTTCAAATTCTGCCACAGTTTTGTTGGGTGAAAAATAAGCGCCGATAACAAGGATGTCATCCAGCAGAGCTGCAACACATCCTTTTCCCTTAATACTTCTTGCGGGATTGAGTACACTATTCGCACTAGAACTAACGATTGCTACTAGATCACTCCTGTCACCGACCCAGTTCGACCTGGAAGGGATGAAGTAGGGTTCTGTGATAACCGCTACCTGAATCATCCACTCTGCCAGGCTTTGGAGAAGCAAGTCCTGAGCTCTAGCACAGTGGTTGATGTTGGCCTGAAGAAAAGAGAACTTAGCCATTATCTTTTATTTGTTGGTACAACCTCTTTCCCTGACCTTTTACTAGAAGCGGTGGGCCTTCGCTGAGATTGGGCACTAGTCACGCGCCTTGTCGACTGAACTTTTTTGACGGAACAGGCTTTGCTACCCACGGTGTGATTCGCGGGTCTATTGGAATCAGCACATAATAGACAATGCGGTGCTGCAGAGCAAGTGTTTGCCTTGTGGCCAGTTTTTGAGCACCGAAAACATAGCCCGCTGCGATCTATCGTGGAAGTGCAACTTCCTCTCAAGTGCCCTTCCTCGAAACACCGCCAACACCGTCTTGACCTAGTCGCCAGTAACTTCACTTTTGCAGACACCCATCCAATCAGAATTCGACCACAACCGACGACTTCTTTAGCTGCAACTACCGGACACCGTACCCAGACTGTGTACAGGCCTCTAAAATCTTTCCGTATTTCTCCGCTTATAATGTGATTTTCTGGGCAACCACTTACACTGGAAATGGCCGAGACCACTTCCTCTTTGGTGACGGAGTCATCCAAATCGGAAATGCGTATTTCTGCGCATTTCCTAACCCTGGACACTCGAACGTCATCCCTTTTAAGAGTATTGCCCAGCCGCTTCGCCATCTCATCCGCCTTTTCGCTGCTAGAGGCACCGGAGATTTCCAAGAGCCTAGCTCCTGTGGCGGTCTTCCTCACTCGAATATCGGTGAGCCCTAATCCTGCGAGATCCGTTGTCTTTGCTTGGCGAAGAACGCTCGCATAAGACTCTCCTCTTTCCTCTGCTCCTGGCTGTAAGGTAAGAACTATTGCAGCCGATTTCGGTGGCCGCAGTTTAGTCATATTTACCTTTTTTGCTATGACATCTCTCCTGTCACGTGAGTCACTCAATTTTTGGGTTTTGCTTTTCCGCTTAGTGACCTTGATCCAGCCTTCATTGTCAGTCATAGCGGTGGTGAGAGGTTGGCCTGTTTCCATTTGTGGCTGTAATGCGGTCTTTTTCGACTTTCCCCTGGCTTTCCCTTTCTTCTTCTGGATTCCCATAATCGGTTCTCGATAATTACCTTCTGCTACAGGTACAGACAACTGCTCCGGGCCTAGAGAATCTGATGATTCAGGGAATGCAACAATATTCGGAGGCGGATCACTCTTCTTACTAGACGCAAGTCTTTCCTCTAGCGCCTCAAGTCTGGCATTCACCTGGACCATAATCGAATGGGAAATTTTCTCAACGACAATGTCGTGGTTGGTTCCAGCGTGACCACTTCCTTCTACCTGGGACTTAGCGGTCATCTCACTAACAACTCGGAGCTGAGCCACTTCCTTTTTTAATTCTGATAATTCAGATTGTAGCCGTGCATTTGCCTCCTGCAACTGCCGTGTCTCTTCGGTAGAATTTCTTTCAGCGAGACTCTCTACGCAGGCCCTAATTGAAAACGCCGCGTCTTTTAGAGCCTTTTGAAAGGTCCCTTTTAAGTTTTTAGATCTCGTTGCTATACTGCAAACGAGATCTAACTGCTCTTCTGCTCTTTTCTTCAGGTCGATAATGGCATCTAACTCAGGTGTTAACCTCTGGGCACGTTTCGACTGAACACGCTCCCGTATTCGGTCCTGAAGATCTCGTTCGGCCTCAATTTCCAACTCTCTCCTTTAGAGTCTGAGGTAATCCTCCTTGGCCTTCTTAAGGCCAACGTATTGGCCTGTTGTAGGAGGACGACCTCTCTCTCTCTTCGGTGTTAAGCGCTTCTTAATGGTAAGCACTTCAGCTCCAAGTGAACGCTCGTTCGAACTGGAACGGCTCCCCTCCTTGGAGCAAGGCCGCTTTTTTGTGCATGATAACGGTGTCGGGGACTCCCTTGAACCAGCCGTTATCATGCTCGTGTCTGAGTGATCGGACTCAGCAGTGGAAGTAGTTTGGTGGTCTTTTCCCCCCCCAGAATACGAGGGGAAGACGGAGGCCGAAGCATCCGTGAGGGATTGCCCGGCTGCTGAGCAGCCGGAACCCTCCTGGGGTAGTAACTTTTTTTTTGAGATCACCATGATTTATCCTTTTAGGGGTGAGGTCCCCGAAGGACGCCCTCGCCATTACCCAACCCCTCGGCAGGCGTCGAACCTTAGGGTTGACATGTAACAGATACACCCACAACTCCAAAGACACAACAAGACATTCTCAAAACGAAACGACAGTGACAAAGGACTCAACGCGACAAGACAAAACAAACACAAACACGTCCCCCCTATTTGTCAGCTATGTGCCGGGTATGAACCCCATAGCTGACCCCCGCGCTGGACATTAGCAGACGGCTAACGCGATCCCGAAAGACCGAGTTAACCGTCTCCCAGGGAGCACCGGCCCGTACCGCTTCCAATCCCGCCGGACGAATCCGGACAACATTGGTAGCGGACGGGCGCACGAGGAGGTTTCCAGCATGGCCCCCCAACCTAACCTTTTTTTTTTTTTTTTTTTTTTTTTTTTTTTTTTTTTTTTTTTACGTGGGGAAATCCAGTACGGATACCATGCCGCCTCGGGGGAGACGACCTGGTTATGCCGGACTCTAACCGGCTAAAACCCCACGGTGTCCTTCTCGTCGTCATATGCCGGGGTCACGGGAACATCCAGCTGGCAATCGTCCGCGACCCGGCGACGAGGCGGTCTCAGCAGACCCCTGCTCGGTTGGAGTGGAGGACAGATGGTCGTCCATCCACTGCGCAACAACAACAACTGGTCAGAGTGGCGTGAAAGAACACGCCCACGCCTACTCGGGCTAGATTAATTGAGTGAAGGACTCCCCCGAGTCCACCACCCACTAGCTACTGTTAGGGCGGAAGATGGCGAATGTGTGCCTCTCTTCGACGACCCATTCTTCTGCGGCGGATAGCTAAAGAAGAAGTTTCCTCCCTAACTCGCTCCGCATCTTCCTTCTGGAGCATTACTTGCTCACAGAACAGTTTAACTACGTCCCACGACCCCCTGCTCTCGGTCATTTTTTGAACCACAGTTGGTAGTGAGAGTTCTTGCCCTATAGCTGTTCTGAGGGCCGCTCTCTCTTGTTCCCAAGCTGGGCACTCCTCCAGCGTGTGTTGAGCAGTCTCCACGAGACAACCGTCACAGTGGTGACAGACTGCATTTGGTTCTCTGCCGGCAACCCGACACAAGTACTCGCCGAAACAACCATGTCCCGTGAGTACCTGCGTCAGCCGGAAGCTAAGGACACCAAAGCGTCTGTTCAGCCACTGTTTTAGGACGGGAGCAACTGCGTTAATAGCCCTGGCACCTGCACTGGGCTCTGTCAGCCTTTCCGCCCATACGGCATTGGCGTGACCCACTATTGTTTGCCGCATCCTTTCGGGTACTCCTGGTCGGGAGCCCGAGACAACCGCCTCCCCACGAAGGTTATACATCGTCGTGAGGGCAACCGCGTATAGGTCCCAGGGCAACGATCCTGCCAGGACGCAGGCGGCCTCATATGAGACGGTGCGGTAACCGCGAATCAACCTGATCGCCATCGCTCTCTGCGGTTTACGCAGGAGAGCGATGTTCCGGCTATTCAGGGACTCGGACCACACCGGAGCTCCATACAAGGCCATTGACCTTACGACCCCGACATAAAGTCGTCTGGTCAATGTATTTGGCCCACCCAAATTCGGCAATAACCACCCGAAAGCCGCTGTTGCTTTGAGCAATTTCGGCGTTAGTCGCTCGAAGTGGGCGGTAAACTTCCATCTGCTATCGAGGACGAGACCGAGATATCTCATCGTCGACCCGATGCAGATGCGAGTACCGTCCACTGTGATGCCGAGTTGCGAAGATGGCATGTTCCGAGGCCCATGGAAGCTCAGCGCCTCGGATTTGTTAAGGGCCACCTCGAGCCCAAGACGACGAATTCGCCCCACAACATGCTCCACTCCAACCGTGGCAAGCATTGCCGCCTGTCTCGGGGTTTTTGCCCGAGCTGTGACCAGAGTGTCATCGGCGTAACAGGTAACATCGATACCTGAGATGTTACCTCCTCGCAGGACCCAATCATATCCGATGTTCCACAGGAGCGGCCCGAGGACTGACCCCTGTGGAACACCACACGTCATGCCTCTCTTCTGCAAGCCCCTTTTGACCGGGTACACAACATGACGATCGGAGAGGTATGCACCGATAATGCGACGAAGGTAAGGAGGCACCCGATGGTACCTTAGCGCCTCTCTGATACAGCTCCAAGGCAGAGTGTTAAACGCATTGGCGATGTCTAGGGACACCGCCAAGACGACTTCGCCTCTTTTCACCGCCTCCTGAGCAATGGTTTTTATTCGCAGGACAGCATCAACCGTCGACTTGCCAGGTCGGAAACCGAACTGGTTTTCTGAGAGGTCAGGACCGGTAGCTCGAAGGTGGGTCACTATTCTAGCAGCTAATAGTCGCTCAAACAGTTTTCCCACTTCGTCCAGCAAGACAATCGGACGGTATGATGAGGCACACTCCGGCGAACGTCCCTCCTTACTAAGGAGCACTAGACGGCCCGTCTTCCACTGCTGTGGAAATTGCGACTGCAACAGGCACATGTCCAAAAGACTCCTCAGTCTTTGCTCGAGTTCCTTTAGAGCAAGCCCTAATACCCGACCGGGTGGGTATTCCGTCTGGACCGGGAGCAGTGTTCTTGGCCTTAAGCCTCTCCACCACTACACCGAATTCCATGTCGGTCACCCCGGGTATATCGGACTCCTCCTCCGTTCTTATGAAACCCGCCATCGGCGGCGGCATGTACTCTTCCCTTCGAGGAAATAATGCAGCCACAACGCGGTCTATTAAGTCGGGCTGGAGAGTCTGCGTCAGTGGGGGGGTCCAGGGTCGAAGTTTCCCTCTCACCATCATGTATGGCCGCCCCCATGGGTCTCTGTTAACAGACTCTAACAATTTACTTCTTGCTTCATCTTTTGCTCTCAAGATGCAGATCTTTAACGCATCTTTGGCAGAAACGTAAGTGGAATAGAAGTCTGCCTCAAGTTGAAGGTTCCGTCGTCTTCTTCTCCGGCTACGGGTGTATTGACGTCTAGCCAGCACACAGGCTTCGCGTAGCTGCGATATTTCCGATGACCACCAGTACACCTGTTTTAAGGGAGGATTCAGCCTGGTTCGAGGCATCGAGGCATCGCATATATGCGTCATCGCACCACGGAACCAGTTCGCTTCTTCCTCGACCTCAATTGGTCCTTCGGGCATGGGCACCCAGGATTGGACGATTGCTGCCTCCATCAGCATGTCTTTATCTATCCGCTTTAATTGCCACCTGGGCCCTAACTCGTGGGAAGACCGCATTGGAACATGTTGTCTATTGGAGGGGGAGAGAACCTCGAACCGGATGTATCGGTGGTCCGACAAGGTTTCCACATCCTCGAGGACTCTCCACCGTACCACACGGCGCGCCAACGCAGGGCTCGCGAAAGAAACATCGACGATAGATCCGCCCTGCGACCGCACGCATGTATGTACAGACCCTCTGTTCAGCACAACTAGACCAGCACTCGACAACCACTCTTCCATTACTTCGCCGCGGGCATCGGTAGCGGGGCATCCCCAAGTTGTCGATTTGGCGTTGAAGTCTCCAACCACCAATATAGGGCACGGAAGAAACTGCCCTATAGTGGCCAGAATTTCGGTCATGAAGACTTCAAATTCGGCTAGACTTCTGTTGGGTGAAAAGTAGGCGCCAATAACTGCCATCTCATCCACTAAAGCTGCGACATATCCCCTTCCTCGAAAGATCTTTGCATTGGATAGTGACCCATTTCTACCAAGGCTGACAATAGCGACTAGGGCATCTCTATCACCAACCCAGTTCGGTCTGGAAGGGATGACGTAGGGTTCACATAATACCGCTACTGGAATCATCCACTGTGCCAGGCTGTGGAAAAGCAAGTCCTGGGCTCTGGCGCAATGGTTGAGGTTACTTTGGAGAACACCAAACTTAGCCATTATTGGGTATTCTCTAGTACCACTGTTTCCCCTGACCTTACATTAGGCGATTGGGGCTTCCGTTGTGGCTGCACTTGACCGTCGTTCCGTGTTTTTGTTCTCCCTTTTCTGGGAGCGTTGACAAGGCATGATTTGCTGCCCACGATATGATTCGCTGGCTTTTTGCGGTCGTGACAAAGTATGCAGTGCGGTGCTGCTGAGCAAGTGTTTGACTTGTGGCCGGGCATGGAGCAGCGAAAACATAGACCACCTCGATCTATTGCTGAGGTGCAGCTTTCCCTCACGTGGCCTTCCTCAAGACAACGCCAACAACGTCGTGTTCGTTCCGCTAATAATTTCGCCCTAGCCGAAACCCAACCGATCATAATTCTCCCGCTCTCAGCAATTGTTTTGGCTGCTAGTACTGGACACCTCACCCAGATTGTGAAAAGACCTCTGAAGTCTTTCCGCAACTCTCCCGTAATAACTTGGCTGACAGAGCAGCCACCCGTACGAGAAATGGCCAAAACCACTTCCTCTTTGGTGATGGAGTCGTCCAGCTCCGAAATGCGCATTTCAACACATTTCGTTACCCTGGACACTCGAACATCAGCCTTGTCAAGGGTGTTGCCCAGCCGCTTTGCCATTTCGTCCGCTTTTTCGCCATTTGATTCACCGGATATTTCCAGGATTCTTGCTCCTGTGGCGGCCTTTTTGATTCTAATTGCGGTGAGTCCACATCCAGAAAGGTCAGCTGATTTGGCCTGTCGGAGAATGCTGGCGTAGGACACTCCTCTCTCCGCAGCTCCCGGCTGCAAAGTTAGGACTATCGCAGCTGTTCGGGGTGGCCGTCCAATCGTTGGCTTTTTCTTTTTAACCACATTCTTTCTCCTGTCCCGTTGGTTTTTCTGAGGCTTACCCTTGCGTCTAGTCACCTTCACCCAACCTTCATCCTCAGCCGGGAGGACCGTTGGAAGTTGGCTAGGCTTTGTCGGCAATACATTGAGGTTTGTGGCCTTTGGTAAGACATTCGTCTTCTTTTTAACCTTCCTTTTAGGTATTTGCTGGACGTTTTCCCGATCTCGATTGTGATCTCCAGACGTTGTGGGCACAATCAATTGTTCCGAAACGGGTAGGACTGCTGATTCCATAATTGCATCGTCAGAATTTAAAGGCGGACCGATACGCTTTCCTGATAGTAGCCTTTCCTCCAGCGCTTCAAACCTAGAGTTCATTATGGTTCCAACCTGCACCATTATGGAGTGAGATAGCTGCTCTACGTCAATGCGCTGATTTTCAGAGTTGCGGTTGTTTAAGTTTCCCTTAAACTTGGCATTCGTCTCACTTTCAATCCGCAGCTGGGCCACTTCTTGCTTAAGCCCCAACAACTCGGACTTTAGTCGTGCATTCGCCTCTTGCAACTCTCGCATCTCCTCCGTAGTATTTTTCTCGGCCAGAATTTCGACACACGCTCTTACAGAAGAAGCAGCATCTTTAAGAGCTTTTTGGAATGTGCCTTTTAGATTTTTAGACCTCGTTGCTATGCTGCAAACGAGATCTAACTGCTCCTCCGCTCGTTTCTTGAGATCGACGATGGCCTCCACCTCAGGTGAAATCCTCCGGGTACAATTCGCCTGGTGACGCTCTCTAATACGCTCTTGTAGCTCCCTTTCTGCTTCGATCTCCATTTCTCTCCTTTGGAGTCTGAGATAGTCCTCCTTGGCCTTTTTGAGGCCTACATACTGGCCGGTTGTAGGCGGACGACCTCTCCCTCTCTTTGGTGTTACGATCTTCTTAACTGTAAGCACCTTGTCTCCACTCGAACGCTCGATCGAGCTGGAACGGCTCCTCTCCTTAGAGCAGGGCCGTGTCTTCGAGCATGATAACGGTGTCGGGGACTCCCTTGAACCAGCCGTTATCATGCTGGTATCTGAATGATCAGACTCTGCCGTAGTCGTCATTTGGTGGTCTTTTCCCCCCCCAGAATACGAGGGGAAGACGGAGGCCGAAGCGTCCGTGAGGGCTTGCCCGGCTGCTGAGCAGCCGGAACCCTCCTGGGGTAGTTTCTCTTTAAGATTCACCATAATTTTTTTTTTTTTTTTATCCTTTAAGGGGTGTGGTCCCCGGAGGACGCCCTCGCCATTACCCAACCCCTCGGCAGGCGTCAAACCTTGGGGTTGACACAAAACAAATACACAGACTTCTCCTAAGACAAAAACAAGACACTCTCGACACAAACAACTATGACTAAGGACCAAACGCAACAAAGACAAAACAACACATCCCCCCTATTGTCAGCTATGTATCGGGTATAAGCCCCATAGCTGACCCCCGCGCTGGACATTAGCAGACGGCTAACGCGATCCCGAAAGACCGAGTTAACCGTCTCCCAGGGAGCACCGGCCCGTACCGCTTCCAATCCCGCCGGACGAATCCGGACAACATTGGTAGCGGACGGGCACACGAGGAGGTTTCCAGCATGGCTCCCCCCCCCAACCTTTTTTTTTTTTTTTTTTTTTTTTTTTATTTTTTTTTTTTTTTTTACCTGGGGAAATCCAGAACGGATACCCTGCCGCCTCGGGGGAGACGACCTGGTTATGCCGGGCTCTAACCGGCTAAAACCCCACGGCGTCCTTCTCGTCGCCATATGCGGGGGCCGCGGGAACATCCAACTGGCAATCGTCCGCGACCCCGCGACGATGCGGTCTCATCAGACCCCGTCTCTTTGTATGTGGAGAACTATTGGTCGTCCTTCCACGGTGTCTCGGTTCAGAGTGGCGCGCAAGGACACGCCCGCGCCTACTCGGGCTAGTTTGTCGGGTGAAGGATTCCCCCGAATCCAGCACCCCCTAGCCAGTGTCAGGGGGGGAGGTGGCGATTGTGAGCCTCCCTTCGACGACCTGGTCTTCGGCGTCGTATGGCTAACGTGCAGTTAGCCTCCCTTTCTCTCTCTGCATCTTCCTTTTGGAGCATGACTTGCTCACAGAAATATAATACTGCATCCCATGACCTCCTGCTTTCGGTCATTCTGCGAACCACAGTTGGTATTGAGAGATCCAGTCCTATCACTGCGCTCAAATTTGCTCTCTGTTCGTGCCAGGCTGGGCATTCTTCGAGCGTGTGCTGGGCAGTGTCGACGAGGCAATCGTCGCAATGGTGACATATCGCAGTTGGTTCTCTCCCCGCGACCCGACACAAGTAACTCCCGAAACAACCATGTCCGGTAAGCACCTGCGTCGACCGGTAACTCAGGGCACCAAAGCGTCTGTTCAACCACTTTCTGAAAACGGGAGCAACTGCTTCTATTGTCCTAATCCCCGCAGTGGGTTCCGCAAGTCTTGCCTCCCATGCTGCGTTAGCGTGATCCAATATTGCACGCCGCATATTCTTCGTGATGCCTGGACGGAGGCCCGATTCCAGCGCCTCCCCACGAAGATTATAAATCGTCGTGAGGGCCACCGCGCAAAGGTCCCAGGGCAACGATCCGGCCAGGACACAGGCCGCCTCAAACGAGACGGTGCGGTAACCGCGAATCAACCTGATCGCCATCGCTCTCTGCGGTTTGCGCAGGAGAGCGATATTCCGGCTATTCAGGGACTCGGACCACACCGGAGCTCCATATAAGGCCATGGACTTCACGACAGAAGTGTACAAGCGCCTACTCAAAATATTGGGTCCTCCTAAGTTCGGCAACAGTTTCCCCAGAGCTGCCGTAGCCGTAAGCAGTCTAGGTGCTAGTCGTTCAAAGTGAGCGATAAAACTCCACCTGCTATCGAGGACGAGACCGAGGTATTTCATCGTCAACCCGATGCAGATGCGGTTACCGCCCACATTGATGTAGGCATCTGAAGATGGCGCGTTCCGAGGTCCATGGAAACATAGAGCCTCGGATTTGTTGAGAGCCACCTCAAGTCCTAAGCGGCGGATGCGCTCTACTACGTGCGCCACACCAGCCTCTGCAAGAATTATTGCCTGCCGAGTGATTTTGGCGCGAGAAGTGACCAATGTGTCGTCTGCGTAGCAGAGTACTTCAATTCCTCTGATGTTGCTGCCCCGCAAAACCCAGTCATAACCGAGGTTCCACAGAAGCGGTCCAAGAACCGAACCCTGTGGAACCCCGCAAGACATTCTTCTAGTTTGCTGCCCCTCACTTGTAGGATATGTAACTGAACGGTCATAAAGATAGTCCCCTACAATGCGACGCAGGTAGAGAGGGACCCTGTGGTATAAGAGTGCCGTACGTATGCAACTCCAGGGCATGTTGTTAAAGGCATTGGCGATGTCTAAAGACACCGCCAACACTACTTCCCCTCTGGCGACTGCCTCCTGAGCAATGGTTTTAACCCGTAGGATGGCATCTACGGTCGATTTGCCTCTTCGAAATCCGTATTGGTTCTCCGCTAAGTTGGGTCCGGTACTTTCGAGGTGATTCACTATTCGCTTGGCAATAATCCGCTCGAATAGCTTACCTACCTCGTTGAGCAACACGATAGGGCGGTAGGACGAGGGGGACTCCGGAGGACGTCCATCTTTTTGGAGCAGCACTAGGCGGCCTGTCTTCCATTTTTGTGGGAACCGCGACTGCATTAGGCACGCTTCTAATAGCCTCCTAAATCTGGATTCAATCTCAGGCAGAGCTAACCCTAACACCCGACCGGGTATCCCGTCTGGACCGGGAGCAGTATTTTTGGCCTTCAGCCGCGACACCGCTAACCCGATTTCCGAGTCGGTTATCCCAGGTGTTTCACTGGTCTCAGAGTCATTCATTTGAGGAGCCATCGACGGTGGCAAAAACTCGATTGTATGCGGAAATAGTTTAACCACTATACCGTTTGTCAAATCTGGGTGAAGAATTTGAGTTAATGGAGGTGCCCAAGGTCGAAGCTTTCCTCGCACCATCCTATACGGCCGCCCCCATGGGTCTCTGTCAACCGACGCTATAAGTTCGGCCCTCGCAGCATCTTTCGAGCGCGTTATACAGTCCTTAAGCGTTTGTTTTGCGGCGACGTAGAGAGAATGAAGCTCTGCTTCATGATCGGGGTTTCTGCGCCTTCTTCTGCGGCTACGAGTATACTGGCGTCTCGCTGACACGCAGTCCATACGGAGCTGCGCGATTTCCACGGACCACCAGTATACTTGTCTAAGGGGAGGATTGAGCTTTGTCCGTGGCATTGACGCGTCACAGATCTGCGTCATTGTTCTACATAGCCGATCCGCCTCGACCTCAACCTCAACAGGCTCTTCATCAGGAGGCATCCAGGTTTGGACGATTGCTGCTTCTACAACCATGCTCTCGTCTAGGTGTTTTAAGTGCCACCTCGGGCCTTCCGCCGTGGCAGTTTGAATCTGAGCGCGATAATGAAAGGTCTGGGAGAGTACCTCGAACCGGATGTATCGGTGGTCCGACAGGGTTTCGACATCCTCGAGGACTCTCCAACCTTGCACACGGCTTGCCAACGCAGGGCTTGCGAAAGAAATATCCACAATGGATCCGCCCTGTAACCGCACGCACGTGTGCACAGTTCCCCGATTAAGAACGACAAGTCCCGCAGATGGCAACCACTCCTCCATCAACTCTCCTCGAGCGTCTGTAGCGGGAGAACCCCATGCCTGAGACTTGGCGTTAAAGTCTCCCATTACAATCACAGGATAGGGTTGAAACTGTCCTATGACTGCTCCGAGCTCCGTCACCAAAGCTTCAAATTCCGCCAAAGGTTTGTTGGGAGAAAAGTAAACTCCGACAAGAGCGATACCTTCTATCAGCGCCCCGACACATCCCTGCTTTTGGATGACCTTTCTGATGGAAAGAGTTCTATTGAGGATGATGATCGCTGCTTGGTCTTTTTGGTCACTGATCCAGTTAGGTGTTGGAGGAACAAAGTAGGGTTCGGCTACAATTGCTATATCGATCGACCATTCTGCTAGGCTTTGGATGAGTAAATCTTGGGCTCTAGCGCAGTGGTTGATGTTACTTTGTAGAAATCGCCAGCGAGCCATCACTGCGGGTCTATTTGTACTTCTACCCTCGACCTAGCACTAAGAGCCGAGAGGTCTACCCTTCCTCGTTGAACCTTCGCAGCGGTGGTATTCTGAGGTCTCCTCGTATAGTGAGAGGAACAAAACTTGCTCCCGACTGTATGAGTAGCAGGTCTTCTATCGTCTGCACATAACATGCAATGTGGCGCTGCCGTGCAGGTATTCGCTTTGTGACCAGGCATCCCGCAACGGAAACAGAGGTTGCTACGATCGACTTCAGACGTGCATCCGTCTCTTACGTGGCCTGTTTTAAGGCACCGCCAACAGAATCTTGTTTTAGGCGCCAGCAACTTCACTCGAGCGGAAATCCAGCCAACTAGTATTCGTCCACTCTCAAGGATGTTCTTGGCTGCGGTAACTGGGCAGCGTACCCATACGGTGAACATACCACTCTTATCCTCTCGTAAATCTCCGCACTTGATGTGGCCTTCAGGGCAACCACCTATGCGGGAAATAGCGGCGGCAACTTCCTCCTTTGTGACGGAGTCATCAAGGTCAGAAATACGCATTTCTACGCATTTCGTGACTCTAGATACTCGCACATCACTGTTGTTGAGAGTAGTCTCAAGCCGCTTCGCCATTTCGTCCGCTTTCTCGCCACTGGTGGCTCCTGGTATTTCGATAATTCTCCCACCAGTGGCGGTCTTCCTTACTCGAATAGAGGTGAGACCTATTCCGGATAAATCTGTTCTCTTTGCCTCACGAAGTACGCTTGCATACGAGACACCTCTTTCTTCGGCTCCAGGTTTTAAAGTTAACACTATTGCCGCTGAACGAGGAGGACGTAATTTAAGCGGTTTGACTACACCCTTGTTCTGCTTCCCTTGTGGAGCGACAGTCTTCGTTTCACGATTGGGACGTCTTTTTGTTACCGTTACCCACCCATTCTCCGTTGTGACGGGGACGGTGGGAAGAGGGTGAGAATTTGTAGCAATCTGTGTCTGTCTAGTTGTAGTGGAAGTCATATTGTTCTTCTTCCTCCTCTTTTTATTTTTTGCCTTTCTGATAATCGGTTCCGAGTACTTTGGTACTGTGGTACCTGGTTGAAATTCCGGCACTGATGTATTGGATGGTCCTTGTACAGATTCTGGAACAATATTCTCCCTGTCTCTGGCATTGTTTATAAGTGTACCAAAGCTCTTTCCGGGAATGAGTTTTTCCTCAAGAGCTTTGAATTTGGAATCGATGATGTTTCCGATTTCAGTCATGACAGCTTGGGATAGCTGTTGTAAATCGCCATCATGGTTTTGAGCTGCGATTCCTTGTTGACCGACAGGTCCCCTAGATACCCGCTCACTAACTATACGAAGCTGGGCAACCTCTTCTCTTAATTTAGCCACCTCCGATTGCAAGCGGGTGTTGGCTTCCTGCAATAGTCGCGTTTCCTCTGTTAGGTTTCTTTCGGCTATACTCTCCACGCAAGATCTAATGGAGGATGCGGCTTCTTTCAGGGCTCGTTGGAAAGTTCCCTTCAAGTTTTTAGATTTGGTCGCAACATTGCAGACGACCTCTAAATTATCTTCGACCTGTTTTTGAAGATCCATAACCGACCCATTTCGAGGTGATGCTGGTGGGCCAGGTGCGCTCCTGGATTGTTGGCGCATTCGTATTTGGTTCTGCAAATCTTTTTCAGCTTCTAACTCTAACTCCCTTCGTTGGAGTCTGAGGTAGTCCTCTTTGGCCTTCTTTAGGCCAACGTAATGGCCTGTGGTAGAAGGACAACCTCGCCCTCTCTTAGGTGTCACTACTTTTTTAGCAAAGACAGTAGACATCTCCTCTTCGCTCGAACTTTCGTCCGAGCCCGAACGGCACCTCTCTTTGAGACAGGTCCGTTTTTTAGAGCATGATAACGGTGGCGGGGACTCCCTTGATCCAGCCGTTATCATGCTGGATTCTGATTGATCAGAGTTGTTTGATTGGCGGTCTTTTCCCCCCCCAGAATACGAGGGGAAGACGGAGGCAGTAGCGTCCGTGAGGGATTCTCCAGCTGCTGAGCAGCTGGTACCCTCCTGGGGTAAATTTCTCTTTAAAATCGCCTTCATGATTTCCTTTTAGGGGTAAGGTCCCCGTGAGGGACGCCCTCGCCATTACACAACCCCTCAGCAGGCGCCAAACCTCGGGGTTGACATAAAACAATGACACCTACGATTCTTAAGACAAACAAAACACTCTCGACACTTAGACAGAAGAGACAAGGACCAAACAAACAAAGAGCGACGACACAAACGATTACCACCCATTGTCAGCTATGTACCGGGCAAGAACCCCATAGCTGACCCTAACCCCGCGCTGGACATTAGCAGACGGCTAACGCGATCCCGAAAGACCGAGTTAACCGTCTCCCAGGGAGCACCGGCCCGTACCGCTTCCAATCCCGCCGGACGAATCCGGACAACATTGGTAGCGGACGGGCACACGAGGAGGTTTCCAGCATGGCCCCCCTCCCCCCCCCAACCTAACCTAACCTTTTTTTTTTTTTTTTTTTTTTTTAACGTCTGGAACCCATCATGGGTCCCACCGCATTCCAGGGGAGGAAGGCGCTGGGTATGTGAGACTCCTACTCACTAAACCAGACGGTCAACACATCGCCGTATGGAGGAGCGCCACGGGAACGCCGAAGCATACATCCGCGTTGCTCCAACGGCAGGCAACGCCAAGTAGGCGGCCACCACCCCCCCAAATGGAGCGGCGCAAACTGTTGACCGGGATGCGCCCCACTCCGATGGTCGGCTTGTTTTCTGGCGAGGAGCTCCCCTGCTCCCCGCCCAAGCCAACCGAGCCAGATCGTTTTGGACGACCTTTATCTCCGAGCCGACGGCAAGCCGCCGAGCTCAGTATCAAGGAAGTCCGATCCGACTCATACCCACTAGAGCCCCGGCCCCGAGATGGGACCGTGGCGAGTGGCGGACTTCGCAGCCCACCACCCGTACCGGGGGCTACGGCGGCAGACGGCGCTCGTGAGCGACACGCCTGCGCCCCACCCTCCTCCGGCGCATCGGTAGAGCGGCTCCGTCCTCCTCCCTGAGCCTCTCCGCCGCCTCCTTCTGCGACATCACGACCTCGCAGAAGGAACGCACCGCACCCCACGCCTCTTCGCTCGAGACCATGGCCTTGACCACGGCCGGGAGCGAGAGGTCCGACCCGATGGAAGCCACGAGTGTAGCACGCGGCTCCGCCCAATGCGGGCACGAAGCCAGCGTGTGCTGCACCGTATCCTCGGCGCAGCCGCACTCGTGGCACATCATCGTGGGCTCACGACCCGCCACCCTAAACAGATACCTCCCGAAGCATCCGTGCCCCGAAAGGATCTGCGTCAGGTGGAAGGTCATCACCCCGTGCCTGCGACCGACCCAGTCCGAAAGGATGGGACCGATCGCCAGGGCAGTCGATTTACCAGCGCTGGGCACTCTGAGCCTCTCTCGCCATGTGACGAGCAGCTCTTCATGCGCCCTGCGCCTCCAATCCGACTGGCCACCCTCCCCCCGAAGACGGGCATCCCTCCTCCGTCGATACGCCTCCGCCAGCGTCAAAGCGTCCAGGTCCCACGGTGGGGTCCCGGCCAGAGCGCAGGCCGCCTCGCACGAGATGGTGCGATACCCTCTGATCACCCTGACAGCCATGACCCTCTGCGCTCTGCATAAGAGGGCCCGGTTGCGGGAGTCGAGGCTATCGGCCCATATTGGTGCCCCGTAGAGCGCCATGGACCTTACCACCCCGGTGTACAGACGTCGGCAGCTCATGCTCGGTCCCCCGACATTTGGGAGGACGCGACACATCGCTCCGGCTGCCCTAACTAGCTTCGGCGCTAGGCGCCGAAAGTGCTCGTCGAAGCTCCATCGACTGTCGAGGACGAGTCCGAGGTACTCCAAGGAACGCCCGACGGCGATGGAAACTCCTCCGACCACCACACTCGACCCGGCAGGAGGTGCGTTCCGCGGCCCGTGAAAACACACAGCGACGGATTTGTGCAATGCAACCTCCAGCCCCAACCTTCTAATGCGCGCCACTACCTGCGCGACCCCAGCCGTTGCCAGAACACTGGCCTCCCGGTAGCTGTCGCCGCGTGCCGTTACGAGAGTGTCGTCGGCGTAACAGGTTACTTCGACACCCCGTAAGTTGGCACCGCGCAGCACCCAGTCGTAGCCGATGTTCCACAGAAGAGGTCCGAGAACCGACCCCTGAGGAACACCGCACGACACCTCCCTACGAATCCAGCCGTCGCCAGACGGGTAGCAGACGGCGCGGTCGCAGAGGTAATCCGCTACGACGCGACGCAAGTACCCGGGCACGGCGTGGAACCTCAGCGCCTCCAAAATGGTCGCCCAGGGAAGGGTGTTGAACGCGTTGGCGATATCGAGAGACACCGCCAACGCCACCCCGCCCCGAGACACCGAGGCCTCCGCCAGGGCCCTCACTCGACCGACAGCGTCGAGGGTGGACCTGCCCTTGCGGAAGCCAAATTGATGGTCGCTGAGATTCCGACCGGACTCCCCCAAGTGCTTGACGAGGCGAGCGGATAAAACCCGCTCAAAGAGCTTACCCGCCTCGTCGAGAAGCACTATCGGCCGGTATGCCGATGGCTCGGCAACCGGCCGCCCCTCCTTGCGCAACAGCACCAGTTTCCCACCCTTCCACGTCCGCGGGAACCGGCCCTGCCGCAAACAAGCGTTGAAGAGGCGCAGCACTAGAGGCTCTAAATCCCCTAGGGCCAAGGCCCAGGCGCGCCCGGGGATGCCGTCGGGTCCCGGCGCAGTGTTCTTCGACCGAAGCCGAAGCACTGCAGCCCCCAACTCACCCCCGGAGACTTCCCGTGCTGCGTCCCAACGCTCCTCCTCCACCTCTTCAGTCGCCGGCGCCATACGAGGTACCCGATGGTCGGTACCTCGAGGGAACAATGCCGTGACTACGGACTCCAGCAACGCCGGCTGGAGAGTCTTGGTCAGCGGAGGGGCCCACGGTCGAAGCTTTCGCCTCACCATCTTGTACGGCCTCCCCCACGGGTCCCTGTCCAGGGACTCCACCATCTCCGCTTCGGCCAGGTCTTTGGCTTTGGCGATGGCCGCTACGAAAGCCAGCACTGCCTCCCGATATCGAGTATAGTGCTGACTCTCAAGCTCTTGGTCTCGTCGCCGCCGCCTCCGACATCTGGTGTACTGGCGTCTGAGAGCCACGCAGGTCTCTCGGAGACGCGATAACTCCTCAGACCACCAGTACACGCCGCGCCTCGGAGTCGCGGAGCGTACGCGGGGCATCGCCGCATCGCAGATGTGCGACATGGTCTGGCCCAGACGCGCAGCTTCCGCCTCTACATTCACTGCGCCTTCCGGCGCTCCTACCCAGGCCTGGACCAGGGCAGCCTCCACCAGCACCTCCCTGTCCAGACGCTTCAGGGCCCATCGCGGGCCCTCTTCGCGCGAGGGTCGACTCGGGGCGTTCGGAGGGGCGGGGAGTGCGGAGACGTCGAACCTCACGTAGCGGTGGTCCGATAACGTCTCCACATCCTCCATCACCCGCCAGCCTCGGATACGGCGCGCCAGGGTGGGATCGGCGAACGTGATGTCGACGATCGAACCACCCTGTTGCCGCACGCACGTATGTACCGACCCGCGGTTCAGGACGACAAGACCGGACGCGACTACCCAGTCTTCGAGGAGCTCTCCACGTGCGTCCGTGGCCGGGCAACCCCAAGCCATGGATTTGGCATTAAGGTCCCCGACCACGAGGACCCGACCGGGGCCACTCCTCCCGACGAGGGCGCCGACTTCGACCAGAAACTGTTCGAAGTCGGCGACGCTGCGATTCGGAGAGAAGTAGACCCCGATCAGTGTCACGTTTCCGACGAGAGCCGAGACGTAGCCTCGACCCTTCGTCACTCCTCCGAAGACCGGGGATCCGGCCGCTGTCCGGGTCCCGATCGCCACCACACCGTCCCTGTCGCCGGCCCAGTCGTCCCCCGAAGGGACGTAGTAGGGCTCGGCGACCACGACGAGGTTTACCAACCACTCCGCTATGCTTTGGAACAATAGGTCCTGAGCCCTGGCGCAGTGGTTGATATTCGCCTGTAGAATCCGCATGGCCATCTTATTCGATGACCATGGGATCCTCTACGGGCCTGGAAGGCTGCTTTGAGGCCCTAGGACCCCTTCCAGCCTTGCCCGGCTTCCTTCCCTTCGGGGCGGGGACGCACTCCTTGGTCCCCACCCGATGCTTGGCCGGTCTGCCGGCCGCTGCGCACGTGACGCAGTGCGGCTCGGCAGAGCACTCCTGGGCCTTGTGCCCGGGCTTTCCGCACCGATAGCAGAGGTCGCTCCTGTCGACCTCCGCAGTGCACTTGGCCCTGACGTGCCCCATCTCCAGGCACCGGAAGCACCTGAGGGGCCGATCGTCCAAGACACGGACCTGCGCCGACACCCATCCGACGAGAAGTCTACCGCCGCCGGACACCTTCTTGGCCGCCGCGACCGGGCAACGAACCCACGCAGCACCGAGGCCACCGGCGCCGACGGTGACAGCCCCGCACCGGACTTCGTCGACGTCGCACCCACCAATCCTAGCGACGGCCGTAGCCACGTCGACGCTGGACACGGAGTCGTCCAGTCCCGAAATGCGCATTTCTGCGCACTTCGTGGGTCTAGAGACCCTGACCTGCCCTGCGGGCAGTGACTCTCTCAGCTTGTTAGCGAGAGAGTCCGCCATACCCCCGGTATTCGCTCCGGGCAGTTCCAGGATGCGGCCACCAGTGACCGCCTTCCTAAACCTTAGGTCTCTTATACCCAGGTCGGCCAGGTTGACCTTCTGCTTCGCCTCCGCCAAGACCTGGGCGTAAGTCACGCCATTGGCCTCGGCTTCGGGATGCAGGGTCAATACCACAGCCGTGGATCGTTCTGCCCGGAGCTTTCTTTTGGGAGCGGTCCCTGGCTTCTGCGACTGCGGTTTAGACCGCGATGCAGAAGGTCCAGCAGGGCCCTTTCCCTGTCCCTTCTTGGGTGGCTTTGCCGCTTTTGGCTTCGCCTGAGGCTTGGTAGCCTTAGGCTTTGCCTGCGGCTGAGCCGCTTTTGGCTTCGCCTGAGGCTCGGTAGCCTTCGGCTTTGCCTGCGGCTGAGCCGCTTTTGGCTTCGCCGTCGCTCCCGTAGACTTCTTCTGCGCCGACCCGCTGGGGCCCGCAGAGGGTGGGGCGGCGGTCTTAACAGACTCTGTGGTCTGCACCGCCTCCCGCCTCTTGTCGGCCGCCAGCGGAGGCCGAAGCCTCGTCTCCGGGAGGAGCCGGTCCTCTATGGAGGCCAGTCGGGCGTTCACCATGGTCCCCACCTGGGACATGACCGCCCGACAGATCTCCTCCAGCGAGGTTGTCTGAGGCTGCGTTGCAGGGGACGCAGCCTCCGTCAATCCGGTGGGAGTGGGCGCCGGACAACCCTGCTTCCGTGCCCTCTCCATGTCCTCACGCAACGTGGACATCTCCTTGCGGAGAGTGTCCATCTCGGCCTGCAGGCGAGCATTGTCCGCCTGCAGCCGTCGTGTCTCTTCCGTGAGAGTCCGCGACCCCAGGACTTCCACGGCCTCGGCTATTGAAGCCACCGCGTCCTTAAGCTCGCGGACTATGGTCCCCTTCAGGTTTTTGGACTTTGTGGCTATTTTCGCAATAATAGCCAAGTCCTCTACGACCTGCTGCTTGCTCAGGGCCGTGGACCTATTGCTGGGTCCGACGCCCGACTCCGATACCTGCCCCGAGGTCGACGCTAGTTCAGCGGCTCGCTGTTCCCGCCTCTTGCGAGTGACGGCGACGCTCTTCTCCAGGTCTTCCTCTACCAACGCCTTGAACTCTTCCCGCTTTGCAGCGAGAAGCGCCCTTTTGGCATCGGCCAAACCTACATACTCCCCCGTCGTCGGGGGCCGCCCTCTGCCTCTTGTCGCAGACGCAGACCGCTCCGAATCCTCGTCGTCGGACAGCTCCAACTCGGGGTTCGGGCGTCGCCTCTTGCGCCAAAGTTTCCCGCCCGTAGCGGGGCTTTGGGACCGTCCAGTGGCAAAGCTGCAGTCCGAGTCCATGTCCTCGTCCTGCCGCCCCGCACTTGACTCCCTACTAGTGACGCTCCTCGTCATCCGCCTCTCCTTATTCTCTCCCCTCCTCGTCCTCCTCTCCTCTCCCTCAACGTCGTTTTTGTTTGTAAGAATTTCCATAGCAAATCCCACGAGTACTGAGGAATAGTAAGTCAACCCCGGCAGAGCCTCTTGCCCGGGTAACCCTAATACACCTGGAAGGTCGGGTGGTATTCCAGGGTTGTGCGCTAGCGGCTGATGAACTCCCCAGCCTCTCTTACGAGCACCCCGACGTCACGCAACGAAACGCCGAGAATTGAGGATTTTTTAAAGAGGTTTACTCCTCGCGGTCCGGCCAATTAAGGCAAGACCCTCGCTCCCCTACAGGCTGCTTCACATGACCGCCACACCTGCAGGAGTTTACGACTCGACGGTGGCAAAAAATGCCTGTCCGGCTGCACAGTTAAGTACCCACCGGACTCGCCGACCGACCGGCAACAGGGCCACCGCTAACGACGGCCACTGATCCGGACATGCCCTCGACCATTCGCCACTGGCATCGGGTCCGGGCCAAAACACCCCTTAAACTAGAACTAGCTACTTCTAACTACCGCTAACTACTTCTAGCTACGGCTTCCCAGATCCATTCGCCACCGAGCACGTTGATGAACACCACACCGGCAACCGGCATCGGGATCGGTCCGCCGCTAGCCAGACAGAGGTATCTATCGCACAGCCAGCTCTGCCGGAGGCAGGAGGACCGGGACCGACACCCTAGTCTAGCTACCTAACTACTAAAGCCACAAACTAGACTACCTATGGCCTCCGCATTCGAGCAAGTTGGATAATCCAAACCGGGCTCACTGCGGGTCAGCCGGGCCAACACTAGAATCAAGCTTAAGCACCGCTACGAACTAGTACTACTACTATGCCAAGCCTCTAACTAGACTACCTATGGCCGCTCGCCCGGAAGCGAACGACCGGGCCTAAAACTAGTGAAGCATGGGCAGCAGCACTACGCCCCAAACCTACAACCCTCGAGAGCAGCGCAAGCACCACCCCCAAGAGACCGGCCGTAAGGTTCGACCCACCTCTGCGTGGGTCTTAACTCCGTCCACAGCGGACCCGCGAACAAGCCCGCTGCAGGGAGAGACGGGACCCCGTATCCCAATACCCCGAGACCGAGCGCCGAAACACTCACTAAGGGGTACCGGGCCCCCCCGACCAGCCAGGAGCAATCACTCAAGGTCTGGCCTCCCATCGACTGCCCCAGAAGGAGGCAGCCGAAAACACCTCCCCACGCTAGCCAAGAACCTCCGTTCTGATCGCCACGGACACGAAGACCATGAAAACCAGACCAAGGCACCTTGGTAGCGTTTCGTCGGCTATGTTCCTCATAGCCGACCCCCGCGCTGGACATTAGCAGACGGCTAACACGATCCCGAAAGACCGCATTAACCGTCCCCCAGGGAGCACCGGCCCGTACCGCTTCCAATCCCGCCGGACGAGTCCGGACAACACTGGTAGCGCACGGGCACACGAGGAGGTTTCCAGCATGGCTCCCCAACCTAACCTTTTTTTTTTTTTTTTTTTTACGTGGGGAAATCCAGGACGGATACCCGGCCGCCTTGGGGGAGACGACCTGGTTATGCCGGGCTCTAACCGGCTAAAACCCCACGGTGTCCTTCTCGTCGCCATATGCCGGGGTCACGGGAACATCCAATTGGCAATCGTCCGCGACCCGGCGACAAGGCGGTCTCACCAGACCCCTGCTCGGTTGGAGTGGAGGACAGATGGTCGCCCATCCACTGCGCAACAATTGGTCAGAGTAGCGTGAAAGAACACGCCCACGACTACTCGGGCTAGTCAGATGGGTGAGGGACTCCCCCGAGTCCACCACCCACTAGCAAATGTTAGGGAGGAAGTTGACGGATAAAAGCCTCCCTCCTGCGTCCCCTTTTGCGGCGACGGATGTCAAGCGAACTTGTTGCCTCTCGTATTCTTTCCGCATTCTCTTTCTGTAGTATAACTTGCTCACAGAAGAGGCTAACGGCATCCCAAGAACCCTTGCTCTCAACCATTTTCCGAACCACTGTGGGCAAAGAGAAGTCCGGTCCTATAATGGTACTTAGCGCCGCTCGCTCTGTATCCCAAGCTGGACAAGTTTGCAGTGTGTGCTGAGACGTGTCAATTGGGCAACTGTCGCAATGGTGACAGACAGCGGTCGGCTCTCGACCTGCCACCCTGTGCAGGTACTCACCGAAACAGCCATGTCCGGTGAGGACCTGCGTAATCCGGAACGACAGGGAACCGTGGCGTCTCTTCAGCCATTGGTGAAACACTGGAAGGACTGCCTCAATAGTCTTTATACCTGCGCTGGGTTCTGCAAGCCTTTCTTCCCAGGTTCTGTTAAGGTGACGCATAATCTGTCGTCGCATTCTATCCCCTAGCTTTGGTCGCAAACCTTGGGCCAGCGCCTCCCCACGTTGATGAAACATCTTCGTGAGGGCTCTCGCTTCGAGGTCCCAAGGCAGTAAATTGGCCAGGAGGCAGGCCGCCTCGTATGAAACAGTGCGGTAGCCACGAATCAACCTGATCGCCATAGCTCTTTGCGGTTTGCGCAAGAGAGCTATATTCCGGCTATTCAGGGATTCGGACCACACTGGCGCTCCATACAAGGCCATCGACTTAACGACCCCGGCGTATAGACGCCTGCTCAGTGCATTGGGCCCTCCCAGGTTAGGAAGCAGTCTTCCAAACGCCGCTGATGCACCCAACAGTTTTGGGGCGAGTTGTTCAAAGTGAGCGGTGAACTTCCATCTGCTATCGAGGACGAGACCGAGATATCTCATCGTCGACCCGATGCAGATGCGAGTACCACCCACTATGATGCTGTCCGCTAAAGAATGCAAGTTGCGCGTTCCGTGGAAGCAAACGGCTTCCGACTTGTTTAAGGCCACCTCAAGGCCAAGCCGACGAATACGCCTCACAACGTGCTCCACTCCGACCGTGGCTAAGATGGAAGCTTGTCTAGGAGTGTCGGCGCGTACTGTGATTAAGGTGTCATCAGCGTAGCATGTCATACTGATGCCCCTAATATTACCTCCACGCAGGACCCAGTCATATCCGATATTCCACAAGAGTGGCCCGAGAACCGACCCCTGTGGAACACCGCATGTCATCTGTCGTCTTTTTGAACCCTTCTGAGTCGGATAGGTAACGTAACGCCCGGACAGGTAGTCGCCGACAATGCGTCTGAGGTAAGGAGGAACACAATGGTATTTAAGAGCTTCCCTGATGCAACTCCAGGGTAAACTATTAAAAGCGTTTGCGATGTCCAGAGACACCGCCAAGACAACCTGCCCATTGTTTACTGCATTCTCTGCCTCACATTTTACCCGAAGGATAGCATCCACCGTCGATTTACCACGGCGGAAACCGAATTGGTTTTCTGATAAATCCGGACCAGTGATTTGGAGGTGGCTGACTATCCTATCGGCAATAATGCGCTCGAGTAATTTGCCGATCTCGTCGAGCAAGACTATGGGGCGATAAGCCGAGGGTGATTCGGCCGGACGTCCTTCTTTTTGGAGGAGTACCAGACGGCCTGTCTTCCACTGTCGCGGAAATTGCGACAGCGTTAGGCAGGCATCCAGAAGACTCCTCAGTCGTTGGTCGAGCTCTCCCAGAGCGAGTCCTAGTACCCGTCCAGGAATTCCGTCGGGGCCGGGAGCAGTATTCTTGGCCTTAAGCCGATCTACCGCTGCACCGATCTCCCTTTCGGTCACCCTGGGTATTTCGGACTCCTCAGTTAACGCCGTTGGAAAACCCATCTGCGGTGAGGGGAATTCCTCCTTCTGCGGAAATAGTTCTTCCACAACGCGGTCTAAGAGCACGGGTTGGAGAGTCTGTGTTAGGGGGGGAGCCGTGGGTCTAAGTTTGCCGCACACCAACCTGTACGGCCGTCCCCAGGGATCTCTGTCTACAGATTCCAACAATTCTGCTCTGGCTGTATCCTTGGAGCGGTTAATAGCCTCCTTGAGCGCATCTTTTGAAGATGTATAGTTAGAGTATAACTCCGCCTCAAGATCCAGATTTCTGCGCTTGCGTCTGCGGCTATGGGTGTACTGGCGTCTCGCTGACACGCAAGAGATGCGTAGCTGCCCGATTTCCGCGGTCCACCAGTAGACCTGCTTAAGGGGAGGATTAAGCTTGGCGCGAGGCATGGACGCATCGCATATGTGCGTCAGTGCACTCCGAAACCAATCCGCTTCTTCCTCAACCACTACTGGCTGTTCAGGCATAGGCAACCAGGTTTGAAGAACTGCCGCCTCAGTAACCATGCTCCTGTCTAGGCGCTTTAGCTGCCATCTTGGACCGTCCCTGATGACTGTCTGGTTGCGTTGGTGTTGGGTGACAGAGGAGAAGGAAACCTCGAACCGGATATATCGGTGATCCGATAGTGTTTCGATATCCTCGAGGACCCTCCAATCTTTGACACAGCTTGCCAATGCAGGACTCGCGAATGAGACATCCACAACCGAACCTCCTTGCGACCGCACGCATGTGTATACTGATCCTCTGTTCAAGGTGATCAGCCCAGCAGCCGGCAGCCACTCCTCCAAGAGCTCGCCTCTCGCGTCTGTAACAGTACATCCCCATGCTCTAGACTTTGCATTTAAGTCACCGGCAACTAACATTTGACATGGATAGAATTGTCCTATGATGGTACCAATCTCCGTCACAAATGCCTCAAACTCCGTTAAAGGTCGGTTCGGTGAAAAGTATGCACCAACGATGGTGATGTTATTTAAGGTGGCCACGACGAAACCGTTTCCCTTAACAAGTCTTGTAAAAGACAGTGGTGGAGCTGCGAAAATTGCCACTATTCCATCCCGGTCACCAACCCAATTTGTTCTAGACGGGATGAAATAGGGTTCGGATATGATTGCCACCTGTATCGACCACTCTGCCAGGCTCTGGAGAAGCAGGTCCTGGGCTCTGGCACAGTGGTTGATATTACTCTGGAGAAACGACAGTCGAGACATTACTGTTGTTCTCCTCGCACCGTCTCTACCCCTGGTTTCGCTCTAAAGGGTTGGGGCGTAGTTTTCTTTAATCTAGACTTATCTAGACAGGAACTACTTCCTACCATATGCTGCGCAGGTCTATGGGAGTCTGCACAGAGTGCACAGTGAGGTGCTGCCGTACAAGAATTGGCTTTATGCCCTGGCAGGCAACAACGGTAACAGAGACCGCTGCGATCGACCGCAGAAGTACATACACCGCTCAAGTGCCCTGTTTCAAAGCAGCGGTGACAGCGTCTCACTCTTGTCGCTAAGAGCTTTACCCGTGCAGAGACCCAGCCAATAAGCAGTCGTCCGCTTTGGGTAACTTTCTTAGCCGCGACAACTGGGCAACGCAACCAGATTGTGTACAGTCCATTGTTGCCCATACGAATGTTGCCAGCATTGATATGATCTTTCGAGCATCCTCCCTTGTTGGCAATAGCTGTGACAACTTCCTCCTTTGTGACGGAGTCGTCCAGATCCGAAATACGTAACTCTGCGCATTTCGTTACCCTGGACACTCTAACGTCATCTTTGTTGAGGGCAATTTCCAGCCGTTTTGCCATTTCGTCGGCCTTTTCGCCGCTGGCTGCTCCGGGAATTTCCAGTATTCTGGCTCCCGTTGCAGTCTTTCGAACTCGAAAGGAGGAAAGTCCAAGTTCTGCAATGTTCATTGTTTTGGCCTGACGTAAAACACTGGCATATGTCACTCCTCTCTCTTCGGCTCGAGGCTGCAGGGTTAGAACGATTGCAGCCGAGCGAGGAGGTCGCAGAATCTTATGCTTCTCTTTTCCCTTGCCTGAAGCAACACCTCCCTTAGTTCTGCGTCTTTTAACTTCAACCCACTCACCCTCTTTGTGACCCGGAATTGTGGTGGAAGTTTCCGAGCGCTCTTTCATTAGTGAGGATGTGCCAGCCTTGCTCTGCATTCCACTAGTCCGCGTTGAATTGGCTTTTCCCTTTTCCTTACGCTTGCGATTAGTCGGTCGTACCACGTTATGCTGAGAAGCTGTTGTCTCTGGCGACTGCTCGGTAGAAACAGCGACCATTTGACTGGGAGTAGGCATTCCCTTTCGTTTCTCTACTCTATTACCAGTTAACAGCCGTGGTTGGGTGGTTCCTTCCTGCACTGAAGCCTCTACCCTCTTCTCAGGTACCAGGAACGAACGGGCTGTTGACATTTCCATCTGGAGCCTATTCTCAAAAGCCTCGAGCCGTGAATTTATTACAGCACCGACTTGAGCCATTATGGTGTCGGAGAGTAATCCTATGTCGAAATTGGGGCTATTCGACGCACCTGCCACTTGGACTTCTTGCAGACGAGGAGTACATTCGGTTGCTGCTCGGAGCTGAGCAACCTCCTTTTTAAGCTCCGTGAGCTCACCTTGTAAGCGGGCATTGTCTGCTTGTAGTTTTCGCGTCTCCTCGGTCGCGTTGCTTTCTGCGATACTTTCTACAAAGCCTCTTATAGACGAAGCGGCATCTTTCAGGGCCCTTTGAAAAGTGCCCTTAAGATTTTTGGACTTCGTCGCCACATTAGAGACAATATCCAGCTGTTCCTCCACTAGCTTATGAAGATCGATCACTTTATCAATGCCGGGTGATGTCCGCGGCACACGTCTGAATTGTTGGCGTTCACGAATCCTCTCATGTAATTCCCTCTCTACCTCCATCTCCATTTCCTTTCTTTGGAGTCTGAGGTAATCCTCCTTGGCCTTTTTCAGACCCACGTATTGGCCTGTGGTAGGAGGACGACCTCTCCCTCTCTTTGGAGTTACAAGCTTTTTAGCTGTTAGCACCCTCTCTTCGCTCGAACGTTCATTCGAGTCTGAACGGCTCCTCTCCTTGGAGCAGGGCCTTGTTTTGCTGCATGATAACGGGGTCGGGGACTCCCTTGAACCAGCCGTTATCATGCTGGAGTCCGATTCTTCGGAATTAGAAATTTGGCGATCTTTTCCCCCCCCAGAATACGAGGGGAAGACGGAGGCCGAAGCGTCCGTGAGGGATTGCCCGGCGGCATAGCGGCCGGAACCCTCCTGGGGTAAATTTCTATTTAGATTCGCCTTCATTTTTATTATCCTTTAAAGGGTGAGGTCCCTGGGGGCGCCCTCGCCATTACGCAACCCTTTGGCAGGCGCCAGACCTTAGGGTTGACATAAAACAAACAACTCAAAAAACATAGACAAGACATTCTCAACACAGAACAATAGCGACAAAAGACTGAACGAACAAAGACGAACACAACATTTCCCCCCCAAATTGTCAGCTATGTACCAGGCATGAACCCCATAGCTGACATCCCCCGCGCTGGACATTAGCAGACGGCTAACGCGATCCCGAAAGACCGCATTAACCGTCCCCCAGGGAGCACCGGCCCGTACCGCTTCCAATCCCGCCGGACGAATCCGGACAACATTTCCCCAACCTTTTTTTTTTTTTTTTTTTTTTTTTTTTTTTTTTTTCGTCTGGAACCCTCATGGGTTCCACCGCATTCCAGGGGAGCGGAAGGCGGTGGGTATGTGAGACTCCTACTCACTAAACCAGACGGTCAACACATCGCCGTATGGAGGAGCGCCACGGGAACGCCGAAGCATACATCCGCGTTGCTCCAACGGCAGGCAACGCCAAGAAGGCGGCCACCACCCCCCCAAATGGAGCGGCGCAAACTGTTGACCGGGATGCGCCCCACTCCGATGGTCGGCTTGTTTTGTGGCGAGGAGCTCCCCTGCTCCCCGCCCAAGCCGACCGAGCCAGATCGTTTTGGACGACCTTTATCTCCGAGCCGACGGCAAGCCGCCGAGCTCAGAATCAAGGAAGTCCGATCCGACTCATACCCACTAGAGCCCCGGCCCCGAGATGGGACCGTGGCGAGTGGCGGACTTCGCAGCCCACCACCCGTACCGGGGGCTACGGCGGCAGACGGCGCTCGTGAGCGACACGCCTGCGCCCCACCCTCCTCCGGCGCATCGGTAGAGCGGCTCCGTCCTCCTCCCTGAGCCTCTCCGCCGCCTCCTTCTGCGACATCACGACCTCGCAGAAGGAACGCACCGCACCCCACGCCTCTTCGCTCGAGACCATGGCCTTGACCACGGCCGGGAGCGCGAGGTCCGACCCGATGGAAGCCACGAGTGTAGCACGCGGCTCCGCCCAATGCGGGCACGAAGCCAGCGTGTGCTGCGCCGTATCCTCGGCGCAGCCGCACTCGTGGCACATCATCGTGGGCTCACGACCCGCCACCCTAAACAGATACCTCCCGAAGCATCCGTGCCCCGAAAGGATCTGCGTCAGGTGGAAGGTCATCACCCCGTGCCTGCGACCAACCCAGTCCGAAAGGATGGGACCGATCGCCAGGGCAGTCGATTTACCAGCGCTGGGCACTCTGAGCCTCTCTCGCCATGTGACGAGCAGCTCCTCCTGCGCCCTGCGCCTCCAATCAGACTCCCCACCCTCCCCCCGAAGACGGGCATCCCTCCTCCGTCGATACGCCTCCGCCAGCGTCAAAGCGTCCAGGTCCCACGGTGGGGTCCCGGCCAGAGCGCAGGCCGCCTCGCACGAGATGGTGCGATACCCTCGGATCACCCTGACAGCCATGACCCTCTGCGCTCTGCACAAGAGGGCCCGGTTGCGGGAGTCGAGGCTATCGGCCCATATTGGTGCCCCGTAGAGCGCCATGGACTTTACCACCCCGGTGTACAGACGCCGGCAGCTCAGGCTCGGTCCCCCGACATTTGGGAGGACGCGACACATCGCTCCGGCTGCCCTAACTAGCTTCGGCGCTAGGCGCCGAAAGTGCTCGTCAAAGCTCCATCGACTGTCGAGGACGAGTCCAAGGTACTCCAAGGAACGCCCGACGGCGATGGAAACTCCTCCGACCACCACACTCGATCCGGCAGGAGGTGCGTTCCGCGGCCCGTGAAAACACACGGCGACGGATTTGTGCAATGCAACCTCCAGCCCCAACCTTCTAATGCGCGCCACTACTTGCGCGACCCCAGCAGTTGCCAGAACACTGGCCTCCCGGTAGCTGTCGCCGCGTGCCGTTACGAGAGTGTCGTCGGCGTAACAGGTTACTTCGACACCCCGTAAGTTGGCACCGCGCAGCACCCAGTCGTAGCCGATGTTCCACAGAAGAGGTCCGAGAACCGACCCCTGAGGAACACCGCACGACACCTCCCTACGAATCCAGCCGTCGCCAGACGGGTAGCAGACGGCGCGGTCGCAGAGGTAATCCGCTACGACGCGACGCAAGTACCCGGGCACGGCGTGGAACCTCAGCGCCTCCAAAATGGTCGCCCAGGGAAGGGTGTTGAACGCGTTGGCGATATCGAGAGACACCGCCAACACCACCCCGCCCCTAGACACCGAGGCCTCTGCCAGGGCTCTCACCCGACCGACAGCGTCGAGGGTGGATCTGCCCTTCCGGAAGCCAAATTGATGGTCGCTGAGATCCCGACCGGACTCCCCCAAGTGCTTGACGAGGCGAGCGGATAAGACCCGCTCAAAGAGCTTACCCGCCTCGTCGAGAAGCACTATCGGCCGATATGCCGATGGCTCGGCAGCCGGCCGCCCCTCCTTGCGCAACAACACCAGTTTCCCAATCTTCCACGTCCGCGGGAACCGGCCCTGCCGCAAGCAAGCGTTGAAGAGGCTCAGCACTAAAGGCTCTAAAGGCCCTATAGCCAAGGCCCAGGCGCGCCCGGGGATGCCGTCGGGTCCCGGCGCAGTGTTCTTCGACCGAAGCCGAAGCGCTGCAGCCCCCAACTCACCTACGGAGACATCCCGTGCTGCGTCCCAACGCTCATCCTCTACCGCCTCAGTCACCGGCGCCATACGAGGTACCCGATGGTCGGTACCTCGAGGGAACAATGCCGTGACTACGGACTCCAGCAACTCCGGCTGGAGAGTCTTGGTCAGCGGGGGGGCCCACGGTCGAAGCTTTCGCCTCACCATCTTGTACGGCCTCCCCCACGGATCCCTGTCCAGGGATTCCACCATCTCCGCTTCGGCCAGGTCTTTGGCTTTGGCGATGGCCGCTACGAAAGCCAGCACTGCCTCACGATATCGAGTATAGTGCTGACTCTCAAGCTCTTGGTCCCGTCGCCGCCGCCTCCGACATCTGGTGTACTGGCGCCTGAGAGCCACGCAGGTCTCTCGGAGCCGCGATAGCTCCTCAGACCACCAGTAAACGCCGCGCCTCGGAGTCGCGGAACGTACGCGGGGCATCGCCGCATCGCAGATGTGCGACATGGTCTGGCCCAGACGCACAGCTTCCGCCTCTACATTCAAAGCGCCTTCCGGCGCTCCTACCCAGGCCTGGACCAGGGCAGCCTCCACCAGCGCCTCCCTGTCCAGACGCTTCAGAGCCCATCGCGGGCCCTCCTCGCGCGAGTGTCGACTCGGGGCACTCGGCGGGGCGGGGAGTGCGGAGACGTCGAACCTCACGTAGCGGTGGTCCGACAACGTCTCCACATCCTCCATCACCCGCCAGCCTCGGATACGGCGCGCCAGGGTGGGATCGGCGAACGTGATGTCAACGATCGAACCACCCTGTTGCCGCACGCACGTATGTACCGACCCGCGGTTCAGGACGACAAGACCGGACGCGACTACCCAGTCTTCGAGGAGCTCTCCACGTGCGTCCGTGGCCGGGCAACCCCAAGCCATGGATTTGGCATTCAGGTCGCCGACCACGAGGACCCGACCGGGGCCACTCCTCCCGACGAGGGCACCGACTTCGACCAGAAACTGTTCGAAGTCGGCGACACTGCGATTCGGAGAGAAGTAGACCCCGATCAGTGTCACGTTTCCGACGAGAGCCGAGACGTAGCCTCGACCCTTCGTCACTCCTCCGAAGACCGGGGATCCGGCCGCTGTCCGGGTCCCGATCGCCACCACACCGTCCCTGTCGCCGGCCCAGTCGTCCCCCGAAGGGACGTAGTAGGGCTCGGCGATCACGACGACGTTCACCAACCACTCCGCCATGCTTTGGAACAATAGGTCCTGAGCCCTGGCGCAGTGGTTGATATTCGCCTGTAGAATCCGCATGGCCATCTTATTCGATGACCATGGGATCCTCTACGGGCCTGGAAGGCTGCTTTGAGGCCCTAAGACCTCTGCCAGCCTTGCCCGGCTTCCTTCCCTTCGGGGCGGGGACGCACTCCTTGGTCCCCACCCGATGCTTGGCCGGTCTGCCGGCCGCTGCGCATGTGACGCAGTGCGGCTCGGCAGAGCACTCCTGGGCCTTGTGCCCGGGCCTTCCGCACCGATAGCAGAGGTCGCTCCTGTCGACCTCCGCAGTGCACTTGGTCCTGACGTGCCCCATCTCCAGGCACCGGAAGCACCTGAGGGGCCGATCGTCCAAGACGCGGACCTGCGCCGACACCCAACCGACGAGGATCCTGCCGCCGCCGGACACCTTCTTGGCCGCTGCGACCGGGCAACGAACCCACGCAGCACCGAGGCCACCGGCGCCGACGGTGACAGCCCCACACCGGACTTCGTCGACGTTGCACCCACCAACCCGTGCGACGGCCGTAGCCACGTCAACGCTGGACACGGAGTCGTCCAGTCCCGAAATGCGCATTTCTGCGCACCTCGTGGGTCTAGAGACCCTGACCTGCCCTTCGGGCAGTGACTCTCTCAGCTTTTTAGCGAGAGAGTCCGCCATACCCCCGGTATTCGCTCCGGGCAGTTCCAGGATGCGGCCACCAGTGACCGCCTTCCTGAACCTTAGGTCCTTAATACCAAGGTCGGCCAGGTTGACCTTCTGCTTCGCCTCCGCCAAGACCTGGGCGTAAGTGACGCCAGTGGCCTCGGCTTCGGGATGCAGAGTCAATACCACAGCCGTGGATCGTTCTGCCCGGAGCTTTCTTTTGGGAGCGGTCCCTGGCTTCTGCGACTGCGGTTTCGACCGCGATGCAGAAGGTCCAGCAGGGCCCTTTCCCTGTCCCTTCTTGGCCGGCTTTGCCGCTTTCGCCTGAGGCTCGGTAGCCTTCGGCTTTGCCTGCGGCTGAGCCGCTTTTGGCTTCGCCTGAGGCTCGATAGCCTTCGGCTTTGCCTGCGGCTGCGCCTCTTTTTGCTTCGCCTTCGCTCCCTTAGGCTTCTTCTGCGCCGACCCGCTGGGGCCCGCAGAGGGTGGGGCGGCGGTCTTAGCTGACTCAGTGGTCTGCACCGCCTCCCGCCTCTTGTCGGCCGCCAGCGGAGGCCGAAGCCTCGTCTCCGGGAGGAGCCGGTCCTCTATGGAGGCCAGTCGGGCGTTCACCATGGTCCCCACCTGGGACATGACCGCCCGACAGATCTCTTCCAGCGAGGCTGTCTGAGGCTGCGTTGCAGGGGTCGCAGCCTCCGTCAATTCGGTGGCAGAGGGCGCCGGACAACCCTGCTTCCGTGCCTTCTCCATGTCTCCTCTTAATGTGGACATCTCCTTGCGGAGAGTGTCCATCTCGGCTTGCAGGCGAGCATTGTCCGCCTGCAGCCGCCGCGTCTCTTCAGTGAGAGTCCGCGATCCCAAGACTTCCACGGCCTCGGCTATTGAAGCCACCGCGTCCTTAAGCTCGCGGACTATGGTCCCCTTCAGGTTTTTGGACTTTGTGGCTATTTTCGCAATAATAGCCAAGTCCTCTACGACCTGCTGCTTGCTCAGGGCCGTGGACCTATTGCTGGGTCCGACGCCCGACTCCGATACCTGCCCCGAGGTCGAAGCTAGTTCAGCGGCTCGCTGTTCCCGCCTCTTGCGAGTTACAGCGACGCTCTTCTCTAGCTCTTCCTCTACCAACGCCTTGAACTCTTCCCGCTTTGCAGCGAGAAGAGCTCTTTTGGCATCGGCCAAACCTACGTACTCCCCCGTCGTCGGGGGCCGCCCTCGGCCTCTTGACGCAGACGCAGACCGCTCCGAATCCTCGTCGTCGGACAGCTCCAACTCGGGGTTCGGGCGTCGCCTCTTGCGCCAAAGCTTCCCGCCCGTAGCGGGACTTTGGGACCGTCCAGTTGCGAAGCTGCAGTCGGAGTCCATGTCCTCGTCCTGCCGCCCCGCACTAGACTCCCTACTCGTGACGCTCCTCGTCACCTGCCTCTCCTTATTCTCTCCCCTCCTCGTCCTCCTCTCCTCTCTCTCAACGTCGTTTTTGTGTTTAAGATTTTCCATAACAAATCCCACGAGTATTGAGGAACTAAATTGTCAGCCCCGGCAGAGACTCTTGCCCGGGTAACCCTAATACACCTGGAAGGTCGGGTGGTATTCCAGGGTTGTGCGCTAGCGGCTGATGAACTCCCCAGCCTCTCTTTCGAGCACCCCGACGTCACGCAACGAAACGCCGAGAATTGAGGATTTTTTATAGAGGTTTACTCCTCGCGGTCGGGCCAATTAAGGCAAGACCCTCGCTCCCCTGCAGGCTGCTTCACATGACCGCCACACCTGCAGGAGTTTACGACTCGACGATGGCAAAAAATGCCCGTCCGGCTGCACAGTTAAGTACCCACCGGACTCGCCGACCGACCGGCAACAGGGCCACCGCTAACGACGGCCACTGATCCGGACATGCCCTCGACCATTCGCCACTGGCATCGGGTCCGGGCCAAAACACCCCTTAAACTAGAACTAGCTACTTCTAACTACCGCTAACTACTTCTAGCTACGGCTTCCCAGATCCATTCGCCACCGAGCACGTTGATGAACACCACACCGGCAACCGGCATCGGGATCGGTCCGCCGCTAGCCAGACAGAGGTATCTATCGCACAGCCAGCTCTGCCGAAGGCAGGAGGACCGGGACCGACACCCTAGTCTAGCTACCTAACTACTAAAGCCACAAACTAGACTACCTATGGCCTCCGCATTCGAGCAAGTTGGAAAATCCAAACCGGGCTCACTGCGGGTCAGCCGGGCCAACACTAGAAGCAAGCTTAAGCACCACTACGAACTAGTACTACTACTATGCCAAGCCTCTAACTAGACTACCTATGGCCGCTCGCCCGGAAGCGAACGACCGGGCCTAAAACTAGTGAAGCATGGGCAGCAGCACTACGCCCCAAACCTACAACCCTCGAGAGCAGCGCAAGCACCACCCCCAAGAGACCGGCCGTAAGGTTCGACCCACCTCTGCGTGAGTCTTAACTCCGTCCACAGCGGACCCGCGAACAAGCCCGCTGCAGGGAGAGACGGGACCCCGCATCCCAATACCCCGAGACCGAGCGCCGAAACACTCACTAAGGGGTACCGGGCCCCCCCGACCAGCCAGGAGCAATCACTCAAGGTCTGGCCTCCCATCGACTGCCCCAGAATGAGGCAGCCGAAAACACCTCCCCACGCTAGCCAAGAACCTCCGTTCTGATCGCCACGGACACGAAGACCATGAAAACCAGACCAAGGCACCTTGGTAGCGTTTCGTCAGCTATGTCCCTCATAGCTGACCCCCGCGCTGGACATTAGCAGACGGCTAACGCGATCCCGAGAGACCGCATTAACCGTCCCCCAGGGAGCACCGGCCCGTACCGCTTCCAATCCCGCCGGACGAATCCGGACAACATTGGTAGCGGACGGGCACACGAGGAGGTTTCCAGCATGGCCCCCCAACATTTCCCCAACCTAACCTAACCTAACCTAACCTAACCTAACCTAACCTAACCTAACCTAACCTAACCTAACCTAACCTTTTTTTTTTTTTTTTTTTTTTTTTTTTTTAACGTCTGGAACCCATCATGGGTCCCACCGCATTCCAGGGGAGGAAGGCGTTGGGTATGTGAGACTCCTACTCACTAAACCAGACGGTTGCCGACGCCGTCATGATGGGACACCGCGGGAACGCTTGCGCATACAACCACGGCGCCCCGACGGACACCACGTAGAGGGTACCTCGCAACGAGAGGCCCCCTCCATAGTCGGCAGGCTTGATAGATCGCGGGGGGGTCCCCTCCCCCCCACCCAAGCCCACCTTAAGAAGAAGGCCGAAGCCCTCTTCTAGCCAGGCCCGGTCCGGAACCCAAACGCCCGGGGGAGTCTATGCTCAACCCCAAGACGCCTGGGGACCTCGTCCAGGCCCAGCTCCCTCGGCGGTGATCTCCCCGAAGGAAGACCACCGTTCGGACTCCACATGAGCGGAGAGTCAAGCACGACCCGGCTGGCTGACAGGGCCGAAACTGCCAACGGACCGCCGCCGCGCAAGACCACCACTCAAAGAGGGAGCCCGACCTCGAACCCGACAGGCCTCTACCGCCGAACACGGTGGTCAACCGAGTCCAGCAAGAAAGAGGCATAAGTCGGGGACCCACCAAGCCGGGACTAACGATCGCCGAGCAAGACCGTGGTGTCACGCTCCACGAAGGTTAATCCGGGCACCATCTTTTGCAAGGGGAAACAACCGTCCGAACCGCTCCTTAGAGAGCGACTCGAAAGGAAGAACCCCAAGCCCTATCCGCCCCAAAAACCCCGCAACCACGAAGCCACCCGAAGGTCAACTCTGCAAACAGAGGAGTACCCGGAATGACCCTGCGGCTGTCCCCCGGAAAAGAGGGCCTGTGCCCTCCCACCGAAACGCCCAGGCCCACTTTCCAACGGCTGAGGCCGAAGGAAAGGGACCCGGATCCGCCGCCGCAGACGGACCACCCCTAAGGGCAGACCGCCGCGTGAACCCCCCAACCTAACCTAACCTTTTTTTTTTTTTTTTTTTTTTTTTTTTTTTTTTTTTTTTTTTTTTTTTTTACGTGGGGAAATCCAGGACGGATACCCTGTCGCCTCGGGGGAGGCGACCTGGTTATGCCGGGCTCTAACCGGCTAAAACCCCACGGTGTCCCTCTCGTCGACATGTGCCGGGGTCACGGGAACATCCAGACTGGCAATCTTCCGCGACCCGGCGACGATGCGGTCTCAACAGACCCCTGCTCGTTTTAGGTGGAGGACAGATGATCGTCCTTCTACACTCATCGGGTCAGAGTGGCGTGCAGGAACACGCCCACGCCTACTCGGGCTAGTTTTGAAAGGCTGATGAACCCCCCCGAGTCCATCAGCCTCTAGCCTGTGTTAGGGAGGAAGATGATGGCGTATAAACGCCTCCCTTCTGCGTCCTCTTCTTCGGCTACGGATGTCTAAAGAACTCATTGCTTCTCTTACTCTCTCCGCCTCTTCTTTCTTTTTCATGACTTGCTCACAAAATTGTTGGACAGCTATCCATGAACGCCTGTCTTCCGTCATGTTTCGGATCACAGCTGTCAGGGAGAGATCTTGGCCTATAACCGCCATTAGATCCACTCGCTCTTCAGCAAAGGCGGAGCATTCCTCAATCGTGTGCTGTGCTGTATCAACGTTACAGCTTTCGCAATGATGGCAGATCGTAGATGGCTCTCTGCCTGCCACCTGGCACAGATATTTTCCGAAACAGCCATGATCTGTCAGGATCTGCGTTAACCGGAAGGAGAGGACTCCGTGACGTCTGTTCAACCACTGACGGAAAACTGGTCTTATTGCCGCTATGGTCCGAACGCCCGCGCTAGGCTCTGTCAATCTCTCCCCCCACTCTACTATTGCGCTCCGGAAGATAGCTCGCCGTATTCTATCTCTTGAAGTGGATCGATGATCTTCGGAATGCGCCTCCCCACGTCGGTTATAAATCGCCGTGAGGGCTCTCGCATCCAATTCCCATGGCAGCGAACCAGCTAAGAGACAGGAGGCCTCGTAGGAGATAGTCCGGTAGCCACGAATCAACCTGATCGCCATTGCTCTCTGCGGTTTACGCAAAAGAGCAATAGTCCGGCTATTCAGGGATTCGGACCACACTGGAGCTCCATACATGGCCATTGACTTCACGACCCCTATGTATAGCTGCCTGCTTAACTCGTTCGGTCCACCCAAATTTGGCAATAGGCTGCTAAGTGCAGCAGTCGCTGCGAGTAATTTTGGCGTCAGTTGCTGAAAATGGGCGGTGAACGTCCATCTGCAATCGAGGACGAGACCGAGATATCTCATCGTCGACCCGATGCAGATGCGTGTACCGCCCACAATTATGCTGGCATCTGAGGATGGCGCGTTCCGAGGACCGTGAAAACACAGAGCCTCGGTCTTGTTAAGGGCCACCTGAAGGCCAAGGCGACGAATGCGCGACACCACATGCTCTACTCCTACTGTAGCAAGAACCGCGGCCTGTCTGGGATTTGCCGCACGAGCTGTCACTAGCGTGTCATCGGCATAGCAAACAATATCCACACCCCTAATATTTTCTCCGCGTAGGACCCAGTCATACCCGATGTTCCACAGAAGGGGTCCCAGAACCGACCCCTGTGGAACACCGGAAGACATCTCTCTTTTTTTCCATCCCTCTCGAGTCGGGTATGAAACAATCCGGTCAGATAGGTAGGCGCTCACAATGTTACATAGGTATGTAGGTAGGCGATGGTACCGAAGCGCTTCCTTGATGCAGCACCAGGGCAAGCTATTGAACGCATTGGCGACGTCTAAGGACACTGCCAGTACGACTTCTCCACGCTCAACCGCCTCTTTCGCAGCTGCCTTAAGGCGTAAGATGGCATCCACTGTGGATCGACCGCGGCGAAATCCAAATTGGGTCTCAGCCAGATCTGGACCAGTGGTTTGGAGGTGACGGACTATCCTTTCTGCTATTATGCGTTCGAATAGCTTGCCCACATCGTCGAGCAAAACAATAGGGCGATAAGCTGAAGGGGAATCAGCAGAGCGTCCCTGTTTATGGAGGAGTACTAGGCGGCCTGTCTTCCATTGTCGTGGAAACTGCGATTGCGACAGGCACGCGTCCAAAAGACTCCTCAGTCTCGGCTCGAGCTCCTCCAGGGCTAATCCAAGTACCCGTCCGGGTATGCCGTCGGGGCCGGGAGCTGTGCTCTTGGCCCTGAGCCTAGCTACCGCGACACCAAGCTCTCTACCGGTCACCCCGGGTACGTCGGACTCCTCTATATGTGCACTACATGTAACCATCCTCGGTGGTTGAAATTCATCCCTTAAGGGAAACAGTTCGCCCACAATTCGGTTAGTCAGCTCTGGCTGGAGGGTCAGCGTCAGTGGGGAGGTTCGTGGACGAAGCTTCCCTGTTACCATCTTATAAGGACGTCCCCATGGATCCCGGTTGACGGACTCAAGCATTTCTACCCTAGCCACATCCTTGGCCTGAGCTATGCACTTTTTCAAGGCATCTTTAGCATGGACGTAGGAAGCATAGAGACGAGCCTCGAGACTTGGGTTTCTACGCCTTCTCCTGCGACAATGGGTGTATTGGCGTCTCGCTGACACGCAGGCTATGCGGAGCTGTGAGATTTCCGCGGACCACCAATACACCTGTTTAGTGGGTGGAATGAAGCTTGCTCGGGGCATTGATGAATCACAAATGTGAGTCATTGCCTCACGAAATCGCTTAGATTCCTCCTCAACCGTAATGGGTCCTTCGGGCATGGTCACCCAATTTTGGACTATTGCCGCTTCTTTGACTCTCTCCTTGTCGAGACGTTTTAACTGCCATCTTGGGCCTTCTTCGTTAACAGTCCACGTACTATTATGACTGGGGACGAGAGTGGAGAGTACCTCGAACCGGATATATCTATGATCCGATAAGGTTTCGATATCCTCGAGGACTCTCCAGCCTCGCACACGGTTTGCTATCGCTGAGCTGGCGAAGGAAACATCTACTATAGAGCCGCCTTGCGAACGGACACAGGTGTGAGTCGATCCCTTGTTGAGTATGACTAGTCCAGCGCTCAGCAACCATTCCTCTAGTAAGTCTCCGCGGGCATTTGTAGTAGACGAGCCCCAGGAAGTAGACTTAGCATTAAAATCTCCTATTACTATCACCTTGCATGGATGAAATTGCCCAATGGTTAAACTAATTTCCGTTACAAAGACTTCGAACTCCGACAAGGATTTGTTTGGGGAGAAATATGCACCGAGGATAACAGTGTTATCCTCTAACAGAACCGCGACACATCCCCGTCCCCTGACTACTTTCGTGAAGGTGAGTGAGGTTCCTCCGCCGGGAGCGACGATTGCTACAAGGCCATCTTGATCACCCACCCAATTGTTCCGCGGGGGAATACAATATGGTTCCGCAACCACTGCTAATTCAATAGTCCACTCTGTCATGCTCTGAACCAATAGATCTTGGGCTCTGGCACAGTGATTTATATTGCCGTAGAGAAATTTTAGTAGAGCCATTATTTTTTATTCCCAGGCACAGTCTCTTTTGCTGAAGATCGATACTGATTTCTGGACTCAGCGTTCTGTCTATCGCGCGGTTTGGGCGACGGAATTGCAGAGCAGAGTTTACTACCGATTCTGTGGCCCGATGGTTTGTTTTTATCGTCACAAAGCACGCAATGAGGCGTCCTCTGGCAAATATTGGCTTTATGACCCGGCAGACCGCAGCGGAAGCAGAGATTACTGCGATCGATCTCAGATCGGCAAAGTTCCTTGACGTGTCCCACCTCGAGACACCGGTAGCATCGTCTCGATCTCGGATCCAGTAGCTTTACTCGCGCTGAGACCCACCCGATAAGCACACGGCCCGTTTCAGCAATTTTCTTGGCAGCCACAACTGGACAACGTATCCAGACGGTTAACAAGCCACTGTTGTCTGTGCGCAACTCGCCGGTCCTTATTTCACTCTCCGAACAACCACCTGTATGAGATATAGCCTTTACTATTTCCTCCTTCGTGACGGAGTCGTCTAGCTCCGAAATGCGCATTTCGGCGCACTTCGTTACCCTAGTCACTCGAACGTCATTTACATTGAGGGCAGCTTGAAGTCTATTTGCTAATGCATCGGCTTTTTCGACGTTGCCTGTCCCAGGTATCTCTAGAATCCTAGCTCCTGTCGCAGTCTGCCTGACTCTGATGGAGTTGAGCCCAATTTCTGAAAGGTTTGTAGTCTTCGCATCGCGAAGGACGCTGGCGTAAGACACTCCCCTTTCAGACGCCCCAGGCTGCAGGGTTAGGACAACTGCAGCTGACCGAGGTAGTCGTAATTTTAATGCCTTCAATTTTGGTTTTTCCTTAACCCTTTGATCCCTCGATTTTTTATTTTTTTTCCTAGTGACCTTTACCCAACCCGCGTCATCAGATACAGGCACAAGGGGCTGAGGAAATGACTCTGATTGACTTTGTGATGGAACAGCACCTTTTTCTCCTTTCTTGATTTTGCCTTTACGCTTCTTAGATTTTTCTCTTGCGCCTCCAGGTTTGGTTGTCACAAGATCCGGATCCTGGGGTTCAGGATCATTAGGTCGGACAACAGCTTTTTCCCACCTGTTTTCCAGAAGTAGCTTTTCTTCTAGAGCTGCCAGACGTGTATTCATCATAGAGCTCAGTTGAGCCATGATGGAGTTCGAGAGTTGCTCTATATCAATACTACTATTGTGTGCTGGAGCGCATTCTTCAATTCTAGTTCTAGGAGACTGTTTGGTGTCGGCACGGAGCTGAGCTACCTCTTTCCTCAGTTCTGTTAATTCAAATTGAAGCTGTGCGTTAGACGCTTTGAGTTGACGCGTCTCCTCTGTAGCGTTCTGTTCCACAAGACTGTCGACACAGGTTCTAATGGCAGCTGCAGCGTCTTTAAGGGCCCGCTGAAATGTGCCCTTAAGGTTTTTGGATCTCGTTGCAATGCTGCAGACCAGATCCAGATTTTTTACCGCTTCCTGTTGGAGGTCAGTTTTGTCGGTAATAGCTGTAACCGGCGATGACGGCAGACCACGTGCGCTTCTGATGTTTTGGCGCTCCCGTACTTGCTTCTCAAGATCTCTTTCTGCCTCCAGCTCCATCTCCTTTCTTTGGAGTCTGAGATAGTCCTCCTTGGCCTTCTTCAGGCCAACATACTGACCGGTTGTAGGAGGACGACCTCTCCCTCTCTTTGGTGTAACAATCTTCCTTATTGTAGGCACATTGTCTCCACTCGATCGCTCACTAGAGCTAGAACGGCTCCTCTCCTTGGAGCAGGGCCGTGTCTTGGTGCATGACAACGGTGTCGGGGACTCCCTGGAACCAGCCGTCATCATGCTAGTGTCTGAATGTTCAGACTCAGCGGTTGAAGTTTTATGGTGGTCTTTTCCCCCCCCCAGAATACGAGGGGAAGACGGAGGCCGGAGCGTCCGTGAGGGATTGCCCGGTTGCTGAGCAGCCGGAACCCTCCTGGGGTAGTTTCTTTTTGAGATTCACCATTACATAATTCCTTTTTTAAAGAGGTGAGGTCCCCGGAGGACGCCCTCGCCATTACCCAACCCCTCGGCAGGCGTCAAACCTTGGGGTTGACATAAAACAAATACACCCACAACTCCTAAGACAACGACAAAACACTCTCGAGACAAAACGACATAGACAAAGGACCCGACAAGACAAAACGAACACAACACATTTCCCCCCAAATTGTCAGCTATGTACCGGGCATGAACCCCATAGCTGACCCCCGCGCTGGACATTAGCAGACGGCTAACGCGATCCCGAGAGACCGCAATAACCGTCCCCCAGGGAGCACCGGCCCGTACCACTTCCAATCCCGCCGGACGAATCCGGACAACATTGGTAGCGGACAGGCACACGAGGAGGTTTCCAGCATGGCCCCCCAACCTTTTTTTTTTTTTTTTTTTTTTAACGTCTGGAACCCATCATGGGTCCCACCGCATTCCAGGGGAGGAAGGCGCTGGGTATGTGAGACTCCTACTCACTAAACCAGACGGTTGCCGTCGCCGTCATGATGGGACACCGCGGGAACGCTTGCGCATACAACCGCGGCGCCCCGACGGACACCACGTAGAGGGCACCCCGCAACGAGAGGCCCCCTCCATAGTCGGCAGGCTTGATAGATCGCGGGGGGGTGCCCCCCCCCCCACCCAAGCCCACCTTAAGAAGAAGGCCGAAGCCCTCTTCTAGCCAGGCCCGGTCCGGAACCCAAACGCCCGGGGGAGTCTATGCTCAACCCCAAGACGCCTGGGGACCTCGTCCAGGCCCAGCTCCCTCGGCGGTGATCTCCCCGAAGGAAGACCACCGTTCGGACTCCACATGAGCGGAGAGTCAAGCACGACCCGGCTGGCTGACAGGGCCGAAACTGCCAACGGACCGCTGCCGCGCAAGACCACCACTCAAAAAGGGAGCCCGACCTCGAACCCGACAGGCCTCTACCGCCGAACACGGTGGTCAACCGAGTCCAGCAAGAAAGAGGCATAAGTCGGGGACCCACCAAGCCGGGACTAACGATCGCCGAGCAAGACCGTGGTGTCTCGCTCCACGAAGGTTAATCCGGGCACCATCTTTTGCAAGGGGAAACAACCGTCCGAACCGCTCCTTAGAGAGCGACTCGAAAGGAAGAACCCCAAGCCCTAAACACCCCTAAAACCCCGCAACCACGAGGCCACCCCAAGGTCAACTCTGCAAACAGAGAAGTACCCGGAATGACCCCGCGGCTGTCCCCCGGAAAAGAGGGCCTGTGCCCTCCCACCGAATTGCCCAGGCCCACTTTCCAACGGCTGAGGCCGAAGGAAAGGGACCCGAGCCCGCCGCCGCAGACGGACCACCCCTAAGGGCAGACCGCCGCGTGAACCCCCCTTGCCAACCATGAGCCAGACTCGGGCACCTCATGGCTGACAACCCCGCGCTGGACATTAGCAGACGGCTAACGCGATCCCGAGAGACCGCATTAACCGTCCCCCAGGGAGCACCGGCCCGTACCGCTTCCAATCCCGCCGGACGAATCCGGACAACATTGGTAGCGGACGGGCACACGAGGAGGTTTCCAGCATGGCTCCCCCCCCCAACCTAACCTAACCTTTTTTTTTTTTTTTTTTTTTTTTTTTTTTTTTTTTTTTTTTTTTTTTTTTTGCGTTGGAAAAATCCTTTACGGATACCCGCCGGCCAGGAAGGTGATGGCCGGAGGGTTATGTGGGACTACCCGGCGGCATAGAGGACGCCGCCATTTTTAAGGCTACCCACTAAAAAACCAACGGTTGCCCTCAACGCCTTAATGGGACGACACGGGATCGCGTTAGCACTCACCGTGCCGCCCCGGCGGTTACCCCCCGAGCGAGGGTGCCCCGAGCAACTTAGGACACCCCCACGGCGTAGGCCTATGGCAGGTGAGAAGGGTCACCCCCCCCTCTCACCAAGGCCTACTGCTGGGAGAGGAAGCGGCGGGCGTACTCCCGCCTCCTTCTTCCCAGCCTCCCCCGGCGGAGCGGGTCAGAGGGAGAGGCTTGCTCCCTGACCCGCTCCGCGGCCTCCTTCGCGGCGATGACGTGCTCGCAGAAGGAGGCCATAGCGGCCCAACACCTCTCGCTGCCGACCATCGCGCCAACAAGGCGCGGCAGCGAGAGGTCCCCGCCAACCACGGCCACCAGCTCAGCGCGCTGATGACCCCAGGCTGCGCACTCCGCCACGGTGTGACGAGCCGTGTCGACGGACTCGTCACAGTGGTGGCAGGACGGGGCCGCCTCCCTTCTTGCAATCTTGTGCAGGTACTCACCGAAGCACCCATGCCCCGTGAGCACCTGCACAAGACGGAACGTCAGAGTCCCGTGCCGCCGGTTGATCCAACGATCCAAGTGGGGGCGAACTGCCCCCACTGTCGTCAGACCGGCGGCGGGGGACTCCAAGTCCCTCGTCCACCGTCGAATCAGGGCTCGGTGAGCTGAAGCCCTGATTCGAGCTGCCTCGGGCCTAACCCCCGTGGTCCTGGCTTCCGCCCGGTGCCAATACACCCCGGCGAGCACCTCCGCCTGCAGCTCCCAAGGCGGATCGCTCGCCAGGAGTGTGGCCGCAGTGTACGACACTGTACGGTACCCCCTGATCATCCTCACCGCTAAGACCCTCTGCGTCCTTCGCAAAAGGGTCTTGGAATCGGCGGTGAGGTACCCCGACCATATGGGGGCACCGTACAGCGCCATGCTCCTCACGATGCCGGCATAGAGTCGCCGGCACGGAGCCTGCGGCCCACCGACGTTGGGCAGAAGCCTTCCCAAGGCAGCCGCGGTGGACAGTAACTTCGGGGCCAGAAGGGAGAAATGAGCCCCGAAGTTCCATCTTCCGTCCAGGGTGAGACCCAGATATTTTAACTGGGCCTTCACCACCACCTCCTGTCCCTGGACGGAGATGGACGCCCGGCGAGGGGGACCCCGGCGAGGGCCGTGGAAGAGGATGGCCTCCGTTTTGGATACGGAGACCTCCAATCCCAACAGCCCTATGCGGTCCGCAACCAGCGTAGCACCGACTGTTGCCAGACGGGCCGCCTCCGCATACGTCCCTCCCCTGCATGTGACGAGGGTGTCATCAGCGTAGCACAACACCCTCATCCGCGGCAGGAGAGGACAGCGGAGCAGCCAGTCGTACCCGAGGTTCCACAAGACCGGGCCCAAGACGGACCCCTGTGGAACCCCGCGGCATACGCTACGCCGGTGTATACGCTGGTCGCCGCCAACCCACAGGACCTCTCTGTCCTGCAGGTAGCCCCCCAACAGTCTCCGAAGATAGGGAGGCACTCCATGGAACCGGAGTGCCTCAACCAAAGTCTCAAACGGAAGACTGTTGAAGGCATTGGCGACGTCCAGCGATACCGCCAGGACCACGTCCCCCTCGCGAGTTGCCTCTTGGGTCAGGTCTCTCAGAGCCCTCAGGGCGTCGATCGTCGATCGACCCGCCCTGAAGCCGAACTGAGCATCCGAGAGACCCGGCCCCACCTCCTCGAGGTGTTGGACGAGACGGGCAGAGAGAATTCTCTCGAAGAGTTTGCCCGTCTCGTCCAGCAGCACGATTGGCCTGTATGCGGAAGGGGAGTCGGCAGAACGACCGTCCTTCCGCAACAGGCACAACCTGCCCTCTTTCCAGGCCTTCGGGAACTGTCCAGTGCGCAAACAAAGGTTGAACAGTTCCCGAAGCCTGCCCCCCAGGTATTCCAGGGCGAGGAATAGAACTCGCCCTGGAATACCGTCCGGCCCCGGCGCAGTACTGCGGGCTCGGAGACGACTCAAGGCGACCTCCAGCTCGGCCTCCGTGATGTCCGGGACAGAACCCACCCCCCCATTAGAAGAAGGGGGGGTCATCACGGGAGGCGAGTGGCCGGTGGATTCAGGGAATAGGTCCCCCACCAGCCGCTCGAGGAAATCCGGCTGAAGGGACTCCATGACCGGGGCGCAAGCGGCGCGGAGTTTGTTCCGCGCCACCCGATACGGGCGCCCCCATGGGTCCCTATCGAGACCTGCCAGGATCTCCTCCCGAGCCAGGTCCTTCGCCTTCCGAATCGCCAGCCGCAGAGTCCACTTCGATTCGCGATAACGACTCCGCAGCTGGGCCTCCAGATCCGGGTCAAAGCCGTGACGACGGCGACACCGGACGAAGGCCCTCCGAGCCCTGCAACAGGCCGTCCGAAGTTCGGCTATTTCGGACGACCACCAGTACACTGCTCTGCGCCGGGGCCTAGACCCCACCCTCGGCATGGCCGCATCGCAGACCCGTGATAGGGCCTCGCGCATGCGGCCAGCCGACACCTCCACGTCGGTTTCCTCGTTGGGCGGATCGGGAAAGGCCCAGCTCTGAACGATGGCCGCCTCCCTGGCCATTTCCCGATCCAAACGCTTAATTGCCCAACGAGGAAAGCGACTCCCCCCCCGCGGTGGCCCGGCCTGGTCCGGCCGGGAGGTGGAGATCTCAAATCGGACGTAGAGATGGTCCGAAAGAGTCTCCACCTCCGTCTCGACTCTCCAGTCGACGACCGTGCGTGCGACAGCTGGGGTGGCGAACGAAACGTCCACCACGGAACTCCCTTGCTGTCGCACGCAGGTCGCATCGGTCCCTCTATTGAGGAGGGACAGACCGGAGAGGAGTGACCAGGCCTGGACGGCCCTACCCCTAGCGTCCGTGGCGTGGTTCCCCCAGGCCGCGGATTTGGCGTTCAGGTCGCCGAGGAAGATGAGCTTCCCCGACGCCTGTCTGCCAATCGCCGCACTGACGGAGTCGAGGAAAGTCTCGAACTCCGCCAGTCGACGATTGGGGGAGAAGTACGCGCCGATGACGACGTACTCCCCCCACCGCGCCACGACCAAACCCGGGCCAGTCTCCAAGGTGGAGAAAGGGGGACCGGGACCAGAACCCGCAACCACAGCCACGGAACCGCTAGTGTCCCCCGCCCAGTTGGAATTAGGGGGGACATAGTAGGGCTCACAGGCCACCGCTATACTGATATCCCACTCCGCCATTGCCTGGATGAACAAATCCTGGGCCCTGGCGGAGTGGTTCAGGTTCGCCTGTAGGAAGCCATGTCGTCGTCTATTCATGACGACATGGCTTCAACTGGCGCCTGTAGGCGACCTCTGCTTGGGGCAGCTGGGGAGGGACCAGCTGCCTTGCCTTTCTTCCGGGGAGCCTTGCACGCTCGGCTCCCCAGTTCGTGTCCCGCCTGGAGACCGAGGTCTGCGCAGACGGCACACCGAAGGACTCCGGTGCAGCTGTCGCGATTGTGACCCGATAAACCGCACCGGAAGCATACGTCGCTCCTATCGACGCCTGATGGGCAGAGCGCCCGAGTGTGCCCCGGTTCTTGGCACCGGAAGCACCTCATCGGACGCTCTTCTAGGAGCTCGACCCTGGCCGAGCTCCAGCCCACCAGGAGTCTGCCCGCATTCAAAATGGTTTTCGCCACTTCGACAGGGCAACGGGCAACAACGGAGCCCGTGGCCCCGTAGCCCCAGCGAATCTCGCCCACATGGACCGATTCATTGGGGCAGTTGGCAGCGCGGCAAATCGCCAGCTTTACCTTCTCGGACGTGGCGGAATCGTCCAGGCCCCCAACTCTCATACCGACCCGTTTGATGGGCTGGACGACATCCGCCACCCCGTCCAGCACCGATCGGAGAGATTGGGCCAATTTCTCGGCCTTTTCTGGAGCCGCCTTGGGCAACTCCAGAAGTCTAGCCCCCGTGGCAGACCTGCGAATTTTCAGCCCAGCCTCGAGCCCGATCTCACCGAGATCTATTTTTTCGGCGGCGCGCTCGAGGACCTGGGCATAGGTCACACCCTTAGCTGCCGCCCCGGTCTGCAGCGTTATAATAACGGCCGGAGACCGCGAGGACGGCAGCTTGGGAGGGGGTTTTTGGCCCTGCACGGGCTGGCTGGCCTTATTGCCCTTTCTTCTCCCTCCCTTACTTCCCTTTCTCGTCTGAAGTCCAACCGGTGTCGGCTGGACCGTCCTTGGGGCCGCGGATGACTGGGCCACCGAAGCTGGGAACACAGTCCTTGGGCCCCTCTTAGTACCCCGCCGCACCACAGAAGACCAAGCCTCGGTGGTGACGGGAGCAGGCGCCGGCATTAAAACTGCCGGCGTTCCAGCCGACACCGAACCCCCAGCAGGTCTCGCCGCACCCGGTTGGCGAGGGGCAATAGGGGCTGCCACACTCGCCCTGCGATCTGCCGCCAGAGGCGGGCGCATCACCCTCTCGGGAAGGAGGCGCTCCTCGATGTTGGCAAATCTGGCATTTACCATATTGCCAACAGAGGATACGATGGAGCGCCTCATTTCCTCTATAAAATCCGCGTCGCGGGAGGGAGCTTCAGGAGCGGCTTTGGCCGCTGCCGATTTCAGCTCCACAAACTCGCGGCGGTGGGCCTTAACCTCTGCTTTAAGGCCCTCAACCTCCTTCATGAGGCGCGCATTAGCGGACCTTAACCGGCGCGTCTCGTCTGCCTCGGTGCGGCTCAGGAGGGTGTCGACAACCTCAAGGAGGTCCCTGGATGCCTCCTTGAGAGCCTTCACCATCGTCCCCTTGAGGTTGCCCGACTTCCGGCTAACCTCCAAGATGGACGCGGCACATTTGCCTGCTAGAGCTCGAAGCTCCTCGGGACCCAACACCTCTGGGTCAGGCCTCGGAGCAACACCCCGAGAAGATTCCTCCTCCGAACATACTAGAGTTTCGGAGGATGAAGCAGTCTTACGGAAAGCCCGCGAACCTAGTGCCCTCTCAAACTCCTCGTCTTCCGCTTCGAGGGCAAGGGCTCGTAAGTCGGCCTTCGCCCGAGCAAGACCGGTCCCGCGTACGCTCGCAGCAGAGCGACCACGACGAGCGGTGTTGCATTTACCTAATGCAACACCCAGCTCAAAGTCGCTATCGGTCGCGTCGCTTTGAGATTCCACGACCCCGCTAAGGGGACGCTTGCGCGTGCCTGTGACCTCGTGGTCGGACATGATGTCCGAGCCACAGAGGTCTAAGCGAAAGCACACAAGCCTTAAAAAAGGCTACAAAACACGAAAAGAAAATACACACACGAAAGAAGAGAAAACCACGAAAACAACAACAAAACACGGGGAAAAGAAAAAAAAAAAAAAAAAAAAAAAAAAAAAAAAAAAAAAAAAAGACAAAAAAAAAAAAAGACAAAACAAAAAAAAAAAAAAACGCCAAAGAAACACAACTAAATAAAGAAATCACCATCGGGGCCCTGAAAAGGGCCTTTTTAATAACCGATAGAAACCTCCAATTTACTACGACTTTATTACTACCACAGAGCGCACACTATCAACACGTCCGCTCGCTACGGCAGTTCAACCTCGAATCAACCTAACCTAACCTAACCTAACCTAACCTAACCTAACCTAACCTAACCTAACCTAACCTAACCAGTCATCACCCAGCTCCCGAGCCGGCCGCCCACGCGCAAACTACCGTTTACGCCGCTCCGCCTAATTTTAAATCAGTTCTGTGTTTCAAAAATAGAAAAGTGCGGTAAATTTTCATCATACAGTGTTGTGCTATACATCAAAAGTTGCGCGCTAGCTCAATCTACACGACAGTGCTAAAATCTTTTTGATCGGATTTATAGTTTTTTTAATATTAACGAAAAACCCAAAAATTCGTGTGAACACTTTTTTCAAAAGACTTTTAAAAATAGATTCAGTGCAAGTTCTTAAGTTTTATTTACACAGTGTTAAAGAGTGTAAACCAGGCTTCCTAAATATATTTCCCTCGTGGAAATCGGACATCAGGAAAAGCCGGTACAGCCAGTGAAACCCAGTGAACACCAGGTATTTCGGACAACTCTACAGTCTATCGCGTACGCCGCTAAATCTAAAGCGACGACCCCACTTTTTTATTTTTTATTTGTGTTCGTCATCTATCTGGCTACAAGCTGACACCTCAATCAAAATTTTCTGACCACAAATTAATTAATTACAAATTTTCAAAGCAAACAAGTCAGAAACTTCATCTCAATATTACGAATATTACCGAGAATATTACGAAGTATATTCGGGCCTACTACGTCACGGACACTATTAGGCGTCTTCAGACGAAGCATTTATGGACTCTTAATAATATTGTATTTTAGAATTATTTTTCATATTTTTAATTTTTAAAAAATTCTGTTTCAAATTGTTTTACATACAAACATTGTTCTTACACTATTTTGTACCAAAGAAAACTGTCTCCACTAGTTTTATTTTAATTTTCATACTTTGAATTATATAGAATCACACTAAAATTATTTTAGCATCAGCCTGGTGAGGGTCTTACAATCGGCCGGACGCCGTCTCCCTACCTGGCCCCCGAGGCACAAACTTTGTGCACGATTATAGCAAACTTAAATTTCATTACTCAATATTATTTAAAAATTTTTTTTCAAGAAAATTCTTTCTATTTTTCTTTTATTGGTTTTTCTATGTTTTCTTTTGATAATATTAATTCATTCATTCATTCATTACCTTGTAAACGCGTCGAGACCGGGCTCACCTTCTAGAGGCAAACCTGAGCACTTAGTCTAGATATTCTTAATATTACAAAACCGTGGCGCCCCCTAGTGTCCGAGCACGGCACTAAACTCTGGACAAAATTCCTGTTTCTTTTTCTTTTTCTTTTTCTCTTTTCTTTCAAACAAATAAATAAATTGATAAATAAATAAACAAACATAATTCTTAAAATTAAAAAATTCGTCGCGCCCCCTAGTGCCCGAGCACGACACTAAACTCTGGACAAAACTTAATTCTTTTTCTCTTTTCTTTCAAATAAATAAATAAATTGATAAATAATAAACAAATATAATTCTTAAAATTAAAAAATTCGTCCCGCCCCCTAGTGGCCAAATTGGAACAAATACATAAATAAACATCTTCTCACAGTCAAAAATATCCAGCCCCCTAGTGGCCGACCCCAGCACTTTTTCTGGCGAATATTTCCCTAACATTTCCCCGCATAGATTAATTCGTCGCGCCCCCTAGTGCCCGAGCACGACACTAAACTCTGGACAAAATTTAATTCTTCTCTCTTTTCTTTCAAACAAATAAATAAATTGATAAATAAATAAACAAACATAATTCTTAAAATTAAAAAATTCGTCGCGCCCCCTAGTGCCCGAGCACGACACTAAACTCTGGACAAAACTTAATTCTTTTTCTCTTTTCTTTCAAATAAATAAATAAATTGATAAATAATAAACAAATATAATTCTTAAAATTAAAAAAATTCGTCGCGCCCCCTAGTGCCCGAGCACGACACTAAACTCTGGACAAAATTTAATTTAATTTAATTTTCTTTTTCTCTTTTCTCTCAAACAAATAAACAAACAAATAAATTGATAAATAAATAAACAAATATAATTCTAAAAATTAAAAAAATTCGTCGCGCCCCCTAGTGCCCGAGCACGACACTAAACTCTGGACAAAATTTTATTCTTCTCTCTTCTCTTTCAAACAAATAATTAAATTGATAAATAAATAAACAAACATAATTCTTAAAATTAAAAAATTCGTCGCGCCCCCTAGTGCCCGAGCACGACACTAAACTCTGGACAAAACTTAATTCTTTTTCTCTTTTCTTTCAAATAAATAAATAAATTGATAAATAATAAACAAATATAATTCTTAAAATTAAAAAATTCGTCCCGCCCCCTATTGGCCAAATTGGAACAAATACATAAATAAACATCTTCTCACAGTCAAAAATATCCAGCCCCCTAGTGGCCGACCCCAGCACTTTTTCTGGCGAATATTTCCCTAACATATCCCCGCATAGATTAATTCGTCGCGCCCCCTAGTGCCCGAGCACGACACTAAACTCTGGACAAAATTTAATTTAATTTAATTTTCTTTTTCTCTTTTCTCTCAAACAAATAAATAAATAAATAAATTGATAAATAAATAAACAAATATAATTCTTAAAATTAAAAAAATTCGTCGCGCCCCCTAGTGGCCAAATTGAAACAAATACATAAATAAATATCTTCTCACAGTCAAAAATATCGAGCCCCCTAGTGGCCGACCCCAAAACTTTTTCTGGCGAATATTTCCCCAATATATCCCCGTATAGATTAATTCGTCGCGCCCCCTAGTGCCCGAGCACGACACTAAACTCTGGACAAAATTTAATTCTTTTTCTTTTTTTTTCCTTCAAACAAATAAATAAATAAATAAATAATTTAAATATACTATTTTCATATCCTATATTCTTTTCACAACTAGATCCGGTGCGCCCCCTAGTGACTGATATTAACACTCATTTGGAAATTCGAACGACCATATCTTCGGAACGGCTCGCCCGATCTCGACGCGGTTTTCGGCTTTCCGCCGGCCAGGACAGCACGCTCTCTCAGAGCACCATAGCATTGTCTTACTGCTGCTCCCCCCACCACTTTTAAAATAAAATGTTAAAAATTTAAAAAAAAAAATTGGAAAATTGTAATATGACACCGCCCCGCCAATAACTCAACCAGCGCATTCGACACTGCTCCAAACAGCATGGCGCCCCCGGCTAACCCCAAGCCCCTCCCGGCCTTTGCCGAGGACGTGAACGACGTTGCTAGTCTACAGAATACCATCCTCGCACTAGCAGCGGGCATTATCTCTGCGGTGGGCGCGTCCAAGAGCGTCACCGCCGCCTCCAAGGCTTTCATAATCCAGGCCTCGGAAGAGACGAGGAGGGCAGTGACGCACTTCGCGAAGCTGACCGCCTCCGCCGCTCCCAGCTCCCCCGTAGAAAGCACTACGTCGACGCCGCCAGGACTCATCCCAGCCCCCGCTCCAACGCCCAGCCTCAGCGCTGCCCAGCTCCGCCAGGAGATAGCAGAGTGCGTCCGGAAAGAAGTGGGCGCGTGCATCCGCGACGAGGTAGGCAAGTTGAGGAACCAGCTTGCCCGCAATACCCCGTACCCCACTACTGCCCCGACTAATGCGGCCATAACCGCACCTTCTGAGACGGCTTCACCCTCCGCAAGTCCCGCGGCCCCAGAGGCCGCCACCACCTCTTACGCCCAGCTGGCCCGCCGCCCGCCGGCGCCCAGACGACCTATGGCGCCACCCGCGCCACCTGCGACAACAACTCCTAGCAAACCGGCCATTCTCGTGACCACCAGAGCCCCTGTCAGCTCCAGGCAGGAGGTCATTGAGGCTTTCCGGAAATCGATCTCTTTCCGGAAGTCTACCTACGCGCCCGCCAAGATCGCCTCTGTCTCCAGAAATAAGATCCGCGTCGAATTCGACTCCGCCGCGGACTGTGAAGACACCCTCAAGCGCCTGCACGCCTCCTCGGATTCGACGGTGACGGCTGAGCCCGTCAAAAGGCTTCGGCCGATGGTAATTCTTAAAGGCGTCAGCCCCGACATGGCCCCTCAGGATCTGGTGGACACCATTCTCCACCAAAACCCCGAGTTAGGTAACTTTTCTCCCACCGACTTAATATTTAAATTCAAACGTAGTAACACACGACACGCACACCTTTACAACGCCGTCCTTATGGCCACCCCGACCATCTGGCATGTTCTCATTAAGATGGAACGTGTCCGCCTCGACCACCAGAGGGTGCACGTGGACCCCTTCTCACCGTTCTTGCAATGCAAGAAATGCTTGCAGTTCGGCCACGTGCACAAACATTGCCGGGCTGAGGAATCCCACTGCGCTCACTGCGCCTCCAACACCCACACCATCGACACTTGCCCTACCAAGGACGACGAAACACCAAAGTGCCACAATTGCACTAAGCACAATTCCAAATTTGACAACAAACACCCCACCACACACAGGGCTACCTCACAGACATGCGCCATTCTAACCTCCATCCGAGATAAAGTAAATAATTCAATCGATTATGGATCCACACCACAATAATATTAACATCCTTCAGTGTAATACCGACCGCTCAAAAACTAGCTTCTCAGAATTCACCACCTACTTCATAAACAGCCCACACACTGTAGCCCTGGTGTCCGAACCGTACACGGGGGCGGGGGTCGAGGTCAAGGCCATCCAGGGGCTGGAAATCTTCCAGTTCCCTGATGGCCCCACCGGGAGGGTTAAGGCCTGTATACTGGCGAAGGCACAATTCGCATCCTCATTCTTGGGCCTGTCCCAGTACTCGACTCCCAACCTCTGTGTCGTCCGGGCATTAATCAGACACCAACAGATACTCTTCACCTCCGCCTACATCGAACCTGACGTCGATGCGGCGGACACACTACTGTCACTTGAACACCTTCTCGCGAACAACACCCACACTCGCTGCATTCTCGGTGGCGACTTCAACGGCTGGCACCCACTCTGGGGGAGCGCCCGCGCGAACGCCAGAGGGAACGACGTGGTCGAGCTCTCCCTCACCCAAGACCTACAGGTGTGCAATGTGGGGGACACGCCCACATTTGAAACAATCACACACGGTCGCGCCCGCTCCTCCATCATTGACATCACGCTCGTGTCCTCGTCCATCCACCAGAACATAACCAACTGGAAGGTGAACCTGGACGTATGTCCAACGTCACAACACAACGCAATAGACTTCACATATACTCACCAATTCCCACACACACACGCACGTACTCCACTACACTCCAATACATCCACCTTCCGATACAAAAACAAAAAGGCTAATTGGAGACTCTTCAAGGATTCAATTAGCACATAACTCACATGCAATGACACACTAGATATTAACATACACACACTTGACCCAATACAGCTTGAGCTCTTCATAGACGACATATTGCAAACCATACACACAGCCTGCAAGGCATCCATGCCCATTAGGTCACCCAGTTCGGGATGCAAACCTCCCTGGTGGACGGGGTCCCTCGAGGCCCTAAAGCAGGAGGTCATACTCACCCACCACAAACTACACGCGGCCAAGAAATCCAACCTTCCGTTGGACGACCTGGTCCTACAGCTACACGCACTCAAAGCGGAATATTCCGCCGAACTGAGAGCGGAGTCGACCACCCACTTCAAAGAGTTCTGCGAACTCCAAACAAAGGAGACCGTCTGGTCCATGACCAACAGACTTCTCAGGGAGTCGGCTCCACGACGCCCACCAGTCACGCTCAAGGTCGACGGTCGCTACACCACAGACTCAGCCGAAACCGCCAAAGCTCTCCTTGACCATTTTTACCCCGACGACTCTACTCACAACGACGTCCGACCGGACCTAAGGGCCCACATGAGGGACTTCCCTGAGACCCCAGAGGACCCCCCCTTCACGGAGGGAGAGATCCTGGAGGCGCTCAAGGGAATGAACCCCAAGAGGGCTCCCGGACTTGACGGACTTACATCTGACATCTGCTTACAGTTTTTCCTCCACTACCCCCGACTTGTCACCGATATAATGAACCGCTGCCTGTCCCTCCAACACTTCCCTCGACAGTGGAAGAGGGCGTACGTTAAGATCATCCCCAAACCCAACAAGACTGACCATACTGATCTAACCTGCTACAGACCCATCGGTCTGCTGCCTGTCTTCGGAAAGCTTCTCGAGAAGCTCTTTATCGGCCGGGTGACCTACGTCGCGGACAAGGCCGGTAAATTGAGCAAGAAGCAATTCGGATTCAGACCGCAGACCAGTACAACTGCTGCCATTGCAACGGCCATTGACTCTGTTAGACAAGCCAAGACTGAAAAACTACTCACCGTCGCCGTCTCACTCGACATCAAGGCCGCGTTCGACAACGCATGGTGGCCTGCCCTCTTTCACAGGCTACGGCACATCGGCTGCCCACGTAACATCTTCGGACTCTCACTCAGCTACACACACGATCGTACAGTCACTCTTGACCACGCCTGCTGCAGGGTCTCTAAGACCATGTCAAAGGGCTGCATCCAAGGCTCGACGTGCGGTCCTCACCTTTGGAACATCATCCTCGATGAGCTTCTGGACGTCGACTTGCCCCCGGGCTGCCGGATCCAGGCCTTCGCGGACGACGTCCTCCTGATCGCATCGTCCAAGTCGGCGACAGACTTGCAGGCTAACATCAACACTGCACTACATACAATCACCGGCTGGGGCAGGGGAGTCAAACTCACCTTCAGCCCCACCAAAACACAGGCCCTGGCCTTTAGTGCCAAGGCCAAACAGATACACATAACCATGGACTCACACACGATACACTTCCAGAAGAGCATCAAGTTCCTCGGTGTGATTCTGGACGAAAAACTAAACTTCCACGAACATGTCAGTCACGTAATTAACAAAGCCACTACTATCTTCAATAGACTATCTCTTTTCTGCAGACACACATGGGGGGCCCACCCCGAAAATATCCGTACAATCTACTTACAGGTTATTCAACCTATCATCACATACGCCGCCGGAGTGTGGGGACACGTGGCGGATAAGAAGTGCGTGAGGAGAAGACTACTGAGTATTCAGCGAGCCTTCGCCCTCAGGGCGATTAGAGGGTTTAGGACGGTGTCCACCTCCGCCGCCCTGGCACTCGCCCTGTTCACTCCCCTAGACCTCAAGGTCAAAGAAGTGCACCGGGTCGAAACCACTCGCCTTTACGGCACGTCCCCTACGCTTCCAGCAGACATCACACTGGAGTCTCCCACTCCTGTGCATCTTCTCCTACACCCAGCCCACAGACATACGCCAAACTCACACACTCTCTGGACCCAAGAAGAGGTCCGAGAATTTCAGTCAAAGCTCCACCCTAACACCACCCACATTTACACCGACGGGAGCAAGCAGGAGGACGGCACTGTGGGGGCGGCATTCGTCGCTTACGAAGCAGGGCGCAGCCCCCACAGTAAGAAGTTCAAGCTTCACGACAGCTGCTCTGTCTTCCAAGCTGAACTCCTAGCCGTTCTCAAAGCCTGCGAATGGGCCTCTTCCCGACAACACACACTCACGGTTATTTATTCAGACTCGAGAGCCGCCGTTCTCGCCACCCAGAACCGCAGTAACACTCACCCCTTGGTAGCGCAGATACACGCGACTATATACCACGCCCCGGGGACCATCGAGCTTGCGTGGGTCAAGGCCCACGTCGGTATAGTCGGCAACGAAGCTGCCGACACCGCCGCCAAAAGGGCGGCAAAGCTTCACTCGGCCCCGGAATACACACACTTCCCCATGTCACACACAAAACACTCCACACGAACTCACCACGCCTCAGTCTGGCAAGCCCGATACGACAGCGAGCCACAAGGACAACACACAAAACACCTACTCCCGTCAATCAGACACATCCAACAGCTACACACACTTACAGACATCACTTTCACACAGACGCAAACACTCACAGGCCACAGTTACACCAAACAGTACCTACACAGATTCGGAATTACGGCGGACAACTTATGCCCGTGCGACGGCGTCTCGGTTCAGTCCCTGGACCACGTCCTACAAGACTGCCCGAGATTTGCCGTTTACCGATTGGACCACCAGATCCTCTGTGGCAGCCTTGAAGTCGACCCGTTCAGCATGGCGTCACTGTTGAAAAGCAGGAGCGCTATTCGCTCCTACTTCCAACTAGCTGACGCCGTGCTGAGCCGACTCAAGGCATTCAATGGCACCTGATTATACTCACTTGTTTATATTCATATCACGCTCCTACACCTTGAAATGTCACCTCTAATTCTATATACATGTGCCCGTAAAGCCTTTCCTCTCGGGTATTTTTCATTTTACTGAAATGTGCATTGTGTATTTCTCATTTTACTTTGTTTTATTATATACCTGTTTTATGTTCTCATACTTGGTTTGTCATTCTCATTATTATTATTTTTTGCTTTATTATTATATAATATATTTTATTCTCTTAAAGATGTAAAGATGACTCCAATTAATTAAAAAAAAAAAAAAATGCTTACTCAATTTACAATTCGCTTTATGTTCTCATACTTGGTTTGTCATTCTCATACTTATTAATTTTGGCTTAATTATTATATAATATATTTTTATTTTCTTAAAGATGTAAGGATGAAAGGAAAATAAAAAGAAGTAAAGGGGAAAAAAAAAAAAAAAAAAAAAAAAAAAAAAAAAAAAAACCTATTTCCTTACTGCTTACTCAATTTACAATTCGCTTTATTTTTCTCATACTTGGTTTGTTATCCTCAAACTTATCACTCTTGCTTTATTATTATATAATATATTTTTAAGATGTAAAGATGACAGAAAAAGGAAAAAAGAAGTAAAGAAAAATGACTCCAATTACACAAAAAAAAAAAAAAAAAAAAAAAAAAAGAAAAAGAAAAAAAAACATATATATATATATATATTGTCATCACTATTTAACTTCCATTTCACTTAGTCAAATTCTTCCACCATTACCTTTGTACATTTGTATTGTATTGTATTATTGTATTGTTTTCATTGTATTGTTTTCATTGTATTGTTTTCATTGTATTGTTCTCATTGTATTGCTTTCATTGTATTGTTTTCATTGTATTGTTTTCATCACCATCATCACAAACTGCAGCCACAGTCAGTTGGACATTGTATCAAATCGCATACTCCACCTGACCTGGCTGCCCCTCATTTCCATCATTTCCCAAACCCAACTATTAAAAGAAATCACGGCGTCTTATTTATTACGCATTACGTACATTTAATTGCAAACTCAGCTACGACCGCCAGTGCTCAGTGACTGACTGGGCTACACACTCCCTTAAAGCTTCTCAGCCAATTAAACAATTATTTCTTTTCAACTTCCTCCACGCATGGTAACACAACACGTAAATAAAAACAAATATCACACTTAAAATCATCTATTGCACATACAGCCTGGTAACAATGAGCACTTGCGGTCAATAGCACGAAATCAACACATTTTGATAAAAAAAAAAAAAAAAAAAAAAAAAAAAAAAAAAAAAAAAAACCTTACCTAACCTAACCTAACCTAACCTTTTTTTTTTTTTTTTTTTTTTTTTTTTACGTGGGGAAATCCAGAAACGGATACCCTGCCGCCTCGGGGGAGACGACCTGGTTATGCCGGGCTCTAACCGGCTAAAACCCCACGGTGTCCTTCTCGTCGCCATATGCCGGGGTCACGGGAACATCCAACTGGCAATCGTCCGCGACCCGGCGACGAGGCGGTCTCATCAGACCCCTGCTCGGTTGGAGTGGAGGACAGATGTTCGTCCATCCACTGCGCAACAACAACTGGTCAGAGTGGCGTGAAAGAACACGCCCACGCCTACTCGGGCTAGTTTAATTGAGTGAGGGACTCCCCCGAGTCCACCACCCACTAGCTTATGTTAGGGCGGGAGATGGCGAATATGCGCCTCTCTTCGGCGACCTATTCTTCGGCGGCGGATAGCCAGAGAGGTTGTTTCCTCCCTTTCCCGCTCCGCATCTTCCTTCTGGAGCATTACTTTCTCACAGAAAGCTCGGACTGCGTCCCACGACCCCCTGCTTTCGGTCATCTTTCGAACCACAGTGGATAGTGAAAGGTCTTGCCCCACAACCGCTCTGAGAGCCATTCTCTCCTGTTCCCATGCTGGACATTCCTCCAGCGCATGCTGGGCCGTCTCGATGGGACAGTCGTTGCAGTGGTGACAAACTGCGTTTGGTTCTCTCCCGGCAACCCGACACAGGTACTCGCCGAAACAACCATGTCCCGTGAGTACCTGCGTCAGCCGGAAGCTAAGGGAACCAAAGCGTCTGTTCGACCACTGTTTTAAGACGGGAGCAATTGCCTCAATAGCCCTGGCACCTGCACTGGGCTCCGTCAGCCTTTCCGCCCATACGGCATCAGCGTGACCCTCTATTGCTCGACGCATCCTTTCCAGTACCCCTGGTCTGAGGCCCGGGACAACCGCCTCCCCACGAAGATTGTACATCGTCGTGAGGGCAACCGCGTAAAGGTCCCAAGGCAACGAACCCGCCAGAGCGCAGGCGGCCTCATATGAGACGGTGCGGTAACCGCGAATCAACCTGATCGCCATCGCTCTCTGCGGTTTACGCAGGAGAGCGATATTCCGGCTATTCAGGGACTCGGACCACACCGGAGCTCCATACAAGGCCATTGACCTTACGACCCCGATATAAAGTCGTCTGGTCAATGTATTTGGCCCACCCAAATTCGGCAACAATCACCCGAAAGCTGCCGTTGCTTTGAGCAATTTCGGCGTTAGTCGCTCAAAGTGGGCGGTAAACTTCCATCTGCTATCGAGGACGAGACCGAGATATCTCATCGTCGACCCGATGCAGATGCGAGTACCGCCCACTGTGATGCCGAGGTCCGGAGATGGGGCGTTACGAGGACCGTGGAAGCATAAAGCCTCGGACTTGTTAAGGGCCACTTCTAGCCCAAGACGACGAATACGCCCCACAACATGCTCCACTCCAACCGTCGCAAGAATTGCAGCCTGTCTCGGAGTTTTAGCGCGAGCTGTGACCAGAGTGTCATCGGCATAGCAGGTAACATCGATACCGGAAATGTTACCTCCGCGCAGGACCCAATCGTACCCGATGTTCCACAGGAGCGGCCCGAGGACCGACCCCTGTGGAACACCGCAAGTCATGTCTCGTTTCCACCAACCCCCTTTTACCGGGTACACAACGTGACGATCAGAAAGGTATGCGCCGATAATGCGACGGAGGTAAGGAGGCATCCGATGATACCTTAGAGCCTCTCTGATACAGCTCCAGGGCAGAGTGTTAAACGCATTGGCGATGTCTAGGGACACCGCCAAAACGACTTCCCCTCGTTTCACCGCCTCCTGTGCTACGGCCTTTACTCGCAAGACAGCGTCCACTGTCGACTTGCCAGGTCGGAATCCGAACTGGTTCTCGGAGAGGTCAGGACCGGTGGTTTCCAGGTGCGTCAATATCCTAGCGGCTAGTATTCGCTCAAACAGTTTTCCCACTTCATCCAGCAAGACAATCGGACGGTATGATGAGGCACACTCCGGAGAACGTCCCTCCTTACTGAGGAGCACTAGACGGCCCGTTTTCCACTGCTGTGGAAATTGCGACTGCAACAGGCATACGTCCAAAAGACTCCTTAGTCTTGGCTGCAGTTCCTCTAGAGCAAGCCCTAATACCCGACCGGGTATTCCGTCTGGACCGGGAGCAGTGTTCTTGGCCTTAAGCCTCTCCACCGCTACACCGAATTCCATATCGGTTACCCCGGATATATCGGACTCCTCCTCCATTCTTGTACAACCCGCCATCGGCGGTGGCAAGTACTCTTCCCTTCGGGGAAATAATGAAGCCACAACCCGGTCTGTTAGTTCGGGCGGGAGAGTCTGCGTCAGTGGGGGGGTCCAGGGTCGAAGTTTCCCTCTCACTATCTTGTATGGTCGCCCCCATGGATCTCTGTTAACAGATTCTAGCATCTCCGTTCTGGCTTCATCCTTGGCCCGTGAGATGCTGATCTTTAGCGCTTCCTTGGCCGATAGGTACGACGAGTAGAGCTCAGCCTCGAGTTCAGGGTTTCTTCGCCTTCTTCTACGGCTACGGGTGTACTGTCGCCTAACCAATACGCAGGCTTCACGGAGCTGCGATATCTCCGACGACCACCAGTACACCTGTCTTAAGGGAGGATTCAGCCTGGCCCGGGGCATTGAGGCATCACATATATGCGTCATTGCACCACGTAACCAGATCGCTTCATCCTCGACCTCAGTTGGTCCATCGGGCACGGGCACCCAGGATTGGACTACTGCCGCCTCCATCAGCATGCCTTTATCCAGCCGCTTTACTTGCCACCTAGGACCTATCTCGTTGCTAGACGGCACCGGAGAATGTTGTCTGTCAGAGGGAGAGAGAACCTCGAACCGGATGTATCGGTGATCCGATAATGTTTCCACATCCTCGAGGACCCTCCACTGTACCACACGACTCGCCAACGCAGGGCTCGCGAAAGAAACGTCGACGATAGATCCGCCCTGCGAACGTACGCACGTATGAACAGAGCCTCTATTCAGAACAACCAGTCCAGCAGATGCCAACCACACATCCATTACTTCTCCGCGGGCATCGGTGGCGGCACATCCCCAGGCTATCGATTTAGCGTTAAAGTCGCCAACCACCATTGTAGGGCACGGAAGAAACTGCCCAATGATGGCAAGAATTTCAGTCATAAAGACTTCGAATTCAGCGAGACTTCTGTTAGGGGAGAAATAGACGCCAATAACTGTAATCTCATCAAACATTGCTGCGACATAACCCCGTCCCTTAATCACCCTTGCAGGGGGCTGTGCCCCGTGCGGGTTAGAGCTAACAATTGCAACTAAGCCATCTCTATCGCCGACCCAGTTCGGCCTAGAGGGGACATAGTATGGTTCAGCTATTAGCGCTATCTTTATCATCCACTGTGCCAAACTCTGGAGAAGCAAATCCTGAGCTCTAGCACAGTGATTGAGGTTTGTTTGTAGAATAGAGAACTTACCCATTTAACCGGTGTTGTCTGGTATCACCATGCCATTAATGGGCCCCACACTAGCTGCATTTCGCATAATCCTAACCTTTCTGGGAGGGTTAACGGGACAAGATTTGCTGCCCACTGTGTGATTAGCTGGCCTTTTGTGATCAGCACAAAGTATGCAGTACGGTGCTGATGAGCAGATGTTTGCTTTGTGGCCGGGCTTAGAGCATCTAAAACATAGACCGCCGCGATCTGTTTTTGAAGTGCAGCTTTCCCTCACATGTCCTTCCTCGAGACACCTCCAGCAGCGTCTTGTTCGTGCCTGTAACAACTGTACTCTTGCGGAAACCCATCCGATCGTAATTCGTCCGCTCTCCGCGATTTTTTTGGCTGCTGTAATTGGACATCGCACCCAGATTGTGAAGAGACCTCGGTAATCCTTCCTCACATCGCCAGTAATTACTTGGCTGCTCAGGCAGGTACCTGAACGTGAAATGGCCGAAACCACTTCCTCTTTAGTAACGGAGTCGTCCAGCTCCGAAATGCGCATTTCTGCGCATTTCGTTACCCTGGACACTCTAACGTCCTCCTTTCCAAGGGTGTTACCAAGCCGCTTTGCCATTTCGTCAGCCTTTTCGCCACTTGCTGCACCGGATATTTCTAGGATTCTCGCCCCTGTGGCGGCTTTCTTGACACGAATCGCAGTTAGTCCGAATCCGGAGAGGTCAGCTGATTTGGCCTGTCGAAGAACGCTAGCGTAGGTAACTCCTCTCGCCTCAGCTCCCGGCTGCAAAGTCAAGATAACCGCGGCAGATCGAGGTGGCCGTCCAATCGTGATTTTTCCCTTTTCGGACAATTTTGTTTTTCCCCTGACTCGTGGGCCATCCGACTTCTGAGGATTTCGTTTTTGTTTCGTCACCTTTACCCAGCCTTCTTCCTCAAGGGGAACTGTTGAAAGTTCACTAGGTTCCGTCCGTGCCTGCGATGGGTTGATCTTTGTGACTTTTGGTGATAGCTTCCTTTTTCTTTTTGCTTTCCCTGTGTGCCTTCGTTTCCCATTATCTAGCTCTGGATGGCGACCTGTGGATGCTGCGGGCACAGCCTGTTGCTCTGTAGCTGGTACGATTGTTGGTTCCATAATGGGACCTGGATTTAAAGGCGGGCCGATACACTGTCTTGACAGAAGCCTTTCCTCAAGCGCCTCAAATCGTGAGATCATCATGGTTCCAACCTGCACTATAATGGAACGGGTGAGATGCTCGATGTCAATATGTTGACTTTCTGGGGCTCGACCGTTTGATTCTTCCTGAGACGGGACAGCTGTTTTGCTGGTAATCCGAAGCTGAGCCACTTCCTTCTTAAGTTCGGTCAACTCTGACTGCAAACGCGCATTTACTTCATGCAACTGGCGCATTTCCTCTGTACAGTTTTTCTCTGCCAAACTCTCGACACAAGCTTTGACAGAAGAAGCCGCGTCTTTAAGCGCTTTTTGAAAAGTGCCTTTGAGATTTTTAGATCTCGTTGCTATACTGCAAACGAGATCTAACTGTTCCTCTGCTCTTTTCCTGAGATCTAATAAGGCATCCACCTCCGGCGTAATTCTCTGGGCACGTGTCGTCTGGTGACGTTCCCGGATTCGCTCCTGTAGCTCTCTTTCAGCCTCGATCTCCATTTCTCTCCTTTGAAGTTTTAGGTAGTCCTCTTTAGCCTTTTTGAGGCCTACATATTGGCCTGTTGTAGGAGGACGACCTCTCCCTCTCTTTGGTGTCATGATCTTTTTGACCGTGAGCACTTCATCTCCGCTTGAACGCTCCTTTGAGCTGGAACGGCTCCTCTCTTTAGAGCAGGGCCGGATCTTTGAGCATGATAACGGTGTCGGGGACTCCCTTGAACCAGCCGTTATCATACTAGTGTCTGAATGATCAGACTCTGCAGACGTAGTTAGGTGGTCTTTTCCCCCCCCAGAATACGAGGGGAAGACGGAGGCCGTAGCATCCGTGAGGGATTGCCCGGCTGCTGAGCAGCCGGAACCCTCCTGGGGTAATTTCTTTTTAAGATTCACCATTATTTTATTAAAATCCTTTAAGGGGTGTGGTCCCCGGAGGACGCCCTCGTCATTACCCAACCCCTCGGCAGGCGTCAAACCTTAGGGTTGACATAAAACAAATACACCCACAACTCCTATGACAATAACAAGACATTCTCGACACAGACAACAATAAGAAAGGACCAAACGCAACAAAGACAAAACAACACATCCCCCCAATTGGTCAGCTGTGTACCGGGCACGAACCCCACAGCTGACACCCCCGCGCTGGACATTAGCAGACGGCTAACGCGATCCCGAAAGACCGCATTAACCGTCCCCCAGGGAGCACCGGCCCGTACCGCTTCCAATCCCGCCGGACGAATCCGGACAACATTGGTAGCGGACGGGCACACGAGGAGGTTTCCAGCATGGCCCCCCAACTTAACCTAACCTTTTTTTTTTTTTTTTTTTACGTGGGGAAATCCAGTACGGATACCCTGCCGTCTCGGGGGAAGACGACCTGGTTATGCCGGGCTCTAACCGGCTAAAACCCCACGGTGTCCCTCTCGTCGCCATATGCCGGGGTCACGGGAACATCCAGACTGGCAATCTTCCGCGACCCGGCGACGATGCGGTCTCATCAGACCCCTGCTCGTTTTAGGTGGAGGACATATGATCGTCCTTCTACACTCATCGGGTCAGAGTGGCGTGCAGGAACACGCCCACGCCTACTCGGGCTAGTTTTGGTAGACTGGTGGACCCCCCCGAGTCCACCAGCCACTAGCTGATGTTAGGGAGGGAGATGGCGGATGAATGCCTCTCTCCTCCGACCTCTTTTGCGGCGACGCATATCGAGTGAGCTAATTGCCTCCCTCGCTCTCTCTGCGTCTTCTTTTTCGCGCATGACCTCTTCGCAAAATTGTTGGACGGCTATCCAAGATCTCTTGCTCTGGATCATATTTCGAACAACAGATGTCAGGGAAAGGTCATGTCCCATAACCGCCTTAAGAGCTGTCCTCTTTTCTGCCCAGGCCGGACATGTCTCCAAGGTGTGTTGGGCTGTATCGACGAGGCAGCTGTCGCAATGGTGACAAATAGTTGTCGGCTCTCTACACGCGATTCGGCATAAGTATTTTCCGAAACAGCCGTGGTCTGTGAGGATCTGCGTCAATCGGAATGATAAGGCACCATGACGTCTTGTTAACCATTGTCGGAAGACTGGTCTTACTGCATCGATTGTTCGGACGCCTGCGCTAGGATCTGCCAATCTCTCCTCCCAGGTTACGATAGCACTTCGCAGAATTCTTCTCCGTATCTTGTCACTTACAGTTATCCAATGGGCTTCGGTTTGCGCCTCCCCACGCCGGAGATAAACCTTCGTGAGGGCTCTCGCATCCAAATCCCATGGCAACGACCCGGCCAAAACGCAAGAGGCCTCATAGGAGACAGTGCGGTAACCACGAATCAACCTGATCGCCATTGCTCTTTGCGGCTTACGCAAAAGAGCAATAGTCCGGCTATTCAGGGATTCGGACCACACTGGAGCTCCATACAAGGCCATAGACCTTACGACCCCAATATAGAGACGTCTGCTTAACTCGTTGGGTCCTCCTAGATTTGGTAGTAACCCACTAAGCGCCTTCGACGCAGTGAGTAATCGTGGCATAAGTCGCTCAAAGTGAGCGATAAACGACCATCTGCTGTCGAGGGTAAGGCCGAGATATTTCATCGTTGACTGGATGCAGATAGGCGTACCGCCCACGGTAATAGTTGCGTCTGATGTGGGTGCGTTCCGAGGCCCATGAAAACAGAGAGCTTTGGACTTACTAAGGGCCACCTGTAGGCTAAGACGGTGAATGCGCGAGACCACGTGCTCCACTCCGACGGCAGCAAGGATTGCGGCTTGCCTTGGAGTATCGGCACGGGCTGTCACCAAGGTATCGTCGGCATAGCAGGTGATGTCGATACCCCTTATGTTTCCTCCACGTAATACCCAATCATATCCTATATTCCACAGGAGGGGTCCTAGAACCGACCCCTGTGGAACTCCGCAAGTCATCTCTCGCTTTTTCCAACCATCTTGCGTAGGATACGAAACATAGCGATCAGACAAGTAGGCATTAACTATCCCGCATAGGTAGGGTGGTAAACGGTGATATCGGAGCGCCTCTTTAATGCAGCACCAGGGCAAGCTATTAAACGCGTTGGCGATGTCTAGGGACACCGCCAGCACAACCTGTCCACGCTCAACTGCGTCCTGAGCAGCTGACTTAACGCGTAGGATTGCATCAACCGTCGATCGGCCATGACGGAATCCGAATTGGTTCTCTGCCAAATCCGGGCCAATGGTTTGGAGGTGACTGACAATCCTAGCGGCGATTATGCGCTCAAACACTTTACCCGCCTCATCAAGCAAAACAATAGGACGGTAGGCTGAAGGTGAGTCAGCCGGACGCCCGTCCTTATGGAGGAGCACAAGGCGGCCTGTCTTCCACTGTTGTGGAAACTGGGAGTGCGACAGGCACGCATCTAGGATTCTCCTCAGTCTTGGCTCAAATTCGCTCAGAACTAGTCCTAATACCCGTCCGGGTATGCCGTCGGGGCCGGGAGCAGTATTCTTGGCCTTGAGCCTATCCACCGCTACACCGAACTCCTCTACGGTCACCCCGGGTATGTCTGACTCCACAGTAAATGCACTGGAAGATGCCATCCGTGGTGGAAAGAACTCCTCTCTAGATGGAAACAGCTCCGCCACTACACGGTCGGTGAACTCAGATGGAAGAGTATGAGTTAGTGGGGGTGCTTGGGGCCGCAGTTTCCCTATCACCATCCTATAAGGCCGCCCCCAAGGATCTCGGTTGACGGATTCCAACATTTCTTCTCTAGCAGCATCTTTTGCTCGCGATATGCTGGTCTTAAGAGCACATTTGGCTGAGACGTAGGAGGAATACAATTGAGCCACCAGTACTGGATTTTTACGTCTTCTTCTGCGGCAGCGAGTGTATTGGCGTCTCGCTGACACGCAGTCGGTGCGGAGCTGCGTGATTTCCGCTGACCACCAATACACCTGTTTTATGGAGGGTTTGCGATTTGACCGGGGCATTGATGCGTCACAAATGCGTGTCATAGAACCACGGAATCGGTCCACTTCGTCCTCAATCACAATGGATCCTTCAGGGATGGGCACCCAGTTTTCGACCAGTGTCGCCTCTTCGACCATCTCTTTGTCCAGACGCTTCAACTGCCATCGTGGGCCTTCCCCGTTTGGCAAGCTGGTATTGTGAAGGTGGATACCCGAGAAGGAGAGAACCTCGAACCGGATATAGCGATGATCAGATAGAGTTTCGACATCCTCGAGGACTCTCCAACCTCGGACTCGGTTTGCAATAGTTGGACTGGCAAAACTGACATCAATTACGGAGCCACCTTGAGCGCGAACACATGTAGGAACTGATCCCTTGTTGAGGATGACTAAACCTACACTGAGTAACCATTCCTCCAGTATATCCCCGCGAGCAGAAGTCGAAGATGAGCCCCAGGTAGTAGATTTGGCGTTAAAATCACCTACTACTAACGCGTTGCAAGGGAGGAATTGGCCTATTGCTAATCCAATTTCTGTCAGAAATGCTTCGAATTCGGACAAGGGTTTGTTAGGGGAGAAATAAGCGCCGAGGATAACAGTGTTATCCTCTAAAAGTACTGCGACCCAACCTCGTCCCTTGACCACTTTGTTGGAGATGAAAGAAGAGCCCCTGCAGGGAGCTAAGATCGCCACCAGGCCATCCTGATCACCAACCCAGTTGTTACGGGTGGGGATGTAATAAGGTTCGGCAACCACCGCCAATCCGATTGACCACTCCGTCAGGCTTTGAATAAGCAGGTCTTGTGCTCTGGCGCAGTGATTTACATTACTGTACAAAAATTTTAGTATAGCCATTATTGGGAAACAATGGGCATAACCTCGTCCCCTGATGGCAGGGGCCGACTTTTGGCATGAGTTGCGTTTTGTCCTCTGCGTAGTTTGATCAGAAGATCAGAACAAGATTTGCTCCCAATCCTGTGATCCGATGGCTTTTTATTGTCAGCACAAAGCACGCAATGAGGCGCCCTCAGACACACAATCGCTTTATGTCCCGGCAGACCGCATCGAAAGCAAAGACTGCTGCGATCGGTCTCCGATTTGCAGAAGTCCTTGACATGTCCCGTTTCTAGACACCGATAACATCGTCTAGTTCTTGGTTCCAGCAGTTTTGCTCGCGCCGAGACCCACCCGACACGCAATCGCCTATTTTCTGTTATCTTTTTGGCAGCTGCAACTGGACAGCGTATCCAGATGGTCTGCAGACCACTGTTGTCTATACGCAACTCTCCGGTTCGAATTAAAATCTCCGGGCAACCACCTATTTTGGATATGGCTGATACTACTTCCTCCTTCGTGACGGAGTCATCTAGCTCCGAAATGCGCATTTCTGCGCATTTCGTTACTCTAGTGACTCGAACGTCATTTACATTGAGGGCTGTTTTCAGTCGATTTGCCAATTCATCGGCTTTCTTGCTATTGGCTATTCCCGGTATCTCTAAAATCCTTGCCCCTGTGGCAGTTTTCCTGACTCTGAAGGAATTGAGTCCGATTTCAGCAAGGTTTGCAAGGTTTGCAAGGGCAAGGTTTGCAAGGTTGCAGCAACCTAACCTAACCTAACCTAACCTTTTTTTTTTTTTTTTTTTTTTTTTTTCGTCTGGAACCCTCATGGGTTTCACCGCATTCCAGGAGAGAGGAAGGCGGTGGGTATGTGGGACTCCTACCCACTAAACCAGACGGTCAACACATCGCCGTATGGAGGAGCGCCACGGGAACGCCGAAGCATACGTCCGCGTTGCTCCAACGGCAGGCAGCGCCAAGTAGGCGGCCACCACCCCCCCAAATGGAGCGGCGCAAACTGTTGACCGGGATGCGCCCCACTCCGATGGTCGGCTTGTTTTCTGGCGAGGAGCTCCCCTGCTCCCCACCCAAGCCGACCGAGCCAGATCGTTTTGGACGACCTTTATCTCCGAGCAGACGGCAAGCCGCCGAGCTCAGAATCTAGGAAGTCCGATCCGACTCATACCCACTAGAGCCCCGGCCCCGAGATGGGACCGTGGCGAGTGGCGGACTTCGCAGTCCACCACCCGTACCGGGGGCTACGGCGGCAGACGGCGCTCGTGAGCGACACGCCTGCGCCCCACCCTCCTCCGGCGCATCGGTGGAGCGGCTCCGTCCTCATCCCTGAGCCTCTCCGTCGCCTCCTTCTGCGACATCACGACCTCGCAGAAGGAACGCACCGCACCCCACGCCTCTTCGCTCGAGACCATGGCCTTAACCACGGCCGGGAGCGAGAGGTCCGACCCGATGGAAGCCACGAGTGTAGCACGCGGCTCCGCCCAATGCGGGCACGAAGCCAGCGTGTGCTGCGCCGTATCCTCGGCGCAGCCGCACTCGTGGCACATCATCGTGGGCTCACGACCCGCCACCCTAAACAGATACCTCCCGAAGCATCCGTGCCCCGAAAGGATCTGCGTCAAGTGGAAAGTCATCACCCCGTGCCTACGACCGACCCAATCCGAAAGGATGGGACCGATCGCCAGGGTCGTCGATATGCCAGCGTCGGGCATCCTGAGCCTCTCTCGCCATGTGACAAGGAGCTCTTCCTGCGCCCTGCGCCTCCAATCCGACTCCCCACCCTCCTCCCCAGACGGAGGATGTTCCCCCCGACGACGGGCATCCCTCCTCCGTCGATACGCCTCCGCCAGCGTCAAAGCGTCCAGGTCCCACGGTGGGGTCCCGGCCAGAGCGCAGGCCGCCTCGCACGAGATGGTGCGATACCCTCGGATCACCCTGACAGCCATGACCCTTTGCGCTCTGCACAAGAGGGCCCGGTTGCGGGAGTCGAGACTATCGGCCCATATTGGTGCCCCGTAGAGCGCCATGGACCTTACCACCCCGGTGTACAGACGCCGGCAGCTCATGCTCGGTCCCCCGACATTTGGGAGGACGCGACACATCGCTCCGGCTGCCCTAACTAGCTTCGGCGCTAGGCGCCGAAAGTGCTCGTCGAAGCTCCATCGACTGTCGAGGACGAGTCCAAGGTACTCCAAGGAACGCCCGACGGCGATGGAAACTCCTCCGACCACCACACTCGACCCGGCAGGAGGTGCGTTCCGCGGCCCGTGAAAACACACAGCGACGGATTTGTGCAATGCAACCTCCAGCCCCAACCTTCTAATGCGCGCCACTACTTGCGCGACCCCAGCCGTTGCCAGAACACTGGCCTCCCGGTAGCTGTCGCCGCGTGCCGTTACGAGAGTGTCGTCGGCGTAACAGGTTACTTCGACACCCCGTAAGTTGGCACCGCGCAGCACCCAGTCGTAGCCGATGTTCCACAGAAGAGGTCCGAGAACCGACCCCTGAGGAACACCGCACGACACCTCCCTACGAATCCAGCCGTCGCCAGACGGGTAGCAGACGGCGCGGTCGCAGAGGTAATCCGCTACGACGCGACGCAAGTACCCGGGCACGGCGTGGAACCTCAGCGCCTCCAAAATGGTCGCCCAGGGAAGGGTGTTGAACGCGTTGGCGATATCGAGAGACACCGCCAACACCACCCCGCCCCTAGACACCGAGGCCTCTGCCAGGGCCCTCACCCGACCGACAGCGTCGAGGGTGGATCTGCCCTTCCGGAAGCCAAATTGATGGTCGCTGAGATCCCGACCGGACTCCCCCAAGTGCTTGACGAGGCGAGCGGATAAGACCCGCTCAAAGAGCTTACCCGCCTCGTCGAGAAGCACTATCGGCCGATATGCCGATGGCTCGGCAGCCGGCCGCCCCTCCTTGCGCAACAACACCAGTTTCCCAATCTTCCACGTCCGCGGGAACCGGCCCTGCCGCAAGCAAGCGTTGAAGAGGCTCAGCACTAAAGGCTCTAAAGGCCCTATAGCCAAGGCCCAGGCGCGCCCGGGGGTGCCGTCGGGTCCCGGCGCAGTGTTCTTCGACCGAAGCCGAAGCGCTGCAGCCCTCAACTCACCTACGGAGACATCCCGTGCTGCGTCCCAACGCTCATCCTCTACCGCCTCAGTCACCGGCGCCATACGAGGTACCCGATGGTCGGTACCTCGAGGGAACAATGCCGTGACTACGGACTCCAGCAACTCCGGCTGGAGAGTCTTGGTCAGCGGGGGGGCCCACGGTCGAAGCTTTCGCCTCACCATCTTGTACGGCCTCCCCCACGGATCCCTGTCCAGGGATTCCACCATCTCCGCTTCGGCCAGGTCTTTGGCTTTGGCGATGGCCGCTACGAAAGCCAGCACTGCCTCACGATATCGAGTATAGTGCTGACTCTCAAGCTCTTGGTCCCGTCGCCGCCGCCTCTGACATCTGGTGTACTGGCGCCTGAGAACCACGCAGGTCTCTCGGAGCCGCGATAGCTTCTCAGACCACCAGTAAACGCCGCGCCTCGGAGTCGCGGAACGTACGCGGGGCATCGCCGCATCGCAGATGTGCGACATGGTCTGGCCCAGACGCACAGCTTCCGCCTCTACATTCACAGCGCCTTCCGGCGCTCCTACCCAGGCCTGGACCAGGGCAGCCTCCACCAGCGCCTCCCTGTCCAGACGCTTCAGAGCCCATCGCGGGCCCTCCTCGCGCGAGTGTCGACTCGGGGCACTCGGCGGGGCGGGGAGTGCGGAGACGTCGAACCTCACGTAGCGGTGGTCCGACAACGTCTCCACATCCTCCATCACCCGCCAGCCTCGGATACGGCGCGCCAGGGTGGGATCGGCGAACGTGATGTCAACGATCGAACCACCCTGTTGCCGCACGCATGTATGTACCGACCCGCGGTTCAGGACGACAAGACCGGACGCGACTACCCAGTCTTCGAGGAGCTCTCCACGTGCGTCCGTGGCCGGGCAACCCCAAGCCATGGATTTGGCATTCAGGTCGCCGACCACGAGGACCCGACCGGGGCCACTCCTCCCGACGAGGGCACCGACTTCGACAAGAAACTGTTCGAAGTCGGCGACACTGCGATTCGGAGAGAAGTAGACCCCGATCAGTGTCACGTTTCCGACGAGAGCCGAGACGTAGCCTCGACCCTTCGTCACTCCTCCGAAGACCGGGGATCCGGCCGCTGTCCGGGTCCCGATCGCCACCACACCGTCCCTGTCGCCGGCCCAGTCGTCCCCCGAAGGGACGTAGTAGGGCTCGGCGATCACGACGACGTTCACCAACCACTCCGCCATGCTTTGGAACAATAGGTCCTGAGCCCTGGCGCAGTGGTTGATATTCGCCTGTAGAATCCGCATGGCCATCTTATTCGATGACCATGGGATCCTCTACGGGCCTGGAAGGCTGCTTTGAGGCCCTAAGACCTCTGCCAGCCTTGCCCGGCTTCCTTCCCTTCGGGGCGGGGACGCACTCCTTGGTCCCCACCCGATGCTTGGCCGGTCTGCCGGCCGCTGCGCATGTGACGCAGTGCGGCTCGGCAGAGCACTCCTGGGCCTTGTGCCCGGGCCTTCCGCACCGATAGCAGAGGTCGCTCCTGTCGACCTCCGCAGTGCACTTGGTCCTGACGTGCCCCATCTCCAGGCACCGGAAGCACCTGAGGGGCCGATCGTCCAAGACGCGGACCTGCGCCGACACCCAACCGACGAGGAGCCTGCCGCCGCCGGACACCTTCTTGGCCGCTGCGACCGGGCAACGAACCCACGCAACACCGAGGCCACCGGCGCCGACGGTGACAGCCCCACACCGGACTTCGTCGACGTTGCACCCACCAACCCGTGCGACGGCCGTAGCCACGTCAACGCTGGACACGGAGTCGTCCAGTCCCGAAATGCGCATTTCTGCGCACCTCGTGGGTCTAGAGACCCTGACCTGCCCTTCGGGCAGTGACTCTCTCAGCTTTTTAGCGAGAGAGTCCGCCATACCCCCGGTATTCGCTCCGGGCAGTTCCAGGATGCGGCCACCAGTGACCGCCTTCCTGAACCTTAGGTCCTTAATACCAAGGTCGGCCAGGTTGACCTTCTGCTTCGCCTCCGCCAAGACCTGGGCGTAAGTGACGCCAGTGGCCTCGGCTTCGGGATGCAGAGTCAATACCACAGCCGTGGATCGTTCTGCCCGGAGCTTTCTTTTGGGAGCGGTCCCTGGCTTCTGCGACTGCGGTTTCGACCGCGATGCAGAAGGTCCAGCAGGGCCCTTTCCCTGTCCCTTCTTGGGCGGCTTTGCCGCTTTTGGCTTCGCCTGAGGCTTGGTAGCCTTCGGCTTTGCCTGCGGCTGAGCCGCTTTTGGCTTCGCCTTCGCTCCCTTAGACGTATTCTGTGCCGATCCGCTGGGGCCCGCAGAGGGTAGGGCGGCGATCTTAACAGACACTGTGGTCTGCACCACCTCCCGCCTCTTGTCGGCCGCCAGTGGAGGCCGAAGCCTCGTCTCCGGCAGGAGCCGGTCCTCTATGGAGGCCAGTCGGGCGGTCACCATGGTCCCCACCTGGGACATGACCGCCCGACAGATCTCCTCCAGCGAGGTTGTCTGAGGCTGCGTTGCAGGGGACGCAGCCTCCGTCGATCCGGTGGGAGAGGGCGCCGGACAACCCTGCTTCCGTGCCCTCTCCATGTCTTCTCTTAGTGTGGACATCTCCTTGCGGAGAGTGTCCATCTCGGCTTGCAGGCGAGCATTGTCCGCCTGCAGCCGCCGCGTCTCTTCGGTGAGAGTCCGCGATCCCAGGACTTCCACGGCCTCGGCTATTGAAGCCACCGCGTCCTTAAGCTCGCGGACTATGGTCCCCTTCAGGTTTTTGGACTTTGTGGCTATTTTCGCAATAATAGCCAAGTCCTCTACGACCTGCTGCTTGCTCAGGGCCGTGGACCTATTGCTGGGTCCGACGCCCGACTCCGATACCTGCCCCGAGGTCGACGCTAGTTCAGCGGCTCGCTGTTCCCGCCTCTTGCGAGTTACAGCGACGCTCTTCTCTAGCTCTTCCTCTACCAACGCCTTGAACTCTTCCCGCTTTGCAGCGAGAAGCGCTCTTTTGGCATCGGCCAAACCTACGTACTCCCCCGTCGTCGGGGGCCGCCCTCGGCCTCTTGACGCAGACGCAGACCGCTCCGAATCCTCGTCGTCGGACAGCTCCAACTCGGGGTTCGGGCGTCGCCTCTTGCGCCAAAGCTTCCCGCCCGTAGCGGGGCTTTGGGACCGTCCAGTTGCGAAGCTGCAGTCGGAGTCCATGTCCTCGTCCTGCCGCCCCGCACTAGACTCCCTACTCGTGACGCTCCTCGTCACCTGCCTCTCCTTATTCTCTCCCCTCCTCGTCCTCCTCTCCTCTCTCTCAACGTCGTTTTTGTGTTTAAGATTTTCCATAACAAATCCCACGAGTATTGAGGAACTAAAATGTCAGCCCCGGCAGAGCCTCTTGCCCGGGTAACCCTAATACACCTGGAAGGTCGGGTGGTATTCCAGGGTTGTGCGCTAGCGACTGATGAACTCCCCAGCCTCTCTTTCGAGCACCCCGACGTCACGCAACGAAACGCCGAGAATTGAGGATTTTTTATAGAGGTTTACTCCTCGCGGTCCGGCCAATTAAGGCAAGACCCTCGCTCCCCTGCAGGCTGCTTCACATGACCGCCACACCTGCAGGAGTTTACGACTCGACGGTGGCAAAAAATGCCTGTCCGGCTGCACAGTTAAGTACCCACCGGACTCGCCGACCGACCGGCAACAGAGCCACCGCTAACGACGGCCACTGATCCGGACATGCCCTCGACCATTCGCCACTGGCATCGGGTCCGGGCCAAAACACCCCTTAAACTAGAACTAGCTACTTCTAACTACCGCTAACTACTTCTAGCTACGGCTTCCCAGATCCATTCGCCACCGAGCACGTTGATGAACACCACACCGGCAACCGGCATCGGGATCGGTACGCCGCTAGCCAGACCGAGGTATCTATCGCACAGCCAGCTCTGCCGGAGGCAGGAGGACCGGGACCGACACCCTAGTCTAGCTACCTAACTACTAAAGCCACAAACTAGACTACCTATGGCCTCCGCATTCGAGCAAGTTGGATAATCCAAACAGGGCTCACTGCGGGTCAGCCGGGCCAACACTAGAAGCAAGCTTAAGCACCACTACGAACTAGTACTACTACAATGCCAAGCCTCTAACTAGACTACCTATGGCCGCTCGCCCGGAAGCTAACGACCGGGCCTAAAACTAGTGAAGCATGGGCAGCAGCACTACGCCCCAAACCTACAACCCTCGAGAGCAGCGCAAGCACCACCCCCAAGAGACCGGCCGTAAGGTTCGACCCACCTCTGCGAAGGTCTGAACTCCGTCCACAGCGGACCCGCGAACAAGCCCGCTGCAGGGAGAGACGGGACCCCGCATCCCAATACCCCGAGACCGAGCGCCGAAACACTCACTAAGGGGTACCGGATAGAAAAAGCAGATAAGATAGAAAGACCATGCAAGGAGCAGCAGCAGCTCCTAGCGGAAGTGCTTGAGATAAAAAACGCAACCAAGGAGTTGGGAACGAAAATCACGGATGTCACTGGTGGAAAGACATACGCGGAAGCTCTTTCAAAAACAAGGCTTCAAAACGTTGAGAAACCAAAGCACTCCATAATTGTTTCTGCGGAGTCCGACACTAGTACTGAAGTAATAGACAAAGTTAGAAAAGCTCTAGATGCAAGAACCAGCGGAATACAAGTGGAAAGAATAAGAAAGGTCAAGGATTCTAAGGTCATACTGAGTTATAATAGCAAAGAGGAGTTAGAAAAGGCTGTAGGAAAGCTGAAAACGGACGAACACCTAAAAGTGGAACCAGTGAAGAATAAGAGTCCCTTGGTTGTACTGATGAACGTTTTGGCTTACAACACCGACGACGATATCAGAACAGCCCTGAAAAGCCAAAACTCGCGTCTACTAAGCGACTTAAACGACGACGAAGCCGCTATTACCGTGAGGTACCGAAGAAAGGCCAGGAATCCTCTGGAGAACAATTGTCGTTCTCCAGGATTCTCCAAAGATGTGGCAGAGGCTCACTTCGGCCGGCAGAGTTTTTGTGGATTTGCAACAGATTAAAGTTTTCGATCAAACTCCTTTGATACAGTGCACGAGATGTCTCGCCTATGGACATGGAAGAAAGCTATGTACGGAAAAGATCGATTATTGCACTTTTTGCGGCGGACCACATCTAAAGGCAGAATGTACAGCGTGGGCAGCACGAGAACTACCAACGTGTAGAAACTGTCTTAAGGCCAAAAACGTTAACACAGACCACTCGGTTTACAGCCAGGAGTGTCCAGTACGAAGAAAATGGGATGCCTTAGCTCGCTCCGCCATTGCCTATTGCTAAGGTTTCCGAGGGCATCCCAATGAATGATAAAGCAGGATATCTCGTCGCACAAGCTAATCTCCAACGAAAACAACTGGCCGCCCAGGAACTTCTGGTTGAGGCCAAAGAAAGAAAAAAATTGCAGTAGCTCTAATCCAGGAACCGTATATTGGTACAGCAAGAAAGGTGAGAGGTTATAAGGGTGCTAGGATTTTTCAGTGCACAGAGCAGGGAGATGGCGCTGTCAAGGCGGCCATAGTCGTCTTTGATCAGGAACTAGTAATAAAACAGTGCCCAAAACTCACAACGAATAATATCGCAGTAGTGAAAATCCAAAGCCGTGCCTGGGAGATCATAATGGTTTCTTTTTACTTTGAACCTGATAAACCAATAGACGTGTATCTAGAACAACTTAAAAAGATACAAGAAGAACTCGGTCCTTGTAGAATAATTATAGGAGGGGACGCAAACGCAAAAAGCACCTGGTGGGGCAGCAACAAGGAAGACCAAAGAGGGAGATGTATGGCCGGCACCATTGAAGAGATGGGTCTGCAGATCCTCAACAGGGGAGACATTCCTACCTTCGATACCATAAGGGGTGGTCAAAGGTACTGTAGCCATGTAGATGTGACGGCGTGCTCATATGATGTTTTGAATCGCGTAGAGAACTGGAGGATCGATGAACAGCTCACAAGCTCTGACCACAATGGGATAATATTCAAAATTCATTTTCAAAAATCAACGGGTAAAATGATCGAAAGAACAACAAGGATATACAACAGCAAGAAAGCAGATTGGGATCAGTTTCATGTGAAAATGAACCAAATCATGCAAGACAAACAACTGACGACAGCAAGTTTAAAAGCAATTAATAACATAACACAGGCAGAAGAAACAATAAGAAACTATACACAAGCTATAAGTGAAACGTGCAACAAAACTGTACCACATAAAAAGAAAGTAGAAACACTTACCTTACCATGGTGGACCGAAGAGCTTTCCAGGATGAAGAAGGCAGTAGCCACTAAAAGACGCCGCATCAGACGCGCAGCACCAGCACGAAGGAGGATGGTTGTAGACGCGTACCTGAAAGAAAAAGAAAAATATGAGTTGGCAGCAAAAAATGCGCAAACAGATAGTTGGAAAAGCTTCTGTGGAAAACAGGATAGGGAAGGAGTATGGGAAGGGATTTATAGGGTAATTAGGCAAACTACGACTCGAACAGAGGATGAACTTTTGGAAAAAGATGGGAAGATCTTGGATGGGAAGAGTTCAGCGAGATTACTAGCGGAGACTTTTTACCCCGAAGACCGGGAAAGTGAAGATAACGCAGACCATATACAAATAAGAAATTTAGCGAAGACAGTAAACGGAGGAGGCCATGATGAGGTCCATGACCCACCATTTACTTTACATGAGTTGAACAGATCTGTTAGTTCCTTCAATCTGAAAAAAGCACCGGGAGCAGACGGCTTTACGGCAGACATATGTGAGCACGCCATAGGTTGCGACCCAATGTACTTCCTGGGACTATTAAACATGTGCCTAAGCCTAAACTATTTTCCGGAAATTTGGAAAAAAGCTACCGTCATCGTACTGAAAAAGCCGGGGAAGAAATCCTATAAAGTCCCAAAATCATATAGGCCCATTGGACTTCTGCCAATTCTTGGCAAAATCTACGAGAAGATGCTGGTTACCCGCCTCAAATACTACCTGATACCTAAAATAAGTTCTTGCCAGTACGGCTTCATGCCACAGAAAAGCACGGAGGACGCCCTTTACGACCTTTTACAACATATTCGCGAGGGAAGAAACCAGAAACAAATTGTGACAATCGTATCGCTGGATATAGAAGGGGCGTTCGACAGTGCATGGTGGCCACAAATCAAGTTGCGGCTGGCTGAGGAAAAATGCCCTATCAATTTGAGACGGGTAATTGACAGCTACCTCAGTGAGAGGGTCGTCAAAATTAGATACGCCGGGGAGGAATTCGAGAAAGGAACCAACCAAGGCTGCGTCCAGGGCTCAATAGGTGGACCGATACTCTGGAACCTGCTATTGGATCCACTTCTCAAACAGCTAGCGAAGAAAGGTCACTATTGCCAGGCCTTCGCTGACGACGTGACGATGATCTTTCAGGGCAATACAGCACAGGAAATCGAGGGTCAAGCCAATGCCGCTCTCAAACATGTTCACGCCTGGGGTGTTAGGAACAGGTTAAAATTCGCACCGCAAAAAACTTCAGCTATGGTGGTAACAAATAAATTAAAGTACGACACACCACACCTAACTATGGGCGGCACAGATATTGAAACAACCCGTACGATGAAAATTTTAGGCCTGACCATAGACGATAAGCTGACCTTTAACACCCATGCTGCAACAGTATGCCAAAAAGCGGTAGAAATATATAAGCAACTTGCAAGGGCGGCAAAGGTAAGCTGGGGTCTCCACCCAGAAATAACAAGAGTCATTTACACGGCAGCCGTGGAACCCGTTGTCACGTATGCAGCCAGCGCATGGGCACCAGAGACCAGAAAATTAGGTATAAGAAAGCGACTGGACTCAGTTCAGAGAGGTTTTGCACAGAAACTGTGCCAAGCCTACAGAACGACCTCTCTGAACTCAACACTGATCCTGACAGGTCTTTTACCACTTGACCTGAGGGTACGGGAAGCAGCGGCTCTCTTCGAGGCAAGAAAGGGCATACCAATACCAGAACTCTGCGGTGGAACAGTTGAGAAGCCTGTCCCATTTCAGGACATGCCGCATCCGGCCACGCATATAAACCTGGATTTCAAATGCCTGGAAAACCAGAGGCAGGTAGAGGAGAGCACGAACCATGAGGTTGGCATCTTCACTGATGGCAGCAAAATTGCCGGCAAGGTAGGAGCGGCCCTATCCATATGGAGAGGAGAAGTTGAAACCAGAGCCAAAAAATTTTGTCTGCCATCATGTGGTACTGTATACCAAGCAGAACTCTTGGCATTATGTGAAGCGGCAAAGGAAGTGAAACGACGTCCCGAAAAGACCTACGGCATATATAGTGACTCCAGAGCCGCTCTGCAAACAATATGCAACAATGAAGCCCCTCACCCTTTGGCAATGGAGGCGAGGAGAAATTTCGGCGGGGCTTTGGCCCAGAACAAGGCAGTGGCCTTGTACTGGGTCAAAGCACACGCCGGAATTGCAGGCAATGAGCGTGCGGACATCCTGGCCAAAACAGCAGCGACCAAAATGAAAACAAAACCCTACTACGATCAATGCCCCACTTCTTATATAAAGCGCCAAATTCGCCAACAATCATTGGACGAATGGAATAAAAGATTTCAGACAGGCGATACGGCATCGACTACAAAAATTTTCTTTCCGGATGCCATACAGGCCTATTCTATAACAAGAAAAATAAAATCAAAAGGAGTTCTTACCCAAATTCTAACAGGACACGGTGGATTCTCCGAATACTTGAACAGATTCAAGTGTAAGGAGAGTCCCTCGTGTATCTGCGAACCCGGAGTAGTGGAAACGGTAACCCACATAATCCTTGAGTGTCCAGTGTTCGAAATAAAAAGAAGAGACCTGCAAGAAAAAATAGATATTGAATTAAACAAAAACAATATAAGTAAAATAATAAGTGATAAATATAAGAGAAATGACTTTTTAAAGTATTGTGTAGACATAGGAAAAAGTGTTATACTAAGAAATAAGGACTAAAAGACAAAGCTAAGTTAAACTAAATAAAATAACAATTTATGAGATAATATAACAGAATAGTAAATAAGGAACCAAGTATGTACGTAGAATAGTTATTAAATAAAATAAGATATCTAAAAATGTGCTAAGTATGTATAATTTAGTATACATAGATTTAGCATGTGACATTATTTAGTAGATAAGTAAATAAATTAAAATAAGGAACCTATGGAATGTAACATTAAGATTTAGAATAATAAAAGAAATTGTCTAGATAAGTATTAAGACTGTAATTATGTTGCTTTAAATAAAAATTAAAAATGAAAAGAAGGTCTCTGACAACGTCAGGGGAAAAAGCGCCAACACCCTGTGATTGCGGGTGCCTTTAAAAAAAAAAAAAAAAACCTAACCTAACCTAACCTTTTTTTTTTTTTTTTTTTTTTTTTTTGCGTTGGAAAAATCCGTTACGGATACCCGCCGGCCAGGAAGGTGATGGCCGGAGGGTTATGTGGGACTACCCGGCGGCATAGAGGACGCCGCCATTTTTAAGGCTACCCACTAAAAAACCAACGGTTGCCCTCAACGCCTTAATGGGACGACACGGGATCGCGTTAGCACTCACCGTGCCGCCCCGGCGGTTACCCCCCGAGCGAGGGTGCTCCGAGCAACTTAGGACACCCCCACGGCGTAGGCCTATGGCAGGTGAGAGGGGTCACCCCCCCCTCTCACCAAGGCCTACTGCTGGGAGAGGAAGCGGCGGGCGAACCTAACCTAACCTAACCTAACCTAACCTAACCTAACCTAACCTAACCAGTTCCGCTCACCCCTCTGAAGTGAGAACACGCATACGCAAGGCGATCCGTAACAGCTCCTGCAAAGTAAACATTTTAAAAATTAGTGTCAGTGGTGTTTTCGTATCGTACAATTAAGTGAGATACACCAAAAGACGCGAAATTGGACGCTCTATCTAGTGGTGCTATTTTTGTGAAAATCGGACATTGTTTAGTGCCTAAAATCTGTGAAAAACTGTGAAAAGTAAAATTTTATAAACTTTAAAAATTAACGCTGCGCAAACGCGATCGGTGACATATATGTTTTTTAGTGCCTTCGGAAGCGTATTTATAAGGTCTATCTTCGAGACAAAAAAATTGGATTTTTTCCGCCCAAAACGGCGGAATTAAAGCCAAAAAAATAAGTACCACGTGGCCACGTGGTACCCCTTCTGAGGCCGTGCCACTACTTTTGACAACAGGGATCGCCGCAGAATAAGGAGACAGGATTATTGGCGTTTGCAGACTGAAAAAATCTTTAATAGTTTTTAAGTTATTCGAGTTTCAATTTTTTCCAAATTTTCAAAAATTTATATTTAATTATATAGATCGATGACCCCCCATTTTTATTATTGCTTTTTATAGTGCCTTATTAGCTCTACACATAACCTTATTTTCAAAATTTTTTCGTAAGGGGTTTGCAAATTATGAATTTTTGAAAATTCGGGGCTGACACGTGGTGCCAGTTCCTCCTATCCTAGATTTTTTATGTTTATATACAAAAATAAGATGTAATTTTAATTGTATGCTCAAATTTTTTCGAAATTTTTCCGTCACTTTTTATATTTTTTAACCTAAATTTTCAATTAAAATATTTAATTTTTCAATAAATCAAATCGGGGGGTGAAGATAAAAATAAAACAGTACCTTAGTAAGATTACTCGTAAAAAGATCTATAAAACGAGCCCAAACACGGGTATATTCAGACAATTTTTACGGAAGTAATCCACTTTTTGTGTATAGTGTTATAGTGGCTCCGCCATTTTGAAAAGTTTAAAAGTCTTATAACTCCGCCAATTATTAAGCTACAGAGTTGGGGTTTTCACCTTCTCCTTTTGCCACGTCCCACCTGTCATATTATTTACAATTTAGAAATACATTTTTTGTCAACTCTACATGTAGAGAAAGCACGTTGACGTTGTAGATCTGATCGGGGCAAGACAGGAGAGCCCTCACACGTCTTGGTCGGCCATCTGGAACCGGAGATATTATTATTTTCAGAATTATCCGCCATACTGGCCGCCATATTGAAAAATTTAAAACCTTAATAACTCCGGAACCAGAAGTCGTAGGAGGACGGGGTTTTCTACTGTTGTAAGAGGACAAGAAAGGCTACAAGTTTTGGTCGGCCATTTTAGCCGCCATCTTGGAAAATTTCGAACCCTGATATCTTCCTCGGGTTTTTACCGATTTAGACGATCTTGGTGTCGGGTGAAAGGGCTCGCAGAGTACTTTTGGACCAATAATTAACAGACGCTCTACATAGAGTAGTTATAGAGCAAATAGAAAAATAGTCATTAAGTTACTTTAATTTGTAAAAGAGGCATATAAGTGAATAGTTTAGTGTGTAAGACTTTGACCGTGTTGATAACTACCTTGTAGAGCAAGGTAGAGACAAAAATTTTCCCAGAAACCGGGAAGAACTGTTATTATCTTTCTAAGGACGGGGCAGTTCAACACCACCAGGACAACTCTATAATAGAGTCATACATATATATGTATGGTAATCGTATAGGACAGGTACTTACCTTATAGCTGGAGGCACAGGTACTAGTGTAGCTGTAGACTGTAGCTGGACGACCGTTGACCGGGACCGCAACCGCACCTGAAAGGAAAAGAGAGAAAGTATATTAACACACATACCAATACACACATAAATTAAATAAAATATATAACTTATACAAACCTTTATTACAACTATTTCCTTACTGTATATATTCTTAATTTTTCTTTTTCTTACCTTAATCTTTTTCTGCATCATTGTATCTAAATTACATATATATTTAAATTGACATAATTTATTCAAATTATACAAATTGATAAGGGTTTATTGACCCTTATACATTAGTTGACGCTTCTATAATGCCTATCAACAGGACCCCCACGAGACCGCAACCCCCACGAGACCGCAAAACTTCAGGGACAAGGCCAGCCCTCCATTGGGTAGGACGATCACAAAGAACCCGAAGACAGACAGGAAAACTGACGTAGACCAAAAGTCAGTAAGAAGGCTTACAGGGGAGTTTGAACAGAGGGCAGAAGCGACCACCTCCACTCTTAAGCGACCGAGCCCGGAGAAAAGCCCCACAAAAGAGGAAGAGACACCATCCACCGATTCTCCAAGCCCCTGCGCGCTGCTACCACTGGTGCCGTCAAAGACCAACAAGACCTATAAGAACAGGATTACGGAGGCCAGTGCAAGATGGCAATCTATCCTAAAACAACTGGATAAGTCAAAGTCGACATCGAAATTAGTGAAAACTGAAGTGATGTCGGCCGCAAGTAGGTTGTTGGAGAAAGTCAAGGAGCAGGAGAAGGAAATAAAGAAACTCCAAGAGAAAGGTCAAAAGGAGGAAGAAGGGGAAAAGAACACCCAAGTGGGGGAAGCAGGGAAGACCGAAAATATAGACGAAAGTGTCAAAACAAGAGTGGAAGAAAACACTAAAATACTGAGAGAGAATGAAAGGAGACTGGAAGAAATTAAATTGATGCTAGAAAGACAGAAAGAGGTAAACCTGGAAAGGACGACCTACGCGAGAGTGACAGCAACCAGACCAAACCCTGGAACGGGGATAGAAAGGACAGCGTTACACTCGGTGGTCGTCACTTCGAGAGACGAACAAGAAACGGGAGAGGAGGTACTAGAGAAGGTAAGGAAGGCAATGGATGCAAAGGAAGGATGGATTACGGTGGAGAAAGTTAGGAAAGCTAAGGATCGAAAAGTAGTGATGGGTTGCAAAACTAAGGAAGATAGAGAAAGGATTAAAGAGAGACTGGAGACTGCCGGAAATAACCTCATTGTGGAGGAAGTGAAAAATAAGGACCCGCTTCTGGTTCTTAAGAGCGTACTATCGGTGCATACAAATGACGATGTACTGAGGGCTCTTAGGAACCAGAACCGGGGTGTTTTTCACGGCCTCGACAGTGAGGATGACCGTGTAGAGGTCAAATATATCAAAAGAGCACGAAACCCACACACAAAGCACATCGTGCTGTCGGTCTCTCCCGCAGTATGGAAGAGAGCAACACATGCTGGGAGGCTAAATATAGACCTCCAAAATATCACAGTGGAGGACCAGTCACCCCTGGTACAGTGCTCCAGATGCCTCGGATACGGCCACGGCCGCAGATTCTGCAAAGATACAACAGACGTCTGCAGTCACTGCGGTGGCCATCATCTCAACGCGGACTGTCCCGAGAGGCTGTCCGGAGCACCACCGGAGTGCAGAAACTGCAGAAAGGCTCAAGCAGCGAACTGCGCGCACAACGCCTTCAGCCAAGACTGCCCGGTGAGGAAAAGATGGGACAGCATAGCGAGAGCATCAGTCTCCTATTGCTGAGGTGGTCCCACCGGGCAACAAACGCTACAAAATTCTACAGGTGAAACCACAGGACGCAAAAGGTATAAACATAGAGAGAACAACAAGACCTTACAACACTAAGAATGCAAACTCGGAGCAGTTTCATGAGAAACTGCCCCAGTTTAAAGCAGAGAGGCATATTACAATAGAAACAATAAAACACATAAACAACACACCACAGTTAGAAGAAGCAATAGTAAAATATACAGAGGCCAAATTATTTTTCCTTGACGCAATCACAGCACACAAAATATTAAAAAATGTAGAAACAACATACACACACACACAGTTGTTCACAGGGCGCGGGGGATTCTCGTCACACCTAAACCGGTTTGGGTGTAAGGAGAGTCCGTCCTGCGTTTGCGATCCCGGCGTAGAAGAAAGCGTCCCCCACATCATCCTTGACTGCCCCGTTTTTGGAAAAGACACACGTGATCTGGAACAAAACATAGATAGAAAATTAAGTCTGGGCAGTATTGTAGAAATGGTAAAAGAACAGGATAGAGAAAAGTTCCTAAAATATTCTAGCGAAATAATATTAAAAGTTAACAAGAGAAATAAAATAGAATAAGTAAGGTATATTAAAACATATAATGATTATATGTACATGTAATATATAAAGTGAAATGTATAAGTAAATATAAGGACTAAAAGTAAGAATTATAATATAACAAGTAAATAGAACATAAGACTAAAATATAGAAACATATAGAACTGTAAAGAAAAAACTAGAATAAGATAGGAAACCTAAGGTATGCAATTAGACATAGAAATAAGTAAATATTAAAAAGTGTGTACCCCCCCCTTTATTTACCCAATCAGAAGTAGATCCCAATAAGTAATAAAATGTAAACAGTAAAATAAAGAAATAAATAGATATTCGAACAGAAAAGAATTAGATAGTGGGCAAATCCCAGCCCAATAGTATAAAAGGTGATGAATGTAAGGTTAGTATGCGGCATGGAAGTACGAGAGGAATAAATGCGAGAACTGGTATGAATGTGGAAATCTCTCACTATTGTTGTAGAAAGACTCTGACTATGTTAGAGGACCTAGAATAAAAAAAAAAAAAAAAAAAAAAAAAAAAACCTAACCTAACCTTTTTTTTTTTTTTTTTTTTTTTTTTTTTTAACGTCTGGAACCCATCATGGGTCCCACCGCATTCCAGGGGAGGAAGGCGTTGGGTATGTGAGACTCCTACTCACTAAACCAGACGGTTGCCGTCGCCGTCATGATGGGACACCGCGGGAACGCTTGCGCATACAACCGCGGCGCCCCGACGGACACCACGTAGAGGGCACCCCGCAACGAGAGGCCCCCTCCATAGTCGGCAGGCTTGATAGATCGCGGGGGGGTCCCCTCCCCCCCACCCAAGCCCACCTTAAGAAGAAGGCCGAAGCCCTCTTCTAGCCAGGCCCGGTCCGGAACCCAAACGCCCGGGGGAGTCTATGCTCAACCCCAAGACGCCTGGGGACCTCGTCCAGGCCCAGCTCCCTCGGCGGTGATCTCCCCGAAGGAAGACCACCGTTCGGACTCCAAATGAGCGGAGAGTCAAGCACGACCCGGCTGGCTGACAGGGCCGAAACTGCCAACGGACCGCCGCCGCGCAAGACCACCACTCAAAAAGGGAGCCCGACCTCGAACCCGACAGGCCTCTACCGCCGAACACGGTGGTCAACCGAGTCCAGCAAGAAAGAGGCATAAGTCGGGGACCCACCAAGCCGGGACTAACGATCGCCGAGCAAGACCGTGGTGTCTCGCTCCACGAAGGTTAATCCGGGCACCATCTTTTGCGAGGGGAAACAACCGTCCGAACCGCTCCTTAGAGAGCGACTCGAAAGGAAGAACCCCAAGCCCTAAACACCCCTAAAACCCCGCAACCACGAGGCCACCCCAAGGTCAACTCTGCAAACAGAGAAGTACCCGGAATGACCCCGCGGCAGTCCCCCGGAAAAGAGGGCCTGTGCCCTCCCACCGAATTGCCCAGGCCCACTTTCCAACGCAAATAGGATGTTAGATATCGTCTGGAAATGGGGGGCAGCCAACAAACTTAAGTTTGCTCCCGCGAAAACATATGCTATGGTCGTAACGAGAAAGTTGAAGTACGACAACCCCTGACTTTCTATGGGAGGCATGGCCATCAACTTAACTAATAGCATTAAAATCTTGGGCCTAACTATCGACAACAAGCTTACTTTCAACAAACACATAGACAATGTCTGTAAGAAAGCGGTGGCGATATACAAGCAGGTTTCCAGGGCCGCCAGGGTAACTTGGGGGCTTCAATCTGAAGTCCTCCGGGTTATATACCTGGCGACCGTGGAGCCCATCCTGCTTTATGCCGCCAGTGCTTGGGCGCCAGCAACGTCCAAAATTTGTGTTAAAAAGAGGTTAGAGTCCGTGCAGAGGGGCTTCCTGCAAAAAATCTGTAAGGGCTATCGGACGGTGTCCCTGCACTCTGCCCTGGTACTGACGGGAATACTTCCGCTGGATATCAGGGTCAGAGAGGCGGCAACACTTTACAAAGCGAAAAAAGGCCTGCCAGTTCCAGAGCTTAGAGATCGTGAGGTTGAGCTCCCAGCTCCCTTCATCGAGGCCCCACACCCCGCCCTTCAGATCGACCTAAGTTTCCGTTCCCTGATAGACCGACGGCAGTACGAAGATAACAGACGGTACGCAGTCCGTATCTTCACAGACGGCAGCAAGATTGACGGCAAGGTTGGGGCTTCGCTATCCTTCTGGAATAGCGAGTCCGAAACCAAAGCCGTCAAGCTTGGCCTGCCGTCGTACTGTACGGTCTATCAGGCGGAACTCTTGGCTATTTGCGAAGCCACTAACCTGGCGCTAAAAAGCGCAGAGTCGACGATCGCCATATGCAGCGACTCCTTGTCCGCCTTGCAGACCATAACAAACTTAGAGTCACGCCATCCTTTAGCCGCCCAGACCAGAAATAACCTGAGGACCTTATCACAGCGAAACAAAAATATAGACTTGTTCTGGATCAAGGCACACGCCGGCTTGGATGGGAATGAGAGAGCTGACCAGTTGGCAAAGGACGCAGCGCTGGGGTTAAAGAGTAGCCATAAGTACGATAAGTGCCCGGTATCTTATGTCAAAAATATTATTAGGACCAACTCCATTAGCGAATGGAATCAAAGATACCAAAGTGGGGAGACAGCCAGTACCACGAAGGTATTCTTGCCTGAAGTGGAGACCGCTTACAGAATCGTGCGGAAACTGAAAATTGACGGACCCCTGACTCAAGTACTTACTGGCCACGGCGGATTCTCTGAGTATCTGTGCCGTTACAGATGCAAGGAGAGTCCGTCGTGTGTCTGTCGACCTGACGAAGACGAAACCCTGCTACACATACTTCTGGAGTGCCCAATGCACGCCAATGACAGACATAATACTGAACAGCTAACTGACCTGAAAATAGACAGAGACAATTTATGTAAAATTATGAAAAGTAAATATAGAGATAAGTTTTTGGAGTTTTGTGTAAAAGTAGTTATAAGTGTTAATAACAGAAACAAATAGATTAAGAAAAATATGTTTGCAAAATATTGTTATATATTTATGTAAAGCATATAGAGTTAATAGATATAGTAAATATAAATAGGAACTGTAAAAACTAGATATATAAGAAGAGTAATTAGTATAGGTCCTGTAATAAAATGATAATGGATTAAATAGGTTAGTGTCTCGATTGTTAATATAAGTGTGAACCCAGTGTAAACATACCCGTGTAATGTGTCAACTCTTAGCATAAGAAAAATGTAAAAAGTTATACTTACCCCACCAACCCAGAAGGCAACGTGTACAATTTATTTTCCCTGCATAATAGAAATATATAAATAGTAAAATAAGTAGAAAATAAAAATTAGGCAGCAATCCCGGCTGTTATAGAGTGAATGAGCGATGAATAAGAGAAAGATATAGTATGCAGCATGAAAGTGCGAGAGGCATGATGAGCGAGAACTGGAATGAAAGAGTAGATGTAATACAAAAGTCTGCGGTATTACCGCCGGAGGTGTAAGAATAAAAAAAAAAAAAAAAAAAAAAAAAAAAAAAAAAAAAAAAAAAAAAAAAAAACCTAACCTAACCTAACCTAACCCAGTTCCGCACTCCCCGCAGTCGCGACAACACCTGTACACTAACGCTCCGCACTCTAAGTCTTTATAAAATAACTTTAAAAAATCATAATAGTGGTGAAAAGTGACCGTTCGTTTTAGTGCTATATACCAAATTGTGCGCAAAAATACGATCTATTGTGCAGTGAAAAAATTTCGGAAATCGGACACTTTTTGGACACATTTTTGACCAAAAAACTGTTAAAAGTAAAAATTTCAAAACTTTGAAAAATAACGCTGAAAAATCTAAAGCGGTAACATATATTTTTTATTGTGCGCCCGGATACCCACCAACTGGCTCTACCATACGAGCCACACTTTGGATTTTTTCCGCTCACGAGGGCGGAAAAAACCGCAAAAAAAACAAGTACCACGTGGCCACGAGGTCGGACTTCCAGCTGCGTGCCACTGCTTTGGAGCACGTATTCGGATGCTCCCCAACAAGACGAAGAGGCCGGCGTTTAGAATTTGAAAAAATATTAAGTAGTTTTTAAGTTATAGTGTTTTAAAATTTCACCACTTTTTCGAAAAATCATAACTCAAAAAATAAAGCGACGACCCCCCTTTTTTATTTCATATTTCGATAGAGCGCCTTTAGTTGCATAAATAAGGAAATTTTCAAAATTTTATTACCAGGGGTTTCTGAATTACAAATTTTCGAAAATTAGGGGTTGACACGTGGTGCCCTTAACCCCGTATATAAAATTTTTATTTTGATGTAGAAAATTAACGCGCATTTTATATAGCTTGTGTAAATTTTTTCGGATTTTTTATAAATTTTTTCATATTTTTAATTGAAATTTTTAGTAAAAATTTTGTGTTTTTCCAATATATTAAATCGGGGGGTGGAACTAGCTTTAAGAATATAACGTAGTTTGTCTGGTCTTGAAAAGACCTTTAAATAGAGCCCAAACACGGGTATATTAGGACGAAGGAGACGAAGTTAGTAAATTGTACGTACATTTCGGCCGCCATCTTGGAAAATATCAAAACTGTGTAACTTCGTAACCAAGATAGCTAGGACTTCGGGGTTTTCTCCCCTGCACGTCTCCTCGTACAGTCTACAAGACCTGTAGTTTTTAAGCAAGAAATTTTTCTAGACTCTACTAGTAGAGTAAACCCTACGTTATTGTAGAGCAGAACGGGGCAAGCTCGGTGAGCCCACGCACGCCTTTGTCGGCCACTTGCAACCGGAGATATCGTCGTTTACAACTTTTTTTTTCCGCCATATTGGCTGCCATATTGGGAAACTTCAGAGGCGATTATCTCCGGAACCAAGGGTCGTACGGAGACGTGGTTTTCGCTGCTAGTTTAAGCGCAGCAAAACCTATAGATTAGTACCATTTTGACGGCTCTACATAGAGTCACCAAAGTTTTTATTTTTAGACTCTACAAAATTTTGTTTTGTTGCTTTTTTGAACTGTACTGACTAGCCTTTGGGTGACTCAGACCTGACAGTCAACGGGTACCTCTACATACCCAAATATTGTAATTGACATTGGCTGCGCCAATTAATAACAAGCTTTATTGAGCATTCTAGTTTATTTTATTTTATTTTATTTTATTTTTGTTTTAACACAAACCTTGACCCACACCTCCGGAATGTTTGGAGTGGCGAGAACCCCGACAAAGTCCGCAGACAAGACCAGGTCTCCGCAGAAGCCGGCCGCATCAAACGTTAGGCGAAGCATTGGAGAGTGGGAGTCGGCCAGCACGACCCCAGCCGCCTCTCCAATAGCTAGGATGCATCGGGCAAACTCCGCGAATCCCCCACCTGATGCAACTCATCTGCCAAAAGCGAAGGCTACTGCGGTACGCAAACCTTTGACAGAGACACGCACTCAGATGGAGTCGCAGAATTTGGGACGGGTTGCTGAAGCAAAAGCCCTCCTGTTAAAAGGAAAACTAAATTTGAACAACTCGGGCAACATAAAAAGGGAAATAAAAACTGCGGTCATGGAGATTTTGGACCGTCTATATCAACTAGTGAAGGAGGCAGACAGAGATACCGGACTTCAAACAAAGACGGGGATAAGTAAAGTTGGGACTTCGGATGGAGAAGCTCTGCCGAAACATACAGACTCTACCTTTTTGGTAGAAACAAACAAGAACGTAGAACTTAGGGACCTTAAGAAGCAAATAGAGGAACATACGATGTTGCTCAAAGAAAATGGCGAAAAGATGGCAGAGCTAAAGGCACAGATGGAGAGTCAGAAGGAGGTTTTAACCCAAGCACGGACGTAAGCCAACGCAACGGCAAACTGTGTCAGCGCCCCGACGCCAAAGCGTAATGCGCTACACTCAGTGGTAGTCACGTCCCAGGAAGAGACCGAGTCAGGAGAGGAAGTCCTAGAAAGGGTGAGAAAAGCGGTTAATGCGAAAGAAGGATGGGTGAAAGTCGAAAGAGTAAGAAAGGCAAGAGACAGGAAAATTATAATGGGATTTGAAAGTAAAGAAGAAAGGGACAAAGTTAAAGCACGTCTAGAAGAAAAAGCGACAGGCCTCCTTGTCGAGGAAGCAAGGAATAAAAACCCGCTCTTGATCCTCAGAAGCGTACTGTCCACCAATTCGGATGAGGCCCTCAAAAAAGCTTTCGAGAACCAGAACCGGGGTATTCTGAGCGGCCTGGACGAAGAGGAACGCCGCTTAGAAATAAAATATCGTAAGAAAGCAAGGAACCCCCACACCTGCCATGTGGTAGTAGCAGTCGCACCACCATTATGGCAGAGAGTCGTGTCCGCGGGCTATGTGCATGTGGACTTGCAAAGAATACGAGCGGAAGATCAGTCGCCGTTAGTGCAGTGCACACGGTGTCTCGGGTACGGGCACGTCAGGAAGTACTGCAAGGAACCCTCCGACCTGTGTAGCCACTGCAGCGGGCCCCACATGCGATCCGAATGTCCGGACTGGGCAGCAGGATTGGAACCGTCATGCAGAAACTGCAAGGTTGCTAAACATGACCAGACGACACACAACGCGTTCAGCGAATCCTGCCCAGTAAGAAGGAAATGGGACGCCATAGCGAGGTCTTCAGTAGCGTATTCATAAGAGCGATACAAAATAGCTTGAACTACGAAAAAACCCGGAACTCAATTTGGACCGAGTTTAATGAAAAGTCAGCCAAATTGATCAGGGACTTTAGACTTACTCCTGGACAGCAAAGTTATAGAAAAAAGATTTATGTAAAATTATAGTAATTAGATAGATATAAGCGAACAATAAAATAGATAGCAAAAGAAAATATGTCTACTAAATATTGTGTATATTTAAGTAGAGTATATATAAATAAGTAAATGTAATGTAATGTAGAACTATATAAACCAGATGTTAGTCACAGAGAAACTGTCAAGTAGAGTAAGATTAGGTAGTTAAGTAGATATTAAGTTGAAGTGTTAGAAATAAAGGTATAGAATATAAATTAAACATAGACGTAACCAAGAACTTTTTGCCTAGTATAGATAAAACTTTTTGTAAAAATTAGCCGTAAAATCGGAAAATTAAGTTAGTTGAAACTGTATTAAATCACACAGAGTAGTCCATTTATTTACCCTAGAATTAGAAAAAAGAAATAAAGAAAACAATCTAGAGATAGTCAGCAATCCCAGCTGTTAAAAGTGAGAATGAGTGATGAAAGCTAGAAAGATACAGTATGAGGAATGGAAGTGCGAGAGGAATGCTTGCGAGAACTGGAATGGAAGTGTAATAACAAAGTCTGCGGCACTAATCGCCGGAGGTAGTAGTATAAAAAAAAAAAAAAAAAAAAAAAAAAAAAAAAAAACAAAAAACCTAACCTAACCTACCCTTTTTTTTTTTTTTTTTTTTTTTTTTCGTCTGGAACCCTCATGGGTTCCACCGCATTCCAGGGGAGCGGAAGGCGGTGGGTATGTGAGACTCCTACTCACTAAACCAGACGGTCAACACATCGCCGTATGGAGGAGCGCCACGGGAACGCCGAAGCATACATACGCGTTGCTCCAACGGCAGGCAGCGCCAAGTAGGCGGCCACCACCCCCCCAAATGGAGCGGCGCAAACTGTTGACCGGGATGCGCCCCACTCCGATGGTCGGCTTGTTTTCTGGCGAGGAGCTCCCCTGCTCCCCGCCCAAGCCGACCGAGCCAGATCGTTTTGGACGACCTTTATCTCCGAGCCGACGGCAAGCCGCCGAGCTCAGAATCAAGGAAGTCCGATCCGACTCATACCCACTAGAGCCCCGGCCCCGAGATGGGACCGTGGCGAGTGGCGGACTTCGCAGTCCACCACCCGTACCGGGGGCTACGGCTGCAGACGGCGCTCGTGAGTGACACGCCTGCGCCCCACCCTCTTCCGGCGCATCGGTAGAGCGGCTCCGTCCTCCTCCCTGAGCCTCTCCGCCGCCTCCTTCTGCGACATCACGACCTCGCAGAAGGAACGCACCGCACCCCACGCCTCTTCGCTCGAGACCATGGCCTTGACAACGGCCGGGAGCGAGAGGTCCGACCCGATGGAAGCCACGAGTGTAGCACGCGGCTCCGCCCAGTGCGGACACGAAGCCAGCGTATGCTGCGCCGTATCCTCGGCGCAGCCGCACTCGTGGCACATCATCGTGGGCTCACGACCCGCCACCCTAAACAGATACCTCCCGAAGCATCCGTGCCCCGAAAGGATCTGCGTCAGGTGGAAGGTCATCACCCCGTGCCTACGACCGACCCAGTCCGAAAGGATGGGACCGATCGCCAGGGCAGTCGATTTACCAGCGCCGGGCACTCTGAGCCTCTCTCGCCATGTGACGAGCAGTTCCTCCTGCGCCCTGCGCCTCCAATCCGACTCCCCACCCTCCCCCCGAAGACGGGCGTGCCTCCTCCGTCGATACGCCTCCGCCAGCGTCAAAACGACCAGGTCCCACGGTGGGGTCCCGGCCAGAGCGCAGGCCGCCTCGCACGAGATGGTGCGATACCCTCGGATCACCCTGACAGCCATGACCCTCTGCGCTCTGCACAAGAGGGCCCGGTTGCGGGAGTCGAGGCTATCGGCCCATATTGGTGCCCCGTAGAGCGCCATGGACTTTACCACCCCGGTGTACAGACGCCGGCAGCTCAGGCTCGGTCCCCCGACATTTGGGAGGACGCGACACATCGCGCCGGCTGCCCTAACTAGCTTCGGCGCTAGGCGCAGAAAGTGCTCGTCGAAGCTCCATCGACTGTCGAGGACGAGTCCAAGGTACTCCAAGGAACGCCCGACGGCGATGGAAACTCCTCCGACCACCACGCTCGATCCGGCAGGAGGTGCGTTCCGCGGCCCGTGAAAACACACAGCGACGGATTTGTGCAATGCAACCTCCAGCCCCAACCTCCTAATGCGCGCCACTACCTGCGCGACCCCGGCCGTTGCCAGAACACTGGCCTCCCGGTAGCTGTCGCCGCGTGCCGTTACGAGAGTGTCGTCGGCGTAACAAGTTACTTCGACACCCCGCAAGTTGGCACCGCGCAGCACCCAGTCGTAGCCGATGTTCCACAGGAGAAGTCCGAGAACCGACCCCTGAGGAACACCGCACGACACCTCCCTACGAATCCAGCCGTCGCCAGACGGGTAGCAGACGGCGCGGTCGCAGAGGTAATCATCAGATAATCAATCGGTCAAAGAGGTAATAATGTGGACATCTCCTTGCGGAGAGTGTCCATCTCGGCTTGCAGGCGAGCATTGTCCGCCTGCAGCCGCCGCGTCTCTTCGGTGAGAGTCCGCGATCCCAGGACTTCCACGGCCTCGGCTATTGAAGCCACCGCGTCCTTAAGCTCGCGGACTATGGTCCCCTTCAGATTTTTCGACTTTGTGGCTATTTTCGCAATAATAGCCAAGTCCTCTACGACCTGCTGCTTGCTCAGGGCCGTGGACCTATTGCTGGGTCCGACGCCCGACGCCGATACCTCCCCCGAGGTCGACGCTAGTTCAGCGGCACGCTGTTCCCGCCTCTTGCGAGTGACGGCGACGCTCTTCTCTAGCTCTTCCTCTACCAACGCCTTGAACTCTTCCCGCTTTGCAGCGAGAAGCGCTCTTTTGGCATCGGCCAAACCTACGTACTCCCCCGTCGTCGGGGGCCGCCCTCGGCCTCTCGACGCAGACGCAGACCGCTCCGAATCCTCGTCGTCGGACAGCTCCAACTCGGGGTTCGGGCGTCGCCTCTTGCGCCAAAGCTTCCCGCCCGTAGCGGGGCTTTGGGACCGACCAGTTGCGAAGCTGCAGTCGGAGTCCATGTCCTCGTCCTGCCGCCCCGCACTAGACTCCCTACTCGTGACGCTCCTCGTCACCTGCCTCTCCTTATTCTCTCCCCTCCTCGTCCTCCTCTCCTCTCCCTCAACGTCGTTTTTGTGTTTAAGATTTTCCATAACAAATCCCACGAGTATTGAGGAACTAAAATGTCAGCCCCGGCAGAGCCTCTTGCCCGGGTAACCCTAATACACCTGGAAGGTCGGGTGGTATTCCAGGGTTGTGCGCTAGCGACTGATGAACTCCCCAGCCTCTCTTTCGAGCACCCCGACGTCACGCAACGAAACGCCGAGAATTGAGGATTTTTTATAGAGGTTTACTCCTCCCGGTCCGGCCAATTAAGGCAAGACCCTCGCTCCCCTGCAGGCTGCTTCACATGACCGCCACACCTGCAGGGGTCTACGACTCGACGGTGGCAAAAAATGCCTGTCCGGCTGCACAGTCAAGTACCCACCGGACTCGTCGACCGACCGGCAACAGGGCCACCGCTAACGACGGCTACAGATCCGGACATGCCCTCGACCATTCGCCACTGGCATCGGGTCCGGGCCAAAACGTCCCTAAAACTAAAACTAGCTACGGTACTACAACTACTACTAACTACCGCTAACTAATTCGAGCTACTGCTTCCCAGATCCATTCGCCACTGAGCACGTTGACGAACACCACACCGGCAACCGGCATCGGGATCGGTACGCCGCTAGCCAGACCGAGGTATCTATCGCACAGCCAGCTCTGCCGGAGGCAGGAGGACCGGGACCTACACCCTAGTCTAGCTACCTAACTACTAAAGCCACAAACTAGACTAACTATGGCCTCCGCATTCGAGCAAGTTCGATAATCCAAACAGGGCTCACTGCGGGTCAGCCGGGCCAACACTAGAAGCAAGCTTAAGCACCACTACGAACTAGTACTACTACTATGCCAAGCCTCTAACTAGACTTACCTATGGCCGCTCGCCCGGAAGCGAACGACCGGGCCTACAACTAGTGAAGCATGGGCAGCAGCACTACGCCCCAAACCTACAACCCTCGAGAGCAGCACAAGCACCGCCCCCAAAAGACCGGCCGTAAGGTTCGACCCACCTCTGCGAAGGTCTGAACTCCGTCCACAGCGGACCCGCGAACAAGCCCGCTGCAGGGAGAGACGGGACCCCGCATCCCAATACCCCGAGACCGAGCGCCGAAACACTCACTAAGGGGTACCGGGCCCCCCCGACCAGCCAGGAGCAATCACTCAAGGTCTGGCCTCCCATCGACTGCCCCAGCAGGAGGCAGCCGAAAACACCTCCCCACGCTAGCCAAGAACCTCCGTTCTGATCGCCACGGACACGAAGACCATGAAAACCACACCAAGGCATCTTGGTAGCGTTTCGTCGGCTATGTTCCTCATAGCCGACCCCCGCGCTGGACATTAGCAGACGGCTAACGCGATCCCGAAAGACCGCATTAACCGTCCCCCAGGGAGCACCGGCCCGTACCGCTTCCAATCCCGCCGGACGAATCCGGACAACACTGGTAGCGGACGGGCACACGAGGAGGTTTCCAGCATGGCTCCCCAACCTAACCTAACCTTTTTTTTTTTTTTTTTTTTTTTTTACGTGTGGAAATCCAGTACGGATACCCTGCCGCCTCGAGGGAGACGACCTGGTTATGCCGGGCTCTAACCGGCTAAAACCCCACGGTGTCCTTCTCGTCGCCATATGCCGGGGTCACGGGAACATCCAACTGGCAATCGTCCGCGACCCGGCGACGAGGCGGTCTCATCAGACCCCTGCGCGGTTGGAGTGGAGGACAGATGTTCGTCCATCCACTGCGCAACAACAACTGGTCAGAGTGGCGTGAAAGAACACGCCCACGCCTTCTCGGGCTAGTTTAATTGAGTGACGGACTCCCCCGAGTCTACCACCCACTAGCTTATGTTAGGGCGGGAGATGGCGAATATGCGCCTCTCTTCGGCGACCCAATCTTCGGCGGCGGTTAGCCAGAGAAGTTGTTTCTTCCCTTTCCCGCTCCGCATCTTCCTTCTAGAGCATTACTTGCTCGCAGAAAAGTTGGACTGCATCCCACGATCCCTTGCTCTCAGTCATTTTACGGACCACAGTTGGAAGCGATAGGTCCTGCCCAATTGCTGTTTTAAGAGCCGCTCTCTCTTGTTCCCAAGCTGGGCACTCCTCCAGCGTATGTTGAGCAGTCTCGACGAGACAAGCGTCACAGTGGTGACAGACTGCATTTGGTTCTCTTCCGGCAACCCGACACAAGTACTCGCCGAAACAACCATGTCCCGTGAGTACCTGCGACAGCCGGAAGCTAAGGGAACCAAAGCGTCTGTTTAACCATTGTTTTAGGACGGGAGCAACTGCTTCGATAGCCCTGGCGCCTGCACTAGGCTCCGTCAGCCTATCCGCCCATACTGCATCTGCGTGGCCCACTATTGCTCGCCGCATCCTTTCCGGTACTTCTGGTCGGAGGCCTGGGACGACCGCCTCCCCACGAAGATTGTACATCGTCGTGAGGGCAACCGCGTAAAGATTCCAAGGCAACGATCCTGCCAGAACGCAGGCAGCCTCGTATGAGACGGTGCGGTAGCCGCGAATCAACCTGATCGCCATCGCTCTCTGCGGTTTGCGCAAGAGAGCGATATTCCGGCTATTCAGGGACTCGGACCACACCGGAGCTCCATACACAGCCATTGACCTCACGACTCCCGCATAAAGTCGCCTGGCCAATGAATTTGGTCCACCTAGATTCGGCAGCAGCCAGCCGAATGCCGCTGTTGCACTCAGCAGTTTCGGCGTTAGTTGCTCAAAGTGGGCGGTGAACTTCCACCTGCTATCGAGGACGAGACCGAGATATCTCATCGTCGACCCGATGCAGATACGAGTACCGCCCACTGTGATGCCGAGGTCCGAAGATGGGGCGTTACGAGGACCGTGGAAGCATAAAGCCTCGGATTTGTTAAGGGCTACTTCAAGCCCAAGACGACGAATACGCCCTACCATATGCTCAACTCCAACCGTGGCAAGAATTGCGGCTTCTCTCGGAGTTTTAGCGCGAGCTGTGACCAAAGTGTCGTCGGCATAACAGGTAACATCGATACCGGAAATGTTACCTCCGCGCAGGACCCAATCGTACCCGATGTTCCACAAGAGCGGCCCGAGGACCGACCCCTGTGGAACACCGCAAGTCATGTCCCTCTTCTGAAAACCCCCTTTGACCGGGTACAGAACGGAACGATCGGAGAGATATGCACCGATAATGCGACGAAGGTAAGGGGGCACTCGATGATACCTTAGCGCCTCTCTGATACAGCTCCAGGACAAAGTGTTAAACGCGTTGGCGATGTCTAGGGACACCGCCAAAACAACTTCCCCTCGTTTCACCGCCTCCTGCGTAACGGTCTTCACTCGCAGGACAGCATCTACCGTCGATTTACCAGATCGGAATCCGAACTGGTTCTCGGAGAGGTCAGGACCGGTATCTCGAAGATGGGTTACTATTCTAGCAGCTAACAGTCGCTCAAACAGTTTTCCCACTTCGTCCAGCAAGACAATCGGACGGTATGACGAGGCACACTCCGGAGAACGTCCCTCCTTACTAAGGAGCACTAGACGGCCCGTCTTCCACTGCTGTGGAAACTGCGACTGCAACAGGCACACGTCCAAAAGACTCCTTAGCCTTGGCTCGAGTTCCTCTAGAGCAAGCCCTAATACCCGACCGGGTATTCCGTCTGGACCGGGAGCAGTGTTCTTGGCCTTAAGCCTCTCCACCGCTACACCGAATTCCATATCGGTCACCCCGGGTATATCGGACTCCTCCTCCACTCTTGTAGAACCCGCCATCGGCGGTGGCAAGTAGTCTTCCCTTCGGGGAAATAATGCAGCCACAACCCGGTCTGTTAGCTCAGGCGGGAGAGTCTGCGTCAGTGGGGGGGTCCAGGGTCGAAGTTTCCCTCTCACCATCTTGTATGGTCGCCCCCATGGATCTCTGTTAACAGACTCTAGCAACTCTGTCCTGGCTTCATCCTTGGCTCGCGAGATGCTGATCTTTAGCGCTTCCTTGGCCGACACGTACGATGAATAGAGCTCAGCCTCCATCTCAGGATTTCTTCGCCTTCTTCTTCGGCTACGGGTGTACTGTCGCCTAACCAATACGCAGGCTTCGCGGAGCTGCGATATTTCCGACGACCACCAATACACCTGTCTTAAGGGAGGATTCAGCCTGGCCCGGGGCATTGAGGCATCACATATGCGCGTCATTGCACCACGAAACCAGTTCGCTTCATCCTCTACCTCAGTTGGTCCATCGGGCACGGGCACCCAGGATTGGACGATTGCCGTTTCCATCAACATGCCTTTATCTAGCCGCTTTAATTGCCACCTGGGACCTATCTCGAGCGAAGACCGCACGGGAGAATGTTGTCTGTCGGAGGGGGAGAGAACCTCGTACCGGATGTATCGGTGGTCCGATAAGGTTTCCACATCCTCGAGGACTCTCCACTGTACTACACGGTTCGCTAAAGCAGGGCTCGCAAAAGTAACATCGACAATGGATCCGCCCTGCGACCTCACACATGTATGTACAGACCCCCTGTTCACAACAACGAGCCCAGCGGTCGACAACCACTCTTCCAATACTTCGCCGCGGGCATCGGTAGACGGAGATCCCCAGGCTGTCGACTTAGCGTTGAAGTCTCCGACCACCATTATAGGGCAAGGAAGAAACTGCCCTATAACAGCTAAAATATCGGACGTGAAGATCTCAAATTCGGACAGTGCTCTGTTTGGTGAGAAATACGCTCCAACAGCGACTATATCACCCAGCATAGCTGCAACAAATCCCCGTCCCTTAACAACTCTTGAAGGAGTGACAGAATCCTTGCCACCAGGGCATATGATAGCAACTAGGCCATCAAGATCGCAAACCCAGTTCGTTCTAGATGGGATGAAGTAAGGTTCCGCTACCACTGCCACCTGTATCATCCACTCTGCCAGGCTCTGGAGGAGTAAGTCCTGAGCTCTGGCACAGTGATTGAGATTACCTTGAAGAAGTGTTAAACAGGCCATTACCGGATGATATCTGTTGTCATCTCTTCCCCTGACTTTGCATTGAGCAGTGGGGGCGGCCTTCGGACCTTGGCAACAGTGGTATTCTGAACTAGCCTAATTTTCCCTGATGGTTTGGCAAAACAGGATTTGCTGCCTACAGCATGGTTAGCCGGTCGTTTAAAGTCAGCACAAAGAATGCAGTGTGGTGCTGACGAACAGGTGCTAGCTTTGTGACCGGGCATCGAGCACCGAAAGCATAAGCCGCTGCGATCTACTGTGGACTCACAACTTTCTTTTACGTGGCCTTCTTCGAGGCATCGCCAGCATCGCCTTGCTCTAGGGGGCAAAATTTTCGCTCTCGCTGAGACCCATCCAATCAGAATTCGCCCGCTCTCTGTTACTCGTCTGGCTGCAGCTATCGGACACCGCAACCATATGGTGAAAAGACCTCTAAAGTCCTGTTTCACCTCACCGGCCACAATCTGACTGCCAGGACAGCCACCTACGCGGGAAACTACCGCGACCACTTCCTCTTTCGTGACCGAGTCGTCTAGCTCAGAAATGCGTATTTCCGCGCATTTCGTAACTCTAGACACTCGCACGTCGTCTTTATTGAGGGTGTTACCAAGCCGTTTCGCCATCTCATCTGCCTTTTCACTGCTGGCTGAGCCGGAAATTTCTAGAATTCTCGCTCCCGTGGCAGTCTTCCTGACTTTGATGGAAGAAAGTCCAAACCCAGAAAGATCGGCTGTCTTGGCTTGGCGGAGAACACTGGCGTAGGATAATCCTCTCTCTTTGGCTTCCGGTCGCACGGTTAGGACTATGGCGGCAGATCGGGGCTGCCGCACAGTTGTGGGCGTTTTCTTTGCTCTGTCCCTTCCAGAATCTCGTGGGCCACCCGATTTTTGAGATTTGCCCTTCCGTCTCGTAACCTTAATCCAGCCGTCGTTCTCAACTGTAGAAGCAGCGGTCAATGGAGAAGGTTTCGCCTGCCGTTGCGTTGGTCTATGACCGGCAGCTTTTCGGGAATCCTTTTTCTTCTTTTTCTTTTTATTTTTAGTTTTACCTATGCTGGGCTCTATATGGGTAACTCCGGATGTTATTGTTAAAGGCACATGCTTTGGATCTGTAGAAATTGGTGGTTCCACGACAGCCGTTCCTGGATTTGAATGCTGACCGATACGTTTTTCATCTAGTAGCCTTGCCTCTAACGCTTCAAATCTTGTATTTATTATGGTGCCGACCTGGACCATAATGGAATGGGAGAGTTGCTCTATATCGATGCCTTTAGGAGCTTCATAATTTCCATCTCCCTGAACTTTTGCGGCCATTTCGCTAAAAGCACGGAGCTGGGCCACTTCCCTCTTCAGATCTACTAACTCAGACTGCAGCCGTGTGTTTGCCTCCTGCAATTGTCGAGTCTCATCGGTGGCATTTCTCTCAGCAAGATTTTCCACGCAGACCCTTATGGAGGAAGCAGCATCTTTAAGGGCTCGTTGGAAGGTGCCTTTAAGGTTTTTAGACCTCGTCGCTATGCTGCACACGAGGTCACACTGTTCCTCTGCTTTCTTGCGGAGATCTATGATTTCGCCCACCTCTGGAGAAATCTGTCTCCCACGTCTGGTCTGTAAGCGTTCGCGAATACGCTCTTGCAGATCCCTTTCTGCCTCAATTTCCATCTCCTTCCTTTGGAGTCTGAGGTAGTCCTCCTTGGCCTTCTTAAGGCCAACGTATTGACCTGTTGTAGGAGGACGACCTCTCCCTCTCTTCGGTGTCACGAGCTTTTTGACAGTGAGAACCTCGTTCCCACTCCAATGCTCGCTCGAGACGGAACGGCTCCTCTCTTTAGAGCAAGGCCGTTGCTTAGTGCATGATAACGGTGCCGGGGACTCCCTTGAACCAGCCGTTATCATGCTCGTGTCTGAATGGTCAGACTCTGCACTAGTAGAAGTAGTTTGGTGGTCTTTTCCCCCCCCAGAATACGACGGGAAGACGGAGGCCGAAGCGTCCGTGAGGGATTGCCCGGCTGCTGAGCAGCCGGAACCCTCCTGGGGTAGTTTCTTTTTAGAGATCACCATAATTTTAATCCTTTTAGGGGTGAGGTCCCCGGAGGACGCCCTTGCCATTACCCAACCCCTCGGCAGGCGTCGAACCTTAGGGTTGACAAAGAACAGAAACACCCACGACTCCCAAGACAAAGACAAGACACTCTCGAAACAAAACGACAACGACAAAGGACACAACATGACAGGACAAAACAAACACATCCCCCCTATTGTCAGCTATGTATCGGGTATGAGCCCCATAGCTGACCCCCGCGCTGGACATTAGCAGACGGCTAACGCGATCCCGAGAGATCGCATTAACCGTCCCCCAGGGAGCACCGGCCCGTACCGCTTCCAATCCCGCCGGACGAATCCGGACAACATTGGTAGCGGACGGGCACACGAGGAGGTTTCCAGCATGGCCCCCCAACCTAACCTTTTTTTTTTTTTTTTTTTTAACGTCTGGCACCCATCATGGGTCCCACCGCATTCCAGGGGAGGAAGGCGTTGGGTATGTGAGACTCCTACTCACTAAACCAGACGGTTGCCGTCGCTGTCATGATGGGACACCGCGGGAACGCTTGCGCATACAACCGCGGCGCCCCGACGGACACCACGTAGAGGGCACCCCGCAACGAGAGGCCCCCTCCATAGTCGGCAGGCTTGATAGATCGCGGGGGGGTCCCCTCCCCCCCACCCAAGCCCACCTTAAGAAGAAGGCCGAAGCCCTCTTCTAGCCAGGCCCGGTCCGGAACCCAAACGCCCGGGGGAGTCTATGCTCAACCCCAAGACGCCTGGGGACCTCGTCCAGGCCCAGCTCCCTCGGCGGTGATCTCCCCGAAGGAAGACCACCGTTCGGACTCCACATGAGCGGAGAGTCAAGCACGACCCGGCTGGCTGACAGGGCCGAAACTGCCAACGGACCGCCGCCTCGCAAGACCACCACTCAAAAAGGGAGCCCGACCTCGAACCCGACAGGCCTCTACCGCCGAACACGGTGGTCAACCGAGTCCAGCAAGAAAGAGGCATAAGTCGGGGACCCACCAAGCCGGGACTAACGATCGCCGAGCAAGACCGTGGTGTCTCGCTCCACGAAGGTTAATCCGGGCACCATCTTTTGCAACGGGAAACAACCGTCCGAACCGCTCCTTAGAGAGCGACTCGAAAGGAAGAACCCCAAGCCCTAAACACCCCTAAAACCCCGCAAACACGAGGCCACCCCAAGGTCAACTCTGCAAACAGAGAAGTACCCGGAATGACCCCGCGGCTGTCCCCCGGAAAAGAGGGCCTGTGCCCTCCCACCGAATTGCCCAGGCCCACTTTCCAACGGCTGAGGCCGAAGGAAAGGGACCCGAGCCCGCCGCCGCAGACGGACCACCCCTAAGGGCAGACCGCCGCGTGAACCCCCCTTGCCAACCATGAGCCAGACTCGGGCACCTCATGGCTGACAACCCCGCGCTGGACATTAGCAGACGGCTAACGAGATCCCGAAAGAACGCATTAACCGTCCCCCAGGGAGCACCGGCCTGTACCGCTTCCAATCCCGCCGGACGAATCCGGACAACGTTGGTAGCGGACAGGCACACGAGGAGGTTTCCAGCATGGCCCCCCAACCTAACCTAACCTAACCTAACCTTTTTTTTTTTTTTTTTTTTTTTTTTTTTTTTAACGTCTGGAACCCATCATGGGTCCCACCGCATTCCAGGGGAGGAAGGCGTTGGGTATGTGAGACTCCTACTCACTAAACCAGACGGTTGCCGTCGCCGTCATGATGGGACACCGCGGGAACGCTTGCGCATACAACCGCGGCGCCCCGACGGACACCACGTAGAGGGCACCCCGCAACGAGAGGCCCCCTCCATAGTCGGCAGGCTTGATAGATCGCGGGGGGGTCCCCTCCCCCCCACCCAAGCCCACCTTAAGAAGAAGGCCGAAGCCCTCTTCTAGCCAGGCCCGGTCCGGAACCCAAACGCCCGGGGGAGTCTATGCTCAACCCCAAGACGCCTGAGGACCTCGTCCAGGCCCAGCTCCCTCGGCGGTGATCTCCCCGAAGGAAGACCACCGTTCGGACTCCACATGAGCGGAGAGTCAAGCACGACCCGGCTGGCTGACAGGGCCGAAACTGCCAACGGACCGCCGCCGCGCAAGACCACCACTCAAAAAGGGAGCCCGACCTCGAACCCGACAGGCCTCTACCGCCGAACACGGTGGTCAACCGAGTCCAGCAAGAAAGAGGCATAAGTCGGGGACCCACCAAGCCGGGACTAACGATCGCCGAGCAAGACCGTGGTGTCACGCTCCACGAAGGTTAATCCGGGCACCATCTTTTGCAAGGGGAAACAACCGTCCGAACCGCTCCTTAAAGAGCGACTCGAAAGGAAGAACCCCAAGCCCTAAACGCCCCTAAAACCCCCGCAACCACGAGGCCACCCCAAGGTCAACTCTGCAAACAGAGAAGTACCCGGAATAACCCCGCGGCTGTCCCCCGGAAAAGAGGGCCTGTGCCCTCCCACCGAATTGCCCAGGCCCACTTTCCGACGGCTGAGGCCGAAGGAAAGGGAACCTAACCTTTTTTTTTTTTTTTTTTTTTGCGTTGGAAAAATCCGTTACGGATACCCGCCGGCCAGGAAGGTGATGGCCGGAGGGTTATGTGGGACTATCCGGCGGCATAGAGGACGCCGCCATTTTTAAGGCTACCCACTAAAAAACCAACGGTTGCCCTCAACGCCTTAATGGGACGACACGGGATCGCGTTAGCACTCACCGTGCCGCCCCGGCGGTTACCCCCCGAGCGAGGGTGCCCCGAGCAACTTAGGACACCCCCACGGCGTAGGCCTATGGCTGGTGAGAGGGGTCACCCCCCCCTCTCACCAAGGCCTACTGCTGGGAGAGGAAGCGGCGGGCGTACTCCCGCCTCCTTCTTCCCAGCCTCCCCCGGCGGAGCGGATCAGAGGGAGAGGCTTGCTCCCTGACCCGCTCCGCGGCCTCCTTCGCGGCGATGACTTGCTCGCAGAAGGAGGCCATAGCGGCCCAACACCTCTCGCTGCCGACCATCGCGCCAACAAGGCGCGGCAGCGAGAGGTCCCCGCCAACCACGGCCACCAGCTCAGCGCGCTGATGACCCCAGGCTGCGCACTCCGCCACGGTGTGACGAGCCGTGTCGACGGACTCGTCACAGTGGTGGCAGGACGGGGCCGCCTCCCTTCTTGCAATCTTGTGCAGGTACGCACCGAAGCACCCGTGCCCCGTGAGCACCTGCACAAGACGGAACGTCAGAGTCCCGTGTCGCCGGTTGATCCAACGATCCAAGTGGGGGCGGACTGCCCCCACTGTCGTCAGACCGGCGGCAGGGGACTCCAAGTCCCTCGTCCACCGTCGAATCAGGGCTCGGTGAGCTGAAGCCCTGATTCGAGCTGCCTCGGGCCTTACCCCCCTGATCCTGGCTTCCGCCCGGTGCCAATACACCCCGGCGAGCACCTCCGCCTGCAGCTCCCAAGGCGGATCGCTCGCCAGTAGTGTGGCCGCAGTGTACGACACTGTACGGTACCCCCTGATCATCCTCACCGCTAAGACCCTCTGCGTCCTTCGCAGGAGGGTCTTGGAATCGGCGGTGAGGGACCCCGACCATATGGGGGCACCGTACAGCGCCATGCTCCTCACTATGCCGGCATAGAGTCGCCGGCACGGAGCCTGCGGCCCACCGACGTTGGGCAGAAGCCTTCCCAAGGCAGCCGCGGTGGACAGTAACTTCGGGGCCAGAAGGGAGAAATGAGCCCCGAAGTTCCATCTTCCGTCCAGGGTGAGGCCCAGATATTTTAGCTGGGCCTTCACCACCACCTTGCCGAAGCCGAACTGAGCATCCGAGAGACCCGGCCCCACCTCCTCGAGGTGTTGGACGAGACGGGCAGAGAGAATTCTCTCGAAGAGTTTGCCCGTCTCGTCCAGTAGCACGATTGGCCTGTATGCGGAAGGGGAGTCGGCAGAACGACCGTCCTTCCGCAACAGGCACAACCTGCCCTCCTTCCAGGCCTTCGGGAACTGTCCAGTGCGCAAACAAAGGTTGAACAGTTCCCGAAGCCTGCCCCCCAAGTATTCCAGGGCGAGGAATAGAACTCGCCCCAACCTAACCTAACCTAACCTAACCTAACCTAACCCAGTTCCGCTCACCCCTCTGAAGTGAGAACACGCATACGCAAGGCGATCCGTAACAGCTCCTGCAAAGTAAACATTTTAAAAATTAGTGTCAGTGGTTTTTTCGTATCGTACAGTTAAGTGAGATACACCAAAAGACGCGAAATTGGACGCTCTATCTAGTGGTGCTATTTTTGTGAAAATCGGACATTGTTTAGTGCCTAAAATCTGTGAAAAACTGTGAAAAGTAAAATTTTATAAACTTTAAAAATTAACGCTGCGCAAACGCGATCGGTGACATATATGTTTTTTAGTGCCTTCGGAAGCGTATTTATAAGGTCTATCTTCGAGACAAAAAATTGGATTTTTTCCGCCCAAAACGGCGGAATTAAAGCCAAAAAAATAAGTACCACGTGGCCACGTGGTACTTCTTCTGAGGCCGTGCCACTACTTTTGACAACAGGGATCGCCGCAGAATAAGGAGACAGGATTATTGGCGTTTGCAGACTGAAAAAATCTTTAATAGTTTTTAAGTTATTCGAGTTTCAATTTTTTCCAAATTTTCAAAAATTTATATTTAATTATATAGATCGATGACCCCCCATTTTTATTATTGCTTTTTATAGTGCCTTATTAGCTCTACACATAACCTTATTTTCAAAATTTTTTCGTAAGGGGTTTGCAAATTATGAATTTTTGAAAATTCGGGGCTGACACGTGGTGCCAGTTCCTCCTATCCTAGATTTTTTTATTTTTATATACAAAAATAAGATGTAATTTTAATTGTATGCTCAAATTTTTTCGAAATTTTTCCGTCACTTTTTATATTTTTTAACCTAAATTTTCAATTAAAATATTTAATTTTTCAATAAATCAAATCGGGGGGTAAAGATAAAAATAAAACACTTTTTGTGTATAGTGTTATAGTGGGTCCGCCATTTTGAAAAGTTTAAAAGTCTTATAACTCCGCCAATTATTAAGCTACAGAGTTGGGGTTTTCACCTTCTCCTTTTGCCACGTCCCACCTGTCATATTATTTACAATTTAGAAATACATTTTTTGTCAACTCTACATGTAGAGAAAGCACGTTAACGTTGTAGATCTGATCGGGGCAAGACAGGAGAGCCCTCGCACGTCTTGGTCGGCCATCTGGAACCGGAGATATTATTATTTTCAGAATTATCCGCCATACTGGCCGCCATATTGAAAAATTTAAAACCTTAAAACTCCGGAACCAGAAGTCGTAGGAGGACGGGGTTTTCTACTGTTGTAAGAGGACAAGAAAGGCTACAAGTTTTGGTCGGCCATTTTAGCCGCCATCTTGGAAAATTTCGAACCCTGATATCTTCCTCGGGTTTTTACCGATTTAGACGATCTTGGTGTCGGGTGAAAGGGCTCGCAGAGTACTTTTGGACCAATAATTAACAGACGCTCTACATAGAGTAGTTATAGAGCAAATAGAAAAATAGACATTAAGTTACTTTAATTTGTAAAAGAGGCATATAAGTGAATAGTTTAGTGTGTAAGACTTTGACCGTGTTGATAACTACCTTGTAGAGCAAGGTAGAGACAAAAATTTTCCCAGAAACCGGGAAGAACTGTTATTATCTTTCTAAGGACGGGGCAGTTCAACACCACCAGGACAACTCTATAATAGAGTCATACATATATATGTATGGTAATCGTATAGGACAGGTACTTACCTTATAGCTGGAGGCACAGGTACTAGTGTAGCTGTAGACTGTAGCTGGACGACCGTTGACCGGGACCGCAACCGCACCTGAAAGGAAAAGAGAGAAAGTATATTAACACACATACCAATACACACATAAATTAAATAAAATATATAACTTATACAAACCTTTATTACAACTATTTCCTTACTGTATATATTCTTAATTTTTCTTTTTCTTACCTTAATCTTTTTCTGCATCATTGTATCTAAATTACATATATATTTAAATTGACATAATTTATTCAAATTATACAAATTGATAAGGGTTTATTGACCCTTATACATTAGTTGACGCTTCTATAATGCCTATCAACAGGACCCCCACGAGACCGCAACCCCCACGAGACCGCAAAACTTCAGGGACAAGGCCAGCCCTCCATTGGGTAGGACGATCACAAAGAACCCGAAGACAGACAGGAAAACTGACGTAGACCAAAAGTCAGTAAGAAGGCTTACAGGGGAGTTTGAACAGAGGGCAGAAGCGACCACCTCCACTCTTAAGCGACCGAGCCCGGAGAAAAGCCCCACAAAAGAGGAAGAGACACCATCCACCGATTCTCCAAGCCCCTGCGCGCTGCTACCACTGGTGCCGTCAAAGACCAACAAGACCTATAAGAACAGGATTACGGAGGCCAGTGCAAGATGGCAATCTATCCTAAAACAACTGGATAAGTCAAAGTCGACATCGAAATTAGTGAAAACTGAAGTGATGTCGGCCGCAAGTAGGTTGTTGGAGAAAGTCAAGGAGCAGGAGAAGGAAATAAAGAAACTCCAAGAGAAAGGTCAAAAGGAGGAAGAAGGGGAAAAGAACACCCAAGTGGGGGAAGCAGGGAAGACCGAAAATATAGACGAAAGTGTCAAAACAAGAGTGGAAGAAAACACTAAAATACTGAGAGAGAATGAAAGGAGACTGGAAGAAATTAAATTGATGCTAGAAAGACAGAAAGAGGTAAACCTGGAAAGGACGACCTACGCGAGAGTGACAGCAACCAGACCAAACCCTGGAACGGGGATAGAAAGGACAGCGTTACACTCGGTGGTCGTCACTTCGAGAGACGAACAAGAAACGGGAGAGGAGGTACTAGAGAAGGTAAGGAAGGCAATGGATGCAAAGGAAGGATGGATTACGGTGGAGAAAGTTAGGAAAGCTAAGGATCGAAAAGTAGTGATGGGTTGCAAAACTAAGGAAGATAGAGAAAGGATTAAAGAGAGACTGGAGACTGCCGGAAATAACCTCATTGTGGAGGAAGTGAAAAATAAGGACCCGCTTCTGGTTCTTAAGAGCGTACTATCGGTGCATACAAATGACGATGTACTGAGGGCTCTTAGGAACCAGAACCGGGGTGTTTTTCACGGCCTCGACAGTGAGGATGACCGTGTAGAGGTCAAATATATCAAAAGAGCACGAAACCCACACACAAAGCACATCGTGCTGTCGGTCTCTCCCGCAGTATGGAAGAGAGCAACACATGCTGGGAGGCTAAAAATAGACCTCCAAAATATCACAGTGGAGGACCAGTCACCCCTGGTACAGTGCTCCAGATGCCTCGGATACGGCCACGGCCGCAGATTCTGCAAAGATACAACAGACGTCTGCAGTCACTGCGGTGGCCATCATCTCAACGCGGACTGTCCCGAGAGGCTGTCCGGAGCACCACCGGAGTGCAGAAACTGCAGAAAGGCTCAAGCAGCGAACTGCGCGCACAACGCCTTCAGCCAAGACTGCCCGGTGAGGAAAAGATGGGACAGCATAGCGAGAGCATCAGTCTCCTATTGCTGAGGTGGTCCCACCGGGCAACAAACGCTACAAAATTCTACAGGTGAAACCACAGGACGCAAAAGGTATAAACATAGAGAGAACAACAAGACCTTACAACACTAAGAATGCAAACTCGGAGCAGTTTCATGAGAAACTGCTCCAGTTTAAAGCAGAGAGGCATATTACAATAGAAACAATAAAACACATAAACAACACACCACAGTTAGAAGAAGCAATAGTAAAATATACAGAGGCCAAATTATTTTTCCTTGACGCAATCACAGCACACAAAATATTAAAAAATGTAGAAACAACATACACACACACACAGTTGTTCACAGGGCGCGGGGGATTCTCGTCACACCTAAACCGGTTTGGGTGTAAGGAGAGTCCGTCCTGCGTTTGCGATCCCGGCGTAGAAGAAAGCGTCCCCCACATCATCCTTGACTGCCCCGTTTTTGGAAAAGACACACGTGATCTGGAACAAAACATAGATAGAAAATTAAGTCTGGGCAGTATTGTAGAAATGGTAAAAGAACAGGATAGAGAAAAGTTCCTAAAATATTCTAGCGAAATAATATTAAAAGTTAACAAGAGAAATAAAATAGAATAAGTAAGGTATATTAAAACATATAATGATTATATGTACATGTAATATATAAAGTGAAATGTATAAGTAAATATAAGGACTAAAAGTAAGAATTATAATATAACAAGTAAATAGAACATAAGACTAAAATATAGAAACATATAGAACTGTAAAGAAAAAACTAGAATAAGATAGGAAACCTAAGGTATGCAATTAGACATAGAAATAAGTAAATATTAAAAAGTGTGTACCCCCCCTTTATTTACCCAATCAGAAGTAGATCCCAATAAGTAATAAAATGTAAACAGTAAAATAAAGAAATAAATAGATATTCGAACAGAAAAGAATTAGATAGTGGGCAAATCCCAGCCCAATAGTATAAAAGGTGATGAATGTAAGGTTAGTATGCGGCATGGAAGTACGAGAGGAATAAATGCGAGAACTGGTATGAATGTGGAAATCTCTCACTATTGTTGTAGAAAGACTCTGACTACGTTAGAGGACGTAGAATAAAAAAAAAAAAAAAAAACCTAACCTAACCTAACCTAACCTAACCTTTTTTTTTTTTTTTTTTTTTTTTTACGTGGGGAAATCCAGGACGGATACCCTGTCACCTCGGGGGGAGGCGACCTGGTTATGCCGGGCTCTAACCGGCTAAAACCCCACGGTGTCCTTCTCGTCGCCATATGCCGGGGTCACGGGAACATCCAGCTGGCAATCGTCCGCGACCCGGCGACGAGACGGTCTAACCAGACCCCTGCTCAGTTGGAGTGGAGGACAGATGGTCGTCCATCCACTGCGCAACAACAACAACTGGTCAGAGTGGCGTGAAAGAACACGCCCACGCCTACTCGGGCTAGATTAATTGGGTGAAGGACTCCCCCGAATCCACCACCCACTAGCTACTGTTAGGGCGGAAGATGGCGAATGTGTGCCTCTCTTCGACGACCCATTCTTCTGCGGCGGATAGCCAAAGAAGAAGTTTCCTCCCTACCTCTCTCCGCATCTTCCTTCTGGAGCATAACTTGCTCACAGAAAGCTTGGACTGCGTCCCACGACCCCCTGCTCTCGGTCATTTTTCGAACCACAGTGGATAGTGAGAGGTCTTGCCCCACAACCGCTCTGAGAGCCATTCTCTCCTGTTCCCAGGCTGGACATACCTCCAGCGCATGTTGTGCCGTCTCGACAGGGCAGACGTCGCAGTGGTGACAGACTGCACTTGGTTCTCTCCCGGCAACCCGACACAAGTACCCGCCGAAACAACCATGTCCCGTGAGTACTTGCGTCAGCCGAAAGCTAAGGGAACCAAAGCGTCTGTTCAACCACTGTTTTAGGACGGGAGCAACTGCATCAATAGCCCTGGCACCTGCACTGGGCTCCGTCAGCCTTACCGCCCATGCTGCATTAGCATGGCCCACTATTGCTCGCCGCATGCTTTCCTGTACTCCAGATCGGAGGCCCGAGACAGACGCCTCCCCACGACGATTATACATCGTCGTGAGGGCAACCGCGTAAAGGTCCCAAGGTAACAATCCCGACAAGACGCAAGCAGCCTCGTATGAGACGGTGCGGTAGCCGCGAATCAACCTGATCGCCATCGCTCTCTGCGGTTTACGCAGGAGAGCCGGAGAGAGCTATTCAGGGACTCGGACCACACCGGAGCTCCATACAAAGCCATTGACATTACGACCCCGACATAAAGTCGTCTGGTCAATGTATTTGGCCCACCTAGATTCGGCAACAACCACCGGAAAGCCGCTGTTGCTTTGAGCAATTTCGGCGTAAGTCGCTCAAAGTGGGCGGTAAACTTCCATCTGCTATCGAGGACGAGACCGAGATATCTCATCGTCGACCCGATGCAGGTGCGAGTACCGCCCACTGTGATGCCAAGGTCCGGAGAAGGGGCGTTACGAGGACCGTGGAAGCATAAGGCCTCGGACTTGTTAAGGGCCACTTCTAGCCCAAGACGACGAATACGCCCCACAACATGCTCCACTCCAACCGTGGCAAGAATTGCAGCCTGTCTCGGAGTTTTAGCGCGAGCTGTGACCAGAGTGTCATCGGCATAACAGGTAACATCGATACCGGAAATGTTACCTCCGCGCAGGACCCAATCGTACCCGATGTTCCACAGGAGCGGCCCGAGGACCGACCCCTGTGGAACACCGCAAGTCATGTCTCGTTTCCACCAACCCCCTTTTACCGGGTACACAACGTGACGATCAGAAAGGTATGCGCCGATAATGCGACGGAGGTAAGGAGGCATCCGATGATACCTTAGAGCCTCTCTGATACAGCTCCAGGGCAGAGTGTTAAACGCATTGGGGATATCTAGGGACACCGCCAAAACGACTTCCCCTCGTTTCACCGCCTCCTGTGCTATGGCCTTTACTCGCAAGACAGCGTCCACTGTCGACTTGCCAGGTCGGAATCCGAACTGGTTCTCGGAGAGGTCAGGTCCAGTGGTTTCAAGGTGCATCAATATCCTAGCGGCTAGTATTCGCTCGAACAGTTTTCCCACTTCATCCAGCAAGACAATCGGACGGTATGATTGAACCGGAGAACGTCCCGCCTTGCTGAGGAGCACTAGACGACCTGTTTTCCACTGCTGTGGAAATTGCGACTGCAACAGGCACGCGTCCAAAAGACTTCTCAGTCGTGGTCCGAGCTCACTTAGAGCAAGCCCTAGTACCCGACCTGGAATTCCATCGGGACCGGGAGCGGTGTTCTTGGCTTTTAGCCTCCTCACCGCTGCACCTAATTCCATTTCAGTCACAAGGGGTATTTCGGGCTCCTCCGTCACATCCCTGCAAGTAGCCATTGACGGTGGAGAGTATTCATTCCTAGAAGGAAATAGTGAAGCAACAACTTGGTCTGCTAGCTCAGGATGGAGAGTCTGTGTCAGTGGGGGGGTCCAGGAGCGAAGTTTACCTCTTACCATCAAGTACGGCCGCCCCCATGGATCTCTGTTTACAGAGTCTAACATCTCCCTTCTAGCATCTTCTTTCGCGCGTGAGATGCAGATCTTAAGCGCATCTTTTGAGGCAGTGTATGAAGAATACAGTTCAGCTTCAAGATCTTGGTTCCTTCGCCTCCTTCTGCGACTACGAGTGTATTGTCGTCTCGCAAACACGCATGCTGCACGCAGCTGCGATATCTCCAAAGACCACCAATACACTCGTTTTAAGGGAGGTTTCAGCCTGGCTCGGGGCATCGAGGCATCGCATACGCATGTCATCGCGCCGCGAAACCAGTTCGCTTCCTCCTCTACCTCGATTGTTCCTTCGGGCATGGTAACCCAGGTTTGGATCACTGACGCCTCTAGAAGCATGTCCTTGTCTAGCTTCTTTATCTGCCACCTTGGGCCATCCTCGTTGGAAGAGTGTGTGGGATCATGTCGTCTGTCAGAGGGGGAGAGAACCTCGAACCGGATATATCTGTGGTCGGATAAGGTTTCCACATTCTCGAGGACTCGCCAGCGTCTCACACGACTTGCTAATGCAGGACTTGCGAATGACACATCGACGATAGACCCGCCCTGCAGCCGCACACACGTGTGTACATACCCTCTATTCAGAGCAACCAGCCCAGCGCTCGGTAGCCACTCTTCTAGTAGTTCCCCACGGGCGTCTGTCGCCGAAGATCCCCAGACTGTTGACTTGGCGTTTAAGTCACCAACTACTAATACGGGGCATGGAAGAAACTGCCCTATAATAGCTGTGATTCCTGTCATAAACGCTTCAAATTCTGCAAGAGTTTTGTTGGGTGAGAAATAAGTACCAACCACTAGAATGTCATCCAGCACAGCTGCTACACATCCTCTTCTCTTAATGACTCTTGCAGGATTGAGTACACAATTCCCACCAGATGTAACAATTGCTACTAGGTCATCCTTATCACTAACCCAGTTTGGTCTGGCTGGAATAAAATAGGGCTCCGTTATAACAGCTACCTGTATCGTCCACTCTGCCAAGCTCTGGAGAAGCAAGTCCTGAGCTCTGGCACAGTGATTGATATTGGCTTGCAGGAAAGAGAACTTAGCCATTATCTGTTCGTGTTGTTACCAGCTCTTTCCCTGACCTCGCGCTAGGTGATGTGGGCCTTTGAGACTGGGCACTAGCCGCGCGTCTTATCGACATAACGTTTCTCACGTTCTTGTCGGAACAGGGTTTGCTGCCCACAGTGTGATTGGCAGGTCTATTGCAACTAGCACAGAGTATGCAATGCGGTGCTGCAGAGCAGTTGCTTGCCTTGTGGCCAGATCTCGAGCACCGAAAGCATAACCCGCTGCGATCTATTGGAGAAGTGCAACTTTCTCTTAAGTGCCCTTCCTCAAGACATCGCCAACAACGTCGGGATCTTGTTGCCAGCAGCTTTACTCTTGCAGACACCCATCCAATTAAAATCCGACTTCTACTAACAATTTCTCTGGCTGCAACAACCGGACAGCGTACCCAGATTGTATATAGGCCTTTGAAATCCTTTCGTATTTCTCCGCTGGTAATATGATTTTCGGGGCAGCCACCAACGCGGGAAATGGCCGCAACAACTTCTTCTTTAGTGACGGAGTCGTCCAGCTCAGAAATACGCACTTCTGCGCATTTCCTGACCCTGGACACTCGAACGTCATCCTTGTTGAGAATGTTGCCCAGTCGTTTCGCCATCTCGTCGGCTTTATCGCTGCTGGCGGCACCGGAGATTTCTAACATCCGTGCTCCTGTGGCGGTCTTTTTGACGCGGATGGCAGTGAGTCCTAGTCCAGAGAGATCCGTTTCTTTTGCTTTGCGGAGAATGCTCGCATAAGACTCTCCTCTTTCTTCAGCCCCCGGCTGCAAGGCGATGACTATGGCAGCAGATCGCGGTGGCCGCAGTTGTGTCGGTTTTTTCTTCTTTACCGTGTCATCTCTCCTGCCTCGTGTTCCAGCCGATTTCTGAAACCTTCTTTTCCGCTTCGTGACCTTAACCCAGCCTTCATCAACTCCTTCAGTAGCGTCAGGCACTCGATCAGGTTTTGTCTGCGGTTGTTTCGGGTTCTTTTTAGGTTTCCCTTTAGCTTTTCCTTTGTTTTTGCCTTTTCCAGTGTTTGGGTCTTGGTGTGGATTCAGTGACATAGGCGATTGCTCTAGAGCTACTGAACCTGGCGGTTCCATAGGAGCCTCAAGACTTAGTGGCAGGTCAATACGCTTTCCTGAGACAAGCTTTTCCTCTAACGCCTCAAATCTTGCATTCACTATGGTTCCGACTTGGACCATAATAGAGTTCGAAAGTTGCTCAACGTCAATATCGTGGTTAGCTCGGACTTGACCATTTCCTTGTTTCTGAGACTTGGCTGTCATCTCCCTAACAGCACGGAGCTCGGCAACTTCCTCTTTCAGTTCCGATAACTCGGACTGCAGCCGCTCATTTGCCTCCTGCAAATGACGCATCTCCTCGGTGGAGTTCTTTTCAGAAAGACCCTCTACACAGGCCCTAATAGACGACGCCGCGTCTTTCAAAGCTTTCTGAAATGTTCCTTTTAGATTTTTAGATCTCGTTGCTATACTGCAGACGAGATCTAGCTGCTCTTCTGCCTTTTTCTTCAGATCGAAAATTGCCTGCACCTCACAAGATATTCTTTGAGTGCGTTTCGTCTGAAGACGCCCTCGGATACGTTCTTGAAGCTCTCTTTCAGCCTCAATCTCTAACTTCCTCCTTTGGAGTCTGAGGTAATCCTCCTTGGCCTTCTTAAGGCCAACATATTGGCCTGTTGTAGGAGGACGACCTCTCCCTCTCTTCGGTGTCACGAGCTTCTTAACTGTGCGCACCTCATCTCTGCTCGAACGCTCGTTCGAGCTGGAACGGCTAATCTCTTTAGAGCAGGGCCGCGTTTTTGAGCATGATAACGGTGTCGGGGACTCCCTTGAACCAGCCGTTATCATGCTAGTGTCTGAGTGATCAGACTCTGCTGACGTAGTTTGGTGGTCTTTTCCCCCCCCAGAATACGAGGGGAAGACGGAGGCCGAAGCGTCCGTGAGGGATTGCCCGGCTGCTGAGCAGCCGGAACCCTACTGGGGTAATTTCTTTTTAAGATTCACCTTCATGTTTACCCTTTTTAGGGGTGAGGTCCCCGGAGGACGCCCTAACCATTACCTAACCCCTCGGCAGGCGTCAAACCTTAGGGTTGACATAAAACAAATACACCCACTACTCCTAACACAATAACAAGACACTCTCGATACGAACAACATTGACAAAGGAACAAACGCTACAAAGACAAAACAACACATCCCCCCCAATTTGTCAGCTATGTACCGGGCATGAACCCCATAGCCGACCCCCGCGCTGGACATTAGCAGACGGCTAACGCGATCCCGAAAGACCGCATTAACCGTCTCCCAGGGAGCACCGGCCCGTACCGCTTCCAATCCCGCCGGACGAATCCGGACAACATTGGTAGCGGACGGGCACACGAGGAGGTTTCCAGCATGGCTCCCCAACCTAACCTTTTTTTTTTTTTTTTTTTTTTTTTTTTTCGTCTGGAACTCTCATGAGTTCCACCGCATTCCAGGGGAGCGGAAGGCGGTGGGTATGTGAGACTCCTACTCACTAAACCAGACGGTCAACACATCGCCGTATGGAGGAGCGCCACGGGAACGCCGAAGCATACATACGCGTTGCTCCAACGGCAGGCAGCGCCAAGTAGGCGGCCACCACCCCCCCAAATGGAGCGGCGCAAACTGTTGACCGGGATGCGCCCCACTCCGATGGTCGGCTTGTTTTCTGGCGAGGAGCTCCCCTGCTCCCCGCCCAAGCCGACCGAGCCAGATCGTTTTGGACGACCTTTATCTCCGAGCCGACGGCAAGCCGCCGAGCTCAGAATCAAGGAAGTCCGATCCGACTCATACCCACTAGAGCCCCGGCCCCGAGATGGGACCGTGGCGAGTGGCGGACTTCGCAGTCCACCACCCGTACCGGGGGCTACGGCTGCAGAAGGCGCTCGTGAGTGACACGCCTGCGCCCCACCCTCCTCCGGCGCATCGGTAGAGCGGCTCCGTCCTCCTCCCTGAGCCTCTCCGCCGCCTCCTTCTGCGACATCACGACCTCGCAGAAGGAACGCACCGCACCCCACGCCTCTTCGCTCGAGACCATGGCCTTGACAACGGCCGGGAGCGAGAGGTCCGACCCGATGGAAGCCACGAGTGTAGCACGCGGCTCCGCCCAGTGCGGACACGAAGCCAGCGTATGCTGCGCCGTATCCTCGGCGCAGCCGCACTCGTGGCACATCATCGTGGGCTCACGACCCGCCACCCTAAACAGATACCTCCCGAAGCATCCGTGCCCCGAAAGGATCTGCGTCAGGTGGAAGGTCATCACCCCGTGCCTACGACCGACCCAGTCCGAAAGGATGGGACCGATCGCCAGGGCAGTCGATTTACCAGCGCCGGGCACTCTGAGCCTCTCTCGCCATGTGACGAGCAGTTCCTCCTGCGCCCTGCGCCTCCAATCCGACTCCCCACCCTCCCCCCGAAGACGGGCGTGCCTCCTCCGTCGATACGCCTCCGCCAGCGTCAAAGCGACCAGGTCCCACGGTGGGGTCCCGGCCAGAGCGCAGGCCGTCTCGCACGAGATGGTGCGATACCCTCGGATCACCCTGACAGCCATGACCCTCTGCGCTCTGCACAAGAGGGCCCGGTTGCGGGAGTCGAGGCTATCGGCCCATATTGGTGCCCCGTAGAGCGCCATGGACTTTACCACCCCGGTGTACAGACGCCGGCAGCTCAGGCTCGGTCCCCCGACATTTGGGAGGACGCGACACATCGCGCCGGCTGCCCTAACTAGCTTCGGCGCTAGGCGCAGAAAGTGCTCGTCGAAGCTCCATCGACTGTCGAGGACGAGTCCAAGGTACTCCAAGGAACGCCCGACGGCGATGGAAACTCCTCCGACCACCACGCTCGATCCGGCAGGAGGTGCGTTCCGCGGCCCGTGAAAACACACAGCGACGGATTTGTGCAATGCAACCTCCAGCCCCAACCTCCTAATGCGCGCCACTACCTGCGCGACCCCGGCCGTTGCCAGAACACTGGCCTCCCGGTAGCTGTCGCCGCGTGCCGTTACGAGAGTGTCGTCGGCGTAACAAGTTACTTGGACACCCCGCAAGTTGGCACCGCGCAGCACCCAGTCGTAGCCGATGTTCCACAGGAGAGGTCCGAGAACCGACCCCTGAGGAACACCGCACGACACCTCCCTACGAATCCAGCCGTCGCCAGACGGGTAGCAGACGGCGCGGTCGCAGAGGTAATCCGCTACGACGCCGGGCACGGCGTCCCGGGCACGGCGTGGAACCTCAGCGCCTCCAAAATGGTCGCCCAGGGAAGGGTGTTGAACGCGTTGGCGATATCGAGAAACACCGCCAACACCACCCCGCCCCGAGAAACCGAGGCCACCGCCAGGGCCCTCACCCGACCGACAGCGTCGAGGGTGGACCTGCCCTTGCGGAAGCCAAATTGATGGTCGCTGAGATCTCGACCGGACTCCCCCAAGTGCTTGACGAGGCGAGCGGATAAAACCCGCTCAAAGAGCTGATAGTGCTTCTCGATGAGGCGGGTAGCCTCATCGAGAAGCACTATCGGCCGATATGCCGATGGCTCGGCAACCGGCCGCCCCTCCTTGCGCAACAGCACCAGTTTCCCACTCTTCCACGTCTGCGGGAACCTGCCCTGCTGCAAACATGCGTTGAAGAGGCGCAGCACTAGAGGCTCTAAATCCCTTAGGGCCAAGGCCCAGGCGCGCCCGGGGATGCCGTCGGGTCCCGGCGCAGTGTTCTTCGACCGAAGCCGAAGCACTGCAGCCCCCAACTCACCCCGGGAGACATCCCGTGCTGCGTCCCAACGCTCCTCCTCTACCTCCTCAGTCGCCGGCGCCATACGAGGTACCCGATGGTCGGTACCTCGAGGGAACAATGCCGTGACTACGGACTCCAGCAACGCCGGCTGGAGAGTCTTGGTCAGCGGAGGGGCCCACGGTCGAAGCTTTCGCCTCACCATCTTGTACGGCCTCCCCCACGGGTCCCTGTCCAGGGACTCCACCATCTCCGCTTCGGCCAGGTCTTTGGCTTTGGCGATGGCCGCTACGAAAGCCAGCACTGCCTCCCGATATCGAGTATAGTGCTGACTCTCAAGCTCTTGGTCTCGTCGCCGCCGCCTCCGACATCTGGTGTACTGGCGTCTGAGAGCCACGCAGGTCTGTCGGAGACGCGATAGCTCCTCAGACCACCAGTACACGCCGCGCCTCGGAGTCGCGGAGCGTACGCGGGGCATCGCCGCATCGCAGATGTGCGACATGGTCTGGCCCAGACGCGCAGCTTCCGCCTCTACATTCACTGCGCCTTCCGGCGCTCCTACCCAGGCCTGGACCAGGGCAGCCTCCACCAGCACCTCCCTGTCCAGACGCTTCAGGGCCCATCGCGGGCCCTCCTCGTGCGAGGGTCGACTCGGGGCACTCGGCGGGGCGGGGAGTGCGGAGACGTCGAACCTCACGTAGCGGTGGTCCGACAACGTCTCCACATCCTCCGTCACCCGCCAGCCTCGGATACGGCGCGCCAGGGTGGGACCGGCGAACGTGATGTCGACGATCGAACCACCATGTTGCCGCACGCACGTATGTACCGACCCGCGGTTCAGGACGACAAGACCGGACGCGACTACCCAGTCTTCGAGGACCTCTCCACGTGCGTCCGTGGCCGGGCAACCCCAAGCCATGGATTTGGCATTGAGGTCCCCGACCACGAGGACCCGACCGGGGCCACTCCTCCCGACGAGGGCGCCGACTTCGACCAGAAACTGTTCGAAGTCGGCGACACTGCGATTCGGAGAGAAGTAGACCCCGATCAGTGTCACGTTTCCGACGAGAGCCGAGACGTAGCCTCGACCCTTCGTCACTCCTCCGAAGACCGGGGATCCGGCCGCTGTCCGGGTCCCGATCGCCACCACACCGTCCCTGTCGCCGGCCCAGTCCGGGCAACGAACCCACGCAGCACCGAGGCCACCGGCGCCGACAGTGACAGCCCCACACCGGACTTCGTTGACGTCGCACCCACCTACCCTTGCGACGGCCGTAGCCAAGTCGACGCTGGACACGGAGTCGTCCAGTCCCGAGATGCGCATTTCTGCGCACTTCGTGGGTCTAGAGACCCTGACCTGCCCTGCGGGCAGTGATTCTCTCAGCTTGTTAGCGAGAGAGTCCGCCATACCCCCGGTATTCGCTCCGGGCAGTTCCAGGATGCGGCCACCAGTGACCGCCTTCCTAAACCTTAGGTCCTTAATACCCAGGTCGGCCAGGTTGACTTTTTGCTTCGCCTCCGCCAAGACCTGGGCGTAAGTCACGCCATTGGCCTCGGCTTCGGGATGCAGAGTCAATACCACAGCCGTGGATCGTTCTGCCCGAAGCTTTCTTTTGGGAGGGGTCCCTGGCTTCTGCGACTGCGGTTTAGACCGCGATGCAGAAGGTCCAGCAGGGCCCTTTCCCTGTCCCTTCTTGGGCGGCTTTGCCGCTTTCGCCTGAGGCTCGGTAGCCTTTAGCTTTGCCTGCGACTCAGCCGCTTTTGGCTTCGCCTTCGTTCCCTTAGACTTCTTCTGCGCCGACCCGCTGGGGCCCGCAGAGGGTGGGGCGGCGGTCTTAACAGACTCTGTGGTCTGCACCGCCTCCCGCCTCTTGTCGGCCGCCAGCGGAGGCCGAAGCCTCGTCTCCGGGAGGAGCCGGTCCTCTATGGAGGCCAGTCGGGCGTTCACCATGGTCCCCACCTGGGACATGACCGCCCAACAGATCTCCTCCAGCGAGGTTGTCTGAGGCTGCGTTGCAGGGGACGCAGCCTCCGTCGATCCGGTGGGAGAGGGCGCCGGACAACCCTGCTTCCGTGCCTTCTCCATGTCTTCTCTTAATGTGGACATCTCCTTGCGGAGAGTGTCCATCTCGGCTTCCAGGCGAGCATTGTCCGCCTGCAGCCGTCGTGTCTCTTCCGTGAGAGTCCGCGACCCCAGGACTTCCACGGCCTCGGCTATTGAAGCCACCGCGTCCTTAAGGTCGCGGACTATGGTCCCCTTCAGTTTTTTGGACTTTGTGGCTATTTTTGCAATAATAGCCAAGTCCTCTACGACCTGCTGCTTGCTCAGGGCCGTGGACCTATTGCTGGGTCCGACGCCCGACTCCGATACCTGCCCCGAGGTCAACGCTAGTTCAGCGGCTCGCTGTTCCCGCCTCTTGCGAGTTACAGCGACACTCTTCTCTAGGTCTTCCTCTACCAACGCCTTGAACTCTTCCCGCTTTGCAGCGAGAAGCGCTCTTTTGGCATCGGTCAAACCTACATACTCCCCCGTCGTCGGGGGCCGCCCTCGGCCTCTTGTCGCAGACGCAGACCGCTCCGAATCCTCGTCGTCGGACAACTCCAACTCGGGGTTCGGGCGTCGCCTCTTGCGCCAAAGCTTCCCGCCCGTAGCGGGGCTTTGGGACCGTCCAGTTGCGAAGCTGCAGTCGGAGTCCATGTCCTCGTCCTGCCGCCCCGCACTAGACTCCCTACTCGTGACGCTCCTTGTCACCTGCCTCTCCTTATTCTCTCCCCTCCTCGTCCTCCTCTCCTCTCCCTCAACGTCGTTTTTGTGTTTAAGATTTTCCATAACAAATCCCACGAGTATTGAGGAACTAAAATGTCAGCCCCGGCAGAGCCTCTTGCCCGGGTAACCCTAATACACCTGGAAGGTCGGGTGGTATTCCAGGGTTGTGCGCTAGCGACTGATGAACTCCCCAGCCTCTCTTTCGAGCACCCCGACGTCACGCAACGAAACGCCGGGAATTGAGGATTTTTTATAGAGGTTTACTCCTCCCGGTCCGGCCAATTAAGGCAAGACCCTCGCTCCCCTGCAGGCTGCTTCACATGACAGCCACACCTGCAGAAGTTTACGACTCGACGGTGGCAAAAATGCCTGTCCGGCTGCACAGTGAAGTACCCACCGGACTCGTCGACCGACCGGCAACAGGGCCACCGCTAACGGCGGCCACTGATCCGGACATGCCCTCGACCATTCGCCACTGGCATCGGGTCCGGGCCAAAACGTCCCTAAAACTAAACCTACAACCCTCGAGAGCAGCACAAGCACCGCCCCCAAAAGACCGGCCGTAAGGTTCGACCCACCTCTGCGAAGGTCTTAACTCTGTCCACAGCGGACCCGCGAACAAGCCCGCTGCAGGGAGAGACGGGACCCCGCATCCCAATACCCCAAGACCGAGCGCCGAAACACTCACTAAGGGGTACCGGGCACCCCGACCAGCCAGGAGCAATCACTCAAGGTCTGGCCTCCCATCGACTGCCCCAGAAGGAGGCAGCCGAAAACACCTCCCCACGCTAGTCAAGAACCTCCGTTCTGATCGCCACGGACACCATGAAAACCAGACCAAGGCACCTTGGTAACGTTTCGTCAGCTATGTTCCTCATAGCTGACACCCCGCGCTGGACATTAGCAGATTGGCTAACGCGATCCCGAAAGATCGCATTAACCGTCCCCCAGGGAGCACCGGCCCGTACCGCTTCCAATCCCGCCGGACGAATCCGGACAACATCGGTAGCGGACGGGCACACGAGGAGGTTTCCAGCATGGCTCCCCTCCCCAACCTAACCTAACCTTTTTTTTTCTTTTTTTTTTTTTTTTTTTTTTTGTCTGGAACTCTCATGAGTTCCACCGCATTCCAGGGGAGCGGAAGGCGGTGGGAATGTGAGACTCCTACTCACTAAACCAGACGGTCAACACATCGCCGTGTGGAGGAGCGCCACGGGAACGCCGAAGCATACATCCGCGTTGCTCCAACGGCAGGCAGCGCCAAGTAGGCGGCCACCACCCCCCCAAATGGAGCGGCGCAAACTGTTGACCGGGATGCGCCCCACTCCGATGGTCGGCTTGTTTTCTGGCGAGGAGCTCCCCTGCTCCCCGCCCAAGCCGAGCTCAGAATCAAGGAAGTCCGATCCGACTCATACCCACTAGAGCCCCGGCCCCGAGATGGGACCGTGGCGAGTGGCGGACTTCGCAGCCCACCACCCGTACCGGGGATACGGCAGCAGACGGCGCTCGTGAGCGACACGCCTGCGCTCCACCCTCCTCCGGCGCATCGGTAGAGCGGCTCCATCCTCCTCCCTGAGCCTCTCCGCCGCCTCCTTCTGCGACATCACGACCTCACAGAAGGAACGCACCGCACCCCACGCCTCCTCACTCGAGACCATGGCCTTGACCACGGCCGGGAGCGAGAGGTCCGACCCGATGGAAGCCACGAGTGTAGCACGCGGCTCCGCCCAGTGCGGGCACGAAGCCAGCGTGTGCTGCGCCTTATCCTGGGCGCAGCCGCACTCGTGGCACATCATCGTGGGCTCACGACCCGCCACCCTAAACAGATACCTCCCGAAGCATCCGTGCCCCGAAAGGATCTGCGTCAGGTGGAAGGTCATCACCCCGTGCCTACGACCGACCCAGTCCGAAAGGATGGGACCGATCGCCAGGGCAGTCGATTTGCCAGCGCCGGGCACTCTGAGCCTCTCTCGCCATGTGACGAGCAGCTCCTCCTGCGCCCTGCGCCTCCAATCCGACTCCCCACCCTCCTCCCCTGACGGAGCATGTTCCCCCTGAAGACGGGCATCCCTCCTCCGTCGATACGCCTCCGCCAGCGTCAAAGCGTCCAGGTCTCACGGTGGGGTCCCGGCCAGAGCGCAGGCCGCCTCGCACGAGATGGTGCGATACCCTCGGATCACCCTGACAGCCATGACCCTCTGCGCTCTGCACAAGAGGGCCCGGTTGCGGGAGTCGAGACTATCGGCCCATATTGGTGTTCCGTAGAGCGCCATGGACTTTACCACCCCGGTGTACAGACGCCGGCAGCTCAGGCTCGGTCCCCCGATATTTGGGAGGACGCGACACATCGCTCCGGCTGCCCTAACTAGCTTCGGCGCTAGGCGCCGAAAGTGCTCGTCGAATCTCCATCGACTGTCGAGGACGAGTCCAAGGTACTCCAAGGAACGCCCGACGGCGATGGAAACTCCTCCGACCACCACACTCGACCCGGCAGGAGGTGCGTTCCGCGGCCCGTGAAAACACACGGCGACGGATTTGTGCAATGCAACCTCCAGCCCCAACCTTCTAATGCGCGCCACTACCTGCGCGACCCCAGCCGTTGCCAGAACACTGGCCTCCCGGTAGCTGTCGCCACGTGCCGTTACGAGAGTGTCGTCGGCGTAACAGGTTACTTCGATACCCCGTAAGTTGGCACCGCGCAGCACCCAGTCTTAGCCGATGTTCCACAGGAGAGGTTTGAGAACCGACCAGTGAGGAACACCGCACGACACCTCCCTACGAATCCAGCCGTCGCCAGACGGGTAGCAGACGGCGCGGTCGCAGAGGTAATCCGCTACGACGCGACGCAAGTACCCGGGCACGGCGTGGAACCTCAGCGCCTCCAAAATGGTCGCCCAGGGAAGGGTGTTGAACGCGTTGGCGATATCGAGAGACACCGCCAACACCACCCCGCCCCGAGACACCGAGGCCTCCGCCAGGGCCCTCACCCGACCGACAGCGTCGAGGGCCTGCCCTTGCGGAAGCCAAATTGATGGTCGCTGAGATCCCGACCGGACTCCCCCAAGTGCTTGACGAGGCGAGCGGATAAAACCCGCTCAAAGAGCTTACCCGCCTCGTCGAGAAGCACTATCGGCCGATATGCCGATGGCCCGGCCGCCCCTCCTTGCGCAACAGCACCAGTTGCCAACCCTTCCACGTCCGCGGGAACCGGCCCTGCCGCAAACATGCGTTGAAGTGGCGCAGTACCCAACGGTCGGTACGTCGAGGGAACAATGCCATGACTACGGACTCCAGCAACTCCGGCTGGAGGGTCTCGGTCAGCGGGGGGCCCACAGTCGAAGCTTTCGCCTCACCATCAACCGCTAGTGTCCCCCGCCCAGTTGGGACATAATAGGGCTCACAGGCCACCGCTACACTGATATCCCACTCCGCCATTGCCTGGATGAACAAATCCTGGGCCCTGGCGGAGTGGTTCAGATTCGCCTGTAGGAAGGCATGCCGCCGTCTGTTCATGGCGACATGGCTTCAACTGACGCCTGCAGGTGCACTCCGCTTAGGACAGCTGGGGTGGAACCAGCTGTCTTGCCCTTCTTTCGGGGAGCCTTGCAGGAACGGCTCCCCAACTCGTGCCCTGCTGGAAGTCCGAGGTCGACACAAACGGCGCAGCAAAGGACTCCGGTGCAGTTGTTGCGAGAATGGCGGACAACTCCACACCGGAAACAAATCTCGCTGCGATCGACCTCGGATGGGCAGACCGCGCACGTGTGACCGGACTCTTGAAGACGGCAGAAGTGGCGAGATAGGGCTTGTGACTCCCGCTGATTGACGAGAGTCGGCAACCGCAGCTTCTTTCGCCCTACGATCCGCAGCCAGAGGCGGGCGCAGGACCCTCTCCGGGAGGAGGCGCTCCTCAATGTTGTCGAAGCGGGAGTTTACCATAACGCCCACTGAAGAAACGATAGAGCGCCTCAACTCCTCAACCGAGTCGGCGTCCCGAAACGGCGCGGTCGACGTAGCGGCAGTCGCCTTGACCGCCGACGACTTTACCTCGGTAAACGCGCCTCGCGCCTGTGAACCTTGAGCTCTGCTCGAAGGTTATCCACCTCGCGGGGGAGGCGCGAGTTGTCGCTCGTGAGACACGCGTCTCCTCGTCCACCGAGCGGCTGGCCAGGATCTCGACCGCCTCAAGGAGATCCTTGGCGGACTCCTTGAGGGTCTTGATCATGCCATCCTTGAGGTTTTGGGATTTCCGACAAACCTCAAGAATGGCTGTGGAGCTACGCCCGGCAACTGCCCTCAGCTTCTCGACCCCCATAACTTCAGGATCAACCCTTGGCAGATGCTCGAAGGGATCCTCTTCGGACGACACGAGAATCGGGGACAGTGCGGCCTTGCGGAAGGCACATTTCGCCAACTCCGTCTCGAACGAGACTTCTTCCGCCTTCAGAGCAAGGGCCCGCAGATCGGCTTTCGCCCGTGTGAGCCCACTACCACGCGAGGTGAAGTGTCCACGACGAGCGGTGTTGTATTTTGAAGATGCAACACCAAGCTCAGAGTCGCAACATAACCTAACCTAACCACTAAGTTTAATAAAATTTTATGACTTCGACATGAAAACAAATATTTGGGATTAATAGATTTCCTTTAAATATTCCTCTCATATCTTAAGTGTATACTTGCCAACTTTAGGCCAACCTTGTTTTTATCAGCCTGAAAATAATGGGCTGAGGATTGTATTACATATGCATATGTGAACACACAATGGCTTTATTTTTCATAAACTACCAACAGAAGAAAATCAGAAGATCTAAAATGTAGAAAAATTTTAAACAGTCTTGAAGTCACCCCCTAACACACCTTTACTTGCTCCCCAGACGATAATCCGCCCGTGCTGAGAGGGTTTTAGCTTTAAAATAGCGGCATGTTTTTGTTTGTCCTTTTAAATAACTTTTCCTGTTATTTATGTATCGTTATTTCGTTTTATTTATATTATGCTCTGTATTTTTTAATACGTTTACTACTTTTGTATACGTATAATATATACAGATAATCAAGTATTAGAATCTCACTCTCTGCTTTTGAAAATTATTTAAAATAAAAAGGCATAGATTCTTTTTTAGTTTTCATTTCTGCTGTCACTAAATCATTCGTCCCAAAAGAATGTTAGAAAGAGTAATTACAATTTTAAAGAATCGAAGAATCAAAAGATATGCGGCAGCGCCATATGCTAGCTAGTTGTAATAGTTTTAAGTAGTAGTAGTTCTGGGGGTAGTCGGTCACATAGCAACTGACATTATTTAATTCGACGAGTTCGTTATAAAACGCAGATAACTTAGATTCTGATTCTGGTCGTGCCCTCTGGTTGTGAAACCGAAATTTTCGCGTGTCTACAGTTTTGCTACAATTATAATTCATGGACATCTTAGTAATTAATAGTGATATAATTTTCGCTCGGTACAAATATTTATCAGCCCGAGCAGCGTATTATTTCGCCACCTTCGCGGTGACGGACCACCCCGACGACGAGGCAGACCTTCGATCTTCGTTAGGTGTTACATCGATGTAAATGTTAATAGTTATTTACGTAATATAAATGTTAAGTTTAAATAAAATAATTAAAATTTTTACATACATATAATATTAGCTTGTATAACTTTTAGTAATAATATTAAGTTTTATAGTTTTATTACCATAATGTTAGTGTAATACTGCCAATGTTACATCTTAGCAAATGGCGTGAGTGACGTGTGGCTTGGTTGGACTTGTGGCTGTGCTCGGCGGTTATTAATGCTAAAATTATCTAACCGGCGATATTCACTTTAATTAGTCCTTTAAAAAACAGAGTAAGTCGTATCATTTTACGGCATTAAGGGTGGAAAACTAGATAATCATGTTAGATCCGCAGGCGAGTACCGAACATGCGACATCCCAGCCCAGCTCCCAGAAAAAATGGAGTCTGAGACTACAAGTAATAAGTTAAAAACAAAAAGGTAACAATAAATCAAATATAAGAAATATTACGTATCACACTTTAATAGTAAAAGCCATCTGTGACGTGCAAAATAATTATAACACTTCAAAATACACGAATACGAAGGAATAATAATGAAATTCGTGACAAAATTTGCAAGCTCATTCGGTTATCAGGTGAAGGTTGTCTAATTCTGGTCCGTAGGTAACCATGATAACCAGGTATGTGACCAGGCTTCCAAAAACCTGAGAAAAAAAATTTGGTGCCTAAGCAAGTAACTGTAGTCAATTGACTACATCTTTAGGCACGATTGAAGTATCTGGTATAACTGAATTTCATTAAGTCCGCGGGAAAGATCAAGAGTGGGCATGCATATTTACTTGCAAATGTAACACGTCTATGTGACGGCATGACGGCACCACCTACCATCAGATAAACCATCTGCTACTAATCTACTCGTGTATCTCTATCTCTATACAAATATTTAAAAATCACTTCCCTATTACTTTGATGAACTTACCTTCACTACGAGCAGTCGGTTGAGAGTAAACATTCCCAGAGGAGAGTATTTTGGTTTATTTATATTGACAATTCTTCCGAATAAATGCAGTTCGTTGTCTACGTCTTTCTCTAGTTGATTTGACAATTTTAGAGACATAAGAAGAAATTGAAGCTTTTGCATCTGTATAACATAAAAAATATTACAAGATTTTATTTTCTTACGTTTCGTTTCATTTCATTTTATTTTCTCTTATTTCATTTATTATGAAGTTTTTTCGAATCTTTCATTAGAGTTTTATAGCACTTACGGTAAGAAAAAATTTTAGGTTATGTTAGCCTTAAGAACGCAAATAACAAGTAAAAATTAGATAAGCCAAAAGAATATAATTAAAAAAATTGTTGAGTACGATGCATTCATAGTTAGGAAATAACAGTTTACGATGACAAAAATTATTAAGGTGGGACCTGTGTCATAGATTTTATATTTGATACCTACTACGAGTACATTAGAGATTATAAATAGAGTAATTGTAAAAAAAAAATATTATAAATACAAACCTCCGACTGTGTCTCGTGATAGGGTTCCATGAAAACGATCAAGGAGACTGAATATATGACACACCAACAAATTGCAACAAATATATTAGGTTTAGTATAATCTGTAAAAATAATAATCTCTTCATAACTCATCATTGAGAGATGATAACACTTGATCCATTGTGTGTAACATTGAGTGCTTACTCGGGCCCGTGGCGAGTGAATACAGTATTACTCTATAGGAGTGTGTCAGTAAGCTGAGTACATTGCGCATTAGTAGAATTACGATGAAGAATCCGTCGCCGTCCATCGTCGCCGCGATGACGTCGCACACGCGCATGTAGTTCACGACACACCGACGTATCAGCTTAACGGGCTCTTCACTCTTCTCCGGTCTCCTTTTTAGCAACCGCCCTTGTAGATGAGTCAGATTAAATAATTTAATAGCGAAGATGGGTAATCTTATTATTTATCTTAACCAATACAGTTTTTATAACGTAAACATGAGAATGTGGGGTAATAATTCATTATTCAAAAGAGAGAGTCAGAGGAAGAGGAGTTTTCAATCGGAAATCTCCTCTTCCTCTGACTCTCTCTTTTATCGACAACTTCTTGAACTGATTGACAGTTTTTTTTTTTCGGATTAAAATATAAATTAATATATATGAAAAAAAAATTGATGATGATAAAAATGGTAAAATTTCATGATTGGTAAAATTTACAGGAAAAGGTGCATGATATTTATAAACTTTACACATAGGAAAGTGAAATGGAAGAGGGAAAGTTTACACGTCAATGTTGACAATTTTAATATAGTTATAATTTTAGCAACATTTATATTTCCGGTTGAATAATTAACAACCTTATAAATTACCTGGTTTCGATTTTAAGTTAAACGATTGTTCTTTTTTTGGTTCCCACGCCATTGTTGGATGTTTAATTTGAGGTGAAAGTATTTGTGACGAAATATCTTAAATTAAAATTATTATTAGTTATCTTAATAACATTCTATTCCACAATATTAGTTAACATAAATCTCACCTTTGATTGGAGTGGACGTATTACTTTGACGTAATTTTTGAAGAGTCTCGTTTATGACTTTTAAGGAAAACATAGTTCTTCTTGCAAATAGAGTTACTTGCAGCTCAGACAAGTTGATCATGTAGTATGTTATGAGAATAAAGAAATTAAGAGTTGTCTCATTCACTGAGGAATATATATATATTATTAAATATATTAAATGTATGTAATATTTTGAGACACATAAACAAAATGTGTGCTTTTTGTTTCGACAACTTTGTCTTAAAAATATATAAGTAAAGAAAGAAAAACAAATGAAAAATCCAAATATTACAGTAAAATCTGTTTCTTTGGATGTGCCCGTTGTAAAAAATCCGTTTACCACCTCGGAGCCCGGACCACAAACTTAAAAGTGACTGATTACATACAGTTCGTACATTGTCCAGTGCTCATATAACACCCACGTAGACCCAAACTCAAGTGCAGGAACAGGAATATTAATACGGTGAGTTTAATTTCCCTGGCGTGTTGAGGAAGATTTCCTAAAATTTGACTGTCCATCTGCAAAAACATTTAATAAAGCTGCTTTTGTTACACAATTGTACGGAGCTGTTACATTGAAAATTATTAATTATAAATTAATTAACGTTTAACGTCACAGCTAATATAAAAAAAAACTATAATTGCCTGATCGAGTTCCTTGAGAGACCGCAGCACTCTCATTGTTCTTTTGGGAGAGTGAAGGACACTGACGAAGGTCACAATAATGGCAAAAAACTTCGATGTTGTCGTGATTATGTCGAATGCTACCACAGATTCGTACTTTTGATGATAAAAATTTGAATATGTGGCCCACATTATAATAAAGTCTATAGCTGAAACATGTTTTATTAAAGACGAGACATTAAAGAGAGAGTAAACTATGCAGGATCAAAATTGGTAACCCAAATAAAAGAAAATTTTAAAGTTTTTTTACCAGTAATTAAAATAAACAGCTTAGCGAAAATAAGCAAAGGAAGCGAAACGCGATATTCAGCTCCTCTCAGGAAAGGCGCGACGCCGACCACTCTCGAGATAAACAGCACCATGCCCAGAGCTCCTCCCTTCATTGTTCTCAGGGAATCCGGTTTTAAGGAATAAGTAATAAAATATGTTACCTAACAAGCACGACGCTATGTTTCAACAATAAAAATCAATATGGTGAGTTTAATGAGGTCGTGAGTTCGATACGATCGCAATCACCGTATTTGCCCTTAATGTATTTGACAGTAATTGCTGGAACTGGTAATAATGACAGTCGTAGAGGGGCTGGCTCGATTTTGATAAAATCATCAATTTTCAAAAGTTATGTAGTATTCTTTTTTTTTATTTATCAATCTATAATATTTTTAAATGTTACTTCTTAACTTCTTGTAGTTAAAAAAATCTCCAGATGTCTATTTTTTCTGCTAACAGTGCCGCCCAAAAAATTTAAATGGAGAATAATTTAATTTAATTTGCACGTATCTCTTGTCAACCTTTTCTTGTTCCGAAATGCGGGTATCTCGAAAACAGCCCATCAACGCAACACGTTACTCTCGCTTCTTTACTGCTTCGCCGCGTCCTCGTTCGTGCCGGCCGTATACCATAAACAATTCAACATTATCTTTAGAATTGGGAGCATAAAATTTAATTGTAATAAGGTGATCATTTACTTCCAATCCCCTGCGCGTTATCAGCCATGAAACCCGCGTGAAAAACACAGTTAATCTGGTATCAGTGTTCAGCCATTTGCTACTTACAGAGATTAGATAAGATTCTAGGATTTGTTTAAATAGTTCTTTTTATTCCATAGCGCAATTTCCTACAATCAAAGCTTGGTTTATAAGACGACCGTTTTGTTTCAGTATACTTTTTTAATCGCCTAAGATCGCATTAAGTGCACCTACAACAACAGCCCCTCTACAGATTTAATCTGATAAAGTATAAAATCATCTTCAGCGATAAAAGGGTTGACATTAGAAATATCGACCCAATCAAAAATGGACTGAATTTGTCATCAATTCATATCAAAGTTGTCGTAAATCATTTTTTTTGACGTGACAACGTCTTATAATTCGATGGAGCCGGCTGCACGAAAAAACATGACTCATGCGGCGTTACCTCACTCTGAGGCGTTCCATGTAAGGCTTGAAGTGCAAGCGAGAGCGCGGAACGACCGACAAAGAGGCACAATCGGCCTTCGCGTTCGGCAGCGTTCGACATCCGTCTCTCTCCTACTTGAGTGAGCGATGCGTCTGCGTGGACAGCTGCTACACTATAGTACATTTACATGTTTTGATTGTTTTGGTCGAGTATCAAGTGCAGTGAAAAGTAAATGTGGTGTCAATTGTTTATAGCAACGATAATTGCGGCGATAAAGGTAATGATTCTTTCGATATTAATTATATGTTCAGTGATATATTGTCGAATATTCGTGCTTTCATCATTAAAATAAATAGCATCGGTCCGCTAGTGCAGCGATTGTAGGTTATGCTATAATTGACAAAATTAAAACAATAAGTTAACAGAACTATTTCACGATAAGTAAAAAATCACATATCACAACAACGTGTCTGACCGTCAAAGGGAACATTTTCTCCTATATCAAACACATTGAGGCGGGCTTTTTAAAAACTAGATTTACGAAAATCTTTTGAAAAATGCTACCATTCCATCAGTATTTTCTTAAGACGTTGTCACGTTCAACTGTCGTCAGTAAACCGAATTTACAGACAACCGATTTTTTTTTATTACGTTTTAAATTAGTTTGACTAAACAATTCACTGACATGGGAGGAATGACAACCAAGCTGAGGAGAATATTAAATGCTACATGTGTTAATTAAAATGTGAGAAGGAAATTGCACACACGCTTAAACACCGTCCACTACTACTTCGAGATTGTGCAGCCAGTATTTCTATATGGTCCCTATGGACCCTACTAATCTCTACGAATAATTCTTAATAAGAAAGAACCTTTATCGAGATTTAAGAGAATTTACTCCGGCGATTCATTACCAGAAATGTTTTTTTTTTTTTTTGCAATAAATATTTATTCTTTAATTACTCGTAATTGTTTTTATTATTTTATTCGATTTAGGTCGCCATCTTGGATCTCCTTCCAAATTCAATCGCCTCCAATGTGCTTAACAACTGTCTCTCTCTATATCTCTCTACTCTCACTCAACAAACAGAGCATTTTAGCAATCAAGTAGTAAACACTAAATATATCTTGTCAATAAATTGAAGTTTTCGCTAGATTAATTTTAGTTACATTATCTTAGTATTTTTTAATATTACAATCCGTCAGCAGACAGGCTTGTTAGCCACTGCACGCAGGGGCCCAATGAATACACGGTGTACCGTTCTTTATACAAAAATATCAAGAATTGCTAATTTAAAAATAACTTAAAAATTCAAAATTTTGAGACAAATATTTTTTCGTTTCTAGGTGACGCTAGACCCTTGTAATACTTTAATAGGATTACGTCCGTCTGCTAATTGTAAAACACAGACTTTTTAAATCAGACTTAACAATAAACAAAGGTTGTTAACGGTACAAAGTATGAAGTCTGTTTATTTTTCCTAATTAGCAGATAGGCCTTATTCTTAGTCACTTCACTTGTAACAACTTGTACATATTTCAATTACCTTACTTGCTTTTAAATAAGGTATTTAAAACATTATTAAATAGCGGATGGTAAAGTTACTAAAACATATGTTCCGAATATAAAATACAAAAGATGTGAGCTTGTGTCTTAGCGAGGACAAAACCATTCATCTTCATCCCTTTGCTGGAGTTGTGTTCGCCTTCTCTCCAAGCTTTGTGAATTAGTAGAATAACTTTAGGTCTGGCACTTTGTCTTCTTTTCAACAAACGTCTTATTAACTACAGCTTATCATTACAAGGCGCGCTATAAGATTAACATATTTCACGATGTCGTATATAATATTTATGTATTCTTATGGTCTTTTATTTAATTTGAGATAACCCAATACTCCCAATACTCCAATAACCCAATACTCCCAATACTCCATGTCCACTTCAGAATACCCTTGTTATAAAATCTGCAAAAAAAATATTTTTATAAAAAATAATTGATCTACAGTACAATTAAAAATACGCTGTTGCTGTAAAGTTTATGTTCAAAAAAATAATTTACAGAGCGATTGTCAAATCCTTTGCCTCAAGAGACAGCTCTTTATTTAAACTCACATATTTTAGCTGGAGTATGTTATAGATGAAAAGTCAAGGTTGCTTATGCTTTTAAGAACATTTTGTGGTAGTTACATAGTGTACTATTCGGTCACAGCCATTTCATTCTGTAAAATAATGTTTCAGAATAATATTAAAAACTTTAGTATTAATCGTAATGACTTGAGGGTATTTTAAATAAAACAATTCTGTTCTTATATCACAATTTAATATATTGCAATTATTAGGTCACTCCACTATAATTACTAACACTAATTTGTATATAACGTTGATTAACAATCACCAATTGAAATACCAAACTTTAATATACAGAATAGTTGCTACATAGTCATCAAATGGTACTTACAATCTTTAAGTCCTCTTCATTCAATATTCCCAAGTCACTGGGCACTTTATGAAGTCTTTACAGACCAGAATGAGAATTGACTGACTGTTGCTCCAACCACAAGGAATCACGTGGTAGCATTTGCAACAGTTAGTCAATTGACGCACTAATATCGACATTTTTATTTAATATTTTACCATTTACAATCTCATTAATTATTAGAATATCTTACAATTCTAATAACTTCGAGTTTAATAAGAATACAAAATCCCCGGGGATATTTGTGTTTCGTCATCTAGGCCGGACTTATTCCTGTACTCAAAACAACTAAGGCGCGTTATACTTGTGGAGCTTACTGGGGAACAAACCCTGGGAAACAAACATTCCCAAAGATCATACATTTAGCTTAACAAGTATTATGGACTATGTAACGAACTGATCAGGAATAAATTTATAGTTAATTTGTACGCTGTAGAAGTAGGAGCGAGAGGTATAACAGCAAAATCTCTCTACAATTTATTTCAGGATCTCGGCCTTTCTAGAACGATCATCAGTTCATTTCTGGAACGTATTTCAAAGGCGGCTTTAGTAGGTTCTTACGATATTTGGTTAGGTAGGGAGAGGAGCGTGGACAGTGAAGGTGAGCGTGTATGCGCATAGTAAAGCGGCCCCTTAAACCTACATCTGGGTCACAAGTCCCAGGCATTGTTTGCTCTTCCTCTTCTTGCAGCGCGATGGGCCCGGCACCCGCACGGTGAACGGTTAGTGACTCACGTGACTCTGTGTTACAGCTGGACCGAAAATAATGTGTCCTTCGATTGCTACTTGCCAGCACCACGTACGGTCTAAGACTAAAGCACGTCAGGGGCTTTAGTCTTACGACTAGGTAAGTAAAACTTTTTTTTTCAGACTAACATAATAGCGTGCTAAATAATTAATTGTTTTAATTACTAGTTACTTATTGTATGGATATTTTGTAAAAGGTTTATTATGTAAATATTTTGTTACCTGTAGTTATTGGTCACAGAGGTTGCAACAGTGGTAAAGTAAAATTGTCTAAGTAATGTGAAGATCTCGATGCTTATTCATTACGGATCACCCTCCGGACCCTCGCGCCGTTACATATTCATTTTAACATTACTTCTTCTTTGTACTACTCGTATAATAACCAAAAAACATTTAGCCTTGGGATGGCTTTGTCTCCGATCTCGCGATTATAGAATACTATTCTTTTGACATGACATGACATGATATGACATGTCTAAAACACAGAGTTTGTTTAATTTAGAAGATAAGATAAAGATTTAATTTTCAATAATGTCACATTATTTACCTCTGAAATTTAAAGTTAAGTTAATACGTCTAAAATATATTAAAAGCCTTTAACTGACTGAAAGGTTGACGAGGACTAAATAAAATAACTATTATCGGTAATTTATTAAATGATTTAAAAAAAACGATTACTATTGTATTATAATTTTAACGAAGTACCTTTGTGATGTGATCAAAAACCCAGTCGGAATCACAATTAGAATTAGTAAAACTTTTTTTATATGAGATAAGTCGATAAATAACAGCTATTCACCAAAATAGTTGTTACTGTTGTTATAATTGTTGCTACATTTCTTTTTCTGATTCGTCAGCACAAAGAGCGCCAAGTCAACTGGGATGAGACATTATAAAATTATTATAATATGTGTTATTTTGAATGTAAAATGGTAGAGTCCTTAGTAAATGTGAGGACATCGTAGACCAGGCGCGGTCGCGGGCAAAGGTCGTGTAAAAAAATATAATATGTTTAATATTGAAGACGTCTGGAATTATTTTTTGATGAATATTAAAATCTATCAAAGTTGTTTTAAATACCTTCTTTAAGTATTCACCCTTTATGACTGATAGAAGACAGAAAATAAGTCAGTTATAATTTCTTATTATTCCATCATAAGTTTATTTCTATTACAAGAAGAGTACAAAGTAGAGTACAAAGAGTACAAAGTACAAAAAATGAAGAATGTTTATTAAAATCCCCTAAACACGGTAAGTACCGTACAGTGATTTAGCAACATTATAGAGGCACCTCCTTAAGGCCAGTATTCATTGAAATGAAATATATCATTACCACTAGGTCATTGTTTATTTAAGACATATTTTCATGAAACTAGCAGTCCCCGCAGTCCCCGCAGTCCCCGCAGGCCGGGCAGAGTTTGTAATATTGAAGTGTGGAGAGCAATATCGACGAAATCTGTTTATGTTTCCCAAAATATTTGTATTTTATATAAAGGAGGTCATTCTCAAACACTGAGTAATACGAGTATTCGGTGTCACTTGTAGCACAGTACTTGTGGAAATCTGCTTTCTTTTACAATCATGATTTCTTGGTAAAATTATAACGCGTCCAATGTAGGTCTGTGCTCTGTGGTCGGTAGAATTATTAAAATCGTTTCTTCAATGTTGTATAACAGATCGTTTCTTGTAATATTTTCATCATTCTGATTTAAGGATTTATGATTTCTTTACATTTTCAGAAAAAAAATCTTAATCTTTAAATTTTATTTTACAACGGCTCAATAATTATTAATGAAAGAATAAACTGGAAGAAAATTACTTGAACGACGAAGTGGCGAAGGTCGCTAAAATCTGAGACTGTAGTTAAAGTACTAAAATATCCACTAAAATTGTATTTGTTTTTTTTAAATGTCTTATGGGCTCATTATAGCATTTTTGACCAAATAGTCTTATGTCAAAGTATTTAAGGTATTCCCTTTTTTTATAAAATATTTAAAATGAATTAACTATTGCCAGCGACTTCTCCGACTTCTCTCTCTGGACCCTCCTTATAAACGGATAATCATCTCTTTACATTTATTTATACCGTAAATATTCATTTTTATTTTATACATATATGTCTATCCTGTGTCGACTCGAGAGTTCAGTAGATACGTAGAACACCGTGAGCTTTTTTTAAGCATTGAATGTAAATATTTTACTATTGTATTAATTGTATAAATATAATATTTCATATTAAATATTATCGTTAAAAAACAGAAACGTAACGAAATGAATCTCAGAATTATTTATTGATTAGTCTCGTTTTATTTATACGACGTAAAGTAAATACGAAAGTCCTCGTTCATACGAAATGGTTCCTTGAACTCACAAACAAGCAGACAACCATGAAAAAGATCAAAAGTAATAATAATAATAATAATAAATATACTTTATTGCACACCAGAAAAACAAATATTTTTTAATTTACACGTTACAAAGAATTCAGAAAATTTGAACGCACACAGGACACACACAGGACACACACAGGACACACGCACAGGACATGCACACAGGACACACACAGGACGCACACACAGGACACACACACAGGACGCACACACAGGACACACACACAGGACACACACACAGGACACTCACAGGACACGAGGTTCGCCTCTGATAAGTAAGAGTACGAAATTTTTATAAATGGATGAGATTGACAAATAGAAATCAAATCTTTAAAAGGCGGGCATTTCCATTGTTATAATTGTTTTTAGTGCTTTTTCAGAATTCCATTCTCTCATACTCAAATCGTCACTGTCTGAAATTAAGAAGAAATATTGAGTAATTATATGGATTTAAATTTTCAAATAAAGACATGAAGTCTGGGATTCAACAGCAATTTTTTTACATTATAAGAATTATTAATAAATTAGGAAGATTTTACCCATCTCGACGATATTTGTTTTTGTTTTTTTTTTAGTTTTTATTATCAATTTCGATAATTTGTTTTGTTTCTGGATTTGTGCGTCTCTAAATTAATAAGCTCTGCTCCGTCACAGGACCACGAGTGATGACCACGAGCATGTAGCGAGTTAGCGAGAGGGAGAGATAATTCTATATGTTTTGTTATCGCCAGTACTTTCGGAGGGTATTTTTAACATTCTCAATACTTGGTGCGTGAAGTTTGCCATGATTAATTGTTAAAGAGGGTAGCACCGCTATTACGAAACTTGCCTCAAGACGGTATATAAGTCACTCGCCGGTCAGTAGGGCTCATTCGTATCGTGGAACTGCTAGCGTCAAGAAGTGAAGTCGCTAGTGATTAGTGAATAGCGACTATAGTGGTTAATAAATTATACCGCGGGAAGTAGTCTTCTAATATCAGAAGTGGGATGTGAAACAACGCCTACCGCCATGCCTCAGATAAAAAGGAAAACCCATAGACAATCTCGAAGAGCATCAACATGAAGTTCAAATACCGATTCAGTACCTCGACAAGTAGCAGCTCTGATGAGTATCACAAACGAAATAAAGACATCGTCATAAATCACCTCACAGGCTGATTGGTTACTTTCCGTACAACTACAAGATCCAAGCATTTGTAGTATTCGAGATATCTTACAATCAGGAGAGGCCGAGGCAAACTTTTGGGGAATAAAATTTACAGACGAACAGAATATGGTAGACGCTGGCACGTGTCTAGACAATGTATATGATATGCAAGGAGCAGAACAAAGTACCAGGCCATATAATAGCACAACATGTATTGAAAACATGAAACCATGGATACAACTAGGAAATAATGATTTGTAATCCAGATGTTATCAAAGGTTGATTAAAGGACGTCAATATGGTGGTGCAGTAGATATCCGTTGTGAACACTACTGTACCGGTAATGTGGTGATACACGTTTAGAGTGGCCTCAGGCATCTCTATTCTAAACCATGATTTACAAGCGACTTAACCTTCCGAAATAATGATTTGTAATCCGGATGTTATCAAAGGTTGATTAAAGATTGTCAATATGGTTCTGCAGTAGATATCCGTTGTGAACACTACTATATTGGTAATGTGGTGAATGTCCAATGTATTTGCTTCGAACATAGGATGTCAATATGGTGCTGCAGTAGATATCCTTTGTGAACACTACTGTATCGGTAATGTGGTGATAAACGTTTAGAGTGGCCTCAGGCATCTCTATTCTAAACCATGGTTTACAAGTGACTTAAGACCTTCCAAGGTTTAATGATCTTAATTACCGCACAGACATATAGAGACATCTTATGACACATATTATTTTTATACATTCTCTCTGAATCCAACGTATACATTCGGAAAAGAATAATTGTCATATAATCGTAAATTATCTACTAAGTGTTATTATTAATTATTACAGTTCTCAGCAATAACATCAGACTAAGACGTAATTCGAGGGCGAATACGTTGCAGGAAGGCCGAATGTTATCGCCAGTACTTTCGGAGGGTATTTTTAACATTCTCAATACTTGGTGCGTGAAGTTTGCCATGATTAATTGTTAAAGAGGGTAGCACCGCTATTACGAAACTTGCCTCAAGACGGTATATAAGTCACTCGCCGGTCAGTAGGGCTCATTCGTATCGTGGAACTGCTAGCGTCAAGAAGTGAAGTCGCTAGTGATTAGTGAATAGCGACTATAGTGGTTAATAAATTATACCGCGGGAAGTAGTCTTCTAATAGTTTATTAATTAGTATTAACAAACGTAAAAAAATAGTATAATTAACTATTTTATAACTTCCAAACGAAGAAAACCATAAACCAACCTTCACATTCGACTAAACCTGGTGCGCTTTTCTTTGTCTAGGATCATGCGGCTTCCCTCTGGATGATTGTGCTACGGGCACACAACGTAAATAGGCGTCTGAAAATAAAACTAGCGATCGGTATTAGCATTTCAAATTAATATTGTTTCTATATTTTTAATAATTTCATTTTCCTAACGGACAAACCACCTCCGAGTAACAGTAGAATAGTACTATTTTTAATTAAATTAACCGGTAACTGGCTCCAAGCGAGCACATATTGATTAATTCATTATTGAAAAAAAACCCAAAGCCTCGCCGAGCCCAGTTCGGGTCAGTTCTACGAATCGTGGATCACTAGTAGGCGGTCACTGGGATATACGGAGAAGGAAGGGATGTTGGGATCCAGTTCTCTCATTCGCTTTAATAAATAATAGAAAAGAAGAAAGGAACAATTAAATTGGAATTATTAAACAAGTCTTAAGAGGGTTTATTTGCAACTGAAGTTTTTAATTTTAGTAATTTATTATATTATTTTAAATATAAGGTCAGGTAATAACGTTAAGGTACGTTAATCATATGAAAAGGTGTTAAAAATAACATTAAACATTTCAACACGCTTATAATACGTAAAAAGTATATACTTATATATGTTTGCTGCGCTTTTAAACCCGACAGAAATATACTGCTTCTTTGAAGGCAGAAATCAAAGAGATTTAGTAACTCGATATAACAAAGTGTAGAGCAGATAGAAAGAAAGTTGGTGAAAAGGCGATCATTCATTACCTAATTGACCGATGTGTGACTCCTTTGTGTGAGTCGGACGCGTCGCGACGCATGGGACTAATGACACTCGATCAAAGAAAGTCCTACAGATTTGGGATTCTTACTTTTATCATACTTTAATTATAGGAATTATTTGTTTTTCTGTAAATGTAGGTATTTATTTTAGAGAAATATATCTATACTTATAATTAAATAGTAAAGAGGGACTAATTATAAAAAAAAACTTATTGCTACATTATGTACGTGTCTATTCTTTTCTCCGAAAAACACAAAGGACTTTTAAAGTATAATTACAACATAACAAAAGAATGAAGTGGTTTTATTTAAATTTGATGATTGTCTTAACCGAGTTTTTTTATCAAATACTTTTAATATATTTTGGCATTAGGCAAAGATATCTCAAAAAAGTATAACAGTAATTCAACTTAATATCCCGTTGTTAAACACCACCTAAGAAAGGACTGCCCAAGCTGGAGAGTCGAAGATATCCCGACCTATAAAAACTGCTGCAAAGCCAAGAGCCAAGACTCCGGATATTTAGTCTATAGCCAGGACTGCCCCGTAGAAGAAAGACACAAAGACGTGCCTCTAATAATAAATGGGAACATTCTAAGCCCAAAAAAAATCAGCAACGCTATTAGGGTAATTTTTCGTCCCAGAAGGCAAGGTAGAAAAGGACAACGATAAACGTAGAAGAATAAGAGCTGAGGTAATAGCATAGAGCAGACCAAGCCTAAACGAAGTTCAAGACTCTCCTTTCACGATTCAGGAATTGCGAAGTGTCTTAAACAGCTTCAACCCAAGAATAGCCCCTGGAGCAGATAGTTTAACTTCAGACTTATGTTCCCGAGTTATTACCTCGAATCTGCAACTATTCCTCTCATTAACTAATAAATGCCTGGAAGTAGAATACTTTCCTATTATATGAAAAAATGCAACTATAGTAATATTGAGGAAGCTCAGAAAAGACAGGTGTCTTTTCTGGGCTTCCTTAATATAGTGTAGGTACACTAGCCCGAAGTCATACAGACCAATAGGGTTGCTATCGGTTCTCAGAAAGTTTCTGGAGAAGATGATTGTCAGGAGACTAAAATATTACTTGGTCCCGCAAATGAACGTCCTCCAATTCGGCTTTATGCCACAAAAAAAAGCATGGAGGACTCCCTCTATACAATGGTCCAACAAATTAAGAAACGAGTCAACCAAAAGAAAATAGTCACCATTGTATCATTGGATATGAAGGGGGCCTTCGACAGTACTTAGTGACCACAAATTAAGATCAGACTATCGGAAGAGAAATGCCCAAGAAATCTTAGACGGTTCATGGACAGTTATCTGAAGGATACATCAGTAGCACTCAGGTACGCAGAAGAAGAAATATCTATAACCATGAACAATGATTGTGTGCAGGGTTCCATTAGCGATCCAATTTTGTGGAACCTACTGATAGATCCACTGCTTAAAGGATTGAAAAAAAGGGGAAACTACGGTCAAGCTTCCACTGACAACATAATCCTTATCTTTGACGGACACACAGGAAAAGAAAAACAGAGAAATGCAGACGAAACATTGGAATACATTAGAGAATGGGGGGTCCAAAAAAAATTTAAATTGGCACCACAGAAAACGTCAGCAATGTTTATAACAAAAAAATTTAAGTGCAACACACCACACCTGACTATGGACGGATTACAAATCCAAATAACTCGCACAATGAAAATTTTGGGCCTTACCATAGACGACAAGCTGACTTTTAACACCCACACTGCATAAGTATGTCAAAAAGCCATCGAAATATACAAACAACTTATAAGAGCAGCAAAAGTTTGTTGGGGTCTTCACCCAGAAGTAACTAAAGTTATATACACAGCGGCCGTGGAGCCCGTTACTACCTATGCGGACAGTGCATGGCTGCCCATGCAATGTTCGCATAGGTAGTCACAGCGACAAAGAAATTGTGTATAAGAAATCACCTGAATACAGTTCAGAGAGGATTTGCACAGAAATTCTGCCAAGCTTACCGAACGATCTCCTGAACTCGACACTGCTCCTGATTGGACTCCTACCGCTTGACCTAAGGATACGGGAAGCGGCGGCTCTCTTCGAAGTAAAAAAGGGCGTACCCTTACTGGAACTCTGCGGTAGGAAAGTGGAAAAGCCTGTCTCTTTTCGAGATATGCCGTACCCAGCCACGCACATAGACATAAAATTCAAATGTCTGGAAAACCAAAGGCATGTCTGGCAACCAAGAACATGAATCATGCGGTCAGTATTTTCACAGATGGCAGTAAAATTGACGGTAAGGTAGGAGCGTCTCTATCAATATGAAAAAGAGAATCTGAAACCAAGGCCAAAAAATTTTGCTTGCCATCATATGGAACAGTATACCAAGGGGAACTTTTGGCATTATGTGAGGCAACGAAAGAAATCGAACGACGTCCTGAGAAAACTTACGGTATCTACAGTGATTCCAGAGCCGCTCTACAAACAATCACGAACAATGATAGCCTTGTACCGTGATAATGATACTTTTTAGTCTTGTCCGTCTGTCTATAACTTTCCTCACATCGATCCGAGCACTCTAGCACGGCTTAACTGATTGTGAGGCGGTTTTCACTTAAAGATAGAGAACATTGTAAAACTATATAGACGTTTCATTTTATCCCAGTAATGTTAAGTTTTACACGAAATATTAAAATTTCTTAAAAATAAATATAATTCGGATTTGCCAACGATTTATTTTTAATCTCATACCCACAATAAAACTACAACATCAGATCACTACGCTGGCGGAGCGTCTCCTTTCTAGATAATGGAACGAAACTCAACCATATTGCATATCATAGTCCATCTCGTATCACAAACGGACTTAAACGACGGCGACTTCTAGGGACCAGTCCCCGACCTTTATAACTTTACTTAAGGAGTATATTATAAATCTGTACACTGTTAAATACTTAAGAAATATCGTATAAGTATCTGTTTATGATACAGTCACTAATAATTCTACGCGCTTTAACTTACAATTAATTTCATGATAACAAAGAATATATATGTATTAGGTACACTTTAGAGAACATAAATAAGCGAATTGTGACGAGGGTCGGGCAGACTGAAAAAAAATGCAAATTACAATTTTATTTGTACTCGTATTTGGAAATTTATTTTCTTTCGCTTGTTTTATTTACTAAACGTCTTCTTAACATCTCTGCTTCTCACAGCGACGACGAGAAATAATAATATTGTATAAAGTTTTATTTCATTTTATACTATTCTTTGTACAACCTTTACATAAAAAAATATAAATTTATTGTTACGCAGAACACATATGCGAAGATTTATAGTACTAGTAGACATCATAATTGATTAACCTCCAGAATATGTTCTTTATTCAAAACATTTTTACACTTCGTTATCTTTGTTATAACAAAATTAGTTGATTTCCGCCCGCTTCGCTGGCACAGTATTAATTTGGATGTGCACTTAGGTTGCTATGGTAACCGTTGTCATAGTATCCGTTGTCATCGCACCGTTGCTATGGTAACCGCGTTAAGTGTATAGCTTCTACAGATTTAATACTTGGCAAAATGCAAAAAGTTGAAATCCATTGGGATAGGAATTCCATAAAATCGTTTCTTAGTGGACGTCTATGGCACAAAAGAAGTAACTGTGTAAAATTTTAAGTTAATCGGACAGATAGTTTCGGAGATTTCGTGATGAGTCAGTGAGTGGTAAATCGCTTGTACATGTATAGACAAAAGAAACAAAATGTTGGTTACAAAACTTTATTAATCTCGTCTCTGTCTTGTTCGTAAGTTATTCTAACGTAACTACAGGCTACCTGAGTAAATGTTCCTAATATATTATTAGCACTTCTAAATTTTGGTCGTAAAAAAATAATTCAACTATTAATGATTGATTTTTAATACACGTATAGTATGTAATGTATAGTTACATACATTTACTTATTTATTACAATATATTTCACGTTTAATTTAAAGTAAATACTCGAAAATAAAATATCTCAAACAAACTTATTTTACTTTTTAAATGACGGCGCATTCAGTTTCAGAAGATTTGACGTAGTAAGATAACTTAATCTGTTATAAATATAGAGCACAGAATCCATCAACGCGACGTCTGTGGAAACCAGTACTAGAAAACAAAGGCTTCACCAAACTTCATTAAGTCCAACGGGATTTTTGTATCGTCTAAATACAAACAATTTAAAAAAATATATGTTAAGTGTCTGATCTGTCGCCATCGTACAGACAACATCTTTAAAAACATCTTTTCAGTCATGTCATATACAGCACCTAGTTTAAGAAACTACTACGCGGTACCGTTTAACAAAACACCTTGCATTTATTTTAAAAACATAAAATCCTTACGAACTATACAAAATGACGCCGTGATTCAGATTCGAGTACTATCACCATCGCCATCTGTCGCCAAAGAGAACAAACAAATAAACTTACTGAATGAACCGACCTCCCACCTACAAGTACAAGGACCTACAAGTTGTTAATTACTTAAAAAGTACTTAAATCTAACAGAAAAGATTTCAAATAATTTGAACATACTAACGCGTCACAATAATATCTACGATATTTAGACATTTAACATTAAAGGAAAAGAATTGTACAAAAAAATAAAAATTACTCCTTAGATGTTGGCAATAGACACGGCTCGGACACAAGTCTTTTAATTTAGCCATTCCTACACTTAAGGGTAATTTTATCCGGACCAGGGTGAGTATCCTTAATAATCCCTAAAAGTCGCTCGGATGGAGGAAGATCATCCTCTTTCAGCAAAACAACATCACCACCACTAGGTTCAGGTGTAACCTTCGTCCATTTTTCATTTCACTGACAGAAGCCCACATCTCGTTTGTCCATGAATGCGGTAAAAACAAAACTTTTTAAATCTCGGGCTAAAAACGGGCATTGGAAATAAGACCATAGACTATTTTTATATTCATGAAAATCATGAGTATATTACTCATTTTATTTGATTTTATGTATAAATAAAATACTACATGTATAAAGTTTAACATCAATATTGACACTAAAAACATTTTTATCACTTGTGCTCGTGTCCGCTGAATTGAAAGCAACTCGGTATTGGGTGAGCCACGTGCTCCTCTCACCCCTCCCGTGCACCCCTCACACTCTCACCTCGTTATCATGCAATATGAAGCTATACGAGTATGTTTGATGTTCACACACACTCTATTTTATTCCACATATAAAAATTGCCAAAGGAAGTAAAGAGTTTTTGAAATACATTTTTGTCTTACGTACTCGTGCACGAAGCTGCGAATGAGGGCATCGTATCGGTTTATAATTATTAATGGTTTTACTTATTACAACTGTTGTTTAAATTATTGTGTATGTAAATAGATGTTAACTAAGGCAGAATGCTACGCCGCCTGGCGTTCCAATACTGACAGCCGGCGGTCAGGCCGGGCGGAAGAACCTACAACACACTGTGTGTTGTGTGTTGTGTGTTGTTTAATATCTACGGTATATGTAATACATGAGTGTTATTTTAAACGTTAAATAATGTTGATGACTTAAATAATTAATTTTCTGTTCAATGATAATATATTATTTGCATAAATATTTGTATAATATGTTTGAAAATAATGTATACATTTCGAATAGCTAGCCTTGAAAAACAATAAAGACATACTCGTCATAGGAGTAAACCCTCCAAATAACACTTATTTAACAAATGACAAAGCACAACTTGTCTGAAGTTGTTTAGTTAAAGTAAAAGTTAGATCCCCTAAGGAGATAATTACATATTGAGTAAGTTACGGGACAAGTAAGAAGCTATTAACCACTACTTGGTTAAGGAGGTTTGTGAATATGTACGACTACTTAGTTAGTCAGGACTGGAATTTTGAATCTATGTACATATATACGAGTACGTACAATGAAATCACAAACAATTTGACTGTACAAAAATATAAAATAATGAAAACAATATTCAAAAAAAATTTTACTTTGCAATGATATGATATATGTATTACATAAATTTTTTCGATGGCATATTTAATACAGAGTAATTAAAACATACTTTTAGGAATGACGAATAAATAAACAAATATAAATACTGCCTGTAAAGTTACTTAAGAGACTAGAGTCCAAAACTGTATGTTCCGACTACTAGGAAAGAACAGATCTATAACACAAAACAGCAGCTAACCCAACACTTCAGTCAAATGAATTTATTGACATTAATTAAAACAATGATATAAAAATCTAAAATAACGCAGATGTTTAGCCGCTGTCTATATAAATCAAAACTTTGTAATCTACCGGCTGAAAGTAACCATACAAAATGTATTTAAACTACTTGAAACACGGACAAACACGTCGACGACATTAAATAATTAAAAATTAATATTCATACAGCTGCAATTGCAAAACTTATAATTTCTATTAGAACATTCACAACTCAGGTCAGGCCTTGACCAACTTAGTTTTCCTTTATGCGGTTATAAACTTCTTTCAGCTCTTGATGAGAAATTAAATGAATTCACTAAAACTTTACTCCGCAGAAATATGATTTGACATTTGAATTTTTTAACGAGGTCTTTATGTACTATTTTGTTAAGTGTATTTCATTGTTCCTTAATAATATTATTTGTTGTATATGACCATATGAATATGAATAACCACAGATATAAAATATCAATTATAGAATATCAGATTTTGCATAAATAAACATTAATTTAATATAATTAAATATTTTCTCCATCAAGCACCCTAAATTCTTCTTAATTCAAAGCGGTGGATCTGATGACTGATTTGCAAATTTTGCCTTCAGTTTTTAAAAGGAACGATATATGACCAAATAGGTCAAAAAGATCATATATTGTTTCTAAGACTTGCCACCCACTTTCATCCCGTTTCTTTTTTTTTATTTTGTTTCTTACGACTCATCAACTTCACCTTACTTTTAAAAATTTTTTTGATACGTGTCCATCAGGAGAATCCAATCAGGAGACGCGTCCAAGATGGAATAAGATTTTGGTTTAGACTTTTTGGACGAACCTGCCTTTACAAACTCTACTGATATTTTGATGGTTGTTATACCCTTCTGCTCTCTTGCTACAGAAAAACTAACCGCTTCTCGTACGATTTTTAATACTTTATCGTGGCGACGCGAGTATTTATCTCTATTTAAAACTACCCTACACGCTACTAGCAAGTGTTTCGCGGTTCCTACTGCCTCCCCGCAGATGTTGCAAGATTTTTCGGTGGCTTTGCCCCATCCTACTAAGTTACTTTGATCTGGGAGAGTCATTTGGAATGCATTAAGATAAAATTTTAATAATGCTGGGGACCAATCATGAAGCAGGGTGCGCCATCTTAAATCTAGTGGGATACAAAAATCTCCTATGGTCACCCATTCATTTTGCAATTCTAAGCTCATCGCGTGCAACCGGTAATTATCATTTTCATCTTTCCGAATAAAGGATTTTATTATTTCTGTCTTGTTCCTACTTGATCTGCTTCCCTGCTTTATTTGTTTGAGCACCTATCATAAATTGTTTATGGAATTGAAGTCGTGACTCCAGCTCTGTGGCAATTTTATCTTTTCATTACATCATAACTGCATCGATGAATAGCATAGAATAACAACATTCCCTCAGAGACGCCTCGCTATAGTTGAGGCAGGGTGGCAACGCGACTCCCGCCGCTGCAGTCACTAATAGCGTATAAGGGAGCGATGAGAAGCACCCAAAGATGTGTAACAAATAACATCAAATAAATTACTTTAATTACTAGTACTAGTTAGTGGCATTAAATAGTGTTCAACCGCAGACCGACAGACGCAGACCGTACGGACCTCGTTAATACGATCCTTTACACTATAATACCTTTTCTCAAATTTCTTTTAATGTATGAATTAATTTATTAAATGATAAATTTAAGGCTTTAATAAGGAGTTTATTGTAAAAACGTCTACAAATAGCAAATTTATTTTTATTATATATAAATATTAAACCCAGACTCCAACGGACATCTAGATTTCAGACTGGGCCCGGCTAAAAGAGGGCTTCGACTTAAATTTTTAGGCAGGCTTGGGTGGTGGGTTTCGTGAATCGCCGCGATTGTATCCTCGAGCGTTCCCGCGGTGCATCACAATAAAATATTATTTATGAATACAAAGCACTCGTTGACATTACACATTCAATATAATACTATGGCAAATCATCTTATAATGGAAATAAATTATATTAAAATATCTTCAGTTCGTTAAATAGTTAAAAATAATTTAGATACACTTGAATTTATGTATTAAAATTATAAATTCATCAAGTATGAAAACTATTACTAGAGAACTGCTGTTACTGAATTACCGTGAATATACGAGTATTAAACTTAAAAAGTAGAACAGTGAATATTCACGTACAATTTTTTTTACTGAATTTGGAATAAAATGTTAAATATTTTAGATTCGTTCAGTCTATTAAATAAATTATAATTTAACCTCCACTTTTGTCTCCGCAAAATATAGTCCTATAAAAAGATTGTCTTCTTTGAGCCTCCGTAGAACTATACTCCGATGTGCTTCGCGTGTTCTATAACTTCACACGCAATTGGGTATTTCGAACTTGCCCATCACAAACCTGAAACTATTAAAAGAGAAATGGTCTTATCGAAATCTCATATCCGTCGCAACCTCCCGTCTACTTCCTTCTTTTATTGAGCCACAATGAACGAGGAGCAGATGGCTAAATAACCTTATACGAAATGCGTCTAGTCGAGCATCGTTTATCAAATTTACACCAAAATTTACTTTCAACGGATTGAGTTCAGCGTCACAAGTTGGACGATCCACCACACACCACCACAAAACACGTCACGGTAACGCCTTTGGCTCGTGCATAAGAGATACTCACATAGTTTTTATATTTTGATAAAACATGTTGATGTTAAAATATTAGAAGATAACATTATTTGATAAAAAAGTATAATTACCCACAATTCATTCGGAATCGGCTAATTTATATTTGACCAAATATATTAATTAATAAATAAATGAAAAATAAAAATTCACACGATATGATAAAAGTATCGTAATATTGTTTTCAGTACTCACTGAGCCTAATCGTAGTCGGTCCGTTCTCGGCACTCGGCAGACGCCAGAGTGCAATGTGATGAGCCGACATTGAGTTGTGAGAGGAAGCAGGGTGCAGGCACGGCGCCTCATGCCATCATTTAACTCCGTGGGTAGGTAACAAAATATAATTTATACTTTATTGATTAAGTTGCGGTTATTGCAGGAACAATGTGACTAGAATGAGGGGCGTCAGTGTATTTTTATTTATTTACTTATTCAACCTTAATTGTTTTCTTAACAAAAGACGAACTCTCCCAATTAACCTGTGTATATGATGAAAACTTGGTGACGTGTACTCATATCTCACTTATATACATACACATTTCAGAGTGCAGTGCTCGTTTGGACTGAATTATGATGCGAAATAATAATTTCAAGGAAATAGTACGCGCCACTATGAATTGCCTTCGTTTCTTTAATGCACATTACTATGTATTCACTTCTTTAATTTCAAAATTAGTAAAATTAAAACAAAAAGTTGAAAGAAATAAAAAATACATAAAAAATAAATAAAAAAACCGAGATGTGATTGAATATTAATTACTAAAAATATACTATTGGTATTAATTACAAGTTTAAATATTAGGTATATAAAGTATCAGCGGAGAGTTCTGTGATGTGCCCATGGAGATGCTGGAACTTTATCTCTGGATATGGAGACAATTATTGAGGAGACGCTCTAATATATTCAGAAACACAAGTGGCTTTGGCAACGCCAGCTCAACTACTCTAATAACATAAACAATTATTAACCTCATAATAAATTATTCTAATTAAAAACTGACAAATAGTTATAATATATTAAGCGAAGCTCTTAACCATTTGGGAGACCTCTTTTTGTGTTTAGTTGTCTCCAGAATGCGACGAGATAATTAGCTAAAAATTTTCTCATGTATGTTTGAGCCGAACGCGGATGTTATAGCGAAAACAGATTGAAAAAATGTTTAGCCATTCAAAAGTTATCAAGAAAAGAAGAAAGCAGAGAGGCTCAGCTCAACACCCGCCGCGCACGGTTGGCGGTTCCTAGTTATTATTAGCCAAAATCTTAATTAAAAAAAAAAAACAATAATTTTTCGAAACAACAATAAACCTTTTTTAATGCACAAATATTTCATTGCACGCTAAAAGCGTGTGATTTAGTGTTTGTATTTTTGGAAGCTTCCGTTGCAATGAAACAGTCATTCAATTCTTGGTCGTGATTATTACTACATAGATCCAAAATAATAAGATTATATATCATATTATATTACATTCATATTTGTTAGTGACTCGTTTTGGATATGAATACTACCTGTCGTAATCTGTATACGGGTCCGCTATTAACCGGTTACGTAAACACTTTGACCGTTGTGTAATGATGCATTGATGGGTAAAGAATAAATAAGGAAATACTACTAATATACAAATAGATCTCAATATATTGAAATGGTTTCTACATCCCTTCATTTTTGTAACATTATGTTTTATAATATTAATAATGATTGTGTTAAGGCGCACAGGCGAGAGGTCGCGATACGCACGTGCTGCGTATTGGGTCGCATAGGCATTACGTTTCGCTCTACGAGTGCTATACGAGTGCGGCTCCACGCGTCGTGAGTGTAGGAGCCGCACCGCTGCAAGCTGTAGCTGTTCCAAAAGATATCAAAAGTAGGGACCGCTTCCATCAAATAGTGATTTATTTTTCAATTGTAGTCCATTAGTCGTATTACATCAAATTTTAGTTATTGCTATTAATTTACGAGTAATAGTTTTCAATGATTTGGTCGATAATATTTATCGGATAGTGATAGATAGTATCCCTTATATAGTTTATAAAAAATGCCCGTCGATTCATAATCATCTATTGAATATATTCGGTAAAATCTGGTCAAGAGGACAAACACCGGTAACATTCGGAAATGCTCTTTTTGTCCTCATTCCCAAACGTGACAATGTCTCGGATCCTAGGGACACTAGACCGATAGCTCTTACAAACACAATATCAAAAATATTTTTTCCTTTTTACAAACGAAAATGACGCAATTCATGATAAATAACAAATATTTCGGGCCTAATCACCAGAAAGGGTTTTTGCCTGGCATTTCTGGATGCCTCGAACATAATACGTTACTATCGGAAAGCCTTAAAGATGCCAGAACTGGTGAAAGACAAATAACGGTATGTTGGATAGACTTAGAAAACGCTTTCGGGTCGGTACGACATGAACAGATGATGTTCGCGGTAAGGTGGTATAACTTTCCAACGTTAGTTAGTAACATGATTGCATCATATTATTCAAAATTAAAATTTTCCATAATCACAAATGAAAATCATTTCAAACCCTTAAATTACAACATTGGTTTATTTCAAGGCTGTTGTATTTCTCCAATAATATTTAACATAGTAATCCATATTTTAATAGTCAAATTAATTAAAAACGAAAAGAAATGGGGTTATCAGTTCAAGTTTAACAATAAATATACAGAATCCATACTAGCATTCGCAGACGATCTCACGATACTGACACGTAATCCAAAACAATGTCAGCTACTTATAAATGTTGTGGAGGATTTCTGTGTTTGGACGGACGGATTGAGAACAAAACCAAATAAATGCTACAGTCTATGTCTGGGTAGGCGGAACACCAGATATACCTCTTACGATCCGCATCTTATAATAGGCGGTAAGTGCGTTACTACAATTACCGACGCAGCTCCGTTCAAATTCTTAGGCAAAAAAATCGATTACCAAGGGCGCACTCCATCGTTAGATATAATAGTCGATAGCTTTTTGAATGATCTAAAAAAGGTAGACAATCAACCAATAAGTAACATCAAAAAGACTTGGATATACGATAATTACTTAACATCTCGTCTTAATTGGCCTTTCCTCGTTTACGATATCAATAAGACCCTTTTGTTGAAGTTAGATGCAAGCGTCATAAAGACATTGAAGTCATGGCTCGGGTTAGCGCATCCAGCGGACTCTTCTACCTTATTTAGAGACCGACACAATTTTAGGTTAAAATTAAAGAAACCATCGGAACTCTATAAACACCTAAGAGTGACTAAAAGACATATCATCTCAAAATCGAATGATGACACTATAACGTCTCTCCCAAAAGATAAAGATAAAACTAGAGTCACGACTTCAATTCTATAAACAATTTATGATAGGTGCTCAAACAAATAAAGCAGGGTTAGGATCAAGTAGGAAACAACAAGACTTAGAAATACCAAAATCCTTTATTCGGCAAGATGAAAATGATAATTACCGGTTGCACGCGATGAGCCTAGAATTGCAAAATGAATGGGTGACCATAGGAAATTTTTGTATTCCGCTAGCTTTGAGATGGCTCACCCTGCTTCATGATTGGTCCCCAGCATTATTAATATTTTATCTTAATGCATTCCAAATGACTCTCCCAGATCAAAGTAACTTAGTAAGATGGGGCAAAGCCACCGAAAAATCTTGCAACATCTGCGGGGAGGCAGTAGGAACCGCGAAACACTTGCTAGTAGGGTGTAGGGTACTATTAAATAGAGGTAAATACTCGCGTCGCCACGATAAAGTATTAGAAATCATACGAGAAGCGGTTAGTCTTTTTGTAGCAAGAGCGCAGAGGGGTATAACAACCACCAAAAAATCAATAGAGTTCGTAAAGGCAGGTTCGTCCAAAAAATCTAAATTAAAACCTTATTCCATCTTGGACGCGTCTCCTGATTGGACTCTCACGATGGACACGTATGAAAGGCAATACAAAATCCCCGGAGATGTTTGTGTTTCGTCATCTAGGCCGGACTTATTCCTGTACTCAAAACAACTAAGGCGCGTTACACTTGTGGAGCTTACTGGGGAACAAACCCTGGGAAACAAACATTCCCAAAGATCATACATTTAGTTTAACAAGTATTATGGACTATGTAACGAACTGATCAGGAATAAATTTATAGTTAATTTGTACGCTGTAGAAGTAGGAGCGAGAGGTATAACAGCAAAATCTCTCTACAATTTATTTAAGGATCTCGGCCTTTCTAGAACGATCATCAGTTCATTTCTGGAACGTATTTCAAAGGCGGCTTTAGTAGGTTCTTACGATATTTGGTTAGGTAGGGAGAGGAGCGTGAACAGTGAAGGTGAGCGTGTATGCGCATACTAAAGGGGCCCCTTAAACCTACACCCAATGCAGAACTCAATGCAGGACAATTCAATAATTCGCTCGACAGAGAGCGCCACTATGTCTGATCGAGACTTTAAAACTACATCACTACGAACTAAGATAAGTGAGCTACCGCGAATAGCTTTCTCTCTACAGAACGAACTTGACAAGTTATAATTTTCGATATTTATAATATTGTTGCTCTTTGACAACCAGTGCTTTGTAATGCACAATAAATTAATATTGATTTTTTTAACAAAAAGTTCCACTTCCGACTCCTTGCCACCTAAGCCTTGTATATTTTGATGGATAATATTAAAAAGCTTAAGTTTTGTCGTATTATTCAGTTTAAAGTGGAACGATTATTTTTTATCACAGTTATATTATTTTAATTAATGTTATTTTATTTATTTATTTATTTAGCTTCACGCCATATTCCTTGAGGGGTAGCCAGAGACGACGGAGCGCCAAACGCTACGGTCCCATATCTCCTTTCAGTATACCTCTTTCGTATCGGCCACAGACATCAACCTCTTCATACATGTCCTCCGGGGGTCCTCATGCTTTTTACGTGATTAATGTTATTATTCGTTATTTCCCTTATAACTAAGTTTTTTATATTAAATGCTACTAAAGTAGCAATTTGTTTCTTGTAGCCAAGAGGCAGATACATTGTACCTTTTGTCATCCTAAATCAATTTATTTAAACAAAATAAAAGAATGCTATGCCGCGGCGGCTGCGGAAGGTGTGCCGGATTATACAATGTGTTACATTGTTCTGATTATCTGTTTATTTTTAGGCTAACAAAATAAGAAGATGAAGTAACCCTTAAAATACCCATTGCATTAAAAATTCTGGGAAAATGAACTAACAGATAGATACCAGTCCATCTACTCGTAGCTATGTATATATAATGTACTGTATATAGTGCGGTCGAACAGTTTCACGTGTGACCGAGACCGGGCCGTTCAATGCAAACATTGCGGCTTGTAGCTTTTCCGTGAAAAACTACAATGTTCTGTATCTTAAAATACACTCTTTGTTCAAACTGAGACGGGTCTGGTTGTGATATCCTTTGAGTTTTATTGAGAATTTTTTATAAAATCCCGAATCAAAATTATTCTATGAGGTGACCGTGCAGCAGCGGCAACTGGAACATTTCAATAGCTACGGTTTTTATATTGCTTCTTAATAATTTTAATATACTTTAGAGTTTACATTCACACGGAAACAAGAGAAACTCACTTTGCCTAAATAAAAAAATATAGTTGTTTTAACATTTTTATTTTTTTTCATAACTTCTCCCAGAACGCAAAAAGCCCGAGTGCGACAGCGGCGTACTCGTGTGAGTCTGTGATCTAAGTATTCGGTTCTTCCCGTGATTTACCTTTTATTTTACAATAAAACCTGCAAAATAATTGTTTACTAAATCGAAAGCTAATGAGTGTGCGATGTGTCTCTTCCATCGCAGGCACCAATCGTGTGACCATTTTGAGTTTTTCGTTATCATGTACTCGTAGATACATCTGTTCGTATTCGTCATAGTATTGGTATAATCGCGCGTCTCGGTAATGAGAATAAATCACAGTCTCTAATAGTTATCTATTATCTATTATCAAAGTATCTATTCTATCTAATAGTCTATTCGAAGTGATCGCGTTCTTCTCCGGTAGATTTCTGGAAAAGTATTTTTTATCTTACGTTGTTCTTTCACTATACAACATTAATTACGACTGCCTTAATAAAGTCAAGGAATTTACTGGATTTTATAAAATATGCTAGTGTATTAAGAAATTTGTATTTATATATTGCCGATTACTCTTATGAATGTTATATTTAATCCAGCAGACTCCTTATATTGAGAGTAACGAAACGCTTCCCAGAAGAGTGGAGACATCAATGATTGGTCGAATATTGAAATCGAGTCCTCGATGTTATCATTATTAAAATGGAGTCATTGGCGGGTAAAATTCTTTAACAGTGATGAAAAACGTCTTTTATAAAAACATATTTAAGGAAAACCAGCTCATTGGCAGCGACGCTCGCTTCACGACCTCACACACTGCTTGCTGCACATCGCTGCATGTCGCTGCACATCGCTGCATGTCGCTGCACATCGCTGCGCGACGTCTTGTAGCGTACGAGTTTATCCAAGCGACTGTGTCGCCGATTATTATTTTGTTCACACGAATATTGTAATTTGGCGTCCGATGTTAAAGATATACTCGTAATATGCACGACAGCGTTCATTATAAAAACATTAAATTGCCACACACACGTGAGTGTTACGAATGGGTTAATTCGTTCATATTTTTGTAAGTTATTTTGATTTCATATTTAAGTTAATTTACAATTCGGGATGGCTAGAGTTATTCTTCACTCCGAACGTGCTGTCGGTTACCATTTCTTTAACAAAGAACCTAAAGATTAATAAAATCGTCTAACTATATTTTTGTTTTACCATTCATACTATTAATTTAAAGTTAGTCCAGAATCTTTTTTACTTAGAACGATTCACTTCACAAAACACACACAATAATCAATAGTGTCTAATATAAAATGAGGTTTTAAATAAAATTTGAGAAATATTAAGTTTCGTAATTAAATTGCATTAACTTTTAATCACAGCATTAAATATTTTGATAATTTGAAGGTTTAAGGAATTAAAATAAGATCTTTCTCTCCTTTGTCTTCATTTTGTGAAGATTTGAAGCTAAATCTGCACGGTACGGTAATAACGAAGGATTATTGGTGATGATATCTCAGTGCCATTGTTGATTCTCAAAACAAATAATACAAAAGCCTAAGGCTGTTAGGCTGCTAGGCTGTGTGACGTGATGTGACGAGTAGCTCAGTAGAGTTACGTGTTAAGGAATACTTTTTGAGCCTGCAGAATCATACGTCGTTTCATAGACATACATCTATTAAATTATAAAATACTGAAATCTGCATTATTTATTAACTGTTAACTGTTATGTGACAATTAATTTTAATTTGTTACAGGGTATATTTGATTGTTTTCTCGGAGTTTCTTAACGAAGTTTTTGCATTACACCAAAAAGATTTAACCATTCTTTGCAGTTTAATGTAGGGGAGGTGAGTTTGAGTTTGTTCCTCCTTTAGCAGAAAGTAGAAATATTCCTCAATCTGCCGAAGCCGAGACGAATTAAATTGCATCAAATTGCTATAACGGAAACAACTTTTCACTAATTTCATTACTTTTTGTATTTAAATATAAGCCCTCACATCAGCCCTCACATCAGTTCTACACTTAGTACTCGTAGCAGCACGTAGCACTCACGAAAGACAAACAGATGATATTTTAAAACTATGTTCTCATAGTCTAAGGGAGGTCGTTGTAACCGTGCCTCGACTATATCCTAAAAGTGTGATTAAATTATTATATCAGATGACAACTACACTTTAGAGATGTACCTTACAGTAGCTACTTGAGTACAGCTCGGGCTGGCTGGACGGGGACTTGTAGCATCTTCTCCCAACAGATTGGCGTAAATTATCCACTCTCTGTACCGCGACCGATAGAACACTACGAGTACTTAAACGATATAGATACGTATACGTATTTGTTTATTAAATGGTCCTTGTTTTGTTATTAATATTATAGTACCTTATGAACACCCTTCTTTGTGCTAAGACGATAAGTAAGTTAATTAAAGGAAAGAAAACGTTCTGCATTATGCAATTATCAATGTTATTAATAGATTTTATAACTGGGTTGGTTATCCAAACAAAATCCTTTTAAGAACTTCGGTTATTACCGGGCCGTGAGCCGACGCGTCGACGAGTCGGCATACGAGTAACAACGCACGAGATAACGACCGATTGGATCGCCATTCCAGAGAAAAGGTAATCGTAAAATATTTGATTATGCAGCGGGTGATTGAAGAGGTTTTCTTTAACTTGTTTAACACTCAATGTCCTTAAGATCTTATGCCTGTTTATGTTAATACAAGTACAATACACTGTTAGTGGCACTGCGAGTAACTGCCGAGAGCATGGGACTCTTAAGATTAAATATGACAAGTTTAAAAACGTGGAATTATCTCCAACTTAAATCTAATTATGATATTGTATAACTTAATGATATAACACGAATTAAACTATGATTTATTGATTCTATTCCTTTTATTATAAACAATTTCGTGAAGCAACTTTCATAACACGCGTGTGGTCAGATATCTTTAGTAAGTTACTAAATAGAAAATAAGACACACACACACACGCACACACACACACACACGCACACACACACACACACGCACACACACACACACACACACACACACACACACACACACACACACACACACACACACACACACACACACACACACACACACACACACACACACACACACACACACACACACGTCACACGTCTGAGTGTACAAGATCACTCATACAATAATTTATAATTCGATATTTCTTCTGCTTCTGAACAAAAAGTTCATTAAATAACTTTTCATATTAATATAACAATTTTAATTTCCTCTACTACAAAGGTTCTTTACGTTTGAATTGTGACGTCACGTTTATTACTGTTCCAATAAATATATAAAGTTGTTGAGGAAGATTTTATTCATCGATTAAAGTGAAAATTGAAATTTAATCTTCCTATATCCCTAATTATTTGTGTTTTGTATTCGCGCCTGAGCGTCGTGTCGGGGGGTGGGGTGTGGGGGGGTCATCTTTTTAATCGCGATATTAGCGGCGTCGGATAGTTTAAATATTATTAATTATTTCGTGAGTGTGTGTCGCGAGGTTTATCTTGGACCCTCACGCCTCGTGTCTGCGGACTTAAATTGGTTTTCTGTACGATTAGTGTCGCGAGTGCAAATAGGCCGCGTGTTGAACTTACTCGTAGGTTTAGTTATTCCATTTAGTAAACATAACACACTACATCTACACATACACAGCCGAGCCGCAGTACAAACAGGTTCGTATATTTTGTGAATAATTTGATTATTAGTTTTTAGATTTATTTAGCAAAGTCATTTGTTTAACTCTTAAAATGCAACAAACAAAAACAAATATTAATAACGAATACAATAATTTATAGACTCTTAGGCCTTAAGTAAACTAGACGTCGGAGGAATCTTTTGTTATTTTGTTTGGTGCGATATCGCAGGGTCCTTCGTTATTTACTTTTCTTACGATGACACAATAAAAGCAAAGAAAAAGAAGTAAAAACTCACATACCTAACTGATTTGCACTGCACCTAACTGATTTTATAATAGTTCTATTAATGCTACAAGTACTTAATCAGCAAAATATTTTTGTAGATTTTGTAACTTACACCTAGAATATAATAAAAAATTAAACCGTTTGAATTAGAAAGGATTATTAGTTGTTGCTTTAGTGTAAAATTGAACGCAAACAACTATCGAAATTGAGCAAATATAATGTTTCGGTCGGGGCAAAATTAATAAAGTTTTGCAACAGACTAAAATATCAAGTTCTAAAGCAGTCATAATTATCTTGTAGAGTAACGTATAAAATAATATAAATATAATGTATAAATTAGCAGACGGTAGCTCGTATTGGGCTGAGTCGACCGCGGAAGGACCACCTTCTCACGTTTTTTTGCTTTTGTACCAAGTGGGGCCACTTTGTGACAGAACACGGCCTTGGATTGATGCGTCTGTCAGGACTGCAGCAGCTGATAAAAGGCAGGCGTATAAAGCTTGCGAGATGAAATCTGAAAGTAGTCTATCTAGCTTTGAAAGAAAAGACTCACGGGAAATTTTATTTATTGTTTTTCAAAATAGTGGATGAGAGTCCTTTGATACCGTCAGAAATGGAACAACCATGTTTAGATGAGAACTAACTGATTTATAATTATTTACTTAAATCGTCTGAACTCTTTGATTTAGGCGAGAGGCAATAGAGAGAGGATTAAGCGCAGAATAGATTAGATTAGATGGTCTTCGCAATCAAAGGCTTTGGATAAATCACAAAACAAACCGGTTGCGCGCTGCGACTTCTCAAATGCGTCTTCAATCTGCTCAATAAGGTGGTTCCCGTGTCAATTGTTGATTTATCTGCCGTGAAACCACATTATAGTGAATGATGCATGATTTTATTGCTATTAGTAAATTTTCTCTTTTCGTTGAGAATATTTTTTCAAAGATCTTGTTTAAGGTCGGTAAAGCAGAGCTAGGCCTATCATTTCTACTTTTAAACAAAGGAACTGCTTTACTTTTTAATTTGGGAATTAATTTAATTTCAATTTCAATACATCACTTTTCAATACATTTTGCATTTCATCAGATGATGAAAAATTTAAATTACGCCTGACTGTTCATGAAATTTCAATAAAAGTATCTCAAAAATCCGTGCCCGCAGGGGACACGCGTGGGTAGACCTCGTGTGTAACTCGTTTAAAATATAACTCACTACCTAGGAATAACACCCCTTGCGAGAATAAACTGTGATAATTTTATTTGGCTTATATAAAATTATAATATTTAATTTTTAAAGGACAGTATTATGAGTTTGTCTTTAAAATAACAATTTGAACAAAATAGCCCGCCACTTCTCGTGGCTGTCCACATGTTTCAACCTGATGCCGTTGTTTACATCAAAAATATTCAAGCAAAACTCGGTTTTTTTTCCCGGAAAAGGTCTTTTATAAAAATAATTTTGATACTTAAATTTAGAGTAGAAAATAACCTTTCTATTAAAAATACTTGCGAGGAGGAAATGTTTACCAGAAAAAAGTTGCCGTGATTTTACGTACCTTAAATTTTCAAGCTAAAAGCGGTTTTAATTTTTTTTCTCGGAAACGGTTGCTTTTACAAAAAAACTTTTGGTACCTAAATTTAGAGTAAAAAAATAATCTTTCTATTAAAAATACTTGTGATGTAAGAATGTTTACCAGAAAAAAGTTATGATTTTTTTTCCAAAAATTTTCGGTTTTTTTACCCGCACCCTTAAGTTATTGAAGTTAGGTTTCGGTTTATCTACATTAGTTATAGGTATTCATCAAAGACATCATATAATATGAACGCGATTGATCTACTTTGTATAGGGAAAAAGTTATGGTTGAAAAACTGAAATCAGAAAAAGTGAGGCCCTAGCGCCCCCTGTAGCCGGATTTCTCTGGTTAACGAACTTTTCATTTTTTGAAAAGTTGGTTTTTGTGCAAAGTTTGAAAGCGATCCGAGCGAAACTGCGGCCGCTATCGTGCTGACAAAAGTCGAATGTGAACGCACGCACGCATATATATATATACATAGATATATGTATATATACTCGCATAAGTATATATATAAAATTTTTGACCAATGGTCATTTTGGACTCAGGGGGTCATAGGAAGACCTCCTGTAAAGAATTTTTTCCAAAATTCGAAAGTCGGGTACACCTGAATGGGGGGCAGACCGAATTCTTCTAGGGGTACCCAAAATAGCCGCCACATTTATATCTGTATTTATTTCGATATTATCTCTATAGTTTCATTGGTCTCGGCCCTAATTTTTCCAGTAACATCGAGTTTTTCTTTATTTTATCTCCTGAATTTAAGTTTTTATTAGCTTAGCTCATACGTTATCCAAGAACACCGGTTCATGACTCCATCGCCTCGCACCACGCACCACGTACGTAGATCATGTAACTCTTCTCTGCTGCCATGTTGAATACAACACACCAACCACAGTTATCACAGTTGCTCAATCGCTCAACTTAAATATAAGTTTTATGTATTTTATAATCGTTTTTTATTTAAAGAATTAAGTTAAGTTATATATGACTAAAAAGATCATATAAATAAAATCTTAGATCACGAATCGTCAGTGTGCAAAATTAAACACTTTAATACTTGTTTTTTTTTCTTTAAGTATCTTTTTATTTATTGTTGGATAAATGATTCCAAACAAAAAAAAGTCTAATCTACAATTTTAATAACTTTAAAAACCTTAAGATTTTTGTTTGCAGGCTAATATAATGGCAGTGACAGTGCGACGTGGCTCATCAAAGACATCCGTATACTTTTACGGATCTCTTAATTAAGAGGTTCTTTCAAAATGAGACGAAGTGAACAACAGAAATATATTCGAATAACTCTCGTATAAAATTCCACGTTACGCATTTCCTTTGATCATCTTTCACATACATTGAAATTTATTTTTTCATTTCTTTCATTCTAAAGATGCCAATATATTGCCCTAGATTTATGTTAAATACAAACATTAAAAATACTTCATTTTGGAGTATAATTGTATTATCACACGCCCCCGGCGCCGTGTGACGACGTCCTCGCGCTCAGCATGTATCGGTGGTATCCCCACTCTATAAGGCAAAGTTTCTATTTTATAGGGCATACATTTTACTTATCTGCATCTATACATTGATAGTATTATTAGACACCAGACATATTGGGAGCGTAGCTCGTGTGTGATTAAGATGCATAAAAAAGATTACTTCCAACTCCCCTGGTCCAACTCTCACACAGACTATTGTTCGCTACTCGTAAGTTCCTGACGTGGCTTGCGATCGGTGTGATGATCGCATTCACTATTTCGACTTGTCGAGGATTGAGATTTGGAATCATAGAATTTTCGAGCTCGAGGGAAAGAAAAAAATATTGTTTTTACTTTAAGATGTTTTCAACTTATCGAGACTCATATTAAAGAGGTGTATTATGCTCTGTAGATGTACAAGCACCCGACAGCAAGTAGCCTCATTTTAAATCATAATAATATATTGTAGGAGATTCGAAATTACGCAATAGCCACATGCCTGAAAGTATTGGGACAGCTGGGCACAATATTGTGAGCTGGAGGGATAAGTGGTAATATGGACATGTTTCATTTTTTTAATATGTGTTAGAGACATAATTCTTAAATCAATAATATATATTATGCATAAATAATGTGTATTAGATAAATAGTTCATAAAGAAAATCAATAATTGACGCATGTTATATATTTAATCATTTTTTTGTTATCCACCTATAAATTGTCTAGATACTATAAGATCCTATTTAAGATTATAAACACAAGGTGCAATACTGAATACTGAATTGGATACTAAAATAAACTGTTGTAAAAGTGACATTGATAACGCTGTCAACGTCACTCTTCGAGCATCCGTATACCTACTTGAAAGAGCATCGCGGTAATCCAACCAACTTTGAAACCAACATTGATTTTGTTTTGCCTTAACTTGACGTCACAGTTCAAGCAAAGTGCCGAAAACCGCGTATAAACGTATTAAATAAGACACCAAATCTACTCTTGTTACGAAAATTTAAATTGTAATAGTAATGTAAACAAATAAATAAATAAAAAGCCTCGGAATTAGGTTATTAGATAGAAAAAGTTGAAAAATAAGATTATTTTTCTTCCTATTTACATCCAGTACAAATGAATAATTGAATAAATAAAGTGTCTTCGGCACAAATAAATGAGCACTAAACGATTTAGTTTGTAATTTGTTAAAATAAAAAAACAAACAGCTTTTTAATAAAAAATCAAAAGTAAAAATGATTGCTCAAATCAAACGCTGAAACAAAATTGGTCACAAAATGTGAAAGACATAAGACTGTAAGGGTCTCGTAAGAAACATTTAGATACTTCGTCGGTAGCTACATTTTGGGTAGACCTCGAAGAATTCGGTCTGCCCATTCATTTGTACCCGAATTTCGTTTTTGGGAAAAATTTCTTCACAGGAGGTCTTCTTATGACCCCCTGAGTCGGAAATGACCATTGGTCAAAAAGCATATATGTATATATATAAAGGCCCCCTTGAAAAAGGGGGGCCTGAAGGGCCCCAGGGGAACGCGCGTCCTGAGGGCGCCTCCTGTGAGGCTCGGACCACGGCTCAGGACGCCGTTAGGTGGGAAGCGAGGGTTGGATGTGGGTTAGGATATGACACTAACGTCCTCCGACGGCAGAACGCCGGAGCAACGTGCTTGGATGGGGGCCTCGTCTTCGCCGGCGAAGACGCTGTGTGTGTGTGTATGTGTAGTATTTATGTACGCTTTGCCGCTTTTACGTAGCGTTCCCTAACGTAATCGCGTCGTCCGGATCGAAAAGTACCGACTTGGGTCTTCTCTTTCTGACTTTAGGAGTCTTACGGGCCGTGTATCCTGTGGCCTTAACCACCAGCGGGTTTGAGTGTCCCACAGCATTGTCAAAGTAGCTTTTGGAGAGACCCTTGAAATACTGTGCGATCGTCGGTAGGTCTAAGTCTCTGTGCAAGTCGATATTACGCATAAACCACGGTGCCCCAGTGGCGAGCCGCATGAATCTGTTCTGAAGCACCTGAAGGGGCTTCAGGTTCGCGTGAGCGAAGGCAACGCTTGCATAGGACATGACGGGGCGTATGCAGGCTTTGTAAAGTGTGACCTTATTTCTAAGGGACATTTTACTCCGCTTGCCTAACAGGGGATAAAGTCGCCCTAGGATAAAGGCCGCTCTGTTGCGAACGTCCTCGATATGTGAGGTGAATATTAGCTGTTTGTCCAGCGTCACTCCTAGGTACTTGGCCTTGTTTTTCCAAGGAATCGGTTTGTCAAAGAGTTTAATCTCCGGGCCCCTTGTGGATCGTGACCGTTCAAAGAGTACCGCGGTGCTCTTCTCCGGGTTCACCTCAATCCTCCATTTCCGAAACCAGTTCCCGAGGGAGTCGGCTGCGGATTGGAGGCGTTGAGAGATCTCATAAGGATCCCTTGAGGATGTGTAAATTGCGGTGTCATCCGCGAACATTGCTAATTCTACTTTAGAACGCGGCCTAGGAATATCGCTTGAGTAAATTGAAAAGAGAATTGGTGAGAGGACTGAACCTTGAGGGACGCCCGCCCTGATGGGGCGGGGAGTCGACATCACGCCTTCCACTCTGTAGCGGAAGGAGCGATTCGACAGGAAGTCCCGTATGATTAGTACGAGTCTGTCCGACACCCTGAACTGGTATAGCTTGTACACCAGTCCATTGTGCCAGACCCTGTCGAATGCCTTCGCTACATCGAGGAAGAGCGCTCCTGTCCTACGCAACTTGCGGCACAAAGTGGCCCCAGAAAGAATGTGCTCCGTGAGGCGTTGCACCTGGTGGGAACTGGAATGATAGGCTCGAAAGCCAAACTGCTCATTTGGGATGATGTTCAGTCTCTCTACTTCTGACTTAAGTCTACTGAGGATAATCCTCTCATAGATTTTCCCTAGGGAACTAAGGAGACTAATTGGACGGTAACTAGTTGGAAGATTCCGGGGCTTACCCGGTTTGTGAATGCCTATCACTATTGCCTCTTTCCACTGGGCCGGAAACCGGCAACCGGCCAGTAGAGCATTAAAAATATTAACCATTAGGTAAAGGAGGCGGAAGGAGTTTGATCACTTTGTTGGTGATCCTATCTGATCCTGGCGACTTTTTGTCGTGAAGCGCCTAAACTAGGGTCGTCACCTCTTCGAGGTTCGTTTCCTCTATGGGGGGACCTGCTGGTGGTTGAGAGCACATGACTCGAACAGTGTTATCGACGACTTTGACATGTTCGCGTTCGACCGGTTGCGTGCTAATGCTACACTGGCTCTCTAGGCTGTCGGCTAGACATTCCGCTTTGTCTCGGTCGTCAAAGGCGGGCGTGGAGTTAGGTCTATCGAGCGGGGGCATTGCCGCGACAGTTTCGGCTTTCAGGGCTCTCTGCAATGACCAGTAAGCCTGGTGTGAAGGAGAGAGCTCTGAAAGCTTCTTGTCCCAGCCTCCATCTCTAAAGGTGTGAAGAGCTTGTCTCAACTCCCTTTGGAGGCGGCGTAGCTCCCGTCGATGTTCGTCTGTCGGATATGTGTCATGGTTCCTGATCGCGGCGTTTTTACGGTTAATTAGGTGCCTAATGTCCGGAGGGAGTGCACGGCTCCCATCGAAGGTTGCGCAGACCTCCCTCGAGGACGTTCCTATTATGTCTGATAGATGGTTTGTGAATCGCGTCGCGGCTTTTTCAGTGTCCTCGACCGTTACGATCTGGTCAGGTATTTCGTCGAGGTGCACTGAGGCGGGGGAGTGGAGTTGCTCTTCTAGCTTTCTCCAGTTTATTATAGTTTTTAACGCGGGTGCCGTAGGGTGGAGGGATCCTAACTGGATTAGGACTGGTCGATGGTCGGAGTCTAGCTCGGATAGTGTCTCGATTGATCTTAACTGAAGCGTTACGTCTTTCAAGAGCGCTATGTCGAGCACGTCAGGTGTGTCGTGTCAGAAGTCCGAGTCAAAGTATCGCGTGGGGCTCAAGGGCGCTATGATCTCAAAGTTGAGACCAGGCGTGTTGCTTAGCCTATCAAGAAGACGTCCTCTAGTATTTACGATTCTAGAGTTCCAGCGGGGATGTTTACAATTTAGGTCGCCGGCCAGAATGGTTGCGTTACCCAATTGGAGTAGGGACTTAAGGTCCCCCTCTAGTAGGTTCTTATTCGGGGAGAGATATACTGATACTAGTATGATCGGCTGATGGCCAGTAATACCCACCTGACATAGTGACACCTCTATGTTAAGTAGGGGGGCGGATCGAGCGGGGTACAATGAAGAGACCTTCTGTAGTAAATGATGGTTCCCCCCATCGCGGTTGCCCTATCGTTCCTAACTGCGTTGAAGTTTGCGATGCGCGGATCGCGGTTACACAGTTTTAGAAAGGTCTCTTGGATTAGCAGTATGTCTATCTGGTGGGCAACTACGAAGTCGCGTACCTGATCTATCTGTTTGAGCAGTCCGTTCGCATTGAATGTCGCGACAGTCAGAGAGCGAGGTTTTATTCTACCGTGTGATGTCATTTAAGATGACATTGTGTGTTTGTAAATTTGACTGATTAGGACGGCGTGCTTGAGGAGCACATCCATCCGCGCGGGGGGATTCTTTTCCGTATCCCTCATTTCGTTCGAGAAGGCAAGTAGCTCCTCGATGTCTATTACACCGAAGAGGCTTGAGACGCACGCGAACGAGCCCGCAATCCGGGATCGGTTGTTTGCGCGGACAGTCTGCTGTCGCGTGGTCGTCTAAGCATTTAACGCACCGCGGACGCGCGTGGCAAAACCGTTGTGAGTGGCCGTAGAGTTGGCAGCGATGACACTGCCCGGGAAAACCGCGACCGCGAGGGGTTTCGACCCTAAGACCGGATAGTTGCCTTAATATTAAAAATTTGCTTTCCTTCCGGGGAAAGCTCTAAGTGAACTAGCACGAGCTCGAAAGGAGCCCTAGTGGTCGGTCGGTACATACGATGTACCGATATGACGGGATAACACTGAGACTTAAGGTCCTCGTAAATCCGCTCAGATGGGATTTCCACGGGGAGGCCCCTGATGACCACCGTGAGGCGGCGTTCATCTTCCAACGCGAACGTGTGGTATCCGTACCCACGTTCGCGTAGGAGCTTCGTCAGACCACGGTGGTCTGATGATGTCGCGGTTTGAACGCGAATACGCCGTCTCGTTTCATATGCTCAATATCACCGAGTCGTGCAACCGACCCGCGCACCGCCGTGCTTTGCGCTTTAGTCACGTGCACCTTATACTTAAACTTACAAGCGACTCGGCCACATTCTTTCAGAAAAAAAAAAAAAAAAAAAAAACGAATAATATTGTTTATTTGAATAAAATAATATTCCATTTCGAATTAAAAACCTCAAGTAAAAATATTCAAATCTTTAACCTATATTAAAAGCATTGTTTCTCCATAACACAGTTGTTAAAATGTTCCCACTTATATATTATCGAACTTTCATTTCTGTTTTCCAATAACACACTAAAAATATTCCTACAATACAAACAATTCAAAGATTGTGAATTATAGGAGTGTATAGATGGTTCAAATCGGCGTGCGCGCGATCCCGTGTGTGCGTACGCTTGTAAATATACAAGTTTCATTTGCATGACAGTGGCGCGGCAGTCGTCTGAGTAAGACGTATTTCTGTCACTTTTTCTTACGGGTGCAGTCGTTAGCAAAAATGTCTAGTTCTTCACGGAGAAAAAAAAAATTGTTTTTAATCATGATTGGAAAAAATTTAACTGTATACTTCAGCCACATAGCATAAAAGTTCATCGACTGCCACCTTGTCATCCTGAACCAAACCCCGTAGAAAATGTGCTTCATATAATGTTGACCAAAATGTGACGGGAATAATGAAACTAATAAATGAACGTTGAAGTCAAATTGGTGAAGGGATGTGGAGTAATAAATGTCGCCATCTACAAAAGAAAGAAAAAGAATACTATCGACATTTTGACATGGAATCAGAATTCATAATTAACGTTGGTGAGAGCAGCGCATCGGGGTAAAGAAATTATATATTTATATATTATGTATATTGTACGGTGCAACACCGCACATTTCGCCAAATCAGCTTTTTAATTGTTTGCTATAAATCATAATTGACATACTTTTCAGTTCGCATTAAGCAAGCATCGCGCGCGTTCTCTCTATCATTTCTATCATTATTTTATAACCAAAATATATCAAATATTATCAAGCATAGCAATTATCATTTTCTATCATCAAAGACGTATGAAAACCCCATACATCTTTTTGGTCCTTCGAACCTTCTCGCATGTGTGAATTAATTTCGAATAATTTCGTAACATTTACCACGCGGGTGTGAATCAAACCAGCATAGCAAGCATTTTATAAGTGTTACGGACATTGACTCTAATACGTGTACTACGAGGATTGTATTACGTGTTATTTAATATCATCAAGAAGCATTTACAATTAAATATATTAGCAACGATTTGTGTGAACGGTGTAAGTAAGATTAAATCAAATCGGGCAGCACCGGTAAGTCAATCTTATTATCCTATTACGTCGTGATTCACCAGAAATCTTAAATATCAGATCAATTTATATACATTTTAAGCAATTAACATATAAAAAATATAACAATGGAAGACATTTACGCTACTCAATGTCAACTTATGCAAAGCATTGAGAAGCTACTTGTGAACTTCAAGAAAGATGGGCCTGAGCGCAAGACCTTCTCCAATATACAGAGACGGTTAACAACGCTCAAATCCTATTGGAATGAATTCAACAGCAATCATACACAGCTTGTTGACTATCAAGACCTTGATCATGATTATTTTATACAAAATTGCTATGAAAAGACAAAGGAATTTTACCTCAAACTTTTGTCTTATTTAGAAAATTACTCCTTGTACATAGAGAAACCAACAGCCCACGACATACCTTCGACTCCGCGACAAGGCGCTATATACTCGTTTGAGGTACCACCCATTGTTAAAAGTAGGCAATTTATTAGAAGACTTATTCCCGCGGTATAATCTATTAACCACTATAGTCGCTATTCACTAATCACTAGCGACTTCACTTCTTGATACTAGCAGTTCCACGATACGAATGAGCTCAACTGACCAGCGAGTGACTTATATACCGTCTAGAGGCAAGTTTCGTAATAGCGGTGCTACCCTCTTTAACAATTAATCATGGCAAACTTCACGCATCAAGTATCGAGAATGTTACAAATACCCTCCGAAAGTACTGGCGATAACATCCGGCCTTCCTGCAACGTATTCGCCCTCGAATTACGTCTTAGTCTGATGTTATTGCTGAGAACTGTAATAATTAATAATAACACTTAGTAAATAATTCACGATTATATAACAATTATTCTTTTCCGAATGTTAAAATTGGATTCAGAGAGAATGTATAAAAATAATATGTGTCATAAGATGTCTCTATGTGTCTGTGCGGTAATTAAGATCATTAAACCTTGAAAGGTCTTAAGTCACTTCTGCAGCACCATATTGACATCCTATGTTCGAAGCAAATACATTAGACATTCACCACATTACCAATACAGTAGTGTTCACAACGGATATCTACTGCAGAACCATGGTTTAGAATAGAGATGCCTGAGGCCACTCTAAACGTTTATCACCACATTACCGGTACAGTAGTGTTCACAACGGATATCTACTGCAGAACCATGGTTTAGAATAGAGATGCCTGAGGCCACTCTAAACGTGTATCACCACATTACCGGTACAGTAGTGTTCACAACGGATATCTACTGCAGCACCATATTGACAATCTTTAATCAATCTTTGATAACATCCGGATTACAAATCATTATTTCGGAAGGTCTTAAGTCACTTGTAAATCATGGTTTAGAATAGAGATGCCTGAGGCCACTCTAAACGTGTATCACCACATTACCGGTACAGTAGTGTTCACAACGGATATCTACTGCAGCACCATATTGACAATCTTTAATCAATCTTTGATAACATCTGGATTACAAATCATTATTTCCTAGTTGTATCCATGGTTTCATGTTTTCAATACATGTTGTGCTATTATATGGCCTGGTACTTTGTTCTGCTCCTTGCATATCATATACATTGTCTAGACACGAGCCAACGTCTACCATATTCTGTTCGTCTGTAAATTTTATTTCCCAAAAGTTTGCCTCGGCCTCTCCTGATTGTAAGATATCTCGAATACTACAAATGCTTGGATCTTGTAGTTGTACGGAAAGTAACCAATCAGCCTGTGAGGTGATTTATGATGTCTTTATTTCGTTTGTGACACTCATCAGAGCTGCTACTTGTCGAGGTACTGAATCGGTATTTGAACTTCATGTTGATGCTCTTCGAGATTGTCTATGGGTTTTCCTTTTTCGCTGAGGCATGGCGGTGGGCAATGTTTCACAACCACTTCTGATATTAGAAGACTTATTCCCGCGGTATAATCTATTAACCACTATAGTCGCTATTCACTAATCACTAGCGACTTCACTTCTTGATACTAGCAGTTCCACGATACGAATGAGCTCAACTGACCAGCGAGTGACTTATATACCGTCTAGAGGCAAGTTTCGTAATAGCGGTGCTACCCTCTTTAACAATTAATCATGGCAAACTTCACGCATCAAGTATCGAGAATGTTACAAATACCCTCCGAAAGTACTGGCGATAACAAATTTAAGATTGATATTCCGTCGGTCAAAGTCTCTCAAACAACACCGACCCCTACGACGTCAGCCATTCGAGCTTTATCATCGCCACTAAACGGAGTCAACCCAGCATCGCAAGAAAAAGTAGGTGAGTTTTTAGACCGCAGCACCCCTAGCAAATTAGAAGAAATGCTTCGCAAGCAAAGAAGCAACTTCAAAGCGTTTTCTCGCACTATCACGAGCATAGAAGAAGATTTGACGGAAAAGTGGGAGTTTGAAGATGTTTTAAAGAACATAGAATCACGTTGGAGAACCATTGACTCTCTTCACTGGGAGATTGGCAGCTTTCTTTGTGAAGAAGATGAGGAGTACATGCGTTTATTCAACAGATATGAAAAAGAGTATAATGATATCAAGAAAGTGTTGACTAAAAAGATGTGGTCATCATCATATAAGACCAAGATGACTCCAACGATGGACATTCCTACTTTTAATGGAGACTATCACAAATGGGTATCATTTAAAGATCTCTTTTCTGAAGCGATTCACAGCAACGGGTCCATATCAAAGGCGCAAAAGATGCAGTTCTTGAAAAATAAGGTCAAAGGCGAGGCAGAAAAACTTATTCAACATTTAAAAATAAGTTCAGAAAACTATCAAGTATGTTGGGATATTCTCAACCACAGATTTAATAACGTTAGAAAAATATTCACATATCATATGCAAATTCTTCTGTCTCTACCTACCATGCAACAACAATCAGCAGCGTCAATAAAGAAAATGCATGACACTACAATCGAGTGTATAAATGCCATCAAGCCACTCGGCGTAGATATATCGTCATCGGACCCTGTACTCACTCACATTTTGTCGCATAAATTAGACTCAGAGACGCACTTGGAGTATACAGAATCACTTAAGAACCCCCGAGAGCTGCCGACTTTAAGCGAATTCATCCAATTCCTCGAGAATAAGTTTACATCACTGGAGGCGTCCCGCCGAAAACAAGATACCATTAATCAGAAGCCAAGTGTATCTCCTTTTTATACGAAAAAACCATGGCAATATCAGTATAGCAATAATAACAACTATAGCAAACCTCCAACTAGCAATTTGAACGCAAATTATAATCAGAAACCAAAATCATTTTACGTGTCATCAGCTAATAAATGTCCCCACTGCGATGGCGATCACGGTATTTTTATATGCAAGGAATTTCTTGATTTACCTAATGAAATGAAAGTGAAGACTGTAAATAAATTACGACTTTGTGTAAACTGTCTGTTTGACCACAAAGGTAAGAAATGTTTATCTACGAAAACTTGCCGGAAATGTTCGGGGAAACATAATACTTTGCCGCACGAAGCGTACATCAACCAACCGTCCAGCATCCCGAAGCATTCGTCAGATAACGTCTATGTCTCACAGAGTAAATTGTCTGAAATTCTTCTGGCAACAACACTTATCAAAGTTCTGGCACTAGATGGAACCTATCATATCATGAGAGCGCTTGTGGATCAAGGGTCTCAAATCTCCTTAATTACTGAAGATGCTGCTCAGAGGTTGGGACTACCACGGCGCCATTGCAAGGGTGTCGTATTCGGGCTCGGTTCTCAACAAAACAATTGTAAAGGTGCATTACAAATTACTGCCTCGGCGATCAAGGGCGACTTCACCTTTAACACCAACGTAGTTATTATGAAGAAACTAATGCATAGCCTGCCTAATCAAACATTTGAAAAACCAATATGGCCGCATTTAAAAAATATCGATTTGGCAGATCCAGAGTTTCACATCAGCGCTCCTATAGATATACTATTGGGAGCGGAAGTTTATTCTCTTATCATGATGGGCGGAATCATCAAGGGCGATAGCAAGACCGAACCTATTGCTCAACAAACACATCTAGGATGGTTATTGTGTGGCAAGGTTACGACTTATCATTGCAATGTGGTTCTGAACAATTTAGAAGATATTCAGAGATTTTGGACAATTGAAGACATTGCAGATAATCCGTCAGACCTAACAGCAGAGGATCACTATTGTGTGACTCAATATCAAGAGCAGACTACACGTCAAGAAGATGGGCGATACGTCGTGAGATATCCCATGAAACCCAACTTTACAGAAAAATTGGGCGATTCTAAGAATCGAGCAATAGCGCAGTTTTTACAATTAGAGAAAAAGTTTTAAAAAAATCAGAAGTTATCAGATGGTTACAAATCTTTTATAAACGAATACGTTAGTTTAGGACACATGCACCAAGTTCACAATGACTGTAATGTGAACTCGCCGGCCTCGTGCTACCTTCCGCATCACTGTGTATTGCGCTCTGACTCTACTACAACCGCGCTGCGTGTAGTAGTAAATGCATCATCGCCTACATCAGGTTGCAGTTTCAATGACCTTATGTACAGTGGGCCAAACTTACAACGTGACCTATTATCTTTGATAATAAATTGGAGGCAGTACGAAATAGCATTTACAGCTGACATTGAAAAAATGTTCAGGTTCAGGTTCAGGCAAATCATGGTACACCCTGAAAATCAGAATTTACAAAAGATAATCTGGAGAAACAACAGTCAGGAACCTTTACAAGAATACAATCTAGCAACTGTCACCTATGGTACAAAGGCCGCACCCTTTTTAGCCATGATGACTTTAAAACAGTTAGCAAAAGATGAAGGTCACAATTATCCATTGTCACCCGCCAGGCAAACATTAAAGGATAAATTCTACATGGATGATCTTCTCTCGGGGAGTCACAGCATCCCGGCAGCAAAGCAATTGCAATCAGACTTGTTAAAGTTGCTTAAGTCTGGTGGTTTTCATCTTCGCAAGTGGGCTTCCAATAAGCAAGAACTTTTACAAGACGTCGAAACAAATACAAAATCATTTGATTTCAAACATCCAGAGTCAACAAAAACTCTCGGATTACAGTGGAATCCGAAAGACGATAATTTTTCGTTTAAACTCAGGCTCAGCCCGCCCTCACAAAGGTTACTAAGTAAACGAATACTATTATCGGAAATATCCAAAATTTTTGATCCCCTAGGTTGGCTTTCCCCGGTAACCACGAAATTGAAATTGCTATTTCAAAAGGTGTGGCTACAGGATATTCAGTGGGATACTGAGTTACCAAAAGAAATAAGCAAAGAATGGCAGAGAATTCGAGATGATTTATATAACATAAATGATTTTAAAGTACAGAGATGGCTAGCAACTCAGGAAAACGATAACATCGAACTTCACGGATTTTGTGATTCATCAACCAAAGCTTTCGCCTGTGTAATTCTTTGTAGGGTGAAAAAACCACATAACACAATCAACATTGTGGCAGGAAAATCACGACTGGTACCCGTAAAGAAAACTATCACTCTACCACGACTCGAGTTAATGGCTTGTCATCTATTAGCGAAACTTATGAATACGGTACTTAAAACCTTACAAAATCATAACATTAAAATATACGGTTGGACAGACTCGACTGCAGTGCTAGGATGGCTTCAAGGAGACTCTAGTCGCTGGAAAACATTCGTAGCTAATAAAGTAAATCAAATCAAAGCAATCATGCCTTCGGAAAAATGGCACTACGTGAAATCAACAGAAAATCCCGCTGACTGTGCCAGCCGAGGTATTTCAACCAAACAATTGAAAGAGCATCAACTGTGGTGGACGGGACCTACATGGTTAATCTCGTATGAGCCCGAAGACAATCAAAAGCGCCCTGTATACCTAACTGATCTAGAAATGAAACAATCACACCAAAGCAATGTCACGACCATAAATAATTACAATATTATAAGTGACATAGTTAACAAACATAGCCGAACCTATTGCTCAACAAACACATCTAGGATGGTTATTGTGTGGCAAGGTTACGACTTATCATTGCAATGTGGTTCTGAACAATTTAGAAGATATTCAGAGATTTTGGACAATTGAAGACATTGCAGATAATCCGTCAGACCTAACAGCAGAGGATCACTATTGTGTGACTCAATATCAAGAGCAGACTACACGTCAAGAAGATGGGCGATACGTCGTGAGATATCCCATGAAACCCAACTTTACAGAAAAATTGGGCGATTCTAAGAATCGAGCAATAGCGCAGTTTTTACAATTAGAGAAAAAGTTTTAAAAAAATCAGAAGTTATCAGATGGTTACAAATCTTTTATAAACGAATACGTTAGTTTAGGACACATGCACCAAGTTCACAATGACTGTAATGTGAACTCGCCGGCCTCGTGCTACCTTCCGCATCACTGTGTATTGCGCTCTGACTCTACTACAACCGCGCTGCGTGTAGTAGTAAATGCATCATCGCCTACATCAGGTTGCAGTTTCAATGACCTTATGTACAGTGGGCCAAACTTACAACGTGACCTATTATCTTTGATAATAAATTGGAGGCAGTACGAAATAGCATTTACAGCTGACATTGAAAAAATGTTCAGGTTCAGGTTCAGGCAAATCATGGTACACCCTGAAAATCAGAATTTACAAAAGATAATCTGGAGAAACAACAGTCAGGAACCTTTACAAGAATACAATCTAGCAACTGTCACCTATGGTACAAAGGCCGCACCCTTTTTAGCCATGATGACTTTAAAACAGTTAGCAAAAGATGAAGGTCACAATTATCCATTGTCACCCGCCAGGCAAACATTAAAGGATAAATTCTACATGGATGATCTTCTCTCGGGGAGTCACAGCATCCCGGCAGCAAAGCAATTGCAATCAGACTTGTTAAAGTTGCTTAAGTCTGGTGGTTTTCATCTTCGCAAGTGGGCTTCCAATAAGCAAGAACTTTTACAAGACGTCGAAACAAATACAAAATCATTTGATTTCAAACATCCAGAGTCAACAAAAACTCTCGGATTACAGTGGAATCCGAAAGACGATAATTTTTCGTTTAAACTCAGGCTCAGCCCGCCCTCACAAAGGTTACTAAGTAAACGAATACTATTATCGGAAATATCCAAAATTTTTGATCCCCTAGGTTGGCTTTCCCCGGTAACCACGAAATTGAAATTGCTATTTCAAAAGGTGTGGCTACAGGATATTCAGTGGGATACTGAGTTACCAAAAGAAATAAGCAAAGAATGGCAGAGAATTCGAGATGATTTATATAACATAAATGATTTTAAAGTACAGAGATGGCTAGCAACTCAGGAAAACGATAACATCGAACTTCACGGATTTTGTGATTCATCAACCAAAGCTTTCGCCTGTGTAATTCTTTGTAGGGTGAAAAAAACACAATCAACATTGTGGCAGGAAAATCACGACTGGTACCCGTAAAGAAAACTATCACTCTACCACGACTCGAGTTAATGGCTTGTCATCTATTAGCGAAACTTATGAATACGGTACTTAAAACCTTACAAAATCATAACATTAAAATATACGGTTGGACAGACTCGACTGCAGTGCTAGGATGGCTTCAAGGAGACTCTAGTCGCTGGAAAACATTCGTAGCTAATAAAGTAAATCAAATCAAAGCAATCATGCCTTCGGAAAAATGGCACTACGTGAAATCAACAGAAAATCCCGCTGACTGTGCCAGCCGAGGTATTTCAGCCAAACAATTGAAAGAGCATCAACTGTGGTGGACGGGACCTACATGGTTAATCTCGTATGAGCCCGAAGACAATCAAAAGCGCCCTGTATACCTAACTGATCTAGAAATGAAACAATCACACCAAAGCAATGTCACGACCATAAATAATTACAATATTATAAGTGACATAGTTAACAAACATAGCGACTTCGCACGTGCAACAAGAATAGTAGCGTGGGTATTACGTGCGGTGTCACGCAGCAAATCAAAGAAAGCATTTTTATCGGTTGACGAGTTATCAAAAGCAAGAAACACAATAATTGTTTGTTTCCAACATTTATCTTTTTCAAATGAAATTAACAGATTAGAAGGTGGAGATAAAATAGACAGTAAAAGTAAAATACTCAGCCTAAATCCATTTTTAGGTAAAGATCAATTGCTGAGAGTTGGTGGTCGTATTAAACACGCAAACATACCTGAGGAAATGCAATACCCTTTAATCATCCCGCACGATAGTCATCTGACGAATTTGCTCATTGATCGAGCTCATAAAGACACATTCCACGGTGGAGCACGTTTAACACATGCTCGGCTTCGACAGCATTACTGGATAATAGGAGGAAACCGAGCCGTTAAGAAACGTCTTCGCAGATGTCTTATATGCAGACGTCAAGACCCTGTGAAACAAACACAACTTATGGGGGATCTACCGACGGCACGCGTTAACCCCAGTCGACCATTCCACAGTAGTGGCGTGGACCTATGTGCTTACGTTGAGGTCAAGGCAAATAAGGGAAGAGGAATTAAGACAACAAAGGCATATGTTACAGTATTTGTCTGCATGGCAACAAAAGCAGTGCATTTGGAGCTTGTTTCGGACCTCTCTTCATCAGCATTTCTAGCAGCACTACGACGAATGTCTGCTCGACGAGGAACACCAAGACATATCTATTGCGACAATGGTACAAACTTCGTGGGGGCCAATCGCATCTTAAAGCAAGGATACATCAACTTACAAGCAATATTAGACAATGAATTCCATTCCCAAGTATCTGACATGGGCATCGAGTTTCATTTCAACGCCCCAGCATGGCCAAGCGCTGGGGGACTGTGGGAAGCAGCCGTAAAGAGTCTGAAATACCATCTGCGAAGAGTGCTCGGTGATCAAAAGCTCACATACGAAGAGTTCACCACATTGTTAGCACAGCTAGAGGGATGCTTAAATTCTAGGCCTCTCGGCGCTCTGACAGAAGATCCAGAAGACATCGATTTTCTAACGCCATCACACTTTTTATCAAGTGGACCTACCTTGACAGTAACAGAAACGGAAAGGGATGGCCGGACTCGATGGCAACTTATACAAAAAATGGTTAATGACATTTGGAAGAGATGGCAGAATGAATATTTATGTAAATTATCATCACGGTGCAAATGGCAACAATATGAAAACAATCAGCGAGTTGACGATATTGTGATTATTCAAGAAGCAAACTTACCACCAGGAAAGTGGGCTCTCGGCAGGGTAGTTGAGCTGCACCCTGGTAAAGATGGTCATGTACGAGTAGCAAGTGTGAAAACCAAGAGCGGCATCATCAAACGACCGATAGTAAAGCTATCACCGCTCCCGGTACACGACGAGATAAGCCACCACGTGCCATCAAACAAACAAAACAATGTATCAAATGTCATAACTTTGAAACCAAAACATACAACAACATCGTTCAAGAATATGTTTATCACATTACTTACCTTACTATTAATCTTGCCGGTACAGGGTGCATATTATATAGCACAACTGAAGCATAATCAATCAATCTATTTTGACAAAATCTCAGATTTGAATATTAGCAGAGATGAATGGAAGTTAATAGTCTATTATGATATGGATCCATTCTGGCGTGGGTCTAAAATACTCACGGAGTACGTCGACAGTCTCGAAAGCATTTGCAAAAAATCAACAAAACCCTCGCTGTGTGACATAGTACTGTTACAGCTGCATCATGCCTACAGTGAACTTGAGCACTATAACCATATCTTACTCGGTCACCAGTTTACTGGACGCAATAGTCACCGTGTGCGTCGTGGTTATATAAATATAGTCGGTAATCTTGCAAGTACACTATTTGGAGTACTTGATGATAATTTTGTAGAAAAATATGAAAAGGATATTGATCAGATTAGAGCAAACCAGAAACACTTATCACTGTTTTGGAAAAATCAGACCTCGATCATCGAAGCACAGTACAATGTATTACAACGAGTGGAAGATAACACGAACAAACAACATAAGCTTATCAATCAGCACATCAACAACATCGAAAATACTCTGAATTTAGCCAAAGGAGAGGTTCAGAAATTATCAACTAGCAATGACTTCGCGTTATCTGCTATCGTAACACATGGACTACTTACCAATCTTCGAAACATACAGGAATACCTACTCGACACACTGGTTGATCTTAATCACGGAACGTTCAACTTCCATTCCATAAACCCTGAACAACTTAAAGATGAATTGAATACGATATCTGGCCAATTACCAAAGGATTTGGATTTACTAATAATATTTTATTAATAAGGCTACGTCGCCTATCTGTCGTACTCGTTTTAGTGATATTAGTTAAAATATTTAAATTAATTGCATGTAAATATTTAAGTATCATTCACCATCATAATTTGATTGTATTATCATTACCATCTTCACTACCCTACTAGCATCTCTTCCTCTCCTCTCCCGGAAGATGTACGGTGCAACACCGCACATTTCGCCAAATCAGCTTTTTAATTGTTTGCTATAAATCATAATTGACATACTTTTCAGTTCGCATTAAGCAAGCATCGCGCGCGTTCTCTCTATCATTTCTATCATTATTTTATAACCAAAATATATCAAATATTAATAAGCATAGCAATTATCATTTTCTATCATCAAAGACGTATGAAAACCCCATACATATATAATACTTAATATCACAAAAATGTTACAATGTCCTTAAATATAAAAAATCGTTATTAAATCAAAATTAAAATGGCATCAGTTTGAATACGTTATACTAAAATAAGACATAACAAAAATTGACAATTCATAAATAGGGTGATGTGTAGAATAGTAATTCTGCATAGTACAACATAAATACGTGTGCGTGTACGTATGTGTGTGTGTGTGTGTGCGCCTGACAAACACATCGGTATACAACTATCACCGAAGACCACTGCAGGGCACGGAGAAGTGCTTTCTGGCCCACGCGACTAACGAGCATCCCAGAAAAAGCGGGTTTACCGTATGGCTTATTGCCTGAATGCAGTGTCCGGCGCTGTGCCCCGGTATCGTATCGGCGTGCTTCCACGGCCGAATATAAAGCAAAAAGAGCGCCACAAAGATCAGCCTCTTGTTTTGCCAGGGTGCCAGGATGCATTGTCTAATTTTATTACTTGTATACTAAGTAGTAAGGCGGACAGGACGACTGACTAAAGATGACAAGATCAGTTTATTTGAACATTGTTCTAGCGATTGTCCGTTTAAAGAATCTAAGAAAGACCGCATGTCGTCCCAGTTCTGAGACTGATTGAGATATCGTCGACCACTATGAATTAGGCAGAGGGAATTTCAGAGATAATGTCGTCAATAGTTTGAAACCCCCCGGTCCTTCTATATCTCCCGATATTCTCTCTGATATCTTTACTTCGCTTAGTTTTAGTCATTTTCTCTTTTAATCGAGCAACAGATTTTTTTTTTTTTTGCTTCTGTGAATGTTGAACTATGTAATACTTGCGTCTATCAACTCCAGGACTGTTCCGAAAAGAAAAAACAATATAGAACATTAGTGGAAGGTACAGGCGGCATTGAGGCGAAGTCGGTAAAAAATGAAAACACTAGACATTTCAAAACAATTTAACTAAACACAATTTATTCGCTGTGAGGTATCGAGTGCAAGCCGCGGGAGCGCGAGCGGGCGGCGGCGGCCCGCACCTGCACCGCCGCGCCGCACCACGCGCCGCCCGCGCCCGCGCACCGCACGTGCGCCCGCCCCGCCGACACGCCGCCACAGGACCACCTACATATTAACATTGCACAATTTTTTTTACGTGGGAATAGCGAAAACTGATTGCTGAGAAGTATTAATTTAATTATCTACAAGAATGCAATAAGTTGCAAAGTGAAGGAGAAGACGTACCGGGCCGTGTATTGGACGTGAACACATTCACGGACACCGGGGCGGAGAGACAGGCTCGAGGGCCAAATGCGAAAGTTGTCGTCGCCGGACCAGCTCGTCACGAGTTCGATGACAGCCGAGCCTACGTATTGACAAGTGTCAATAAAATATGACAAAACATGTCATTACATAAATAATTATAGTGCGGGTGAGTGCAGCGCTGCGGCACCTCCGGAGGAGCCCGTGTAGGTTGTTTGTCAATGTAATATGCGATATCATACTTTGAAAACATTTGTTTCATAAATACAGTAACGGTGTCTCACTGCTGGAGTGACTGACGGTGAAGTGTGACTTTGCGGCGCCGCCGTCGGACGCGGAGCCCAGGTCGAGCAGCTCGGGCCGCACCGACAACACCGGCGTGTCCAGATCCAGTATGAGCGGGATGGTCTGCGACAATACAGAGATAACAGGAACACATTTTAATACTTAATTGACGCGTCGCGAGAAATTTTAAAATTATGTTCGCTCGATTGAAACGGCATCATTATATTTTGTAGCTATGTTACATCTTATACCTTTAATGATTTCTTCTTAATATTAAACTCTTACGAATAACATAACATCTTCCTGATCGTAGAAGGACAGCGCGGTACTCGTAATAGTCCTGGGAGGATAAACCTCGCCCGCCCTCGGCCACACCTCGGCGGTCTTCAGAGTGAGCACGGCCACCATCTGCGACACCGCGCAAAGTCATTGTTATTTCAGTTATGATCAGTAGCACGGCTTTACCTTAATGCCACTAGTCATACCTCTGCGCTGCTGCGGGGCGGCAGGTGTACCTCCGCACGGACCGCGTAGGTTCCAGTGACCTCTTTACAATGAGCGCTACAAATATTTCTCGAAACATCCAAACGCCACGGTAACTCTGTTATGGCCGTAGTGTCCAGAGAGCCTTCTCCGACGTTCCGCAGGTTAAATCTTTTGCGAATCCTAAATGAAGAAATATTATAATCACTTCATATTGCTATATTGTTGAAGTCGTGTGGTGACTATTAATTTTAAAAGTAAGGAGGGCTCAAAGACGTCATTGTAGCTGCGTTTCTTTTAAGGAGTCCGTTTGGGAGTCCCCGCGTTGTTGCAACCGCTTTGACTGGCCGATGACTGCCTTTTACCGACAGATTCGTTTCCTCCCCTCAGATTAAAATCTTAAATACTTTTACATAATTTAAAATGTATCCGTATATATTTTATTGTAGTTAAAGTAAAATATTTGAATTTAGCCGAGAACGGACGTGTTTCAGTTATTCTTTATAATTTACTAAATTTTTCACGCATAATTAACCTTTGTCAACTAAGTAATAAGTACAACAATAGCATAACGTGCAAAACAATAATATTTGAAAAAACCCTGTGTGCTTTGCATCGCGACGAGTGCGTTAGCTGAGGTAGGCTCCTCTTCGCCGCGAGTAAAAGAGACGGGCTGCGTGGAGAAATAATTCATCCTTATCGCACCAGCACTCTTCGTTTCGTCCCGCATTCTTTGTTACAAGTGAGTTAATAAGAATTTACAAATCAGTTTTAAATAAAACTAAATTCATCTATTATATAAATATATGTTTTTGAATTACGACGCCGATAAAAATACAGAAAATGCTCTGCTCTGTGTGCCAATCGACTGTTGAGGATAAATTATATTTGAAATGCAGATCGTGTTTATCATACTTTCACACTCTTTGCATCGGTATATCCAATAAAGAATTTAAAAACTTCAATACTGATAGAAGGTCAAAATGGTTATGTTCTGACTGTACTTGTAAAGTTCCTAAAAAAGACGATTTAGACACGCTAGTTCGGTTGACGATGTCACCTAGCTCCCGTTCTAACATAAACACAGCTAAACGCGGCACTGCTGAGCCTCGTGATACTGAGGACGAAAATGTTTGCTGCTCACCTTCTTGTTTGTCGCGTTCTGATCTCCGTAGCATTTTAAAAGAAGAACTACGAAACTGTCTTACTGACTTTAAAAGCGATATTAACAATCAGTTGCGTGAAATGAAGGACGATATAAAAAATTTTAACGAGTCGATGACTTTTATGAACTTTCATTTCGAAAAACTGAATACTGAAATAAATTCATACAAAAGTGATATCGTACGTATTAAGACAGAGAATGAATCTCTTAAGAATGATTTCATGGCTATCTCTGCTCGCTGTATTCAACTAGACCAACTAATACGCTCCTCGAACCTGGAAATTCAATGTGTACCTGAACATAGAACGGAAAACGTATTTACAGTAGTTAAGCAGCTTGGTAAAGCAGTAGCATGCCCCATTAATGAAGCAGATATATCTTACTGTAGCAGAATTGCTAAAAAAGATCCAAAAAGCTCACGACCTCGTGCTATTCTGGTTACGCTGAGCAGTCCCCGTCTGCGCGACACGCTCTTGGCAGCTACTATTAAGTACAACAAGCAACATCCAAACGATAAACTAAACTCAAGTCATCTGGGTCTTAGCGAGGATAAAAAGTCAGCTATATACGTAACAGAGAATTTATCTCCCGAAAACAAATCACTTCACGCTGCAGCGCGACTTAAAGCCAGAGAACTGAACTACAAGCATGTTTGGGTGCGCAGCGGTCGTATATATATGCGTAAAACCGACACATCGGAATACATCCTTGTTCGTAATACCGCAATTTTAGACAAAATTGTCTAATCAGTAATTATATTTAGCCTTTAGTCTTTTATTATTACTTTTATAAAATTCTCTTCCTTAAATATATATTATCAGAATGTTAGAGGTTTACGTACTAAGACTCTAGACTTGTATAAAAATGTATTATGCTGTGATTATGATGTTATTGTACTGTGTGAAACATGGCTTAACCATACTATATTCAATTCCGAATTGTTTAATGATCGTTATGAAACATATAGACGTGATCGAGAGACTAGTGAATATCATAATAAAAAAATGGGTGGTGGTGTCCTTATTGCTATATCTAAACGCTTTAAATCACAGAGATTAATTCAATTTGAAAGTGGTTGCGAAGACCTTTGGGTAGAGCTAGATATGGGTAGCAAACGGAAAACCTTAGATAAATTATACATATGTGCGGTCTATATCCCCCCTCCGGTTCAAATGCATGTTCTCGAACATTTTATTGAAAATACTAATCGTATATTGGAATTTCGCAATAACACACTAATACTGGGCGATTTTAATCTAAGTTCAATAACATGGCCTAGCAACCAAAACTCCGTAACCCCACCAGCTTCCTTACATGGCCCACTTGGACATAAATTAATTGACTTTATAGCTCTTAACAACTTAAGTCAACAAAATACAATCTTGAACAACCAGGGAAAGATTCTGGACCTAATACTTTCGACTGAAAGTATTGAGCATTTGCAAGAAAGCAAGTATATACTTAGTAATATTGATCCGTACCATCCGCCTTTGGAATTTATTTTGTCATTTTACAAAGAACCTGGTCTTCCTCCTGCGATTCCAAGTGACAAATTTAATTTTCAGAAGGCCGATTTTGGCAAAATTGTGAACGAACTCAACTCTGTTTCCTGGGTCGACGAATTTTCAGCCTTGACGAATGTTGACGATATGGTGGATGTGTTGTATAAGACGATCGGAGACGCAATTACAAAACATGTTCCTCTAAGTAAAACTAAACATCAAAAATATCCCTATTGGTATACTAAAGAACTTATAAATTTACTAAAGGAAAAATTTAAGTTCCGTAAAAGATATCGTCAGTATAAAAATCCCTTAGATGAGCTGTCTTTTTTGTCGCTAAAAAAACGTTGTGTATTATTAATCGAAACATGTTATAGGAACTACATTAATATTATAGAGGATTCTTTAATCAAAAATCCGAAACTATTTTGGACTCACATAAAAAATAAGCGCCAGATTAAAAGTACGTACCCTTCATTAATGCATCTAGATAATAGACGAGCCTCTAACGGTGCTGATATTTGCGATCTATTTGCTTCATTTTTTGCATCCGTTTATAAGACACCCTCTTCTAATTCAGCATTAGTTCCAGCAGCATTCCCAACATCTTCGCCCACAAATTGTTTATCAAACTTATTCTTTTCACAATATGAAATACTTAAAGGATTGAAACACTTGGATCGAAATAAGGGAACTGGATCTGATGGTATACCTTGTCTGCTTGCAAAGGAATGTTGTGATGCGCTTTCCCTACCACTCTCAATAATATACAATGAATCAATAAAGTCCGGTCTCTTTCCTACTGCATGGAAAGAATCTTTGGTCGTACCAATCCCAAAATCGGGGGATATTGCATCAATAAAAAACTATAGACCAATTTCTATTCTGCCTGTCTTCGGTAAGGTGTTTGAAAAATTGATAAAACCTACAATTACCTGGCATATTAAGCAATTGATGTCTTCACAGCAGTCTGGTTTTTTCACAGCACGATCCACAACAACCAACCTTGTTTCATTTGTGACCTTTTTGACCGATTCGGTTGATTCCAATATACCAGTTGACACCATCTATACTGACGTAAGCAAGGCGTTCGATACCGTGGATCACGATATTCTTCTTCAAAAACTCTCAACTTTCGGCATAACAGGCAACTTGCTAAAATGGTTTTCCTCGTATCTAAGTAACCGAGTTTCCAGGGTGGTTGTTAGTGGATACTCATCTCAGTCATTTTTAACTCAATCAGGCGTCCCCCAGGGATCAGTGTTGGGGCCTATTTTGTTCAATATATTTATGGACGATGTTGTGAGAATATTCGAACACAGCCAATGCTTTCTTTACGCTGACGATCTCAAAATTGCAAAACAAATAAAAAACAAATATGATACTTACCTATTACAAAAGGAATTAAACAACTTAGTCAACTGGTGTGAAAGAAACAACTTAGCATTGAATACAGATAAATGCAAATACATAAGGTTCTCGCGCAGAAATCATCCCAACCCGCAGGTTTATACCATTAACAACACGACGTTGGAAGAAGTAGATAATATCAAAGATTTAGGTGTTAGTTTCGATGGTAAGATCAGATTCCACACTCATATCGACAAAATAACATCCAAGGCGTTTCAAATGCTAGGGTTTATAATAAGAAACACTAAAGATTTTAAGAAGCCGCAGACCAAGATTGGTCTTTATTCCTCCTTGGTTCGATCCGGTCTAGAATATTGTGCTCAAGTCTGGTCTCCTCACTATGAGGTACATATTAAGCGGATAGAGAGGGTTCAAAAGCGTTTTCTATGGCACATTACGTATCAGCATAATAAAGTAAAACAGTTGCCGACATATCACAGTCGGTTACAACACTTTAACCTCAATAGCTTGCTTGATCGGAGACATCTGTTGGATTTGATTTTGCTATATAAATTAGTTAACGGTGCATTAGACTGTCCTAACCTTGTAGAAAAAATTAATATAAAAGCACCCTCAAGGCTTCCCCGTATGAGTAAATACGTTCCATTTTCGATACCATGCTCGAAAACAAATCTGGGTCAGAATGCTACTATGAGCAGACTATTTAAACAATATAACCAACTGACAAAAAATCAAGAAATTGATGTAGACATCTTTTCGGACAATCTGACAAAATTTAAAAGCAAAATTTTGGAAAGCTTTATATTACCTTTATAATTTCTATATTAATCCTAAATTTTTAAAAATAAAGATAAATCACTATTTCTCAAATATCGATCACGTTTAGTATAATTACGAGTAGTATTATAATTATAGATTGTGCATGTTGTAATATGTTAAAACTTTTGATATTTTAAATGTTTAATTGTCTTCTGGTGGTACTTTCAGATTTTTTATTTTTGTTAATTAAATTTATATATTGTTAATTTAGCATTAACAAAACATTAATATATTGTTAATTTTAAAGTTAAGATAGTAGGAAAAACTTTAATTAGTCGAAACTGTCCCTTCCCATGCCGTGGCAACTTGTAATTGAAACAACACTCAGCAAAAAAATTTAATGTTTAATTATTATAAAATGTATAAAGTGTATGTTTTGTAAGTTGTCCTAAATAAATAAATAAATAAATAAATATTTGATGTATAAATTTTGTCTCGTTACTTTTCATTGTAACGTAGATGTATCTTGTCAAAACTAACCTTACAACATCAGACACAGGCATGTCAAGAGCACACAGAGCTACGCGTATCTCCGAACACGTGCAGCTCAATCGCGCGCTCCGCGCCGCCTCCCTCAGCGACACGCATTGCGCGGGGGGGGATGGCCGGCACCACGCCGCCCTACAGCGGGGGGAGGGGGGAGGGTGAGTATGGATAAGCCAACAGTGTATATACCTGTACTTTATTTAGTAAATTGATTCCTTGATCAACAGCACCCTACAGTTCTTAGGTAGAGTGACTTACAGATTAACTTTCCGCCCGTCGGTGTTATCATCAATTTCACTTAGTACATTTATTGTTGTTTCTATTCCTGAGTCCAGTCACTGTGCTGTTGGGATATCCGCCGACCACTCGGACGCTCCTTTCCTTAACACCTACGTTCGGTTTACTTTCGAACATAGTAATATGATAACTTTCGCAACCCTTACGTTTAAAAACATTTCAGTTTCTTTATTCTAATGTAAGTGGAATACCATTCTCACGTTTATGCTAATTTGACACTTAACTGCCTTCATTTGCTTTACCGTTTTACAAATCAAATTTAAACGAAGGAAGTATTTATATATTTTTTTTACTTTCCGGGGTTATATGATGTATGAAGGGCGGTCGTGGGGAATAAGATAAATATGGCCATAAAGTCGCGGTAAAATTATAACTTATCAACAAATGTCTCTCTGACCGAAAGCGAAGCCGCGGGCAAAAGCTTCTGTTACACTTGTAACTGAGATCAGAGACTTATCTGAGAGAGCATTACTATATTTCTATTTTAATTCATCATCATAATCATCAAAATATATAATTTTTTTTTAACTCTTTTTTTACACCAACAAATGCCGTCTCCAGAACACCCGAAGGTTCACTTCTATTAAATCTTTATTTTTTATTTCTTGCAATAAAAAATAAGTACTACGCCAACGTGCCCAGAACGTTAACGTGATCCCGCAGAGATCCCGCGACGCACGCAGTCCACCGGCGCCTTGCAAGTGCTCTCCGGCCGGGGCCCTCATTATACTTTTTACACAGATACACACACATGTACTAAAATAATCCATATCTCGAATTTTACAATTTTATGCTTTTTTCAATTAATAATAATTCTCGTTCTCTTCAGTGGCCGGGTCAAGACCGCTCACTACAGAGACCTCGTCAACTAGTGGAATTAGTAAAAATATTAAGGATTCAAATTTCTTACGTTCTATACATACTGCCTGATCTCAATGGCGAGACCGCCGGGTCGGGAAGTCTTACAACCATGCAAGTATTTAAAACGACGATCTGCTCACCATATTTATATAACGACAGAAATTTCATTTTAGGAATACCCTAACTTTATTACGTCCGACGTCGTGACAAACCTCACCCGCGGCCGTTGACGGGCACGCACCGCAGCAGCACGGAGCAGGCGGGCGCGGGGGCGCGGGAGGGCAGCAGACGCACCTGCAGGGACGCTCTACCGCGGGGCTCCATTGAGAAAGCAGACGGCGCAACCTGAGGTGTTATATTTTAAAATATATTTTGAATCTTGTCAAGTGAATACATCGTTCCTGTGGAACAAAAGACCGGACCTGATAAAACGTGTCATCCTGAAGTCCACAATCCGGGGCCAGGAACAACTCCACGCCCGTGTCCATCTCTTCCGAGTAGAAACCGCTTCCGCAAGATTCTTCTTCTATTGTGCCGTTCGCTGCATAGGCCGCAGCGGTTAAACGTAATCACCACAATAATTTCAATTAAATACGAAGTCCTCGTGGTTACTGACAATGTAACGCCGCGAGGCAGGGACAGGTGCGAGGCGGGACGTCCAACAGCCGCAAGTAGAGGCGAAAGGGAAGCGACTCCTGCGGGAACTCTGCGGACGGAGGGAGCGTTTTGTAATACTTTATTTTATATATTAAATACAATACAATTTGAATTACAAGGCTCTCGTTTTCATGTTAAAAAAATAGTTGATGATTTTTCAATAAGATGAAAATTATATTTTATGATATATTCAATAAACGGACGGACACTTAACTACGCTTCTGTTCTATGCGTCGTTTCACCGCGGAGCACAGGGCCGGTACCGCGTCGCCATCTGTGCTAGCAGTTATAGGTGTGCGGGACACGGAGGAATGTGACAATACGGAACTTCAAGGTCTCTAGTTAATCTTTCTGGAATTTTAAAGATTTTCCCTTACCATTGTCTCTAAGGACGTAGGCGAAGACCGCCAGGTCGGCTCTCGAAGTGTTCGAGACTCGGATAACGCGATCGGCGTCCGATTTGGACATCCTACGGAAGAATTCAATATTAAATATTTATGTTTGGTCCCGAACCTTCAGAAATACTCTTTTGCATGCTTTACGATATATTGATACCGCACACTGACGACACGCGTTTCTAAGAATGTCAGATGTACGTATAATACGTTACAAGTTGTTACCAGAGCGCGGGCGCGAGGTGCAGCGGCGCGCCGACCACCTCCACCCACACGTCGATCACCAGGGGCTCCAAGTCTTCCACCTTATACACATTGCAAGATCTCTTTAACAACAACTATATGTCAAATATAATAAATATGAGTATATAATATAATCCCCGGGTTTCCAGCATAAATTGCACAAAAACCAGAAAAAGTCCAAGACGCGTGGCCCACCATATTTGTTCATTTCGGCAGTAACTTCATCTGCTCCCGCAGCCTTACCACATTTCAGACTACGAATCGCGCTCTCTACTTCTTCCAAACATCATGGCTACATCTGGACTCAGCATTTCGCTGGTACTCAAGACCGAGGCGTCCTCATGTTCATACATCTCCTTGTAGAATTCCGCCCACCGCTGCAAAACGTGTGCTTGCTCGGTTAAAATTTCACCGCTCTTCGAAAGCACCCTTTTCATTCTACAGATTACCGAACAACCCCGGGAATCACTAACTTTTCGCCAGAAAAGTTTCGTGTTTTCCCGGAAATTGTTTGTCAACCTTTAATCCCTTTCTCTCAGAATTTTCACGCTTCATCTTTATAAATGCTTTCGTTTTGTACTTTTGCATCTTGTACTCTTTTTTTCTTATCTCTCTCATACTTTTATCCTTACCCGAGGCTTTATAATCCAGCCATGCTTTCTTCTTTAACTCTAAAGCGTCTTTCATTTCATCATCCCACCATTCATCGCGCTTTTTACTAAAACTTCTTTTCCTTTTACCACATGCCTCTGTCGCTACTTTCACCATACCATTCCTAAGGTTCTGCCAGCATTCTTCAGCACTTTAATTTCCAGAATCACAGCTTTGAAGCTTCTTGGAAACCCTTTCTTGATATTCCTCTCTGATTGGTGGATCTTGAAGCTGCCAGCTACTTATACGATAATTCGACTCCAAGCTTGGACACGTTGTGCGGCTTGCGCCAACCTGTAAACAGACCTCTTATTCTAGCAACGACTAGATAATGGTCTGTTTCCAGATCAGCACCCCGAAACACTCGCGTGTCCATAACTTGGCTTCGAATACGCTGATCCACTAGGAATAAATCAATCATACTTCTTTCTTCTGCTCGCTCTCATGTGTACATGTGAATTTGTTTATGATCAAATATCGTGTTTGCCACAAACAAATTTTTCTCCTTACAAAATTCCAAAATAAGCTTTTCAGCCTCATTCACTCTCTTATCACCGTACTTGCCTAGCACGCTTTCGTAACCACTTCGCGCGGTTCCAACCCATCCATTCAAATACTCGTACTATCAACTTTTCATTACCTCTGACACTACTTAGAACATCCCTGACACTCTCCCAAAACTCCTCGAGCTCGCTCACTGGAGCGGAGGATATTGGCGCATAAATGGCCTACAAGAATACTCTTTTTATCCCCAGCTTTAAAGCTTTAAAGCGAACCCAAAGAAGCCTCGGGTTATTGACCTTGTATTCTTGTATTGCGTTAACCATTCGAGAGGACAACAACACGCCTACAACTACACCTTGGCAACCTCGCTCACCCTCTGGGACCCCAGTCCAGAAAGCGACCTGGTTGCCAGGCAAATCGTATCATTACCTTTTCGCTTGGTCTCAGACACACAAATAACATCAGCTTCCATCAGTTTGGTCCGTCAGCATATTCGTAGGATTAGGGTTCCGTAACTAGTATCGGCGTGAACGTGGGTGCGTGTGTGTGTGCGTGCGCGTGTGCGTGCGCGTGCGCGTGTGCGTGTGCGTGTGCGGGTGCGTGTGCGTGTGCGTGTGCGTGTGCGTGTGCGTGTGCGTGTGCGTGTGCGTGTGCGTGTGCGTGTGCGTGTGTGTGTGTGTGTGTGTGCGTGTGTGATCGCCGCGCCGGGTGAGGAGTTTATTTCACTATGGTTTATGGTTTGGTTAACAACGACCTATGTATTATAAAGTGACATATAATCAAAAAGTTACAACTTTTTAAATTGTCATTTGTTTCGACTTTATTATTTTAATCCGAATGAAGTTACTTCACTTCAAAAACTTACGGAATATTTTATAATTTTTGGAACAACGCCGTGAGCTACATGTGCCTGTGACTGATCCTCGTCTAATTTATAATTATTTTTTATTCGCCCGAGGGAAATTACTTGTTGTTATTGTTACCAGTCGTCACTACCTTACGCGTGCGGATACAAGTTCAACTCCATAGTCATTGCATTTATCTGTGTTTTTATTTTATTTCGTTCCGTCGAGCGATAAACAATAATTTAATTAGTTTGTGTCAATTAGATACACTCATGGTGGAGGTGTATTATTTTACTTGTTTAATATTTTTTTAATGCATTATCGTATAAATTACTAGCTGTACCCCTCCCCCCCGCACTACACGGTGGCACGTGTGAGAAAACAGACAAAATAAAGAATGCGTTTCATTAGAGTTTAATTTTACAATAACTTTAATGTGGATATACAATGTTTTTCGTTTCCGTCGTGTAAGCACGTCAGGTCACCTGCGTCCCGCCGGGCGCTGCTCGTCCGCGGGAGCGTCCCTCTCCCGCGCAGTCGCCCGCTCCTTCAAAATCACACTCCAACGCCCTCCTCTCGATCCTTCCGTTTTCGTTTTCTTGTGAGACATTACTTCGGTACTCACTGGAATAGAAGGAACAAATAAAATTTATTATGGCTCTCCCAGCTCTAAGTAAAAACAAGACAACGTTGTACAAAAAAAAATTAACAACCCAAAAAATATATATTTAACCGTTTTTCACCTTTCCCCCCCCCCTCCCGATCATCAGCTGCAGCTCGATCACCACGACACAAGAGACTCACAAGAAACTTATTGGCGTGGTGGACAAATTCTACACAAAACACATAAAGCTTAAACCGTACTTACATTTGGTGAACAGAGCGGTGAGATCGGTCCGTAGACGCGTGTATCGGTCGTCAAACACAGAGTGGAAAGGGAACGTTTCACACGCGACTGCGAGCGCCGTTAGATAGTATTGGTCTGTTTCGAAAACAGCAAAACAAGACAGTGGAAGCGTTGAAAACGATTGAATTACAAAACTGTGGTTCCGCATTGCAAATAAGTTTCATGTTTAAACTCCTCGTCTGAGCGCCTCGCGTGAGAGGGAAGAGTGCCTTCAATTATTAAGAGCATTCTACCGCTGTGTTATCGAAGTCTTTATCAAAGTGATAAATTAGCAAGCTCATACTTCAAACAATTTATTTATTTATTAAAACTTTATTGCACAGAAATTGGTACAATTGACGGACTGAATGCTAGGACATTATCTACCAGTCGACCAACATTGTTAACATGAAAAACAACGGGGGACAATGTCCAAGTCGCTATATTTTGATATCAGAGAAATGAGAGAATTACGTGTCGATTACAATTATAAAATAGATATATACAGATAATACGAAATAAGAAAATATTGATAGATAACGGCCGTCCCCGGGACGGGTCGTATATTGTTTTACTACAGCGCAATCGGTTCATAACTTTTAAGAAATAAGTGTATTTTATTGTAAAAGGAGTGAGAAGAAGGCGAGATTATTTACCAAAGAGTCGTATGAAAATTAATAGACACTCAATTATACGGTGCGACTGTAGCGACTTCATTAATGTCCTTCTATTCTTATGATAATACAATAATATATATTACAAGGGATGGAAGTATATCACACCAATTAGGAGACAAACTGAAAGGTCCCGATGTTAAGGATCGCGAACAAACTAATTACATCATTATTGTCATGAACATTTACTTGTTCTTTTTTGTTCTTTTTCTACAGTCTATTAAACAGATACGTTAATATTTTATATTTTGTACCTATGTTTTATTTAAACAAGTGACTGAATTTAGGTCACATTGAGGAAAAACCCCATATAAAGTAGCGATGCCGATAAATAAATTTACAAGGTATAATATTGAGTTGATTGACACTTGACGTTAACACATTGACTACAATACAATATAACCAGATAAACTATAAAAAGACTTTCTCACTTGAAAGAGTATCTGGTCGTAGTAGAGCCCCCAGCAGTCCGCGTACACGGCCACGGACACCTCGGCGACGCCGCGCGCCCGCAGCGAGCCGCGCGCCGGCCTCAGCGCCACCAGCACGCCCGGCGCGCGCACGTCCCCGGTCCACGGGTCTGCTCGCCACCGGGCATCATTTCAGTAACAAAACTAATACGAGATCTAATCTTAGCCTACATAGATTAACGGCATACACTCCAAAAGTCACACTACAACTGATACCTTCTACCGGCGTTAGACCGTCCGTTTGCTATCCCGCGACGCGGGTCGGGACAGCGTCGAAGTGAAGGTAGCAAATGGAACAATCGAAATTGCTGTGGGTGACATCCAGTAAAACCCACAACCAGAAAACCTCTTATTTCCATGGAAAAGTCTTGCACTCGTCGCGTGCTCTCTGAGCTATAAAGCAGTGCCAGTGTTGGACAATCGCCTGCATCTCGCGGACACTAGTCGATGTAAACGTCATTTGCAGATGCAATGGGTGCACTGTTTTTTTACGAGATTAAACTTACTAACCTTTTAGACACCCGCCAGTACAGTTGTGGAACGCAGATCCTAAATAGCATTAATGTTTCTTTTTTGGTATTGGATCCACAAAACTGTCTGTCATCGGATAGGAACAATGTTAGTAACTACGGACAAGTGTTACTACAATATACGTTAGTGACGGCGGCAGTACGCGATCGAAATATAAAATTACAATAAGTCTGCTTATAAATAAATGGATTTGTATATATTTGTAGTTATAAAAGATGTCTTCATATTTATATGGAAGCAGGAAGAACGAGCTCTGTGGCAACGGTTAATATGTAATACATTACTGAGGAGAAGACACACCTTAGGACCCGTGCAAGGACAAATACTATTTTGTAAGCTCAACGTTTATTGTATTATCAACCTCAAGAATTATATTTTAACAATCTCAATTCAAACGCCGTCTTGATCGTAAACAGAATTGTTAAACACGTACCGCGGTCGGCTTCGTTATACATTTCTCTTCTTTACTTAAAAAGTTTTAGGTAATCGGTATTTGATAATGTAACTTAACCTGACTTCACATATTTATTTAAATAGACACCAAAAGTTCAAGGTAATAGTATCCTTAATTCATTAATAATGAGCGAGTTCGAAAACGTTAACAAGGACGGGGTGCCAACCTTCGGTCACCGTCCGCGCGTGCTCCCGCGGGAACCTCCGCACGGCGCCGCGCCAGCGGGCGTCTAGCCCGCACGCGTTGCGAAGGTACACGGACCGAGACCGCACTGCTCGACCACCATTGTTACACGACAAATTGTTACATTGTGAATCGACGGTATATAACATGTAGTTATAAAAATCTTACCTGTTCTAACCGGTACGTTGGTGAACTGTAGGCAGTAAGGCTCGCCGTGGTCCGGCAGCGCGGGCCTGGCACGCCCCGAGCAGGGACACGTGCGCGTCAGCGGCGGAGGCTCCTCCACTGGTATTTAAACACTAGTGCAATGCAATACAATGCAGTACAAGGCAGTGCAATGAAGTACCATGCAGGGCAATGCAGGGCAATGCAGTACAATGCAGTACCATGCAGGGCAATGCAGGTCAATGCAGTACAATGCAGTACAATGCAGTACCATGCAGGGCAATGCAGGGCAATGCAGTACAATGCAGTACAATGCAGGGCAATGCAGTACAATGCAGTACAACGCCGGACAATGCAGTACAACGCAGTACAACGCAGTACAATGCAGTACAACGCAGTTCAACGCAGTGCAATGCAGTTCAATGCAGTACAACGCAGTGGGATGCAGTACAATGCAGTACAACGTTGTCGATGCAGTGAAATGCAGTACAACGCTGTACAACGCAGTGCAATGCAGTGTGACGCAGACACTTCCGACTCTACTAATACTTAGTTCTTTAGCACACTCACCGATTTCAACGGGGAGGTGATCGTCGGAGCCGCCGCGCGGAGGGCGAGGCGCCTTCGTCGGTGCCACATAGCGCATCTCGTAGCGACACTCGCAGATATTAACTAAAACAATCACTTTCAAATGAATATATTTATCTTAACGGACCATTTATATCACTTTACGAAGTTTCTTCTCATCGTCAATGTCGTAATCGCCGTAAGTGTAGTTTATAACATAGGACTGAACCAACGAGAGTGCTGAAGCTGCCTTCTGCTTCAAACCATTATATAAATTAAGTGACGTCCAACTCGGCACTGCTGTTTTATTGCTTCATTCTTTACTTCAGACACCAGAATGGAAATGATATGTAATAACCAGTAATTCCGATTTATACTGTTTTATTTTCTCCTACAATTCTTCTATTATCACAATTTATTTCCAACCTTTTTGCCTCGCTCTTCTGCGGTCGTCTTCAGCAAACAGCTGGAAGGGGTGTAGTGGTTCTTTTGGTGGTTCTTCTGTTGACATACGCCATCCTAAATCTTGCTGTAAAAATTAAGTATTTTATTAGTTTATTCTGAGTTATATAGTAATAGTGTAATTACTGTTTTTCGTAAACTTTAAAACACTTCATGAGAATGCGCAGAGTCCACTCACTTGCATCATCTTGACGGACACGGACGTCGCGGTGCGCTCGCCTCCCCCGGTGGGGAACTCCGCGACCACCTCCACGCCCTGTGCCGCGTCACACCAACTCTTAACACTTCGTTATTTGGAACAGGTATTTTTGACTTTATTTTAATATAAAAATCGGTATTCATCAATGTATGTTGTGGTTCGGGATCACACACGGTATATACAATATATGAAGACATACTTGTCGACCAATAAAGTACCGTCCACAGTCCACACTCACAGAGACAGAGACGTCGAGGAGCAGGTACAGCGGGCGCGGTGCGTGCAGGACGCGCGCGCGCCGCACGGCCAGCCGACGGGCGGACACGCGCCTGGCCTCCAGCAGCACCTGCACTCGAACAGATATATAGCGAGATCTGGTCGCTGCGACTGAATGCTTCACAAAAAAACAGCAGACGATTATTTTCTCATACGTGAAATTGGAAATACTCGTGGGCGTACAATGTCTTTATTTGTATCCGTAGTACAGGTATAGAGATCCCGGAGTATGTATTGAGTAATTAATTACACACGAGCACAGGATCTGTCTCTAGAAGTTAAAGATTGACCTCGAGCCGTATTGACGGTATCTACATACTTTACATCGCGATCTCTTTAACTTGCGACGGCATCTTATTTAGAATCATTTGAAGAATAGTGACGCCTTCGCCTTCCTGCGTCATTGTTTTTTTAGAATGTTGCTTTTAAGCATTATTTCTTGCAAGCTACGTACCTCGACGAGGCACTGGCTCCTCGATACAACAACAATTCACCCTTAATAATAAGACAATTATTGTATTACGTCGTTTAGATTATTAATGGTGCGATACAAGCTGCGAGTCTGGAATCGGATCTCGAAGATGGATGAGTAATCTATACGAGTATAATAAGATCGTTGCAATGACAGCGGCTGATATTGACAAGTGTGTCAATATCCCGTCCGTCTCAGATGTAACAGTTGTCATTTATTAATATTATACAAATATTTCGATTCATATACGAGTCTTTTTTAATAGTCCGCATAGCGCCACGCTTACCAGGATTAGTTAAGTCTATTTAAAAGTTACAGCCTGTCATCGAACCATCCCGGCTGATCAAACATGGCGGATGAAACCACATGACTAAAAATTAAATCAACACGGTGGTTTTGGCCGCCATATTGCATTGCAATTGATTCCAAAAAACGTTTTAAATGATATATATATAAACGATGTAAGTAAAAGATGGCAAAGTAGATATACTAAATAAATGATAAACATCGTTGTAATCTGTCGTCGTACCACAACGGCCACCCGGGAGTAGCTCCCTAAGTCGAACTCCGTGGGAATGAACGTTACTTTGAGGTCGTCTTCTTGTTCTGCAAATAATAATAAAATATTTTCTTCGTCTCACAAACTATAATTAATTGTTACAGTAATAAAAGTATATATTATATATTACATGCAAATTGATTTGTGGAACTTACCTATAGCCTGTTCCCATTGCACTCGAGTGGGAATGGGGGAGACGTTGGTAACTTGAAGACAAATGCGCCTCCGATCACCCACGACGAGTGCGGCGCGGGGCAACGCCGCGCCCCTGACGCGCCCCCCGGGGCCCTCGCTGTCTCCTCTCACGCAGCATTCGCCTATAAGTCGAATGTCAAAACAATTATGATCTATGGGTATGTCAGTTGCCTATAACAAGAAACGGCTATAAGACTAAAACAACTGAACATGAATGTCTATAGCTATAACGAAAATCTTTTCAACTTACACTCCTGTGATTCGTCTTCTCCGCACGACAGTACCGCAACCGTAACGCGAGGAGCGAGCACTCTGTATGCGATTAGAGAAGCGCGCACCTGTGACCCGCTCGAGACGGCCGACCCGCCCGAGCCGCTCGAGCTACAGGAGCCGCCCGAGCCGCTCCATTGGCACCCGTCCTTCGCCGTGCGCCGCACTTGTACTAGCGTCGCCACGCAACCGTCAGTCTAGTCAAATATGTTGCCGCATATTGAAATGTCATGTAAAAACTATAAATGGTTTTGATGGTTACAAAAGAAGATAAGAATCAACTTAACAAAACCAAAACTCGAATCTTGTCTCATTAGACTTACATCTGGTGCATTGACTTGATACTTTATGGAAATCTGTTGCGTGCAATTCAAGGATCCTCGGTAAGGAGTTAACGACGAGCAAGTGCAGGCCCGACTAAAACAGACAGCGCAAGGCGGTCTGCCGACGCACGCCTTTGCCACTGCTCTCTCCCGATACCAACGATGGCAGGTCGCAGACCAGTAGATCTATAATTTTTACTTATATTAAATCATAAAATAAATGTAATTCATATGATGACACGCTCTCATAACAATATTGTCTGAAGGAAGACGCCGCCCTTTGCATACATCCGTCATATTGTTCCTAAACATCATCAAGGTACAACGTGCCGAGAACATTTAGCAATATTACAATTTACAACATTTATGTTAATTTACAGATGCGATGGCAACTCTAGTAGTGTGAACTGTTGCACAGCCGTTGATTTTCAACAAAGAAGTTATTTTTTCAAGTTGTTACTAATATGGCACATAGAATGTATAAAATTAATATAATACGCTAGTTAGACTTAACAATAGCATTTACTGCGACCCTATTGTCGTGAAGTGTAACAAGTCGAGTCAAGAATTCTTCATCATCATCATCATCAGCGATCGAGCGTCCATTGCTGGACGTAAGCCTTCCCCAATAACCTCCACCGCGATCGGTTCAAAGCGGCCCGCATCCATTGGTTTCCAGCTACTCTCTTCAGGTCGTCTGTCCACCTAGTTTGCGATCGTCCTCTACTTCGCTTGTCAGTAAGTGGTCTCCACTCAAGGACCCTTTTTCCCCATTGGCCATCACTTGAGTTGGCTATTTGCCCAGCCCATTGCCACTTCAGCTTACAAATCCGTTGGACTATGTCGGTTACTTTTGTTCGCCTGCGAATGTACCAACACTTCGATGTACCGATAGTCAATATTACACCTCTGAAGAGACGACAGTACCGCCCACGTTTCGATCGAATCAAAGGCTTTCTCATAGTCCACAAACGCCGCCACAACGCCACATAATGGCCGATTACACACCTCGGTCTTCTGTATAATCTGCCGCAGCGTATGAATGTGGTCTATGGTACTAAAACCTTTACGGAAACTGGCTTGTTCAGGAGGCTGGAAGTCATCAAACTTGCTCGTGAGACGGGTCGTGATAACCTTCGAAAACAGCTTATAAACATGGCTCAGAAGCGCGATGGGCCTGTAATTCTTCAGAGTATCTCCTTTTTTGAAGAACAGGGCCAATACACTTCTATTCCATGCTGCCGGCGTTACGCCCTCAAGCAGGACGGTTAAAGAGCTTCTGAAGAACTCTAAGTACTGGCAATCCGCCCGCATTCAGAAGCTCTGATGTGATACCGTCTTCACCTGGTGCCTTGTTGTTTTTAAGCTGTTTTAGGGCAACACTAATCTCGTGCAAGCTGATGGCTGGGATTTCATCGGAATAGTGCCGGGTAAGCTCCGCTCTTGGGTCGTCTGCTTAGCTATCAACAGGTTTAGCGACCGAGGTATGTAACTGTACATAGAACCTCTCGACCGCCCTCAAAATGTCGGCCCTACACGACACTGTGCTTCCATCCCCCAATTTCAACTTCGATAACCGGTTTTGACCAATTGACAAGTCTCGCGCAAACACTTTGGAGTCTTAGTTCCGCTCTATCTTATCTTTATCGGTTAGTACTGAAAATACGGATGTCGTGTCGCAGAGATTTCCGTATGCGTCTGTTGAGCTGCCTATAAGTCTCGGTATCATTGAGGGACTGAAGCGCCAACGAGCGTCGTTCCGCCATAAGTTTGAGGATTTCGTCGGCTAGTTTATGGGGTCTATTCTTAATGCGGAGTCTGCAGAATTTCCTTCCTTCTGTATGGACAGTTTCTACCAACCTGTTGTTAATTTGGTCCACGGATACGCAATTATCTAGGCAAGCGAAGCGGTTCGATAATTCGAGTTGAAAGCTTTCGAGGTCTTGAATATGAGCTTTAGATGGACGGAGCGTAGACTTGAGTTTTTGTAGTATGTAAGGCCCAACTAATGTCCTCATACTACTTCATCATCTGGGTGTGCGGAGGTCGGTGCGTAGACCTGTATGACCTTCGACGAGTATTTTTTAGAAACTCTGAGTATAAGGTACGCGACCCTACTCGACACACTTTCAACGACCACAATGTTGTTTATGTTGGCTTGTGGACCATAAACCCGACACCTCCTTGGGACTGTTGGTCGCCCTCCTGGTAGTATAGTAGGTTACCGGATTATCGTGTCTTCCTCCTCTCTACGGACTTCAGATAACCCTCATATATCCCAGCGTAACCTACTCATCTCTTCTTCCAGCTCAGCAATCCTATCGTCAGTCCGCAAAGTGCGGGCATTGTGTCTTACCAGGGCCAGGTGTCGTTTGGGGTGGTAGCCCGATCCCATCCGGAGATTCTTAGCACCCACTGTCCCACCATAACCGCGACCGCTACCGAAGCCGGGAACAGTGGGACTGCCGGGTACTGGAGGCCTGGTCCTGTTTGTGTCTGTCATGTTTTAAAGAGGAGAATTTGCCATACTCGCCACGCTTGGCAGACGGGTTGGCGAGCGCAGTGCGCAGCTCCTTACACCGGTGGTGCTGCTGCCCGTCACCAGTCTATATTACTTCGAGCTGCACTGATTGTAAAGGATATACCGCCATCGTTCGGTTGGAGGAGAATGGAATGGGGGTAGGTATATTCAAGGGAAAAGATGGGATAGATAGGAAAGGAGAGGGGATATTGCTTACACGGATAGACAAGGGATTGTAATGCCGATGGCCGATGCCGGAAAGTCAGAGTCCTCTACCTCAAAAATCCTTGTACACTTTAAATAACTGATTTTAATATAACATTATTAGTCTTTTCTTAATTTCAACTACGATTATTCCACTCACGGAACGCAGAGACTCTTTGCCATCACCATTAACGTAACATAACGTAACGTAACATAACGTAACATAACGTAAGGTTGCTGCAGCGAATCCCTACCAGTACCACGGGTGAACTCGATAACTCTATCAAACTCGATGGACCAATGGACAATGCTAAATACCAAACACCGAACATGGTATTCGGTGCTATATTTATATTTGATGAAATTAAATCATTCAACATTCGCTAATCACTTCTTATTATATTTTGTTCACTAAAATAACGCCATTACCGATAATTCGTGGGATAATAGTGGGATCGTTCTTCGATGTTATTTCAGAACTACAAATTAATGACTTCTTTAATTTTGTGAAGACTCATACTATTCAATTCTAATGCATCCATTAAATCAATCTAACTAGGATACCTTCAATAATATTGGTATGAAATCAGGTTTTAAACATTTCTCTTAACCTTTTTCGTTTTCTGTCACTCAGCGGACACACTCGAAATGTCTTCTGTTTTACTAATGTCTTTGCGATTGGAAAAAAAGGTCGTTTAAAATAAATAATAATAACATAAACTAAAGTTAAAGTAAATGGAGTGATATACTTTAAGTCGGGCGAAAATAACTCAAACAATTACACTTATCACCTCCAAGGAGCCTTTGCGGAAACTAACAAAAATAGTAATAGGCGGGGCTAGGGATGGGATCTAAGACCGATTAATCGATAAATTTTAATTAAGATTTTTAGTCAAAAAAAAGATTTTCTTTCTATTACTTTTTGTTAATAGCTCGAACGTGTAGCTCCATCTTAAGAATTAAAATGTTCGATTATTTTAATATTTTTATTTGAATAGGAATGTAACCGTACTGTTGAAAGTCTTCACATTATTTACATTTATCAACTGCTGTATTCGACATGTGTTGAGTTAGTTAAGAAACAACATAACATATGAAATAATAAAATGTTTTCCTTGTAATTTTATAAGTAAATAAACAAATAATACTAATTTGATTATTAAAAATTTGTTGATTCAATACTGTCTTCTTCCTCTGAAGATCAAAGTGGTAAAATATCGTTTAACTTAACGAATCGTATCACTTTTCACTATCGGAATACAACGCCGGCGCCCGCAGGGGGCGGATCCTTTGACTATTAATATTTAATATTAGTAGTAATAAATTGTCAATAGTGGGCCGACGCTATTCATTAACTTATTATCACGCCGATACAACAACGAATTGGAATAGAAACAAAGCTACCCATTCCTATCTCTTTTACACTTATTACATTTTAAATTGTAGTTATTGCGAATATTTCACATTAATTTTAAATATTTATTATAACGACTATACTTTGTCCATTATATTATTAGTCTTTTGACAGCTCGACGATTGACATGTGTAGTGATGTCCTTAAGATTCTCGAATGCGATGCCATTCCGATTATAGTACTATCATTAATCGAAATACGTACCTACGTAGCCTGCCTACGTAAACGTAATAACTGGTAAAGAAATTTACAATTTGATTTAATGTTGTCTTGTAGACCCGTGTGACTGCGTCTGTATGTATTACCATCATATCGTGATGTTGCCTTTGATAATATGCGAGTATGTACAGAAGAGCTAATCATTAATCTTACACAAGACTCCGCATCGGACGAATCTAGAATAAATTGTTATTCTGACGACTCGTGTTAATAAAATAAATTTAATTAATTAATTAATTGAATTGTTTTATTTGTAAATATAAAACTTTATATAATGATATTATATAAAGTTTATATGTCTTTACATTTAAATAACATATTAATTACACCTTATTTAACATTATAGAAGAGGTTTTCTTTAGAAGATATAATACTCGTAGCATTGTTTTTACCGATCATTTGTAATCGGTGGCACAATCGTAGTAATCATTATGTGTGGCACATCACTAAGCGGGCGGTACCCTTCCATGAAGTAGAATATTATTTGTATGATATTTATTTGTATGATTATTTGTATGATCAACGTAAACAATACAAAACTTCATGGGCGTGAGCTGTCATAGACTAATATAACGTTCAAGGTATAATTTTGTGAATGTTACATCTTCGCGGCGGTGGACTGTGACTGTGTGTGTGTGTGTGTGTGTGTGCTTTAATATTTCATTGTCATTGATCAGTAGAAAAGTATAAAGCCAAGGTCGAGCAGGACCTACTCATAACAGACTACTCGTATGGTCCGTTATTTTTAATAAAGAAATCATTATGCATTTATGTAATATTGATTTATTCGTTTATGACGTCACAGCAGATGAAACGCGCTCTTTAGTTTCTATTGCGATGAATGTCATTATATTTATAATTAATTTATTCTACACTTAGTGACTCATTGTGAAATGTAAAAATAATATGTGGCGAAGGTCTTTTTAATATATAGTATTGCGCTTGTATTGATACTATAAAATATTAAACACGACATTTGTACGGTGCAACTCCGCACATTTCGCCAAATCAGCTTTTTAATTGTTTCGCTATTTATCATAATTGACATACTTTTTCAGTTCGCAATAAGCAAGCATCGCGCGCGTTCTCTCTATCATTTCTACCATTATTTTATAACCAGAATAAATCAAATATTATCAACCAAATCAATTATCATTTTCCATCATTAAAGACTATGAAAACCCCATACAATATACAAATAAATGTATATTGTCAAGCGTACATAGGTAGAGCATTAGTTCACAGCGTCTTTGTACCCGTTAATACTGGGTGTACCAAGCATTTAATATGGTCTTCAGTACGCCTCTTTGAGCTCGTTCTGGCAGTAACGTGGTAAAACCAACTCCGCCCCGTCTAACAGTGCCATACGGTAATATACTTTGGATAAGAACATAATATAAAGGTAAAGCAAGGTTTTGAAGTCATAGCATTTCCTAAGACTTCTGAAAACCGACGTTAGTTTTCTATCGCGGCAGGTTAGTTTTGTTACAGGTTAAACGACTTACAGAGCTGAACCAACTCTCCACTCGTAAAGTACGGGTGGAGACCCTAGTTGGGACGATGAGAGCACCACATTTTGTAGTGCATTCTCACACCGACTGCAAGAGGACCTCAGAAGCGGTTACAAATACAGCCTTTATCTTCACATATTGTCCAAATTCATTCCACGTATAGCGACTGCTTCTACCCTTGAAAATAACAGACTAACCGGAACATTATCAGTATCTTAGACAAATCCAGGACCATTCCTATAACTTATGTTTACTATCAAGGTATACAGCTATGGCTACCGTGACTAGTGGAGGTGCAGCTTCAAACCAAATTAATTGATTGAATGAAATAACTTTGTTTGTATCTAAAAATTACATAAGGCGGATATTTAATAGCCTTTCAAGAATATTTTAAATTACTATATTAGCCTGTAATTTTCGATAGTGTTTCTATTTATCTGATGCTCTGGAGGTGGTGTGTATGTATATGTGAGTATAGATATCATATATCGCATCAATCTTGTATGTTAATATCATTTAAACATCTAAAAAGAATTTAAATAAATATTTAAAAATTACAAACAAGAACTAAACACCAACATGAAAACGACGGAGAAAAGACCACTCACGAACCCGAGTGAGACAGCGCTGTTCTACTCGAGTGTCGGAGTCGACACACCTTCTTTATTACGAAGGAAAATCTTTCCATTGGAAGTCCACCTTGTGGTCTTTTTCAAAATCGAACCGCAACATAGGTAAATATTTCAAAATACTCGAAATAGATAATAATAATTATATAGTTTAACATTTTTCTATGCTTTTAATATCATCTTTAAATGTCTAAAGTGCTTGCGGTATGCCGCATGCAAATGGAGTTAATTTTTAAGAATCCCGCCCACCGCCAGAGGATATAAATATAAATGGTTCTAGACGCTAAGATTCGATGGCAAAGCGCTCAAGCGACATGTAAGAGTTGGGGAATTTCCAAGACTTCCGGAATCTCCAAGGTGTAATCGATAAGTTTGATCAATTTACCTAGTTGTGGATAAGAATAAGCACTTCAAGCTACTGCTCAGATCAAACTAAATCTTTAATAGCATCCGTCAGCCTTTAAAGTCCTGTATCTGATTAAACCTTTTCGATGATTTGGTCGCAATGTGCCTACAATACCTTATATATGAAACACTTTGTATATGAAACAGGCTTTTGTTGAAACGTCGATACAAGGAATTAGTTACTAAAACTTAATAGGCGTGGCATTTACAAGTTATTTACATGCTGATAAGTATCGTTGCTAGCGATGAGTGTTGCGGCGACCGGCGCGCCGGGCGGCAGCACCCCCAGCCACACGCGAGCCTGGCGCAGGGCGAGGGCGCGCTGGCTCGACCAACTTTGCAGACTTGACGACGCCGAGCACTCCGCTTTCTCAGATATAAGTCTGCATTAAAAGTAAGAAAAACTGATCGATGTAAATTGTATTGGATCGGAGAACCATCCGGATGCCCTCCCTTCCCCTTTTCCCCCTACTCATCTCCATTCCTCTTAACTACATAACTAATATAACATAGTATTATATTTCTTAATCGTACCGTATATAAGAAGTCTCGGGAAACTCATTGGATAATTGTTTTAAGGGCAATGTAACAGTTGTAAAAGATGGCTGCCCTGTAAACAGTTGTAGAGGAGCTGGAGCTGGAGTCTTCATCTCCCAAAGCGCTTGAACACTCGTCACTCCGCATAACTGAGTCGCTCGTAGTGTAACAATAACTGATTTCACCCTAAATAATTATTTTTTATTTAATATTTGATATGAATTATGAAAAGTACGTTATTTAACCTATTACCTTCGAGAATAAGGCACAAGTATTAAGGGAGGATCAAGAACAAATCTTATTGGAACAACCTCCCACCACACTTCCATTTCAGAACACACTACTTCACACACTTCGCGTGTCAATCGCTGTAATTAATATTGTTGAGAACCATGACGCTGAGAACTACTTATTTCAATTGTCACATTGAGCTAGTACCGTACCGGAGATATTCCTGGAATGGCCTCTTCTTCGACTACACTTACATTAATAATCATGGGGTCGTAATCTGCCGGAAAACTCTCCTTCGGAATATCAGTTAGAACCAACCTTTTAATAAAAAAATATTATTCAAAGGCAAGAAATACCTATTAATTTCTTGTCATTGTAATTTGAGATTGAAGGTTAAGTGGAAAAATTTTAAATGTAATCAAAGTAAATATTACATAAGCACGGCCCTGCGGACGCCGAGCGCCTCGGCCACGTCCGGCACGCGCACGTTCAGGACGACGTCCTGGCGCGGAGCGAGGCGACCCCGCACCTGCTCAACGCGCACTGCCAGAGAAGCTTCATCCCCAGTCACCCTATTGTTTTCCTGGTATAAAATTAAATTCAACTTTATTTATTTTAATTATATATTGCAGTTATGAAACCTCGAGCACCATTGACACGTAGTGCAATAGTGTAGAAGAACTAACAAGAAACTTCTAACTTATATAACTTATTATAAATTTACATTTTTGGCAGTGTTGACTCATGAGTTAACTGCTTGAAAGGCTAAGGCTCGTGATTAATATCCACCTCCACAAAAAGTCGTCTCCGTGACTCCAGTGAGCGAAGAGCACCACAGTGACAATGTTGTTTGTCAAAAAGCATTACAATAAAGACTATGTTTAAATAAAAATATTAGTTTATTAGATACAATTTAATTTCAATCGGTAATTTCCGGGGCTTTGCAGCAAATAATGCGTCCTGAACTCTATATCCCAGGCTAGTAGAAAATCGTCGAAAGTAGATGACAAATTGAAGTGACTTCCGCCGCAGTGTTCAGTTGTGTCAGTGTCACTGCGGCGGAAAGAGTTTGAGACGTGGGGTTCGATTAAAATGTAACCAATAATCGAGAGTTCAAATCCTAAAATAGTTTTATGTCAATTTGTATTGAATATGTGCAAGGACTATTGGGACTCTTATTTGTTATTGTATAGACTCGTGCTAACGATAGCAAATATATCTTTTTTTCAAAAAATTTCGTTGTTTATCAAATTACAAGTAGAAACCATTGACACCATAGTACAGTGAATCTTTAAGAACATTTACCGTGAATATTGGCAGAGTTAATTTTTTTATGGTTGAGTTAACTTTCCTTGTCTGATTGAATGTTTAAGATGCTCAGTTTGGCTTTAGATTTATTTTTTTCCATAGTGAGTGCAATTTCTTGAATGAAGAAGTTAATTATATGTTGCTTTGGGAGAGGCAGTCGTTTCTAGTAGATTGATGCGATATTTCTAAATTAGTGCTTCCATCCATCTAAACTACTGCCCTTACCTCTTCATGGTAGCACACCCAGCATACATCCAGCATACATCCAGCTTACATACGCATAGATAATAATTATGCCGTCTAGGAAAAAGATTCAAACAATAATTTGAAAATGTTTGAATGTTTGATAAAGTTGATTTAATTTTTGTGTCCCACTCACCGCATGAAGGCACTAGATGAACTGTTGCTAAACTACTATATTAATATAAAATTATTTAAATATTATACCTTTGCGAAGACGTACCTCTCACTGCGTCAGTTCTACTGGATATTTTTCCATATAATTTTATATTACGTCAAAATGTCAACATAGTCAAACTTGCCCGTCGGAATGGTTAAGCCGCCAATAAAGATTGTAATGGCCAGAAAGTGCTCGTAAAAATGGTTTTCAATCAAAATTAAAATAACTGTTTCGAAAGCTTAAAGCTTATATTATATTTTAATATTTTTTCAGTTAAATTTTATGTCCGAAAATATAAATTTACTTTTATGTTATGTTTTAAATTCTTTTAAAAATCCAATGTACCGACACTTTTTCAGTTAAATACAATTGTAATATTAACAGAACTTGAATGGAATTCTAATATTAAACCTGTGGCGTTTCCTTCAACTTGGCAGCCAGAGCTCCGGGACAAAGGTCATCACCGCGGTCCTCGCTCTCCCGAGAATCATTCGATAGTTTCCAACACGAACAAACACCCCACGGCCTGACGCTCCAGTAGTAATTATAAGATACTGGGCTATGAAAACAAACGAGTTCATATTTGTAATCACTTATTTTTATTAAGTATAGTATGTAAGCATCTATTTATCATTTCTACTATAACTATAAGCAACGACAAGATTGAAAGATTCTGAAAATATTGAAAACGAAAATTAACCTGTGGTTAACGACGGTCACGGCGGCAGAGAGGGAACACTTTGGAAAAGTGGTGCCGAGGTGTAGATAGTACTCACAGGCGGGGTCATCTTCGCTGCAGACGTCGTAGTCTTTGTCGTGTGCCTGTTTGTTATACATTCACTTTTTAACTTCAAGAGCTTTTTAACCATCCTAGCTTATTTAATAAAAAAAAATAAAGTGTTTTAATGTCTATTTTACAAACAACCCAAGATAATAAAATAATGATTTTTTTACCTGCAAAGTTATATGTTTAGTGCTAAATAACAAAGCATCAGCAACAAGATGTAGTGGTCGCACAATACCCGTGGAGCATAATATTTTCAATATTGCAGTGTGAAGACCGGGGCTTTTAGCGCGGCAGAGGGCAAAGCCTCGGATCGTGCCCCCACCAGACCATGTCACTGGTGATACAAAGAAGCAGTCCGCTAGCACACCGTAAGTTCGAATCTCCTCTATCGAATTGATTGCTACCTGTAATTGTTCTATCTGTAGTAAAATGTAGGTTTAAAAAGCATTTGTGTTTAGACCTTTAATGTTAGCGAACTACCTCAACAGAATATTCCAGCCATGCATCCTCTGAAAGTAGAAAAAAGGTAGCATGGTGTTCCCCGCTTCGCAGCACGAGTAGCGAATGATGCAAGTCACCGAGCAGCCGCGCTCCCATGTCTAAGACATCTTGTACACTGATAATATAGTCAGGTGACGAAAGTCTAGGTTTTATGGTCGAAACTATTACTGTAAAAAGGAAAAAGAAAAATATTAGAATGCTTTGCTCAAAGTGTTATCTCGATAAAGAGGTAAACGTCACACACTGTCGAGTACTGGCGGAACCATGTAACACTCAATTGGAATGTAGAGTGTCTGTCCGGAGGAAACTCGGACTAGAAGTTTGTCACACAGTATTCGAACATCGTGAGGTCGGAAATGGATCTTTAACTCCGCAGCAGACCCCGAAGTGACGACCAGTCGGGAGCACAGTTGGACGTCCAATTCGCGATGTTTTAGGGGTCGGATGGAAAGACGCATTTCAAATTTTGAAACATTTATTAATCTTAATGATTGCTACAACAATATTTATAATCATTAAAATCTATAGCCATAAGTTTAGAAAATTTATTTATTTTAACTTTACCGTATAGAGCTGTCCGATTTTAAAATTAATGAATTGTAATTGGGGAGGAATACAAATTATGTAATCTGGCGAAGCAGTATTTGAAGGAGATAGAAGTGAAGGTGCAGGCAACGCGGGTGCTACTTCTCCCCAACTGAAATCATTCAAAAACATTTAATAAATATTTTATTATTTTAACACATACATATTATTATTACTTTATCATTGCTAATAATAAACAGATTTTAATTATGAAATAAAAACCTGATCGACTGCACAGACATCTCATCACCTAGCCGCAGGGTGGCTTGAGCGTTTATTTTAGAACCTGTGATTTTAAGTGGCGAAATAGTCCCAGAACTATGAAGTGTATTTTTTATCCACAGACTTTCATCACCTACGTGTATTTAAATTTGAATATGATTTCTTTTAAATAACTGGAATCTACTTTAGTTTAATTGCATTATTATATTGTGGTGTTCTATAAAAAATCTCACGAGTAGCGTCCTGTAGTAAGGTTGGTTTCAAATCCCTCCTCTCTAGGAGTCCAAGATCTTCCTTCCATTTACTTTGATTTTCATACACCGAGATAGACTGCAGTTTATATATATTTGGAAGAGTGTCTTTTGCAAGACGTTTGGCGTATTCTCGTTGCAACTTTTCTTCACAATTATTTAATTTTGCAGATTGCAAAGATACGCATTTCATCTATAACATTCAGTCCAAAGAGATTAACCGGCGAAAGATTTACATTTCATATAATAAGTACAATAACAACAGAAATTCTACAATAAAACGTAACCTAAGTTAATAACCTAGATACCCATGGATCAGGTTGTACTGCAGCAACGTCGGGTACTCCAGCTTCGGGAGATGCTCCATCGAGCGGAGGCAAATAACTTGATTCACGAAACACTTCTTGGAGAACTGATCTCACGTCACCACACAGCGCACCCCTGACATTTAACCGTTAAGTTAAATATATTTTAAATATAAACAACTATAGATACAAAATATACATATTACGGATGCACCATGAAGCACAGATTTGCTGTGCAATTAATATGTGTTAAATAAAATGCTAGAGGTAAGTAGATTTTACTTCCAATAGTTTATAAAATGTTTACTTGATTATTATTTCTCAAAATTCAATTATGTGAAAAATATGATTCTGAGTAAGAATAGTATATTTGTCCATACTTAGTGTTTTTACAATAGTTGATCACACTTACTTGTCCGGTAAAAGAGGCAAGTTATGGGCCATGTGTGTTATAAAAGTATATATATAATATATAATACAAATTGACAAACAGTATTAACAATTATTACTCAGATCTAATAAAACTTTTGAATGTATGATATTTCATGAAGCGTTAAACCTATATCAAATTAATGTTCATTTGACGTCCTCTTGTCATATAAATTATCTTTTTATTATCTTTTTATTATGTGTTTCAGTTCGGCCATCATTTTTTTATTGTTTGAATTTAACAAATTATATTAATATGACTACATGTATATTTAAGAAAACACTAAATTAATTATGAAGCGATAATATAATGACAAAAATATTCATGAAGAAATCTGTTATAAATGCAAGTATATTAATGACTATAAGAAAATTCGTGAATTGATGTTTTTAGTGGGTGGACGTGGTGGGACGACGTGTTTTATTGTTTTGTAAAACGCAAGTAAGTGGAGTAAGTATAAAGGCAGAGCCAAGTTAATCAAACCGTGAACCGCGATACCTTTCATAATTAATAACAATGAATAATTCAACAAAAACAGAAGAATTAAAAGGAATTAATAATTTAAACAAAGCTAATACTCGTTAAATGCCGGCGTCACCGGCGTCACCGGCGTCACCGGCGTCACCGGCTTATCGACGAGCCTCAGCGGCGTACAGCTACAGCTATGTGGAATATTTTAAAGATAGACAACTGGAAGTAACAATTAATATTGGCGTTAAATAATATATCAAGCATTGTATTATATTATATATTTATTAATAAAATTTTAAAAGAGAAACCGCAAAACAGTTTATTGTTATATTTCAGTTATTTCTTTTAATTTGATGTAGTATTTGTTATTAAAATAAAGAGTTCAAATTAAGTTCAAAGGTTTTACAACAGAGAAACCTTAGTTTTAATAAGTATAGCGCGCACTCTGCGTGCACCCTGCGTGCACCCTGCGTGCACCCTGCGTGCGAGCGAGACGAAGGAGCCACCTGGGTGTAGTGATTAGTAGGTGATGATAAAATTAAACACACAATTAATTAAACTTACAAAAGGTGCTGCTGTTGTTAGGTTATAGCTTTTTAGACTATTATGACTCGATCGCTCCAAAGAATACGTTGCAGTTCTGTATTTCCTTCAGTTATGCATATTTTATAATTAAATAACAGATTAGAGACAGTTAGATTTGGTGATAAGACAAGTCCGAGGATAGCATATAGTATAGTTTAGTGATTTTATCCTTTCGCCGTAGCATCGTAAGCAACATGTACTTTGTCATGTCTCGGTCTCTGCATGTGACGGCTGGCGACACTGATTTATTATCAGACTTTTATCTAGTCTATTTAATATTTTCATATGAATAATTCGTTTTTATAACATAGCTACACTTTAGTTTATTTCTTTGCATATTTAAATAATTTTTAGTTATTTTATTATTATCTACATTGTTATTAGTAGACCATTATAACTAACGACCGGCTTGCTGTCTATTGTTCTCGCTGGGAGCGGGCGCACATCTGTCGACCGACTGTCCGTCGATTGTGTCGCCGGTGTCTCCACCGGCTACGGTTCCTGCGCAAGCTCCTACGGGCTGTCAGTCAGCTATCAACTGGTATTCCCTTTTATTCACTTGACTACGTTTACTGATTAGTTTATTGTATCTCATCTACCTGTTTCTATTGTTCTTCCACTCACTCCTTCTAGTAATTCTAATTTTTGTGTGTTTGTGCAAAATAAGCAATATCCAAGGAAATAACTGCGTTTCGCTGGACTATTTCTACCTACCTCACAACCTAAGGAAGGGCACAACACAACACAACAACAACAACAACAACAACAACAACAACTACACCTCGATTACTATTGTATGTGCCAATTTCAGGTTCACGTCAATTTTACATTGGATTACAGCCTGCTGCTTAATATCGCCACACACATTTAATGTTTATTTAAAGTTATTGTTGGTTTTCAAAGACGAGTGCTTTGTTTATCTTCCGCTGTCTTCTCACGTAGTTATTTCTTTGAGTATCAGTCTTCTTCAGTTAATTTTTTTTTGTTTTGTTAGAAGATTCTATCTTTAGTTTCCCAAAACTTCCTTAAAATGTCACTGTCTTTATTACATTAGAGGACATTGAACAGTGTTATTATTTTAATAATATTTAGTTTACATTACACTAATAATATACCTTACCTTAACAGTAACTTGGAACATCAACTCACAGTTTGAACGCATTGGCATTGGCATTGGCACGCAGTGACATTACATCCGATACGTGAAAGTTTGTAAAGTCACTTAGAAATTGACTGCAATCTGTCTGATTCAAAAATGGAAGTGAATATTTTCAAGCAAAGGCATACGTGAGTTTAATTTGTTTGAATACAGTGACAATACTTAATACTTATTGTCTTTGTCTTATGCTAACGTAATGTCTATCTTTTTTAATATGTAATGAAAACCTGCAAATCGTCATGGCATAGTAGTTATTGAAACTGTTAGCGGATGTCACTGTTGCTAATTGATAAATTGTAATCAACCACCACTTCCTGATCCTGATCCACGTATATCAAATAGATGGAGACAAATAGATTGTTGTGTAACTTATCTATAACATTACATTCAACTCTATTCAACATACTGTTACCTTACCACTGTGCGTGTGTGTGTGTGTGTGTGTGTGTGTGTGTGTGTAACCCTTAAATAAAGTAACGTGTAATAGGGTGGGCAGCCTCATCAAGGATACTAGTCGACGACGTTCCATTGTCATCAAGCCGAGGAGCCCCCGCTATCGTGATGAGTTTGTCAGCCGTAACCGATTACAACGAATTCAACCCTAATAAGAAATTATTTACTTATTACTTGTATTTGGGGGCAACAATGTTCTTGTATATATAATTTTAAATCTTCTAAAGTAATTATTTGAGTTCGTCTATACCTCCCAGCTATAGCAGCTATACTCGAAGCAGCGAAATTTTTTACGATGGCGCGACCTCTTCAGCAATAATCGTTATATTTTAGTCAAATTACATAAAACCCTAATGTACTATACATACATATACCTAAACCTTCCTCAGGAATTGCAATCTTTTACATACAGACAGACAACTTTTAAGGATTTGTTTTATAATAGGTTTGGGAGCTAACCCTCTCCTAAAGTATATAGAAAAACCTTTTCCTATTGAATAATTTTATTTAAAATCTGCACATTCTATGTGCAAAATTGAACTGTACAAAATAATAGCGAACGATGGACTTCCGCATACGATCTACGACGTCACTATTACGTCATCGTCTGCAAAGATTATAAATACGAGTATAGGTGGCGGGCGCAGCAGGGCGAGCTTCTGCGGCGCGCGGCGGTCGCGCGCTGTAGACGCATCTCGCGCTCTAACATCGTAAGCGACTCGCGATGTTTCAATGGTAATACTTATATTAAATATTCTTTTGAAGCTCAAACTGTTATTTTCGTAACAAATAACGCTGCAGCTAGACATACATATGTAGATTATTATAGTTTATGGATCTAGTCCAAATAAATTAACAAAATATCCGAGGATTAAAAACCAAGACTTACAATTTGCTATAATTGCCAATTCTTATGACGCCAGTGTGAGACATGGCTTAGAGACTTCGGACATGGCTCAGAACTTTTGATACAGCTGTCCAAATGAGAAAAGAAAAAAAAAGAAAAAAACTACTAGATATCGATTTCGCAACTGATTTTGGTGTTTGTGAAATGAATTTGCAAATAAATCGTAGCCACACTATAACTGCCTAGATGTGAATGAACTTTGATTAGTTGTTTTACACCACTTCTTAAATCTCATCTCAATTCATTCAATTCAATTCATGTCTGACTAATGGTGGTTCTCGAAATCACTTACTAATGCAATACGGTAAAAATACATACTCGTATATCATAATACCTGTATAGGTTACCAAAAACCTCGTGATTTGGACAGTTTTTTTGTTGCTTCGTTACAGAACAAGTACTCATTTGATAAAATGGATCCTATATCGCTAGAATTGAAAACAATTCCAAATCAAATATAAAATTTATTTAAATATTCACTAAATACAAAATATGTACTAACGAGCCTGCACAGTATTCTATAATGACGTACTAGCAAATTGTAGAATTGTTTGCGGAATATTTTGCTTCACTATAACTCATATGGATTTACAACATATGTTGGTACATATTTTCCGTGATCAACATCGAGCATCTGACAGTGGTCTGTAATCTGTCATCGAGACCGGTTGTAACCTACGTGCGCTAGTGAATTATTTTTCTACGAGTGCATTTTTTCCATTTCTACCCTCATTGTGGAAAGTGTCTAATGATGGAATCAGACTTTTTGTTTTTTCAATAAGTGACAACATTGCAACTTTCCAATTGTTTCTGACTACAGGAACAAAATGAACTCCCAAACGTTAGTCAATAATCCCAGTTACGCTACAGTGACACAAAATACCATGTTCCCTAAAAAGGACCAAGCAATTATCATCGATGCTTTAGAAAACCTACAAATCAAAGACTATGCTCAAGCTCTAGGAAGAATAATCGACCCATCCCAAATCCGTTTTTTGTCAAGAATATCCAACAATAGAATTTGCATCTACGTTTCATCAAAGGTAATCGCTGATGAGATCATTGACAAAATAAAATATGTCACAATTAAAAATCAAAAACTACCCATCCGACCGCTGATCAGCAGAAACAAACGAATCATCATATCCAATGTGTGTCCCATTATACCGCACATCGAAATTGAAAAGAAACTATTAGAAATGAATATCACGCCACAGTCACCCATCTCCTTCCTGCGTGCTGGCTTCAATGAAACGGGCTACAACCACATTCTAAGTTTTCGAAGACAAGTTTTTGTTACTCCTGAAGATTTCACCCGACTTCCAGATAAAATATCTATGGATTTTGAAGAAACAAATTACTGGATCTATTTCTCGTCAGACACAATGACTTGTTTCATTTGCAAAAAAGACGGTCACGTAGCCTCTAAATGCCCGGAAAATATCAACGACACGTATCTTCTTAACCGAAAAACACTGGACACTACGGAGACACCAATTTTCAAGCGTCCACACCCACCCACTGCGTCTTCAACTACAACTGATTTCATGGAGTCCGTAACAACAAAAGAAAATAGCAACGAAAACAGTGACGAGGACTCTGATGATAAGTCTTCCCAGTCCAGCTTAGACGAAGCTTACAAACCCAAGAGTGGAAAGAAACTCAAAAGAACACATCACGATCTGGCATCAATCGACTGGGACCACGTGGAAAACATTACAACTATCTCCGGTAAAACGTACCCACTATCCGGAAAACAAGTTAAAGAGTATCTCACACACACATATGGAGTTAAGGACATATCAGAAATCACTTACAATTACACACAAGAAATTGGTGCCTTGATTGAAATGTTTAATGACTTAATACCGATCATCTCATATCGCAGTGTTAAAAACAGACTCTCACGTATTGTAGGTAAACTAAAGCTCTTATCTCGTAAGCAAAATTCTAAATAAATAAGTCACTTTTAGGTAAGTACTACTCTATTTGTTGTGGGATTTAATGGTCTTGACTATAGGATTTAAACTTAATATTATTCAATGGAACTGCCAAAGTTTGGTACCAAAATTAAGTGAATTGGATTCATACCTACATAATGAAAAAATACATATATGCGTTCTTTCTGAAACTTGGCTACAATGCGAACACCAAATTAATTTTAACGATTACTTTGTCTTTAGAAAAGATCGAGCAGATGGATATGCAGGCCTAGCTATTCTGGTTCATCAATCTATAAATTGCCGACTTAAAACTCTCCCAAGTAATTATAATAATATTGACGTTTTGTGCCTTGAAATACTTAATAGTAAAAAACTTCAATATATCATAGGGGTCTATTCTCCCAAAAATGTCACAGTGAACGTAGGGCACTACCAGGAGCTTTTCAGCTACTTTTCTGAGAAAACTCTAATAGTCGGAGACTTCAATGCGCATCACACGGCTTGGTCATACACAACTGACACACGGGGTAGAATTTTATCGGACATTAGCATAAATCGTAATTACGTATTTCTTAACAATGGAGACTTTACCCGTAGCGCTAAGCTTAATGATAGTATAATATGCACATCACCTGATATATCTTTTTGTAGTGCCGATCTCTCACTCGACTTTGATTGGAACGTCACTAACGAATCTCTTGGCAGTGATCACCTCATTATTTGTATTAAAACGTTAGACAATACTCAAAATAGCCCCGAATTAAGAAGGAACGTCAAAAAGGCCAATTGGATAGAGTACACACAACACATAGAATCTGCATGTGAGGCAGTAGATTACGGAAATGATGTACAAAGTAACTACGATAAACTCATAGAGGTAATTGAGGAAAGTGCTAGCAAAAATATCCCTTATATTAAAACCGGTTTTAACCCTAACAAATTCAAACCAAAACCATGGTGGAATCCTGATTTATCGAAGGCAGTAGCTGAGAGACGATTATCTCTTAAGAACTTTAGAAAATTACGCACGGTCGAAAACTATTTAATTTATAGAGAAAAAGTAGTTATTGCTCGAAAATTGATAAAACTTGCTAAAAGGAATTCTTGGCAAAAGTTTTGTGACAGCATAGACTGCAACATGCCCAGTTGTGAGGTCTGGAGGAAACTTAGATGGCTTAAAGGTTACCGAAATCCTAAACATTATTTACCAGAAAGTACCGCAGTCTCCTTTGTAACAGAACTCACTCCTGACAGTGTTTCCTTCCAACCCCTACCTTCCAATATTGATGGTTCCAACCCTTTGTTTTTCACATTTTCAGAACTTCTTCTGGCTCTTAAAAGAGTAGATACTTCGGCTGGTTTAGATACTATTACTTATTCTATGATTAGTCATTTACCAGATAACGCAAAAAAATATCTCCTGCACATATTTAATACAATTTATAAAAAAGGCGAGATACCAGACCAGTGGCGTAGGATCAAACTTATTGCCATACCTAAAAGAAACACTGATAAGTATCGTCCTATCTCACTCGTCAACTGCCTTTGTAAAACCTTTAATTTAATGATTACTCGTCGTCTTGACCATCATTTCGAAAGCAACAAATTATTTAATGGTAGCACGTTGGGTTTCCGCCGTGGACTTTCTTGTCAAGACAATCTTAACAGGTTTATTGTAGACACAGAGATTGCTTTTATACAGAAGAAATACGTTTTGTGCGCGTATGTAGACATAAGTAACGCTTATAATGATTTGGCAATCGAACCTCTTATTACCTCTTTACTTGAATTTAGGGTCGATCCGCTCATATGTAGATCCATTAGGGAATTTTTAAAAGAAAGAATTCTGATATATAGACTACGGGATGGTACAGAAATAACAAGAATAAGCCGACAAGGTTTAGCTCAAGGTGACCCAATGTCACCCATTTTATTCAATATAGTCACAATTAAATTATGCAACACACTTGTTAAGACCGTCAAGGTCTCACAATATGCCGATGACTTCGCTTTTTACTGTATTAATCAAAGTATTAATTCTTGTGCTAGTGCCATTCAATCAAGTCTTAACATCTTAATAACAATGTTACAGGAAATAGGATTAGAAATATCTCTCCCTAAGACTAATGTGTGCATCTTAACTAGGAAATATAAAGTACCTTCTATTAATATACAAATAAATAATACCGAAATTAAGCTTACAAATTGTACAAAGTTTCTGGGCGTATGGGTAGACAGTCGGCTGAACTGGACCCGACATGTTTTAGAAACTGCTCAAAAATGCATTGCATTCGTCAATATCCTTAGTTCCATAAGTAGTTCAAAGTGGGGTGTCCATCCAACTCACTTAAGAAGACTATATTTAACACTGGTGCGATCTCGACTCGATTATGGAAGTATTATTTACGGTAACGCCAACTCTAGGCTCCTACAGAGATTGGACGTTATTCAAAACCAATGTCTTCGGCTTTGTGGTAGCTTTATTCGGGACACCCCAATTTTTGCAATGGAAAGCGAACTGTGTATTCCACCCTTAAGTCTTAGAAGGATATATCTAAGTGACAAATACTTTCTGAAACTTTCTTCCAGAACATACGACTATTTGAAAAAACAACTAGAAGCATTAGACAAGACTTTAAATTTAGGTTCAAGATATTGGCGCAAAAACCAGCTTCCACTTCTGCTTCAGAGTTTCAGGAGGTTTTCAAACTTACCTATGTCAAAATTTGAGATTTTGCCCCAATTTCTGCTTTCCTTTGATATTAAAACATTCCCCTGGGATAATATTATTGGGCATAGAGTGAACACTATTAATGAATCTAAAGCTCAACTACCCATTCACGATCTTAAGCAACATACCGAAAATATGATAGACCTACAGTTTTCAGACTACATTAAAATTTACACCGACGGGTCCAAAACAGGAGATGGTTCTAGTTGCGCTTTTTACGATGTAGCTGCGGATTTTGGGGCCAAATTTCTTATTGAAAATTCAGATATACCCATCATGGGAGTTGAACTGACAGCAATTAATGAAGCAATACATTACGTAGAGTCGACAACATACCATAAAATTGTAATCTTTACAGACTCTAAGAGTAGTCTACAACATTTGTTGAAATGTGCTAGGGGTGGTTGTGTCGGTAGAAATGAAGCTTACCTCATTATTAAATGTATCTATAGATTGATACGTAACGGGGTTGAAGTTCGTCTACAATGGGTTCCTTCACACGTGGGCGTCAGGGGTAACGAGGTAGCAGACTTACTGGCATCCAAAGCTCTACAGAACGGCATACCTCTCGACATTGCACCGCACTATACTGACCATCTTCCAAAAATAAAAAACGATAATTATATTAAATTTAAATCTTATTTTAATGAGTGCTCTCAAAACAAGGGCCACTGGTACAGAACCATTGTAGACGAACCACCACGCAAACCTTGGTTTGCCTCAAGAAACCTCAACAGAAAATATTTAACTATTTGCTTCCGAACCCGTACTTACCACATCCCACTTAACAAGTTCAACTTCATCATAAAAAAAAGAGACGATCCAAATTGTAAGCGATGTGAAAGAGAAGAGGACCTCCTACACTTAGTTCTTGAGTGTAAAATCAACGAACAATCTAGGTTAGATTTCTTAAATGAAACTCGATGCTCTAAGGGTGAGTTTCTCTTCTTTTTCCATGAAATCTTAAGTTCAAGTTTCACTGCCGAACATAGTGGTAGATTTGTAAGTTTCATCATAGACTCATTGAATCTTAGATCTGACTATTATAAAAGTACTCATTTAGTTGTAAGCCCAACTGTTAACGTAACACCTAGAGTATAAGCAATATTGTTATTAATTTTAAGTCGACTTAATCACTTGATGTATGACTTATAAAATAAATAAGATTAAAAAAAAAAAAAAAAAACATCGAGCATCTCGTCTATCACGCAAGGGAGCGGGAACTTGATCACGCTTTAAAACGCGTTGATATTAGCAAATGGGCAGACCATTTATAGGCATATATCTCCAATCGCTCTCAGTGAGTCACAGTGCACGTGTATGTACAGTGTATGTAGAAATTAAATAATCTAATTAAATATAACGCTAGACACAAACTCTGCCATCGGGGTTCAAGTCTATCGCCACTTTTAAACAAAGGAGCTACTTTGCTGGTTTTCATCAAATCTAAAAATATCCTGGTTTCAATAAATTTGGTGAATATATTTGAATAATGGTGGGGTAATATCATTTATAATAGTGCAGAATAATTTAACCAACATACCCAAAATATCATCGGTTTTTTCAGGTTGAAGGTACTAAATGTTTTACAATTGAATATGATGAATCAGGTTAAAAACAAAACATTTATTACCGACTCTAACGTTATTATTCAATTCGTCGATTGTATCAGATGATTTCAGTACAAAAAGTCTCACAATTTTTAACTTTATAGGTCCATTGACAGCCCCAGTTTTCACAGTAATACAATAGTAACACTTTAATAATGGTATCCTCACATCTGTTTGCACTTCTGCAGTGTAACCCATCTTAACATACTGTGTTACATTTTGCAGCTGAGTAACGGAGACCCACATGCTGGAAATCTATTATTCCCAACCTCGTTTGAAAACGACAGTAGCTTTATAAGAAACACAGAATTATTTTCTAATATAATGTTTCTAATTTCACTGAGCAAGCATTTTTGGTTGTTTTTATCAATGTTAATTACATAACGGTCTCATGTCCAATGTCTCAAAAGCAATGTCATATAGTTTGATAAATTAATATCTAGATAATAAAAGTTATTAGAAAATCGTTATCAATGAGTTTGGATATGATGAAATCCTTCTATCAAACAACACTCCAGGCAATTGTTGGACGCTCCTTCTCTATGGACTTCCCAAAAGTTATGATTACCAGTTCTCACCCAGCCCCGGCCGCAGACTGTGTGCCATCTCCTGCACTATTCTTACTGTATAACAATGATATGCAGGAAATTCTGCTGTTGGATGCTGTTTATGCCAGACTCTTCCAGAGAAAACGTCAATAATCTACTAAATAGTCTTTAGTCTGTAGTTGAGAGTACTGAAGTAGTACTGAATGCCTGCCCTCCTATAATATTTAACCCTTTGCACTCCAGCCTAGTAAAGTACAGAGGCTACCAGCAACTCCAGCACTATATTAGTGCCAAGTACATACCTATGATGTAGAAGAAAAATAGAGTAGTTTCAATAAAACAATTTTTTTATTTCTTAGCTATTTTATAAACAAAACATATTTTAACTTATATTATAAAAGAAAAAATAAATTTTAGGACCTAAAATTTCTTAAATTGTGATATCTTTCGAAACAATTGCCCATGTGCATTCGCGGTTTACCGGGGCAAGTATCACAGTATTCCGAAGTTTCACGTCTTTGTCCTTTTTCATGTTTATTAGAACAAACAATACAATCTCTTTTCTTGCCTTTTCGCAATATGTGTAGTTTTTTGTCCAGTCTTGTTTCAGTTGCTGAAGTGGAAGGTCTTGATCGATCTTCGCGGAAGTCACCTACAAGTTGATCGACTAATCTCTTGACGAACTTCAAATGATGATGCGTATTGATCAGCGCGATCAACACCATCCATTGAAGCCGTGTAGTTAACAACAATTTTTGGCTTTTCCACATTTTGTTGTTCACCTACTCTTACAAATTTGGTTTTTGTAACGAATTCAGCGCTATCACTGGTGCTCATCAGCGTAACCACCCCTTTATCTTTCCAAGACAATATCATCGTTCTTCCCTTTTTGTAAGCGATCGATTTATTTTCACCGAATTTGGGTTTCTTTATTGGATCAGGTATGCCCTTACGATTGAATTTTATTGTACCTGTTAGATGGCATTTTATTTGTAATAATTCTTCAGCCAGGACAAAGCTAGTGTAATATCTATCTGTATACATATGGTAACCTTGTGCATCTGACGTACGTTCGACAATAAATTGTTATACAGGTGCAATGGAATTCTAGTACTGACAGGCAATTGAGGTTTTATAAGATTTTCGGAAGTAATACTACCATAATATGGGAGAATACCTATTGTACATATACCCAGTTTCTGAGTCAGGCAAAACGTATATGCGTATGCCCCATTTTGTAGGCTTATTTGGATTGTAGGTTATAAAACTAATTTTACCTTTGAATTTTATTACCGATTCGTCGACACATATATCTTGTCCTGGTACAAGATATTCCGCAAATTTTGAATTGATATATTCCATAAAATTACTGACCCGTTGAATCCGTGTTCTCATGTCTGTTTGTTGCTGATTAACTGTTTTTAAATGTAACATCCAAAATAATTGGTTAAATCTGCTTCTAGTGAACACATGAGAAAAAAAAATGGTATTTTGGTATTTGCACTAGTAGACCAATAATCTTGAACATTTGGCAGAACCATAGTTCCCATATTCAAAACTACACCGATAAAGGCCCAAACTTCCTCCTTATTTGCGTCGTGCCATGTATGCCATATAGAATCTTTGGAAAGAGTTTTATTTTTCAATTTGTTCTTGGCGTAACTATTTGTTTCTGACACTATTTCGTCCACAAACTCTTCCGTGAAATAGAGTTTAAAAAAATTTAAAGGTTCCTCGATGTTGCAAACTTGTGGCCCTGGTATTTTATTTCCTGTTGAAAATTTTTTTCCAAAGGAATGTCGCTTCCCGTAATGTTACTCCATACATCGCCGTCTACAGATGGTGTATCTTCGTCCTCTAAATCAGATTCAATAATTGCAATTCTTCTTTTTTTTTCTAACTACTATTACGTCACTATCGTCACTTTCTATCTCTAAATGATCTTCTAATACTATTTCACTTAAATCGTCGGCAAGCAACGCAAAATCGAGTTCATCTTCTACATCACTTATTTCACAACTATCGTCAAAATTTTCGCCTTCCATCTTCACTACACGAAAGGTTATAACGTTATGAATGTAACGAAATAAATTTAAGTAGAGCACTTTCTACTCCTATTACAATGTAAGCATAATAAACGTATCATAAACAGTATAAGATAAGCACAGACTGTTGTGCTTACCTAACTGTTAAGGGCGCCGATTCAGCAAAACAATCACGTCGCCGCTACGGCGACATTGGATTTAGTGATAGCTTTTTAATGTCGCAAATGCGGCGACAACGGAGTGCAAAGGGTCAAAATAATTAAATAAAAAACGATAACTTATATTTCCACAATATAATGATAAACTCTCTAAAGATCATTCACAGTTCAGTATCATAAATCATCCCACGGCACTTCCGACACGCATTTGACAGCAACTCAGTCTCGACCTTCAGCAGAAATGTGTTCAGTTTAGCCTCAAATTATATGTGAATTACTTTGGCATTATTATTACATTATTTAGGCGTCTGTTAGGTTAGGTGAGGCGTCGGTTAGAAAAATAAATACTATTTAACGTTCAGGTCGGGTTCGGTAATTAAACATCTCGACGGGAGTGCAGAGCTTCTAACTGGCAAGGAAAATAGGAAGTTACTTTATTAAAATCTGGAAACAATAGAATAAATATATGCGGCAGAATAGAATATATATATATATAAATGTTTTAATATTAAACGAGATATAAATATACTACCGACTAGTGGAACGCCACTCTTAACTCTAACTCGAGTTGCCTTAATAAAATGTATGTATTGAAAACCAAATATTAAAAACCTATATCGTCTAAATTGGAAAATAATCTTAGTAATTATAAATTCTAATTTAAAATATCTTTATTTAAGTAGCATTTAACCGCACTTCTGAAAAAATATAGAAGTCACGTTAATAAATCCTTTTTTTCGAAGCACTCTTTGAATGAAAACAACTCCAAAGGCAATGGTCTTTGGATAAAAAAATAATATTTTTTTTTTATTAGAATTTATTAGAATGTGAATAAAAAGACAATTAATCTGAATAGAGATAGAGATAATCTGAATTTACAATTAACAAAGACTCCGCAGTTCTTTCGTCTTCAAAATCATATAGTATATATTAAATGATATCACAAATTCTCTATTTTGTCTACATAAAGCAATTTTGAATGAAGCCCGGAGTGTTCACATAAATAGGTAGCAGTTTCATTTTAATATTATTAAGTAGATTTAAAAACTGAACGAGGTATTCGCGAGGCTGGTATTGCAAATAGTAAATGATCTTCAATCCTCTCCGCGCGACAATCAATATCGAATGTCTACTTAATGATGCATAAGAACGCTGTGTTCTTGCGAGATAAAAGAGTAAGGTCGATTGAGTAAGCAAAGTACTCGTACATATAAAAAGTCGCCTGTATATATTAACGCTATAGATAGTTGGTTAGTTAGTTAGAGGCTTAATAAAAACACGTATATATGTTGATATTAATAACTAATGATACGACCGCGGCTCTTGAATTAGTGATGCTGCATATTTTATTGTTATGTATATTTGAGGAATATTGAATTTCAAAGCCACCAAAATAGTTTTACAAAATTTCGCCCTCGGTCAAGACCAAACAGAGGTGTAGCATTTAAACACATTTACTAAAAGACCGAGACCCCCCGATTTCAGCAAGACGTGGCGAAAACCGACTCTGCGACGTTCAGACATAAACATGGCCATCCTGCGGGACTTTGTTTAGCAATTTGGACTAATTGAATTTTGAAAAATTAAACATCTTTTTCCACTAACATTATGAAAGTATCGTATGAACTACGAAACTACGAAAGTGAAACGATCCAGAAGCGATGGAAATGCTTGCCAATAATTTTTGCTCCTCCGAACAACGAAAGACCAGGACTTCGAAACCTTTACTCCTCTCAGACAATGTGACTCTACGCTCTCTGCACGAGACGAGGGAAACCCTGGAGCACACCGATAACACTCTTTGACCACCTGATCTTTATCTTACAGCCCTGAGTTTGTTTGTTTGTTTGTTTGACTTGTTCTTGATTCCCAAAATGATAACAGATCAAGGGATACAGTTGTGGTGCCAAGATAATGCACTCCCTGCGTTCGAGGACTTTGAGGAATAAGCTATTGCAGACCATCCTAACAGTTTTCAGAAATTATTCGAAGGCATTTCCGTTAATTACGTCCTGATCAGAATAATTCCTTTTAAATGAACTATGCTTTTTTATAAAGATATTAAGGTAAATAAATATAAAAAAGTTTTTTATAAATATTGATAAAAATCTAAATTCAAATTCAAAATATACTTATTAAAAAAGTGTAGTCAGTCCGTGAGTTCTACCGGCTCGGAATGGTGCTCTGCTGAGAAGAGCCGGCCGGAAACTCAATAGTTGCTCTTTTTAAAAGAAATTTGACATTGTCACATACGTTATAATATCAATCCTACAAATGAAACAAGTTCTACAAATTAAGATTCACTAAAATCTCTTGAATGTTATAAGTTTTATTTAATAATATACTTTTGATTTAGATTTAAAATTAAGAAAAGGAAGGTCTAGGCTATTTTGGCGACTTTATTATATATGCGTACACTCAAGCCTATAAAGCATTGGTAACTTTTTGAAGATTAAAGTGAAGCGTTACGAGTTTATTTTTATTTGTTCTATGTATCGCGTGTCTGTCACTGGACGGTTGACTTACACTATTATAGTATAAGCAAATTACATAAAATTACCCCGTATAAATCCCTGCGTACGTAACCTGGGATCTCCTTGGTATAAGAAAACACAACGTACAATCTTATAAAAATTACAGATTCCAAATTTAAAAGTAACATTTTGTTTATTTTTAATTGTGACAGCACTTACGGCCAGATTAAGTATCTATCTGCAGAATGGAAAAGCATAAAGTCACATTTTCTTTCATTTAACGTCAGTTGTGTCTCAACCGTCTTCGTTAAGTGTTTATTACAAACAGTGTCCGGTCCTTGCTATGATTAAAATTATATTGTTTGTATTAAAACTTATCACGGTTCAACCCAACACAAATATATTAAAACTCTATCGAGGTCAAGTCTGTAGAATAAAACCGGGACTGGTGCCCTACTTTTGGAGTGAGGCTTCTAATTCAAAAATTATCAATGACATGATGAGTATGAACATAGAACATAGTTCTTATTTCAGGACATTTATTTGAGCATTATATACATATATATATACATTATATATATATATATATATATATATATATATATATATATATATATATTTATTATGCATTATTGTTTCTAACCATCAGAATTCTTATAATTTCAGTATCACACACGGAATTAAATAATTATTTATAATATGAAAGATAACCAAACACTATTGCAATATGAGGACAATCACAAAAATGTCCGTAAGGTACAGTAATACAATTAATATTTTCTCAAAGTTAAGACAGGGGTAGGAGGAAATAGATTCCATCGCCATGATGCCATGATTGTAGTTATTTGTGACAATTATTGGTATTACAATGATTTGAACGTTGTCGTGATCATGCAATAAGCAAGTAGTAGCTACAGAATTAGAGTAAAAGCTGCGCTTCCCATCTCGAGGCGCGGGTCAGGCGGGACGCGGCAGTCGGCAGCGCGCCCCCGACCCTGGCGGTCGATTCGCGACGCACCACGCGCCGGGTAACATCGACTTACGAGTCAAATCAGAGATTCTCACTTCTATGTGATGGCTTTACGACGTTTAGTTCAGTTGATTTTATTTAAAAGATGTTAACAGATATAATGGTCTTAATAATGAATTATGTTTAAATATTTTAGTTACAAAATACTTATAAACAATTTCATTCCGTCGCTAAGTGTTATCATTTATATATATTTTTATATTTTTGATAAAATGAAAAAGTATGGCAAAGAATGTTTTGGTGAGCCATTTCCACGATAATGCAGAACATGTCTGCTCGGTCGTAGAGCGGCGTGTGTCTCAACATGGCGCGTGGGTCGGTGCTGGCGCCGCCGCTGCTGCTGCTGCTGGCCTCGGCCGCGTGCCTGCACCACGAGCCGCACCTTATTATGAGAAACCTTGACTACAACTCGTCTGACGTTCCCATTATGGTATCCAGCATTGGATTTCTTGATGCTGAGGAATATTATGCAGCGGCCGACGAGGAACGCTCCAAGCGCGAATCTCATTCTTTAATCGGTCCGTTCGATATATCCGGCATGTTTAAAAATAAAAAACGTCCCAAACCGAAGGGAACTTCTCAGCCGAGTGCATCATTATTACTCTCAAACACCTCTCCCACAACTTCTAAGATTACAGTCTCATTAAAACCAAACACTCGCACCTCGCACCAAAACCTATTAATAACAACCGAGAGTGTACTTGTAACGGCGAGTCAGAGATATGAAAACACTCCACAGAGATTAAATAAACCTTCAACCGGGGCTTCAATAAGAAACGAAAAACCCAAAAATCCAAATTCAAAGAGTACTACAAAATCAAAACTGAGAAATATAATGTTAAGGGAATCTAAAAGTGTCGTCTCGAGCAAACATCACACGAATGGAACGAGTGATGTCACAAGTGCAGAAAAAAATAATAAAATACCTTTATCAAATAAAAGAAAGGTAGATAATGAGAGTGTCTGGCCCCTGAAGCACGCCGCCGTCCTCGAGGGGGACGTCGTCCTGGGAGGACTCATGATGGTGAGCGAACATAATTTACATTATTCTCTAAAACCAATCTACAATGACAATCCTCGTGTTATGATAATAGGAATATGATCATGAAGATTTCATTACGTATATCGTTTCTTACTTATTTTCATACCAATATTTATTTTACTAAAACACTGGACGCCACGGGCCACAATTGGTGCCAAGTATATAATAATGAAATATTATCGTTTTATCAGAGAGATCAGAAAAAATACTAAGAACAATTTAACTTATCTGGAATAAATATTAAAGCGTAAAAACCAATATAACGTATGACAAGTTTCAAGAAAACATTTATGTTAAGTTTGCTGTTCCCCATCCGTAAGGTCGTCGGTACAGGGTACACTCCGTCTATTTTGTCTACATAAAGCAATTTTGAATGAAGCCCGGAGTGTTCACATAAATAGGTAGCAGTTTCATTTTAATATTATTAAGTAGATTTAAAAACTGAACGAGGTATTCGCGAGGCTGGTATTGCAAATAGTAAATGATCTTCAATCCTCTCCGCGCGACAATCAATATCGAATGTCTACTTAATGATGCATAAGAACGCTGTGTTCTTGCGAGATAAAAGAGTAAGGTCGATTGAGTAAGCAAAGTACTCGTACATATAAAAAGTCGCCTGTATATATTAACGCTATAGATAGTTGGTTAGTTAGTTAGAGGCTTAATAAAAACACGTATATATGTTGATATTAATAACTAATGATACGACCGCGGCTCTTGAATTAGTGATGCTGCATATTTTATTGTTATGTATATTTGAGGAATATTGAATTTCAAAGCCACCAAAATAGTTTTACAAAATTTCGCCCTCGGTCAAGACCAAACAGAGGTGTAGCATTTAAACACATTTACTAAAAGACCGAGACCCCCCGATTTCAGCAAGACGTGGCGAAAACCGACTCTGCGACGTTCAGACATAAACATGGCCATCCTGCGGGACTTTGTTTAGCAATTTGGACTAATTGAATTTTGAAAAATTAAACATCTTTTTCCACTAACATTATGAAAGTATCGTATGAACTACGAAACTACGAAAGTGAAACGATCCAGAAGCGATGGAAATGCTTGCCAATAATTTTTGCTCCTCCGAACAACGAAAGACCAGGACTTCGAAACCTTTACTCCTCTCAGACAATGTGACTCTACGCTCTCTGCACGAGACGAGGGAAACCCTGGAGCACACCGATAACACTCTTTGACCACCTGATCTTTATCTTACAGCCCTGAGTTTGTTTGTTTGTTTGTTTGACTTGTTCTTGATTCCCAAAATGATAACAGATCAAGGGATACAGTTGTGGTGCCAAGATAATGCACTCCCTGCGTTCGAGGACTTTGAGGAATAAGCTATTGCAGACCATCCTAACAGTTTTCAGAAATTATTCGAAGGCATTTCCGTTAATTACGTCCTGATCAGAATAATTCCTTTTAAATGAACTATGCTTTTTTATAAAGATATTAAGGTAAATAAATATAAAAAAGTTTTTTATAAATATTGATAAAAATCTAAATTCAAATTCAAAATATACTTATTAAAAAAGTGTAGTCAGTCCGTGAGTTCTACCGGCTCGGAATGGTGCTCTGCTGAGAAGAGCCGGCCGGAAACTCAATAGTTGCTCTTTTTAAAAGAAATTTGACATTGTCACATACGTTATAATATCAATCCTACAAATGAAACAAGTTCTACAAATTAAGATTCACTAAAATCTCTTGAATGTTATAAGTTTTATTTAATAATATACTTTTGATTTAGATTTAAAATTAAGAAAAGGAAGGTCTAGGCTATTTTGGCGACTTTATTATATATGCGTACACTCAAGCCTATAAAGCATTGGTAACTTTTTGAAGATTAAAGTGAAGCGTTACGAGTTTATTTTTATTTGTTCTATGTATCGCGTGTCTGTCACTGGACGGTTGACTTACACTATTATAGTATAAGCAAATTACATAAAATTACCCCGTATAAATCCCTGCGTACGTAACCTGGGATCTCCTTGGTATAAGAAAACACAACGTACAATCTTATAAAAATTACAGATTCCAAATTTAAAAGTAACATTTTGTTTATTTTTAATTGTGACAGCACTTACGGCCAGATTAAGTATCTATCTGCAGAATGGAAAAGCATAAAGTCACATTTTCTTTCATTTAACGTCAGTTGTGTCTCAACCGTCTTCGTTAAGTGTTTATTACAAACAGTGTCCGGTCCTTGCTATGATTAAAATTATATTGTTTGTATTAAAACTTATCACGGTTCAACCCAACACAAATATATTAAAACTCTATCGAGGTCAAGTCTGTAGAATAAAACCGGGACTGGTGCCCTACTTTTGGAGTGAGGCTTCTAATTCAAAAATTATCAATGACATGATGAGTATGAACATAGAACATAGTTCTTATTTCAGGACATTTATTTGAGCATTATATACATATATATATACATTATATATATATATATATATATATATATATATATATATTTATTATGCATTATTGTTTCTAACCATCAGAATTCTTATAATTTCAGTATCACACACGGAATTAAATAATTATTTATAATATGAAAGATAACCAAACACTATTGCAATATGAGGACAATCACAAAAATGTCCGTAAGGTACAGTAATACAATTAATATTTTCTCAAAGTTAAGACAGGGGTAGGAGGAAATAGATTCCATCGCCATGATGCCATGATTGTAGTTATTTGTGACAATTATTGGTATTACAATGATTTGAACGTTGTCGTGATCATGCAATAAGCAAGTAGTAGCTACAGAATTAGAGTAAAAGCTGCGCTTCCCATCTCGAGGCGCGGGTCAGGCGGGACGCGGCAGTCGGCAGCGCGCCCCCGACCCTGGCGGTCGATTCGCGACGCACCACGCGCCGGGTAACATCGACTTACGAGTCAAATCAGAGATTCTCACTTCTATGTGATGGCTTTACGACGTTTAGTTCAGTTGATTTTATTTAAAAGATGTTAACAGATATAATGGTCTTAATAATGAATTATGTTTAAATATTTTAGTTACAAAATACTTATAAACAATTTCATTCCGTCGCTAAGTGTTATCATTTATATATATTTTTATATTTTTGATAAAATGAAAAAGTATGGCAAAGAATGTTTTGGTGAGCCATTTCCACGATAATGCAGAACATGTCTGCTCGGTCGTAGAGCGGCGTGTGTCTCAACATGGCGCGTGGGTCGGTGCTGGCGCCGCCGCTGCTGCTGCTGCTGGCCTCGGCCGCGTGCCTGCACCACGAGCCGCACCTTATTATGAGAAACCTTGACTACAACTCGTCTGACGTTCCCATTATGGTATCCAGCATTGGATTTCTTGATGCTGAGGAATATTATGCAGCGGCCGACGAGGAACGCTCCAAGCGCGAATCTCATTCTTTAATCGGTCCGTTCGATATATCCGGCATGTTTAAAAATAAAAAACGTCCCAAACCGAAGGGAACTTCTCAGCCGAGTGCATCATTATTACTCTCAAACACCTCTCCCACAACTTCTAAGATTACAGTCTCATTAAAACCAAACACTCGCACCTCGCACCAAAACCTATTAATAACAACCGAGAGTGTACTTGTAACGGCGAGTCAGAGATATGAAAACACTCCACAGAGATTAAATAAACCTTCAACCGGGGCTTCAATAAGAAACGAAAAACCCAAAAATCCAAATTCAAAGAGTACTACAAAATCAAAACTGAGAAATATAATGTTAAGGGAATCTAAAAGTGTCGTCTCGAGCAAACATCACACGAATGGAACGAGTGATGTCACAAGTGCAGAAAAAAATAATAAAATACCTTTATCAAATAAAAGAAAGGTAGATAATGAGAGTGTCTGGCCCCTGAAGCACGCCGCCGTCCTCGAGGGGGACGTCGTCCTGGGAGGACTCATGATGGTGAGCGAACATAATTTACATTATTCTCTAAAACCAATCTACAATGACAATCCTCGTGTTATGATAATAGGAATATGATCATGAAGATTTCATTACGTATATCGTTTCTTACTTATTTTCATACCAATATTTATTTTACTAAAACACTGGACGCCACGGGCCACAATTGGTGCCAAGTATATAATAATGAAATATTATCGTTTTATCAGAGAGATCAGAAAAAATACTAAGAACAATTTAACTTATCTGGAATAAATATTAAAGCGTAAAAACCAATATAACGTATGACAAGTTTCAAGAAAACATTTATGTTAAGTTTGCTGTTCCCCATCCGTAAGGTCGTCGGTACAGGGTACACTCCGTCTATTTTGTCTACATAAAGCAATTTTGAATGAAGCCCGGAGTGTTCACATAAATAGGTAGCAGTTTCATTTTAATATTATTAAGTAGATTTAAAAACTGAACGAGGTATTCGCGAGGCTGGTATTGCAAATAGTAAATGATCTTCAATCCTCTCCGCGCGACAATCAATATCGAATGTCTACTTAATGATGCATAAGAACGCTGTGTTCTTGCGAGATAAAAGAGTAAGGTCGATTGAGTAAGCAAAGTACTCGTACATATAAAAAGTCGCCTGTATATATTAACGCTATAGATAGTTGGTTAGTTAGTTAGAGGCTTAATAAAAACACGTATATATGTTGATATTAATAACTAATGATACGACCGCGGCTCTTGAATTAGTGATGCTGCATATTTTATTGTTATGTATATTTGAGGAATATTGAATTTCAAAGCCACCAAAATAGTTTTACAAAATTTCGCCCTCGGTCAAGACCAAACAGAGGTGTAGCATTTAAACACATTTACTAAAAGACCGAGACCCCCCGATTTCAGCAAGACGTGGCGAAAACCGACTCTGCGACGTTCAGACATAAACATGGCCATCCTGCGGGACTTTGTTTAGCAATTTGGACTAATTGAATTTTGAAAAATTAAACATCTTTTTCCACTAACATTATGAAAGTATCGTATGAACTACGAAACTACGAAAGTGAAACGATCCAGAAGCGATGGAAATGCTTGCCAATAATTTTTGCTCCTCCGAACAACGAAAGACCAGGACTTCGAAACCTTTACTCCTCTCAGACAATGTGACTCTACGCTCTCTGCACGAGACGAGGGAAACCCTGGAGCACACCGATAACACTCTTTGACCACCTGATCTTTATCTTACAGCCCTGAGTTTGTTTGTTTGTTTGTTTGACTTGTTCTTGATTCCCAAAATGATAACAGATCAAGGGATACAGTTGTGGTGCCAAGATAATGCACTCCCTGCGTTCGAGGACTTTGAGGAATAAGCTATTGCAGACCATCCTAACAGTTTTCAGAAATTATTCGAAGGCATTTCCGTTAATTACGTCCTGATCAGAATAATTCCTTTTAAATGAACTATGCTTTTTTATAAAGATATTAAGGTAAATAAATATAAAAAAGTTTTTTATAAATATTGATAAAAATCTAAATTCAAATTCAAAATATACTTATTAAAAAAGTGTAGTCAGTCCGTGAGTTCTACCGGCTCGGAATGGTGCTCTGCTGAGAAGAGCCGGCCGGAAACTCAATAGTTGCTCTTTTTAAAAGAAATTTGACATTGTCACATACGTTATAATATCAATCCTACAAATGAAACAAGTTCTACAAATTAAGATTCACTAAAATCTCTTGAATGTTATAAGTTTTATTTAATAATATACTTTTGATTTAGATTTAAAATTAAGAAAAGGAAGGTCTAGGCTATTTTGGCGACTTTATTATATATGCGTACACTCAAGCCTATAAAGCATTGGTAACTTTTTGAAGATTAAAGTGAAGCGTTACGAGTTTATTTTTATTTGTTCTATGTATCGCGTGTCTGTCACTGGACGGTTGACTTACACTATTATAGTATAAGCAAATTACATAAAATTACCCCGTATAAATCCCTGCGTACGTAACCTGGGATCTCCTTGGTATAAGAAAACACAACGTACAATCTTATAAAAATTACAGATTCCAAATTTAAAAGTAACATTTTGTTTATTTTTAATTGTGACAGCACTTACGGCCAGATTAAGTATCTATCTGCAGAATGGAAAAGCATAAAGTCACATTTTCTTTCATTTAACGTCAGTTGTGTCTCAACCGTCTTCGTTAAGTGTTTATTACAAACAGTGTCCGGTCCTTGCTATGATTAAAATTATATTGTTTGTATTAAAACTTATCACGGTTCAACCCAACACAAATATATTAAAACTCTATCGAGGTCAAGTCTGTAGAATAAAACCGGGACTGGTGCCCTACTTTTGGAGTGAGGCTTCTAATTCAAAAATTATCAATGACATGATGAGTATGAACATAGAACATAGTTCTTATTTCAGGACATTTATTTGAGCATTATATACATATATATATACATTATATATATATATATATATATATATATATATATATATATATATATATTTATTATGCATTATTGTTTCTAACCATCAGAATTCTTATAATTTCAGTATCACACACGGAATTAAATAATTATTTATAATATGAAAGATAACCAAACACTATTGCAATATGAGGACAATCACAAAAATGTCCGTAAGGTACAGTAATACAATTAATATTTTCTCAAAGTTAAGACAGGGGTAGGAGGAAATAGATTCCATCGCCATGATGCCATGATTGTAGTTATTTGTGACAATTATTGGTATTACAATGATTTGAACGTTGTCGTGATCATGCAATAAGCAAGTAGTAGCTACAGAATTAGAGTAAAAGCTGCGCTTCCCATCTCGAGGCGCGGGTCAGGCGGGACGCGGCAGTCGGCAGCGCGCCCCCGACCCTGGCGGTCGATTCGCGACGCACCACGCGCCGGGTAACATCGACTTACGAGTCAAATCAGAGATTCTCACTTCTATGTGATGGCTTTACGACGTTTAGTTCAGTTGATTTTATTTAAAAGATGTTAACAGATATAATGGTCTTAATAATGAATTATGTTTAAATATTTTAGTTACAAAATACTTATAAACAATTTCATTCCGTCGCTAAGTGTTATCATTTATATATATTTTTATATTTTTGATAAAATGAAAAAGTATGGCAAAGAATGTTTTGGTGAGCCATTTCCACGATAATGCAGAACATGTCTGCTCGGTCGTAGAGCGGCGTGTGTCTCAACATGGCGCGTGGGTCGGTGCTGGCGCCGCCGCTGCTGCTGCTGCTGGCCTCGGCCGCGTGCCTGCACCACGAGCCGCACCTTATTATGAGAAACCTTGACTACAACTCGTCTGACGTTCCCATTATGGTATCCAGCATTGGATTTCTTGATGCTGAGGAATATTATGCAGCGGCCGACGAGGAACGCTCCAAGCGCGAATCTCATTCTTTAATCGGTCCGTTCGATATATCCGGCATGTTTAAAAATAAAAAACGTCCCAAACCGAAGGGAACTTCTCAGCCGAGTGCATCATTATTACTCTCAAACACCTCTCCCACAACTTCTAAGATTACAGTCTCATTAAAACCAAACACTCGCACCTCGCACCAAAACCTATTAATAACAACCGAGAGTGTACTTGTAACGGCGAGTCAGAGATATGAAAACACTCCACAGAGATTAAATAAACCTTCAACCGGGGCTTCAATAAGAAACGAAAAACCCAAAAATCCAAATTCAAAGAGTACTACAAAATCAAAACTGAGAAATATAATGTTAAGGGAATCTAAAAGTGTCGTCTCGAGCAAACATCACACGAATGGAACGAGTGATGTCACAAGTGCAGAAAAAAATAATAAAATACCTTTATCAAATAAAAGAAAGGTAGATAATGAGAGTGTCTGGCCCCTGAAGCACGCCGCCGTCCTCGAGGGGGACGTCGTCCTGGGAGGACTCATGATGGTGAGCGAACATAATTTACATTATTCTCTAAAACCAATCTACAATGACAATCCTCGTGTTATGATAATAGGAATATGATCATGAAGATTTCATTACGTATATCGTTTCTTACTTATTTTCATACCAATATTTATTTTACTAAAACACTGGACGCCACGGGCCACAATTGGTGCCAAGTATATAATAATGAAATATTATCGTTTTATCAGAGAGATCAGAAAAAATACTAAGAACAATTTAACTTATCTGGAATAAATATTAAAGCGTAAAAACCAATATAACGTATGACAAGTTTCAAGAAAACATTTATGTTAAGTTTGCTGTTCCCCATCCGTAAGGTCGTCGGTACAGGGTACACTCCGTCATGGGCACAGGAGTGTAGCATCATGAACAGATCATGATCCAATCTATGTTGTTCTAAATCTCCTTGTATTCCTTTTTACTGAATAAATTTTTTACTTGTAGTTTTACGTTTTCTTCCGTAAAACGGTAAAGCCGATTGAGGTCTGTTACACATTTTATCAGTTTTCACTGACTTTAATTTTAAAAAAAACAAAAAATCTCTGACGAGTGATAGTTTCATAATATACCTTCCTTATTCCTTATAAATAAAGGGAAATGTAAATTTTAAATATAAAAATGTAAATTTAAAACAAGATTCTTACTTATTTAAATAATAAAAATTTCATAATAAATTTCAACTCGCCGATGCATAGTAACTATTCACAAAACTCTAACGAAAAAGTTCCAAAGTGATCCACGGATGTGCTGACGCAGACCACCTGACCGGACCACCTGACCAGACCACCTGACCGGATCACACACACGCACACACACAGTTCCATCAAAACTCATCCGCTCCTTCATTGTTTACCCGTGATATAGAATGCTTACCTGTGCTTAACATTTTCTCTTTTTCTGTATTTGTATTTAAATATAACAAACAGTTAAACGGTGAATGTGGGTCTGACATCTCGCATTGCTTACCGAATGTCGTTTGCCTTTTATATTGGACTGACGGACTATTTGCAAATAGTATAAAATATTATATAACGAATAAGCAATCAGCAAAGTGTTAAAATGTGTGGCCGGAGCGTGCGGTCTGGTGCGGTCCCGAGGCACTGAAGGTACATTTAAAACATGTTCCCATTTATTTTATAATAATAATAATAATAATAATAAGCATTTTATTTCAGATAATTCATCCATATAAAAGTGTGTTAGTAACAATATACTTATTTTCGAAACAGGGTTAGTGACATTTAAATTATTTCAAATAAAAATCAAAAACAAAATAATCATTAAAATTAAAATCAAAATTGAGAACAAAAACTAAATCGAATCAAACCAAATTAAAATTAATATGAAAGTCAAAAATTAAATTACAAAAATAAATAAATTGCAAAACATACACACATAATAAAAATCAAATTAATCAAAAATATTCATTCCATAGAAATCATTTTTCACTATTTCACACTAATCATTTAAAGATTCTAATTATTTAGCTGTTCGGTTAGACGGTATAACGTGCATGAAGGTCCAATGTCTAAGAATGGGTCCATCGAAACGGTCCGCCACTGTACGCAGGACGCTGTTTGTGCTTCCACGTATCCGTCTCCACAGCGATGCCACACGCTTACACATTATTGCCAGAAAGCCGTCTATACGTTATCCCGTATACTGTATATTAACATACCCGAGACACTGCAGTGACGCGGGAGCCCCAAGAGAGCCCTAAGCGCAGTATTGTACTGGACACGCAGGACGATGTAGGCTTTCTTTGTGTAATTAATCCACAAGCTGCAAGTGTAAAAAGTCTGACAGTATGCCCTGAATAACGTTATTTTAACTTCGTTTGTGCACTTTGCGAACCTTCGGATCGGCATGCTACTTCTGACCGCCAGCGCCCTACGCTCCGGCTCCAGGTCTATGTCATCGCACTGATCAGCAGTGACCCAGTGCCCCGAGTACTTAAATTTTGAAACAGTTTTAAGCGATGTGCCACTTATGGCTATCGGTGGTGTTGTAGGATACCATTTATTGCCTGCTTTAAATACAAGTTATTCGCTCTTTTCGGCATTGTACTTGAGGCCATGAGCCTCTGCATATCTCTCACAGACTCCTATTAATTCTCTAAGCGCGCCTGATTGATGGACTCGGCAGCACCATATCATCAGCATAGCTTATATTGTTAACAAATGTTCAATCTATTGAACATCCGACTTCAGTACTGCTCAGCTCCTCAATCAGGCGGTTAACATACAAGTTAAATAGCTTAGGTGAGCTCATACCCCCCTGCCTCACCCCACATTCCAGCCTGTACGGTTCCGATAACGTTCCCTCCCAATTAAAGACATTGCTCTGGTTACCGTACCAGAACTGCAAGAGTCGTATAAATTCCTCAGGCAGTGTGGTCTCTGTGTATAATTTTTGCCACAGTTTATCGTAGGCCACCATGTCGAAGGCCTTCGAAAGATCCAAGAAACACGCATAAATTGGCGTATTTCAGTCTGTATAGTATCGGACAGAATGCTTTAGTCACAACACTGCACTTTCAGTGGACTGTCCGGGTCTAATACCGAACTGTGCGTCGTGCAGCTTAAGGTGTTTGTCCAAGTGCCCGCTGAGCATAGCATCCAACACCTTCGCAATGAGGGTGGCCAATGATATGGGTCTATAATTCCGTTTATCAAAGACTTCCCCCGTTCGGTTATTTACAATGGGCATCATAGTACTACTAGCGTCTTCATCATTTCTTCGGGTAGATATGAATGAGACAAGCAAGCAGTTTAAAACATCGCGAGTACTCCAGATACATACTGACCAGCATACTGTATGTGTTCAATGCTAAGGCAGTCACGTCCAGGCGACTTTCCACGCTTCATGTCTTTCACTGCTGCCCCCACCTCATCCTCTGAAAATGCCATTTGTCCAATTAAATTTAAATCACCCTTCAGCTTCAACGGGGACCGCTCCGATAGACCCCGCACAGATTCAAATTTATACTCGTAGAGAGTACACTCAACTATTGGGTTTTCGATTTAGTGATTCGATATGTGATGCGATGGGTGTTCAGACCAGCCGTACGACTTGAGAAAAACTCAAACGTATGTCATACATAATGATATCATTATATATTTCTTTTTTATTTAGTTATTTATAACCTGTTTTAGTTTAAACCAATTCCAGTGACGCTACACACGCTGTGACTCAAATGTTTTAGGAGGGCCCATTTTAATACTATACTTATCTAAATACGCCCTTCTGTAGGGACAAGAAAATAATATGTAATATAGCATATTAATATACTGGAATAAAGCGACAGCCGGAAAGAAAACGTTTTTAATAACTCATGGAGTCTGCAAATATAAACCGAGATCTTCTGAAATTTGACACATATTTGAAAAGTGGAACTTATATCTCAAATAAAAAATAAATAAATTGATTATGAAAATAAACGAAAACCATCAATTAGGTACAGAATTATTAAGGTCGTCAGACCCTTGCGTAGACTGAACTTGTTGAATATTATTATATTGTAATATTCGGAGTAGGTTCACGGCAGAGCCGGCGGCGCGCAGGCGGGCGGCGCGTCCCGCTGCGGGCCGCTGATGGCGCAGGGCGGCGTGCAGGCGCTGGAGGCCATGCTGTTCGCGCTGGACGCGGCGCAGCGCGCCGGCATCGCCCCGCCCGGGGTGCGGCTGGGCGCGCTGCTGCTCGACGACTGCGACAGCGACGCGCGGGGACTCGAGATGGCACTCGATTTTATTAAAGGTTTAAACTATTACATTTATCTATGTCCAAAACATTAAAATTTATCGTAAATAATGTTAATTTAATTGATAAAGTAATAGTATCAATGAATTATAATTAATTAATTAATGTTCAGGGTCATGGTACTTTAATCAATTTATAAATTAAATCTTTCTATTGTAAAGAACCTTCGCAGCGGGTGAACCGGCACCGTCTATGAAACTTACATTAAATGATTGTAGGCTCGATCGGCAATATTGACGAGGAGCGATACGCCTGTAACGCGACGGCCGTGCGGAAGGTCATCTCGGGGGTGGTGGGCGCCGCGTCCTCCGTCACCTCGGTGCAAGTGGCGAATCTCTTACGGCTCTTTAAGATTCCGCAGGTAATTGATTCGTATCTTGGTTTTTTAGTTTAAAATAATTAAATCGACACGGTTGTAACGTATCTATTTGCACATTTATTTGCATTAGGTATCGTACTTCTCGACGTCACCGGAGCTGTCCAACAAGGCTCGGTTTGAATATTTCACGAGGACCATTCCTTCCGATCTGCATCAGGTTCGAGCCATGGTCGAAATCGTGAAGAAATTCGGTTGGAGATATGTGTCTATAATTTACGAGGGGTCCAACTACGGGATAAAGGTAGAAGAGCCATTCGTTCATAACACTGTTTAATAACTTTGGGATTGACTCATTTTATTTTTAGCCCCCACCTTTGGGGGTAGCAGTTCCAATGTCGCCGTTCATATGAACTGCCTGATTTCAATAATATTCAGTCTTTTATTTAATCTGTAGACATAAAAATTCTTTAAAAAGTGAGAAAACCATGTAATGATATAGGAGTATGTAAATATATAAGTATCTAAATGATCCCCAAATTGCAGCGTAAAAAAACTATTATAGAATGTGTTATCCCGGAATGTGTTGTGCCGGGAACCACGGCGGTGGGAGAGAAAAAATACAAATTTATTATTAAAACTTAATTTATTAACATACTACAATATTAGACCAAATGACCACCGATCGATTTTAGACACCGTATTCTTATATGGCAAAGATATACCACATGAGTCACGTTATGACCGCGGGTGCGACACGGAAACGCATAATCTAAGAGATTTGGTAAGCAAAAGCCAGAAACAATGTCTATTATTATATATATTCACTCCAACTACTAATGTTAATTAAACGGAATCCGTTGCAACGACGAGTGACGAACACCAGCACGAGTCCTAATTGTGCAAGCTGTAATGAAGGCAAGCACGCGGAACACGCACTAACCACATTATGGATGGAACGTCGGAAGATACTACAATGCTACAATGACATACACAGAACTACTTTGATGGACGCCATAGATGATGAAATACAACCGATAATAAATGCTTAATAGTGAAAATATAAATGTTGAGCGGAAAATAAGATTTGTGGTGATGCACAGACAGACATTACATAATAAATATAATCCGAAACACTTTATAAAAGATGAGTAATGTTAAAATGGACATCAACAATTGATTGAAGAAAGACAAAATTGAACCAAATCCTTCACTGATAATAATGAACTCATTATAAATGGAAAACGAGATGGTAAGAGAGAGAAAGAGATTCTGGTTTATCGTGTATAGCTGATGATGACGACAACTGATTATATATTTTGCTTTACAAAATATTCTACCTGACCGTCATTGAGTACCAAAAACAAATAATATTTATCTCGTCAATGGACTACTTTAACTGAAGTAGTAATTTAGAAAAAGAAAGTAAAGTCAGTATGGCGTAATACAAGAACCAATCAGGTCGATGTCTTATATTTATAAAATATTTATAAAAGTACAGCTACAGCTTTACACACCTACCACAAAACAAATCAATAATAACCACTAGTATTTGTAGATCATAAGAAAGTGTTTGATTTGCGAAGCTCATTTTTGAAGAGATGAACCAGAGATGCTTGGGCAGTTCGTGCACAAAAGCTATGAAGAGATGAACCAGAGATGCTTGTGCAGTTCGCGTACAAAAGCTATGAAGAGATGAACCAGAGATGCTTGTGCAGTTCGCGTACAAAAGCTATGAAGAGATGAACCAGAGATGCTTGTGCAGTTCGCGTACAAAAGCTATGAAGAGATGAACCAGAGATGCTTGGGCAGTTCGCGCACAAAAGCTATGAAGAGATGAACCAGAGATGCTTGTGTAGTTCGCGTACAAAAGCTATGAAGAGATGAACCAGAGATGCTTGTGCAGTTCGCGTACAAAAGCTATGAAGAGATGAACCAGAGATGCTTGTGCAATTCGCGTACAAAAGCTATGAAAAGATGAAAATAGCGTGGAAGTCGAACCACTATCTCCGGTCCAGACCACTAGCTATTACACCACAGGTCGTCTAATTATTTCAGGCCTTTGAAGAATTGGAAACACTGCTTTCACGTGACGACATCTGCATAGCAGTGAAGGAGCGGTTGGTTAAAGATTCAGGAGCGGCCGACGAACGAGCGTACGATGCTACAGTGGAACGATTACTCTCGCGACCGCGGGCCAGAGGTATAGGAATTGTAATAATTTAATATCCTAATTGTTTTTTTTACATATAGTGTTTACATAGAGGTACATGTCTCTATCAGGTGTCATCGTTTTCGGGTCCGACCAGGAGGTGGCCGGCGTGATGGCGGCGGTACGTCGTCGCGGGGCGGCCCACGCCTTCGGCTGGGTCGGTTCCGACGGCTGGAGCGCTCGGACGCTCGTCGACGCCGGGAACGAAGCCGTAGTGGAGGGGACCATCAGCGTGCAGCCGCAGGCTAACCCCGTCAGAGGGTTTCGTGACTACTTCCTCAATCTTACACCTAGAAACAATCTTAGGAATCCCTGGTTTGTCGGTAATCTTCCCGCTATATGACGATCGACAATTTAAAACTAATCGCAGATTAATATTATTTCACACGCGTATATAAGAATACGCGCATATATAGTTATTTGGGTGGCAACGAGGAATAGTTACTTATTAGACTATATTAATATTACAATGTAACACGTCTGTGCGTGTCGATGGCTTAGTTTGAAGGGGCGCCATCTTCCTTAGAGATGGGCATCATACATAGTGATGTAACATGTTAAGTTTTTGCAACAATTTTACATGTTATTGACAATTTAATTGAGACTAGTTTACATAGACATAAGACTTAATTTAATGAATTGACTTGACGTTGCTTATATTTTATTCACATTGACATGAGACTAAATTTGATGTTGACACATTGTGACCTTACATGACTAAGTTTATTATACACTGATATGCCGACTGTACAATATTAGACTTATCTTACATAAATTATACACTCTGAAAATAATTTGATGGTTTGACAACCCTACCATATTTGGTGACATAATAATTGTTGTCATCCGACTGTATAATTGTTATGACTTTTGTTCTTTCTCAAATGAATCCTGTTTCGTCGGTATGACGTACCTTTATTATCGACTATTATATAAGATCTTATATGTTTTACGACAGCTGGGGACAGGATTTTACAGGATTTTTCTTAAAATAGACATGATCACCTGGCTTAAACATAGACAGACTTTGTATTATTATTATTATTATTATTATATATAATACACTAGCAGCTTAAAGCTGATGCGTGTATATCACTGCACTTGTGTTTTTAAAGTTCTCATATGTTTATCAAGTCTATTTTTAAAAATGTTAATGTTAGGAGCACTTATCACTGTTTCTGGCAAGGAGTTCCACATATGCACTATACGATTTGGCAAAAAATGTGTTCTAGGATTGCTAGCACAGAGAGGTTTGTTTAGTTTCATGGAGTGACCTCTTAGTTGCTTGTTAGGGTTCATTGTGAACATTTTCTCGATGTTTCTTACATTGTAGTGGTTATTAAGTATTTTGTAAGTTTCTATGAGGTCTCCTCTCTGCCTTCTCTGTTCTAGTGTGGTTAAATTTAGTTCCAAGAGACGTTTTTCATAAGTAAAATTTCTTAGAGATGTCACCATTTTAGTTGCTCGTCTTTGTACCTTTTCTAACAACTGGATGTCTTTTTTGAAATAGGGACTCCATATTTGGAAAGCGTATTCTAGTAGAGGTCGTATGTATGTCTTGTAGATATTGAGAAATAATTCCTTAGTGATAACATAGAATGCTTTTCTAATCATGTACAACATTGAGTTTGTTCTTTTGGTTATACCTATGATGTGCTCCTCCCACTTCAAGTTATGTGTTATAATGACTCCTAGATCTCTTTGAGACTTGACTGCTTGCAATGGCACAGAGTCTATTGTGTACCTGTGTCTAGGGTTGTTGTTGCCTATGTGCAAAACGGTACACTTGGCCTCATTGAGTGAGATCAGCCAATCTCTTGTCCACTGTACTATTCGGTCCAGGTCTTTTTGGATTACGTTTTGTGATATTAAGGGGTTCCCCATAATTTTGGTATCGTCTGCGAATATTGACAGGTCAGACACGATTATATTTTTTAAGTCCGTTAAAAATAACGTAAACAAGATCGGCCCAAGCACGGAACCTTGGGGCACACCACTACATACGTCATGAGCATCTGACAGTGTATCACCAACTCTTACTCTGTATTTCCTGTTTGTTAGGAAATCCTCTATCCATCGTAAAAGTTGACCACGAATTCCTAGGTGTTCAATTTTGATTAGAAGCCTTTTTTTAGGGACCCGGTCAAAAGCTTTTTCGTAGTCTAAATATATAACATCATGTTATTATAATATGTATATTGTATGTTTATTATAATATGTAGATGTATAATTAGTTGATAAGTTTTGGGTTTAATTTGGCTTTCACGACTAGAATATTTATTCTTAAGTTTCTGGACATGGACTGAATTCCTGTTTCTGGACACTCGACTCTGTACTGTACTGTACTTGACCACATCTAGCACACGACTGGACTGAACTTGACTTTGACATTGACTGTAGGCTGTGTACCAAATTTCCAAAATTTGGACTTTTGACGATAATTTGGAAATTTTTACTGTTGACCTGGTGACTGACTTCTATATTGCCTTTGTTTTGACCACCTAGACAAATGACTTTGACCGTGACTTTTTATACTTAATATTTTCTCTGAATTGCGCTTGCATTAAAATTTCTGCATTTCAAAATCATGCTTTTTTAGATGGTAATCGCATTTTCTAATGTTAAATCTGCTTCGTGCAATAGTCTTTGCCTAACGTGGTTATATTTTGACGACATGTTGGCTATAAATCTGTCTTTTACTAGCGATGTCCTAAGCTGTCAAATTCACATTGTTTGCTATTATCCAGCTCTGTTAAAAATTCTTCGAAGTTCTCCCTTCTCCCTTGAAAACGGTTAAAAATATATGACGTATGAAGACTATGTTTTTTTTTCGGGACAAAAAGTGTGTCGTATTTTTCTTTGACTTGTAGCAAAATAGCGGTTTCTATACTAAGTCCAAACGCATTAAATATTTCTACGCCTCTTGAACCAATGGCATGTAATAAATCGCTATCTTACGTCTTTCCGGTGTTTTTCATGTCCCGATGCCACCTGATAGATATCAAACTTTTGCACCCAATTTTTTCATTCTACGGCATTATTATTCGCGACATCCGACGATATGCAGAGTTGTGGATTTTTTTTTAAAGCCGCCGCCATTTCCACAATATGATAAGCACTCATTGCTTTTCACAAGTTTACTACACAATGGCACTTATTATTATATTTTGGCAATTTTTCTGTCTTCACCCCACATCTGACACCATATTGGGGTGCCAGCACGGAAACGCAGGTTATTTGAATAGTTATTTATTAGACTACATTAATATTACAATGTAACACGTCTGTGCGTGTCGATGACTCTGTTTGAAGGGGCGCCATCTTCCTTAGAGATGGGCATCATACATAGTGATGTAAAAATAATAATTAAAAGTACAATCGCAGTCGTAGGTCCTAAAATTGATCGAATAAATACCAGAATTTTGGGAGGAGCAGTTCCATTGTCGCCACCCCGGCAGCCCGCGTTCTCTAAGCAATGCGCGGTACGCGCTGTGCTCGGGCCGCGAGAGTCTCTCTCTCAATAACACGGAGTTCGAAGCGCAGCTTCAGTTTGTTACTGATGCAGTGTGGGCGTTTGTGTACGCCATTCGGTAAGTATAGTTTTTACAAGGTATTTATATATTTTCATGAATTTAAAGGTTTACTTCTTTGCAATAATAACACACGTTTTAAATACACTATCAGGAATATGCACAAGGATTTATGCGGTGGCAAACACGGATTGTGCGAAGAGATGCAACCCATAAGCGGCCCAACGCTGCTGCGATACTTGCGACAAGTCCGATTTATAGGTGAGTAGCCTGTATGAAGTATAAATTACAATTATTATGACCCATTGTAACCGAGAGTGTAAAATATATTGTAGTGTGTTGTACTTTTACCGGAGATACCTAGTTACGTTTTTAATTTGGATACAGGTCTCAGTGGTGATGAATTTCATTTCGACGCATTCGGCGATGGCCCGGCGCGATATAACATTTTGCACTTCAAACAAGTCTCGCGAGGAGTTTATCGCTGGCTAAAGGTGGGCCGATATCTCGATGGAGTTCTGGAACTGGATATGGACGGTATTGGCTCATTAGAATATCAATTTAAACATTAATGTAATGATAAATTTACATCTATTTACACTTTCAGAAATAAAATTTAAGTGGGAAGAACCAAAACATCCGCAGTCGGTGTGCAGCGCCCAGTGTGAAGTGGGACAAGCCAAGCAGTACGTGGAAGGAGAGATCTGCTGCTGGCACTGTTTTAACTGTACTCAATACGAGGTACCGATCGTCGATCATTTTCTTCCCAATTCTTAAATATTATTATGTATCTGTATATCTGTATGTAATCCTAACGAGTATTACAATTTATATTCACTAAAATAATGTGAAACTCCGTTCAAAGATCCGCTCGCCGTTAACGGAGACGGCGTGCGAGGCGTGTCCCCGGGGCACGCTGCCGGACGCGCGTCGCTTGCGCTGTGCGTCCGTCCCCGAGCTATATCTGCGCCCCGCCGCGCCCGCCGCCATCGGGGCCATGGTTTTCTCAGCGTTGGGCATACTTCTGACTCTGTATGCATTACTTACACCGGCGGATCGGTTATGCACTCGTTACTTCGCTAATTAAAAAATGTACACTGCTCTCAGGCTGGTGGGCGGTGTGTGGGTAGCCCGACGCGGCACGCCGGTGGTGAGAGCCAGCGGCCGCGAGCTCAGCGGCGTGCTGCTCGCCGGCATCTTCATGTGCTACCTCGTCACCTTTGCGCTCGTCTTACGCCCCACTGACTTCCTCTGCGCCGTGCAACGGTACATGCCTCTTTTCTCTCGTTATTTTTAGTATTTATTATCTTCATTTATACCTGCGCTCAGTGTACCCGGTTAGCAGATCAATATAAACACCTATATAAGATTTAATTGATTTATTTTAACAAACCTTATTCTTTTCTAGCTTCGGCACTGGATTTTGCTTCACGGTTATGTATGCCGCTCTTCTCACTAAAACAAATAGAATAGCTCGTATCTTCGATGCCAGCAAAGAATCTGCGCGGAGGCCTTCATTAATCTCGCCTAAATCTCAACTCCTCATATGTTCTATTTTGGTTTCTATTCAGGTAGTCTTATCAACCTACAGTTGCTTTGTATTTTTATGTAATACTAAAATCTGAATAAAGCTCAATAATTTTAGGTGGTGATAGTGGCCGTGTGGCAGCTGGCGTCTCCCGCGCGGGCCATCCATCACTATCCGACCCGCGAAGACAACATGCTAGTGTGCGACTCCTACGTCGACGCATCCTACACCATCGCGTTCTTTTACCCCGTCGTGCTCATCGTCATATGCACAGTGTATGCCGTACTAACTAGAAAAATACCCGAGGCATTCAACGAAAGCAAGCATATTGGTACGTTCATCATCACGGTCAACATTAAACGTTGTTATCCATATTATGCATCTTCTCACAATTTATTTTCCTTTGCGTTTTAGGATTTACCATGTACACGACCTGCGTTATCTGGTTGGCGTTCGTTCCTCTGTACTTCGGCACGGCGAGTCACGTGCCGCTGCGAGTCACGAGCATGGCGGTCACCATATCGTTGAGCGCCAGCGTCACGTTGGCTTGTTTATTTGCTCCTAAGGTAGTTTCATCGTCGTCAAAATGGTCGAACGTTATATCGAGGGTGGTCATATGCATAATCCCTTCGTAGATGTACATAATACTAATCCGTCCGGAGCGCAACGTGCGCGGGCGGCTGACGGCGTCGCGGTGGCGCGGAGTGTGCCGCGGCGCAGCGCCGGGCGTCGTCTGCGCGGCTCTCGTCGGCGCTGCGCCGCTGCCTCGCGCCGCCGCCGCCCCCTCCGCCGACCTCTCCACGCTCGACGCCACCGGTAAGCGAGACCGAACCGTACATCAACGAATATAGATTCTTTACAATTCGGAGTATTTGTTTTAGAAGGTTCGACGTCGACGGATCGACAAGTGCAGACGGAGGAGACGAGCCCGCCACCCGATACACGGAACGTGGAACGGAACGGTATCGGATTGGACCCCAAAAAGTTGGCTCAGCTGGCGGGCGGACTACCGACGTTCGGGCGGATAGAGGACACGGGAGCGGCTAGAAGGAGACGGGCGGCGGCCGAACCCGCTCTGCGCGTTGCCGTCGCTGTGGTGGGAGCGCCGCCTCCCTTATAGCGCTCCGCGCGCGCCCGTCGCCGACCCGTGCTCGTGTGAACACGTTATTGAAGTGCAATATTATGTTATAGTACTGTTGTGGATGCAAATATTTTTTAATTTAGTTGAGTATCAATAGATATTTGTAATATTATTGTAAGATATTTCAACAACTAAATTGGTTGATAAAGCTATTATAAAAGAAGGTAATCTTTTATTTATTTATTTATATCTTTTCCATTTTGAATCAATACCAGTGATCACTTGGGTACGTCAAATGGCAGGAGGCCTGTTTTGACACCACACTTATCGAAATAAACCCTTGTGTATAGACCATCTCCAACTTAAAATAATACGAGAGTTCCGAACGCGGCCCGCTTGAGAAGAAGAGCACAACAAATTCCGACTGGTTTTGTTTATGTTGTTCTGTAGTACTGTTTCAAAAACGTCAATATATTTGGTGAGCAATGTATCGTACACTGTTAAATATATCGAACTTGTAGAACCACAGTCTATTCGATAAGCCGACCTGACGGCTAGTTAATAATAAGAAAAAAGAAATCTCTTTAAAAAAAGAAATTTCTTATCTCTCAGGGAATTTTATAAATAGCCCGCATATCTTATTTTTTGTAAAATAAATATAGAATTAATTTCGGCAGGATGGTGCTGCGGTGCTGCAGTGCTGCATAATAGAACACCGTAAGACAAAATACTATGAAAATAGCTAAAATAGTTGAGAGATAAAAAGCTAAAGTGGGAGCACGTTATCGAATCTCATCGGGACTGATGAAATGAAAAAATTCAATCAACATTTTGAAAACATTTGCGATTTAGAGATGCCTGTTCTGTTCTATTTCAACAGTAAAGTTGTTGCTAGTGTTACTCCATTGAGTGTACGCAGAGGCTTGAGAGATCAGTTATTACTTTACAAAATTATCCATAATCTTGTTGGTTCTAAAAGCCTACTTAGTAAAATTTTATTTGAATGTCCACGTCTTAGTTCAAGAAGTCGATCATTATTTTCTGTACCTCGTTGTATAAATGGTTATGCCAAAAATGTGTTCTCGTTACGTGCGTCTTAAATAATTATAATAAACACTGTAAACCTTTAGATATATTCAACATGAAAATTAGTAATTATAAGAAAACTTTGTGTAAATTGTCATAGGCTGTAATAATTAAACTGTTTCATAGTTTTGCTTTCCGTTTTTATTTTTTGTATTTTTTGTATTGAGTTTCAATTATTTGTTTTAATTTTCAGTGGAAACTTAATCGATTTATGTTAAACATTTTGTAACTTTTATTGTGTAGGTGCTATTATAATTGTATGTTTCCCAAACATAAATAAATAAATAAATAAATCTAAAATTATTAGAAATTAGTTGAGTCAGTCAGTTCCAACACTGCACCGTGGAGGAGCGAGCTACAGTTTTACTTGTTACGTTGGGAAGTGTTAACTCTATGAATGTAGAGTTCTTAGCATTTGCGACCAAATTATTATTTTCGGACCAATGTGTTCCTCACAGCGCGACGGAGCGCCGTCCCATCACGTCTCCTATTAGTAAGGTTAATATTTAAAAATTTATATAGAGTTAAAAATATTATTCATAAAATTTAAAAAAACTTTGATAGACGAACTACACTCAAGGTAAATTAAACTGAAGTAATAATAAAATAGATTATTAACATAATAAAATAAAAGTGTCAGTCGCAAACAAGGAAACAAAGTTCGAAGGTCCCGTGAGGAGCGCTGGAGTGAGTGTAAAATAAAATAACCATTTAGTTTTCGGGAAGAGTTTATTAGTACGTTAATAGTACGGCGGATACGACTCGTTATACGGTATATTTATCACATCAGATACGAGACGGGGGGAGGCGGCCTACACGAGTCGTTCTATTTCAAACAATTAAGTACTGTATGGTGTGGGGCGGGGCTCCGCCACCTGCGGTGGACCGGTGGGACCGATGGGACCGGCGCCGGGTGAGGAATGAAAGAACACTTTACAACGATTAGATATTTAAAACAATACATGTTGCGCCCGCCGGCGACGACTGCGCCCGCCGTGTTAACCGGACTGGACCGACGCAGCCGGCGCCGGGCGGCGACCCTCCTCTACTCGCAGCTGAAATTTAACTTAACTAAATAACAATCAATTCTTTTTGGTAAACTTTACAAACATAAAAATCTCAAATCGCTAGGAAGCATCTACGTCGCGGACTCGCGGCCGGCGCTTACGACTTCTTCCTGCAAGGGAGAATTCACGATTAGATTGGACGTAGTAGTGGGGGAGGGCGGGGGGGGGGGGGTGCACTTACTGGTCGTGGTTATCGGTGTCCGAGTCGTCGAGCTCGGGCTTGGTGCGGCGCTTCTCGTAGACCAGGATGATGGCGCACAGCACGAACACCTCGGCGCAGATGCCCAGGAAGGGCCACAGCGCGGCGTACATGTCCTTGACGCGCAGCACGGTGGTGGCGGGGGCGGCGGCGTCGGGCGCACCGCAGCGGAAGCGCCCGGCGTCCGAGCGCGCCGCCGCCTCCAGCTGCAGCACGGCGCCGGGCACGCCCTGCTCGGACGCCGCCAGCGTAGCACGCCCACCCAGCGCCACGACCACGTCCGTGAAGTTGCCCTCCTCCTCGGACGAGTTCGAATACGACCACGTCACGGGGCGGTAGGGCTTGCCGATCACCTTGCACACTAGCTTGAGCTTCTGCCCCTCGACGGCGTTGGTGTTGGCGGGCAGCTTGACGTGCGGGCGACCCCGCACGGCCCAGGACTGGCGGCCCTCGCGGCCGGCCAGCGCGCACGAGTAGTTACCGAAGTCGTCCTCGAGGGCGCGCGCGAGGCGCAGCTCGGCGCCGCCGCGCTCCAGCACGGCGCGTCCCGTCAACTCCCACACCGCGTCCAGCGCCGTGCCGTTCTTGGTCCTGGGGATGACATCCGGAGGGTGTTGCTTTTTTATTAAAATATATATATTCGGGTCTAGGTTAAAATTCGGTTTAGTTCGATTCGAAGACATTATGTCGATAAAGTGAGAAGTCCTGATGTGTAATCGGTGGTGTGTTAAGACGGCAGTGCGTGACGACACTCCCACCACTTCGGGGATTACTTTAAGTCCGGCTGAAAGCGGTTTGTCGACGCGGAACCCGCTCACGGCCGTCTTACATTTACTACGTAATTAAATCTCTAGATATCGTGTGTCGGCCTTCGAAATATTAAATCAATTAGTTCATAATTAAAGAGAAATATTATCTTTTTGTCGCTTCTGATATCTTTAATTTCATTAATTTACAGTAAAATAATGGGGAATATATTTATATATTTCGCGAGATATATTTCGCTGATAGCACTCTCCTGGAACACGGTACAAAGTCTGTATCAACAATTCAGTGGTATTTTCTCTATATAATGCTTATGTGCCACGTTGTGTGTGTGTGTGTGTGTGTGTGTGTGTGTGTGTGCGTGTGTGTGTGTGTGTGCGTGTGTGTGTGTGCGTGCGTGTGTGTGTGTGTGTAGTTGGAGGCTCACCACACGTAGGCGACGCTGTACTCGTTAGGCAGCGTGCAGTGCATGGAGAGGTTCCCGCGCACGTCGTACAGCAGCTCAGGTAGGTCCTCAGTGTCGGCGGGGGGCGCGGCGGGCGCCGGTACCGGCGCGGGCGCCGCCGCGGCGCTCGCGGTCACCGGCTCCGCTGTAACACGGGACACACCTCAAAACTCACATCACCCGAGCGTCTCCACTAGCTACCACCCCCCACTACACCCGCGCTCATCTAACCACTACTGGGAACATAATATATTATTCATTTGTTTGTAAAAGTAATATTTGATTTATTGAAGATATTTGAAGACTGCGATGTAAATCTAGTTATTTTATAAAAGAGTGATATTTAATCTATTGTCTACAAGTGCGACGGTCACCGCTGCGGCGGAGGCGAGTGCACTACAGCCATCTAACATATCTACTGTTCTAAAGACATCAAACGGCGAAACTAAATAAAAAATAAACGACTCGTAAACCGCAGACGAATAATCAGACCGGCCTACGAGCGCGTTAATACTTCTTGTCTTATCGTTGGTAGCACGAAGTACGCGCGTCACTTGATAACTGACAGTTGACAAATGTATTAACCAAAGTAACATGATTGTGACGCAAAGGGAAATGAAATAGTTAAAGTGATTTATGAGGTGCGGGTCTTTGGCGTGTTTTCTCCGAGGTCGTGGGTTCGTGCGCCGTGTCGATCTAATTCCGATCGTTTTCCTCCAATTTTTATTTAAAATATTAAGTTTCTTTAAGAACCGCGTTTGTCTCCTTTGTTTTCAAATTTTATGATAACGTTGATTTTCAAGGAGTTCCTTTTAAAATATTTTCAGAGCCTTTCATTTAATCGTTTAAAATTATTGATCACGTTTTAACTCAAGGAATGTTATGAGACGTCGTCGTTCCGCAGAGAACCTGTTTTTCAAAGACACCGCTGATGTTGATCCGCACCACACCTTATTATAATATACAGTTCTACAGTTCACTACTCACAGTACTCGCACCGCGTCTGCACAAAATGACAAACATGACAAACATGACAAACATGGCAAACATGGCAAACCCCACACTTAATAAAGTACCTGCGTGATGTTAATTAAAAATGTGTTACTTCAGACAGCAGCCAATGAAACACTTGCAACAACCTGCATAATCACGGGATTAGAGAAATTATCAATTCAGCCGCGGCCGCCGCAGCCGCCGGAACTCAGAGAGACTGTACAACGTTTATTAATCACTGGTCTAGCGGAGAGTGCATTAAGAGTGCTCATAGAGGTAGGAAAATATTAAAAGAGTAACATTTCTAAGAAAATCGTTCCATTAATCTCAATGTCAGTTCAGTTTGCGGTTTACGAACTACGGCACCGACAAGCCTGCCGCGAGGACGGTCAGCTCCATCGATCGCCCTCAATGCAGCGACTACAGCGTCCGGAGAGCGCCGCGCCACGCCACGGACGGACAGACGACAGTCCACACGAACATTATAAAATATGAAATGTAAATGTAAAATGTGAAAGTACTTTAAGATTGCCGAGATCACGAGCGATGTGATATCGGTCGAGCTACAATATCACATTATTCATGTCTTTGGTGTTGGTCCGTCGTGAAGTTTGTGTGAGCGAACTAAGCGAACTGTTAAATTAAAAGTAAGCATGACGAAAGATGACACGACTCCCTCGCACGACTTTCAAAAGGCTAATATAATTATGTAGAAAAATAATTAGGAACAAAAATTAGAACTACCTGCCGAGATTAAAACACTACTTCTACTTAAAGAAAATAATAAATCACTAGCAATACTTCTACCAAAGTAACAAAGTATTACAAAAGACAAACTACTGACACGATGCCGAAATACAAGAAACTACGGCGACGGCGATCCGAGCGGGGAGCTACGACAACAGAGCGAGCACAGCGCATGCGCGGGCGAGGCGGCGAGGCGGTACCGGCGCGGGCGGCGGGCAGCACCACGACGCGCACGCGGTGCTCGCGCTCCCGGCTGCAGGTGTAGAGGCCGGCGTGGTGGGAGCGCGCCGCGGGGGCGTGCAGGCGCGCGGCCAGGCGACCGCCCGCCGCCGCCTCCGGCGCCACGCGCAGGTCGGGCGGCGGAGCGGCGCCGTCCCGCCGCCACTCGGCGCGCTGTTCGGGCCGCAGCCGGCACTCCACCGTCAGCGGCGCGCCGGCCGCCACCGTCACGCGGCTCTCCTCGCCCGCCCCCGCCGACACCGCCTCCGTCTCTGCGTACCATTTCCCTAGACGCTACTATCACGAACTCCGGTGCCCCTACCCCAGACGTGTACTATTTGAACGCTCGAGCCCGGCGTTTCCAATTGACGTGACCATTTGGAGAGAACAATTGAATTACAATTAATGATGCCTTGTCCCATTTTCATGAATTAATTACGCAGAGGACATTTATAATGACCGACTGGTCGACTAATTGTTTTTATAATTTTTTGCAGTAAAGTTATATAGTATTTAAGTTAGTGGGAGGATATAAATAAAAATAAACTGACAATTAACTATAAGGAAATGCAACAACTTTTTGGACCTAAATGATTAATGCAAAACCTTGAAATCAATATCACATACAAGGTACATGCAGTGTATCGGCAAAGCTAACAAATAAAGCATACCGAGGTATTTGTAGTTGACACACAAGATAATGCTATCTCACAACACAGATAAAGACATGCTCCTGTCTTTAAAGAAAGAGATTCTCAGTTAGATCTACATTCTGATAAAATTAATGAATGTATATTTATTTTTTTATTACACTATTTATAATTAATACAAAATATAAGAGAAAAGAAGAGTAAGACAAAAATGTATAATATTACAAGTCAGTTCCAGCGGGCAGTAACAGGTATCTTTATCTATCATTGTGATTTTAAGCCATATCACAAAGTAAATTGTAGATAAGTGTTCTCATTGTCTAAATTATATCACAAAACGTGATATATTCTTTTGTAAAATAATGAAATGAAGAAGATACATACCTATTGTTATTTATTCAAAATTAAAGTTAAAAAGATATTAAAGAAATATCATAATTCTATATTCAAATATAACATTTTGTCAGTTTCGTCATATCACTCAGTAAATACTAAAAAACATTAAGTGATCCAGCTATAATCGAGTTCAGTGCAATTAAATACAATGGAAAAGCGACACTACTATGACATCACCCAACCCTCAGTTCCAAATTATTTACTTGACCTACTGATATAAGAAAACATGCAGATATTCGCTGCCAAAAATATTGTAACGATTCAAATTATCTAGTCTTTACAGCTAAAGAACAAAAAGACAAATATAGAAGTTATAAATTTACTTACTTTGTGCTTTTGACGGAATTACACTTGCTAAAAATAGAAGTGCCAACGGCAAAAACAACGTTGCTCGAGCCATCGCTGCAGACAGTGTCTTGCCTTCGCAGACTATGACCAAATAAATTTAAAAATGTTCATAGGAAGATGAACACAGTAGGATTATTAGTTATCTTTTTGTATGAAATACCCTATTACAGTGCTACGCAAAATGGCGAACACCACTACATTGAACAGTGAACGAAAAGTGACAATGAAATCTGAAGTCAATGCTCAACTGTCACCAATTGTCAATTTTTTTTTTCTGCTCTGGCTTCACCTAAATTGCGAACGATTGCCTTTGAGAGACATTTGATATTTTTTATAATTATCCATATATTTTTGATTAAGTCGGTTCAATTTATTAAAAGGTAAAACTAGTGGTAAAGAAAAAATAATAAAGGTTACGGAATTTGGAATAACATGTATTAAGTGGGTAGAATTCAACAAAAAAATAATTAATAAAGATGGAAGATGGAGTAATTAAAAGGAGTGTTACAAAATATAACATTGTTTAAAATAGTAGATGTTTCATAAATTGATGGAATTTAGATTATTTAAGTTATTGAAATAGGAATAAGAATTGATAATTCCCTGATTATTAAAAAAGATGATTGAGATCACCAATATTGACCTTATCGCAATCATTTATTCTTTGCTAATAAGTTTACGTCTTACAAGAATACAAACGTGAAAACACCACAGACGTACGATGTTTGAAATGGCTTTCTAACAAGTCCTATCTGGCGAAATTCTATCTTAAGGAGATATGGGTGATAGCAATTAATCATATAGGGATGCATAAGATAACGGTTTTTTTTAAGTTTAGTGATAAGGACAGACATCCACAGCAGTCCGAAACATTCTCTAGTAAATATACGTGTTTTTTACAAGCAGTGTAATGTATTATTTTATGTATAAACTCTCATAGCATCAATGAACACGTAATAATATTAATTATATATTTTAACTAATAATTTAAATGTGCTTTACTTAGTTATTTAGTAATTTAATAATAATTGTAATAATCACTGCCACATGTAAATGAGGAAATCCCATCCCAAGAGAAAAGGCAAAATTTGGAATGTAATGCACTTTTGTAATGATTTGAATCAGAACAAGGTATCGAGATTAATTAGTTAAGTCACTAAAACTTGGCCTAAATAGTTGCAGTGAGGCCTTCCCCAAACCGTCGGGTGATAATTGAAATCTCTAAGGACCAAGAATGCTCCCTAAAACCTCTTAGAGTTTCAATTCAAATATACCAATTAAAATAGAAGAAGGATAAGGAATATAAATAGATACTATACAATTATTATAAGAACTTACAGCTACAATAGAGAAGTCTAGCTGAGGTAAGTGTGTAAGCAGACGTCTTAGCACTGGTGTCAACTCAGATGCACATGTTCGTAGCACAATTGGAGAAAAACCCACTGGCCCACTCGACTTACGAACGTCCAAGGAGATATTCGGATGATTTTTTTCCAAAAAACTATTTACAGCAATAATTGAGGCAAAAAAGTGTCCAAGAGATCGGGTTTCTTTTTTGCTGTGTGGTTCAGAGTCATTCCCAGTATGCAATTAGCAGCAAATGCAGCTAAATCCGAGAATCTTTCCCCGGATTTCGGTCAGAGACGGAATGCCCATCTTCGTCAAAGCCGGTACCCTCGTGTAGTATATTTTTAGAGGTATCGCTTTCATTTCATTCAGGGGATTCAGGGCTTCGGGATTCTCTCACTCACCAACGGAACATAACCAAATGAATTTAGTTACTAAACGTCGATCTTCCATAAGAGGGTGGTTCTCGGTCGAGCCAGCCCATTATTAGATGCAGTCAAATGACTACAACTATGTTGAACACCTACTTACCTACCACCTTGAGGTTATAGGCAGCAGCGGCGTTAGGGCTATTGACACCCCGGGCAAAAATATTTAGGCGCCCACTTAAGGAAATCAATATCGAGGATTTATTTTTTGCTGAACCAAATCATCTGACAGCTGAACATAGTTGTGAATACGGCACATAGAGCACAGTATTGAGGGTACACAGCGCCGAAGGCAGAAGGCCGAGGCAGCAGACCTCAGCGCCCCCCAAATTTGGCACCCCGGGCCGTCACCCCATCGCGCCCCCCTAACGCCGGCACTGGTTATAGGTATTATTAATTAAGTAGTAAGTAATTTGAATATTTTTATGTAGCGCATTGATAGATGGGTTAAGAAACTAAAATTCCTGCAAAGGTGCTGCTCGGCTGCCCAGGGATATGGGACATCCTTCGTGTATCCAAGACGATCAATATGTTGTTTCATAAGGAGACCTCTTAAGGAGAATTACATTATTTATCCGCAATGTTTAGTATACATAGTTTTATTTTTCATAGCTTCTTTAGAGGCTAGACCACTCGCGGTACACCACTCACTTATCCCATTAAAGCGATGCTAAATATTGGAATTAACGTTTATAACTGTCGGTTTCGAAGGCATCGTGACAAACGAGATTTAGCATCTTTAATATTTAAAAACCATTATTTTTGTAAGATTGCCATGCAATGTATCAACACTGGGGAGCCCGCCGAGCCCGCTCCCGTCCATATCACTATTCATTATTAAACATAACTGGATTGGATTGATGATTTATCAGCAGATGATTATATATATTGTTTTGAATGTGTAAAATAAACGGAACTATATCTGTTTTGCAGTAATAAATCCTACTAACGGGAAGCGAGACAACTCATATTTTAGATGTATTCTAACAAATAACATAATCACGCTGCGGGTACCGAGAACGCGCCTCAAGGGACTCGGATGACGCCTACGGAGCTCATAGCATCCTGCCATTCCTGGATTAAGATAACCTATCATTGATTGTAGAAATGACAAGTCGTCGCCTGTCCCCGGCCCGCTCTGACGTCACACTTTACTTTCATGCTCTGACGAAATAACTCCATGTCCTTCCATTTGCTTCATTCATGTTAATTCATCATCAGTAAACTAAATTTCTGCAAAACCTTAATTTTAAAAGCTTATAATAAAAATTGTTACTTATTTGACATTTATTATTATTATATTGTGAACACTCAACTCCTGAGTGTTACGCATCACTCGGTGTATAATATAAAAGTTAGCCTTCAAATTATCCTTATCGTGTAGTGGTAGTTGGGATTCAAAGACCAGAGTACACGTTGGAGTGACGGGAGACATAATACTCGAGACGTAACGTAGCTGATAAATAATTGTTGAAGTACATTGTGAAGGTCCGGTGAAGGTAGTACAAGGTAGGAAGTAAGTAAGTGGTAATCAACATAGAATTTATTGATAGAAGGCGGCGGCGCTGAGACGATACTCACTAGTATAATATGCATTACATTTCAATTATGGAAGTAACCGAGTACGCGAGTACGAGGAGTACGAGGAGTACGAGGAGTACGAGGAGTACGAGGAGTATGCAACCGACTGCAACACGTACCTACATAACACTCACTAATAAATAATAACTTAACACAGGCTCTTTGGAATCTTCACAAGTGAATACTTAAACTCTTCTAAGGCGCGCCCCGGAGCGGGCCTCAGGCCCAGAGGCGCACGGTGGCGTCCCAGGAGGCGGTGGCTAGTGCCGTGCCGTCGGGCGCCAGCGCCACGCGCGTGACGCGGTGCTCGTGGCCGCACAGCGGGAACACCCGTGCCGCCCGCAGCGCGTCCCACACGCCCGCCGTGTAGTCGCCGTAGCCCGCGAACAGCAGGCGCCCGCTCACCGACCAGTCCACCGAGTTTACTCCGAACAGGAGGCTATCCTTGGCGTAGCGCGCCACCTCGCGGTCGGCGCGCAGGTCGAACAGGCGGCAAGTGGAGTCGTCGGAGCCCGACGCCACCGAGTCCCCGGAGGGATGGTAGCGCACGCCGTTGACGTCCGACAGGTGCGTGTCGAAGGCCTGCACGGCGTGGCCGGAGCGCATATCCCACACGAGCACGGCGCGGTCGCAGCCGCCGGACACGAAGGTGTCGCCCATGTCGGTGGGAGCCAGGTCGAGCGCCATGACGTCGGCGGCGTGCCCCTGGAAGCTCTGCAGCAGTTGTCCCGACTCCACGTCCCACAGCGCGCAAGTGCCGTCCCCACTGCCCGTGAGAAGCTGACGGTCGGTGTTGGGGAACAGGCAGGCGGATATGTAGGATGTGTGTGTGGCCACGGTGCGCTTCCGAGCGGCCGGCTCTTCCTCCCGCGTGTCGCGGCCTTCGCTCACCAACGGGAACACCGTCACCTTGTTGTCCAGTCCACTGTGCACAGACACATTGGGCTGAGCGAAGGCATTGCATTTAAATAACAATATAGTAATAAATAAATAATAATGACATCTGATTAAGCATCTCCTTTCATAGTGAAATGCAAAGATAATAAAACATAACCTAACCTTACCCGGCGGCCACTAGATTCCCTGAAGGTGCATAAGCACATGCCATCACCCATGTGCTGGGCATTGGAATGGTGAGCTCCTTAGTTGCAGTAAATGCATCCCAGATTATTAGTTTCCCATCCTGTGGATGGAAAAGTTGGGTTCAGCAGAGAATACAGTAAATATTATGTATAACAGGTTATACATTTCCTACAGCTAGCTTTTTATCCTCGTAGCCTTGTTGTTATTATAGATGGGTTTATTTTGATAAATATTGTAACTGACACTTCTTTGAGACAAACACAATGGTATTGAGTTTGTCGTGTAAAAGTAATACATAAGTAACGTGTTCAAAAATACTCATATTGGGGTTCACAGGTCTTATATCATAGAATTTCTCTTTAACATGTGTCGGTCGAAGTGCTCTTCTTCACTTTACAAGACACATGAAATATCAGAACAGAACAACAAAGATAACATAGAATTGCATCTTTACTATGAAATGCAAGAAATGGAGACATGTTGTACTTACTTCCTTGACAAACCTTATTAAGACTCACCTGTGAAGAGGACACAATGTGTCTCTTGTCAGGACACCAATCTGCACACAGAACTTTAGCTTGATGGCCCTTAAGTACACGCCGTACCTTGAGAGAAGGGAAGTTGATTGCCTCTAGCCTCTCAGCCACACACGACACTAGAACCACAGAATGTAAACTATCAGAACTCACAACTCGCAAAGAAATGAGGTGAAAAATCATATTGAGATAGAAAACATCAAATATTCACTTTTATTAAATGGTTTTAGAGTAACAGAACTTTAATATCATAAAAAAGCAATACCTACTGAGTTCTATTAACTACTTAAAAATGAGACTGTGCGGATCCTACTGACTAATGACTTTTAAACATTCAATTAATAAAACTGCTGCATTATTTGTCGAATAATGTGAATAGAACAAGAAACTACATACAAGAAGCATCGTTTAATTTCTGACGCTCTTCTTCGAGCTTTTGTTTAAGCGCTTCCGCTTCCCGCAGCAGGGACTCGAGGGTTTCCTCCGGGCTGGCAGCCACCGCCGTGTCTGCCGCCATCGTTTCCTCTTCCTCACCTCTACGACATCATTATCAACTACTAATCAAAAATCACATAAGCATTTCCGCGAAATACCACATCGAATAACTAGCATTCATATTTTAAAAATATTTATATAATAACATTTTTATTAAGGGATAAAACAAGTTCTCTTTGATGAATAAAAAAACTTAACCAGAATATAGACAGACACAAATCTGAATTCCGATTTCTGAATCAATAACACGGGACCACAGATTATGATAGTGTAACTACAGCTTATAATAAGCTACTCTGCAAATATATATCAGTGTTAATATTTAATATATTATTCTATAATAGACGTCGACTTCTACAATCGCTGGAAAAGGGTTCTAGATATATAGTTATGTTGTTGTTTGTACCTACATCTCGATTTTATACAATTTTAAATAATAGATATAACTCTTAAAATTGTATAAATGTCGTTATATTAAGTTACAACTTGGCAGTATGATTGGTTGAGGCACCGCATACTTGTCATATTTGTCCGAATTTTCATAGCAACTATTAGGAATTTGTGACACAAATTATAAATTTTTATTTGAATATCATCTTTTGTAAAAAATCAGTAAAATGAAACAGTACATATCCGAATAAAATTCGTGGAGGACAATACAAGCGTAACTTAATTTCCTGCAGTATAAAAATAGAGGCGCAAACAAACCCTCAATTTCAACTCGCCTCTCTCGTGAAATCTCGGGTGCCGTTTGCATATTGAGCGAAGCGAGCCCGGTGTATTGACACCGCCCTTGAAAGAAAGCCCATCTGCCTAAAATTTGTCATTATCAAATTAATATCCGTCTGTTCTGCACAAATTCATTTTAGATGTTAGTATCAAAAAGGTCTTATCGTATACTTCTACATCAAAATCTTTCGAGTATTTCTGTCCTATTTGTTGATATGTTGATTTTTTTTTAACCTAGCATAGCCTATATTTTATTGTTTTAATGAATTGTTTAATATTAACATGCTTTAGCCGTGCTCCCAACGCCAACCACGATAGAATAAAAATCCATAGAGAAAAAATACTTTATAATCTATTTCATCTTATATTCAACATCACTTTTAACTTTTCATTTTGACAAATATCAAATGGCAGTTAATTTAGAATTTTGTAATCTCTACTAAGTAGTAATTGTACGAATGTTAATTCGTAAAAACATTGTTCAAGATACTAATTATTTTGTCACTATAAAATGAGCGTCCCTCTACACGTCGAAGTTGTACAAAAGAGGCAAAGTCGGGCAAGCAAGGAATTTATCAAACAAATAGTTCATTCATATTTAAGTAATTTCGTTTCTCTGAGTCCAGGAGCAACATTAACTAGCCATGAAATTGAAGATAATGTCGACCTTAAAGAGCATGTACAGTGTATAACTTTTTGTGATGCAGAACACGATTCAGAACTCGCTATGACAGAATGCAAACTTGTATATCACATATATACTTTGGACACTTTTGGTGTGGAGACGGACACAATGACGGATGCCGCATCAGGTGAAGAATTAGCAGCTGCTGATGTATGGGCGCTACCTACAGAAGAGTTTCATGGATTGTGGGAGAGCCTCGTATATGATTCTAAACTCAAACAAGACACGTTACGGTTTGTGGAAACCGCTTTTGAGTTTGCGGATCGAGGTGTTGACCCCAATGTTATCGCATGGAATCGAGTAGTGCTACTCCACGGGCCTCCTGGGACTGGTAAAACTAGTCTATGTCGTGCACTAGCGCAAAAACTATCCATTCGTCTCGGAGATCGCTTTCCACGAGCACGTCTTCTTGAAATAAATGCTCACGGTCTGTTCAGTAAGTGGTTCTCCGAGAGCGGAAAACTCGTGGCTAAACTCTTCGACCGAATCCGTGATATCGTCGAAGACCGACGTTTACTGGCGTGCGTCCTCGTAGACGAGGTCGAGTCGCTGGCGCACGCCCGAAAGGCCGCCCTCGCCGGCCTCGAACCATCGGATTCGATCCGGGCGGTTAACGCAATTCTCACTCAACTCGATAGACTCAAGAGGCATCCCAATGCACTCGTATTGACGACTTCCAATGTGACCGGCGCCATCGACATCGCTTTCGTAGACCGAGCCGACATCAAGCGGCGGGTGGGGCCACCGTCGGAGCGCGCGGCGTACGAGATCCTACGCGGCTGCTGCGCTGAGCTGATGGTATGCGGAGTGGTAGCGCCGCGGGAGCAGCTATTCGCATTGCGCGTTCTAGAGGCGGCTCGATTTGCGGACACTGAAGGTTCACGTGCGTCGCTCCGGCTGTGGGGCACGGCGCGCGCGGCTGCGGCGGCGAGCGTGTCAGGACGCGCGCTGCGTCGCCTGCCCTTCCTGGCCCGAGCGCTGCACTCATGCACCGATCCGTCACTGTCCGCCTTCCTCGACGCTCTACACAACGCGCTGCTGCAACAGCTCAGTGACGCCAGGGACCTCGAGGATGACGCCACAGTTGTTTCATCGCGGTAGAGATGAGTGATTCACTGTCTTCCTGGTCAAGTTCTTTCTTACGACCGGCTTTATAATTACATATTACTATTCTTAAATAAGTGAAGACAAACTGAGACCCCAAGGCCGAATATGAAGGATCTTACTGAATTAATGGTGTAAATTATTTTTATATAGTACAAAGAATGACTATAAGCATGTGATTTTAATTAAATCTGTTAATTTTTATTCAATTGTTTTAATATTCTTAATCAAGTTTTATTTTTGGTTTGTTACTAAGAACAATACGGATTTGATGATCACTTAATACTGATTCCCGCAGATGGCTTAATATTATTAGTATTACTGTGCCATTAGTAAGTGGGCCTATTTCACAATAAAATCACATACTGCTCAACCCTTTAAATTGCTGGTTTAAAAGCGCTTCCTAACCACTATAGCACACAAAAGCTGTTATGATATAAAATCGACAATTATTATCCCAGTGGATCTAACGCTCTTTAAATTAGATAATGAGTAGTCGGCTGAACATCGTCACACAGATTTATACAATTGCAATAAGGAAGTCGCTCTTCTCGACTCCGAGTTCATATGGTTTATAATTTAAAAGCAATAAAACTATTTTATTGATCCTTGATGTATATTTATAGAGAATAGTGTAAATAGAGACGGTGGGCGTCAGCGTCTAGCGGTCGCGGCCTATGATCCAGAGCATGTTGAGACCGGCGCGGCCCAGGGCGGTGCGGGCCAGCGCGGGCGGGTCGCGGCGCGCGGCGGCCGCCAGCAGGAGCAGCAGCGCGTGCAGCAGGTTGTTGCGGCCGCGACCGACCTCTAGCGTCTCATCGCCCAGCGCTAGAGCGTAGTGCGGCGGGCGCGCCGATACGCGCAGCACTGCCAGCGCCCCCGGCCGCCGCGCCGCGCCGCGCTCGAGCACGTGCTCGCCGCTGAAGGGACGCGCTCCGCCGCCGCCCGCCAGCTGGCCGTCCAGGTAGGCGGCGAACAGGTGCAGCACTAGCTCCGCGTCCGTCGGCTTCGACGCGTCCCACTCGGAGCCACCGCCGTTCCACTTGTAGTTGCTTAGGCACCCGCCTTTGGCGAGCTCTGAAACGAAAGTGAGACGTAGTCGTGGTCGTTCGACGGCGACGAACGACAGCCGGTAACTTTCACGCACCGTGTAGTCTGCGCACGACGTAGTGTAGATCGGCGAAAGGCTCGAGGAACGGCAACAGCGCCGCGAGCGGCGGGTGCGGCGGCGGGCGCATCGCGGCGAGGGCGCGCAGGCGGGCAGGTGGGGCGCGACCGCCCACGAGCGCCCCCGCCTCCAGCAGGGCGGCCCGGGACAACGCCTCGTCCGCCGCGGACAGCTCTCGCACCACCGGCTCCAGGATGGTCACCTGAATCCACTGTGACCGGGGACAGTTAGATTAGCGTTGCAAAAGATCTATACAATTGTATAATAAACAAGACTATTACGAGTCGCAAATTGAGGTTCCACTGAGTCAGGCGTTGCGGGTCTAGGTCGAGGCGCCACCACACCTGCGGCGACCCCTGCGGCGAGCCCTCCTCCAGCTTGACGCCGCTATCGACGGCGGCCAGCTGGTAGGTGGGCGGGACGCCCCGGGGAGGTGGCGAGGCCGCCGGCGCCTCCTCGGCCGCGGCCGCACGTTCCTCGCAGCGCCTGGCACGCGAGTGGTGTTAGACACAGATTAACTAATGTTGTTTTACATGAAACAATATTTACTATTCAAAAATTTTGTGCACATCTCACCGGAGATAGTCTGCAAGTGATGCTCTATCGGCGATGAAGTGATCGTGTGTGGACTCCCTTTGGAGCGGGGAGTGCGTGGGCGAGGGCGGCGTCCGAGGCGCGGGAGCAGGTGGAGATGAGCGCCAGACCCGCGGGGATAGCGACAGATCCGCGTCTGAGCCGACCCATCGCTCATCCGAGATTGAACTTTCGCTTAATCCCATATTTGAACCATTATGTTTTGTGAGGACAAAAGAAGAATCTGTTAAATATTAATAAAATATTTTGGTAGTTATTTTATTATTGACGGGAGTAAATGCTAATAGACATATCTCTAATATGTTTTACCTAAATCAGTAAAAGAAAGACCCAGTAGTTTCTGTTGCAGTGGGGAGAGAGGCAGTTTGGTTGATCTTGTAGGTACCAGACATATGGCGTACTGTATGAGGTTTGCCGCCAACACCCCAGCACATAACAGCTCCACATAATGAAGTATAGAGGTGTAGCCCGGACACTTGCATGACCTTTAATTTATAATATTATATATTATTGTAATTTCATGACCACTTATTAAGTGTGGCAAATTGAATTTATTTATTGAGCACTGTACCGACTAACACTACTATAAAAATTAAACCATTCTACATAGAATTACAAATTCTATGTACACTCCACTCAAACCAAAAGCTTTTTAGTCATATAATGATATGAATAACATAATAAGTAGAAATTGATAATAATAGAATGGCCGGGTACGTCTGTGTAAAATAACATGACATGATACTTTTGCAATGTGTTACGGATACTTACATAAACACTTTTCTACAAAACACTTGTTTTTTCATTCATTTTACTGACGAGATAACCAGTTACCCTAAGAGTTAATTTTCTTTTCGATAGATTTTTAACTTATTAAAATTTCTTTTTTAATAATATTCCATGTCAGAGATCAAACATTTCAACAATTCAACAATTTCGATTTAGTAATTGCAACTTGGTCATCATAGGGAGAAATAAATTACAATTCAACAGTAGTAGTAACATGGTACAACACACACTCAAATGTTCTATTATAAACTTATATTTAAAATCAAAATACTTACAAGTCGTAAACAAACACCAATAAAAATATTGCATTAACAACGATCCATTTGTATGATTGTAACCGTTTTTTATTTGTATAATTAATATCAATAGTTCGTTGCAGCAACGGAGAATTTGAGCTGGAAGACCTGTAACGACAAAAAACAAACCTTGATATCTACAATTCACACTATTTAACCTATTTGCCTACACTTACATAATATAGTCAATTATATTTCATTGAATTACAGCCTTTTTAAATAAAAATGAACATTTTGAACACTTTAAAACAGTTTCATATCTAATATTTTTTTGGCGGCGAAAAAAGTAAAAACTACAATGATAACAACACATGCAGCATACTTTGTTTAGTGATGGCCGCTTTTATAATAAATTATTAAATAATAACGTTATTGAAAAACGGTGACAGTTTCCGTCGCCAGCAACGTTTACGGAATTGTCAAAATACGGTGCGTACGATTTTGAGTATCATGGCGGCATCGAATACTGATAACTGAGCGGCAAGAACTGTATGGTAGCCATATCGATGAGGATAAAATTTTAAATAATGATACAAAGAGAACTAACCTATACCGCGTTTTGAAATATATAGCTGTATCTAACATTTATGCGAACCGAATATCAAACACATATTAATTGTTTATGTATAGTTCGTTAAGAGACTATTTCAACAATATTATTTTACTTTTAAGATTTCGATCTATAATATATATATATATATACTTAAACATTCAGTCTAATTTAATACAAAACAATCATCACCACAGGTTCTATTAAATCGGCTGACATTCTTGTAATAACGAATAACGATACGCAACGTTGTTGATCAAAAACGACAACGCTCATCTCTAATTTCACTATATTAACATTTGACATATCCTCATGCGCAAACACTACAAGCCCCAGGGGCGCGTCGAGTGTCGACTCATAAGCATTCTGAACAGATGGCTTCGCTTTAACAATATTTAAGAATTAAATGGGGGTAAGAAATTAAGTAAAATGATCGTAAAATTGAACTCGGTTTTAATTACTTAAAATTAATTAGTAAAATATTTTAAAACAAATTAATTTGTTATATTATGAACGCTAACTGACACCTATTTATTTATTATCGATATAATAGTTATGAATACTTTTTTATGGTTACAAGTCTCAATGGCTCCGAAAGTAAAGAAATGTCTTTATAATCTCGACAATATCTTTATCAGTGACACATGGCCATGAATTCAATGTTTTTTTCGACATCTTTATTCTATTATTTTGTACGTTATTTTAGGTTAAGTTATTATTTCTTCTTTAACACTAAACCTACCAAGTACCGGTCAAATTGACCGTTCTTAAACTTTTGTAAAACTTACACATTTTTAAACGTTATAATATCATTATCCAATTACATGACAATTCTCAGAATATGCATATAATATTTTGTTTACTCTTTACTTTTAGTTATTTCCATTATTACCTGCATTATATTATAAAATACCTTTTAATTACCGGTAAATTTGACGTCGCGCGGTAGGAACAGGTTTATAAGAATTGTCGGTAGGTTTAGTGTTAAGTTATATTGTTTATTTTTAGTTTTGTTGGTTTGGTTCGTGGTTATAACTGATATATGTATATAAAAAAAACAAATAGGTGTGAAAAAAAAACAAAATCTTTTCCCTTAAGAATGTTCATGACTCTACGGCTTTACAATACTAAATATGGGAAGTGTCAATGCACAGAGCACTGTTAGCAATCATTATAAAAATTTATGAGTTATTGAAGCTGATATAATTTATTTTATAAATACTGTCTGAGATAAATGTAAGTACTTATAAAAGAAAATGTTATCATTCTTTGACATCGGTTTTTATACATCAATATATGAAGAAAAAACACACACACACACACACGCACACACACACACACACACATACACACATATATAAATTTTTTTAAAGTCATGTTCTTAAGAAAGGCAATATATATTTTAAGTCGGTGTATCAGTACACAATAAATGTATTGGGTATATATAAAAAATCAATTAATTCACAATAATCTTGTGACTTTTATATCCCTAAAAATGTAGTGTATATTTTGATTATCATTAATGTCCACACGAAAAAATCTATCCGAAGTAAAAAAATCGTGAAATTCTTTCGTAAACATCAATATGGACGGATTGATGAGGGTTCGTCGAAAAATTTCTCTTGTTTCACGTTATTAAAATTTATGGAGGTGACATCTTTTGTTACGAGGTCTCTATTGTACTGTTAAAAAAAACATTACGTATTAATATTATGTTTTATATTTTGTGAGTTCATATCGATATTCAATTAAAATAAAGATCCGGATATCTTTACCATTAGTATTGTTGTTTAAAATGTTATGTTCTAAGATTAATCCGAAAAAGATATACTCGTATATAGGATGCAGAATGTGACAATAAGAATAGGGACACGGTAGCTTAGTTAGTATAGTGGCGTAGACAGTGATATAGAGGTCGTAGCTTCAAGTCCTACTTAATGAATTTGAATTGTATATTATGAAAAAATATTTATTTTGAGACATGATTTAACCATGAACGCATCCATCCATCCATATTTCGCCCGATTAGTTACGAACCCATCCGGACTCCGTAATGAGATCGAAGCTTGGTGAAACTAAGAAGTGAACACAATTACAAAAAAATATATATATATGTCTCTATAAAGCAATCATTCTTAAATCATCCAACTAATTTGATCCAACAAATATTTCAATGCATTATATAAGATAAAAAATGTACTTTGAAAGAACTATCTCAATCCAGATTTATTTAACTTTTATATAATTTAAAATGAAATGAACGAAGAGTTAAAGTTAGTTTTAGACTTTTCAAAGTATTGGTCTCGTATATTAAAAATTTAATTCTTCATTAAAAAACTTTCCTTACCTTCGTAGAAGCTATTCATTATTGTCTGGAAAAAGTTAATCTCATTCATTTGCTTTTATTTAACTTTTAACGACATTTGAGAAGTCTATTTGACCTGCATGTTAACTGGAACTTTGTAGACTTAATTTTCTTAAGTCTGGTGACAAGGTTAACTTTGCACTATAGAGCCTAGGGCGACGCTTCAAGTTGCTTTTATTTCGCACCTTATTAAGGACTTACAGGAAATTAGTTTTATATTTGTTTAATTGAAATTCAATAATATATAACAAAAAAGTGAGTGTCTGTGTCATGATATATATAAATATGATGAAGTTGTTACAACGCCGTAATCATTTTTGTGATGATAAAAAAACTGACACGAATAAATAGTAATTTTAAGACAAGGTTTCAACCTCAACGTTTTCAACCTAATGCTTTAACGTTTCCAAATTGAATGTTCTTTTATAATCTATTTCTTATATGAATTAGCCTTTTTTAAAAATGGAACTTTTTTAGCTCGTTACATGCTGGAGGACAACCACGGGAGCTATGTTGCTTCCATTACTTTATAGTAGTTATACATACGCTATAAATAATTTATAATACGCTCATTCTATTCAATCGACGGACCGAAAAATACAAACACCTAGGTTACACCTGTTCCATTCCATGAATCTATTGAATGTAAGGTTTCGTAGAAATAGATTGGATTGTACCTAAAAATACAGTTTGTCACCCGAAGCTCTAATTATCGAAGACTTTAAGGTTTTGCTTAAATGAATATAACATTTTCAAAAAACTTATTTTTTAAGGTTCCAGAACCGAAAGCAAGTATTACTGACATTCCGCTTTAAGTCCTAACCGATTCCAATCAAATCCATTAACTGAGTTTACACTTATTATAGAAGAAGGTAAATTGTTGTAAAGTTGTGCTCCATCGAAATCAATATATATTTTTTGCAAATTTGGTTCTCACCTTTTGGAGAACTAGTAAACCTGGTCTACGGGTGCTACGTTTATTGTTTTGTTTTTTTAATATTAAATTTGAGTGTATTGATCCACTAATAATTTTTCTTATAAAAATACAGGAATTATATATATAAAATTGTCATAAGTTCATAATATGTTTTCTCATAAAGTGTAGTAGTCCGTGGCAAAGGTGGATATCCAAAGAGTATTTTAATTATTTTGTTTTCTTTGGATTTTTTGTAGTTTTGTTTTGCCAAGATTACCCCATATTTCTATTAAATATAATTTACTAAGGAATTGTAAATGTTTACTTTAATTTCTCAGGTATGCATTTTGAAATATTAATAAATGAACAAATTAAAGAAAAAAGTTTTTTATTTATGTAGTCTATTTGATATTTGAACGTTTAATAATTGTCTATTCGTAAACCTAAGTATTTTTCATAAGCGTTCTGCTCGATTGGAAAGTTGTCAACCGTTGGGTCATGCGAGGCAATAAATTTGTTTTTAGTTTTAAATACTAGGGGCGCCAACAGACCCTCAATTTCGACTCGCTGCACTCCCGAAATCTCGGGTGCCGTTTGCATATTGAGTGAAGTGAGCCTAGTGTAATGACTTCGTTGTGTACGATGTCATTGTAAAGCAATTTTTTTCTTCTCATTGACTTCAATGGGATATCAGTATTTTGACGATTATTCTTCAACGACATGACATTTTAAATCCATGACCTAATGTGTCTTTTTTTATTGCAAAACTGGAATTTTCGGTTTTTATTGTTGTAATACAGTCGTTCATTTGTAACTTCATTTGCGAATTAGTCGTAATATATGTTTTCAGTGAGGTAGTGATGCGGTCCAATGCACTGCACTCACATCCCTATGTATAAAAATGGTCTGTTTGTTTGTGTACACCTCAAAAACCCAAAAATACTTTTTATCTGTTAACAATGTTGGTTGATAACGCCCTGGCATTCAGTACGTCAATTGTACCATTTAAATGTTCGATTGCTTTGCTTTGCTCTACTTGCTAATTTATCGCTTTCCAGTTTCATGACGGTCCTGTTCGCAGCTCATCACAATGCTGGCATTTAGTTGTCAAGCTGCCACTTGCTCGCTTCTCATACACGTTCCGTTGACAAGTCGCCCGTGCGCTGTGCGCCGTGCGTGAACTTAATATTTCGCCTTTTTATTGTGTCACGTTGGTTATTGGCACGTACTATAAAACATTGTTTTAAATTCACAATTTTCTAAAAACCCGTGAAGCATGAGCAGGGTATACTATAAACGAACAGCTAGCGCGGCCACATGGGAGGCAGAATGATTATTAAAGATGTTATCTAGAACTTTAATTCAAGAACATAAATTCTATTTAGCTGTTGGCACACTTTAAAGACCAAATAAAAATATATATAAATAAGTTATATTTACTTTGAAAAAAGTAGATATATTTTAAAGCAATTATTACTATTCTTCATCAATAATTGTGTCACAAGTGTGGGCGATTACTATTTGTGAGTGTGTAAGGTTGACGACACCCGGTGGCCTTGCATCGCGATATTGAAACATTATATATTTTGAAATTTATTATACTTAAAATAAAACTTTGACGTCCAATACATTTACACTGCTATTATTATTATTAATCATATCGGGTAATGTGCAGATAATTCTTTTTAGGAGACATTTTTATGATTATTTTTTAACAGAAATAATTTTAAAACATAACAAATTCACCTTTCAAAATAAGTCCAAGCTTGTTGATTATTTTGTGACAATATAATGACATTATATTGTCTTCTTTTTGTTTGTGTAATTATGGTCGTTAATACCATCGCCTACAAATTAGTTACGATGAAACAAAACATTCCCCTTCACTTTCGAATATGATGGTCACGAATGGTTTGGTTCATTTGTAGCCGTGAGCAGCAACATACATCCGCTGTCTTGTTTGTGAAGAACATGTAATTTACTAACTGTTAGTTGCGATGGCAAGAGAACGCTTTCAAAGTTTTTATGACGTACAAACTACAGAAAATTCCAGCAGCCGATTCAGAGTCGTGTCCCATTAGCGAAGCACCGTTTATTACTTCCGGGAAATGTTTACTTTAGTCGATTTTATTTATGGCATAGCTAAGGTTAAATCGCAGGTCGCGTATTGTACCCGTCGCCATGATCCCGCGTCTTATAGTACGACTTATTTCGTCAGTTAGTCAATTTAGAAGTGTTCGGAGAATTCTGATATAAGCATCTTTCGGCACTATAGACTAAAAACTGGAAAAACAGCCAAGAGTTCTGCTGATGTTAATTTTCGGGGCCCGCCTCAAAACTTTACCTACTTTGTCGTAAAGATATATTTTCCTTATCCAATTATTTGTAGATCACTTTTACTCATATCAGTGATTTATTCTTCCGTAGCTGCCTGCCTGGTAACAATAGACGGACAGTATGATAGATGCATCAAGCGAGCATCCACTGCTCTGGCAGCAACTTACTGAAGAACAAGTCACCCACTACTACTACTGCTACTTAAAATTAATAAAATTAAAATTTGTTTTAATCATCATATCCATATTTTTCTCTTTATCGTCTCCACTGATCTGTTAAAAATGTCCCTTCCAACAGTTGTTAACACATCTTGTGAACATGCGTCCCTCGGTACGCTGCATGTCATACAACGTCTCTCCTCATCCTCCTCATGCATAGCTTTCTTTGGTCTGGGATTGCGCGGGTTTTGTTCCAGAACATGGAGAAAACTCAATTTTTAAAATAGCATTCAGGCCACGGGATTGTGGAACGTGGAACAAACGTTTAAATTGACTTTATAGGAATTAGAATTTCATACGCATGCATGAGATAAAGAGAAGATACATATTGAAGTTATAGAACTAATGGAAACTGCGAAAAGTAAGGGAGGTGTCTCCCCGGCGAGTCCGCGGGCGGTCCCTCACTTACTTCTGCAGGTACAGAGTGAACGACGAGTGTAGAAAAATGTTTAATTAAATAAACAACAAAATATAATATTACACACCGCACTAACGACTCCTTTACTTTACAATGTTAGTTCGCAACCTGTGTACCCCGTCCCTTACAGTATACTCTCAATCTATCTCTCGTCGCGCGGGAAGCTCGGCTCAAGGAATGTTATTACGTGGGAATCAATGTGACAACCGAGTCAAAGTCATTAAAATAAAAATTAAAAATAAATCTTGTGCCTCACCATATTGAAACAAAAAGACTAAATACTATATCATCTACGTCACAGCTCCCCCGCGAGCGTCCAGACGACGCTGCGCTGTGTGTGCTGTGTGTGCTGTGTGCGCTGTGTGCTCTTGGAGCGACGTCGAGCAACTTAACGTAGTATTACTTTTGTCACTGAGCGCAGTCTACGCCGCTTCGCAACGAGGACGACCACTACCGGGATACCGGCTCTTAAGGCACGCGCACACGCACGCACATTATACAGAATTGACCGCTAGTGAGGTAGGCGAGAGGGGGGGTGTGCTACAAGTCGAGTATGTGAAGGTCGACGCCCCAGCCCGTGGCGGCGGCGTGCGGCGGCGCGGCGGCCAGCAGCCGCGCGTGCGATGGGTGCAGGCGGTCCGCGCCGAACATGGCGTGCCCGCCCGCGGACACCTGCACCCAGCCCTCGGCCGGCGCCGGACCCGCGCGCTCCAGCTGCGAACAGAACGGACGGCCGGTCAGAGCGGCGGCTATGGGGAGCGGGGGAAGACGGGGACGGCGGTCACCTCGATAGTGCAGTTCAGGTCCCAGGTGTGCGGGGTGCGCGCGTGGTGTAGCGTGAGGAAGTAGGTGCGGCGCACGCCCCACGCGGGCCCCTCGCGCGGCTCCGCCTCCAGCAGCGAGCAGCGAGACACCCTCGCGCCGGCGACGGGCGCCAGCACCAGCACGGCGTGCTGCGGGCCCGAGAGCACGAGACGCAGCTCGGCAGCGCGGGGCGGAAGCGGGCGTAGGGAGGCACGCAGCCGCAGGGCGGCCAGCGGCGGCTCGGGAGCGGAGAGGGCGTGGCCGCGCGACACGCGGGACAGCACGGGTAGGAAGTAGGGCGCGCCGCAGTAGGCCCAGCGCGCGCACTGCTCCGCCGTCGTGACGCGAGCCTCCGACATGCCCTCCACTGTGACACGGTATACGTTATGGTGCCTAATCGCTCATGTCACCCCATCGGTCGGCCGCGAACGCTCACTGTACGGATCCATGGAGTGCGGCGTGTTCACGTCGAGCTCGGGCACCCAGTAGAAGTCTTCGATGGAGGCGGGAACCTCCGCCCCCAGCGGCGTGTAAGAGCGCCGCGTGTGAAAGACCATGAGGCGCTGCGGCCGCTCGGAACTGTAGGGAGCGCCCAGCGGGCTCAGCGCGTACAGCACGCCCAGCGCGCTCGCCAGGAGGCACGCGTAAAGCTGCGCATGGAAGTCGTCGTGATATCGGTTGTCCTCGTTTTGGACTTCGGTACTACGGAAGACGAAAGACGGTAGTCGTACAAAAAAAGAGTACCAAAGCATTGAGTCGTCTGGCCGCCGCTACGAGAGGCAGCATCCAGCTGAAGGTGAGCAGCGTCAGCGCCGACACCACCAGCGACATCATCACCTGCGGGCACACACGTATACGATGAGTCGAGAGGACGGGCCGTTCCCGAGCCCTCGGCCCTCACTCACGTCGGCGGGTAGGAATGCGGTGCCGGCGCGGCCCATGACGGGCACGAACATGTCGACGGAGTTGAGCGCCAGGTAGGCGGTCTGCAGCGCGGGGAGCAGCGAGCCGGCCGCGTGCAGCGAGGCGGCCACGCGCGGCGAAAGCGCGGCGCCGGAGAGAAGACGCGCCGGCAGCGCCGCCAACGTCGGCAAAGTCCACAGGGCGGGCAGGAAGGCGGAGCGCAGTCCGACTGCACTCAGAATCGCCAGGGCCAGCGCGCTCAGCAACGCCAGGGCATCGCGCCAGGCGCGCCACGCCGCCCAGCCCCGCACCAGCACGGCCGCGCCTCGCCCGCCCTCCTGCCGCGCGTCCGCCCATGCGCCCGCCAGCGCTGGGGACACAGGGGCCATCACGAGCGACTGATGCGAACGTCCACTTCTCTACTATTTTCAATTGTCATGATGTTACAGACATTGTGGTCAAAGACCTCGACGCTACGAGGAACGCGATCCCGCCGACCGAAGACTACATCTGTTAATACTGTTAACTTCATCTGACTATAAAGTCGAGGATTCCGACTTTTAAAAGAATTAAAGAAGAACGTTCGAAGCTACCGACCGGGCAGCGCGTAAAGCGGGACGAGCAGCAACGGCTGAGCGTAGAACGAGAGTCGCGCGCCCGCCGCGTGCAGCAGCAGCGCCGAGCCCGCCGCCGCCGCCACGCCCGCCGCCGAGCACAGCACGGCGCGCCACGCCGTCTGCAGCACGACGCCCGCCCACGTGCGCGGAGGGATGTACACTGCAACCGCAGAGACACTGCAGTAAGAGCGGGAGCGGGACCGGGGAGGTCGAAGAGAAATACTCACGCTCCCGGGCGGCGTCACGCGCCGATAGCAGCAGCGCCAGCGCGGTGAGCGCCAGCGCGGCTAGGGCGGCCAGCGCGGCAGCGGACGCTCGAGCCGCCACCACCACCAATCCCACGACGTCGAAGAAAACCGGCTGGCGCTCCCGCTCCGTGGCTTGCTCCAGCCGCTCGCTGCTCAGCATCCCTGCGACAGCCGCATGTTGACGAGATACGCTAGGTGTGCAATCGTACGTGTGTGTGGGTGTGTGTGTGTGTTTGTATGTATGCGTGTGTGCGTGTGTGCGCACATACCGTGCACGAGGGCGAGGACGTTGTCGCCGGTGCGCTGGAGCGCTTCCAGCGGCACGCGGTCGGCGGTGTCGAGGCGCGTGTGATACACGTAGCCGTTGCTGCTCCACGCCAGGTCCACACCTGGAAAAGTTTTTGAGACATATATTAAAAATGTTTAAATGTTTTAACAACGAAAATAGCATTCCACGGCAGTGTTTCCTTTGAGCGACATGTAGAAGTTAATTAACTTTTTTGGTGTAAATGTAGAGTGAGAAATCTATAGACACGAGCGGGATTCGAACCCGCGATCTCCGGGGGTCGTTCCCGTCGCTTCCCTGACCGTGCCGTGGTGACCTCGTTCCGTGGAGTGGTAGTCGTCGCGAAGCCCGTCTTTCTCACCGGACAGGTTGCCGAAGTCTCGGAAGATGCGGAAGTCAGTGTCGGCGGGGATGAGGCCACTCTCGAACAGCTCCTGCGCCAGCGAGGACGCGAAGGGGTGCGGCGCCGCCCCCGCGTACACCTCCACGATCCAGGGGTCGTGCGGGCCCGCCTGGAACAACACCTCCCGGCCTCCCGCGCCGCACGCCTCGATGTTGACGAAGGCGCGCGCGTCGCGGGCCCAGGCGTGCCGCGTGACGAAGGCGTGGCTGGCCTGCAGGATGTTCTCCTCGGCACCGTTGAGCAGCAGCAGCACGCGGTGCCGCAACGGGCGGCGAGCGGCGGCCAGCGCGCGGGCCGTCTCCAGCGCCACCGCGCACCCTGCGCCGTCGTCGCTGGCCCCTACCGCCGGGGTGGGTTCCACGGTTTTATTTTAAGAATAACATCTTTATACATAAATGTTGATAACGTCGCCTCTCGGGCGTTCCATCGCACGGCGACTGGGATGGCACCGATCAATAGAAATGTAACAAATAATAATTGGTAACCTAAGCGGGACTCGCTCCAAGTAGCGATGGACAATAGTCCGCGGGCGAAGACGGCATTTAATAACGACCCGTCCAGTAGTTGTGTTATTTGATACATAGCTAAAATAAATTGTTGTGTTTTTCCTTATATGCGATCGAATTTTGCGGAATAAAAATAAAATATTTTACGTGTTGACAATCTGCCACAGTACTAATTCAAATTAATTCTTCAGATCTTCGGAGTGACGCGAGGTTTTAAATAATACTCTCCCAGTACTGTATTTCTTCACAATATCTTTATTGATCTCGTCTTTTTAATTTTCATACATTGTAAGAGATTTTAGTGAAAACCCCTTACAGCTGTAATCAATAGGTTGAAAAGCGATTTTAATTTGAATCCTACCTTCATCCTCTCAGTAAGGTGCATACAAAGAATGAATTCTTAAATAAGTCGGTCCCGCGAAGTGTCGCTGAAGATGATCATTTTGTTGGCGGGGTTCAGTTCAGTTCAGTTCAGTTCAGTTCAGTAAAGCAAGTGTGAGATGTCGAAACAGTACAATGACTTGTTACCGACGTTGCGCTGCACGTACGTACGTGTACATACGAGTGTGTAACGTATTACACATAGTGTCGATCTGTGAACTGTGACGCCATCTTGTGTCTATTGGAGCTACTGATCACTAGAGGGTTATTATTTACCTCGGGCACGACTAATGAGCCTCTTGAGCGTGGGTGTGTGTGTGTGTGCACGTGTGCGTATCTGTGTGTGTGTGTGTCTCACCGGGGCTGTCGGGCACGGTATCGAAGTGGCAGTTGAGCAGCAGCGCAGTGCGTCCTCCCCCCCCGGCGCTCTCCCCCGCGCCCCGGATGCGGACCACCACGCTCTGCACGTCGCGGTAGATGTTGCTCATGCCTACGACATTGCGACAAGGACGCATTCATATCTACGATGCTGTCATTTGAGATTCTCTAGAACGGGACGTATCACGTAATAGGAGGCGAAATTATCGTTCGCCTGTTGCTATGTACCAGGTCGATTTGTATAAAAATATATACGAGTATGAAGCATGTGCATCGTTAATAAGTGTTCGTACCGTCGAGGAAGGACAGCGAGAAGGCGCCGCTGGCGGTGAACACGTCGTAGTCGACGTGGTTGTGCGAGCTGGCGGCGGCGGCGATGGAGCGCGCGGCCGCCACCAGCCGCCGCACCGCCACCACCTCGTTCTCATAGCTGCCCGCCACCTGACACACACACACACACACACACACATTTGCACGTCACGGTCCGCAAAGCTCACTCGCTCACTCACTCACTCACTCACCCGGGGTCCGATGGACGTGAGGTTAACGAGGTGGTCGTGTGCATTCTCGGCGCTGAAGAGGTCCGGCGACGCGGTGCGGGGGCGCGGCGCGGGAAGGCGGCGGTCGGCGGCGGCGGCAACCAGCAGCGCGGCCGCCGTGGCCAGCGCCGCCGCCGCCACCACGCGCGCCGACACCACGCCTCTCTCCGCCACATTCTCCTTCACCGACTCGCCCTCAGCCCGCTGCACAGACACGCCTTTAAGTGCTCCCGCCACGGGTACTAGCTACTCTCCGGGGCAGAATATACCCGTTCACTTACATAAACGACGTAGTACCTACAATGTCTCATCGTGTGTATGTAGGACTAAACATTTTATATCGAAATCACTATTCATGACTCGTTTATTTTTTTTTAAATATCGACCAATCTTAATAATTCCGGTGAATCAGTGTCGGCATTTTACGAACAGAAACCTGTTTACTATGGACAAATAAATATTTTGAATGTTAAAGTGTACATTACACAAAGTTTAATATATATATTTCTACAGAGCCAAAATGTAGCAAATGAAAATGAATAACAAATAATATAGTTGGCACATTATTTGTTATTCATCATTTGTCCGTCAAGTGATTAAGTCGAGTAGTTCCTCCGAGTAACTCCGAGCCGTGCGAGGGTCGGCGATGTCGCAACACCTCATACAAACTATTAAAGAGGTCGCTACACTTAATCTTACATTCAATTTAATTCAGAGAATAATTTAAACTATAATATTCTGATAGATTTTTCGCAGAACTAGCTTAGCACTTTAGCTACTGTTATACTGAAATTATGTGAAACAGATAAGTTCGTAATATTACTCCTAGAGTTACTATCCCCGATCACGCCGACTGCCGAGTACACTGGTAGGGCAATTAGTAACTGATATTCATTGTAATTCAAAGACAAGGTAAGAAGAACTAAAGTATATGTAACCAATATTAAAAGAAATTAATCTATTATATATTCTATATAAAAAAGAGGTTATGGCAATAAGAGACGAAAAAAATAAAAATAGACATAATTAATTAAAATATGAAAAATACTTACAGGAATCTTAATCATATTTACTGCTAGTATGTAGTTACTTGATAATTTTGTCTACATATTATTTAAAACCCCGAAACGCTATCATTACTTTATATAAAAATATAAGGAAAAATATTATATTAATTTTTTGCGATATTAACGCTGACCTTGCCAGCTGCAGCTGCTGTCTAATGGCTATTGGCTATGACTAATTGTTAGTTGTTCACGCGAAGTATTCCACTGCAAATCAAAAAATGACAAGACATATTGACATATGTCTTCGCTCTAGAAGAGTAATGGCTGGTAATGTCAGTGAGCACAGAGACTGTAGTGAAAATGAGTATCAACTCCGTTTTATAAAAAAAAGTGCTGTCAAAGAGCACAAAATTAATAAAGCTGGTATAAAATGAAATTAATACATAAAAAGTACAAAATACTCCTTCAGCTTATTTTTTTATACAAATAAAGTGTTAGTTTTATTATATTGTTGTTTCCTCTGCGCAAAATGATCGTACACTAGCGCCACTGTGATAACCTTTGAAATGATTTGTAGCTTTATGATTGCCATTTTTTGAGTTTCTCCTATGTTGCTTCTCGTTTATTGTTGTCTCAAAACTACGAAGTCATAGAAAATTTGATAACATAACAAACATTCTTCATGGCCTGGAACTTCTTTGAAAATTTATTGTTCCGCACCTCTCCGTTAACGTTGTCTTTTGACATTATTCAGATATCTCAAAGTCAAATGTGAACATCGGTGACAATTGATTACAATGAAGTTTTTAAACCTGTTTCGCAGGATATGACCGTTAAAAACTTTTCAGTTTTAGACACTTAAAACTGAAAAACCTGTGATCTCAGGAGTATGTCAGTTAAATTACTAATTGATATAGCTTAAATTATCTTTAATTTTCAAATGTGTTGAAATCAGTATTTTCCCAGATTTTATGAAAAATAGTTACCCCTTTTCGTAAAAAGTCTATGTGACGTTATACTTTTCGCTGATACCTTGATTTAAATTTTTATATTTTTATAGGACTAATTACGACGAATTAAACAGTGCACTGTGACGTTCTTTTTTGGTTCGTTATTAATAATATTGTCTTAAATACTAAGAAAACTAAATGCATAGAGTTCACAGTTCCTAGTGTAAATGGCCAAAATTGTCGTTTACTCCTTAACAAATGAAGTGTTAGAATTGACAGACTTTATGAATTTATTAGTTATTACTTTAGATAAAAAGCTCCAGTGGGACTCCCATCTCTCAACACTGGCAAGCAAACTCAGCTCGGCCGTCTTTGCAATTAAAAAGTACGACAAACATGGCTCGACTCATCATTTCATTTTACTTATTTCCATAGTATTTTGTCGAAATTAATACTTTATTTATTTTAAAGAAATGAGCTATGCGGGTTTTTAAATTATACAGCTAAGGGAATCAGTAGCTTTTCAGTTATATTTATAATTTAAAAGGTAAAGGTAAAATATTATTTATACGACAAATTTTAAATACTTATATCAAAAACAACACCAAATGACCAACACATGATAAAAAATCCGTGCCCGCAGGGGACACGCGTGGGTAGACCTCGTGTGTAACTCGTTTAAAATATAACTCACTACCTAAGAATAACACCCCTTGCGAGAATAAACTGTGATAATTTTATTTGGCTTAGTCAAAGGAGTACCTAGTGCGTTGCCTTAAATTTAGGGTAAAAAATAACCTTTTTGTTAAAAATACTTATTATGTAAGAATATTTACCAGAAAAAAGTTATGATTTTTTTTCCAAAAATTTTCGGTTTTTTTACCCCCACCCCTAAGTTATTGAAGTTAGGTTTTCAGTTTATCTACATTAGTTATAGGTATTCATCAAAGCCATCATATAATATGAACGCGATTGATCTACTTTGTATAGGGAAAAAGTTATGGTCGAAAAACTGAAAAAGTGAGGCTCTAGCGCCCCCCGTGGCCGGTTTTCTCTGGTTAGCGAACTTGACCTTCATTTTTGGATGGTTAATTTTTGTGCAAAGTTTGAAAGCGATCCGAGCGAAACTGCAGTCGCTATCGTGCTGACAAAAGTCGAATCTGGACGCACGCACGCATATATATATATATATATAATTTTTGAACAATGGTCATTTCGGACTCAGGGGGTCATAAAAAGACCTCCTGTGAAGAAATTTTTCCAAAATTCGAAAGTCGGGTACACCTGAATGGGCAGACCGAATTCTTCGAGGTCTACCCAAAACAAGAAATTAAAACGAACTCGTAACGCCTACATTTAGTCTTCAAAAAGTTAACAAATCCTTTACGGGATACAGTGTACGCATATGTATATAGGGGTCTCAAGCGACGCGGGACCACAAGTTTTTGTTTTCGTTTATCTAACCGCGCTGATCTCTCGATGCACTGAGAGTATTTCACAAAATTATAATTTGATAACAGAAAGCAAACATTTTTATTAAAATAACAGCATTAAAAAACTTTAAAACATTTAGATTTATCTTCATCGCCTTTTTACAAACGAGACAATACTTTTTACAATTTCCCCGATATGGGTCAGACGGCCTCTAGAAGCAGCGCGATGCCCTGGCCGCCGCCGATGCAGGCCGACCCCACGCCGCGCCGCAGGCCCCTCTGTCTGTGGGTGCATGTTTTGTTAAATGTTGTATTTATAAGAAGCTCTCGACTCAGCGGCGGGGCTACCTGAGTTGGTGCGCGAGATGTGCCGTAATGCGCGCCCCGGAGGCCCCCAGCGGGTGGCCGAGCGCGGTGGCGCCGCCGCACTCGTTGAGACGCTCGGGCTCCAGGGACAGTGCCTTCGCGCACGACAGGGTCTGCGCCACGAAGGCCTCGTTGATCTGTTTATTAATTCATGAAGGTTACTGACGATATCGACGACCCATGTCACGTTAAACAACTACTCGGTAGTGACGGGGCGAGTCAATAGCGATCTCCCTCCGCACTCACTCATTCACTGTCACTCCGCTAGAGACTGTACGGCCGAGCTCACCTCGATGAGGTCGATGTCCTTGAAGGTGAGCTTGGTGACCTCGAGCAAGTTCTGTATGGCGGGGACGGGCCCGATGCCCATGACGTCGGGCTCCACTCCGACGACCGACCAGCCCACCAGTCGTACCAGAGGAGTCAGGTTGTTCTTCTTCAGTCCTTCTTCGCTCGCCAACACCAGCGCGCCCGCGCCGTCGTTTATTCCCTGGTCGGAGATTAGACTTATTATATTGTACGAACCCGTCACTATTGAATAGAACATTATTTATTCAACCTTAAATTAATAGACAAGATGTATATTCTTACGGATGAATTGCCGGCGGTCACGACGCCTCCCTTTCTGAACAATACTGGTAACTTTTGAAGGGCCTCTAGCGTAGTTTCGGGGCGGGGATGTTCGTCTTTCGTAAACGCGACCTCTTGTTTCTTCACTTTTACAGTAATTGGAGCTAACTCTGCTTCGAAGGCGCCCTTATCGTGTGCTGGGATACAAACAAACTCTTAAATAATACAATAACTGCGTACAGAGTCGTCGTCGTCTCTTCACACAGGGAGGAGTGGGACCGACATTACAGACACTATTTATGAATCAATACATTTTATTAAAACACCGAAACTCATAAGGACATTGACGGATCTGAAACTATTGTCTCTCTTTCTCTGAGCTGGTTCAAAATAATCTCTGTTTCCAAGTTTTTAAGTCTGTTAAATAAAATAAAAAAATCTCAGACTAACCAGCTTTCCACTTTTGCTGAGACTGAAAAGCGAACTCGTCTACTTCTAATCTCGTCAAATTGTATTGTTTCGCTAAATTTTCGGCTGTCTGAGGCATCGTGTGGTTACAATAGGTGTCCAAAGATTGTCTAAATAAGGAATCTTCAAACTCCGTGTTCACTCCTAGAGGAACTCCAAATCTTATGTTTCGTACTAGAAAAGGAGCAGATGACATATTTTCTGTACCACCCGCGAGGGAGACTTCGGCCGATCCCGTCAAAATGTCCTGCAGTATTAAAGCATATGAAATACTAATATCATATTTATATACAAATGAGGTCTCTCATTGTTATACTAATATTTACATTTGCGCAGAACAAGTCGGTTAAAGAAAACAAATCACTCAAGCCGGCCTTCCTAAGGAAAGTAGCACATTGAGAGACCGATCACCTCGTCACCTCGCACGTTTGGATGCAGGTGCATAACACGCGAGGCGAATAAGACGGCACAGCATGCTAGGGTGAATGACCTGAGCGCTGTTGATGACGGCCTGGAAGCCGGAGCCGCACAGCCTGTTGACTCCGAGGGCGGGACGCTCCGTGGCGACCCCGGCCTTCAGCGCCGCGTGTCGCGGGGACAGACCGCCGTCCGCGCTCCCCGACAACTGCGAAAGATTGTGTCGTGTAGCTCACGCCTCACACAACTGTCACAGTAATGTGTTTAACATTGCCGTTATCAATCGATCAACCGATCGATGCCGATTCTATCAAAGTATTGAAAAATGTTGCAACAAGAGCTCACCACGTTGACCATGCCCACGTTGACGGTGCCGATGGCCGCGGGGCTGACGTTGCCGGCTCTGAAGGCGTCCCGGGCGGCGGCGGCGACCATGTCGGCGGGATGGACGTCCTTCAACATCCCTCCCATTTTGCCAAAGGCCGTGCGCTTCGCCGCCACTATGTATATGCCTACAACCATTGGTGTATCAAAAATGGTGCATCATACAGTACGATAAAATACATTAAGAAGAAGTAGTAGTAGTAGTAGTAGTAGTATTTCAAAAGTTCCCATTGCCTGCCCCCTCGTCCGTGCTCTCCCTTCGTCATATTTATAATTACCAAAGCTAATTGTTGATTTTCGAGAAAATTTAAGAATTTGAAAATAACCATGGGAGAGTAGTGAGTAGCCTCTATCATAGTACACTACAATCCGTCCATTTGTTTTTCTGTGATTGGCGAACCAACAAATATACAAACAGATAAACAGACAGTTGATATCATTCCAGTTGTTCTTCCGGTGCCACCTGTACGGATGGTACGGATAATTAGTTTCATTACAGTACACGTAGGTACTTGGTGAAGTTTTTTAAATCCAGCTTGTTATTGTCATGGACCTTATCACTTGCGCACTCGCACTATCAGGGATAATGAACTATATCACACTATACGACTATAACAAGATATCATTAATAATACCGCACTAACAGTTTGTAGTTGATAACAATAATTCACTTATTTGGGTATTCATTATGAATTAGTTATATATACACATAACTATCAATTGGAAAAATACTCAATATGCGGATGTATATGTACCTATATATTAATACAAAATGAACGAGAGAGTTATATTGCACGAATGCAAGTCACCGACCTGAACTTAAGCAGAAAATTCATAAGTAGATATATTTTTGTATAATAGTCTCTAAACATATTATGTAAATCTTAAAATTACAAATAAATGTATAATAATCATATAATTACCTTTATTTAAAGCAACGGCCATGTTTATTTTCACAACTCGATGAATATTCAGTGATAAGTGGTAAGTGCGACACGTCCGTCCACTCGCCGCGCGACGCACGCTGTGACTTTTCACTTTTGACTTGTAAGTCGTAACTCGTAAGTTGAATGAATCCGTTAAACCGGCCGAGGGCGTGCCGGAACAATTTTATACTACTTTATTTTAAAATATCTTTGAAGATTTAGCCAGCGCTTACAATAAAGGGACTCTAAAAAATGTATTTTATGTTCACTGACTAAAAAAAATTTGTACTAAATTACTAATATGTCACAAACGAATTCGAAGTCTTTTTTGCGTACCCACCATATTTTTTAATCACCCATGTCGCGTATCTCTATCTATCTATCTATCATCACGACGTAAACACAGCACCGCCACGCCGACAGAGTGCTAAAATAAAATATTGAAAATATATTTTCGAGGAGCTATCCTCTCTCTACACGTATGGTGTCCTATGGTGAGGGTGATGAGGGTGATGAGGGTATCACTAGATGCCGCTAAAAATATAGTAGGGTTGCAAAAACCATTTTTAGATTAAGAAATTCATTCGTGAAACATTAAGCTTTAAAGGGCAGTTTTAGTGCTTTAAAAGTAATTGTTTCTAACAAGAACCGGGTTTTTGGAAAATCTAATAAATCCATTTTGGGAAGATTGTTAATGTCTATGACATCAGTACCAGATAAACTATTTTTATTTATAGAGAAAATGTCATAAAATCAAGGCACTCTCAGTTATCATAATTCAAAATATTCAATAAAAAATTAAAGTTCTAGTCCTTATTAAACACTAGGGTTCTTAACGAGGTCCTCAATCGTACTGCAATATTCGAGGTGTTGCATATCATAACTTAAAAAAGCTTTCGAATAATAAAACAAAAATCATAAGAACGCCGTGTCGCTTTCCTTGTAAGAGTTGTAGCTTAGCTATTTACTAGTTTTAAATAAAACAAATCGTCACAAAACTTGTGCAAATGTTTATTACCTTCAGTAAAGGAGATCACAAAATATTACTAGTCCTCAATTTTTTAGTTTTAATCCTTAGACCTTATTAGGTATTACACTTCTGTAATCAAAGTATGGACTTCACTCAGCGTTTAAAAGTAACAGTCACGACAGACCACTGCAACTAGAGATGGAAAGAAAACTCACACCAATATTTCCAACGTATATTTACTTATCTTAATATATGCTATTCTGTTTAGTAATCAACGTAACAATAACTAAAATAAACGCAACTATAAAATAAATAACGGCGCCTCTAAAAAATTTCGAGCCTTCTTTGGAGACAATTAGGCAATAAGATATGTTCCCGGGAAAACAAACAAAGTCGAGATAAAATAGCAATAATGTTGGTTACTTAACCCGTCAATGCACGTTCTGCGAGTATTTTAACTTAACTATTACGTAATCATCAAGATTTTATTAAACTATAACTACACAAATTTCAATAGAGATATTCTATAAATTGACTTTCTTCGACACTCGAGTGCATACAGACACTGACGAAATGGCCATCACGAAAGCAATGAACCTCGCCTTTATTTATATACATACATAAATGTAAACCCCTAACGTGTCTAATATTACTTTGTCTAACGCATGGCACGACATGTTTATTCGTACTTTAACTTCGGTCCCGGGCTCGTAACATCGGAAGCTTTTTTTTAAGAAAGAGAAAACCTTATAACTTAGACTTTATATCTTTATTTGTTTACTTGCGATAGTTTTTTTCTGACGTTGATGCATTTACTTTTTATGACCTCCGGCCCCCGTCGTAGCCACGGAGTGTATGTATCTGAGCAGTGGTTGTGATGGAAGCCAGGTACCAATGATGTGAAAGAAAAGCTTCTGACCTAAATCTCCACCGCCTCCATCCTAGAGACACAACGCTTTCAGATATTATATCAATCTATTTAAAAATCTATTAAGCAAATTTTAACTTTCCGAAGGTTGTATTGTCGCGGGCGCTGCACTCACACGACCGTCGTAAAGGGCTGATGTGAAGTATGTGTGTGTGTGTGTTTACAAGTACACAGTTATTACTATTGGCTGATAACTCTCCACGCGGCTGTCTTGTCTAATCACTCCAAGGTTTTTAAAATCAATCAAGTCATGATATTGTTACAACTCTGTTAAATATTCTCAGTTATAATCACTCAACTGATAGGGCTATAATAAGTTATTTTCTAGTATTTTTTTGTATCACGCACTGCTAAAATTCATAAAGTTGTCAGAGTCAAGTTAAAGGTCTTAGAGTCAAGCTGAATAATTTAGAGTCGAGCCGAAGTTCTTGGAGTCGAACTGAAGGTCTTATTGTCGAGCCGAAGTTCTTGGAGTCGAGCCGAAGGTCTTGGAGTCGAGCAGGACTATGTTGATACCATATTTATCGAAATGAGTCCTTAAAAGACACTCTCCAACTCAAAATAAGTCTACGAGGTTTCCAAACGCGTTCTGATCTGAGAGGAACCACGCAACAAACTCGGCGGGTATTTCTTCATTGTGATGATACTTCGCAAACCTGAATATATTGAATGAGCAATGTACGGACGACTAGAACCATCGCGGTCAATCAGCTTGTCACGTACCGACGGCGGGAGAGGAAATAAACTTTTAGTAATAATAAATATATTTGACTGAAAACATTACATTCTACACTCCTCCAAAATGTATAAAAACATTTAGTATAAAAATAATTAATATACATTGAACAATGGCATACACGCTCCAGGAACTACGGAGACCTGACTGCTTATATCTATTTACTGACGCAGGTGGCGGTGACGTCACACCGACAGCACCGCGGGGGGTCTAGACGGCCTCCAGCAGCAGCGCGATGCCCTGCCCTCCGCCGATGCACGCCGCGCCCACGCCGCGCTTAAGGCCGCGCGCTCTGCGAAGAGGGAGAGAGCGTTAGAGGCCCCGAGACCTTGGAGCGAAGGCCGACGAAGGCGCGCGGGGCTACCTGAGTTGGTGCGCCAGGTGCGCCGTGATGCGCGCCCCGGAGGCCCCCAGCGGGTGGCCGAGCGCGGTGGCGCCGCCGCACTCGTTGAGGCGCTCGGGCTCCAGGGACAGTGCCTTCGCGCACGACAGGGTCTGCGCCACGAAGGCCTCGTTGATCTGTTTATTAATTCATGAAGGTTACTGACGATATCGACGACCCATGTCACGTTAAACAACTACTCGGTAGTCACGGGGCGAGTCAATAGCGATCTCCCTCCGCACTCACTCATTCACTGTCACTCCGCTAGAGACTGTACGGCCGAGCTCACCTCGATGAGGTCGATGTCCTTGAGGGTGAGCTTGGTGACCTCGAGCAAGTTCTGTATGGCGGGGACGGGCCCGATGCCCATGATGCTGGGCTCCACGCCCACGAACGACCAGCCTGCGAGGCGAGCCAGGGGCGTCAGGTTGTGCTGCTTCACTGCCTCCTCGCTCGCCAACACCAGCGCGCCCGCGCCGTCGCTTATCCCCTGGGATGTCGCGGTAAGGAGCATCCCGTTAAAAGAATTGACAAACAAGTAAGTTACCGACGAGAAAAGGCGGCCTCCGACTCACCGAGGCGCTGCCGGCGGTCACCAGTCCATCCTTCTTGAAGACGGGGGGCAGCTTCTTCAGACTCTCGGTGGTGGTCTGGGGCCGGGGGTGCTCGTCCACCTCCACCTTCAACTCCTTTCGCTTGACGGTCAGAGTCACGGGCTCGATTTCGGCTTTGAAAACAGCGGCGTCGTTGGCTGTCGATTGATATTTTTTTTATACATACATATTATCGATTCATATAGTATTAACGAACTGTCCGTCGGCGATCGACGTGTAACCTGTCTTCCAGCGGCGCTGCGAGAGGAGGGCGAAGGCGTCGACCTCGTCCCGCGTGATGCCGTACTGGGCGCCGAGCTTCTCCGCCGTCAGGCCCATGGGCAGACCGCAGTGGGAATCCGTGAGCCCGGCCCACAGCGTGTCCTCGAAGGCGATGGCCGAGCCCAGCGTCGTGCCGAAACGCACTCCGCGGACCGCGAACGGAGCTTGCGACATGCTCTCCACGCCACCCGTCAGGGAGATTCCGCCCGCGCCCGACAGGATATCCTACGTCATTATTTAGGTATATACGAGTGACTGCCGATGATTACCGCCGATGCAGTCCGGCGAGCGTCGACCTTCTCACCTGCGCGCCGTTGATGACGGCCTGGAACCCGGAGCCGCACAGCCTGTTGACGCCTAGGGCAGGGCGCTGGAGGGGCACCCCCGCGCGGAGGGCGGCGTGCCGCGGGGTATAGATGCCGTCGGTCTGCGACGCCTGCGGACGCCCGGAATCGTTTATAAGTTGTATACATAGCCCAGATTGATTGTTGTGTTAAGAGGTCAATATCAATGCTCATTATAAATTTAAAAATGAACTTTAGGGGCGTCCTCACCGACATGACTTGTCCCACGACGACGGAGTCCACGAGCTCGGGCGCCACGCCCGCCGAGCGCAGCGCCGCCGTGAACGCCAGCGTCTGCAGCTCCGTGGCAGACGTATTACGAAACACGCCTCCGAACGTTCCGAAGGGGGTACGCTTCGCTCCCACGATGAATATGCCTAAATATGAATAAACAATAGATTTCTTCATTATAGATAACTATTGACGGGAACATGCTACGTAGTTACATTGAATCAAAACTAAACGCCTATTTAGACATTGTAGAAAGATTACTGTATATTGTTACATGTGTGGTCGAACTGTATGTATTAAAACATAAGCTAATATAAGTAGGTACTTATTATACGACCAGACCGAAGTGAGCGTAGGTGTTTCAACAGGCTGAAATAACTAATATCGGTTCCTAGGGTATTTGAAAAGTCGAAATGATATAGTTATCTTATTTTTTTTATTGTAATGTCATTCTCGGCCTAATTAGTTATTAATTAAACGAGAAATGAAATATTGAAATCAAGAGGTCAATGCACTGTAATATCAACTGCAATAAGACCTTGAAAATAAGAATGTAAACAGACCTGAATGAAGACTAATTTTATTTGTGTAATTATATATATAAATATTAACATTAAGTACAGACTGTTTTTTGACAATTCTTAAAATAATACTACCACTACCACTGTTAAAAACAACATTTCATCGAATTTTTTCAATTCTTTTCACTCATTAGAGAAAACTGGAATTTGACCCCAGGTACATATTATAAATTAAGAAGAAAAAAAAGCTTTTGATAATAATCTGATAGTATATGATTAATGTTTTTAATATTATCATTCCTAATTTTACTTACCTTTAACCGCCGCAGACATTATTGGTTAAAAATTTACTAATATTTTAATTCAAATTAAATATTAAAAGTTTACGTCAACTCTGCACCCGGTGCGAAACTCTGTAATCTATGATGCGAAGTTGGAGAATGAAAAGATGAATGGAATTATAGGTATGTACTGGTTTATGACTAATGAAAATCGAAGATCTAGAGCCATATAATATCATTCGTTATTCGTACATGTGAAGGAATGAATAAGTATTAAAAAAGACTCAACCTGTGGTATACTGCCATTATCAGCATTACGATGAACAAAAACAGATAGTAAAACCATTTAATAATAACGAGCTAGTGATTGGTAGGCACTTTCTAACGTTGTTTTTGTCGAAATCAAGTAGTGCACTAACTAAGATATGAATATTAATTAGACTTCACTACATTGTCTTATATTAAACATTGTTAATTGTATTATCCAAGTACCAACACATGAACTTTATAGAATTGGTACATAATAATGGTCCCATTTCAGTATTCGATTTCAAATGCAATAGTAAATCCAAAAATAACGAGTTAAAAGTGCTCTTCAATTTCATTACACTAATTAACGTCACAATCTTGAGAAACCACGCCTACTTCTTGCAAAAATTAGTAAAATAAAGTTTAATGTTAAAAAATCGTAATATTTATTCACAGAGCGTTTGGTCAACTAGCATATTAATATTTGCGTCATTGTAGTAACAGTGCACTTAAGGTTGGATAATGAAATGGTACCGCATATCTATGTTCGCGTCCACAGAGTGTTGAAAGCGTTTTACACTGTGACATTTCGCAGTTTTGATTTTTAAATAAATTTAAATGCTTATGCAATGAGCGATGGTAGAAGTGTTAGTGGTCAATTAAAAAAATTTGTTTTTCGTGGAAAATCAAGCAATAACGGAGATACTCGAGGTGAATATCTAGAGATAGTAATACCAGAACTTTTGTCTGCTGGTTACTCTTTTTACACGTGGCCTTCTGCGCCTCTTTTAGCTTGGTATTTATGGACTCAAAGAAGACATTTGCGTGGTCTTCGTGTTTTAGAACTTGGATGTGGAACTGGATTGCCGGGGATCTTAGCAGCTAAATGTGGTGCTCATGTGACTTTGACGGATAGCGTTTCATTACCTCGTTCTTTGAGGCACTTATCGGCTTGTTGTGAAGCAAACGGTTTAATTCCCGGCCGGGACGTTCAAGTATTGGGCCTTGCTTGGGGACTCTTCCTAGCCGATGTCCATAACCTTCGCCCCTTAAATTTACTTTTGGCCTCTGATTGTTTTTACGAGCCATCTCAATTTGAGGAAGTTCTTTCAACTGTTGCATATTTTCTTGACGGTACTGACGCACGGTTTTTATGTGCTTACCAGGAGCGGAGTGCAGACTGGTCGATTGAAGCTCTACTCAAGAAGTGGGGACTGAAAGGCGCTCTATTGGACTTGGATTCACTTAGCGAGAGTTCCGGAGTTGATTACAGGGCCCTTATAGGTGAACGATCTTTACATTTGCTTGAAATTATTTCTGTATAGGGTATGGCAAGCACAGCTAGAGCTGCACGCCTCTATGTAGGGAACTTGGCGTGGACTATAGGCCATCAGCAACTTCGAGAGTATTTTGCTCAATTTGGCCCAGTTCAAAGTGCAAGAGTAGTTTTTGATCGTTCAACGGGGCTCAGTAGAGGATATGGTTTTGTAGAGTTTGCAAGTCCATCGGGTGCCGCCGATGCTACAAACAAACAGGTTCACACTCTTGAAGGATTGAACTTAAATATTCAAATACAACAGAATAGTTAGTTTTTATAATGGCAGAAGCACTTCCAGATAACTCTGACTTCTCTGATGATGAAAATCTCTCTCCATTAGACCAGTCTTTCAATCGCGCATCGGACCATGTAAGAAAACTCACATCAAAGCTTGACAACAATCAACTTTTAGAACTTTACGGTTTATATAAACAAAGTACAGAAGGAGAATGTAACTCTCCCAAACCAGGTTGGCTAGATGGTAAAGGTAGAAGAAAGTGGGAGGCCTGGAGGTCTCTCGGGGAAATGTCCAACGAGGAAGCCAAACAAAAATATATTGATTTAGTGAAAAAGTATGATCCAGAATGTGAAATCATTGCAAAAAGTGGACCTAAGGAAAGTTGGGCTGCCGTGTCTTCGTTATTACATAAGAGTGAGCCAGATCTTATACACAAGGATATGTCATTATTAGATGCTGCCAGGGAAAACATGGCGGAACTGGTTACAAAACTCTTAACTGAAAATCCATCGCTAAGAGATGAGAGAGATGAGGATGGTTTATCTCCACTTCACTGGGCGGCCGATAGAGATGCAGCATCCGCTTTAGCTGCTGCAATAAAAGGAGGTTGCGAAGTCAACGCTGTGGACAGTTTTGGTCAGACCGCATTACACTATGCAGCTTCGTGTGGTCACATTAAGTCCACAAGAATATTGATAGACTCCGGAGCCTCAAATATAAGGGATAACGATGGCTGTACTCCGCTAGACGTGGCCGGTGACGATGAGGTTAAGAGGTTACTGGAAAGTGCAAATTAGGGTAACTTCATTTATGTATGGAAACGCATAGTCTTTTTAGTTATTGATATGAAAAATAATTGTTTTATTTCATATTGGAATTTGTATTAGAATAGAAATATGGAAATAAATAGAGTATAAAATTGAGATTTTATTATTTTGTACAAAGAGGATGGCGGATTGACTCGTTACAATACACTTTCGTTATAACACGAGTCGGTAATCCTAAGGTTTTTTCAGTTTCATACAGTCTTAATTTAAACAAATATTAGAAACCTAGTAGTTTGTTCAATAATCAATGTTCTGTGTTTGAGTTGTTTGTTGAGCGATCACCATATACAACGTGTTACACATGGACCGTTTATTATTAAAGTGGTGAAGTCCATTTTCTCTTGTTTCGAGAAAAATTAAGGTTGGCATATCTGTTGATTAAAAAATTTAGACAAAATATATGAAGTCTGGCAACGTTTGTACTGTTTTATCGATATATAATTGAGCTGAGCGTGAGCGCTTCATCATATGACATGAAACTACTGGAGAGATTTTTTAGTCAGATTTGGCACGAATGTAGAACAAATAAATAAGCATCTACAAAAAAAACAGAATGAAAGTAGCTTGATTAAATCAAAAGTTATAGAGAAAAACCAAGAGACTCGTGATTGTGTCGCTCGTAGTCATGGCTAACTTAACGTAACTTTCATGGCGACAAACTTTCAATCAATTGTTTATTATTGTTATTAAATATTTATTTCCTTTTATTCTTTTTTAATGGATTTTCCTGCGCTCAGCTCAATTCCCGCCGCGCAAGATGGGCGGTTCCTAGTTTGATTGTATTAATTTGTTCTAGGGAACTTAGACTATAATGATATATATTTATAGGCTGTACATGGATTTACACCACTTTCAAAATTGGACAACTGTAAAAAATCTTCAATTTCAATTTTGAAAAATCAAATATAACTTAAAATATAGTTCACTTTAACCCCTTAACGCGCAGACCCGTATGTATACGGTCGGCGTCGCAACTTACTTACAACTAGCTTATTCAAAATAACTTAATAAAAAGCAAGGAAAACATTCAATTTATTGAAATTGATCGTGTAATTCGTGAACCATCTCTGACGGTACTTGTTTGTATCTGTCTATATCCAATGTAGCGTATCTCTCTCTCTATTTTTTGCTTATTCATAAAATATAATAGAGAACATTAACTATTGCTTGTGTGATTGTTTATTATTCGCCCGGGACCCGGGTGCATCGTAGTATCTCGTACAGTACAAGTACTAATAGTGAAACATAACATGTAAGTCCCCGGGTGGCGTAACTTACAACTATCTATATTTTACTATATCTACAAATAAAAAACTAAGCCAAACAGTCTTCATCTTAAAAGGATTAGTCTCGTTTGAGTCCACCGCGGAGACCCGCGTGTTCCGCCGGGAGGTGGTCTCCCGTTATTCCTTGCCGTCCTTGTGCGCGTCTCCGGAGTCCAACTGCTTCAATAACCTGAACAGAGCTGCCGCTTCTCGTATTCTGCTGAACTCGACGCAGAATGCTTCCACTTCTATGAATAACTCCTGCAAATATGGATATATGTATTTATATAAATATTACACGCGAGGAGAGCTCGACGCTCTCGAGGCGTCCCGGCGAGGCGTGGCGAGGCGAGGCGAGGCGAGGCGAGGCGAGGCCATGTGCAGTGTCGTGTGTCATATAGGAAAATAAACACAATGCATTTGTTGAGTAAAAAGTAATGTTTTAATAAAATGTTTGAGAAAGCCAGGTGACGTGTGTTAACTTTTGGTAAATTATTATTGTAGGTAAAGTCGAGTATCAAAGTATGATGCCAACATAGGTGATGAGTGCTAGTCAGTGTAGGAACGCGTGGTGACCTTGACGTTGATGATCTTGTTCCTGATGAGCGACTGCAGGAAGACGCAGACGAGGCGCACGAGGCGGTTCTGCATGTAGCGGTCGCGGATGGTCTCGCACGTGGAGATGCAGTTGCTGATGTAGAGGTGCACGAACTCCACCGGCAGGTCCACGGAGGTCGTCAACCTGCGCACGGAACGGTCACGGGGACGGGCCACGGACGACGGACCGACGGACCGCGGACCGACGGACTCACCTGTTCACGACCTCCATCGAGTGCAGCGACATCTCCATGTTCACCAGCACGGAGAAGTAGTCGGTGATGTGCTGGGAGTGGATCAGCTTCAGCAGCACGGATATCGCCACCATTGGATTGTTCTCCACCAGGTCGGGCAGCTGCAGCACGGGAGCACAGCGCATTAAACAAGGCGTCTACTACATCTTCCGGGCCGTGCACATTACTGCAATTCTAATACTTTAGTACACGTTCAATATATAAGATAGCCGGGATCACTACTAAAACAACAAAATTAATAAATATACACACGCACACCCGCACACACGCACACGCACGCACACGCACACTGCTGTAGTGTTATAAATGGTAATGTTTAATTATTTTGTGATGTTGCCCGCTTTGAACAGTAGAGTATATTATGTACATTGCTACCAGGCATTGCGTGCAGTGCGTCGTTGGAGGGGCGGCGCTGCTCTCACATGCTCTAGTACTACCGATTACTATTCGAATGCTAAATTAATGAAGGCGAGGCCCGTTGACTGCTTCTTGAAGTTTTTATTCAATAATTTCAAACCTGAGTTTCAAACTACAACGAAATGTGAGTTTAAATTTAAGCAGTTTATTAAGACAACGGATGACAATCAGCGCCGCGGCACGCTCCCCCGGCACACTTGTACTATACATAACACTCCTCGCCTGGTACGGGGTGACCCCGATGTCGTAAACGAGGCTAGGCCCGCGGTCCAGAGCCGCCAGCAGGCGCTGCTGCTGCGGCACGCTCAGCGCCGCCCGCAACGCCAGCGCCGTCAGCTCCTTCGCCTCCTCCAGCGGATCCTTCTCCTCCGACTTCTTTTCTTCTACTTGCTGTTCCATCTTGTCCGCCGCTTTCTCTTTTCTTTCTTCCTGGTGACCAAATCAATAAATTCCGAAATGTTACTAGTATTATCAAACACCGGTACCGGTATGCATTTAGTGAGCACACTATTCTACAGTCTCACTAGTCTCCAGCGCTCATCGAGAACGAGCATCTCGTCTCTGTAATCGTTAATGAAATTATTTTGTATTTGCTCACCGCAGTCGTCTGTTCCCTGGCGGGGCGCAGTCCCAGCAGCCCCTCCATGTCCGCGTCGTACACGGGCACGTACGTGCCGCGGTTCACCAAGTTTTTCCAAACTGCCTGAAATAATTGTTTAAAAATGAATGTACAAAAAAAAAGAATTCAGTTTGTTTAAAAATGATTTGAATATAGCCGCGGGGATGATAGTGATAAGGGAGAAACGAGTACCTCGTCGGCGAAGGGTATGTGGAGGGGGTCCATGAGGAAGGCGGGCGGCGGCACGGGCCCGGCCGGGGCCAGCGTGCGCTGCAGCGGCTGGTACTCGTTGCTCATCAGCGCCTCCAGCAGCTCCTTCATGGCCACACGGCTAGGGGGACCCCTGCAAGATAGTGGCGGCGGATCCGTCAGTGGGGGTGTTGCGGCGGGGGGGAGGGGAAGGAGGGTGGGAGGCGTACCCGTCCCGTCGCGGCAGCAGGGCGGGCGCGGCGGCGCGGGCGGCGGCGCTGGCGATTCCTGCGCGCTCCGTCACCGTCGTCTGCAGCGACGAGTACTCGAACTCCACCTCCTTGGGTGACACCTCCGTCAGCATCACCTGCTTTGCTGTTTTTTTCAACACCTGCAATTTGATCGGTCATGGGAAGGCCGACGGTACTGTTTTACGGTAGAATACTTAAGCTGCGAAAGGGGTGACCGTTTGTAAACTGTATGTATGGTTTATATTTAATATTATCATCATATTTAGGATAATCTAGGAGGAATTAAGGATTAGAGTGGGGGCGGAGGGACAACCTTCCCGTCTTGAAGAAATTTTTGGTTTTAGAGATCCCTTTAGACCTTCGCAAAATCTTGACTTTAATTGACACCTACAAATTACAATCAATCTTTTTTCTTATCATTGTCGCTTTTTTTATAATAATCTAATGTATGGTAACAGACGTCATCCAATAAAATACAAATCCATCGGTAATACGACACTGAACACGAACATGACGCACGTGAGGTCCAAAATAAAACAACAATATTGTAGGAAACTTATTTTTCCTGTCAACTCGCTACATAGTTGCTGTGTTCAACACATAGTCCTCATTGTTAACTCCCCTAATGTAATACACCAAACAAAATGCTTTTGTCATTTTGTCTTACAAATATAAGTACATACATCACTCAATATAAGATGTAAAATTTTATATTTCAAATAAGTTATTAATTGAGTCAAAATAAAGGTTACAGTATAAAACATTTAAAGTGGTTTATTCAATGATATTGTTTGTATTTTTACATCTCACGGACAAACCCACGGGCAATAACTAGTGACTTACTAAAACACTATCGGTACGATAACACTACCCACAATACAAACTGACGGAGTTTGTTCGTCTAAAGTTTTATTTGTTACTTATTACTTGTCAAATTAAATATTATCCTCCATTTGAAGTTTCATGATGTAGAACATTAACAGTATTATGGCAATATTACTCAAGCATAAATTTTAATAAAATAAATGTTTTTCTACTGAGGCCGAAAGTCGGATTATTGGAGAGTAACCAATTTTTTTACTTGACTTCAAAGTTCTAGAATGTCTTTTGAGACTAAATATGAAATAATTCCTACAAAAAAAAAAACAATCTTTAACCTACTCACATCTTTAACATTTCCCAACACAAAACCATGTAACTGTCCAATGAACAGTCTCTCCTGTGGTGTCAATGCCGTGAGCCCCGGCTTGCCCTCCAACAGATGTAAAAATAACGAGCTAAATGGATTATCCCCTCTGTAGAAGTCATATATTAATGCCAGTGCCACCACCCGCTGACCCGGCAATGACAAGTCTCCTCCCGTAATAAGGGAAGACAAGAGAAGACATACTGAAAAGGGATATGCATACAATAAATGTAAATTTCTTTTTTTCAAATTTATAAATGAATATATGTTTTTGTAATTGCCATTTCAACAAGGGGGAAAGTGTAACACATTGTTATCTTAGACTTAATATAAAGTACCAGGTCTATCTGCATCTACACAACATGTTTCCTACGTACAAATTGCTCTTTAAAGTCTTGCTATGAATATTGTGAATGAATAATTGAATAAATAATTATTGGACTGTAGAGAATTAGTAATCGGAGAATGCATTAGTGTTAAATCAGTACAATAAATACATAACAAAGCAATAAATAAATCAGTCTTACATTTAAATGTACTCTTCTTTTTAATTAGAAATAAAAATATGATTTTATTTATCTTTTTCGTGGCATTCTAAATATTAGTTACTGCAATGTAAAATATGAATATGACTTGTTTAACAAATATATAAGATTTATATATCTAAACGCAAAAAAAAAATATTTTTGTATATACTAACAGTTGAAATGTTCGCTTTTGGGGAACCTTTTTTGAACTTGAGCACATATAGATTCGAGAGTTTGAGAGTCAATCGTCTGCTCTGAAAATAAGCTGAAAGCAGTAATAATATTACCAACACGACATATTTACTTAGTTTCAAAACAAGGTTATAAAACACCACCTACTCCAAAACATATTTGCTATTCTCATTTAGTAGCTGCTGAGACATCTTATTTGTATTTATATATTTAAAATCCCTAATAACTAACGATCTATAAATAAGGCTACATCGAACAATTTAAGATGATTACAAAACAAAAACATCAGATATGTGACACTGACAGATGACAGCTTTCAGATTTCAGTATTTAACATTTGCAGTCTGCACTGCGAGCACTAATGCGAAGCCGTTCCTTTATAGCTAGTTACACTGCTTAAAATGGAACGCAGTTCAGTAAGCAGTATATTTTCATCCACGTTTTTTTGCGTTGTTTGCACATGAACATATTTTTAATAGACTGTTCAACAGAAAAACATTCTTTAAATGTCAAGTTTTTATCAATTGAATCGTATAATAAAAGTAAGTATATATTAATGGAGAATATTGATTTCAAAGTAATATATATAATATAAACAAATTTAATATTTTTCTTTCATTTTATACTTAATATTGGTTTCATATTGCAATAAACACAATTGCTTTAATTATTCCATGTTTGTCTTTTAACGGTCAGTATTTTTAAATATTAAATAATAAAAATAATAACAATAATGGAAGCCGTTAAAGAAAATGACAATTTTTTACCTGACCGTTTTATGAAGCGTCTAAAAACAAGACAAAAGCGAAACTTAATTGTATAATTTAGTCGTTTTTTACACGGTGTTAGATTTACGTGGGAAAGCCACGAAAAAAACTTTTATTTAATAAGCTTTTAATTTCAGTTTTTTGTGTATTTCCGGTTTAATACAATTAAAAAATAAAAAACTATTTAAATAGATAAATAGCATTATTAATTTTTCTTTGTTCTAATTGCTACATAATAAAGAAACTAAATATTTGCGTTTGTTGTATGTATTTAAATATAAGATTAATCAAATATATTATTACAGGGCAACTTAAATGACTGACAACTGACTAATAGTTTGACTGACTTTGACACTACTGAAAGCCATTTTAACTAGCTTTGCGAATTGCGTGGTCTATTTAGTTTTACGCTGTTATCCCGACTTCTGTGCAACTATTCATTCTAGGACGCCTTAACGGATTTCGATTGTCTTTTTGTTCTGAGTGTTCTTTTATCATGGATAGCAAGCGCAAGCACATATTGTGCGTGAATTGTAATATTTGCGTGAATACTCTTCGCCGATATCGGATTTTAGAACAAAACACAAGTGTGTACGATGCTCTGCAACTGGATTTATCCACAAATCGTAAGTTTTTAAAAACGCTATTGCACGTGTTTATCTCTAAATTATATTAAATTAACTCGTTATTTATACTTTCAAACATAATTTGTTATAATGCGTTAATACTTATTACAAATTACTTTCAGATAACTGATGAGGATTATGTTTGCGAAGCATGTTGGAAACTTTTAATAGACGCAGTAAATCAGAATCTTTAACAGAATACTGGTAATACACCGCAAGCTGGACAAGCAAGCAAGCTGAATGTTTGTATTTTATGCGGATGTTCCCTTCTATGAAGGCAAGATGAGAAAATATTAAGATATAATGCCTCTGAACTACAACGGCAGATGATAGAAATAATTAAATCCGTAAGGAACTACAACAGGTGTGTATGTCTTAGTTTAAGTTGTTTTATGCTATTATTTCATGTATTCTATACACATTGAACTTATAGGTTTTATTCTTTTAAAATGTTTGTTTGATTTTATTTATTTTAATATCTAATCTTTTTACAATTATTTTGATTGTGAAACTTACATAAATAAATTATAAGTTTAATTTACCCTGAATAACATTAATCCTAGATATATGTGTTTTATATGCTAAAAACAGAAAGATTTCTTATATTTCTGCCAGGTAACAACTTCAGACAATGTATGCTATGCCTGTTGGTTGCGAACTAAAAGAGAGGTCCTATATATGAATCGCCTTAATGAATTAATAGTTGAAGAAGCCAATCACAACATGGGGATGATGATGCCTTACATACTGAACCACCTAACGAGCCTACTGTTCTGGAGTATATCTCAATGTCAAAGTTGGCATATCTTTGGAGGACCACCAATCTCATGAAGATCCGCATGAGCAAGATATTGTCAGGCCATCAGGCATTCAGAATACAGAGAATGGAACTATAGCATTACCAGATTACAGGAGAGCCGCCAATACTTATAACCATTGCCTCTTTCCTGGCTGCAATAATATTGATGCAGTGTTTAAAATATTATGTAATTAAAATACCATCTTGTTTTATTTTTACTATAAATACCTATATGCATTTTTTATTTTTCTTTCTTTATTTATAGACTTTTATTTATAGTCTGTCCTATATTATCCTTATCTAAATAAATATACAACTACATTTTTCTAAACAAATATTTTTTTTTTACCTGTATAGAATAGCGGTGCGCTTGTCGTTTGGCGCTGCCTACACGTAGGTGTTCGCGGGTTCGATAGTAGGTAATTTGCTAGCACGCATTGGACCATCGGCTGATTAAGCTGCGATTATTTTCCTATCTGGTGAAAGAGGCCTATGCCCAGTATTGGAATGTTAGAGGTTGAAGCTTAGTAAATAAAGATAGCTATCTGACACATTTGCAAAGAAGGAAGATCGGTTTTCTTATATTTAGACAAATATTATTCATTGCAAATATATATTCGCGTCAATAAACACGATAAAATCCGTTCAAGACTTATTCTAACTCTTTACTAAACTAATAACTAATATTAAAAACATCATTTAAGAAATCTCTTACGTATTTTTTTATGTTTGTATAGACTACCTACAATCAGCGACAACTAGTATTGACAGGTAACCTCAAATTATTATTAAACAAAAACTTAAATATCTTTTTTTTGTGGCTTTCTAAAAAAATATTTTTTTTCTGATTAAGCTTAAGCAATATTACCCCTATCGTTTAGACATTTTTTTATATTTAGACGCGTCAAATAGATGTCAGGTAAAATGATGTATGGAAAGCTGCCATTGTTCTTTATGAAGATTGTTGATCAAAGAGTGAGAGCACACTGAGAGCACTTTACCTTGAAAACATCAGTGTTCAGTAAAAAAATTAAAAGTACATAATGAAACAATATCCTCTCTAGTAAGAGCATTGAACAGTGCTGGCCCTGTATAGCGGAACCTTTCCAAAACATAATGCATTTGGGCTAACCTTCGAGCATGTACATACTAGAGACCTTTAAAATCAATATTGATTTTGTATTTTGCCTGAATGTGAAGTCACATTACAAAGAAAACGAGCGGTATACCTCGTATACACATTACTTAATGTGGTAAATGGTCTATTTTGCAGTGAAGGATATTGAGATTACACAATTAATATAAGTAGTTTATTGTATTTATGTTACATGAAAGATTTTTTGAAAATAAAGTTTATCCAGCATAATTATGGATAATGATTCATATTAATTAGGAACATTAAATTATTATATAAAAAAAAAACTCTAACATGTCTATAGTTTTAAATTGATATAATATATCGGGATGAAACCGTCGTTAAACTTATCAGTAGTTCATATGTTTGTGTAATATGAAGAACTGAACCTAAAGTCATTAAATGTAATTGAGCGAAGCGAACGGAGCGCTATATGTGGGACTTTTTGCATCCCATGTCCAGAGTTGGCATGAAAATAGCTTTACCGATCTTCATATAATTTTGCACATTTATAGCAATGGTTATTGCGATGATTTATAAAAAAAGTAAAAAAAAAACTCATGATGTTGAGGAATAATCACCAAAAAATGACAGTCCCATAGTCCCAATTACGCTATGTGATATTTGATTATTTTTATTATATTTTTTGCCTGTCGGTTTCAGTTTTGAACGCTGAATTGAAATTGGGTTATTCGCTTTGCTCAATTCGCCGAACTCTACTGAGATTTTGAGAGCTCAGCGAGTCAAAATCGAGGTCCGGTTCGCGCCACTAGTATATGTTGGCTTCAACGGATTTTCATTAGTATGTGGATGCTCAAAGGTGCTAGTTGTCAACTGCACGTAAAGAAACTCTTTAAAATATGTACTTAGACTTAGAATCGTACATGATTATTGAAACTATAAGTCGGAGTTGAATGGAAAATCTGATATCGGTCTCATCATGTTGACACAGCTGTCAAACATCATAGAGGATACAATTTGCAAATGCGTGTCGTTTAGCGATGACACCACACGCGTATGTATTGTACAGAACATTTTATCGTCCGTTGTCCTTTCGGCTAGAAATAGTAATTAAAACATAAAAAGTAGCTTAAAGTTTTGTTTCAATGACTATACAAAAACGTTTAATTAATTTAATAATTAATTGCTATAACTATAATAGAAGTTGTTCTGTAGACATAAGTATACATAATAAAACAAGGTAGGTACGTGATATTAAGAGGTTAAATGGTGATAAAGTTGCGATTCAAAAAATATAGTTTTAAAATCCGTTATTAGTATATATTTGATTGGATACGCGACAGAGACCGCGAGAGAGATACCACTGCTACTAGTCAGACAGACAGAGTGTTTGACATTCGACAAGTCGAAATCTTTCCAAACTGCATGTTTTAATACAACAGGGTTATTGTTATTGTTCAATAACAATTTATGTTTGTAGGATTTCGAATTTTCTTTGAATACCATTTTCGTACCTTTTTAGCGTTTTCTCACAGAAGAATAGCTTTAATTGAATTGAAATAAAGCATATCTTTTAATTAATTAAAGAGGATAGAAATGAAATTAGGCATTGTAATTCTTTAAACCTCACACACTTAAATGTCTTCGCAAATTTTTATATGTAAAACTTAAATTGGACCTATTCAACCACTAAAGCAACCAAATATTCATCACACTTTTTTTTTTTTTTTTTGTGTAAGAAGAGGGCAAACGAGCTGGCGGGTCACGGATGGACGTGATCACCGCCGCCCATGAACTCTTGCAACATCCGAGGATTTACAAGAGTGTTGCCGGCCTTGTAGGTAGGAATAAACGCCTTTTTTGAAGGTACCCATGTCGTACCGATCTGGAAATACCGCCGAAGGGAGTTCGTTCCACATTCGAGTGGTACGTGGAAAAAATGTCCTTGAGAACCGCACAGTGGAGGATCGCCACGCATCCAGGTGGTAAGGATGGTATTGGCGGCGATGGCGTGCTGTGCGGTGATGAAATTCGGCGGCAGGCATCAGATCGAATAGTTCTTCGGAACACTCCCCGTTGTAAATGCGGTAGAAGACGCACAAAGAAGCCACTTCTCTACGCAATGCCAAAGAGTCCAGCCGTTCGCAGAACACCGGGTCCCCGACAATTCGAACGGCTCTCCGTTGTACGCGGTCAAATGGTAGAAACTGATATTGGGGTGATCCGGACCAGAGATGAGAACAGTACTCCATGTGTGGCCGGATCTGCGCCTTATAGAGCGCAAGTCTTTGGCCAGGTTTGAAGTACTGCCTCGCTCTATTGATCACTCCCATTTTCATCGAGGCCAACTTGGCCTTGCTCTCCAGATGACCACGAAACTGACAGTCGCTCGAAATGTCGAGACCCAGTATTCTGATACTTGGCAAGGCAATGTGGGGAGTGCTCTCGAAGAGCGGTGATACAACAAATGGGGTTTTCTTAGTGGTAAACGCGCAAACCTGTGTCTTCTGGGGATTGAACTGGACGTGGTTCAGTTCAACCCACTCAGAGACCATCCCCAAGGAAGTCTCTATAGAAGACACAAGTTTCTTTCAACACTCGTTGACGTTTTAGCGAGAGAGACCTGCACGGTCAGAATATACCGCTTCCACAGTGCTGTCATCCGCATAACAATGTATGTTGGTAATATCCAACATATCATTGATGTGTAGGAGGAACAGAGTTGGGGATAGCTCGCAGCCTTGGGGTACACCAGCGTTCACGGGCTTGGGGTCCGAGCAAAAACCGTCGAAAACGACCTGTATGCTCTGCCCAGTGAGGAAGCTGGTGATCCACTTGCATAAACTCTCGGGAAGCCCATAGAAAGGTACCTTCGAAAGAAACCCCTTGTGGCATACACGATCGAAGGCTTTCGCCATATCTAGACTAACTGCCGGACCTCCCTTGCTTTCAATAACAGCTGCCCAGCGATGCGTAAGATATAACAGAAGATCACCAGCCGATCGACCATGACGAAAGCCATATTGCCGGTCATTGACCAACTGGTAATCCTCGAGGTAGGTTAGGAGCTGTTTATTGATAATGCTCTCCATTACTTTGGAGAGCAGAGAGGTAATGGCGATAGGTCTGTAGTTAGCTGTATCCGAGCTATCACCTTTTTTAGGGATAAGATGGACAAGGGCACACTTCCATGAGACCGGGACTATGCCTTTAAGATAGGAGTACCGAAATAGACGCGTTAGCACTGGAGTCAACTCAGGGGCACACGTTCGTAGCACCAATGGAGAAATGCCATCCGGCCCACTCGACTTATGAACGTCCAAGGAAAATAGAGACTGCCTAATAGTTTTCTGCCGAAAAACTATTTCCGGCATAGAGCTCTGACACCGCGGGATGATAGGCGGTGTCTTTCCCTCGTCGTCCAAAGTCGAGTTGGAGGCGAAAAGAGTGCCCAAGAGATCGGCTTTCTCTTTTGCCGTGTGGGCCAGAGAGTCATTCCCCATGTGCATCGGCGGTAGGGACGGCTGGCTAAACTTTCCCAGAGTGGCCTTTGAAAGCGTCCAGAATTTGCGCGTGCCAGGCGGGTACTTTGCCAGCTGATCCCCAATTTTGACGACATGATTGAACTTTGCTCTAGCGATTTGCCGTTTGAAGAATCTGGAGGCACTATTATATTTCCTTTTCAGAACTCTAGAGTTCGGATCCTTAGTGACTAACGTATTGACCCGAGCTTGATAAGCCTGCCGTTTGCCACCTGCTGCAGCCCTGACAGACGCATCAAACCAAGGCCGCGATCTGCCACCAAGTGGTACCACAGAGCTTGGTACAAATAGTTCCATGCCCTGTAGTATCACATCAGCTACAGCCGCAGCGCAGTCACTAGGATCATCGGAAGGGAAACAAATCGGCCCCCATGGGTAGGATGCAAAAAAGGACCGCATTCCATCCCAATCCGCTGACTTGTAGTGCCAAACGGGTCGAGTCGCAGGTGTTGTGCGAGCCGACCGTTGAATGGGCACTACACTCCGTACCAGACAGTGATCAGAGGAACCTAAGGGAGCCTCGACAGTGATCTGGTACTTTTCTGGATGTGTATTCAGCAGAAGATCCAACAAAGAGGGCGTGTGGCTGTCCACGTCCGGTAGACGAGTGTGCGTCTTTACCAGCTGGGACAGACCATTTGCCAGAGCAAAGTCAAACACAGATCTCCCCGCGTAGTCGGTGGCACGTGACCCTAGCCAATCGGCATGGTGCGCATTAAAGTCCCCTAGGACTACGACTTCGGCGGAGGGAGTCTGTGAAAGCAGATCGTCAATCTTCGCCTGAACATGGCCCAAGAGTTGATCCGTTTCTGCATTACCACTATGGGACCTGTAGAGGCACGCGTAGACTCTGACATGGTCGTCCATGTCCACGCGTAGCCAGAGTATAGACAGGTCCCGACCTTCAGAAACCTGAAGGCGACGGTAGCAGATATCCTCCCTTACGAACACAGATACCCCAGCATGTGGTGTAAAATTATATTCTAGTTTATACCCGGGGTATGGTAGGTACGCTGTGTCGCCAGGTTGAGATATCTGCGTCTCAGTCAAAAACAACAAGGCCGGCTGCGCCGTCTCTAGATGGTAATGGACGGCGTTTAAGTTGGAATGAAGTGCCCGGATGTTGCAAAAGTCCACATTTAGAGTGGGGCTTATCAAGCTCGGGCTAATGCGTTAGTCACTAAGGATCCGAACTCTAGAGTTTTGAAGAGGAAATATAATCGTGCCTCCAGATTCTTCAAACGGAAAATTGCTAGAGCAAAGTTCAAGCATGTTGTCAAAATTGGGGATCAGCTGGCAAGGTACCCACCTGGCACGCGCAAGTTCTGGGCGCTTTCCAAAGCTAGTAGTAGCAGTCTGGGAAACTTTTGCCAGCCATCCCTACCGCCGCTGCATACTGGGAATGACTCTCTGGCCCACACGGAAAAAGAGAAAGCCGATCTCTTGGGCACTCTTTTTGCCTTCAACTCGACTTTGAACGACCACGGGAAGACACCCGCCTATCGTCCCGCGGTGTCAGAGCTTAATACCGGAAATAGTTTTTCGGCAAAAACTCATCCGAAAAGCCTTCTTTTCCTTGAAAGTTCATAAGTCGAGTGGGCCGGATGGTATCTCTTTAATTGTGCTACGGAAATGTGCCCCTGAGTTGACACCAGTGTGTAACGCGTCTATTTCGGTACTCCTTAAAGGTTTAGTCCCGGTCTCATGGAAGTGTGCCCTTGTCCATCCGATCCCTAAAAAAGGTGATAGCTCGGATACAGCTAACTACAGACCTATCGCCATTACCTCCCTTCTCTCCAAAGTAATGGAGAGCATTATCAATCAACAGCTCCTAACGTACCTCGAGGATTACCAGTTGGTCAATGACCGGCAATATGGCTTTCGTCATGGTCGATCGGCTGGTGATCTTCTGTTATATCTTACGCATCGCTGGGCAGCTGTTATTGAAAGCAAGGGAGGTCCGGCAGTTAGTCTAGATATGGCGAAAGCCTTCGATCGTGTATGCCACAAGGGGTTTCTTTCGAAGGTACCTTTCTATGGGCTTCCCGAGAGTTTATGCAAGTGGATCACCAGCTTCCTCACTGGGCAGAGCATACAGGTCGTTTTCGACGGTTTTTGCTCGGACCCCAAGCCCGTGAACGCTGGTGTACCCCAAGGCTGCGAGCTATCCCCAACTCTGTTCCTCCTACACATCAATGATATGTTGGATATTACCAACATACATTGTTATGCGGATGACAGCACTGTGGAAGCGGTATATTCTGACCGTGCAGGTCTCTCTCGCTAAAACGTCAACGAGTGTTGAAAGAAACTTGTGTCTTCTATAGAGACTTCCTTGGGGATGGTCTCTGAGTGGGGTGAACTGAACCACGTCCAGTTCAATCCCCAGAAGACACAGGTTTGCGCGTTTACCACTAAGAAAACCCCATTTGTTGTATCACCGCTCTTCGAGAGCACTCCCCACATTGCCTTGCCAAGTATCAGAATACTAAGTCTCGACATTTCGAGCAATTGTCAGTTTCGTGGTCATATGGAGAGCAAGGCCAAGTTGGCCATGAAATTGGGCGTGATCAATAGAGCAAGGCAGTATTTCAATCCTGGCCAAAGACTTGCGCTCTACAAAGCGCAGGTCCGGCCACACATGAAGTTACTGTTCTCATCTCTGGTCCGGATCACCCCAATACCTAATTTCTACCATTTGACCGCGTACAACGGAGAGCAGTTCGGATTGTCGGGAACCCAGTGCTCTGTGAACGGCTGGACTCTTTGGCATTGCGTAGAGACGTTGCATCTCTGTGCGTCTTCTACCGCATTTACCACGGGGAGTGTTCCGAAGAGCTATTCGATCCGATGCCTACCGCTGAATTTCATCACCGCACAGCGCGCTATCGCCTCCAATACCATCCGTACGACCTGGATGCGTGTCAACCCTCCACTGTGCGGTTCTCAAGTACATTTTTTCCACGTACTACCCGAATGTGGAACGAACTCCCTTCGGCGGTATTTCCAGATCGGTACGACATGGGTGGGTCAAAAGAGGCGTTTACTCCCACCTCCTAGGCCGGCAACGCTCTTGTAAATCCTCGGAAGTTGCTAGAGGTCATAGGCGGCCATGATCACAAATCATCTGTGACCCGCCAGCTTGTTTGCCCTCCTCTTCCATAAAAAAAAATAATAAAAAATATAGGGAAAATTTGGGTGTATCCACATTACTAGCGCAGGTATTGCATTGTTGTCTACCAGCCGGGCTGCGGTGCACCAACTTCTCCCGCGCCCAACCCGATAAATCAGAGATTAGCTATCCAACACTGTGATCTGAGCTAAACCTCTGACCCAACTCATCTAATAGGAATTTACTTCACTAAGTTTCTTGAATGTGATTTTATTACTTAGACCGAGTACTTTCCAATTTCGTTTTAAGCTTGTTGTTGCTGAAATTAATTACATTTTTAATAACACAAAGTTGGAATTTCTTCAAAATATTCTAGATATGAGAAAATACTGTTGAAATACGTTTAAGGTTGAGATTGAACGGGGACGTCACAGTAGAAGATTTAAGCAGTCGCGGAGGCCTCTGGAGATATCCTTTACCGACTAACAACCGACTTTCAATTAAATTGCCTTTCGATGACTTGCAGTGAGAATCTTAAACGAGAACCTTCACAACTCTTCGCGCAATGCGAAATCCATACTTTCAAAGACCTTACACAATTAGGTTGTTGTTATAAAAGTCTCAAATTAGGAAAAGTCCATTCCTCAAGTCCGATAGAATTCGTCGGACAGATTTTAGCGCAAATTAAAGCTTTTGTGCGTACTTTAGGAAGTAGCCCTGAAGATATCTTTAGTATTTATTTATTTATATATTTTCCAGTTTGAATCCATACCAGTGATCACTTGTGTACGTCAAATGGAAGTGACAGGAGGGTCTATTTTGATCATGTATCAAAACAAGCCCTTCTGTAAAGACACTCCAACTTAAAATAAGGGTATGAGGGTTCCAAACGCGCCCTGAGAAGAACCACACAACGAACTCAGCCGGGTTTTTTTTTATTGTGATCACTGTTTCACAAATATATTTAGTGAGTAATATATTTATACAATTGTAGCTGTGGCTCATATCTATCACGTTTAAGTGTGGGGAGAGAGGGCGGCAGAGTATCTGCCCCTTACTTCAAACAACTGGTGGCGCGCTTAGAGCAGAGATTTTCGAACGACTTTAAATTATTTGCAAACCGATCTCTGTTTTTTTTACTGTTTGTGGCTTTTAGTCGTTATTTTACACAGGTGACTAAGAGATAGGTACAGTGGTATCTGCCTTGTGAGAAACAACGAGATAATAAAGACTTAGATATACTTCAAAACCGTATATTAAAGACCTTTTAAGAATTAGAGAAAAATAAAATATTATGGAAAATACACTTATTGATGATAATTAATAACGATTGATATACTTTTTACTTTTTTTCTAAGTGAAAATTAATTCAAACTCAAATTATCTTTATTCATTAGGCGCGATTTGTCAATTATTTAATTTAAAAGGTCAGTGTAGTCAGAGAGTGAGCTACCGCGGACTCGGAATGCTGCTCTGCTGAGAAAAGACGCTCAAAAACTTAGCATTTGCTCTTTTTAAATGAAATTTAATAATGATTGTTATATAACTATGTAAATGAGTCAACAACCTAAGTTCCACCCAACTCGATTTTGATCAACTAAAATGTCTTAAATGCTATAATAAGATTTATTTAATACTACACCTTAATTTTAGATTTAAAACTAAGAAAAGCAAGATTTTACATATCTTGTGAAACTTAATAATATATACGTACACTGAAGCCCTTGAGACAAAGCTTCTTAGCATTCCATGGATTCACCGTGCGGGTGCCGGGCCAATCGCGTTGTAAGAAGAGGAGCGCAACACAACATTACATTACATTACATACAAGCTCACCTTCACTGTTCACTATTCCTCTCCCTATATAACCAAATATCATAAGAACCTACTAAAGCGGCCTTTGAAATACGTTCCAGAAATGAACTTATGATATTTCTAGAAAGGCCGAGATCCTTAAGTAAGTTGTAGAGAGATTTTGCTGTTATACCTCTCGCTTCTCCTTCTACAGCGTACAAATTAACTATAAATTTATTCCTGATCAGTTCGTTACATAGTTAACTTTTTCTAGACGAAGTTTAGGCGTCAATAGTTTTTTTTTAATTTTTTGTATTTATCGTGTGTCTATCACTGTTTTTTATACAATTATTTAAATTTTGACACATAAATAATATTTTTTAAAATATATATTGAGAATTGACCGTAAGAGTGCTTCACCACAGGTTCTAGGTATTAAGTTACCTGTTACCTGAGAGTTGATAAGTTATGAACATTATAAATGTAGCGCGTCACGCGTCATCCGTAGCAGCGCTAATTTGGCTAATTTGGAGATATGAACGAATACATCGCAATGACTGATACCGTTATCATCTAAATTAATGCTCGGCGTAAAGTTCTCGGATTCGACAAAAACGAACTTATCACGGTAATGCTAATTATATGTGCCTTCTTTATCACACATTTCTCGCGATAAGATTACGACAGTCATATGGCGCACGCCATCTTAGATGTGTTTTATGTTAAGTTGTTGTAAATAACTCGGTTGGCCCGTTGGCTGATAGACATATCAGAGTGGTTCAAAGTGATGGTGTTGTGGTGTATTATAGCAGCACGAAATGAGAGATATCCGTTCTCTTGCCGTCATGCATAACGCAAGGCCGTTGGAGTTCTCGTCGAGACCCGTCCCGGAGGATGGTCAGCCCCATCGAAGTCGGTCGTCTTCTTGGTCCTCTTGGAGAAGGACTAATTTATCTCGGAACACTGCACCGAGATACTCTCTTCAGTATGAGGTAATTGGACTATTAAAGGTCGGTACATCATGTACATCATGTACTCACAACAAGGTGTACAAGGATAAATAATTAAAGTATTATATTTTATAGAGGAGAACTCTGAAGGTATTCAACTTGGTTTGATTTGAAGTACGAAAAATGTACATGTAAATAAAAGATGTTAACAGAATGACCCCGATAAAATTATTTAGGTACGCCATCCTGTTGCTATTAAAAGATAGGATACTTAATAAATACGTAATATGAATAAGTATAACAGTTATTTTTTATGTACTTTAACTAAATATTAAGAAAAAATATAAACACTGGCGAGACACAAAACTGCGATATCTCAGATATTGGTCCCATAGATCCTGTGTACGCTTTAGTATTTTTTATAACATGTGGTAGCGATACAGGGATAGCTATCGTTAATTAACAATTACATCTAAAACCTTATCCAACACTCTAAGAGTAACTGGAAGAGATATCTTTTTGCAGAGTTTACTGCATCTTATGCATGTCTTTTATAATAGTTTTTTTTGTAATTTATTATGCCGCATACATAAACAAATAATTAAATAAATACATTGAAAAGTTAAGTTGTGAATAAATTAGTAGAGTACCTAATGAATCGCATATGGAAATGCTATTGAAAATAAAATAAAATCTGATACACTTAACATACTTAATGCTTAATGTTGTCAAAAACTTTACGTTTATTTTCATACAAAAAGTGGTTCCGTGGTACTGTTTTAAATTTTAAACGAGATATTTTATGTTTACTCACCCATATAACCCAAGTCTTCATTTAATTAACCAAAAGAAAACACAAACAATACTTTTCACATTTAACATATTTTCTTCATGTGAAGATTAATTGTTACCAAATTAATATTTAATATTAAAAATCGGTTACTGCTAAAAACGTGTTTTATTATTTTAACTTGTTCTTAATTGTTACAAATTCATTACTCTTCAGTACCATAAAGCACGTTTTGGTAAAATACGTATAACGGGATGTTATGCGTAAAACAATATGACAAAGACTGTCAACCGCTGTCAATTAGTTGTCAGAGAAGGTGGAGACGATATTTTCCCGTGATATTTTAGTTTTTTGTTTGTATATTTCCTTAACAGTAGTAGTGGTTCAATGTTGTAGTTTTTATTTTCCTAGTTTTATATTGAAATAAAGATTTCTGAAGACATCGAGCTGTACAAAGATCCTCAAGAAAAATTGTGTAGTAAACGTGTCATAACTTTTAAGTTATTTCAACCGATGAGCCTAGAAAAGAGACTTCAATTATTTTGCATTCCGTTTATAAATTAGTGTACATTCACATGGGTGATGGCTTGGCAGACAGATACACGTGTAAGTTGTCGAAAATTATAACATAAATAGTTTGTAAAGAGACATTTTTCAATTATTATTCTCCAAGAATTCGTCCTTGTCATTGATTTAACATTTGAATGGTCTCATATTTGAGCAGCAGATGTATTAAGAGGCTGTAGAATGTAGATTATTTGTATACCAATATTATTGAATTTTGTATGTATTTATAATTTTGTAGTAGGTGTCACTTAAGTATGTTAATAGGATTTCACGTTATTTCCTTTATATTTATCTAGTGCAATCTGCAAATCCTATATATTTTATTTATCTGTGGTATGATCTGGTATGGATATATGGACTAATTGGTTTTGTGTTATCATCAAATACACTGCTGCAACTACAGCTGTATAATAGAACTGCTATTAAATCTTCAAGTCAGAGACAATAGCTAAAGTTAAACTAGTCACACTAAATTAAATTAATAAGTGCTCTTATGTTAAACAATAATAAAATCTTTGTAAAATTGATTTATTTACCTCAATGTGGAGGTACATATAATGTAATATATTAAATATCAAGGTCTGAATAACATCAAAAGTCCTATTATCTATTTAATACAATTAATTGGCAGTACCTTGAAGTATTTTTGGATTACAAGATGATATGTATGTTAATATAATACATTTCGGAAGAATTTAAATAATACTTCATTTTAAGTGAGTCACAAAGATTATCATTCACAGTTAGGACCTTTTAGCTTTGGTTTCAAACATAGCATAGCACTTTTGATAACTTTGCAAAATGATATTTGGCAAGTTGTGCAAGGTTATATCAGATTATCAGATTTAAAGTTTTTTAATAGAGCAAGTGTAAAAATTAAATTTCCACACCTACTTTACGAGGTACTTTTTTCCTCATGTCTTTGTATGATTTGAAACAGAGTATTATTGTTTTAATTGTATATTTATTAAGATTATGTTTGATGCATGAAATTATTAAGGACATCTTAACAAAGAAGGATGTGGAAAACTATAATATATAATTAAAGTAGTGGTTGATGTTTATTAATTAGTTAATAAATTAAATGAAACTGATCTTTGATATTGATGAAGTAAGAAGCGACTAGAAACCGGTCTGATATGTTTCAGATTGATTATGGGCCGTGTGTAAACTGTTATACTCACCCGTTGTTACGTTTCACGGCTATGTATTGCTTGTGACTCGTCCAAATGTGTGTAGTTTAAAGTGATCAGTTGTAAACTAAGACAAGTGAAGACCAACACTTCCCGTAGGTCCGTTGTACTTAATTACTTTTAAGTCTTAAAATTTGTCATCCTTTGTTTCTCTGTTGTTTGTTTGTGGAAATGTACCTCAAATAATTTAATTTTAAAAGACAGATTAAACTTTGTGTTAATATTTATTATTACCAGTAATAGTCTGGTTGTAACAGACATTGGGCACATTGTGAATACCACACATAAATTGTCAACAGTCCCCAAATATTAAAATTTATTAAAGGTTAAGAATTTGGTCCTTTTTTGACTCCTAACCTTTGGTCCCAGTTTGGTTCCCTTCCAATGACATGGTACCAGTCAAGCTCTGTACCAAGCTCTATTGGTGCCGATCCACTTGGTGCCGAATTGCGGCTTCGGTACGATGCACCAATCAGAACCTTAGAGTTCTGAAAAATATAACTGTGCCTTCAGTTATATTTTACGCACCGTTGGGCTGTGGTTATTGAAAACGAGGAGAGAATTTGGTCATTAGTCTGAATATGTCTATCATATCTGGCTTGATTTGAAGCTTTCTTCTCATGGGCTTCCCGAGAGTTTATGCAAGTGTATCCCGCTTTTCTACTGAGCCGAGCATATAGGACGGAAAAACAATTAAACTTGTGATGCGATGCTCCAGCGATGTCATGACTTGTTGTGAAAAACACGGCTTCCTTAACTTTTAAATGACGATATCTCGGAAACGCTAACTCCTTAGAAGGACACTTTTTGTAGATAATTGCAGAGTCTATGTATATAATTTTTATGATAAATTTCACCGTTTGTGTTGAATATCTTTTATCAGAGCGGGGTGCGCTACGTTACGTTACGGACTTATTACAATTTATTTGTAATGGTGTTTCGACGGCTACAAATTTTTAGTTTAATGCATTTTTTTTGTAACTCACCTCCATTTCTTTTGGGCCAACTCGACCGGGCTATGACCTGCAGTCGCGGTTTGCAGACACATGTAGATATTGTGTCAATATCAAAACCTGTTAAATATATATTTATTTAATTTAAATAATATAGATAACGATATTCATTCTTAGTGTCCAGTGTGTCGCGGCGGTTACCGGTGCACCGCACAGTTATCTATTTTGATCTATTAGGAAATATTATATTTTATCTAAAAATATACATATTGAACTATCAACAATGACTGTTTTCAGACTGACGAGAATAGCTTCGTGCTAAGGTTGAGGATAGTGGGAGCTTACTCGTTGGCTAAAAAAGATATTTTCGGTGCTAGGTAAGGTACATTAATCATTCTTAATGTAAGCGTTCACATTCTCTTGACCACATCGTGTCTCTCTCGGTTCCAGCGACCCGTACGTCCGCGTGGAGCTGCAGAAGGTGGATAGCGATGTCACCTTTGAGACATTTCTAACGAAAACTAAGAAGAGGGTAATAAGTGTTATAGTGTTTTTAATGCATATTTTATAGGTATTTATTATTACGGAGAAGACGACCTGTATTATATCTGCCCGGGAAAAAAATTGTAAGCGTTAAGAGAACGGAAGGACCTCTCACTCGCCTTCACGATACTCGTAATAGCAGAATGAAAGTCGTCGTAATATATATTGCAGACCCTAAATCCGGTATGGAACCAGGAATTCGTGTTCCGAGTGAAGCCGCAGGAGCAGAAGCTGCTAATCCAGGTGTTCGACGAAAACCGGCTGACGCGGGACGATTTCCTGGGCATGGTGGAGCTGGCGCTGGCGGGCGTGCCCTGCGAGAGCGCGGGCGCCCCGCGGCCCGCCAGCGTCAAGTATCCCCTGCGCCCGCGCAGGTCCGTGTAAGTGGTATCCGCTTTGTATTGGGTCGGGGGGTTGTTATTTTTATTGGCGTTTTATTTTATTTATTGTTCCATTAAGATACTATAATTTTTGTTCACTACCAAATTATATTTCCCTATCGTTATACGTTTTCACCTAATAATTAGTTAAATTTTGCGTGTTTATAAGCCAACGTGCCTCTTTATGATATTCCTAGTTGTGTGTGATTTTGATAAGTATTTAACCCATGCTGGAGTGACCCAAGTGACAGGGGACAGGCGACAGGCGCACGCCTCTAATGTCGAAGGGAAAAGTGGGAATTTGTTTCACAATCGATTTCAATCGTAACTGGGATAAAGACTGCCCCAAGTAATTGTGACAAGGTGAGGAGTTGATGAGTCGGGTCCCGCAGCGCGCGGTCCCGGGTACGCGGGCAGCTGGAGGTGTACTGCGCGCTGACGGCGGAGGCTCCGGAGGGACTGGACGCCCTGCTGGGGCTCGGGGACGACGCCCCCGCCCGCGCTACCCACGACCAACCGCCGGTCAGTAGCGTCTTCTGTCCTTTTATTGCATTTTAAGTAAAAATATTTTTTAAATACACATACTTTTTACCTAGAGTCCATTCTATCCAGTAGTGTAGCCGCAGTGATGGATGAATGGGTGGATATTTTAGATGTAAATATATACGGTTTGTTTCTTAACCGAAGCCGAAAATATTATTTCGTACCATTGTTTCATGCCGAGGTCAGAATTTGGTCAGAAATATCAAAATGTTTATTAAACATTGTGTACACTACTAGTTACTGTATGTAGAATCCGTGTCCATATGAAATCTAAAAAACCGTCTCGATAACACTTCCATCTCTATAAAATTCTTTTTGTCACACACTTTTTTGGTTATATGTAAGCTTTTTAAGTAATACAAAAAATATTCCGATCGACTCTGACATGTAATTATAAGTGACTATGTAATTGATTGCCTCAGACTGCGACGGAAAATACTACTAGCATGGGGGAGGAGTCTGTAAGGAGAGTGTTTGTTTTGAGCTCGAAGCATTAGGATTTTGCTAGAATCATTCACTTATTATATATTCGTGGGCTTATAATGTGGGCTTTTGCAACATCCGCGGATCTCATTCCGACCTAAATGTCGTTCTCTACAGATCCCAAAGTGGTAATGCAGAAACAGACCAACCCTTGGGCTACGTCCGAGCAAAAATTTACGACCTGCTTTCACAGACTTCCTCCGCCGAAGTCGCTTTCCAAAGTTACTTTGGGAAACTTGTTAGCCGTCCTTACCGTCATCGCTTACGGGGGATTTCTCTGGCCCATACGGAAATAATTTTCCGGCAACAAACCATCAGAAAGTCTCTATATTTATTAGACGTTCATAAGTTGAGTGTGCCGGATGGCATTTCTCCAACGGTGCTACAGACCTATCGCCATTACCTCTCTTCTCTCCAAAATAATGGAAAACATCATCAATCAGCAGCTCCTATCATACCTATAGGATCACCAGTTGAGCCATGACCGGCGACATGGCTTTCGTCATGGTAGACCGTTGGTGAACTTCTGTTACATCTTAAGCAATGTTGAGCAGCGGTAATTGAAAGCAAGGGAGAGAGTCTGGCATTTAGCCTGGATATGATTAAAGCTTTCGATCGTGTGTGGCACAAGGGACTTCTTTCCAACTTTACCGCATTCACAACGGGGAGTATTTCGAACAGCTATTTGATCTGATTCCTGCCACCAAATTTTATCACCGCACGGCAACAGATCGCCTGAAATGACCTCCGTACCACCTAGATGCGTGGCGATCTCGTGGGCGGCGGGGATCACTTTTCATCGGTGACCCGCACGCCCGTTTGCCCTCCTCGTACCTAAAAAAACAATAATCTTCCGTATATTAAATTGTGGCGCGTCCCATACATTTTTAACGGAATTAAGCTCCCCAGTACCCACTGCCGACAGTAGTGATGATAAACAAAGTTGAAAACTAATTTGTTATTCTTTCTATTCCATGTAGAATTTAAAAGTCAAACTAGACTAACGAGGCGAATCCGTCAAAGTGGTACTCGTATATGGTAACATGCGTCCAGCCCGCGTGCACCTCGACAACACTGTAGTCATTCATACGGTCCTGTGTGTGTAATATTTTCTTTGTTGTAGTGTCACATAAATTAGATGTTTAAAGTGTTGTTTCCTCTTGTGTTGTATGATCCGTGGCGTGTTGTAGTTAAATAATTTAAATGCGATACTAATTCTTATTTATAAACGACGCTTTGTGTTCACCGCAGACTGCCGCGTCTAATGTGGACGAAGATTCAGTAAGAGTTTTATATTTTTTATGACAAACGACATATTATTAGTAATTTATCTGCGATACTACTAACATTACTTTTAAAATTGTCATCGGTCGATCGTTGTCTCTTTTTAAATGACCATTTGAGAGTTTGTACACTTTTTTGTAAAAGTACACTTTTAATCGAGTTTACGTAGAATAATATTTTCGGATATTATAAATATTAAACATAACCTTGCATGCAGTAGCAGAGATAATGACTAATGAATGATGAATCGTGAAAGCCTTAAAGACTAGTTCTGACGCTAGGTGACGGTCCCGTCGCCCACCGGAGACGACTGGGAGCTCGTCGACGCGCCGCAATATGTAGGTTGCGTTTTTGTTTTATGCTTTTGCTTTAACATATATGTCACAAAGCAGTAGACGCCGCAGCGCACTAAACTCAAACTATTGATGAACGAACACGAAGAAGCCATAGCGACCGGATCCTTAGAAATGATATTTACCATATTATTTTTCTAATTTTGTGGCTACAAAGTGTATTGTGCCTCATAAGTGGTGCGGTTCCAGGCGGCGGGCGAGGCGCTGCCGGCCGGCTGGGAGGAGCGCCAGGACGCCAACGGACGCACCTACTACGTCAACCACGTGGCGCGCTCTACGCAGTGGGGGAGACCCACCCTGATGTGAGTGGAGCGCCTCCAACGAACGACCTCCGAGTGTGTTCTCACCCCCCCCTCTCTCCCCAGGCGCAACACGAGTACGGAGTCGCAGGCCGAGCGCATGGAGACGGCGGCCACGGAGTTCCAGCGACGGTTCCACATCTCCGCCGACGACGAGCGCGCGCCGGCCGCCCGGGACGCGCAGGTGAGCCTTCCGCCGGGGAGTAGAGGTCGAGTTCGCATGAATTTGGTACGCATTTGCATGCGGCGCCGCCGGCGACGTCACTGCGTCTATTTAACATTTTTTTCAACTTGCTTCAGATCGTTTGCGATATTGACTTTAGATGTATGTTTTTCATAGACTAGTGTTTTTTGTTTTGTTTTGGAAACGATTCAGTTTCTAGGGTTTCGTAGTAGACTAGGACCTCTTAGGAGTTTCGTTACGTCCGTCCGTCCGTCCGTCCGTACTCTGGCTCGGAGGCTCTCAGTACAGTACACCTCTACTCGAACAGTACGTATGGCGCGCCTCACGACGTGGGTATCGTTAGATAGTCTTTAAAATATATTGTGACTTTTCTAAACCCATTTTGCAATTAAGAGATTCGTTTGTGGAATATTAAGCTTTAAAGTGCAAATTTTTGGTACATTCAAGAGTCCCCCCCCCCCCTCAGTCCGCTAAATAGTTGTTTTTGGAGGTGTGAAAAAAATCACGATAATAGTACATATAATGAATTTAAAAGCTAAACTATCACGAATAAGAAGGCTATACATCTCAGAAGATACGTTAAAATAATGTACTATTTAGAATTGTATGTCTTAAAGAGATCTATCCGCCGCGGGCACCCGCGGAACCCTACTGCGGGTCGACTCGCTCTTGGCCGGTTTTTGTTATGGTCGCCTAATAAATCCTAATACACTCGTCTGACACACACTTGTGCTCACTTTAATAAAACTAAACTTTTCGAACGGTTCACGGTTCACACAATTATCATCATTATCATTGATTTAATAATTGACTATTTAGAGAACAAGGGTGTGAAGCAATTCCGATACACGCGAGTTCCTCATTGCTTCTTCGGCAGTGTGCAGTTCGCTTTACTATTTCCAATCTGCCTGAGCTCGAATGTCCGTTTTATTTGATAACTGCCGCCGAGCTTTCAAATCAAACGATTAATAAAAAATAATTACATGTATGTAAGTTGTGAGACTTATTTTTTTTAAATGGTTCTATTTATTCGCGCGTAGTCATATTCCAAACGTAAGACAAAAACTTCCGTCGCCTTTGTGTGAGTGAGCTCAACTCAAAGTAATTAGTGGACTGTGGCTCGAGAGGCCCGCTCGGCGGAGAAGTACCATCCTCTCACGGAGATTGGCCTAAGTAGCCCTTCCGGCTACGTTTTGGTAGCCCAGTAACTCACCCTTCACTCCCTTCTTTAGTCACCTTCAACTCCTTACTATTTCTGGGTAGCGACCCGGTCCTACACGACGACATTCATATCGATTGGAGACATCTGTATCTTTTATTAACACATTACGTTGGGAGAGGGTCAAAGTAGCGGTACTAATATTAACACCGGATTGGGATAGTCGCTATTTTACTTACATCTAACATATTAGAGAATCATGATAGTTTGTATAGCAAGTATTAACTCGGTCATACCGAAGGGTTCGCGGCGTGGCCTCGAAGCGGGGGACGGGAAGACTAACGCAATGTTTTATTTGTTCTCAATAGTATCATCCACTGTGAAATAATTATCCAAAACTAACAAATCGAGCATTGAGAACGGAGGAATTAACTAAAGGAGGACACTAACCTTTGATAAATCGATTGAATGCTCGGATATATCTTCAAATAATACACACGTTTTCACGTATAATCATTTTATTGGTATTAGATAATTGTAGTTTTCGTAATTCAATCGTTTTTGTCTCATACAACACCGCGCCGTCCTCACTCGTCATAGACAACTAGACACACGATTAACAAATAGAAGTGAGTGTGTGAGGCTTGTAATGCTTTTATAACGTAATAGTTTAAAGCCGACTCGTGTAGAAACAACTTTGAAGTATCGACAACTTTAGTTGAACTAAATTAAGAATGACGAATCAAAGTCCCAGTGTATATATTTCCATAAAATAAGTTTCTAAGACAAATAAAATATAGTTGCTAGCTCTTCGCAATCTCTGACAGGATGAAGCGAATGATAGACGAGCGGAGAACTCGAGCGACCACACGCCCTTCTCTACTCCCATACTATCCCCGGAGCTCGGGGAGCGGGCTCCCTCGCCGCCGGACACCACATCGCGGGACGAACACACGGAACCTCCCACTCCGCAAGCCACTGAGAGCGACGACTGTGATACTCATATAAGGGAAAACCGCGAGGAACGAGACCAAGTCTGCGGGAACGTATCCACTGCCGAGAACGCAGACGACGGAACGGAAAATAATGCTCAAACCGAAAATAACGTTGACTCTAGTCAAGAGGCAGTCGAAGGCGAACCTCGACAGCGGGAAGCGAGCGGCACCGACGCGGAGCTGGAGGCGGACGGCGACGGATTGAACAACGACACGGAATCGAACGGCGTCGTGGACGACGACGCGAGGACGGAGATCGAAGAAATTACGTTCGGAAGAGAACGAACTCTGACGGAGGAGACGGGAGGTTCGACGGAGTCGTTGACCTTCGACGAGAATCATTTCAGCACCCCCGGCGGGGGCGCATCGCCCGAGGGGAGGGGCGGGGGCGCGCCGGGGGTCGGGGGTGGGGAGAGGCACGCCGACGGGACCGACTCGGAGGTAAGGGCGGCGCGAGACGTGCCGTGTACAGTATTGTGTGGGACTTGTCACCTTCCGAGTGCCGGTTTATGCACGGCGTGTCATCGTCATTACCGCGCTTGTGTCTGCTTGGGCGAGGGCTGTGATCGTGCGATCGTGAGGGACGACGGCCGACCACTAACATGCTAACACGTGCCATCACCTTACACTAAAACCTTCGTGCTTCCTAACGCCTATAACATATAGATTACATTTAATCTCGTACATTGAGTCATACTGGCATAGTGTATTTCAATCGGTTGCGGATTAGTCGGCTAGAGTAAATAATACACTACAATCTATTAGGTTCTGTTATATAACTACTTCCAATGGAGCGCTGAGAGCGCTGAGAGTGTCGCCTTCGTACGGTCGCTCTATCGTCTCCCTGTATCGGTGCGACGACTAACTCGTTTGTATTAAAAATATAAAGATTTATTTAAATTGTTTTTTTACTTTACTTTCTCATGAAAAATCATAATATTTGTGATTTATGAAGATGGCTTTCATTTCATTTTATTTGCTTTTTGTTTGCTTTGTGTAGTTTATATATATATATATATATAGTGTGTAGTGTTATGGTGTGACTCGTCCTATGTGGTAGTGGCCGCGCGGATACTACTTGTGCTGTGTGTAGATATGTTACGTCTCTGTTGCTTGGAACTGCTGCGTCAGTGATGGCCGTCTGTTAAGTATTGTAGTCTGACATTCGTGCAAAGGCGTGTCCGTATTAGATATATTTAAACAGTATCGCATCGCTGACGCAGACCAAATAACCGTTTTTTAGATACGCTCAATAGTTTTTAAATTATCCGAGAGATCGAGACCTTATCGACTCCACGTGCTTAAAACGGCTACACATTACATTCCGCACAGGAAACGAATAAATGCGATAAAATAAGGTTTACATGCGCACATGTTGTAGGATGAAACGGACGGATCTTCGGAGAGCACGCGCAGCACCAGCTCCAGCAGCAGCCAGAGTCAGAACCTTCCCAACAGCGACGGTATGACCCCGTTAGCTCATACCTACGTAGTGGTCGTTATCTAATTGAACATCGGTGTCCCGCCGCAGGTCTGCCGGCCGGCTGGAGCGTGCAGCGTGCGCCCAACGGCAGGATATTTTTCATCGATCACAACCAAAAGACCACGACCTGGATCGATCCCAGGACAGGTAGGCGGAAGACCGTGTGCCCTCCGACGCGCCTTCGCTCCAAATGTACCCTAGTCTTATACTAACAATGGTGTGCAGGGTGCGCGTCGAGCCTCCCGAGCGCGGCGGCTGGCGGCGCGGAGGCCGACGCGGACGAGCTGGGCGCGCTGCCCGAGGGGTGGGAGGAGCGCGTGCACACCGACGGACGGATCTTCTTCATCGACCACAGTGAGTGCCGGCGATGATTAAAATGACGATACGACAATCGCTCGTTACGGGTACATGTCGATGCGCCGCCCTCAGACACGCGCACCACGCAGTGGGAGGACCCGCGGCTGTCCAACCCGCAGATAGCGGGCCCCGCCGTGCCCTACTCGCGGGACTACAAGCGCAAGTACGAGTACCTCAAGAGCCAACTGCGCAAACCGGTACGTATGCGTACACACTCACACGCTCACACACGTATACACATTCACTCACAAAATACACACTCGCACACACTCACACTTGCTACTTTGGCAACTTAATATTTCTCAATAATCAAGTTTAACTCGGTTAAATAGTCAAATAATTAATGGATTGCTCTGAACCCGAATCATCCAGTTTTTTATCTCTTAAATGAAGCTACCTACACCTATGAGGAGGCAGCGCGTCGGTCGCCGTGACCCATTCACATGATAATGGCAATATATCGTTCTTGTTAATGTTATTTAATTTATGTTACAACAGGTCGTTCCGATTCCTAAACTTTGCAAAACTTTCCGTAGCACTGTACAGTCACGTGCAATGAAAAGTATACACGGGCAGATTTTCAAATATTCACGCTGAAAATTTCAAAAAAAATTCAAAAATGTATACATTATTGTAAGAAACTCTGGTGGTTATATAGTATGAATTGTTAAGTGGCTACTTGTTTTTGAAATTTTCAAAGTGAATATTTATTTGAAAATCTGCCCGCGTATACTTTTCATTGCACGTGATTGTACTTGAAACATTAGAATGGTACGCGGAGAGAAATAACACTCTATAAGAGAACACTACTGTCTTTAGGAGACGTCGTTCCGCGGTAGTACGTACGGTAGTAGCATACACATACATTATACAGATCTCCTCTATCGGAGAATTAGAAAATGGTGTACAACTTTTTTCAAACAGCTTTTTTTGCGTAGATAGCGTCGTGTGTGTGCCGACGAGGGTGGCTCGATCGTGTCTGATCAGACCCTCTTTCTCTAAATAAAGATTTAAAAAAACTTAGTTCAGTCGCTTATTCGGTTACTAAAAAAAGATCCGACGTGACTGCTGCGGAGGAAGGTTGTGATAGTTATTTTCATAGCATAGTGGCGTATGGGATCCTCCTCTGGGGTAAAGTTATTAATATAAATATCGCTTTAGTTTTACGAAACGGTGTGAACTATCCGTGTACCTTACGACCTGGACCGGAGGACCGGAGGGATCCAATCCAATATAATCACGGTCACTGGTCTGTATATTTTTGAAAAACTTAAATATGGTCATAAGAATAAAGATAACTTTATACGTGATGTAAGTGCACACGAGGGGAACAAACACGAGCTCGCTCTATCTGTTACTCGACCCAAAAAGTAATTATTGTATGGGGAATGTATACACCTTTTCGCCAAGCTGGCAGTAAACTTACAGAAAATGCCTCCAAGTTTCTTTCGCCGACTCTTTTCAGGTCTATAAATAATTTTCCGAGCTGTCCGAGTGAGCAAAGGCGGGTTTTGTATAAAGCTGACATTCAATAAAGATTTAGATTTTTGTAGAGATTACGACGGCGTAAACGGTGACGGTTACTCAATGTGTACGTGTAATGTGTTCGCTGCAGAGTAACGTGCCGAACAAGTTCGAGATCAAAGTGCGCAGGAACTCAATACTGGAAGACTCGTACCGCATCATCAGTTCCGTGAGCAGACTCGACCTCCTGAAGACCAAGCTGTGGGTGGAGTTCGAGTCGGAAGTCGGACTCGGTGAGGATCGTGCGGCGTTCGGCATCGGTCCATTAGAGTATTTTAAATATCGATTACCCCGGTCCGCAGACTACGGCGGCCTGGCCCGGGAGTGGTTCTTCCTCCTCTCCAAGGAGATGTTCAACCCGTACTACGGCCTCTTCGAGTACTCGGCCATGGACAACTACACGCTGCAGATCAACCCCAACAGCGGCGTCTGCAACGAGGAGCATCTCAACTACTTCAAGTTCATCGGCCGCGTGGCCGGCATGGCCGTGTACCACGGGAAGCTCTTGGACGGTGAGATGACACACTTCTTTTATACATTTTGTACAACTGTCATTGTTGATTATCAAAATAATCACTTCAAAGTGGCCACACATTGCATTTATCGAGCGGAGCCAAACCAAACCAAACGGCGGGTCCGCGGAAGGAACGGCAACAAACTACTACTACTAATACTCTTATTATTTATTATTAATTTACGTTTACATTGTATAGTAATAGCAGTAAGTGACGGCCCTAATTGGTGTTCGTGAATTATTTAGAAGGCGAGGTAGTAAGAGAGAGAAGAGATTAGCCGAGCCACTCGCGGCTCCACGATGCTCTCACGTTTACGAGGCATGCAAAATAAATAATTTCGGTGACAGATAAATTATATTGTAAAAACGAAATCCATTAGTAATATATTATTACATTTATGTTCTACACTGACCTTCAAATATTTTTGCAGCATTCTTCATTCGTCCGTTCTACAAGATGATGGTGGGGAAGACCATCGAGCTGCAGGACATGGAGTCCGTCGACCTCGAGTACTACAACTCGCTGATGTGGATCAAGGTACGGTGTTAAGCGGCCCCGGAGATGCGACGACGTTCGTGACGTACGTGTGCGTGTGTGCAGGAGAACGATCCGTCGGAGCTCTACCTGACGTTCGCGGTGGACGAGGAGCAGTTCGGGAAGACCATCCAGCGGGAGCTCAAGCCGGGAGGGGCCAACATCGCCATCGACGACACCAACAAGGACGAGTACATCAGGTGAGGCCGCCGACGGCCGGGAGCGGGCTCGCGAGCCGCCGGTTGATTCCGTCCGTGCCTCTCCCGCAGGTTGGTGATCCAGTGGCGCTTCGTGAGCCGCGTGCAGGAGCAGATGTACGCGTTCCTGGAGGGGCTGGGCGCGCTGGTGCCGCTGCCGCTACTGAAGATCTTCGACGAGCACGAGTTGGAGCTGTTGCTGTGCGGCATCCAGCACATCGACGTGCGCGACTGGCGCGCCAACACGCTCTACAAGGGCGACTACCACGCCAACCACATCGTGGTTCAGTGGTTCTGGAGGGTGAGTCTCCGGATACGACAAATATTAAGTTTCCGATATCGCCGCAATCGTATCACGATAAGTCGCAGCGCGGGGGGACCGGCGGTAGAAACATTAGTCGAAGTGCTCTCCTCCCGCAGGTGGTGCTGTCGTTCTCCAACGAGATGCGTTCCCGCCTGCTGCAGTTCGTGACGGGCACCTCGCGCGTGCCCATGAACGGCTTCAAGGAGCTGTACGGATCCAACGGACCACAGCTCTTCACGGTGGAGAAGTGGGGAGGCCCGGACAACTATCCGCGAGCGCACACATGGTGAGCGATATAGACACAGACGGCAGACGGGCGTTCATGGCAAGGGTCACAACGGTCTGTGGGCTGTGGGAGTAGTGTAGTGTGTATAAGATTGTGATCTCGTCGTATAATAAATATAATAAAAACAATACAACCGTCGCTCCGCAGTTTCAACCGCATCGACCTGCCTCCGTACGAGAGCTACCAACAGCTCCGGGAGAAGCTGGTGAAAGCCATCGAGGGCTCGCAGGGCTTCGCCGGCGTCGATTGAGTGCCGTGCCGCCTGCTCTAGGAGCCCTAGTGTACGTTAGGGCTCCCGGGGCAAGGGGGAGGACAAGGACACACGGGATCGGGCTTCGACATATAATTAAGGCTTCCACTACTCGGCCGGAGCCGGGACCGCACGCCGACGGCGGACACACATTCCCACACCGGCGAGATACATCATATATATTAATATTTAGTAACGCAACCAACCGGACGGCGATTGGAAATGGTTTTTCTACAGGGATAATGCTCAGTCGTTCTGGAGCGGAGTCCTCGCAGCGTCGGTGACGTCATGGTCGGTGTCAGTCGCGGACGTTGTACGTTGTACGTTGTACGTTGTACGCAGGGCGGGATGGCCTCGGACCGTGCACGGACCGCCATGTCTAAAATCAACTTCCCCTCTCACCGAGATAATTATCTTCCGTAAACATAACGATGTTTACGGAATCACTGCGGGTGAGAAGGAAAGTTTATTTTAACCTGTTTAAAATCCCAAAATACGTGTTATTTTAACATCGTGTAACATATAACTGGACTACTGTGCACTAAACACTTGAATCTACAAAGATACTTGAAGTCACCCGACGCAAGTCGGGCGGCGCGCGAGGCGCTTTACGTTCAATTTTATTATATATTTTTTAACTTCATTGACACGGTAACGTATATAATATCGCATGTCCCGTGTGTCCCCGGGGACCCCGCGGGTACCTCTCCCGGTCCGTGTGACGTCACCGGGACGGCTGCCTTACTAGTTTTGTGATTTTCAATTCAATTATATTATTTATATATATAATGAAGTAGCACAGCGCGGTGCGGCTCCTCGTTTTATTAAACTCCTGTATATAGCGTAAGATGCGGCCTCAGTAATTGCTAATGTATAGAAATATCCATTAAATGGAGACGATTTGGCAACGAATTACGCCATATTTATTAAAATTCATATTCCGACCGATTTAGTTTGGATAATTAAGTTTACTTAAATTTCGTAGTTAGGTTAAATAATTAAGTTTTGAACGGCGACTTAGCTTACGGATCTATAACTGCATAAGGATGTGTTTTACGTGTGTCGTGCGGACTGCGGACTGCGGACTGCGGACTGCGGATCGCGGACTGCGGACTGCGGATTCGGCAATTACGAAGTATTCTTTATCCTCTGACAGTTCAGTTATTTTTCATTATTTATATATATTTTATTCTGTTTTATATCATTAATAATTTTAATGGACTGGTATTTTTTGGTTAAAACGCATTGTTTTGGATCAGAAGAAATATAATTAGTGATTTAATTTGTACGTATAAATAATTTTATTTCCACAATTTTCCATAAACGACGCTGACATGTCTCAGTAGTCGTGTTGTGTGTGTTTGAAGTCGCCGATGCCGATGCATGCAGCACTACCGACATCGGCCAAGCCGTATATATATTATTTGATGCAAAATATATTTTTTTGTGTAAACGAGGTTGTATAAGTGTTAAAGAAGTATTTTATATCGAACGTCGAAGCGACTGTACATAGTTATCATATGAAGGAATATTACAAATAAATATCAAATACACCGTTGATCTCACTTCATTTCCACCAAACCCACATCCGACCTCGGGTTGATGAATGGACACTTTGATTAATTGTGCCGAGCGTGCTGGAAGGTTATACACAATGGTAAGGTCGGAGGTCACGGATCATCACCGGAGCCGCGGCACGTCAAAACTGAGGTCTATTAACTCATTAGAGGACGTATCGAGGCGCAGTTTCGTGTCCGTATGTGAGTTATGGACGGTACAGTTTCACTGTAATCATTTGCAAAATGTATTTTTGTTCCTTAATAACCAGTCTCGATTCCTTTATTTATTTATTTATTTATTTACTTATGTACCGGATTTAGCGATAACGAACTATTCAGAAACATGAAAAACATTGGATAGAGATAACTCTAAGACGAGAGTGACAAAGTCGGACTAGACACACACACACACACACACACACACACACTACATGTACTCGTAACACATATCCTTGATAGTACATAAACTAAACACTACTCGTATAATAAACTAAATTATACCAAAGTTATTTGTACTTTACTACATTTGTAACTTCGGCCTTAATATACATTCCGAGTTAGTAAAATAATGTCAGTCAGTTACTAATGGTTAGTTAATAATGGTTCTATTAATGTTTCAACTACGAAAGAGGTGTCATTGAAATCAGTCACTAGTAGGAATAGGAAGTACATGGTTGAAGTCGTTTTGGTAGTCGGTGCGTCGGAGCGCGTGATTACAGCCGACACTAATGGTTATGGGATCCGAACGGAGGGATTACTTTCTTTATGAATACTTCTAACACATTTTTGTATATGATATTATATTTAACCAACCACATAAAACAAACCTAAAAGTCTAGAATGTGTTTAAATTCACATTGAGAGGGTTTTTTTACAACGTTTTTCCACACATTGACGTATATTCATTTCTCGACCAAGAAATTCAGAAAGAAATCGGGAGGAAAGAATAAGAGTTCCGAAGTCTTTAAAGCGGACTTTGTGTCAACCGCATAGCTGTAGGTCGGCTGCTACCTTCAATAGCGATACTATGTCGGCCGTCACCCTAGATGTGTCTTGAAATTACAAATAATTAATAACAAAGGTTTTTTTTAATTGGTTTTCGTTTGGTAATTTATATAATTATTATGATTGTTGCATTACGTTATAGTATATCATTTTCGTCCTATTACTTAAATCTTTAACAACTCTTATCTAGTGTTGTAAATAACAGTTGATGTGGTTTTATATAATTTTTGGTATATTGTTGCTGTTACCTCAGAAGCTTCACTGTCATACAAGATACAAGCCTACCTGCCTGCATCTTCTGCAGCGTTATTATCGTCATCCTGGCAAAAGTCGTCCATTTTCAAATCTAACATCGAAGTATCATTGGAGTCCTGTAGAATTTTGTTTTTAACCTTCTCACTACTGGCCTTCTGTGGCTTGGTCTTCTTTTCTACTCTTTTCCCCTTATATTTTAAAACTTTTTTATTCCTTTCATATTGTTTTTCAACTTTGAAGACGCCGTCTTTAATCGGTGTAGATGTTAAAATCGTTACGTGTTTTTTTTTCTTCCCTGTCTTGTCTTGACAACTGATAGTTTTAGGCATCTGAAGGAAACTGTGAATACTTGACAGATTGTTAGATGTTGATGGTATATGAAATTGATACAGTGTTGCAGTCACTGGTTCAGAAGCAGTGGGCAAAAAGTGTTGATGTTTTTGGAATAGGAGGAATAATATCTGTTAGGGATGATATGGAGTCAACAGCATCAGCAGAAGTCGATTCTGAAATAAAGTCGGCAAGATCTTGAACAACCATTTGCTATAATTGAATCTGCCATAAAATCATCATTTGCAAAAACATTGGGATTTATATGAAATATGTCCGCTGATTTAAATCCAGCTTCCTCCTTGCGTACGACAACGCTTTGTTGACCAAACGAACAAACATCATACGGTGTTATTCTTAGTAAAAGTTGGCTCTTCGTAAATAAATAAATCGCATTCTTTTCTATCCGTAGCTTTGTATGGACCAATAAAGTCACATCCAATGGCTGAGTGCGGTGAGATGTTCGAGATGGCATGTAGACATCGTTTTTTTTACAATATTCATAGATGCAAGAGAAATGTGGCTCGCATGATTATCCAATACTAATAGTATTATTTATTCTGGAAAAAATTTACTGGTGGTGGGGCATATTGAGCTGCATCACTCATGATGTAGAGCATCGTGATATTCTTACCCCCCTCTCAACTTGTTTTAGATCCTATTCGCACCCTACATTATGTTTCAGCCTTAAGGCTTCAGCGTATTCAAATGCTACTCTTTGTTTGTTTTGGAGTAGATTACGTTGGTCATTTTCTTTATTTTATTAGCAAATTCTTTTTCCATCTCAGGAGTAAAGATACAGTATTAAGACATTTTACCACATATATGGGCAAAGAGATATTCTGACGAGAAATTTTAAGGTATAATAAAAATATGGCTGTTGAATTACAAGCTATAAAAATATAAAAATAATTTATATTTTGTGACTTACTTTCCGATTTATCAACAAAAAAATTATATGAAAATAGCACGCAAGCTTTACACACTCATTCCTTTAAAGCGCGTCGCGGGAACTGAGCTAGCCACCGCCGCCCACGGGAGTGACGTCCTGCTAACCCGCAGGTATATTAGCATCCCTTAATCGCGGTGCGTGGGTGTGATTTTGAGGTGATCACTATTGCCAACCGACTGCCTTTACCTACATCCCTATTTATTGTATGGTTATAAAGACATTTAACTACTTACCAAATGAAATTAAAGAAATTAAAAAAGACACTATTATAATAAGATTAAGCAAATATACACATCAGTAGTTGATAATAGTTATGACGAATATTTAAAGGATAATTTGAATAAGTATTGACACACAAATAACTTAATGACACAATCATTATAAATTTATAAATACATTTATTATTTGACATTGTACTTCCATTGTACTTCCATTGATGACTAGCTCTGCCCACGGCTTCGTTCGCAATGGATATATATATTTATTTTAATAAAAGTAGCCTAAGTTATTCCTTATAACATCAAATTAGCCAGTCAAAGTCCCGTTAAAACCGGAGTGTCTATGTAAATATGCATTTAATGAAAAGCTGTTAATTTGGAATTACACTACCACTACCACTACCTGTTCCTGTATACCTGTTCTCCAAATCGTCTTTCACGCAATCCATCCTTTTTTCGGCCGTCCTCTACCTTTAATTTCCCCCCATACCTAACACTCTCCCGATGACGTGCCTTTCATCCCTCCACACAACGTGCCCGAACCATGACAGGCGACTACCTCCAATTATTTCTGTCAGTGGCACTATTCCCAAGTTAACCCTAATATACCAATTTATTTATAATTTTATAATTGTTCTTGTCCCTTAATCATCCATCTTAACATTCGCATCTCCGTTACATGCAAACGCTTTTCACCTATCGTCTATTCGCCTTTAGTTTAAGGGTAACTCCAGCATCGCATCTGTGATTTACGTCCCGCTCCTTACTGCCTTCGCTTTGTGTGAGAAAACCAAGGTAGTAAAGTAGAATATAATTTAAAGATTAATCGATTTTTTAAAAAAATATTTTTAAGAAATTTGTAAATCAATTATTGAATATGTTAAATTAGCAAATAAACGATGTGTGATAAATCTGCAAATCAACGTACTGCGTCCTCCCGCACCGCGCCCGCGACAAGCTCTTCGAGGTTTTCTACTTCATTTTTTTAACTTGACTAATTTATTACATTGAATAGCTGCTGAATGTGGTTACCTTACAATCCCCTGCAATTTGCAAATACACAAAACCTGATGTATAAGATTAAGTACTTTTATATATATAATAAAGTTATTAACTGTGTAATACTCTCGTCACATTAATATACCCGCCAGAATTTGCAATTCAAATGAACGAGCAAGCTGTGCCGAGTCCGCGTGGAGTCGAACGTAACCAACGTGAAAAAGGAGTTATTATTTTTTTTTGGGAAAAGCAAACAGTGTTTTATTTAATAAAATGCTTCTTTATAAACGACATAACTTGTTAAATCTTCTGCTTTGCTTTGTTAATAGTAATCTCGTGTCGCTTATGTTGGGTACACTTGGAGTTTAAATGTTTTTAACCAAGCGAATATCTACTGTACTGAAACTCACTACAAAAATAGAACGTTCCGGCTGGTGAAGTTCCTCCAACACGCACAAAGGGGTTCTAATGGCGTGTTCGATAAGAAGAACGTGATTAGAATATTCATATATTAAAATCCTAAAGAAACCAAATCCGCCAGTGGTTTTGAGCGTGATGCCGACGAGCCCGGTTACCTACTATACGAGTACATACCAGGCCAAATTACGCACTCGTTTATTGTCCTATAATAATATTAGTACCTAACACCTATAAAAACAACAAAAAAGAAGGTGTGGTCAAAACGTTCCACTGCTGAGCCGTGTTATATATTTAAGTATTTATGGAACATATTATAGGTGTAGGAAACTAACGCCTTAGAAGTAAGATCTATGACGGATCTTCCAAGTGTTTTGCCTCGGTGATTTCCATTTATTCTTAATAAAGGATTTTTATCGCCAGTTTTTTAAAGTTCTAAACTATGTTTATCACCGTGACCTGGAATATTATAAAAAGAAATCTGCAGGACTTTCAAGATCAAGATAATTTTAAAATTTATTAAAAGTTACAAAATCTAAAGGTATCTTTGGATTTTATAATTTTTGTGATTTAAATGTTTACATAAGCCTAGCATAATAGGTGTCCACGTTTCAACGCGGCGAGCGGAGTGAAATAGAGTGGAGGGGAGTGGAGTGGTAAAATAAATATATTATACACGTTATTACTATACAAACTTGACCGTCTTATAAATGTGGATCTAACGTAATCGAGTGAGGTAATGGAAGTTTAAGAAGGACGTAGCCCCGAACTTTTGTAAGGGTTTCGAAACGAGCGCGGCGCGCCGTCAGAAGCGGCCACCTGCGCCCGCGCACAGCTAGTGTTGTGTAGTGTAGCCTCTCTCTATGTCTGATAATAACATATTATTTCCACTATTGGATCACGTGCTATGTCGAAAAATCTAATAATATTATAATCGATCTTTTTAAATATATTTTTGTTGATAAACGTTCTGTGAATAAATATAAAATTATAATCTTTAAGAAATTATAATTATCGAAAATATTTTTTTGTGAGTGTCACAATGCGGTGTCTGATGAAGTGGACATCGTATGTGCTGCTAGTCTGGACGCTCTGCGGGGCTCCGGGCGAGGGGAGCGCGGCGGAGTTCAACGGTAATTATATTTTCCACATTAAAGGCCATTTCTAAAAATATAAACATACATACAAAAATACACTTAGACATCATAAAAATACCTAAATTCCAAAATGGATAATTATTCGTTACATCCCTTCGACCTATCAAAGTTATTTACTACGGTCCGTTACATGGGAAGTGCGAGTGCATAGTTCATAGTGTGGGTATATTTCTAAAACCAAAATATAAAATTCCTTATTTTTTAAACATCCCATGTAAAGAAAACGTACGATCGTTTTCTCACAATTGGATTTTTTTTTATATACGAATTAAAAACTCAACTCCACGTTTTGTATCTTTTTATTATATTTTTATTATTCACGAAGAACCTCTATGTTAAGAAATTTCTATAGACTGTAAAAGGTTGTAAAATCAGTGAAGTTATAAGGATATCGTCCTACGACTGAGCACAAAACGATCACAATGTGTGTGTTGTGTATTGTTCTGTAATAGGCCGCATTGTTATGTCCAGACCTAATGTGTTTAGTTGTCGTACGTTATAAAGTTACAGTAAATAAAGATATTACCTTGCTGCCAGTTGGTTTACTCGTGCTACGAGTTAGAAGACACTAATTAGGTTGTTTAAACTTCATTGACGGATGTAAGTAGTTATTGCTAATGCAAGTGGTTATGAACCATATTTTCTGTTTCGTGAACATTTGTTTATAGAACAAAGTTTAGCGAATCAGGAAAACGACGCGGGAAAATGTGCATATTATATCAAAGTTTTGACAAGCGCTAGAGAAGACTGAGAGTCTAGCAAGCGCCCCCCTCCAACGGGAATATCGATAAGTAATAAGTATATCAAATACCAATACACTTTTAGATTGTTTTTGAGGCGTATCCCGGATACACTACGATGTAAGTCTACAGGTCCTAAATATGTAGGTATCTGTTTCATCATTTATTTGTTTAATGACTCCTTAATTTTTTTTCGTCTTGATATTCTGGTCTAATTTTAATGAAAACAGTAATGCTTTATTAATGAAGTCAAACATAAAAATATATTTAAATCATCATTTATTAGTTGATTATTTATGTTTTTACTTTAATTTTGATGGTACTTTTATAGATCGAAAAGTATTTAAAGATGATGTTACATCACAGTATAGTGTAGATATTTCACTGTGCAGGCGAGACTGTCCGTGTAAGCTAGTGTTACGTATTGAAATGTATGTTAATAAAATGATCAGTCATCTAGAGGGGGGCTGTAGACGACCCACTTTTAAGACAAACAGAAAGCAATTCTTAGCTTTACCTTTAGCGGGTGACCTTCGTTTGGAATTTAATAATATTGCATTAAATAAAAATTTGTCCACACATAATTTTTGTTGATTTATAAAATTTAGAGACCCTACTTGTTTTAAACTTACTAAAATGTTTGGATATCAAACCGATTGTGTTTAGTCGCAGCACTGCACCGACCTGTCACATAATATAATATAATCAATAAATAAACAAATATCTATATATTTATAACGAACCTAATTTTTAAGACACAGTGGAAAACTCCTTTAAAAATTGTAAATACGTCGAGATCCTTTTCGAAGAGTAATTCAAGCGTAGTCCAGTGTGTCCAGTGTGAATAGTTACAAAGTAAGTGTTGAGGATAAGACCGTTGAAGTAGTATTGTAACATATAAGTTTCCCTTGACCAACCTCACTAGTTAGCAAATAGATTTGTTGCTAAACTACTCGTCGACGTGAAATTAATGTACAATAATTGATTTAGAAGTGTATACATTTTCAAGTGTTCCTTTGTGTGAGAGAGATAGTTTCACGTGAGGTTTAGTGAATAACTCCTATGAGATAAGAAGATGAGAAGATAACAAAAGAAGAGATGGTAGATACGCCAATTGACATGATGTTTAGAAATAATACTTATTTATGTATTATTCATCGACGTTATCGATCAGAAATACTGTATCCGTTATCCAAATTGAGATAAGTTGATAGAATACCTCATTAAACACTTTCTCACCTTGACATCCGACGGACATCGAGTCTTGCGATGTGCATTATTTCACACAAACTGATGTCTATGGTATGATTCTGATGAAACAATGTACTGCGACGTGACATTCCTTTGATGTCATTAATTATCTAGAGTTATTTGATGACTTCCCTCGTTGGAACCGATTAAGATTACGGAGACGCAGTCGACTTCAATAAGATAATAAAAACTAATGAATTAATTTGTTTTCTTCGTGCTGTAAGCTTTATATACAAGTCAATTAATAAAATAAAATAAACAAAGGTAACTTTAGTGACCGTTAGATAGTTTTGAAATGATTAAATTAAATTTATTATGAATTAAAGCTTATGATTTGAGAGAATATTGCTTATCATATGATATTAACTGCACGGTTATTATTTGGTGTGACCTCTCTTTATAAATAAGAACTAACGAAACTAAGAAAGATGGATTCCATCGCTTTTTTGTGTAGTGTTTGTAATTATCAGGAAAGATATAAGATTTTCAAAACTTGGCAGGAAAAGTGGGCAATTTGATTTTACAAAAAAACTTTTATCCGGATCAAACTGCGGGTAGATTGGATAAGCTTTAATGTTAACGCGACGGTTCAGATGGTTCAGACGGTTCAAACGCTGTGCAGCGCTCGGGCTCAGGAAGACGAGATGTAGGTCTTTTGGTTTTTGTAATGGAAATACAAAACTTTATTTTCGACACAATCGATACTTAAATACAACTGTAAATGCAGTGATTTTTTAATTTAAACTTTTGGTCTAGAGATCGCGGAAGTCTGGGGTCAGTCGGTTAGTTGTTAGCTGATTGTTTTAAACGTCTTTGGTCGTGCGTACCGATCGACACAGGTTCCAAATAAATCATTGAACAATAAACAACGTAATCGTTGATGTGTCTGAAAACATGACGTCATTTAGGCAACGGAATATTTAAAGAACTAGGTAATTAAGAAATTGTTCGATTCTCTCGGGCCCACTTAAATATTTGAATATTTAATTATATCTTCAAGTCAAATATATTCTTAACAATTTGGTGTTACATTTCAAAGCTTACGTAAACTAGATAAACTAATAACATAAAATATTATATAATTCTTACCTTAACTTATATGTACTTTTGTAACAATAAACACAAGCACCTAACTTAAGTTATTAAACATACAGGTAGCAATGATGTTTATGATTTTAGAATATGCACAGAAGATATACTTACGGCTAAAGTATTAAACAAGATAGGTAGATACAGATATGTGTATTAATATGAGTAATAAAATGCCAGACACAGTCCTCTCCGAGTGGCCTCCTCTGTACGCGTTGGACCCCTGGGCGCAGTGCCAGCGCCCGGAGGACGTGTACTGCATAGTGGACGCAGTGCTGGTCACGGCGACGGCCTCGCCATTGCTCCAGCAGATTCAGGTGAGCCGAGATAAATGATTATTGTAATGTTGTCGGTTATACGCAGCGATGTGAGCCATCGCAGATGTACAAATTATAATATCCTTTAAATAGACGTGTCCCGAGTGACAAAGGACTTACACGATGAATAATAGAATGAAGACAGAGGAAACTCGTATATCTTAGAAGAAATACATCCCGAGGCGGATGGGTTGAACCCCACGGGCATTCCTGTACAGCGTGAGTCCCCCCCGCTCTAGAGAAAACATAGTTTTACGGAACATTTAAATTAAATAAATACCTACTTATTTTGTTTTACTGTGACGGTCGGCGCTTATATGAATATTTTTGTTTTTTTTTTACTTATATTATTTTGTACTAATGCCCTTCACTTATATAGAGCTTTTCAATCTTTTTATATTAGTCTATAACTTCCTATATTATTAAAATATGAATGTAAATAAACAGAATGAATGCTGTTTTTATTAAGTGAGGAGGTGTTCGATCCAGGCCGAAGGTCGCGTGTACTCATCACACACACATCACACACACAGGTACTCAGTCTTGCCATAAATGTTGTTAACAAAGAAAGACAACATTTATTACTATTACAATGTCAGTTTCTATTTAAATTAACGAGTTTAATACGTTGCTATAAAACCATTAAGAATATGTTTTGAGCTTGGAATTGTTGAGGGACCTGATCCTAACTATCTTCTTAAGAAGGTATCTTGATCCACTTGTGCCGATGTTAGTTTCATAGCTAACAACTTGCGTACCGCTTAAGTAGTTGATGCGTCTCTTAATGGTTGCAAGTCCGAAGTCATCTTTTAAAATACGGGACATGGTTCTCGGTGCTACCTTCATCTCCGGAAATTAATTCTTTTGTTTTCAGATTTCTTCGTACCTTTTATTGAAAAAATCTGACCTGATTTACGATTACGTCAATTCCTACTGTGGTGGTGATGGTATATGAGATCAAATTTTATTAGAGAGCCATACCAAAAAAAATACCTAAATTTCCAAGTAATTTATAAATACAAATCAAATCAAATCAAAAATCTTTATTGAAAATAAGTTTCATACAAAACATTTTTTCATTGTCAAAGCTACCACCAGCTCGGAAAATTATTTCCACAGACCTGAGAAGAGCTGGCGACAGAAACTCAGCGGGATTGTCATGATTTGCTTTTTCTTTTTAATTAGAACTTAAATTCTAAATTATATAAATAACTAACACAATACTAAGTAAAAATTCTTGAAGTAGCCTGGCAGCGATCGCTTCATACCCACGGTGCATTGTCCTCTAAGTATTCAGATACATTGTAGTATCCTTTTGCACACAAACGTTCCTTGGTTGTTCTCTTAAATTTGTTAAATGGTAATACTTGAACGTTTGCTGGGACTTTGTTGTTAAACTGTATACATTGCTCCATGAAAGATTTACTCACTTTTTTAAGTCGAGTAACAGGTAGCGCGAGCTTGTGTTTGTTCCTGGTATTTATAGTGTGTATATCACTGTGCTTAATAAAATTGTCTGTAGTTTTATGTACATACTTAAGATTTTCAAAAATATACTGACTGGCGACCGTAAGTACATTAATTTGCTTAAACTTATCTTTTAAAGAATCTCTAGGGCCCAGGTTGTAAATTGACGGACAGCTCTTTTTTGTATAACGAAAATGGTATTTATATCAGTAGCACTACCCCACAGTAGGATACCATAAGACATTATGCTATGAAAATAACTATAATACACTAACTTAGCAGTAGTCTCGTCAGTTAGGGATCTAATTTTTTTACCAGCGTACGCGGCAGAGCTAAGTTTACTAGCCAATCCAGCTATATGAGGGCCCCATTGTAGCTTAGCATCAACAGTGATTCCTAGATGCCAACCCGCCAACATGACTAGGAATTAATAAAAGTTTATTCAACGTTAAGAAACATATCAACTGTTATTACGACAGTTATTACATTTTTTATATCAAAGGTCATATTACCATATGTCAGACTCATTAATCAACATTAATCAGAGAGAGCTAACGGGCAGCTTGTATTATACATTGCTCTTCCAAATAGACAGATCCTATTTGTTAAGTTTCCTTTATTTTTATTTTTATTAAGCTAAATTTCTCACTTGTAATGGCTGTACCATTTAATTTATTTACATTGAGTCAAATCGCAAAATTTATTTTTCAGGAATACTCATCAAAAAGTCTTAAGCATTACAATAGAACGTTGGTTCATCGCGGCGTGTGCGTGACGCAATGCGGCGGGCGAAGTCCTGACACCTGGAGAGATGGAGCCGGGGCCTGCCTCAACCGCAGTCTGCAGCAGTATGGACTGGAGGTACGGAGCAGAGATTGTATTAAAGCAATTAACGCTTAGCACAAAAATAACCCGAAAGTAATAATAATGTTTATTGATATCAGATGATTTATGGAGCCATCGATAGTTGACTCTTTGATTAAAAATATTAACCAGTAAATAAGATGTCTCTGTTTTAAATTGTTCCTAGGCCGACATCCGAGCGGTGCACTGGTGCAACGACAACAGGTCTGAGCCAATCGGCGTGTCGGCGAGGGCCTTCCTCGTGGTGTGCTCCACGCTGTTGGCCTTCGCGGTGGTAGCGACCGCCCTTCACGTGTTGGAAAATCGATTAGGGAAATGCTTTGGTACGCACATGTTATAACTTTAATATGCCTGACAAAGGTATAAGTTATTATTCATCTTTGACGATAAATACCGCTCCTAAAACTTTAATTGCTTAAATAAGTTACGTAAGTGGCACGTTCGGCGCTTTATCTACATAAATATGTAGTAAATGTAAAAGGCCAAACTCGAAAATCAACTAAACACGTTCGTCGTTATGTAAACTTTTCTATGTTAATAAAACATGCTTTTTAAATTACAGGAAATAAATATGTTTTTGCATTTTCCTTAAAACAAAATTGGCAGACGCTAAAATATAATGACGCAAAGTCGAAGAAAGACGAACGCACCAGAGATCTAAGCTGCATCGAGGGCATTCGGTAACCGATGTTATTTATTGTATTGTTTGTAGAACTATACTTAATTTATTTTAAGTGCGTATACATATTTATAGTTTAATGAGTAGTACGGGAGCGGGAGTACGATATACCTACGTCTACGTTTCAATGTCTGCGATTGTCTTCAATTGAAGCAAAAGCTTTTAATTCTAAAAAACAGAGAAGATATTGAAGTTAAAAATGAATTTAGTAGAATGTGATTCGCAAAGCCCTTAAAAACATTATAAATATTTTGATACTGGTTATGCTAATGTATTAAAAATGTCGATATTTCAGGTTTATTGGGACGTTAAGCGTGGTGTTGACCCACGTCACTGTGGTACACGTGTTTGCGTTTATTGACAATCCTGATTTCATCGAGAACGTAAGTACATCCTCGTAACTCGTCACCATCACAGGTCACATTGGTGTTTCTAAGCTGCGAGCATTTTGGGGAGAATATCTCAGATATTAGAATGTAGATCCAGTAACGACAATGAAACATTTCTTGTTTGGTATCATCATAAAACTATCCTCTACAACACTAAGTGAAATGTCAAGTTATTAGTCATACATAAGTCACACATGAGTAAATTCTTATTACGCACGACATTGCTTAATGCCAGTCAGATGTAAGAATGACGTAAAAATATATACTAAGAAGTCCTCTCGTTACTCTTTATATCACAATCACCTATAATAGTAATTGTTGCAGTGAGGTAATATTAAAATTTCTTTGGATGTATATTCTGTCTCTTCATATCACGTCCCGCTCTCGTTACAGTTATACGAGCACGTCAGTACGAAGGCAGCGTTTAACACGCCCCTGTGGATCCAAGTTTTCATGTCCATTTCTGGATTTCTTTCGACTTACTATCTTCTTATTTACACGGAAAAGGGAATATTCACGTTCGGAAAATGTGTAGTGTCGTTTGTGAATCGCTATATAAGGTTTGTTTTTGGATTCGTACTCTAACCACTCAATGGACGAATTGATACCAAGTAAGTTAAAACCCGCAGGCTAACCCCGGTGTCGGTGTTCGCTTTGTGGTTCACGATGTCCTGGTTCCCGCGGTTGAGTGCGGGTCCACAGTGGACCTGGCTGGTGGAGCAGGAGGCGCGCCATTGCACCGAACGCTGGTGGTACCACGTGCTCTACGTACATAACTACCTAAATCTGGGGAAGATGTGCATGGGACACACTTGGTGAGCTCATTGTTTTCTGTATTCATTGAGTCCACGGAATAATAAGACACTATTCAATATAATAGCAAATTTTCTTACCTTCTTGTCTAGGTACCTAGCAGTGGACATGCAGCTGCACGTCATCGGCACGCTACTCCTGCTCATTCTCTTGAGATGGCGGAAAGCCGTGGCTCCTGTGCTGGCCGCCATACTGGTTATCACAGTGTTTGCTACCGGTTTGCTCGTTTACTTCACGAATCTTACTCCTATTATAACCGCGCAGTCTCCTGAGTGAGTATTGTTATGAGTATTGTTTCGTTATAAGTGAAAAAAAGTCTGGAGTCAAAATCCCAAACATTAATAATGATCTATTGAGACGCTCAAACCTTTTTGTGATATTGATATCACAACTAACGAATATCTTTTGAATACCCATTTATAAATTTCCTAACTTAAACGTTCTTTCAACTAATCGGTCGAACTATAGGTAGCTATAGGTAGTCAATCTTTGTAAAAGACAGAACAATTTAAGTTGTTTGCGCAATTATAATATGCTACGGAGTCGACCTTATTTTAATATTATCCAAAGGCCCCTCTGTTTTTGATTTATATGTTTTTATTCCGTCTCTTTAAAACAATACCCTAACTTAAGAGTCTTTATTATTCCCTTGCTGTATCGTAATTATAACTCGGGTAACATTTGAAAGTATTATTTAGTCCCTAATGTGTAATAACTACTAAATTTGAAAAGCGTAGTATTTTATAGGATTTTTACTGGCGGTAAAGATTGAAATAAATTTATCCTAGTCACTATAAATTTACATGTACGTTAGATAGCTTTTGCAATTTTTTTCTTGTTTTTCCTCCAATATTGGTGGTCCCTGAAATGTTCCTTTTTTCCTAAACACCCAAGTCTGCTTCTTATCAATTAAAACATATTACATTTCTTAGGGTCGTCCGCAACATGTTCAAGGGTTCCATGGTAATGAAATTGATCTATCTGCCCGTGTGGGGCCACCTCTCGGGCTACGCACTGGGGGTCGCCACCGCCTTCATTCACTACCGCAACCAGAAAAATGGATATAAACTTAGCGAAAATAAGGTAGATTTTGAACTGTTTAATATAGATCAAAGTGCAGTAAATTACAACTTTGTCGAAGTTACTCCGGAATGTTTAGCCGATACATACATATCATTATGTCCCCTTGTCACTATTATCCCAATATCTGAATACCAATTAATTTCGTAATTTTAATGCAAGTAAGATATTCATTGTCAGACACAGGTTTGTTAATTCTTTTTGTTGACTTTTTGGCCCGCAGTGGTTCTCGTTGGCGTTCCACTCGTCGCTGCTGGCGGCGGGCGCGGTGTGCGTGGCGGGCACGGTGTTCCTCTCGGACGCGCCGCCGCCGCGCTGGGTCATCGCCGCCTACACCGCCCTCGACAAGACGCTGGTGGCGCTCTGCTTCAACGTATTTCTGTTGGGCTGTCTGAGTCGTTGTCGATGTGAGTGACGTTCAGACCATTTGAGATATCTTTTTTACAAGTTTTGTAACGATACGTGGTCGTAGTAAATGAGCCCTCGCTCTCTCACCGGAGCTGCACTTATACAGATACACTTTAGTAAGCATGTAGCTAAGTGAGGCGCCTGTTCGCAGCTGTGCTCCGCGACGCCCTGTCGTGGCGCGGCTGGCACGCGCTGGGGCGGCTCTCCTACTGCGCCTTCATCATACACTTCATCGTCATGCGCTTCACCGTCGCCAACAACACGCAGATAATACACATGACCGTTTACTCTATGGCAAGTTATATTCTCTTTCGATATGAACAAATTATCTAATCTGTAAAAACATGTTGGCCTTTTCCCGGCAATAGACGGCTTAAAGTATTGTATTATTATATTAATATTTTCTTTCAGATATCGTTACTGATAGTTGGTATAGTTCTGACGTACTTGGTCTCGCTGCCGGTCTACCTCGTGATAGAGATGCCCTTCACTCAGCTCTGCAAGGCTCTCTCGGGTCTCGACAGTTCCAAGAAAACTGAGGCTCAGACGCTAGAGATACATAATAAAATAGATCTCGTTACAAACAGTGACTCACGAAATCGACAGAATGTCGTGTAAAGTGATTGGTGCTGGCTACATTCGTTTACTTGTAATTTTTGTTAGTGTTATTGTTTCACAAACGATGAACTTGTGAATCGATTGTGTTTCTGGGCTAAGAAGTAGTGACGGAAATAGGGTAAAAAACGATTAGGATAGGTTTTAAATTATATTATATGTTGAGTGGTTAAATATTTTGTAAATCAGTTTGTTTATTGTAAGAAAAAAAATTAATAAAATATTTAAAAAATGTTATATATTTTATTTTTTTATTACCATTACCAATATATATAAATAGTAATTTTGAATGGCCTTTTCATCTGGTTAAACTCGTAGGACAGTTTCACGCCATCCAATAAAATTACATTTTAAGCACACGAAGTCGTCGGTAACAATAAATAATGAAAAATGGTGAAAATAAGTATTTTTAATTAGCGACTTTGCAAAGTAAAATAGGATTTGAGACAATAATGTGTCGTTCGTGACGATGCGACTAATGGGATGTCAGTCTGCGAGTAAGCTACTCGGAATGCTGCTCTGCTGAGAAGAGCAGGCCAGATACTCAACAGTTACTCTTTTTAAAAGAAATATAATAATGTTTGATGAGTCAACGTTGCACTAAAAACTCTTTAATCTTGTAAAACTAAGAAAAGGAAGGTCTAAGATATCTTGTGGAACTTCGTTATAAATATATGCATACACTCAAGTCCATGAAGGATCTGATAACTTTTTGAAGACGAAATTTAGGCGTTATGAATTTGTTTTTGTTTCTTGTATCTGTCGTGTTTCTGTCACTGTTTTTATATAAAACGATTGGCCTATAAGCATTATGTTATTAAAAATGTATTTAGAAGTGACTGTAAGAATATAAATTTCTTTAAAAACACCCCTCAGGGAATCTCTAGCTTTTAAGTTATAAATAGCTCGCACATCTCTTTTTGGTAGCCCAGCTGTAGTTATTTGACTGCAGCTCGCATTGGACTGGCTCGACCGGAGAAGGACCACCCTCTCACGGAAGATCGACGGGTAGTAACCAAATTCATTTGGTTATGTGAGTGAGAGAATCCTTAAGCCCAACCCCCGTCAAACATGAAAGGATTTTGGTCGGGCTGCCCATCGTATCTGGGGGGGAGGGGGGGGAGGGGAAAGTGTCGCCTTCTATTTTTTCTGCGGGCAAACGACGGCGTTTGTTTCTGACGGCGACGCAGATATCTCAACCTAGCGACACGGTGTACCTGCCATACCCCGGGTATAAATTAGAACATAATTTTATACCACACGCCGGAGTATCTGTGTTCGTAAGGGAGGATATCTTCTACCGTCGTCTTCACGTTTTTGAAGATCGGGACCTGTTTGTATTGTGGCTGCGCGTCGACATGGACGACCATGTCAGAGTCTACGCGTGCTTTTACGTATCCCATTGTGGTAATGCAGAAACGGATCGACTCTTGGGCCATGTTCAAGCGGAATATTGTCAACCTACTGTCACAAACTCCCTCCGCCGCAGTCGTAGTCCTCAGGGACTTCAAATACCGATTGGCTCATACCGATTGGGTCATATGCAACGGATTACGTGTGGATATATGAAGACAAAAACCTTCGATCTTGTTTGACACATGGTGCTTCTTTCGAAACTTCCTTCCTATGGGTTTCCCGGGAGTTTAATCAAGTGGGTCACCAGCGTTCTCGATAGGCGGAGCATATAGGTCGTTCTCTACGGCTTTTGATAGGTACAAAAGCTCGTGAATGCTGGTGCATGCCAAGGCTGCGTACTAAGAAAACCCTATTTGTCATGTCACCGCTCTTCAATAGCACTCCTCTCAATGTCTCACCTCGCCAAGTATCAGATTGCATGATAATTAGGAGAGCAAGGCCAAGTTGGTCTCGATAAAATTGGGAGTGATCAATAAGGGAGGCATACTTCCGGGCTGGCCAAAGACTTACTCTCTATAAGGCGCAGGTCCGGCCACACATGAAGCACTGTTCTCATCTCCGGTCATCTCTGTGTCTTTTACCGCATTTATCTCAGGGAGTGTTCCGATGAGCTATTCGATCTTTCGACCTTTCTTCCTCGTACCACTCGAATGTGGAACGAACTCCCTTCGTGTTTTGAGAGATTTGGGTTCCACTGAATCTTTTTTCTAGACTCGTACCTAAGAAATTAGTTGGGTCAGTCAGTTCTAACACTTCGTTCTTAAAGTACAAGTTGCAATTTTGACTTTTAACACTATGATGTGTAAACTCCACGCAATTATTTTTTATATATTACAAGTTTTTGGTCAAAGGTCGAAGTACAACCAGTTGAAAACTCGTTTTGATTATTTCCTTAGATAATTTTAATCAAGAATTTGAACTACTGCTGACATATTGGTACGCAAACGCGCACTCGCCCGACAAATCATTACCATCCTGGCACATCCCGCCGACCACTCGGATCCGAAACATAACAATAGGTATACATTCATATTTTGAAACGACATTGAATTTCTACTTAACAAAAATACGCCTTAATTTTTTTTGAATCTACAGCCGTTTACTAGAGATTTATAAAGTATATATTTTATCGTCAAAACAGTCTGAGGATTAGTAGCTTTAATTGCTGTTTCTCTACAACAGTCTTACAAAGGGTAGACGGTTGTTCTTGTACTACAGTGCTCGGTAGCACTTACTGGAATTCTTCCATTGAGGTTCATTTCTGAGATGGAGGGGCGAAATTGTTGAAAAGGTATTTTTTAATAATAAAATATTTGAAGAACTAATATTATATAGAATTTGATATATTGTAGACTGCGAAACAAATTATTTTATAAAAAATAGTCAAGACGACAAAATTCTTATTTTAATTCACTAAGCCAATAAATTTCTAATCTTTTGCCATATCAAATTTAAATTGCTGATTTCTCATGAAAATTATATAACCTATATAACATTACACGGTCTTCGCGTATCTGACCACAAGTCGTTTGATAGTATCCTAAATATATTTATATAATTATACATTCAAACATATACACACGCTCGGGTAACAAATAAGTACTTTGTTTACATCCCTCACTGCCGCGCTTTTATCTTTACAATATAGATAAATATAGTGTAGTGAGTAGATATACAGGGTGGGCCATGAATTAGTTAACATTTGAAAAAATCGTATAAAAAAAACCATTTAACATATTTTAGAAATAGTTTATTTACGAGAAAGCTAATTAGTTGTAATTTATTTTTTAAAAATTATTTCGTCTAAATGACCACCGTTTCGGTTTTTGCACTCATCTAAGCGAGTCCTGAAGTTTTCGAATACTCTTCTGCAAAGAGACCGCGAGATCGCCGACATCTCTTCTATGATTTTTTCTTTAAGTTGACGGAGTGTATTCGGTTTATCAATGTAGACACGACTCTTTAAATAACCCCACAAAAAGAAGTCTGCTGGGGATAGATCTGGACTTCTGGGCGGCCATGGGATGTCACCTCGTCTGAAAATCAGCTTTTCCGGAAACATTTCTTTGACCACCGGCAAGGACTCGTTCGATGTGTGACACGTGGCTCCATCTTGTTGAAACCATGTGTTACGATTATAGCCAACAAATTCCAGTAGCATCGGTGCTAAAAACTCCCGTAACATTTTCACATACTCGGCAGAATTAACAGTAACTCGAGAATCTTCAAAAAAGTAAGGTCCGATGATTCCTTTTGCTGAAATTGCAGCCCATACAGTTACCTTAGGAGAGTGAAGTGGACTTTCATGTTTAGCTTTGGGATTTTCGCTGCTCCAATACCTGCAATTCTGTTTGTTTACATGTCCATTTAGGTGGAAATGGGCTTCGTCAGAGAATAAGATGTTGTCAAAATTACTGAATCGAGTTAACATTGTTTCGGCATATGACTTACGCAAATTTAAATCATTAGGGTTTAGTTCTTGCACTATCTGGATCTTATATGGATGTAATTTCAAATCTAATTTCAAAATACGGCGTAATGATGTGCGGGATAATCCTAATTCAGCCGAACGTTTGCGCGTCGATAAATCTGGATCACGTCGAACAGAAGCGGAAACTTGCTGCACGTTCTCTTCGCTTCGAGAAGTCCGCGGGCCGCCGGTTTGTTTCACATTTAGTGTAGATCCCGTCTCTTCGAACTTCTTCACCCATTTCTTTATTAAAGGAGCACTTGGACACTGACTTAAGTCGTGTAAACCATATTCAACGCGAAATAAGCGTCTCACAGTAATGAGCGAAAAGTTGTTTAAATAAAACTGTTTCACACAGTAAGCGCGTTATGGCCCCGTGAAGCGATCCATTGCGACTAAATTTCCAAGAAGCGAGCTATTGCCCCCGCCCGCGCCCGCGCCCCGCGCGGCAATAGTTTGCGTGGTAAGTTACATTTAAATGTTAACGAATTCTTGGCCCACCCGATATATAGGTAATCAGACTACTGAGACTCACGCCGGTTTACTAAACACGAAAGGTACAAGAACCATTATGGTACGAAGGATACGGCAGCACATTTACCAATTTTCGTTATGAACCGAACCGTGTCGACTCGGATGAATATTGTAATATTGAAGCTACACTGATTTACACAATACTTAGCAACATACTTCTCATACAATTAACGCTAACAGTGACGGTAACGGTTGATTAAGAATGGATTTCAATTTAATGCTTTAACTCGGTCGCATTAAGCTATGCCTTTGAATGTTAGAGTTCAAATGCAGTCGATGCATGATAGTCGTCGGCATTAGCATAAAATACCCACGCTCAAGTTTTAAGTTTTGCATTCGTTGCGCCAGGTGGCGGTGCTGTTTTTTCGTACAAATCGAATTGTACTTTAACACGGTAGAGATGGTATAAAAGCTTGCACTTAGCGAAGAGGTACCTGTATCATTTATAATTCGTTCGGTATTCTTTAAAATAACATAAGTGTGTTCCAAAAAAAGGATCGGAGGTAAAAATAATTTATCAATTCATTCGCTCAAAACAAAAAAGTACATTAAGTGATTTAAAAAATATTAGACCGTACCATAGTCTTAAGATACTTCCTCAGTAGCCTAATTTTGAACTAACAGATTTTCTATAATTATGTTTTTTAATTACCGAAATCCGTTTACCAATAATATCATGTTTACTTTTCGAGCTTAATGAGATTTGAGTAATAAAATTGCATAAACTTTAACGCGTGGCTTTAATCGGAGTCCCGACCTGCATTCCTATTATACATTAAGAAAGATCATAATCAATGTGTCTAACCGACCCGGTATAACCACATATTAAATATTCATATGGAAATAACCTTCTAATACTTGATCTTTAAGTGTGAAGGAAATTGAATATTTAGATATGGACGTAGGTCACTCATATGTACTTTAACATCAATGACGGTAAAGGTTTATGACGTGGTGTTGTTTTGTTAATGATTCTGAAAGCACTTAAAAATATAAGTTATATCAAATAATTAGTCACAGCGATATTTATAACACAGAGATGAGGAGGTGAGGAGGTGAGGAGGTGAGGAGGTGAGGAGGTGAGGAGGTGAGGAGGTGAGGAGGTGAGGAGGTGAGGTGTACAATGTGTATTAGCTTTATTGATCCCCTTTGTGCGTAGTGACTAATCAGCTTAATCTGTTATTGCGAATAATTCTCTCTAATAATAAACAAAACTCATTTTTATAAAAAACATTGTATTTACGATTTAAGAATAATTAATAGCTGATTAATAGCTGATGACCAATTAGGACGACACGCTTGAACTTTGCTCAAGCAATTTTCCGTTTGAAGAATCTGGAGGTTTGGTTATATTTCCTCTTCAGAACTTAAACGGATCAGTCAGTACGTGTATCGGCGGACGTGTGTTCTTTAACGTGCTTTGACATTAGGTAATATTTTAAAGTTTACTTTACTTTACTACACAGAAACATGTCAGAAACTATTAGGTTTTAGTTTAAAATTTACAAAGTGTACTTTTGGTAATGTATTATTGTTATATTTGCAAATTCAGTTAAGTATCTTGGTCGTCTATCTGTAATGAGTCAGTGCGGGCGGTAAGTGAGTAAGTGAAACATATTGGTGAAATAGAATTAACTTTTTGAATTCTTCTCTTTTCAATATTAATGATTTTGGATTAATTCATATCCCAAGCCCAAATCGTATATTCCTAAAATTTCTAACTTTGAATTTAATACTACTTTGAATTCAATTAACGATATTAATATTAGTTACTTTTATCATCATAGTTAAGTTCAACATCATCGATTGTATTCTTCTCTCTCTTCTCTTCAGGGTGACATGACAGGGCCTCTATTTCAATTTTCACAAGTTTTTCATGATTTTGTTTCAAGCGTATTTTTAAGATCATAGAAATTTCTTTTGAACTTGCTTAGTTCGTTACATTATAAATATATTGATTTATTTCTATCTAATTGTAGAGGCTTGTTGTTGTAGTCACAGTACTCCGGTGGAACTGTTATAATAAGATTAATCATACTGTGAGTGTGTTTAAACTTGTTTACTTCAAGTAACAGTCTTTATTTTTAGTTGCATATTCAAGCCTAGATCCTCCCTCAAGTTTCGCAGTGCCCGTTCTGAATTTACTTACAATTTTATGGACACTTTGTTATACCATCCGAAGCACGTTTTTTCTAACAGATGATTTAGTATTTCGTTTTTTAAGCAGTTTTTACAATACATTTTTTTATTCTCTATCATACCGCTATTAGTATTAGCATTAGTACTATTAGCATAGCATTTCACTTCCTGTTCACCAAATTGTAAGGTTTCACCTTCGTCTTGACAAGTTAATTTGGGATTATGTTTGATTATTGGTTTTAAATCATCTGTATTCTATATACACATCCATCTGCACTGTCAATAGAGAATATTGTTTACAATGTATGTATGTATATATATTAAAATGCTTTTTATATTTTATTGTAGATTAAGGGAGAATATTTTATCATTTTATTTATAATCAATAACAAAACCAAATATAAAGAATACAACTTACAGGAGAAACATTAACGTAACAAAAACCTAATGTAACGTAACAAAATTAATTAATTGAATAACAATTAAACTACGAGAAACTCGGATTAATACGAGAAATGAAAGAATATAGGTAGGTACTTAGAAAATGTTGAAATATCAGATCACTTTTGTTGTTTTTATTACATTTAAGCACCACGATGTTAACAAAAAAGGATGTGCATTTTAGTGCTTTTCATCGATTATTAATCGAAAGAAAATGAATGCCATTAGTAACCGATATTATTAACTTAAGTTTACCGACTTCAATATAATTTTAAATATATTCAAAAGTGATATCAGAAGGGGCCTCTTTGTCCGTAGAGTCCATCTTCAATTAAGAAAGACGTGGGTGTTCGGGCGGGGATGCGGGCGGGGATGAAACGTAACACGTGGTTAGATGTAATTCTTTAATCAACGCCGACAAACACAACTCTCTGTATCTATTAGAAACGAAATACAACCAATGTTCGATAACACCAAAGTACAGTAGTTTTAGACACTAAATCAAAAGGCAGTTCACCAAACACCTAGCACCAGCACGTTACTTCGATGTGAACCGATTGTCGCTTTTCAAAACAAGGGCGGTTCGGGTCGCACCGGCGCCCGGTGTTGTGTCGGAGTTATCAAACGCGCCCTCATATTTATTACTATAATATCAATTGTTAAAAAATAGATTTCGGTTATCATTCATAATATAACGAATCAATAGGTTAAAAATAACTTACAAACTAATTTTAGGTGATTAAATTATGTTAGGGACAGTCATTATCCTGCACTGGGAGCGGCCACTGGAAACAATGTGTCGATATTTTAATTGGGTACAAAATATCGGAACCTATGATCGATGTTTTTCGATATGTAGTTTGAAATAACTAATATTTTTTACAACGATCAATATTATCCTTTTCAAACGCAGATTGTATAACCAGTGTCTGGAGCACCGCAGTGGAGTGTTGTACTAGTGCTGTCATCATTTGTATGAATGTTGATCTAATAGAATTGTACTACTACGACACTGGTGAGAAGATTTATACATCTGTAATTAAACAATTAATATTCGATATACTATTACATAAGTTATGTATGTAATAAAAATATAAGACATGCATAATACTTAAAAACAATAAAGAACAGAAATGATTATTATTTACACATCAGCTAATGGTGCATTTAAAACTATCACCTGGTCCATGTGGGCAGCGGCACGGCGCAGTCTGTTTAATACACTTATTAAAAGTTTAAATTATTCAATAAAGTTACAATTTACTTTGGTTTTTATTGGTAACATGAGTCAGGTCTCCCGTCAGCGTATTTAATAAACTCGGTATTTTTATAAATGTTTCGACACATCTTATAAAAAAATATTTATCAAAATATCGATTCAATCCGATATATCTTATGGCAAAAATATCGAGTGAGTTCGACGTATCGACGATAAGTGCTACACCTCCTGAGCCTAAACCTTCTCCCGCGTCCGTCATTTCTTATCGAAATTTAGTTCCTGAAGAGAGTTCCACCTGCACGAACTTCACACTGTTCACGAGACGACGGCGCTCCGGCACTACTGTTTTTCCACCCGTTGACCCCGAAACAACCAACTTGATACGTAAAAGTCTTATTTTACAGACAATTATTAATACAATATTTAATGTAAATCAATCTAACCTGCCTGAAAACAAAGAAACGACTTTAAAAGTTTATTATTTAGTATAACAATTACTACCTTACAATGTGCTCAGTCATGAATCACGATTTATAATAATCCTTCCCTTACCGAGTTTCTATTAACCGATTTTAACGGCGCCTTTGATGTCGAACTCAGGTACTCGTACGTTAAACACATCATAATTCAATTAGTATCTTTATGGCAAACAAGAATCTTACTACACCTATCCATCGTCATCGTCGTTATCATATATATGTATATTAAAAATATATAAAGATATTATATAATGTAAACTACCAGTTATTTATGTATTATTAATTTTACCTTCCCTTGCCTCAAGTGTAGTGTGTAGTCGGAGGGACGTGCGACACACTCAAGTGATGAAAGGAGCCCAAGATGGTGCCCTTCCTAGCTCTTCTGCTGCTCGTGCAGCAGAGTTCCGCCGTGATCTACAGCGTCAATGGTGAGTTAAATAACTCTTATGTTACACAGCCCTAGGTTCTAGGTTTGTGAGGAGTTTGTTGTTTTGCAACTTTAAAATAATATAATAACATTCATATTCCTTTACTTATTGTAGAAGTTGCTAAATAAAAATACATGTTATTCATTAAGTGAGTGTGTCGAAAATACTTATTTTTTGATTATGTTTTTTATAACAAATATAGTATAAGACTTTTAAACAAAAGTTATATAATTGGTTGGCCTTTATCTATTGCTTTTTGTTTTCAACAAAACATGGATCAATCCAAAAACAAATATAGATGGATTTTGATTTCCAAATTTGATGTTGTGTAGCTCGTTAGTAGAGAATTGATCCTAATCGAAATCGAGCTTATTTTACCTCGTATAAATTTTCTGACTTTCATGAGAAAGTACGAAAATTGGTTTGGGCTTGAGTTACAATAGCGCTAAAAATCTTACTTATTATTCGATTTGAGAGTGGAAGCGGGTGGGGGACGGGGTGTACTGCAGGCGAGGACGCGGGAAGGTAGTGTCTGGCGTTCACGAAATGTTTTGAGAACTTTTACTTGAATATTAATCGTAATGTTTTCTTGAAACTCAACAATGTTGTGCACGCGTTCCTAGTTCCCGTAATCATTGGAACCATTGAATTGTCGGAGTCTTGGGACTTGCACACCGAGGATCTCGACATTAAAGAATCTTTTATTCCATTAGTTAACACTAAAACATAAGTTAATAGCTAATTAGTTACTGGTTGGTTAGATGGTTGCACCTCGCGTATTTCGGTTCTGAATTATCAGGATTTCCATCTTAAATAATATTCAATATACAATTTATAATATTTATATCTTTTATTATAATTTAGAAACAGAATACCGAAGAATGCCAGCGTTGTTTGAAATGGACGACTACAGAGAGTGTATGCTGGAATCTGGGACTTACTGCTTAGCCGTCTACGACCTCCACTCCAGAAGACACTCCGACCTCATGCGGTTTATAGTCGTAAGTAAACGCCTCGGTAGGAACTTTTAAAACTATTTTAAATTATAGTTCGGTTTAAGTTACTTTCTGCTGATTATTTTTATTTAGATTGTGGTCGATTGTTTGTTTTTTAAGTGCGTGCTTTTTAAATTTTTTTTAGAAATATTTCCTGCTTAATTTATAGATACCATTGTTATATGCAAAGTGATAATACAATCGGTCAATAATATTCTTGAAGCTAACCTTTCTCTTCCTCAGGAATATTCAGAGCATACGATTAAACATTTTAACCATACACAAATTCACCGAGGCACGTGCGCGACCACCACGTGTAGAAAATATTTAAATAGAACATTGAATAGGATTGAGGAACAAAGTCTGATCCTTGAGGAATGCACCAATGATACAATATGGAGCCGCTACGGAATAGAAGCCAGTTTGTCCAAGTTACAGTACTGTAAGAAGTACGATGATAGAGTAGTCCTGGACACAAGCGACTACGCGGTGGCGGCTGTGTATGGGCTGATTATTTTACTTAACACTATTGGAAGTTGTTACGATATCATTATATGCGGAGATGACAATAAAAAAGGTAAACATATATTTATATTTACGATCTGTAACTATCAACTATAATAATTTGTTACTGCAGTTTTCAGTACTCTCAAGTTATAATATGTACGTATTATACATTTTTCCTAAAGAAATGTGTGAACCTGAAAAATCTTAAATTACTGTAGTTTTTAATATCTTTTTTCCCCTGTCTCTTGTAGGGAATCAATATTTGCTCGCATTTTCTATGAAGCGCAATTGGAGTCTGCTAACATCCCCAGGAGGAAGTGGATCAGACCCGAGGATTGAGAGACTAAAGTTATTTAATGGTCTAAGGTGAGAATTCAGGACAAATAGTAGAAAAGATTGTTTTAAATGCGCAGATGGTGTAATGTTATGATTAGCTTATAACAAAACACTGTAATCTATCAACTCCTTTATATATATTTATATACAGGGTGGGCCAAAAATTTTTGCAAATAGCAACACTTGATTTCTCCAAAACCGTGAGAGCAAGGGGCGCGCGGGTGGCGGGGAATTGTGCGTCGTTTAATGCAATTTTAGTCACGATGGAGCGCTTCACGGGACAACAGCGTGCTTTTTGCGTAAAACAATTTTACAAAAACAACGATTCCTAAGTTACTGTACGACGCCTCTTTAGAGTTGAATACGGATTACAACGTGTAAGTGATGGTCCAAGTGTTAATTTAATTAAAGCTTGGGTTAAAAAGTTTGAGCAAACGGGATCGACAACGAATATTAAACAAACTGGGCGACCACGTTCAAGAAGAAGCAAAGAGAACATTCGGGAGGTTGAAATTTCTCTAAGGGACGATCCAGAATCATCTACGCGTAAGCGGTCGGCGGCTCTTGCTACTAAGAACTAGTCTGCGGCGAATCTTGCATTTGGACCTTAAACTGCACCCATATAAGCTTCAAATTGTACAGGAGATGAAACCAAATGATTACATTCAACGCAAGTTATTTGCTGACGCTGGAGCGATTCTCTAGCCTTGAGAATATATTGTTTACGGACGAGGCCCATTTTCACATTAATGGTCACGTAAATAAACATAATTGTCGATATTGGAGCACGGAAAACCCACACTATAAACATCAAAACCCTCTTCGTTATAATCGTTCGGCATAATCGGTCCATACTTCTGTGAAAATAATCAAGGAAATAACGTAACTGTGAACTCAGTGGAATACGTGAAAATGTTGCGAGAGTTTTTGACACCACAGTTGCATGAATTTGAAGGATACAATAGCCGGACTTGGATGCAACAAGATGGAGCAACCAAGCCATACATCAAACGTGGTAAAGTCACGTCACGTGGTCAAAGAAATGTTTCCTAACTAGGGGCGCCAACAAACCCTCTATTTCGACTCGCTGCGCTCGCGAAATCTCGGGTGCCGTTTGCATATTGAGCGAAGCGAGCCCAGTGTATTCACTCATCGTTTCCCATTGACTTCAATGGGATATCAGTTTTTTGACATGATATAAAAAAAATTTTTTTTTTTGACATTTTTAATATTTTTTTTTAAGAACCATCACCGACTGTGTGTCTTTTTGTTTACAAAGTTTCATAATTTTCCGTCAAGTAGTTTTTGAGCCAATTCGTGACAAAGAATGCAAAAAGTCTCCAGTAAAACGCTCCGCTCACTTCGTTCGCTTCGCTCAACAAATTGATTTCTCGCAGACGTGATATCCCATGGCCTCCCAGAAGCCCGGACCTTACACCTTACGATTTTTTCTTGTGGGGATATCTGCAGAGTCGAGTATACCTTAATAAAACGACGACCATATCCCAATTAAAAGAAAACATCCACGAGGAGATAGCCGCGATTCCTCGCAGCATGTGTCAACGAGTTTTCCAAAGTTTACGTATTCGATTGCAGCAGTGCCAACGACGAGACGGAGCACATCTCGACGATGTCATTTTTAAAAAATAAATTTTAATAAATGATAATTACGTTAAATAAATCATAAACAAAATAACATTTGTACTTTTATTTCTAGACATGTTCCAAAAGTTGGGTGATCGGCCATTGACACTTACATATATCGAATTAAATAGATGGCTACCATTACGAAATGGAAGGGTGAAGGAGGTTAGAAAATGGAAGGTAGAAGTGGGATTTTTGGGTTTCCATTGTACTCGTTGATCATAAGGAATGTAGTCATAAAAGTTACTTCACACATGAATTGTGAGAGGGCGGTTCTATCTCGGTTAAGTCAACTAAAAAGAATAGAAATGATACACCAATCGCAAAATGTGTTTCTGCGTTTCCAGCTTTACGTTCACTTTAACAAATGTAGTTATACAAAAAATAAGCTACTTCACGTCTAAATTCTGTAACAGCCACCCTGTTCTAGCTCAGTTAAGTCAGCCTATAAGATACACGTATTAACTTAAGTAACTAGAGTTATACTCTACCTCTGCCATCTTACATCAGTCACTTGCACATTTGGGATCCCCGGTGCGTGTAGTTTGGTTTGGTTTGGTTTGTTTATACTCGTATTAACATGATAAGCATATTAACTCACTTTATATTTTAATGAATGCGCTACTGTAATGGCTTTTTCCTCTTTTAGGCTATCCTCTAGGCTATTTCATAAATGACAATCTGACAGTTAATTTTTAGTCGTATTAATATTAATACTAAAATACATTTTGTATTCCAGAGGTTAGTGTAGTCAGTCCGTAAGTAAGCTACCACCGGCTCGGAATGCTGCTCTGTTGAGAAGAGCCGGCCAGAAACTCACCAGTTGCCCTTTTCAAAAGAAATATAACAATAGTTGATGTACATTATAATATAAATCCTGCAAATGATTCAACAACTTAAGTTCCATATATTTCAATCCACTAAAAACTCTTGAACGTTATAATATTTTATTGAACGTTATAATATTTTTATTTATTAATATGGCTTTATTTAACAATAAACTTTTGATTTTAGATTTAAAACTAAGTAATGGAAGGTCTAAGATATCTTGTGGAACTATATATATGCGTATACTCAAACCCATGAAGGATTTATTAACTTAAAAAAAACATTACTCAAATTTTATAAGTAACCCTAAATTAAAAAAAAAACAAATTGGTTCAAAAATTATAAAGTTAACAATAAAAATACACGTCGCAATACGCTTACGGCTGATTCAAAAACGTCGTAAAATCATTATAAATTAAAACCAACCATAACAACTTACAATGTCTTTTGCATGACATTGTATTTTATACATTGTCCGTGTATATTTACTAGCTATGATTTTTAAGCTACCAGTATGACTTACATTTAGTATAAATATTACATTAATGTAATGATTTCAACTTTTTCAATGGGTGAAAGTGTTTTGAATCATTTCAATCTATCCATACTGTGACCCAAGATATTACCAACTTACTATGACACATTTAAGAAATGAAATACTCGATAATTGTCTAAAGACTTAAATATATGGTTAAAGACTTTTAAAATGAGACCACTCCTGACCGGTATCTCGAGTTTGTTGATAACAAGGTTATTTAAAGAGTTATTGTGTGTCCTGTTTATTATATGAACTTTCAGTCATACGACGATCTCTCAATGCAAATCTTGTTCAACGGATTGTTGGTGACGCATATATTCTTTCTGATGTCGGCCTTCCTGTTGAGCTACAACTTGCAGATCCGCTCAGAGAAGCAACAGATCACGTGGTGGCACATACCGAAACGTGTTGTTTTGAGATGGCTCAGGTATATAGTTTGTCTATAAAGAATTATTTATTATTTATTTATTTACCTTCACGCCATATCCCTTGCGGGGTAGCCAGAGACGACGGAGCGCCAAACGCTACGGTCTCTGCATACCTCTTTCGCCTCGGCCACAGACATCAACTTCTTCATACATGCCCTCCGGGGGGTCCTCATGCTTTTTACGTGACCTTCCTCCAGTATCGTAGCTACTGTGTTTTCGAAGGTCACTCGAGAATTGAATACGTGTAAAATCTCGTGGTAAGTTTGAAGTAGTGTCCTAAACAATTTTTGCTGCTGTGATGCCTGTATCGTTCCGTAAGCTTTCTCTGAGGCTCCTTTACCCAATTTTCGGTATTTGTTCGTGACATCAGTGCTGGTAGTAGTGGTTGCCATCTTTCTATCATTTTTGTCAGTTGGCTTGTGGATGGTAAGCGGTATTTCCCGAATATTGTGGAAATTTTTAATATGCCCAAATATTGTGCCAACTTACAAAAAAGGTCTAACCGATATTGGCTTCAGTGGTCTATGGTTATTTTGTCAGAACAAATAAAGCCTTTTTTTTATTTTTGTGTAATCAAGAGGTGAAGACATGCCTATCTGTCTGATCCTTGATAAAGTATCCGATACGATATTTTGCGAATCTTGAATGTACTCTATTGATTACGAATTTGACATATGAAACGTGTAGATGGTAGGCACGTGCGCACTCATCTGACATGTGAAATTCAAGTACCACTCATAGCTTTTCTGTGTAAAGCATGGATGTTTATATGGATAGTAATTTCTGATCATAAGCTGTAACGCTGTTAAGCTTCGCTGTATTTGCAAGAGAAAGAAGAGACTGGTTTTTACTTTTGATACATTTTTTGTTTTAGAACCACGCCTGTATAAGTGTTGGATGCATTACACATTATAGCTAAAGGTGCTCCAAAAACAGAATAGGGGATTTCTTTAAGTTAATTTTGTACTTTTCAATGTGTCCTTGGCTTCCTTGCTTTTAATTTTAGTTTTATCATTGCGCTTTATGTTGTGTAAATATGCATAGAAACTTGCATGGCATCTAGCGGCATGAGGAAAATGATTTCTGTAACAGTTAATCAGTTCGGCAATTGTGCTACTGTTTCTGAATTAGGATATTCTTTAATTCCCTTCACTCTATATTCAAGGCCGTATGCCATTTTCAGAAACCTTCCTAGATACATTCGATGTTCTGATTCAGAATATGAAAGAATAATGCTATCATCGACAAAATTTAAAATAAAATCCAGACCTTGAAAAACAACGTGATTCATGAAACGGTCTAAGCTTTATGTTGCGTTTCTCAAACCGAAGTTTTGAAATTGGCCAGTAAAAATTCCCGTTTGGTATAAATAAATCTGGACCAAGAATGGAAGTGTTGAAGCTTGAGATGGCTCCTTACTGTCAAAGTAAAGTATTTTTTCACGTGCGGGTGCTGAAGAAGTGTCACGTGTTGTATGACGACTTTTCTCAATTTCATGACGATAAGGTTAAACTTGGCTTTCTCACTAAAGTTTTGTAGCGTTAAAATGGAGTCACAGATTCCATAAGCAAGTTTGATCTCACCCTTCTTTACCAGCACCACCATTTACGATACACATACAAGATTTTACATTAATTATTATTTATATTGTTTGTCGTCCAAACTTTGAAGTTTTTTTGGCTCAAACTAAATTTGTGTATCCTATTTTCTCTTCTGTTTACATAATACCTCCGTATTTTTTTAAATAACCTCCTTCTATATTCAAATTGGCCTAAATATGTTCCTACTCATCAGACTGACACCACCTTACGCGCTGATAATAGCCACCATAGCCACTTGGATGCGGCACATCGGAGACGGTCCTCTGTGGCAGATGGCGGTCGCGGGTGAATCCGATATGTGCAGACAGTACTGGTGGGCCAATATATTATACTTCAACAACTACGTGTACAGGGATGATTTCTGTTTCCCTCAAGGATGGTAAGATACATTAAGTACATAAAGTTCTTCTTGAAGAAAAATCCAATTATATAAACTTAAGTATGTTTATATAATTTGATTTTTCTGTTATATGAACATACCTATCATCAATATTCGTTTCATAAGCGTAATGCATAATATTGTAACAATAATTAGTCGAAATTAACTTGACTATTCGCAAAAACTCTCCAGGTATCTTGCAGCGGACACTCAACTTTTCTGCTTCGGGCTTGTACTGATGGTTGTTATTCAGAGCCCCAGGGGGCGGCAGGTTGCGCTGGTGACTCTGTTCCTGGTGTCGCTGGTCATTACCGCGTCTCACACGTACTTTCAGAATCTAAATGCAATTGTCATACAATCTCCGGAGTAAGTGTTTAACCCAAGCTTATAGAAATTCATTAATTATCTTCTTATTCCTTGGATAGTATGGATCAGTTATATGTACATAAATATACTAAGATAGCATTCTTTCAGAGTATTCCGTAGTATATTCGTCAAAGACGACACTTACAACTTTATGTATATTCCTGGACACACCAATCTCTCTTCATACGTCCTGGGCCTCGCCGGAGGACTACTCACCTACCACTGGCAAGTGAAAGAGATTGATCTGTCCAAATTGAAGGTGCATAAGTTGTTTTTTTATTACGTTATTTTATATTTATTGTGTTATTTGTGTTTCATTAATATTTTTAAATTTTAATACGGAATAAAACGCAATTAAATTTTACTTATAAAATTGAATCACTTTAGTCTTCTACATTTATCATATTTTATTAACTCCTCACTCACTGGACAGTTAAACAAATTTGGTTTATTACATACCGACAATAAGGTATAATTAACATTTACAGAGTATAATTTTGTATCGATGGGCTTTCTGGATGGTCCTTCCTATAGGAATCGCAATAATTCTAACTGGAGGTATCTTCTACAAAGATGGAGACACCCCCTCCATATTCCTGAGGGTTTTCTACGCAACACTGTATAAACCAGTCTTTGAAATCTTAATTATGTGTTTTATAATTGGATGTATTTTCAAAGTTGACAGTAAGTATAAACAAATCTAGCATACATAGATACAACGTATCTCCGTGTAAAATAAATGTATACACTCATTTATTTTCACTATTATCGAATGAGCAATTTTCTCCAGACGTGTATCGCGGTATAGTGGAATGGCGCGGCTTCACGTGGGCGGGCCGGGTGTCCTACAGCGCCTTCCTGCTGCACACGATCTTCCAAAGATCCTATGCTGGCTATCAAGTCAATGAGATGTTCGTAAACGAGTACGGCGTGGTAAGTTTTATACCTAATTTTAGTTCTATAATGTATGTATTTGTATAATTTATGGTATTATTGACACGACTACACACTTTATAAAAAGAAAATAACATTGTGTTTTCTAATTATTTATTCGACTCTCAAGGGTATGTCATCACATTATCGGTCGATGCCTCCAAAATAGTGTATAAATGATGATAAGGTATAATAGAGTAATTTAAAATAAAATCTGATAAATTTAATATGATACCTTTGCATTTCGTTCGTTTGGTGTCAAGACATAAATATAAAATATTGTTAAAATGGTGTTTTACATATGTAAGGTTTTCTTCTATTGGGACAGTATAGAAGCTATCCTACAAATCACATTTATATTTTTTCTATAACAAAAATAGCATATTTTTTGTCAGTTGTCTGTTAAAATAAGTAAATCATAATGCCTTGCTGTGCAATGCCGTGTGCAATGTGCAAAGCCGTAAATGCTATCAATATATTTTTTAAATCGTCTAAACTACAAATAAGATTTTGTTGATTGTGACATCAAGAAATGAAGAAAAGACCAAACACAACCCTCATAAGTATATGGTAAGTAATATAATAATATCACAATGTTGTCCTCAGGTCGTGTTGCTCGCTGCGTCAGCGCTCTGCTCTTTCTTCTTCGGGGCTCTTCTCTGGCTCACCGTGGAGTCGCCGGTGTCAAAAATTATAGGTGCCTTGCTCTCTCCTAGACCAAACAATAAAAAAATAGTTACGTATCTTGTATTTTATTTCCTTGACCTTTAAATTTTATACTCACTGTAAACAAATCTTTGTCTTGATATGTATGACTTATGAACTTACTTAAATTATTACTAATACACATATAGAGTCATGAAATAGTTTATTTAGTTAGGCTTAGACAGTGTTGTACAACCGTAGCAACAAAACTAATATGTGTTCTGTGGGTTCATTAGGTATTGGATGGTCACGGATCTGCTCGGCGCACGGGATTGATACCACTTACCATTTCGACGATGGAATATCGACGAACCGTTACTTTACAATCTTTACATTTAGTTCAGAATATTAGATCAGTCTATTTATTCTCTTGTTCGAACCCGGGACTTGACACAGACTTCCATCTTACTAATACATACTTACGATTGTATGTAGGTATTGTTTATATTTATTAAAGATGTAAACAAAATCTCAAATCTATCTAAGATCCCCGAGATTGGTGACATTTGTATACTATTAGTTTTATAACTAACACTCTCCAGCTGTATAATATTAGGTAAATTATATATCAGAGAATGCACAGGAGTAAAACCGGTATGAAAGAATTTAAGCAGTCGGAAGCACTACCAAAGGAAGGTGATTCCCTATCTTGGAAGAAAATATGTTAAGAGGCAAGAAAAGTGCTCAGAAGATTGCCACTTTTGTTTTTGGTCAAGTTGACCCCAGTGCCATTCTCTATGTATACGACACGAGAGGGCCGGTACGGCTGGCAGAGCTGCTAGGAGCAAAAGCGATACGTCTGTCCTGATCTGCCATCGACCGGCACTGCATACAGTGCAGTATACCAAAGAGTCATTACATAAAAAATACGTTCTACTATGAGGCACATTCGTTTTTTATTATAAGTGCTCGGCAATCGGTAGCAGTATTAAATGAAAATATTCCCTTTTATTTACTGAATTTTATATATAATTTAGGTAAAATTTCTCCAAAACGCAAAGTGTTCAAGTGCAATGCGCTCAACATTTTTAAGCAAGTGTACGCGAGAGCACGTGGCTCATCTTTAGGTTGTCAGTTGTGGTGGGCGGGGATCCCTTTCTGCCAAGTACGATAACAGGCCTGATGGGTTCGCGCGGTAACAGTTTATTTACAATACTTATTTTTGAGCGTTTACGATTACCGAGACGCCTTTGATTCGGATCAATTTTCCGGGCGTCATGGCGTCGTAGTCGTCTATCTCATTAAATATAAATAGATAAATTAAATTCTATCATTTTTCCCGTTAAAAGTTTTAAATAACTGCTTTCATTTATCCTTTGCAAGGGTGTGTATATAAAAGATTCCAGACCAATAGAAAGGAAGGCTGAGTAGAAGGAGGCGGGAATTCATTCGTTCATTTCATAATCATTCATATTGAGTTATCCTTTATTAGTAAATAGTAAATAGAAGATTTAATTCTTAACCATTCTCTCCAATCTCAGGCTTACCTTGGTTTTTTTGTTAAAACGTCCTTTTGATATTTTAATTGTCTCTCTGTTTTATTCTCTTTCCACTTTTATTCATAGAATTTTCTGCCCCTGCTCCTCTTCTAATATTAAATTTTTCCTTTCTACACGCCAGTCTAGATTTCTCACAATGTCCTTCATAGTAAACACAATTGCATCATACCTACCTCATACATCATACACACCTCCGACAGACACCTTATAAAGAACAACCTCAAACTGGCAATTTCTCACCGTGACTCCGAGGCTATGAAAAAAGCTAGTTAACTTATTAAGTTAGCTTAAATTTATGACTTATACTAAACTATAATCGAATTACTAAAGCTTAAATAGCTCGCTTAAGAATTACTAAAATAGCTTTGAAAGGCATGGAAAAACGTCTATGGATATTAATATAACATAAAAATAAACACTTTGGAACGACTTGCCCCAGAATTATTTATATATTGTTAATATCATTGTATATAATTATACAATATGTATATATATATATATATATATATTTGGATGCTTATATTTAAGTATCTATATGTTGGATTGATGTGTCCTTATATATACTTTATATATTTTAATTTTACGAGTATATGTGGTTTATACCATCTCATTTTTAAATTTTTATCCTTTTTTGTTTTTGTTCACGTTGAGTAGATAACGCCTCAGGAACTCCTTAGCACTGGGGACTCTCATTGTTCCATTTTGGACAATCAAGATTTAATAAATACATTTTAGTAATATACGAATTGTAATATAGTTTGTTTTATTTTGATTAATTATCCCTGACCGGTCAGCAACAACAGTTGCTGCTGTGCTACAGGCGTTGTTTGTATTCTTGAAGTTATTCCCATTGTTCCCGCGCGCTGCTAAAAAGGTTGAAGATGAGATGAAGTGATGTATTAACTAATTGTTAGATTAAAAACTATCTACAGAAAAGTTGACGAGGGAGTGTGTTTATAACAGCTAATCCATAAAAATCGTTTTTATATTTTGATAATTATTGATTAATCACTAGTTAACTACTTTTAATTGGTCACTTCTTTGAGCAGATATTTGATTATGAACATTTAATTTCGTAGTTATCATGAATATAAAAATGCCAAGCACGAGCCGTGTCCGCGCGCGACGTTTGTTCTTCTCTACTTTCACCCAAATTAATGTATTTTTCCAGTATAGTATCTTTATTTGAATTAAAACATCTCATTGTCATTATTTCCTACTCATTTTTCATTTTCAAAAGATCAAGATCGCGGCTTTGCATGCGATCACTTTGAATAGCAGGCTATTTTATAGCGGAAAAAACAATCTAAAACCTAATAAGTCAATACTTGTTAAACAGATAATAGATGGCGCCACCTCCACTCGTACTGCTGGGTTTTACAAACAGTTCACGAGCTCACGGGCGCGGGTCAGCTGGTATTAAACCCCGTCATGCCTCGAAATATATTAACAGCCATTGAAAAAAAAATAATCGAAAGTTTGTAATTGAAAGTCTAGGATTTCTTATTTTCATTTTTCAAATGAAAAAAATAGTAATGATTTATTCAATTCAATTTTTTAAAACATTTCCACGAAACTTAAATTAACTTTTATTTTCTCTTAAATTCCTTTTAATCTTCTTATTTTCTTAATAATATTTAAACATTTGGTGGACTCTTGGATACCTCTCTGCATCAATACTGCTTTTTGTAATATTTTTCTTCTGCGAGACCATTCCTGCAACAATTTTAATTGCATATTTAAAAATGATAAGCAATGGGAATAATTGTTAATAAACGTTAGATACTCGGTCCCTTGATTTATACCACCACGTTGCGAAATACATGAGACTTGTTATCACTTGGGTACGTCAAAGGTGAATGTCGGGAGGGCCTATGTTCATACCTTGCGTATCGAAATAAGCCTTTCTGTAAAGACACGCTCCAACTTAAAATAAAGCTACGAAGATTTCAAACGCGTCCTGATCTGAGAGGACCAAGACAACTAACTCGGCTGGTTTTTTTTTGTTGTCATCATTATTGTGATGCTTCACAAACGTCAATATATTTAGTGAGCAATGTACGAGCGACTAGAACCATCGCAATCAATTTGATAAGCCCGCCTTATGATTGGTTAATAATAAGAAAAATGAAATCCGTGGTTAGCAAGACGACCAATCACCGCGAGCAGCGCCCGTTCACGAGCGTAACGCAAGGGGCATCCATCAGCCCCTTCGCCATGTTGAAGGAAAGGTTCATCTCGGCCCTCACCGCTAACGACTTCTAAGGGAGCGCTGTGATCTTGTTAGTAGTATTTACTGGCTAGTAAGTACAAGAGTAACAAACAGCGTCCAAAAATCGCTAAATTACAATTCATTCCCAGGACATACCGTCGCCAATGCAATCCTTTAATAATAACTTTTTATCAAATTTCTTCTCATGAAAAATTTAAATTATTTTGACAATTTGACAAATTTGAAACTTTACTATAGAAGCGTTTACAATTAATCCTAAAGGAATTACCTATTCTAAGTTTATTTTTATTACTAATATTAATTTTGTGTACATCACAATTTTTATTATTTAATAACCCGACGGTTATTATTATTAATGAATAATAAAGAGTTGAAAAGGGCCGCTCCGACATCGAACAATGAAACCCTCGCGCAGTACCAGTATAATTATCATCATATTTTAGAACTAAGGAGCCATTCATTTGACATCTATCAAGGTTTCTGTGCCTGCTTTGTGTTTATCGTAAAAGTATTCTATCCAAAACATAGAAACATTTGAATAGTAACATAATATTATTTTTTTAACATATATATTAAAATATATGTCATAAAGTTAAAAAATCAGCAACTCATGCCTGAGTCCTGGAGATTCTGAAGATCCATCAGCATCTCCATCTCCGAATTGACAATCTATATATTAACTTTTACAGATATTTAAAAAATACTAATAGAACGTCAGTGACTAAATTTTTAATAAGAATTTGAAATATTAATATTAAAAGATTAAGTGACGATAATATAATATACGTCGTACGGGTTTTCGTTGAAAATTCAGAGTTTTAAAATGCAATATTTTGCTTACAGTCATGCCTGTTCAGTTTATTTTTGTGAAGCCTGCCGGAGTAATATTTGACGAGCTCTGTGAAGGGGGTCTCCACGAGTAACCACAGTGGGACGGCGGTTATAAAGGACGCTGTGGTCACACCCAGTGCTAGTAATAGCTGCAAAAATGATGGAATTCAAGTGATAAATATAATATTATTTTTAACAATAAAATAGTATGTAAGATATTATTAATCCTACCATACATCCGTATATATATATATATATATATATATATATATAAATATATATATGAGAACGTTTAACATCATACAAGCATAAATATGATACTTCTTGTTGATTCGACTTTTTCGTTTCGAATTTATTAAAAAGGCGGTATTGTTTTTTGAATGTCAATGCCGCACGCGGACCTTAGTTACTCAACGGATCTTTAACAATTTATTTTAAGAGCTATTGACTCATAAACTTACCAAATTCTTATTAGAAATAATCAATAAGGAATGGCTGAGGCCTACATACAGCCTCAACAAAGGCATATGAATGATATAAACGCAGAAACTTAGACGGCTTGCAATAGTCCACTTATTCCATTCTAATAATCTGCGGTACACATCTGTAACAAATATTTAAATTATTATTCAGGTCTTCTCCCTACCATTTCTTAAAATCTTTAAATTCAGTTCTCATGCATTCATCGGATCGCAAGCCTTCTCGAGAATTGTTCCGTCAGAGTCCAATAGGTCCTCCGGTTGCACTGAAGATGACACTCATTTTTCGTCTGTAATTTTTACAAGCTGTGCTTAAATGCTTTCGTTTACTTTGTTACTTTTTCTGTCTTTCTAACTTCTCGCTTATCTTCTTTTTTAGATCTTCTGCTCGTTCTTGCTTGCCTTTTCTTTTTCCTCTTCTATATTGTTTGCCTGGATCCGGATCTTGGTAATTCCCATCATGCAAAGGAGTTTGTCTCTTTAATAAGATGGCTCGTAGATTAACGCATGTCTGGAGGTTGGTATAGAAATATCACTTATAAGGTGGAGAATAGAACGTCTGAAATGAAGTGTAAACCTGGTCGCAAACTTTTTAGAAGTTGGTTATTACTCCAAGGTATGTGATAAATTAGTAAATTTACTTAAACAAAAACTCACTATCTACTTTAAATATAGTCCCAGCAATGAGCATAGCCACCAGAGTCGCGAATAATGGTTTAGCGAAGGCTGCGTATGCGACCCTCAATGCCAGCGGGTCGCGAGGCGCGTCGCGGTAGAACAACTCTCCCGAGAACATCACTGTCATGCCAACGGGTAGTAATGCCCAGTAAAAATACCTCAGTTTCTATAAACAATGCTAACCTGTTATTGTCTAGCAATAGAAAAGTATAAGATAACTAAGTCGAACTTATTAACATAACTAAACTGGTTCCACACTAAACAATTCAACACAAAACATACTTCTAAAATTATTATAAATGTATTGTATAAGAAACTAACTTTGTTATTCAGGACATCAACTCCAGTCTTTTGCCACCTATAGACAGAGAAACCCAGCATCAGCCCCAACATGAAGCTGGGCAAATTTGTGTGACCCATTTTATAAGACTCGTTAAACGTAGGATCGTTTTCAAATAACGTTCTAGCTGTTCTGAAATAAATATTTAAAAAACATATTTTGCACACTCTGCCACAAACTGACTTTACATTGACTACTGACTACTGACTGCCACAAACTTTAGATTTTGTAAAAAATATAATCATGATTGCAGGGAAAAGAAAGTTTTTTCATTTTATATACTTAATATTGTACATTTTGTAAGTTTTCGCAGTTGCAGTGGCAAATGATATCTTGCAACACCAGAGGTATACAAAGAGTTTTGCCGGCCTTTGAGAAAAAGGTCTTAACGAATTGGAAATACCGCCAATGGAAGTTTATTTCATATTTTAATAAGACGGTGATGAACTGAGTGGCTTGTAGTACGACCATGGAAGTCCGTAGCCGGAATTATATCAATAATCTCTTCGGAATATGCTCCATGATGAATACTACCGCATTTTTATGCATAAATATTGGATATCCCTACGAATCCGTACATTGGCTCAAGCCTTCAGTGGAGTATTTTGTTTACGACAATTCAGGCGGCTTGTGGTTGCACGCAGTGAGTATGGTACAAAGTCAGTTGAATCTGATCACTAGTATTGCTTTTATAGACAACGACTAAAAACTGTCAGCAATTTGGTTCCTTAGTCGGAGACAAAGTCAAAGTCGAAGACAAATTTTAAACAACGACACCTTTAAGAATATAAATTTATATTCATACCCTGGGGCCAAAATTAGTACAGGATCCAAATCACGAACATATGTATGGACAGCTATTAGAACAACTCCTAAGAAGAAAACATACGTCAGAACAGTTTTCCTCCAGTTATTTTTCTTCAAGAGTGTGCATAAAATGATTCCTACACAGAATAATTGCGTGTCAGCAGCAAGATACCTGTATAATAAAAATAAAACAAAATATTTTATGTCAAAGAATAAAACTAATAATCGTCAAAATAATTACAGGTTATTAAGAATAAATAAAAAAATGTAAGATTAATAATTCGCAATGATTGACAGACTTTAGACAGTGTCTAGTCTATTTTTAAATACAATTAGTTTTAAGTAGATGGACATGAAAGTTATTATTTTACATTGTTGTTATGAATGCCCTCAGTTCAGATGCCACCCCAATCCTTGACACCAAATACGATTAATATTTTTTAATAATAATAAAGATAACACTTATTACAACAAGTTGTTTTTACTTCCAATTTAATGAATCAACAACAGGGACGGAGAGAAACAGTTAATTATAACAATTAATAAAAATATATAAATCATTTTCACAACTTGGGCCAGTTTTAAATCATCTGAGAAATTGTGTTACAATTAGACTATTAACAGTTTTCTTACCACCCGTGCACCATGCACTGCGAGTTGTACTTGTAGTTGTTGATGTACAGGAGATTGCGCCACCATTCATTTCTACAATGCGAGAATATCAAATTTCCTGATTCCTAAAGAAAACAATGTTATTGGATAAAGTTGTTGAACCGTAATGTAGAACTGGCAGGATTTGAACGTTCGACCTCTAAGACTCCGTCCTAGTCGCTCAAGAAATCAAGCCATCGTGCCTCCAGTGGCCGTGGTTAATGAAATATTATGTACATCGATAAGGGCTTTTCCGAAAACCGAAACGAAAGTTTCTATTTTTGAAGTATAGATTATTATTGAACAGATGTTACAAGTAAAATTATTAAAATTGGTACTAAACTTGTTACTTTTTTCTACAAATTGTTTAACACCAACAATAACAGTACTAACACTAAATAATCTTAAAAAAGAAATCGTCCTACCTCCCACAAAGGGCCGGGCCCTAGAAACTTTAGCCACGTAGCGATTACGGCTATTACTACCGCATACACTGGAGTTACTCTGGAACGGCAGCATAAAATTAATTTAATGTATTTTGTAGATTACTATAATGAAAACTGCAGTGTCATTCGTTACCTGAAATATCGCATTAAAAATGTTTTAGGTATTATGTACCAGCTTACTGCATTATTCTCCGAATAAAGTTCAATGTTGTAAGCTAACAGAAAACCAGATATAAGGATGTTAGATTGTATGACCAGAGATCCACTGAGTATGACGTTTGTTCTTACATTGTAATACATCTATAACAAAATGTAATCTTTAAATCATATTATCGATTAAACATTTTTCCTCTACTTGGACTAGAAGAATAACTTACCAGCTCCATATCGTGGGAATTTTGCACTGCCCGTAGGAATGGCCAGGAGCAATGTACCATTATAACACCAAATAAAATAATGCATCTTAAACAAAAACAGAATACTGTAATAAATAGTATTAAATTCTCTTTTAATAATAATAATAATAATAAATCAATTTATTTCAGATAATTCATCCATAAGTGTTAGTAACATTTTAACTTAAGTAACTAATGTTATAATAGTACTCGTAGTTAGTATTCAACATAAAAATCTCAAATTATACAGAAAAATAAAATTAATAAAATGGACAAAATTCATAAAATTATTAAAATTAAATATAAATTCAATTCAATTAAATATAAATTAAATTCAAACCAAATAAAATTAAAATCATAAAATACTATTAAAGAAATTAAATAAAATAATATTCATGAAAATCATCATTCTAATTACATTTTTTTTGTTTTTTTAATTCTACACATAACTCAACGCTATACTCCTACAGTCCGTATACGCTACGCTTCGATGCTACGTGTACATTATCCCAGGACCTCCAGAGGGGAGCGTCTAGCTTTAACGCCAATGTGCTGAGAAGACTGTTGGAGCTGTTCAGTAATCTTGTCATTGCGGACGCGGTCCGCTTTCGTATTATCGCATAGAAGTCATCTACACGAGCCTCCGTAAACATTGCCGATGCACTGCAGTATCGAGGCTTCCTCAACAAAACCCTCAGCACATTGTTGTACTGAACACGCAGTGCGCTATATGTCCGCCGCGTATAGTTCTCCCATAGGCTGCACGTGTAAAAGGACTGGCAATAGGCTTTAAATAATATTAATTTTACCTGTGTCGAACACCGTGCAAACCTACGGTCCAACGTATTGCCTCTAACCGACAGAGCCCTACGCTCCCGCTCGATATCACTATCATCACCCAGGCGTTCATTCACAATATGACCAAGGTATTTAAATTCAGATGCTAGTTTCAGAGAAGTTCCACACAGATGTATTTTAGGAATTAAATTTAACTTTTTGTTTATTCCTCGAAAAATTAAAATTTCGCTCTTTTTAGCGTTATACCTCAGTCCATTCTCCTTTGCATATTCCTCACAGATTTTTATCAGTCTTCGAAGACCACTGACCGACGGGCTCAACAGAACCATATCGTCTGCGTAACTAAAATTGTTTATCATTACGCCATCTATCGAACAACCGACGCCTGCCCCGCTAAGCCTCTCTATGAGCCCGTTTATGTAAAGATTGAACAACCTGGGTGACGTCAGGCCCCCCTGTCTTACTCCACACCCTAATTTATATGGTTCACTAAGTGCATCACCCCATCTTACCACATTACTTTGGGCACCATACCAGTACTTTAATAGTGATATCAACTCCGGTCTTAAACTGCTATCCTTTTCAAGCTTCTGCCATAAAATTTTATACATAGTTGTTGTCCAAATGTTTAATGTCTAACATAACATTGAATAATATTATCCCGGTTGTTATTATTGTATCTTTTAAAAATTTCATACCGAATTCCATGTAATCCCCTGAGAGATTCTATCCGGGGATCTGGATTTGTTGTATAGGATATAAGGCGTTTCCAATTGCGTTGTAGTGAAAAACAGACTAAAAAATTTTCTGTAATAATGAAACCGTTCTAATTATTTCTTTATAATTTTAAAGCTTTCATAAAAAGCTGATTAAACAAAATACATCAAACCTTTCATCGTTCGCGAATTATGTAAATCGTAAACACTTCCGACAATGTTAACCGTTATTATCGTCAGCAAAAGAATAGCTACTGCTTTGTCAGCAGTGTCAAACTCTTCTTTTGCATCCAAAGGACTGTGGCAACTAAAATGCGTCACTTGAGTTTTCAAATGGTATTCATCCATAACAGTATCGTTAAGGCACGCTTCAAGGGCCGTTTTTGAGACAATTTTTATATCTTTTACATAAGTTTGACAACTCCGAGTAACGCACACGCCACGGAATAATTGTGAATGGTTATAATGTGTTCGCGTCTGTGCTGAGTATTCCTGAAATATTGTAAACATAAGTAAGTAATATAATTATGCAATGACATACTATATCTACGAGTGATAAAGATGAAACGTACTTTGATCATGTCCAGAAGTTCACTTTCAACGTCGGATACTAAATTAAAGTCCACGCTACAGTAAACAGCTCTGGGTTGTCGCAGACAGACTTCGTAGTCGTCTAGTTTATATATAGGAGGCATGCGGTTATATTCACTCTCTAAAATTACAAGAAAATTAAATTGCTGTAACTTCTTTTAAATTAATAACGTAACTGTTATTCATTAGTTAACTAATTACTTACCGTTCAAATAGTAAATTACTCCATGAATATCGTTAACTAAACAAGACACTATTAAAATGCATATATTAACAATCATTTTGATAATATTAGTAAAACAATAGTATAGGCTTTTCAATTTACTTCATATATAATCTAAGAGTGGCACTCTGATATAGCGGAAGTATTTGCTAAAACGACTGCACAACGCAGGAAAGAAATATAAAATACATTTAAATATTTATTGGATATATTTATAGTCTTCACTGTGATCATTGATCAAGGCGCGAGGGTATTAGAGTTCAGTGACGAAGACGTTAAAACGTTTGTGCGTAACTGCTTACTTGCTTGCTTAGGTATTTCGAGAACGCGTCGTTGCATACAGCTACATACATAATATACAGCTGTATATTTTAATATAATAAAAATAATAATTTTAAAAAGTATACAATCTTTTTGACTCCACAAATCGCAGTTTATATTTTCAAGCCCCTCCGCCATTCACACCCATACGTCTCGAACGGATCGTTATTTATTTATAGGAAACTGTTTTTACATATTGCAATTACGGTGTCTTAAAAAGTAATTACTTTTGACTTTTTATAAATACCCTTTTTGATAGGTCAATAGATTACAAAAAATATACGCCTCTTTAACAAAAAAGTATTAAAAAGATAAATAAATATATGTTTCAGTTTTGAAGCATTTTAGATTAAAGTTTGATAAAGATATCTCGAAAAGTAGAACCCACAGCTTGCAAAATCAGACAGAATTAGTAGAAATCCTCCGATGAAATTGCTCATGAACTGCTTATAATATTACTTTTTGAAGAAATTTGACCCAATTATTATATATATAATGCAGTAAATAAAGTTATAATAAAAAACGAACGTGCCTCATAGTAGTAGCGTTTGGTGTGTAAGATGTTACAATGTTTATGTGAAAAAAATACTACAGTATTATTGAAAACGATTTTCGTTTCGAAGAATAATTATAAAAAGTATATTTTATTTCCATCTATCTATAATAGTATTGTATTTTTTTATTTAATGACTGTTCGATGGTAGATCAGAACAAACGTGTCGCATCTCGGCTCTTAGCAGCTTAGCCAGCGGTCCCTCTCCTCGTATACATAGAGAATGACACTGTGGCCAACATGGCCAAAGACCAAGGTGGCGATCTTCTGAGCACTTTTGTTGTCGAACACTAAAATTTAGACCGCGTATAGGCTTCCCAATGTCAGCACCAATAATGCTGTATATTTGAGAAATTTTGTTTACCTATTTACAATCGTAAAGATGTAGGTCTGTGTCAAGTCCCGGGTTCGAACGAGAGAATAAACTGATCTTATATTCGGAACTAAATGTAAAGGTTGTAAAGTAACGGTTCCTCGATATGAAATAGTAAGTGGTATCAATTACGTACGTATCAATATGTATATATTACGTAAACCGAAAAAAGAACCTGCTCCCTGGTCTGGGAAGAACGACACAACAAACTCAGACAGGTTTTATTCTGTGTTCACTGTTTCACAAACGTGAAATGTGCATTTTTAATGAGCAATGTACGAACAACTAGAACCATCGCAATCAATCGGCCTAATAATTAGTTAATAATAGAAAAAAGAAATCCGTGACTAGCAAGACTACCAGTCATCGCGAACAGTACCCGTTCCCGAGCGTAACGCAAAGGGCAGCCATCATCCCCTTCGTTATATTTAATCGCTAAAATACAATTCATTCCCAGGCCATACCGCCGTTAATACTAATAATCCTTTACACTTGATAACTTTTTATCACAAATTTAAGGCTTCAAAATGACAAAATTAAGGCTTTACGGGGGAGTTCATTACAAAAGAGTTTGCAATTAACCCTAAGGGAATTATCTATTGTATGGAACCTAGTGATGTGCATAGCAAGTTTATTTCTAGTATTAATTATTATATTTTATATAGTGTGTTTAGTAATATGTGTACATATTAAATTTTCATAAATATATTAATATATTGATTGTACACAGTCATAATATTTAATTCTTTGAATTTATTTTAAATTACTTTCTAGGCCTCATGTTGTAGATTGCTCGAACAGCCATCTTCTGCAGTACAAAAATAGTACCCATATCTGATACCCCACAATAGTATGCCGTATGATACCATGAAAGTAGTTTAAGTAAACTATTCTAGTTGTTTCAACGTTTGTCAACCGGCGAGTTCTTTGAACCGCGTATGTAGCAGAATTCAGTTCATTCGACACTTCAAATATGTGAGGACCCCATTGCAATTTTCACCTAAGGTAATGGCGGAATAAACAGTAGAATTCACTAAATCCAGTTCTTCGTTATTTAATGCTACATTGGTTTTGACTTTTTTCACATTAGGTAAGGTAAATTTAATACATTTTTTTTTCGTTATTGGCGTTAAACCGTTGTATGATTTCTGTATAATTATTTTAATTTTAAAATCTCATGTTTTTCCCTCACAAGGTAAGGTCATTTATATAAATGAGGAACAAGAAAGGTCGTGATATGGAACCTTATGGCACGCCCATTTTGACAAGTAAACCAGGAGCACGTTTTCCATTTATAACTTATTTTTGAATTCTCTTATTAAGATATGATCTAATTAAACCAAAGGCCTTATTTTTAATTTAATAATTATGTAATACTCTAATTAGAGTTTTATGCTGTACACATTCGAATACCTTCGATAAATTACAGAAAATGCCAAGTGCATCTTGTGTTTCCTCATAGACACCTGCATCTGTTGTTTTTTTTGCACAAAATTATATTTATTAAAATTTGTTCATCCTGCATCTGTTGTTTCTTTTGCACAAAATTATATTTATTAAAATTTGTTACTAATTGAGTAAAAATATTTTTTTCAAACGTTTTATTAAATGTGGGTAGTACTGAAATAGGTCTATCGTTAATTGGATCTAATGTACTGCCGGATTAAAATAATGGTTTCCTAATATCAGAAAATATACTAAAATCAACAAAATTATTGAAAATGAATGCTAATAAGTAGAATATTCAATGTTCAACGAATTAAAATACAAGATACATAAGTATTTATTTATTGTTTGTTCTAGGAGAGAGCAAGGCACGTGTAATGCCGGACACCGGAGCCTCCACAGCGAGCCAGAGAAGAGCCCCGACAAGAAAGGAGCAGAACACCGACGCAGTGAGCAACACGAACTGAGAAAACCATTGTAATATCATTATATTACTTACCACATACTTACGCAGGTTGTGTGACTATTCATTTTTTGTCATTTTGGTGTCTCAATTAACTATTTATTTTAATCAATGACATGACATTACATGGCATGTCATTGTATTATGATATATTTATTTTAATAAGTTACTTTCAATAGACAAATATGCTATAATTGTTGAAAATATATATATAAGTGTGATTGGTAGGAGAGCTTCTATACTATCCTAGTCAATTAAAATATCTTTATATGTAAAAACCCGTTTTGACAATAACACATATTTATAATACAAACAAAACCCAAAGTAATCATATTAAATACGTAAGTTTGTATTTTAAATCGGCCTTGCCACCTTGGCCTAAATTATCAATCATTTATTCACTATTTTGGAGACATTGTCCGATAATGTGATAAATAACCAAAGTCTTGACAAACGAATAAAGAATTTAAAAATAATGTGTTATTTCCTATTTTTGAAATATGTAATCATGGCAAAACCTTCAATTTCCACCAGCGGTGATACAGCTTCTAAAGGTAAAACATTTTAGTTTATTAATATTACTAGTACTCCTTCACGAATAAAACTTACCACGCCGTACTCGTTTACGAACATCTCATTGACTTGATAGCCAGCATAGGATCTTTGGAAGATCGTGTGCAGCAGGAAGGCGCTGTAGGACACCCGGCCCGCCCACGTGAAGCCGCGCCATTCCACTATACCGCGATACACGTCTGGAGAAAATTGCTCATTAGTTTGATATAAAAAAAAATGATTAAACTTTTTACACGGAGGTACGTTGATTGTATCTATGTATGCTAGATTTGTTTATACTTACTCTCAACTTTGAAAATACATCCAATTATGAAACACACAACTAAGATTTGAAAGATTGGCTTATACAGTGTTGCGTAGAAAACCCTCAGGTATGTGGAAGGCGTTACTCCGTCTTTGTAGAAGATACCTCCAGTTAGAATTATTATGACTCCTATAGGAGGGACCGTCCAGAAAGCCCATCGATACAAAATTATATTCTGCAAATGTTAATTATTTCTTATTATCGATATGTAATAAAAAAAATTGTTTTCACTGTCCAGTTAATAAAATATAAGCTAATAAAGTATGCTAAATATTAAATAAATTTAAATTACAATAATAACATATTATAAAACCAACCTTTCGTTTGGACAGATCTATCTCTTTCACTTGCCAGTGGTAGGCGAGCAGGCCTCCGGCGAGACCCAGGATGTACGTGGAGAGGTTGGTGTGTCCAGGGATATACACCAAGTTGAACGTATCGTCCTTAACGTATAAACTACGGTATGTTCTGAAAATATCCTATCTTAGTACGATTACGTCTAACGAATTCCTTACGTCCAACGGTTAAGAAAATATTTCAAGCTTGTTTATAATTTCTATAAACTTTGATGAACCACTTACTCAGGAGACTGTATGACGACTGCATTTAGATCCTGGAAGTAGGTGTGAGACGCGGTGATGACCAGCGACACCAGGAACAGCGTCACCAGCGCAACCTTCCGCCCCCTTGGGCTCTGAATCACAACAAACAGTACAAGCCCGAAGCAGAAGAGTTGGGTGTCCGCTGCAAGATACCTGGAGAGTTATTTCAAATAGTCCAATCAATTTCGACTAACTATTGTTTCAATATTCATGCACGATGCTTATGAAACGAATAATAAGTAATGATACGTATGTTTACATAATTCGATTTTTCTTAAAAGGATTATCGACGACGAAGAACTGTATATCCTTAATGTATCTTACCATCCTTGAGGGAAACAGAAATCATCCCTATACACGTAGTTGTTGAAGTACAACATATTGGCCCACCAGTACTGTCTGCAGATGTCGGACTCACTCCCGACCACCATCTGCCACAAAGGACCATCTCCGATGTGCCGCATCCAAGTGGCTATGGTGGCTATTATCAGCGCGTAAGGTGGTGTCAGTCTGAAGAGTAGGAACATATGTAGGACAGTATGAGTATGCAAGAAAGATGTCGTCAAGCAGACATTAAAGAAAACCCGGAGGTATGAGACAAAGTTTCTTAACATTCACCGTGCGGGTGCCGGACCTGCATCGCGTTGCAAGAACAGGAGCGCAAACAATGCCTGGGACTTGTTACCCAGGTGTAGGTTTAAGGGGCCCCTTTACTATGCGCATACACGTTCACCTGCACTGTTCACGCTCCTCTCCCTACCTAACCCTAATGTCGTAAGAACTTACTTAAGCCGCCTTTGAAATACGTTCCAGAAATTAACTGATGATCGTTCTAAAAAGGTCGAGATATTTAAATAAGTTGTAGAAAGATTTGGCTGTTATACCTCTCGCTCCTACTTCTACAGCATACAAATTAACTATAAGTTATTCCTGATTAGTCTGTTACATAGTTCGTAATACTTGTTAAGCTTAAATGTATGATCTTTGGGTATGTTTGTTTCCCAGGGTATACTAAACTGCACAAGTACAAAGCGCCATGGTTGTTTTGAGTACAGGAATAAGTGCGGCCTAGATGACGAAACACAAACATCCTCGGGGATTTTGTATTGTCTTTCATACGTGTCCATCATGAAAATCCAATCAGGAGACGCGTCTAAGATGGAATAAGGTTTTAGTTTAGATTTTTAGGACGAACCTGCTTTACTAACTCTACTGATATTTTGGTGGTTGTTATACCACTCTACGCTCGTGCTACAGAAAGACTAACCGCTTTTCGTATGATTTCTAATACTTTATCGTGGCGACGCGAGTATTTACCTCTATTTAGAAGTACCATACACCCTACAAGCAAGCGTTTTACGATTCATACTGCCTCCCCACAGATGTGCATGGATGAATGCATTAAGATAAAATTTTAATAATGCTGGGGTCCAATCATAAAGCAGGTTGCGCCATCTTGAAGCTTGTGGAACACAAAAATCTCCTATGGTCACCCAATTACTATGCAATTCTAGGCTCATCGCGTACAGTCGGTAATTATCGTTTTCATCTTGCCGCATAAAGTATTTTATTATTTCTGTGTCTTGTTCTTGCGTACTTGATCCTAGCCCTGCTTTATTTGTTTGAGCACCTATCATAAATTGTTTATGGACTTGAAGTCGTGACTCCAGCTCTTCGGCAATTTTATCTTTTGGGAGAGATGTTACAGTATCATCATTCGATTTTGAGATGATATTTATTTTAGTCACTCTTATGTGTTTATAGAGTTCCGATGGTTTCTTTAATGTTAACCCAAAATTGGGTCGGTCTCTAAATAAGGTAGAAAAATCCGCTGGATGCGCTAACCCGAGTCATGACTTCAATGTCCTTATGACGCTTGCATCTAACTTTAACAAAAGGGTCTTATTAATATCATAAACAAGGAAAGGCCAATTAAGACGTGACATTACATAATTATTATATATATAAGCCTTTTTGATGTTACTTATTGGTTGATTGCCTACTTTTTTAAGATCATTCAAAAAGCTATCGACTATTATATCCAACGATGGAGTGCGCTCTTGGTAACGATTTTTTTACCTAAGAATTTGAACGGAGCTGCTTCGGTCATCGTAGTAACGAACGCACTTACCGCCTATTATAAGACCCGCATCGTAAGAGGTATATCTGGTGTTCCGCCTACCCAGACATAGACTGTAGCATTTATTTAGTTTTGTCCTCAATCCATCCGTCGAAGCACAGAAATCCTCCACAACATTTAAAAAGTAGCTGATATTGTTTTGGATTACGTGTCAGTATCGCGAGATCGTCTGCAAAGGCTAGTATGGATTCTGTGTATTTATTGTTAAACTTAAACCGATAACCCCATTTCTTTTCGTTTTTGTTTAATTTATCTATTAAAATATTGATGACTATGTTCAATATAATTTGAGAAATACAACAACCTTGAAATAAACCTATGTTGTAATTTAGTGGTTTGGAATAATTTTCATTTGTGATTATGGAAAATTTTAATTTTTGAATAATATTAGTTAGCGCGAAGATCATCAGTTATGTCGTACCGAAATCTAATAGAAATACTCGTAGAAGAGAAAACACGAATTTAAGTAAAGTCTAAAACATGCAGTATCCAATAAGTTGACAAGACGTAAACATTATAAATAATAAATACTTTTTATGTATGACATAAATGGTCAAATATTTTGACGAATTTTAAATTAATAAGATTGTTTAATTAATAAAAAAATGAATTAAGGAGCAACCAAAATAATTAACCAGCATAACGAAAATATTTGAAAGCAAGGCTAAATAAAATTATTGTTACTTCAAAAATATACATTTAAATATATAATATTTTGTTTAAAAATAATTACATACGATTGTGTTAATGACAAAATATATTATAAGTTGGATATTACATTCAAAATTCAAATTCAAAATATCTTTATTCAAGTAGGCATTTACACGCACTTTTGAATCGTCAATTACTACAATACAAAAAAAGGTCAGTGTAGTCAGTCCGTAAGTAAGCTACCACCTGCTCGGAATGCTGCTCTGTTGAGAAGAGCCAGAAACTCAACAGTTGCTCTTTTCAAAAGAAATATAACAATAAGTAAGAAATTAATAATAATCTTTTGATTTTAGATTTAAAACTAAGAAATGGCAGGTATAAGATATCTAGTGGAACTTTATTATATATGCGTATACTCAAACCCATGAAAGATTTATTGAGAGATGGGGGTTCCACTGGAGATTTTTTCTAATGTGATACCTAAGAAATTTGTTGTGTCAGTCAATTCTAACACTTCATTGTTAAGGAGGAAGTTAAAATTTTTACTTTTTACATTAGGAAGTGTAAACTCTATGCATTTAGGTTTCTTAGCATTTAACACTAAATTATTAATTTCGAACCAATGAAGGACTCGTGACAAAGTACTGTTTACTTCGTCATAATTAATCCTATCACGCTCAACTTTGAAAATAAGCGAGGTGTCATCAGCAAAGAGTACAATGTCACACAGACCCTTAACAAAAAAGGGCAAGTCATTAATATGAAGTAAAAACAAAAAGGGGCCCAGAATAGATCCTTGTGAACACCCATCTTTAGGTGAGAACCAGACGATTTAGAATTAATTACGTAAACTGTCTGGACTCTTTGATTCAGGTAAGAGGCAATAAGATCAAGCGCAGCGCTACGTACGCCGTAGGGGTTTAGTTTGCATAGCAACGTCCGATGGTCCACGCAATCAAAGGCTTTGTACAAATCGCAAAACACCCCAATTGCATTCTGCGACTTCTACCATGCGTCGTAAATGTGCTTAAGAAGCGCGGCAGCCGCATCAGTCGTTGATTTGCCTTTGGTGAAACCATATTGTTCGCTATGCATGATCCCACTGCTATACACAAACTCTGACATCTGATTTAAAATAATTTTCTCGAAGACCTTACTCAAGGTCGGTAAAACCGAGATAGGCCTATAATTTTCGGGATCCAATCTATCGCCACTTTTAAACAAAGGAACTATTTTACTGTTTTTCATCAAATCTGGAAATATACCGGTTTCGATACATTTGTTAAAAATAAGGGATAATTGAGGGGCAATATCATTTATAATAGTGCTAAGCAATTTAACTGACATACCCCAGAGATCACCGATTTTCTTCGAATTTAAGGTTCTAAATGTGTTAACTATTTCATCTGATGAAACAGGTTTAAAAGCAAAACATTTTTTATTGACTTTAACATTTTTTTCAATTCGGCGATTGCAACAGATGATGAGGAGTTTAAATTACGTGTGACTGTTATTCTGATTTCAGTAAAAAAGGTCTCAAAAACAGCCACAATCACCTTTGATTCTTTATTTATTTCAATATTATCAATTTTTAACTTTCTAGGTCCATTGGGAGCCCTAGATTTTCCAGTAAAACTAGATAAAACATCCCAAGTTGCCTTTATTTTATCTTCTGAATTTAAAATTTTATTTTTTATATAAATGGACTTGGCTTATACGTAAACGTTCTTAAATATTTTAGAGATATTTCTAACTCTATTCAAGAACACCGGATCATGATTCCATTGCCTCTCGCCATATAAATCATATAATCTTTCTCTGCTTCTATATATTCCTACGGTAGCCCAATCACTATTTTAAAGTATTTCGTAAACGTTTTTGGCCTAAAAATATTATTAAATTCATTTAACAATAAATCGAAAACTTTATTATATAAATTGTTAGGATTATCATTGGTTACATTTTCTTTAACCACTGTTTTCGCAACATTTTTTTTAAAAGTGAGCATTCTATTTTTTGTTATCGGTCTGCAAGTAAATTTTTGGGGTCTTTCAATTTCATGATTAATTAAGAGAGAAAACTGTTGACCACAGTGGTCTGAACTTAAATTCGATATTATCCTCTCTTCATATACGTTACAGTGACAGAACACATTATCAATATTGAACACATTATGAGTACATACGAGACGATACGTACGACTCGATATAAAGAAACCACATTACCTGGTCCATCTCAAAATAATTCCTTTCGGGATGTGCCACCACGTGATCTGTTGCTTCTCCGAGTGGATCTGCAAGTTGTAGCCCAACAGGAAGGCCGACATCACGAAGAAAGTATGCGTCACCAAGGAACCGTTGAACAAGATTTGCTTCAAGAGATCGTCATAAGACTGAAAGTACATATAATAATTAGCATACACAATAACTCTTTAAATAACCTTGTTATAACAAACTCAAGATGCCGCTCAGGAGTGATCTCATTTTAGAAGTCATTTCCCGTAAGTTTTTATAAAGTTTTTGTTGTTTAGAATCTTTAGATAATTTTCGAGTATTTCATTGCTAAAATGTGTCTTAGTAAGTTGGTAATTTCTTGGGTCGCAGTGTGGATAGATTGAAATGATTCATAACACTTTCACCCATTGAAAAAGTTGAAATTACTATATTAATAGTAAATACATACAGACACATAGTAATGTATAAGATACAATGTCATACAAAAGACATTGTAAGTTTTTTATGGTTGGTTGTTAATTTATAATGATTTTATGACGTCTATAAATCAACCATAATCGTGTTGCAACATGTGTTTTATTGTTAATTCAGAACTTTAGAACGAATTTGTTTTTGTAACTTTATGGTTACGTATAAAGTGCGGCTCGCGTTTAGCTGTATGTTATATTAAAATTATTAGGGAGGGATCTGAGCTCCCCTGTCTCACTATGTAGATCCTTATATATCATATATATTACTATTTATATATCCAACTTACCTTTTCAATAAAAAGCGGATTTGATATATACGTGAATGTCATAATAAGCGCAGTGTGCGAAAATATGACGCATACCATAGTCATCGCTCTGGAATAAAATATGTATATTAGTAGTAATGATACGACCTAAAAATAATTGAGTCTATAATGTTATCCTATGCAGGTAAATATAAATCATCGAAATGTAGTTATTTATGACTTTGCCTAGAAGAGCATTGAGTGTCGCATTCATTATTATATAAAGTGTGTTTATGGTTATCACGTTCATACGAGTACAAACAAACCATTATACGTAACCACACGCACCGGGTGTCTCAAATGTGAAAGTGACTGGTGTAAGATGGTAGAGGGAGAGCATAACTCTAGTAATTTAAGTTTTATTCTTATAGGCTGGCTTTACCGCCATAGAACGACTATAACTAAATTTCTAACTACAATAACTACATTTCTTGCGTTTAATGAGAACGAAGGAAACCCAAAAACCCATTTCTTCCCTCCCTTTCCTACCCTAATGAAATAAAAATAGAAATGGAAGGTCCCATTTCCTAATAGTGGCAACGCATTTGAATCTATATATGTAAGTGTCCAGGGGCCACCACCCAACCTATCATCGGGTGGACCGTCTGGTTTGCAACCCTGTACTATTAAAATATATAAAAATGTAGTATATAGGAGTAGATAGATTACGGTGTGGGGTTTTAAGCTAATCATTACATCACACCATCTGCGGATTTAAAATATGCTTTATTATTATACATCTATTTTTCTCGAAATTAACAATTACTATTTGTCCCGACTTCTCACCTCAGTCCATTAAACAACTTTAGTCTTTCGATCCTCGGGTCTGATCCACTTCCTCCTGGAGATGTCAGCCGGCTCCAGTTGCGCTTCATAGAAAATGCTAGCAAATATTGATTCCCTACACGAGACAGAGGTAAAAAGGTATCACAAGTAGCCATTGTCACCCTGATATTAAAAAGTACAGTAATTTAAGATTTTTAAGGTTCACACATTTTTCAGGATAAATGAGTAGGTAAGACACCTTGAGAGTACTTAAAACTGTCATAAAAAATATAATTGACTATATATATACCATTTTTATTGTCATCTCCGCATATAATGATATCGTAACAACTTCCAACAGCGTTAAGTAAAATAATCAGTCCATACACAGCCGCTACCGCGTAGTCGCTTGTGTCCAGGACTATTTCATCATCGTACTTCTTACAGTACTGTAACTTGGACAAACTGGCTTCTATTCCGTAGCGGCTCCATATTGTGTCATTTGTGCATTCCTCAAGGATCAGACTTTGTTCCTCAATCCTATTCAATGTTCTATTTAAATATTTTCTACACGTGGTGGTCGCGCACGTGCCTCGGTGTATTTGTGTATGGTTAAAATGTTTAATCGTATGCTCTGAATATTCCTGAGGAAGAGAAAGGTTAGCTTCAAGAATATTATTGACCGGTTGTATTATCACTTTGCATATAACATATGTATCTTCGTATATATACAATAAGTTAGTAGACATTCATAAGATTCTCTCTTTATATAAATAAAATTAACGTTTTTCTTTCGAAAGTAATTAATGCGTGAAAATTTCAAAGCACGCATTTATAAAACAAACAATCGATCACAATCTAATCAAATAAAAATAATCAGCAGAAAGTAACTCAATACTTTTAAAAGCTCCTACCGAGCCGTTTACTTACGACTATAAACCGCATGAGGTCGGAGTGTCTTCTGGAGTGGAGGTCGTAGACGGCTAAGCAGTAAGTCCCAGATTCCAGCATACATGCTCTGTAGTCGTCCATTTCAAACAACGCTGGCATTCTTCGGTATTCTGTTTCTAAATTATAATAAAAGATATAAATATTACAAATTATATATTGAATATTATTTAAGATGGAAATCCTGATAATTCAGAACCGAAATATGCGAGGTGGAACCATCTAACTAACTGATTGATCGAATACTTATGAAATAAATCATAACACTGATATTTTAAAATAAATTAAACAGCACAAGAAAATAAAGAATCATATATGTAGTACACCCATCTCTTGGTTCATCAGCTCTCAAGGATTATGGCTCTTTGAATTAATATAAAAGTAAGAAATAAAAACGTTATGTGACTAAAGGAGGTCCCATTTTTCGAGTACTGCACGCCTTTGTGATTTAAATATCTATTCATTTCAAAATTTTTACTGTTAATATATATCTATATAGGCCAAACTGTTTTGAGTCTTAATCCCTTACTCCAGTTTTTATTAAATAACAAACAAACCCTACACCTCGAAGTAATAGAGAAGTTATTGTTAATAGAATTCATAAACCTTCCCGGACGTCGATACATCCGATATTAGTTTCTTTTAAATTTTTATTGACTACTTTAATTTTCAGTCTTCTTTCGCTTCAAAACTTACCGCAAGGAAGTTTTAAAATTGTTCCCAAAAATTAAAATGACTACTGCGTATACAGAGAATGCCACCGGCCATTTAGTGTTGTTAACTGACGCGACATCTGATAAGAATATAATATAATATAATATAATATATATCTATATGTACGACTGCTACAGATACCTAAACAACGATTTTTTATTTTTGCATCCACATACACAAATTAGCTGTCTATCGATTATTTTAAATTCGCTGATAGTACTGCAATGTCAGAGATCTGACTGAACGAAATAAAAACAAAATGTATTACATTTATGCCCCATACCCCATGCGAACAAAGTCAAACCAGTGTACAATTAAATAATGAGGAACTGGATTTTGTGAATTCTGCTGTTTTTTGGGCATTACCTTAAATGCAAAATAGCATATCTGTGATTTGTCGAGCAGACTTAGTTCTGCCACATACGCGGTTCCAAGAATTTGCCTGTTGACAAACGTTGAAACAATAGTTTTGTAATAGTTTACTTTTATAGTGTCATGTCATACGGCATACTTTCATGGGGTGGGGTGGCAATGCATCAGATATGGATACTATCTTTGTATTGCAGAAGACGGCTGTTCGAGCAATCTTACAACAAGAAGCCTCGAAAGACATTAAAAAATAAATTCAAAGAATTAAAAATTATGACTGTGTACAATCAATATATTTAAAAAATTTTGGTTATTTACACAAAAATATTACAAAATTCAATAAAAATTGTGATGTACACAAAATTAATACTAGAAATAAAAATAAACTTGCTATGCCTATCACTAGGCTCCATAAAATAGGTAATTCTTTTAAGGACAATTGTATACGTTTTCACAATAAACTCCCCATTAATTAGTAAAGCCTTAAATTTATCTCTAAATAAATTCAAAATATTCAGTAATAGGAATTTGATAAAAAAAGTTTTTACAGTGTAAAGGATTACATTAACGACATGGCATGGCATGGTCTGGGAATAATTTGTAGCGATTAACTAGTGCCTACGTGCCTAATGTTTTCATCACACCGCTCCCAATTAGAAGTCACAATTAGAAGTCATTGATTGAGATAGTTCTAGTTGGTCGTACATTGCTCACTAAATATATTGACGTTTGTGAAACAGTGATCACAATAAAAAAAAACCGGCTGAGTTTGTTGTGTGGTTCTTCTCAGACCGGGGCGCCTTTGGAACCCTCGTAGCCTTCTTTTAAGTTGGAGAGTGTCTTTACAAAAGTGTTTATTTTTATACGTACGGTATCAAAATAGGGCCTATTTTGATACCGTACGTCCGTACGATACCTGTCACTTCCATTTGACGTACACAAGTGATCACTGGTATGGATTCAAACTGGAAAATATATAAATAAAGATGAATTGGTATGTTCCCGTTGACATCAAAAACCATGAAAAATGGGCAAAACGAGTCTAAGCAGTAAAAGAATTTACTGCTCTTATGGAATACACGAAAATGTTCCTTTTTTGAAATGTGTATGTCAAAATGTTAAGAATACGCGGAGTCTACAATTGACACAGTATAATCTAGTTGTAAATACTCCTATAATATATGTCATTGCGATCGAATCTACAAACTGTTCCTTCTATAACTCATTCTGAGTTTAAATTCTTAGTTTCCTGCCCGGTTCTTCTCAGAACAGGGCGTGTTGGAATTTTAAGTAAGAGAATGTATCAAAATAGCTCTCCTGAAAAAATAAGAATAATGGTAACATGGTGGTCGCAGCGTGGACACCGTTTGTCAGCTGTTACGCAGAAGTATTACGTATATTTATTATCTGTGTATTTAATTCTTACGTCGTAAAGGTCAATATCAAGAGACTTAAATATATGTAATTAGTAATAATAATTACACGTTATTAAGCTTGTGACCCTCATACCTACGAGGAAGTATGACTGTCATTAAAATAAAATATATGCACGAATAAAGTCGTAAAATAACAACGGAATAACTGTTTATATCATTTATTGACATAACAATTTATAATTATTTATTGTAATACGTAAGTATCAATAGGCTATACTCTATTACTACTCACTGTTTGATGTCATATAACTCAAAATATGCCCAATAAAATCTCGATATGGGCCACAAATAAAACAATTTTGTTAATAAAACCTCTACATATAACATAACATATGTTTTACAAATAACAACCTAAGCTACCAAAAATATTCTCACGTATACGATAGAGAAGAAAAGAAATTGGCAATATAAATTCTCAAGAGGTACCACGAGGACATGATTTGATTTTTTTATTTCTTTTTTTTATTTATATCTCTTCCAGTCTGAATCCGCTCCAGTGAAGCCTTGTTTACGTCAAAATATGATTTAAGGATCAGATCACCAACATTAACGACTAGTGTGTACCTTTTAAAGTACTACTATTCCTATACGACATAGTGCTTATAAAAGGGGTAAAGTTTTAATTATTGATCTAAAACTGTATGTATACTGCTATCAGTTGAAAAATTAACCGCTTTTCTTGTTGTTTGTTCCTCAAACCAGCGCCGCACTTGAACCGCGATTCATTGTCATTCACTTGATCTTACAGATCTTACAGATTGTATTTATATTTTATAGATACTTACCATCGTAATCTTCTTCCCCACTGATCTGATGAAAACTGATCAAATAAATGCCCAAATACCAAATACTCCCCAGCTTTTAAATATCGTAGAATTATAACTATGTAGTAAAATATTTATATCTAAGGCTCTTCTAAACCTTTCTAAGATACTCGTACAAGTAAAAATTGTCAAAAAATCTTGGGACTAAAGGATAGTACTCCTCGCCGCCTACTCGCAGGTAGTACACCATTCGTCTCCCTCCCCCCTCACCCCTCATAGCTAAGACAGCTTCAATTAAAATTTAAAGAATTAATTTGATACATTTTTAATTTTTATTTTATTTTCCCATGAAAATGAGAGAATCGAAATCATCTCATATGACTGCTTCACTCCCTAGCTATATACACTTCACTAAATTTGAAAATCAATCTCCATCTATATTTGTTTTTGGCTCGATGCCCGATAACAATAAATAATGTATGAGAGACGAACAATTAAATAACCGTTGTTTAAAGGTCTAAATCATCTATTTAACACGTTGTATAAACTTTGGCCACATTCTCTTTTGTGAACTATAAAATTTTCACCTTATGCTTATTATGGAAAATATAATCAAAAAATAAGTATTTTCGGCGCTCACTTAATGAATAACATGTATTTTTATTTAGCAACTTCTGCAATATGTAAAGGAATATGAATGTTATTATTTTAGAGTTGCAAAACAACAAACTCCTCACAAACCTGGAACCTAGGGCTGATTGATATAAGAGTTATTTAACTCACCATTGACGCTGTAGATCACGGCGGAACTCTGCTGCACGAGCAGCAGAAGAGCTAGGAAGGGCACCATCCTGGGCTCCTTTCATCACTTGAGTGTGTCGCACGTCCCTCCGACTACACTTGAGGCAAGTAAATTGAATAATTCTCGTTATCCTCGTTGTAATATAGTGTCATTATGAACGCCAATTATTCGAATCAAGATTAAAAACAAATCCCGTGTAAATTAAAAATGTTACTTTACAGACATATTTTCAAGCTCTCCTTGAGAGGACAGGTTATAATTTAAATATTGTTAATAATAAAAGTATATAATAAATTGTAACTAAACTGTTTACGTTACAGACTCACTTTTATATATATTTTTAATTAAAAACATGGCCAATACTGCGGACTACACACGCTTTATTTATTTCTATAATTTCTTAAAGCTTCTGTAGTTGACTTTAAAATTTTAATAGAGTGAAAGTAACAAACATTGTAAGTAAGTTTTTAGTGAGAGACGCCGCAGTGTAAACAATGACAAATAACATTCTCCATATTATGTTAACGGAGCAAAAACAAACTCGAGAATGCCAATGATTGTAGGAGTGTGGCTGGAGTGATCCGTGATCAACATAAAGCATCACAAACGGTTCATCGCCAAATAATTTAACAAGGTTAATAAACTGCTACCGATTTACTTTATTAAAATATCTAAATGAATTTTCATCAAAATAAGTAAAGCAAATTTTAAACTTTTATACAATATCCGTTGACGCTCCAAGCGAGATAAGATTTGGGAAATCAGGCTGCGTTTAATAATCAATCTTTCAATGATTTACTGAATTTTAAGAAATAAAACGTTAAAGATTTATAATTTAAAATGTAAAAGTAGTAAACCTTCATCTCCAGTGTGTGGACGTGAATGTGAACGTGAATGTGCACCTTCTCCACCACAGCCTCGTCGGCACGGGAGATATTTATTTAGAGACAACAACTTATATCATTTCTTCTAAAATATGCAAGTCCTATCATGATTTTTTCTTATGTTTTGGCTAGTTTATTGAAAACTAGCAGATTCCCGCTCTCTTCGCTGGGCACTCTATTAATTTGGATGTGAACTTAGACTTCTTTTATTGACAAAATGCTTCATTTCTATTTTATTTTTAGTGCAGTTTTTTAAATTATAAAATGGAGAAATATAATGGCAGTCAGTGAATACACAGATTTCCACATCACCTATGAGGTACTGTGAATTGGGATGCGTTCCCGTTGTTTTGTGGCGGGATCCCCAGTAGGCCTGCACCACGAAAACATTACCAGCTTATAACTGAGGACAAATTTTGTTTTTTTTTTAATATTTATTAGTTTAATAATATTTATTAGTTTTTCAAATATATCAAATTAAATTTCGTAATCCATTATTTTTATTTATGACAATTGTTAATTTTCATTATATATTTTTGTCATATTTACAACAATATCGCTTAGTCATACGATTTGTTTATGGTTTATCCCACTTTATAGACGAGCCCTTGAATGTGAGGGAAATCTGTATTAACCTTGTGAATTCCTGGCGGGGAATAGGTTTGGATAGAAAATATTTATGTGTATTGCTAAAAATATTTAAAATCGCTACGCCCATCCCGCCATGAAGTGATCAATGCGGTGCACTCGTACATATGAAAGACACGCTATAACAATCGACACGTATGTGCTTAGATACGAGGGTATAAAGAGTGTTCGCGTGACTTCATCCATCCATCCATCCATCCATATCTCAATGTTACGAGTGTCCCCGGCGGCGGTGACACTTTCCCATAGATTAAAACTTCGTTTGTCATCTCGACAAATTAACTTATTTGTATTTTGTCTCAAAAGACGATTTTCAAACTAAAGAAAAATCTTCTAATCATCGTAAAAGTGTCATTTTCTCTTTTCTGTCCTCGAAGCTACATAATGTTAGATGTAACTAAACCACCTGCAGTAATAGTCGCCTCGTCACCGTAGACGTACGAGTATATTCCGAAGACAAGAGATGCGAGATGGCATTATTGTGGAAGGTGTTACATTAAAATATCCCGAAGAATAGATAAGTTGAGTGCGAGAGCAAAACTTTAAAATTATTATTACTTTGATACATTACTAGCTGACCCACACCGCACACATTTAGTTTGTACCAGCAGTTTAAACTGCGCACTGATACGATGCGATACGATCGATCAGTGAGGAGATTTATTTTATTTATGTCGCCTTTACTATCTACCATCATCGGATTAACTGCAATACAAACGGATAAAAACCTTAGAGATTGCAATTTGTCATAAGCTAATTAATCAATAAAAACTTTAACTTTGTTTATTTTATTAATATTGTGATTTAAAATTACATAAAAACGATAAAAACGTCAACAAAAAATAATATTTGACGGGCTGTTGGTTTAGCGGACGGCGACCCGATTACTGGCTTAAGGTCGTGGTTTCGATTCCGACGCGGGTTATTTCAAGGTTCGTAAAACCTCTACCGGGAGTTTTACATCTCGAGGTATTGTTTATTAACATAATGAATGTCTCACGTTCTCATCTCAGTATATTCTCCTAATTATTATGTGAGTGTGAGAAGGTAAGCAATCGTCTATGTCAGCATCAATCTCTGTCTGTCGCTTATTAAACGTGCTAAAGAAATAAAATACAAGTTTAGCAAAAATAAATATTTAGAAAAGGAAGATGGGCAAAAATGTATGGGATGTGTACCCACGACCAATAACGACCAGACATATGTCGTTAGAAAGCTCTTTTCATGACTATCATTTGTTATTATGGGGGCTAGTCTCAATTCGTTGTGGGAAAAATGTTATAGTTACTTAAATGATATCTATAAAATAAAAGTTGTTGGTTCTAGATATATAAAAAAACAGTTTTTGTGTAGACTCCATGTACTTTCAGCGTTAACTTAACATGAGTTAAATATTAGGACAGAAGAGCTATCTAACGACATACGTCTGGTCGTTATTGGTCGGTGGGTACATTTTGCCCGTTGTCCTTTATATTTTACTCATACAACTACGATTGAAATGAAATGAGGTAGAAGTGTGTTAGAAATTGATATATTGTGATGAGCTTAAATAAACTTCACACGAGAATGACGATGATTCACACTGATATCATCACCAAATGGCTGTATAAGTTGCTTGCGCATACACATGTATTGTCTTCAGATTATTAATGTACCTAATCATAATGGACTTCTAGTTATTCGACAACATTGATAATCTATTGCGTTCTCTGTAAAGCTCGACATTATGTAACATTCAGAACTGCATACAAGTATACAACACCCGACGTCACCGGCAGACCTCCCACAACCCCTTCCTCGTCCCTCGCTTGTCTACTTGCTTACTATTGGTGAATATTATTTATGACTTTATTTAATAATACTCTTCATACTTTCTTCTATATTATTAGTCTTTTAACGAATATAAACTTTTATAATATTATTTTTGTGTGACACACACTTAACATTTTCTTCATTATTTACTTCCATTGGTATTTTCTCTTTGATGTCCCCTTTTATGGTTCCATAGTCCTCGAGGTCCATCCGTATACGTATCCGTATAGGATAGCTCCACGTACACGTACACTGTGAGTTTATACAACTTACAATGAGAGGTGTCGTTAGGTAGGTCTTAAATGTTGTGATTGATTGTTGCTATTAAGCTTTAAAACACTAATTTTTGTTATATTTAAATGTAAAAAAATATAGTTTTGTATATCAGAGCTATATAACAGAGCTACTATAAAGAAATAACAAAACCACATAATGGAGATGGCCAACATGCTTTGCTTCTACAGACTACAAGTCTATTAATTTATGAGAATTGTGACTAAGTTACAGGATTTTTATTGTATTTATTTTAATATAAGTGAAACAAAAATAAATAAAAATGTTAAAGTATTACTTTTATTGAATCCGATTTAGTTACTTAATTTAAAATATTTGGAATAAATTACTGAAAATATTCTGTCAATGATCGTAAAATGGTTCCATTTAAAAGCATAAGTTATTCCTATTATGAAAAATCACCAAAGAATATTGATGCAATAAATGGAAAAATTAAAAAAACACACAAAAGACAACAAATAAAACACAAAATAATTCAGTAGACAAAATACAAAAAAAATATAAAATATTTTCAAAACATTAGATCACTGTCATAACAAAATATAATATTTAAAATATTAGGTCAAATATAATTGTTTTAATAATACTGGACATCTGCCTCTGTCGCCACCACCACCGCCACCACCACCAACACCACGTTACATAATTGATTATTCAATCTATTTGATGAATTTGAATGTCAATGTTTTTAATTATGTAAAAAATAGTCATTTAATTGAATAGGATTTAGTTGTAGATGAGGTTAGTTTAAATCGCTTCAGTAATTAGTGCCCAGTGTTAGCGAGAGCAGTCAGTCAGTCAGTCGGTCAGTGAGACGACTCCCCACTTGATTAAATCATCGACTATTCCTCTAAAACGTTTTGAATATAGCTCATTGGGTTTCGTGATGAAGGAAGAGATGTCTGCGTTATCGGTGTCGAGTTTCGGCGCTAAATCCGACTCCACGGTAACTATTGGTAGAACCACGACACCCAGGAGCACCACGTACGGTAGTAACTGAAAATAATGATAAAAAATATTTTTATTGGAATTTGATAAATTTAATCATTAGATTCATAGCAAAACTGATATTATTTTGAAACAACTCGCAGGGAGATGACGTGTCTCCATCGCCGCCCGAGCAGTTGTAATTATTTAAACAAATTATTTTATTACGTTTGATGGTAAAATACTTTTTGCTTTGATGGCATTCCTACCTCCTTCAAATCACTGTCGAACTTTTCTCTGGGATAGACTTCAACAGGGTCAACGTGCAGCCTCCCGAGAGCTTCTTCCAGACTTTTATAGTAGTGATTCAGAAGCCTTTCGTAATATTGGTCCCGAAACTCTTCGTTCGAACCCAGGAAAATAAAGTAGATGAGGTCCGAAACGGGGCACCCCGCGTGCACCGTCTGATAGTCCACTACTTTCAATTTTAAATCTTCGCCCTGCAATTTATTAACTAAAACTAAAATAAAGGATTACATTAAAATATAATAAATTTTATAAAAGCATGAACTGAATCAGACATATGATTGCTTATCGCGCCCAGGTTATCAATCCCATAACCACCCGTCTAATGCGACCCGTATATTGCTTCAACCACAAGTGCACTCAACACAATGCACCATCGACGATCCATCGATCAAAGAAAAGTGACTCATATTTCAGCTAAACTTATTCTTATTTATATTTTAATTCATTCGAGTAATGAGGTGTGGGTGATGGGTGGGTGATGGGTGGCTTGTGATAATACACCATGTATTGTTGTACGAGGTGAGCATAACGATTAATCATCGAGTAGAAGTGATTGAACTAATTTAAAGTATTTGCCCCTTATATTCATTTTTTAGTTTTTATTTCTAACTACGGTTCCCTGTGGTTGATCCATGCTTGATTCAAAGTCCTACGGAGCCGACAGAGTCCTCTCTATTACTTCTTTAAGTTAATTGTATTGTTTACTACTTCCATATAATATTTTAATTTAATACTCATCAAATATTTGTAAAAAAATAAGTGACCCGACCTTGTCTGACAATATTGTATTGAACACTTTGTAGATGCACAAGATATGAGCAACATTTATAACACGATCGGACATTGCAATATATTTGAATAAGAGATCAAAATTTCAAATATTTATTTCTAATATATGTGCCATTTACATATACTTATATGTCTACAATGAGAACATAGCACATAAAACATATGAAATAAATACAAATGATGTAATATGAAATTGATGTAAATAAAACAAATACAACTACGATGACCGGACAACGGATAATATATTTATTATTACAGCATGCGCACGCGCCGGCGACGCGAGGAGCCGATTAATCAAAGTATTTATTTGATGGTCACATTGACAAACAAATATCGCAATAAGACAATCAGACCCGTCCGGACTGTTGTTACTGCCGTCTAGCGGAATACAATTTTCGTAAGCCGGTCCGCGGTTACGTCAGCTCGTCCGTGAACTGACAACAGACAGCACTGACACGATTCGCTCGACCTGGTGCTAAAAGCGGCGTTTCTATTATTTATATTATTAGACACAAATAACTAATAACGCGTTCAATATTCTTTACATTACAATCGTGCTAAGGCTGGGATAAACTTTATTAAAATTAAAAGTAACGGTAAATAGGAGACATAATCGCCACCACAATAATATATGAGTAAAATAATGAATGAAACATAGTTTTATGTATAGCACGCGTACAGCGCGTACACTCGTCTTGATATCTCCATCGACACTACGACATAATGATATGGGAGTTACTTCATTATTAACAAATAGCTATTTATTCGAAGTGTAGAATTGTAACAAATATTATTGCTTATTTAATTTTGTCTGTTATAATATTATGAGGCTTCTTAGGTAGCGAGGATTCAAAAAACAACTACTGTTTGTCCTGGTCGAGTTATCTATTGTTTTTGAAAAACTTTTCCTGAAAATGTAATGATAATATATTTTATCTTGTTCTGATAATAGGGCAGTGATAACCTTCCGGTGACGGTCACATTGGTCACTGTTATTAATTGATAAGTACATAAAGATAGTTGATAACTGAGCGACTCAGCGGCCGATGTGTACGTCGATAGTCTTGGGAACATCAGAGAACGCAAGTGTTCATTGATTTTGTTATCTCAAATTTCTCGTTTTATGAAAACTTGTACTTATTCTAGTCAGTTAAGGGAAATAAAAATATATATTCTAATATTTTATTCACTTATGAGGAAGTGCAAGTAGCAAATGTATGTAAAGTAAAAGATATATAAAAACGCTTCAACAAATGTATCGGTCAAACACTGGTATTTTAATATAACTGATGAAATTGCTGAATACTTAATATGTGCGGTTTTCTTAAAATATATGATCATACTTTCAACGTACATCTAGGATTTGAATAAGATTATTTATGATTATTAAGTAAACATTGTCAAAGAAACATAAATATATGCAATAAATACTGGTAACCTTTCCGTCTATTTTCTTCTACCTACATACAAATTGTCACATTTTTTTTCAGAATGACTTCTCGTAAATACACTAAAATGTTACAATATTCAGTAATGAGCTAAGTCAAAACAGTCACAGCCTTACATCTTGTAATTCGAGTATATGCTTACCTCTCGTTTAAACAGTATGTTGCTGAGTCGGTAGTCTCCGTGCGATAAGACCGGCTTGCCGATGGGTTTGTTGTATTTGCTGTACAAGTTAGGTTGGAGAACCATCTTCCTCACTACATCTCTATGCTCCTCCTGCAAGACGGAAACCGATCTCTCTACCATTTGGATCCATAGACCTATGGAAGCCTCGTCTTGTGCATCGCTACCGGTCCTGAATGCCATGTTATCTGTCATTTCTTTAAACTCTTCGGGGTCGCGCTTCTCCAACGCGAACGACAGGGCGTGAAATTTTGCAAGATTCTCAACACCAACCCTACCGTGATCCCAGTCCATGGATTTGAATCGGTTGTATGGCTTATAACCGCTCTCGACTAAGTTCTCCAAAACGATCGTCTCTTTACCCACCTCGGCGTTGCATCCGTAGTACTTGGGAAATACAAATTTGTCTTCTTCGTTTAAATGTTCTTGGAGGTCGTCGTAAAGGTGCATAAGTTTGTTGTAAACGAACCTCTCCGTGCCAAATATCCAATCTGCGTGCATCAACGCTCTTATTTCTTGACCGACAGTGGCCACTTTCGCGAAGAGTTTTAATTCTTTATTTTGTAGATTTACATTTATCAAAAATAGAGCAGACGTGTAGTTTGCGCCGCCCGTGGATATCTCTTTTACCCTGACGGCCGTCGGCCGGTACCCTCGCTCGTCGAACACTTTGTCCAAGAGGTCACGTAACGTTCTTTCCGCGTCAGTCATGGTTGGTTTCTGAATTGCGACTAGTTTAAACGACCCACTATTAGCGACGACAATAAAATCGGTATCTCGACGAGAGCGAGTTTGTACAAATCATACTTCGCTAAGGACCTCACCGCTCGGCTTAAGATAAGACATCAGATTACACTGAATGATAATATTTAAAATATTAAACCGTCACGACCTTATATCAACTAAATTATTGAATAGCTCATTATTGTCAATAACAGGACATGGGAATAATTAAGTGTATTGTAGTATTATATTTATAATTTATATATATTAATTATATCGGTTTACTAAATAAATACTACTTATTGATATTGGTAATATCAATTTTATATTTAACAGATATTTTAAAGGATTCTTAAACAATTTAATAATTAATTGTTATTTATCTAAGATTATTTTTTATCCAATAAGTCACAATACTAGATAACAACACTCTAGAATGTTAAATCTTTATTTAATTGTGTTTATCACTCACAGATTAGCCAGTGATAAAACATGATAATTACGGACACACGCCAACGTCTTCAACAATGCGATAATGTAATTACGGTGACGAGTGCTCAGTCGGATCACACTCGGACTCGTAAGTGCCGCTGACACGTGCGCTTCATTGAAAGAAAAATATTATTGTTAATAGTTTTGTAGGATCCCGGATAGTCATAGTCAAGTATAGATATCTCTTTGATTAAATCAATCTAAACTAACTAGATTAAATACTTTATAAAATTGCTGACTTCACACATAATTTAAAACCAAATATTTTCGATTATATCGAAATTGACAACTTATGAAATAAACATCAACTCTGAAATCAAAATTCTCACCCTCATGTCGGCTACAACTCCTAAAAAGCTCATTCTCCTATTAGGTGACGTGAGAGGCTTTATCCCCCCTTTCTCCGATTTGAATCCTTACCAATTTTTGTGTCTTGCTGCCGAAATGAAAAAAAAATCTAAGTGAAAACTGTCAAATACTTATTCTTCTTTGTGTTGTTTTATTTTTTATTGTGATACTATTACTTGTATTATCTACTTCTTTCCTTCTTTTTTGGTATTTTTATTTTTTTTTATTGAGGAAACAACAAAAAATTTAATAAACGTCTTTTATTTTTGTGGATACGTAAGAACAAAACTATCAAAATATCTTTGGTTTAGAATTGTTATGGACCGTTGAAGTTGGATTAGTTACTATGTATATTCGAACGAGCTAAAGAATTACTGATGATAACAATGAAAATAACAAAGTGACAAGTAAAATGAAACACAACTGGTATCATCCACTAAATATAATAATAAAGTTACAAAGTAACAGTAGTTGCAGAGTCGCACGGCGGCGGCGGTCCAGGGATAGCGCTGGGTGTGACCCAGTGACCCCGCCTGCTCTGTGCCCGTGCCGCGTGCGGCGACACTATTTGTGTGACTCGTTTTATAACTTAATCGTTAAAAAATAGTTTTAAAAACTAAAGCAATGAATGTAGTCCGAATATATAACTTTTTCCTTTGTTTACTAGACAGATATTTTAATTTACAAATTTTATTTTTAATAATGATTATATGGTATTGTTTTCAGGATATCGGTTAGTACCTATCGTTAATTACACATGTCACATTACGACACATTACCGCGAGGCACTTCTTTCTTTCTATAATTTATTTTTTTCGGAAGTATCCGTTGCAATTCAGCTTTTTCCTAATACTCTGACTTTCCTGATACTAGATCACGGACCAGATTTAAGTGGTGGCATAAATTGCTTGGCTGAAATGAAAGACATCGTTGATAATCCTGCTACTGGTGGGCTAAGATTTATCTGGGGGTTGCATTTGCCTTAAGCAAGTTGGCAGCCGAATACCTCTTTTTCTTACTGACACCATTCTGTAACAAATTAAAATTGTAAACACTGCACTCCTCTAACGCGAGGGTGTACCAATGAACCATGGGTACACGTGTAGCACCGCCAGGTGGCTCGATGTGGGACACACTACCTACTTTTTGAAGACTACCCTTAAAATAAAAAAAAAATTACCGGCAAATCAATCCCGTAAAGGCACGAGTTATGGCGCTTTTCATTGCTGAATAACTGTTTAAAAGAATGTATAAATAACAAAGTCAATATTGTTTAAACGAGAAAATCTAAAAAAGGATAAAATTTGCAGAAAATACTTATTTTTTGAGTCACTTTTCTTTTAAACGCTCCTGAGACAAACACATTGCACTTGATCGTAATGCTAACTGGGGAGCACCAATGGATCGTAAATACCTCTCGGTCAGTCATATTAACATGGTTTGACATCACATTTCGTAGACGTCACATTTTCGTAATTCCTCACTGCCAATCGTATGAATTGTTTTAGGGACTCCAAATTATCCTGGCGTTTAGAGCATGCCTTACTCTCTAAAACTTATCATAAATCATAGTCCAGTGGGTAAGACAGATCAGGACTAGATGACGGCCAGTCTTCAGCTCTGATGAAATCTGGAACGTTCGTTTCTAATCAAGATTGGGTGGATCGAGCTTTATGGCCCGGCGCCGAGCCTTGCTGAAAGGATCATTCTTGGTTATTAAACATGACGTTATTAAGGGGTTTAACTACTTTCTCTGGTATGGTATTTTGTCCTAAGCCATCTTTTAAAATACGCTACATGGTTCTCGGTGCTATCTTCATCTCCCTAGTTAAAATCTTTTATTTTCGGACAGGAGATCTTCGAATTTTTTCCCATACTGCTTTTATTGCCATTTTCGTACGAACACTACGTCAATACGATCTTTTAATGTCACAAACAGAAGAGGTTTCGTTGTACTTATCAATAATCCGGTACAAAAACATTTAACTAATAAGAAGCAGATGGAGGATTTAAGAAATTGTATTTGGCTCCATAAGTAATTTATGTAATATATTAACAGAGATTCGGTGCTCGTTATTACCCCACAAATTTTTTTTTCACAAAATATTTTACAATATATTGGCTCGTAAATCAGAAAACACAATCATCATCTTCTTGCTCTTGTCCCAATTTTGGGGTCGGCACAGTATGTTTTTTCCTTCCATACTCTCCTGTTACTCGTCATCTCTGTACACACTCTCTTCTCCATATTCTCTTACACGCAATCCATCCATCTTTTCTTTGGCAGTCCACTACTTGTGCTCTACACTTCCATACCTAGCACTCTTTTGATTACATGCTTTTTGATTACATCTCTCCTCATAACTTGCCCATACCATGACAGACGGCTACATCTATTTTTTTCTGTCTATGGCGCTGCTCCCAAGCTTCCTCCCCTAATGTACTCATTTCTTGTCACCCCACACATCCAACGTAACATTCGCATCTCCGTTACTTGCAAACGCTTTCATCCACTTTCATCGCCCAGCACAGCAGATCCACAAATAACGACAGGTGTAACGATGATTTTAAAGATTCTCCCTTTTAGTTTAAGGGAAATTCGGGCATCACATGTTGTCCCGGTGACTTGTCGCCATTTCATTCATCCCGTGTTGATTCTGTGTTTTACGTGACGGTCAATATTGCAATCGCTTTGTATGAGAGAACCGAGGTAGCGAAACTCCGAGCAGAAAATAAGAAAACCCAATGAACAATAATATAAAATGACAGATTCCAAAATTCAAAAGTAATATTTTGTTTATTTTTAATTGTACAGAGTTTACAGTCAGACTAAGTGTTTGAACGGCATACTGCCAAACTTTCGCTTAAATATTATAATTCTAAATATACTATAAGTCTATCTGTATATCTTGTACTAAAATATAAATTTTAATTTTTTCGGGAACAAAGTACATTTATGTTTCTTAATAAAATATACTGAGCTTGTATATATAAACATGTTTCTGAGCATGACAGTGCCAGGACTTTCAGTTTTATAAACATTGACATACAGGAGTTACATTTTTCCCAATGATCACTAAATTGAGGAGGAGGAACTGAAGTAGGGTGCCTGTTTCAGTTCCATACTTCAATGACGAGAAACAGACACCGGGTGTGGCATTAGAGTGGGTTGTTGGCAGGCGCCGTAGGAGGTACATAAACATACCATAAAGATTTATTCTTTTGTATTCATATATAATTTCCAAGATAGTGTATTGTCTATTGTAATACTCCAAAATATAATATTGATGTCCTGTCTTACCACTTTTGTTATAAATTTGCACATACATTTTATTCACTGATCAGTTATTAACACGAAGCCAATTAAATTATGTTCCTCATAGTATTATTTGTAAATATATTATTATATTTATTAATTCACTTAGTCTGCGGAGTAATCTAGACAAACTTAAAAAAATATGTAAAATTTATTCGTCGAATCGCCTTAAAAGTAACCAATAAAAAGTGTCTTTTATAAAAAAAACACTACTAGCCCATATAACTATTTTGGAAGTATATCAGTTATTATATTTTAATTTAATTTATTAGTAAATAGATATAGGTTTTTATTTATTAGGGATGGGAGATGTTTACAGTCGCCGGCCTGCGCTTTCTGTAACTCAAACACCCTCAGAAACGTTATGGTGCTGACATTGAAAAAATCCTGTTTCATCATTAAAAAAAACATCGCGGACCCTTCTCAATCTATTCCTTCTATTCTCATCCCTTACTAGCCGAGGGTTCTAAATCTTAATGGTGATAAAGGACCCTTTATAGATTTATTCACGTTGCACGTGACATATCTCATCCGGTCTCATCGACTGCGGGTAATTTCTTATGGGCAATTCTTACATCGGAACAAAATTTTAAATATAGCGAGTTATGGCATTCAAAAGTGTTGGTAGAAATAGACATTTTCAGTTCAGTTTATTTCTGCTCAAGTTTTCAATAGCTTTTTATACAAAAATATTGCTATATAATTGCTACAGGCATGTTTTTATATAATATAAGCAATATAGCAATTTCGTATGGGATTAATAAGAGAAGTTCCTGTTGACATGTCTCCCACCCTCCCACTTAGATCTTATTCTTCAACGCAATCGTACGATTGAGTGTAACCACATGCTCTAGATGACCTGCGCGGCCCGCGCCCGCATGTTCAATGTCCAAAAGGCTATGGTACACACGCTCCTCAGGCTGTCATGGCAAGGTCACTGCCATCCTCAGGCAATGGTGTTGCTCATATTAATTAAAATAATGATTCCACGTCCCAACTTTATTTTGTTAATTTATTGTTATCGTTATTTTTTTACAAAAGGCAAACTTAATGCCTATTGGCATTCTCTCTCATTTCCTAACCCCTGTAGATATTGCGACTGTGAATATTATGGTAGGCGTCAAATAAATAATAAAAGAATTATACATATAATATACAGTAAAAAAAAACAAAAATAATATACAATGTTACATGACAATAAATACTATTATTGTAATAAAATATTTTTAAAATATATATCAATTATTATTATTATTATATATAATTTCGAGTGCAATGAATTGGGATGGCTGTAAAAGCCGTAAATTCTATAACTGATGACATGGAAGCCCCTTTCTCTATATCAGTTGCAATGCGTTCTCAAAGTATTGAATGACTCGTCACCAGGGGAAGACGACTTACCCTATTCATCAATTTCAACCTAAAATCTATCATTTTCTATAATAAATGAAAGCATATTAATTTTGAAACAGGCGATATTGCTACTTTTTGAAAATCAATCAAACAAATTCCTAATTCTTTTCTTCCAATGGTCCCTGCTTTTTTTTTTTTTTTTTTTTTTTTTATACTTTCTAGGTTAATGCTTGACTACATTCCATCTGATGGAAAGTGGAAATGTAGTCTTAGATGGTAAAGCGCATTAACTTAGTAACCTATTCACTCTTCTCTTGAAGACGCCCACATTGTATTCGGACGGAAAAATCGACGCAGGCAAGCTGTTCCAGTCCTTCGCTGTGCGAATTAAAAAAGACGAAGTAAAGCGCTTCGTTCGGACAGGGGGAATGTCCACAACGTAAGGATGGATACCTGCCGTGCGTCGAGACGTCCTGTGATGGAAGGGGGACGGAGGAATTAAGTCGTGTAATTCCAGCGCACACTCACCAAAATGTATCCTATAGAATACTGAGAGGCTAGCAATTCTACGCCTGTGTTCAAGGCTGTGGAGGTTGGCTTCTACCAATTCGGGATCGCCTATAAGCCTCTTTGCTCGCCTGTCAATTGAGTCCAGAACCGCAAGATGAGACTTTGCGGCACCAGCGAATATGTGACCACAGTACTCTACACACGACCGGATCTGTGCTTTGTATAATACAAGAAGCTGTCCCGGTGTAAAGTACTGACGGACCTTCGCAAGAACGGCAAGCTTCCCTGCAGCTGCTCTTGCTCTGGACTCAATACACCGACCAAAGTTGAGGTTCGAGGAAATCTCTAAGCCTAACAACTGTAGCCGGTCTCTGTATTCCAAAGATACACTCTGGAAAGTAGGAGCCAAGGTGAAAGGGCTCCTTTTGGCGGTGAACAGACACGTCTGCGTTTTGGTGGCGTTGAATTTGACAAGATTGGCATTGCCCCATGCGGAGACTGCCTGAAGTTTGTCATCCAAACGTTGCACCATGGCTTCTCTTTCTGACTGTACTTGATCTCTACTAGCCCGACTACTCGGCAGGTATCTTTCTACAACTGTGCTGTCGTCTGCATACCCATAGATACCGGGCTTCAGCAGATCGTTGATGTGCAGCAGGAAAAGAGTTGCAGAAAGAACGGACCCCTGAGGCACTCCGGCATTAATTGTCAAGGGTTCCGAGGAAGACCCGTCGACAACTACTCGGAGAGATCTCTGGTTGAGAAAGTCCGTTACCCAGCCGATCAGACCAGGAGATATGCCGTACGCTGAAAGCTTGCTTATAAGGCTCGCATGCCAGACCCTGTCAAATGCCTTCGAGACGTCCAGAGAGACGGCGACCGCTTCTCCGTTCTTCTCGATGGCCTCGCCTAAAACGTGCGTAGCATACACTAAAAGGTCCCCAGTGGACCTATTTCGGCGAAACCCGTACTGTCGGTCACTGAGGAGATCGTTACCTTCAAGGTACGCTAGAAGGCGCGTGTTCAATACACGCTCCATAATCTTGCAGAGTATGGAGGTGATTGAAATTGGTCTATAATTGGCAGGATCAGCACGGCTGCCTTTTTTGGGCACTGGTTGCACGTTTGCAAGCTTCCAGGATTTCGGCACTATTCCAGTCTTGAAAGAGAGGCGATACAGACGTGTCAATACAGGAGACAACTCAGGTGCGCACGTCTTCAGCAGAATGGCTGGTATACCATCAGGACCACTGGCTTTATTCACATCAAGACGACACAATACTCTCCATACCTCTTTGTTAGTGATGCGGATTTCCGGCATCGAAATACCGCAGTGAGGAAGATGTGCTGGAGAAGCATTGCCAGTGTCTAGATGCGAATTATCAGCAAACAGAGAAGCAAATACGTTCGCTTTCTCTGTCGCTGTATAGGCCAAAGATCCATCCGGCTTCAGCAGAGCAGGCAGTGAGGGTTGGCAGAAGTTCGACTCGATCGCTTTGGCAAGAGACCAGAAAGCTCGACTGCCAGTAGGTCTGACAGAGAGCTTTTCGCCATTCTTAGCGATTCGATCGCGTCGAGCCTTCCGTAATGCCTTTTTATAGGACTTGGCAGCTTGGTTAAAGGCTCTCTTCTTTGAACGTACATCCGGAGCTTTGCGGCTTCGAGCATCAGCCCAAATGAGGTATGCCGAATGTTTGCGGTCTTCAGCACGACCACATTCGGCATTAAACCATGGGCGAGCTTTGCCACCGATGGGTACGTCAGTAAAAGGAATGAAATACTCCATTGCCTGATGCACCACATCGGTTATAGCGCCCGCGCAACTCGACGGATCCAAAGAAGAGAAGCAGACCTGCCGCCAAGGATAAGATGCAAAAAAGTGACGCATCTCATCCCAATCTGCTGACTTGTATTTCCATACTCGCCTAACACCATGTGGTTCGAAAACAGGTGGGGAATATGTAAACACAGATTTCACCAGACAGTGATCGGAGGTTCCCAAGGGGGAGGTGACCTCAACACTATACCTGTCCGGATCAGTTGTCAGCAGAAGGTCCAGGCAATTGGCTGTATGGCCTACTACATCTGGTACCCTTGTCGCTTGCCTCACCAGCTGAAAGAGGTCGAAGGACAACGCAAAATTCCGCGCTTCTCTTCCAGCATGGTCGGTCTTCTGGTATGGGAACAGCCAGTCCTGATGACAGGCATTAAAGTCCCCCAGAAAGACGAGCTGCGCTGAAGGATACTGATGTAGAGCCAAATCAGCAGCCTCACCGAGATGCTCAAATAATTTAGTTGTCTCCTGGTCACCGCTGTGCGAACGGTAAACACAGGAATACAGGATTTTTTCGTTTCCTGTGTCTACTAAAACCCATAGGGAAGAAAAAGTGGGGTCTTCAAGGTGACGGAGACGCAGGATACAGAGGTCGTTCCGCGCGTACACACAGACCCCGGCACGCGAGCGAAAGTTGTGCTCTAACGAGTAGCCGGGATAATCCAGGTACGCTGTGCTCAAAGGACATTGTATCTGCGTCTCCGTCAAAAAGAGCAAGTGCGGTTGCTCTGTCTCTAGGTGGTGGTGGACAGGTTGGAGATTAGAGTGCAAGCCCCTGATATTAGTGAGCTGCACTTTGAATGAGGAGGAGTGCAACCGCTGTGAAAACTTGATCTTTTTATTGGCCTTTTTCATTAAAAAAATTAAAAATAAGAGTGAATAGGATGAGAAATGGCAGTTGAACGAGGCGGTACGTATCGAACCCGACGTCAAAATTGGTGATATCATGCCACTGGGAGGCTAGTCTGGAGACTGCGGGGACGCCCGAACCCCCCCAGGGATCGCCACCGGGCCTCCTCATCTGGTCGCCAACCAGCACGATGGAGCCACCCTGGGATTTTTCGCAGCTGGCGGGGCAGCCTTTCGTGGGTGGCTGACCCACTAATTGGGCCCCCAACTATCTGCGGGCGGCCAGCGGAAAGCCGTCGCTTCGGATCCCGCTACCCTCCTCGACTAGACACCCGACACAATAAGCACCAACTCAACGCCAAACCGGTTCGCCAACGCAACGCAACTGTTCAGACCCATTTCCCATATAGACGGCTTCATCGAACAACGTGCCGGAACACGACTAGGTCGCTTTGCGACACGACTTTGTCCGATGGGTGGTAACCTTGCCGGCGACCTGATGTTATGGTCTACCTTCCTGTAAGATTGTTTAACATCTCCTAAAGACCGTCCGGGGTAGAGTACAGATTAAAGGTATTCTCGTTGTTTCTAAATCATCACAGGATGAATGTGTCGGTGCAGCGTGTTAGTTTCCTAACGTTTAACGTGGCCCTACAATTTATGTGTCCCTGAATCCTGTCTTCCCTGAAGAAGCTGTTGCTCTTCCGAAAGCAATATTATTTGCCAAGTCTCATAATCTCACACAGACTAATATTATGACAGTCGTTAATTTGTTTCGGATTCTATCTTAAGAGGTTCAAAAACCTGTATTTTACATAAACAATGTATCTTCTACATGAATATTGTTTCATAATAATATTATGGAGGTGAAAGATTCACATTTTATTTCAAAGTTATCAGATTCCTGTCATTAATTATTACTTAATAATCTATTTCTACTGTGATATTAAAAAGTGCTACAACACTTTTACTTCACCTAATACATTGTTTTATTATTCAAATAATGTAATAATCACATTTAAATAATTCTTATTTTATTAAATATTTTCTTTAACCATTGTTATAATTGGTGGCGAAGCTTAGTAAAAATTAATAATTATAAAGTTAATCCCTATAGTACCTCTATAAAGTAGTCTAGCGCGTTGTCATTTATACCCTTCGGTAACTTGTATTTATATGGAACTAAAATGTATTCGAACTATAAACACTTATCAATTATTTATTTTGGAAGAGATTCAAGTACAAGTAACTGTAATTATGAGTTCTGTAACATCACAAACGACTGAGGATAATAATACAAATAATAAAACGCAATACGTACTTGATGTTTTGCTACATTCTCATTTGTTGAATATAAAATAAAAATTATCACTTAGAAGCTTCACAAATATTCACTGTTCTATGTAGTATATACTACTACAAATTTAATTTCTGTGAGACAGTTAATGAGGAAAGCAAAAAAATGGTGACATAAACAACTTTGTATTCTGCACCAGTAGTCATAAGTTCAATGAGTGTGGCACAGACGCAAAACTTCTTCAGAACACCCTGTTAATCAAGGATAAATAAAGTACAATGAAAGTGGAAAGTAAAACCAGACAATTTAGTGAAGTCAGTATTTCCGCCAAATTCTCCAGCAATCATCACCACGCCCACTGCTATCTCACGCTAACTCAGACTTAGTTATACACAGAACATATTCATAAAAATATATTAAATATTATTTCACTTAATAAATCTAACACTGAACCGGCGTGAATTAAAAGTGTTATTCTTAAATCTTCAACTAATTAGTAATTAGTTCGTATTACTTTATCTACCTGTAGTGAGCTGTAATGGAAAATGATAAACTTTGCATTGTGTAATGGAGTACTCAATCTTGGAAGCTTCTCAAGCAAACGACACTTTTTAAAATATTATATTAAATTATAATTATATTGACGTAGCAATTATAACAGAAACACTGCTTAAACCACACATTAGATTAAACATTATAGGATTCAAACACAGAGGTGTTGCAATAACTATACTCACAACTCATACCAGCTTACAAACAATACTAATGTCTTCAAACATATCGGGATACTTCCCTTCTAAAAGCAGCTATTTTAGTCACATAATCTATTAATAAATAATTAACTATCGTTATCACATATTACTCAAGTAAATCAATACCTCACTATAATAAATCTAAATTTAAAAAATAAATAAATATTCTTTCAGGACTCCTACACTTAGCAGGAGATTTTAACACACATAATGGTGTCTGGGGCTGTACCACATGTGATTCCACTGGCAGAGATATACCAGAGGTAATAGATGACAATGGCTTGATACTGTTAAATGACAGACAAAGGCAAATTTCGGGATCACTTTCTTGGCGCCCCTCCTTCAGTTACATTACCTTATTCCTGGGAGCTATTTTCAGACTCTTCAGAGTTAACATTTACATACAATTATAGAAATGGGTTTGTTTAATTAGGAATCAAAAATTATCTCAAATTTAGCAAAATTACCAATTATAATAAAAGAATCATTATTGACAACTTTTGAATATGATAATTTTCATTCTACAGAAGCTTATAATCAATAGCTGCTATTGCAAAGTGAGCTCCAAAAATAATTGATCCACCAGTTGTATAAACTACACAAGAAAATAATGCCTTTACCTTTGCCTAATGGTGGAATGAAAATTGTAATTTGGCAGTTAAAAATGCCAAAAACTAACTGTAGTATAAAAAACTTTGTTGTTGTATGTTCATAATCAAAAAGTTCGTAAAACAGAAGCACCTTTAAACTGGGGCAACTGGTGTGTCTTCAAACATATCTTCATTTGGAATTTGGAAAAAATATATCAGTCCTTTTATTTACAGTAGTAATAGTTGAGCTGAGCTCTTAACCGTTCATTTTACTGATTTAAGACATCGGTAATTTTAAAACCTATAGATGTATTTTTTTAGAATTTGTCACATGTCACATCTTCAACTTGATATATATCATTCATAATTCATTTTAATTATAATTCATTTCAAATAAAATCATTACTTAGTGTATTTTTTATATAGAAGGATAACTCAACAATGTCAATCATGACATTTTATCAGCAGTTAGTTTCAATAGGAATTCAATATTCTTATAATGGTCAGGGTGGAATACTCAGTCCATTAATTTTTATTTTTTACCTATACAGACTTAATATAATTTTAGGAAAATATGTTATAAAATCTACATTTCACAGTTAACCTTGTCATATAATTTCAAAATACGAACAAGTCTAACATAAAAATCCGTGCCCGCAGGGGACACGCGTGGGTAGACCTCGTGTGTAACTCGTTTACAATATAACTCACTACCTAGAAATAACACATGATGCCGTTGTTTACATCACAAATTTTCAAGCAAAAAGCGGTTTTTATTTTTTTTCTCGGAAAAGGTATCTTTTTTGGAAATACTTTTGGTACTTAAATTTAGGGTAAAAACTAACCTTTCTATCAAAAATATTTGCGAGGAGGGAATGTTTACCTACCTTAAATTTTCAAGCTAAAAGTGTTTTTTATTTTTTTTCTCGGAAACGGTACCTTTTACGGAAAAATTTTTGGTACCTAAATTTAAAATAAAAAATAACCTTTCTATTAAAAATACTTGTGATGTAAGAATGTTTACCAGAAAAAAGTTATGATTTTTTTTCCAAAAATTTTCGGTTTTTTTACCCCCACACCTAAGTTATTGAAGTTAGGTTTTCGGTTTATCTACATTAGTTATAGGTATTTATCAAAGACATCATGATGCAAATGATCTTCTTTGTATAGGAAAAAAGTTATGGTCGAAAAACTGAAATCAGAAAAAGTGAAGCCCTAGCGCCCCCTATGGCCGGATTTCTCTGGTTAACGAACTTGACCTTCATTTTTGGATATTTGATTTTTGTGCAAAGTTTGAAAGCGATCCGAGCGAAACTGCGGCCGCTATCGTGCTGACAAAAGCCGAATCTGGACGCACGCACGCATATATATATATATAAACCAAAATTCGAAAGTCGGGTACAAATGAATGGGCAGACCGAATTCTTCGAGGTCTACCCAAAAGAAAAAAATTATATATTTACAACAATCTCTGCACTATAAATACTATATCTTATAAATACTTTCCTTATTTGAACTTGGACACCAGTACAAATACAACAAAAGTACTCACATTTTAATCAAATAAACAAACAAAAACTAAACAAGGGTTTTAAATCAAATAAATATATTCTATAACAAAATTAGGATACTTATTGAAAGGAGTACAAAATTTTTGGGTGCTAATTTTCCAAGTAATATAGATTGGAACAATTATATTGTTTATTTGATAAGCAGAGCTTGTAAAACTACAAATACTTTAAGATTAACCAGGAAACATTGCTGATACTGATCATATGAATAGTTATGACGTTCCTTTCTTATTGCTGGATATTCCTGAAATATAAAATTCATGAAATATCAGAATATTCTTATTACAACTGCATATACACAGACGGTTTAGAGAATATAACACATGGAATGGTCCGTTTAAGAAAGCGCATACAGAGGCGAACAGATAAGAGCGATATTAACCAAATCCTAGATAATATAATTGGGTAGACCTCGAAGAATTCGGTCTGCCCTTTCAAGTGTACCCGACTTTCAAATTTTGGAAAAATTTCTTCAGAGGAGGTCTTCTTATGACCCCCCGAGTCCGAAGTGACCATTGGTCAAAAAGTTTATATATATATATATATATATATATATATATATATATATATATATATATATATATATATATATATATATATATATATATATATCCAGATTCGACTTTTGTCAACACGATAGCGGCCGCAGTTTCGCTCGGATCACTTTCAAACTTTGCACAAAAATCAACCATCCAAAAATGAAGGTCAAGTTCGTTAACCAGAGAAATCCAGCCACAGGGGGCGCTAGGGCTTCACTTTTTCTGATTTCAGTTTTTCGACCATAACTTTTTCCCTATACAAAGTAGATCAATCGCATTTATATTATATGATGTCTTTGATGAATACCTATAACTAATGTAAACAAACCGAAAACCTCACTTCAATAACTTAGGGGTGGGGGTAAAAAAACTGAAAATTTTTGGAAAAAAATTCATAACTTTTTTCTGGTAAACATTCTTACATCACAAGTATTTTTAATAGAAAGGTTATTTTTTACTCTAAATTTTGGTATCAAAAGTTTTTCCGTAAAAGGTACCGTTTCCGAGAAAAAAAATAAAAACCTCTTTTAGCTTGAAAATTTAAGGTAAGTAAAACCACGGCAATTTTTTTCTGGTAAACATTCCCTCCTCGCAAATATTTTTAATAGAAAGGTTATTTTTTACTCTGAATTTAAGTATCAAAAGTATTTCCAAAAAAGATACCTTTTCCGAGAAAAAAAATAAAAACCGCTTTTTGCCTGAAAATTTTTGATGTAAACAACGGCTTCATGTGTTATTCTTAGGTAGTGAGTTATATCTTAAACGAGTGACACACGAGGTCTACCCACGCGTGTCCTCCTGCGGGCACGGATTTTTTATTCTAAATTTAGTACCAAAAGTACCAAAAGGTAAAAAAAATAAAACCGTTTTTAGCTTGAAAATTTAAGGTAGGTAAAACCACGGCAACTTTTTTCTAGTAAACATTCCCTCCTCGCAAAATTTTTAATAGAAAGGTTATTTTTAACTCTAAATTTAAGGCAACACACTGGGTACTCTTTTGACTAAGCCAAATAAAATTATCACAGTTTATTCTCGCAAGGGGTGTTATTCTTAGGTAGTGAGTTATATTTTAAACGAGTTACACACGAGGTCTACCCACGCGTGTCCCCTGCGGGCACGGATATTTTTCTATTGTTCTGCTTTCAATATACAACGCCTCGCTTCCGTGCATAATTTATTAAAAGAGTATTTATTCTACGCCTGAAATAATCCGCACCACACCAAAACATTATTAGCCAATCTTGCAAATTATAAACTGCTTTAAGATTTTTCAAGAGCACTAATTCTGAGACTAGAACAATAACTCTACCTGAACTGAAAATTAAAATACTGGATTAATTCACACTAGACTGGACAAAATAGTGATATGGAATTCTTGCTATATAAAAATTGAGAAGAATTTAAAATGAAACTATTTCATCTTATGAAAAATTCAGAAACAACCCATAACTCACGTCAAGTGACAACTGATAATGATAACTGATGTGTCATATAATGTGTATTTTTTTAAAAGACAAATGTAAGATACTTTTGCAAGACTGAGAAATTGCATTAACTGATAAGTGAAAGCATAATTAAAAACTTAAAGTTAATGAAATATTTACGGATAATATTTTCAACCGCTTCCAAAGTAAACAAAAACAGACTAAATAAAAAAAAACAAATTAATATTATATTAAAAAATAAGTAATCTATTTTTTCGTTTAACACGATTCGAATCAGCGATGGTGCATTGGTATGTTGTTTTGTAGAATTAATAGTGATATTCGAAACTTATAGTAGAATAGCTTCAAGTTCTTTCTGATAGTAGATGAGTAGCGCCGTTACGCGTCCAGGCATTGCGGACTCCAAGATGCTGGCGGGCAGATAAAATTGATGAAATGGAAAAATCTATAAAACCATCATTACACCTGTCATTATTTGTGGATCTGAGTGCTGAGTGCTGGACGATGAAGGTTATGGATGAAAAGCGTTTGCATGTGGCGGAGGTGCGAATGTGAAGTTGGATGTGTGGGGTGACAAGAAATGAGTATATTAGGGGAAGCTTGGGAGTAGCGCCAGTGACAGAAAAAATTAGAGGTAGCCGTCTGTCATGGTATGGGCATGTTATGAGGAGAGATGAAAGGCATGTAATCAAAAGAGTGGTAGGTATGGAAGTGTAGAGCACAGGTAGTGAACTGCCAAAGAAAAGATGGATGGATTGCGTGTAAGAGGATATGGAGAGGAGAGTGTGTACAGAGATGACGAGTAACAGGAGAGTATGGAAGGAAAAAACATACTGCGCCGACCCCAAAATTTGGGATAAAGCAAGAGGAAAATGATGGTTCTGACTAATACAAGTAGTTAATATTTTCTATTTAATATCTAGACACAATCTCAATTTCATATTGCATTATCAGTCTAAGTTTATGAAATACCAAATACATATAATAATTTATTCAGTTTGGATAAGAAAATAAAATACTTTTAACCTTATTTATTTTTTATGTTAGATTATATGCCATAACTATCTTATAGAGATCGTGCCTAAATTTTGAATAACTGGAATGCTATAACTATTCTCTCCAAATAATATGGACATGTTTTTAATAAATTAACCAACAATCATTTAAACTCAATGATTGGTATTCGACCATTGCTAATTATTAGTTTCAATATCACATAAATATATATTGCTTGTGTAAGGTCATATTATATTGCACTATTTTATGTTTCGTAACATTACTGTAGTGTGTAACCATTATGTTAAGTGACTGTTTTCCCGTTCCTTATTTATGTAACAAATAAATATTTATTTCTCGAGAAAATTAAAGGACACGCCATCACGCCTCGAAATTGAAAGAAAGCTATAGAATAAAACAAAATCAGAATTTTTAAATTACAGTTTCCAATTGGAGATCTGGTTTTATTTACATATTTAAAAAAAAAGTTATTAAAAGCGACAGGATTTATTAAATTGTATTTATACATTGACTGTTTGTAGAACCTAGGTGTTGTTTTCATTCAAAATTTCCAGTTATTTTTTTTTATAGCTTTTTTACTCTTTAAAACATCTTCCTTTACACGACTTCTTGATATGACTTAGGTTCACCTTCCGCAGTAGAGACATGATGAGAAGTGTAGAATGAAGTCCGTTTCCTTGCACGAGTACATGGTTATGTGTTTCCATTTTCTTCATCACTCGAAGCCTCATCGCTGGAGCATGCTAAACTCGTAGTTCCTTTGACTGATTCTGATTAACATAATGCTGCGGTTTGAACAGCTTCCACCCACAATTTCTTTGGTAAACCTTTTGCACATAGCATTGTTCTCGCTGCTCCAACTAATGTTAATTTTTTTCATTCTGCTCTGACATTTAGTTACGGTGTATGCAGTACGGCACGGCACGGTGTGGTTTGATGTATAATACCCTGTCTGGCAAACGTGTCTCGCAATTCTTTGTTCACTATGTTCACGGTTTATTTATTTAATACAGGCCTTCACTTCTTCTTTCCCTCTTACAAAAAACACAGGTCGGTCGTTTGAGTAATCATCCTTCATGACACTGAAGTTTCTAGAACGTTCTACAGACGCCACCTCCACAGGCCCAGTCATGTCAGCAGGTGTAATATCACGCGGCCTAGTTGTCTGTTGTCGTTGTTTCACCGGTACTGAAAGACAGGTGTATCTTGCCCTCCGAGCAACTCACACTTTTTAAATCGGTATCGTCTGTTACTGGAATGTTGTTGTTTTTAGCACAACTTGTACGTGTTGGAAGTGTATATCCACTGTTGTCCGTCATAGACTTTTAGCACCTCCTGTCCACAGCCATGGCCGCCAACTGTATTTCCGATTGCAACGATCACTATTTGTTTAAACGCGATATGATGTAAACAGATGGAGGTCGGGATACATGCTGGCTTGCACCCGAGTCGACAATGGTTTCTCACTTTATTGTCTTTGTCTTTTGTTTTTCTTAAACCAACACTCACTTTTCAAATGTCTTGTTTTCTAGTAGTAATGACACTTCTGCAAGAAAACGGGACATTTGGTCTATGGCAAAGCGGCATCTGTATGAACTGTTATTATTATTACGATTACTACTGCTCTCAGTTTGGAAACGTCCCGGCTTATAACTATTAAAATACTTTAGTCTTATCTTTTCTACTTTTTTGACGACGAAAGCCGAAGATAGCTTTGGCACATCTTCCTTATTTTCAGACGCTCCTCTACAATTAGCAACCTTGCTGCGGGGTTATCGTAAGTTTGTTTCTCGCCCGGTGCAGACTTCAATGCAGACACTAAATGTTAATATACTTCCAGAAGCCACGGTACACACACGGTACACGGTACGGTACGGTACAAAAACGAACTGTCGTAGAAACTATTTCGATATATTATCTAATATTTTAATAAATATCATATTACAGTATTTTAAAAGATGCAAAGTATAAAAACATGTATAATATCCATTGTGATATCAATTCACACCGGCATTTACGTCATCGGTTAAGTTTGACCTCGCACAAGAGATACCTACCATTATTATTCGTGTCTACTAAAACCAGTTTTCAAAAATATTAATATTATATAATTGTTATTATATTATTATATATTACAAAGGACAACATTATTATTTGTTTAAAATATTTTTAGGTATGTGAAGAGGTGCAAAATATTAAGTGTCGATCCCAGATACCTAACCCGACCTAAATGATTTTATGAAATGATTACCCCAGTTAGACTAGTGCATAACGGCACCACACTAGACAGATCCAGTGTCCTGCGTAACATTATTGTATATCAGTGTACTCCACACGAACGAAAGTACAGTAGTGTAGTAGTGTCATTTTCTTTTTTCTATAAAATATTTTAAAAGAGGATATATTTTTTTGGTTTGTACCGAATAGGCTCCATTTTTGTGTACTAAAAACAGGTTATGTGCATAACTTGTTTTTTTATATTATTAAACAACTACTTTGTTTACTTACACTTAAGATGCAAGTTTTCATTTCATCATCGAGATACTTTCAGTGAGATATTTTGTTGTCTTTAATTCATTAAAATGGTAAGTCTTTGAGTCGTTGAGCAGACACCAGTATAACTTATGGTTAATGGTTGTAACTTATTTTATTTCAAAGTTACCATGAATATAAAAATACTTCACACGAACCGGTTATGTATTTTCAAATTAACTACATAACTTTAATTTAATTTTTATTTTGTCACAGTAAGTATGCCTAAAAGAGGAAGGTCACAGCCTCGAGTGTAATAACACATAGTGCACATAGGGTACCATTAACACGGGGAAATACCTACCTCCGGGAGTAGTCTACCACTACACAGAGCTCATGCGGGCAAACCCGCGTGGTATCAGCTAGTATGGATATATTGTTATAACTAAAAATGTTAACTCAAATTCAATTTATGTTATTTCTACAAATTGAAGATTTGAATTGTAGAAGCACTGTTGGCAATATATATGGAGAGTGACCGAGAGATAGGAGACCCTACATGTTATATAACAAGGGAGAGAATATTAGGAGAGCAGCTGGAGAGGAGAAAAATAAAAAAGAATAATTAGAAATATGACAATCCGAATACAAACATATTGAATATAAATAATTAATCTCTGCTTATTTATCTAATTTTTTAATATATTCATATCATTTCGGCGCTCCTTCAGACAAGGACCGGTTTAAATTAATTACACCCGTCGGATTTAAAACAAAAAAACGCCACCAATCCGAAATAACAATTTTTTGTCCTTTAAACCCGTCGGTGTTAATCATGTTTTTATTATTATAACTAATATTATTATTATTTTTAACTGAAGTAGGGACATAAAGGGTATAAATTATATAAATGTATGACGAACCGATATTTATATACTTAGCTCGTGTAGTTCAGGTAGTCCGTCGACCGAGCGCAGCTATCACATACACACACATGCACAAGTCTTACAAACTGTATTGGTAAATTGATTTAAATAATCGATTTTCTAATTTGCTTTCTTCTCAAATCTATGTAATCTTTGTCTCCGTGCCTCATTCCAAAGTGCGAGACCTACAATATAGTTAAAGAAATAACAGTTATAATTAAAAAGATCATAAGGTTATAAGAAAAAATATAACATATTATAAAAACAACTTATTTGGCTGGATAGTACTTAGAGTTTCTTCATCTAAGATAAATGGTGGAGAACATATATATTTATCTTCCTAGTGATTAAATAAAATTGAGATGAACTGCTTCATATTACACATTAAGTACTATATGCCAGTGTAGTTGTAGTATACCTACTCCCATTCGACTCAACTAATTAGAAACAAAAATACAAAGAAATACAAATTGTGCACTTCTATTCTATTAATAATTTATTATTTCTAAATTAAAAGCTTTGTGCACTTTCTGGAAATTGAAAACAAGAGTGATCTTAATAATTATTTATATGAATTATATAATAAACAAACAAATGTTTCGGTTATCTTATTCTCGGACAATCTTCTCGTTGTATACCTTCGTCAATCAGCGGTTCCAAGGTGCTTGGGAATATAACAAATTCAGACTAAATATAAACAATAACAAATAACAACGATTACGAGGAAAATTTGAATAGACCACTATTTCATTGATTACCACATAATACAAATGTCATCTTAAATTTGTTTGGTTTATTTTAAAGCAGGTAATTAATATTTACGACAACATTTCGTCTGTGTGCGTCCTTTAAACCTTCTAGTTCGAATACAGTCGGCACTCGGCGGCATCCGCCTAAAACACTCGCGCTCAAGATCTAAGTTGTACATTCGTGGCGCCAGGTGGCGTTGCTCTTTTTTCGGCCAAATCGAATTTTATGTTAAAGCGGTAGAGATGGTATAAAAGCTCGCACTGAGCAAACAGGTAGGTTATAATTCGTTCGGTATTCATTAAAATAACATAAGTGTGTTCCAAAAAAAAAGGATCGGAGGTAAAAATAATTTATCAACTCATTCGCTCAAAAAAAAAAATACATTATGTGATTTTAAAATATTAGACCGTACCATAGTCATCGGATACTTCCTCAGTAGCCTAATTTTTTGCTAACAAATTTACTATAATTATACTTTCTAATCACGGATATTAATTTTACCGGTAATATCATATCATATCATATCATATCATAATATCTACTTGAGATTTATTGGGTCATGGTTACTATTTGGGAATCACGTTCTCTCCTTAACATATAAATTAAAATGCAAGGCAAAGTAGCCACTTTAAAGTATGGTTTCATTCGGAGTTCTGAGATGCATCGTAACTAATACATTAAGGAGAACATGTGTCGGATAGAACTGGTATTACGAGATATTAAATATTCAAATCGGAATGACCTTGTCATAACTCGGCCTTGTGGTGTGAAGGAAATTGGATATTTAGTTATCTGTACCTAGGTCACACACACTGGTGTGAACATACTCACAACTTCAACGATGGTCGAGTTTTACGACATGGATGTCGATTTTAATAACGATTCTGAAGGGAATTATAAAATATTTGTCATATCAAATAGTTTGTTAAAGTGGCATTTATTATAAAGAGGCAAAGGTGCTCTACTGTTCGCTTTAACGAGGTAAATAAAAATTATTTTACTAATCTCAATTGTACGTAGTTCCTAATCTACTTAATCGATTACAGCGAATTATTTTGTTTAATAATAAACAAAAATCTCTTTTTGTTCTATTTGAAAATAATTAATACGGTTGTCTGCAGCAAAGTAAGTGTAAACCTGTGTGAATTATTGGTGATATACGTTATATAAAGGCAATAAGTTGTCAAAATTCATTAATTACAAGTAAATTTCTAATAATATTTTGGAATAATTTAAAATTAGTTATATAAATGTTTTGGAGAATTGAAATAGCATTATAAAGGTATATTTGTATGAATTCCTATTTTCAGTTCTATAAAATTTCTAAAAAATAGTTTAATTTAAAACAAATCGTTATTTGGAGGTTTCTTACATTAATGTTTATTTTGTGGAGAATCTTTGTTAATAAAGTAGTCGGTGCTTAATGTACCTCAGGTCTGCACAGATGGCTCTGTAATTAAACCGTTTGACAATAAGTCGCTATTCGAAACAGCTGAGTGCATCAAAGCAAAATCTTATTTTGTAGTGACTGAGCACATTATAAGATAGTAAAAATATTATAAATTGAAATAGAGACTTAATGTAGTTTCATTGATTTCAGGTAGGTTAGAAAAAAATACATTATATATTATATTAATAAAAATTGTGAATATAAAATAAAACTTTGTTTACAGAGCAAGTCTAATTTACGATTCTCAATGAGTTAAGAAGTTATTCTCTTCTATAACGACATTACATGAAAAGCTACGTTTCAAGTTTGTTATATCCGTCCGGGTCATCGGCTGTAAAACAATAAATTACAATATGCATTGGGACTGCAGATGGATGTGTGTTTGAAATGCCAAATGAGGTAAAACCAGTACACTAACGTACTTCCATATTGTCTTCAGATGCATTTAAGAAAATAAAATCTATAAAAGAAGACACCAAACACGCCATGTACGGATACCTTTATATACAGATTTGAAAAAGATGAAGGTGAAAGTGTACAAGTTGGTGAAGAGTATTTAAATGTGATTACAGAAAGTACAATGCCATTATCTAACAGTACTAATACCAGTACGATAAAATAATATAAAAAATATTGGAAGAACCTAAAAATACTAAATGTTAAAACATCTTATAAGGTAACAGTGCTTTGAGTGGTGTGTTAACAAAATCGTCAGTGAATTCAGAACGGGCACTGGAGGGAAAAATTATATTATAAATAAAGAGGTTGGTCCCAAGTTAAATATGCTTTTTCATTAAAGTTTAATGGAGAGTTTTTTCTTGAACATGCAACAAAAAAATAAATATGGTCATTGGAAGTCAACAGTTATATAGACACTGAAACTATGATTAATTTTAGTGTAACTGGTTTACCAGATTAAATAATGGATAAAATTAATAGAGAATCTATTGCTACAGTAGCAAGCCTAATGAGTTAGTAGAAAAAAATTAATAGAGCAGGTTAAAAGAAATATCTATCTTAAAACTACACCTGAAACAAAACCATGCAAACTTGTGAAAATATAAATAAGGGCATTAAATTTCACCTTGAAGAAAAGTTCTGATAGACACAAGAATACAATTGTAGACAAAGCGGTGACAAAACTAAATAATTTAATGATTGGTGTTGAATTTAATTGTGATAATAAAAAGATATATATTTACACCATTAATTAAAGTCCTATATAATATATTAAACTAATATTATATTCAAAATGAGACATTATTGAATTATATGATTCACATTCAAATGTTTATTTAATTAACTTCAAATTGATAAAATTGAGATGTACATTTCAGAGGTTTTATCTCAAATTATTACACAATACTTTAAGCTTCACACTTAACTTTCAGTCTTCTGGTCAATCCCGCTTAGAGAAAAAGGTAGGAAGAAAACAGGCTCTGTAATACCGAGATTGCTTCAGTGGACATGTTTACCTTTTGGATTGAAGATATCACCAGACACTTTTCAGACTACATTAGGTAATGTATAAAGAAAGTATAAGCTTACATAATCATATAAAAAGTATTTGGCAGTTAACTACATAGATGATATCTTAATTTTTTCAAAATGTTGTTAGTAGCTATAAATAGGGAGGATTATAGACTAAAATATACAGAATACATTTGCTTAAAATTCAATTAAATATCTCAGCCAAATGATCTGTAATAACACCAGTACGGCCGGTAAGAGATAAACTTAGTATCAATAAAGGATTTCCCAATACTAAAATATTAAAAAAATTAAGACTTATTTCTTCAGAAAACCAACTTTTATCATGAACATTATGGTATTGATTGGTGAATAATTTGATAAATTCATTAGTTACTTTGTGTTTTGAAGTAAGAATATAAGCAAATCAGCAAATCAAATATTACCCACTAGAAGGTCAAAATATTGTTTTGTAGAACGCGAGCCTCCAAAACCTTGAGGTTATTGCAAATGGTTTTGTGGAATGTAACATTAGACCACGTCTGTCCCGACCTCTCATTTTAGTTTGATATGTATCATTGCTATTTTTTTTTGTATATAAAGTGTTAATGTTTTGAATTATTTAAAGCCCAAATGACATATTTTCATTAATATATTTAAATTTTTCTGATAATATCCTTACTATATAATAATGAGCTAATTGACTCTGTATGCACGCGCATCACTTATCACCCACAAATCACACAATAATGTGTAATACATCAAAAAAAAGCTATTGAATCAGGCTACAAAATAGGGTAGGTGCCAACCTCATACGTGACTTTTGACCCTTCCTGGCCCGAAGGGCCGGGAAGTTCCCTTGTATATATATATATATGTAATCATTTAAAATATATATTTTGTAAAAGATTTCTTAATCCTTATCAGGTTAACAATTTGTAGTTATTCATCTATCCTCACTTACATCCAACTTACTTAAACAATCTGCTCCTATATTTTCTTCTCCTGAAGAGTAGTTTATTTTATTATTATTGTGTATTAGGTAATGTAATATTGCAAATCCCACAAGGTTTTGAAAACATCAAGATATCATCCATGTAGTCAAGTGCAAAATTAATAAGCTTATACTTTTAAAAATATTTAATGTTCTTTACACAATGTCAAATGTCATGTTTTAAATCCAAAAGGTAAACACGTCCTCACATTACACAGGCTCTTTCGTTTGTATCGTCCGGTCTAAATGGGATTGACCAAAAGGCTAAGTTAATGTTGAGTTAAAAATACGTAATCTAGACTTGTAACTGAAGCCAAATTACCGAGATTCTATAGCATTCATCTATAACTTCTTTGTTAAGTAAATTTGCACTAAACATCTATGCGGCCTTTTAAGTTTTAACACATTTATTTGTCAACAGGTAGGTCAAATGTCAATACGTACTTTATATACTTTGACGGTCCCAATTTGAAACTTGCCCTTTGAAAAAATTTATTTATAAATTTGTTATTTTTGATTTGTGTTAGATATTAAAATTTAAAACTCTTTTATATGTTCATTAAAATTTACACAATACGCACTTACTTAACTCGGACCAAATTGTATTGTTATAGTTATAGTCAAACCAAATGACTATTAGCACCATTCATTGTGACTAGATTGACCCTCTTTGTAACCTTCTCCTTCTCTTCTCAATTTTATCAATTTGAAGGTAATTAATTAAACATTTGCATGTGAATCATATAATTCAATAATGTCTCATTTTGAATTTAATATTAGTTTGACTTTAATTAATGGTGTAAATATATATCTTTTTATTATCACAATTAAATTCAACACCAATCATTAAATTATTTAGTTTTGTCACCGCTTTGTCTACAATTGTATTCTTGTGTCTATCAGAACTTTCCTTCAAGGTGAAATTTAATGCCCTTATTTATATTTTCACAAGTTTGAATGGTTTTGTTTCAGGCGTAGTTTTAAGATAGATATTTCTTTTAACCTGCTCTATTAATTTTTTTCTACTAACTCATTAGGCTTGCTACTGTAGCAATAGATTCTCTATTCATTTTATCCATTATTTAATCTGGTAAACCAGTTACACTAAAATTAATCATAGTTTCAGTGTCTATATAACTGTTGACTTCCAATGACCATATTTATTTTTTTGTTGCATGTTCAAGAAAAAACTCTCCATTAAACTTTAATGAAAAAGCATATTTAACTTGGGACCAACCTCTTTATTTATAATATAATTTTTCCCTCCAGTGCCCGTTCTGAATTCACTGACGATTTTGTTAACACACCACTCAAAGCACTGTTACCTTATAAGATGTTTTAACATTTAGTATTTTTAGGTTCTTCCAATATTTTTTATATTATTTTATCGTACTGGTATTAGTACTGTTAGATAATTAGACGGAATACAACTTAAGTTTGATAGTAGAATAGTTTTAGACACGAAATCAACCGACACTCCTCCAACGACAACGACACGTAGCATGTTAATTATGGTAAATGTGAATCGATCGCTGCTCTCCGACGTAGTGTAGGTTCTTGTTGCACCAGCGCTCGCCGTGGCGTCGGTGTAAACGACACCTAAGTTCATTATTACGATCGATTTAAAGACTCTAAGATCTATCTAAGGCACAGTCATTATCCTACACCAGGGATGTCAACTAGAAAAAATATATCCATATATTAATTCGTTAGAAATAATCGGAAGCTGTTATCGTTGTTTTTCTATATCGTTTGAAATATCTAATATTTTTCACAAAATATTAATATTATCCCTTTTTTTTTCCAGAGTGTCATAGTAGATACATGTTATAGTAGTAGTGTTATAATTATTATTTTATATGAATGTTGCTCCAATAGAATTCTAAAACTAAGACTGGTGCAAAGATTTATACATATGTAATACTTCAAAACACTAAAACGAAAGAAATTAAATATTATTTATAAATTGTTATCTAGTATGCATGTTTAAATTATTCAGTTTTGTTTTGTTTTGGGTTTTATTGTTAGTGAGTCGGGTGTCCCGTTAGCGTTTTAATCTACTTGGTCTTATAAATATTTCGATATACAGAATAAAAAATAAATTGAAAACATCGATTCAATACGATATATTGTAAGGCAAAAATGTCTTCCCGCCGTTTAGTTCCTAAATAGTGTTAAAGCGAAGCCAAATGCACGAACTTAACAATATTCATGAGTCCTCCCCGATGCAACAAACTTAATGGGGATGGTAGGCAAATTAGACACATGTTGCAACACTAATATTGCGGGAACTATTATTTAATCTATTAACCTTATCATTTTGGATCTAATAGATATAATAACAATGACAACTAAGAATTAAACTTATTACATTGCTCAAGTGACACTGGAACTCGTAAAAAATATAAATATTAATACGTTTCTGCAGTAAAAAAAGGGTTTATTGCTGCTTTGAAGAATTGTTTCTAAAAGATTCGAGATTTTGGCTAATAATTATTATTCAGCACATTACTTATTATATTACATTATAATTATTTCGCAGGATTTTCCTGTGGTCGGTTATTTTTTAATTATTACTCTACGTGAGCGGCCATCGCCACTTGCTGTCGGTCCCGGAGGGCGGAGTCTGCTTGAGGACTCAGTGACTTAGTCTTATGTACTCCTCGTCCATAATGGTAGAACATTCGAAATATATCTTTTAATAACATGACATAAGGAGTTCAAAACGATCTCCCTATGAAAACACACACAAAGCGATCGATGACCCACAATACTATTTATTTAAGGGCCGCTACGACGTGCCACAAAACACCTGGTGTAGTAAAAATGCTCTCATCGGTATTTTAAGATATCGGTATATTGAATTAAAAAATACAATTTTAGTACTTTGGAGTTACTGCTGGAGTATTTAGTTGTAAATCTATTTACATTTTCTGTCCGATTTATGTTCATCATAAAAGTATTTTATCCAAAATATAAAAGACATATTTATTTTAACACATGAAGTAGACGCGGTCGGTGTTAGCAACCTTACAACGCGTTAGTCACCATAAATAATAATCTTCGCTCCACAGACTTGCGGTTAAACGGTTTTAATTACAATTACAACAAAACAGAAAAAAACATGAGATTCTCTAGATTCCTTTAAAATTTTAATACAATGGTTGATTATTTTCCAGTTACACTTTTTTAATCGTTGGAATTCTCGAGCTTGTCGAGTTTATTGCCGAGTAAACAAACGGAGAATATTATTTGTCATTTTATTACAACATCTCTTAGTAAAAAGTAACATATTGTATATTTATTGTTGCTAAATATTTTGGTTTGGAACCTAACTTTAATAAAAAGTGTTACATTTAATACTAAAAAAAGTTATTATATAACGTAAAGTTCTCTAATGCATTTAATATTTTGGAACTGTCATATTAAATACAGGCAGCCTTCGTATTCAGGGAAGCGATTATGAGTATTATTCATTTTACCTTTCCTTGCCTCAAGTGCGACACACTCAAGTGATGAAAGGAGCCCAGGATGGTGCCCTTCCTAGCTCTTCTGCTGCTCGTGCAGCAGAGTTCCGCCGTGATCTACAGCGTCAATGGTGAGTTAAATAACTCTTATATCAATCAGCCCTAGGTTCCAGGTTTGTGAGGATTTTTTTCCAATTCTAAAATAATCATTTTCATATTATTATACGTATTTTAGAAGTTGCTTTATGTATTTTTATTCATTATCTGTGTGTCGAAAGCCACTTCTAATCTCCAGAATAAGAAAGGAAAAGACATCTAACAAGGCTCGGGTGTACGGCAATCCTTATATATGAATTTTGGGATGTGTGTTTATTTATAAGCCATCATGATAAGATTTATATTTAAACTATTTATATTTAAAAAGAAAATATTGCATAAAAACAAGGCACTAATGATCAGTTACTTATTACAAGATTTTTAAGTGCTTATCTGGTTCTTATTGGGTACTAGGGTTTTAAATAAGGTCCGTAATTTAAAAAGCTAAGTTAATCTTTTTTATTGTTTGAAATAAAATAAAATTATAGTTTTGTGCAATTTTTTTTTTACCTTTAGTAAAGGGAATCACAAAACGTTAGTAATCAATTTTTTTTTTCAGTCTTAATCTTTAGACCCCATTGGGTATTAAACTTTTAGAATTGTAGTGTGGACTTTATTAGGTGTTTAAGAATAACAATTTTGTTAACCGCCGCAGCTTAACATAACATAAATAAATATAAACGAATATCCACAATGTTTATTTACTTATTTTTATATATATTATGCGACTGTACAAATGTACAATGTACAATGTCATTTCTTGTCAAAAGTATTTTTAAAACTTAGTACTCCTAACATTGTCCGGGCCTTATTTGGACATAAGCGTATGGACCTTGTTAGGCAATTAGATAGGTCCTGAGGAAAACTAACAAAATATAAATAGATCAAGATAAAAAAGCAGTTATTTTGGTTACTTACTTATCCTGTTATAGGATTTTCTATTTTTTTTAAACAATACTATATCTAAATTATTAAATAATAAACAGGCTTTATTACTAAAAACACGCAAAATTGAATCAGTGTATGGTATTCTATAAATTGGCACTCCTCCACCGAAATAGCCATTACAAAAACAATGTATTAATTTTGTGTACATCACATTTTAATTGAATTTTTTTATATGTTTTGTGTACATAAACTTAATTTTCATAAATATATAGATTGTACACAGTAATAAATTTGAACTCCCTGAAATTATTTTTTAATGATTCTCAAGGCCTCTTCTTGTAAGACTGCTTAAACAGCTCTCGGTTTCATCATACCAAAAAACATAGAAGTACACATTCATCTTTATTTTAACCAAAAATGGAAAACTTCACTCCCCATAAGGGGTAGTAAGAAAGTGTTAATGGGTTATGGAGGTCTTGAATTAATTTTTAGTTATCATTTTCGGTTTCAGCATCCCAAAAAACGTAGAAATACACATCCATCTTGATTTTATACAAAAATTTAAATTTTCACCCCTTAAGAGGTAGTGAAGGGGTGCTAGCGGGAAAACGGGCAATTAAAATTATAGTTTTTATTGTCATATTCGGTTTCAGCGATCCCAAAAACCTAAGATTAATAGGGTATCCCTTCTGGTTCATGATTTGTTTTTGTGTGCCTGTGTTAATTTTTAAGTTATTTTTATTTTATTTTTGCTATTTTGTGTTTTCCTACTAATACATAATGACTTTGCAAAATTTTACATAATTTCTAATGTTTTGAAAAATAATTTTACATCATTTATAAACACTTCACTAGTATAAAAATTCTTTTTCTCAATCAGTTGATACAATTTTTCTCCATTTCACCACAATGTTCAGAACCTAGTGTATTAATTAATCATTGCAAGCTTGGAACAACATTAGTAAATATATTATCAGTACAATAGTACTGGTCAGTTAGATGGTTCCACCTCGCATATTTCGGTTCTGAATTATCAAGATTTCCATCTTAAATAATATTCAATATACAATTTATAATATTTATATCTTTTACCATTATTTAGAAACAGAATACCGAAGAATGCCAGCGTTGTTTGAAATGGACGACTACAGAGAATGTATGCTGGAATCTGGGACTTACTGCTTAGCCGTCTACGACCTCCACTCCAGAAGACACTCCGACCTCATGCGGTTTATAGTCGTAAGTAAACGGCTCGGTAGGAGCTTTTAAAAGTATTGAGTTACTTTCTGCTGATTATTTTTATTTGATTAGATTGTGATCGATTGTTTGTTTTATAAATGCGTGCTTTGAAATTTTCACACAATAATTACTTTCGAAAGAAAAACGTTAATTTTATTTATATAAAGAGAGAATCTTATGAATGTCTACTAACTTATTGTATATATACGAAGATACATATGTTATGTGCAAAGTGATAATACAACCAGTCAATAATATTCTTGAAGATAGCCTTTCTCTTCCTCAGGAATATTCAGAGCATACGATTAAACATTTTAACCATACACAAATTCACCGAGGCACGTGCGCGACCACCACGTGTAGAAAATATTTAAATAGAACATTGAATAGGATTGAGGAACAAAGTCTGATCCTTGAGGAATGCACCAATGATACAATATGGAGCCGCTACGGAATAGAAGCCAGTTTGTCCAAGTTACAGTACTGTAAGAAGTACGATGATAGAGTAGTCCTGGACACAAGCGACTACGCGGTGGCGGCTGTGTATGGGCTGATTATTTTACTTAACACTATTGGAAGTTGTTACGATATCATTATATGCGGAGATGACAATAAAAAAGGTATATATATATAGTCAATTATATTTTTTATCACTACTACTCATTTATCCTGAAAAATGTGTGAACCTTAAAAATCTTAAGTTACTGTACTTTTTAATATCAGGGTGACAGTGGCTACTTGTGATGCCTTTTTACCTTTGTCTCGTGTAGGAAACCAATATTTGCTAGCCTTTTCTATGAAGCGTAACTGGAGCCGGCTGACATCTGCAGGAGGAAGCGGATCAGATCCGAGGATCGAGAGACTAAAGTTGTTTAATGGACTGAGGTGAGAAGTCGGGACAAACAGTACTTGTTAATTTCAAGAAAAATAGATACATAATTATAAAGCATGTTCCCAATCCGCAGATGGTGTGATGTAATGATTAGCTTAAAACACCACACCGTAAGTTGGGTGGTGGCCTGTGGACATATACATATATAGATTCAAATGCGTTGCCATTATTAGGAAAAGGAACCTTCCATTTCTATTTCTATTTCATTAAGGAAGGTGGGGAAGGGAGGAAAGAAGTGGGTTTTTGGGTTTCCTTCGTTCTCATTAAATGCAATAAATGTAGTCATTGTAGTTAGAAATTTAGTTATAGTGGTTCTATGGCGGTTAAGCCAATGTATAAGAATATAACTTAAATTACTAGAGTTATGCTCTCCCTCTACCGTCTTACACCAGTCACTTTCACATTTGAGACACCCGGTGCGTGTGGTTACGTATAATGGTTTGTTTGTTCTCGTATGAACGTGATAAGCATATAAACACACTTTATATATTAATGCATGCGCCACTCAATGCTCTTCTAGGCAAAGTCATAAATGACGATATTTCGACAATTTATATTTAACTGCATAGGATAACATTATAGACTGAGTTTATCATTACTACTAATATTTTTGTATTCCAGAGCGATGACTATGGTATGCGTCATATTTTCACACGCTGCGCTTGTCATGACATTCACTTATATATCAAATCCACTTTTTATTGAAAAGGTAAGTTGGATATATACATAGGAATATAAATGGTATATAAGGAACTACATAAGTGTGACAGGGGAGCCCGACTTCCTTCCCAATAATATAACATACAGCAAAACATGAGCCATATTTTATAAGTACCTAACCATAAATTTACAAAAACAAATTCGTTCTAAAGTTCTGAATCAACAATAAAATACATGTTGCAACACGATTATGGTTGATTATAGACGTCATTTAATCATTATAAATTAACAACCAACCATAAAAAACTTACAATGTCTTTCGCATGACATTGTATCTTATACATGACTACTTGTCTGTATATATTTACTATTAATATAGTAATTTCAACTTTTTCAATGGGTGAAAGTGTTTTGAATCATTTCAATCTATCCACACTGCGACCCAAGATATTACCAACTTACTAAGACACATTTTAGAAAAAAAATACTCGGAAGTTATCTAAAGATTTTAAGCAACACAGTTCTTATAAAAACTTACGGGAAATGACTTCTAAAATGAGATCACTCCTGACCGGCATCTTGAGTTTGTTATAACAAGGTTATTTAAAGAGTTATTGTGTATGCTAATTATTATATGTACTTTCAGTCTTATGACGATCTCTTGAAGCAAATCTTGTTCAACGGTTCCTTGGTGACGCATACTTTCTTCGTGATGTCGGCCTTCCTGTTGGGCTACAACTTGCAGATCCACTCGGAGAAGCAACAGATCACGTGGTGGCACATCCCGAAAGGAATTATTTTGAGATGGATCAGGTAATGTGGTTTCTTTATATCGAACGTAAGATCAGCATCGAATATCTAACGTAAGCGCGGCAAAGTACTTGATAATTAACATTTTAAATACGAAAGTAGCTTTATACATACGAGATATTTTACATATATTACTTCTTTCTATTATATATACAAATTGGCCTACATATGTTCCTACTCTTTAGACTGACACCACCTTACGCGCTGATAATAGCCACCATAGCCACTTGGATGCGACACATCGGAGACGGTCCTCTGTGGCAGATGGTGGTCGGGAGTGAGTCCGACGTCTGCAGACAGTACTGGTGGACCAATATATTATACTTCAACAACTACGTGTATAGGGACGCTTTCTGTTTCCCGCAAGGATGGTAAGATACATTAAGGATATGTTAAACAGTTCTTCTTGGTCGATATTCGTATAAAGAAAAGTCGTGCAGGAATATTGAAATAATAGTTAGTCGAAATTGACTGGACTATTTGCAATAAGGTATATTTAAATTCAGGTATCTTGCAGCGGACACCCAACTCTTCTGCTTCGGGCTTGTACTGTTTGTTGTGATTCAGAGCCCAAGGGGGCGGAAGGTTGCGCTGGTGACGCTGTTCCTGGTGTCGCTGGTCGTCACCGCGTCTCACACCTACTTCCAGGATCTAAATGCAATCGTCATACATTCTCCTGAGTAAGTGGTTCATCAAAATTTATAGAAATTATAAACAAGCTTGAAATATTTTCTTAACCGTTAGACGTAAGGAATCCGTTAGACGTAATCGTACTAAGATAGGATATTTTCAGAACATACCGTAGTTTATACGTTAAGGACGATACGTTCAACTTGGTGTATATCCCTGGACACACCAACCTCTCCACGTACATCCTGGGCCTCGCCGGAGGACTGCTCGCCTACCACTGGCAAGTGAAAGAGATAGATCTGTCCAAACGAAAGGTTGGTCTTATAATATGTTATTATTGTATTTTATATTTGTTTTATATTTATTCTGTTTTAAAATGTTCATATTCAACATATTTTATGACGTTTATTTTATTAACAGGACAGTGAAACATATTTTGTTTATTACATATCAAGGAATAATTACCATTTCCAGAATATAGTTTTGTATCGATGGGCTTTCTGGACGATCTTTCCTATGGGAGTCGCAATAATTCTAACTGGAGGTATATTCTACAAAGACGGACTAACGCCTTCCACATACCTGAGGGTTTTCTACGCAACACTGTATAAGCCAATCTTTCAAATCTTAGTTGTGGGTTTTATAATTGGATGTATTTTCAAAGTTGACAGTAAGTATAAACAAATCTAGCATACATAGATACAACGTATCTCCGTGTAAAATAAATGTATACACTCATTTATTTTCACTATTATCGAATGAGCAATTTTCTCCAGACGTGTATCGCGGTATAGTGGAATGGCGCGGCTTCACGTGGGCGGGCCGGGTGTCCTACAGCGCCTTCCTGCTGCACACGATCTTCCAAAGATCCTATGCTGGCTATCAAGTCAATGAGATGTTCGTAAACGAGTACGGCGTGGTAAGTTCTATTCGTGAAAGAGTATTGAAAATGTTATTATGTTAGCTGCATAAGTATATGGTAAGTAATATAATAATATCACAACGGTTTCCTCAGGTCGTGTTGCTCGCTGCGTCGGTGTTCTGCTCCTTTCTTGTCGGGGCTCTTCTCTGGCTCGCTGTGGAGGCGCCGGTGTCTGGAATTACACGTGCCTTGCTCTCTCCTAGAAAAAAACTTCAATAAATACTTACGGGTCTTATATTTTATTTCCTTGACCTTTGAATATAGAAGCTATAAAAACACTTTTTTGAGTACAGTTTTAATCAACTTCCTTCATAATAATAATAATAACCGGGTCAATATTAGCAAAAAAAAGGAGGCGTTATTACAACCTAAAGTTAAACATATGTGTCAGACATCATTTTATCCATAGACGATAATATTGAATCTAAAACAGCCATTCGAACAACAATGATAATTAAAATTCAAAATATCTTTATTTATGTAGGCATTTACACACACTTTTGAATCGTCAATTATTACAATAAAAATTGTCAGTTTGGTCAGTTCGTGAGTATGCTACCTCCGGCTCTGAATGCTGCTCTGCTGAGAACAGCCGGCCAGAAACTCAACAGTTGATCTTTTTAAAAGAAATTTAACAATCTTAGATGATATACCAGCTGATCAAATTTGACCCGGACTGGTTGAAAAAAACAATATTTTTACCCATTTTAATACAAATCTTTATTATAGCCTTCAAAATATGCTCCTTTTGAGCCAATACAAGCATGCCAACGGTTAATCCTATTTTCCATACACTTTTTATAGGCCTCGGCTGGGATGGCCTTTAGTTCCTTCAGCGAATTTCTCTTTATGGCCTCAATCGATTCATGGCGCGTTCCCCGGAGTAGTTATTTAAGTTTCGGAAACAGGAAAAAATCGCAGGGAGCCAAATCTAGTGAGTATGGTGGCTGAGCGATGACATTTGTTTGGTATTTGGCCAAAAATCAGGCTGGAATGTGAAGGCGCATTATCGTGGTGAAAAATCCATGAATTGTCTGCCCACAAATTTCGTCGTTTACGACGAATTGCTTCACATAGATGCCTCAAAACGGCCAAGTAGTATTCCTTATTAATTTATTATTCGTTTGACCCTCTGGAATAAATTCATGGTGAACCACACCATAGTAATCGAAGAAAACGATCAGCATCACCTTAATTTTCGACCGACTTTGATTGACGTGGTTTTTTCGGTTTCGGCTCATTTTTGACACGCCATTTGCTAGATTGTTGGGCAGTTTCGACGTCATATTCATAAACCTACGTCTTGTCACCAGTAATAATGCGTTTGATGAATGTAGGATCTTCAGCTACATTGCTAAGCATCTCTTTTGCAACATCTACTCAACGTTGTTTTTGCAAAAATATCAGGTCCTTCGGTACGAATCTGGCGGCGACGCGCTTCATACCCAAAACATTAACCATAATGTGTTGAGTCCATCCATAAGAGATGTTAAGAGCCTCTGCTATCACTCTAATGTCCATACGACGATTTTCGAGCACAATTCTCTTTACTTCTTCGGTGTTATCGTCGTTAACAGAGGTAGATGGACGACTCGTATGAGGCAAGTTTTCAACGACCTCGTGACCCTCACTAAATGCTTTATACCACTCAAATACTTGCGTTATCGATAGAGTAGACTCCCCAAAATACTTTTGCAACATTTTCAATGAGTCTGTAGCTGTAATTCCATTGGAAAAGCAAAATTTCAAGCAAACTCGTTGTTAAATTTTTTTTCCAGAGTAAAAATCGCCAGACAAACTTTTCACGTCGTAAATTAATGGCTGCCAAATCCAGACTAATGAATGTATCCCGCTCAAACTTCACATTAATGTCAAACGACATTGTACCAACCTAGGAAAAAAAAATCACTGATTCGGTTTACTAGCGCAGTTTAAATTAACCAGTCCGGGTCAAATTTGATCAGATGGTACACATTATAATATCAACCCTGCAACTGAGTCAACAACTTAATATCCACCCATTTCGATCGCCTAAAACCTCTTAATTGTTATAATAAGATTTATTTAAAAATACACTTTTGATTTTAGATTTAAAAGTAAGAAAAGGAAGATCTAAGATATCTTGTAGAACTTTATTATGTATGCGTACACTCAAGTCCACGAAGGATTTGTTAACTTTTTGAAGACGAATTTTAGGGGTTACGAGTTTGTTTTTATTTCTTGTATTTATCGTATAGGTATCTGACACTGTTTTTATATAAGTATTTTGGCCTATAAACATTATGTTATTAAATATGTATTATTGTAAACATTTCTCAGAGAATCTCTAGCTTTTAAGTCATAAATAGCCCAAACAGTCTTCGAACCCATCAAGGACACGTGACATAGTACTGTTTACTTCGTTGTAATTAGTCCTATCACGCTCAACTTTAATAATAAGCAAGGTATCGTCACCAAAAAGTGTAATGTCACAGAGATCTTTTACGAAAAAGAGCAAGTCATTAATATAAAGTAAAAACAAAAAACGGCCAACAATAGATCCTAGAGGAACACCTATCTTTTTGTGAGAAGCAGCACATACACCATAGTGGTTAAGTTTACATAGCAATGCTTGATGATCCACGCAATATAAGACCTTAGATAAATCGCAAAACATCCCGACCGCATTCTGCGACCCCTCCCATGCGTCGTAAATGTTCTTAAGAAGCGTGGCACCTGAATAAACAAATTCAGCCACCTGGCTTAGAACGTTTTTTTCGAAGAGCTTACTTAATATGGGCATAACGAATAAAGGCCTATAATGTCTAGATTCAACTCTATCGTCACTTTTAAACTTTAGTGTTTTTCATAAAATCAAGGAATATACTAGTTTCAATAAATTTAGGATTGAAAATTAAGGATAATTGTGGGGCAATGGGTTATTGTTGCAAAAGTCATATACATACTTCGGGAACAGTATAAATATCATATATATATATATATATATATATATATATATATATATAATATAACTATATGTGTATATATATATATATATATATAAACGGGAAAAAAACAAAAATCTATGCATAATATAAAGGTCAAATAGAAAAAAAACTCGGAAAAACACATTTGTTGCATGAATTTATTCTAATTAATTTTTATAAACTTGAACACTTTTTATAAACATTTTATGACATTTTCCGTCTTCGTTAAATTCTAGGCAACTTTTATAATTCATTGGGCTAGATACTGCGAGTATAATTATCATAACGAAATTGATCAAAGTGGTTCTCATAACGTGCAAGTAATAGGAACAATAATAACACAGGCACACAAAAAAAAAAAAACGTCATGAACCAGAGGGGAGACCCCATTATTCCTAGGTTTTTGGGATCGCTGAAACCGAATATGACAATAAAAACTAATTTTAAATGCCAGTTTTCCCGCTAGCACCCCCTTACTACCTCTTAAGGGGTGAAAATTGAAATTTTTGTAAAAAATCAAGATAGATGTGTCTTTCTACGTTTTTTGGGATGCTGAAACCGAAAATGATAACTAAAAATAAATTCATGACCACTATCACCCCCTACCATCCCTTACAGGGGGTGAAAATTTCATTTTTTTCTATAAAATCAAGACAGATGTGTATTTCTACGTTTCTTGGGATGCTGAAACCGAAAATGATAACTAAAAATAAATTTATGACCACTATCACCCCCTAATACCCCTTACAGGGGGTGAAAAATTCAATTTTTCTATAAAATCAAGATAGATGTATATTTCTACGTTTTTTGGGATGCTGGAACCGAAAATGATAACTAAAAATAAATTCATGACCTCTATCACCCCCTTACTACCCCTTAAAGGGGGTGAAAATTTCAATTTTTCTATAAAATCAAGATAGATGTGTATTTCTACGTTTTTTAGGATGCTGGAACCGAAAATATGTGAATTTCTATGTTTTTCAAGATGCTGAGAGAAAAAATGATTATAGAGTATATGGTAACCTTATTGTATGCATATATTTGTTATTATGATACTAAGACTGAATCATGATTTTTGTCCTATTCTTAACAAGTTTTTTCATTTTTTGTTTTTTTTTTTGCTTTCTATTTAATTCTGTTTATACTGTTATCCATCCGGCAGTCTTGTAAAACGCTTAAAAGATGCTGAACCTAATTCTATGCCTCCGAAATAGAAAGATTACTATTTTTCGGCCAATTTAGGAGACTATAGTGAGGAGCAAGGTGAAAGGTTCCATCAGACAGGATCTTACGACAATGGAACATCGCTATCAGGGTAAATGGGATGTCAATATGTTAGCAGACTACTGTTGGAATTTAAAAAGAGATTTGCCAGAACAGAAAAGAACCAATAAAAGGCAACCACTTAGAAGAACTTTCGACAACAAGAGAGTTCGTTATCGTAGAAAAAGGTACACGCTGAATAGTGAGAGGCAAGGGGACTCACTTTAATTCAGCACCCCGGATAGTGAGAGGCAAGGGGACTCACTTTAATCCAGCACTCCAAAAGGGAACAGAAATCTACTACGTCCACGCCGTTGTTCCTGGGTTACGCTAAGAATAGAATTAAATCATGAATATATATCAGATACTTCTGATCGATAAAGCATTTGAATTTCTAATATAAGAGCTAAGAGTAACTTCAAACTAGTTTGATAAACATGTCATTTACTGTAAATCGTCAAAATTTCTTCATACATCTTGATTTTATACAAAATTGAAACTACCCCTACCCCCTCCCCCCCGTTAGGGGTAGTTAGGGGGTGGTATTGAGTAAAAGAGGTATCAAATTCACTTTTGGTTGTCATTTTCGGTTTCATTATACCAAAAAACGTAGAAATACACATCTGTCTTGATTTTATAGAAAAAAATGAAATTTTCACCCCCTGTAAGGGATGGTAGGGGGTGATAGTGGTCATGAATTTATTTTTAGTTGTCATTTTCGGTTTCAGCATCCCAAAAAACGTAGAAAGACACATCTATCTTGATTTTTTACAAAAATTTCAATTTTCACCCCTTAAGAGGTAGTAAGGGGGTGCTAGCGGGAAAACTGGCATTTAAAATTAGTTTTTATTGTCATATTCGGTTTCAGTGATCCCAAAAACCTAGGAATAATGGGGTCTCCCCTCTGGTTCATGACGTTTTTTTTTTTTTGTGTGCCTGTGTAATTATTGGTAATAAGTACCTATTTTTTTTTATGTTAGAGGAGGGCAAACGAGCTTGCGGGTCACCGTTGGTAAGTGATCACCCCCGCCCAAGAAGTCTTGCAACATCTGAGGATTCACAAGAGCGTTGCCGGCCTTGGAAATAGGAGTATATGACTTTTTTGAAGGTACCCATATCGTATCGATCTGGAAATACCGCCAAAGGAAGTTCGTTCCACATTCGCGTGGAACATGGGAAAAAAGTCCTTGAAAATCGCACAGTGGAAGATCGCCACGCATCAAGGTGGTATAGATGGTAAAGGAGGCGATGGCGAGATGTGCAGTGGTAAAATTCAGTAGTAGACATCAGATCGAATAGTTCTTCGGAACACTCCCCGTTGTAAATGCGGTAGAAGACGCACAAAAAAGCTACGTCTCTACGCAATGCCAAAGAGTCCAGCCGTTCGCAGAGCACTGGATCACCGACAATCCGAACGGCTCTCCGTTGTACGCGGTCAAATGGTAGAAGCTGATATTGGGGTGATCCGGACCAGAGATGAGAACAGTACTCCAAGTGTGGCCGGACCTGCGCCTTATAGAGCGCAAGTCTTTGGCCAGGTTTGAAATACTGCCTCGCTCTGTTGATCACCTCCAATTTCATCGAGGCTAACTGCCTTGCTGGCTGCCTGGCCTTGCTCTCCAGATGACCACGAAACTGACAATCACTCGAAATGTCGAGACCCGGTATTCTGATACTTCGCGAGGCAATAAGATGAGTGCTCTCGAAGAGCGGTGATATGACAAATGGGGTTTTCTTAGTAAACGCATAAACCTGTGTCTTTAGGGAATTGAACTGAACGTGATTCAGTTCACCCCACTCAGAGACCATCCCCAGGAAGGTCTCTATTGAAGACACAAGTTTCTTTCGGCACTCGTCGACGTTTTACCGAGAGAGACCTGCACGACCGGAATATACCGCATCCCCAGTGCTGTCATTCGCATAACAATGTATGTTGGGAATATCAAACATATCATTGATGTGCAGGAGGAATAGCCTTGGGTTACACCAGCGTTCAAGGGCTTGGGGTCTGAACAAAAACCGTCGAGAACGACCTGTATGTTCCGCCCAGTGAGAAAACTGGTGATCCACTTGCATAAACTCTCGGAAAGAAAGGATAGCTTAGGAAGCTTAGGAGCCATATGAAGGTAGCTTCGAAACAATTGTTTAGTCATAGAGCTCTGACACCGCGGGATGATAGGGAGTGTCTTCCCTTGATCGTCTAAAGTCGAGTTGGAGATTGGAGGAGTGCCCAAGAAATCGGCTTTCTCTTTTGCCGTGTGGGCCAGAGAGTTATTTCCCACGTGCAACAGCGGTAGGGACGGCTGGCTAAAGTTGCCCACAGTGGCCTTTGAAAGCGCCCAGAATTGGCGCGTGCCAGGTGGGTACTTTGTCAGCAGATCCCCAATTTTGACAAAATGCTTGGACTTTGCTCTAGCGATTTGCCGTTTGAAGAATATGGAGGCACGGTTGTATTTCCTCTTCAGAACTCTAGACTTCGGCTCCTTAGTGACTAACCCATTTGACCCAAGCTTGATAAGCCTGCCGTATGCCAGCTGCTGCAGCCCTGACAGTCGCATCAAACCAAGGACGCGATCTGCCACCAAGTGGTACCACAGAGCTTGGTAGAAATAGTTCCATGCCCTATAGTATCACATCAGCTACAGCCGCAGCGCATTCACTAGGATCATTGGAAGGGATACAAATCGGCCCCAATGGGTAGCATGCAAAAAAGGGCCGCATTTCATCCCAATCCGCTGACTTGCAGTGCCAAAAGCGTCGAGTCGCAAGTCTTGTGCGAGTCGGACATTGAATGGGCACTACACTCCTTACCAGACAATGATCAGAGGGCCCTAAGGGAGCCTTGATAGTGACCTGGTACTTTTCTGGATGTGTAGTCAGCAGAAGTGTGCGTCTTTATCAGTTGGGACAGACCATTTGCCAGAGCAAAGTTAAAAACAGATCTCCCCGCGTAGTCAGTTGCACGTGACCCTAACGAGGACTACGACTTCGGAGGAGGGAGTCTGTGAAAGCAGGTCGTCAATCTTCGCTTGAACGTGGCCCATCAGTTCATCACAGCCGGTATACTTTTTCGAGGTATCGCTTTCATGTTGGCAGGGGGGGTAGGGGGTTGGGCTTCCGGATTCTCTCACTCACTGACGGGACATAACCAAATAATTTTGGATACTACACGTAGGTCTTCTGTGAGAGGGAGTGGGCTGACTCGACCGGGGAAGGCGGTCGAGCCAGCCCAATACGAGCTGCAGTAAGATAACTAAAGAGAAAAGGTAAGAACTGCAGCTAGGCTCTAACACATAAGAATAATCTAGTAATAACCAGTAATTTATTTCTGAAATCAGACCTCTTTCTCCACATCCACACTTCATCTTGTATCCAAAAATAACTCTTAGGAACAGCCATTACTTACTCAATTAGTATTATTAGTTAAAGTTATTACTTACCTAAATTGAAATTTTTTATCTCTCTGTCTGTCTTCTTTTTTCTCTCTTTCTCTATCTTAGTGAACGAAACTAGATATATGATTTAAAATATAACATTTAAAATAAAACGAAACTAGATATATGATATGAAACTAAGGTTGACACATGAGTATATCAGACTCACTAGGCACCAAGGCGACACCAGGAATATGGCATACTCACAAGGTTATGAAAAATTGTCGCTGACCTGGAAACAGATAGTCTGCACGAAACGGGCCCAACGGTGGTTGGTAGTACACTGCCCTGCCCAAATTTACGTGGGCGCCAAACCACCTTCAGAGTAAAGAGAGTAGCCACCTCATCAACTTGAAATTCCCGTATGCGTGTCCCATACTCATGTGTCGCGTTATGGGTTAAAGTTGTAAATGTTATAACAATTTCTTCTGATAAAACAGGCTTAAAAGAAAAACATTTACTATTGACTCTAGCGTTATTAGTCAATTCAGCGATTGATGATGATCAGATGATGAACAATTTAAATTACGCGTGATTGTTATGGGAATTTCAGTAGAAAAGGTCCCACATTTGTTTTTTATTTATTTCAACATGTATTATATTTTTTTACTTTAGAGGTCCTTTGGCAGCCCTAGATTTTCCAGTAATACTAGAAAAACCGTCCCAAGTTGCCTTTATTTTATTTCCTGAATTTAAAATTATATTATTAATATAAATATACCTACCTTGTACGGAAATATGGGCAGCGATCCATGTAAAATTGTATCAAATAGATTATATCATTGAGCGAAACGAGCGGAGCGCTCTTCTGCAGACTTTTTCACATTCTTTGTCACGAATAGGCTCGAAAACTATTTGACGGAACATTATGAAGTTTTGCACTCAAAAAGACACATTAGGTGATGGTTTTAAACAAAATTTTTGAAAAATGTAATGTGGTTGAGGAATAATCGTCAAAAAACTGATGTCTGATGGGATATATATAGCTTTGGTTAAAATAAGTTAGGTCTAATTTGATGGCTTGATGGTGATCGTGACGCGACTGTCAGTAATCTGAAATCGCCAACATTACCGACATTGTCCACAACGATTGCTCTTTTTAAAAGAAATATAACAATCTTAGACGATGTATATTATAATATAAGTCCTGCAAATGAGTCAACTTAAGTTTCACATACTTCGATCCACTAAAAACTCTTGAACGTTATAATAAAATTTATTGAATAAAAAACTTTTGCTTTTAGATTTAATACTAAGAAAAGGAAGGTCTAAGATATCTTGTGGAACTTTAATATATATGCGTATACTTAAGCCCAGGATTTATTACCTTTTTGAAGACGAAATTTTGGCTTGTTTTTATTTCTCGTATTTATTGCGTGCCTGTCACTGATTTTATATAACCATTAAAATTTTGGCGTTTAAAATGTTATTAAATATATATTGCGAAGCGATTGTAAGAATACCTATTTCTTCAAAAACAACTCTCAGGGAATCTCTAGCTTATAAGTAATAGCCCGCACAGCTCTTTTTTGTAAAATAAATATAGAATAAATTTTGGCAGCACTGTCCCATAATAAAAACCGTAAGATAGAATACTATAAAAATAACTAAAATAAACAAGTCGAGACGTATTAACAATCCTTTAATTGTCTAACTTTTCTAAATGCAAAGACGGCGGAGCTGAGTTAGGCTGTGAGTGTTGAGAGATGGGGTTCCACTGGAGCTTTTATAACATTAGCTGGTATAACATTACCTAACAAAAATTTGTTGAGTCGTTCAGTTCCAACACTTCTTTGTTAAAAAGCAAGTTAAAATTTTTACTTTTTACATTGTAAGCTCTATGCCTTTAGTTTTCTTAGCATTTACATAACATTAACTATTAATTTCGAACCAATGAAGGACACGTGACAGAGTACTGTTTACTTCCTCGTAACTAGACCTATCACGCTCAACTTTAAAAATAAGCGAAGTGTCAGCAGCAAACAGTACAAAGTCACACAGACCTGCAAAAAAAGGGCAATTATTTTTTAAAGTATGTATTCTCTTTTGTGTAATCAGTCGGCCAGTAAATTTTGGAGCGTTTCAATTTCATAATTAATTAAAAAGTAACTATTTTGAACACAATAATCTGAATTTAAATTTGATATTATCATAAATGTTACAGTCACAGAACACAGTCTCAAAACAAGTCGCGGAAACACTACTAGTGTGAGTGGGTTCCGAAAGATGTTCAACAAGTTATAAGATTTAAACAAATTTAACAAACGTAAACTAGACGAAGTCACTTGTAATATATCTTCATTGAAACCACCTATTAAAATATCCTCCATTTTATTTTCAAACTCATAAAAGTCACCAGAGATTAATATTATTTTAAGGAAATCAGTGGAGTTGAATTAGTTTTATTTTATATTACGATAGTTTTTAGTTCTTATAAATAGTATTTTGTGTTCCTGCCGTTTCGGTAATTTTTTCTATCTTTACCACGAAGGATCTCAATGACGACGACAGACAATCCTTGAGGCCAAGGACTCTGCTCCAGAAGAAGATGGAATACCGTATTTTAATTTTGCTAATTGAAATGACGAAACTTTGTGTTATTACTTGAATATTGTAAATTCTGACATGCTGACAATCAATGTTCCTACAGCTTGGAAGAGTAAGAAAGCAATACTAGGACTCTCGCAAGGTTCGTTATTAAGTCCTTTACTAAATTGCACATACACTAGTGATCTGGGATTGTCACTTTATGGTTATTGTAGTATTTTACAATATCCTGATGATTTATTATTAATTAATTAATATAAATAATTCAATTAATGTAACATATTCTGCCTTAGGTAACTCTTTAACTCGGTTAAATCTATGGCTGAATATACATGCTCTAAATTTAAGTAACTAAAAGTAATATACCACGGTTTTCAAAAAAAGTACACCTAACACTATATAACAAATATTACTCAAAATATCAAATCAATTCCTGTAAAATAACAAGTAAAATATCTCGGAATTATTTTAGATTTAAAACTTAGTGGCTTTCCTCATTCCCTTAACAGCGTGTTGTGAGACTTTTAAGAGGGGTGTGGAGGAAAGTACATCGAAACAGTTTAAAATTAATCCATAATTAGAAGTATGGTAGATAACTGAAGTTTTCTTTTAGAATCGTGTAATGTAAGCAGTATGAAAAAATTAGTTGGCATACAAGCATTGAGAATTATTACTGGTACAAATATTTAACAAAATCATTTACTTTCCTAATCAATCAATCATTCAGAGAAGGTATTTTTTAGATTTATTGAAAATATATTTTGATTATACGACCACTTTTTAAAAACGGGAATAAAGAAAAAACGTGACGCAGCACGTATAACAATACAGATAGCTGCCGGCATTGGTTTGAAAAATTTAAAATATTAACATTGCCTTCCGTCTGTCTTAGAAATTTTAATTAATAACAAGAAAACTACGCCATTTGTTTAACTTATATGAAGCTACATATAACAGTCGTAGAAAACAACACTTAGATTACCCTCCCTACGAAATGATGGCTGTAGAAAAAAATAACTTATCGTATGGCTAAAGACGTATAAAAAGTTACCAAATTAAATTAAAAAAATCAAAAAGGACGCAAATTTTATAATACGACATCAAAAGTGTGTTATCGTTATGACGAATATAAGGATAATTTGAATATTATTGACATACAAATAAGTTTAAATTTATTGTTTTGTTATAGGATAACGTACGTGAATGCATTCTCAGCGCTCCACTTCAAACATTGATTTTGATTCAACAAAAAATGTCAGTTGCATTTTGTAGACACACGAGTATTTTATCCTTTTCGTGACTCTTTGCTCTTTATAACCTTTTGACACGACACGACATCGATGTCGATTTTTCACATCATTGAAACGCCGTAATAAAGCTGTAACAATTCAGCTCTCTTGGAATTTTTCCGCCGAGAAAACCAAAAACGCCTCGACTACGCGTAGTTTAATAAGTACTAGTTTAGTTTACAAAAATGGCAGCTTTCAAATGGCGGTCATGTACAAAATAGAACAACGGGCGGACTTAATGCTGCAAAGCATTGTCTACCACCTCTCACCTCACCTCGAAAAACAACTTAATAAAATACAATAAGGCGGTATCAATAATTATACACATTATTGATAAATGTGTGAATGTCTGTATCATTATGTCACTGATATGGACACACACATTCCAACATATAGATACTTAAATATAAGTTTCCAAATATATATATATATTGTAGAATTATATACAATGATATTAACAACATATAATTAGTATATATTTATACAATTTATACAAATTAAACTTATAACAATGAAATATATTTTTAAAGTCGGAGGGAGGAGATTTTTTTACTTTTATTAAATAATACTAAGATCCGCCGCCGTGAACTCCGAGAGTTGAGCTGAGCCAAAATTACAATAAATAAATAAATAATAATAATAGTAAATCGATTCAGTACTTTTTATGTAATGTTGCTTATAAGCGTATTTCTAGGTTGACGATCGGCAAGCGCGCGGAGGTTCTGATAACGTTAAGTCTACGGTAGAAACAGATTTTTGGACATAATTTCTGAACGGAATATTTTAATTCTGTTCTCTTCTGAGATATTTTAATTCTGTTTTTTTAAACCAGCACATTCCCAAGGTCTACAGCTCTGCCAATTTTTATTCAAATCTGTTCAGTAGTTTTTATGTGACGTTGCTTAAAAAGAAGTTTTCCAAACTGTTTAGAGCTTCGCGAACGCTCAGCTCATTAATTTTATTAAAATAAATAATCTATTGACCACTAAATTGGTCTTTGTTGTCATTTAAACGAGCTGCAGCACCATCTTATGTCGTCATGTGTCGTCGGGTGTCGTCGGGTGTCGCCGGGTGTCACCGGGTTTCATCGGGTGTCGTCGGGTGTCATTTTATTCCGGACTTTGGTTTACAGCAGGAGGAATACAAACTTGTTTCTAAAGAATCTAATATATTCTCAAAATTCCAATGCACTCAATTTTATAAAAGTAAAAGTGGCAAGATTCTAGTTACATACTCATACGACGTATAACTCGTACTCGTAGACGTGTAACCGCCCACAACTCCTGTGATGAGGATGAACGCTGGGTGACGATGGTATGCTTTATATACATATCGTTACTTGTATAAGATTTATAAATTTTGTCTTATCTTAATTAAATCCCAGTGATTCCTGTAACAAAAAATATATAAAAAATTTACAAGTGTCGGTAAAGATAATAAGATAAATAGAATTAATTTTAAAGGATCATATTAGTACAGGTGAAAAAAATATAAATTTACATCGGAACAAAAAACTATCTCCAATATAGTGGTTAATATTTTATATAAATTTCTTGGTATAAATTTCTTACAATTATTCTTGTTTAGTTTCTTTTGGTTCGATTTGCTGGAGTAATATTTGAAGACGTTCGTGAAGGGACTCTCGACTAGCAACCACAGTGGGACTGCGGTTACAAAGGAGACCAAGATCACGGCTAACCCGCATAGCAACTGCAAAAATATTAAAACTATTTTTTTATACGTAATATTTTTTTTTTTATGGAATAGGAGGGCAAACGAGCTGGCGGGTCACAGATGATTTTTGATCACTGCCGCCCATGAACTCTTGCAACATCCGAGGATTTACAGGAGCGTTGCCGGCCTTGAAGGTGGGAGTAAACGCCTTTTTTGAAGGTACCCATGTCGTACCGATCTGGAAATACCGCCGATGGGAATTCGTTCCACATTCGAGTGGTACGAGGAAAAAATGTACTTGAAAACCGCACAGTGGTGGATCGCCACGCATCCAGGTGGTAGGGATGGTATTGGAGGCGATGGCGCGCTGTGCGGTGATGGAATTCGGCGGTAGGCATCAGATCGAATAGCTCTTCGGAACACTCCCCGTGGTAAATGCGGTAGAAGACGCACAAAAAAGCTACGTCTCTACGCAATGCCAAAGAGTGCAGCCGACAATCCGAACGGCTCTCCGTTGTACGCGGTCAAATGGTAGAAGCTGATATTGGGGTGATCCGGACCAGAGGTGAGAACAGTACTCCATGTGTGGCCGGACTTGCGCTTTGTAGAGCGCAAGTCTTTGGCCAGGATTGCAGTACTGCCTCGCTCTATTGATCACTCCCAATTTCATCGAGGCCAACTTGGCCTTGCTCTCCAGATGACCACGAAACCGACAGTCACTCGAAATGTCGAGACCCAGTATTATGATACTTGGCGAGGCAATAACGGGAGTGCTCTCGAAGAGCGGTGATACGACAAATGGGTTTTTTTTGTGGTCAACGCGCAAACCTGTGTCTTCTGGGGCTTGAACTGAACGTGGTTCAGTTCCCCCCACTCAGAAACCATCCCTAAGGAAGCCTCTATTGAAGACACAAGTTTCTTTCGGCACTCGTCGACGTTTTCCCGAGTGAGACCTGCACGGCCGGAATATACCGCATCCCCAGTGCTGTCATCCGCATAACAATGTATGTTGGAGATATCCAACATATCATTGATGTGCAGGAGGAACAGAGTTGGGGATAGCACGTAGCCTCGGGGTACACCAGCGTTCACGGGCTTGGGGTCCGAGCAAAAACCGTCGAGAACGACCTGTATGCTCCGCCCAGTGAGGAAGATGGTGGTGGTGATCCACTTGCATAAACTCTCGGGAATCCCATAGGAAGGTAGCTTCGAAAGAAGCCCCTTGTGCCATACACGATCGAAGGCTTTCGCCATATCCAGACTAACTGCCAGACCCTCTCCCTTGCTTTCAATAACAGCTGCCCAACGGTGCGTAAGATGTAACAGAAGATCACCAGCCGATCGACCATGGCGAAAGCCATATTGCCGGTCATTGACCAACTGGTGATCCTCGAGGAAGGTTAGGAGCTGCTTATTGATGATACTCTCCATTACTTTGGAGAGAAGAGAGGTAATGGCGATAGGTCTGTAGTTAGCTGGGTCCGAGCTATCACCTTTTTTAGGGATCGGATGGACAAGGGCACGCTTCCATGAGACCGGAACTACGCCTTTAAGGTAGGAGTACCGAAATAGACGCGTTAGCACTGGTGTCAATTCAGGCGCACATGTTCATAGCACAAGGAGGTAGCAAAGGAGGGCTTTTCGGATGAGTTTTTGCCGAAAAACTATTTCCGGCATTAAGCTAGGACACCGCGGGATGATAGGCGGTGTCTTCCCCTGGTCGTCCAAAGTCGAGTTTCAGGCAAAAAGAGATCGGCTTTCTCTTTTGCCGTGTAGGCCAGAAAGTCGTTCCCAGTGTACAATGGCGGTAGGGATGGCTGACAAAAGTTTCCCAGCGTGGCTTTAGATAGCGCCTAGAACTTGCACGTGCCAGGTGGGTATTTTGCCAGCTGATCCCCAATTTTGACGACATGCTTGAACTTTGCTCTAGCGATTTGCCGTTTGAAGAATCTGGAGGCACGATTATATTTCTTTTTCAGAACTCTAGAGTTCGGATCCTTAGTGACTAACGCATTGACCCAAGCTTGATAAGCCTGCCGTTTGCCAGCTGCTGCAGCCCTGACAGACGCATCAAACCAAGGCCGCGATCTGCCTCCAAGTGGTACCACAGAGCTTGGTACAAATAGTTCCATGTCCTGTAGTATCACATCAGCTACAGCCGCAGCGCAGTTACTAGGATCATTGGAAGAGGAACAAATCGGCCCCCATGGGTAGGATGCAACCGCCTTCTATCGCAATCTGCTGACTTGTAGTGCCAAACGCGTCGAGTCGCAGGTCTTGTGCAAGCTGGGCGTTCAATGGGCACTACACTCCGTACAAAGCAATGATCAGAGGACCCTAAGGGAGCCTCGACAGTGACTTGGTACTTTCCGGGATGTGTAATCAGCAGAAGATCCAACAAAGAGGGCATATGGCTGTCCACGTCCGGTAAATGAGTGTGCGTCTTTACCAGCTGGGACAGATCATTTGTCAGAGCAAAGTCAAAGACAAATCTCCCCGCGCAGTCGGTGGCACGTGACCCTAGCCAATCGGCATGGTGCGCATTGAAGTCCCCGAGGACTATGACTTCGGCGGAGGGAATCTGTGAAAGCAGATCGTCAATCTTCGCCTGAACATGGCCCAAGAGTTGAACCGTTTCTGCATTACCACTATGGGACCTGTAGAGGCACGCGTAGACTCTGACATGGTCGTCCATGTCCACGTGCAGCCAGAGTACAGACAGGTCCCGACCTTCAAAAACCTGAAGGCGACGGTAGCAGATATCCTCCCTTACGAGCACCGATACCCCGGCGTGTGGTATAAAATGGTGTTCTAGTTTATACCTGGGGTATGACAGGTTGAGATATCTCCGTCAGAAACAACAAGGCCGGCTTTGCCGTCTCTAGGTCATAGTGGACGGCGTTCAAGTTGGAATGAAGTCCCCGGATGTTGCAAAAGTCCACATTTAGAGTGGGTCGGGGTGCCGCTGCGTTGACTCGTCGTTTGCCCTCAAAAAACACAAAAGGCGATACTTTTCCCGCCCCAGACACGACGGGCAGCCCGAGCAAAATCCGAGAATCATTTCCCCGATTTTGATCGAGGAGGGGGTCCCCGGCTTCATCAAAGCCGGTACCCTCCTGGGGTATTTTCCTTTTCGGCATCATTGTTAATATACGTCTGTCAATACGCTATGAGTGTTAAGATACTACTACTGCTGCGTTTCGGATGAATCGTGACTACTGAAAAATGAGAAAAGTTGGTGGATGACAAATAACTGACGAAGTGACAGAGATCTGTGTCTTTTCGTAAACATTTTTGCAGTAAAGTATTTGAGAGATCCGATGAAAAATTGAAATTTAATTAAACTTAAATGCCTTAAATTTGCTTATTTATCGTGAAAATCTTGTGATCGTCGCACGAACTTACCAGGTTGATGTTAGAAACGACAAATAAAGAGTGACTGAGGCCCACGTACACGTGTATCAAGACGTGGTTGACGACGAACACGCAGTAGCTGAGCCGGCTCGGAATCGTCCACTTTTCCCATTCTAACACCTTTCGGTATACGTCTGTAACAAAGTACTCGTAATACCGTGGGTGTAAGTTTCCATTAAACTCTAAAATTTTCGTGAGTAATTTTTATTCGACTGTGATAAAATATTTATAATTCGACTTATTGTAGATTAGAGAGGAACAGTATTATTAGATGCTTATTTTAATATTATAGACTTATTTCATAATTAAATTTATATCTGAGGAATGTTAACAGTATTCGCTTATAAATAATTCCATTTCCCGACAATACAAACTCACTTTCTATTTTAAATATAACCCCTGCGACGAGCACGGCCACCAGAGCCGCGAATAACGGCTTAGCGACGGCCGCGTAGGCCACGCGCACGGCCAGCGGGTCGCGCGGCGCCTCGCGGTAGAACAGCTCCCCCGAGAACATCACCGCCAGGCCCGCGGGCAGCAGCGCCCAGAACGAGTACCTCATCATCTATAAACAATTACAATTTGTTATTATGCAAGATAATAACAAATTGGAATTGTTTATAATTGTAAATTGATGGGTTAAATAAGATACTTTTGAATAATTCAGTCAATAAATCGAAAAAGTTATATAAAGAACTAACTTTATTCTTCGAAACCTCAACTCCTACTTCATGCCACCTGTACACGGAGTAACCCAACATCATCCCTATGATAAAACTGGGAATATTTGTGTGACTCATCTTATACGTCTCGTTAAACGTGGGATCGCTCTGGAACAGTGTTCTAGTTGCTCTGAAAAAATAACGTATAAAAGAAAATCTCATGATATAATACATACAATGTACGTACTTTTTTTTTATAACTTTTGCGCTATTAAAAGATTATAATAAAAGACGGGCTTAATGTTAAGAAGTATTTTGTATCCGCCCTACTTATGATATATAGAATCTGACATCTGTAGCTCTCAACACAAGCTTAGCGTAAGTGTAGTAAGTCTGATGAATTATAGCAACGATTGAATGCACAGTGACTTTCATATGATAGAAACATATTTACACACCCCGGAGACACAATGAGGATTGGGTCTAAATCACGAATGTAAGTATGGAAAGCCATGATAAATATTCCTAAGATTAAAGCAATGCTCAGAACAGGCTTCCTCCGGCTCCGTTTCACCAGCAGCACGCATAAAATGATTCCTAGACAGAATAATTGCATGTCCATACTCAAATACCTGTGAATAGAAAAAAATATATAAAAATATTGACACATGTCTATTATATCATATCTTGATAACGTCCATAATTATGATAAAGTTTGGGGGGTTTAATTGGTTCCAATATTGTGACTATAAATTTAGAACTATATATTTTTATTGAAATAAGAATTCAGAAGATTTTGATACAGAAAATACGTTTATTTCCCAAAAGGACTCTTCGCGAGAAGTAATCAAAACTGTTCAAGCCTACTTTAGAATAAACATATTTTCCCAAGAACAGACACTTTAAAAAACAACCGAACAAGCGACTATTGTATTCTAAATATTATTTTTTTTTCAGAGATAATATATCACGAAGAAACCTGCTTATGTTAGCAAATAATCTGTTTTATATATATACTCAAACGAATCTATCGAGGCCAGTGACATGTACTTAAAACTTACTCACCACGAGGGCAACAAGCACTGCGAGTTGTACTTGTAATTATTAATAAACAGAAGATTGCGCCACCAGTCGATTTTGCAATGCAGGTGCAGCATGCTCCTTGTGCCCTTCAAAAGAATTACATTTTATAGTCATATTTTAGTAACGTTAAGTACTGTTAAGTAATGTATGTAAGTGGAAAGATAATATTAATATAAAATATTTATTTTAAAGTGCATAAAGCATACTACAATTTTAAATTACCTCCCACAGAGGTCCGGGTCCTAAAAATTTTAACCACGTAGCGCTCAGAGCTATAACTACGGCATATGCCGGTGTTATTCTGGAACAGACATATTAATTTATTACAATACCGAGTTCACTTTGAAGTTTACAATCAAACATACTGATAATACCTGAAATATCGTGATAAAAAGGCTCTAGGGATTATATACCGGTCGATTTCGTTATTCTCAGAATAAAGCTGCGTGTTGTAAGCCAACAAAAACCCCGATAAGAGAATATTAGTTTGGATCACTAAGGAACCGCTCATGAAAACGCTCCGTCGCACGTTGTAATACATCTGTAACAGCACAATAACACTACATATCAAACTATAAAACGAGCGCAGCCCGAAGGTACATGCGATTTAAAATTAGATGGAGATTTGACGAAACGACTTACTAACTCCAAGTCGTGGGTATTTTTGACGGCGCAAAGGAAAGGCCACGAGCTGTGTACCATCACGACTCCAAGCAGAACGATGCAGCTAAAATATAACAAGTCATAAGATTAATTGATAATTTTTACTCAAAGTAGCAGCTTAAACTATTTCAAGAAATATACGAAATACACAATACGACAATATTGACTGTTACGTAACTTATCTTACACAACTCATATGCAACCCTCCATCCTAAAATATTCCGATAGAAACAGGTTATTTTTATTATTTTAACGAAGCGGTTTATTTTTATTTTCTTAAAGATAATATTAATATTTATGTTTATATTTCGTTTTCGTTCCATACCGGATACCATTTAATCCTTTGAGACATTCTATCCGGGGATCTGAATTGGTCGTATAACTTATGAGACGCTTCCAATTGCGTTGTATCGAAAAACAAACCAGGACATTATTTTCTGTAATATATAACGTACTTATATTTATTAAATAAATACATAATGACTTAAATTTCAAATTTGAGATATCCTAAAGAGCTGCAAAATAATCAAGCAAACCTTTCATCTTTTGTCCATATCGTAAATCATAAATACTCCCCAAAATATTTATCATCAAAATCGCTAGCAAAATAATAGCTACCGCTGTGTCAGCATTATCAATATGTTCTCTTGGGTCCGTAGAGCTGTGGCAGCTGTGAGTTGTCACTTGGGTCTTTAACTGATATTCCTTCATGAAAGTCTCGTTGAGGCATGCCTCGAGGGACGTTTTTGCGACTAATTTTGTATCTTTTATATACTTTTGACAACGTTCATTAAAGCAAATGCCATACATTAATTGTGAATGGTTATAATGTGTTCGCGTCTGTTCTGAGTATTCCTGAAATATTGTAAACATAAGTAAGTAATATAATTATGCAATGACATACTATATATACGAGTGATAAGGATGAAACGTACTTTGATCATGTCCAGGAGTTCACTTTCAACGTCGGACACTAAATTAAAGTGCACGCTACAGTAAACGGCTCTGGGTTGTCGCAGACAGACTTCGTAGTCGTCTAGTTTGTATATAGGAGGCATGCGGTTATATTCACTCTCTAAAATTAAAATTATGTTTCTAAATATATGTAAAAGAATAATAAAAGTATTTAAAAAATACTTTATGCGCAGTTAATTAGTAAAAAAAACATCTCTTACCGTTTAAATAATAAATAACTCCATATGTCTCGCTTATTAATAATGCCACAATTAAATTGAGTATTTTCCAAAACATTTTTGAATTATTGCTAGAGTCAAAAAAAAAATCTACATACAGAAATATTATTCTGCTTCCCCACTTCACATCACTAGTGTTAACAGAAAAGAGTAGCGATATTTAAAACCGACTGTTTTTATAACAACAATCCGAGCCTTTTTGGGGTTCCGTTGACATAACGACGGACGCACGAGAAGTGTGGCGAAACGCAACATTACTAGTTAAGTGATATTTGCTCGTAAAATTATATTCTTAGTCAGCTGTGTTACAGTTTATTTTTATTATTTTTTATTGATTGTTAGGGAAAACCTTTGTGGATACCGCTCACCTCCGGAGACAAGACGGGCGATAATGTGGCATTCCACAGCCTCGAACAACTCAAGGGAACCCATTAAAACATTTACGGATACGCCATCGCTGCCATCGCTACAGTGAAACCTTATGAAATCACTTTCGGACTCAATCCTGTAAACTAAATCACACAATATAATATTTGTAGCTATTTACGGAAAAAGGAGCAGTTATAATAAATATATATCTAAGATTAACGAATGCGGCTTCTGCAGTGCGGAACACTTGCGAGGATCGAGCTCACCCAAATTATAAATTATTATGTTGTATTTATTAATGACACGTCAAATTAAATATCCAGTTGATAAGTTGAACTTGTTTTCGTTAGTTCCAAAGCAAGAGATATTTAATCTGATTCTGTAGTTTTAATTTTCCTTTTCTTCGTCATATATTTTATATTATATTTAAAATATATTTTTATATTCAATATTAACTAGTTTAAAAATGGATTAATATGGGCCGGTTCGTACAGTTCGTACAAGTCACACAAAGATGAACGCAAACGTGTGCCGTGCTAAGAAAAACAAATAGATAATCGGCGCACAATAGCTGCGTACATTTATAAATGACGGAGTGAGTGAGCTTAAATATATTAAACTTAAACATAAATCGGTCTAATACTTTCTTAAGCCTAAAAACATGATTCTAACTTAAAAATGACCCTTGATGTTAATACACCACAAGAACTAACCCCAAACCTGTGGAGAACACAAACACAACCAGTGTTCGATAACACGACTCGGCATCTTAATTAGCAGATGAAGACAAAAACCAATCTTGCGTTCACATTAAATTTAAAATAATCGCAAATCATCGCGGCTCAATAATAAGTGCCTTGCCTTCTAACGTCCTTATAAATATTAACTACACTTATTCAAACACAGAATTATTATGTATGTATTAATGGTGATACCCGAAAATACCTTTAGTGGATTATGATCCGCTATGACGCGTGACTATGACCACTCGCCTCCAAAAGTCACCCCACGCCCTTGAGAAATGATTTTGTTCTAAAGAATATAAGTAAATAAACAGTAATAGTGTATATTTATTTCAAGGTCCGGTCCCTCTCATCATAAATAAATCACGCTCTTAAAATGCCCCATTCCTTGACCAATGAAAGATAAGTTCGAGCAACATATTATTCATTCTGTAATCAATTAAGCGGCCCTTGTACGAGGCCGTCCGTGTCTGTCTGTCCATTACACATAAGGTTACAATTTACAAAACAGATTAGCTACTTAGAATCACGTTTCATTGAGCGAAGCGAGCGGAGCGCTCTACTGGAGACTTTTTGACATTCTTTGACACGAATAGGCTCGAAAACTACTTGACGGAAAATTATGAAATTTTGCAATTAAAAAGACAGACATTAGGCGATGGTTTTAAAAGAAAAAAAATTGAAAAATGTCATGTCATTGAGGAATAATCGTCAAAAAACTGATATCCGATTGAAATGAATGGGAAAAAAACTAACTAACTACTGAATGGGAAAAAACGAGCGGGCTCGTTTCGCTCAATATGCAAACGGCACCCGAGATTTACCAAGAGCAGAGAGTCGAAATTGAGGGTCTGTTGGCGGCCCTAGTTAGCTACTTAGGCGCAGTTAACGGAACTTACTCCATGGGACAAACAGTAACTGCTTCAAACAAACATAGTGCGTCTCATCAGTCTACCGCCGACATCTTTACAATTTCATTTCTAAGATTCCGTTTTAAGAAATTATTCCGTTTTAAATTGAAAATAGTGTTACAATATAATAATTACAAATAATCGGGCCAAGGACACGATTAAAACGGATTTTTATGAAATATCAAACGTTGAATGTATAAAGACAATGATACACTGTGACTCTATATATATCTATAAGATTAAGATATAATATATATATCTATACCATGTACTCGTATATAATTGAGATCGTCCATTAATTGAACTCACATTGAACTCGCCAACTATTAAGTTTTCATCCCCTTGACAATTTGAAAACATATTTTAATTTGTTTAGGAAATTGCAAAAGAAATACAACTGCAAAAGAAAGACGCAAACGCATCTTGACACGTGCCACATATAAAACATAAGTAAAGGCTTATTCTGGGACTCTTGGTGGTGCACTCGGAGAAGTTACCAACAGACAGGTCTTTAAATATCATGCCCGTAAATAACTTTACTAATTTACTTTTGGCACTAGGAGTGGTTCCGTATCTAATGAAAATAATGATTAACGGTTCATCATAACGGGCAAACTAACTAAACTAAAGTATTAAAGACCGAAAAAAGAACTAATATGTTTAGATTATAATTAAAGTAAAGCTAACGATATCTCACGAAAATTACACAAAACCTAAAATCTTTAAATATTTTAACAACTTTAATTCACATAGATGATTTTATTTTGTACTAGTCCTAATTACAAAATATTTTGAAATAAATGTTGTATCAGGACGGCCTATAAAACTCTCCTTATCTTTAAGGGGGGAAAAGTTCATGTTACTTGAAATGGTACATTTAAACTATTTCAGGTCAATATATTGATCGTCGTCTATATCATCTATACTCAAAACATCTTTACTGTTACATATAAAGGCAACTTGGCTTAGTCCGTCCGTCTCTGGTTTCCCTTCAAAACGTATAAATCTTTCGCCTAGTCCGTCCATGGTCACTAACGCACAATACACAATACACAATCATATATATATGACGTCAAATTCAACCTTTCCTAAAGTAAAACCAAATATCATTTTGGGTACTACGACGTTTATTTTAGAAAAATGTATTCTACCCGAGTGATACTTATCACTGACGATACTGCATTCCATTCATCAAACACCATTCATTCTGTCAAAATGTACAAAACTTTTCATTAGGTAGTATTTGTTTTAATAAAGTTAACATCGTATATAACTTTAAGAAATGTAGCTTAAAGCAAAAAGCCTTGGAACCATCGATATACATACATATTTTAAAATATTTGTATAACAATCCGTCTACGACTTACCGCGTCTGAATGTCATATTTAATTAACATCTGGCTTACATTGGGTCTAAAGTAAAAAATATAATACAATGTTGAGCGCCGAATACTTCCATCACTGTGGGATGTTGTTTTGTTGTTTTGTTGTTTTGTTGTTTTGTTGTTTTGTTGTTTTGTTGTTTTGTTGTATTCATTTAAATAAGTTTTATGTAAATGTATCCGTATATTTCAATATTGTAGTGATCAGTATAATTTATTACTTAATTTACATTGACAAAGACCTCTCGTTCTCGTTTTGAATCTTCAAATATAATTTTTCTAACAAAGCTTTATTAAAAACGTATAATTCGATTTTGTAAGATATATAGCAGTAGATACGTAGTGAAGAGGGCACACGTGATTCTTAACCATCGCTTCCACGCCGCAGATAGGGTTAGAGGTGGGAGCGATCCCGACGCATTAACGTTATATATTATCTAATGCAGGCGCCGATATTCACTCTTCTTCGCAATATTTTCGCCGGACACTTGTGTCTCGCCCCTAATTCTTTTTAAACATCTGTTATGAGTGTATATATGGTAATACCATACCATATAAGATTATTGTCATTCGCAGAACCTGAAACTTGACCTTCGAGCTTCCACATACTAGAGATACTTTGAAACCAACATAAATGACCTCTGTGACGTCACGTTCAGCGACAAAACAACAATGGGCCGTTTATAGTATACAAACATGAAACACTGATAAGGTGTACCGCGTAATAATTTGATATCAGTGATTTCTTGTATAATAATTGAATAGTGCCCTTAATTGTTATTATGTATGGTCCATAATTATGTCGAATACACTTTATTTTAAAAAATGATTCATAAAACCTGAATATAGTAAACGACTTATATTAATTGTGCAATCTGAATATCCTTCGCTGCAAAGTAGACCACTTACCACATTATTTACCACATTATGTAATGTGACGTCACGTTGAGGTAAAAACAAAATCCCCGTTGGTATAACCTGGTACATTCCAAAGGAAGGAGATGCTTTCGTTCGTTCGATTCCAGAGTTGATCCTCAAGGTCCGAAGACCTATCCCAACGGCTATAGTTTTAATAACCTTAGTTCAGTCAATCAATTTAGATCTCCAGTAAGTGGACGCCGAGAGTACCAAGATTGTAGGACCTAGATCTCACACCACAAATACGGGCCGGTGACGTTGACATACCCATCAATCAGTAGGGCTGAGGGCCGACATAAAACAAGAAACACATACACTCCACTGTCGATATATGAGGATAGATATCATTTTGGTTTATGTTCAAAGAAACAAGATTACAACAACACAACAGATTTTATTGATTATTTTTATTTGATGCATGGACAAAGATATAGTAAATTCCAATCAATTCTTGGTATGTGTGTAATTTGTGTTAAGAACTCAGGTTAACAATACAAACAGGTTTATTTTAAAACTGGTTACTTATTTTTTAATATTTTCTTAAGAACTTAAGAAAATATTAATAACAAAATAAGGTATATATATAAATTTATATATATATGCCTAGTCACGAATGAATTTTGTTCGTTCTTGTTTGATTTCACGTTTCCTGAAAATTTGTAGGGTTTTTTTTACATAATTGAAAAACATCTATTGGGTCTTGCTGAACTTAATAAAAAACATTATTTTTATTTTTTATAAAATTTATTTAGTGTGTATAACAATTTATTTTTGTGTGTAGTCTATGTTATCTTTAATGATTACTTTAAACATTTGTTTTCATAATCATTTTCCTTAAAAATCAATTGTTTTTTTATTAACATTTATAATTTCTTCAAAGTTCGTTCGGGAAAACCCTGGGTATTTGCATCTTCACTGGTATTTTTAATATGTTTTCGGTTCCAACCTTTCGAATGAAACTAATAGAAAAAATAACTACAAAATTTTTCATTAGTATTTAATTAAATTATTATTTATCCGTAATCCGGATAATGAATAAAAACGATAATTTTAATGATAAATCCTTGTTATTAAAGCGGCTGCGGCGCCTCATTATCTATCGGAAATAATTATAATAAGTATTTAAGAGATTTAATAAATTAAATTTTATAAAAAAAAGTTAATTAGTTTTTCAGGTTCCGACAAAAATATTTTAGCTGAAATTGTCCCAAAGTAAAGAGAAATAGAGAAGATGTATCGATCTAGTGACTGTAAATTTGTCTTCTATTTACCACCATTATTTATCACCATTTGAATCAGTACCAGTTATCATTTGTGTACGTCAAACGGAAGTGACCGGAGGGCCTACACTCTCAGACCTAACATAAGGTTACGAGGGTTCCAAACGCATCCTGGTCTAAGAAGAAAAACAAACTTTACCTGGTATTTTTATTGTAATCACTGCTTCACAAACGTCAATATATTTAGTGAGCAATGTACGAGCAACTAAAACCATCGCAGTCAATTCGATAAGCCGGCCTCCTGATTAGTTAATATAAAAAAATAGAAATCATTGACTAGCAAGACGAACAGTCACCGCAAGCAATACCCGTTCATGAGTATATGGCACGGGTCAGCCATCATCCCCTTCGCCATATTTGAGGGAAGGGGGCAACCCGGTCCCCACCGCTACCAAGAGAATCAAACAGCGTTAAACAAAGTTAACCGCTACAATACAATTCATTCCCAGACCATACCGCCGTCAATGTAATCCTTTACACTATAATAACTTTTAATTAATAATATGAATGTATTTGAAATTTGAATGATTGTAATTAAACATTTTATTTATTAAGCAATGCAGTAAATGGTTAGTATTGCATCGTACTGTGAGGCGGAGGGAAACCAGATTGTAAGGAATTCCGAAGACTGCAGTTTGAGAGGAGACGGTTTAATTGTTCATGGACTAGACACTAGACGACAAGGATCATGGACAAAAAGGAAAGCATTGATAAAGGACGATAATCAGAGATTTTGGTTTATTTTTTTGGTAATAATCAGAGCAAAATCTATGTTTTTAATCAATACATCTTTGCTAGGTTTTTGCTTTCCTAACCTGCTATTAATATTTTGCCATTTTTCAAACATATCTCACATTTAGACACCTGCTGTTGTCTATATTTCTTTTTAGCAATATTTATTGAGCTGACCGTAAGCGAAGCTCTTAACCGTTTGGGAAACTTCTTTTTGAAGCAACATCACATAAAAAACTACTGAACCGATATGAATTAAAATTTGCAGAGCTGTAGAACTTGGGAGTGGACATGTTTACAGAACAGAATTAAAATATCTCTAATAAAATATCTCAGAACAGAATTAAAAATCTGTTACTCTCATAGACTTAACGTTATCAGAACCTCCGCGCGCTTGACGATCGTCAACCTAGAAATACGCTTATAACCAACATCCCATAAAAACTACTAAAGAATAAAAATATATAATATTATATTTTATTTAAAAGGGAGGGGCTCAACTCCCTCAACTCAGCTCAACTCAGCTCAACTCCCGCAGCGCACGGCGGCGGATCCTATATAATTTATTACTTGTATATCTTGCTACTGCGTACCGTAACTGCAAATTTATGTTACTACGTTGTGATTTCGATGTTCCAAATAAAGAATATTTTTGTAACAGGTTATCCGTGGTTGTGTAGTTCTCTTAGATTTTATATTAAATTTAATTTTAGATGTTTCATAAAATTCTTACATAATACTTAATATAACAGTAAAGGAGTGCTTATATTTAGTACCTGATACCAATTCGTTGTATCTAACATTTTCTTAATCAATTTTTTACTAAATATTCGTTCGTTAGTTATATATAATATAAGTTCTTGTATTTAGTTTTAGTTTTATCTGTACATCAAATCGTGAAACCTGTTAGATAATGATCTGCGAGTTTAGTGCTGACCTCAACCGCTCCGCCAGTCCGTGTTAAAATGTGGTCTATGCACGACGTCAACCTCCCGTCTCACACACCGTACGCCGCACTGCACACCGTATTCACCCCACGTATCTACGTATCTAGCAGTTAGACAACAGTCATGTAGGTCAATGTTACAATCGCTGCCAAAATTAACTGTTCGTCGGTGCAATTCCTTTAAAAAATCATTTAATTCTTCAATGAACAAACCTTTTACTTTTACTTCTATATAAAGCAAGCAGCTGATAATCCTTTTAATAACTACTGTCACAAGAACAACCTGTGACGTTGTTTAAATCATATTGTATGCCGAATAATGAATGTACTGTTTGTATATATCACAATACCTCCTCCTCTTTTGTTATAGATATCGTATACCATTTCACTTCAAATTCAAAATATCTTTATTCAAGTCGGCATTTACAAGCACTTTTAAATCGTCAACTATTACAATAAAAAACGTCAGTGTAGTCGGTCCATCAGTGAGCTCACCACAGGCTCGGTATGCTGCTCCGCTGAGAAGAACTGGCCAAAACCTCTTGCTCTTTTTAAATCAAATTTGACATTGTTAGATTATAAATCAACCCCGCAAATGCATCAACAATACAAATTCCACCCATTTTGATCAACTAAGAACTCTTGAAAGTTATAAGATTTATTTAATAATAAAGATGTGAGTTTAGATTTAAAACTAAGAAATGGAAGGCCAAAGATATCTTGTGGAACTTTATTATATATGCATATGCATATTATATGTTTTATTTCTTGTATTTATCGTGTGTCTGTCTGTGAAAAAGGGCGAGACTTTAATTAAAGTAAAAATAAAAAGCACCCAAGAATAGATCCTTATGGAACATCCATCTTCAGGTGGGCATCAGCCAACTTAGAATTATTAACGTAAACCGTCTGGAATCTAAGTTAGGTAAGAAGCAATAAGATGAAGCGCAGCGATACACCAGTGGTCTACGCAATCAAAGGCTGTGATAAAGCACAAAACACCCCGATTGCATTCCGTGACTGCTCTCACGCGTAGTAAATGTGCTCAAGAAGAGTGAGCGTGGCACCCGCATCAGTTGTTAATTTACCTACCTACCTACTAGGTGAAATCATATAGTTCACTATGCATTTGGTTACTATACACAAACTCAGCCATTTATCATACTTGGTTTGGAATATTTTTTTCGAAGATCTTACTTAAGATCGGTAATACAGAGATAGGCTTATCTTTTCCGGATTCAAGTCTATCGCGACTTTAAACAAAGAAACTACTTTATTGTTTTTTATCAAATCTGGGGAATATACCGATTACAACACATTTCTTGAAATTTAATCATAATTACGGAGCAATATCATTTGTAATAGTGCTAAGTTATTTAACTGACATTCCCCAAACATTTTTTTATGTTTAAACAGTTTCATCTGATGAAACTGGTTTAGAAGAAACACATTTATTACTGACTCTAACGTTATTATTCAATTGGGCGATTGCATCAGATGATGATGAAAATAAATCAAACGCGTCTGTTTTTGGAATTTCAGTAAAAAAGTATCAAAAATAGTCGCCACATTTATATATTTATTTATTTCAATATTATCAATTTTTAACTTTATAGGTCTATTGACAGACTGTGTGTTATAGGCTGTGTTACTGGACGTTAGTAGTAGTAAGTATTTTGTTATCGTTTTTGGCTTTAAATATTATAAAATTAAAAAAACAATAAATTTCAAACATTATTATATAAATGACTTGGATCATCACATTTCCTCTGAGCACTGTTTGCGCAACATTCTTTTTAAAAGTAAATATTCTATTCTTTGTAATCGGTCCGGTGACCACACAGGACACATCATCTTATATTGGGCTCTGTTAATATCAATATATATCAATTGCACCTATACATTTTTGTAGCAAAACAATTAAAGTATTTACGTAACGAACATGCATTATTTGTATTGATTTAATATTATGATATCGAGTTAGTCCATGTCTATGTCTACTTCACTGTGGGCATTTCATATCTATTAAATCTGGATTCATGTTTGGTTTTCTTTCTTTCTTTCTTTTCTTTATTTGATATACATTTTTTTAACTATAATTAGCAACATCACTTTCCGAACGAATTTGATATACCTTTTAGGCGATTTCATATACGTTCAAAATATACGTTCGTTCAGGTCGAAAGTAAAGTTATAACAAAATAGAAAGTATATATCATATAAATAATATAACGAACAATATGCTGCGTACAGTAGATAATATATAGATTTATTTTTTTTATTTAGTCCATAAATTACACAAAATATTATATTTAGACATTCCCTGCACCAGAAAAAAATAGTTTATAAGATAGGGCGAAGATGCACTAAGCGTCGGCTCATCCGGCGCAGTAAACTGACTGCCCTTTTACTCGGATATCAACCCCTAAGTAAGAAAACGCAGCGTCGGGAAAGAACATTATACATTAAATACCCAAAACTGTTAGTTTTTGTGGGCCTCCTATAAGCAGTTTCAATACTAGTATTTCTGTTGATAGTGACTCAAATACGTCCACTGCAGTGGTTATGAGGCCTCGAGATGGAGAAGAACATACTGCAAAGGAAGTCATCGGTCTCATCATTCGAACTGCATACAAACCTGAACAACCAAACGTCATATTACATTACTTTTTTTATTTTAATTGGCAAAATTTATAAAGATATGTCCTTTCAGAAAAGGTTTCATCAAACGTTGTACGATGTCACACTTGGACCAGGCAAGAGTCCTTTGGCTTTGAGAGGACATCGAAAAAATTTAAATTGTGGCGAGTTTGGAACAGGCCTAACGTAATTTTTGTTAATGGAAATTGTCTCATTTTATTTTTTAAAATTTGACTGCTTATATTCTTAGTTCCGTTTAATACATTATTTTAGTTTTTAGGATCTAAAAGATATCTGAGTGGAACAATTCAAAATGGCCGAGCTCGTTTGAACCATACTTGAAAATCATCTGATAGATTTTGGAGGATTAATTAGGAAGATTAGTAAAAATAACTTGCTGCTGGTTTGGATGATGGACATTTATTAACGAATGTTCTAGAAGAACTTGTAACAAAGTAAAAAAGTAAAAGATGACGGTGAACAACAATAAAAAACAAGTGCATAGGTAGTCAATATTTACAATAAGAGTAATTGCTCTCTCAAAACCGACAGGCGTTTCAACAGATTTAGTCAATCATAAATTGGTAATAAAATGGTGTTGACTGCATTATTTTACGACCAATTGCTTTTTTTTTGGCAAACTAATTAAATATATGCGCTTACACAAACTTTGTTCTTACAATTACCAACACAAAATGAAAATTTGCTAAATCCGTCGAATCGATCTCAACTAACAAAACTATATATCATGAATGAAGTATTCATGTAGTGATCTGCACCATGAAAAGTTACAGATGCTTTGTCAATTTTACTTTGCCAAGGTCTTCCTTGGATAACAGGCACACAGGAAGACAGAACATGCTGGTTTCTCTCTCTCTCTCTCAGTGCGTAATGTAGTACCTTCACGTCGATCTTCTCGGTGAGGGTAGTACGGTCAACTCCCCTCGCGTCCGTCTTTTATAACAGACATTTGTAAAAAAACTAAATATAAATAATAAAGTGTTGTTTAAATATAATACTTTATTGCAATAACGCGTTCTAAGATTTAGGACTAACTGCGACCACTTACAGCAGGCGCGTAGATATTATATAGTATTGGCGATCTCTCAGTTTACGCGACGTCAAGTGTAATTAATTAACATTATATAATTTTGTTTGAAAATACAATTGCAATTTATAAAATATATATTGTAAATAAGTTTTTGATTATTATTTTTTTCTTGTTAAAACTACCGCCAGTAGAGAAATATTGACACAACGCAGAAGATCTGGCGATAGAAAATCAACAGGACAGATAGGTATTGTTACATATTAGTCAACTTTATGATTTAAAATAATTCTTAACTTCGATCAATTAAAAAACTATTTAAGACTAAAAAGTGCAAAATAAAAGCGATAAAATGGTACGATAAAACTGGGTCATTATTTAAGTGTACAAAAATGAAGTTTCGTGATTGTAAGCTCCGTGTAGTAATTCTCATAACTCAATACACTCAATGCAGCTGATATTGTTATGTGTTAGTCACGAGTGTCAACGCGAGGCTCTCGGACGTCCGTCACAGCAGTGCTTTGAATATTATATTACCGTAAGTTTGCTTGGTTATAATATATTAATTTTTATTGCTAATGCTCATAGTGACAAATATTTCAATAACTTATTCTTTAATATAATATCTACAAAGCGTGTTTCTGTCCGCGGTGTTTGATTATAAATAAACAGTGTTGAAAACAAATTGTAAATACGTGTTATATTAGATATTAAATTTTATTTTATTAAATATAACGTTTTACCACTTCATGATTTTGGACATCCGGGTCATACCCGGGTCACTAGTCACCGGCAGCTCTGCCCGCCTCTTACTCGGGGTACTTGATCGGGTCACTAGTCACCGGCAGCTCTGCCCGCCTCTTACTCGGAGTACTTGATCGGGTCACTAGTCACCGGCAGCTCTGCCCGCCTCTTACTCGGGGTACTTGATCGGATCACTAGTCACCGGCAGCTCTGCCCGCCTCTTACTCGGGGTACTTGATCGGATCACTAGTCACCGGCAGCTCTGCCCGCCTCTTACTCGGAGTACTTGATCGGATCACTAGTCACCGGCAGCTCTGCCCGCCTCTTACTCGGAGTACTTGATCGGGTCACTAGTCACCGGCAGCTCTGCCCGCCTCTTACTCGGAGTACTTGATCTCTAAACTTTGAAGTTCCAACGTCTACGTTGTAATTTAAAATATTTTTGTATCCGTTAGATGTTTTCAAAATAAATATGTTACATCTATTAAATATTTGATTTGTTTAAAAGGCATGGCGGCGCGAGAGGAAGTTTTTCAAGTATCGGAACATTTATATTATTAATAATAACTTTGAAGTTATTTTTACCAAAGCTTTTCTTTTTACTAAAATTTGTCCAATGTAATGGCTGAAGTAGTAACACTTTCTCACCGACAATCGGCTTGATATAGTTCTTAGAGTTACGTTTCGTTCCGCGGCTGAAAACTGAATGTTCGGTCTTGTCTTCCCTGTAGGAAGAGAAGGCAGTAATTATTAAAAATAATGCGTAGTCTTGTAGTTATATATATTAAATATAACACACACTAGCGTGTGTGGCGCTCAACCTCTCAACCACTCAACCATTGCGCAATTTTGACATCCGTGTTGTTCTCAATTACAATAACCTTGTACAGATAAATGTCCGAGCTCTTTTAGTGATCACTGATGCGGAAATCGCTTCTAGTCCAATACTTCTGGCGGCCCCCGGCACTGTTCGTCTTCATTTTATAATAACATTACAAGTATCACTGTTCTTGTTTGTATTTAGTTAACCAGAGCGGCCGGTTCATGAGCAATGTAAACAATAAACACACTGCACTCTACCTACTCAGGATTTGACGACATTATTCAAACAATCATTTGTGATAAATAATTAGTATGCTGGAAAATATTAAAACTGTAAAAGTATTGCAAAACACTAACAATTAAATCCGACGGTCAATATTTGATGACGAAAAGTCAAGAACATCGCTCACTAATACACACGTATTGCATAACATTACACATCACGTATCTGATAAATGCTGCATTTATTTACATAATACTTTTTTATAAATCCACTTCCATGTCGCAGCCGGGGACTAAGAAAAAGTCAGATGTTTACTGAAAATAATAAATACAAAATGTAATAAGGAAATATGAAAGAAAAACAATGTTGTTATAAGAAACTTTATTATACCAATTAAAATGTATAGTATTAAACTTGGAGGTACTCGTTTGTTGTCAGTAAGCACTTCAATAACGGTCGATATAAGACTTGTATCTCTTTCAAGTACTTTACCTGTACATAATTATAGTATCAGTCAATAAATTCTTGCACCTGTAGGTAAGTAGTTGGATAATAACATATGGATAAATTTTAAAAACTATATTCGTACGTCGGGTCTCGTCGCTCTCACAGCTGATCTTCCGAGATGTGCTTTACAATCCAGTGCTGAACTAAACTTTCCAAGCGAACTTTGAAAATCAATATAATGTGAAATCAGATCAAATGATGAAGTACAAAAAAATATATATTTGTAATAATTTTAATTTGATAGCTCTTTAAAATCTATAGGATCCGATTATAGCGCCAATAACTAAATCCGGGTCGGGTAAAAACAATTACTCATAACAATACTTTCATTTTATTATTATTTTGTATGTTTGTCTGTGTTAAGGAAAGTAAGTGAAAATTGTTAAAGTAAAGTTAACATTAACTGTATTATATTTATTGCAGATCGTGTACTAACCGGAGGTAGCAACGTCAGTAGCCTGTGCACCTGAACACACTTATAGACTACAATCTCATTTATTAAGAATGGCGAACGCCGAAGAAACGTTAAAAGAAAGCCTGGAAAAAATTGCAAAAGAAAAAGATTATGAAAACTGCCAAATAAGTATCAAAGCTATTTCGAGCGAGGGAGCCAACTACACCAGCGTCCTGTATCTGGCAACCCTGCGGGCTCCGGGGAAAGGTGACCTCCAACTATTTGCAAAGGTCGCCGCAGTCGGTGAAAAAATGAGAGCAATCACGCCTTTTAAAATATATGAAACAGAAAGTTATTTTTACAATAAGCTACTTAATAAGTATAGAGAGTTAGAAGAAAAAAAGAACATTCCCGAGGAACACAGACTCCAGACGCCTATGTTCTACGGAGGGTCGGATGAATATTTAAAAGAAACGGTCGTTCTCGAAGATTTAACATGCAAGGGGTATACGACACACGACAGATTTAAGTCTATAGATTGGGAGTATGCCTCTAAAAGTTTAGAAGCTCTCGCGAAGCTGCACGCTCTATCCATTGTCTTCTCGGAGGATGATCTCGAGGGATTCGAGGCCGTGGCCGCTTTGAGCGGCACCCGCAATGTTAGTGGCATGGCAAATTATTTAGGAAACGTATTGACAAACGCGGTCCAAGTGACCAGAGAAGAGAATCGGGAACGGCTCTCTAAATTTACTAATGAAATAATGGAAAAGAAAGACTTTGAGAGATTCTTCCGCCATCGCCGGCGCCGCGTCATCATCCACGGCGACTACAGACCGAGCAACTTGATGCACCGGGTTGTGGTGAGTACTTTATATGTGACTCTTAACCATTAATCATGTTTAAAATCAAAACACCGAAATGACAAAGCACATATAAATATTATACCAATATATCTAGTCAGGCATTACGCTTTGATAGAAATGAAAATGCATTTCATAATTTTGAAGATGGTATGTATTTCCCTTGTAAAAATTGTGAGTGCTTGCTCCTGGGACTTTATAATAGACTCAATGTGCGGGCGCGGTGGCTATAAAATCATGAGTAGTATTGGGAGCGTCACTAGTTAGTATATAAAGGAAGTGCAAATTATATGAAAAAGACAAACCTCGCCATTTGCTCTCAATTTTTTTTATTTCTAGCTTACGGCCATGTAAATAATGGTGGTATTTTCTGACACCGAATATAATCGATGTCTGCCTTTAACAACATTAATAGCATAAGTATGTTCTTCAAGACGCGGCAGCCCCGCTCTGTTACGATCTTCAAGAGAAAAAAATCTTCCGCAGATATCAAATTTTCCATATCCACTTAGTGCAATTCAATAATTGCAATTATATTTGACGTAACCCTACCATACTGTAAGTGAAAAATCATCACAAACAAAATAGCTCAATGGCGGGTAACTGATCAAACTTTTTAAGATCAAAAATAAGTCCCGAATGTTAACTCAGAATAAAAAGGAATTATTCAATAGTAACAATGTTACAGACAGGCTAGTCGTAATGATAATATAAATTATAAAGGACAACTTATTTTAGATTTATACAAAAAAAAATATTCTACTCGTACATATTATCCGTTCTACGATTGTATTTAGGAGTATGTCCGAGGTTTAAAATGATACACTTTGCTAACATTGTGCGAGTACCAGCTCACATCATAATTAATTTATTAATGTTTTAAATGTCCCCTTTTATTAACACGATCGCGTCTAATTACGAATACCTAACTACTTTATACATTTTATTTGACATTGTATTACTTGTAATTATAAAGTGTTACTCAAATATATTGATATATTTACCTAACAAAGTATTTATATAATAAATCCTTTGTTGTATGTATTATTAGTATTGTATTATTGTTTTATAACTATATTTATCTTAATGGGACTGTCGTAAATTACTAAGGATACACAGATTAAGCGCGTGTATCCTATAATTCTATCTTTACTAAAGACTATATCTTGTAGTGAATTAAACGATTAAAAGCTTTAAAGATTAACTATTACAAGATTTTTAAAAGAAAGGATTTATTAACACGGGCAGGACTTGATCCTGCCACATCTAGGATATCTAAAGGGCCTTCGCCCTATCTTATCCTATCCTATCCTATCTATATCCCAGATGTAGCATCGTGTAATCGTTTTCACCGAAACTTAATCGATATCTTTCCTTCCAAATTATTAGCCAATTTTTAATTTTGTAGTTTGGAATATTGTTATACCGAAAGGAAAATTGTAATTTGTCTATAAGTATGTTATATATGTACTGGTATGTACGTCCGTGGGTGGCGGCGTCACGATAGTTCAGCTACTACGGAGTACAGCGACAATGACTACTACTATTGCTAAAAATAAATAAGCATAACATGGTTTAAGGTTTTGGCATCTTTTCAAAGTCAATATTTAGAATTTAGAAACGTGGAGAATTTCAATATAAAATAATATTTTAATCGAGATAGAGATAGATTCTTGTTGAAAGTTATATTTATTTAGTTTACAACGAAAGTTTTCTTATCTCCCATTACTATTTGCACATTTGACACTCGGGTGAATTGTCACTACTATAAATTAAGCTTTAAAAATAAACCCAAGCTCTAAAGTATTTTCTTTTAGACGAACCTACCAACAGTACCTTTTAAGTGTTAGATATATTCAAAAGTATTTATTTTCCAGGACGGCAATATGGAAGTGGTGGCCGTTGACTACCAGACGCTACAGATAGGGAACCCCATAATTGACATTATGTATTATATCTTTAACGGCTCGGACAAGAACTTCAGGGACCGATACTTCGAGGCATCCGTGGAGCACTACTACGAGGAACTGTGCAAGGCCCTCCGGAGATTCGGATATAACCCTGAGGAGCTGTACTCCAGGGAGGACTTCGACTTTGAATTAAAAGAGGTAACAGTCTCTACCTCCTATTGTCATATTGTTACTGTGTCGCTGCGTCGAGACTCGGCTTTGTAAATGTAAAAAAAAACAGTTTAATATTTGATATATTCAACTGTTTTTTTTTAATCAGACCTTAGATGATTAGATGATGAGAAGATATAAAGAAATAAGATAATCTGAGTTGGTTAATTTCAGATCTTACCCGTGGGGCTGGTGCTTAGCATGTTCTGTCTGCTGATAGTGACGGTGGAGAAGAAAGACGCGCCCAAAGTGAGTCAAGACATCAGCATCGACGACTTCGCCATCAGCCCCAACACCCTCTACACCGAGCGGCTTAACGACATCGTTGACGACTACATTAAGATGGGAGTCATTTAAAATATCTATAACTACAATTAAAATAGATTAATAATGTGACATAAGGTATTACTATTGATATTCATTGTATATAGTTACTTCCTACGATTTTGGCTGCTATTTAAACATGTAGGTACATAATTAACTAACGAGGTGAAGAAGGGTGAAGAAGGGTGTTCTATATAAAAGACGAGTCTTATTGGCTACTTCTTCGGCCAAAGGACGAATAAAGTTTACGTATTTTTTTTAAGTTTTTCATTTCTTTTATAGTAGTACATAATTATTGCAGTAATGTTTTTTTTTAATAGACGACTTACTACCGCTACATGTGGATGATGTGGTCAGCGGCGCGGATCCACCACTCAAGTAATAGTTTCGATATATTAGTCTGTCAAACAAACCCAAGTAAGTAAACGTAAGTCTACTAGACGGACGTTGATAGAATTTACAATGGCTATACAACGGTCTTGACTTGACCCAACGCATAGAATAACTTTAACTTCCCAACTTTTACTTATTTTCATTGGTGAAGACAAAACAATTGTAAACAAGTCCTTTTTAGTAAAAGAAAACTCAAACACGTTTAATAAAAGGATTACCAAAAAGAATCTCATTGACAATGGTTATGTCCTGTCTTAAGAGCAATATCTTTGACCACATCCGCCGAGGTAAACAAAACGTTAAACAGGTCTGCTGGCAACCTTTCGCTACGTTCATAATAACTAGAAATTGTCTGTATATTTAGGTACACTGTTATATATTTATTTTTTATTAATGAGTTCCCTGACATCGCTCACGACATAGGAGGTATCTACTGTAATTAAAAATATATAATTTATAAGGGACATAATTGAAAAATCACTGTTAGTAATTTACAAGTGAACGAAAAAAAAACAATGTATATGCAATTTTAGAACAAAAAGGATAAAAAATAATATATCAATAATAATAAGGAAAATATTAAAGAAACGTATTATATCTGCTACAATTTTGAGGATACTAGTAGACCGAGGATACCCAGCGCCAGCCCTGGACCGCAGTGCGACTCTGTAACTAGTGTTACTTTGTAACTATGCTATTATGTTTAGTGGATGATAATAATACTTGTCATACACTTTTGTTATCTTCGGTGTTATCACTATTTGTTTCGCTCGCTCGAACATGTTAATCTGTATTCGTATAATTCTAATTGTTTTGATAAAGATGAGTTGTATCACTTTTTGAACGGTCTCATTCGTCGCCACACTAATCACAAGACTCATTTATTTTTTTCTAGTTCCTCTAAGTGGGTTAAAGATCATCTCGTAATTTATCCAGAGGTCCAACTAATTATTAACTCAATACAGTCACGTTCAGTATAATATAGATAAGTAATGACCCACAATGCATCCGGATTTATTATATATAATTATTAACTGTTCCGAGTAATAACACGTCTATCAATATTTAAAAATATTTACATATGTTTTTAGTTTTACGGCAAGTTTTGTATCTACATTTTTTTTTCTTTAACACATTTTATACTTTGACTTGCATTTAAACTCACATAAAAACACTTTTAAAAATTTCCATCGCAAGCCGACGGACGGGCGGACGGACGGACGGACGCTCGTCGACATTTTCAGAAAATAGTGAACCACACACAGCCGTCAATGAAGACCTCTGGTTTTCATAGAGAAATCTAATCATCCACTTGCAGAAACTTTATGCAATATAATATGATGAAATAGATGTGATGACAGCATCGGTTTAGGGAATATAATAATTTATTACTTATTATAATACAACAAAATTTGATTCAAGCTAAGGTAGGTATTTACATGTTCTATTTTACTTGTTGTTGTATTATCCTGATTGGTGTGCGAGGTGATCGATGGTGATCGATGGTGATCGATGGTGATCGACCGAGACTAAATAAGACAAAAAAATTGAACTTTTCAATGTCGAAAGCTGTCAACGATGTGAATGGTCGTCGATCTCACTGCGGAAACACAGTATCAGTAAAAACTTACATCTCTCTGGTGTCAGAGTGTTTTAATATGAACACGCAAAAACAGAATTTATGTATACTAATAGTGGCGTATAGTTCACACCTGCAGGACGTATCAGCGAGTTGGAGGAGGAGGAGGGGTTGAATGAAACGCCGTGTACAGTATGCTGTTCATTTTATTATCTCAGGAATTTCATATTAATATATCATAATATCATAGGTTTATTACAATGGATGCTCATAGCAGGCAACGACCAACGACCAACGACCAACGGCGCGTGCCGGTACGCTGTACGCTGTACGCTGATCCTCTCTCGTGGCTTTAACCAACAGACCTTCAGCAGACATAGTAATATCAAAAAAGTACAACAATGGTATCCTTTTAAAATTAATAACTTGTAAAAAATATTAATCATAAATAAGGTATTCAGTAAACCGGCTGCAGTGTGACTCACATTACCGCTTCTCGGTGGTGAATTTAAAACGTGCGCGCATGCTTTCAGTCGCAAAACAAAAATATATTGTTTCTTTTATAATATCAAACTATGACTGCCACATATTTAGAGAAACATTATGTTCCTATGTGAGATGAATTTAGATTCCGCGAAGCGTATCTCACGTTCAATTCAATGAGACGTCAACGTTAGGTCCGTAACGAATGTTGCCACTCTACATCCACATTTAAATCCATAGATTATTGGTCAAGGAGATAGCAACACCGACGTCACCCGTCAAAACCATATCGGCCATTCGCACACTTCAATCAACGGCGTCTACAATTCAAACAGATGACCAATTATAATATCTACACGCTACAATATTACAAACATACATAGTATTGCGTATAAACATTTAACGTTCAATAATTTACCTACGAGACTGCCTAAATTGCTTTCGCCTGTGCACAAACAATTATAAAGGTATCAAAGCTAAATGAGTCTCCGAAACTGATAGAGAAGGCGATCTGGAGACACCCGCAGTGACAGAACACCGAAATATAGCACACTCCAGGATAATAAACTACTCCAACCACTGACCTCACTCGTGTGATCGTCTTGTACTACTATCACATCGACCGGGGCGGCCGTGACGCCTCCTCGCGGCGCGCGTGGAACTCGTCAGTGATTGGGTGATTGAAAATATTAATAACAATATTTCATTGAATTATACAACTAACATAGACAACACATCTTGAGGTGTCCGTGTGTCTGTAGCGGTGTAACTCATACTTACTACTTACTCATTAGGGAGTGGTGACAGCACATGTACATACAACGCTCAATCACAAGATTATGTATTAGTCTCTCACGGAACATACAACGGCGTGGGACCGCCGATATGATTGTATAATTGTGATTCACGATGGCGAATGATGATGATTTGTTTAATAATAATAATAACAAATGTTATTGTATAAGGTCTCCGGTCTGGTCTGGTCTGGTCTCTGTACATAAACTTGTAACATTTGGAATGATTCGAGAACTTATTAACGATTCGTTGCATATCAAAAGCGCCGAATAAGAAGTCGATAAATGTAAGAAAAATTACATAAACTATTAAAATATAAAAACTTCAATAAATGCAATAACTCTAATTAAATTTCATACAACAATAAATTTAATGATAACTTTGTGATTTCGATACATTTTCCTACTTGTTAGGTGTACGAGTAATTTGACTCCGCTAACCTCCGCTAACGACGACGAGCAGTGCGGCGTCTACGCGACACGTGTGCGAGCGAGAACACGTTAATACTGATTACGAAATGATATCGCCGTCTCACTCGGGTGAAGTGTGTGCGAAAGGGAAGCCAGCTCGACCGACCTCGCCGCCTCCGCCCGTCACCCCCGAGTATATTATCGTTATCCTTTATAAAATAAGCAAGTTTCAAAAGCTACTATAACAAACATTTACTTCAATACATTTAATACACGGCACGGCACGGCCGCGGCACGGTCGCTCCGGCGTCACGGGCGGAGACTGAAGCGTTACTTAGACGTATATATTTTTTTTATCAAATTTATTTTATTCATAGCATTAAATTACACATATACACTTCGCCGTCGGGACTCGTGTACTATTATTAATCCGCTATCAGAAGGTACGTTACAATATACTTTTGATAACAGGAACGGATCGCTCGATCCGCGCGGACGGACGGACGCCGGCGTTCGCAGTATCAAATATCTATATCAAAAACAAATCTCTTCAAACAAACAAAGTTTAAAAATAGGTGCCTCGAATACAAACTCTTCAATTAATCTTGATACGAGCGAACATCAAATAAAAATATATATAAAAGTGAAGAGCGTCGTCCGCGCAGAGCGACGGGCCGCAAACAACAGCGCCTAAGAAAGAGATAACAACTTGTAGGATATAACCCGATACACCAACGGTACAAACAGTTACATATAACATACACTTACACGACTCACCTACACTACGGGGCGCGGCGGGGCGCGGCGGGGCGCGGCGGGGGCCCCGCGGGCGAGCGCACTACGCTAACGCGCTACCCTTACTTCACGTCCGCTCAATATAAGCATACATCGCTAGGGGAATACACTCCGGCTCAGAGGCACCGCAGACATTCCAACACGCGTTGCGTCGATGTCGGTGATACTTTATTTATACATTCGGTGGTGAGGGACACATCGTAACACTTACAACACCATATACGAGTGAAGAATAATAAGAGATATGTATTACAAAAACAACCTTCAATACAAACGAACATACAGACACTACGAAGGAGATACGACTATGTACTGCAACTAAGTATAATATATATATATAACTTCATCAGAGCCGACCGACAAACATGTAATCGTTTAAAATTATCAATATAATATATAAAGTAAACATTAATTTAACTCAATAGTATGATTTGGAGCGACGCGACATCATTCATACAAACTAAACTACACTACAATATATACACGGCGACAAAACACAACAGCACTCGGCGTCCGGACGCAGCTGTACTTCACAACGTGCTAATGTTACTTAAACCAACCAAAAACTATTACATGTCGTTCGACGCCCGCGCCGCGGGAGTGGCACTACTATTATACAAATTAGGCCGTCGCGCTCCAACCTCTACAAAAAACATAATCGCGAGTACTCCAATCGATAGTAATATTCACGGACAATTCGCAATAAAATATCTCCAAAATGTAAACACGAAACGATACAAAAGTAACTCGGTCCATTCGAGGTACGATAGCTTTTATCGGGGGTCTGCGTCGCTCGGACCGCGATCGCAAACTGACTAGCGGAGCGTCCCGTCCGTCCCGTGCGTCCCGTGCGTCACTGTTCCCTGCGGGAGAGCGCGAGTGCGAGCTGAAGCTCGGCGTCCTCCCTGCGACGGCGGTCGTCGGCCTCCCGCTGCAGGCGGCGGGACTCCGCCTCGGCCCACGCGAACTGACGCTCCTCCGAGGCCTCGCCCTTGCAATCCTTGCTCTCCTTGTTCTTCTTGTCTCTGTGCCTGGAGCGCCCGATGCCCCCGATGGTGTGGACGAGGGACTTGGCGTACTTGACCGGGCGGGGGGACTTCTCCTTCTTGGCGGGGAGGGTGGTCGCGGGCCAAGCCTCGTCGGGTCGGTCCGTGCGGGAGGCGTTCGCGTTCGAGTCCCAGTCGACGGCCCAGTTGTCCGTCTCTTTCGCCCAGCCGTCGGTCTTGTTGGCCCAGTTGTCGGTCTTGTTCGCCCAGCCGTCGGTCTCGTTGGCCCAGCCGTCGGTCTTATTGGCCCAGTTGTCGTTCCTGTTGGCCCAGCCGTCGGTCCCGCCGGCCCTGCCGTCGGAGCCCCAGGCGGCGGTGTCGTCCGGCCAGGCGGCCCAGGCGTCGTCGCCGTCGGGTCGATCCCTGGCGGGCGGCGCGGACGCCCGGCCTCCGTTGACGGGGGGGAAGAAGTCGTCGGAGGCGAAGGCGGCGGCGGAGGTGGGGCGCCGCGAGTTCCCGCCGGGGTCGGCGACGTCGGCGAAGGGGTCGTCGATGTTAAAGGGGTCCTCGTATCTGTAGTCTTTGAAGGGATCCTCCGCGAAGTCGAGGGCGGGTTTGCGGTCGTTCTGAGCGATCATAAAGAGTAAGTGTGGGGGTGGGGGTGAGGGTGGGGGCGGGGGGAGGATGTCGGGGTGTCGGTTCGCACGAGAGCCCGATGCGCCGCGTCCGTTTAGCGCTGCAATGTGGGGACAAGCACGAGCGTGTTAGCACCTCAGTGGCCCAGTGTGGATGGCACAGGTTTAGATAACGGACCAACTCGGCGCTAGGTCACCTCCGAGTGTTATTAAGCACAAGTATAACCTCAACGTTACGATCAAGTCCCTCGTATCTCTCACTAGTAGTTGATTAGTCATTTAGTTCGATACGAGCGAGCGAGCGAGTGAACTCTAGCGTCGAGTTGTGAAATATAATTAATTCGATAGTATAGTTGACATTGAAACATCGTTATTAATGAAAATAATAAACAAATAAAATGAAAAGAGGAGATAATGAAAACAGGGGAGTGTGTTGCACCGTAGCATAGTACCGTACAAGCGATCATGCGACTGACCAATACAACACCAATCACTACAGGAGGCACTGTTAAGTTTCTTTTTACTTTATCTAGTGATCTAAGTGATGTGAGATGATGAATGTGTAAACTGCGCCGAAGGGTCATCTCGGCCGTTTGTTGGTCGATGTACGACGCGTAACGATTCCCCGCCAGCGGTCGGACAAACGGTCGAAAACATTTATTGCGTTGTTCTAAAGATATAATAATTAATTATTTATTTTTACATATTTTATCATTTATTTTACAATTTCCTGAATACATAGTTGTACAAGTGTTTCATCAGAACATGTAGACAAAAATGTTTTCTGTTTTCGTAACTGACCCATCGCCGGACACCAGGAGTCAAAGCAAGTCTACAAATATTGTAATTCACAAAAAAAAACTAAATTTCCATTTTTTTTATAATATTGTGATTTTGTACACTTTATAAGCGTAATGAGTGCGTTCAAATTACCGCGGCGTCTGTACGTACGGGTGAGTGCGTGACGACAGCTACTCCGAGCGGGCGCGGGATATTAAAAAGCAAAACAATCAAAAACAAACACAAAAATAATAATTTAGAAAACCATGCTCGTCCCAAAAAAGCAGCGCTAAGCAAAACAAAATAGCGTCAACTAAAACTCAAAGGCTCTTCAAGACAACCCAGTACAGAGCGCACGTGAGCCGGCCCCGGGCCGTCGGCGGGCAGCTGTACCGGGCGGTGCGGGAGTGGCGCTGCCGCAGAGAAAGTAAACGATGATACCGAGCGGTTCGGCCGCCTATAATATCATTCTCCGCGTAAGTGGGAATTTACGTACAGCTACTTTCTCTGCAGCGTCAAATAAAATAATATATTTAGCTCATATCCGGCTCGGCATGCCGCTACGGGGAGGGGGGACGTCTGAGAGGAACTCGACCGAGGGACCAAATAATAGGGATTTAAAAATACAAAAAAAAAGACAAATCAATAAACATCGTAAAGAAAAGACCGTCTATCTATCGGTTAAACAATTCAATGTAATCGTGTAACTCGTATTCGGTTGAAAATATATTTGAGAAACGTAGCGGAGGTGAGCTCACCTTGTGCGGCGGCAGGGGGCGCGGGGGCGCGGGTCGAGGGGGCGGGGTCTTGTGCCGCTTGGCCGCGGCGCCGGCGGGGGGCGCGGCGGGCGCGGCGGGCGCGCCGGCGGCGGGGCGCGTGGGCGCGTGCAGCACCGCGAACGGATCGGACTCCCAGGCGCTCTGGAAGGTGACGTCACACCACATCAGTATCGGTTAACTGACACGTCTAAGTCGATACGCGCCCGTGGCTCGACCGACTACTACACCGTACCCTCGCGCACCCCCTCCCCCACACTCCCGCGCACTCCCCCGGCAGTGTGACAGTAGTATAATGGTTCCATAAAAAATATTCTTATCATGTTAGAGTTTAAAATCTCTAGTCTCTTTCAATTGATACGAGTATCGACACGGCACGATGAGACGCGCTGAATAAATAATACACTTTTTGGTTCATTAGTCATCATTAAATACTACTGAAGGCTAATTTCCGAATAAATATTGTTTCCACGTGCGTCTTGTATATTTGAGTTCATCATACAAATGTATTTGCCGACAACAGCTGACACTGATGTAATAATAATATAGAAAAGTGGTGAGTCTCACGTCGTTGACGACGGAGTCTTTGGGTGTGAAGGCGTCCCCCGCGAAGGGGTCGGCGGCGGGGAAGGCACCGAAGGCGTCCTGGCGGGGCGGAGGAGTTTATTATTCATTAATATTGATTTCATCGTAGTCACCGAGCGATCCAACCGCACCAAAATCAACTTGAAATAAATTTGGTGGCAGTTCGAAGCGTGCGAGACTAGATATTTAAATCGATATAATCAGTCCTGTCGCGCCTCGACTTGACGTTTTTGTTCACGTCGATTATATTTAAGGAAATGGATTATTATACGGACATTTTTATCACACAAAGAGATCACCTTCGCTTTATGCGGGTCTGAGGGAGCGAAGGGGTCGTCGGCGGCGGCGAAGGGCTCCTGGAACTTCGCAAACGATCCGTTCACTGTCACCTCGCTCCTCGCGAACGCGTCCTCCTCCTGCTCAATACGACACGGTTTAGTACTCCGGTGCTCCCGTTCGAACCCCTACCCCTCCCCCCCTCCCCGCACCCACCAGTGCGTCGTTGGGCGTGCAGCCTCGCACTAGCCGGTCGAGGTGTTCACGCGCGTGCAACGGCTGCAGCGCAAGCGAGGCACCCGCGCCGCCCGCCTCCAGCGCCGCCAGCGCCGCCGTCACCGCCGCGTAGTGCTCCTCCAGGTGGCTCATCTTTATCTTCGCCTGGAAAGATAGTCGGGTGATATCGCCGCGCGGCGGGGACGGAGCGCGAGGCCCGGCCGCCGCACCTGGCTGAGCGACAGCACGGTGGCGCTGAGTTGCGCGGTGAGCGCATCGGCGGCGGCGGCGCGCTGCTGCAGCTCGTCCCGCAGCGCGCGCTCGTGCTGCAGTCGTCCGGCCGCCGCCGCGCGCCTCGCCGCAGCCTCCGCCTCCGTCTCGGCCGCCGCCGCCTCCTGCGCCGACACCTGCGACCGCAGCTTGTCCACCTGCGAAGGGAACGACCGCGGGTGAGACAAGGTCGCGCCGATGGACACTAGTTAGCGCAACCCCTCGGCCCCTTCCGCTCGTCTCTGTATTTGTTTATTTACTTACAGGGTCGGCGAGGCGCGGGCGCGCGTGCGTCTAATGACTGGGATTTGTTTCCTTCTAGTTATATCACAAAGATATCATAAAGAATATAATCAAAGTATTAGACGAGGGGCGTTCGAAACGAGAAAGTGCAGATTTAAATTCAAAATTACTACTCGATAATTAACACTAAACCTACCGACAATTAATAAATTAATTAACTATTACTAAATATACCTGTTGCTACCGCACGCGGTCAAATTGACCGGTAATTAAAAGTTATTTTATTATATAACGCAGGTAACAATGGAAATAACTAAAAGTAAAGAGTGTAAAAAATATTATATGCATATTCTAAGAATTGTCATGTAGTCTGATAACGATATTATAACGTTTAAAAATGTCTAAGTTTTACAAAAGTTTGAGAACGGTCAATTTGACCGGTACTTGGTAGGTTTAGTGTTAATAAATAACCCAGAGGGTCATCTCGTATCCGAGGGATAGCGTAAGAATTCTCCTTCGTCTAAGATTTTTTTAAAGACAATATCTGACATCCGAGCTCGGAGCCGACGAGCACATCGGCTACAGCGGATCATTATCTGCCATCCTCATTATCCTAAAGTACTCCGTCGAACCTCACTGCCGAAGGATGTTAAGTCAAGGAATTGAGCCAACACAAAAAAGTCCACCTTCAACAGAGAAGGTGGACTGCGTCCGTGTGTCACAAATACTGAAGTGAGCCAGTGACGGCGAATAGACCCCTCACAAATCTTACTCATGCAAAATTAATAAGAAATACATTTGTTCCCTCGCGACGCGCGCAGCGGCAGAGCGCGAGACTTACTTGTGATTTAAGATCGTTTAATCTTTTCTGGGCTTCGCCTTTTTGGTTTTCTAATTGCTTCAATGTCGCCGTCAGTGTGTCCAACTCGCTCTGAAACCACGAACACAACACAATATAGAATAAGAGACTAACTTAAGAACATGTACCAAAACATGGACCCGAGGAGAAGAAGCTCCATAAATAATATTTAATTTATCGTTAGTATTATTATTTTATAGGTTCGACCATACACTCGCGGTCCATCGCGGTACTAAGAGAAGACTAACTAATACTATAGGAATTATTTGGTGCACTCAAATTCAATATTAATTTATCACTTCATCTCCCGTCCCTTTCCTTTTATTTCCATCTCTCTCACCTGCAGGCTGTCCGCCTCCCCGGTCTTGACGGCCACCTCCCGCTGCTTCGTCGCCAGCTCGGCCTCCAGCGCCAGCCTCTCCCTCGCCAGAGCGTCCACCTCCCGGGCTATCGCCTCCATCTCTGGGGTCGGCTGCGGCCCGAGACTCACCGGTTCCGGTATCTGGACCAGAGACTAAGAATCAAATCAAAGTTTCTTACAAAGAGATTTACGATAATCATATAGGCTATTAGAACCGGAAATACTATTCAGAAACCTTCTAATATGGTACAGTTTATTTTACAAGAAGGCATTTCAATATATCAGCCAAAACGTTTGTTGTCGGCGATTTACTCTAGCAACATTTCGTTACCATTAAATTAAAAACTATAACGAGGTCTATCAACATGACAAGCTGTCATATCTACGACATTGACGATGTCACGCTCAATGAGTATTATGTTCCTTCTATTTAATATGTGTTCCATCAGCCGCGGTGCAGCGACGGAGCTCACTGATGTAGAGACTAAACCACAAACCACACGACACCGGCCCCTAATACCTGGTAGTGAGATACCCAGTTGAATTAATTATTCTACACAAATTAGTCACTGACGATTTTTCTTCCAGATGTTACAAAGAAATTAAGCTTAGCCGAAAAACCAAAAGTATTAAGCCAACATAACGTTATTGTGAGAGTGTACACCGGAGCGGTGGCGAGGTTGCGGTGCAGGCTGCCCCCGAGGGAGGACGGCAACAGTACGGTCGAGTGGTATTATTCGCCGGTATCTTATTTTTACACTCATGTTAAGCAATAGAAGTGTGGGCGTAAACACATCTGCAGATTCCGAGTAGTACTGAGTAAATGTTATAACACCAGACCGACCTGTCATTGCAACCTCTACAAGAGGACGAAACAATAATAAGCGAGTGGCATCTAACGATCTACAACACGCGGCCCCACCACGCGGGCGCGTACCGCTGCGAGACGGACGGACGACGTGGCGCCGTCGTCCTGTTGGAAGTCGTCGACGACGAGGAGTACGATGTCGTTAGTAATCATACCTATTACCTAGCGCACTCTCACGATGTGTAATCAAAGCAAGAACAACTTTTACGATCTGCAACCTAGCAACCTGATCCAGATGGTAATACAAAAAGGAGAGAAAAGGTTGTTTGAATTTCTGTCTCTCTTACTCATCATACAAAACATACACCCTCTATGAGGGGACCATCGTATACAAACTTCCACCGCCGACACTTAGTCTCTTCCACCGCGATAACTTCCACGAGTCCAGGTGAAGCCGCCGTCCTCCTCGGGACCCCACGCGTCGCAGCCCGTAGCGCTCGGGACACAGCTACTGATGTCCAACTCGTGGTCGGAGTGGAGCGAGTGCAGCCGATGCGACGCGGTGGGGAGGAGACGGAGATACGGCATTTGTTATGTGACTTTACTTGAGGTATTTATGTTCTAGGAGACACTTCGGTACGATATTCCAACGACCGATCGTTACTATTCATAAAGGAACCCTCACCATGTTTTAGGCCGATTCTTCAAAGAGTAAGCAAAACGCGAGCGTTGAGGAAGAAACCTTAAAGCTCTTTAGAGGTAAGTAAGATGTTGTGAGTACGTATTACTGGCTGTCAATTAAAAAGTAGCAATTAATTAATAAAATTAGAGAGCAGCGCGCGGCGGCCGGGCCGGCGTTAACCGCTTCACGTTGGCCAGTCACTGCACTCTCAGTCGATCAAGCAAAATAAAAACAGCGATAATAATAATTCGTCTGATAAACTGTAAACACATTTTAAATTATCGCTTCGCATTAAATTAATGCAATACTATTTTCATCTGCCGAAGGATAAATAAATATATGGATATATGTTTTAGCATTCCCGGAAGGCATTCCGTGTCGGTCACTAACACTGCCGCCGACCATCAGGAACACGCCGACCGTACGGACACACGGGAACGAGATCATGATTGGATTGTGTAGAGTACGCACGCACCCTTGACATACCATACTTTGATATATTAATAGTAACGATCCTAAACTATACTCAAGGAAGCAACATACAATGTTATAAAGTGTAAACTTTTGTTTGTTTGTAAATTTGTAAGATAACGTGTCGGATAGAGTTAAATAATATGTGAGTAAACTTTAATTTAATTCATTAATAGGTGAAATGCGAAGATTCTATTTTAAAAATTCGATCCAAATCGGGAGATATAACCGAGATAGTCAACAACACCGCGGGCGTGTATTCGCTGAGTCAGCGCGCCCCCCCGCAGCCTCCGCCGCCCCCCACCGCTATCAGATATGTGGAGCCCGGGAACGGGCTTGTCATTACATGTTCCGGGTAAAGTAATTCGAACATTGCTCACTAAATATATTGACGTTTGTGAAATAGTGACTACTCGTAGACTTATTTTAAGTTGGAGTGTCTTTACGGAAGGCTTATTTCTATAAGTATGGTACCTATCAAAATAGCCCAATAGTCCTGACACTTCCATTTGACGTACACGAGTGATCATTACATTACAGCACAACGCTTCGCGACGTACCGTTCACTTGGCGACTCGACACTCGGGAATTGAACCCGCGAGACCTGGACAGGTGGAGCGGCGGCAGAGTACATCTCAACGCGAGGGACCACATCGTGTTCACTGCGGTGTCGTACGGCGACGCTCACGTGTATAGGTATGTATATATATATATGTATATGTTTGCCCGTGTAGCGTCACGCGTGTGTTATATAACATTGGACAGTTGTTGGCAGCGCGGCGCGCTGGCGGGCGCGGTGCGGGTGAGGGTGGAGCGCGGCGCGGGGACCGCGTGCGGGGGGCGGAGCACTCTGTTTACGGCTATCGTTGTTTCGACCATGTTGCTGAGGTTTACAATGAGGCTTGTGCGGTACCGACGACGATATTTAGGTATCGCTTGATTACAAAGATAAAAAATTGATACTTAAACTTTTTTGTTTTTGTTTTCCTAATAGAAAAGAATATAGTTTAAAAAGTAGAAACTGTGCGAGCACCTCCGGCCGGGCTTGTGTGCGTGTGCGATACCTGCACGTGTGGTGGGGCGGGTGTATGTGTGTGCGTCACCCGTACGTGGGTCGGTTCGAATGTGCGTGTGTGACCGTACGTCACCTGTATGTGTGGCGGGGTGGATGCGTGTATGTGTGCGTGTGCGTCACCTGTACGTGTGTCGGAGCGGGCGTGTCCACGAGCAGCGCGGGCGGCAACGCGGCGGGGGGCTGCAGGCCGCGCACCCCGCGCTGCACCAGGCACATGGCGGCGCGAAACTGCACGCGGGACAGCTTGCCCGACCCCGAGGTGTCGCACAGGGACCTGCGGGTCGACGGACGACGTTCGTGTACGCTCCTCCGACTCTCCTCGCAGATAACTCCTCCGAGGTAGCTCACCATATCTGTGCCAGCGTGTTCTGCGGCAGGCCGCTGTCCAGGAACACGTCCCTGATCTCGGCGCCCGACACGAATCCGTCCCGGTCCAAGTCGGCCGCCGCGAATTGCGCGTCGTACTGCGCGCGCTCCGCCGGGGACATCCACGAGGACGCGGGAGGCCCGGGGACTCCGGGGGCTCCGAGCGCCGGGGGCCCCAGGTCCGGCGGCTAAAAGTAAGACACGTACACTGAGATCGACCGACACGGTGACTGCACTTTATATATCCTAAATTTTTTAAGCGATCTGTAGCTTCGAAAGCGTGGGGCGATTTGATCAAAATATTTGTATACCAGTACTTGTTAAGCTGGGCTTATAACAATATTTAACTGGGTGAGTAAAGAATGCTATAGACTCAGACATTATCAAAAAATATATATATATGACATGTAAATCTGCTCTTTTTGTCCGCGTAGACACATTCCGCGCCCACGGACACGGACACGGGTAACTTTTACCAAATGACCTAATAACCAAATGGAAAAGCAAACATTTTTTTTTTTTAATTGACAAAACAAAAGTCTGGGGATTCAACTTACACTAGACAGATCTAATAATCCTTCTAACAGCGCGGCGTTAGACTGGGGCGGCGGCTGAGGGCGCGGTGGAGGAGGACGGGTCTGAGGGGAAGGGGGCCTGGAGGGAGGCCGCGAGGGAGGGCGCGAGGGGGGGCGGGAAGGCGGCCGAGCAGGGCGCGCGCGTAGCTCCGGGGGCAGCGTGGTTGGCACCGCGTGCTTCTCCAGCGCCTTGTAGACCAGATGCATCGCCTGCGGAATATTATAAATAGTGAGCATCACACGATTTTAATTAAATCTTCTGTTATATCTTACGCACCGTTGGGCAGCTGTTATTGAAAGCAAGGGAGAGGGTCTGGCAGTTAGTCTGGATATGGCGAAAGCCTTCGATCGTATATGGCACAAGGGGCTTCTTTCGAAGCTACCTTCCTATGGGCTTCCCGAGAGTTTATGCAAGTGGATCACCAGCTTCCTCACTGGGCGGAGCATACAGGTCGTTCTCGACGGTTTTTGCTCGGACCCCAAGCCCGTGAACGCTGGTGTACCCCAAGGCTGCGTGCTATCCCCAACTCTGTTCCTCCTGCACATCAAGGATATGTTGGATATCTCCAACATACATTGTTATGCGGATGACAGCACTGGGGATGCGGTATATTCCGGCCGTGCAGGTCTCTCTCGGGAAAACGTCGACGAGTGCCGAAAGAAACTTGTGTCTTCTATAGAGACTTCCTTGGGGATGGTCTCTGAGTGGGATGAACTGATTCACGTTCAATTCAATCCCGAGAAGACGCAGGTTTGCGCATTTACCACTAAGAAAACCCCATTTGTCGTATCACCGCTCTTCGAGAGCACTCCCCTCATTGCCTCGCCAAGTATCAGAATACTGGGTCTCGACATTTCGAGCGACTGTCAGTTTCGTGGTCATCTGGAGAGCAAGGCCAAGTTGGCCTCGAAGATATTGGGAGTGATCAATAGAGCGAGACAGTACTTCAAACTTGGCCAAAGACTTGCGCTCTATAAGGCGCAGGTCCGGCCACAAATGGAGTACTGTTCTCATCTCTGGTCCGGATCACCCCAATATCAGCTTCTACCATTTGACCGCGTACAACGGAGAGCCGTTCAAATTGTCGGGGACCCGGTGCTCTGCGAACGGCTGGACTCTTTGGCATTGCGTAGAGACGTGGCTTTTTTGTGCGTCTTCTACCGCATTTACAACGGGGAGTTTTCCGAAGAACTATTCGATCTGATGCCTGCCGCCAAATTTCATCACCGCACAGCCGCACTCGCTTGTGGAACGAACTCCCTTCGGCGGTATTTCCAGATCGGTACGACATGGGTACCTTCAAAAAAACCGTTAATTCCTACCTACAGGGCCGGCAACACTCTTGTAAATCCTCGGATGTTGCAAGAGTTCATGGGCGGCGGTGATCACGTCCATCTGTGACCCGCCAGCTCGTTTGCCCTCCTATTACATTAAAAAAAAAAAAAAATTAAATATGGTTTTATTTATACTTGCCACTATAAATTCGTGTCTGTCGAGCATCCCGTCTTTATCCTGGTCTGCCAAATCCCAAATCTTGCCCAGCGTCTCCAGAGGTAATTTCGATTCCATGAGCACGCCCTTCACCTGGAATCACCAGAATTACATCAACCATAGAACGCAACCACCTTATTGAATAAAACGTACTTCGTGAAGAATTCCTTGAGTCAGACCTTGTTCCCCGGTATGAGTCCGTTGCTGGGCTGCAGCGAGTCGAAGAGTGCGCTGTACTTGTCCCTCTCCGCCGGCTTGACGCTCCAATCCCCGGACGGCGCGGAGGCGGGGCCGGGGGCGGGGCCCGGCGCGTGCGACAGCGACGGGGGCGGCACCTTGGGCAGCTCGCCCTGAATGGACGCACCTCGTTTATATTACACCGGAATATGTCTAGCCGTTTCAAACAGTTATTATCTTCTAAGCCCTAAGTTCTAGGCGTAGTATTCTTAGAATTTACCACTTACTAAATAAAGTAATTTGCCTGTAGATAAAGAAAAAAAATGACGCTGATGGCCAAAAAGATATAAGACCTAGAAATTGAGTTAATTTGATTTATGATAATTGCCGAACGAGTTCATTGAACCATATCCGTGTCATGGTCGTATACGAACGACCATGACACGGATATGGTTAAATCTAGTTGAAGAAAAGTCTTTTCCCGGTCAGAATAATATAACTACATGTGGGACAACGTGCTGACCATTACAAGATCAATATTAACTCGGAGTCATTTCAGTCATCCCTTAATCATTGATACAAACGGAAACAGGGGCTCGGACACAATTATGCAAACAGACATTTAACATGAAATTCAAAACAGTCTGGAACAATTCCAACAGCGAATCGATTGACACGTATGAGTCTGGAAGTAATTGAGCACTGGATAAAGGACTCAGACGACCCGAGGACCAAATAACGATCTGGAAACGTTCCACTTCAAACTTGCCATCGGAATTATTAATAAAATATACGGTAATAGTTACAAGTGGACCACAGAAATATAAATAAAACTTTGGGACGGTGGAGAATTACTATTTATCGGGAACATAATCTACGTAGAACATAATAATAACATAATGAGAATTCGCAACCATTACAGATGAGTCTCGACAGTGAGTGTGATCTCGGCATTACATCGAGGGCGGGGTGATCTTAGACCACCATGTACACCTACATTGATTACATTGATTACCTACATTCGGTAACAAACCTCTTATGGCCATCGAGAGGGAATAAGAGTCAATTAGAGACCACACTGTCACACCACAGGCTCCCTCAGGCTATTAGAGCTAATGTAACATCTACATACCTACACACCGTGCTGGCGAAACGAAAACAAAACTACCATATTTAACTTATTAAGAATTGAATCACTGAATAATCAATACGATAGCGTGCAGTTATTAAAAAGAAAAACTATACAACTAATTTCATAAACCATATCAAATAGTGTACATGTTTTAATAAATACGTGTAAGAATAATAAACATAAACTTTACTTATATTGTGGTGTGGATATCAGGAAACCAGAACAATTACATCTCTGAATTTTTTGTTTATCGAAAGTAAGTAAGTAGTGAAAGTCGATATAGTTCGTATTAGTGTTAGTACTCGTGAGGACAGACAGAGATGGGAGCGGGACTCACCACTTTGGGAGGCGGCGCCTCCGAGTGTATGTTGGTCATGTTGATGTCCTTGCCGGCCTGCGCCAGCGCCACCAGCTTCAGCGCCACGAACAGACCCGCCTGCGGGAACGAGTAAGTCTCATCATTGCAAGTCATCGCAGATCAACTTGGCATTAATTGATATTTTGCAGCCGACCCCAAGGGAAATATAAAAGGCACATTCCTCCGTAATAATAATATCATTCACTATCTCCCGTCGGCAGTGAGATAAACAGTGACAGTGACAGTTTCAACCTTATTACATTTGCAACGGGCCGATTACCAACATACTCGACGGCACATTCACAGATAAGGCAACTCGCACGTCCTCCTCTCCAATTGTATAACATAACTATTTATTAGTTAGTGTGTATCATTGATATTGAGTGTGACACGCGTCCTACTAGTATTATGTGTACCATTATTATATCGATGGTACAGCGACATTGTCTTGTTTGGAGGACACAAACATAATATAGGACTGAACTAAGATGTAGGTTGAATTAGGCGAGGTTTACGATCTCATTCCTGCTCAGTGAGACGGGAGAGGGCACGTAAAGCGGGTCCATTCCTACATCAAAAGAGACATCAGTGACAAGCTCAACAACATTCTGAACAGAAAAATAAAATATATGTTACTGACTATTTATTTTAGTTTTAATAAATAATTAACGAGGAAGGAATGATACTAGTCAAAATATTTACTATTTGTGGAATAAGTACATGTCGAATCTAGGTAAATTGTAATTAAAAAAATATATATAATATCATATTATCATTCAGTGAAGAGATTCAATATGACTGTCCGTCGCTCCCGTGCACGTGCAGTAACGGGCACATCCTAAGATGGTTATAAAATTCATAAGTAGTAAATAAAGTAAATAAATAAATAAGTGTTTATACAGAGACCGTCCGTAACATCGACATTTAATTTAATAGTACATTGAACATAAAAGACATAATTAAAGAGAAGAGAATTTAATAAATTGTAATACGTAGGGGAGATGTGTCTCAGGGGGGGAAAGGGGGGGGGGGCACGCTCGATAATATTTCCATTTCAAAAAGGCGCGCGCTCTTAGCACGAGTACGTAGTCCCCGGGTTCACCTGCGGTACAATAGTCAACTTACTATAGTCACTTACTGAGTGCTCCTAGGAAGACACGTCTCTTAACATTCTAATGTTAAATTTGGTTTGCATATTTACAGTGTCGAAAGGACAGAGCGGGCCGGGTAAGGCGGGCCGTCATCCCCTTATAAAAAACCATCTTATAAAAGCATTTAATAATGACCTGTTTGGTATAAAATAATAATGTAGCTAGATCATAAAGCAAATATTCTTCAACTTTTCCTCAAGGTGGCCGCTCGAGACCCGTCTCCTCTAATTATTAAATTCCCGCGTGTTCAACATATTTGTATCCGTGTTTTCGAGTTTAGAGTATTTTGTTTTAGACAAGACATCTGTGGAATTATTACACTCAATGACATCGATCGACTTAAATAATATATTTTTAATATAAATAGTCTGAACCTAGATTAAAATAATCTTATTGGCATGTCGTATGCCTAGCACCTATCGGTGAGACGTATATTATATAGATTAATTAATTGTATTTTATATATATAATACATGATCTAATAAATATTTATAACGTTCATTTCAAATATACACGCCGTTTATTTTCAATTATATTGATAAGTAAATGAAACTTTGTTAATATAAATGAATAAGATACGCGCAGACAGTCGACAGAGATGAGAATAGTTGCATAACTTTACTCATCGACGAGCGAACGCACGAGCACCGCGGCACACCGCTATGCGCTCAGCGCTCGCTACATCTCTAAACTAATGGTTACACACACACACACTTATAAAGACTTCAATGTTGAAACAATTCAACTTATAATAACTAAGAAATATATTGAAAATCATCTGTACATTCAACCATTTTAATCAGTACATTTTTACTTTTTACATATTATCTGGTGTTTAAAATTATAGAAAATTTAAAAGAATTCATCTTTATATTGGTCACAAATATTTAAGAGATATTTGACGCGGAGTCACTGATAACTGATAAGATTGTGACAATTTACAGAACATATTTGCTAAGAAATGCATTATGTAACCAGCGGACTGCCGCATGTGGAAATAAGATAAAATATCAGCTCTATCTATTATCTTGGTGCCAACCGGGAGAAGTAACAGTCAACGTTTAAACACTAAATATTACTCAAATATTAATAAACAGTGTCACTAACAGTATGCCTATTTTAAGTATTTAATTATAACTTTTCCACTTTGAATACATCAAATGGAAGTGTCAGGAGGGCCCTCATTGATAGCATACTTATCAAAATAAGCCCTTCCGTAAAGACGTTCTCCAACTTAAAATAAGGCTGCGAGGGCTGCAAACGCACCCTCGTCTGAGAAGAATTACACAACTATCTCAGTCGGGTTTTTCTCAGATGTCAATATATTTAGTGAGCAACGGATAACTATCAGTCATCGCAATCAAAAACGTGCACATTAACAGTTCTTGTATTTTACTAAAATTGGATCAGAAGTTATAAAAGTATTTTAACATCCTATAAATAGACAACATAACGAAAGCTTAATATACAGTCTTTCCTCTTCAATATAACTTCAATAACTTTGTCATTATAAAATTATTATTTGTCAAAAAAGTTTGTAACAACAAGTTTTTCATAAACTCACTTTGTCGAGATATCCCTTGCCGTTGGGGTCAGAGAGGTCCCATATCTTGCTGAGCACCACATCACTGAGCCGAGACTTCTTGAGGAAGCGAGCTGCATCCAGGGCCTGTATAGCCCCGGTGCCATTTGGGTCTACCTGAAACATATTTTGGCTCATTAACAACATATACATTAAAATTCTTCTGCTATGGTGCCTATTTACATGATACTTTTACTGACATACAAAGTCAATTGGTTCTTATAATCCTGTGAAGCCTTAAAGATAGATTACACTCAAACGTACCACATTCTAATAAGTTATATAAGTAACTCTAGTATCGGATTCATCTCAATGTGTTTCTAAAGACTAATTAAGTCAATTCCTCCTAACTGAATGGGGATACAAAGAATTAGAGTAAGTTTTTATAAAATGTTAAATATAATAACCAAAATTGAAATCATTAAAATTCCTTAATATTTTATACTAAGTTTAAGTTTATTGATTATTTGATTGATGTGCAAATAAGGAAGAATTTAAGGATTTTGTTATCTAATAAAAAAATATGAAAGTAATACAATATAGTTAAAAAATTACTGTTAGTCTGATTATAAAATATTTTAGTAAAATAACAAAATGATGTTCTGTTTTATTTTCTGAAAATAAAATACCTATAATCTGCACAAAATAGCTCTCTTGTATGTTAGTACCTAGTTGTACTAATTACAATTACATTTCAAGGAGTGCAGCTCTCACTATTGATTTTACAATCAAGTGAAGTTACAGAAGCACAGACTTGGACAATATCTAATGAACGGTTTTTCAACAATAGAGAAACAGCTTTATTCTAAAGGGTTATTAAATTAGATAAGGTAATGCAAGAGGCATCAGTTGATATACTCACCTGATGGTAATAAGCTTCGTATATTGAACTGTGGGTCCCTGCCACCTGCAATGGTTCAATCCACATTTTGAGATGGATTTTCCAAATTAGATTTATTTAACGCAATTATTTTCAGTCAGTTATATGGGTGTGACATTCTATTCTGTTCATGACATTTAATGTTCGCGCAAAAACTAATACGAATTTCAATGAAGTTATAAAACTCTACTTATTAATTATTGAAATTAACATCACCAAGAAACACTACACTATTATACTCAACGCTAAACTATCTTTATTACAACGAAAAACTAATAAAATGAAAAGTTTTTAGTAGCAGCGTAATCAGTCTACGAGTTCGCGACACTTCGGCTTCAGATAATACAATGTTCCAGTTCTCCTTTAACAACGGATTCTCACTAAACGGTAGGCTGTTTATTCAAGTTTTATTAAACCGGCGAAATTTTATAACCACTACTACACAAATAATTTTATTTGCGTTAATTCTACCTGGGTAGGAGAATGCAAGGCAGCCATTTTTTACATCTCTTAGTCGACCAATCAATAGAGTCCATAGAGAATAGATTTGGATATGTCAAGTTCTGCTAGTGATGCACTATTGCTTTTAATTTCAGAAGTCATTTAAGAGATCATTTATTATAAAAGGCAAATCGATAATTAAAATAATTTCTAAAACATGGTAATATTTATAAGTCTTACGATTTATTTTAAATAACAAATAACTATGCAATAAATTGAAATCACTATTATAATTAGTTAAATGTTTATGCTATCGCTTTTGAACAGGTACAATTCCTTAATATAAAATAATTGATTACTACAATTTATTTAAATTATTTTTATTTGAAATTCCTTTGTAACTATGACTACAACGGTAAAAAAACAAACAATTTATATATTCAAGTAGATATACTAAAAATTATATATCACACAAATCACACATGAATATGAAATTATTTATCTAGAGTTGCTAGTGTTTTTAAACAAATCGATATAACTGTATAAAGTTGTTAAACCACGTTTGTTGATTTCATAGCTTGGTACATTTTGAAATTGACTAATCCAATAATCTACTTTACGGTGTCTTTTAGTGATAGGAATAAGAGGCAATATAGATGTCACCACTGTCACAGCACAGAGATCACACAACAACATCTGGAAATAAATACAAAAAAATACAAGGTATGTATTAGGTATCTACTAATATTGATGTATTGAATTAAATTATAAAATAAAAAACATAGGTCAACCTGCCAATATTCCCGGTTATGAATCAAAGCTTAGCTTACTCAAACATAACTCCTTATAGGAATTTAATATTAGGAAAATATTATATAAATATATTCACCTTTTCACCAGACAACCATCTATGGTTTTCTAAATTATGTTCGAGGTAATCCAAAGTCAAATTCCATTCTTCAACCTTGTTCTTACTAACAGGCCACCTCCCCGCAAAAAAATGTGTCTAATAAACAAAAATTATATAGAAATCAGATCAAGACGTTTTGGTAAGATTACATTAAGATGTTTGTTAAGTTTGACTCACTAATATTTCGCTATCAATTCTAAATAACGTGCTGGAATTAAAGAACAGCATTTGATTAACTCGGGCCCGTAGTAAGGGTTGTGTTGGATACAGATTACAGCCGCGGCTGCCTGCCAGCTGACAGAGATAGAGGGAGATAGCATGACTATCGCAAATAGATGTATTGTTGGTTACCATTACTGGTACTTTCTGTAACGGATTTATCTACGGATACATATAGATAGATATTAGTAATATTAACTTGAATAAAAACCTAAAAGAAAAATCATTTAATAGAACAAAAGAATATAAAACATATAAAAAAAATTACCGTTTTAAAAAAACCGGTCTTATGTTCGTTTTTGAATAGTTCTACTTTTTTGAATTTTACATCAACACCTAAAATTGAAGCCGACATTAAAACAAATCTCACAGGGGGAGAGATTTCATCTCCATAAATTATAGGTCTGTCCGGGTTTATATTTCTGTAAAAAAACGACTATTACATATATGAACACAAACAATTAAAAATATACTTAACATTAACTTTAAATGTATTTAAGGAAAATAAAACAAAAATCCAAACCTGATTCCATTGGTTTTATTTTTGTAAATGAGTAAATTTATTGTATATTTTTTGGTTGAGTGGCATTTGACACCGGTGATACTTACGTGGCACTGCCGCTACTGTTACGGAAAATATTAAAACAAACACTATTATTGATCATATTTCGTAACGTAATCATTTTATACAGAACCACGTCCTTACGGGCCGAAGCGACTCCCGTTAATGCAAAAGCAATCTATTCGATATCAATTTAAATATATCAATAGTCAATGAGGTCTGTCAGCAGGATCTTGAAATAAACAAGAGTTAGGTAAGTACATAGGACGAAATAAAGTCATAATAAAATATTTTTTTAATTTGCTTCGTGTTGTAGTATTTAATTTTATATTTAAGGGAGAGTTAAGAACTATTTTTACTTTACAACAAGTGCAGTACTGACCACGGAATCCATTTTCAGTTCATTTTTCAGGATAAATATTTAAAAGTTACCTATGTTCTTCCCCGCTCCTTGCTCTGAACCCTTATAAGAAAATCTGGACAACACTAAACTCCATTAGCAAAATACTTTATTTAATTATTTTGTACATTATATATTTGTATTCGGTACATTTTAACCTTATCCTATAATAAAAACTTTTTACCCAAAAAAAATAGATAATGTTGACTTTACAAAACTGAATGTCGAAACACAAGAACAACAAATATGACATTATCAATTTATTAACAAAATATACAATGTCAAAATTTAAAAAATTGTGAAAATGATCTAAGTTATTTTAATGTATTCTCAGCGATGGGAAAGGCTGGCAGCAAGAACTTATCGACGACACTACAGTAAGTGAAGAGGTCAAATTATAGATAAATTAGGCAAAAATATTAAAACGGTCCGCTGTACTCAGCAAGTACATCACCTCCGCTCTACAAATTCATATTTTAGTATATTTTTTAACTTATTTTGAACACGTAGGCCACACATATTAATTATCATGTAAAAACTTAAAATATCAGTATTCTTAGCTTGAGATAGTGATTTGTACTTTGTATATGAATCAAAACGATTCTTTGTGATCAAGTAAAGTGGAAGGATGAAAAACACAAAACGAGGAATGTGGATGTGGATATGGATGGAGAGGATGTATTGATTTGAGGCGAAAACCTCCACTAACATAACATATCATAGAGGTGCGTGTAAGAAATTGACATATTGGATCGAAACCAAATAATAGTAATAAAGGCGGAAAGGGAGGTGATCTTATCGAGCTTAAGAACCGGTTTGTCAGGGGTTTTACAGACTATTTTCTTGATATGTGCTTCATTCAAAAAAATTGCTCTTCGAGCACAGTAGGCAAAAAAGAAAATGACAATTATTACTGAAGGAGAATGGTAACAAAATGGTATAAAATTGATTCTCAGAATATGAAGTTAACATTGTATACATCTCGTTACAGTCAGTGTACACTGTGGAAAAGCGACCGCAGTCCGGCGTGCAGGGCTGTGATGATGGCTTTGGACGCCATGAACATGAGTTTAACCGAAGTGGACGTCAACATGGACAAGAAAGAACACCACGCAACGGAACTTGCTGCAGTAATAACAGATTGACTTTCAGTTTGTTTAATATTTAAGAGTTTTTATTTTCTATATACTTACAAATATGTCAATTACCTCTGAAAACAACCACCCTTTAGCCAAATAGCAATATTGATGTATAAATATTAAAATAGTGGCGTGTTTGAGCACGTTCCTATTGTAAGAGAAGTTATTTTTCGTAAATATTTTATCAAGAATTTTTATTATTTTACGGATTGAAATGCAAATAATATCTTTTGAGAATATCCATTGGGTATTCAGACAGCTCCCCGACTTACGACTACTTACTTGTCTCGTTTTACAGCTTATTTTCTTTACACAGATGAATCCACTGCAGACTCTACCTATTTTCAAAGATAGACAACTAGTGTTATGCGACAGGTATCAAATTATATGTAATTTGATATTGATATAATGAATGAGTTTTTAATTAATATTTATGTTAGTGTTCATCTTGCAGTCACGTAATAAGTACATATTTAGCGTCGCGCTACTGCTGCTCCGACTACACCTTGCCCGAAGACCCGGCCGGACGCGCGGTCGTCGATCAACTGCTACACTTCAACAGTGGAGTTCTCCAGCCCAATTACCGCGCCTCCTCTGTCAGTCAACAATTGTATTTTACAAGTGTCCTTTGCAATACCTATTTACACTTGAATGTAATATTTTTTTTTCTGTTTTCAGTATCCAATATTGTATGAAAACTGTCAGTTTGTAATGCCGCAGCAAATAACAGAGATCGAGAGGTCGTATCAGGACCTGGAGTGTATGTTGGTCGGCCGCACTTGGTTTAGCGGTTCCCGGTTCACTCTCGGAGATATCTCACTCGCTGCCTCTGTCAGCACTTTGAATATTTTAGTGCCGGTTGACAAACATAGGTTAGACATATACGACAAGTTCTTGTTTAGCTTAGACAAACACAAATATCAAATAACGTTTAAAATTATTTTGATAGAAAACTTAAAAATAAAGAAGAAAAAAAATCCTATTAACTTAGTGTAGTATAAACGTTTTCTAAAAGTTGTATTTATTTTAAATTGTTTTGTAGATTTCCGTTGCTGTCGAGTTGGCTTTTCCGAATCTCCGAACAACCATTTTATATAACTGCAAACAAGAAAGGTCTACAAGAATTTTGGAAGAGAATAGGTTATTTAACACTTGTGTACCAAAAATAAACGACCATCTTTTTGTAGACTGCATTTCAACACAAATATATTATACATTTAAACAATCTTTTCAATCTTCTAATATATTTATAAAATACTTTTTTTTTAGATTCAGGGATTGCTGCTGATCGAAACGAGTTTAAAAAATGTCCGCGAAGTTCATTAACAAGGCGGTCTCATGGCGGCAAATTATCCGAAAGATGATATTTTTAATTATAAAATTGTTGTGTTGCATTAAATTGTTTTAATTGAACTGTATTGTTGTTATCTGGCATACATTGTTAATATTTTCATATAATTATAAATTAAGTGTTACTGGGACTGGGGCCACGTCTCTAAGGCTTATTTCATACGAGGGCCAAACTGAAAGTTTTTAGAACTGGCCACTTAAAAGCATTATATTAAAAAAAATAGTTTAAATTTTGAAAATAGAACTCTTTACCAATATTATTGAGTGTACATTTCATTCATTTGTCATTTGTTTTACGATTTGGCGGCAAATTGAAAATTGTCTGTGCACGTCAGAATGAATTTAAGCCGAGAAAATTTTCGTGCAATGATTTTTTATGACTTTCGATGTCATTTAAGTCAACAAGAAAGTTATGATAGACTTCGATTGGCTTTTCACGATGAAGCCCCATCTCGTGCCACAGTTTACAATTGGTTTAATGAATTCAAACGTGGTCGAACTAATCTCACCGATGATTAGCGTGAGGAACGGCCTTCTACAGCGACGACTGAAGATAACATCAGTGTTGTGCGGCGTTTGATAGAGACTGACAAAAGAGTGACATATCAGCAGATTCGGACAAGTCTAGGCCTATGCCTAGACTTGTCCGAATCTGCTGATACCTATGTATGAGTCAAGTGCACAAAATCCTCCATGAACATTTACCGGTCAGGAAGCTTTGTGCCCGCTGGATACCGCATAATTTGACCGAGGCTCAAAAACTCCGCCGTGTTGATTGGTGCCGAGAAATGATCCAAAAATTCAACGGAGGTGACTCAAATGCTGTGTTCGACATACTAACGGGTGACGAAAGCTGGATTTACTGTTATGATCCGGAAACCAAAAGACAGTCTGCTCAGTGGGTGTTTCCTTCCGAAGAGTTGCCAACTAAAGTGAAGAGAGGTCGAAGTGTTGGAAAAAAGATGGTGGCCTCGTTCTTCGGAAAGACAGGTCATTACGCGACAGTAGTCTTAGAGGATCAGAAAACGGTTAATGCAGAGTGGTATACTAACAATTGTTTGCCACTTGTCTTGGAAAAAGTTCGAGAGAAACGACCTCGCAACAGGATCCTCCTTCATCACGACAATGCCTCGTCGCACACCGCCAGGCAAACGATCGACTATTTGGTGACCTCAGACGTGGAATTACTGGGTCACCCGCCGTATAGCCCCGACCTCGCACCCTGCGATTTTTATTTATTTCCGAAAATAAAAGAAAAACTTCGAGGAAAACGTTTTATAGACGCCGAAGAAGCAGTGGCTGCGTTTCAAAACGCCGTCGAAGAGACCCCTAAGGCCGAGTGGGCAAGGTGCTTTTCTCAATGGTTCCATCGAATGCAGCGATGTATTGATGTAAATGGACGCTATTTTGAAAAGTTACAATAAAACTAATAACTTGCTAGATGCTTAGTTTTTGATTTTCTGAGAACTTTCAGTTTGACCCTCGTAAAACTACAATGCCCAAACCATTGCGACTAAAAGTCTCACATTTCCCGTGAAAGTTATATATGACTTAAGCAAGCAGTTAGAAATTCAACGAATATTATCGCTATCTAATATCACTAATTGTCGAGCATTATGAAAGTTATATGATCATGAACAGTACGTAGAATGTTTTTTTGGTATTTTAAATGAATAAAAAATATTATATTTTTACTTAAAGTCTAATGAATATGTATAGGAAATTCTTAATTTTATGTTGGTATTTATTTTTAAATTCGTTTCAAATAACATGACCGTTAATAGACATAAACTCAGACACTATATTATCTTGGTACCTATATCTCTATATTTTAAAACTGTATATAATATGTAAAATTTAAAATTTACATATTAAAAATTATTTTTGTATCTCTACATTATCAAATTCAAATTAATGAGATAAATAACCGATTCGTATGAAAAATGCGACTAGCTCATGATACATCCCTTTGTGGAATTCACCTGTTCGCTCCCGTCATGAACATCAATGTCAAGAGGTACATCAATTTGGATTAAATTGTGATAAAATAATTTATAATTTTGTACTAAAAAGTTGTAACTTGAAAGTTTAAACTGAAGAGAAGTAATGTACCGAATCCACTCGGTTTGATGTGCCATACCAAGTCAGCAAGTCCGTTAATTAATTATGTAGGTAATCAAAGCTATTGTTCTCTGAGGCACCGTGAAACTCAAAACACTCGTTTTTCTCACGTAAAGTAAAGAAAGCTTAAATGTGAAAGGTATTTTATAATAAGCCTATATATATTTCATTACAAAAATTTGTTTTGTGAATTCAAGATCCGATTGATTCCGTTTATGCTTAAATTGTGTGATTCAAGTACAGAGGGAAAGTTTCGAACGAACGAATGTCGCGATTGAAATCTACCGATACAATGCCAAAAATTGGGCATGTGACGGATCTCCGTGAACAGTGGCTTGTGCGAACGGACGGAGCTTTAGCCCATCACCTTCAAGATCGGGAGATTTCGTCACATTTGTGTGAAAACAGGTTCCGTAACCAACAAATCCGGGAGGACTTTCCGGTTGCGTTAAATGAACAAAGGGATATTGAACATGAAGTGCGTTTACGAGAATCTGCTAGACGCCGTCAGGATGAGATAGATGCAGAGATAGCAAGAGAAATTGCGGAAATCAATCTTCGTCAGAAACGTCGTCATCCACAAAGTGCTCCACAGGTTGCGCAACCGAGTTCGTCGCGGGCCACTTTTCCTATTCCAAAAGACGTACTTGATATTCCGCCATGTACCGCTGTCACAATTGACCCTAAGGAGTTGGGATTGTCAGTCAATGAGATTGATGAAATGCGACGACGATTGGAGCAAGAAGAAAGAGACGCTATGCTAGCTAGAGAATTAAGTCATGAATCTCAAGGTCGAGATGCTTTACTCGCGGACATGAAGTGTGCAGTTGAAGCACAGGATGGGGAATTAGCAAGATTGCTTCAGGAGAGAGAATATAAAAAGTTACAAAGAGCAAAAGAGAAAGCTAGACAAAAGGCTCTTCTTAAAAAACAACAGCGTTTAGCTCACCAGGACCCACTACCGGAACCCCCCCAACCCACATTATGTGATGCATATAGTAACCCCCGTGATATAATCAGGCAGAGCGGCTTACGACTTTGTAAATCTGTAGATTCAGATTTAAATTATGTTGAACCATTTGAAAAAGAGCACATTCAATCAAAGGAAAGTGCTCTCGTAGCCAAAGAAATGTCAAAACAAATGTTTCAAGTGGAAGCTGGAACTTCAAGCACAAATTTACACTTATCTCATAAGCATACAAAATCTTTTGAGTCCGAAAAACAGAGCATATCCAGTTCCCACAATAGTTCATTGAATTATAGACAACCTCCTCCTCCACTCTTGAGTGGAAAAAAGCCGAGGTTCCCTGACCCCATGAGTATCAGGCCGGCTTCGCACTATCCCACTGACAATGTACTATCCGGATTAGATATTCAAAATACCTCTATGTCACACATTCTCAGTGAAAACAACAACCTCTACAGCTCTACGTACCCTCCCGACCACGTCAACGTGTCACAACAAGGCGAGAGAGCCGACTCCTCAAAGAGGTTGTCTGTAATATCAGAGATTACCGTGGAAGGACTGGCTAAGAAAAAAAGCAAGCAGGCTGACTTACAGAAAAAAAGAAAGGGCTGTAAGATTCAGTAACACTGCTATGTATCGTCATATATTTTAGAATATTACAGATAATTTTTAGAAACCATTAACAGACAATGGATAAAGATATGTTGTATATCCCATAGGTATTGCAGCTTATTTTATAACTTATTGTTAATATTGATTTTTTTATTTTAAAATTGCTAATAGTTAAAATTTCTGTGGTAATTTGGATCAGTAACTTTACTTCTCAATTCTTTCGTAGGTATTTTTGAATTAAGAATTTAATTTGTATGAATCTTTTAAAGTAATTTAGGATTATACTTATTTAGTTGTAATAAATTATTTATTATTATGAGTGTGGTCTGCAGCCGTACCTGTAGGAGAAACCAATGATTTTTCAAGTATATTTTTTGTTACACAATTTACTGAGTAGGTTAAATATTTCCATGGACATTCCAAAAATGTGATCTTTGTATTCTCGATCTCACCAAAAAACTTTATTCATTTAATTTTTTGTTTTGTTTCGGTGCTTATATTAAAGTGTAAAGATATTAAGTTATTTCCGCTAGTGTCAGACCAACTTATGGCAAAGAACATATTTTTTGCCTTATTATCATAATATCTAGTGTTCTTTTATTATTTTTGGACACCGAACTCCCCCCCCCCCATATACATAAGTAAACCACATTGATAATGTCAATTTTTAAGATCAAATACGTACTCATTGAGACTGATTAGATGATTTATGGACACAGAATTTAAATAATTTGATAAGGACCAGTGAACAGGTCGGTGCTCTTAGTGGTTATTAGTTTGAATAGTCTGCTCTCTCGAATTTATATTTAGTTGTTAGTAATTATTTAAATGTAAGGTTTATATTTTGTATTGATTATAACTAGTTATTGAAAATTGTTTACTGATTATTTCTATTATTTTGATAGTAGCTCTAATCTTATACACTTTTAGCTTTAATTGGAATGTATGGCCTGAGGCCTCCGTCGTGCCTTAACCCCTTAACGGAACTGAACCAAACTAGATTAGAATGTTTAATTAATTTAATTACAATGATTATAAACAATATTGTTTGTTTTATTTCTAAACTGTCCGTCTTCTAATTTTTTATGTTAGGTATTTACGGATAGTGACTTTGTATGTTTATGTAAAAGGTGCTTATTTGACAATTTGTCATCATTTAAATGGAATTATTCAGTAGAATGGATAAATTATAAAAGATGCGAGAATCCCTTAGAAGAAATTTTAGGAGTGCACAAAACACCTACTTTAGAATAATATGTGTATTGATGATGATGATGACAAATGATTATGGTAGCAGTCGTGCACTTTCTTTCAGTAGTTTGAACTAATTCCGAATTACTTGCTATGTGGATTTAAACGTTCAACGCCTTATTGTGGTCCAGGTGGTCCACGCAGACCAAGTCAACCACATTACAATCAAGTACTTAGATATTTTTACTTTAATTATAACTACAATAGACTAACTTCTGCCCAGGTCAATTGACATACTTCGAATAATAGGCACGAGGGCTGAAAACACTGGTAATCCGCCGACAAAACAAAATAACTTTTCATATTATCTGGGACTTATAATGCAATCTTCGGCACACTGCCTGAAGCTGGTGCTGTCTTAATGTACGAGGTCACATTTACCCTTTAACTGCTCTTTGTTAAGGGCGGTATATTTCAGGTAACAAAAATAAAAGACCATATAAAATATCCAATTGACTATTTTCATTGATGACAAAAATAAATACAAAAATATGACTCGAAGGTAATTTCCAGAGGTTCTGCTAACAACTTAGATTATGTACAAATTGGATGAAAATTTTAATGTCTAATCAATCGATTCGGTGATTTAATAAAATGTGACTCCAAAGATACATAAGTAACTGCAGGGATGATGTTGAGTTTCGTCCGGACTGTGTAGTGAATACATCTAAACCTTACAATATATTGGCGACGGAATTTCACTAAGATTATTAGGCACAGGTGCTTTTTAAATTTTTGTAAGGTCCAAGAATGGCAAAGGTCAATAGTTATACCCAGGGCCGAGAACAAGATCACTTTCAGTATGGAGCAAAATACAACTAGTGTCAATTGTCGTTTCTAGCACTAGCAAGTGGGCCGGCCCTGGTAATGTCTAACTGTTCATTCTATTAATATACTTCATCATACTGTTTGCTGGTAATTATTGTGTGTGTCTGCATGCGCGTGAATGGATACCACAATAAAAATAAAATATCTAAAATTTTATTGTTTCCTGTTAGTGCGCACTGTCATTTATTAAAATGGACAATTTTTAAAAACAAACAATGTAGTTAGTGAACTAGTTGTCATTGTGTGCTATTTGGGAACATTGGCGGCTTGTTTCTTTGCTTTAACTAATTCCACTAACTCTTTGTACCTCTTCATGCAGTCTTTTTTGGAGCGATTGGGAATACAATCTGCAATCTTGTCCCACCTCTCGGAAGTGCTCACGGGGAATGTCTTTATGGCCTGCTCCAGCAGCTCTTGCTCGGTTTTGGTCCAAGGTTTCTCTTCTTTAGAATCTTTTTCCTTCACATCCCCATTCATCCTAGGTTTTACTGTGCCATTTACCAGTTTAGGAGGATCGTTCTTTGATATACTACTGTCATCAACAGAGTTTACCACCTTCTTCTTGTCCTTCTCAAACTGATCAAATGCTTCTTCATTGGCAGCTTTTTTAAGACTACTTTTAGAGAAATCTGAGCTCTGCAAGTCTTTAGCTTTATTTAAAACTTCCTTTGCATTGAATCGTCTGTCATCGGTGAATGTTCCATGTTGATTAAGAAAGTTAGCTACAACCTCCCACCTCGAATTTGTACCAGCTGGAAACAAATTGACGGCCTTGATAAGAAGCTGTGTCATCTCTGCAGACCATTCTAATGGAATTTTAAAAGCAGCACTCTTTTTGGCCTTCTGTTCTTCCGCTTTCTTAGTTTCAAACAGAGCTTTACGTTCAGCTTCCAGTTTCTCTTCAGATTCTGTGATTGCCTTTACAAAGGCATCCCGACCACTAGCTTCCAGATCTTTTATGAGGTCCTGAATCTCTGTCGCTTTTAACATTTCACAAATTTTTTCAACTGCTGCCATGTAAGAGACTATTTCATCTTCGTCCTTAGCAAAATAGTTATTATTTTTGCAAAGATCTCTCAAGGATTTCCTCTCTTTACGGAGGTTCTTCTTCTGCTGTTCTCTCTCTGCCCTGGCCGCCTCCATTCTAGATCGCTCGGCTTCATCTGCTTTCTGTTTAGCAAGTTGGGCCTCCTTTAATATTCTTTCCTCTTCTGCTTTTTTAGCTTGAACAGCATCCTGAAATTAAAAAACATTTCTTACAAATTAAAAAATTAACAAACCTATCAAGTTAAGATAAATCACACCCATCCAGTTAAAACAAGTGGTGCGTGACATCAACAATATAAAACGGTTATTGTTTGTTTGTTTGTCATAAAATTTGTGCATTGGATATAACTTTTTTAAAAATATTTTTTAATTTATACTACATATGTAATTTAAACCTGCAATTAATTTAATATTGGAATATTGATTTAATTAATATTAATTGTTTGTCACCTGTCGAGCTCGTTTTGCTGCTAATTTTTTATCTTTGTCTTCCTGCTTGAAACGTTGTATCCTAGGATCATTAGCATATGCCAAGTCGATGAGGCTACGTATTCTCGCCATTTCTTCTTTTTTAAGTTTAGCGCGTGCAACTTTATTTTGTTTCTCTATCCATCTTCTTTCTTCTCTATCAGACCCCTTTTCTTTTTCCTCTTCATCCAAATAGGAAAACTCGCGCCATGAGTCAAATTCATACCAAAAAGAGTAAAATTTCTCTACAAATTCACGAGAGCTTTTGTCATCTCCTAACAATGGCACATGCTTTTTCTCTGACCATCGTGCATTCATTTCAATATACTTTGTGAATATTTCGAAGAAGCCTTCCTTCTTAATCTCACTGGTGGTCGGAACGGCATCATCAAACTCCGGATCCACTGAGTCATACGATCTCCTAGTTTTAGGTGTACCGAGAATCTCATAGGCTTTAGTAATGCACGTAAAGTAGTCATCGTCACTTCTAATCTCCTCACCAAGGGCTTTACGTTTGTCGGGGTGATGTTTTAATACTTTCTGTCGGTAAGCTCGTTTGATGTCATCGTCGGTAGCTCCGAAACGCAACTTCCTTATTCCAAGAACGGCGTAGTGGTCTTGTTTCTTCCATTCTTTCGGGTCTAAACTTCTTAGATATTCCACATCGTCTTCAAATACTATTTCTTCGCTTTTGTCTTTTGATTTTGAAGTAAGCAGCAACGTATCCTCACCGTGACATTTTATATTGTAATATCGCAGAAACGCGCCTCCAGCACATTCTACTCTTCGCTTTGTAAATGGGCACGACAAAGCTACTACCCAGCTATTTAAAGACTCGCCCTCGGTCATCGTTTATAGAAGTTTTGCAGAAAATAAGAGATTTTTACTAACATAACCTAAAAGCAAAGTAAACAGCGAGAAGTGAAGTTTACGTTGCTACTTAAATTATATGTAATAAAACGCAAGAAAAACAAAACTACACTAAATAAACTTAAATGAATATTATAACCACATTATTAATAAATAATTATTTTTCTAACGCGTTATCGAAATGTTCCCATACGACATTGACTGTAGGGAATAGGGACGTGAATTATATTGTAGTTTTATCTGCAGATTGATAAATGAATGAATAATTTTTAATCGATTTTGAAACATCGATTCTAGTAAAACATAAGTTAAAAAAAAAAACAAATTTATTTTACGTATATTTCTGTTTATATATGTATAAAATAAATATATCATAAAGTAGAAAAAGAAATGTGTATTTTTTATTAACCCTTAAATGCATGATGATGTATATTTACATCAGTGTTTTCTTCCGTACATAATTTCTAAACGGTAATTCGAACACAGTATGTTTTACTTTTAATAGGTGCTAAAAATATCTATCTTAGTTTTTGAACGCAAACTTTCATGATATGACAGTTCACTTTTTTGCTTGTCTAAATTTGACAACTTGGCGCGACACTTTCAAATACACACTTTGGCGGTAATATTGAAATTTCATTTTAGTGAATACTAAGTAATATTATTTCGTGCAAAAAGTGATTTACGAGAGGATAAAGGTAAGAAGAACATATTACGTTGTTTTTTTTTAGAATATAATAACAGTTTTTGTAAATATCTGCAAAATAATTGTGATGTAGAAATACATCAATATGCAAAATCGATAACAAATAGTTTTACTATACGTATAATATATTTTTTTCTTTTTTGACTTATTAGTTATAGATACGTAATTTATTGATTCGAATTTTATAATTATTTTTACAGAATGTCCCGTAGAGTGGCAGATAAAGACATTGAACAACTTCTGGCGGTTTTAGAAGATGGAAATATTTCTGAGGATGGCTTGGAAGATGACAGTGAAGATGAAGAAACCTTTTTTGAGAATGCAAGAGAAATGATTCGAGAATTGGAGGATGAGGAGGCAGAGGATCATGAAGATCCTACCTATAGTGATCCATCACTAGTTCAAGATCTGCCTGGCCCATCGAGTGAAGTTATTTTTTCTTTACCCATGCAAGAAGGTCATGCGAGTTATGTAGAATTTGATAAAAGGAAACTCATTTGGAAAAAAGACAGTTTGATGTATGACGAATCAAAATTAATTCACCAACCAAGCACAACAGACTCTGCTATAACTGAACTCGATACACCATATAAATGTTTTTTGCACTACTTCACACCAGAGTTTCTTCAAAAAATTGTTGATGAAACCAATTTATATGCAGTACAAAAAAACCCTTCAATATCTTTCAGTATTAGTGTTGGGGAGCTAAAAAAATTCATAGGAATTCTTTTATTTATGTCAGTGGAGCATTTCCCTAGTGTACGCTTATACTGGCATTCCAAGTTTGGGTACGATCCTGTAAAGAGCATAATGCCGGTAAATCGGTTTGAGATGATTAGGAGCTACTTGCATTTCAACGATAACAATGAACATCTTCCGCGGGACCATTCCGATCACGATCGCCTCCATAAGATTCGGCCTGTGATAGAACAGCTAAATACGACATTTTCATCAGTTGCAATAGACCAACGACTTTCTATAGATGAACAGATGTGTTCAACAAAAATTGCACATTTTCTGAAGCAATATTTACCAAATAAGCCTCACAAGTGGGGTTACAAGCTTTATGTTCTCTGTAATCTCATGGGATATGCTTACAGATTTGAGGTCTATTCTGGACAAGAAGAAAACAAAGACAAACCAGCCGATGAGCCTGATCTCGGAATAACAAATAACGTTGTTATACGTTTGGCGAGAGCTATACCAAGGATGAACAATCATATTGTATTTTTCGATAATTTTTACACATCCCTGCCTTTGGTACATTACTTGAATAAACAGGGTATACAATGTGTCGGAACTATTCAGCAAAATAGGCTACCGAATTGTCGACTCCCTGACAAAAAGGAACTAATGAAAACTTCTGTTCCGAGAGGTACATATGAGGAACGCGTTTCTCATTCAGATGGAGTAGACTTTTCGGCCACTGCGTGGAAAGACAATAAAGTAGTCACTCTATTATCAACTTACGTTGGCGCCGAGCCTGTTAGCAAAGTATCAAGATACGATAAGAGGGCTAAACAAAAAGTTGACATTCCTTATCCCAAAATTGTGCAAGAGTACAATATGCATATGGGCGGGGTCGACCTGATGGACAGTTTCTTAGGACGCTATCGGATTCGAGTAAAGAGCCGGAAATGGTACCTACGGTTGTTTTATCACCTACTGGACCTCACGACAATAAACTCATGGGTCCTTCTGAAAACCAATCTGATTGCTAAAGGTGTGTCAAAAAAGCAACTGCCTAATCTTGGGGAGTTTCGCAATTGTTTGGCTGACACACTGTGCAATATAGGTATGTCTGGTGGAAGTAAAAGAGGACGACCCAGTACTTCCTCTCTAGAACGCGAGCTACAAATAAAAAAGCCAAAAGGTCCGCAACATCCGCTTCCGTCAAAAGATGTGCGCGTAGATGGGTTTGAACATTGGCCTGTATTTGCCAATCGATTACGGTGCAAGATGCCCAATTGTAAGGGCACCACACAATGGTCGTGTACCAAATGTAATGTACCGTTGTGTCTAAATCAGAGAAATAACTGTTTCAAAGATTTTCATTCACTACAGTAAGCCTAAGACACTCGTAAAATAGAAATAGTATATAAGCTAGATTATTAATACTAACTGTAATGCATACTGATGTAGATCTACATCAGTAAGTTTTTTTTATAAAAATATACTTTTTGAAAAAAAAAAATTTTTTTCTTTATTTTTCCCTTAACCTATATTTAAGTAACTACTTGTTTCAATTTATTATATTTAAAAAGGAAAAATCATGCATTTAAGGGTTAAAAAAAAGTTGCAGTCACGCCAACATTAAGACTTGCAAATATTTCTAATCAGCTGACAAATGTCACAAATCATAATAAACCTTAAAAACACTTGCCATACATTCAGTTTCAGATACATGTATTCGGGATAACAAGAACTCATTAAGCTTTAAACAAAACTACAAAACAGTATACTTCATAATTTTATTGTTATCTACTTTATTTTATAAGTAATAATGACGGACTTTGATTTATTATTTAAGCCCATAGTTCTCGTAACTGGGTTTGGGCCTTTCTTAAATCATCCAGTAAATGCTAGCTGGGAGGCTGTAAAATTAATGAATAAAGATAATATAGAAAAGAAGCACAACGTCGAGCTGGTTCAGTTGGAAATTCCGGTCACTTATGAGAATGTTGATGAATTTGTTCCTGCCCTTTGGGACACCCACGAACCTAAGGCAAGTAGCATTTAATATATCATTATATATTTTAGTTTATTATTAATTAGTAAAACTTAACCCTTAGAAAAGTTTAAACTAAACTAAGCAATATATATTTTAGTTAATGATCCACGTAGGTGTGTCAGGTATAGCGGAGGCCATAACGCTGGAAGCACAAGCTCATAGAAAGGGATATCAGAGACTTGATTACTTTGACAAATGCCCGCCGAACCATGTGTGTCCAGCTTCAGGAGCCCTTCGCATAAAAACGCGATTGGATGTAGAAAAGATTTGTAATGAATTCAACAACTCCACCATTCCTGAAACTAGTGCTGTGGTCTCATTAGATGCAGGAAGGTATTGCATTTTATTATATATTTTCTTAAGATACACAACAATTAAAGATAAGACATCAATATCACACAGCTTATCAAAACTTATTTTTAGCTGAAAATGTAACAATATAAAATGATAAGTTGGAAACAATTGCTCTAGCTCCATATACTTATAAAAGATAATAAAAGATAAAACAAATGTAATAATTATATTTTATGTATTTTCAGATATCTGTGTGAGTACATTTACTACACTTCACTAAGTGTAGACAACACTCGGACGCTCTTCATCCACGTGCCAGATACGAATAAATATTCAACAGAACAGACTGCTAAAGCATTAGAAACAATTTTAGAACTTTGTCTAAAACAAGTGGTAGCTATGGACTCCGACGACGGTGTGACTGGGAACTTACAAAATTCATGTCTAGAGACAAGTAATAAAGTATAAAGTTAATTGCAAAAGAAGATAATATTTTTTTATGTGTAATAAATACCACTCATTGTATATGAATAGTCAAGAACATTAACATGTGAATAAACATTGGAACCATTTTTTAATGATTGTACAATAGTCTCTTGTTTGGGACGAACTCCCAAATTGGGATAGATTGTTATATTTTACATGTAATATGTACACTACTATATGCATTTCTGTCGTTGCACTAACAATGTGATACTTCTTACTGTTAATTAGTTATTCATTTTAGAATATGATATATACTTCGTTTTATGTAAAATATATATTTCTGTTACAATGAATATGTATTTTTTTTGCTTTCGTAATAATATTTAATTCTGCTGAAAACAATTCAGTTAAAAAAGAGAAATAAAAAGCTTCAGCAGACTGGAAGTAAATCCCGAAACACCTTTCTAGAAGTGAAGAGGGTTTCTTTAACAGTGTAGGTTAAGATTTAGCCAACATAATATATATACACCTAAGTCTGTTTTTACACGGTTTAAAAATAAAATATTTTTAATTTTTTTACACGATTTTATTCCATTTAGCACGATTTAATTTTTTTTGTCAAATTTAATTTTTGCGATATATGTTCATATCACAAATTTAGGGGAATTCCCTTTTTGTGCATACATGCAAAGAACAATGGCAGCTTTCCATACATCATTTTACCTGACATTTTTTGGAAGCGTCTAAATATAAAAAAATATTTAAACGATAGGGGTAACATTACATAAGCTTAATCAGAAACAAATATTTTTTTAGAAAGCCACAAAAAAAAGATATTTCAGTTTTTGTTTAACAATAATTTGAGGTTACCTGTCAATACTAGTTGTCACTGATTGTAATTATAGTCTATACAAACATAAAAAAATACGTAAGAGATTTCCTAAATGATGTTTTTAATATTAGTTATTAGTTTAGTAAAGGGCTAGAATATGTCTTGAACGGATTTTATCGCGTTTATTAACGCGAATATATATTTGCAATGAATAATATTTGTCTAAATATAAGAAAACCGATCTTTCTTCTTTGCAAATATGTCAGATAGCTATTTCTATTTACTCAGCTTCAACCTCTAACATTCCAATACTGGGCATAGGTCTCTTTCACCAGATAGGAAAAGAATCGCAGCTTAATAGCCGATGGTCCAATGCGTGCTAGCAAATTGCCTACTATCGAACCCGCAAACACCATCGTAAAGGCAGCGCCAATCGACAAGACCACCGCTATTCTATAGCGATCATATAGTATAGTATACAGGTGAAAAAAAATATATTTTGTTTAGAAAAATGTAGTTACACATTTATTTAGATAAGGATAATATAGGACAGACATATGTAAATCTATAAACAAAGAAAAAAAAATTAATATAGTTATTTATAGTAAAAATAAAACAAGAGGGTATTTTAATTACATAATATATTAAACACTGCATATCATTATTATTGCAGCCAGGAATGAGGCAATGGTTACAAGTATTAGCGGCTCTAATGTAATCTGGTAATGCTATAGTTCCATTCTCTATTCCGAATGCCTGTTCGCTGACAATATCTTGCTCATGTGGACCTTCATGAGATTGGTTGTCCTTCAAAGATATGCCAACATTGGCATTGAGATATACTCCACAACAGTAGGCTCATTAGGTGGCTCAGTATGCGAGGCATCATCATCCCCATGTCGAATGGCTTCTTCAACTCTTAATTCATTAAGGCGATTCATATATAGGAATAGGACCTCTCTTTTGGTTCGCAACCAACAGGAATAGCATACATTGTCTGAAGTTGTTACCTGGCAGAAATATAAGAAATCTTTCTGATTTTAGCATATAAAACATATATCTAGGATTAATGTTATTCAGGGTAAATTAAACTTATAATATAAATGTATTTATGTAACTTTCACAATCTAAATAATTGTAAGAAGATTAGATATTAAAATAAATAAAATCAAACAAACATTTTGAAAGAATAAAACCTAAAGTTCAATGTGTATAGAATACATAAAAATAATAGCATAAAACAGAACTTAAACTAAGATGTACACACCTGATGTGGTTCCTTACTGCATTTAATTATTTCTATCATCTGCCGTTGTAGTTCAGAGGGATTATCTCTTAATATTTTCTCATTTTGCCTTTGTATGAGGGAACATCCGCATAAAATACAAACATTGGTATGACCACGCTGACTTGGTGTCGGTCCAGCTTGTGGTTCATTACCAGTATTCTGTTGAAGATTCCGATTTACTGCATCTATTAAAAGTTTCTAACATGTTTCGCAAACATAATCCTCATCAGTTATCTGAAAGAATTTGTAATAAGTGTTAAAGCATTATAACAAATTATGTTTGAAAGTATAAATAACGAGTTAATTTAATATAATTTAGGGATAAACACAGGCAATAGCATTTTTAAGAACTTACGAGTTGCAGAGCATCGTACACACTTGTGTTTTGTTCTAAAATCCGATATCGGCGAAGAGTATTCACCCAAATATTACAATTCACGCACAATATGTGCTTGCGCTTGCTATCCATGATAAAAGAACACTCAGAACAGAAAGACAATCGAAATCCGTTAAGGCGTCCGAGAATGAATAGTTGCACAGAAGTCGCGATGACAGCGTAAAAGTAAATAAACCACGCAAAGCTAGTTAAAATGGCTTCCAGTACTGTCAAAGTCAGTCAAACTATTAGTCAGTTATCAGTCATTTAAATTGACCTGTAATAATATATTTGATTAATCTTATAGTTAAATACATACAACAAACGCAATTATTTAGTTTCTTTATTATGTAGTAATAACAACAAAGAAAAATTAATATTGCTATTTATCATTTTAAATAGTTTTTTATTTTTTAATTGTATTAAACCGGAAATGCACAAAAAACCGAAATTAAAAGCTTATTAAATAAAAGTTTTTTTCGTGGCTTTCCCACGTAAATCTAAGCCCGTGTAAAAAACGACTAAATGATACAATTAAGTTTCGCTTTGGTCTTGTTTTTAGACGCTTCATAAAAGGTTCAGGTAAAAAATTGCCATTGTTCTTTACTTACTGGTCAGAGCAATTGAAATGTGTTAATATTTTGTGAATGATATTTTTTATCTTTAATAATGATATTTTTTATCTGTAATAATGCTTGTAAAAATAAACATTGTATTTGTGATTCAATTAAATAAACATGAATACTTGTTTTTAAAAAATCCTTGTTTTTCACTAAATTTAATAAGTTTTAGAGATTAGGAACCAATCACCTATTGCATACGATCAGTCTTTTTTTACACGGTTTTTTCTGGAACCAATCTACCGTATAAAAACAGACTTAGGTGTACATATATATATATATATATATATATATATCTAGTATAGTATCTTTCCTGTACATTACGAAGAAGCTTGTGGCCAATTAGTAGGTTATATCTATTCATATTATAAAATAAAGTAATTGTTTCTTATAACTAGTTAGTTATATTTAAAGTTACTGAACGGATTTTACTATAAGGTAGAGGTAAATAATACAGTACGGTGTTATGTAAATTGATCGAAATGTAACGATTAATAATCTCGTCTGTTGGGAGCCGTAGTCTGTACTCACAGGGAGCCGTAGTCTGTATTCACAGGGAGCCGTAGTCTGTACTCACAGGGAGCCGTAATCTGTACTCACAGGGAGCCGTAGTCTGTACTCACAGGGAGCCGTAGTCTGTACTCACAGGGAGCCGTAGTCTGTACTCACAGGGAGCCGTAGTCTGTACTCACAGGGAGGTACACTAAAGTAATGTACTAGTGAATTGTAGATACACAAAAACTAGAAAGTCCACACAAGTTTTAATTAAAAATATTACGTTATTTTCGTGGCTATATTCTTGTTCGGTAATAATCTTTATATAGATCTAAACTGTCCTTTTCATTAGAAATCAAATAAATTCTTTAGAAATATAGATTTCAAATAATGCGCCTCTAATAAATTTGAGCTCCGCGAGACGGCACTCTTTCCATGGCATTTATAATGTAATAATCAAACAGCATGTCCCAAGGTAGAAAACCCCATACAATGCAAGAAGAGCCGCGAGTAAATCTAGTATTTTATATTTTTAGAGCTTCAGCGTGTTGTAACTTTATGGAAGAACTTACAGGGTCAATGGTATATCATTTGCTAAAAAACGTTCCTTTACTAATGTTTGGTCCTTATCAGTGAATCCAGTGACACCGCGCCATTCAATGTTTGCCATAAAACTGACTGAGTAAATGTAACTTAAAATTTTACAATTGCCATCATTCCAGTCTTCTCAGCTCTTCAGTTTTATTATCAAAGCCATTGATCTTAACCGATTCAGTGCGGAAGACACCATAGTGGCGCCATGGATATCTTTTGCGTATGGCGGGTGGCACCCGAGGGGATCCAAAATTTGAACCCCTAAAACTCGATTTTTTGACGTTTAAGAAAGATGTTTTGTAAACAAAAGTGTCTTTATTTGTCACGCAGATCCTACCTAGAGTGTCAGTTTTAGCAGATCACGTGATTTTACATACTTCAGGGATTGTAAACCTTTTCTATAAAAAAATATTATACTGTTTTGCAAATTTATTATAATAGTTCAAATCTGTGTTGTACGTATTTACTTACACATCCACTACATACAATACATAACCATCACCAGTAATATCAAATTTACCTGGACTGCCATAAAATTAAGGCCAGGTGAATATATAAGTTGTGATTCAGGAATATATTTTCTTTTTTTTGGTAATTCTAAAATAATATATAATATAATATCAAATATCTATCATAAATATAATCGGTCTTAAAACTAGCGTTCAAAAAGAGTCGCGATACTTTACATCTCCAAATATCTAATTACTATAGTTGTTTTACTATAACAGTCCCTTTCGTAAACAGTAAGTTAGTAGAAACTGGATTAAGATATTCGTACTTTGGTTTTTATCTTTATCTGAATAAATCGCGTAATCAATTTTGATATTCTGTTAGAAACTTATCATTAATTTAAATTTTGATTTCAAACAACACACCAGAAAAGAACGCTCTACATGTCTCGAATGTTCATATTTAATTCTGTTACCATAGAAACAATAGATCTATCAAAAAACTTACAAAATGTTTACAACACCTGATAGAAATAAGAAATTTACCTTCCCTTTCCGTTATATCACGTAGATAATCACTTCTATAAACACTAATCGAAAATATAAACCATACACTTTCGGTTTTGGGGGGCTACTAAACTTAAAACACGTGGAAACAGTTAAAAAAAACGATAAGTTACAATTCATGGCGGAGAACGCCTGAATGGTGCCATCAAAGTCCCTGGCGTTAGGCACCATAGTGGAGCCGCGAAATATTTGTTCGCCGCCAGGAGCAAAAGTTTGTCCAAAAGACCGCCGCATTGAATCGGTTAATGAAATTTTTTAACCTACAAGCAGAGAACTCTGGAACCATTTAAAAAGAAACTTTTCATTTAAAATTAAAAATAATTAATTACATTGAGCCATATTAGATTTCATAAATGTGTCTCTTAGTGTTCTGCAAAACATGAACTACTTATTTACAGCGGAGGTGAGTTTCAATACTATCAATAAATATAATTTAGGAATCAATAAAAGATGTCACACGTGTAATAGTTTATTGTCTAGTCCTCCTCCTCGTCGTTGGTGGCGCCGCCGCCCTGTCCCTTACGCAGGTTCTTCCTCTTGACGCGGCCGGGCCGCCCGCCGCCGAACGGAGACTTCAGGGAGAAGTCAATGTGTTTTCCGGAGTCCAGACGGACAATGAACGATGGGATGTTCACCACTTGCTTGCGAACACTGGAACCATAGAATTTAAGTTAGAATAATTGAGTTTCAAATTGTTTGTAAAACTTTCATCTTAATGTCTGATCATCTACTAAATGTATACTTTACCAGTATTCTGCTAAGGCATATAATTTCTAGGCATTGATATCAACAGCAGTTAAATATCAAGTGGCCTGTAAGAATGTTATTGAAACCAAAAGGCCATTCCGGACCTCGGCTCTGCCAGGTTTACCTGCATTTCATCGTAATTAGCAATAATATTATAATTACAAGTTGTAATTTATATTATTTTTTTCGAAGTGCCACTTTCAACTGCTTTGTTTCTAATTTAAATGACGAATGATAATCAAAAGGTATGGTCTCCACTTTCTACTACCTACCTACCTACCTGTGACTACCGTGCCTAATATATTTCACAATGGGGTTTTAGTGCAATGTAAGGAAGGGGTGTATGGGGACCTTATCTTTGTTATTAATTTGAAACTTAAAACCAGTATGTATCCAAAACTAAATATTTTCACATGGAATAAAGGGTTTAGTGAGAGAGTTATTTCCTCAATTTACGACTCTCCTACTCACATTTGTACCAAAACAAACTATAATACTATAATTACCGGATGTGTCTTTGACGGATAAGGATGCGAGCATGATGGATAGACTTGGCAAGGCCAGCCTTGAACACCTGAGTCTGGAGACGACGCTCCAAAAAGTCTTCGATCTTAAGACCAAGCACATAATCAAGTTTCATTTGCTTTTCGTCTAATACACCAATCCTCACCAAACGACGGAGAAGAGCATTCCCTGAATAAAACAATGTATAATAGTAAAAATTTTAAATGTTTGTTTTAAAAGCTTAAATATCAGATAAGATCAGAAGAATTGAGTATCAACAAAAGTAATCTGCCAAGAGGTTGCCAGATATTTTTCATCATAATAAAAGCACTAAAGGATTGTAAGACATTTCCTTGTAAATTTAATGAGTTCTAGATGATGAAATGGCAATCGTACTCAGATAACCCATAACATAGACACGTGTATTTGTACTCGAAAGCGACACTTACCTTCAAAGAGTCGTTTAGGATCCTTCTCTTCCAGGGTAAGCAGTTCACGAGCAGCTTTACGGATGCGAGCGAGTGTGTACTTCACTCTCCACACTTCGCGCTTGTTGCGGAGACCATACTCGCCGATGATCTTCAATTCCTGATCCAATCGCGCCTTCTCAAACGGACGACGCGGTGTCACGTAGGTCTTCGAAAAGACTGACGGTACTCGGTTGTTCACCATGATGGCGAGCTAACTGAATACAATTGTACCATTTTAATTCACGATTCATAATCAATAACATATTTATTATTTTAGAGAGGTTTGTCGCCATTAGCCGTTGCAAACGCAAATACCAGGAATAGCAGGAGTAAGGTATTACTGGATTGTGTACGCTTGGGAATCAATGCACATGGCAGTAATTTTGCCTTATTGTCCACTCACAACACCTATTATAGGCTGTTATGATCTACTTTAAAGGCACACTTTTGAGGTTATGTCATTTTAATCTATTCTGATCATTATATTTTCGAATAGATTTTCAAAATAAACTAATGCCGAAGTAAAAGAAATAAATATGGAATATAACTAAACATATATTTAAAAAAAAAAACAAAAGACCAAATTAAACGTACCTTCCACTAACGTGGCTCGCCTGAAAAGAAGACTTAAGGAATTGTCACTTCGAGCGATGCCAGTTCTGAATTTGACAAATGACATTTAACCTAAACTTTCGGAATGTCAGGAACATTCCGAAACACATTCACAGTATTTAAATTTGGAAAGCTACTCATACTTGTGGAAAAAAACCTTTTAAACCTAATTTCTTTTCATACAGGTCTTAAGTTTCTAAAATCTTTTGACTTCACAGTGATCAAAAATAAAATGGAAATGATTTATATTTTGCAAAAAAAAAAGTATTTTAAAAGGAAAGATTTTATAAATAAAGTATTTGTATTATTATCGCTGGTATATATATATATATAGAACATTTTAGCCATTACCTCTGACTCTGTAGGCTTCGATTGCATTAGTCGTAAAATGATCATCCCTATTATAGACATCAGAATTCCTGTAATCACTTGCATCTTTAATTATTCTATATACACCAATACCTTTCCTTCTATCTGGAAAGATGCTCAGATTATCCCATTACCTAAAAAAAATAATCCAAAATCTCCTTCTGAATATCGTCCTATTTCAATCCTCCCCTTTTTGTCCAAGATCCTCGAGTGTCTTGTCCATGAACAAATAAGCCGTTTCCTCTCAAAGCATAGTCTACTCAATTCCTTACAAACTGGTTTCCGTCCTGGTCACAGAACGACTAGTGCATTGGTTAAAATCGCAGATGATACCAGGGGTGGCATGGAACAGCATCAGGTTACGGTCTTAACGTTATCAGACTTTAGTAACGCTTTTAGTACCGTTGACTTTGATATACTTCTGGCTATTCTAGGTTCTCTTAACATATCTCCTGCGGTGATTGAATGGTTTCATTCATACTTGCACGGACGAAGGCAAAGAGTAAGAGTCAACGACTCATATTCTGATTGGTCTCTGACCAGACCGATGGTTTCTAGGTGGTAGAGCCTAGCTGTAGTTAGCGAACTGCAGCTCATATTGGGTTGGCTCAACCGGGGAAGGACCACCCTCTCACAGAAGACCACCTGTAGTAACCAAATTCATTTGGTTATGTTTCGTCGGTGAGTGAGAGAATCCGGAAGCCCAACCCCCGCCCCCACCCACCAAACATGAAAGCGATGCCTAAAAGAAAAATACCCAGGAGGGTACCGGCTTTGATGAAGCCGGTAACCCCCTCCCCGAGCATAATCGGGGAAATGATTCTCGGCTTTTGCTGGGGCTGCCCGTCGTATCTGGGGCAAAGTATCGCCTTTTGTGTTTTTTGAGGGCAAACGACGAGTCAACGCAGCGGCACCCCGACCCACTCTAAATGTGGACTTTTGCAACATCCGGGGACTTCATTCCAACTTGAACGCCGTCCACTATCATCTAGAGACGGCGCAGCCGGCCTTGTTGTTTCTAACAGAGACGCAGATATCTCAACCTAGCGGCACAGCGTACCTGTCATACCCCGGGTATAAACTAGAACACCATTTTATACCGTACGCCGGGGTATCTGTGTTGGTAAGGGAGGATATCTGCTACCGTCGCCATTAGGTTTTTGAAGGTCGGGACCTGTCTGTACTCTGGCTGCGCGTGGACATGGACGACCATGTAGGAGTCTACGTGTGCCTCTACAGGTCCCATAGTGGTAATGCAGAAACGGATCATCTTTTGGGCCATGTTCAGGCGAAGATTGAAGATCTGCTTTCACAGAGTCCCTCCGCCGAAGTCGTAGTCCTCGGGGACTTCATTGCGTACCATGCCGATTGGCTAGGGTCACATGCCACCAACTAAGCGGGGAGATCTGTGTTTGAGTTTGGTCTGGCAAATGGTCTGTCCCAATTGGGCAAGACGCACCTTGTCTACCGGACGTGGACAGCCATATGCCCTCTTTGTTGGATCTTCTGCTGACTACAAATCCCGGAAAGTACCAAGTCACCGTCGAGGCTCCCTTAGGGTCCTCTGATCATTGGTACTTGGTGCTTGGTACGGAGTGTAGTGACCATTGAACGCCCAGCTCGCACAAGACCTGCGACTCGACGCGTTTGGCACTACAAGTCAGCGGATTGGGATGGAATGCGATCCTTTTTTGCATCCTACCCATGGGGGCCGATTTGTTTCCCTTCCAAAGATCCTAGTGACTGCGCTGCGACTGTAGCTGATGTGATACTTCAGGGCATGGAACTATTTGTACCAAGCTCTCTTATACCACTTGGTGGCAGAACGCGGCATTGGTTTGATGCGTCTTATAGTCTGTTATACTAGTGTATTTATTTATTTAACATATATATGTAGTTTTAGCATTAACTCACAGCCATACTTAAAGTAGTTTAACAGATGTTTAATTAACTTACATTATATTACTTATATATTTATCCTTCTTTGTTATTATTTCTTTGGTTGTATATATTTTTATGTCTGATAAAATTTTTATGGATGTTGTAGATCCACGGCGTGAAACATATCTCTGATTAAACTAATTTTGCACGATGTCTTTATTTTTTGTCATTTCCAAGAGAACGACGTCCTCTTTCTTAAACTTAAGAGTATTATTGCCAGATTATATATTTATTTGAAATCCTACATGTTTCCCATGTACACATATAATGTTATCCTTACAAGTGAAACAACTTGCATTTCGAAAAGTCATAGTCTCTTTATCTTTTTGTCAAAGAACTTGGTGAACTCCAAGACCACCCTTAAAAGTTTTCAAGTTATTAGGAATCGATTCTACTATGTCTTCTCCATTCTCTATTAATCTCTTTCTCAGTAATAGCAAAACTTATCACATTTTCCACGTTTTTCTGCAACAATGTGACGAATGTAGAGAAACGGTTAATATCCGTTCCATATTTCGCAAGAGCATCAGCAGTCCTCTTAGGGACAGCATCTACACCGTCCGGTGCACCCTTTCCATGTCCTGACTCCGTGTAATTCCCAGTTATTTTAGAGATTTGATGATAATCTTCGTGTATTTTTGTAATATAATTTGTAAAAATTATTATTGTTTCTATACTGTGAAGATGTAAAGTGTCAGTAGGGAGTCGGACTGAAAATGTAAAGTGTCAATAAACGGATTTTGTTTAAGTGTGTGACAAATAAGAGGAACAAGGTGAGCCCAAATAGCAGCCGCATCATGTCTCAATCATACGCTGACGGTACAAACTGAAAATGGTTGAGCCGCACTCCTTTAAAAATCAAAGGTATAACAAACAGCTCTATGGAGACAAATTCTTTGCGGCTACCGCCAAAATTCAGCGGCTGCACTTCTTGTCCACACTTCTTATTATAATTTTCTGAAAAATCGACGTGAAGTATGACTTCGTTAACTGCTAGGTATCGTTAACCAACTGTATCTCGTAGTTTTTTCATCGAATAATATTGTATGTGTATTTTGCAGCAACGTTTCATAAAATAATTGAAACTATTTTCCAATAAATTGATTAAGGCTAGTGGTTTAACATTCGAGTATTCCTTTTTTGTTATCATTGTTATTTTGGAACCTTTCTTTGTAGTTATATTGTCTCTGGAACGTACACACTTGAACTAAGTAATGTATTCTTCGTTGTTAAATTCATTGTAATGTATTACTTTCTTATTACAAATTATTATTATCCAAAACTTTGGTTTCTCTTTTTCGAACGTTGTATCTCTTGTTTCTGTAATTTAATTATTTCAATGAACATTCGTCATTTCAATGAACATTCTTCGCTTCCTAACTATTCACCTATTTAATTTTAGTCTACATTCAATATTGTACAGTTTTACGTTAATAACTTCTGATAATGTAGGCATTTTACTTCTCTCTTGTTTTGCCGATACTTTCTAGCCGCTTCACGGCAGTTCTTTCGTAGGATCCTTTGTTCTTTGATTTATCAGCAATCCTTACGATTTGATTTATTTCTTTTCTTCTCGTTTTTTTTTCGTTCTGGATCAGTCTTTTTTTCAGCTATTTTTGTGGCAGTTTTTAACTTTTTCGAATCTTAGACTATCAGTTTTCCGCTTGAACATTTTTTATCTAAAAAAACAAATAAAGATCCATCATTTAAAGCTACTTTAAAAATTGCAAACATCATCACCATTTACAATATATCATTACCTTTTCATGGAAATAAACGGAGACGATGCGAATGGGGATGTCATTTATGTATAATATTGATTGAATTTTCTAAAATCAAAAGATTTTGAACGAAGTAATTGTGCGGACGATAACTGCATAAGATGCTATTACTCACAAAATTATACATGTTTAGTAAAACTGTGTACTTACTTTTTTAATCAAACGACAATGATGGTGATTTTGGTGACAACTAAATTTTTCACTGTATTTTTAGAAATGTGTTTTGCAAACAAACGTGAAACCGAGACTGCGTTACTTCAGGACTGAAGAAAGTAACAGAGAGCACGTGAAAAGGAGCAAGGGCAAGAGCAAGAGCAAGCCGTGCTCCTTTTCTTAGGAAATTCGTTATAAAACACTATTTTAACGTTCTTAAAATGGTGGTGACGATTTTTTTATTACAAACAAGAAAAAAACTACAAAGATTCTGTTGATTCTAAAATTCTGATTTCTTTATAAAATCATTTTGTGATGAGATACATTCGTATATCCTAAAAAAATAAAACGATTATGACGGAGTTCGAAGAAAATATTTTAACGGTAAGGATGTTTAATGCGAGTTTTTTAATGATTAAATTATCAAAAGTCGTATAGAATTTTACGACTTCGACGAATTAAAATTACATGATTTTCTGGAATCACCCTGGAACGTTTATGTTCAGTTTAAAATTATGAACTGGATAAAAAAAGAAAAAAATTGAAATCATCGAGGAAATTACATTTAAAACACAGCTAATGAAGGGCATGGTACACAACACACGCTTTAAATATTACGCAAAAAATTGAGACTCATTCATAAAAACACGGTATGATACGGTGAACACGGTGAACACGGTACGACACGGTGCCATCTCTAATCCAATCTAGCGCGGACACGCTGCCAGTGACCTACTCGCGAGCCGGTGGTGGTCGTGGTCGGCGAACACTTCACTCGCCGCTTATGAGATCAAATGGTGCGCTTCTAATTGATAGGATACTCAAACAGGTCACCGCTGAACTAACTGACGGTTTCGAACTAAATAGATATAATATTTGTACTTATTTTATGTTCCGAAACATCTATTCTTTAAATACCTTTAATATATTGTTAACGGATGACTTAATAATCGACGGACACCTCAAAAAAGTCTTAAACCAAAGTCTAAAAACAATCTCCAAGTCGAGTTAAGATGTGTATATATTTTGATGTAAATCACTTTAACAGAATGTCAGTTGACGTTGTACTTGAAGTGCTCGTGGAAATGTAAGAAAAAAATAATGTTATAAAACAAAAATATATTTATAATGTTTAATTATATTGTTAATAATGTACAACATTTAATTACAGGGAGAAGCTAAAACTTCTTGTATTTTAAAAAGCTCCTGTATTTCTTGGGGTTGAGGCCGTAAGCCCTGAGCCGCTCGTCGGTCAGCTCGCCCAGCGGGTTGCTCTGTTTACAGTTATTGACGTCCCTGTTCCCGTTGGCTTTGTTTTTCTTTTTGTTCGCCGGTGCCCGGTTTACATTAACACTCCCGTGTTGTTCGCTGCTTTTGCTCGGCATTTCATTGGCCGTTTCTGTTACAAATGATTTTTGTTTCTTTCTGCGCTTATTTCCTCTTGTAATGTTAGTGTCTCCGGTAACATCGGTTGTATTGTCTGCGGGCTCTCTTCTCTCTCTTCTCCGTTCGCTCGGTGAGCGCTCGGTCTCGGCGGGTGCTCCAGTGCTATCAGTGTTTGATTCGTCTTCTTGATTTGAAACTACAACGGCACTATTATTTATTAACAATTTTTGTCGCTTTTTCTTTTGTTTTAATTTCTCACTGACATCTTTTCCATTTTCACACTTTCCGTGTTTAAGTGTATTTTGATTTAATAAGCTGCTATCGTTGTCTGAGATAACATGTCCATCTTTACTCTTTTGCTGCTTCTTTTTCTTCTTTTTTCGTATATTTTCATCTCTGTTTGTGATATCTTGTACCTGCACGCCAGCGTCTGTCTCGGTAGGGTCGCCTTCGGTCACTTTTGTAACATCATTAGCAGTTACTTTGTTATCTCCTTTATTATTATTTTTCTTTTTCCTCTTACTCGACTTCTCCGACGGCTCCACAATTTCAGGTTCCCTGGAACATAACATAAACATATTTAAAATAAATAAATAATAAACGAGCCAAAGCCATGCATCTGCAAAGTAATCATTTCGCGATTCTATCACTTTGCTTATGTTCTCTCATGGACCACGTACTCGGGCAGATCTTTAAACAAGCTTGGAAGAATCTTTTTCTTGAGTCTGATGTCCGCAGCCTTCTGCGAGTACGCGTTCACGTCGCTCTTCTCCGCGTTCTCGGGACGGTACTTCACTATCTTCTTCAGAGGCACCCACTGGGTTAGTTCTTTGTCGTCTGCTAGAAGGATCTAGAACAATTGATTCATTTAATACTTATACTTAATATCTGAGGTACTGTTCCCGTGTCTATCCGAACGGTTAAGTGTCCTCTACTAGTCCTCATTATAATGTATGCCAACAGACGCTTCTCACCTCTTCGACGGTGAGTCCGTAGTCATTGGGTAGCACCTGTCGGTACTTAAACCTGGTGGGCAGGTCCCCCCCCACGATGTCCTCGCAGTCCATCTTGTAGTACTCTTCCATGAACTCGGCGTATGTTCTGTCCACTTCCGGGACGAATTTAGGTTTTTCGTTCTCCAACAGCTGTGCTAGCTTTGTTTTCTTTTTACGATTACGTCGCTTCTTCCCCATCGTGCGCGTGAGTTCCTCCAGCAGGTTGTGTTTCGCCTTTTTAGGGTCGTAGTCTGCGTCCATCTGTCGATACGTAAACAATGATTTTATTCTCTCCCTACTGGAATTAAAGTATGAAGTTGGTTCAATTGCTCCGTGAGTTAAGTCCCCGGGATGCGTTGATGCGGGATGGTTATCGTTTGGGTCCGGGCGGTACTCGTACTTCGACCCTTTATTAAACATTTTGACACAAGGATTTTTAAGATCGATTTTTTAAAAGTAATGTACAATCAAAGTGAAATTTGTTTATTTAAGAGTGTATTGACTCACATTAAAGTCTTCGTCTTCGCAGTGCGCGTCTCCGTCTGGTTCGCAGTGTTCGTTGTCCGCGTCGTGTTCTTTCTCGTAATTATCCCAATTTTCTGTAATATTACATAAAACTACTAATTATTCTCAGCCACTAATAATTTATCGATCGAAATCTTTATTGAAAATAAGTTATATACTAAAATTTTCCTCCCTATCCAAGCCCTTATTTTTTCTAATCAAGTTTTTTTTATGTACGAAAAAGGAAATAGAGCTTGCGGACGCGGATTACTGATGACGAGTGATCACCGCCGCCCACGAACTCCCGTAATATCTGAGGAATCACAAGAGAGTTGCCGTCCTTGGAGGTGGGGGTAAACGCCTTTTTTGCATCGCATCCCCGTTGCCGTCATCCGCATAATAAGTTTGTTGGAAACATTCAACATATCACTGATGTGCAGAGGAATAGAGTACGCAGCCTGCACGCAGCAGTGGAGTACACCGGCGTTCACGGGCTTAGTACTTAGTCCGAACAAAAATCGTCGAGTACGACTTGTGAGTTCCGTTCGAAAGAGATATCTGGTGATTTACTTGTATTATACAAGTAAATTACCAGATAGTTTCCCTTTCCTTCGGCTGCTTCCCGAGGTTTTATCTCTCGGGAAGTCCAAAGAAAGGTAGCTTCAAAAGAAGAAGATTTTTGCCATATCCAGACTACCATAACTGCTAGACTTCTTCCTTTACTTTCAATAACCTTACGTTGGGCAGCAACGGTACGTAAAATATAACAAAAGATCACCTGCCGGTCGACCTTTAAGACAGGAATGGCGAAATAAACGTGTTAGCAATGGAGTCAACTTAGAGGCAGATCTTCGAAGTATCAATAGTAAAAAGCTGTATGAACGTCCTGGAAACAAGAGCCTTCACATGATTTAACGCCGACACCGCGGTCGTGTCTTCCCTTTGTTGTCCAAAGTCAAAAAGAGGCAAAAAGAGTACCGAAGAGATCGGCTTTCTCTGTTGCCGTGAGGGCCAGAGAGACAGTTCCCGGGTGCAATGTCGGTAAGGACGGCTGGCAAATGTATCAAGGAGGGGCTTTAGAAGTGCCGAGACAGTGCGTGCGTGCCAGGCGGGTCTTGTCAGCTGATTCCCAATTTTTTAGGGTGAGATATCTGAATCTCCGTCCAATACAAAAGGACGGCGTGTAGGTCGGAGTTAAGAGTCCACATGTAGAGTGGAGCGAGGTGCCGCTGTGTTGACTGGTCGTCGACGTCGTTGCCCTCAGGGAACACAAAATGTGACACCGTGCCCAAGCAAAATCCAAGAATTATTCTCCCGATTTTGCCACGGAGGGGGTTCTCCGGCTTCATCAAAGCCGGTGAACTCCTGGGTACGCATCGCTGTCATATTAAGCGGGGGGAAGAGGGCGCCGGGGTTTCCGGATTCTCTCACTCACCGACGGAACCGAATGGATTTGATTGATGACGTATAATACGTCAATCTTTTGTGACTAAAGTGAGTTTGTGTTCTTACCTTCTATGTGTGTGTGTATTTTGTATGTGTATATGTATGTACATCACTAGACTTATTGAAATTATCGGTATTCTTAATTTAAATATTTAATATAAGATCTTACCAATCTCCAGTTCTTCATCCAGCTCCGGAAATACTGGTTTCTTATCATCAGCCTCCCCGTAGTAGCGTTCGTCGAACAGGGCTCTCATTGTAGCGTCGTGCTCCTCCGGGTCGAAGTCGCCCTCTATGTCTTCTTCCTGAATAATAAATACTCTTATTTAATCAAATTACTGCAACACTTTTTCATTTTTGATAATTTATTTAAATAACATCTGCTCAAGGAATAGGAAGGAGTAACACGGAGCTCACCCTGAACGGCAGTTCTTCGTTACCGGTGACCTCTTTAATTTTGGCAATCTTTTCCTTGAGCTCCTTCAGTCTGAACGACTTCATCCTTGCGATCTCCTCCATCTTCCTCTGCTTCTCCCTCTCCTTCCTCTCCCTCATCTCCGCCCGCTTCCGTGAGCGGCTGTCGTCCTTGGGCCTGATGTGGTTCATTGTACGGGGGAAGCGTTTCAACTGTCAATTAAAAAGCACTCTAAATCAACACAATAAAAATATTTGTATGAACAAATACTTTGTGTCAGTTTAATTAAACTGGGCAACGTGCAATTAGAAGACACGCATTGTAACATTTATTATATATAAATATTATAATCTTTACACACTCTGTACTGTATCTGTACTATAGCTCTATCGGTCAACTTACAAACTCTTGGTCGGGTTCCTCAAAGCGGAAGTTGTAAGCTCGTTCAAACTGTCCCTGCTCCTCCACGCGCCTCTCGTCCTCCTCCAGCTCCTCGTCGTCTCGGAGCTGATCCGCGTCAGCTGGACCTTCCTCCAGGTATCTATGTGGACCAAATTACAATATAAAAGCAAAACACAGAGTAAAATATAAAAGGTAATGGACGGAGACACAGATGCCATAAATATATTTTGTATTTAAAGTTTAAGCTTATAAAGTTATAATACAATACAATAAATATAATTCTCTGCTTATTTATAAACAGTTTTAAAATACAATTAATATAGTTGAACTGGAGTGCAACCAAATATTTCCTTTAAGCTATAAACAACCAACCTCTTATTCAATATGTAATCCCTCAGAAATGCCTCCCCCTGGTTCAATTGGGGGTCGCTCCAGAGAGCTCGAAGGGGAGCGAGCTCCTCTTCTGCCTCAACGTGCTCAGCCCTGCCCGTGAGGTAGGCCTTGAGTTCATCCTTCTGAAAATATTTATAATTTTGTTAGTAAATTATGCATTTGGTAGACCATTTTGAATTAATTGTCTGATCTTATTCATTAAATTTCTTTGTTACTAAAAATATGGAATATATAGTTAAATTAAAATATACTTACTTTATTAGATTTTTGTTTTAAACTTATTGGCTCACTTGGGTGGTCAACCTCAGCCTTCTTCTCAATGCTGAATATGTTACCATCACCATTATTGTCATCATCATCATCATCATCACTGTCACCAAAAGTCATTTTCTTTGTCTCTGGTTGTTTTTCTATTAAAAAATAAATAAACATTTTACACATTACATAAATTCAAATTCTTATTAATACTATTAAAGTAACTATTATAATACTATTTAGTAATTATTTCATAGTGAGATACAAAAATTATTATAGGTTTAACATTTGCCCAATAAAGAAGTTTATAATTTTCTCTTTCGCCACATTTTTGACATATTTCCAAAACTAAACATTGTTGCATGAGGGGTCAGTTTAAAACCTCCCAATACACTCTAATTTTTTCTACATCTTTGTCCTATACTTTACAATACTAACTACTGGCTGTGTATTGACTAATTTATATGTACCCTACTTGTTTCCTAAGTTTCCTGAGCTTGTGATAAAAACTAAGTGCATATATTAACCTTTTTCTTTTTGAACCTTCTCATCAAAGAAAGTGTAAGTAGGGTCATATATTCTGGGATCTTTGGTCTTCAGAAGAGAGAGTGTTTTGAGGAACTGTTTCTCAACTTCTTCTGACACTTCCGGAGGTTCGTCACTCTCATCATCACTTTCAGAAGACTTAGACGCATCTGAGTTCAATGCTTTTGGTCCATATTTTTGTTCCACTGTGCAATAAAAAGTATTGTATAGTTATACCAAAGTTAACACTATTTATGTTATAACAAAACAATAACACTTACATTTATATAATTCCTCTTTTTCGCGCCAGGCATCATACTTTTTCGCGTATTCATTTTCTGTTTTTAAAGAAACTTCCTCCTCGGACTCATCGTCAAAAAGTTTCTTCTTAGTCATATTATATGATCAACTGTTAACTATCGCATAAAATATATACAAGCTCTACTTGCCTCTGAAAATAAATATAACCAATACACGTAAATAAAGCAGCATGTTCGTAATTCGTATCACCCGTCAACTGTCAGACTCGTGTCACTGTCCACTGTAGTTATTACAGTAGAATACACATAATGTAATGATTAGTTATGCAGACATTTTATTATCAACTCTACCAAGCGCTAAGTGAACTAGAATACTAACATTGAAGAAAGAAAAAACCATAAGATTAAGGAACACTTTTTACTTGCTACTTTACGCGCTTAAATTTTAAAATTAGATAATAAATGGGGTAATATCGCTGTTTCAATTACTGTAGGTGAAAAAAATCGAATTCTATCGTTGTTATTAAATAAAAATTACAAAACCTCAGCCAGCTTTAACCTTACCATGCTCACAATAAAATTACTAATTTACGATTCTCAATATAACATCAATCATTTAGATGTTGAGTACTAAATCTTTTATTTAAACTGAAAAAGTGACACCCATAAGGCAGTTAAATCTGAGAACCTATTAAAAATATAGTAATAGGTTTTTAAAGTAATGCTATTAGAAAATAGACAGAAAAGAAGATTTTTTTGTATTTAATTACTTATTTCAACTATAATACTTATCTTTAATAATAATCATATTTCCATTGTCAGCAAAAAGTAATAGTAAAGTTTATTTTATAAACTCACGCCTAACACGCTTTCTTAGTAATGACGATCGCCATATGATTCATGTGACGTCACATGCCACAACAATTAAATAACTATAAATGCTCTATAGTTGTTTTTGTTATTTTATTGTAAAAATATTTTTAAAAAATGTGGTATAAATGGTGTGTTCGTTAAAAAATAAACTAAAGTATTTATACTTTTTCCAAAAAATACTAAAAGCAGAAAGATGTCTAACTAAATAATGTCTTATGAAGGTTACACATTTTTTTTACACATTTACTATAAACTGCATTAAAACTCAGCAAGAATCAGAGCAAAAACATTGTTATATAATAGGATGAAGAGGGACTCCCGTATCATTTGAATATACAAAATGTTTCGTTTTATTGGTTCATGTACTTGAAAGAGTGAATTCTTACAGTGCAAATGTAATGCAAAGTTACAATTTTATTAATTATTTTTATTTAAATAAATGTACATAGTTAAATTAAAATAATATTATTATTTTATTTTTTTTTGATTGCAGATACCTCTCTGTTTACTTAAAATAAAACATAAAAATACAAAAAAAACAATAATTTTCTTGCCGTGACAAATGTTAAATAAAATTGTTTGACATAAGTGGAGGAGTGGCAACATTATTATAACCTTTTTAAATTTTTCATTGTTGTCGGTGAATTATCTGTGTTGTGTTACTGGTGTTATTTGCTATTGCTTTGAATTTCCTATTTAGTTTGTTGAATACTATTATTATGTTATTTAAGTAAAAATTATAAATAATAAAACGTAAAATGACCACGAATCCGAGAAGAGGTACCGATCCGGTGCCTATGGAAGAAAGTGACCAACTCACTATAAGACCATTGTAAATATTATTTTGAATAAATGTATACTCAACATTCACTGTTTCATTTCAACATCTTTGTTGGTTTATCTTTTTATTGTTCGAGGATTTTTTGTGATGGATATCTCAAATTTAATTAAATTTTCAATGAGAATACAAACAAATAATGCCATTTATTTCTTTAAAAGACTTGTCTTTGGCATAGCTGCTACATTAATTGGGGATTAACTACACGTACTCATTGTAATCAGATGATAGTAAATTTGTAAGCATAAAAGACAAAAACCCATTGTTTTTCAGAGGAGCCGGACAAGAAGTGGGCCGATCCTGCATCATGTTAGAGTTTAAAGGGAAGAAAATAATGGTACAGGAATATATTTTAACATTTTACAATAACTTATAAATAGCATTACATTTGACATAACACATGCACACACACATTTGTCGTACATTTTAAATGTTAAATAGTGTATTTAACATAAGTTCACATCTTGATTTCCTAAGGCTATAATGTTAAATTTCTTGTATGCAATATAACTATTTCATTTACCTATATATTGTCATAGTTAGCTCAAGTATGATCCTTCTCAGGATGTAAGTGTGAATTAACACTTTGCATTAATAAAGTTTGAAATGCCATAAAGCAGTTAAAGTTTAAACACAAGACTATGCATTTACTTTATATAAGTTTTATTTTCCTAAAACAAACAGAAAACATATTTGACACTGTTAGCTCGGTTAGCCCATCGCCGCTAGTTTATATAAAGCTAATAAAGATTGAACTTTTTAGATTATATTAAATATTTGGCTTCCAGTTTCAGTTTTAAGTAATATTTTAGGAATATATTATCAATAAATATGTCTGATAAATTAATAAACCTATAACATTAGGAAACAATAAATATATTAAAGTACAAACCAATTTCAGTTGGATTGTGGAATCCACCCTGGTCTCTCCGGGATGGATGCTCTTCCATTTGTGGACCTAATTGAAGCCGATGAAGTGGATCTCTTGTTGATATCACAGTAACACTTTTTTCTTACAATATATATATTTTTTAATGACATGTAATTCAAAAACAAAGAAAAGACTTTGTTTTGTAAATAAATATAGAATGATATTTTTTTTATTCAACACGAGCAGGATATTAGCCTGTGACGTCACCATCGGTAATAACACAATACATTGAGTCCTGCTTATTTTGATAAATTCACTATATTTTCTATTTTTATTTCATTTTAATTCAGCGTAAAGACTAATAACAAGACTTTGTAGAAAATACCAAAACATCGGACATCGGATGTTCGGGTTTAATGTTTATAATAAAAGTAATATAATCTCCATCAGTTTCCACCTGGACCACAGCGGCGCGCTGCCGTGGTTCCTCACCAAGACCTCGTTCAAGGGCCGCGTGTTCATGACGCACGCCACTAAGGCCATCTACCGGTGGCTCGTGTCGGATTACATCAAAGTCAGGTGAGTTTCGTGTTTGGGTTAGAGTAATTCTTAATTAGGGTTTGGATATATTTTGGTGTACGCATTTAATAAAATAAATATATATATTTTTTCAACTGTATACATATTCCATTTTGGATTCTCTTTATTGTACTAGTAACTAGATAAATGAGGTATGCATGGCATTTAAGTATTTATTTCTTTCAGCAATATTTCGACGGAGCAGATGCTTTACACGGAGTCAGATCTCGAGGGTTCAATGGACCGCATAGAGACCATCAACTTCCACGAGGAGAAGGACGTCCGAGGAGTTCGCTTCTGGGCCTACAACGCGGGACACGTGCTGGGGGCCGCCATGTTCATGATAGAGATAGCCGGAGTCAAGGTGTGAGCTCACTTCGAGGACACCTTATACCGAGACGGTTTTATGCTCTGATCTTGGTACATGTGAGTGTCTTCTCAGGTCCTGTACACGGGCGACTTCTCCCGGCAGGAGGACCGCCACCTGATGGCTGCCGAGATACCTACCGTGCACCCCGACGTGCTCATTACGGTAAGTGAGAGCTGACACCAGAATGCAGCGGTACGTCAGTGGTAATACCAATACTGACGCTCACGGTTCCAGGAGTCCACGTACGGCACGCATATCCACGAGAAGCGCGAGGAGCGCGAGAGCCGCTTCACGTCGCTGGTGAGCGAGGTGGTAGTGCGCGGGGGTCGGTGTCTCATCCCCGTGTTCGCGCTGGGCCGTGCGCAAGAGCTGCTGCTCATACTGGGTGCGTGCACGGCGAACGGCCCTTTGACTGACCGTGTTCTTTATTCTGACGACAATTTTTTTCTGTATTTTGTTTTGTAAATTGTAACGTTATTTAAATATGTACGTACGTCGGTAGATAATATCTACCCTCTGTAACGCTGTCTATTGCTGTATACACTGTATACCGCTGTGTACCGCAATAGACCGCAGTATACCGCTATGTAACACTGTCTACTGCTGTGTATATTGTATACCGCAGTATACGCTATGTAACACTATCTACCGCTATGTACCGTTGTGTACCGCTATCTATTGCTGTGTACATTGTATACCGCTGTGTACCGCCGTATACCGCTGTGTACCGCAGTATACCGCTGTGTACCGCAGTATACCGCTGTGTACTGCAGTATACCGCTGTGTACCGCAGTATACCGCTGTGCACCGCAGTATACCGCTGTGCACCGCACTATACCGCTGTGTACTGCAGTATACCCCTGTGTACCGCAGTATACCGCTGTGTACCGCTGTGTACTGCAGTATAACGCTGTGTAGCGCAGTATACCGCTGTGTGCCGCAGTATACCGCTGTGTACTGCAGTGTACCGCTGTGTACCGCAGTGTACCGCAGTGTACCGCAGTGTACCGCTGTGTACCGCAGTGTACCGCTGTGTACCGCAGTGTACCGCTGTGTACCGCAGTGTACCGCTGTGTACCGCCGTATAACGCTGTCTACCGTTGTGTACTGCTGTGTACCGCAGTATACCGTGTGTACCGCAGTATACCGTGTGTACCGCAGTATACCGCTGTGTACCGCAGTGTACCGCAGTATACCGCTGTGTAGCACTGATTTTATATAATGATACTTTTAATACCATTTGTATCGTTTTAAACGTCATGGATCGTAATACATTCTCTGATAGATTGGAAGTCTCCCGAAGAGTCTGAAGGGAGCCTAGCTTACGATGTTCCGTGATGATATAGGTATATATAATAGCAGATCACAACAACTAAAGGCATATGTAACTTGACTCTAGGAGTTAAATATTATTTATATACGATTATATAGATATATAATATATCTAATGATATCAATAGCTTTACCCCATCTGATGTAGGTGCTGTTGGATAACTAATAATTATAAGTAGTATTCTAATACTTTTTTATGTTAGTCCATACAAAGAGGTATGCAGACCATATTAGCTGAACTAAACCATTAGTGCAAGTGGCACATGCGTCTGCTGTGTGAGTGACGTCTAAGTATCCTTCAGACGAGTACTGGTCGCTGCATCCCGAGCTGCAGGACATCCCCATCTACTACGCCTCGTCGCTGGCCAAGAAGTGCATGGCGGTGTACCAGACCTACGTCAACGCCATGAACGACCGCATCCGCAGGCAGATCGCCATCAACAACCCCTTCGTCTTCAGACACATCTCCAACCTCAAGGCGAGTAACGATCTTATCATCTACCACTTTAACACGCAGGTTACGAGTTACGAATTCATGACACAAATAATAATCAAATAATATTAATGTGGTGTTTATTTATTAACCTTCTATAGCATTCTCTTCGCCGATCGCCAATACGTCTATTTCGGGTTTCACCTTATCGTATAAGTGCGGAAAGGCTCCCTCCGCCATATACTTGCTCCGCACCACCTCGTACAGACTCAGATCAAACATCTCCCGGAACTCCTCTCTACTCATGAAGATATCCGCGTACAGGAAGGAGTATCCCCCGACGTCGCGCGTGAACCGCTCCATTCGTCTCATGGCGTGCACCGGGTTGTAGGGCTCCTTCTCCTTCACTTTTCCCGGCACCCCGTACACGCCCAGGTCGTTGTACATGGCGTAATTTGTCCCGGGAACTAAGTACTTACTGCTCGGTCTCCGCAGCTGACCCGACAGCGGGCCGTGATCGATTATCTTGCACGGATAAACCAGGAGAGGAAATTTGTCAAATAAGTGGGCGGCGATCTCGATTTGCTTCTCTAATTCCTGAATGGGGAGAACGATGTCCTGGAAGACTTGCTTCGTGAACGTGTAGGCTCGTATCCCCGGCGTCGTCGTGAATTTGAGGAAGGCGGGCTTGGGGGGTAGGAGCCAACCGAAAAGGAGCCTGAATATCGGATGGTTGCCAAAGGAAATCATGTCCTCGACGACCCAAAATATAGGTCTATTGTGCCGCAGTAGATAATCTCTCAGAGGGATCAGTTCCTCCGTTTCACCTTTTTTGAGAAAAGACTCGACGTGTTTGTAAAACCAGGGCTTATACCACCGCGAGCAGCGGTTGACTGCAACCTTCCCGTCATAGTCAGAGTACTCTCCGGACATTATGACCGCTTCGTCCTTACTAAATATGGTTCCTTCTATGTAATCCGGGTGATTCTTCGGCCGAGCCTCGTAGGTGCCGGCCAGGTCTCTTATCAAATCGCAGTATTTACTCTGCCCTCGAACAGGGGTGTATTTTATTTTTATGTATGGCTTAATTTTGACGATCTTCAACGTCAGAGCTACAAGGAAGCCGAGGCTGCCGTGCGACCACGGCAGGGCCTTGAATAGGTCTGAATATTCATTGGTGTCCGCGGCGGTGACGAGGGATCCGTCTCCTAATACCACTTCGTAACTGACAATGGTTTCGTGGTAGAGACCGGCCTTGTGGGAGTGCGTGGACATACCGGTGCCGAGTGCCAGACCTGATAGAAATTATTCATTTTAATAAAATACCTTTTTTCGTCATATATTTCAAAGGTCATTAGCGGCCAAGTACCTCCCAGAGTAGCGTCGTCCAATTCGATAGTGACCGCCAAGGAGTACCCCTTCGGGATGAGATATTTGGTTATGTCGCCTATAGTGACCATGGGCTCGACCCTCACGGTGCCGGCCCGTTCGTCCAATTCCAGAATGTCATATAAAGGAATAGGAACTCTGTGGTGCAAATGCTTCTGAAAGAAAGTTGTGGAGAGAGAGAGCCAGTTAGGTCTCGAAGTGCAAAGCAGACGCCTGTTCTTTGTTGGGAGCTTGTTCCATTCTAAAACCTGCAATAGAATACTTTAAATAATATGGTAACTTACATACATATAAACACACTCTTTGCTCCTGGTAAAGAATTCAGATCTTGTCCGAATTTCAATATGTATTAATGCGTTTTTTTTAAATTCTTTAAAACATTGGATTGACTATATTCCTACTTTGTTCAAGATGCAAAATAGGATTAAAATTGCAACTGAAGTACCTTAGTCTGTATGTTCCTGACTGCAGTGTCGTGTCTCCGTGGGTCGCCGCTCTGTCTGCGTATAAACGCTCTTAACTTTAGTAACAAAGAAAAAAGGAAGCTGGCGGGCAGACAGAAGGCGCACACCACAAACTCCCTGTGATCCTCTAGCCATTGAATTAATCTGCCTTTTATACTTGCCGGTAGCATTGTTTCTGGAATAACGGGGATAACTTACTAAAGATACTTCGTGAACATTGTCTATTTGATAGCATTTAAAAAACTTAAAATAAAAAATAACCTTTACAAAAAAACATACCCGGTTAACCTAAAATGAATTCAGAGAGCGCTCGACCTTGCCATCGACACGGCAACCAATATTATAATTACATTAGTATCGGAATTTTGTCCTTAGATAAGAAACAGATAACTTCATAAATCACCAGCTGTCTTACGTATTGCTAATGCCGCGATAACAGATATTGAATTATCCGTGATTTTCTATTTACAAGTAAAATGTTGATTAATGGTAACTTGTACTTGTACAAAGAGATGAATAGTTGAAATGTGGTTGTTAACTTTAAGTCACTATAGAGTGGAGCACACTCGTCCCAATCCTCAATCATTTGATTAATAAATATTTCAAGGCTACGCACTAATGTTACCATTTACATAAATCAAGGAAAACTAAAATATCTAATAAATGTAGATAAATATCAAATGGTTAAAGTGTCATTTACACTTCCGTTTTTATAAAATATAATTTATTGTGTAAATTTATTTTGTCAAAAATATCCAGCTAATAATAATTAATGACTGGGATATTGCAAATCGTTAAGGGGTTGCCTCAACTGGAGTAATATAATAATGCAAAAGAAAGTCTTGAAGTGACTGTGTAGGGGCTGCTAAAGCATCTATCCTTTCCCTACTCCAATTCTCTTTCATTCCGTCCTGTTCTTCAAGAATGGCAACGTATCATAAACTCTTTAGATTAGCAGAAGACTTACCACTTACGTACTATTATATCATTCAGGTACAGTCCTCACCCCAATGGATGTACATACTTCAAAAACATTGAAATTTGGTCTAACTCAGGGTATAGATCACTTCGAGGACATAGGGCCGTGCGTGATCATGGCTTCTCCCGGAATGATGCAGTCGGGGCTCTCTAGGGAGCTGTTCGAGTCCTGGTGCACGGACCCCAAGAACGGAGTCATTATTGCAGGTATATTACATTTAAATCACATTTCTTGACATTGTATTGATATTGTAATTCTGTGGTCATTCTTTAACCAAAAAAGCTCTACCATATGTCCTTTATAAACTGATTTGTCATCTATTACTGGCGGTGTTAATTACATTTTATATTCTGCTCGCATGAAACTCAGCAGGTTCAGAAGATATTAACTTTGGTATGGCACACTGCACTGTAGAAATACGTGGTTGGTAAATGGTAGTATTGGTCCGTAGGATACTGCGTGGAGGGCACCCTGGCGAAGACGATACTGTCGGAGCCCGAGGAGATCACGACCATGTCGGGTCAGAAGCTACCTTTAAAAATGTCCGTCGATTACATTTCGTTTTCCGCCCACACGGACTACCAGCAGACCTCGGAGTTCATTAACATTTTGAAACCTCCTCATGTGGCGAGTATTTTACATTTGATATTTTCAATAAGCATATTCTGTTTGTGACGTCATTAAACGATCGAGATTTAAATCTTCGAGCGGGAGAGGTGCCGCGGACTGTGCTTCGTGCTCACAGTCCAGTCAGGGTCCTCCCGGTGTAATTGATGGGTGGTTGTGTGTCAGGTGCTGGTTCACGGGGAGCAAAACGAGATGTCCCGTCTCAAGGCGGCGCTGCAGCGGGAGCACCGCGGCCGCCTCGCCATACACACCCCCAGGAACACGCAACAGCTGGCGCTCACCTTCCGCGGGGACAAGACCGCCAAGGTACCCTATGAGACCACCGGCGGGACGAGCCCACGTACAACTTATTCATTTATTTCATTACGTATCATCTGACAGGTGATGGGATCCCTGGCCCTGGAGCCGCCGGAGCCCGGGCGACGGCTGCAGGGCATTCTGGTCAAGAGGAACTTCAACTATCACATTTTGGCACCTTCGGATCTTAATAGTGAGTCGACGACAACCATCTAAAAAAAAGTTACCCCGCAAACTAAGTCTCAAAATCAAATCAAATCAAAATCAAAAATCTTTATTGAAAATAAGTTTCATACAAAACATTTTTTCATTGTCAAAGCTACCACCAGCTCGGAAAATTATTTCCACAGACCTGAGAAGAGCTGGCGACAGAAACTCAGCGGGATTGTCATGATTTGTTTTTTTTTTTTCTTTTTTTTTCCTTAAATTCTAAATAACATAAATACATTACACAATATTAAATAAATAATCTTGAAGCAGCCTGGCAACGATCGCTTCATACCCACGGTGCATTATCCTCTAAGTATTCAGATACATTGTAATATCCTTTTGCACACAAACGTTCCTTAGCTATTCAAGTTCTGTTCTGTTCTGTCTGAGCGTCCGTCGTGTCGCAGAGTACACGGAGCTGAGTCAGTCGGAGGTGTCTCAGCGCGTGTCGGTGTGGTACGGGGGCCCGGCGGCGATGCTGCGGCCGGCCGTTCTGCGGCTGGCGGGGCCCGTGGTATTTCTCAGCGACGTGCGCTGGCGCCTCTACGGCTGCATCGATCTCACCCTGGACCTGCCGCTCGTCACGCTCGAGGTACGTCCTCTCTCTACCTGTGTGCCCCTGTGTGCCTGTGTGTCTGACGTGTGTGTGTGCGCAGTGGCAGGCGGCGCCGGTGTCAGACATGTTCGCGGACGCGGTGGTGGCGGCGCTGCTGTCGGTGCCCGCGGGCGGGCCGGCCCCCCCTCCCGCCCCCCTCGCCCACAAGCTGGACAGGATGCACTTCAAGGTTGGCGCTCAAACCTACTATTCACATATCGCTAAACTTAATCTTTCTAATATAAGTATCTTTAAATTAAAATAAATAGGTAATTTTTCATAATTAAAAAGAGTTTATTTATATATAACTAATGATTGCCCGCAGCTCTATTAGTTATACGCACGCATACATCTCTCAGGCACTGACGGAAGTCACCACACTTCTCGTCAAGTGGACCGTACTCCTCCGACACTACTCTAGGACTTCAATTGACAAAACTATAGAATAACAATTTACACTATACAGTATCGCTGCAAGTTATGGAAACAAACCACGCTTTGACAGAATCAAGATAACATTTTATTTAGCTTCCACCGGAGGAGATGAATTTACAAATATTCGTTTCGCCCTCACCGAGTAGAGGAGCCTTCGTAGTATATTTGATAGCTGATATCACTGAATTAAATACTTACTATATATATATTACGGATGACACATCGTTTACAATCTGATATTATATCAATGTATCAGTTTGTCATCAAAAAATGAAAACAAAAGGACCACAATATTGAATGCCTTTAATAAAATATAGCGGCGTGGCCAAGTAATTACAATAAATGTTTACATAATTATGATATTCCATATACATAGTGTTTATATAAGTGTCGTAGCGGTCATCTGTCACCATTCATTCATCTCTTGAGGGGGTTTGGTAGCATAAATCATGAAAAAAATGGAAAAAATTTTTTTTTAATTTTTTAATCCCATTTGAAGATGATGAGGACCCAGACCATCTCATGGTGCTGGGATGCACTAATGTAGTTTATTCAGGTATTTATTCAGTTGAATAAAGTTTTTTGTATTTTTCCGAAACCAATATTTTTTTACATAAAAAACCCGTTTTCTTAAAAACTAAACTAAACATATGGGCTTTAAACTTTTACCACTTACTTCTGTAATGGTTATCAAAACATTAAAACAATCATTTTTAAATGGCCTTAATTAATTTTTTACACAACAAAATGTATAAAAAAAAATTTTTCTCTCAAGCTATTTGTAAAAAAATTGGGAAAAATGAATGGAAGTAGATGAGAGCAAAAGCTCATGTCCAAGTGTTAAATAAAGTTAAAGATAATGTGTACAAAAATTCAGTAAGATAGCTTAACTAGTTTCTAAGGAAACGGGTTTCAAATATAGTAAATTTAACATGGGTTTAATAATAGGGCCTACCGAACTCCCTTAATACTTATATACTTTTTTCATCCGATAGTGTCAAATCTTTCATATCAGTCGATAGTTTGCAGAAATTAAAATTCGTTCCACAATCCCAGATCGAGATCGTTCTTAGACGGTGTATAAATTGTTAAATCTGTCAGAACGGTAATTTATCACTAAATCGAGGATCAAAATCGGATCGGGGTCGCGACCTCGTTCATCTCTGACTCGGGACATGTGTAACGCGCGTGTGGTCGCCAGGAGTGCGTCATCGAGATGCTGTCGGAGATGTTCGGTCCGGACGCCGTGCCCAAGATGTTCCGCGGGGACCGGCTGCACGTGGCGCTCGCGGACAAGAGGGCGGACATCGACCTCGCCGCCATGGTGAGGATTGAAGTCGACTTTATTATTTCAAGTACACATTTAATTTATCATATGTCCAGTTGCTATTATAAAGGGTACGTGAATAACCGCCAATAAACGGAATAAATATTTTTAACTTTAATATTTATTAACATATTTATAGTATTGGTGGCATTTAAAGTATTATCTGTCGCAGGAGGTGAAGTGTCCGGAGGACGAGGGTCTGGAGCGCACCATCCAGTCCGCCATCGGGAAGCTGTACGCCGCCCTCGCGCCCGTGCGGCCGCCCGCCCCCGCCGCGCCCGGGGCCTCCGCACCCTGACGCACCCGCCGACGTCCACTCCCTTATCAGTGATCAATAATAAACGAGTATTAAAGTAACGGCAGTATCACTGTACGGGCGGTCCCGCTAGGAGGCCTTGGAGTATCTCTTCCAGTATCTCTTGACGTCGTCGTGCCGCGCGCGCGCCACCACCATGGTCCGCGCCCTCTCCCCGCTCCACACCAGCGCGCCCGAGCTGCGCCCGTACTCGCGCAGCACGTTGAACTCCGCCTGAAACGATTCGTTTTCATCGGGCGATCCTCGACTCCCCACTCATCCCGTTATATCTCGACTCGACCCACCTGCGACAGGAACTGATTGTAGACGACCCCCTCGGTGTAGGTGAACCGGTTCCTCTCGCTCTCCCACAGCCTGATCTGGTCCAGCACTGTGGGGGGGAGGGTGGAAGTGGTCCTGACGCCGGCCGTGTCCGTCTTGAGCATCTGCGGGTGCGCGTGCTGCTCCAGGTAGGTGATGATCTGCTGCGCCGAGATGCCGCCGCGCAGCGCCGCGCGGACCGACTCGCGGGTCAGCACGCCCACCACCACGTCCGGGAACCTAGGGGGGCGACAATACACATGCAATAGCAGTTTTAAATACATTATTGAAAATAACATAGCATTCATATTTTTTTAAGTACATAAAGTGGCAATTTTTGATATAATTACTTCAATTGTCAAAATATCCTAAAATAAAATACTGAAATTTATACTTTATCCTATATATATATATATAGATCCAGAAACTACTGGGCGAATTGTAATGAGATTTCGGTGAGAGCGTGCTCACAGGTCTAACAACAAAAACATAGATTAAAAAATAAATAAAAAATTAAATCAGTTTTCCTTAAAATATAAATATTACGGTGATCATTCTAATTATCACAATATTCATAAATAAATAAAATGGTTGGAATATATAAAAATGCGTATTAATGTGAATGGTCTAGAGAGGCCTCCGTAACGGACGGGGGGAGAGGAAAGGGGGGGGGACCGCAATTGCGACCAATAGTTACTTTTATCTAATGAATTAAAAAATATATATATTTAAAGTGGAGGCCCCCTCGATCCAATTCTGTATCCGTGCCATTGTGGAGTGGTGAGTGGGGTGCAGAACGGAATCCGACCTGTAGACGAGCTCAGTGAAGAGTCCCAGCAGCGCCACCTGCAGCGCGCTCTGCGTGTACGCGTAGACGCGGTAGTTTGTCTCGGCCACGATGTATCCGGTGTTGGCAGCGTGCAACTGCACTGCGCCCGGGCCCGCGCCCCGCACGCACGACATGTGCAGCGCCAGCCGAGTCGGGTAGAAGCGCCCCGCCTTACGCTGCAACATATTACAGTGTCTCCGAGAATCACAATACCTCCGCAGAACATACATCTATCCGCTCCACTGACCTTCCTCTGGTACACGAGGCCAAACTCCCTCAGGTGCTGCAGGAACACCAGCATGTTGTTGCTCATGCCCTCTGTGCTGTAGTCCTTGACGTGACAAATCAATATAAATATAAAAGACTATCACGTTATTCAAGTGAAGGCTTGGTTTATTTCACTTTACTCTTATACCTTGCCGAGGGTGCTGAAGCTGAGTTGGTAGAGGAAGGCGAGGCACTCGGCCGCGCTCAGGCTGCGCTTCTCCGCAGTATGCAGGTAGTGCTGCAGGAACAGCCACACCTGACGCACACACACACATTTAATATAACTAACAAAAGTAATATGTTTATGTACTTTTAATATTTGTACCAAAACCTACAACTTTTCAATCAGATGATGATAGCATTAAAAACATTTTGTTAGAATCTTTAGAACCAGTAATGTAGAGTGAGACAAACATAACCAAGTTTATACCGCTAGAATGAGAAAAGGTGGCACTACGATAATACCTGTTTGGCTGTACTAAGGAGTAAAAATTGAAATCCTGCTCTTGTTATAACTGCTGTACCGTCTTCGGCATCCCTAGAATGTAGAAACACATGTTATGTTATAATTATCTTTAATGTGAACAGTTGAATGTTGGCCACATTGAATATGTGAGTAGAAGAGTATATTGTATAAACATATAAGAATTCCATATATACCTATTCATAAGCCCGGCGTGCAGCAGAATACGCACGGCATCAGCGCTGATGCCCTCAGTCTGCGCAGAGCCCACCATGTAGTGCAGCACGCACTCCCAGCGCTCCAACGCATAGGCATCCAAGAATGACACATCCCTGGCCTTGCCATCTGGCTCAAGGGACGATGACAAGCTCCATGGACGACCTCTGTGTAATTTTGCACAATTCATGTACTATTTCTAATATTTTTACTTCAAATCAATAAAAATATATTGTAAGAAATATGATAGAATATATGATAGAATAAATGTCTCTAAAAATGGTATGATATATACCCTCCAAGCAGAGCAACTTTAAGGTTTTTCTTAAAGGACTGGGAGAGCATCCAACCCGGCAGTCCTCCAGGGATGGGCGCCTCCTGCCACACTGATAGCTCTGACAGAGCCTCACAAGCCTTGATTTGCTCTCTGTAATAAATATTACAATGTCTTTATAACAATATGTTGCAAAGGTGTGTATGGTTTAGAGTCAAATAATATAATCTAAAGATGTCAATATGCTGTTATGAATAGTAAAGAAAAGATACTAAGATAATAACTATTAAATGACTACTATTTCAACATACTTAGCATGTGTCTGAGTGACCCATGAAGCGACAACAGCTTGTGGCACAGGTTGTTCCACAAACAGCAACCGTATCACAAAGTGCCGGGCTAGCTCAGGCAGTTCTCTAAAAAGAAAAGAGTATTTATCATTTGTCATTCGGACCTAAAATATAAACATTACAATAAAAAAAACCGTACAAAATGAAAACCTTTTGGACTACTATATTTTAGATTATACTGTAAGAGAAACATTTCGTACTGCCAATATAACCTAAAAAGTGTGATTAAATATTAATTAAGGATCTAACTCACCGATACACCGCCAAACATATTGTCGGATAGTTATAAAGTGTTTCCAAAAATTGGGGCGAACGACTTTTTAAATATTCATGGAGATCTTTGCATTGTAGAGTCGGCGGCGGATTTGAGCTTGATGATTTAGATTTAGACGATTCAGCCATTTTTGTAGTTTTATTGAGACTTAATCTAATGAAAAAAATTAAAATAAGAATTCAGTTATTAATAGAAATAATAAGTATATTTTTTGCTACACTCTTATTCATTGTTATTATTTATATTTTCTATGTAGTATTTGTATTTCAAGTGACATGTGACAGTTGATGTTGACATAGAGAAAAGAGCGCAATAGACAATAGACAAGATATTGATGATCCATAGATTTAAAAATTTATTGTTTAAATTGTTTTGTTAGTTGAAAATGAATCTTACCAAATTATTAGAACCAGAATCTAATATTAATATGATGATTATCTGCCTTTTCTACTAAAAAAATATTAGTACTTAGGTTTTAATGTTCTAAAGTGTTAAACTGAACATTATTTAAAAATCATACATTGCTTGAAAACCAATTTACATTGTTGTTTTAAAAGAAGTGTTCCAAAGCCAGAGGAGACCAAAAAGACCGACACAGAATTATACCCAAGGAGTCTAAACTGAATTTAAATATTTGAAAAAGATCAAATTAATGCAAGATAATGTATTTTTTTCTTATAAGACATTCTAATACATTATAACTCCAATATATATATACCATTGTTTCAAATTTAATAAACTTGTAAGATCGTTGTAAGAAAATGTAAAGTTTTTTGCAGTATTAACAGGCAATGTGCGGTAAAATAAGTTATATTTATAGTATTTACAATATAAGTTACAATAGTAGTAGTGTAGAATATTGCAATTATAAGAATATAATAAATTTAAAAATAAATATTTTTGATTTAGTTTTTTTACAAAACAAATATAGAGATAAAATCTCTATCTCGTATATATTTGAAGAAAACTATAATGAGTAATTTGATAAAAAACCTATAGTTTTATTTATCATAATTTTAACAATTAACTGTAGAGTAAACCTGACTCAAAATAATCTAACTAGCCATAACAGATTTACGTAACAAAACTAATTAATTGTTACACAATATAATATTAATAATTAATCAGATACTTAATATCTGAAAATATTATGAAACATTGTAAAAATAAAGTAGTTAAGAAAACTTTGATAACTTATTGTAATTCGCAACAAGAATCAAGTTTGGAGCTGGATAAAGAATTATATAGAGCCTGATAAAATTATACCAATGGGATTTTTTTTAATCTCTTTTGTCCCATACAAAAGAAAAAAGTTTACTCACACATATTTGTTATTGACGCACACAATGTCACCGTTGTATACAGACTGGCGTACACACACTTCTTGGGAGCGAGTTCACCGCATTCATTCTCGTCGGCAGATGGCGGATGCAGTAGACGCTTTCCGTCAGTCGCGCATAGACAACTCGTCGAGTACAGTGCTATTTCGTTTCGCTCAGCACCATTTTGTGTATATCATTTGGAACGGGACATTGTGTATATGTGCTCCGTGAATATTTGTTATAAAAGCACGAACACAGTGTAACGAGGCATTTCAATTGAGTGTTTCACTTTCGACATGCCCACGGAGGGATCGATGCGATATCTCGGGCGCTCGTAGAAACCGCGCCTCCGTCATGAGCGAGTGATCGTCGACGTAAAAAAAGTTGACACAGGAAACATGTCTGGGCGGACCGCCGACGCGGATGCGAGCGAAGGGTTTGAGTTCGAAATTCGAAAGCGGTCATGTCATCGCCTCTCGGATTTCGTATAAGTCACCGTCCAATGTCAAAATCGTGCACGTACCGCGAGCGGCGAGCGTCCGGAGCTAGCGCGAGCGGACAATGCAGTCTTTGGTAGCGTGGCTGGCGGTGGTGTCTGCGGCCTGGGCCCTGGCGGGCGCCTGCTCCAGCTCCATCTCCAAGCGGCCAGCGCGGCCCGCGAGGCCGCAGCGCCCGCCGCCTCAGCCGCAGCCTCAGCCGCGCCTGAACGTCTCTTTCCCCATCTTCAACTGCGAGCCTGATTACTCGGAGTACTACTGCTTAAACGGCGGCACGTGCTTCAGGGTCGTTATCTCGGACAGTCCCATCTACAACTGTGAATGTCGAAGCGGTTTCGTGGGCCCGCGATGCGAGTTCAAGGATCTAGACGACTCGTACGTCCTGACGAGTCGGCAGCTGATGATGGAGACTGCGTCGATAGCGGGCGGCGCAACGGTGGCGGTGTTCCTCGCCATTCTAGTCTGCTTCGGGGCGTGGGTGCGCCTGCATCGACGGGACAAGGCGCCGCCAGCGGGCGAGCGCGGCCACGTGCAGCTGGTGGCCGTGGCTGCTCCCCGCGGCCGAGTGCAGCTCTGCGCGCAGCCCCTGCAGTGCTAGTGCCGTGGACTCTCGCCAGAGCGACCTATTCATACTGTATCTCGTGTACATATAGTTAGATTATGTGTTAAGTTATGTGAGAGAACGGGAGATATAAAAATTTATGTGATAATTATTTTACGAAGCTCATAATTTATTTTGAAAGAATTTTCTTTGTAAATAGTGGATCCGAGTTCTGAAGTGTTGCATTAGTCAAATTTCAGTTGTCCTCTCGGTGTTTGTGAATTATAATCTGTATTATTTTGGTTATATTCAGTGTATTGGACTTGTGAGACTTGTAATGACAGTGTACCCATTGCTACTCGCTTCAATTAGATCTGAAACATTCTATGTTGTAGGCACCTTGTAGCAGGACGAGGAAATTCTGCTTCTCTGAAGTAAATAACATTAACAATTTCCTCCTATTGTGAACATTCTTATTGGAATTGGAAGTGAAAAACTGATTAATTGAACTCGCTTGTTATCTAGTTATCTAGATCAGAGGGGCAGAACCTTCACCTCGGTGCCGTGCTCTGGTTCCACTGCATGTTATTGTTTGTGCGATGGCACCACTGCGGTGTTCATCATTGCCTGCCACCTCTTGTATTATTAACAGTAAAACTATTTCAATAGTTGGCCACTGTAGATACAGGACGTAGTGAGCAAGGATATGTATATAAAGAAGGGTGAGCCAACGTGCGGGACTCTTGGCTCGGCCCTGCCTCGGCGTATTGTCTAGATAGTTGTGAATCAATGTTAACTGTATTTATAGTTGTTTACAGATAGACTTGTGATGAATTGTATGCTTGTGAGCGGAGTAGCCCAGTTCCTAGGCCACATTCCACCCGCGGTTAGAGTATTTTACTGGTGTCAGTATTATTTTGTAATACAAGTGTTAAGCCGGCAGCTTTACTTTACTTTTTAATTTATACCCGGATATCCCGCTGGGATAGAGCTGTATTATATTATTTAAAGGCCGAGACGTGTCCTCGGCGAGAAGGCTTCTTGTAAATATAGCCCACGTAGGTATTTATTAGATATTTATAAACGTTTATTTATTGACTGCTTTATTTAGTTAAAACTTGATGATCAGCCGCATCCAACTCGCCTAACCATTAACGGTTGCATTAAACCTTGCCGAGCTCGGCCCCTCGTAATCTCATTATGAATCTCCTCATTGTAAAAATTGTAAAACATTGGATGGTGTGTAAACGTACTCCGGCAGTGTAAGCGGCTCAATGTACTGCTACAACTAATCTCTTCCTACGGCTCTACTCATCTATTTCTTAAATAAACAATCTTGTCTCGTTAATCGTGGAAACTTTGCCTACACTGCAAGAGATACAAAAAAAAATAGCAAATGTCTTTAAAGTAGGGCCTTCGATCCGCATTTGAGAACTGACGGCCGGCTAGTTTTATCGTAGACCTCCGGCCACCGTCCCGTGGCCGTTTAAAGATTGGCGCGCCGCGCCGTCGCCGGCTCCTCAGTTCTCAAACCGCCGTTTGTGTTTGCATCGAATGTGTTGAGAGTCCTATGTTGTATCCATTCATATGAGATCGTTTGTTTGTATGAACATTCCAAAGTATATGTAAAATATTACCTACATCGCTAATTTCGAAATATCTGTTAAGACGCTACATTGTTAATTATACAGTTTTCTATTGATCATTTGTTAAAAGAAAATTATACGAAACTAAATCCTTTAAAGATGTCTTTCATTCGTCTCGTCCGCCCCGGCTCAGCTACCTCCTACACTTACTATGTTACTTATGTGTTTCTCCGCGAAGCGACGCCATTGAATCGTTCAGTTTATGGAAGTCGACCGCTCCTAATATTATTTCTCCTTCGGTGTTTGTAGTTTCAAAGTGTCTGTTTCAGTTACTTAGCAAACGTTCGGTAATCAGTGTAATCTTGACCTCCTTTCGGAGTCTTAAAAATTCCTAAGTTAATTAATATTTTTCGCTAATCGTTAAGTGAACTGAATCGTCGATAGTTATAATAGTTATAATCTAGTTGTGCAAATGTTTTAATGAGTTATTGGGTAAGGCGACCACCGACCACCGACCACCGACCGAGTGACGTGCGGTCACTGCGACCCACGTCTCGTGCAATACACACACTACACCTGTTATTCAATTTACTATATATTTTTTACAATTCAGTCAATGTTCTCAAATTTAACAATAATACTAGAGAGCGTGCTGTTTAACAACAATGCCATGCAATGATTCGCGAGCATACTTTATTTAAATCAATAGATAATATATTTCATTGGGTACAAACTGAGAAAACAAAGTTTCCGTGTTATTATGCAATTAAAATTGACGGTTAACAAGCTTCCACGTATATTATAGACGTGTATATTCTGTATTCAACGTGCCTCATTAAAATCGAGTGATTTTGATTTTAATTAGAAACTATTCAGCGATATTTCACAACTGTTTGTAGTATCAAAGTTGATGTAAGAGTTACTGTAACATGTTGTCGACAAAGGATCTCGTAATCCTCGGCGATCCATTCAGTCTCTAGGAGCCTATTTTTATGAATAGGTAGACCGGTCTGCCACCGGCGTCGCATGCACAGGGTTCATTGAATGAATGCCGTTCGTTTGTTGACATTCCCCGAAAACCTGCCCCGCCCGGAACACTCGTGGCTGCGTATCACAAGTTCCCGATGGACGGCGACCGAAATAGACGCCGCTCTCAAGTAGATTAAAGACGTTTTCGGAGTTCAATACTTATGAGGAACTTACCCATTTTGTTGGAATTAGGCAGGATGTCGACGCGTCTCGAATAGGGATTTAGAATAATATATTTACGGCGCCGTTTATTATAATATTGATGTTATAAAACAGATGTTTAATTGTTTATATTTTTAATACCATTTTGTAGGTAGCGATGTCTAGTTTGTGTTTGATTTATCATCCAGAGTCCTGAACTGTGTTAGTCGCCATTCCTTCCTTATCTGTGTAATAGTACATTTTGTCTTAATAGACAAAGATTAAAAAGATGCTATCGTTTTTGTCGATCGTATGAATTGCGAAAAACATGTGAAATATATACTCAATCTGTATAAAAAAATTACCATAGAATTATACTTTTATGATTTGTGACTAGGGAGGGAAATTGCGATTCTCAACGTCAACATCTATGAGATAAACAGACCAACAGAACAATTTACCTTGTAACTATTACATTTTCATCTCATACGATCTCATCTATATTACATTTTCATATTTAAATAAAGTGTTTTAAAATGTATGAATGACAACCGAGTCATTTGATTACGACTGCGAACAAAACTGAATGAACACATCAAGTTTAACAAAACGAGACAATCGTCGGAAACATCCAGGATACGTCTCCAGCATAAAATGATCCCTCGCGCGTCCTCCGCGCACTGATTTGCAGAGAAAAACGCGGAAGATTTTGATAAGTGAAGGGTCTGCGCGCTGGTCGCGGTTTTAGACGGAGCGTCGCTCTGCCCACACTCGCTTCCTTTATAGGAATCGACCAGTGGTCATTGCGTCCAATTAACATGCCTACGTGTCCGTCCCACTTTATCATTATGCCGCGAAAATCTTCCTACTACATTGTAAGCATTCGGTGGGTATTGTGCATCGTCTTACGTTATTTGAACGGTGATAGTGGCCTCTGCACCGAGACCGGGGTCCGGTTTACGAATGTTTTATTGGGTCAGGTTAGTAAGTTCTGGTGTGAATCCATCCACACAATAATATACTTCACCTCGATGTAATAATTACAATATAAATGTATAATAATACTAATAATATTATGTCTCACCGCAATGGAATTTGTTCGTAAGAACCTATTCGAAATCTAGCTATGTAGGTACTTCCTTGGATTGGTAATGAATATTTGTACTTACAACCAAACAAGTGATTATATAATGACACCTTTATAACCGTGTAAGATATGGTTTAGAGGAAAAGAGCAAACTAGACATCGCGGAGCAAATACAAAGGATCATCAGTAATGCACTTAATCGAACCAGTACCGAGCGCACAAACCAGTCGGGTCAGTTTTTCGTGGCACCTGTGCCGTCGGGTCACACTCCTCACACTCTTCACTCCTCACACTCGGTCTGCTTGGAAGCCCATCGTTCGCTCGAGTGCCTCTTCCTGTGACAGATGGCGGCGCGTGCGCTGCGCTGCGTGTGCGCACAATATCTTATACGAGTATATCACAACTTATGTGTGTGATCGAGGAGATACAACACACTCTTACTAATCATACTAATCGTCTCGTGTTAATAAGATCTGACCCGTTATTTAGATCTACATTTCATCCCGTAATCGACAAATCACAATTGACAATTGTAATTAATATAATTTTATTTCAGCAATCAAAGTATAAGAATCTGGTTTATCTGTCAATTATATAATAATAAGTAGATGTACATTTGTGCGGTGCACATATGTAATGATACCGTGCAGTATGTAGGTCGGCGGGGAGCAGTTGTTCCCGAGGGTGGCCTGAAAAAATGTACGCACGTGTCACCTGCCTTTCATCGCGCCATTGTTTAATGAAGTGCTATCATTAATCGTGCATTAACGAAAACCTTGATCCTCAGCTACAGACCGTCGTCGTCGTCGGTGCTTCAAAACATAATCTGTCATCGAATTTACACGTTCATTTCGCGCTATAAGATTTTATTTTATTTTTATATTTATTCACTCTGTATCAACATTACGCGCGCTGTGAGGATTTTGATATAATTAAATTATAAAATATGATCGTTATAAAGGAATATTGAGAATGAGTCACGTCCTTGATTGTTATTTTTGGATCATTAACGTTTGGAAGGCTTTGAAGATAAGTCTCTAAATTAAAACCAAAAGTCAGGCGACTCGGTCGCTTTCTCAATAGTCTGACTTAAATGATTAATATCCTTTCGAGGTAATACCTACTGTCAATTTTATTGATTAACTTATTTAAATATAGTGAAGTGACGCAATCGCCTCATTAAAGAGATTTTACGACCGAGTAAACGCTCACCCACATGAAGTATCAATGAATGTGTAGCGACTGGCGACTGGCGACTAGCGACGCTGATAACTGCTAATAAAAGCGATTTTGAGTCCGCACTAAGACCAAATTTGTCTGAGATTAAAAATAATATAATACAAATAACTATATATATATATATATAGTTATTTGTATAGCATATTTTAACACTTTTATTAATTTGTTTTGTAAGCATTTCATGTTAATAATAATGCATTGCATAGGCGTTATACTTTTGAGAAACGATACCAACCAAAGCGGCTTTACAATATTAGCGACTTCAAAAATGGCTGAAACATAAATTCCTAAGTTTAGACATACGAGTACATACTGTTATCAAATCAACGAAACCTGGATATGACCTAATGGGATTTATATTTATTAGATTGGCACATGGTATATAAAATTCCTAGCGCAATGATTTCAAAAGGAAAATGATATCTTGAGAAATCAGCGTTATCAGATAGGTGCGGGGCGGGCGGGCGTGGGAAGCTCTTTGTGCCGCTGGCGGAAGACGCGGAGACCGGTGCTGACGTTACTCAGCGAGCTCTTCGAGCTTGAAGCCCAATTAAACTACTTCTGGGTTTATTTGTTACAGAACTGAGATAGTTTTAGATATGTTCCGTAGTACTCTTCTGACACTTTCTAATGCTATGGTTTTCTAAATTGGTTGATATCGCCGGTTCACTGCGTGACTGCCGACCGATCTACGAAGATGGCGGACCCAGTAAAGGCACCGGCGTCGAGCATCAGCGTCGGCGAGGGATTAAACACAGGTGGTCCGTGAGTCAGGCGTGTACTTGTAGGAAGTAGTGGCTTAACCATTTAAGGTGACTTCTAGAAACATCGTCGAGTACTGGGCTCGGTTTAAAACAGTCCCTTTCTAAAGGACGTCTTTCGGAAAACACTAAACATTATATTTCTCAGCGTTTTATGACTTGTCTAACTGAATGTAGGTGTGTCCAATTTCCGTTGACCTCTCGAGAAGACGCCGCTTCGTACCGGAAGGAGGTCAACATTCAGAGATGATGAACCGTTATAAAATGTTCGAATGTTTCTTTCGGTTGATGCGCCATCCCCGTGCTTGCGGTTTCATAAACGTCAATGAGGTCGTGTCCATACTCGTAAGTGTATTAATAAATAAATTGTATTCGTGAACTAAATATTACTAATAAGTGTATAAATACTTCAGTCCGTCTCTTAAGTTTCCTTCGAAGTTTATCAAAGCACGTTAACTAAATTAACATATCTTCATAATACGTATAAATTGCCTGTGATTTATTTGAATGCGGGTGTGACATGTTGGATTGTTTCAGGTTGAGTTTAAGTTCAACGATCCAAATACGTAGACGAAAAAAAAAATTTATTGTTTGGTTGAGCATATATATATATATATATATATGTGGACATCATTTCAAGTAATGTTATATTTAGGAGGGTACATAATTATATATGTGAATGTATTTACAGATTCCTTAAAATACAAATGAAATGTTTTAAAATGTAAGCAAGACGTCCTCATGCGACTCCGCCCGCCTCTTGACATCTCTGATCATATATTTGAAGGCAGACATCGTCCATCAAATAATAATGTTTGTTTGGAGGTCTGCACAATGACACCAGATGTAAACACGGTCATAATAGCGATTGACACTATTCCATACACAAGGCGATTGTTCCGATACTAATGGACGTATAACTGTAGATATACTTCGATTATTTATATAATGATTCGAAATGAGTCTCGTCTAGTATTAATTACTCCTTGTGGGGTCCGCGACGAGCGTCGTTAATAACTAAGAAGAGCTCTCTCACACCACAACGGATCTATTGTTCTTTTTTCAACGCTAATAAATTTCCTTTAAATTTTTTGAATTTTCCTCATCGCAACCGAACGCACCTTACGTGCAATACTCACCCCTATGCATTGCGTACCGAAGGTGTTATTTAAGTTTAAAACATAAATAATTTAACTGTTAACTAAGTCGCTACGCACGGAGTTCGTTTTGTTACCGGGTAAAGCATACAGGCATCGGGGAATACGACTCCGTTTAGAAAACTAAGTAAACAGTCGATGAGATAAATCTCTCACGCTGCCGTGAGTGGGGACGAGCGCTGCACGTGGGAGTGGACCCCTACAAGGAGCGCTGACGTCACGAGCCTTTATAGCTCAGTAGTTAGAGACGGACCGATCTCAACTTATCTTAGCTAGGTACGAATTCTAAAACTTTGTTGCTGTCCTAAAACATTATTTTATTATATAAACTTTTTGGATGGACGAAGAGTTGGATCAATTAAGTCAAGAATTAAAATTATTTAGTCAGGATACAATTAGGTGGTATTTTTCCAATTTTCTTGTGCCAAAAACTTGTTCGTATGAATCATAGAGTACTGAGTACTGCGTAGGTAAATCGGCAGCATCCTGCTTAGGGCAATTGGTGTAATGGCGCCGTTTCCCGCGCAAAAGTGACGTGAGGTGACAAATGTCCGCCGAGACGCCGCTAACAATTTGATCGTTTGGAAATTAAATAATCTAATACGTATTTACATTTACTTAATGTTAATGTTATCACATTATTATCACAAAGTTAAATATATTGAATTATGGAATCGATGACTTCACTTCCTCTTCAGACAAGGAAGTGTGTAGGAGTACCAGGTTTTCCTAGAGCTGTAGGGTTTCAATTATTTCTAGGACTGTCTCAACAAATACTTGTAGTCAATCAATAGTTATGACGCCGGCTGGTGATGGCGCCGCTTGCGAAACTTGCTTCTTCAGACTAGACGTAGACTATTAAAAAGGAAACGAAAATAACAACTTTCCAGCCGCAGGAATTATATAACATTGCTGTCATCTTAAATATCAAGAAATTAAAAAGAATAGAAACTTAAAAGTCCCGTTAAGTTTCATAACTATAAATCTCGCACGGAGTTTTTAAAAACTATAAACGAGTAATTGGTGTGATGTAATTATCCTGAGTTATTGTATAATGTGGTCGTCGTCAGCGGAGAGTGGAGAGCGGAGGGCGTCCGAGCACGAGACGCGTCCTACCCGCTCTGGTCCGTACCTACGCAATCTAGGTCAAATGGAGCTCGGGCTGTGTTCTAATAAGTGGCGTATAACTTCACAATTATGCAATATTATTAACAGAAGTTGGTCGCAGGCGGAGTATGCGACTACGCGACGGTCAACATCCGATAATTGTCTCGGCGTAATAATAAAAAAAAACTATTTAAAAATCTCGTTCACACGCCAAAAATTCATCGAACAATGGCTCTCAGTCGCTTGGCCGTCTTCCAATGCAGGTGTCAAAGCTATTGTACTCTAAGTAAAATAATGTAAGCGGTGTTTTAACCGGCCCGGACTCATTGATGATTTAAACAATCGTAGGTAAATAGTTGTGTCGTCTGTGTGAAATTAAAATTCCTCGAAGTATTACAACTCCCGTGTATCAATGGAGAGCACAGTGTATAGTATAATGTACTACAATACTAACAGTTCGGTTAATATTACTATGTTGGTATTAAATTCTTCTCATTAAAGTTAACTGTTATTTCAAATCTTTCCAGATATTCCGAATATCGAAAAAGTCTAATATAATAATAATTAACTTACTTAAAACTATATTGATTGTAAAATGCTTGTATTGAAGTGTAAGTGTGTGTGTTGAACAAACGTTGCAAAATATTTATAAATAGCGTTTTTTTTATTAGTTATGTACTGGTAATCGTAGTTACCACTGAAGATAAGCACTGATAGGAGACACCTAGGCGGTGAGGTAATGAATGGGCGCGCTCACAATAGATAAATGGTAATAGGTATTATTTCTCACGGTACCACGGTACCTGCGCGCCACCTGACGGCCCGACGGACAGACAATACTCAGATTATATATAGACGATGCGGGTTTTACGATTTAGGGTGTAAAGGAGATACAATTACGAGATAACAAACAGAAGAAATATTAAATAAATGACTTTGTTTATTATTTTGTTGCGCGGACAGGCGCAGCAGATAACACTGCTAACGATACTGCTAATATAACATCTGGTACGTCTTATTTGAAGGATAACAATGATACCTGTTATCGGAACAGATGTTTTAGTTTTCACAAACTATTTTTAATACAATAAAAGGGTTTTATAACGAAGAAGAGGAAATTCATAGAATATAGTTGTAACTGTGTTCTAACTCCCAACATTTTCTTTTTCGTAATTTTCTTCTTAATTTTGTGTGTGTGTGTGCTCTTATTTAAATAAAGATAATAACAAACTATAATCCAAGAAATAATCAAGACATGTCCGATACAAAGGTGAAACGTCATCTCAAAATAATTGTTACTGCCGCCGGTTGATTCCCAGAACATTTAGCATCCAACAGAAGTTACTCACTAAGTCACTCACGACCCAAAAACAATATAATGACTGATCGTCATAGTCATAGTGATAAAAGAGCATGACAGAATTGACAAGTCCAGGGTTCGATCTCCGGCTGCTATAAAATAAAAATTAAGAGCAATATTTCATCAAAATAATATAGGTATCACTGTTAAGTCACCGTCCGTCCGCCACGCGTCGTCACTGTCCAGGGAAATTACCTTATTAGTTCTTAGTGTATCACACATTCACATATATTTAAGAATATTTTTACGTATCTTGTATGTTTTCTGTTTATTATAATAACGTAACAACTTTGCATTACATCTTGCTTAATAATTATCCAGTATCGACACACACACACTGGGACAGGAGGCGCCAGTGCGCAGGCGCACGTACCTGGGCGATTGTATGATTGTATGATTGCCGCTGATTACATGATTGCATCTCCGATACAGTGGACATCCTGCTCAGACGACTTCTACTACTACATCTATTTGATTTGACACACAAAGGACGAAGGAAATTAATACAGCTACTTATTTCACTTTAAATAAAGGTAAATATATCCTTTGTATGACCCATTGCTCTCCAAGTCTCCTCCCTCATCAAAAAAAGTGCCAGCTTATCACGTTGACGGTACCTCCGCACCTCCACACCTCCACACCTCCGCAGGCTGCAACTATTATGCTTTGTTATTATGAAGTTAATTTGAAACATTCGCCACTTGCCATTTCCATTGCCGTCTTGAAATGTTCCTAATGTGGTACTTTTTACCCCCAATTTAATATCCAGTGTGTAATTTAAATATTGCAATTTAGTTTGTATAGACAGATGTGGTTCAGAAACAGTTATTATTTATGGCCTGTGTTTAACCGGTCATTACATGGACATACATAATTACGCTACTCCAAGAAATAGTAGCTCGAGTTGTCCGTTGTCTGTGACATCTGTAGTTGTTTTACTGAATGTAACTAAAACTATGTAGGTACACGTATCAATAATACGTAAGTATGTTAAGTAATTTAAATTTCAAGCTGTATGCGAAACGATAAAAACAAGTACATATTAATAACCGATCTCTATGGATTTAATAAAGGAGAGTCTGCGTCCTTGTGTAGTCTGTACCGAGTCACCAATCGTGATGCGAGCGGTCTCGAGATGAGTCATCACAGACATCGTAGTTGTGATACATTTTTAATGTGATTGATAAGCGGGTGACGTTGTGTTGATGAAAGAATTAGTGCTTTTGTAATTTCCCCGCTCTTCGCAGTGATAGTTGTCAAGTGTGTTATTGGTTGAGTCACATCAGGACGTCCTCGGTGCAATGAGGAAGCTATCAGAAAAACACAAAGCACAGCTTACATAAATGTAAATACATTGCTAAAGGACCGATTAAACTATTGCTTATTTGCTTTAGGTTTTTTTTTATTTAAAAAGTAATAAAAAAAAGTACATCAGAATAATTTATATCGTTATTGCGAACGAGAGGGCATTATGTGAGAGTATACTGATGATGATGATGAAACCTGATGGAAAACAATTATCTCAGTAGATTTAGACTGTACTCCAATATAGAAGCCGTAGAAAAAGAAAATATAATAATTTTCATACATTTTTTATTCCCATTTGAACATAGAAATAACACAACTACATGATTTAACGACTTCACGTTACTGCAGTCTGTCCTAGCTCGTAGGACGTTACTCCTTTTCTGTGTCAAAAAGCAAATCCAAGACGAATAAACATTTCAACAGAGAGCTGTTCTATTGAGCTATATTTTTTGTTGTGTGAATTCTTTCTTCTGTTCTCTTGTTCTTTTCCGTCGCATTTATTTAATTTGTTTAATTTGTATTAGTTTAGAGAGCGTACGCGTAATCAAACAAACGATTAGGTCATTCATTTTAGTTTCTTTGAGATATTATTTTTTAAATTTTATTTTTCCACTTGGTTTTTAATTCAATTGAAAAGTTTACAATAAGAGATTCAATAATAACGATGACCTCCCGGTTGGCCGTCCTCAGTTGGAACTTAATAACTTGGATGAGGTTTACCTTTGGAGGGTTATGAGTGTACAGTCTAAATAACAAAAAATATCGGAAAAGATGGCCACTACTACTACTACTACTAGAACCCACTCGTACCTCGTTGTCTTTAATGTTAAAAGATAACATGAGTCGTCTAATTATGTACATGTACATAATTGTTTTTTCACAAAAGCAAGGTAATTAAGTCATTTGTCTCGTTCCAAGGAGTGTCCTTACCTACTCTGATATTATATTTAAGAACGTCACACACGACAAAGTTATTACGTATTTCTTTATATTTTATTTATATGTAACGTAAAACGCACCTACGTTATAATAATTGTGAGTCTAGAATTTTTTCACAACAATTGTAAAGATTCATTGTTGTTTGAGGAATGTGAGAATGTACCCGGAGGTTGATGTTCCAAAATGAAGTGTTAGCTTTTAGACTTTGGACTTTGAAGAGCCCGCACCGCCCGTCTATACAAGTGGTTATTCGATATAAAGACTTTATAATTTGTTTGTTTGTCAGTTGTAGGTGGATTGGTGGATTGGTGGATTGGGATATTTTATAAAATATTGAGCACAAAATCTACAGCAATCTGTTACAATTTATCTAATAATATAACCCTCCGGGAGCTGGTTTAAACGTTCAATTCACAGCGAGAGCTGCGAGTGACCGTTTAGTGGAATGTTTCCTCTTAATAATCACATCACATAATCACACTTTAAATCATAAAATGGACGTGTTCAGGTCAGAATTGCATATATTTTAATGACAAATCATAATTTTAATAAACTTCTGCTTACGTTTTTCGATTAATTAAATTTAAATTACGTTGTCCATTACAATATGGCACGATCATGACCACATGTCAGCTTTAGTGATCAGTGATCAGTGACCAGTGACCAGTGACTCGTGAACAATCAAACAGCACACTGTTTGTGTCATGCAGTGTTGTTAAAAGTTAACTGATTTAGTTAAAGTAGTATTTATTACTCCTTTATCTTGCTATCGTTACTCTTATAACACTGCGACATTCGTATAGACCACGTGAGCTGCGCCCGACACCAGCCTCGGAAATGATCGCGCCTTAATTACACTTAACACGGGACCGGCGACGACATAATTGTACCGACTGCAACTATGACACATCAGAGTTGGAAATGTTATTGGAACTCGATAACTTTTCTGCTATTATTGATACTATTGATATACAGGTTTTTTTTGGAAAATATCAATTAATGACCTCCATATTAATCGCGGATAACCTTAACCTACCCTAAGGTAGACAGCCTTGGAAACGCACCCCTGAAAATATGATTATAATTAACCCTTCAGGCGCGTCGCAGGGGTGGCTCCCGGGTGGCTCCCGGTGTGACACGCGCTATTATGTCATTAGCGCGGTGATTAATCGTCGTTAGAAATCACCCCTTCGCTGAAGAGTTGTTATTTACATTATTTAACTTTATTATATTCTAATTCGTTCCTGAAGGTGGTAGAGTATTTTTGTATTATTGATATGTTTTCTACAGGCGTACTACAAGTACTAGATAATTAATGATTAAAATTTACCTTAGCTTAAAGACCTTATTAGGAATCGTTTTTCAATTAGACTGATACAGTAGGCGGCTGGACGCGGGTCACGCTCGTCGTGAAGAGAGTCGTCTTCCGCGTGTCATTGTTATCATTGTTAACATTGTTATCATTGTCATCATTGTTCTCATGGTTTCTCAGCCGAGGGGTCGCCGTAACTGCCTGATTGTTTTGTAACATCACATTTATAAGATTATAGCACAGCGTTCGCATTTCTATTTGATAATGACTGCGTCCGGTCTGACGTGTGACTGCTGCTGACTGCTGCCGACTGCCGCTGACTGCTGCACGCGGCATATTATAAGGATTTGGTTCTTCAATACGGGAAAATAAACACAATTATAAAAAAAAACATTTTATTCTCTCGGAGTTACAAATAACTTAGACATGACATACATTATTAAAGAATTTCTTTGTGTTTCTTTTTAAAATATATTATTTTTATAGTAAAGAAGAAATATTGAAGTTACAGCACTAAAACATTGTTTTCTCTGTATTACAACTAAGACGCGCAATCCGATCCTGTCCCGTTGTAAGTGGACGTGAGTAAATTATAATAGTTGTAATGATAGAAAGTATATAAATAAAAGAACATATTAACGTTAAAATACTTCTCAATACAGTCGTCTCGTACAAATATACATTATTCGCACTAACGTCTCATCCGACGGCGTACCTTAGAATATCTTACGTAGTAGTCGTATGTACAATTTGAACACACCTTACAAAGTAACACAAGGCAATTTTGTACTCACTTCTTAACACTAATGCTCTCTACGCGGACCCTTGCGGCTAAGTGTGTGGCATGTCACGAGAGATGAGATATGTCACGTGAACTATAGATATGTCGTTAAAGTAAGCTTTTATACGTATTAAAGCTGAATTATTGATTCGACCACCAAGTCGACGTACAGCTCCCCATCTCGTACTTTCAGAACACAACCCCTTCCAAATCCAATGAAAGGTGCACTCGCTGCGGGATTAAACACGATTGAGGTGCAATGAATTTATTTCAAATCCTATTTATTGGTCTTTTGTGTTAAAAGCGGTTCGTCCGCGTGTGTGTCGCGACATTCCTGCGACACGCGGTTCGCTGAACGCGCGGTTCCATATGCCCACTTTATACTCTACTTACTCTCTCTTTCCAAGGAAGACAGATCGCTTACACTATTATAATACTATGGCGTGCGTGGGCTATAAAACTATCAAAAAGTCAGTCTTTCGCTCGGAGGTCGGTGTCTCTAGGAGGGATGGGAGGGCGCGATGTAGAGCCAAGATCACGATATGATGCAGTTCTTGTCTTGTTGCGCGTTCTTCCTCTGTCTCTCTCTCTTCGCACAGGCGACTGCGTCGTTCGGCACGTAAGATATTCTCACGCCGCCGTAAGCTCTTCTAGTCGGTAAGGTGTACGACTCCGTGGAGGAAGATGACGAAGAACATGTACTGCAATAGCTGCTCGCGTCGTCGTCCCTTTCTTTTACTTTTTCTTTACGCACCGGTTCGTCGGGTTCGAAGGCTTCATTGTCGTCTCCGCAGAACCTGACCGTCCTACCTCCTCTAGCTTTTTTCTGACTTCTGCCATCTACGAGCGTCAATTCGGGCATAGACGTGGAGTGGCCGGGTGTTATGACGGTCTGCGCCTCGACAGGGTGAGGTGGTTTCCAGTTGGAGTCGGGGGAATCTTGAATTTCCTCCGAAGTAGGCGTCGGCGGTATTTGATGTTCAGTGATAGATTGCTCTATTCTCAAGTCTGCTAATGCTCTATCTAAGCTTAGGCAAGGATGTGGCGGGGGCGGTGGGTGGGGCGGCGGGGACTCTGGAGCCAGAGAGGCACTCGGCTCCGAATCTGCATCTATATGAGGAGAGACATCCCTCGTTGGTGATCTAGTTGGTGATTTTGGAGAAGGCAGTCGTCTAGGTCTCGGCACTCTCGGAGGTCGTGGTCCGGGACCGGAGGAATCGGAGGGCGTCGGCGGCTCCCCTTTAGAACAGGCGATGGAGCAGAATATAGCTCCCTTACGAGGTAGGAACGGGCGACCGAGAAGGCTAGCTCGGCACGTATGGCACGCGAAGCACCGCTCCGTGGCGTGCCAGTGCTGACCCTCGTGGGACATCTGACCTTGATCCACGCCGATGGGTTCTCCGCAGGCGTCGCAGTACTCTGCGAAGCAGCTGTCAAAGCAGGGCAAGCAATAGGGCCGCGCCTCTCTCATGATGTAGCGCTGTCCGCCGAGCTGACGCGAGCACTCCTGACACGCGAAGTGCTTCATGTGCCACGCCCTGCCCTCGGCCTCCGTGCACTCGTCTGCCAGGATTATCTGAAGAATTAAATTGACATTAGCGTTTGCAGACTGAATGATTAGCTCCGTAACGGCGGTTTTTTATTATACTTAGCGATGCTAATTAATAATTGTCTTGAGCACTTTGTGAACTTTTTATGCCATGTTTAGGAGCTATTTCATTTTTTCATACACAATTAAGCATCCATTAATAAGAGATGCTCATGCCAACAAAAAAAGAATAAATTAGTAAGAAATTATAGTAGGTATATCTTTTATGCGCCGATTAAAAACTTATTGTAATAAAATCTTTTTATTGGGACAAAGACCCTCAAATAAAAGAATTTTGTTAATTTTCATTCCAACAGAACTTTAGGATGTATTTGGTATCACGGTCGTGTGTTAATCGTTACTCGGTCAACTGGCACTATTGGCACTATTGGCACTATTGGCACTATTGGCACTATTAGTACTATACGTGGTAACAAGCAATTCGCGATCGATCGATAAATAACTAAAGTACATTAATTAATTAAAACTAATAGCTAAAGTCACAGGTTGGTTACACTTCAATAGCATCTCGTAACGTAGCTCCGACCCATAGGTGGCGTTAGTGATGCATTCATTAATTAGTCGGATAAACAAGCTTAATTGGGCTCGGTTCGTTATCAGAGTTACAGGAAAGTCACAGAGACAATAGAGTTCTCACGACGAGTACATTTTGTTCATTAGTGTACGTCGTTATTAATATTTCAAAACGGTATTCCGGACGCCCCGGACCGGACCGGACCGGACCGGACCGGCGCAAGTCAGATTATTAAATACTAAACAGATAAAGGAATATCATTGAACGTCCAACAAATTAGTGCTATATAATATCTTAACATATTATCTCAACGAGTTCTTATCACTTATCATCAATGGGATGAGCCATGAGGTATCTTACTAAGTCATTATCGAGTACACACAGAACTCATAACAATACCAACAGTCCCCCACGTGCTGTTTAAATAATGAATAATAATATTACATAAAAATATATTGATGTTTAATAAAGCTAATGTCAATAGAGTTACAAGTGGTGTCACCATTTCACTGAATCATATCTTAACACAGACCGTGTGACATCTGTTTACAATCATATAGAGATAAATAGAACAGTTTACTTTTAGACGAGAAATCACAACACTGAGGCACAGCGCGAGTACGGCTGTGCGTTGAACGAGTTTCGGTAATTGTGTACTGCATTATATTTCGGCAAATAACTGTTACGTTTAATATTACAATTTCGGATTCTGAAATGTATACATTGGGTTAACTGTTTCAACTTTCTTTTCGAAAAGAGAGAGAGAGAAGAAACAAAAAAAATGGTAGAATCGTTACGTTCGTTTGCTTAAAGGTTCTGTTTTTATTATATGCAGGTACATTTTCAAACGACTAAAATTGATAAATGAGTTACGAGTAAACAAAACAACAGATAAACCTACATATATAACAACATTAAGTTATTCAATACGAAGAATATTAGAAATATCCGATGCACTTGAGGAGTAGGTTGAGTTATAAAAAAACATCTTCTTTTGTTTAAAATACACTACTTAAATATAAGTGACGTAAAGGTATTTCAGGCGCTCCTCCGCGCACTCCCACAGAGACCTCTATGATTACTTTCCCCACCCCGTCACGTTACTGTTACTACACGTAATCAACGGCGTGAAGAGCTGTCCACGTCGCGTATTTTATAAATACTTATATTTTGAACTTCTTATAACCACACAATATGCAAGGAAATGTATGAACTAAACTAAAAGCTTAATTAATATATTAAATTTAATCATAATGCTGCAATGCTGCAATGCTGCAGGCCGGCCGCAGTTCCGACGGCCTTGTCAGAACCGTCGGCCGTGATACGCGACTGCCGGTAATATATACTTATATAATTAACGAGTCCACGAAGAACTGCAACACTCATTAATACATTTTATTTTAGAACTTCACAAAATAAAATACTTCTATTAAGTACCACTTTTGACAACTCGCAAATTAATTTTAGGCACTACACTCGCTCCTCTCAATAATATCAAACAGAGTACACAAAGTATTCATTAAGCCCGCAGTAAATAAGACTGCATGATACATAATTAATCAGGTAAATTGTTGGTAATCGGTGAGACTGAATACGGACATGGGAACGGGTCGCGTGCGCTCCTCCGCTATCGGTGTCGACATGCGATGGCTACGCGAGACGTGGACTCGTACGTGTTCAAAACCACTCCGGGATTAGAGAATAAGTACCACGGTAGGGGTTTTTAGATCACCTGGAAATACATCACCCGTGCTCTGGCTCAGCTCGGTCACACCGCGAGATCAAAAAACAAGAGGATCGAACGTGATACAACCAAATATTAAATATTCTTTGTAATTACTATTAAAGTCGAGGATCAACAGATAAGAAAGGTATAAAGGAGAAATCCTCTATATAAGTTGTAGTTTCATTAGTTTAGTTCGACCTCAACGATCATAATTACGAGGCCAAAATGATTTTAATATATTTATCAGTACCGTGTTGTCGACGTTACTCGTAAATTACTTTTAGGCCGGTAATGAGGTCTCCCATAAACCACTGTTTATTTCACAAAATTAGCGTTTATTATTTTCTAGATTAAAAGATTTAGGTTTTGGAAGTTAGGGTGACAAGCATTTTATATTTTCTTCTATATATCTTTTCTTGTATTATTATATGTCACAATAAGAATTCAGCGTCGTGAGCAGTCGGCGACTTTTTCAGGCGAGCAGTTAACTGGTACAGCGAGTCGCTATACTTTATTACTTTGTTTTGTTGACCTGTTTAGGTTATTGATAATGACAGACTATTCCTAAACGTTGTAGTAGGACGGTACTGTCGCGTGAACTCGACTCGCATGTTCAGGACTCTCGCGGATTGCGTATCGGAGCTTTATCGAATACCAACGTTATGACTTTAATAATTACCGACCAACTGGAATAATTTAGGAATATTACACTTTGTAAACTACACGAGGACTCGATTATTCGTATTAATTATAAACGACGGAAGTCATTCGGATCGAATTACTCCATATTAAACTTATGAAATTCGACTTTGTATGGTTAACCCTATAACGATAGACGATGCTTCCTATGTTATGTTTTTCATAACTTTATGTTCGTTGATGTTCCTAGCTAGGAGTGTCTTCATAGAGTTAAAAGATGACGTAAACATGTATTGACATGTAGCCGGTGAGCATCACTTGAAATCTATACAAATACTTTCATTTTTAGTTTTATTGGAATTGTATCGAAAATCTAATTTTTGTTTTACCGTGAACGTGTTTTGAAATAGTAATTTTTATTTGATATTAACATTTTTTCCTGTCCATTGCGAGTGCGATATATCTCTGCACGCACGGACTACGAGCCAACTGCGTGTGTTTTCCAAAGTTGCAAATCACCTAAATAATATATTGACCCGACTGTTTATTGATGACAATCTAGCTGGCGGTGAGACGAGCCGGTCGTGTTGATCCAGCAGTTGGTGCAGGTCCTCGGTCACCGGGTGTACGATTCAGGAAGTGAACTGAACGTATTAATTCTAAAGATCCAACATTATCTTTAATTAAATCCTTCTCGACTGATAAATATATTTTCTTATTCATATATACTTCATATGATTTTGGTTTAATTGTTTAAACATGAATATTATTTTTCTTAAAACTAAAGTTCTCGTATATTACAAGTTTTGGAATTGAGAAATTTTATTTATTAATAAAAGATATTCAGTTGATTTATCAGAAATAAAGCCTTGATAGTGAAAAAACCGAAATGTTGGTAAATTTCGTTTTAAGTATAGCAATTTTGTAGAAAATATATGTCCCTACAATTACAGTTCTGGCAAATTTATATTCGTAAGAGGGGGTTAAATTTCGACCTAAATTCTTATCGTTTCCGGAGGGGGCGGCTCCCCACCACTTACTGGCCCTTTGATAAGGCGGTTTGATTTATCGCTCCGCAACTGGCCGGGTCAAGCAACCCGATGTGAAAATGACTAGAAAATATGAAATATTTAAATACATTTCTTAATAGTTATCGAGGTGGAGAATCAAGTCGCATTCTTGAGGTTTATTTATAGTAAGAAGACATCGGTTTTAAGAAGACCTCTAAGAAATTTGGGATTAGACGTAACACATTTAAAGATAGACACGAAATACAACACAACACTTTTAGAGTTGCCTTTACTGTTAATAAGTATTTGATTGCATTTAACTGTTACATGCCTGATCGTATTAAAGGATCACCCCCCCCCCCCTACCCCCGGGGCAGCGACCCTCCAGCACGTGGACGGTAACTTGTGTCAAGTGCGTCATTGTACGGAACGCGTAATTGGCAATACGAGGACTTCCGTCGACACCACCGGAACTACCGTATCATCATGGAACCCTCTTTATTCTATAAGATATATCTTTGAATGTAACGACTTCAATATGTTTCTCGATACGTTTACGATCCGCTGTCTATAAATAGTCAAGGGAGTGGACGTTAAGTAGCTGTATATTTTGCGATTGTAATTTCAAGTGTTAATTTACCTCGTCGCAAGCGGAGCACCTCGGCTTCAAGGACTCCGCGTGATGGCGTCCGCAGTACAGCCTGCCCTCCTTCCAGAAGTACACCAGATCCACCAGCAGCTCCTGGCAGGCGCTGCAGACGAAGCACGAGGGGTGCCACCTCGCAGAGGGACCGGCGCGAGCTGCCGACACACACATGTCTCCCGAGGACATGCTCTCTTCACACTGATGGACAACACACAAATAATATCGTTATTTACATCTGAACTAATAAAAGATTCTTGTGATTGGGAGGAAAAATTTTCTCGACCAATTTGGATTTTACACAACATTATATAAATGATAGCATACGGGTATATATAAAAAATTATAGAAATAAACAGGGTGCAGCGATTCAGTGGATCATACATTTGGATAATATCTACAATAAAAGCGACCTCGCGCTGATTGCGGCCGGCGACATGGCACCTCCGTTCAAATATACTCCAGTGACCTCGTTAGATTACATTTTAATAACTTCATTTTCAATGGAGAATAAACAATTTATATAACTGAATTATAATTTACCTTAGCGACTATCAGTGTGATAGTTATTATTATTATATATTGTAAATCCACCTTATTATATTCTCATTGAACATAAAGAGAAATTTGCCCGTTACCTATCTGACACATCTGGAGCTTAAAGAAAACTCAAAGTGTGTCAGAGTTAAAGAATCCCATTCATACGTGTTTGTTTTAGAACAACTGATTCATACATGCCGGCGCGTTCTTGATTACAAAAATTATATTGTTTCGCAGACGTGTTTATGAACTATTTTATAATAACCTTTACACCGGTGGGTGTAGAGCGATCGTGGAATTGATGCTTAATGTGAGCAACCAACCAACCATCCATCTTTTAAAGCGAGCCGACGTTGGAAAGATGCATATTGGCACGTATTTTTTTTTTATAAATTTCGCGAGACATGCTCCGTGTCCGTGCTTTGCGTCCTCAGACACGTAGCCGACTTCTGGGAAGGTCCCATTCATACACTCATTCAAACTTATCGTTACAATATTATTATACATTCAATATTAGTCATATTTAAAAATTTATTTGCCAATGGAAGTGAATATGAAAAAAATCTTATCTCTCATGGATGAAAATGACATGACGCAAAGAATTCAACAAAACGTACTATCCGCGTATGTATGGAAGTGACGTCAATTTATTTTAAAATATTTTCTTTAACAATTAATTTAGTCCTTTAATTGAACGCCGAGAACAAAGTGTCATTATTGACTTTACAACGTTCTTTTACATTAGGCTAGATTACGTTTTAATTAACTCAATAATAACTTTCATTTGGGCTTTTTTATTTTCTAATAAAATATGAAATTTGAATTTTAGAATATAGAGATCACTGTTATCTGCCGGATGATTATTGCTGAATTGCAGTATTGGTAGTGGATGTGGCGGTGTTGCTGGAGGATGTTGTAATGTGGTAGTAAGCGCCACCTGTAAATTAACCCGTATCTGATAGGAAGTGCGATATGCGATTCCCAGCACGCCCGGCGACGGATTCGAATCTGCATAGCTCAGTCTGAGCGCGCAGACTCTCGTGACTCACTGTTCCGCCCGGTGCGGTGCAACATGTGAGTATAGCACTACTAAACTTAACCGGGAAACTAAAATAATAATACTTATCTTAAAAGTTTCACAACATTGCATATCAAACGATGACTTGGACATTATTATTCTATAAATCACTTATAACATTGAAATCACCGATTTTCATGAGTGGTGAACGATGCCTAAAATAAAATATATTATAATATATTTTATTTTAGGCATCGTTCACCAAATATATTTGAGGTTTAACGCCTTCGCTTTTAAATTGCGATGGTATTATCAAGAGCTACAGATTATAATCAGATGCTTCGAGTATTCACTTAGCCTTGCTTACAATCTCAACTTACCTTTCAATTACATACTTTTATTTTTAATATCGAAAATTAAAACTGGATTTTGATTTGAAGTAACTCTTTAATTGTTAAGTCTTTAAGTTTAGGTTTTCTCAGTGATTTAAGTTTATTTACTGATTACGTTTGTATGTTTGTATGTATGTAATTACTATTTTAGACAACTGTTTTACACACCTTTTTATGGGTAATCGAAAAAACAAAAATCTTTTAAATTTAAAGTGCGCTAGAAAGTGTGTGTGTGTTATTAATAATATAAGTACAATGGAGAGATATCCTAAGACAGAACAGATAGACTTTCACTGGCCAGTGCGTGCCGGGCGGATCAGCTGAGCGGAAACGGACATGACGTCACGGGGGTTATCGTAGGTTGTTGGAGTGCATCTCAATTGTCTTTGTAGTTTTGATATGAGTTGGCGATTTATTGCTCGGATTTCATTCGACTACAAATAAACCTAATTATAAATTATTAAAGTTTCTGTATCTAAAGGTTTATTGGTCTATGTGTGCGCTTATTTTATTTAAGAATACTACAGTTGTTTCGAATAGCAAAAGCCTTCAATATGGGCATCGGACCACCTCTCAGGAATAACACTTTAAATTTAGGAAAAAAAACCCCATCAAAGTGAAATTGGGTTGTCGGCGTTAATCTGTCGAAAAGTGAGTCAAATCAACCATTGATAGCCGCCGTGCCGCCCTGACGACGGACCGACGCACGTCATTAAGAAACAAACTTAAAGTGACACTTATACTCGAGCCCGTAAGGTTTACCAGAATAAATAATGATGTGGGAGTCACGTCGGAGATAATTCATCCGATTGTGATGAAGATTTAGCAAAAACGGACAACAAACACACCGGCGACGTAATGACAGACTAGACGACGATACACCTAATATTAGGCAAATATTAGTTCTTATCGTCGGGACCACCGACGAAGCAGACTTAATTATTAGCGGATTTGGTAATCTTCAGTTATATAAGAGTTCGTTTTCGCCACCTCTCACTTTAAAACTCAGATTTGGTACCGCTTGTGTAATGCAATTTGATCCAATGCCGAATAGTTTCTTCGAATACAATAAATGGATCTCGAACGGACAATTTACAAAATCAACAATACAGGTAATAGTAGTTGTGTTTTTGCATTTATTATCCCATTTATAAATACGCATTAATACTTTGAATATTCCCACAACAGCACTCGCTAGACTTGTATTATTTTTTACATTTCTCAGATACCTGCTGCGTTTTGGGATCACGAAGTTTTAAATCTCAACACCGTCGATTTTACAAACAAAACATCGTCCATCGCTTCTCTAGTTCTAACAACACGAATCACCGGAATTAAATATACGTAATGGACTTCAATGGACGAGGGCGGTTAGGGCGGTGTTCATAATGGGTTGTCTAAGATGAGGCATATCGGAGCGGAGTCACGTACTCGAGGCGTGTAACGAAACAACACTTTGACAAACAATTGACAGATATGGGAACTCTATTGTTGGTGACACTTCGAAAACCTTGTTCTGAAACATTTTTAAAATTTTGACATTTTTTTTTTTGTCGATCCGTGACGTTCGGATTCACCAAATCTTAACACCTTCGCGAGATCAAAACCTAAAAATATGCTTCGTGAAACAGAATCCCTTTAGGGACATATAGTGAAGTAACTTAACGCACTCTTCAATAACACTGTTTCACGATACTCGTATCTCGGCGTTCGAGTACTCGGTGCAAAATTAAAGAATAACAGCGACCTAATTCGAGAATAACGTTTTCTCAATACGATAAAGTTTGTTTATTGGTTCTGTTTGTTCGTCTGATCTCTTTTCCAGCACCTCGTTTGCTCTGATGTCACGCTATTTATGTACACATATCCCGCCCGATTGGAAGGACAATGTTTATCCAGACGTACAGTCCTCTTATATATATGCAGATGAGGAGACGTCCTCTTTATAGAGACAAAAATAATGAAAGAACGAATAAACAACTCGAATCGATTCAAGATGCAACGCTAAAACAAAACACATTATTAAAAATATAAATCCTCAGCACAATATAATAACATTATCGGTATAGTTTAGCACTGACGGAGCATTCCTCGAGTCCGAGGTGTGGGTCACAAAAAGTAAAAACTGGTATCGTTCCCGGCGGTCGTGTGAACCGCGCACCATGAAATCCAAGTCTGGAGCGACCGTGCACCGACCACTACGTTGGAGATGCAATACCATTGCTACCTTATATCGCTATGATATTCGGTCACGAAGAAACGTAATAAATATAAGAATCACTCATAGACCTACTATTTATAATGAAGTCTCAGTCCCTAAGCGAATGGGTCGCGTCGATCCCGACAACTATATTCAGTTTCGTTTTTATCTTTATCTTTTACTCTTTAAACAAGAGTCGGTAAACGATAATTAAAAGTGGAGGCACCGTCGGCTATCACCTTTTTTATTCGACCTCTCTTCGTTAAACTTTAAACCTTACTTTTAAATCATTAAGGAATAAAGTGCTCTCCTCGCAGCCGGCCGTGTAGTCCGGTCAGTGGGTTTTTTGTATCTAATCGAATTGGATCCTACGACGCTTACTAATTGATTGCTCTGCGTTGATTTAAATTTTATTTTATAAACAATAGATAAAAGCTTTTGACTGTTAGATAATAAATGTCTGGAAATGATTTAGCGATCGGCTCCGAGACCTGAGAACCAACCTCTTAACGGACGGATAACCTTATTGGACTGCTAGTGACACTATTGTACTATTCCATTGTAATTTGGAGCCCTATTTCTTGAAAGTTTGTTCATTATAGATAAAGATACTATATGAGAAGTGTGGAAAATAATAAAATAAAAACACTAATTTGATTTAAACGACTTTTATTATCAAAAATATTATATTTTTAGTCCTCAGAGGTATATTTTCGACATGCACACGACCGCGTTAAGTAAGTAAGTAAAAGTATACGTCCGTGAGTATTATTGATTTAAAAACAAACTCCAAACCGGTATCATTCTCGGGATCGAGAAATGTTTTGTTGATAATAATTTGAATTGGCCAAACATTTAAATTAACTTAAATTTACCAAAACATCAAAATGTAATAAAAACCATTTAAATCCCACTTATATTCAAATTATATCAGTCGGAGGCGCGGCCGTCTTCGTTATTACGAGGAACCTCGGGGCCTCGATTTAAATTCTTTGAATTTTTTTGCACACTGCCGTTTGCTACCATTTTGTATTAAAACATATTTTTATTATTGTGTACATAATATGGTTATTTTTTTCGGTGCGCCATCTTGTGTCTGAGAACCTTGGTCCGAGATGTATGTGATAACAGAATTACATTATATTAATAATCAAGTCGGATGTATATAGAATGTAATCTACATTAAATCACGGTTTGACTTAAATGATAATCAATTTTGTTTTAAAATTGATTATACGAGTAAAAGAGGCTACTTCCGAGAGGCGGGACCAAACATATACTGTTTTCTTATTTTATTTCTGTTAAATTGGACGGAATGATTTGTTTTGAATCATTTATTCCACGTGGTATGCTCGGCATCTACACCGACCTTGACCATATAACAGTCATAAAGCGATACGCACATCAGAACACACTACGCATTATTACTACTAGTAAGTAGCGTGGAGATACAAGGTAGTTGCACAATGTGTGACGTCACCGAGGCCCTACACTACACTACACTACAGATAGGTTTATTCCTATTATTTGTCAATGTAAAGTAAATATGTACTCGAAACTTGAACATTACATTAGTAATGTGTAAGATAATGGCTGTAACAGTTCGTGACACCGACCGGGCCGTGGGAGCCGGCTTATCGTCTGATAACTTTGTTTGGCAGTATTATGGTTTTCCCTTTGTTTTCTCTATTACCACGTTTAAAGAACTGCATCTAAATGAATCTAGAAACCCGGGTCGATCTCCAGCTAAAGCCCGAAACCTCTCCACTCCACTCTCATTCACAGTCAAACAGTGTCATAATCAAAAAAATTATATTCGTAGATTAATAAATCAGCATACTCGTAGTCCTACGTTTATTTACTAACATCGATAAGCAAAATTACCATTATTTATACCTTTAGACAAAAGTGGATTATAGTAACATGTAATCCCTTGGGAGGAGATGTTTATTGGAATTATTTGTTACACTAGATCTCTAGTCAATCAACAATGGGGTGGTTTACTCGCAGTGACCGACTCTGTCCCTAATCTTCTAAACTTCGCATTCCTCACACAAGCCCTCGGTGTCAAAAAATATTGTAAACACCCAGCGTGGAATACGGACGGACGGACGGGTTCAGTACATAAAGATGTATTGATATTTGGATAACTAGCTTCGGTTCATATTTTTATGATTTTATGGACTGTGTTAAAAGATCGATATTCAGTGTAAATATTTGAATATTGTTCAGTTTGACCTTTTACGTCCCAAAGTTGTAACATATATATATCGTATTTGAATGTTATTTTGGTTTGTCCATTCCTTGTGTTATATTTACAACACCGATAGAGGCATTACTCTAGAGCCCGAACCCTAAAACGCGGCGGTACAATAATGCTCAGTATGAATAATAAGATCAAATAAAAAAGCTAAGTTCGAAGCGCAGTCGTGTAAGCATGCAGACATGCCTTTATGTCAACACAATGCGATAGTTTCGTCTCTTTCAGACGTCGCGCCTTCACAAAGACTTTTTTATTTTCATTTCATTCAGCCGAAATTACCTTTTAATTTATAATGTTAGGGACTAGCTGCTTGACTCGTAGGGATGGGGAGGGGGGAGAGGAGGGGCTCGTAGGCTCGTCATGGCAACAGTAGAGACAATAAGTAAATATTTGTAATATACGAAACGAAATGATACCCAATAGAATGGGGCTAATCAATGGGAATTGTATATTATGGGTACTCTAACATAATTTATCTTTTAGATTTCCCCGAAATACTTGGAATCTTATAGTATTAGTTTGTAAGAAAATATGTTATAATCGAGAGCAAAGTACAGAGTACGCTAGGGTCATTATTATTATTTGAATACACAGATTATTAGCAATCAGCATGAGCTGGGCGCCATGGCAACGCCCCGCACGCAGGCTCCGACCTTCACCTCAGCTCAACGGTTTCGTCTGGTAAGGAAATTACTTACTGACCTTAGGTACCGATTTATCAGAAGACTTTTGATTGTGGTACTACATCGACACTTCAATCCACTGATTGTTTTTAATTGCACTGTGCTCATAATACTTTAGTGGGCAATCAGTTAATGCTTATCTTATACATTCATAATTTATGGAATAAATAAAATGGTATACCGTTCAAGTACTGAGGGCTACCCCGGGGTAAGTTTTTGGGGCCTCTTCTGTATAAGGTGACCCTTTGAAGGGCATTCTTTATTCTTTAGGAGTTGTTTACACGACTTTGTTCAACGAGAAGGGTAATCGAATCACTATTCAAATACCGCGTTGGGGAAATCGTCTGGAAACCTATAAGGGTTTTTAGTTTCGAGTGTTTGTAATTATGGTGTTACCTTGAGGCGATGTATTACAGTATAATAGGAGGGGATTATTGAATTAGATACCTAATTTACATTTGCATTTAGATCTAGATTGGTTTTAATGATCTGATACGTTTCTATTTACATTATTTTTAGTAACTATAAAATTAGATAATTTAGTTCGTGTACAATGGTTTGTAAAGCAGAAGGATTGAATAGTTTCTGTAATCTCTCAAAAAATGTTTTCGATAACGAGTCAGTTTATAAAAGATCTTTAGTAATATGACAGAGCAGACTTCACTGACAGCACACGAGCAAACAATGACGAACGGCAGAGGGATAATGTGTGAGGGTGACTCTTCAATGAATATTCTATTGTAGCATTACCATAATCGAATGACAACCCGCGAACGACGCCCGGGACCCTGGAGCCTAATAAAAATGCAAACACACTTTAAAAATTAAATAAAAAGAGGTTTAAAAAAAAGTTGTAGTGACGATGTGTTATCTAAATAGATTGTACAATAGCGATGGGTCTGTCGTAGTCGTTATACGAGTATTATGCGGAACGGGGACTATTTGTTGGTCTATTTTGTAGTAGATTCTTTGGGACAGTGAGAAAAAAACAATATTCATATATTTTGAAGTCAGTCTGTTTCTTATCGATTAAAAAGAAATGTTGGTAATATGAAAGGAGTGGTATTTTAATTTAATGATGTAATTAAGGCAGTTTGCTCCCGCACCGCTCGGTCGATAAGATCCAAGTTATATCTCTCTTTTATCATATTATTTTTATTTTATGGCCAAAGTTTTAGGTGGTCTTTGTGATCAATTGCTGGAGTTCCTTCTGAATTATCTAAATTACTATTTGTTTTCGTCTTTAGCTGTACCATACATACACTACGGATATTTTATCCAGAGCATTGTCCGTTGTTGTCTAAGTAGTAATCTTGTTAATAACTAACATACACAATATTATTATTGTCTACTTAATTCGTACTATACATTGCTGAATAAAGAACTTATTACAATAATCTAAGAATAATATTTCCTTCACAATATTAATGTTAAAAGCTACGGAACCATTTGGATAAACGTGTAATTTGAAATTGAGTTTATCTTATAATTCAGAGCAGGCCACACACCTCTGATCTTCAGAGGTCCTTACTCCTCACATTGTTTCGTTTGCATCGCATTAGGACACCGAAGTCTTTATTTGCATATTTGTTATAACTTAAAGATCAAAATTTATTGCTGCAAGGGAACATTTGTTGCACTTCCTCTCTCATCGTTATTTTTATATATTTTTAAACATATAAGGTGTTTTATAGTGTGACGAGGTTATGTTAAAACTTAAATAATGAAGAGTCTGTTTCCAATCATATAATCTGTTTACGTATATTAACGTGACGTTTTAAAGTCATTCCAATTTATTTGAATTATATATATTTGTCAATACAATAGCGACAAAATTATTTGATAACAAACCACTGAAATTATTTGTAGTCATGAAAAATAAATACGACGAAGAAACGAGTTACAGGATCCAAAATTCATCGAAACTGAAAACTAGTAACAGAACAGACACGGCTGAGGATCTCTTTCAAAGAAACCACTTATTCGATCACAATAAAACTCAGTGCAGTGGTATAAAAGAAGATAAGTTAGAATTTAACAAGCAATACTGTAGTGATAAAAAATTAAATAGAAATATAGGTGAGCACTTTTTATTAAAAGACGTTCAGTATTCACAATCTGTAAAAGGCATTTGCTTTACAAGTAATTTAGGTGTAAACTGTGTTGATACGGAAGAGAATATAGTAATAACAAACCACGATACACAGAAACAATTAAATAATGGTGGAAATACTGAGGTCACCATAAAAGAAAATTTTAGTGACAAAATAAAAAACCATAACATTGCACATACGTTGACTTCAAATATAAAAGTTTTTGAAGATAAAACAACCTACTGTCGGCCGGTATTAAACTATTACAATCAACAATTTATATATAAAACTATGGAGAGAAACGCAAAGCTTAAAGATTTGGTTAAAAAGCTTTCAATTGCAAGGCAACGGGAAAAAGAAAAAGTGCATTGGAATAATTTTATAAATGAACTCAAAAACAAACACCGGCATGATCACGACGGAGCTTTACAAGAAGAATACGTCACCCCGGAAATCATCAATGATTCCTATAATACTACATTTTCTTGGCAGAAGTCAAGACTATGTAGAAATATTTTACAAGATTTCTATGATGCCTATGATACGTTACTGCCAAGCAGGATACATGAACAGCAACAAAAAACATCCCAAAATGTAAGATATATACCATGCAATACAAATTTGGCTTGCTATCCCACTTCTTCAATAGGCAGACTAATGATGTTAAGAAGAGACAAAGGAAATTATAAATATCGATGCAAAGGTGAAGTAGAGAAAATATGTAATAATGAGGGAAACGCGGGCGATTTGGACTATAAAACTTGTTTACCTAATTTTTACGGCTACAAGAATGTAAAGAATTTTAAATCTTCTTTAGTTCAGGTTGATAATAAAATAATTTCACCATTTATTGAAAATATTAAGAAGGATAAGGCGACGAGCAATAGTGGAGAACTTTTTAGGCACAGATCAAACGAAACGAATACTGTGAACAAACCTAATTACATAAAATTGGAAGATACTAATTCATCTTTAGTCAATATTGAGAACAAGTTAGAGTATCTCGTAGAGGCAATAAATAGCTTTATGGTACAAATAAAAACGCGTAAAAGACCTGAACTAAATATAAAGGGCAAATCAGCAGCTTATAAAACTACTGAAAAAATAAATAGAAACCTAAATACGACCAAAAGTGGTTCCATGGGTACGAGAGAAAAATACGATAAAGTACTAGATGATGATGCAATCAATAATTCTGACAGTATTTTAACTACGGCATATGGTTCACCCAATGACGCACACAACGCTATGATGAATGAAATGTTTAGTGAAGTTGAGACATACAATAAAGTAGATTTCCAAAATCAGTATAAAAATAATTTCAATAAACCATGTTCATTACAAATATCAATTGAGATTCCAAGTAAAGATTGTTGCACTGAAGTGACAAAGTCTTTGTCTAAACAAGAATCTGTTCATAATATCGTGACCATAGAAGATATAACACCAGAAAGTCCAGCGACGCAAGAGAAAATGCGTCCCTTACAACGGATGACCATCGCAGTAAATACAGACCCTCTGAGCTTTTTAGCTTTACTAAAATTTTCCACAGAGACCTTAAAGCGACTGATGTCCTATGTGCCTAACTTTGACTATCTCTCTTATTTATCTGCACTTAATTTTCTACAAACTTCGACAACCGCCGAAACTAATTATATTTGTAAAATATGTGGGGCCGCTTTCGATAATCCTACCAAACTAAGCGACCACATCCATGGACACGAACTCGGCAAGGCAAGGTAAATTTTACTCACAATAAATTTAAAATGCATTCTTCTCTTAATTCTTTGTTTCCTGTACTCGATTATCTTTTGATCTGTAATGTGTTTTCGAGCAATTATGTAAATTGTTACATATAAATTACATTAGTTCTTTTTAAGCAATGCTAAAATTACTGTGAAATACCAAATAATAATTATGAAAGTATTATTAATTAGAATACAAAAGAAGCGTATTCATGTAACTAAAAAAGTGTATTATGTAGTAAATATTTGTGGGTGTGTCCTCCCGCCAGAGACTGCTGTGTGTGTCGGCATGTACTGGAACGTGGTCGAAGCAGTCTCTTCAGCTGCCAATACTGCGGCCAACACTTCACCAGAGCCTACTGCTGCGAGCTTCACCAACAGTCGTGCGCCAAACGACTTGGCAAATGCCATAACGTCGCATCCAGTCTGATGCTACTCAGATAGCCAATAGGTCATGTATATATTAATTAAAAAAGTGACTCAAAATTAGAAACACCATTAGACCACGGCGTTGACAACCGTAAATGTCAATTCAATCAAATGACAATCTTCAAAGACCATGTAAAAGTATAAGCTGTGGTTGTTACACATACCCATTTATGAATGAGTTCCAGTAACAAATTATATTATTATCTTTGTTCGCAGCGTGTAGTCCACATGCGAGTTCTCATCTAAACTCTGTTTTCCGTATTGAGTTATATCATTACGCTGATAGGTCTTGATCGCCGCCACGTAATAGCTTAAAGCCGTTACGTAACTATTCGGAGCTTCTCTTTGAATATTTATGAAGGATATTCTCATTCTCATTTTCGTGCCACACACAATTTAGTGAGACATTTGTAACTACATTTTTTACAATTTATTTAAACATATGTTTTTTAAGAAGATTGAAATTAATATCGGATATCATACAGAAGTGAAAAAAATACATACTCTTTTAGTAACTTTGACGTATGGTAAGTGAATGATTTGTAAAAATTTTATAATAGAAATGTTATAATTGTTGTAATATTTGTGAATTGAATAAATAATAATGAGAGTGCATAATATTAGTATTTATGAAAAATAATTCCACTACCGGAGAAATAATCATTTTACGTCAAAGCACCTCGCTCTGTCCTCTAATGACTAAATGACGCTGACGCATTATGAAAACTCAAAAGTAACTAAAGATAAGCGCCTCAGTAAAGCTAGGATTGGTTTTTAAATTATTACACAAATGTGGAGGTAATAAACATGTTTAAGTATATTTTTTTTTGCGTGGGGCCGCCATTCCTTCGACTGGACAAAATTCGTCCTTACACGTGAAGGGATAATTGGGAGACGGTGAATTGTCAAGGTTCCTTTGTGGTCCCCGCCGTCTATCCATCATGTTGTTTGTCAGATTTTAGGAGGCCATTGTGGTGAAACGAGCGTAAAATTCCTTTAATATATCTCAATGCTTTGATACATTGGTAATTATATTAGGTACGGTCAACGGAATGCTATGTCGTTTATATTTGAAATAAATGTGCAGCAGTTGTAACAAATATTGTAAATATTATGCATTATAATAGAGATCAAATATTTTTTACCTCAAAATGCAGGTAAAAGAAACGAGACATGTCAACATTTATAAAATAATATAGTAGTTATCCACTTAAATGTTAAGCCGTGCAAATTAAGCCGGCACGGAGGTCATTACTTCTGCAAAAATAGCATTCTCGAGAAGTATTAGCCGAATATCTTCCGTTGTTACCTACGAGTAGGTGTAAATTCTATAATGAATCTCAACAAAGCCTAAGCAGCGGCCCACCGGGGGTTTCTCGGTAGTGGTTGTTCGGAATATTTGACATGTCAAATACAATAAAGGTATTTATTTTTTTGGCAGTACGCGTCGTCGCAGTCGTCCTCCCGCTGGAGACTGCTAGTTGCTACATTATGAGACGTCGGTGTTTGTTTAGGTGAAATTGCAAGTATTGTTGCTCCGTACGTGGGAAGACGCATGCGATAAAATAATGTACAACGTGGATTGATTTCTGTTTGCTTTTTTCTAAGTTTCTCTTTTATAATTCGTTTCCACTTAAAATTTTTAGTGCAAGTGAGCGGCGTTCCTTTTCCAATATCCACCACGTACTCAGTTCATCGAAGGTCGGTAACGCTTCCGATAGTTACTTGTATAAAATGAGTTATATCTTATTCTCACCAACAGTGCTCTAACACGACATTCAAGGCTACGGAGTATTAAATTCAAACAATATTTAATGGTTTGTTTAAGTTTAAGGAACTCGTATTATTCCAATTCTAGTCGGTCACACTAATCTCACGTGAAATTTATCCTAATTGTGGAGTATCGTGGCAAATTCTTTAAACATCGCAGCGTTACTTGGAACCTCGCATTTGGGAAATATACCATCGACTCTTTAAGATCAGCCGTGAAATGAAGTCTATTATAATAATACACACACACAGACACACCGTCTAACTGCGGTGTAAAATAATCATTCATTATTTAACGAGGAGAACTTACTACATATATCTATATAGGTGGATATCTATTATTTGTATGTTTACCGTGCGGTATCAGTCGGGGAAGAGGACTTTGTATTTTTTATGATCAAATAATAAAAACAAAGCACGCTGTCATCTCACAGCACCTGCCACCGTTGCGAGGTATAGTTATTAAAAAAATTGGATAAAAGAAATAAAAATAATCTTTTGAGGTAAAGAAAACCAATATTTGTCATTCTAATCGTGACATTAATGCCGCTGCACCTTGTGCGCGTCGAACCTTATCACGCTTATCAGTTATTTGTATGCACCCTGTTTATCAAAACCATTGTGATAAAATTGCCCCAATTTTTAAGTAAAAAAATGACATTTTTTGTCCGGAAAACGTCGGCGTGTGCCCGATGTGTACGTAAGATATCGTTTTCTACACAACAGTTAGGTTCATTTTCTCCTCACGAAGTTCTACTCGTTCTGACGTCACTGACACTTTGTAGATTCACTGCACTGCCTCGAGCGGATCTGGGATCTGATTACAACGTACTACGGAGCGACATTACCACATTAGGTAGTTCCCTTAAATTCTTCAATCACCTTTGTTACCTCGTTTTCTTTTATATTTCGATGTACTTCATTCTATTCACTCACGATTTTCTAATATTTCTTTATTGTATTTTTGCATTTTAAATTCTAAAAGTACTAACAGTTTTATTATTAGAGCGGAGATTATAGAAATTGGTATATTTTGAAATATGACTGCCACATACTAGAATTAGTCACGACGACAATGCCTATGCGAGGAATAAAGCGGTTTCCTCTGCCTAACGGAAACTCATGCAAATGACGTCGCGTCGCTGCAGCGTCGCTGTCGTCACGTCCGCGGGCCGTACTACACTTGTAAAGCGGTCATGAGGGGAATTTATTACGCTATGTTGAGCAGAATTTGGTGAGGTATTGCAAATTTAATTTATGTGTTGCAAGTTAGGGGAATCCTAATTGTGCAAATTATTCTCACGATACAAAAACCCTTCAAAATAAATATGTAAGAGGGAGAGCGGGCTCATTATAAGTGTCACGGTCTAAGGATGTCTGCAACATAATTGAAGTTAAGTCTGTTAAAAAATACACAATAGATCAATGGTGAATGAACATCTTAGTAAAGACGATCAGCGGGCCGGCCGCGCTCCATCCGCTGCAGAACGCTGATCACTGAGGCACGCGGATAATCTCCTATTGCTTACTACTTTCATTACCTTCATACATCATTGTTAGTAACTTGACATTCTGCTCGATGATGCGGTGATTGGTCTCTGGATTTCTATAAATTATTATCTTTTATTTTTAACGCCACGTGTACTATGAGAATGTTATATACTTTTCTGCTTCGTAAAGTTTCGAGTAATTTATATTTAAAAACGCTTGGTTTTAATAATCCGATTGAGATTGCTCTCGGTATCTTTCAACGGTTTGGTTTGCGTTTGCGTTTAAACGTCAAGGACTGCAATCGCGATGTAACGTGCATTGATCACTATCGATAGTACAATGCTTTAGTTGATATATTAAGTATATCTATTGGAATCAAAAGGCTACATAACTGGAGCGAATACAAGGGCAGTGTCTGAGTTATCGTAAATTAAACGTTAAATAAAGTCCCAGCTCCGGCGTGATAAGATGGCGCCTGCTCTGCCCCGCGCTAAAGTTTATAGATGCGGACATCAATCATTAATTTAATACATTTTTTTTAAATATATTGGCAAACATCATTGAAATAGTTTTGCTAATTGTTATATTTTTAAAATCAGTTGGCGTACAATATTTATGATATTGGTAACAGGGCACAGTTATTTTATATTCTAAATCGTGTTGTCATTTAAGTTGTATCTAAAAATATGCTGTTTAAATAGTTTGTGTGTTCGTTTGGCTCATCCAGCACCTACACGTGGATCGAGCGCGGCCTGGGGAGGCTCGATATTTGGGTGCAACTATTTGACGCTTTTTTCGTTTTAGTCTCCACTAAGCGACAATCATTGTATCGTGTTCTCGGAAAGGCTACAGATTTCATCGCGCTTGGACGCGGCGAATGATAAGTTAGATTTATTGTGATTTCTTTATGTTTTCCAATTAATATTGGTTTTATTGTTAGCTAATGAATCTTCTATTCACAAATGTTGTTAAAACTCATAATTTCATTCAGTTTATGATGTCTTAAATAAATTTTGCCGAACGATTAGTAATTATTTGTAATAATCTAATAAATTAGCAATTGAGTGAGCCTTTATAAGCCCGCACAAGCAGCGTTTAATTTTTGATGAAGTAAGTCTTAAATAAATATAAAAAGTTAACAACAAATTATAAAATATAACTAAAGCTCGTACATCTCCGGCGGGGAATGTAACACCCGAATACAAAACAAAGATCTCGGCGCTTATCGGATGGGAGATAATGGATCGACCCACTTAATGAATCACTCGTTATAAGGACACGGACGTTAAACCTTCAAATACGAGAACCAAAAAAACATTGCTGAGATACCAGTCTTCGAGCACCGACTTCGCACTATTCACACTACACGCACTCGCGGTATGATTCTCCTACTGTTATGTAGGTATGATTACTTTATTTGTTTCTATGTCAAAACATTGGTATTCGCTGTACAAATGTCTCTTTTAGGGGTCTGGCTATTTCTTTTTAAGTGTGAATGTTTCTTCTCCATTTTTACCGATAAAACTGGAATAACACAATTGTCATACGAATATTTGTTTAATTTCTAGAGATTGAATCTGGGATGTTTCATTTGAAAACGTTATAAAAACAGAATTGTGTCTCGAGACGAATAGTTGTCGTAAATAAGTATCCGCCATTTTCCAAACACCCGCGTCGCCGAGGATCTCACAGAAATCAAAAGTCCAACCCATCTAATGGGTCATCAACATTGACTTATTTAATATACTTTATGATTACACGTATGGCCATAGTTACTCAGTAACTCAGATATCATAAATAGCACATTATTTATACTTTGATTTTATACCTTTTAAAAATAACATTTGAATATTAATTAAACAAGAAAGTCTTACAGTGCTAGTAAATAATACAATAAAAATAAATATAAGATGAATTAATAATAGGTGTTGTATTATTATCCACAATGTAAGTATGGGAATGTAACTAGACATATTTTTTCTTACTTAAGTTGTTGTATCTTCGGGAACAGATATTCAAATACAAGTGTCGCTTGAGAGTTTCTCGGGAGGTTTTCTCTAAATATTACGCTGAACTAACACAAATATCTCCAATTAATGAGTAAAGTACATTTCCCCAGCCCTCTAAGCTCCCGTCCCCGATCATTTCACAGTGGCTGAGCGGTCGTGATGACTGCCTCGGTGCACCTGCTTCACGCTTAGGGAACACGGATCAGAGGACTGGCGATCATGCAATTGTGTCTGATTGGAAATGCAATCGATATCAGATTAGTTTTGTTTTCAATTTACCATTTACCTACGTGTTTTCAAAATCAATATAAAATATTACGTTCCCGTTCGTGTCATTACGTTCTTAATTTGTTTATATACTGCTACTAATGAGGTTCCGTCGAACGAAAAATATGATTGAGTTAACGTATTTATTTTATTTTAGCTTCACGCCATATCCCTTGCGGGGTGGCCAGAGACGACGGAGCGCCAAACGTTGCGGTCCCTGCATACCTCTTTCGCCTCGGCCACAGACATCAACCTCTTCATACATGCCCTCCGGGGGGTCCTCATGCTTTTTACGTGACCTTTCTCCAGTATTATAGATAGATAGACTGAGTTTCCGAAAGTCACTCGAGGCCTCCCCCTATCTCTCTTACCGCTCACTTTTCCTGTATAAATCTTTTTTACCAATCTTTCATCACACATTCGTTCGACGTGCCCAAACTACCTGAGCACGTTCTTCTTCATTCTCACCGTGATATCTTCGCTAGTACCTGCCATTCTGTGGATCTCTTCATTGCGGATTCGGTCAGCTAGACTGACTCCGCATATTCTGCGAAGAGATCTCATCTCCATAGCATTCATATTTCTTACATTCTTCTTCAGTGTTAACCCACGTTTGGCCGCCGTATAACAGCGTCGGTAGCAAAACCGCATTGTGTACAGCCAAACGTGCAGCTATGCTGACGTTTCGCCGTCTCAACAATTCAGCCAAAGCACCGTTGACTCTGTTACTGGCAGCAATACTCCTTTCCACATCCATTTCGTATCTTCCGTCTCTATTAAACATACTTCCCAAATATACCACTTCATTCACTTGTTTTATTATCTTACCATTCACGTTGATCTTACATTCTGTTCTTTTTTACTTTCTTTCAAATATCAGAATCTTCGTCTTATCTTCATTCAGGTTGAGGCCATTATTTTCACACCCATCTTTTAGATCGGTGACGACGATGATGCAATGAGCACTGCATCATCTGCATGTAGCAAGCAATTAACCTTAAGATCACCATACTTTCACTCCCATGTCACTGTCATTCACGCCTTGGAGACTACTATCCAAATACAAATTAAACAACCAAGCTGACATAGCGCAACCTTACGTAACACCCGATTGGATGTCAAACCAGCAGAATCTCCAATTTTTACTTCTTTTGTACCAAATTGAAGGTTCAATCACCTGAAGGCAGGGTTTTAACGCTCGTGTACCCACCTTGACGTTTTCTAAAAGAACTTACCTGCAAAAAGTACATTAGTGCGGCGATACAATGCTCTGATCGAACCCAGATGGTGATCACATGGACTCGAATTAATTCGGAAAGGTGCAAATCCAATGAAAGGGAACTTGCAACTGTATCGTGCGTACTCACTAATAGATAAACACAAGTAACCGAATTTAGTTCTTATTCTTAAGTATTTACGAGTGTTAATGTTGTATAAATTTTGTAATTTTTACGGTTACAAGGTGTTGAAGTTTACAAGTTAGTCGCAAAACTTATTTAACTGTGTTTGATGGTTGACCATCTGTTACGGCGCTGGTGGGTTTAGATACATAATAGTTTTATTTTATTTTATTCGGAAATGTCAAGAAAAATGCGCTAAGCGATCTAAAATACCGTTTGGATTTTGGTTATGAGTTCTTTCAGAGATTTGAAGGTTTATTCATACATTGAAAACCACATCAAAACGATAAGAGTAATTCTAGTAAGATTTCAGGGCGAGCATATAGACACGTCTTAGACACTATATTGTTTTGAAAAAGAAACTTTCAATAGACGACGAAGACGCAGACCACTTATAGTTCTTATACACTTAGTGTGCAGACAGACAATCTGAAGAAAATTATATATACATATGACATGACCACAATAACAATATTGAAATGACTCGTCATGAGATGAAAAAGATACACTGTCAGGGAGAAAAAAAGAAAAAAAAACACATTAATTTCTTTTGTTCGTGACATCCATGAAGTCCTTCAAGCGTACTGAGACGTAGTAAGGAAATTATTTGTAAAGAAGTTTGGACTTTTCGATTTTACCAAAAACAACGTTGTGGTAGCGCGCCAGAGAATATGACTAGAAGGTTGTGTTTAATGTAACTTAAAGGTAATGATAATTAAATCCTACTAGATTTAATTATCATCAAAATATTAAGACGAAAAGATATTAATCAGAGTTAATCAATCTTAAATCTTAAGAAACGACTAATTAGAAAACATTCACATATTGATCTAAAAATGGTCTTAATTTAATATATTTCCACCCAGTAATATTATATACATCGATACATACTCTTAATTACGGAGCTAACATAAGTGTGTATAATAAAACATATAGGTTAAATGAGCAATAACGATAAAGCTTAAAAGGGTCAACTTTAGGGTAAACAGCGAATAACAAAGCCCCGGCAACCGAGCAGTACCTTCGCATGTTTCTATTAAATAATATTTACAATAATAATGATAACTCAGTTAATTGCTTTTGGGATCGTTCGGTTTTGATTATCATTCTAATGATGACATTTTATTTCATAAATGTTTAACCTCTGAATGAATTAAGATAAGAAACTTTTAATTTTATTTAAATATTTACTTTAGAATCAAAACAGCGCTTTAGAATGAGTTAATAGTACTTAAGAGCTTGGGTCGCGCACGCAACAACGGTAATACAATCTATTTTTTATCGATAACCATCTCTAAGTAATGATTTACAGTATTTATTTTATGCTTAATTAACTAACTTAGAGTTATTACATTTTTGATCGTCTAATTACTGTTTATTATTTATGAAAAAAGTGTAATCGAGAATTGAAACGTTTTCACATTTTATAATTAATTTCTTGTATAACCAAAATACTTATTGATTAAATACTTAATTAGTTAACACACTTATAATGTAATAGATTTTTTTAATGCTTTGGAACAGTTCAGCAAGAAAACAACATGTCGTCCCCGTCCCTTCCCCGTTCAACATAATTGGTTTAAGACCACTCGAGTACTCTTCAAAATCGGCAATACAAACTCGCAAACCGGAAAAACATTATGGCAATCTAATTTTGTTTATATTTGTGCCATACGGAAGTCGAAAGCTGCAATCGTTTTTCTGCGGCCACCACCCTAAGCCACGTGTCTCGAGATTGTGAATCAGGAATAAATGCTGGCAGAGTGCGGACCCTTGCGGCACACCTGCTTTGCTATACACTAAATATTTGCGGTCTCATCGAGCGATAATAGTTCTTAATCTCATTTGATAAGGGTAAGTGCGAGACAGTGATTATTTTGTAAGTTAAGAGCACATATTTGGCAGGAAGAGGGTGTCTATTGAATTATATTTAGTCGTAAGCTCCCTTTGGAGCCGCGAGTATGATTAAACAAACGATACGACACAAGGTGCGCTCGAGATGTGCTCCGGAATCTGCAGCATCCCAAAAGCTATCGTTACCTCTATTCTATATATTTATAATCAACGTAATATGAAGATCTGCACCATTGTACTTTTAAACATCAAACTGCAACATATGGCAAATAAATGGTATTACACCTAAATAATCATTAATATATGGACATAAATCCCGCTACTAAGATTATCGACATTTTGTTTGGTTGGGGAATAAGTTTTGCCCGACCTGATAAAAAGGATGAGTGGAATCTTTGAGCCGCGATGCTGTGTAGATAACTTTTATAAGAAAAGTTTACAATACATATTTTTTACTCCGTTTCCTAAAAACGATGTTATTATGTAATATTATTAATTTCAAACAGCACGCGGTATGAATGCGTGTTATTATCCCCATTTATCTAAATTTAATATCTCATAAGTAAAATACCATCCCGAAGAATGAATATGGGATTATAAAATTCTATATTGTGGCCCTTATTTCAATTATCTTACGGATTCGATGCTTTTTTTGTGTCGGCAAAACATCTCCATTTTAAAACAACCCCTCAAAATGTGGGACAAACGATATTTGCTGCCTTAAACTAAAGCAAATAAAATAAAATGATAGCAATAAGGTTGAATTTGGTGAAGCTTCAGTCAAATTACCCACAACAGTATATTTGGTAGTGGTTGCTACGGGGTACCTACAAAAAAGGCAGTTTTCTTTGGTATAAGCGGCGCACGCGCACGCCAGATGGCGTTGTAGGGCATTGACTTCTTAAATATTGTTTTTTGTAAGAAATCGCGACCCTTAAATGCGGTTTGGAAATTATATGAGCAGCCGCGTTCAATTTATCGTAAGGAGCGGCTTTTGTAGTTTGTATTCATTTAAACACCGCTCGGACTTATGTAAGGTACTGGCAAAAATTATATATAGTATATACTTTATATAGAATTATTGTTAATATATTTTAGTTGCGTATTCTCGTAACATCAAGACATCCAAATAATATATATCTTATAAATAGCAAAACATTACTCAACCGTAATTGTAACTTCTTATTTCTAATAAGCTTAAGGATTGCCATGTTCCTAAAATTTGTTAAAAGACTTTAAGAGCGCGTTGCAAAACATAAACTGTCAAAAATACATCGCAAGTATAAAAAACGCAACCGCAATAATTAAAATACCACAATGTGGTTCAATTTGGGCGCGATTATTCCATTTGCGTGTACTGTCAATAACTTAAGAACGTTTATCGAAATGTACATCCAAGCAGCACTGCGGTACTTGTTGCGGCGTGCTGCACTGCGCATTGATTATGCTGCTAATTTTACATTACTGCTGTTTAAGTTGATATAAAAGACTAAATATCTAGCGACACTGACATATATCAAAAATAATACTTTAAAAATGTGTTTCTTTATAAAGTAAAATCAAAACAGCAGCAGGGAATACGTTAAAAATAGTATTTGACGGTTCAAGGAATGTGTAATTTGAAGATTCAAACTCGTACGCAATGTTTCGTGGCGAGCAACGATTAGGTTGTTAGGAATTATGCAGGGCCTTGTTGTGTTTCATATTGTTACTTAATGGCAGACTCTGCGTTGCAAAATAAGATAAGTATCCCTCTTCGAATTTTAGAGATTCAAACCACAGAATAGAGCTTATTAGACATATTAGGTATTTTTGTCACAGATACAAATATCCGTGCATCGCTTTATAGGCTTCTATTATAAATTATTTCAAAGCTACGATAAACTATCTGTCTTTTTAATTATTTTGTCCTCGTGGTGACACATTATTCGTAAACACGTTATATTTAGTAAAAATATCAATTATTCCAACAAACAGCCTCATTCGATAATATTACTATTGCAAGACAGTAGTGGAGATTTTGTGGGGGCAATAAATTTATTGATCGAAATTAAGTACCATTGGATATGTCCAAGTTCTCTCATTACAACTCTGCATTACTGAAGTTTGTAAGTTTTAAGGATTTAGGGTGTTTTCGAGAATAACACTTATATAACAAAAGCACGCCAACTGATTACCAAATTATTGACACGAAAGAATATTTTATTATAATTTGCATCTGTGATTATATTTTTGTTCTTTTGATCTGTTAAGACTCGCGCCGGCGTGATGAGTACCGCTTTAGTTCCTTAGGTGTACTCCAATACGAAACAGCAACATTCTTAATTATAATTATATCAAGTAGTGCATGTCTTATTAAATTCGAAAATTGATGAAAATGTCAAATACTAAATAGGTTAAGAGTATAAGAAAGGTATGTGAGGAGACCATCTGGTACTGGTACATCACAGTAGCACGGAGAGGCAGCTGTGCCTGCAGCTGTTCGGGACGCGTGCCGACAAGTTGAGAGAATTAGCATTTACAGGAGTTGCGATGGCAACAACTACTTGGGATTTTGGATCTCCCTCAACACACAGACGTGCTTTTTGTGGAAAATGTTCTTTCTCTTAAATATGAACAACAACAATATGAAACAGAGGTTTCCACTTATACACATTACAAAACTAATAAAACACAAATACGATATTACATCTTATTCTTCTTCTAAATGCTATACGCTACTGCTATACGACGAGGGACTCGACATAACTTGATAAGTTAATAACAATTCATTTACTTAACTTTCTCAGTGGATCCAGTTGCCTAGGTAACGACCCATCAACACAAACAAAAACAATCTTGACACTGGCGGAGACGCGTGCGCGGAATATCCCATCTGCCGTAACCTGACACGCTCCTTGCCATATGAATTATGCCGTTCCTAAAAAAATAGCGGAAAGAAGGACCAAACTAAAATCAATCTTCCATCATCTTAACAAAATCCATATTCGACAATCTGTATTTTGGGTTTCCAATCTCCCGATCTCGATACAACACTTTATTGTGTAGAAGTAGGGTTTGAAGTTGATCGTGTTTTGAGTACGTATGTTATGAGCGAGTCATCTGGAAAAAGACATGTGTATATTTCGGCGAGGCGGCGAGGCGCTCCAGATGTCGCGACTAGTTGATTTCAAGATGTCGCGTTTTTTGCAGTAGCGGTTGTTGGTATACTGTTACTTGGAGATAATGCATTGTGCTCGCTCGGTCGGGGGATGAGGGATTTTTTTTGAGACTAATATTTGGTACATATTTGTTTTGGTACATCATAACATTCGAACGGTGTATTACTCTTGATGAACCAGGAGATATTTAAAGAATGAAATCAATAAGGGAGATAAGTGCTGGAGGTGTATCTGACCGGATCGGATCACGGCGACCCGCCGTGTAGCCGCCGTGTAGGACGCCGGTAACTGTACGTGTAAGCAACACTGATTTGTATTTCGTATTCCACAAGCGACGCGCACTGTATCACCGCTGTTTCCGATCGACTAAAATTTAGTAGGTTTACGCAATTATAGCTTATGATGAAAGAATTCCCTCGCTCGGTTATTGGACCCACATTGATGAGTAGAATTTTAGAAGATAGCAGGGAATATTTAGTTATTATAAGTATCGAGACTTGTAATGATGGACAATGTAGCCATTGTAACATGACGTTCTACACTTTGTACTATTGGAATACTACAGTCCTAATTTGTATTGATTGCTATACATTTTTGTACATATAATAGGTATATTAAGAATGATGTTGGGTTCTTCGGCATTTACACTATTAATTTGAGACAACCGGGCCGAAGAACGAGAGGCCGGCACGGATCAGTTGAAAAATAGTGTGTGACATTGGATAACATGGCTTTTCACATTGTCATCGATATTACTTATCGACTCTGAAATACTATTTGGGATCAGAGAAAAAGTTTCCTGACTTTTTGCAATCATTGTTTTATTTGGGTATATTTAATGGGGATACAATTTAAATTCAATTATTGTGAATATGCAGATGCGGGGCGTCGCGTCTGCCGGGCGGGAGGGGGGAGCCGGCGTCAGGACGTCGTCTGCGCATCTCGTCCTCCCGCTTTGATCTGCGTACGGGCTCGGGGCTACGTACACCCAGACAGGGACTCGTTTAAATGTTCTTCTCGAGACCAATAATTACCACATCCCATACACACTTGTCACTTCTAAAGTTGTTTGTTTTTAAATAATTGCGTGTTAAATAATTGTACCCGGTGGTCAATACAGGTCTCAAACTGTTCTCTTCAAATAGCTTAATAGGTCTGCGTGAGTCTGTTGGGGGCCGAGCTATTCGCGAGCGCCGACTCGACGCTTTTACCCGATAGAGTATTTTAAATTTTGCTTCGTAATTGAATGTCCGGCATTTTACAAATGAAACGAACGATATTAAATAATTTATTTAAGTTTCTCACTTTTACAATTTGTTAAGAGTTTGAATGAAATGATTTAAACGTAAATAATCCTCCATCAATCACCGTCGAGTCGTTATTAAATAGTAATATTCACTAAACACTTTAGATTATTACCGAGATATTAACACGACAGTTGTCACAGTCTCGTTTAAAACAACATAATATATTGTGTAGAATTGCCACTCCTATTACATAACGCAATAGAGTCGTTATTCTCTTGTGCCAGTTAACCTTCCCGAGGTTGCGAAGGTGGCCGTCACAAAAATTAATTTCTCTTTAATCGTGTGAACTGATGAGTATCGTGTTTAAATTGTTAGAGACAAATGTAAAACAAATGGTTGTGTTAATTAATATTTTTGTTTCCTCGTACGTATTACTGCGAGCTAGTTGAGACGCGCTGCTTCGACCAAGTGCTCCTGATACGAGATATTGGGGTCTATACATTTCTCGTTGGTAGGTAGGTAGGTTGGTCGAAACCCAAAGTTTGATATTGAAATACACACACATATAAATAGGATTTGGTCCAATAGCCTATCAAATAGACGAAGAGACTGTAGAACAATGTGATGATAGTGACTTTGGTTTATTATACTATATAATATAATATATGAACATATGAGTATTAACCTACCCTTAACTTCAATACTTATTTCGATAAATGTTCTGATGATTGTCGCATCTATTTTATTTTCGCATGATACATATCCCGTGGGGAAGGATTTATTGAAGGAAACCTTGAGGTGACGGACGGACAGCGGGTCGGACGAAATTCAATTTACAGTGTATGGAAATGGATATAATTAGAGCACAACGTGACGAGCGCGCGGACCGTTCAGATCTATTAAATATCAGTCAACAGTGTTGGTTCTCTTTGTCATTGATGATTTGATTCTGTTGAAAAACTCACGCACAAGAATGCTACTCTTATAATACAGAGTTTAATACGTCTGATGAGACTTGTGTAAATTATTAATATATAAAGTGACATTTTGGAAAAAATAGGATATAAAATTGATATTTACTATACGCGTTTCGAAGATGAGATGGAGCGATCAGCTGACGGCTGGAAATATCTGTCCGTGTATAAATAGATACCGTTATTATTATAAAAGTCGGCAGTTTGCGGAGGACGCGGATAATAATATTGTATGTCATCATTGACTTTGCCGTAATATTAAATAAAGTGGCGGGAGTATACTAGTCTGAGGCGTTAGGGGTTGTCACCGGACGCGTCCCGAGCCTATATAAAGTTGGTTTATCTACAATTATATACTTTATATATTATTTATTATTATATGTTTCCCCGCAGTGTAAGGTGATAGGTCGCCGGTGACAGACGGACGTACATTCGAGTTGACGGCGTCGGTCTGTCGCGGGTCGCCTCGTCGCCTCACATTTGGGAGCCTTCCAAACTAAGAGATTTAGTTCCTACTAGTGATGTAACCACACTCCGATAAGGCTTGTCGTGTCGATACTTTTAATTAAATTTCTAGACATGCCACGTGTAATTTACGTAGGTGATCGACATTTGTTTATAACTCTTTTGTTTCAAGATGTATCCAGGAGAATAGTATTTGTGTCTTCGGTCTCATTAATAATTATAACTAATAGGATTTTGGTCGCTTCATTGAGAAAGAAAATCCAGACTTTTCACCCAGGTAAAGTCGGGGCAAGACTAATAACTTTGGTGAAGTGTAATTCACATCTATTACGTAGGTAATATTAATATATCCTAAAATAACACATCTATACGGCTCGGCTCGCCCCTATAAGGATCAGTTTGCCGATTTCACGAGGTCCTTGGACGGACTGATAAAATAGCAAGTTCTTGCCAAATCTTCAATGATACGGGGTCGTTGACCCCGCAATGTTCCGCCCTTCGCCGTGTACGTATGTCCGTACGTCGCTTCTCGTATTTGTAATCGGTACGTTCTAGACATTACCTAACTCGTACAATTTAAAAGGCTATAGTCTAGTAAGACGGCGGGGTCAACGACCGCGGCGGGTGGGCGACACACATTTGGTTGGCGAAATTATTATTTGATTTGACATGTTTAGATTATTTTGCTTATGTACTTACTATCTGTTCTATTCTAATTCATATATTATTTGTCTGTGTGTGTACACCGATGTACCGAGTATGTACTTCAGTATATGTTCGTGTGTGAGCAGAAAAACCCGGAATATAACAAGTAATTATATAAAAAGAAAATTGTCTATCGTACCTACTGTCCTCATTTGTCAGATTATTTTAAATATAAATATTGCTATGTAGGCAGTGTCCCTCACATGTCATTATTTAATAAGAGTTTAATATTTACAGACAGCCTCCACCGGGGAAAACCAACGTCTGAAATTTACCGAAAATATACTGGTGTCCTGTTCGTGGTAGTGATTTTTTTCAATCCACACTCACTTAAAATTGAAATAACTTCAACAAATCAACACGTGTAAAGAAAATACAACGAAGTGAGGAGAAATACAATGTGTAATATTGTGAAATATTATGAAATACTATCAAACATATTGGTTTGATTTTAAATACAACGGATCACGGTAACTTTCCTCATTCTCACGAATTATATCCAGTGTCAATAACTTGTACCGATGTTGTACCAATGTTGTACCAATGTTGTACCAATGGACGACCACCCTTACAACACACGGACACACCGGCTTACGCGAAATAAATAATGATGAGATCAACACTTCAGCGCACCGACCCTCGGCTGATTAATCAGTTAAGAGCGTCGCACCCTCGCGACACCCTCGGGAACCCTTCGACACAAACGCGGAACTAATTCTAAATAAACAACTAATTTTTATTATTAAATTATTTTTATTGAAAAAATGTTTAGATGTTTTAAAAATTAGCATACGGTAATAAAATAGCGTTATCTAGGAAATGTTAAACAGCCCCGCGGAGACAGGCGGAGGTACGTTTTATTTGATTATTACTTTTTCATAGCTCGTAAACCGAGGCCGGTGTCTTTTGGGAAAAAGTTGAGTTTAAATTACGAATCGGATGCAAAAAAAAGTAATGCAATGTGTTCGTAGCACGCGCCGCCCTGGGCCGCCATGGCCGCCATGTGCGACACACTCGCACTCCACGGACTTTTTATATCAAACACCCACCGGGGATAAGAACTCAAAAAATATAACATAAGCATAATATTAGTAGACGCCGGTAACTTCAATAAAAAATATATACAAAAAATATTCATTTCGAGGTTAAATAGACGCTTTGGAGGGCGCTTGGGGCAGGGCCGGCGACCAATATTATTTATTATGCATTATTTTGAATATCTTACATCACGATTGTCTAACTCGATAGTTAGACAATCGTGATGTAAAATGTAAAGCCGAAAAATGTGGGTAAAAAAATATAATAAGAACAATAAAATGGATAAATCGATAAAGGTATACCAAAAGTGGATATTGAGAAAAAATAATAAATAAACCATTCTGTTAGAGGTATGTGAGCGGCAGCCCTGCGCAGCGCGGTGCATCTGGCGCGAGGGAAATTCGTTCGTCAGTCGTTGTGTTTTGCGACTTCCATATTATTATAATCATATAAATACTTATGAGTTGTAATCTATTAAATGACTTTTTAATTCGTCACTTGTATAATAATTTAATTCCCCGCATTGTGTTATTAAGAAGAATACTTACAATATGTGATTAGGACCTTAGAAGGTAATATCGCTTGAGGTCTGTAGTTATGAGTTTTTAGATTTAGGACTGAACAGTATGGATTTGTAATTTAAGCGTCGAAGGGAAATATAAAAGTTTTTTCGTTTTTATAATGTTGGTTGTACTCATAATAATAATAATATTAATAATGAACAACATACAGATAGACATTTAACAACATAGACAGACTTGTAACTGTTGTATCGCACAGCGGGATTAATAATTTTATTATTATTACATACGAATCCGGGCGGCTCAGTAGTATAGATTAAAAATAAATCTGTTCTGTTCTAATATATACTAATAGATGGCAAAGGCTGTGCCAGAAGTCTCATATTTTAATACTCTGATAATGTGTCTTGTACGTTTTCATAAAAGTTTAAACATTACGAGATCTAAAAACTACGACCTTACGATATGTCTTTCACAATACACATTGCACGGTGCAGCGCGACTGTACCGCGCCTCGCATCACACACAACACACTACACAAGGATTGATTTGTAATAATATTATATTAATTGAAGACATCACGATATATAATAAAATACGTCAATAATATGTGTCATTATCCTCTGATAACTTAAATGAAGACGTTTTACGGAGTTCATAAAAAATAATAAACACCAGGAGGCGGCATAATTGTAAATTCTTCTAACACTAGTATCATTTCACTTTTGAAACGTGAATGAGCGCGGCTCTTCTCGGAAACGGACTAAAATGTTCTAAATATAGGGAACCATTCATGTGATGGCCGCCTGTGATCGACGGACGGTCAGTCAGGCGACTCGTGATGACCTGCGTCCCTGTTTACCTGTCTACATTGTAAACAGACTCGGGAAACATTGATTAAAATTACATAAACATGCTTCTAAACCTTTCTTCAAAGACACCCCGGCTATTTGTCTTTTACATATCTTGCAGTGCTTTGTAAACCTAAACGAAGCCCGTAAGCCAGTGTCGATGGAGGGACGTCGAAGTCAATAGGCTGCAGTACAAAGCGCACGTAGAAGGCACGCACGCCAACTCGCACAGTCATAATAATTAGTTAAACGCGGGGCGGTGCGTGGTGCGTGGTGCCTTTACGCACAATTACAAGACAAAAGTGAGTGATCTCTGTAATCGTAAAAAATGCCACGTAGGCTTCGGCCGGAACGTGCTGCTGGCTCATGAGCTGCACTAACTTTTACGACTCACAATATACTATGAATGCTACCTGCCGCGTTCCCACGCCCAAACTACGGAATAAAAAAATCAAAGATGAAGAACAAAAATGATTTTCACACCTTCGCGGAAAGGTTTTAAGCTCTTTTTATTACGAATGTAAAATAATAATGGACGAGTCAACTTTCATTGCTTTTGTAATGCAACGACTAACGGACTCTAGCGGGTGAAGCAAACATGTGGCAGTCAAGAACTAGGGGCCTCTAGCGGAGAACTTTGGAATTACTGCATATTCGACTTTAATATTGTAAAGGAAATTCTGATTCTGGCAACGCCATCTCTGTCCGATAATTGGAAACTAATTGTTGGTTTTAATACATATTACGTGGAAGCGCCATCTATCGCTATATTACATCTAACAAATATTTGCCAAGATTTATTTTTTTCTTATCAGATATTACATCTGCTATACCAAGAAAATGCAATAAGTTTAACATAATCTAAATAAGATTTTTTTGTTGTAATGTATGTTGTAAGTATGATAAAAATTTTAAGATAATGCAAAAATTAAGACCATAAAGAAACTATTACTTACCTTTTTGTTTATCACTCGTCACCGAGGCGTGACCTCGCAACCTCCGGAAGATTAATAAGTAGGTATTCCAATTATAAGAACACAATGAACTAACACATAAAATAGATGAAATATTCAAAAATTGTGTAAATTGAATAAGTAAATAAGTACTTATACGTGAGTAGACTGGGTTTCTCTTGGCAGTTGTGGTAAGTATAGTAAGCCCCACCGATCAGTCACTGTTTAAATAATATTCTAAAATGCAATTTCCTTTTATCATTTACTGCTGCTATGCATTTAGTGGTTTTCTTTGGCTTTCCCTTATGTATACTCCTGCGGTTAGATTAGGTTAGGTTAATCGCTGAATTATGTATATACCATATTGTTTAGTAGATATGTTTAGACGGAGATTTGTTAAACTGTACCCGTTAAATTATATGCTTCATCAAAAACAAAAAGTAATTAAATGCATTTTAGTAAAAACCTATTAAATACAATGTGATGTAAGCGACGCGATTGAATTTGGTAAAACTAGAGCCTCTCTAATAACAACAACCCTGTTTGATCTCTAATTCAATGACAATAATTCAAGGAAAATAATAAACAACACTTGTACGAGATGTACAATAACTTCTCTCGACCCTCGCGTAATAAATCTCCCTCGTAATAAACAAGCGAACAGCGCCATCTGTTGAAGACGCGCGTTAATAACCCCCGGTGATAAATCAAAAGAATGACAACAGATGGCGTTAAAAGTTTCGCAATAACTCGACGTGAAAGATGTATTACGAGTGTTCTCCAACAGTCGGTGCAGACTGCAGGTGCGCCCTGGTACTTGAGATAATCAAATATGGGGAGAAACTTATATCACAAGTGCAAGTATGGTATAAAGGTATATTTATTTCTTCATTCTGAGATCTCTTCAAACGGGTGTAAAGTAATAAAAATAAAGATTGATTGCAACATTTTAAATTACGTTTTTTTTACCTTAAACTGCCTTAATTACTACCACATACACGTTTACGGGCTGCGGAGTGCTCGCGGTGGTTTAAACGGTTGCGTTATGGGACATTTGGACCAAGTGTCCCTGTCACATGAATAACACATGGACTCGTGTGTTTATATTATAATATCATCAAACTAAATATTTGTATATCATATATAATGTTTATGAAAATGAAATATAAATGCACTACGTGACGGTAAAGAAGTAATCATTTAACAATAATGTTTATTAATATATTTTATGATTATTAAGTATTGTTTTTTACAATATTATATTCTACAATGTTTCATCCGTTATTTAACACAAACAACAACACAACACAAGCAGCTCGGCGGGTAATAAATACAATATATATATATGTGTATATATATATAGTAAGTAGTAACGTCTGTAACACGACTGCGGGCCGCGGTTTATGACGCATGGATTTGATGGGAAGATTTAACCTCACAATTTCACATTTCTCAGTTTTGCTTAATAACTTTCCAAAATGTTTGAGATGTTCAGCGACACGGGTTTGGGTCATTGAGGCAGCTATACCACGTCGCCACCGGGGCACCGGGGCACGTCTGGGTTGACTGGTTGTCATTGAATGGATTTGGAACATTTTAATTGTATAATTATTAGACTCAAAACATTACCATTTAAATGTAGCAAAATGTTAAGTCTTTAATTGAAGTAATATCTCAATATTGTCATATTATTTTCCTTTGCAATGTAATAGATTTTAAAACATTTGAGTCTTCGAGTTTTTTAACATCGTCCACAAATTAAAACACTGAATAGTTTTGCTTTTTTGGAGCAATTATATATGGAGTGTAAGTGAAATATTTGAGTGTAATAGTTAGAGTAGGAGGGTTTCTTTGATACGAGGGCGCTGAAAGCATTTCAGTGTCGAGAGGCTCGGGCTGCTCGGGCTGCCTTTGACGGCAGAGGACAGTACTAAATAAAATGTAATGTTAAATCGTTTAAATTAATGCTAACAGTAATATTGATAGGTTATTTAATTCCCGGCGTCTCTTCCCGTTTGTTTCCGGTACATTGATCGCTAATAGCGAGGGGTCGGGTATCGCCGTCATGTTCCGGGCTCGTTGGTCTTGAAAATTGTCGATTACCTCCGAGGTTTCCATTCAACACTCGCCGCGTCAGTAACGGTTTCACTTTATACTTAAAAACGTCGTATCCTCTTTAAATAATAATATAATACATATCACGAGGCGTAGTGGAAACCCTGAAGCCCCTAAGGTCGGTATGAATGGAATGGCTCCTTCATTATATTTGAGATCTATTCGCGGTTTTACTTACTTTATAGAAACATGATATGTCCATTCATATTATAATGAACAAATATATGTTTATTATGTAGTATAGAGCGTATAGAGCGTGTGTGTGTGAGTGGTGTGTGTGTGTGTGTGACGCGTTGTATTGGTTATGGTGTACTCGTAACTGATGAATTAATGAAAGTTTATTTTGTCAAGAGTATAAATCTATGCTATCTTTCTTAAGATGGTCTATATCTAAAAAATTACCAAAATATATTAGTCTTAAATTGAAATAATATTTGTAAAGTTACGAGGTACATCCAGTTGTGTTCCGTGTGTGTGTGTGTGTGTGTGTGTGTGGCGCGGTAGTTCCCGGTACCATAAAAGTTGTGAAGATGGAGCGAACGGGCTCTTTATGTGCTCTTTTTGAGTTTCCATTGTGACGTCTGTTAGCAGCGCTTTACGACTTTGTATGCAGTATTATTTGCCACGTTCTGGTCTAACTTATTTTAGTCAGGGTTATGTATTCGTGGCACTGAGCGTGTCGGCTGTCGTGTCGCCTGTGAGGACGCTCTTATTGTAGTCTGATTTTAAATAATTAATCTGGAAAATGTAATAACAGCAATCGGCTAACAAAGAAAATATTTTTAACAAAGTTTTCTATTAAAATAGAATGTAAAGACGCTACAGTTATTTGAGTATTTTGTAAATACAACAGGGATTGTGAAGTCGTTAAAATTTGAGGGTCAGCGGCCGAGAGGAAAAACTTTGACAATTAAATGGAATTGAGGATTTAGCATCCGCTGAGATTAATTGTGTAACACAGACTTGAGACTGCCGCGAGGGTCGGTTGTGCTGTCTCATAATATTACATGTTAACACTCACTTGTTAACAATGTATGCGTAATTATAATATAATATAACAATAATTATATAAATTTTAAAATTATCGATGGAGAAGTAGTAATTCAAATAGTGTAAGACATTAAAGTCTGATGTCTGATGTCTGCGCTTAAACTTAATTGTTACATTGAAAAGTTTGGTGAAAAGGGCGAGGGTCAAATTATATTAAGAACAGTCGTACAAATTAAGATACGACCGATTAAGGAAGAACTTTAGACGATTTGTTTAACTGACGACTGTCTTCAAAATGAATTCGTATAATATTTAAATAAAAAGTTATTTATACAATTGAATGATATTTTATAGATAACTTGTTTTAATTAAGGATAAGATGGTAAATTTATGATTATATTGATTTAGTGGTAAGATGAGCCTCTCTAGTCCGAGTCCGTCGAGTGGACACACGAGTGGCGGCGGACTTGGACTGATGGACTACGCGTGTCTTCGCTGCACTGTTGACTCTATAGACTGCTCTTGCGAATACTACCAGGTAAGGCTAATATTGAATATTACCGTAATTGACCGATACTCTTAGAAATATAAAGTTTTAAAAATTAATACCCGATGTCCCTGAAACTGTTATTATTGCCTTTGCAAATATCAATTACAACATTTATGTGATATTATTATTATACGAGTACTGTACAGCGTACTTACAGTAACGTGTGGTCAAAGTATTTATGGTGTACCAAGTTATCCTATCATTAGTGTTCCCATATTTAATTAATCTGATCAAAAAGTATTTATTCATTAGAAAAAACTAGTGTTTCACGCTAACAGTTGCGGAGGACAGGTCAAAGGGCGTGCTATGGTTTATATCTAGTGGAATTAAATGTTGCGTCGAGAGACTGACTTCAACTTATTAAAACTAATAATACTAAAGTTAAAAATAGAAATTCAAAACATTTTTTTTGTACCATCGAGAAAAATATAAGGGACCCTGGGTGAGCTCCAACACGATTGTTACACTTCATCATTATCATGAGGTCATCTATTTGTCGTCACCGTATTGTCCGTCGTATTGTCTTTGTATTCTTATAAAAAAATATTAATCTTTTTAAATTACAACCGAAAAAGAATGACGACTAAATTTTACCAGTAGGTACTGTTTGAGAGTTCAAACCTAACATGTCAGTAATATATCCATTTTCCTATGACACAAGTGACATTTTATAGTAATCTTGATGTTATGTCGCGGTTAATATGAGGATGCTGCGAGAGATGATCTGAGAATCACTCACCCGGTCGCAGGGAGCCGGTGCGTGGAGCTGGCGGGCCTGGCCTCTCCCGAGAGCCTCTCGCTTCCTCTGAGCGCTGAACAGACGCAGCTCCTTCCGCTCCTCGTCAGACAGGGAGTGACAGTAACGCACCTGGAATGTTAAGGGATCGTCGACTGAAGAGAAGTAATGGGGCCATTCAGATCAGATGTAACATCTCAAAAAAATGTTGAAGTGTCTGTTTGTGATTAACAGCATTTCACTAAATGCATATGAAGATATGTATATATACGTTACATAAAAAAAACATTAAAATAAATTGTCAACTGTCTGTCTGTTTGGTCCGTGTAAACTCTGAAATGGCTGAACCGTTTTTAAAAGAACTTTCACAAGCGGATAGCCGATGTTATAAGGAGTGAGTGAGGCTATTTAAAAAAAAACAATTTCCACTTGAAGAAAGTCCTGCGCACAGCTGGCCAGACAATAAAATTAATCAGATATGTATATCATCAAAGTGTGTGTGTGTGTAACGTGTGTTACCTCATTATCCTGCGGGGGTAGTTGCTGCAGGAGCTGCTTGAGCCGGTACCTCTCCCCCACGCTGTTGACGTACGGGACCTTGTCCTCCGGCAGCGCCGAGAAGTACAGGTGCACCTGGAACATCACACGGCAGTATGTTATACTCGACAACCTTAACCATTGTAATGGCGACAGCTGATAATTAGTTTATATTATGAACATCTTTACGAAGACTTCACTAGATAATATACAAATGCCGTCCATACAAACATTGCCAAGTCTCACGGCCCGAAGACGCTGACTCACGGCGCCTTCGGAGATGGTATCTTACGATTCGTTCATTCACTGTTCCTTCATTGTTATCGGTACTCACTAAAGGTATGGGCGGGTTCATCTCATGTGTCATTAATGAGGATTACGATGTACTCGTAGTAAATGTCATAATATTGTGTCTGTCTCCTCGTAAGTCCGAACTGGCTCCGGGATCAAAAGACCCCGTGTGACATAAATTAGTATTAACTAATAATCCGGGGGATACGAGCCCCCCTTCTGACTGCACTTATCGTGATATTAACAACGGTACAATGGTTATTATATAATATAAACCAATACCTTATATATTAATAATACTACAGAGGAGCGACTGCAACACATTTTCCTGATGATTAATAACTGCTTTTATTTTTGATCAAAGTTATGTTATGATAACTATCTTATCAATATTAAAAATAGCACCGCTCGTGAGTAGGAACACTTATTTCACTAGTGGTGCGCCCGCGGTCCGCTCGTTGTAGTTTAAAAATGTGTCTTTTATCCTTATTTTATTCGTAATAATTAATTTATAAATCTTCCCGCTTATAAAAGTTACATTACCAGGAAATTCTTAATTTTCATTGTTTTTCCGATAAATATATCTCCTGATACGCCTTTCACATGTTTATAGAAAAAACCATTTAATAGTTAAAGTAACATAATAGTACATTGTTAGTGTAACTTACAGTTTGTATCAAATTTCAACAATAACAAATCCTCTTTTACAGGAATTAAAATAAAAAGAAAACAATAAAATTAATAAGACACGTACATTAAGGACATTAATCTTTAAGGAGGTAACTGAATCCAATGTACACAGTTAAGTAAGGAGTAATAGTATCTTAATAGTATGGCAGAATGCAATACACCTGGGTGAGGTCTGGACCTTTAATAAATACGTAGAGGGGTAGTCGCAGACAGCGTAACTAATAGACGCGATAAATATAAAGTCTCATAATGAAGACGCAGCTAATGAAATGGAGACGTGACCGGATTACAGTATTGTGCGTATTGTGCGCATTGCAGGCCGTGTTAATGTCTATGAGACTATCTGTCTTATATATTTTCATAAAGTATTATATTTCATTTGAATATATATATATATATATATATATATATATATATATATACATATATATTTCACGGTTTAATAATATAATGTTGTATTTATTAAGTTATTGGCGCAGTGCACGTAGCCACAGTGATACGGCCGAGCGGCCGAGGCGTTCCGTTAGAGCCGAGGCAGTGCGGGCGTCATAAATCTCACATCGATGGACTCCTTAGAAGTGGACCTCGATGAATATGGCACTTGAGAAAAACCTTTAGTTAGGACTTGGACGATTTGTTAAGGAAATGTATAAAATAAATCTAACTAACTAGACGTAACCAGCCAGCCAGCCAGCCAGCCAGCCAGCCGTATGGACCGGTAATATTATATACTGTATGTATTCAATTAATAATTAAGGCTTTAAGCTATAATTATTTTTATATGTAAAAATAATCAAACTAATCAATAATTAAGTTACGACTGAGTTAAATATTAAGAGTATTCTCATCTACACTTAACATTTTTGATATTTGTATTAAGTCTTAATGATTGTTGAATCCTAAGTAAATCTGAACGGCATGTATTTATCTTTATATATTTTTTGTCCGTCCGTCCTAGGTCCATAAACTACCGGACCTAATGTATATTTCATCGCGGCGCAGAAGAGATAAATCCAAAATAGAAAAAGTTTCTTCAACAACTTTACTTCAGCCGTCAGTTACGCCGCCACATTCTCAGCTCTCGAGCGACAACTATATACCAATATACTGTACGATGTTATTTAAACTATAGTCTTCAACTTACATACAAACAAAAACTGCTAAACACATAAATAATAATATAAAAAAGAGGAAAATGTCTAAGTACTACTGATATTGTCAAAAATGCGGACAAATTGTCAACAAATAATATGAAGAACTATTCGTATATAATTAAATAGTAACCATCTAATGATTAATTCCGCGGGCGGAGTCGCGGACGGAAGGTAGTTTCAATATAATAATAAAGTTTGGGAGATGAGTAATTAAACGTAAATCGAGGTCTGCGTAATTCTGATGTGACGTTTATTGCCCGGAGTCTCGAGGCGCGTCGAGGGGGGGTAGGGGTCGGTGGTTTAATTTTTTGCCTCAATGCCTCCGCTTCCGCGGTCTTTATTTTTACTTTCATTATAAATACCCGAATTTCGTATTTCAGACCTCAGCGTTCGAGGGGAATATAATATTTATTTTGTGGAAATGCTTTGAATTTTAATTGTCCCGAAGGATTATGGCGCCCAGGAATGTTGATAGAAATTGAACTTGTTATAGAGGTTATTTTGGTGGTTTGTAAAACCTAGGAACTATTATTCAGCCTTTAACAGACGGGCGAGATATTACCCGCATCTAAGAGTACAATGGATCGTAACGTCTCTTCAAACAAAGATCGAAAACCAGCAAACTTTCGCGAAACAATAGCTTTGTGACGAGACAAAGCGGTGACGGGAAAACAAAACCTCTTCCATATTCCAGAAATACTGCGAGCGGTAGTAGTAACGTCAAAAACAGCATTAATGTACAAGAAACCCTCAACTTGAATCGAAATATTTTTGACTACAATTATGATCCTATTAATGTTATGATAAAGATGTAAATCGCGTGCACTATTACGGCATTACATAGTGCTCTAATAGACTGAGATGTCCGTAATTATAAGTACGTGTAGAATTTCAGAGTTATTCCCAGGCCTTTGAGATCTTAATCAGCCGCCCGTAAAAGGTTGCGTTTATCGTTCCATTAAGGCCTTTTTGTAGCGCGAGGGTGTGTTATTGTCTTTATATATTTAAATACTTTAATGGACTTCTATTTACCTCCGGAGGTTGAAATGTATTAAGAGAATATCTCAAAATTCATACTGGTTCTCATAACTAAAACATTTATTGCTTAACCATTTGGGAATCAATTTTATGTCGCCACATCACATAAAAACTATTCAGTCGATCTTCATCAAAATTGGCATTGCTGTAGCTCTTGTTGACGAACTTCTACAGAAAAAAAACTGATTAATAAAATCTTGATTTGATCAAAAGTTATGGTCGAAAAACTGAATCCCCATAGACTTAAGCTTAACTGTTCTCGCGCGCGCTTGCCGATCGTCTTCCTCAAAATGAGCTGAGTCGCTTCATCACATGAAAACTACTGGAGCGATTTTAGTCAAATTTGATACGAATGTAGAACTAATAAATAAGCATCTACAAAAAGTAACAGAATGAAAATAGCTTGATTAAATAGTTATAGAGAAAAAACCAAGAGACTCGTGATTGTGTCGCTCGTAGTCTAACTTTCATGGCGACACACTTTTTCAATTAATTGTTTATTATTGTTATTAAATATTTATTTCCTTTTATTCTTTTCTAATGGATTTTCCTGCGCTCAGCTCAATTCCTGCTACGCACGATGGGCGAATCCTAGTCATGTCCCTTAGCTGGTCATTTCAATTATAAAATGGGTCATAAGACTGGAAGACCGCGCTACTCCACTACGTTTTTACATTATTGTAGAATTTTTGAAAATTTTATTTTTGTCACAACTGACGATCGCACTCAAAGTTTTGTTATTAAATGATTAAAATGTGTTAAACAGTACCGCTAGTAAATAGTAGGCGATGATCCATCTTACCTGTTCAGGTCTCAATCCTGGCGGAACCCAGGTATATTCCTCCAAAGCGCATCCTGAATCGTCATCACTCTGCGAATGTCTATGAGGATCGCCGGGTTTCATGAGTCTCTCCGCGTGTTCCAGTAAACCCCTAAGCTTGCCTTGGGGCACAGGGTGGGGGGAGAGAGACATCGCAGATTGGGGTGACTGGGGGGAATGGTAACTCTGGCCGGGCTGGTTCAGTTGAGAGACGCTGTGGCTGTGCAGCAGGTTATACTCTTGATACGGCTGGCTTCTTCTAAAGTTTGGATACGAGTATGGATGGGGGGAGTTGGACGTGCTGGGTACGGAGGAGCCGCTGTGGCTCGGCTGGGGGGACGGGAGATGGGGCGAGGCCGGCGCCGGCGGCGGCGGTGAGGACTGCTCGTGCAGCGGCGGCGGGGACGACCCGGTCGGTGACACCACGCAGTTTCTGCAAACCGGTCTGAAAACAAATAAATAAATCTTTAATCAATTTAATTTTACAACCAACAGATCCTGCGTAACATCTGATAGCTTCATATATCATGATCTATTCAGCAGACATCGTGACTCGCGCTAAACATCCGAGATGATTGATTCACATTTAACTCCGAGGCCACGCTGATTAACGACCGCGCTCACTGCACTCACTGCGGTGATTTGATGATACGTTGTTTTACAGATATCTTTGAATGTAACTCTAATTGATCTCGCGGCGGTTGTTATTTTGTTATTTTATTATTTTGTTTTATTAAACATCTCGTCAAGTTTCAAGTAATCACTTAAATAAAAAAGGTAATGTTCTTTTATTATAATAGGACGGTGTCCTAAATCAGAACCTTTACTTCCGCAGTCTCGACATTTTCGTATTTCAGAAATAGTTTAGGTAATAATAATAATAATCTGAACATAGACGTACTTAATATTATAATTAACGTTGTTATTTCCCCAATTAAATAAAATTAGCAATTAAATATTCATAAAAACCTAATAACATTCAATCAAACCGACGGATTGAAATAAATTATTTATGAATATTTGAACGTATGTCAGTATGACTGTGTGTGTGTGAGTGTGTGTGTGTGTGTGTGTGTGTGTGTGTGTGTGTGTGTGTGTGTGTGTGTGTGTGTGTGTGTGGGTGTGTGAGTGTGTGTGTGAGAGTGTGTGTGTGTGAGTGTGTGTGTGTGTGTGTGAACTAACTATTAAATGGTGTATTTCATATATATTGGAGGTTACCGAGATATTAATTAACGATAGGTCGGCAGATCTACCGGTTAACAAACAGACCGTTACTTGTGTACTTTCGTCTTACGAGGACAAATGTACGTATACAATATTACACATATATATATATATGTTTATATATAAAAATAATACTTTTTTTTTGTTTGTTTGTCTGTTTTGATGGGTTTGGATAAAATTAACATTTACGACCAGACATCCCGTCGTTTCCAAGAAAGAAAAACTGCTTTTAACTTTCATTGCAATATTAAATTAATTGGAGAAATTTATACAAACTATCATAATGATTAATGACTTATTAATTATGGGAACCGGGACAAGGAATTCCTCGGCATTTGGTTGAAAAATTACTATATTATAACTAACTAACTTAAGTTTACTTTCGATTTAATATTTTCGCGTACTTTATTATGATGAATTATAATTTACTGACGCAGTGATGTGAAATCCCTAATTGGTGTAACACTCGTAATCCCGATCGATCCACACTCGATCGCTCAATTTAAATATTGCACCTCCCGGCCTCCTTAGAGACGCTGACGACGCGTCTTTGGCGTGGAGATGTAATTGTCTCAACGAGACTTACATATTGAGAGACGGTTATACTTACAGGTGTACGACCCGGGGTATAATACTTATAACACTTATAATACATTAACCGAGTACCGCCGACGTGTTGCATACGCAAAACACTTTTTGGGATTTTTATTACATATTACTCGCAAACTTATGTATGTGACAGACGACAACTATAGATTATTGTATTTTATTATTATGATCTGTATTTTATGATTGAGTGATGTATTTTTTTAATAAACCCAATATTATCCATTATTTGTCAATAATTGAGCTGAGCGTAAGCGAAGATCTTAACCGTTTGGGAGACCTTTTTTTGTGTTTAGTTGTCTCCAGAACGCGACGAGATAATTAGATAAAAATTTTCTCATGTATGTTTGAGCCGAACGCGGATGTTATAGCGAAAACAGATTGAAAAAATGTTTAGCCATTCAAAAGTTATCAAGAAAAGAAGAAAGGAGAGGGACTCAGCTCAACACCCGCCGCGCACGGTTGGCGGATCCTAGTAATATGCGTGTATAACGAAAGAAAGTTTTTTAATTCCCAATACTTATTTAATAATTATGATGTAAGCTTTATGATAAGTTATATGAAGAGTCAGTTAAAGCTCTTAACAATCGCGATAACGAAGACACTCGTAATCTGAAAACTAACACGTTAAGCGGTGTGGTGCGGTGCGGTGCGGTGCGCTCGGCGCGGGACAGGTTCATTTTATTGATTAGTTTTATTATTTATTACAGCGAGTGTTTAATAACATTTGCAAGTCTCGCAGACCGCGTGTGGCGGAGCACTGGGCCGAGTCCGTTCCGATTTATATGAGTTATGCGATATATTATGTAATAAATAAATAAAAAGTTACTAGACACATGCATTACCGATATACATAGTATATATTATGAATATGAGTATAGTATTCAAAATATTATTTACAAGTCGCTTGTCAACAGATCAAAATAGCGGTATATCTAGATTTCAATAATAATAATTAATCAATAAGTGCTAAGTAATATGAGATATATCAGAGGCGGAGTCGTGAAGGCCGGCCGGTGGATGTAGATATGTAAATGGTCAACAGACTACTTTCTAACGCCTGACGTACCCAAACTAGTCAAATGAAATCACGTGACCAATAGCACAGAGCCATTTAAATGGCAGAAAAGTAAACGTATATTAAACACCGGATCTGTGCAATTAGTTTAACATTCATCAAAATAAACCAAATCTCGAAGGTAGTACGGCGGTCACTTCGATGAATGTCGGAGATGTTATCTAACGTCACGATTCGATGATGTTCAGTTTCTATCGATATCGACCGGTGGATTCCATCGCTATCGATAAGTAAGTAGTCGATGGACGTTGTATCTGTTACGTCTCTGAAGACACTATCAGATTTGCTCTTAATGACGGACAGGCTATTTGATTTGATATTCAAGCTATAATTTAATAAAACAGAGCTGCCTCGCTCCATGTTTTTTAAATGTAATCTTACAATTTTTTATCTACTCCCAGGACTCCCGGGGGATTCAACTTTTAAACTGTCTTAGTACGTATCATCATAAAAGGTTCAGGGGACTTATTATTCTGAGTTGAGAGATAAGTACATAGTGTTTATTATAATATAGTTACGATACATGAGAAGAATACACTTAATAACATTAACTTTACTATCTTCAAAGAGTAAATAATATATTACATGTATTTTAATGTTTATATTCAAATGACCTTAGAAGTATAAATTCCTAATGCCTCGGAACCAATAAAATATTAAACAATGGGACACCAACCTACCAACATACTGTTCACATTCCACATTTATACAAGTACGTGAGAGACATACAGACGACCAACGGGACCGCGGACGACCATTACTATATTTAAACTATTTAAGAGTACAATCAAATATTGTACAGATTTTATTACAATTATATCAGTTGGTTTATAACGGGCTAGTTTTTTCGGGTTATAAAACTTTCTTCCTGACCGCTAGAAGTGCTACAAAAAAAAGATGGCGTCCAAAAACGAGTTCTCGTTTAATTGCTATAGAAACAAGCACTTGTTATAATAAGCGATAAAACAAAAGGTAACATAGTATTACGCTCTGGGAAACTGTTTAACTATTGTTTAAAATGTATTATCATTGAATAACTTACACCTCCCGCCATTTGTTAGGTTACAATGGCACTGTGATTGTTTTTGATTCTATATTTTGTTTGTGTACACACTTTTTAATGTACTTCACTGACTACAATATTAATAAATTTTAAATAATTATATATATCATAATAAAAATGTACGCATATCTTTGTTTATCAAAAAGATTTTTACATATATTTCTTAGGTGTATTTTATCTACCTACTATATGTATAGTTAGTATAATAATAGTAAATAGTTATCAGCACTTACACAACATTGTAATTTAACGGCAGCAGTTTATATAGCACTTGTAATTTGTTATTATTTTACGATACTTATAGTAAAGGTATAAACTTGTACCGCGCGTGTACCGTTTATTAAATTCTTGTACTAGTTGAAGCAATTTGAATCGTATTAACCGACTTATTTATGTTGTGTATCTTTTGTTTAAAATGTACATCGTCGTTCAGTATTTTGTTAAAGGCCGGTTTTACAAAAATGATTCAGCGATGACAGCTCCGTCAAGAGTGCTGATTGGTTGTTGGACATCAAGTCAACCAATCAGAAACGTTAGCGCGGGATTTGACATCAATTTTTTTTTATTTCATTTGTCGAGTAGTTGGTAAAAAGAAACACAAACATTTTGTTATTAGGCATCAAGATCAACATTAAAATGTATTTTTTTAAGTTTTTATCTCAACTTGAACTCAAATTTGGATAATAAATATTTTTGAAAGGAAAATGTTATATAGAAGAAAGTTTTTTTTTTATTACATTAGTTGAGTATTTACATGAAGAAAATTATTTTGACAAACGGAACTGAAGATGTAATTGTTGATATTATAATTTTTATTTTCTATCATACATATATATTCATAAGCAATTAAGTAATAAAAATGTTCATTGTAGTTATCTATTAACCCGTTAACGTTACATCAAAACCGTTTTAGATTTAGACGGTAAATTATATCTTTAAAGAGATGGTTCTCATAACGCGGATCGTAAAACTTTAAACTTATATTATGTTAGTTATAAAGCTAACGAGCTTCTATCGATTCCGCCATTTGTTTTTAATGATTTGTTAGAAATTGAGATATTTATTACATTCATAATATAGTTTTATTGGTTATTCCGTAATCAATACTTATCTAATATAACTTATCTAACATAACGTTTTAATGGATGTAGGTTTGTAAACATTAATATTAATATTTGTAATTGTCTTAATACATTGTGCTATATTATATATATATAATGAATGAATGTTTTAGATGAAAACAACTATAAATGCTAAATGCCTCAAGATGTGGTGGTTCAGTTGGCACATCGACGGGAACGCCATTCTAGTAGCAGGTTTGAATCGTGTCGTGTTAATGTGTATTTCATTTAATAATTTATAAAAAGTTTACATTAATTGTATAAATTATAAAGGATGTAGTCCAGCGCACTTATTGATTATATATTAAAATATTCACAACGTGTAGGCGTGTCGGTCTGTGTCAATCCGAATCCGAGTCCGAATTATTGTGATACAAGATATCTTTAACATCGTTTTGTCTGTTAGAGGATAAGGTATTATTTCACCTCATGTCAGCCGATATACCTACGCTCACTGCGTGGTTTAGGCCTCCTTTAAAGAAGACCGGTCTTGCGTTGCTATAGCTTCTGAAGATGTTTCAAGAGTGGTTGTCCACCTGTCTTTAGAAGTAACCTATCATTCCATCTTCCCCTGCCCATGCCTTCTTATTCTATCTGTTCTTTCTATTCTTTCTGCTCTTTTGAGGGCCAATCTAATCTTAAACTGGCTGATGTGCGGAAGATCTTCGGTATAGCGACGAACGTGAACCTTGCTCTTGGGTCTTTGCCCATTTGTTAGAGGTTCGCGTATCGAAGAGTATAACTTCTCCATACCTCGGGTTTGGACGATACATTTCTACCGTTATCTTTTGACAGATCTTTTGCGAACACCGCAGAGCCCTTATTCCGCTCTATTGATTCCTTAATACAAATTGTATTAAATTAGCGAGGGTGCCGAGATTTTAAGATTCGGCTATTCGACACACCACCGTATCGCTCCTCTCCTTCATTAGCCTGAGAGTCGGTTCAGAGATTTTTACACTCACACACACAGAACACTCCTAAACACACATAAACACGCATAAACACGCAGAACACACCCACAACACACTATTCGATTTAGATTGAGACTGAGATATTTCTCAATTGAAATAAAGATTTATTTTTCGCAGTAAATATAATAAAAGATGGAGGCGATAGGAAAAAGTGGATTATGATTAAAAATATCCATATCGGTGGACACTCGCCCCGGGCGCGGGCAGACTTACGAGCCGGGGTCTATTACGTACGGTAGGTACGTGGTACGTGGTACGAGACAAGAGACAAACGCAATTAGCTTCAATATGTTCAATTTACATAAAATGAAATATAAAATATCTCGTTCGATTCGACCGGTTTGCGACGCCCCGGCTGTTCCGCTGAACAATTATCAGAGGTATTTTTATCGTACGACTTAATGATAACTGCCCTTATATTATATAAGATGTATTTACCATTCATAATGTATATGAGATAATTATATTATAATTTAACGACGGTTATATGTTAATATTAATGAGCGACAATGACGTAATCGCTCAAAACCACTTCCTCTCTTATATATTATCTACTAGTTCACGTTCACGTATAGTGGATAGTTTTTTAATTAATTGCATTCAACATTCAAATTGTTAAATAATGTTATTTATTTATATATTTTCTATTTTGTATCAATAACAGTGACCACTTCTTTATATATTAGGTATTAAATAATATATCTGTACGATGCTTCTAGTTGTTACACGGTCAAATAGTGATCACAATAAAGAAACACCCGACCGAGTGTGTTCCGTGGTTCTCAGAGCAGGGCGTCTGGTATCCTCGTAGATTTATTCCAAGTTGGAAAGTGTCTTTTCAGAAGACTTATTTCAGTGAGTGTGGTATCAAAATGGCCCTGACACTAACATTTGAGGTACACATGTGGTCACCGATATTCGAAGTGAAAAAAATGTAAATAAAAATAAATAATGATGCTATAATGTAGGTATATCTGGTATCTGGTGTAATTTGATCTATCATTTACAGATTAGTACAGTTGCATTTGACCTTTACGTGAACAGACCAACAGGTATGTGTATGCAAATTGTCAACAAAATAAATGACTTTTGCTTTTATCTCGCAGTAAAAATATAAAATATTTAAATTGCAAAACTAAAAGCTAACCGCGCTCGGCCGCGCCGCGCCATCGCTGAGTACTGACCGTCTTAACAGGATATTTCATATTATTACATTTTATTGATTAAATTAAAATCAGAGATAATTTTACAAGTAAAATATTGATATTACTCTGTGTAAATAAGGTTTTAATATTAGGTCCGTGTATGAAATTAGCGTTTAAAGTGAAGCCTATGTGGAATTACGTTTGGATTTACAAATTAAATGGATTTCGAACTCAGAACTTATTGAATTCAATGATTCATTTGATTTTGAACCACTTGACTTTTCGTCGACATAGTTTAGCTCACAAAATGGAAAACCTATAATTGCCAGTTATTTACTAATACGAGTGGCACGCTGCAGAAACGGCCCAAGAATTATATATGGAAACTATTTAACTGTGTTACGTTTTTGGTTCGAACATTTCCCTTCTATTTAAGATACAGAACAATTTCCGCTGACAAACGGACACTAACTAATAATGAAGAATCGAAGGCGGTCGTGGAGCGAATCAGATCACATTCGTAATTTGGTACTCGCTGCCAAAATTATTCCAGCTGTAGGATTAATGAAAGTCAATAAGTTATATTTTCTATGGTCGGTCTAAAACGAACACGTTTAGTTATAAAGGTTTTGTATGATGATAATAAAGTGTAAATGTAAATGTGTGCAAATTCAGTAAATAATGTAAACCGTCATCTGTATTCGCCCTTAAGACCACCAACCACCACCAACCACCACCAACCACCACCAACTCCGGTCCACATTTTAATGAAACAGTTCCTAAATAAGTTTCATTGATAGATGCAGTCACAATAACCTATTTTTATTATTGAAATATAATTAACCTTAAAGTATAATTTATGTCGGAATGTGGAGTTGTATGAGCATGTGTATAAGTATAATAAAATATATAACATATGTCTTAGCGTCCATCACGGCGGGGGCCCGCGTGCGGACTGACGAAGTTTTTTAACTTTCCCTCTAAATCAAAGCACAAGTCGGTCGCACTGAAGTAACTTAAGTTACGTATTCTATCGTAGTTATGCCAACTAGAATATGTAAATGATAATTACAGAAGACTAGAAAACACGTTGTAACAGACTGCGAAGCTAAGAGCTATTTATTTTTTTGATAAAAAAAATAAAAAAAACGTTTACCCAAGTTGTGTTATCGAACACACATATATATATATATATATATATATATATATATATATATATATATATATATATATATATATATATATATATATATATATATATATATATATATATATATATATATATATATATATATATATATATATATATATATATATATATATATATATATATATATATATATATATATATATATATATATATATATATATATATGTGTGTGTGTGTATGTGTGTCCACGTGCATGTCGTGCGTCTGCGTCGACGTGTTAATTGAAGTACAAAAACTCAGTGTTAGGTTAGCTAAATAGACTTAGCCTGCCGTGCTTTATGCAAATATTTCCATATTAAGTTTGAAGTTCTTCATTCCTCGTAGTAATTAATATCAGTGCCATATTTAATAAAAACTGCAGGTTCTGTACAAGTGTACCAAAACACCGATAACTAAATAAAATAATGATATTTATTTTCAGAATAATAACGTAATATAAATTTTTAGTCAATAAAAAGTAAAATAAAATGCAATATTAATCTCCATACTCTAATTTGATATCTGTTTACGACATGCGCTCTCAGCGGACTCGTAAACACGACTCATTAAAATAATAAACAATTCACGACCCAATTCCTATAAAAATACAGTCGAGTTTAAAATGGCAGGATATTAATTAATTTTCAGATCCCTCGCTAATACCCGATGTTAGGAGCTCCTCCGTCGTAAAGTATAATTTAAATAGTTTCATCATAATAAAGTAAAATAAAATAGAAAGTGCTTTAATCAAGAGAACAAAGTGTATCTAAGACCACCTACCAGTAGATACTGTCAAATATTGCTCTGTTGTATGTACGTTTGTGTCAAAAAAGTGCATCAATATACAATTTTTCTGTTTAAAATAAATAGCAAATGTTTTTTTTTAATTTATATCTTTTCACTTTGAATCAGTACCAATTATCACATGTGAACGTCAAATAGAAGTGACAGGAGTATTTTGATATCGTACGTATCGAAATAATCATACGGGATTATATAGTAAAGACACTCTCCAACTTAAAATAAGGCTACGGGTGTGGTCTAAAAGAATAACATTGTGAGAAATACACGTCTTTATTAGCAGTTAGTATAATTATCATTTTTCACAGTTTTCACAAACATAACAGTTAACGGTAATTTAATGTAATTACATAAAGTTATTCCGCATAAGTCTAATTGACACCGGCGGTTAGGTAAAGGTATGGTAAAGGTATGGTAATTACCGCCAGGTAGTGATTCAAACCGACGGATGCTGGGTTGGAAATTTCTCGAGATTACCACATTTTCAAGAACCACTTTCAAACTATCTTGGAATAGGGAAGATTCAAATACTCCGCGTACATGAGTTGTTCAACAAACTACGCACGTGTTAGTACCAAATCTGTTTAAGATATCGCCCGAATAAAACTAAATCCCTCATATAGATATTATATTACAAATGAAATCTTTTCTATGTCAAATATTTAACATAGATTACTTTACGACCACAGTAAACTGCATCATAAATTTATTGTATTTCCGTTCTGAATTTTTAATTGAACATTTCTAACTAATTGACCTAATTGCAGCCGCCGTGCCTCGCCGTGTCTCAGCGATATACACCTATACATACAATATACATATTATTGATAAGTTGTTTGTTCTAATGTAGGGGAACCTGTTGTACCTTGGCACTATGTGTACCTAGGCCACTGGGCTCGTTTTCAAATATTCGCGAGATACTAAATTCTACTGTTTATGGTATTCGATACGTCACTACAGACTATTCAATGTGAAGTTAGTCGCATACCGCCATTAAGCCGGTGTTTGGTGTGAAACTTTTTTGTGTGAAAAAGTAAGTATTTCTAATATATTTTGCAGTCTAATAGTTTTAAAAGTTTTCTAATAGTCACTTAACTGTTACATGCTATCGGTTCTTTGATTTAACAAGTCTCAACACAATAAAAAACTTACGAGATACTTAACCTCTAAAGTATATAAAATCCACCGTTTTAGTGAAGTTGGAGTAGTGTTGTACCTCGGTAACTGTCGATCAGCTGTACCTTGGCCAGTGGCCAAGGTACAACCTGGATGTTGTACTTTGGCCAGGAGAATATTTTATTAAATTATTTCACATTTACGTAATAATATTCCTAATTAAATATCTTTATTATTTCAGAAATCATGCCGAGAAGTAAAGAGAACAAGAAAAGGACATCTATTAATATGGATGATCTGACAAATGCCATTAAAATGATTAAGGAGAAAAAAATCTCCACTTTCGGTGCTTCTAAACATTTTGGATTACCAAGAACAACTTTGCGTCGTCATTTAAAGCACTATTTGGAAATAGGTAAGGATGTAAGCGAGTTACACCAAAATCTTTTAGTTAATCAAGTTTTTGATCGCATCGAAGAACGTACTCTGGTTGACTATATTAAATACGCAGCCCAATTGCAATTTGGATTGACGCTAAAAGACGTGAAAATACTTGCATACCAATTTGCAAAAGCGAATGGAAAAAGTACCCAAAGAGTTGGGATACAAAAAAAATGGCTGGAGATTATTGGCTGCGATTATTTAGGCAGCGATACCAAAACGAATTGTCTTTGAGAAAGCCTGAAGCTACTAGTTTGGCTCGCTCTTCGGCGTTTAATAAACATACTGTGAGTTTAACATTCGACAATTTTAAGAAAGTCCTTTCTCAATGTCCCTCTGACATAAATGCGACTGACATCTGGAATTTAGACGAAACTGGATTGTCCACTGTCCATGTTCCTCCAAAGATATTAGCACCTCTTGGCGTAAAACAAGTTGGGTCAATGACTAGCGCTGAAAGAGGAACGACGGTTACAATGATAGCGGCTATTAATGCAGGTGGTGGTTTTATTCCACCCATGTTGATATTCCCTCGTGTAAACTTTAAAGATTTTATGATAACTGGAGCTCCTGAAGGCAGTATTGGAAGCGCCAATCCATCCGGTTGGTCAAATGAGTCCATGTTTGTGATATTTCTCCAGCATTTTATCAAATATGCAAAGCCTACCAAAGAACGACCTGTCATTCTCTTAATGGACAATCATGAAAGTCATATTTCAGTATCGGCAATACAATTGGCCAAAGATAATGGTGTAAAGCTTATTACTCTACATCCACATACTAGTAACCATATGCAACCACTAGACAAGTCAGTTTTTGGGCCTTTCAAGACTTATTTTAATACAGCGGCTAACGAGTTACTAATGTCTCCAGGACATGTGGGAAAACCATTAACTATATATGATATTGCTGGCTTGGTGGGAAAAGCTTTTCCTCTTGCCTTCACACCAAACAATATTTGCAAAGGTTTTAGTTCAACTGGTTTCCATCCTTTAAATGAAAACATCTACACAGACGCTGATTTTATGCCCGCATGCTATTCTGATCGTCCACTTACCGAAAAATCACCTACCAGAATTGATCAGGTGGCTATTAGTCAGCCGACAGCTTCAGGTTCCGAACTTATAGACGGAACATCGCCAACTTTGATATCGCCGGCTATAATACGCCCTCACCCAAAAGCCGAACCTCGTAATGAAACACGAAGAGGAAGACAAAAAGGAAGATTCAGAATTTTGACCGATACACCAGAAAAGCAAGAAATAGAAAATATAAAAGCTAAAAAACATGTTTCAACTAAATTTAATCAAACAGAGTCCATCAATCTTTTGAAAAAAAATAGGTTTGTGAATAAAAACAGATTCAATAATGCAAAAAAGATAAAAAGAAGAATTCTATCCGAAACAGAAACCAGTGAAGATTCTACCAACTATTCTCCGAGTGACACATCTGAAGGTGCCTCCGACAATGACAGCGAAGATGAGAATCTGCAGGCTGAACATGTTAATAAAGAAAATTACAATATTGAAGACTATGTTATATTTGTATATGAAGGTACCTATTTTGTCGGAAAGATAGAATCAATATCTGAAGAGGGTGTATTACTGAAATCGATGCAAAAATCACTTAAAAACTGGAAATGGCCTGAATAAGAGGATTTAAATCTGTACCCGATGAGTGACATTGTCGAAAAAATTAAAACCCCGCAAAAAGTTAACAAGAACAGAGAAATTTATTATGCTCCAGAGATACAGAAGTACTGGGATTTCTACTAAATGCTTAAGGCTGAATAATATATCTGCATTATTGATAGTGTTTTTATAATAGCTAGTCCAAATGACTGATTAAAATTTAAGAGAGAAATAATAATTTATATATAGGTAAAGATAATTGTTTCAATATTTTGTTTTCCATTTGCTATGCTATATAGGTATATTGATTTGCTATATTATATTATGTGATATCGTCGCTGCGCCTGCCAAGATCTACATGTGTCTTTTGTGAGATTTTGGAAAACTTTTTTTTTTTATTTGGGATTCATTTTTTTTTAACATCAAAATACACATATGGAGTTTGGCAGGCGCAGCGATGTGATGTAACGAAACGGTGGCCAAAGTTAGTTGTTTTTGTTTAAATATTTTATTTGAAAAGCATAAAAAAAGCTATGAATATTATTTTAATTTTGATCATTTCTAAATTTTGATCATTTGAGAATTTTTAAAATGTTTTGTTAAATACTGTATACTGTAATAATACTGTGTACTGTAATAAATCAAATAAAATTATTTTAGTTAACAAAACTTGATAATTTGCTTAAATTACCCCCAAATTTCAATGTGTCCTAGGTACATAGGGTATGTTGTACCTTGGCCTCATTTCCCATTTTTTTTTAAATTAAAAAATATTATGTAAGTATTAAATATACATTTCTGATATTTTTTTGGTGAGTACCCAAATAATTGACATTTCAAAATATGCAAATATGATTTGTGTGCTGCACGTCAAATCACAATAAAAAATATATTTCTAAAAAACCGGCCTAGGTACAACAGGTTACTACCCCTACTGTTAATTCATCATATTGAGAGGGTTTTATTCGGGGTATTCGATTATTATAATGTTGTACATATATTAATGATCGTCATGAATGTTGGAATCGATAAAAAATTGAAAAAAACATGGAACTTTAAAACACGTAGGTTTCCGTTCACACTCGGCTATCATCTTTGCGAAATTTTCTATTTTAATTTTTATCGATTCAGTTAATCTTTATATGTATTTTTTTTATATACAGTATTATGTATTATGGCATATGACATAATGTAGTCGGAGAGTACTCTTAGAGAAATCAGAACAATTGGTAGTTTGACGTAAACAAGAAAAAAGGAAGAAAAGCTATGAAATGTGAATATTGTGTTCCATATTGGTAATGTATATTTTAGGGGACGGCGAGGAACAAGTGCTTAAGTATGATATAGTATAAAGTTGATCTTACAACAAACTCACGTTACCCACTCCTTAGAAATGCCGGCACGCCGAGCCAGGAACGAAATATATATAATACCGGGTTAAAGGATCTCGAACAAATAAACAGACACACCGATAACCGTAAATCATACATTTAAAAACATTAAGACTTCTTTGGAGCGAGTATCATATTTAATTTGATGATTTATAGCTTACTAATTTAGCAGGAACAAACAATACAAAAAGGCTCGGCCTGCTCTCACCCCGTGCGGTGATATATTGATATTGCACATTAAGATGTTGAGTGTCTTGAAGTGACGGCGCCGACCTCCTCTATTATATATACATTTATGGAGCCACGTCCAGTCAGGACCGTGTTTCATTTCATTTTATATTCATTAGGATACCTTTATTTTTTTTTGCTTAATACTAATTTATCGGAATTAAGATTTAATTTTTATATTATTACGTGTATTATACGAATAGTGGAAAAGGAAACATGTTTTTAAATTTATATAATATGATACTTTACCAATTACCTTTAGATATTAAATATATAAAGTTATAAGTGTGACGTATTTTTAATATAACTGTAATGTTATTGAAATAAGGATAACTGGTTTGTTAAGGTAAATAGTTTAATATGTTACATACAATGTTAATGTTTCCTGACCAATTTAGTGCTGAATATTTAGTAGGAAACATGGCTGTACATGGTGTAATAGTGACTTATCATGTAAACGTAAAGTGGAGTCGTTAACTACATTTTTGTTGAGCCTAAATTTGGGTAACTCTTGTTAGAAAGATTTAAATAAGAGCTATCTTGTAAGAATGGCCATACGTAGGTAATTGTTGTAGTTGCGATTAATAAAAATATATAAGAGTATGTATAAACAGGTTATTTTCTAATCGCCAGTAGAATATATAATGTTAAATGTCGGGCGATGGGTCGGCGCGGATAATGACATAAAATCGTTTATCGCTTAAATATTTATGAGAGAACATACAAGAATGTTTGAAAGTTCAATTTGGGTCGAAATTTACATGCGAACAAGTCGTAAAAGTCATGTTATTATATTAATATGTGTCACTTCATATGTGATCACTATTTGTCAACAGAGATACGAGCTTAGACAAATAATACGGTTAAATGTAACTCTAGTAGGTACAAGTATGTTTTCTGACGTGAATATATAATAGTTGCGGCATGAAGGGAGGAAAATAAACATTCGGCTTCGCAGGAATATATACCATATATATAACCATAATGAATACTCCGGGTTATTATATTGTATCCCGTCTTACGTCCAGGAGCCTCCATTATTTCGCAATCACAATATCTTTGTTTTAAATAAAAACAAAATCAAGACGACATTAAGCAATTTAAGAAGTTATGCCAGTGCATATTCGACCGTATCTTCTCAATAATAAGTTAAATAATCGAGGGGCACCGATGTCCAAAATAGGGATATTCGCCTTTCCCGGACAGACGGAAAAAATTGATATCTTTTGGTAATGAGGGAGCGCTTTTTATACAAAGGATTTTCCGCTGAACAATTTGGACTCGTTTTATTTCTTAATCTATATAAAAATAATTTAAAAAGCAGTTTGGTTCCAAGTGTCTTCAAAATTATATATGAAATCCTTAGCAACAGTGTTTAATATTAATAATACATACATACAAGTAGCAGGTAGCTACTATTAGTATTATTCTTTATCAAAAGTGGTTTCATATTGGTATAAATCCCTGCGGCAGCTTCTATTAAAGATGAGTGAAGCAGAGAAACTTTCCAGTATATGTATCAATTACTCAATAGTGTAATGTCATCTGTCCGTCCGTGTTGTAAGAGCAGTTGTCTCGTGTGTTATGAGGAAATATTTTTATTTGTAAATATAGATCATATTGATATTTTGTTTCATCTTGATGATCAATTTATTGGATATTTTTATTACAATGTATATTAATGTGTTAATCAAAGTCTCATAGCGGTTAAATAAATAAGACTATTATATTACCGTTATTATAACACATTAACATAATTTAGAATGAATGTCAATTATTATTTTAACACCTTATTTTAACATATTCTTTAGATAATATGTAATATATTCTAACGTCTCAAAGTGTAAGGAGCGGGCGCGCTGGCGTGAGTTAATCTGATGGCTGTTAACTGATCTTTTAGTTTATCTCTCAATTAGGTAATGTGTAACCTTTTTCGTTTTAATATTTATATATCATGATTAAGTCATTAAGTAAAATGGTAGTCGGTACTTTATGGTTAACAGTCAGGTCAGTTTAACAATAATATTAGTCTAATCTATTGAACTATCTTTGATTGACCTAAATATATTATTAATGGTCAATTAATCTATGTACTCGTAAATGTCAAATAAATTAAGCTAATGCAATTTGGCGAGCAGACTGCGCGAGCGCACCCACTGGCGGTGGGCGCGAGGGAAAGTTACAGAACACGTTACTTTAATATATATTACAACTTATTAAAGATAAGTTATCAATAATAAAATAAATGAATTACACATATTATATGAAGGGATGCCTAATATGGCACCTCTCGCAGTAGTAATAGAGCCTTAAGAGGCTTAAAGCACCGTCAGTGAACATCGCGATGACTTGTGAAGTCAGATTAACTTAATTAACACGTGCCTGTGACGTACTCTTAGGTATTAAAAAATCAATTATAATACACTCCAGATTAAGTCACACTCGAGACAGTTTGATATCATTTGCAGAGAAGATTCAATTTGTTATAAACATTTCCCAAATGACGTCATTACTCAGGATTAATTCTTAAAACAGAAAGATTAATTAGAAATTACAATTGAGGAACATGAAACTAAGGCGGTTTCAAAATGGCCGGCTACTTGGAAGTTATCGGAGGTTACATCAAACCATTAAGAGACGTCTGTTAGTATTAGTTAATCCGACGATGTGAACTATTTGATATTGGAAAAAGGATAAGTGTCTAATCATTGTTATAACTTATTGTAGATTACAAGAAAATGGCTACGAAAACATTACCCTGTCAGCCCAACGTAGTGGGTTTGATCTATATAGTTATCGATCTAACCTTCATATTGAGGCTGCTACATCTGATATAATAACAGTTTTTTGATACTCTATTAAAGAGTTTCCTCTCCTTATTACAGAGTACATTCAAATAAAAAGATAATATGGCGTAAGATTACTCTGTAGTGGATATTTAACAAATGATAACGAGAAGATAAGAGACAAGAATAAGATAAGGACGTGAAGATTGGGTTTATTGACGGACTAATTGTTGATGAAGGAGTTGTTGAATATACTTATAAATTTAACACGCAGGGGGAGAAGTAAAACAGTTAAACCTCAAGGCAGTCACGCAATAGTAAGTCATAGTATGATTTTATCACATCCACAGACGCCCGGACTAGAGATGTATTCTTATCACACGTGTGTCAAAGATAATTTATAAAACAATTTACTGTCCTTTCAAACCGCGATCTTCTTTACGTATATCTAATTATTTTATATATTTCATTTTTAAAACTTTGAGTATGTTACCAATAATCTCTTTTATACAAACTTTAAACCTTTAAATTCAAAGGTATACATTCAAGTGATAACAATGTGTACCACACCACACCACACCACACCACACCACATAGCACTCATGAAAGTCAGAATTTAGTATCATCCATAAAGAAAAACCAGCTATAAACTCCACGGTAACTTTTTTAACTTATATGAGTTTACATCTTTTAAAAGTGCTGAATCAAAATCACAATTGATATGCAAGAATATATAAGAAAGAAGGTAAGGTAAAATAGATAAGAATGATGGCGTAGTGCCAGAGGAAGGGTAGAATAACTAACTATGCCTAATACCACTAGTGTTTATATAAAGTTCTGACAATAACGAAGTGTTTAAAGACTTCACCTTGTCAAATGGTAAGTAAAGCAACTTTAGCACTTTAACTTATTATGGCACTAATTTGTAGTATCCTCAATATTAAGGTACATATCACAATAAAACAGAGTTACAAATTTTTAGTGAACCTTGTTACATTTAAGTGCGTATGATTTAGATAAAGTGAGTCTTGTTTATCTTAAACAAGTTTTAAAAAGGCCATTAGCGATGGTTTGAGAGTCGGTAGAGAATAATGAATGGTCTCCTCTTAATTAACAATCATATCGAAACTAATTATTTCTATCGAATAATTTAGAATGTGTAACTCATAACTATATCTCATATTTAAATAGAAAAGTGAAGTGAGTGTGTGTGTTTGTGTGTGTGTGTGTGTGTGTGTGTGTGTGTGTGTCCGCTCCACTGTTCCACGATATCTATAACACATCGTATTTCTTCAATTATCTTTTGTAATAAATTAATATTTAGAACAAGACCGATCTTACCAATAAGTTAAATAATCAATATAATCTATTCGTGGTACAAACTGAACGATATAAGGGTCCAATATAACCGTATCGTGTGACAACGGAAACACACGGGACATCAATCAAGGTACGAGTGTATGTATGTGTGTGTGTGTGTGTGTGTGTGTGTGTGTATACGGGTGTATTGTGTATTTACCGGTTTGTGTGTATGTGAGTGTGAAGGCTACTTGTTCGGTTTTATATTGGTGTACTGAACTGTTTACATGTTTTATCCGTTAAGCGATGTATCTCCGCAACTATCTTATTCTTCTCTCAAATGATGATTGAGTATCTTATTGTAATTTAATACAATGTTAATTTACAATCTGTACATATTGAAATGTAAAAGTGGTTTGGGATAAATAAAATACTGAATCATCGACAACTAAATATTTTGATATTAAGAAGTAATGATAAACGATAAATATTATGACTTGCCAATCTTAATATAAGACTCAGTTGCGCGCTTTGACTTTTAACTTACCTGAAACAGAAAAAAATAATTAAGTTATATACATCTACATCATACACTGTATTGTTTTAATGCAATAATTTTCGTAGAAGCTTTCATTTCGGATATTAACCGCGAGCTTTCGTCAGTGAAAGTTGACTCATTATTTGCTTTCACCACATTTAATTGTAGATTCAAGTAGAGATACACTCCGTACTGGAATAAAATATTAATATAAATTAATTAAAATATGTCACAAGTTGTAGTTCTAATGACATTGAATGTGGACACTGAGCTACTCGTATACTTTTAATCTGACGAGTCGCTGCATGTTGACAGGAAAACGATTAAAACAAATACATCAAAACCTGGGCACTATGACACAAAAATTAAAGAAGTTCTCTTAAAGTATTGTCATTAAATTCTTAAAAGGAATGCATTAGATTCATATGTTTTAAGGACTACAAAAGTTCTACTTCTCCGAGAAATGGCCACAAACGATCTCCTATCTTGCACCATCTTAAAAAACGGCCTTGCGTGAACGAGCCGTGACCGACACGCCTCCGTGACTGAGAGTGTACCGTCGCTTGATATATGAGCAATGAGCAATGAGCAACGCAATGACACACGTGTCTAGTGAGTGACACTGATACGTCACACACTAACTGACTGTATCCATAACTATAACAAATATACCATACGAATATAAAACTCTAATAAAACTGGACAGACAGACGCGAGGTCTTAAATAAACAACTATTATATTATAATATTATTTCAATGTATTATCTAAAAATACAATTTCACGCTTTGCGGCTCTTCAATTGGCTACGAACTTGTGTTTTTGTCAGAAATCAACAAGTTTTACTTTATTTTACCGGTTTTTGGTTTCACAAAACCGTTGTGTTGTAGGTAATGAGGTAACATGGACTTGACGACTGTTTATGATGAAACAATGTCTTGGCAAATATTAATAAATTTACAAAGATCCCTATCACACATTATTTACACATACACCGCATTTACAAAATTATAGACCGTTGAGAAATAAATGCATACAAATGATCAAATATGACATTCCCTGCGGCTCAGTAATTACTAGCGCGCCATCTCCAATCCAGATATAGTGGGTCTATTGGCGATTCTATAAAACAGATTAATACCGATCTTATCAGTCGTTATGTCTGTACATACGTGGAGCCAGTAGCCTTTATTTTTCCTTAAAAATAATGGCAATATTACAAATTTTAATGAGCTCTTCATTCCTTTAATGATAGATTTTGAATCTTTTCCTAAAAATATCAAATCTCTAGAACCACCGCACTAAAGAATGCAGTCGTTCAGTTAGTTTTATTAAACTAAACTGTTTTATTATTTCGTTCAATTATTAAAAATATAAGTATTTATATTCAATTTCACAATTTCAAACCTGTTTCATTCGGTCGAGATTTACAACCAAGCTATTAAAAGTTATAAAATTCCGTCCATCGTTTTTAATATGCAAATATTAGTAACGTAACTAGTACCTAAACAATCAATGGAACCGTAAATAATAATAAACATTGTGTATTTAGTAGTTAATGTAAAAGTAAAATAGTAATTTCTTGTTGGCTTACGTTTTCTAATTAGTACATTCCTGGGACGGAGGAGCGCCGGCGCTTCGGCGAATTCCGCGCGGGTAGATTTATTTATATTTAGTAGTAGCGACCGTTACACCGGGCCACGGCACTACTGCTACTGCTTACTTCTAATTACCAATTCGATTACTGATCGATTCTGATCCTTTTTAATAATAACCCCCTTGACTGCGCATTTCAGGTTATCCTCAAATATATATACTAACTTAATGCCGGAAAAGTTTTAGGCAGCAGCAAGTTTAACATTATCATGATAATGTCTTTTATTAGAATTAATGTAATGACTATTAATTTAATATATTAAAGATATATATAGCATTGTTCAAGTTCTAACAGAGAACCACCGTTGGTACGCTGTGACTTTCATAATAGAAAAGTATAAAAAATATAATAATTCGATTAACGTGATTACACGAAATAGAGGTCGTTTTATTGACCTCGGCGTCGTTAATCTCTCGTGACATGGCAGCATCCCGCGTCATGAGAGTCATGAAGTCACTCATTTATGTTACTGTCTCTGGGTCATAATCTGGGTAGTTTTACTTCCCGCCCCCGGACTTACTAATTATCTTCATATATTTACATAGTAGTTACTTATTTCTATTATTATTAATGTTAATTTACGAAGCACACTTTTATCGCCTACAAATTATATAAAACCACATTATAGTATCATAAAATAACACACCGTTAAATACCGTTTTTATTAATTACAAGCTCCACGCGAACAATTACATGTATTCAAAAAGTTGTTAATTTTATATTAAATGTATTACAACATTAGATGTTTTCGTATTTACATACAATTTTAGTATAAATATTCAGTTGGTGCATCGTCCTGTTCTCATTAGCGGTCGTCGCGGTGCGCGCCACTCACCGGTGTTTATAACAGGGCCGACACTATTTAGCGACATTTAATTGTTGAGAAAGTATTGCTGTCTCTTTCATCCACCAGCACCTGTTCCATGTTGCGTGGTCTGTTTCGTTCTCCGGTGGGAACTAATAGTCTTTTCTTACAACTTACTTTATTCTAAGTATTTAGGTCTTGAGTGTCTTTAAAAGAATCGTAACATCTAAATATCAAATAACCAGTTAAAGTATGTCGGTTTCCTAATATGTTATGTTAACGACCACATGATAAATTTAAATAATCCATCCACTAAGAGTAATGTCATCTTTACCCAAGGTATCGACGGCGACACCAGAAACAAGATGTAACCAGAACCTCGTCTGTTACGCTGCTAATAGAAAATATCAACGGAGTAGGGTCACGGTATGTTGGTCGGGAATCATTTTATTTGTACTAAATTTTGTCTCCATTTTCTTACAGTTTTAACAAGATAGATCAAAATAAATATAAGAATTAATCATATGAATGTAAAGTTTTTAATAATTTAAAATGTAATGTTTTATATAGAGTGTATTGTCTCGCCGAGAGCTGGTCACCCTCCGGCGACGTCGAGTGCTGTACAAATAACAAAACTTCACGAGCTACTGTCAAATTCAACAGATCACCCATCCTCTTCTAACACCAGACGGCCGCAGTGGTGTGAGCGAGACGACACACGAGAGGAAAGTGTCAATAAACAGTTGGTTTTGGAGTAGTGATCAATAAATTAGTATTTATTTTAGGAAAATAAGTATCTCACTGCCGGTGTTGATCTACACTAGCTTCGACGGCGGCTTTGTCCGCATTCCTTGGAAAATATATTGCTTTAGGAGACCGACTGATTTATTTATTTATTTATATGTAATTTGTAACTAATAGCATAAAATTAACATTTCCTGAATTTAATTAAACCATTAAGGAAACTTATTTCATCTATTATATGGTATTAAGACATAAAAATAATAAAATAAAAAGAGTTGCAACTCTTGAAACATTACTTACAGACAAAGGATTACTAAAAACTTGCTATTTATACAGAATGAAAACAAAAAAATATATATTAACAATACTATAAAAACAATTGAAGTATGCGAAATGATGAATGATACATAACATAACAGCGGTACACATTGACTTACAACGCACTAATATGGTTACAAATTATTATTATTGATATTCGACGTCTGTTTGTACTACTGTACTCCTGTGCTACCGTCACTACCACCAGACTGTCGAGGACATCCTGTATCCTTGTTACTTATGTTGTATTTATTATTATTATTATTATTAGTTTGTCTTGAGCTGTATCTGTCTGTAATATAATATAATATACACAGTGTAAATATCTCCTCAGCAGAGCGCGTTGCCGCTATTCCTAATAATCAGAGAAAGATGAACGGTAACTGTAAAGTATTTACTGTTTTATAACTTCTATATCAAAACTATTATCCTCTAGTTGTAATATTCACACTTCATCTTAATTATAGTCAGTATATAGAGTATTCCTGTCTCTCCTCAAGGTGTCGTGATGTAAGTGTTCCTGTCTCCAGATCACATTTGTTCCAGTGAATTAAAGTTACGAAGGTTAAGCCCGCCTCATTGTATCGATGCTGTTGTAAATAAAATAAAACCAATCGAGCCTCCGATCGTATCGCGGCTTCTGTTTACAACCGCTGCCTTCATTACTTTTGACTTTAATTATATCGCAATATATAATAATACATATTATATATATATATATATATATATATATATATATATATATATATATATATATATATACTACTGATATAATGTATTTGAAACAAGGTAAAGATATTAAGTTAACAATGTTATACATACGAATATTTTTAATAAACAAAAACGATATTAGTAATTTTTAATGAAAGGAGACGTGATCAATCAGAATTATGGCAGGAACTTGGAGATGGTCGAATTAAAACAGGTTGTCATGAATCATTGGACGGGATCGCTTTTAATGGCTTCCCGACATCCTTCCTCACAAACCTCACATGATTTACTCACATCAAAACACACATGCGTGTGACTGCGATCTAGATTCATACATGTTACACAATTCACCACCATTATTACCATAAAAAGTTAAGAAACAATATTAGAAATGTGATTAATTTACTTTAAACATTTTAAACCATAACTAATGTCAAGTATATTTACATTGAAGTGTATCAAAAACGTAGTTTTGATAATAAAATACTCAAATATATAATATTTTATATTTCCGTTCCGTGTCAGTTAAAAATTTACCAAAATAAAAAAACATTTCATTTATAACACTTAGTTTAAATAGTTTTTCAATTATTACATCGATTGAAAACATCTGTAGTAACATGCATAAGGTGATATTAAGAATCGAGAGACATCTCATACCTACCTACCCCCCCTCCCCCACCCCCCTCCGCACGCACTCCATGTCACTGCGCTAAGTGTAACTCATTACAGTGACCTAACTTAGTATCGATGGTTTAATATTAATTGTACTTCATACGTGGGGATGTATGTATGTATGTATGTGTGTATTAATAATACATATTTTATTACAATTATTACTTATGTAAGTTAAATTTGTAATTCTCGTCTCATACAAATAATTCTGTAATGTTATATTAATTATATAATATTATTTGGCAGTCTTGGAAATTATAAATTCTTTTTAATTCATTCACTCATCTCACTTTTACACACAATTGATTAAATACTTCATTAACAAGAAAAAAATATTTTCTGTAAATGTTTTATTGAATATTACGTATTAGATGTTGATTTAATTGAATATCTAATTTTATATATATTAAAACAGTCCGACTCTGCACTGGACCCTCGCAGACAATGATAACTGTTCCTTTAGCCGTCTGTCTGTTACATATTATATATAAGAGTAATACAACCACGATATATATGTTATAACATTTTAATTTATATTCTACTATTACCTACTTTAAAGAGAGAGGTCTTGACTGATGCATAACCCGAGCCTCAACTGATCTGAAGATTTTTGTACATATACAGTGAAGATACGAAAGGCTCTGGAGCCCTATGAGATGAAATAAAAATTATGTATGGTAGTTTGAGATGAGACGACGTTGAAGTCTTTTATATGAAGGTGAAGTAGAGGTTGCATTCACTGAATTGACGAGAAATCTGTATTGTAAATCTTAAATATATATATTTGGAATACAGTTTATACGCGAGGAGACTACTTTTACTTTAAGTAATAAAAATATTAAACAATTATTATCAAATTTGTTACAAAAGAAGAAAAGAGAAAGTTACGATGTGAATATATTAACATCACTTAAAGAAATACTCGTAAGTAGAAATTGAAAAGACTAATTTAATCAGATTTTTATAATAGTACATACTTTAGTAATAAAAAATCTAAAACAATGCTATTTAACCGTTATTATCAGGATACTTCTTATACATTTTGTTTCTGAGAGGACTCTGAGGATGGTTGTGATATGTTATATTAATTGGTACAGTGTTGGCGAAGCTTATTATATTTAGTTCAAGTACTTACTCATTACAGCACGTGGCTATTGTCTGAGTGACGGTCACCAGCGTGGTGGTGGTGGTGGTTAGCTTGTCCCCCACGCACTTCTTCCTGGAGCACTCGCTCAGCACCGCGTCTTCCTCCAGGGGCTGGAGCACCTCCTTCATCTTATTGGGCCCCGTCTTCACCGTCGACCTTTGAAACTTCAAGCTGGCCATGGACTTCCCATCGCTCGATATCTCCGTCTCTTCGGTCACCAGTGCACCCTTTTTAGTTTTACACACAGTTTTCGAAGTCTTTCCGAAAACATCTCCGTTTTTATGGACAACCTCATTGGAGTCTATCACTTCGCTCTGAGGCTCCGGAGGTAGACCGTGGTTGAGCATGTTCTTTATATTGTCACTACTTAGATTGGATGCGAATATTTCGTTGATGTCGTAGTTCTGTATCGGCTGTCGTCTTTGGTCTTTGTGCCATGTTTTATTAAACCCGTATATCGGTTCCGACTCGGCGCCGAACCATTCCTTCCCCGTCACATTCTCCGTCTCATCGGGCGCCGGTTCTATTTGGTTTGTGTAATTGTCTTCAAAGAAGTCATCCGTGAGTTCCGTTATCTGAGCTCCGTCCCGCTTGGTGTCGGTGTCGAAGAATATTGTTGGGTTGTTCAATTTCCTCCTGCCGTACAATTGTCTGTAGTACTTCTCTTGGTCCCCGTACATCCAGCACACTTTCCACCATTGCTTGCACATCAATATATTGGCCGAGTTCGACGACTTCACGTGTCTCGTCGCGGTTGTAGACATTTTTGTGTTTGTCACTGGTACTGGATTCTTTTGAGATGGTTACGTTTGGAATGCTGGCTCGGCTGCGGGACGGTCGGGATGACAAATTGCCTTAATAAAGTTAACTACAGCTTTCACGGACGGCGGAATAAAATATAATTTTAATAGTCGTATCGGTGTGTTTGTGTCTTGTAAAAATACAAATTTTATTTATTATATTAGCAATCAATTTGATGCGTTCCACGTTCCTATCGACAGACAACATAATGGTCGGCTTCGTCCTAAATCGTATTAGCCCTTAGTCGGTCAAATTAAAGTGTTCTAGCCCTTACGCCATGGATATAAAGTTCATTTCTGTACGAACGTGCAGTAAATTATCCAGTGCAGTGGAACGCAGCTATGAGCCGTAGTTCCGCGCTCTCCCGCGATCGCTTCCCTTTTATTTATTATCTGCCTCCCCGTTCCCGCTATGTGATTTACCGCTTAATCTAAAATTGTCTTCAGTTTATTTCTCTTATCTTTTGTTTTAAGATCTTTATCCTCAAACAGTTAGTTGTTATTATTTAATCATTTTATACCTCATACAAATATTGTTTTTAAGTGAAGTGCAGTAAAGATCACGATTATTCGATGAAATAATATTTTAAAACATCCTTCGCATGATTCGTATGTTATCAATAATAATTAATAATGGAATTTTAATTAAAAACCAGTAAAAGATAATTTTATGGTATATTTTAAGGCTAAGTACTTTAATACAACATTTAAATTATGACTCGAGCAATGAAACTGCGATGAAGAAGACAAAAATAGCTATTTAATCGCAAATGGTCGGATAAGAAGAGAGCGGCGCAGGCGCTGTTGGTCGTTAAGTGACTAATTTTACATTTCGTCGTTAACTTTGGATTCTTAGATGTTTAAAACGAATAAAATGTATAAAATACGTTGATTCGAGATGTTTCAAACATATTAAACGCACTTTGATCAAATTGAACGTACTTTAAAGTAATGTAATTCGTATGAATATTAAAAACTCATCGCTCATACAAAATAAATCAATCCAATTAAAGCCTTCCTTACAATTGTAGAGAACTATAACAAGCGCATGTAGCGTCGGCCAGCGGGTCCATTAAATAACAATTATCTTACAAAAAAGGAGACAGGTGGTGAGCGGAGCCCGGTCGCAGTGCTAGTGTATAATGATAGATCTGCAGAGAGGAGAGGAAGGGACCCCGATTCATATTATAAATTAGATGGATAGACATTTAATAGGTTCTTTGTGAGGTCAATAATAGTTTATGGCTATGTTTATTATATTTTTTGCTTGTTTCGACAATTAACTTGATATTATAAAACTAATTATCTTGTAATGAGACACAACAAGTGTAGCGAGGAGTCGATTACAATCATCTCGTAATAACCCCACCACGGACTGTCCCAGGTGGGTATAATTGAGCCCCGCGGAGCTGACGTAAAAATAACAAACCCACGCACGCAATTTGTTTTAAAGTTAAGATCTGAATAACTGAGAAATTAAATGGACTCGAGTATGCGAGCTGCTTTGACATGTACTTTTAATAATACCAGATGCATAAGTATGATATGTGTTATGAGATGATATCTTTAAATTAAGCAAATCTTACTCTAGATTCTTATGATTATTTGAATGCGTTATCGTTTTTGAATTTTGACACTTATAAGTTATTAAGAACTGGTTGCAGGAACACAAAATTTATGTAAACCTGGAGGTGGTTGCAACACCCTGCGTTCCACTAACAACTAACAACTAACAACTTACGCCCTCTGCATACGAACTTGCAACACCCTGCGTTCCACTAACAACTAACAACTAACAACTTACGCCCTCTGCATACGAACTACTCGAGGCTTACTTCAGACTTACTTTCGACTATACATGAATACGAGTGCGTCAGTCAAAACAATTATTGAATATCTTTAAAATGTGGTATAATGTTTTCTTACACATACATCTTATATTATGTGTATTATATGTATAGTTTAGTTCTTCTATTCTTGATATTAATATTTATATTTATCAAACTAAAATTCAAAACAGTCGTCAACAAAAAGATAAGGCAGCTTCCGCTACCACCGACGACGCGGATTATTTTACTTTTTACTTTTTTGTTTTATGTTGAGTTGAGTTTAACATGCATTGCGCGCACAGCACACGCGCACTGCACTCATGTACTGCGCGGTGGTAGACCGGGACCGGGACCGGGACCGGGACCGAGGTTTACAATTTTGCTATAAGCTCATTTGCTAGTAGGCAGAGATTATTATATTCTTTTTTGAACAATGACTAAAAACATAATAAAATAGAGATAAAACCAAAAAATAATGTTGAAGCCTTGATAATATAAAAATAGTTACATATATTTATAAATTATTTCTCAGCTTTTATTAGACAATACCCGCAGCTTTTCTCATAATATATTTAAATTTTCACTATTATCCGATTGAGCGGTCAATAGAGTAGACAAGTGTGTGTGTCTGTGTGTGTGTGTGTGTGTGTGTGTGTGTGTGTTTGTGTGTATTTGTAGTGCTTCTGTGAAATTACTTTGCACTGCATCGTACTAACTAGTGCTTCGTTTGTTTAAAGTCTATTAAGGTTAAGGATTTTAGGTTAATCATTCTGTGTTCGGTATCGTTTTGTATTTTACCATTAGGTTGTATTATAATGATATTAATACACACAAGCTGATACAGAGCAAAATAAACCCTCATATGCCTTTTTAATTGACTTTACACATTCTGTTATTAATTTGTACATATATTATATATGAATTAAATTGTTGATAATTAATTTGGAAGCGAGCCTGTTTGTTCTGTTCTCGAGATAAAAGTATAAATACCTAATTTGTAAGTAAGCCCCACTCCAGAAGAGACGCTCTCGAGTTCATCTGACGATAGCATCGGAGAATTAATTTGCTATCTGACCTAATTAGTTTCTCGGTAGTCCTTAGAGGCCGGACTGATCTCAGATAATATCAGCGTGTAATTTTATCGAATGTGAAACGCGCTTCGTGTATCATTATTAATGAAAGTTTAAATTTCATTTACTGGCTTTTCATTGTTCGTAAATTTATCTTTTGATAATTTATAATGATACGATCTGATGATGAGTGATTATTTTCGCTCATGTAATACACGAGAGACGTGTGTGTGTGTTTGTGTTACTTTATATATTATGGAGTAGAACAGAGAATCGTTAAGGTATATTTTTGATGGTCATCGTTTGATCGAAGACAGTCAGTTGAGACACTCAAGTAACAACTGCAATACAAGGAGCGCTGCTTCCGTCTGATAATAACATCGATTCAGAGATCGAACGACGGTGGAATTTGATAATGTATTTTTATTTATTATAATATTTGAAGTCGGATATCGATGTCCATTGATTCGAATAACAACAATTATCATGAAGATGAATCAGCTGTTAATGGACCCAGAGAGGGGTGAAAACTATTGTATAGTACTGATACGTTTAAATCGATCAAAGTATATATTGGTTTATAATATGTGTATTGTAATATTTCTATAATGTGTAAATGTGCTTATTGAAGGAAGCAGTGAGTATATATTTAGATGTATCTTAATAACGAACAGTAATGCAGTGTTTTTATAAACTAAATCGTATACTGTTGTTGTTAGCCGTGTTCAAGGAACAAGTGCTTGTAGAATATATTATTTATGCTAACTACATGTTGTGTCTTGAAATGTCACTGCTCTTAGAACTTCAGCTAAGTCTGGATGACGCCTGTTCGTTGGTTGGTCGAACCAAACGTTACTACAACTAAATATCTCATGTATTTTATTTCACAAAATCTAACGAGTTCCCGGGTTCTTCTACTCACTCTCTCTTACGAATATTTGTGGACTAGTTATTAGAAATGTAACATAATTGTATAATTTTTGCAATAATTATTTTTGTATTTCCTTTTAAAGTGGTTTATGAAATAAAAGATGATTATACACCCTCCAAAAGCCGAGGTCTATCAAATGTCAAGTGGACCTTAACACCTTTCGCGCAGGTGAAATAATATTAACTGTATGGTAATAGAGCCTTCCAAACGCAACCACGTCTTTACCGATCGTTTCCCACGTCACTTCCAATGAGCACTGTAATCCTCTCTCACTCTCTCACTCTCTAATCACAAAAACACATCACGCAACACTGATTCTTATACATTTTCTATCTCACGTTGACAATTATGAAAATGGAGGGAAATTCGAAACACCCATGAGCAACCGTCTTTGAGGACCGCGCGCGCGCAACTGACAACCGCGACCGACCGTCGCGCTTTAGAGCGAGACGGAGAGCTTTTATCAAATGATAGACAAGGATAAAAAAACATCCCTCTGATATTATAAAAGTAATTTTACTTTTATTCACGGCTCCTATTAACGCCCGCACCGTGTCATGGCCCTCGTACTCTGTGCCCTTGCACTTTATTTATGCGAATAGAAAGATAAATCCATCAAAGTGTGTAAATTTAGTTAATTAATTTGTAGCAAATTTTCCTTTAACGATAATTAAACCTTCAATACAGTAACTAAGGGCAGTAACACATTTTACTGAATTGATTCAAAATATATGTAAAATGTAGTGAATAAGCTTTTCTATTATAAATTTTATATTATACAGACTAAGAGTCTTTTCTGAATCCAACATAATAATAAAAATATTATCCCAATTACAAAAAGGTCCATCCCGCCACGAGGATAGAGCTATCCGTTACGTTGGTAGCATGAGCACCTCGAAGAATGCGGCCAATAACAACTCGCCTCCAGGCAGCAGCTCTGCTCCGTATCATTTGCTACCAGCAATCAGCAATAATAACAGCGCCTACCGCGGGTACGCGACTCGAGACACACGCAATTATCAGACATTCTTAGAACAGCGGGTTTAACGTCTGGAATGTTACGGTGACTAACTTGATTAAAAAGTAATTAGGAAAGATATTAAAAAAAATAATAGTTTTATAGCCGTAAAAAAAAGTCAACAATTGAAAATATATACAGTTTATGTGTTACTACTTATGTTAAGAGAATATTCTTCTCTAGTCGTAAAGAGAACATCAACAATAGACCATCCGCAAATAATAGAGATGTAAAGTATAAAGTTATGGTGATATTAATACTAGATTGAATTGCAATAATCCAATCGCGATCCGATATCGAATCTGTTGAAACACGTTCGAGTGTGTTTTAGGTCCATGGTATCGCGGCGATGAGGACGCTCCATCATATCTCGCTTCACCGTTTTGTACCTTATTTACGGGACTTAAATCTGTTTTTGTATACCATCAAATAAAATTAATTTAAATTCTTCAGTATCATAACCGGCAATTTGAGGTTATTTGAATTGTAGCTCTCATAGAACGTAATAGAGTATCGAATTATTTGCAATTTCAGAGGTTTAGTTGTATCAAGTTTAGAGTTACATTAAGTTATGTATAAACAATAATGTTATAGATATAAAATATTATGTTAATTTATATGTTATAATGAGTGTGAGATGAAAGGTTGTTGTGTTTAAAAAGTTGTGTTAAAAAAGAGAAACCAACTGATTAAATTGAAAGCCACCATCTAAACGTCAGTCGAGTATAAAACAGTTCCTTAAAAATGAAGTAAGCCGATAACCTTATCTTAAAATGCAATCTTCTTGAACAATGTCAGGAATACAGGAATATGGCTCGGGAGTCGCGTCGTGATCGTACCGCGTCCTCGCCATGCCATGCCATGCCATGCCATGCCATGCCATGCATCACGTGCACAATGATGCAGGACTCACCACATTTCTCGGATATTTCGTATCTATGCAGATGCGATTTAACAATGGACGCCGGCTCTTTTATTGTGTATAGTTTTAGTTTAGTTTTTATTTAATCAAAATTCCTTTTTTCAACGCGTCCCTGTCAGAATCAAGTGATGAAAATCTATTGTAATTTTTTCTATATTACTTTTAAATCTTTACTGAATTTTTAGTAAATATTTTTTTTTTATTATAGAACATAAAATATATTTTTTTGTGAATTTTACAACTTCAGTAATCCTTTAACGTACACACATCAATCAATATTATCAATAAATTTGGTATATATCATATATATTACCAATTTTTTTTTTTTTCCTAATTAATAAAATAATATAATATATAAATAAAATTAAAAGTGTCAAAGTCGTCTGTGTTTGTAATTTATAAAAAGTAAATATAATTAATAATGAGCAGTCGGTGAACGGTATCGTAACCCTCCGTGACCTTTGAGGATCGGAATTGTAGTCCGTTAGTCGTTGATAATGTTTAATACTACTTCATGGAAATTATTTGTTTTTACTTCGACCATTATATTAACAAAGGTACATCTCGTGGTAGTTCATTCGCTGTGCGTTATCAGATCAGCGAGTCGATAAGTCTTCAATACTTGTTGATGACTTGTGATGTTACAGTTGCAAAGGTTTAAATTTGCTTTCTCTTAGTTTATTGGATATTATAGACTCTTAGATAAATGTAGCAGTTTTATCAATGTATTAATTAGCAATCTCTGTACAGTAGAATTATGAATGCTGTGTTTAAAAAGTAATTAATACTAGCTAGGAACAAGTCTGAAGGGCTTCTCTGCCGGCCCTCAACGCGCGACGTGGGTGAAAGCTACCCATAATAAATAAGACGAGTCGGACCGCTCTTGAGATAGCCCGTCCTCTTGCTTTTAAACATAACTTATTTGCCTAGGTTTGTTACCAAGGACAATTGAGATAAGCTTCTAAGTCACTGTTTAATTAAAATAAATATTATAAATACATGACATACGAGCGGTGTGACCGAGCACCGCAAGGAATGTTTATCTCGTATCTTTCTATTAGTCTTAAACGATATATCCTCCTTAACAGTGATATAAAAAATCTAAATAGAGCGGCATTCATCGGGAAGCCATTTGTCATTACAAGTGAAGCTGTCCAACGAAGAAAAAGGCTCTACAAGTATATCCCAGTCCGGCCGGATAAGGCAGCGCTCTGACATATTTTATAGGCTATTAGTGCGACATATTGCACCCGTTCGTACCCGGCATCATAAATAATGATAATAGCAATACTTTATTTATTACCTATTTTAGTCATAAATAATAATCTACCGGGTAACGCGCGGCATTCAATGGGAATATTACTGCTCCATTTGGGACGGGACAGTAATTATAAATATGATATACTATTAAGAAATAAATAAGAGATTTCCGCTTTACAAGTACATATAAGAGGCCTTAACTGTAAGAACAATATTCTAAATTACGGGCAGCAATTTATTGTAATATCAGTCGTGCAGATAAAATTAAATTTATTGTAAGCGCTTCTTAATCAATTTTAACAAAAGAATGGCGATTGAGGAAATAGTGATGTAAGTAACCTCCTCCGAGTAGAATTTAAATAATAATAGATTTTGTGATTGCAAAGATAATAACATATTTGTGGGCTATTGTTCAAGATAATACTGATTTGGCCATCCAAGGTACTGCTATATAACATAATACCAACTCCAATTGTGTTAAGTGCCCCTCATAGCAGAGTCTCCTCGGAGTAGGGTTTACAAAAAATATCGGAGAAATATATAAGATAACAATTATGATTTCTGTAGAATTGTGTGATAATTAGGCAAACTGTTCATATCAACCAATGAAAGGTTGTCGGCTACACACATCAGCAAAAAAAATGATATATCTGCGTATCCACTTTTAGGAGATGGAGAGGGATACAGGGAGAGAAGGGTGTCTCTGGTTGTCTATATCTTCCACGCCCCGCAAACTGTTTACATCCATCTTCACTAAGAGCCTGGTTGATATATGATTTGAACTGTACCATCTACCATCATAAAATTGAAATATCAGTCTTCATACATCTCTAAGCATCTCATAAACAGACTATTGAATAGCAATTAACCAACCAAAAATCAATACGTTCCAAGCAAACCCACGTGAAGGAGCACTAGTATAATCGTTAAATGTATCCATCACAGTGCAATGAGGCGCGCTTGCTACAGATGGTATCGGGCGGGGTGCGTGCGCGCATGCGACGCGACGCACTCTTCAATTAAAACACCTCGGCATCACTTTGCAAGGATTTAAGTTAATTATCACAGTATCTTAACGTCGTTGTATTACGTCATTGTAACTTATGTTAATGTCCCTGCACTGTCTGATGTGAACGTGATGTGTCGTGTCACGTGTCTCGGCTAATCGGTACAACGGGTACTGCAGAGAGTTACAATTGTTAAAAGTTGTGACAATACCTTTTATTATTTCGGTCGTGATGGAGGTCATACTGGTATTTAATGTCCTATTCTGGTAAGATTTTAGAATTTCTGTATTTTATTGTATCGCAATAGTAGACAATGTATCATCGTATTGTAAAATAATAAATAATAGGTATACTTTAATTTACTGAGTTAATAACAATATATTAAGAGTGTTAAAAATGTTAAGACTGTGAATGAATGATGAATATATTTCCTACTGATGAATATATAATATATATATATATTATTTTAAAGTATGTTAGTACTATTTTTGTCTGTATTCACTTAGATGTGTGGTATATCATATCTCACATCTGATGTGTGAATGTAATATACTGTATAAGTAATATTGTAAATTATTTTCAGAATTAGTACGTCAGTATGTACATCGATCACGGATTCTCCATGGCCGTCCGTCCCGTCCGTCCCGCCTGTACCAAATTACGTAACGACCTACGCTATTACTATTTAATTGTATTTAAATAATCTACCGCACGTTGCGGTGTTTAGATATATATGAATTTTGAATATAAAATCAGATATACCATGTATATGCCTTCCCGGAGCGCAAAGCAAGTACATACACTAAAGACGAATGCTGTACTATAGTGTCATCGGTACCATTTCAATGAGATTGTCATGTGTCTAAAGTCTGCGTTGGTGACATTTATTAATTCAGTTACTAGTTCCACCAGTTCAAAGAATTATTCAACTAGAACTAGAACTAAAACTAGAAGCAGTGAGACTTTAGTTCCAGTAGGTTAGTTTCTGATGACATAAACTAGTGGGATAAAATAGCTTGTTACAATATTATTACGTTTCTTCTCCAAGTTTCCGGAGGACGTTGAATGTAAAATTATGGTATATTAACCAAACTTAAAAACGCAATCCCAAATAACTTAAAGACAGAAGCATGTCCATACACGAAGGTTCTCGAGAGCAGGTTCTACCTGTCTCTCCAATTTACCACCTAGCCCGCGGCGCTCGGCCAAATTATTGTCCATTATAACTCGTCTATTGAGAATTTTGGATGCCATGTTTTTTGTTATTGTTTTAGAGATCCGTTAACACTACCACGAACAGACACCACACACTTTATGAGGTTTATAATATACACAGACGAACACACTCACTCACTTGTAATATGTTATTATATATATAGGACGGACATATAATTACTTTGTCTTAATTTTTTATTCAAATCTTTCGCCCGCGGCGCGTTGTTGAATACAACCTCTGTTATAATACTCGTAGGTATTGTCTTACATCACTTTACCATGTTTAAATATTTATATTGCTTATTATTTCTGTTACATCGTGAAATAATTACATTATCTATTGTTGTTATGAGATAATGTTTTATTTATTTATATATTTGCCACTATGAATGTCAGTGGTCACTTGTGTAAGTGAAGTGGGTGCGGCGGCGCCAAGAGGGCTTTTGATACCATATTTACCAAAATATAATCCATTTTTGTTATGTCAAAACCTTCATGAACTGGAACCCCGTCAACTCTTACGGAGAAAAACAGACACGAATATTAAATTACAGGAGAGAAGAAACCAAATGTTGGAAGACTGTCAAAACTGGACAAAATACCCAAATAAATTAATCTAACGAGTTTTTATGACAGATCTTATTATTTATAAATACTTCAATTGTCAATATATTCTAGTTTAGTTCTAATATACTGTTTTCTCTTCTGACAATAGAATAATGGTTCTGTGAGTGTTATTCGATTTAGAGGAGATTTATCTTTACATTGAAACGCAATTTATGTAATAAATAATATAATGGTCGTTCCAGGTTGTATCCCGGCTCAAGCCACGGGAGGTCATATTAATGACTTAATGCAATCAATAAACAAGGAGAAAGAAATTAAAACAATGCATCATAATCACTGTAATATTTGCAAAGGATTTATAGATTTCGATGGACAGGGATGGAAGAGGAAGGTAGCGGACAAGTTTTGCCTCACATCCTAACATGAGATTACTAACGTTTATTATTAACTTTATTTACTTTAATTACGTAATACACTTTACGTAAGATGGAGGAGCAGCACTCCTCACGCAGGACCCGCAGGACACGCAGGACCCGTAACATCTCTTACCGCTTATCATAGTGTAATGATATGAATGAGATAATAAAGTTATATAATCATCACTTTTGTATTAATATCTGTCGTCTATGATATTTCTTTTAAGTATTTACGTCAATAAATGTTTTATTAAACGCTGTTGGACGCTCGGTCCCAGTGAGCCCGGTCCAGTGAGCCCGGTCCCAGTGGGCGTCGCAGCACTTAACAAAAATAAATAATACAGACATTCTCTTAACATCATGAAGCCTTGAGTGTCTTCGGAGCTATTCACTTTTTACTACTGTGATTATCAGAGTAAAGACATATACTTGGTGCTAAAAGCAGTCCTAGCTACCATTACTATTCAGTTCCTTATTTATTGCAACACTTCGAATTTTTTTATTTTTCTCTTCGTTGTCAACTAAACCAAAATTATAGTTACACTCGCAAAAAATATTTAACATGTATTTAATATTTTGATTAAACGTTCAGTAATTATACAAGTTAAAGAGGAATAGTTTGTTTGTGTGTGAGCTTCAAGTAACTGTTATATGATGTGATATAAAATATATTAGATGCTGAAAAGTCTGCAGTAAATATTTTTAAATCTGTCAACGGATTTCATTTAATAGAACAGAACAGAACAGAACAGAACAGATATTCAGTTCGTTATTAACTTCGTCAGCAGAGAGATAAAAATCATTCTGATATTTGTAAAGAATTCAAAGAATGAGATTTTATAATTAGAATAGTATTAACAAATAAAAAGTACAAAACATTAAATGTTTTTGCTTCGAAGCAAGTTTAAAAAAACTCGTTTTTTATGGGACCTTGTACCTATTTAGTTTTAAACGGCCAATACGTGGAAAAGTAATCTTGAATAAAGGCACTATTTTCTTCGATCACTCCGCTGGCAACGGAAATTATTATTTCCGTAAAAGCATAATCGATTAGAAGAAATTGAATGCGGAAGTGATGGTCCTGGTAATCGATTGATACCGATTGTCTCTAAACAACTCGACTGTGACTTTTAAATGACCGACGGATTTGAGGCAAATCTAATTATATCTGTGAATTAAATTTTGATAGTCGCTAAAGAAAATGGTTGTTTTATTAAGGGTATGCTCCTGCACACGTAGGAATCGAAAAGGTTGGAAGAAGTTGGTTACGTCTATTGTTTCAAAGCGCTGAAGATATAAATAAATATAAGTTAATGCAATATTTAAAGCAGAGATGAATAAAAAGTAAATGTACACCAGACTTATATTTTCTTTATCGGGTTGCTTCTTGACCCTTGCTACAGGCTGTAAAGTCTCACTCTCACTTTTTACAGAGATCACTCAGCCTGTGTGCGAGTAGGAGCTGACATGATTTACAGTCACCACTCTGAAAGATGGGTGTGAAAATAATGGTCTAAACCTGAATGAAGATAAGATGAAGGTTCTGATATTTGAAAGAAATGAAGAAAGAACAGAATGTAAGATCAACGTGAATGGTAAGATAATAGAACAAGTGAACCGACGACTACCGACGACTACTACTACCGACGCTGTTATACGGCAGCCAAACGTGGGTAACACAGAAGAAGAATGTAAGAAAGATGAATGCTGTGGAGATGCGATCTCTTCGCAGAATATGCGGAATCAGTCTAGCTGACCGAAGCCGCAATGAAGAGATCTACAGAATGGCAGGTACTAGTGAAGATGTCACTGTGAGAATGAAGAAGAACGCGCTCAGATGGTTGAGGTACGTCGAACGAATGAGTGATGAAAGAATGGTAAAAAAGATATATATAGGAAAAATGAGCGGTAAGAGAGACAGGGGGAGGCCTCGAGTGACCCTCGAAAACACAGTGTCTATGATACTGGAGAAAGGTCACGTAAAAAGCATGAGGATCCCCCGCAGGACGTGTATGAAGAGATTGATGTCTGTGGCCGAGGCGAAAAAGGTATGCAGGGACCGTAGCGTTTGGCGCTCCGTCGTTTCTGGCTACCCCGCAAGGGATATGGCGTGAAGCTAAGTAAGTAAGCAAGTTAAATAATCTATAGATAGGTAATCTAAAATAAAAATATAATTGGGATATAAAAAATAAACCGTTTGGGAATCAATTTTATGTCGCCACATCACTTAAAAACTACTCAGTCGATCTTCATCAAAATTGGCATTGCTGTAGCTCTTGTTGACGGGTTTCTTTTCTAATGGATTTTCCGCTCAGCTCTATTCCCGCCACGCACGATGGGCGGATCCTAGTATATAAAATATAAATTTTGTGTCTTCTTATATTAAAATATTTTTTACGGAATATTTGAACTTGGTTTTAACAGATATTATAATCATCTATTCAAAGCGTTCAACGCAACGCAACGCAATAGCAATTTACAAAACAATTATTTCTAATTTCATTTTGAAAGACCAACGAAATAATAATTTTAAATAGATCCACAACCGAATCAACGAAAACGCATTTGCGTTCCACTGAACTCGACAATCAAATTTTACAACACTACCGCTCCCAAACAAAACGGCCGATAACGGAACCAATGCGAACGAAGTTCCGCCGAATGCTAATAGATGACGCTATTTCTAATCCAACCCTTAGTTAAAATGTAAGCCTGTGCGTTTGGTCATATTTTCATTTATTGGGCTTTTTGAACTTAAAAGCAGACACCGTTATGGCATAACGATGTGAAATGGGCGTTTTCATGGTCTAAAATTGGCGCAATAACAATTAAAGACCATTAGTACTTATTGCGCTTTTAATGCGAATTCGCGTATGGTTAATTTGTCAATTAAAATAATGAGCGAATTTCGTATTGTTTTACTGTTATTTTATTCGTAATGGACGTTTACAACCGCTTTGATGGAGGGTTGGGTTTATTGTTATAATTTACATTTTACTTAAATAACAGCATTCATTACTAGATGAAGAATATTTGAAAATAAGTTGAAAATAGATAAGAATATTAAGATGAAAGTATAAAAACAATATTTCGTTCATAACTCCATCATTCATCACTCTTCAATTTTAGTATCAAAAGATTCCCACGCCCAAAAATGTAAAATATTGCTGTTTTGGGTGATTTACCGCCTAAATGACATGTCACATGCATTATTATCTGTCATTAGATATTTGTACAAATTGTTATTGTCAAAGTAAAATTACTAAACGATCACTGTTTCCGCGGCGGCGTTATGAGTTCAGATAATTATATAAATTGTATTCAGGTAGCTTATTTGTGTTTTCGTAATATCAAAGTTCCCGAGTTCTGAACCACAAGGGCGTGGTTTAGTCAACTTTGATGTTACAACTTGTCATAAAGTCGCACATCTCATGAATTTGTAATTTACGACCGGTTGTTGTCTCAGATTTAAATAAGGTGAATAGATATAATGTACTGCTACAGTCTATAGTCCATATTTGATAAAGACAAGATATATGAAAAATGTTTTTTAGGTAATATTGCAAGTTATAGTTATAAAACGCCTGTCATAGAAAGTTATTTTTGAGGTTTTGCTATAACATTTTAAAAGGCGCAATAGGAATATAGTCTAATATTTTTTTATTTAATTTTAGTATATTATATAAGTTATTAATTATTAATTATCGTTTTAATATCTTCAAAATAAATGTTTTTATGTGTCATGTTGTTTTTTATATTGAGTAATTATATATTTATTAAAAATTATTATGATGTGATATTATTATTATTACTATGTACACCATTTCAGAGGAAAATTATGTCTGAAAGGAATTAGTAGAAGCGAATGTTAGCGCATTACAGTGAAATGGACGCGAGACATGTTGTTGCAACGACGGACGTGCTCACATAACATACTCAATACTACACTTTAGCGTGACTTTTATTACTTTAACACTATTGAAGAAATATTAAAGTACTAAAATCAATTTAATATATATAAAATATCATTCGCATTTATTCTACATGTTTGTAAATTGCCATAAAATAAAGAAGAAATTCTTAAAATGTGTTAAGGAAAATAATTGACACACGGACAACCTGTCCGAGTTTGTTATGAGTGCATGTCTTTGTGTATGATGTGATTGTCATTTATTCAGTGACTGGTAAACAGACAAATAGCTCATTCTAATTAAATTGAGTCAGGGTCGTATTTAAAACGATCACATAATAAAATACATGTCCTGAATATTAACAAATCTTAAATAAACAAGAGAATAAATTGAATTGTGAGTAAGCATGTATGCATCAAATTTTGGAAACTGTTCAGGAATATAACGAAGAAGATGCAATGACCTCGAGCAACGTGACCGAAGACCTTTGCAACATATGTGACGGCAGGGTCGAGTGCGCTCCGACCGCCATACTGCTGATATCCCTCGTCCACACGCTCTACGGACACCTGGGACCCGAGCCGGACTACTTTGGGAAAAACAAACAGAATCTGATGAAATCGGAGAACAAGGCGCGGTCTGAGGGTTACCTAAAATACAAACCAATTCAGAGATATCATTTACTAGAGGACGAGAAGAGAGATGAATTTGAGAAGGAATTAGAATATGATTTCATAGTAGTGGGGGGAGGCACCGCGGGCTGCGTCGTGGCGAGTCGGCTGTCAGAGAATAGAAAGTGGAAGGTATTTTCCGCACTCGTGTATCAGTAGCGTTGTGTTTGTGCGATTGATTAATGTTTTTATGATATAAAATTTACCAGGTCTTGCTGGTCGAAGCCGGTTCCGAAGAACCCAAAATGGCTCTTATCCCCGGTCTGACCAGTGAGTTCAAAGGGTCTACTCTTGACTGGCAGTATACGATGAGACCGAAAAAGGGGTGAGATTGGAAATAAGTTTATTCTGGTAAGGGTCAGTCGATTCATTACATAATTGTTAATAAAGTAAGATGGAGAAAAACTGGCTGAAAATCGTAAATATTATTAAAAGTTATCATTGCTTTCCATAACATATAAGGTCATATATGTTGTACTGAATCGGTTGGCCCAATTACTAAAACAGTATTTTTCAACATTTGAATAGTATTTGTATATTTTAGGTTTTGTCAAGAGCGTGACTTAAAAGGTTGTGAGGTGGTGCAGGGCAGAGTTCTCGGGGGAACATCCACAATTAACGACATGGCGTACATGAGGGGCAGCCCCGCGGATTATGACGAATGGGCTCTTAACGGCAATGAAGGGTGGAGTTTTAGCCAAGTGCTGCCCTACTTCAAGTACTCGGAGGGGAATTACGATAAGGACATATCGAAAAATAAATTCTTCCACTCCACACAAGGACCACTAGATGTGGGACGATATCCCTACGTAGATGACAACATCGACGTCCTTCTCAGCGCTTTTCATGAACTCGGTTACAATTACACTGATATTAACGGAAGGAATCAATTGGGCTTCATGAGGTTACAAGCGATGTCTTATTTTGGAGAACGAGTGAGTGCTTATACGGCCTTCATTGAACCTATCAGAAAGCTAAGAACTAATATTGACATAGTATCCGAAGCACTTGTAACGAGAATATTGTTAGAAGAGAGTAGAGAAAACCTTAGAGCTGTAGGTGTAGAATATTTGAAAAATGGTACAAAAGTAACTGTAAAGGCCGCCAGGGAAGTTATTTTAAGCGCCGGTGCCATAAACTCACCAAAAATATTAATGCAGTCAGGTATTGGACCGCGGGAGTATTTAGAATACTTAGATATTAAAGTCTATTATGATTTACCAGTCGGAGGAAACTTTCAAGATCATTTATCCGTCTGCTTACCTGTCGTTAGACTTACAAAGACGGCTACCTCATCAAAATTTTCCGAAAAGTTAAAAGATATCACAACATACTACTCTAAAGGCCTTGGACCTCTTTCGTCTAACTTTCAAGTAGTAGCATTTTTTGAATCTAGTATATCCGATATCCTAGGTACCCCTGATATAGAGTTCAGGTTTAGAGGCCATGACTCAAATATGTATTATGACAAAATAGATATCTGTACATCACTAATGACACCCAAGAGTCGGGGACAAATCGTTTTAAACGCATCGGATCCTATATTCGGAGCTCCTTTAATCTATCCAAATTTTCTTAAAGATCCCTCGGATGAGAAAAAAATATTAGAAGGTATTCAAGAAGTTATGAAACTGTTCGATACTGAAATATTTAAAGCAGCTGAATTTGAATTTGATCCTCGTCCGATTCTAAACAATAATTGTCGAGAACATGAAAAAGTTACAGAAGAGTTTTGGTCTTGTATAATAAGACAGTTTTCTGCACCCTTGCATAACTATGTAGGAACATGTAAAATGGGCCCTTCTAAAGATTCCGAGTCGGTGGTTGATAATACTATGAGAGTATACGGCGTTGCTAACTTAAGAGTGGTAGACGCGTCAATTATGCCCAAAATAACTAGAGGTTCAACAGCGGCTCCGGTCATAATGATAGCTGAAAAAGCCAGCGATTTAATAAAGACTACGTGGTATTAAAAACTATTTTATTTATTATTGATTATATTCCACTATCATTACTTTATTTGTCTTATAAGAAGTTTCTTTTGCTTTCTTTCCAGTCTTTTATAATTAATCTCGTTCCCTTTTCTGCAATCATAACAGTAGGTGCAAAGATATTGCCTCTCACGTGTGTTGGCATTACGGATGCGTCAATCACCCTTAGAGACTCGATGCCATGGACCTTAAGTTCATGATTAACCACAGAATCTGTCTTATTTTGTCCCATACGACATGTACCTATTGGGTTATTCATGGCCTTAGTGTAGTGCCTCGCTATACAGTTCCATTGATCTCTATTTTGTAACCTATCACATGGGAATATGTCCAGAGGTGCCATTTTTATTTCAGCTTTTTTAAATTCTTTTGTATCTAAAAGCTGCAATGCTATATCTATACTATCGATAACAGCATCTAGATCTTCTTGTTCTTTTAAAAGGTTAGCTTGGATGACGGGTCGACCATATTTTGGGTTTCTTTTATTTAATGTTACTTTGCCTCTGCTTTTAGGTTTTAAGAGGACTGGGTTTATGTTAACTAGATTATAATAAGCTAATGGCAAATTGGACTCCTCTGCTAACTGCACACTAACATTCGTCAGCATAAACTTATCACTTCTTACATAGTTTCCTTGCAACACAAGCTCTATATCGGGACCATTTTTATTTTCAAATAACTGGATAAATGCAGATACTTGGTTTATTCCTTTAGAGGCTAGAGGTCCGCTTCTACTTTGAAACCAAGTTTTAAAATCCTCTATAAGTTGTTGTTCAGTAACAGAAGGTATGTCACTGAGAGCGAATGCCAAGCCTCCGATAGTCACTTGGTCTTGGTAGTTGGAACCAACAGGAAGGTCAAGATACACAGATATATTATGTTTATCTAATTCAGCCTTTGGTCCAATACCTGACAAGTGCAGTAGTCTTACATTATTAACGGCACCGGTGGTTAAGACAATTTCTTTTTTAGCGTAGGCTGGCTGTGGCTTTCCCTTTTCAATCTCATATAAAACTCCATCCACTGTATTTTCTTGTTTATCAATAATTATTTTAGTAACAGTGGCCCCAGTCTTAACTATTAAATTCTTTCTATGTCTGACGGGTTTTAAAAATGCGCTATTGGTGCTCATTCTCGTGTTATTAAATATAACAAATTGGTTGTTTAGTGCTGCTTCTGGCACATTGGTGTTAATGTCAATAGACCGGAATCCCATTTCTGCGAATGCTCCCAGAAACAGCTCCATGTGTCTGTCGACGTGTTTGAATCTTTGCACATGCATTTCTCCTCCGCGAGAATGATAGAAAGAATTCATGAGCACATCATAGTCACCTGAAATAATATTTATAACACTTAATATACACTTGTCTATTGGGCGTTTTATATATTTACGTACAGTATTATAATAAATCGAGTTTCCATTAATTAAAAATCTTATTTTTAAATGTTAAATGTTTGCGTATTCAAAATATCTTATGAACAATCTAGGTTAGACTGAGTACTGGTACGTGCCAATTATACACTTCTATTACCATTATCCTCCGAAGTTTTGAAGTGTTCTACCAAATTCTCGAACTTCCAGTCCAGAGAGCCAATTTCGCCCGAAGTGTGCCATGCGTCGTAGTCCTTTTTTGTGCCTCTTGTGTACTTCATATCATTAGTAACACTAGATCCTCCCAAAACTTTGCCAGTTTTTACTTCACAGCTGCCCCCAGGTCTAGAGAGACAAGAAAAACCATTTCTCTCAGTCCTAAAGTTCCAGAGAATCGGACGATATTCCCTTGTAGGAACAGCCGGTATGTCGTAATCTATGTTTTCTTCATCACCCGCTTCCAGAACTAAAACCTTGAAAATTAATGGATTTTTTGTAGCATTTTCAGAACACTGATATCAAATAACACACATAAGTCTGCTACCTTCCACTCGGGGTTAGCGGATAGACGGTTAGCGAGGACACATCCCGCGGTTCCTCCTCCCACTATCACGAAATCAAATACGCTGTTCTTGAGGTCCTTCTCGTCTGCCTTGCTCTTCGTCGCCTTGGAGAACAAGTCTGCATTTATCTCGGATATAGTAGCCAAGATGTATAACATGAAGACGCTGGATCAGATTAATTAGTTTAAAAAATCAGAAGGACAAGTACTTTAAAAAAAAAAATGTCATATCCCAAATACTAAGCATTTTGTAATTGACCTGAATTAATGAAACTTAATATTGATAAACATAATGTTTATAATTAAACCTAGTTTTCTAACCTTAAATGTTTGAAATCCATATCCAATCCAGATAACACGTTGCACTACTCAGAAACCTTCCTTCAAAGTGAGATTATTACCGAATCGCAGTAACATGAAGTAACGCTCCGGCGCTCGTATCCTGGCAGGACGGAGGAACCAACGCAATAGGATACCACATTGGAAATGACCCTTACATAAGTGGAGAATCCGGCTTTCAGTAATCGTAATACATATAAATTGTACTTTATATAACATAATGCAATGCAATGAAATACACTATCATGAACATCACTTAGTTTTAGTTATTAATAGTCATGTTAATTAAAAAAATATATTTGTTTATTTTGCTTGTATGATGCCAATATCGCCCTTACAGTCTAGATACTCGTATTAAATATACACAAAGATTCGTTAATGAATATGAAAATGTATTTTTTGAGATTTTTTTCATGTAGATGTAGGAATGTCACATTGTAAGCACAGATATGACCAGTGACTTGTATGTGACATTACTAGTTGTAATATCGTGTCAAACTATCATCACATTGCGATCATTAGTTCTCTGTATGTATGAAGTCGAAGGATTGGACGACAATTAGAAGACAGCGGAGCGGCGGCTCCCGGCGCTGAGGTCGACTTTTTATTTACGTTTAATTATAAAAACGAAGTAACACTCAGTGAAGTGTGTTTCCGCAGTGATAGGAGGTAAGAAACCTTTACAAGGAGGATATTTTAGTTATAAAGAGTTTAAGAAAAATAATATAGACTGTGAGTTCCTACTTATCTACTTTTATCTCCCCGGAGATCACAGAAATTACAAAATTGCTTGAGTATGAAGTCTCTTGAAGTTTTTAAACCTAAAATTGTTTATGTATAATTTGACTTGTTAATGGGGAATAAACGTACTAATTATTATGATGATTGGCTTACAAATGGAAAAGATAGAAAGGAATGGAAACAAATGGAGGAGACCTTTACCGGCTGAGGTCCATTTGAAAATAATAAAATATTAATCAAACTAACATAATACATAAGAAAAAATTATAACTAAAACACAACATACTACTAACACGAGAAATAGTAAAAAATAATATAATAAATAGGGAAAAATAAAAGGCTATATTAATATTATTATAATTATAATGATAATAATAATAGACCTTTAAAATTGAAATCTCGATTCGTTGGAAATAATAAATAAAGAGTCTGAGTCCATTTTTCATAATTATATTATAATATATTATGTACATATACGTATCAGACAGACAACATCAGAGTTATTGAATATCTATTATCAATATAAGATACATATTAAACGATTATTATTATATTATGTTATATTTTAATAATTATGAGTCAAAGAAACATTATGTTTCAACAAAAAATATATAAGTTTTTAAAGCGCAATTTATAATTTAATATTTATACTCTCTGGGATATCGTAATGTAGTTTAATTGTATTTATGACGTCATAACTCGTAAGTAATCAAAGACATGAGATAAGAGAAGCGTCCGGAAATTAAACTGACCGGAGCACAGTTTATGGACACCCGGGCTGCAGATAACTCAATGATACTGATAAGGATTACAATACTTTACGTATAACTGAGTTATGGGATTACTAGATAACTGATAACGGAAGTAGCACAACTGTTAACTATTAACTAAGGAACATTCAGTTACGTGATTAAGATTTAATTAAAATTTATGTTCGTAATCTATTTATTGATTCATTTCAAGGATAAAGGAAATTAATTTAATTTCGTTTGGAAATTACCTTTGTATTTAATTGTGAAATTTTAAAGTGGATAAATATATTTAAGCAAATTAAACCGAGCTGTAAAAAGGACTAATTCAATTGTTAAGAAAATATGATTGACTTCCTAAACGAGTCTCTTTGAGTTTATTTTGAATGTCTATTTAAAAAATATAAAATTTTCTTAAGTTGCCTAAATTGTTCACAGGTTTTTCTACGAAATTTTTAATTGATTTTATTTACTCGTATTTACATAATTTTTTATTGGATCCAGCAAATTTATTTAAATTAACGCCATCTAGTACTGAACTGGAAAGCTTTATCGAGCACACATCACGTAGTTTCAATAAATCGTCGATAGATAGCAGTAGCAATAACTTGCAATTTGCCGATATGGACGATAACGGACAAATCTGAATAACACAATATATAATCATTTAATATTTATTTGATTTGGCAATTTAGTAATATTTCATTTGATAATAAAAAAATATAAGATCTTAATTAATCATCTATTTTATAACAAAAAATAAACAAAATAAAGTCAAAGTATTAAAATTAATCGATTCAAATGATAAATTTACAAAAAACTAGCCATAAATATGAAAAACAGCTACCCGTTAATATAAATTATAATAATAATGGATCTGAATTATCATTAATGGACGATAAATCAAATTATCGCAAACTAAAAAACATGGCGGCCGAATAGCGCGGACGCGCCTAAGTTCGTGCATAAGTCATTCCGTATTCCGTAATTACGCGGCCGCGATAAATCACCGCCCGCCGATGTTTATTGAACTAAAATTATCCACTTTGATTATAAACGCCCCTAATGAAGGTCTGTGCTATTTCTGTGCCCCGGAATGATTTACAGCTTTTTTATTCAGTTAGATAGACTGACTGGGAAGCTTATTTAAAACAGTACCTAGTTAGAAAATGTGTTTGAGATTAAATGTATTTCTTCCAAGTCTCTGTGCAAAAGATGATTACTTTTATAAAACGTATTTCATTATAATATTATATTTTTAAAAGTTTTAATCACAATTAAATCATAATTCCTCATAAAAAATGGATTGTTATCCGAGCAAAGCCGAGCGCTCTATCGAGTACTTATAGTACGTATTCTATGATAATTAATTAAAATTTAATGAAAAGCTGTAGTTTATTGAAATAGCTGTAATAATAGCAAACCAAAGCCCGCGCTGAATGGACCGCCGACCGGCGGGGTCACACACTTGTTCAATTATCAGATTTAATTTTGTTGTTATTGTAAAGGTATTTAACGAACCTTTAAATAATTTAAACTCATTGGTATATACAATCTTTCAATAGAAACGGCTCTGTGAATATTTCAGAAATAAGTCCAATATTTGTCTAATGTATTCGGTAAAAAAAATTATTATCAATTTCTACGTATTTGTAAATTTGCAGCTTTATACTCAAGACATACAAGTGTTTTTAACGTTTAGTATGTTTTACAGAGGGTGTTATTGTTTAGTTTATCAGACGTATCAGCGTAATCTGTAACACAAACACACCCTCATTAGACGGACGGCTGTAATCCGGGACTGACGAGCCGCCGTTGAAGACACGGCGACTTACCGTTTACGGCTCCTTCGCTCGTGCCACAGACACAGAGACGAAACAGACCAGCGGCTGGATTAACAAATGAACCTATTTTAGGAAAATAAAGATTATATTAACAACCCGTGTCTATAGTTATTAATGCGACTAACCGACTTGATGGTAGGAGGAAAATAAGAAACGAAAGATTGGAGAACGATTATTAATATTGGTGGAAGATCTTGACCTCGATTGTCTTAATAATTATTAATTATATTGTTTAATTTCATTGTATTTATGACAGTTGATTATATTTTTCTTGTATATTATATTCTATTTAATCTGTCTATATTTTCAAAGCTCTACATTCTTGAGGGTCAGTCTTACGAATCAGTAGCGATCAGTCAGTCCGAGATAACATCGTTACACGCAGCTGTCCGGGATCCGAATCCCGGGATTACCCCGGGATAGTCAGGTGGACGGCGGCGATTTCGATCGATTAAGCCGTTCTTTTGTACAATTGCTTCTCTACAGATATTGTCTTTATACAACTCAGTTTAGTTTGTTATTTTGTAACAAATATAAAAACTGAACTTTAAAATAATACTTAAATTATATGTAACAAAGTAATAATGCATAATCTCACCCCATCGCGACACTCTTTACATACAGTGCAGACGTACCTGAAAATATAAATGAACTAATTAAAGCAAATACCTACTATACATATTATTATAACTATTATATTACTTATGAGTACAGTATCATTTTGTGTTTAATTCATAAACAAATTACTTCAAATTAAGGCGATGTCTTAATAAACTGTGAATATTCTGTCTTTTTATTTTATTGTATCTTATCACTTGTGACATGTCTGCCGCACTCTGTATTGTAAGTTATCCACAAAAAGAAAGTACATGCTTAATTATATTTGATAGATATTATATTATATTATATATATATATATATATATATATATCTAACAGTCCATTGTGTGTATTGTGTGTATTGTGTGTATTGTGTGTGTGTGTGTGGTGAACTGGCGGCGCGCCAGACACACGATCAACTCATTTGAAGATTTATAGTCGGCTAAAACAAGCTTTGCTGTAATCCTATTTGTACAAACACAAGTGTATTTATTATGTGTGTCTATACTCCACTCGGACCTACTCGTACTTAACAGACGAATATAATAATCGATCATAAAAGTCTTTGTATCATCCAGTGACTGTAAACGCACTCCGTTTCTTGTGTTATGAGTTGCAGTAAACGGCCTGTGGATATATTTTGTACCCAACTAATGTTGATAGTAATCTCGGATTGTAGATCCTTTTTTAGATACACCAGTTTGAAAACTGCTATTTTTAAAATAAACTTTCAAACTACCTAATTATTCAAACATTGTACCAAAATTTTAACCAAGCATGTTTTGTTACGCGCAGTAAGTAAGTAAAGTAGACACATAAAGTACGTAATGCTAATTAATAATAATCCCCTGTTAATTACGGAGGCTTGTTCCTCTAATCACTCGGAGGGAGCTGAGGCTGAGGGCACAGATATCTGAAATGAAGAGTGATCTGCGACTGGAGCATATGAGTTCGTGTTTCCATTGTTGTTGTGCTTTTACAGTGAAAGGTAATGTTGTAATAATTAACTTTTTTTTATTTAATCTTAACTTTTACACTCCGTACGTTCTATAAATAACTTAAATGGCTAAAATGCGAGCCGATATAAAATGACGTCTGTACAAATAGTGTTTATTCATGAGACAAATACACACATCTGGTTTTTGTAAAATCTCGTCATCACCAGAATCTCAGTGACACATCAATGAGGGCGCAGCATCGCAGCGTCCCATTCGAGTTGTCACAAAAACACACGCAGTTATCTCAACAAAGCAAACGGACGCCGTTACCCGCTAATTGGATCGGTTGAGACAAATTTACTTTGTTGTACTGAGGCTGCTACATGCTATTTATCACCGTTTGGGCGCTACATTAAATAATTCTCTTAATTTTAATCCATTAACGAACCTTATGGAATTAAATGAACATTTAAAACCCTCGTGTTATCTAATTAGTGATGTTAAGCTGAGTCGTGGAATATTTCACCTCACGTGTTCTTACGTGTATTCGTATGTAATAACACCTTACAACCAATTGTCACGTAAAGCACCTTAATAACTGGCTGACTGTAGCCGTGTCCCTTTGAGTATTAATTATACACAACCGAATCTGCGACGTTGCATCGGAGATCCTTAATTAACTTCAGCTTTATCACTTAAGATCAAATCAAAAGTTCCAAAAAAGGAAGTCAATCTTGTTGTCTTGGGCACTTTCGGTTAAGCCGCAAATAATGCAATTGTCACATTAATTATCAAGTGAATACCAAAGAAACTAATGTGAACATTGAGAAACTAAATTAATGTAAAGTAATTGTTCTATACGGAACCATTGAATATCTGTAGGATGTAACTCGCTTGAATGCTTCAATGAACAATACGCGATATAAGAAGTATATTGCGACGCGAAGAGACATTCCAACAGCATTCCACAGCAATGGCGATCACGAGATGGCTGATGGGTGTTCTGGTCGCGTGCGTCCTGCGCCCCGGATCAGGTTCACAGGAAATCATACAGAAACTGACCACCGGCTTCGGCAAGGCATTGGACCAGTGTAAGACAGAGGTGAGTTTAGATTACATACATAGGCATATTAAATGAATTTGGTTCGAATAAGATTTCTTATATATCGAAATTCAGAGTGTAGAAATATTAAACAGTATATGTACGTAATAGTTTGTTTAATACAAATATATGTATTTATTCTCAATTAGGTACTAAACAGTTTCACCTGTTTATGCATGAAATTTCGAAAACCTATTCGTAGTGCATCCAGAGGTAGTTGGGTGTATTTCCTAAAAAGAAGAAATCTCTACTCTGGTTAAGGTTATTTCGATGTATTTGTTGGGGTTTTATTAACGAGGTCTCGATAATAATATGATCTGCTAATGTTCTAAATGCCGGGATTTCTCATTAGATCATCAATGACGCCTCTTGATCATACTTTTTTACTTTATTATGGACTTATTTTGCGTGCAGTTAAATCTCGGTGACCACATAATGCAAGACTTCATGAACTACTGGCGGGAGGAGTATGACCTCCTGAACCGCGACACGGGCTGTGCCATCATGTGCATGGCGTCCAAGCACGACCTCATCACTGAAGACATGAGGCTGCATCATGAGAAAACGCACGAGTTCGCTAAGAATCACGGAGCAGGTGAGGTTTAAAAAAATCCCATTATTTTTACATTCACGTAGACGTATTTGGTCATAGTTCTAATTGTAGTTTACTTAATTACGAAAAGGTGTCAATTATCCAGGATAAATTAATGAGTAATGTTATTTTGTCTATGTGAAAACTGCAGACGATGACATGGCCAAGCAGCTGGTTCAAATGATACACGACTGCGAGAATCAAGTTCCGAGTATGGCGGATGACTGTCTCAAGACACTGGAGATTGCCAAGTGTTTCCGAACCAAGATACACGAACTGAAATGGGCGCCTTCCATGGAGACCATCCTGGAGGAAATAATGATTGAAGTATAGCAAGGCATTCATGTAACTACTCTTGTATCTGGCTCTCTTCAGAAAATAAAGATATCGGCTACGTAATAAGGTTTCGACGTATAAGTAAATATTGTTACGCTTTTCCCAATTCGTTGTCAGCTAGTTTTTATTAATTTATTTAATACGGGTGTGGTATTTAATGTGAATAAACTATGTTAAAATATATGTATATTATTATTTTCACAAATGGATCGTTATTTTGATAATTAACATACAAATTACACGACATTTTATAATATTTCAATAAACTGTTCATCATTGAATTACTAATTGGCTTAAAATACCTTCATGTTTTGTGGAATCCAAATATATTAATACGGCAGTTGTTAATAAAAAAATATGTTTCTTTTAATTAATTGTTTTCCGTAAGTCATATACATTTTTTATACGTTTAATATTAATATTCTCCAACGTTGCTGAAGGGTAATAATATTAAAATGTTGTCTGGTCACTAAAAGTAGCTCAACGAGGTTTTAAACAGCGTCAGCATATTAATATTTTTTAAAGTGTGATCTGAACTATAGTCTTATATGATAAATAAAATAACATTTATATATTTTTGTATATGATAAAAACGAAAACAATTTGTAGGGTTGTGTATACGCGTCACGTGGCTGTGGGGTTGAAGATATACCAGGCACGGCACAGGTGCGGGCTGAACCATTGTGACAATATGTATTATCGTTGATTGAAATACATCTGTTTTTTATCCATTATTGAAATAAAGAATAGAATCTAGATCCAATTATAATAAAAAAGTCGGTTATTATTATTGATGAAATAAAAAATCTTTAAATTCAAAATAGAATCCTAGTTGTCGTACTCGTAGTACCGTATATTTAATTTATATTTAAATGCCACATCCAACCGCGGTATGTGTTTTTATCTAACCGTATCAGTTCTAATCCTCTCATTAGTCACTGGTGACGTTGTAATCCACCATAAATCTGTGCCATTGTAGGCACAGGCCTTGCTTCGACTTTGCCAATATACCAATATACAAGGTAACATCAAACCTCAATTAAGAACCGTTGTGTGCCTTTGATCGGTCCATTTTCTAACCATTATGTACGATAGTGTTAGGTGCTAGGACGTGAACAAGGAGGTTCTACTTAGTGAGGGAGATTAAAATGGTTTCAAAAGACTTCGTTTTACTTTTTAACTGACCTTTATTGATTATATATTAGTTGACGTACACAAGTGATCACTGGTATGGATTCAAAATGGAAAAGATATAAATCAATAAATAAATATAGTTTCTTCTTTTTAATTTCTTAAATTTGAAGAAAATGATAAATTACATTTTTGGTTTCGCTACTTGACTTCAGTGAGTACTTCAGTTATAACTACGTCAAACTTGGGAGCCCAGTCGATCTCATGGATAGAGGATCGGAAGCACTTGGCTACATCCAGAGCCCGAAGACACGGGTCATCTTGATCGAGATGCTCCTGCTCACATTTGTGTACCAATGTTACCAGTTTCGCAGCCATCTCTTCACCTAAAAGTTTATATAAATTTTTTGATAGTTGGTGATATATTTATATATGTGATAATGTGAAAAGATATTATATATGTGTCACTAACCGGCCCCATGCTGTACTGCAAACTCTTGCGCGTTGCCATGGTGAAGCTTCCCTATAGTATCCAGAAGATTTAGTTTTTTGCTCATGCAGACGATCGCACAGCCGGTGTCTCTGTGAACCAGCGCTTGGTCTTGCTTCCAGAAGTAGTAAAGGTCGGTCAAAATATTATCATGGAGATTTAGCTACAAAAAGTATTATATGATAATGATAATAAAATAAAAACTATGAGTACAATAATCAAAATTAATTTCACTAAAATACAATCAATTTACCTCCCGTTTACATTCGTCTAAGACTTTAAAAAACCCTGTCGTGATACTCTTCATAACTTCATTTGAATCAATTTCGTTTATTCCAACAGAAACGAGCACAACTACCAAAATAATTAACTTGACCATTCTTCTGCTTTACGAAACGCGATGTTTAGACTGAGCCTGTCTTTTAAAGCGTTGAGTCTTTATTGAGTTGTGATCCTTAATTTAGTAATTAAAATAGGAATTAATAATTACAAAGAGCTATGTGCAAGTCATTGTTCAATAGCGCGTGATACGTTCATAATGACAGCTTCATCTTCACACTGTCTAATTAACAAAACAGTGTGTTATTATGACTTTGACTTGCTCAGTTATAGATTACCTAGATACTATCAAGAGGCTGACAAAATGTAATGTGAGCACTCAATTGAAACAATAAAATTGTGTTTAAAAGTTTTATATAAAATATGTTTTCTTCGTCAAAACTATAAGTGTGTATAATATAATACCAATAGAACCATATTTATTAAATTACATTTATTACAATATGTACAAACGACTAGTCGTGTGGTATGACCAGCAGAGAGCTGATATCTGGTATCATGTTCTTATCTCCAATTGCACCTCGAAAACATTTGGCCAGCTCCAGAGCAGCTTTACAACCATCGGTAATAGTCATGGTGTCATGACGACATCTGTTATACAGATCTATTAGGAACTGTACCATGGAGTCATCTGGTGAAAGAAAACGTCTTATCAGCGAAGTGAAACTGTAAGATTATGTTAAAATAAAACTTGAAATGTACTCATTTACTTAAATGTACAAGATGGAATGTCGAAATATCTCCGTGTTTTTCTTTTTTACTAAATTATTAAGGATAAATAATATATTAATACCGCCCCCATTTGCAACAATAAAGCCTTTAGCATTTTCGACAGCCAGGTTGCCCTGCTGGTCGAGTAGTTCCAGCCGTACCAGCGCACACAGGACGAGGCAGCCTAACTCCTCGTGAGTGAGGGAGTAGGAGGTTTCCCAGAAGTGGAGGATATCACGAGCCATTTCGCGGGTGTAATTAATCTTGAAGGTAATTTTATTACTTTATAAATTTTCATCAAAACTATAAGTTTAATATTGTTATTGATGATTATTAAATTAAATTACTTTATTAATTAATTTAACTAAATACCTTTTCTCCACATTCGATCATTTTCAACCCAAACGTATAACTAAAGGATTGCATGACTTCATTATTTAACATCACCGATGAAATAAGTATTGCCAGGAAAAATATAACAAACATCGCTCAAAATATACTCTGTATATTGACCAACTGTTCTTTCTTAACAAAAATGCGATACAAATCTATCCCAAAAATGATTATTATATATATATTTAAGCAGTCATTATCGCAACACCTCGATGCATTGAACACACGGACATGTATAATGCCGTCGTGGGGACAAGTTGACATTCAAATTGATTTTCCAGTTCACGGGAACCGATTTGTTTTGTTAATTACTGCATCTGTATGCGACTGCACGCTCTAACAGCATTCAGACACTGTGCCTGATAAATATATTTATGTTCCCTACCGTGCACTGTAAGCATGTAGGTAAATCGACCTACAGTTTAAATCAGAATCATTGACTACTTTTTAACATCTCATGATGGCGGCACCATCTCTTGTGTATCTTCTGTTCGAGTTAAGAAATTGAAGTCAAATACAGATCATTTTAGTCATATTCAGACAATTTGATGGTTAGAAGCATCCGTTAGGTGTCGCTACTGTCATGATTACTCACAAATACTCAGGGCAAAATAAAAAGTGTTTTACAGTACAGTGGTTGGTAGCAAAAACAGAAATCATAAACACAAACATAATGCGGTCGTTAGGGATAATCGTTTGTCATTATAGAGGTAGTAATTTATTTAAAAAGCACAGCTCGTGAGTCCTCCGGAGCAATCGTAAGATTAAAGATTGAATTATCAAACCAATGACGATCTGATTATATATTTTAAGATGAAGTGCGTCGTGATGACGCCACTCACTCGTCGACGTTCAAACGATGCTGTAATTGCTCTTTTAACTGTCTTTTTATCACAGGAATAGAGAAAATAGTTGAATGTTATTAATAATAAATTAATAACAACATATATATATAAGAACAGTGCGTTTTAATAATGATTTGTGATGTGTGTGTGTGTGTTTTAATGAGTGATGTTTATTAACTATCTTGTAATAGATTTTCTATATCTTAACTTTAATTTATTGCTTAAAAATCAAATCCGTTGCAGTTAATATTTTTTTAAAAGTTATTGGATTTATTTAATTTTTCCATCTCTATTGCAGTCTTTAAGGAGTGGTACTTCCTATTATTAGTGGGTTGTCGTTAGAAGAGTATTTCATTATGCAAGTTGTATGCTTCCGATACTACCGTACCACCAAGAGATGCGGTGATTGAAGAAAATATCTTTGTTATATACGAGTATTATAAGTTTGTATGGTAGTTTTTCTTTTAAATCAGTTATTTATAATAAAAAAATAGAATATTCTTAGCACAAAACGTACATAATTAAATATTCTGTTTCGTAAGCGCCTGGCGGTTTAATAAGGCAAATAGTGAGGCAAGACGAACCACTCATGGAAACCTGGAACTTGTTTATTTACTTATACTCTTTACATTACACTATTTTCTTAATTAATTGGATAAAGTTAACACGATTAAATAATTTATTTTAAAATGTAAATGACGAAAATATATAAATATATTATTTAATTTATTTATATTTTGTAATAAATCGTATTGAATTTACTTGATTAGAGGCTGATAATATAATTAATTGATATTATGTATATTAATATCAAGAAAAATAAGAATCACACTTATTATTTATTTCATAATATCAAATAAATGAAGCCATAATCGTTTATTTTTATCAAGTGAATAATAATATTAATAATATTAATAATATTAATACTGCTCCATGACGGCTTCTATCATGGCCACCTCTGGAGCGATGCCCGCCTTCTTTGACTCGTCCTTGAAGCACGCGGACACCTTCACGACCCTGTCGCAGTCGTCTTCGATTTCGTCGTACTGCTTCTCGCACTCGTGAATCAAGTTTACCAGCTGTTCGGATAATATATCACCTGCAATGCAATCATCTCACACGTCATTTCATTAACCCTGACATTCAATAAATTGAAACTTCAATCTTAAACCTAAAACTAGATCAATTAATTTATCTAGTAATTATCTAGAATCCTTATTAGGCGTTTGTAAAAACCAAATTTTCCTGTTTACGAACTTCATAGACTAATACAAAGCTAACCTTGGGGGAAGCTTCGGATGTATTCGTCCACACTGAGGTGGTGTATCCTTGTGTCATCCTGCAGGAGCGAGAACTTGTTGGACATACAGATGATCGTGCAGCCCAGCTCGCGGTGGACGACCTCGAAATCATCTTTCCAGAAGTGTTGGAATTCCTCGAGAATTTCAGGCGACAGACCTGTCTGTCACGTTAAAACCGATTATATTAAAATATTTATACATTTACTTAGATATTTTTTGGTGGATAAAATGTTATCAGCATACCTCTTTGCGACATTCTTCCAAGGATTTACCGTAGTGGGCCATAACGTGGCTCATGACTTCTGCCGTTCCGTCAACAGAAGAAGACAATGCCACCAGAAGAACCACTAATAAACTCAAAATACCAGACGCCATCTTACGAACCCCACGAAGTCTCTCGGCCCAATGAAGACATTCGCGCATCGTCCTCACTATATTCGCGTATAAATTGTAATTACTATCATAAAGTATGATTTTATTATGGTGTTATAAAGCCAGGGGTTTGTTTGATTCCAGGTGTGCGCGGTGTAAGTGATGACATCCGTTGTTTAAGTAGTAGTAAGTGTCGTATAATTGACCCCGGACCGCCGAGTCACTGCGAGCACGTTTAATTCAATTACCGGCATGCATCACATATTTATTTCAATCGTTATAGTTACGCTTCAACGCTTAGATTTATGGGTTCAGTACAAGAGTGCACCTTTTAAAACCATCTGAATATTGAGGATAAACTTTCATCTCACGTAATTCATCCCGCGGTCCATTGAGCGCAGCATCACGCCCACGCGACCAGCGCCCGACGCCGATACGTGCTACACATCGATGGGGACCAAAGTACTTTAGATTTGCAAATTACTCAGTTATTACTATTAAATTGAAATTATAAGTTTAACTCGTTTATAATATTAACATTGTATATTTAAGCCGACGGTTGAATTACTTTGTTGCAGTCGTGTTCACGTGTGAGGAGTTTGTATATAGTTTTATTGAATTATTATTAAATTACTAGACGCCATAGCGAAGCAGACCAGCTGTACGTTTTCGTATAAAAAAAATGTTTGAGCCATAACAAAAGTATATTTTTAATTTATTAGATAACAAATGAATCGATCATTAGATAGACAAACTTATGTAATGTAACTATTTAAGATTTAATAATAAATAATATGACTGTAGTGTTAATCCCTTATCGTACTACCTCTGAACTATTCCAGACGTCATGTAGGCTCCATTAATCATGGCGGCTGGAAGCAATTCGTCAACAGTAATGAGCACGTTGCGTCAGTTCAGGGGAAAATGGAAAAAGTTGCCGTCATAGAGAATTGATGGTGATATCTGATTTATATACGGGAGTAAGGGTAAGTGTGGATAGATAAGAAAGAGAAATAAAGATTATTTATCTTTTCTTCCACTTCTTTTTATTAAATAAGTTCACTCTATTTTGTATGAATGAAATTCCTCTAGCGTTGGTATGTATAAACCTTAAGGTTGGTTCGTGTTGAGATTTCCCGTCAGATTGCCCTCGCACCTGAGCCCCATTATCTCCAAAACAATAAAACCAAACGCGACAAACATACAATACTACTATCGTACGGGTAAAATATAAAAATTTACATATAAATAGATCGCGATTTTTGTAGAAAATATTTATTTCTCCCCTGGCACGTGACAGGAATGGGGAGGAGCGGGAGGAGCGAGCTACACACGATTACTCATTGTCTGTTTCTTGCGAGGTGTGAGAGAGGCTTTGATTTTCAATATTATTTTTCGTTGTATCAGGTGTGCTTGAGAAAATTCGTTTTCTTTATCACCTGCTGTAAAATTTGTGAAACTTTTACATTCATATATGTTGAGGATTATTTATATATATATATACAATTTGTCTGTAAATATTTGTTACTCGTACATGTTTTGTAACTAATCTACTCATAAATATGTTTTAACATCTATCGATTTTGCATATTTTTTCGTGGTTATATTATAAAATGAAGGCTGCAATGGTCGCTCTAAACAACTGAATGGTATGAAGCCATCGGTAATTATTTTAATCACAGATCATTGTAGTGTCAGTCGTATGTTCATGTCTCGTGCTATACATACTTGTAAATATCAAATTTTTTCGCAGGACCTGAAAGATCGGGGTATCCTCGTTATGTTAGAAATGTATCGCGTATAATGAAACAAGACCGGAATATTGATCCTTAAGGTCGACTAACAGGACCTATCCATCATTTTCTACAATTAAGAAAAGTAGGTCTATCAAAGCGCTTTTTGGGCTGATACACAGATAATAAGAAAAAAAAATAATTACTTTACTGATCATTATAGCATTATAACAATAAAAATTAAGTTTCAACATATGCTCCATCGATCTGCAACATTTCTTGTCAGTTCAGCTTTGCTGCAACGAAATGTTAGAACCCCCAACCACCGTTCTCTATTACTCTAATACCAAAAATACATTTACACCTAAGCATAGATAACATTAATGACAACTCACTCACCTGGCGATTGAAGTCGCGATATCTGTATATAACAAAACTATTAAAAATACTTGTAATATTTGTATTGAAAGTATTGTGTCATTTGAAAATGCAGTTTAATATGCTATTGTCTTAGTATTTTCATTGTTTCATCATTATTATTCTTTCAAAATGACAAAGTGCTCACAGCTTTAACTTTTTCTTTACTTCACTTTTTTTTCTTTACTTCTTTTACTTCATATTTGAACCACTTGTATTATTATAATTTTTAGAAAATAGTTTTTAACATAACCCGCCCGGATGCCCGGACTTATCATTCGTATTATCAATAAGAGTATATTAATTCAGAGTATTACAATTGTAATATTCAGAATTTATATATTTTTTCTGTTAAAAGAATAATTGTGGTTAAATAAGGGATGAGGTTCAGACCTCACTTATTTATGTCTTTGTATATTATAATTTTTGACGCTGTTTGATTCGTTGCGTATCTTCGTTATCTGTGAACCTTAAGAATTTTTATAAATACAAAAATAGTCAAAGTTCCCGCGTAAAAATAATGTTTATAGTACAGCAGGGCAAAGCTGATAAAATTATCGCGAAATATATGAATATATTAACAAAGATGAATGTAATATTAAGATTTCGTGTTATATAAATAAATCCGAACATCCCATGTATCACGTACATTGAGATTAATATTTTCTCGGGTGCCGGTCATCCATCACGCTGTCAGCGGCCGCGCCGTGCTGCGGGAGAGGAACGCACACGGCCTGGTGTTCGTGTCGTTCATTCGTTGGAAGGAATCCTTTGAGACTACAGGAATGTCAAGTGCAAATATAAATTGGTCTTTACGTCATTAGGGAAATTTAGAAACTGTTACTTCATGCGAAAAGCAACTCTATGCGGACGTGTTAGGAATGTAATAGACGTAAGTGAATTTTGGTTAAAAGTTTTACACTCTTAAACAGAATGGGAAAAGCACAAATATATTTACTCTTTTTAAGCTCAAAGGCTGTAGATTTTTAGGCTGTATTAAAATATAATAAGGTTTAAAATCGTGTAACGCTAACCGTAGACCCTTTTAGAGATAAGTTGCAAGTAATATATCTTGTTGAGTTTTTGAAATTTTTCACGAAAACAACCTCCTGAATACATAAAGAAAACGCGCTGGTGGCTGATGGGACTCCTAGGGTCAGATGTTGACTGCGAGTAATGCGGGATCTCACATGACACTCAAACTTATTTACTATATTATAAAGGTATATTAACATACAATTCATAAACTCATACCTAATTAAATATTAAATAATATTCGCGCGGAATTTGTTTAGAAATAAACGTAGCCTAAGTTACTCCTTGTAACATCAGCTATCCGCCGATGGAAGTCCTGTTAAAATCGGTCCACCCTTTTTAGAGATTGGCCGGACTAATAAGACGAACAGAGAATAAAGTATTTATACGTATAGACTAACTAAACATATTACTACTGATGAAGATTGATGTCCTTTCATAGTAGAAAGTAGTATCAATGAATATATTTCCTCACCTGGCGATGGTGTGCAGATGGGCGCTCGTGGCGACTTTGACGAGTGGCCGGTGGGGGGGACGGCTGGGTCGCGTGGGGGGGCTGTAGGTGTACTCGGCGGCCTCCGACCCAGAGCATCCCGTCAGCCACGACCAGTGCTCTGCCATACTTGCACTTTTAACACTTGTTACACTTTTTGCACTTTATCACTTTTAACTGGCACTGTTTATTTAGACCCGTATTTTTTATGTATATATCATTCTTTTAGACAATCGTATTTTGTAAATAATTATATACACTTAAAATAATTTTATTAAATAAATTTACGACTACTTATTTAATCCTTATCTCTCCCGTAGAAACTTCTGTTAGAATCTCATTAAGGAGCTCGCAGCTTTCACAAACCCATTCCTCAAATATCTCGTTACAACTCTTATTAAATTTAGCGAACAATAGTTTATCGCCTCTCCAGGACGCGTTGTCCACAGCTGACGAAGTTCAGACAAACAGTGTACGCGATTATGGCCTCTATTTTAAATTCCATAGGAGACTGCCTTAATCTTATAAGATTTGCAATGACAAGATTCATAATACATCTAAAGTAATCGAAATTAGAATTTATGTTATTGGAATAAGGTCCACTATGTGTGTAAATCTAGAGTTGTATGTTGCATGTCAATCCGTGAAAATGCATTTAGCGCCCTCGGAAAATTGCGTTATTATCGCTCCCCCCGGTGGGACTATTCTGATCCGGGACCCGGTATCCTGGAATCGATTGCGTCCCGTCCCCCTCGCACACCTTACAGAGTGAAAGGGAGAAAATAACATTAAATTCATTCATAATAGGAGTAGTTTGAAAGCAATAAATCTTAGCCCCTTAAGATACGATCGCAGATATACAAAATTCATGGCGTCCTTACGGGGTCCTTACGGGGTGTGCGGCTCCGTGCGTTACTCACCACACGCTGTTTGAAAAATGTACTAGTTTCCATGGCATTCCATCAGTGAATTAAAATTAAAAAATTCATTTAAAAATATTTCATTCCAGTACTTTGTGTTATCAATAATCAATAATGTTTATTTACATTTCCCTCTCTAACTTAATTTAATTCAAGTTAGTGATTTAAGGAAGGGTGCTGTCCTCTCGACTTGCTCACCGTTTATAACCGATGAGTTTGCAAATATACCGACCTAGTCTCGCGTTAAGGACTGGAGATTCAACCTTTAGGACTATCATATATTATAGTTTTTGTCACATATCAGGGATTCAGTAAGGTTTTATAACAAAGTCTGTCAAATTGTTTGATTTCTTTAAATTAAAAAAGTAATTTTTGAATTCAGCTATATTAGCAAGGTTTTTACCAACTGTAGTAAGTTTGAAGCATTGAGTATCTGTATCTTATCACGGTAGGTACCGGGAGTGCTGACACTAGTGTCACAGTGAGTACACTAGATCTAGTAAGATCGTACGCTCGGCTACACTCGCGTCGAGCGCTGCTCCATTACAACAGTAATGTGATCTTGCTTTGTGCTTTGATGTATTTTAATGTATTTTAAAAACCTCATTACAAAGACACGCGACAATGACGATGACTTTTTAATATATTTCAAATAATACATTAGAATTTAATATTATCAAAGGTTTTATAATAATTTTGTTATACAATAATTAAAATATATATATATACAGGGAATGAGTTAGGACTGTGAAACAATGTTTTTGTTTTTGTTGAGTCGAGAGGCACTTGCTTGTAATCGCCGGTAAACTTTAGGCGCAATATAATAACAATGTTTTGACCCACTTTATTCAGTGAAAACCATTTTAAATACGAATACAACAATTAAATTATAACACTCAACATATACAAAAAAGGAGCTTTACAGTGTTTCATTTGTTTCCTTTATAGTTGAGATGGTCACGTCACGATGGTCAGGCCATGTCTGCTGTAGATATAGACCTGGATATTTAGATAAAACCTGGTCCGTAATAAGTAGTGATTACAATTGATGTTGAAAGGTTTGTTAAATCAAAGTAATATTCTGATAAAATCAAACAAAACTATATAATATAACAATTTTACACGAAAATACTGTCAGTTTAACAAAAAAGAGAACTCTCTCTGCCATTTCTGTACACTCCATTAAGACGATGGTTCACTCAAAACTAAACCTAATTACCGAGATAATTGAATTGATTGTCGTCTGCACAAGCAGAGAGGGGTGGAACCCCTAATCCGGGAGGTTTGTTGGGATAAAATTAAAAATGTTCATTTGCATACATTCTACACTCATTATTGTTAGTTGTTTGCTTCACGGCTCTGTGTTCTACATTACGTGATTTATTTTGTACGTTTGGAAGAAAATGATTTGATTTATATTATTTAAGTATTATTATTTAGTTTTGAAATATTAATATTGTCTAAGATACATCTGTATACCACTTATAAGAATTAATTGAACTCCCAAATTAAGTTCGGGAAACCCAATAGAAAGTAACAACGCAGATTTAAACTCTAATCATATTAGCAAAAGGTTACAATTTCACAAATCGCTTTCAGTATTGCAACGACCGTCTGCAGCGTGACTCATAGTGAAGTCCACACACAGCTAGTGTGCATGTGTGAGTGAGACGGAGGACACGCTATATAGAAATATTAATTCAAATAAAAGCTTTATGTACCGTAGATAACAAACTTATATAGAATTCCATTTAAATTAAGAATCACTTATATTATTGTTTTAGATATTTAATTTAAATTAAAAGAGATTTAATAATAATATTTTTCATACTATCCAAATAGGTATCTGAACCGCTCAATTTGATACACACAATATTTAACTGAATTAGAAGATTCAAGTACACATAATTATAATAATGATTTCCCGCTGATCTCAGCACCGTGTCCGCACCCTGTGCGCTTTATGTCAAATCGATGCATGTTTGTAAACACCCTCAGCTTCTACATCTGTCACAAACTGCAAGCACCCTCGGTCTACTCAAAAGACCAATCGCCTATTCAAAACACCAATCGTCTACTCAAAAGACTAACAAAAAACTAAACTAGGCGTAAAATTTTATGGAAAGCTATTAGATATTATCTTGTTGCTACGAATGGAGAAATAATGTGTATATAAAATTAAATTAGCAATAAAATATATATAAAATTGTTACCAAATATATACAAAATTACGATACTTTAAACATGTATCAATTAGACGAACACACACACCAATAATAATAATAATAATAATATGATCACAGTTCACAGCAGACCTTGTATTATTGTAATAAACACGCGAAATATTTATTTAGTTGTAATAATGTGTCCGGAGGTGGCGCGCCGCTGCGGCCGCGTTGGGAACTAAACTAACCTTGCAGTCGGGGTGCCGAGCGCGGCCCGGACCCTCTTCATACTTGGAAACTTGTTCACAATAATTTATTTTAATATATTAAATAATTCGCAATCATTTTCCTTCACCGTTAATCATATTATTATGTATAAACTTATTAAATAATTATTAATATTTTTTTAATTTAAAACTGCCTAATAATCAAGGAGAATAAACTTAAAATATAGTATTTGTTATAAGTTGTGTGTATGTAATATATCGTGCAAGTATCAAAGTGTGTCGGCGGCGCTGCAGTCCCCCCGCGGCCGCCCTTTCATTCATCTGCGCGTACTCCTGACCTTGTGTACTCGTGTCAATGCTACACGTATTATATATATTATATATTGTGTTAAATATAACAATATAATGACAAGTTATATATATATATATATATATATATATATATATTATAAAAAATGTAATGTTAGTGGGTTAAAGTTAAAGTTATTTAAAGGAGATAATCTTCGGATTATTCGATTCTAAAATTTCTGTCTAAAATATTTTGATTTGATGAAATCTGTTTATTATCTGTTTGTTTGTTAAACGGATTCCCGTGGGACCAACTAGGCAAAATAAGTGGACGAAAAAACATACAGATGCGTTTCTTTTAAACACTGCCTGTTGTAGTCAAAACAGACGAAACAACGGGCAAAGATTAGTTTATAATATTCAAACATCTAATGCAAATGTGTATATTAGATCACCAGAGGGCTGTGCGTATATTGTATTGACACTCCACCCTCAAGGTACAGTGGTGTGTGTGTGTGTGTGTGTGTGTGTGTGTGTGCGTGTGTGCGTGTGTGTGCGTGCACCCTTGTGTGCAAGTTTTATTGCTCTCCGGTAATGAATTATTGATTTTATATTACACTTAACTCATTGTATTTTTATATTTTTAACAAAAACTTTTTTTACCAATTTTAATGTTATTTAAGTATATATTATTTTAATTAAATTTATTTTCAAGTAAATATTATATTATATTAAAATATTATTTAATAAAGTAATCTAGCGTAGAAAAGAATTTGAAACGGAAAGAAAATAAAGTAAAAAATGTATTTATATATGGTAAATATTATTTGATAGTAATCAAATATAAATATAATGTATTAACATATAACAATAATAAACCTGTGTCTCAAATTATTCAATACCTTATAACACGTTGAATAATTAAATAATAAAAACTCATCGACACGGACGGGACTCGAATCTGAGACGACCCGTATAAGGAATATTTTACTGAGTATTTATTTAACAAGATGGCATGACGTGTCTAACATGTGTCTTATGGAAATTTAAATTTAGTTAAATAATGTAAATAATCATTATTTATCATTAAAAAACTAAAAAAACTTATTTTAACTTATTAATAAAATACAGCGATCACTCAAAACTTTAGTTTAATATTTTATTTTTTGTTTAATATTTAGCTATTTACACGTAAGCTTAACTTAATCTACAAACAATGAGGATAAAGTTAACCATGATAAAACAAATAAATATATATATATATATATATATATATATATCTCCATGTACGTATGTACGTATGTCTGAGCTGCAGCTTGAGGGAGTACAAGAAGAGTAATAAATATTAAAAAGGAGGTTCTCATTAACATGAGCTCTGCCCGCGATCAATAATTGTGAGAAAAACTATCCACTTACGGCTCTTCAATGTCTTCATGTCTGTTTAACCCAATAAGGACCGCACTACTAAATATATTAAATACATCACCAGCTTCAGATATATTATGTGTCTTTACCATGTCCATGCATCCCGTGGTATGGTGTTAGTCACCTCTCTGCCGTGTCTTTGACAATGTCAATAGAATATATTACACTACTTTAATAATTATATCTTAATCTTATGATTATAAGAATATTAATTATTATAATATAATATAAATAAATGTTTGCTATATTATTTATCGCTTTTTTAAAAGATTTTTGTGAATTTTAAAGGATTAAATGAAATAGGTAATTTTTTTACATTAATTTGTATAACATTTATGTATAACAACTTTTATATCACTTATGTAAGCTATATCTATAGATCTAGGAGAGTGATGCTCTGCTGATACCAGGTATACTTTTTCTATATATAATAATTGATATTTCCAGTTAACTCCAAGATATACATCCACATTTGTATACTTATTTTATTTAACACTACAAAAATATAATCTTACTTTTTTAACTTAATTTTTCTGAAGCATATTTTCGTTTTCAAATGTGTATCAGTAGTCAAGTTCGCAAGAGTTTCGCTAAGTTTGTACCTAGATGGCGTTGTAAGAAAATGTACGTATAGTTATTTATTTAAGACAAAGATAACTTATTTTAAAAAAGCAGAAGAAGTTACCAGCACTATTACTAATACATACAGCATATTACACTATGTTTTGTGCTGAACCGTCGGTGAGCCACAATTCGGAGTCCCGTTCCTCTCCTCTCCGTGCCCGCGCATACATTACAAGGAACAAAATTAATTGCTGCAGCTTACCTGAAACAAAAACAATGCTTCGTTACAAACAAAAACCTTTATTTTAAAGTATTTTTTACTTAAGTTTTAATTACGCTTCCGAGAAAAATACAAAAAATATAATGAATTTACGTTTGTATAATGATCTAGTTTTTATATAATATTAATGTTCTTAAGATTCATTCATTCATTCATTCATTTATCAACCTGTCAAAATAAGAAAATATTTAGAGATAATTCATATTTTTTTTACATCGGTATTGATATTAGTACTCTTAAAGTGCACTAGATGGCGCTGCTCTAACAACTATTTGATACAATAGCAAGTGTAAAATGTATTGAAACCTACGTCGTATTGCATTCGATGCCGATTCGACAGAGATAAAAATATAAAATAGTTTTCTTTTATGCAAGTACCGTATATACCGTATATGCAGTTAGTGAAAGACGTTAATTTGGATTTACAAACGGACAATTCAATTTTATTTATATATATATATACATTGTCTAAATGAGTACATTGCTTGAATTTTGTAATGTAATAAAATAAGAAACTGAAATAAATAATACAAAAATATATAGAGACAGAATTACATATATTTTGGATACGTTACATGGTGAGGTCAGATAAATGTGATGGTGTATGTCCTCATCTGTCAGAACACAACACTGCGTAAGAAGCAGTGCAGAGAACACTCAGTCACACACACAACCACACACACCTCGGAGTGTATACAAGTATTTACTTACATTATTATCATTCTATTAGTATTTTTGGAAATATAATATAATATAAACATATGGTTACAAGAGTAATTTGTAAGTTGCTATTTCGATGTCTTTAATAAATGTATATTAGTTCAAAGTGTCGAAAATATATTTATATTTGAATAAAATGTAATTGACTATGTTAACAAAAGTGTCTCGTCTGAACACGTCACCTCGGCACGCAGTATCTCAAGGCGACAGGTTATTGTGACGAAAATATGGTGAAGTCAAATAATAAAAGGCGTTATCTTAATAGAAAATCGAGCACTTTGCATAAAGTGGAAGACGGAATTGGTTTCCGTTGAATTTTCTTCGTCATTTGAAGGGTTGGAGGACGGGAGAAATTTACTTGTAGATTTTGGATTTTCTATGTTATATATAATATAGTGCAGGAAACCACTTGTTATAATATAATATATAAACATGTAAGTTATGACCCCTTTGTTTTGAGCAGTATTTTGTAATATGAAATGACACAAGTTCAAATCATGAGTCCCGGTACTGCGGTAGTTTTGAGGAAGTCGCAAGTTGTGAGTGTCGTAAGTCACACCTGAGGGCGACTAATTATGACTTCTTCGAAACTAAATTAACCGTTCAGGAGATTGGAGGCGTTATATTAGTTTGGAGCCGCCATTTTGTATAATTATTGTACTGACGTAACTGTTCATGAGATTCTCTTTTTCAATATTGCTTTCAGATGTTTTTTTTCTTTCTTACATTTGTAGGACGTGTTTAATATAATAATGCTATCTTTTTCGCACATTGAAACATATTCCCAGTCAGCATCTAAGTCAGAAAGATTTCAGTATGAAGTCCTATAAAAAACTTCTTGCAGAAGTCCTAATATGACATCTTAAACAGCTCATTTTTAAGAGCTCATAATTCAGAGCTCTTAATGAACCCTTAAATGAGAAGTCGATTTTTTGACATCCAAATGAATATTTTTTTCTGACCTCTTTTTGAATTGCACACTATGAGCTCTTGTAGACATAATAAATAAGACTTCATTTTTATGACGTTATGAAGTACTCTTTTTTTTCACTTCTAAAAGAATTTACATTATTAACTCTTACAGCATTCAAAATAGAGACGCCATATTCATGATTTCGTCATGAACTGTTTGACGCATGCGTAAAATCTTGTAATTCTATACGTATATAATATTTATTTATTTTTGTATTCTAACCTGCTAGTTTTGATAAATATTCAATATATCAGAGAATAATTAAGTTTTTGTTAGTATATTTTAAAAAGCAATCGTGTTATTAAATTTGGTTGCTTAAATCAATTATACTTTTTTGATAGTTGAGTGGTTTTCCTTATACAACTTGATATAACAGTAAGTAATAATTGTTTTGTATTTCCCATAATTTTATTCATTTAATTTCTAGAAATATCAGGAATTGAAGAGAAAAAAAACGCTAGTATGGACAATGATGTTCGAATAGCAAAAAGTTCATGTCAGCCAAACGAATTCGGTGAAACCGAAAGTTCGAATGATTTGGAGAATCAACTAGCATCTAGTTCTGCAGGCGAGTCCAATAATAATCTAAAAAAGATAAATGAAGTTAACCAAAATAGTGCTGCAGCTGGTTTTACGGGCTTAAACAAAGATACGACAAATGAAGTTGACACTTCTACTGGACAGTCTGTAACATGTAATTCCAACTGCTGCTGTAAGTATCAATTGATTTTGTTATTGATCTCTCGAATTTTCTGATTTTATCTTTGTTTCATTAAAATTGGTTTTGGAAGAAAATTTTCAATTTCTGTATAGTAAAAATCATATTTGTTTTTTTTAACAGCTGCATGTCGATCGGTGTTATATTCCGTTTCTCGTAAGCTTGACACATTGTTGAATATTGTAGGAGATAATCCTTGGCCAAATACGATTAGAGCATCAGACGTACTGCCAAACTTTCCAATATGTAAACATGAAGATTTGGTAAAATAAACGATTTATTAACAGATAAAGAAGCAGCACGCACTCAATACGTAATTACTTTTTCTATTCTGGTGAATGAAGCCAAATTTTATGGTTGATTTGTTTTTTAATTAATTTTCGCCTTTTACAAAATATTAATTTATGAAGATTTTTTACTCTAATGCAAATATGAAATTTTGACTTTTAAAATTTTACAAATTCAACAAGTTCTTACGGTCTTTTACTTATTATCATTTTTACTTGCAAATTAACTACATCATCAACCATGAAACTACATAATAAAAAAGAAGAAAGAAGGAATAGCTGCCTTTAGACAAAGTTTTTCAACAGTATATATTCATTATACATGCTTCTGAATTTTTTCATGCTACTAAGAAAATGTTATGAATAATGCTAATAAAGACGCTATTGCTTATTACTGTCTAACTTGAATAATTTTCTTATGGACATCGATTATGCAATATATAATTTTTCAGGAGGATTTTATAAAACAACGACGACATTTAGATGGGAAAAAAATGTATTCGAATTCTGGGACATATTTTATCAGATGAACTCAGCTGTAAATTATCTTGGAGTGGTCAAAAAAATACGATTAAAGTTGAAAAAATGCCATTTGTGAAATATTTGAGAGGTAAGCACACAATTTTAAGCTAAAATAACTTTGACCCCTAATGAAAAAAATATTGAAGTATTTTTTTTAAAATATAAAATCTTATAAATATTGCATAATGCTTTAAAATGCCATTCGGCATCCGAAATGGTAGTAGATTACTTTCATACTTCATACTCATTTCTATTTCTAAACTCAAACAATATTCCTCTCAGGATCATTTCAATGAAATTTTACTCTCGTCGTCATTTTGTTTAATTTGATAGTAGTTATTTGATATTAGATAAAAACATTTATAATTAAACTGTATTGGAATTTTACTCACTGAATCCAAACTATTGCTGTAACAAACAAGCAAATGATACTGTACAAAAAAAATATTTTACTTCTGACAAAATACTTTGATTTTTTAAAATTAATTACAAATGATATATCTATAGATAAATCATAGCAATCGATTTTGTTTTATAAAAGTTAGAGCCTACATATTAAAAAATATAAGAAGAATACGAACAAAATAAAAAAATTAAGAATTGGGAAATCTACTTCTTTTCTTCTTTTTTAACAGATTTACTTATCTTTAAAAATAATTCTTACAAGCAACATTTATGCATCTTAATATGATTATTTATTATTTTTAGAAACTGTCACTGCTACATCACGGTCTTCTCTTGATGAGTGCAAGCAATCAATCATGTCCTGGATGCAGCACGCGAATGACCGAATAAAAAAAATCGAAAAAATTCATGCATAACCCTCAATAATTTTTAAGTTTTTTTTTATATATCAAACTAGCATTACCAGCTTCATTATTTTATACCTTCTTTAATATAGTTTTTGATAAAAAAATAAAATAAAATTATGTTCCGAACAAATTGTTGAAATTCTTCAAGTATATCGAGTACTTGCATGTCTCGGTTTTTGACATTTTATTTAAATTTAAAGAGATGTTTTTTATAATTATTTTTAAACATTGCCACTGCATAAGATTTTGTTGTTGGAAATTTCCTTATAGTATATATATTTGAATAATATAAGCATATGAGATATTTAGTAAATTGAAAGTTACATTTTGGAGATTCAAAAATTTATATAAAATTTCAATAATCGATATATTTACCCTACTAATTAATATCCAAAAAAAGAGTTCTAAAAGAAATCATATTTAAGACTTCTTAAATATGAATTCCATTTAACCTCTTTTTTAAGAACTCAAAAAAGCAATTCATTACGAAGCCTTTTTATGAATTCAATTAAAAGAGCTAATTAAGTATTCATTTTCACGAGTTCGTAAAAATGAGCTTTTTAAGAGCTCTATTTCAAGAGGTCCTAAGATGTACGTTAGGTGGCGCATTCGACTTCTTCAGGAGGTCTTGGGAACGTCTTTCTGACTTAAGATCTGACGTCCAAATCAGAAATCTGAGCTCATTCAGAATAACTTAATACGTCATTTTGCTATCTGGGTTCTTAATGATTCAAAATCAAAATGTTATTTTTGAATTTAATCTTTTTTGATGTTCGATAACTATTTGCGTAATCTTTTTAAACTTACATTTTCTCTGTTTACGATAACCTTAGTGAATAAATTATTTTCATTTGTCTCGCGTCTCGTAACTCAAGACCAAATTCGGGCTTCCAAAACTAGAAGTACATGTCAGTGTTCACATTGAACCACCCTGAGAGCGCGCCAAGGGGGGAGGGGGGGGGGCACGGTAATATAAATGAGCTGAAATATAAATAAATATGTTTTATTTCAACATAAAGTATACACAGTATAATATCCGGGCGAGCCGCTGTATCCGGCGCACGTGGACGCGGACCGAGCTGCGTTCACTTTTACTAACACACTTGTCTGATAGATTATTAGATCTTTAAGTTTATTTCTAACATGACAAATATTAATTAATATCGGATAATAATTTCTTAAATATAACTGACTTTATTTCCACACCACCTATTAGGTATCAAAAAGGCGCGTTATATTTTTTTCAGTTTTTTAGCTGTAACTTGGGAACGGTTTGGACCTTTGCAAAATCCTTTCTTATTGCACGTATTCAATATGATGAATGATGAATGATACGATGAATGAGTGAGTGTGTGTGTGAGTCAGCGGGTGTGTTTGTTTTTTATATATTAAGATTAATAGTTACATAATAATGTAGTTTTTTTTCTAAAATAATTTAACGATTCTTGTAATTTTATCTCAAATATTAACAACTACTTTAAGAAACATTATGAGTGATATCATGACATGGTACTGCTAGTAGTAATAGCAGTGGATCAAGTACTAAGTCCTTAAGCTACAAGTTTGTTTCTCAAGCACACGCGTCAGTCAAAGGAGAGCACAGCGTCCGCGACGGAGTAACGTGTTTATTGTAAACTCTATATTTGGTTTAGTAGAGCTTCAACTTACAGTTGCCACCGACTGTTTAATTTACTATAATATATTAATTATTGTATCGGTATTTATAAATTGCTGTGTTGTTGTGTTGTATAAAACATCACCGCGAGATGTCATCAAGACTATATTTGCTTGAACTACGAGATGTATTAAAATCTTTAAAATTAAGTAAGTTTTTAACCCATTTGGTCCTTATATGAGGTCGGACTGAAACACGGCTTTAACTTAATACACAGATACATGTATGACTATAATGAACCTTTTAGCAAAATCACACACATATGTATATTTTTGTCACATTATGTATTATAATTCACCTCACTGCTGCTAGAGGTCACTTGAGTGACAGTAGGTATCTGATGGTATATAATACTAGTTGTGCCCACGACTCTGTTCGTTCGGAATTTGATATTTTTCTGCAGATCGACTTTGAATTATATTTTTAGTTAATGTTTCAGATAAATGAACAAGACAATAATATTTTTATCAAACCAGTTCGGCGTTTTTTTATTGACACACAAATGAACTCTTAATTATTTACCAAAAACAAACATTACATTTTGAGTGAAGGTTACCGCAACACCGCAACACACGTACAGACAACGATCAGTTACAGATTTATTACACGTGGAGATTGTTTACATATTTAATTATCATAACCCTTCAGCAATAAGTAAAAAATATTAGTAACATCACGGAGCAGAGCGAGGCGTCCTCACATGTACCTCGTTAGCATTGCAAATATTATTGTGAGTTATCGAGCCCGTCCGTCTGAATGTCTGTCAATTAATCTATCGGGCACGGATACTTCTTTGTTTGTTTTAACTTGATTTTTTAATATAATATTCACATAACATGCACACGAATTAGAGTTTCACTAACTTATTCAACGCCATCTATTATTAAGTTACAGTAATCTAATTAAATTAAATGTCATGTTGTACCTTCTTATTAATAATAGAAAGAAATATAAATTATTTCATTCTGTTTATTAAATAAAATAAAATATTAAATCATTGTAAGTGTATTGTTACTTCAGTAGAATGACTCAAAACGATCTGTATTTTATATAAAGGTGCATGAAAGTCAAATTAAGTAAAAAAAAGACATTGATTATTGCCGTAATATTGAAAAACAACTACTTTAAGATTGTGTCAGTAAAATAGAATCATAAACAATAGTTTTATCTAATGTCTGAGTTATTCACAAATTTTATGAAATTTTCTTTAATTACTCAAAATATTGTAAAGATGGTTGGACCCAGTGCAGTCCCCCATGTTATTAGTATTCATTGGTTTGATATTTAAATCTTCATATAATAATGTTATTAAAAGCCATCAATACGTCCTATTTAGAATATAATTTTAAAAGTTTTTGAGGTGAAAAATCACGCTCTTTCTACAACTAGTAAACTATTACAGTAAAAGTTTAGGTATCTATTGTCAGAGTGATCGGGAATCTTAAATTATGATTAAATAATGTTACCTTATGTGATCGGTTGTCACCAGTCAGCTCATTACTACATGTTTAGATGAAAACACTTAACACTTCTTTATTTAAACGCACGGAAACAGATATACTAAAAAGTTGCATTTATTTTGATGTAAGTTTAAAACACCGATATTAATGATAACATAAATCACAATCACAGCCGAGTATTACAGAACACATAAGTTATTTTCCATAGTTTGTCCGTGTCGTAAAGAAGCTCGCAACTTAGGGCGGGGAGCGCGAGGGCGGCGGCCTGCGTGAAAGCTGGGGACCGACTGTTCTCCTCACGCTGGGCGCAGATGCGACGTACTCAATGAACTCGCTACCTACTCATAGGATGATTTAAGTCGAGAAGAATGATGGTTCTTTCAAATATCCCGTATGAAAGACTTTATCAAATAACATATTTACAATATTTCATGTTCGAAAATATACTGACATATAAATGTCTGTTCAACAAAAGCAGTGAATATTACCTATCTTCTGTTGTATTATATTTTCACTTTGAAGCTTTAACGTTACACTATTAATACTTCTTCACCACACCAGGCGACGGCGGCTGCTTCATTAGTTGTGAGCTGTCACCTGCAGTGATACTGTAATTCATTGACAGACCACTAATGTGCTTTTAGTATTCTAATTTAATATTTTCATTCGTATTAGTATTTAACAAATCGCAGTCTGGGTATCAATTAATATAATAATATCAATTTACTTACATCCTCATAATAATTGTATAAACCCCAGTGACAGGATTTGAAAAGCTACCTAGAAAAGCTAGTTTATCATACTTCATTTTAAACCTGAACTTAACATTACTTAGCTGACTTCAATATAATATAATATTTATATTATTGAGAGCAAAATTATATTAACACAAATTCCGCAAACCAAAACTAAACGTAGCGAGAAACGATCGACCGGCGCTCGACCGTTGCTCGACCCGCTTACCCGACTGTTACAACGTACATCAGACAAACATCACGACCTCACCAAAACACCACCACATCACAACCACAAACTTCATATTAATTGATAATGTTACTATAAATGGTGTCGGACATCAACAAGTGTTGATTGAATCAGATTCAACCGCGACGAGATGAATCATGATTCATGCGTCGCGGGATTTTAAACGTACAATTGCTGACACTTCTCATCTCAACTTTAATAAATCAGTTAATAATCTATCCTATTAGATTGATTTTTGAAAATAAATATTGAAAGAAATCACTTCTTTAATTATTTCTTTAAAACTGACTGAATTTAAATGTTTACATTTGATTTATTTTTTATTGACTTTACAATAAGTGTCGAGATCTGATCCGTCGCTGAAGCTTCCAACTCTAACAGCCGCCCGCGCCTCTCATGTCTTAGAACTTTTTCTCTCACGCGTATTGAGAAAAATATAATTTAGATAGTAGTACTAAAAAACTCAATACTACAAATTAGTGGTAGGACAGTCCCCACCACCAATTTATTTTTATAGTAATATATTAAACTTGAATATTCCTTTAAATAACTGTTCGTCCAATATTCTAACCCATTGTCTTCTATTCGGTGAGGGAAGTCAACAAACAAAGGAATAATGAACTCTCAGTAAAAGTAAGGTGATATAGGTAGTATATATTAATTAAATTCTCCTATATAATTATTCCGGGATTGATAATTATTTCATATGTAAACGAAGGAAAGAAAATTATCTTAATATTTTAATGAATCCTTGGTATTCATTACTCCTCAATGACTAGTGGTGTCAAAGTTCAAGACAAATAATTACAAAAGCTCAGAAGTATCTAATAAGTATTGTCTGTGTTATCGAGATAGAGGGAACATGCGAACAAATCGTTTCCGACCGGGGCGGGCCCGATTGCATATAATTAATGTACCGACCGGTCGAGAACGAAATGTTTGACCGCATTTACAATGTTTATCGGTGGCTTAGTTGGGTAGAGCTGACTTTACTTTAAAAATGTTATATTTGAATGCTATTCTAATCACTTTATAATTATCCACTTACAAACAATACATCTAACATGTTTATTCCCGAGACTCCGTCCGTAAACCACAGTAAAATCACATTCTGCTGTATGCATGCAATGTAAAGACGATATTTTTGAAACTAGACATAGACTGACTGGCAATATTGAGTACTATATATATACTATATATGTACCTATTGAGTACTATATATATATATATATATATAGTAATCTCCGGCAAAAGATAACAGGTATTACCTATTTAGATAACGCTACAATGTCCTAAGTCTTGCTACATTGTGGAAACAATTCTATATGCAGCTGATGCAAATATGTATATATTCCAAGAATAGTCTTAAATAAACCTCTCAGAGGCACATTGATTTCTATAAACGCTATTTTAAATAAATGTCGCCTACTTACAAGTTTCAATCAAAGATTGAAGCTGCGATAACGGCGTGTGAAGCCGCGGGGCATTCATATGTAAAGTGCGGCCTTTGTTCCAAGAGTTATATACCTCTGTTATATATATTATATTATTTATTTTCATATGATGTATGTATGTATTTACTTATCATTTCGTATTTAAAAAATATCTAAGTATTATTTATGTATCTTTAATTAAAAAACAATAATAATGTTATTTAAAGATATCAAATGATTAATTTGAATTAACTTTATTTGTATTTTATTGGAAAACCAAACATTTTAGTTTATTTAAAGTCAATCTGGTCGAAGTGCAGTGATTTAATAACACTTTAACTGCTAAAGCTCAAATAAATCATTGTCTCCACCGACAACGTTTACACGGCACGACTGCGATACGACTTACCCTACAACAGATAACGACGACAATACGATTTTTATTTTAATATTAAACAATAATCAAAACTATTTCTCTTGTAATATTTTAACATACCTTTCAATTAAATTTTCCCACAGGTTTTGCATCGCTTTGAGATCAAATCCGATCTGCGTCGCATTAAACGAAACGACTACAAGAATTTTAATATAATTTACATAGACAATTCCAGGTGTCCCGAGAGCCGCTGTAACGCAAGGTACACAACCAATTTAGAGACGAGACGGGTCCGATACGTCAATCTGCATCCAGCACTGCATCGGGAACGACCCCGAACGCAAACGATACACTCTAACGGCGCCATCAGATTTAACCAAAATTTATATTGCCATTTGTATTCCACCCGACACACCAAAGTAGACCTTACACTATAGAAGATAAGAATCATTATCACTATAGACAATTTTAAACATTTAGGTGTAGAAAGTAAGGAAACAGATCCAGTTTAAACAGCTTCCAGTTTTAGGGATGTTTAGGAGATTGGCACGTGAAGATGTCTTCCCTTCACCGCTTTATTGAGTTTACGAGACGAGCTCATTGAATAAAACAAACACAAAACACTATTCCTTAATTTAATTAACACTAGTAAATAAATTGATCTTTTACCTTGCGACGACTGATGCGCGTTTTAAATAGTTTTTAACGTATTTTGGACATTATGATCTAGAAATACCTCTTTTGAAACACAGACCATTACAATTATTATAGTTATATTAGTTTCACCACAAAATTATACAATACAATATTATGTTTTTTTTTGACAAATTTAGCAAATATTATCAATGATTTATGAATTTATAAGATTTTAATAACTCAGACTGATTAGAATTTACACTTTAACTTACTTATACTTACATTTTCTTAACTATTCCAAGAGGTTCCATGAACTCAAACAAAACAATAAAACTAGTGAAAGCGGCGAAAAATTAAAAAAAAAACATAACTTTAACGAAAATTGACCGAGTCGAAGGTCAAATAAGTCACTCAATTTTCAAACCATTTAACAAATTGAAGATGACGGAGCAAATTTACATAAATATATATTTACTTATTAATTCATTATAACAGTGAATTCGTGTGAGAGGTTGTCGACTATCTCTTTCTATCGCTCGGCCTTCTTCGATGATACGTGGCTCTAAATTCATACAAAAAATACAAAATGAACAGTTTTCTTTGCCAACGCTACCCCACATCTGTTATTAAATTCAACCACAGACTGCAAAAGATCTGACTTAAAAGAACTACCAAGACACGCTTTCATAGATGTATACAGTCTAAAGATCACTTAAGATAGACCCCACGATAGTTTAAAAATATTTTTTTTATTTACAATAGCCTTAATTTAGATAATCCAACATCTTAAACGTCAAAATCGTATTCAAAGTTTCCGATAGAAACTGAAGTTAATATAAGGATGTTATAATACTCTGTGTTTTTCCTTTGTTATTTCTTTAGACACTTGTCGTCTTTTAATTGTAATAATTTAACGTAATGTTGTCTGACATCACTACTTATCCAGAATGTATATCTAAATATTCGGTATAATTACATATATGTAAATACACAACCCTAACTTTCAAAAAACACACAAACATTTAACTATAACATTAATTGCCCAACCATAATAATAGCTTTTTATAATTAGTATTAATGTGTTTTTATAAAATTAACGTGAAGCTAATGACAAAGTTCTGTAATTGCTTAATTTTATTGGCTCCTTAAAGGCGGTATTTAATCACCAAAAACATTGTATCACCGTCGAGTCGAGCCGATCACAATCTCGTTAGATGAATCCTATAAAAGGTATAAAATCTTTAATTCATTCAAGTTGAGAGAATAACGAATAAAAGTTTCCAGTTGTAGATCCCGCTTTGAGTTTTATAGCCCTTTAACAACTCGCCGCTCCCGTCTCTACTCTTAGACTTATTGAACGTATCAAAATAGAATTGTCTGTTCATAAAACTAGAAGAGGTAATAATATGAAATTATTACGAATATTTTTCTTTTTCAGAAAATTCTTTTGAAGTAAAACTACTTTTTATATCAATAAATCCAATTAAACTCTATTTGTACGTATGACATATATAGTTATTAATTTTCATTCAAAAAAATTCCTTAATATCTAGTCCTCCCACACTGCCCCAGTCTCGAGACGCACTTTGAATCCCGATGTCTTGTTAATAGCAATCCTATTCAAAACACACCCCGAGGAGTGAACAAGATGTCGCCAGGAGGCCCTCCCCAGGGGGGAGGGGGAGGGAGCATTCTTCTGATAATAGCTTAATCAAATTCCCTATCACTTGATAATGGAGCGGTTATCGGGATTGGTGCAGTGTTACGGATATACATAATTTAAGACTTTAATAACAGGCTACAAATTATATATTTTTTCTCTTTATCTTCAGAATTCCGTTTTCGTAAACCAATATCAACCATGGGGTATAGAATTTAATAATAACAACATAGAAATTATGAATTGCCATTGATGAATGGGTTGCTAACGGCGTCTATTCTATCAGATCATAGCGGAGTTACGAACAACCTTCTCCACTAAACGAATATATTTTATGAATACTTAAAATGACTAGCGGATTACGATACAATAGAATGACTAAAGCCGACCAAACTATTCTATTTAAACAAAGATTTGAAGTATTATAATACACACATGTATTTAATTTGTGACAAAAACACGAGAAACTGAAATAGTTACATGTTTTAAATATTACACGCTTTTTATGGTAATTAAGGTAAAAAGCAAACGTAATTGCCGACGAGCACGCGAGAAAATATTATAAATTTAAAGCTGGTGACAGGTCAGCTTAGGCGATACATACATACATACATACCAACATACGTACAACATATAACTTAGCCACGATATAATATTATTACTTTAGTAACGATTATAGAAACTATGTTCGGAAATACGAATTCAATCCATTCATTTACAAATAATTTGTCACGTTTAATCTACTCGTATATACATGTGATGTTTATGTCATTTAATATAATATAAATAAACATTAAACACAGTCAGCAATCAGACCTTAAACACCAACTAAAATACCACCAAGTGTCCTATCCACTTTTTAATCAACTTAATTTTATATCAGACAATTCTATCAGCCAGTCGGTGCATTGCTGTATTTGGCACGTAGTTCTAACTTGTGCAGTGTTGGGAGTCTATCGGAGTAGTTGGAGCACGTATCGTCTGCTGAGAGCCGATACGTCGAGGGAATAGGGAATCTAAAAATAGAGATATACAAAAAAATATTTTAGCAGAGGAAAATAAATTGAAAGGTAATGGACAGGTATGTATAATGTACATTCAACATATGTATACACATTTTTATACATAACAATACACGCACACATAAAATGATAAAATAGTGTTTATAGAAAAATGAAAATTAATAATTGCTCTCTAACAAGCCTTTTGAATCTGATCTTAATTTTATCTGTAAGTAACAAAAATATTATTTTAATTTTAAAAAATACTACCATAATACTAGAGATTTATGTGTCCTCTCAAAGGTTTTGTGATTATTTAAAAAAAATCCTTTTTTCTTAAAATAAACATCAAATTTAAGTGAGCGGAAGTGTGGATTTTTCTAAACTCCTCAGACTAAATGTTGAACATAATTACATATTTTACTACTTACTTACTTTTATTTTACATACTTGGTTCCTTCGAGTATGTAATCGTACTGTAAACGCAATTCATCTGTGTTGGTTGCGAGCGCAGCGGTGGGTCTCGGGTTTGATGCCGTGCCGAGCCACCATTAATTACTAAGCTGTCGGACTAACGGATACCAGCTTGTGTCTATGGAAAAACTGCCAATAAATAGAAAGTACTTATTGTCTTCCATTTAAATAAAATCTTTCAAACGTCTTAAATGCACCTGATGTTACCTCAGGCTCCCAATGCATTTATTGTATAAACTTGAATTTTACCATTATATATATATATCTAATATAATAATATCTAGGATAATTTGTTATAAGATAAGTTTTTTCTAATATTTTATGTAGTCGTAAGAAATGTTTGTTAAATCGGACTCCGGTAATAGGTTACCGAGAATTGTAAACTTGAGTAAGTCATTAATGATCAAAGGTATTATCTAAAATACTTTGTACATTTTACAGCTACAGATTACAGGATGGCTGACGCTCCGGCGGTGCTTAGCGTTCATAAAACTTAAATGTCCCTTCCAGCGCGCCTCGGTAATGAAAATGGACTTCATTAGTTACTGTCACTTCTGTTAGTTTAATTTCTTATATTATTACGTTATAAGATTATTTTTAATACTTATGTACCTCTATAATAATTTTTCATTATTCTTGAAATCACTATGAGGAAGATTTTTAAAAATAAGAAAGTCTATTCCATAACAAGTGACCTAAATGTCCTAAATTTCTCCACTTGATGCTATTCATCATACGATATCAGGAGCTGCCGGCTATTATGGATTAAAAAAACACTTCGCGGCCCATCTAGATACGCCCTCCTCGCCATATTAATACATAAGGACGTAAGACCTCCAAAGCCCTTGCGGGAAAAGTAATTATAGTCCCTGGAAGGCACATTTTATAAAGGTTATTTTCAATTGAAGCCACGACCTGTGAGGGTAAAACGGACCATTTTAATTCTGCGGGTACGTCCAGCGAATTAGTAATGAAATTAAGTGGCCGCGAGGGACACGAGTTCGGTTCTCGGTACGGCTTTGTTTCGGCATTGCGATGTTTCCGTAAATTAATTTTATGGATATAGGTTTTATTTTATTGTATCTACGGGGTTCCGGCATTTTATTATCATTGAATTGCCTCACTCTTCAATATAACTGTATGAAGGTTTATTATACTGTAAGTGCTGTATACATTAGGTATACATTAATTGACGATAGCAACACGGGTATTTCTTTTAGTTAGATATTTTGTAATAAACTAATTGCATTTCTTACTGAATATAATGCATATATATATCTATATATATATCATTATATATGTTTACAAACAAACAAACATGTAACTAAGGTGTTATATTATTCTCGATTAATAATCAGTTAATTGTGGCAGATACATTGGATATATCAGCACTTAAGACGGTTACAAAAAGAAGTCGGGCTGCCGGGAGAGCAATCAGACGTGTATTTTACAAAGTCAACATCGAGTGCATTTCTGAGTCAACGGACAGGTTCCGCGGCACCAGGCATTCCGGACTGCAGAACTACCGACTCGACCCTATACAGTAATAAGCGACGCTCATATCACAACCGAATCGGAGTCCTCTCTTCCAGGGACTAAGACACGAAATAGAAACAGAACGGGACCCAGTGCAGCCCCTTGCATCACCATAACGGGTTACACGTTTTCAATGATTTAAAACGTGACAAGGACTCAACTATCACTCAATAAAATAGATTTTATTACAAGAATACAACAGACCAATGTCCCGTAATTTATATTTTTGTTTCGCATAGCTTTCATTATTGCTCACGCGGTCGGATGTCTATGGTGAGTGAATTCTGTGGAAAATTGTAGTAGTTGTCCTAAAACTGTGGACAGTTCGAACTGGTTTATTGGTCAATCCGTGATCTTATAAGTCGATCTGTCGAACGTCAATTAGCGTTACTGAAGGACCGGTCCGACTCACGTCGCCTTCGAGAGCTGTATATAAACGAGCCGACCGCTCTCTACTCGACGCCCTAACACACTTTGTTCCCACAGATACAAATTGTGTATCTAACTTCTAAGGATTTTTTCTATATTTTTTAAGTAGGTATTAGGTATAATAAGATAAAAAAAGTCACTTAACACACAAAACTATTACATTATCCCACTATTTTCAACTTACGTCACTTAAGTCAAGAAAAAATTACCCTATTCCTCTATTTTTACCTCATAGATATTTTACTTCAATCATTAAAAATTGTAACTTCTAATGACTTCAAATTACTGGCCATCAATACGTCGCAATCTCATTTAGAAGCATCAATTCATATCATGAACTGGATGTGAGATATCCATACACTATCCACTCTAAAGCGATTATGGTGCAATAAAACATCTCTGTCTGTCATTTTGTATCGTTAACCGAAGAACAATTATGACATCAATTAACAACATTAATTTCTGCTAAAATTATTGTTATACTTGAACTTTTATGGACATCAATTATAAAAGCAATTTCAAGATGTATCATATTTAATGCCTTGCAGTAAAACCTCTCAAAGGTACCCATCACTTACCGCAATAGTGCAACCAAATTATCATAATTATAGAAATACTTAATTACATATAATCTGGAATATTCATTTAAAATATTCTTCGATATATTTATTACCCAAATAAGAGACAAGCCATAGAAACGACCGAGCTCTTGGAGTTTGCGTGGTTTGAATAACAATGTTGGTCTTTAAAAATACGATTACGATTTATTTCGAAACAATCCAAGTTACATCAAGAGGTTTTTACACATATTGATAAAGGCTTATTAATTAAGATATACTACTACCATAAATATTTTCATATCAATGAGGTACATCGACCTCTAAAATACACCTTTGAAATGCAAACACTTTCATCAAATATAATCTCATTAACCGTATTCGTTTAAAGATATGATTTCTATCTCTTATACTCAGAGTTTATAGTTTCGTTTATAAAATCACTGATTACCTTACAGGGAAAGATTATTAATACTATTTATATTTTAAATTAAATTTTCTAAAATTTTATTTACTTGAGAACTATTCTGAAGATAACATTCTGTACAACCCCTATCTAATTATCTTCTTAAAGCTATTTCCTTTTACGAAATCTCAAACGGTCGAATGATCCTTTAAATCCGGGTCTATCCATAGTGGATATATTATAGTAAATTGCTAACAAATCCAGCGTCTGAGCTGATCTTAATATCGTCTTCATCGCACTTGGCAGTACTGTCACGTGCCGAGACATCTTGTGTCTTTTTGTTTTGACAACCGCCATTTTGGGGTTGAATTTCGGATCACGTCGTGGAAAAGTAATAAATGTTATTATTACTTCGGTCGGTGAGTTATGGTTCAGCAACCATACCTTGTGGCGCTTGAAAACGAGTGAAAGTTAAGAGAAACTACGGTAAAAGATAAAAGAATGAAATCTTACGAAAAATATTTCAATTGAATGAGTGGAAAAATGTTTTTGAAAACTGAAATCTCTCAAACGTTCATTATACTTCTATTATTGTGATTTATTATACAAAATCCGGCACACATTTATTAACATAGTTATATTCTATTGTTCCATTACTCACTACTCAACGTGGAAACGGAACGTCTTAACTTATTTCAATCTCACTATTATTTGATAATTAACATTTACAAATATATGTAGTTTTTGTTTTACCATACACAGTGGAGTTCCCCTCACTGTCAAGTGTCAGTGTAAACCATCCATCCGCCCTTCTCATCCCTTCTCATACATCACCACCCGACCCCGCCCGCCACCAATAAAACAACTTGTTTTGTTTTGTTTTGTTTCACAATTGGTTTTTGCTAATATTAACTGTTTCTGTCACCTACTTTCATGATACATTTATTAAAATGTTAGACTCTGATACGAAAACAATCGATTATATCACATGGAGTTGTTGGTCGACTCTTTGATTTGAGTGATGTTTTACTCGTATAAGCACATTATAGATCCCTTGATAAATAAAAAGCTTCGACTTTGTCTATTTCTATACTAGATAATAACTCGACGGACAGAAAGAAATCGTATAAACGAAAAGTATAAAATAAAATATATCTTCCTGCAAACCTCAGGCGAAGCCATCGGCAGTGCCATACGGACCCCTTGGAACTTAAAAACAAAGCAACACGTAAAAGGCGGTGCTATCTTTACATCTGGGGTCTCTTGGACCCCGGGCGATGCCGCTATCTGATGCAATTTAGAGTTTAACGTTATTCAACCACATAAGTACCTTCCTACTGAAATGACTGTTATGTTCTGAACTGGGATAAGGGACATTTTATCCCAAGACGTCGGAAGGTTACTATAATATAACTAGTTGTTCGATCAATTCTGAAAGTACGTAGTAATATAAGTTATATACCTATGTTTATTAGCTTTAGATAGTCATGAAGAATTTTGAAGTTGAAAAGTTAAGTTTAACTTAAAGGGAAGTCAAAAATGAAGACCGGATACCAAAGCATGTTTTTCTCGTTACTTTATCTCTTTAGCACTTAACCATTTAACATTTAGAGTTAAAAATCGTGTTTATATTTGGAACGACCGTGGTGAAGCGACTTACACACACAACTGTTAACTTTGACAACAACAACAACTTATAGAAATTAGATTATTTTAAATACATTTAAGAAAACCTTTAAACTTACAATTTAAAGGTTTTCTTAATACGTGATATTCGTATTAATATGTTATAGAGACATGCAAAAAAATATACAATATATAAATATAAAACTTTTATTAACATTATTGATTATATAATAATTAACCGATCATACTCACTCATCTTTAGTGAAATCATCAACTGAATTAGCTCTTACAGATAAGGCATCGTATACAATGGTTACTATTTAAATATGTAATAAACTAAACAAACTAAATATTAAATAACGGAGTGCTAAAATATTTTCCTTGTCCTTATCGAGTTGTCGTTTATAAACAATAAGTTGAACGTATAATAAATAAATTCCAGTAATATATAATCTGATCGCAAGCCTGTGTGCAGCCTAAGGACCCCGATACACTAAAGCGATGAATGCGAACTCTTCCGATAACATGCAAATAAATTAATTTATTGTTTTTAAATTACCTTTTTATTCCGACAGAGGTCTCAGGCGGAGGTCGCTTCAACTTTTATGTTTTTTTAATTAATATTCGATGAACATCGTAAAAGTAATTTTATTTCTCGTTTAAATTGAAATAACTAATAAAATAAAATCTCAAATATTTAGGACATGTCATAAAAATGTTGTATCGCCATCGTATTAATTATAATTTATTAATAAAGTCGAACATCTCCCGACATGTCGTCAGGACGATCTGAGGCCAAAAAAGCGCAGTCCTGTTCGTCGTCAGGCTCTTAACGAAATTCCGACATGTTTTTTGTTTTGATGGTTTTGAAATTCAAATCTCCCTTTAATTGTTGTTTTCTTTTAGATTATAGTATACTGGATAAAATTGTTGGTGTTTTGCTAAGGTTCATATTATATGAGACTGTTTTAATGATTCGCTGTTATAATATCATATTATGAGGCAGTCAATATGCGACGCTACGTTGTGATATCTGGGTGCAGACGTAACCGACGCCTTGTAGAACAACATCCACCAGCTTATATTATGTATTATTTTATTTTTTCGGGACTTAGAAATACAATTGGATAGCGATCCAACCGCAGCAGGAAGCAGACCTCCAACATCAAATACTTACCAACTTTACCTAAAATCAGGTTTTTTACGTGTATCTGTAATGATATTGATTTATCTTATTTAAGAAAATTGAAGATAAAAACCGCCAGAGTTGACCTAACAGGCCACCACTCCCACTAAACTCTGACACTAAATTCTTTAACTTATCTAAGCAACTAGTTGCTTGAAATTACTAATGCATTTGAAATATAAAACATAAGTTATGGAGATAATTTTACTCAATACATTAAATTATTTTACGACACACGCTCGGCTTTTTCCACTATTAATATAGTCAGGGCAAAGGTTATCCACTCGACAGAAGTGATCAGTTCCTAATTAAGTGAAAAAATCTTCATCGAGAGATGTAAACTGTTATAGACACACCAATATACAATGTAATTCAATATAGAAGTTTAATGGAAAATTATGACATTTACTTCAACATCTAAAAAGACGACTATCATTAATTTATTCCCAAATATCTTTATTCTCATGTATTCAAATTCCTTAATTCTTCCTAATAGAGATACGAATCGTCAATTAAGGCGTGGTGCGGAGCCGCCAGAGATTATCATCTCGGCCATCTGGGTTGGGAGACCCACAATGTACTAAACGATGTATGGAAATGTTTTTGTGACTACTAGTTTAGTATTTTTACTTGCCTCTTGTAGTTTCTATTGTTATTAAAGAAACATTATAATATTGTGTAATCAATTAATAAATAAAAATAATAAATGTGTTAAGCATATTTTGAGTTACCTGCGCCTGCGGGATCCTAACGTACCGATATTCCATGTAGACGATAACACAAAATATGAAATTTATATTGAGTGAGGACCGCTTTCGAGCACGTCGTTTAGAAGTTACACGATCGCTTATTGAGCGAGATTTCACAACGATTATCTCTATATGTATAAATATTATAAAGAGAGAAATTTGTTAGTTTATATAAAGGAGATATTGGCCGTACTGTTCACCCGATTTCAAAATGTATAATCACATAATTAGAACGGACCTCCAGGACTGTAGACTGTATATTATTTTGATAAAATCAATTATCTTTTCATATCAACATAAAATTTTTCAATTTGTAAATTCAAAATCATTACCGAGGTCGACGAAAGCATTTCTTACATAGCTGCCCTGTGTAGTTTACGGGGACAGAGTCACGGGCGACTTCTAGTTATATACACATACAAACTTTTAATAAAATTGTTTTTTTTTGTCTGTGTACTGCGAAATGGAAGCTTTTCATAGTATTATTGTTCGTTTTCTTGTTTGGACCAATTTAAATAATCAAAAATGACGGAACTTTAATTGACAGGACTCAGGTTTCAGGCTTTCAAGGGATGAATTTTAAGAATATAGAACGAATTCAGAAATCCAAAAGATATTAACGAATAATTTGAATAGACTTGTCTTTACATCTACTGTGTCAGAGTCATATTGAGTACAATGATACTAAGTAGAAAATCAATTTAAAGCCACAACCAAAATTGTCAATTTACTCGTGAAGTTGTTTATTATCGTGCGACGTAAATAACAACCGACTTTTTAAATAAATTGTTATTGAAAAAAACAGGTGTCTCTTTTCAAATTTAAATTAGAAAGTCATTAGATAAAAAACACTCATTAAATTCGAAAGCTCAGTTAATTAAATATTAATGACATGTTTATTTGTAGGGTACCTGAGGAAGGTGAAGGTATTAATTATGTATTATTGTAACAGTCTCATATAAATTTACTGTTTATAACACAGAAAATTAGGCAATATTATTTATTAATGTCCGTACAAAGATGTAGTACAATACTAACAATATAATTTTAATGCATTAGACAAATATTTTACATTATAGATTTGTATCCGATGTTTTACAAGCTGTCATTATCATTTTTATTTATAAAAGATAAAAGTTAAAAGGTAGAGAAAAAAATTATAACTAAGACAATTAAAACAATAGCTATAAATTAATTCAAATCACTTAAAATTTACAAATGTCAACATCGTTCCCTAATATCATTAATCGTTCTGCGTGTCGAACATACAACACTCACATAATATATCATCATTAAATCTGAGAGGTCTGTGCAGAGGTCAATGTCACTTGACATTTATTAATTAACCATGATATGGCTAAAATATTTATAGTAATTTAAAACTTTTTATTATTTATTTCTTCAATCTCGTCATAAGCTACAGCTACTACGAATGTTTCCCATCGGAGACGTTTAATTATAGCAATCAATTAAGAAATTTACTCATCTTAAAATAACTAATTACCGGAAAAACATGATAATTGTAATCTAAATAATCTCTGAGGCATTGAGAGACTACTAAACTACCGACGCGAGTGAGACGTTTGAAATCTCTAATTACACCGGCGACAGTAATCTTTGTTGAGATTGAAGGTAAGTGCTCCGTGTGATTAGATTACCTTAATCGTTATTTATTATAAGTATTTTAACTCACTCTTTGCTGAACCGATCACACAACCCGACCGACGGAGCTCTTTCTCACTCTCATTAATTAATATCAAAATTAATATCTTCTCAACGCTATGTACATTCGCTGAGAAAATACCATAGGAAATAATCAAAACTGATTAGAATTGGTCAATGCAACATATAGTGTGCTAAAAGTTTAAACAAAACTTGTAGATCTCCTCTCAGTGGACAGCTTAAGACTAACATCTTTTAGTGTAACCATTTAACTAATATCTTTTTGTTAAGAGGACTATATACGAAAAACACATATTCGATACTTTACGTCATTAGGTAGTAATGGAAAATTTGGGGGAAACGATGGACACTTTGATAAAAAGATTTTGCTATTTAAAAAAGAAAGCTTCCTAATATTGTTTAAAATGTCTCAGAAAAAAAAATCATTTAAATCAAATGTAGAAATACTTTTTTATTTTATCTGATATTTCCCGTCTACAGATTGGAGTTTTAAAAAATGTATACAAATAAGTAATAAATTAAAAAAACATTAGCGTCACTCATATTTCTAGTAAACATTACGTCGGCTGACAGTTTTATGTTGGTACCTCGTATGTTTTTATACAAGTACAATAACTAATTCCCATTTTACCAATTAAAAATTTTACCAAATTTAATTTTAAATTTAATGATTATTTAATGTTGGAGGCTATAAGTCTCAATCCAGATGGAGAGGACCGGGAGTCACAGGTTCCATCTTCGGTCGGGATATATATATTTTATAATAGTAGCTTGTTAGAATCAAGAGTTCTTTCACTTTGTCCACCTGGATTTGGTTCGAAGTAAAAAGTTTATTTTTAAATCTTGCACCTTTGTTTATATTATTGTTTATGGTATTTTATTTTGGACTATTTCACTGGCAATTAGATTTTTTTTTTGTGAAGGTCTATTAAAATGTATACACTAAAATACTGAATGTATGATTCAGAAGCAGCGCCTGACTCGGATAGTGGATGCATACTTTGTGTGATGTCATACAACTATTAATATTTATTTTGTGATAATAAAAGTAATTAAATGATTCTTAAATTTCCTGTTTCGACAAGGTTAGAGGAAAACCTTCTCTCTGCTCATTATTAAAAATAATTTTATAAGGTTATAACTAGATTATTAAATTATATATATTTTTTTCATTCTGTTCGTTGTTGTCATTGGACAGATCTATTAATATTTGTAAAATTGTTACTTTAAGTACTTAAATGTATACAGAATATAAACTTCTGTCTGTAAGGTGGTGTCGTACAGTAACGTGGTCGTTATACGTGACGAGGCCGACAAGACGTGACGGAATCCGAGAGACGACATCCAATATATATTCACTTACATCCTTATTAAATAACTTGAGAGATATAAGATATATACAGTTTTAAGGGAGACACCTGCGGGTCTTCACCAGGATTACTTTCCATACGTAAATATAAAACACAAAAAGTATACCCAGACCTTCCTAAAAGACAGAATTGACACGTTGGAATCGTTCTTGAGAATGAACTCAACAGTCAAGGCCACTATAGACTAAGAGGCATCAAGTATGTCGTTATCAGAGTACATTCAGTAAGTTTAATCCTCAAGACCTATTACCTCAGCTCTGTTATCAGATGCGCCGAGCCCGCGCGATGCTATCCCGCGCCTAGTACAGCAATTACCACAGGGTTGACACCTTACTTACAGTATTGTAGAATATACATCGAAAATGGTGTCACTAAAAGAACTTATTTATTGTTTTTTATTATATTTTAAACATTTTCTGGGTAACATTTAATTTTAAAACTTTTTAATCTTTTTGTTGCTTTAGGACACGACACTATCTTGAATTTAATTATACTCTTACTTTTAAAATTTAAAGTGTGCTTATTAAAGATTGTTAGAAGATAAATAATTAATTAATAGGATAATAATTATATTCCTTTGTTTGTTTGTTTGTTTAAAAAATTGTTTTTAAAGGAATATATTTTTTATCGAGGTCAGGGTGCAGCAGCACCTGCTCAGATCATCATTATTTACAACTATTGACAAATTTATTTTTAAGACATATATAAATAGTAAATTAATTATTTTATTATGGTAATACGAAGTAGCCAACCCTGGCATACTAAACATTTTCATATAAAAAAATCATAAACTCTATCGTAGTAGTAATAAGGGCGTATGTTTTGGAAGGTCTAAGTTTGACAAAAATCATATGTAAATGTCATTAGATAACATCAAAACGTGTCAGGGACGCGAGGGAAACTCTCACGATGCTCTGGGACGAGTCGTTATGAAGTTAGTTTTAATAATCCCATCTACTACGTGAAATAGTATAATTCAAACAACCATAAGGACGAACCAACGTGTTATACTTAATTAACTAACTAATAGTTAACGGGGCTCCGTCTAATCTGTATCGGGCGTCAAGTGAAGCATCTCATTACATTGACAGCTCCACTCGAGCGAGAGTCGAGACGGATGGACCGGTCCGGACGTCACTGAACATGTTTGGACTTGCATGTGTGTGTAAATGGTGACAACCCAAATTCAATACGATTATTTGAATCACTCTAAAATGACTCCACTTCATAATGTGTGAACTTCAACACAAGAAATTATGAAATTTCATAGTTATTCTACCGCCGCTATTTAAATAAAAATGCTATTATCGACTTTTGTTTTATAAAGGAATTTCTATTTATTGGATCCAAAGTACAGCAGCACCTGCTCCCATCACTCTTATTTATCATCAATGACAAATATATCAAATATATTAATCAAATCGTATGCGTCTACTTACCGACTACTAAAAGTTACACTGGATATTAGACAGCGAGATGACTAAGAAACGTATGACATTTTCCAGGGTGTGAAGGCACGCGACTGGTGATATGTCAGAGGGGAGATCTGTTTAATATGCGAGTCGCAGGTGACAAAATTTGCGTATACGTGTCACACTGCAGGCATTTGTAAATTAAAATAATAATATAATATCACTCTTTCATTTCTCAACTCTTAATGTTATGTAGGACTTTTAACTTTCTGTCACCTGTCAGCCAACCAATACCTATATAGTACTCATATTTATTTATTATTCAAAGTTAGATATAAATACATCGCTTGCTGGAAAAATAAACACAGCGCCAACATAATCAATTTAATAACAAACACGATAAACTGTATTTATTCGTAGAGCAATAAGAAAGCAGAAGTACATTAATATCGCAACACATGGGGTTATTTACGCGGGTCCGAGTCGGCGGCGACACGTGTCCGCCTCGTAACCGTCCCGTCCGCGACTTATAACAGGTTTATGAGCTACGGGACGTTTATAGTTTTAGCAGGTTTTCATTGCGGTACCTTCGCTTTGGTAGAGTCGAATCGTGCGTGTGAAGGCAAGTCATAAAATACGTATTAAAATTGTATTATTATTATCGGGAAATACAACTTTACATTTCCTATAGTGATGGTTGTCTAACGGGCGTTAAAAACTCTTAAATTAAACCTCGAATCAACTTGGTGAAAGTAAGGGATAAAGAAAAATTTACTTCGGTTGTTTTACGTTTAATATTTTCAAGATCCACGAAGGAACTGACAGGGTTAATATTATTTATAGCAACTAATTTAATGGCGGGGTCAGTGGGCGTGGCTGCGCGGGCGCACTCGCTATCTTAATGAAATCCATGGCTGCGGCTGCGCAAGATTAAACACTTGCATTTTCAGATGCCATTAATATTATTACACTTCCATTACCCGAGCTATAGATTATGATATCAATGGGAGAACTATTTCTCTCGTGTCTATAAATAAAGTAGGTCTTTGAAATCTTATAATAAATAGTTTTAGCTAAATATTTACCAATTAAAAGAGTAATTGAATGTTTATTAAGCATACGGACATGAATGCATTAACACTACTTTTTATCACCACATGAGGCATGCATCGGATATTGTTCATTCGTTCCCAAGCCTCGTAACAACAGTACCACTCTACGTGCAGGTAATTAAGCGCTGGGAACTTCCTACTTGCCAACCTGTCCCTCTTATTTTGTATACGCTTGGAGACGTTTGCTTAACAGATTTTTACAAATAATATCAATAGTGATAATCTTTTCTTTTAGTTCTAGATATATTTTCTGAAGATGTATGATTTGTGCAATCATTGTAAAGGCTTTCCATTCTACGATAAGGGATGACCGTCACCATTGGAGACCTACAACATAAAGCAGCTGATGTGCTGCACTCTTGCGGAAATAAAAGATTTGATAGAAGAAAAGAAAGAAGAGGACAGAATTATAGACTTCCTCTCTTTTCTTTCTTTGACAATAACTTAAATCCTTACCAGCACACGAGAGTAAAGTTAAAAATATAAAAGACCACCTAGTCAGTATTCATCGTCATGGTGTCTGTGCCCAATTATTGTCAGTTACATTTCAATTTCATAATTAAAAACTAATCACTTACCTTAACTTTTAGTATTTACAAAAAGAAAAATAGGTTGTATGGGTGTATAAGCTAATGAAGTGGAAAAATCTTCATAAAATAGTTTCTCTCTCTCAAATAAAAAGTAAATTGCATCACATTTTGTGAAGCAATCGTAACTTCAGAGCGCGGAGTGCTTTCATTTAGCAAAATTAAAATTCCACGGATTCCTTAATCGTAACTTTAAAATAACAAAAAAATCTTCCCGAGATGAGCGAAGATTCCTAAAATAGAAATTTAACATTTAATACGTTTAGCTTTCATTACTGTGCGAGTTTAAATTTTTAAGTTAAAACAATGGGAAATTAAAATATAAATAGAATACATAGTTATATATTTCTTAAATCTTAAAAGAGTGTTAATAGACATATTATGACTAGTTCGTAAATGACTGCAGCGGGCCGTCTCGTGATCACACGCTCATAGGCAGCGTAACTGACTGAATGATATTAACACCATTGTGTAACACGTTTATGATGACGCTGACGACGGCTTTAGACGTGTGTTGTTAATATAAAATTAAACGTAAAATTTTTAATAAATATACAATGAAGAATTGATATCTTGAGCCTTCAGCCTGTGACCTCCGGTTCCGTTGTGACCTCGCTAATTTTAACAGTCCATATATATTCTATTTATTAAGTACAAGTATATGGGCTGTAGAATTCCTCCATTCAGGGAATTCAACAAAAAGAGCTCATCTTATAATTATAATATGTGCTATCTCAATATAAATCTCACTGCACTTTTTGCCTCCCTCATTACGAGCACTTCAGATCCGAGAATATAAACCTGTTTCACAAAATACGGAACCTATATCATTAAAAGAGTTTTTTTTTGCTTAATGACGCTTAATAAGCTGTTGTGAAATACCCGCTGTGGTTGAATAATGATCGTTATTTGTACTTGAAATAAAAATATTTGACCGTACATGTGAAGTTAGTGTGGTGTAGTATAGTGTTAATCAGATGAGCTCGTTAATGAGTTAGTTTTTTATGCTTCTGGCCGATAAGGTTTACATTCAAATGACTTAAATTAAGAATTATAACTATATAAAGAGCATGTACGGTCAGTCGTAAATTCCGAAGCGCAAAAAATCGCTAGCGACCGTCAATCACTCCTAGGAAATTCAATGATTATTTTATTCCATATAAAAATATCAACAGTCGAAACAAAGAACTCAAAATAATTTGTGAAACAATGGGACTTCTATATCTCGTCGTGATTAGAGGTCTTAATTCATTTAGGATTTTATCTTATATTCTAGATTTACAAACAATAAAACTAAGTCCGATATGACTGTCCATCGTCATTACAGACAACAGAAACTATAAAAAACATAATATACAAACTTTATCATCTTTACTTGTTATGGAATGGAATAATATTACATAAAAATATCTGCATTGAATGTCCGTGTATGTAATGAATAATGGGTAATGAATAAATTAGCAATATTTCTTCAAGATGCTCCCAATCAGGCAGAGCCATATATAACAGTGTCCCGTGCGCCAGTTAGAAGTAAAAATGTCAAATATAATAGTGAAATCAGTAATATTTGTGAGTTTTCTCAATAGCCGTTAAGGCCTACTGTTCCGTTATCAGCACCGTTATCATTAAGACCCACTATTATCAGTCCAAATTATTTCCTCGTCAGCGCGGGTCTTGTGTGAATCAATATAGTTTCATGAACATGTAGGGACCGGTTGCGTCACTCGGGTTTTTGCTCATTACTTGAGCGTACATCGATAATATCTTCAGGATACATTTATGTATGTGTAGTACGAGTACGCCGCGATGGTACTGCGGTACTGGTTCCAAGTGAAAGACATCGGGACGCGCCGTAAAGCTGTTGGAACTACTTTCACAAACCTATTTGTTTTGTGGTACAATCCCATGTATGGTTCCATTAGAAAAAATATGTGCTGTGTTCTTGTACTAGCTCATAGTTTTCTTATTATTTTTTATTTCAAAACGTCCTATATTTTATTCTGGTTTAATTCTGATTTTCAACAACTATTTTTATTTTCGAATAAGATCTACATGAGTTATGTGTAAGATCTAGAGACAAGATTTAAACAAACAAACAAACAAATGCATACTCTTAAGGTAGTTAATTAGGTTGTATGCAGACTGGCTGTAAAGTAAATTAGTTATCTAGATAATTAATAATGATGATGAAACGGATAGTACCTAAACGAAATTAGAGGTTTTCTATAAACCAAGTTTACAAGGATTAAAGTTAAATATATTATATTTTATTGTTTAGTATTGCAAAAATTATATCATTAATTAAAATAATAATAGCAGGATATTTTAAAGACATATGATATTCGCGAGCCGTTGGTTGAACAGCACGCACAGAACTGTCTAAAAATAATACAAAACAAAACAAAGTAAACATGCGCATGCGCATAAGATAAAGCGTGAATGAAGAATTATCATGATAATAAAATAAACGGACTCAAGAATGAGATGAAAGGAATCCGGTATCATTTGTGTTAGCAGAGAGAGGAGAGACCTGCGTGTGTCGCCGTAAAACAATTATCGCCTGTTTCTACTGATTATAATGTTATATACAAACATATTCACACCGATTAATAAAACATGTATATATTTTAATGAAATATATTTTTATTTTTGTTACATTCCGTTCTGTATCTCGGAGTGAAGTCGACTGGTTACGTGTTACGGGTACTCGCTGGAAAGCGGATTCAAACATTATGGGTATGGAATTAATAAACTGCATCTGTTCGTATATTTCTAATTCAATTAAGAATATTATAAATGGTTATACTGACCTGTTTATTTTTTTAACTTTATTTTATTTATTATTTGTAAATTGAGTCAATTTTATCCCTCAGGATCAGCTGATATTACACGTGTAACGTCGCCATTTTGGAGCGAGTGTGATCTAAGAGCAAGGTGAATTTAATTAAATAAATCAAAACAAAATGAACATTTTTTTATAAAAATATATTTTATCGCATCTAAAAATATATTAGGGACTTTACTATTATTATTAATATTATATATCAGTGTACACGAGTGATAAGTAATAAGTATGTAAGTTAAGTTTTCCTAAAGAATGCAGTTATGACAAAGTTGTATTCAAGAAAATATGTTAAGTATTTGATATCTAAGGACAGTTTACTTTACTGTAGCACTTGAATATTAATTCTACATAATGTGACTTAAACTGAAACTACAAACTTGATATGAACACCTAAAAACAATAAAAATGTAGTATTTTTCCCACAGGCGCGCTCGTCACGTCGCCGCAGACCACAGGCGGAGACGCGCTAATCAAATAAAAGTAACTAAATGCGTCTTTTATTTCACTCAAACAATAATAAATGTATCAAACAAATAATATAATGTAGTCGAATAATTTCGTATAAATAAATAAATATTATTAAACACTTCCATAAGTGTCGTGACAAATAATGATTAGTATTGGTAAGAAGTTTGAAGTAACGGGTCGTTGACTGTTGTACATTTTACAAACATAAAGACATCTAAAACTATATTATTATTTCCTCACCGCGGCACCGACAGGAGAGTAGGTACTTCTTACACTTCGCACGTGGTAGTGCTGTGTGCATCACGTAGTCTACACTTTTTTATTTACCGGACTAATAGTATTACCGCGGGTCAGACGTGTTAGTTCACCGCAGCGATAGTGCAGACCCGTTATATGTATCTAATAAACAGATTTTATATTTCTCAAAATCTATTTAATAGTATTGGTGAAATTTTCTTCTTATCTTAATGCGTACAAACTGGATTCGTTATCAACTCGGCTAATATATTCTCGTGGCAATAAAACTCTGTATAATTTACTTAATTCTTACGTTTGTCGATACTTAAACTAAACTTAAGTAAGAATTAAGTAAATGAGACCACCCACGTGCTTACGTAAAAAGATCTTAAAGCAATCAATACGATAAAAACCAAGAGCGAATTGAGGAGTTCGTTTATAGCTCCCGTTTAAAAGTGGCACGACCAACAAAAGGGCTCTATAATAGACTAGTTTTAAGCCGCAGCTCCGCCCGAGATAATAGAACAATCAATAATATGATACAACAATAACTCTGTTTGTGATTTCTTATCTTCAAACCAATATAGGTATCTAATGAACGTCACACCTACATAAATGTAATTTATTAATTTTACAAATTTAGTTTATGCTATTTAGTAACGGAATAAATTGACTTACTTTTATATACTTATAGTTTTGGGATATCACTTAGTTTAGTTACAGAAAATTATATCTTCGTTTCAACCACGCTCCAATACCGAAATAATCATCACATTACAAAACTATTTTAAAGCAAATGTAAACTTTATTAAAATATAACTAAGAAACATAATTGCGTGTAGATTAAAAGATTTATCCTTCAAGGGATTATAATCTTTAAATCCAAAAGTATAAAATCGCCGTGTGATTAAGTCCGGTAAAGTCGCGGTGGCACCGTCATTCCCACAAATCGAGTTCCATCTCATCATTTCACGCTCCGGAGCGAGTGGACTACGAATTAATCAAAATAAACAGCTTTCATTGAAGCTTTGACACGAATTTCGGAGAGAGATTACAACGAAATGATTATATTTTTCATAGTTTGAAAGCAAATTTCCGTTTACATCGGCCGTGTGGTTCTGCGAAGTGCGTTCAAGTGCGGCGTCCAACTCATCTATGGAGTGGCCTTGCTCTATATTTTCGTTCTTTTCTTGTTTTGTTATTAACATATGATTTTTGTAATAGTTATAAAATATTTTCTGTATTAAACAGATTACAATTAATGAATTTTGCTAAATATTAATAAATATATACAACATTCACGATTTCTTGCGAGTTTTATGACAGTAGATTTTTGTTAAAGTTACAATCAATTATTTTCCTTTTTAAATGGATGGTAATAAATAAATTTAACAAAGTTTTATAACATAGATTCCTTAATAAACAAATATGAACATATATTAAGAAAAAAATTAAAATGAAGAACCATTGACCCCGACGTGATTTGAACACGCAACCTTCTGATCTGGAGTCAGACGCGCTACCGTTGCGCCACGGAGTCGACGAGTGTTCTGCCCAAATTACCATTCGTTTAATGACAATTTCATACGATATTGCATCACATTAAATCTGTGAAAGGTCTATCACTTTCGATAGGTAGTAAATCTATATTAATAATTCGTCAAAGGGTACGACAGACTCGATTAAAACCTTACCTGAATAATAAAACATAAAAAAATAATTATTTGATTCGGCGAAATTGGGATTGTCGAGTATTTTGTTAAATTCTAACGTTGTAACAGAGAAATAGCAATCGCCATATTGGACGCTCTGGCGAAACGTCACTGACACCAGATGACATCTTGAGTTCATTAAGACCGGTTCACACGTCAAGTTACAGCTCAAATAATAATAATATTCCTTGAAAACCGATAAATCAAATATATATACAAACATCTTATACATACAAAAAATAGTGTATTATGAGCGAAGCCGGGTTTTTTCTAGTAGATATATAGAACATGAAATAATAAAACCATGAAAATGCCATATAATAGACACATAAACTTTTCTGTAAAAGATACCAAAGTTTAATTAGTTATTTAAAAGAGCCCAACGGTATAACACATGTAACATTAAACAGAATGCATTAAGGTTTATGATTTAATTGCAATATCCCCTAAGTGGGATCATTTACTTTGGATATCCAAGTTTTTAAACTTATCCTGAGTTTATAAACTCGTTTTAAATAAAGCGAACATTACAGTTTCCCCTCGATGTCTCAGCGTATTGTCCATTTTTCACGCCAGTAACATTTAAGGCCCCCCCTAATCCCCCTTTTAAAGAAAAGTCATTCCCTTCATCGTACTCGTTTCAATAAGATGATTTAGCACATTCTCACAGAGTTAAGGTTAGTTCGTGTGAGGTTTGTAATCTAATCTTGTAGGTGTGATAATGTGATATTTCAGATTTGTGATTTACATACATAGTAGCGTCATTCCGTTTCGAGCAGTTGGACCGGACACATGTCCCGACTACCTGCTCCCGTGTACCCACGCTGTTCGTACCACTCCGTACCGTACCGGCCAGTACCGGCCAGTACCATACGGGTCCAAAGAACCCATTGTGTTAAAAAGTGTCAGTGAAGTGAAAGAAGCCGACTCAAGATTCCTGGAAACGCAGCTGCGCTTTTTAGGGGTCCTAAAGTCCGGCGTCGCCCTAGTAAGGGTACGAAACCCGATCCAAGCCTTCGTCGTATAGTCTGCGTTGAGTAAGTACACAGTCGATAGGGCGTTAGGCACAAACCTCCGTTACCTACGGACGGAGCCATAGTAGGCTCACAGTAGGCACCCATCTCCCTGCCTCCGCAGGGAGAACCAATTATCTATCGGGGTCCAGTATGGACCTCGACAAGATAAACGTGAGGGCCTTCTTCTGCTTTATGCAGAAGAAGTGCCCTGACCTCTGCCGCGAATTCGCGGCGCAAGCCACCGACTCGGGGAGCTCAAACTCACCCGAGCCGGAAGAGGGAACCTCCGACATGGAGGCTGAATCCGCCTCCCAACATGACGGGATGGAATCTGACTCCGAGTCGAGGACTTCATCCTCTTCCTCGGACGCAGAGGAGGACGACGGTTTCACGACCGTGCAGTCCAAATCTGCTAAAAGGAAGGCGATAAAGGCACCCTCGCCGTTATTGCCGCGAAAGCGCGTCACGCTGCCCGCAACTACCGTACCCGAACGATCGCCGGTTCCGGATCCGACACGCGACGTCGCAAAGCGTCCGTCCGCGCCCTCAGCGCCCACTCTATCAGCGCCCTCTGCGCCCGCGACTTCTGCGCTCTCTGCGCCCGCGACTTCTGCGCCCTCAGCGCCTGCACCTTCAGCAGCAAAGTCCCCGCCGCCGCTGTACATAAGGGACAAGTCCAAGTGGGACACCGTGTCCGCCCTCATGACGGAGCGAAAGCTCTACTACACCTCGGCCCGCTCGACGGTACAGGGCATTCGCGTTCAAACCGCGACATCATCAGACCACCGTGGTCTGACCAAGCTCCTACGCGAACGTGGGTACGGATACCACACGTTCGCGTTGGAAGATGAACGCCGCCTCACGGTGGTCATCAGGGGCCTCCCCGTGGAGATCCCAGCTGAGCGGATTTACGAGGACCTTAAGTCTCAATCTTATCCCGTCATATCGGTACACCGTATGTACCGACCGACCACTAGGGCTCCCTTCGAGCTCGTGCTGGTTCATTTAGAGCTTTCCCCGGAAGGAAAGCAAATTTTTAATGTTAAGGCAATCTGCCAACTCTCCGGCCTTAGGGTCGAACCCCCTCGCGGTCGCGGTTTTCCCGGGCAGTGCCATCGCTGCCAACTCTACGGCCACTCACAACGGTTTTGCCACGCGCGTCCGCGGTGCGTTAAATGCTTAGACGACCACGCGACAGCCGACTGTCCGCGTAAACAACCGATCCCGGAGGATCCTCCCAGCTGCGTCCTGTGCCAGCAGAAGGGCCACCCCGCAAATTACCGCGGGTGCCCCAAAGCACCGCGCAGGACGCAGCCGGCGAGGATCCCCTCGCGCTTCGTTCAGCCTCCCTGGGCTCCTTTAGCCCCGGGAAGAGCCGCGGCCCCTCAGGCAAACCAGGCCCCTCAGGCACCCGCGAACGCGTGGGTGAAACCCCCGAGGGTAAACCCCACGTCTGCGCCGAAACCGACACCGCCGCCGCCGCCGCCGGTACGCAATTCCGCCGACGGAATTGCGGGCTCGTTCGCGTGCGTCTCAAGCCTCTTCGGTGTAATAGACATCGAGGAGCTACTCGCGTTCTCGAACGAAATGAGGGATACGGAAAAGAATCCCCCCGCGCGGATGGATGTGCTCCTCAAGCACGCCGTCCTAATCAGTGAAATTTACAAACACACAATGTCATCTTAAATGACATCACACGGTAGAATAAAACCTCGCTCTCTGACTGTCGCGACATTCAACGCGAACGGACTGCTCAAACAGATAGATCAGGTACGCGACTTCGTAGTTGCCCACCAGATAGATATACTGCTAATCCAAGAGACCTTTCTAAAACCGTGTAACCGCGATCCGCGCATCGCTAACTTCAACGCAGTTAGGAACGATAGGGCAACCGCGATGGGGGGAACCATCATTTACTACAGAAGGTCTCTTCATTGTACCCCGCTCGATCCGCCCCCACTAGTTAACATAGAGGCGTCACTATGTCAGGTGGGTATGACTGGCCATCAGCCGATCATACTAGCATCAGTATACCTCTCCCCGAATAAGAACCTACTAGAGGGGGACCTTAAGTCCCTACTCCAATTAGGTAATGCAACCATTTTGGCCGGCGACCTAAATTGTAAACATCCCCGCTGGAACTCTAGAATCGTAAATACTAGAGGACGTCTTCTTGATAAACTAAGCAACACGCCTGGTCTCAACTTTGAGATTATAGCGCCCTTGAGCCCCACGCGATACTTTGACTCGGACTTCCGACACGACACACCTGACGTGCTCGACATAGCGCTCTTGAAAGACGTAACGCTTCAGTTGCGATCAATCGAGACACTATCCGAGCTAGACTCCGACCATCGACCAGTCCTAATCCAGCTAGGACCCCTCCACCCTACGGCACCCGCGTTAAAAACTATAATCAACTGGAGAAAGCTAGAAGAGCAACTCCACTCCCCCGCCTCAGTGCACCTCGACGAAATACCTGACCAGATCGTAACGGTCGAGGACGCTGAAAAAGCCGCGACGCGATTCACAAACCATCTATCAGACATAATAGGAACGTCCTCGAGGGAGGTCAACGCAACCTTCGATGGGAGCCGTGCACTCCCTCCGGACATTAGGCACCTAGTTAACCGTAAAAACGCCGCGATCAGGAACCATGACACATATCCGACAGACGAAAATCGACGGGAGCTACGCCGCCTCCAAAGGGAGTTGAGACAAGCTCTCGACACCTTTAGAGATGGAGGCTGGGACAAGAAGCTTTCAGAGCTCTCTCCTTCACACCAGGCTTACTGGTCATTGCAGAGAGCCCTGAAAGCCGAAACTGTCTCGGCAATGCCCCCGCTCGATAGACCTAACTCCACGCCCGCCTTCGACGACCGGGACAAAGCGGAATGTCTAGCCGACAGCCTAGAGAGCCAGTGTAGCGTTAGCACGCAACCGGTCGAACACGAACATGTCAAAGTCGTCGACAACACTATTCGAGTTATGTGCTCTCAACCACCAGCAGGTCCCCCTATAGAGGAAACGAACCTCGAAGAGGTGACGACCCTAGTTAAGGCGCTTCACGCCAAAAAGTCGCCAGGATCAGATAGGATCACCAACAAAGTGATCAAACTCCTTCCGCCTCCTTTGCTTTACCTAATCGTTAATATTTTTAATGCTCTACTGGCCGGTTGCCGGTTTCCGGCTCAGTGGAAAGAGGCCATAGTGATAGGCATTCACAAACCGGGTAAGCCCCGGAATCTTCCATCTAGTTACCGTCCAATTAGTCTCCTTAGTTCCCTAGGGAAAATCTACGAGAGGATTATCCTCAGTAGACTTAAGTCAGAAGCAGAGAGACTGAACATCATCCCAAATGAGCAGTTTGGCTTTCGAGCCTATCATTCCAGTTCCCACCAGGTGCAACGCCTCACGGAGCACATCCTTTCTGGGGCCACTTTGTGCCGCAAGCTACGTAGGACAGGAGCGCTCTTCCTCGATGTAGCGAAGGCATTCGACAGGGTCTGGCACAATGGACTGGTATACAAGCTATACCAGTTCAGGGTGTCGGACAGACTCGTACTAATCATACGGGACTTCCTGTCGAATCGCTCCTTCCGCTACAGAGTGGAAGGCGTGATGTCGACTCCCCGCCCCATCAGGGCAGGCGTACCTCAAGGTTCAGTCCTCTCACCAATTCTCTTTTCAATTTACTCCAGCGACATTCCTAGGCCGCGTTCTAAAGTAGAATTAGCAATGTTCGCGGATGACACCGCAATTTACACATCCTCAAGGGATCCTTATGAGATCTCTCAACGCCTCCAATCCGCAGCCGACTCCCTCGGGAACTGGTTTCGGAAATGGAGGATTGAGGTGAACCCGGAGAAGAGCACCGCGGTACTCTTTGAACGGTCACGATCCACAAGGGGCCCGGAGATTAAACTCTTTGACAAACCGATTCCTTGGAAAAACAAGGCCAAGTACCTAGGAGTGACGCTGGATAAACAGCTAGTATTCACTTCACATATCGAGGACGTTCGCAACAGAGCGGCCTTTATCCTAGGGCGACTTTATCCCCTGTTAGGCAAGCGGAGTAAAATGTCCCTTAGAAATAAGGTCACACTTTACAAAGCCTGCATACGCTCCGTCATGTCCTATGCAAGCGTTGCCTTCGCTCACGCGAACCTGAAGCCCCTTCAGGTGCTTCAGAACAGATTCATGCGGCTCGCCACTGGGGCACCGTGGTATATGCGTAATATCGACTTGCACAGAGACTTAGAGCTACCGACGATCGCACAGTATTTCAAGGGGCTCTCCAAAAGCTACTTTGACAATGCTGTGGGACACCCAAACCCGCTGGTGGTTAAGGCCACAGGATACACGGCCCGTAAGACTCCTAAAGTCAGAAAGAGAAGACCCAAGTCGGTACTTTTCGATCCGGACGACGCGATTACGTTAGGGAACGCTACGTAAAAGCGGCAAAGCGAACATAAATACTACACACACACACACACAGCGTCTTCGCCGGCGAAGACGAGGTCCCCATCCAAGCACGTTGCTCTGGCGTTCTGCCGTCGGAGGACGTTAGTGTCAAGTCCTAACCCACATCCAACTCTCGCTTCCCACCTAACGGCGTTCTGAGCCGTGGTCCGAGCCTCACAGGAGGCACCCTCAGGACGCACGTTCCCCTGGGGCCCTTCAGGCCCCCCTTTTTCAAGGGCGGGTCTCTGCACCCGTCCATTCCACCGGTGACGCTGTCATGGCCAGTAGGGCTAACAGCAGAGACACACACAAAAAAAAAAAAAAAAAAAAAAAAAAAAAAAAAAAAAAAAAAAAAAAAAAAAAAAAAAAAAAAAAAAAAAAAATACATACATAGTACCTATTATCAGGATAATAATCTTATAATAGTTGTTAAATAGTTTGTTGTTTTGTTTATTACATACATACATACATATTGATGACAGCACTTCATCATATAATATATAACTCTGAACATTAAAGGAAGTACCTAGACAAAGCACATATTTTCTATAATTTTTAATACCAATCTGTTTACATTAAATGTAAAAGAAATTATTTTTCCAACTTTAAAACTGAACATCTAGCTTCAGCTATAAGTTATTTGTCAGTCAAGTGCTTATATTCGTACTTATTATATATAAAGTAATGAATAATATCGATATTAAGAAAGAGCGAAAAATAACTGCATAACAGTTGAAAATAGTTACAAAAAAAACTATTCTGTACATAAAAGGGTATATTTCGCTCGTAATCGTCCGATTTGGTTCCTACTGATAACACCGTAAGTTAAACCCCGATGCGCCGGCCGTCAATCTTGGGAATAAAATGTGAAACTTTATATTCGGGAGTAGCTTTTTAGTGGATAGCGGCCATTTTAGAATAGTCATGACGGAGGAGCGGGAACTTGATAAAAAAAAATGTGTGTTTTTATTTGCAATCTTAACCTTTATGTTAAGTATAGTTAATTTTAAATGAGCTATAATCACGCTTTCAAATAATATATTCATTAATGTCAGACAACTTTTCAAGCTCCACAAAAATACTTACACAAAAACTTGCGGTTTAGGTAACACTTTAGTAATACATCTTACCACTTGAATATAAAAAATACCACTATTTTATTTCAATTAAAATAAACATTACAATACAGCATTCAAGTAGTATTCTAAAATACAGAAATACAACAGTGATACTAAATATTTCGTTGCAAATAGATAAAAGACTAGAGAAATAAAACAGACCGCCAGGTGCTACTGGAACTTTATCTGGCTTATAAAGATGCAACTGCAAACGCGCTCACGGGAACTGTTACACTCAAAATAACTCTGTTTACACACACAGTAGTGTTTGCTGTTACTGTCCAAAATAAATCAGTATAGTTGTATTATAACTGTAAAATTTTCATTATTCTAAATATTTACATGTTATCTTTTATGTTCCTAATGCTTAAGAATTAATGAGGTGTTCGTCGCTCGAGAGACTGTCGGTAAAATACTTAAAACACCTGATAACCGAGATTTATTTTCACGACGAGTCGAAATTCACACCGTCCTTTACTAAAAGCATCATTTGAATATCGATAGCGAGGTACTGACCTAAATGTACACTGCACACTGACGGCAACCTTTATTAGACGCAGACAGATGTCCCGACGTTTGTGATATCTTATATATAATGACAACACATCGACAGCTGACAGGTCTCTTAATTGCCTTAAGTGGATACGATAAGGCTTACATTAACACAGCCTTAATGCTTCAATTGGGAAATAAATGTATCCAAATGTTTTTTACATGATTAGAATTATTTACTTTTAAATATTTTTCCAAGTATAGTAAATAGGTAAAAATAATTGATTTTCTATCAACCGAAAATATTGAAATGCGCTCTTATGTGTCTGATGGTGGTACTTCTTTTGTTTTCTTTTAGTTCCATTTAACACTTAAATTTAATATATTAAATTATTATTAGTTATTATTAGTTATTTCAAAACAAGTACTAAATGTACTGAATATATTTAAAGATAACATTAAAGATAATTTGAAGGCAAAGTGCACTGACATGAAGTGAGTCTAAAGTAAATCTTATAGAAGAAGAAGATCATACTGTGGATTTTGGTAGATTTACTGCGGGACTTGACGTAGGTACTCGTACTACACGACTTTAAAATATTAACTTTTAATGAGATAATTTGACATTAGTTTTAGTGTTGGGGAAATATATTAGACAATAGCCATTATTTTTGATAATATTGATGTAATCATGTTTAGCTTAGTTTAGTTTTCGTCACTTTTCTGATGAAGTGAGAAGACCTTACCTTAAAGTTTGCAGATATCCATGGACAATGACCACCTCCTACTATCAGATGAACCGTGCTCTCATTGTCGAACCGACCGCTGAAACTATCTCCACTCTTAACTATTCCTTCATCTCATTAATAATGATAAGCGAATAAAAATACTTTTAAAATACGTACATATGAGCGCTTTTTTGCTAGCGCTACTTTTATTACGTAAACCAACTTTATTATTAGACTGTGATTTAGCTCGTGCGAGATATTAAAGAATAAAACTGTCAAAATATGTTAGTATGAATAATGTCAGCCGTGAACAATTGCTCTCACTTTCATCTCTGAATACGTTCTCTGTTGCTATAATAATAAAGTTCATAATTGCTTAAATTATGATAAGGAAACGTTTTATGAGCGTATGGTAACTGCCAGGAGGGTGCATGAAATGTGCGAATTCAGAAGGGGACTTTATGTAAGCACAATCCTAAGTGTCGGGCACTCTTTTTGGGTTCTTAAGTGTTGAATATAAACTTTTTTTGGGATTTTCATTCGCTTGCAATGTATCTTGATTTGATAGACCTTCAATTTTAGGGTTGCCACACATAAAAAAAATTCAATTCAAGATAAACTTGTTTTTCTGGGTATTACTACTCAGGTGTTTATTATCATGACGATGTACAAATAATTATATTAACATATTATTGTTATCACAAAGTCCCAGATAAACAAATCTCAGTCACCGGGTCAACATTTTGACAGACAGACGTCATTTTGACAGATTATCTTCTTTTGAAATAAGAAGACGATAGAACAATCTCGTCACATGCTCTTATAGTGACTATGACAATGGAGACGACGCAAATATTGATTCAGTACGTTTATGTTGAAATTATTTTACAAATCCCATCTATTATTCATACAATTACTTATAAAGGTCTGCAGACATCTGTCTCAATGGCGGACTACTTTTGCGGTCAAAACGAATTTCCTCAAACAGATACCGATTTTAATACCTTTTCAATTATTCCCCTCCCATCGAGTACAATCCAAAGCTTTTCGTCGATGCTTATGTCTGCGTCTCTGACGTGCTATTTACGACTCTATCCCTAGATAATAAGTTCAAAAGTTGAGTGTGTCCGAGTACTGGTCGAAATTGAAGTTGTGTAGCCAACAGTTTGCGGTTGGAGAATTCAATTGGTGGCCCCAGGCCAAATGGTGGGAGCGTCCAAGCTATAGATGCTCAGCGGAAATACAGAAGTTTCACACTTGATCTAAAATCTATATTTGTCAATGATGACTCAAGACTAAGAAACAATAATAAAATTGTTGTTGTCATTATAAACTGGAATTGAACATTTTAGCTCTGATAGATTTTTTTACATTAAAAAACCATATTTCATATATTAGAATATATTTTAAGTATTTATAATATTTATTTGGAAGTACACAACACACTCGTGACTCAAACCACGTTGCTTCAAGTCGTCTATTGACTGCTGTTCATTCTGCTGCTCGTCTCGTTGGCAGCACAGCGCTGTCCACCTGATACCAGCGCTCCGATTACGTGTTCAATATTTATCAATGGTTGTAAAACATCAATATTTTATTTTATACAACATTTTTAATATTAAATAAATTCTTTTTCTTTCGATGCTATTACATATTTAGTTACTCGTATATTCAAAATTTATTAATTGATGTATAAATAGCTTGTTATTAACACGGTAGAAATGTCAAACCTCGGACAGCAATATTTATTTTCTTGTATGGTAAAGGTTTTCCAGTCGAGTGCCATCACAAGTCAATAGCTCATATCTTTTTCATATAAGATTTATGAAAGCGTTAAATATTTTATCTTTTATGAGATTCATTGGCAGACAAACAGACAAAAATCATCTGAAAATATGAGGAATGCTAACAGTTTTCAATTATTGAGGAAAGGAGAAGGATCCACCAGGTGACTTAAAAACGGAGAAGTCTGGAGAGGGTTAAGGCTTTTAAATTTCTTATTCAGCTTACACAACGTAGTTATAAAAGGCTTCTTTACACCGATGTTACTGTCCCGTTTGCAACAACCGGAAGCTGCAACCAGCCACCACCGGTCTTTACATCTATTTATTATTATGTTGTTACAATTTTAAATGCTCAGGCAAGTAAACGTAGAAATTATTAGAATATCTAATATTATTAAAAAAAATATTAACTTTGTCTTTTAGTTTATTGTTTATTTTATTTAGCCAGAAATTTTATATTATACAATTATTACATTCTTATATGTAACATTTAAGTTCGTAATTCTTCTTACACAATATAATTAAATGAAGATTATTTAGTTCTTCCGTTAGTAATCCAACAACTCGTCAGATTCCAAAATAAGAAATGCGAACACAAATATATCCAAAGGTCAAAGGTCGTAACGATGATGCGGGCGCTATTGACTGTGATAAACCTTCAATACCATTCATTGCACGGCCTTTAAACATGCTCGCTGTCGCCTCTATCACAGATATTAAGTCATGCGATGATCAACTTTATGGCTTTAATCTTAACGAGAGATATCTTTCTTAAAAATACTATTTGTGGGTCACCGCATTTCTTAAGATAAACTGGTTTTCGGAACAAATTAACGAACATACAATATGCTCAGGAAATTGAGGATAGTAGATGTTTTTGAAATATCTTTCTTAAGCAAACTTAAAAAAAATACTCTTCTATTCCGTGGAGAAAACTCTGTACGGACGCAAGGCTTCTGCGATAAGTTTTTAGACTTATTTTGGAATATATAATATAATAAATAGTCTTATGAAAGAAGTTATATTTCACATAAAAAGCAATTATCTTATTACTTATGATCTTGTATCTCTTGTATATTATATGAATTGGAACCTATAAAAAGATAAGATCGGTAAATAAGTTGCTTTAAGGCTGATTTAAGTATCACGTACCACTAATAACACTAAACAACTTAAAGTTATTAAAATTTCCAGCTGTAAAAATTTGATTGCAAAGTATCCACATTACATATTTTGTATCTCTTTGATAATGTTTCTCACAAGAGGCTGTAACGTGTAATAAACATACTAATGTTGTAATTTATTTAACATGGCGTTGTTAAAGTATGTGAGTACAAAGTGACCGACCTGTCATTCTGGACGACCTCGGCGCGGACCCAGGCGGCGCCCCACTCCTCCTCGGGCTTCGGTCGCAGCAGTCCGGACAGCCAAGTGTACGACTTGCTGCGTTTCATTTCCATACAGTCATCACTTGTACTTTGCACTTTGATATATACACTTTTCTGTTAACTCACTCATTCACCCACTTTAACAAATTTTATGTATGTTGAATATTTCGTTTTTTTATCACTATTATTTCTATTAATCCTTTATGAATAATTTGTTTGTATGTTAAGACGTGCCACGTGTTTGTCGAAGTACACTTTTTGCTGCAAACACACTTCAGAACTGATTTATCGGCTGTTAACAAACACACATGTATGTACACACGGTTAATATAATTTTGTCATGTGTTTAGTTTTTTATTATTTTTACTCATTTTTATTATTGTTTACGATTAATCAGTGTATCTTTGAGCTATGTTGTCGTCATGTGTCGGAGTAATCATGTGCCGGAATTGTAACAGTCATCAAATGCTTTAATGTACTGTGAAGTGAGATGTTCTCTTACTTAAGGCTCTGAGTATGTAATAGCCATAACCTGTTTCTGTAATATTTCTAATCTATCCATTTAGTCTGTCTGATGATATAATGAAAAGTGTTTTATATTATATCATGTAGAAAGCATCTAAATACGATTTAAATAGTTCAGAAACATACAAATATAATTTGAAATCGTCTACTGAGAGAGAGTTATTGTTGTGTGTGAAGGTATCTTAATAATCTCTTCTACCTCTTAATAGTGACTCGGAAACCTGTAGTCAAAAATAACTTCACCGACCCGTTACTCCAACAATGGAAGTGTTGATCGACGCTATGCGCTACGGGACCAAAATAAATATACCGTGTTAATAGTAAATATCTATAGAGACTGGGGACTTTCACTCTGCCTCGATAATAGTTTTGAAGTGTGCTTGAGTATGTGAAGTATTAACGTTCAATTACGGCGGGCGACGCGCTGCGCTGCTAACTCGAGCTTGCGATTATAGGCCGAATGTCTGTAGTGTTATAAGCTGCTTTATCTTGCATTGTTTTTTTATTTCTGCCCACAGTACCTGTAACAATTATTTTTTTTAATAAAATGTTTAGTGATTGTAACGGTGAAAGCCTATTGATGATAAAACATAAGTAATAAATAGCCTTGGAATGTAAAGTTATCCCGTTTCTTAACTTACTCTATACACTTTTTCATGTACACGAGATACGAAGCGGAAATGTGAAGAGTTGGAACCTCAGTAATCAGGTGTAAATTATATATTTAGTAAAATTTTGTAAATATTTAAATTTCTAAGTTAATCTAGACACACATGTGGAGCGACTCGTGATTGTGGGCAGTTTGTGAGTCTCGAAGCCCGAGTTAACCACGGGTTGTGTGAGGACCGTGACGTACTGATTATACCGTACCATAGTGCTCGTGAGGAATTTTACAAATTGCACAAATTAACTTCGGCAGAACTGTTCCTATTATAATTATGATCGATATTGGATACTCTGACTTCTCTACAGATACATATTATTTTACTTTAAGTATATCTTTTGACTTGAATGAGCGAGGTCTTACAAGGTCTTAATTCTACGAAACTTTTTTGTTACTATTGAAGGAGCTTTGTACACACATCGTTATTACTTTTGGCTCTAGTTCAACAACTTGTTCCATGATATGTTTTGAATGTTAATGTTTTTACCCTCGTTGAAGATTAACTCATCGTGTCTTGCACATAAATTTAATACGAGAAAAATGGAGATTATTTATACAAGCTACTTTTTCCGTCAATAAGAAATAAATGAGGCATATAGTGGTCATTTTTCCGCACGCCGTCCACAGCTCGATTGCAAGTTACTTGCACTGGTGTTGCAAGGGCGTATGAAATTCTCATACTTAAAATACTTTCTATAATTTATACAATTTGAAGAATAACTTTAAGAATTTTAACAATTTAATACAATCCATTAAAAATGTTTAAACAATTTAACTCATGTATAATTTGTTACTACTGATTCACAAACAAAACAGATAAAAATGTATGGTACAATTTAATACTATAAAACTATGCAAGCATGTGATGAAATAGCTGCGTAAAAGTGATAATTACTGTCACAGTAGATAAATTCTATAACATTCGTTAAACGTCGAAGTCTGTAGTATTAATCCACAGTCCAGAACTTTTAATTATTTGTTTACATATTTATTTATGCACCATAAAAGTTAAAAAATAGACAATTAAAAAAGTCATACATATAGGATGAACTTATCTCTCCAAAGAAATCTCTCCCAGCTACCCTTAGAGTGTTGGACAGGTGGATTAAGAGGGCAGAGAACGATATATGTTTAATAATAATATACAGATACAAATATACACAATGTATATTTTTAAATATTATAAACATGTAGGTACACGCCAATCTATATTATATAAATAATACCTGTCGCTCTCTCATTTTAAGATGATGTTATTTGAAATGTTAATGATATTCAAAAGGTTTTTTTAATGTTTAATTGTTAGCGTTTTATTTTCAAACTCAAAATTCACTTGACACTTTACGGAAGATGAAACAAGATTAAGAGAGGCTACTTGACACCCTGTCACTGGACAACCAATTTAAATTAATTGCAAAAACGTGAAATAAGAAGATATTGCCGTTTACGTGGACGGCGTCACATGAGAAAGTTATAGTAAAGTTTATATAGTTAAACTATTGCCAGTGCCAGTGTACTGACTACCTGTTATGTAGTGCAACATTAACGCTAATCAGTGTAAAGTTCTCTCTAGTTAAAATAAAAAACATATAAAAATTAAATCACTTAAAAATCCTACTATATTTGTAATTTTACATTTACAGTATATCATTAAAAAGTTGCCAGAATTGAAAATTAAAAATAGAAACCAGCCATATTGAAAGAAACATTATAGAATTTTGCTTATATTCCGATAAAAAAGATTATATATCCTAGAATCCTAGACTGATATAGGCTCAATTAGCAGAGCGACATAATGATTTTCCAGATGCAGGTTCGATTCCTGATTATGAGTTTTTGATTCCATATCTATATAAAATCTAAGTGCACTTAAAATGTCTTGTTTATAGACAATCTCAAACACTAAAATGAAGCTGTAAAATAAACATACCAACTAACAAATAATCTTATCTTATCTTATCTTCCGTAAATAACAGTCTAGTTAATAACACTATAAGTGTTAACATTCAAATTACATATCGAAGAAAAAATACCGATTTGATTCTTTATCATAAAATTTAATGCCTTAACACCTACAACCTGTTAGAGATATAGACTAAATATTAAGTAGAAATAATAAAATATTCAGAGGACCTGATATACGTTATTATTGTAAATATTCTGACATCGTTTAAACAATACCAATACTTATCAGGGCGACGCTGTCTAAACATTCTTCAGTCACGACTTCAGTCTCTATTTATTAATAATTAAATTATATGCATCCGATATTTTAATGTTAATTGTATGTTATATGTATACATATATGTGTATGTATGTCAGTCTGTGTATAACTTATATCACTTAAAGTATATGACTTTTACTTGTTATTTTATAAACTGTAACTAAATTACTAAACTGTAATTTGATTATACAGGGTGGGCCAAAAATTTTTTGAACAAATAAACAAACAGCGTGCTTTTTGCGTAAAACAATTTTACAAAAACAACGATTCCTACGTTACTGTACGACGCCTCTTTAGAGTTGAATACGGATTACAACGTGTAAGTGAGTGTCCAAGTGTTAATTTAATTAAAGCTTGGGTTAAAAAGTTTGAGCAAACGGAATCGACAACGAATATTAAGCAAACTGGGCGACCATGTTCAAGAAGAAGCGAAGAGAACATTCGGGAGGTTGAAATTTCTGTAAGGGACGATCCAGAATCATCTACGCGTAAGCGGTCGGCGGCTCTTGCTATACCAAGAACTAGTTTGCAGCGAATCTTGCATTTGGACCTCAAATTGTACAGGAGATGAAACCAAAGGATTACATTCAACACAAGTTATTTGCTGAAACTATACTCGAGCGATTCTCTAGCCTTGAGAATGTATTGTTTACGGACGAGGCCCATTTTCACATTAATGGTCACGTAAATAAACATAATTGTCGATATTGGAGCACGGAAAACCCTCACTATAAACACCAAAAGCCTCTTCATTCACCAAAAACGACAGTGTGGGCTGCCATATCCGCAAAGGGCATAATCGGTCCATACTTCTTTGAAAATAATCAAGGAAATAACGTAACTGTGAACTCAGTGGAATACGTGAAAATGTTGCGGGAGTTTTTGACACCACAGTTGCATGAATTTGAAGGATACAATAGCCGGACTTGGATGCAATAAGATAGAGCAAATACCATACATCAAACGTGACTTTACCGGTGGTCAAAGAAATGTTTCCTAACAAATTGATTTCTCGCAGAGTGATATCCCATGGCCTCCCAGAAGCCCGGACCTTACACCTTGCGATTTTTTCTTGTGGGGATATCTGAAGAGTCGAGTATACCTTAATAAACCGACGACCATATCCCAATTAAAAGAAAACATCCACGAGGAGATAGCCGCGATTCCTCGCAGCATGTGTCGACGAGTTTTCCAAAGTTTACGTAGTCGATTGCAGGAGTGCCAACGACGAGACGGAGCACATCTCGAAGATGTCATTTTTAAAAAATAAATTGTAATAAATGATAATTACGTTAAATAAATCATAAACAAAATAACATTTGTACTTTTATTTCTAGACATGTTTCAAAAGTGCAAAAATTTTTGGCCCACCCTGTATAATATAGTACACATATAAGGTAACAAAATACTGAAAGCGCACGTACACGCACCGTACACGTACTCATACACACTGCTGATTAGATTACAGTCATGTTAATAATATTTAAACATTGTATTAAATATTTAGTGCTCCGTAAATATTTATTAATTAAATAATATTTAAACATTTCGTATGACTTAGAATATTTCATATATTTTGTTTAATCATCAATATTTTAATAGATAAATTAATTAAAAGCGAAAAGAAATGGGGTTATTGGTTTAAGTTTAATAATAAATACACAGAATCCATACTAGCATTTGCAGACGATCTCGCGATACTGACACGTAATCCAAAACAATGTCAGCTACTTTTAAATGTTGTGGAGGATTTCTGTGCTCGGACGGACGGATTGAGGACAAAACTAAATAAATGCTACAGTCTATGTCTGGGGAGGCGGAACACCAGATATACCTCTTACGATCCGGGTCTTATAATAGGCGGTAAGTGCGTTACTACGATTACCGACGCAACTCCGTTCAAATTCTTAGGTAAAAAAATCGATTACCAAGGGCGCACTCCATCGTTAGATACAATAGTCGATAGGTTACATCAAAAAGGCTTGGATACACGACAATTATTTAACATCACGTCTAAATTGGCCTTTCCTCGTTTACGATATCAATAAGACCCTTTTGTTGAAGTTAGATGCAAGCGTCATAAGGACATTGAAGTCATGACTCGGGTTAGCGCATCCAGCGGACTCTTCTGCCTTATTTAGAGATCGACACAATTTTGGGTTAAAATTAAAGAAACCATCGGAACTCTATAAGCACCTAAGAGTGACCAAAAGACATATCATCTCAAAATCATGACACTATAACGTCTCTCCCAAAAGATAAAATTGCCGCAGAACTAGAGTCACGACTTCAATTCTGTAAACAATTTATGATAGGTGTTCAAACAAATAAAGCAGGGCTAGGATCAAGTAGAAAACAACAAAACTTAGAAATAACAAAATCCTTTATTCAACAAGATGAAAACGATAATTACCGGTTGCTCGCGATGAGCCTAGAATTGCAAAATGAATGAGTGACCATAGGAGATTTTTGTATTCCGCTATCTTTGAGATTTCGCACCCTGCTTCATGATTGGTCCCCAGCATTATTAAAATTTTATCTTAATGCATTCCAAATGACTCTCCCAGATCAAAGTAACTTAGTAAGATGGGGCAAAGCCACCGAAAAATCTTGCAACATCTGTGGGGAGGCAATAGGAACCGCGAAACACTTGCTAGTAGGATGTAGGGTACTTTTAAATAGAGGTAAATACTCGCGTCGCTAAGATAAAGTATTAGAAATCATACGAGAAGCGGTTAGTCTTTCTGTAGCAACAGCGCAGGGGGGTATAACAACCACCAAAAAATCAGTAGAGTTCGTAAAGGCAGGTTCGTCCAAAAAATCAAAACTCAAAACCTTATTCCATCTTGGACGCGTCTCCTGATTGGACTGTCATGATGGACATGTATGAAAGGCAATACAAAGTCCCCGGGGATGTTTGTGTTTCGTCATCTAGGCCGGACTTATTCCTTGTACTCAAAACAACTAAGGCGCGTTATACTTGTGGAACTTACTGTACCCTGGGAAACAAACATACCCAAAGATCATACATTTAAGCTTAACAAGTATTACGAACTATGTAACGAATTGATCAGGAATAAATGTATAGTTAATTTGTACGCTGTAGAAGTAGGAGCGAGAGGTATAACAGCAAAATCTCTGTACAATTTATTTAAGGATCTCGGCCTTTCTAGAACGATCATCAGTTCATTTCTGGAACGTATTTCAAAGGCGGCTTTAGTAGGTTCGTACGATATTTGGTTAGGTAGGGAGAGGAGCGTGAACAGTGAAGGTGAGCGTGTATGCGCATAGTAAATGGGCCCCTTAAACCTACACCTGGGTGTGTATATCCCAGGCATTGTTTGCGCTCCTCTTCTTGCAACGCGATGGGCCCGGCACCCGCACGGTGAATCCATGGAATGCTGAGAAGCTTCGTCTTTCTTTTGTTTAATATAAATATTTGATAAAGAATACAGACTACATCTACAGGATTCTAAGATTACAGATGCATCAGATTATAACATTTTTTTTATCTCTAGTATGGTTATATTGAAAGTATTAAATAAATATTCGATCTCAGATCCGACTTTACTAAACTCAGTTGGTAGATCTGTTAGTCGGAGTGAAAAGCCAAGAAACAGACTATATTAATATTTATTAGCTGACTTGGAACAGCATTGCTTTTTAATTTCCGCCATCAGACAAATATTTGACTAAAAATGGCCATGAAAAAGAAACTGTCATATTTTAATCTCTTGTCATGACAGTTTTAAGAACAACAAACACACCGTAACATGCGTCGTATCGCAAATAATACAGACGTCCTTACAATAACACTAACACAATAATAGTTTTACGTAACCGTCTACATGCAATAAGTCAAACATAGTAATATAAATCATTTACAAATATTTAAGACAGAAGACATCTTTAGAATGGGAACATTCTCTTTTATATTATTATTAAGCAAGTCTTGTAAATATGAAGATATCCTCTCACCAATCAAAGATCTAGCAGTCATTAATGACTCGGTGGCGCCTCCCGTCTGAACGAACTAATCGCCGGGCCCTAAGTCACTCTATACATAAGTTATTATCTATCTTCATGAAGTCATTACTTACTATGTATACTTTACAATATATAAATAAGTTGTTACTACAATTTTCTATTACTTTAGAAAAAATACTATAAATAGAGATGACTATTTGTGTAAGATGTGTAGGTAAATAGAAGACAAACTAAAAATATGTTAGTTAAATATATATTAGAGATTAGTTAATTATGATGGAAGTAAAATAATATGTGATACTTGATCGCGATGCGGTCAGTGTTATCACATGTGAAGGAACAGACGGAGAGTCACCGCGAGACGCAGCACTGACATTGTACACAAATCAGTATCACCAAACCAGTCAACGTGCAAAGTTCCTGACATTTACCATTTTAAATATCAAAAGAATATTATTAAAAGTTTTATTACCATCGCACATACCACCGGGAGCGGACGTCTTAGGACACAGACACGTTATGTCCTAAATAAGTGGTTATAAATTAGTGAACTTCATCTCAATAGTTGTCATCCTGTTTCGTCCATGCTTCTAACAAGTATGTATAAATAGAATGTCATCCTTGTTACTATACTACTTCAATTAAAATGTTACTATGGTTTTAAACTACAAAGTCACTTAATGCGTTTTAAACGGATTACAGTTACTCTACCAAGTTATAGTTAAAAGAGATGATATAGACGATAATTGGAAGTACTTAATGATGACGGCCAAAAAGAAAGCAGAATACGAGGAGAATGGTAAAGTCGAGGAGCCCGTTCAGTTGGATACAATTTTAGGCCAGCTAGGGGCCTTCGGAAAACACCAGCTCATCACCATGTGCATGTTGGCGCTGGTGTACTCCACGAACTCCATGTACAATGTTAACTACGTTTTCGCAGTCGAAGATGTCAGTTACAGGTGATACGCCTTTGTATATTATTATTGTTATTTGTATATAATAAATATGTTGTTTAATTATTTAATGATGTCATTTCGTTTTCGATATTGCATTGTGGTGAGAAATTAATTGTCCTTGATGCATTTAAATATATTTTTATCACAATTTTATTGCACCTTTTCAATATTAATAAGATACAATTTTTATTTTTAGATGCAAAGTACCAGAATGCGAAAGTGGTGCATCTTTCTTTGTACCCTGGATGAATGCTTCGGAGCCCAGTTTGGATAGCGAGGGAGTAAAGCAATGTCATCGACCCCGACCTCTCGACGGACAATGTAAGGGGTTTAACACTAGCGAGCAGCTGGCCTGCAAGGAATGGGTCTACGAAGTGCCCGACAGTTTTGTGGCTGAGGTAAAAAAATACCTTAGATTAGATTTCCGTTATATTCCGATTTCAGTTTTAACTAATTTAATATAATAATTTTTTCTCGATGACTATGTTTATTACCATAATTTAATGGTTTCCTGTTGCAAATAATATTTCGAATAGTTAATGGTATATTATATATCTGGTTTTAATAATATCTACAAGATCTGCACCCGTGCGGTTATTAGTACGAGTAGCAGAACAATTCCTATGGTGATAGGAATCAATTGGAAGCCTCCAATACCCCAGTGGTAACTACAAAGGCTCTCCTATCAGGCATCTTGGCTCGTGACTCTGTGGTACTCGTAGATAACGCGGTAGTGTTGTAATCTTTTTATTGCCGCAATAAGCAGAATGCCGCCCGTTATTTTTGGTTATTTGTTGACTGATACATTTATTGTATTACATTTATCTGTTTATTAACAAAATATGTTGTTTGAATTTTAGTTTCGTAATGGAGTTATTGTTAGATCAAAATATATTTAAAATTACTAATTACTCTACAGATGTTATTTAAATGTGAAATAATCTTAAAATTATATGATTTAAAAACTAGAGAACTATTTATTAAGTCTCGACTATATATGTGTATATGTGGATTTTAAACTATAACATGTGACGATAACCTTAATTATAATCAGCATATAATTTAGTAAAAACTATCCAGAGTCTAGATTAGTCTAGTCTAGTCTAATCTAGACTAGTCTAGTCTAGTCTAGTAGTCTAGACCTCATTTTACGAACACGGTGTCGATAATTTACATTTTGAATGTCTCCAAAAGCCGGTTTGGGTCAAGATATCAAATATAATATTTTATAATGACTCCAACAATGCACTATAGGTGTTCTGATATCGCCATGATTAAGTCGTACGACTATAGCGAGGCATCTTTGTTATTTTTATTATTTAATTGTATGTACATTGTTGTTAAAAACCCCTTGGACGTATCACGTAATATTGAAGGCCCATCATCTGAGATACGTGTAATACAAACAATACCATCAATGATAATATAGTTTTTTTTTATTTGAGCGTACTAATCTCTGTAAGTTGAATTTTACATAATTTTATTATAATCTTATGGCATTTAACAGATAAGAGTAGTAGCTTGATGTAAATGAAGGTAACTCCAGAAAAAAATTAAAAGTATTAGAAGCGCTTTCTTGAAAATATAAATAAAAATATTTTTATAAACAAATTTCACTTAAACCATTAATGTTTTTCTGTAATCCAATTGGTAGAAATCGCGGTAATAGTAATATGATTGATCTTTGAAAGATTGTAATGAAAATAATTAATACTTGGTTGTGATTGTAGTTCGGCTTGGCCTGTGAAGACTGGAAGCCAACGATGGTGGGGACAATCCACTGTTTCGGGTGCATGGTGGGACAGTTGATACAGGGACAAATTTCAGACAGGTCTCCATTTAAATATTATCACAATCTTTGTTCTTCGTAAAGCAATACATGCTTCTAAATTAAAAAGAGTTACATATATTTGACAAGTTATTCAATATTGATAAATGTCTAAACCACTAAATATATTTTAAGAACCCGTAGAAGATTACAACAAGTGATAACTGAAACTTCGCAAACGTCATTTTCATACTATGTGTATATATATGTATATGAATAATTTATAATTTTTTTGCTTAGACTTTTATTACATATTTATTGTATATAAATATTTACAGTTTACAGTTTAGTTGTGTGTATGTATGTCTATTGTTACAGCTTCTTATTTTTTACCTCTATTATCTGGTTTTGTTTACAATTTTTCTTATCCTAAGTTTGTCTGGAAGAAATTGCCGCATACTCGTATAACCGCTTTGTGTATGTTCCTAATGTTTATTTCTTAATTTTTGTATTTATTCTTTTCATGTGGGTTAAGTATATAAATAAAAAATATTTGTTTGAGATATTTATCAGGGTCGGATGTAGCCGGTGATGGAAAACATCGTAAGGAAAGCTACATTTTCTTAAAAGAATTATTTGATTTGTGACTCGTCACCTCAAAGTTAAACATCGCGGTGTTTACATAAGACGAATAGTGAACGGAATGTGGGACGTATATTAAATGATACTATAAGCTTTACTTTTCCTCATAACACAAAATAATCATGACATATCATAATTGTTCTATCTTAAATTGTTCTTTTTATTTTAGATTCGGTCGTAAGACGGCGGCAGTGTTCGCAGGCACTATGGGAGCCCTGTTAGGTTTGACAAAAAGCTTCGCCACCTCGTTTTGGATCTATCTAATCCTCGAAGGATTGGAGGCCGCTATTGGCGATGCCTTGTCTCCGATGTTTATGTTGAGTGGGTACTTATTACTTAAAAATTTAACGTATGTATAGCCTTAAAAGATGGAAAATACATTAGGCAACTTTATCACCTGGATACGAATAGATTTTTTAAATATCTTTCATAATTTTTACAGGTATAGAAATAGTGGAAAAGAAACGCGCAGTATTATATCAAATGATATTACTCAACTTCTACACAATCGGTCAAATTGCGATGCCATTCATTGCCTGGGCGGTGCCCTACTGGAGGAACTTCCTCAGAGTCATCTACGCGCCCACGCTCATTATCCTTACGTACTCCTTCTTTTTGGATGAGAGCATTCGATGGCTATTTAGCAAAGGAAAGAAAGAAAAGGCTATCAAATTAATAGAGAAAATAGCAAAACGTAATAATGTTAAAATTGATAAAATGATGATCAACAAACTGGATTACTCAGACGAGGACACGTCAGAGAAGACGGATAAGAGGTTACTCTTAAAGACATTTAGCTCACGAATCATGATGCGGAGGTTCCTCGTGTGTCTGGTCTGGTGGTTCACGATCACCCTCATTAACTACGGGATGATGATTAGTTCCGTTCTTATTAATGGCAACAAGTACTTGAACTTTGCTTTACTCATAATGATGGATATTCCGGCTAACATCTTCTACTGGTTGGCTTTGGCAAAATATAGAAGAAAAGTACCGCTATTCGCATCCTTTATTATTGGTGGGATATTCTGTGTGTCACAGCCCTTTCTACCCAAAGGTAAGTTCTACAATCTATAATTAGGTCTGCAAGATAAATATCTTGCAGACCTAATTAAGTTAAAATTTCAGTTAATACTCAGTAGACTATTAAAATATATATTAATTATAGGATTAGCTTGGATGGGCTTGGTCCTGTTCATGCTGTTCGAGATGCTGGCCACGTTTTCATACAACATAGTGTACATGTACACATCGGAACTGTTCCCGACCTACACCCGGAACTCGATGCACTCGATCTGCTCAGCCATTGGACGCGTTGGATCGCTTATAGCGCCTCAGACACCATTACTGGTTAGTACCACTTTATCATTTCATCCCTTATTAGTCACGGACAGCAACGCATCTGCAACTACCTTCATATATCATACGACTGACCTCTCTGTTATACCGATCGATCGATCACGCTTTACCATCTGCTCAGCTGCAATTTAATAAAATATAATCTTTCAGATGACTTACTGGACCGGGCTGCCCGCGCTCATATTTGGTCTGTCGTCCTTGCTAGCGGGGGCTTTGACGCTGTTCATGCCAGAGACGGCGCGGACGCAGCTCCCGGATACTGTGCGAGAGGCAGAAATCATCGGAAAGAAATCGCGTATTAAATATGACCCAGCCGAGGAAATGTTGAAGGGAACTTAGAATTGTTTTAAAAATAATTATTTTTGTTACGCTTTAAAATATTTAAATGAATTTTGTTATTATAAAATAAACTATTTAATATATTTCTTGTAATCTAATTAATATAACAAAAGATCTCATAGATCCCAACAGACAACGCTTACATATGTCATTGGTATTCGTATATCGTACCCAATAAAGTGCGCAGTGAATTTGTACACAACAAACGTTGCATACTAGAAGATGCAATGACCTGTTAGATAAGATCAGGATGCCACAGATAATACAATAATACAAGTATTATGTTTGTCTCACAGACAGATAAACTGGTACGAGTGGTACGTCATGTGTATGCTTCAATATTCACAAGTGACTGATAATACTTATTAGATTTGATTACATATAATTCTTTAATAAAATTGAATTTTGAAATCAATTAATCATCAGCACTAAATAGAGACATCGCACGGTACTCGACCTTTATTTTTGTTTAACAATAACAAGAAAAAACATGCAAGTATCCTAAGTGACAACCTCATGTCATACTGGAAATGTTTTTTTAGCAAACGCTTCTTGAGTTCGTTACGCTGACCGTTTATTTGTGCAAGTATTTGTTTTTTATTTAAGTGAAGATCGTTATACGCACACAAAGGTGCACGTTGTGCGCAGGCGCAGGTGGCTTTCAACCGGCGACCCTTTCTTTTATTACTTTCAGTGCTTATGAACGTGTTTTGTTTTCATCGAAAGTCACTTATAACTCTTAGTTAGCAGTTCTAGTGCTATCTCTCTCTTCTTGTTCGTTTTATGAATGTAATGTCGTAAATAATTGCTCATAAATGTGTATCAGCCTTACAGCAGGCGCTGCCAGTGGTACGGTCTGGACGGCGAGTCACGACTGAACTCCCAGTTGCATTCATTTAACGTTAAATTGATCACAAAAGATATTTGTACTTTATATGGGTAATTAGTTTTATTAAGATATATTACACAGAATAAATCATTTAATGTATCACTTGATTAGTTGATTGGGTAAAGAAGTGTTCATAAAAATTAAAAGACACCTATTTTGATGTAAAGGATGAATATGACACGTGAAGCTCTTTTTCCTGACCAATTCAAATGGCAAGAAAATTCGTTGATAGAACACGTATACAAGTATACATACAACCTCTTACTCAGTGTTCCACTCCCATAGAAAAATATTTTCCAGAAATGTAATATCATCATTATTTTTATTGTAAATAAAATTTGATGGTAAAGCGTTTAATGTGAATTGATACTACAGTAATACAGAAATAGTATTATAGATATATATATATATAGGTAATAAATAACTTTATACAATTTTCTTTAAGATGATTCTAATAAGTTTAAAATCGAATTTTAAAGCATTCAGAATAAATTAAAAGGCAGTTAAAATTGATAATTGAAATTCTTTAATCAGAAGTCAATAAAAGAACGAGTTTAGGTCAAAACATTTTTTATAAAATTGAAATCTTTGTAGTTGCCATGAGGCAATGAGGCAATGAGGCAATAACACTTAGATGAATTAGTTTCGCTGGACCGTTTAAATATTCGAGGATTTCGTTGTTTTTGTGAACAAGTTAAAACTAAGTCGTCTTAGTTTAAAGTTAAAGATAAAATACAGTTAAAAATATCTTATATGAATATTACTTATTTATAGACTAACAACGTTTAAACGTATCTTAAAAAAATATTACTTGTGTTAGACCTCTGCTACAATATTCTATACAGCAAAGTATTTTTTTTAATCTGGTAATATACCTACATATTTATATAAATAATACTATTTTATGTATTTAACTCGCCTATATTCAAATATTATATAAAATACAGAAACGTTAACTTCAATCAAATTCAACTAAATCCCAAGGTGAAAAAATGAAAAAATCAATATAAATAATGATCATAATATTTATTTAAATATCCCGACGTGTTGTTAGTGTGTGGACACGGTCCACTAATGCAACGACAAACTGACACTGACACCACAAATACATTAGAAAAATAAGTCATCGGATGTGCTCGAGCAGTGCTTCCAAACAAATAATAATTGTTTTAGAGAGTTATGCTAATTAACGTCACGTAACGATCCGTTTAAGTCACATTTTTGTATATTAAATACACCTGAGACTGAAATAGATCATAGAAATAATAATAAATAAAACTTAAAATTAACATACTTATCTCTAGCCCGAAACAGAATAATCAAATTGACTAAAGCTCTATTGAAGCTCTCAATGACCTCATATAATCGCCCCCCGCTGTCAGCTTGCGCAAGCGCACGAATATTTCAATCAACGACCATTGCCGTCTTCACGCGCATCTACTGCTTCGTACCTCCACCTCGTCGGAAACTACTCTAACCTCACCGTAGTAACTAAAACTTTGTCGGTAACAACTTTTATATATGATATGGACGCGATCATTGCAATTAGTTCTAGAGATACGTTACATTCCTTTTTATGATGTTCGTGTATCAAAATATAAAAAAATATATTTTTTTTATTATACACGTAGTTTAGATCGTTCTATTATACTTGATTATAAAATTAGATTTCTATTAAATTAATTTCCTTAATAAATTATATTAATATTTTCACAGTTTTATCATGTGTACCAAACCTTAATCGATCTTCGGATTCTAACAATTTAGGAGCAATAACATCGGTCACACTCTAAATCCGAAGGCGAATATTGAAACCAATTAAAATACCGATTCACGGGCGATCGTAAAGATACAAAAAACAGCCATTTAAATCAACTTTTACATAAATTTATAGTATTTTATGTTCTCGTAGATAACGGGGCGGCTGCATGGGGCCATGGGGCTATGGGGCTCCAAACTGCGTCTTTCTTTTAACGGCGAGAACTCAAATCAGACTAACTTTATAGCTTCGTGAGAATGGTTTTATCAATTACTATTTTATAACAGTTGTCTGTGTGTATTCCTTCCTAGTATCAGTCGATACGTAAAATCTCGTAAAACGTTAATAGCAATAAGACAGTTGAATTTAAAAACAGACGAGCTTTTAAAAAGCTTTCAGACGTCTCATATAAGATAATTAGCACCGAACTTATCACTCGACTTGTGTAGAAGAGACCTCGGTATGTACTTCAAGTGTATGTTGTAAAACAGAATCCACGCGTGCTGGAATACGCCGAGCTCGACTCGTGTACGAGTAATAATACGATTAATAGCGAAATTGAATACTTCCTTTCTCATTCGCTTACTTTCTTATATTACCTAAAAAGTGTAGGCGGCCCTTATGGTCTAAAATTGAGTGGAAATTGTACATTAAATATCGCCTCTGGCTAAGCTCTACTTATATTACTTATAACTTCACAACATTATTAACTTTTATCAAAGTGATTCTTCAATTTAACCCGTGAAGTCAAAGTAATAACTAAAACTACTAGCAGCTATTTCATCAAGTTTGAGAAAAAAAAACCAATGCAATTCAAGCCACGAATGGAACATTCGATATATAATCTAGTACGCTCAGTACATTAATATATCTCTGGGCTCGTATAAATTACGATAGTATCAGGAACTTAACTCAATACTATGATGTATGTTGCATCGTCGCAGCCTCCTCCCACTATAGTAGCTACAATTTCTCCTACTCATTATCGATATTAATCTTAAGTATTGGGTTAACAACTTCAGTAATCCTATATATTTAATTAATTTTTATCTTAACATCTGAATTGCGTTCGGTCACGAGTTTTATTTATGTTTAATTCGCCAGCTTCTTTATCTTTTTATTAGCACTTGATCAAAGTTTAAAACCATTGGCGGCAATGGAATGACCAGAGCTATGTACAATCATAGCCAGTAGCGGACGGGTGACTCGTAAGATAAGATCGCCGATAGCAATCTCGAAGACTGCTGTCCCAATTACACTTCTCGAGTAATATTTACTTCAGGACATCTAGATAAAGCTTCAACTTGTATTATCCAGTAACTGGTACACGACATGGTCGGTAATGAATCCAATTAAAGAAATAAAGTATAAGCAAAACTGTTTATTTTCATTGAATCGCTGATATCATTATTGCAAATTTTGATCCAATTTAATAAAATTCCAACCAACGGTAAGATAATCTGAAGCGAGCAATTTATATCAAATTGATCTTGATAAAACAATAACCTCTGCATTGTTACGCCTGAGAACTGATTACTGGCTTATCGCTGCTACCGGTGTCGAAACAATCAAATATTCCTAAGTAACATAATGAAGCCGTGATTACGATATTGACGTGAAGGCGCGCTGCGGTGTCATGCGGTGTCAGTGGAGGAGGAGACGGAGTGACTTGCAGATACCAACGACGGATCAATAATAGACGTAGACTTTTTGTATATTGATACAATGGTGTGTCCGAACCCACCAGCCAAAATATTTAAAAACTTTTTAAGCTAATTAATTAAATATATGAATTCCAATGTTGATTTTAATTGCTTTTGGTCTACTAAGAGTGATTTCCAATCAATTACGTCCGAATCAATTTAGCGTTCAATTGAACTGTATTTTGATGATTTCATGATCGGTGATCGCGCTCAAGGTGATCCGCTGTTTAATTTTAAATCACGCCTTTAGTTTCATTAAAAATTCAATTTACAGCATTTTGATTGGCACTTTTATGAGTGAATAAATATGTATGAATTCACAAAAATACAATAAGTATTGTATAAGACAACTCCTTTACATTTACTGGGTAACCATTATCAACCAATTAAAGAGATAGAAACGAGAGTCTTTGCGTTATAGACCTCCTAATGACGGGTCTGATCTGGTCTGGTCGGTCGACCAGGATATAAATGTTGTATTTAACTCGGCTGTATTATACAGAATACATACTAATTACAATCTGTGACCGTTTTCATGTTTCTTACTATTGTTGCCATGACAGACAACTAATAAATAAAATGAAGGAAGTAAAAAAGGCATGATTAAAAATATAATATTAAATGAATAGATGAAAAGTTTTACCAATATAGCTATGTAGGACTGCCATGTAGTTATAATAAATAAAAAAATAATATTTTTTATGATTATATTGAAAAAGTATCAAAAACATTGTCTCCAGTAGGCGCTGTGTTCGTTTGGTCCATTCTTGTGAACGAAGCCAAGCAGGCAAAATCAAGGTAGGTAGGTGTATAAACAGATAATTAATTAATAAACTCTATTATATATAATTTAAATAAAAAAAGAAACTAAATAATCGTATGTCTGTGAGGTCACGATACGTAAAAAACAGGTTTTCCTTACGACGACACCAGATATAATTATTATTTATTATATTAGTCACGTTACACAAAATTTTTGTATAAATATTGAATATTTAACGACCACAATATGCGAAGAGAACCGAAATATATTGAATTACAAGTGTAAATACAGAAAAAGTGTCCGGTGATTTTGTTTGCTGTTTCTCGGAGACGCATTCCGGACCGGTGGCGTATTGACTAAAACCTGAAAAGCCACTTCAATTAAACAATTTCATGTCTCGTTACAAGTTTATATAAACTTCACATAATTGACTACATTCATTATACTCGTGGAATATTAAACGTAAGTATTGTAAGCTTATGTCAAACATTTTAATTTTAACTCCACATAACTACAACAATGTCAAAATGAATTTTTTTCTGTCAAATAGGCTCCAAAACCTGCTCCGGTTAATTTTTTTTCTTTTATTTCTACTGGCTATTAATTTAAGTATATTTTTTACATTGAAAAATATATAAGAACTCTTCAAAGACACAGCCGTTACAATATAACTTAACATCAGGCGACTATAACCTTTTGGTATTTACTGTTTGCTCAGCACAAGACCCGTAGTTTAGCGAGCACTTGTGAACTTCAAGACCAACTGTCAGGCGCGAGGTGACGATGACGAGACGACTTTTTGTCGACTTCCATCCATCCACGAGACCTGGTACCTCTATTTTACTGCAATGTTTTTGAGGTCCTTATTGTAGGATGTCAATGTCGTTTGTGTTCAATGAGTATAACTTAAATTAATAACTATATATTTCATAAAAAGTCCATTCTAAAGACTATTGTGGATAATTAGTAAAACAATGCAGTATTTTAACCGGTGTTCAAGAACTTTGTCATCGTTTCTTATTTAGAAACTACAACTAGAGCCGAAAATATCATTAACAATACGAGTATGTCTAAGTAAAAGAATAATTTAAAAATAACACTTAAAATTTTATTTTCCTATATTTCCTCAAGCTAATTGAGCGCGTCTGTAAGTATTTATTATCGAGCGTAAAGAAACGAATAAATAGCCTATTTTACAACGAATAAATGCTGATTGCATTTTATAGGATTCTATTAAAATTTTTCTTCATGCAACTTTATTCAGTAAATATGAAGCTTTTAGATTTATTACCACTGCAGCCCATCCGTCAACTACACGCGGAGGTAGTGCAGAAGTAAATAGTGGAAGTAACTTAGTGATAGATTACTACTTCAGATTAGATATAGAGACCTAAGATTTTTTTTTGAATTTATACCACACAAGTGTAACTCACCTGCTTATTTTTTATTTAATTGAAAATAGAGAAAACATTACAGATTTTTTTTTAAAGTTAGGAATCGTTCAGAGTATCACTTAGCGTCGTAAAGCTTTATTACCTAGTAGCCACGCAAGAACCACAATACAACCGAGAAGACAGGTAATCAGATAATCGATAATTACCAATAGTTTAGCAAAGCGCCCGGCCGACAACCGGCGGTCAACGCACCGGGATTTATCTCACAGCCCTCATTAAAACTGCACTCACTAACACAGTACACTTAAATTTCACAAGTGCATACACTCCCGCGCATTCGGTATCACTCACGATTTGATTTTAACGGTCTCGATCGGTCGGAGTGCGCCGGCGCATGCTCTGTGACGTCGGTCGTGTGAGGAGGTCGCGCGCGCACTGCCTCCGCCGCCCGCCGCCCGTCGCCGACGGAAGCTTTTTGCAAAGCTTCAGAGTTAAGATAAAAGTAAAATTACTCCCACGATTGCTTCGTTATTTCCGACTATCGACGTCTTAAACGACCCAACCATTGGTGGCCCGTATTGATGTTTCATGGCAATTAATAAATGAATAAGTATTATGTATACTTTTATATTATTTTGGTCAAAACAACTGAATTGTCAGTTCTCTTATTGTAAATCGCTAATTAATAAAATAATTGAAATAATATCCTATTAAATCAATCCTATTAAAAAGCATTATTTGATCATATAAATAATAAAAACTTTATAAAATACAAAGACTATTTAAAATAAATGAACTATAAATGTACACGTGACTGCGTCTGCCCTTCCACCCCCCCCCCCCCCTTATACTCTTCTCATAATCCACCTATAATCATATCAAACAAATATTTATATTTCTCCTGAATATGTAAGAATCTTATATGTTGATCAAGGCTTACCCATACATTATTTAAAACTCCGTCCAATAGTTTTCCACGATGTGTAAACGAAGAAACAATAAATCATACAAAAAGTTTCAAACTATTATTTTGATTTTTAGATCACGGTCTGAAATCGGCGCACGTACTCGTATTTTTAAATTATATGAATACCAGACTTTGGTTCGATACTATTTTATTAGATGTGTGGGTGATTAATATCGAGTATATAGAGATCAATCCATCACTACAATATTCAAAGCGCCCATTTAATTAGCATAAACGATCGCGTCGAGATAACGGACTCCCACACTTACACTTCACTGTCCATGTTAAGAAAAAAACAATGGAACTCTTTTTTTGTGATCTAGTCTAGTCATACCCTTTTATTGCTATACGGGCTAGCTCCCCCAGGGTTATACTACCTTATAACTGGTATAATTTCTACATTACTCCTAATAAAGTATTATCGTTTTTAAATGATATTTACAGACAACTGATCTTATAAAAATAATAACATATATATGAGTGACTTATTACAGATTCGATACCATATATCATTCTTGGCACTAACAATTACAACGCGAACCGGACGAGCAACCGGTCGCTCAACTGGTCATCCAACTAGTCGTGCAACTGGTAGTTTTTAATATTGATATTTAGATGATTTAGATAAATTTAAGGAAAATATATAAAATGGACACTTATACTTATACTTTACGAAATAAATACGAAAAACAAAAACTTCAGAAGTTATGCGATTATTAACAAAGTAATACAATATATAATAAAAGAAATAAATCTATAAATATACCTTAATGTTCAAGTGAATTTGACAAATCAAGCGGCATCACACAGGAGCCACGACGAATCCAACTCTTTATTTAATCCACTTTTTATCGACTTGACTTCGTACTCGATGTTTTTTATCGGTCGGCTCGTCTGTCGCTCCCTCAACACATGACTCGTACCCGATGTAGGAAACTTAACACCGACTCTTCAACTCACCGCATCCTACCACCGCATCTTGTATTCAGAGCTTTAAAAGATTATGTAACAATTCAGAACTTTGAGAAATTTATTATTATAACTCTTCAGTCATTAGTCATATAAGCAGTGTTTTATTTTTTTATTTTTCAGGGTTATTGTTAACATAATTGATGATTGGTTGATGGACTAGCTTTAACATCAAATGACTTTTATTGAAATCTTACTCTGCGGATTTTTAAGAACCGTCTTATCGAACTTATAAACGGCATATGCTTCTTCTAAGTGTTGCTTAACTATAACCGCTTCCGAGATGATGTCTATTAAATTACTTAGTTCAAGAATAATTCATAAATATTATAAAAGATAATCCTCAAAAGATTTCTGTTTGTACGTAATTCATTTTATTTAAATAGTAAATTACGATATTATATAAATTGGCTGAAATATAACAATTACTGTGAAAGCGGTCACGCGATCGTCAAACAATCTCGCCTGCTAGGAGTTTTACTCGCGTGCGCCTCTACCAGAAGAGGACACTAAAGTAGAGATGTACTGATTGTAGATCTACAAAAATACTACAAAGAAGTCGTCGATAACATGTCTTTATCTCTTATGGTTAACTCACAATACCTAATTATATGTTCCAAATTTTAATTCGATTGATTACGTTATCCGAAGCTTTTTCCTTCTGTTCTGTATGACTCCTTATCTAAATAAATACATTTGTTAACTTCGCCATTTAATACGGATCAAAATACTTAATACTTTAGAATATATTATAGATTTAAAACAATTCGCCACCAAAAAAAAAATCTAAGAATTCAAAATCGAAGATAAAAGAAAGGAACATCCAGAGTGGGGAGACGCGTTTAAAAGATTATTGTTATTATTATTTTCGATATTAAAGTTAGCATCCATTAATAACTTGAAAAGCATCGTACAAGTAGTAATGGCGCAATTAGTTATTTTATTTTTTTTTAATACCACGCTTTGTTTGATTTATATTTTCTTTTTATGTGTTATAACTATGACTATAATCAGAATATAATAGTAATTCTAAGGAAATAACTTAAAAGAGAATCCAACCAGTTTCTTGTTGGCCCTCTTCGAAGGAAACGTGCAACTGAAGTTTACTACTAACTCCTATTGACTACTTAAATAAAAATAGAGCTGACTGTGACATTATTATATGAAACTAAATTTTGCAAAGAATTAAAAAAGCTTATATAACCATTTAAAATGTTTTAAGGGATCAGAGGAATCTCAGGGTACTATCTAGTGGATCCAGTTTTAGTTCATTATATAGAGTCCGTCCCGCTGCCGTCACTGGATACTCCGGTCGTTGTGTCCGCGCGCCCGAGCGCACCGCTCGTGTTACCGCCCATACAGACCAGCTCGACCCGAAAATGCGTCTTGACTTGCTTCTAATTTTACCAGTTCATGTTGGCCGTATTTATTTACCCATTTACACTATTGTACGATGTTGTCTAAGTTTATTTCATAAAGAGGACGCCGTTCATACCTTTGGACAGTAAAATAATTGCAGATCGTATTCCAGCTGGATTGGTTTGGAAATCTATAAGGGAGATTACCTAAGTTTAAACCTTCTTGTTCCTTTTTCCCATCGACATTCCTCCGAAATTTTTTTTAAAGTTTCTTCCCATCTTAACAAATACAACAGGCTTGAGAGCCATTTAAAATTCAGATGTTACACCCATATGCCTTTAAGACATTTTTCCTAACCTGGAAATCCAGATACTAAGCTACATACTCGTACGTTCCCATTTTTTGGCAAACTGAGAAAAATGATGACGTCAGAGTTCAACCAAATAAAATGTAACATCTCAATACTAGGAGCAGTTAACTTCATAGAATTATAATATTAATAGTGCTTTGTGGCGTTAAAACTATAAAATAAATGTATTAGTCATCCAAAGACAAATAACAATAACAATAACACAGAATCCACTACTACTACTCCAGTTAATCATCTCTCTCCAAACTAAAAGATCTTAATCATCACAACACCGGCCTGCGCCCCCACAGTCACTTTTGATTTACAAGTGATTTATTTAAACAAGTGTTAGATAATATCTATTTAAATGTAATCTCTGATCGGACGCGTCGGTGTCACGGCTGTGATTAATCTCATGGGAAAGTAATCCCTTGAAATTGATATTCAAATAACTGTCCCATAGGTCTCTGCTACCGACGACAGTTCATGTAAATCACATGTTCGATGTCTTAAAAATCTTGTTTGACTTGATCATATTTTAAATTATTCATTCTAATAACCTTTTAGTTGGTGTTAGCGTACCTTTTTAGTTATTTCAAACTCATGGAATGTTGTAATCAACCATTCATATCAAATTATACACAGGAATAAATTTAGAGAAATAACTGCAGACGATTACTCACCTATAGATTACGTAAGCGTTGGAACCTAAAAAGTCTTTCCTTTCAGAAGTTCGCATAATAATTAACAATATTATGCATTTAGAGTTTGGAAACGAAACATTGAGTGTCGGAAAAGTTATTTTAAGGGTATTGAAGTCGTATATTTTCCATGGCCGCGGGCATCGCTGATAGTTCCAAGTAATAACACAGAACCGGCAATTATACCGCCATATCGATGTAATGGTTCTCGTTGTCTAATTGCTGTGCATTGCTTCCCGGAGAAACTACTCACAGCTGCCGTTACAGTGACCGACCTGCCCCTAAATCAATCACTTCCCTCCCAGTCTACAACTATAATAATAATATATGGATATTATGTTAATGTTTTCTGGTTTGTATACAATACAATTTAGTCTTGGAAATTGTCTACCAAGCGCTACCTGGGTGTGTCTTCAAACAAAACAAAGATCACCAGGGTGGTTGAAGTCTTTTTTTACTTGTTAAATCACACTTAGTTCTATCTATCACACAAAATATCTTAATCCGGACAAATTCCTATCAATATTCATCCCATACCCAAATACACGACTCGTACAAATACCTCATAGTAGAGTACATTATTTTTAATTTCAATCCTCGCTTAATTAATCTCCATCGTAAACTATAATGAATGGTCAATAAAACAGACGTTACAATTTCCGTTCTTATCCCAAGGCAATTAAAGTTGTAATCGCTTGATTGACGATCCCGGCCCGAGCCCTCAGACGGGGAACATACCAGTATGTGCTTAAATCATTTTAATATCTGATGAAGCATTGGTTTCAGAAGACCTCAGTGGCTACTTCGTATCCAAACTCCATTAATTCATAAACCGAATCACATCTGCTCTACCATGTTTTAAAAATAAAAATAATCAAAATATGACAAAAGTAGTGAAAATATTTACTTTTGGCTCCCATTATTAATAACAAAAATAAGTTCAAAATAACCTAACCTAATAACTTAAAATAACATAAGAAAAATTATTCTACGACTTTATCTTATAAATATTAAAATATCGCAAAACGTTTAAAACATATTTTTATAAATCATTCAACCACAATAGAGGCACATTAGATTATTAGATTGAAATCAAATAGCTAAGTAAAGTATTACATTGAGCAATAACACAAGACAAACCTTGCAGGTCGCTATTGGCGACTTCGACTTAAAAGTTGATCACGGGGCGTGTCCCGCGAGAGACCGGCCTCGCTGACCTCTAACATATAACTAAACATACAAAACTATATTCATAAAAGTACTTCGATATGTAAAGTATTGAAAATTTTGCAACAATTGGTATGTTTTTTCGTAAAAAGTTATCTGATTTCATTGAAACGTAGTATCTGTCTTTCTAGAGCACGTTAGCGTTTTAAACACATGTACATGTAATCAACAGATCCATGTTAAACAGTGCATCCACCGCCTCCATCAGTCCGTATGACAACTGCCCTCGAGAGACACGTCAGCGCTCTGCTATTCAATGTCAATCCCACGATGCATTCCTCTGACACTGACTCTCGTGTCGAGACACTTAGCTTCACTGCCATTGTTCTTAAAGCATCTTATTCAGCATCTATAAATATGAAAAACTATGTAAATAAATCTGAATATCATGTATGTCTGTGAAGAATTAGGAAAAATCAATAAGAGACAGCTAGTGCTATTTATGACACTTATATAAAGGGCTATTAGATAACGAAGGAAAAAGAAAGTTTTCTTATCTTTACTCGAGTGACAGAAATTATCATAGTTACATACTAATGCCGGTAGATGTCGGACCCTAAGCGGACTCTCATTTGGATTCAGTACATATAATAGACTTCCAGTTTATACATTTAACACAAACATAGAAATTACCTCCTTGTTTTTTTATGGTGTGTAATTTTTTCTGCTTCCAAACGACACCACCACCGCTTACCACTCGGTAAGAAAAACATGGAATATTGATGAAATCAGTACAAATATTTGCATTTAATACCAATCCCATACCATAAAGCTACAAGACACTTAAAGGCTAGAATTCTCGCATGTCACAGCACGTTGTATAAGCCGCTGCAAGCAGTCGGTAGTTTGTATTCATTGTTTTTATCAAGAATTTCTCGGAGTTTACGAACAGCTTGTAAAAAAGCTGTCAGGTTGTCAAAGAATAAAATTTACATTAATTAAAAAGGAGCCGATTAGTAATCGATTTAAAGAATTTACCTATTTACAAAAACAAATTTAAATTGTTATTTTTGTAAAAAGGAATATAAGAGGTTTTTATTAAAACTGACTAAAAATTATAAGACATTAAACGTTAATGACATAGACACCATTCAGAAATATTGCATTTTCGTAACAACGTACTAACAAAGATAAACATTATCTGGAAGACAATTTGCTGATATTTCCACACGTAATAGAACCTTACCTGGTTCATACGAGAACAGGACTGTGCAATTATAAATTCCAAAGTCCTCCTTAATTGCATTTGTGTTTTGTGTCAGTACCTAATGTATGCAAATCGTATCAGAGGCGATGCCCTGTTTAATTACGTACATAATCATTTAGACTTGAAGAAAAGTGAGTACGAATTGTTAGGATTTCTACAACCATTCTAGGTATTAGAAACAGATTGTTCAGGCTTTGCATTTTCATATTGTCGCTACATTCCAGAAAAACTGATAAAAAAAAGAACAAACAAGTTAGTTTACATTCAGCATTATCAAATATTATCATAAGCATTATTTAATAGCAGAATATAGCGAGAGTCTATTCTAATGCTCATTCAACTTTTCTCACCATCAAGAAACATATAAAACCTGGGAATAATCGAAGTATAATCTAGTTGTACACAACTATTAAACACCAATTAATAAATGTTGACATCATTATTTTACAGTACTGTCCATAATTGGTTTCTCGATCTCGTTAATGAATCTACATCCACTGGACGACTGGACGCGTGGATTAACAAACACACGGACACGCTGCAGTATCGTATGTAGTAGATAAGCTTAAAAATAATGGCGTCCTAACAACATCGAAATAAGATAATTTTCCTTCCATTAAACGAATAGTTAGTTACCACAAACTGCAACATCCTAAGTTTTTATTAAGCACCTTATTTGAACTGTTAATCGTATATAATTCTATAGATGTTATTATTTATTACGCATCCAAAATAGATACGTAGTATTTGAGACGCGAGAGGCTTCTCCAACGTGTATCGTAATATTACTAGCAATATTGTATTTCTTCTGCATTGCCTGCTGCATTGCCTGCATTACTGCATACAGTAACTTTTAAATGCTTCCCGTAGAGCACAATTTAATTATTATATTACTTATATACGAGTATGTTAACATAGCGTAACTTTCTTCTCGTCGTCGTTTAAATGTGATTTTGTAGAAAAAGCGAACGATGCCTCAGATTCCGAGAACGTCTAAAGAATCCGGAGCTCGTCTCAGACTCTGACAGTTTTTACTGAAGAGAAAAGTAATGTTTTAATGTGAGATATGACTAGTCTTGTAATAAATTAGTGTAAAAAATAAGAAGGACTTTATAAGAGTCGCGGATTGAAATACTTGTAATTCATGGCAGAAAATTTTAACCAGATATAAGAAATTCGCCGCTCCTGCAGCCTCCAGGATAATGTTCTTATTGGAACTACAAAAACCAGATAATTAATTTTAATTATACAAACTCGTTTGATTATATCCACATAAACGTAAATGTACGTAAACAAGGCTCATACTGTCACGTCGTAGGATTCCTCGACGCCTTTTTAACGCACTTGTTAGCAATTATCGAACTATAATAAACGTAATCTAACGGCGTCTGTGAATTAAAATTAAAACTGTTAATTATAAGTAAATAATAACTCTAAAGGACTCTAATAAGACTAAAAAAAATAAAAAAAATGTTACCAGCAGTAATATTTCTGACTATCTTTATATTCTGGGAGATATTTACTATAGTTAATTTTATATTAAATACTGTACGACGGCTGCCACTCTTCGCACTGGCGCATTCTGGTTGCCTGGTGACGAATACCTGTCGTTAGCTAGTACTGCGTCTGTTTCAAAAACACCAAAACAAAACAAAAAAACATTCTAATTCCAAAATAGTTTTCCCGTTCAAATAAATTCCATTTTTAAGCTCCCTGAAAATTGAAAATTGAAAATTGGAGCTCAATCGGTGCAGTATTTTTTGTGTTTGAGGCGTACACAATGTAGATAGTAAAATTAATAATGTTTCTATACTTTTACATATAAATATGTCGTAGGTGGAGATTTTACCACGTTACATTCCACGAAGTGTAGATGTAAGAAGTCACTATTACTATGATCATCGTTAGTACGCAGAAAGTCAAACTATTTTTGTTTACTTTCATTGACGTGGAAAATAATTTTATTTTTATTATATTATATTGTTGCCAAGGTCTTGAAAAGGCATGCGCTCAGAGCTTAATTAAGACTTAAATTTATAAAACTTTACTTTGTGTGCAAAAACAGAGAATGCATCTAAATTACATTTAAGATAATTAGAATTTTTTAACTCAAGCTAAGAGATTGGTTAACATACATAAAAGGTACTCTGTATTTGTCAACTTCTTCTAGAACAATGACAATTACGATGTACGTTTTATTATAGTATTACAAAAGATAATATATTGTGTAATAATATTACAAAATAAGCTAAGTAATAAAACTCAGTTCCAGACGAGGTTCGTTAACTTATTAAAATAAATCGTTAATTAAGTATTTTTAATGATCTTACAGATCAACTATAAAAATCGCGGTAGGAGGCCTAACACTCCTACATTTACATGCATTTTATGTAAATTTACAACTTTTTAACATCTGCTCTGGTCTGCTGTGATTTAATGCACTCGTCACTGCATCCGGATTCACTTGTTTTTTCCCAATGAATGGTTTATAAACACTAATCACAAATAAATTACATGACATGTCGGAAAATAAAAAACTACTTTTATAATCATGATTTCAATGCATTTTTATAATTTTAGGCTTTTGAGGATCCATAAATTGTTCTTATAAAGATAATTTAAAACCTTTATTAAAAACTGTATTTTCAAGAATCGGATGGATCTTCTACAAAAATATCTCTTTATCTACTTATTATTTATTTTAAAACCTATTTTCTAGGCCATCGTATTTTTTTCTATATTAATAATTCCGTCAAGGGGTAGACTCCATTGAAACATTATATTATTAATAAAACATAACAAAATAATGATTGAAGTTGTCGAGTATTTTGTTAAATTCTAACGGTGCTGACAGACAAATCGCAGTCGCCATATTGGTCACTATCCAAACGTCACTGACACTGGACGCCATCTTGAGTTTGTTAAGGTAGATTTACATGTATCAGTGAAGTCACAGTTGCTGCCAGTCAGGCACAGTAACGACATATTTTCTATAAACGCATCCCTGTCAGTCAGTGTCAGTGACGACACAGTGTTCACAGTGTGTAAATGAGTCTTTAATAATTATTAAATTGTCAGAATAAACAAGTGTAGTCTTTAAATTTAAATTAATATTTTTAAAGATTGTGTATTATGATACATTTCACCCGAGCCGGAGCCGGGTTTTCATCTAGTTATATAAATAGAGTCGTCAAATCATTCGTCACTATCAACTAGTACAGCGACGGTAAATTGTTTCAGCAATAAGATATCTCAGACCTTCTTCTTTATATTTCCCGACCGAGAGACAGACTCCTATAAATATAAATTTTTTAAACTAAATGATTAGATTTTATAAACAATTTTAAGACATCATAAGATAATCAAATACTCCTAATATTTCTTTGACACTAATTCTATATCCAGGTGCATAGTTACCTAGAAGTAATAACTGTCTGTACGTAAATCAATCCCTCTAGTTTGTGAATTCACATTACTTCGACAACTCCATCGTTAGTACAAGTGGGTCAGAGAAACCTCCAGATCCTGCATTATAGTGCATGATTCTTGAACATTACATTATCGTCCACATAATTGTCAATTATTACCTTAAAAAGAGTCATATATATTTATTTATTTTATAAAATATAAGAGAAAACCTCGCTTCGCTCTCTTGCAACAATTGTAAATCAAAGCGTTAAAAATCTTTGAAAACCTTACTAGCGACAAACGTACAGACGGCCAGTATAACATTAACCAATATAATAACTTACATTCCTTTAATCATACCGAATAATTTAAGTACAGTAGAAAACGCTCGAACCACGTCCAGAAAAAAAACAATTAAATTAATACAAATCAAAAGTAAGTGATTTAAAGAATAGATTACTATTATACAGCGCAAGAACCGAGTGGTAATACCGCAATAAACACTCAGTAGTGAGGAGAGACAGCTCGAGGCAATTAATTGGCGAGAAACGAAACTCTCGAACCGATAAGGAGGCACAGGTTTCTAAATATACCTCACTGACTTTACTGCGACACGGGTGTAAGTGGGAGTACTCCAGTACCTCTTAGAACTGTCTCCGTATAATGTAAGCGAGGCGAGGAATGACGGAGTATAACACATAACTGAGAAAAGGGCGAGTCCGTTTAATGATGTTCCTCATATAGCAATGCACCGTTTTATAGATCACTGGTTTGGTCTCGAGAGAGATGCCTCGATGTATGAAATACTTATTAATATTAGCCTTAAATGGTAACTCGCCATTAAGTGATACGTAATTGAATTATGAACCAAAGATTTATTGTTATTGAGTCCAGAGTGTTGTTGTGTTTTGTAAATTCAGTTATTATTAAGGTAACAGTATAACTTCATTTAGTATTTATTTAGAATCTAGCAAACTTTTAAATATATTTCAAAAGTCTATCTCCACTCTCTATTCATCAATTATTAATGTAGTAATACGAGAATGATTTAAAGGTTAATAATACGTATGGTTTACGAGACCTCCATTAAGATGCGCGGCCGTACTCGAGTCGTCTTGTTACGAGTAGTTGTTATACTCTCACTAACGAGCTGATCCTCCTGAGTCCTGACGCAATGAACGTCTTAATCACTATTGTAGTTTTTGCGAGTCGGCATTTATCACGGGGTCAATGGAAACTCAAGAAATATAACAAAAATAAACATTTAATTATTATCTCCTTAGCAACAATACAAGTATATCGCCACGTAATTGATATTTTTATATTTTTAGGACGACATTCACCGTCACGTAACAATTAAGCAGAAAATAGTATTTTAAAACTTCATAATATAATAATCCTGTCTGTTCTCGGTAAAACATTTAGCATAATTACATTCGCTTTACAGTTCCCTCGTGCACTTAACTCATAATAACTATAATCCGGTGCTGATTCCATAACCTGAATACACGTTTAACATCCCATTTATAATATCTTGTTCAAACTATGTAGATATCAAAGGAGACAGAATGACAGAATGACTTTTTGACACAAATATTTCATTTATGTTTCCATCCGCCGACAGAGGCCGCACGCATAGAGCGGCGGCACATCAAAGAGCGATAATTGCTCCTAATTTGTGGATCACTGCGAAACCTCCCCTCTCACTCCTCCTACCTCTCGCTCCAGAGCGTCTCGCCTCGTTGACCTGAGCACTACTATCCCACGTGTCGTATTTATATGGTGTGTATGTTTGTATGCAGTTTCCGGATGATTGTAATACATTACCTTACTTTTTCAATGATACATTAAAGATACATATAAATTTACTTTGTATCGATACAGCAAAAAAATAATAATTGTGAAGGCTAAAAGCGAATAACTACTTATAAATTTGACACACCAGAGGTTGTAGCGATCTTTAAAGCTGTAGTCGTCTATCACAAATTGTAAATGTCCTTTATGAGATTAAAGAATATATATTTAAGAATGCACTGATATCCGTGCGTACGAAAATATTAATACAGTTCATTGACATTTTAAACCTATTGAAATGTTAATCTGTAATTAAAAATAAAATATTGCTAATCTGATACACTTTGACGTGCTCCCAAATCCCAATCGACAGATATTTAAGAAGCGCATTTGTGCAAAAACTTCATGAGAGAAAGCACTAAATATTTTGTTCTGTAATTATAATTTCCTTAATTAACATTAGCTTTTGACGTATTTATTTTAACTTATAGATTTAGTTTATTTTATAGTGATAAGTAGTGTATGTATATCTATTACTCATAAATTATTTTACTATAGTCTTTTAAATCATTTGTGATTTTCTTTGTTTTTTTCTTTGTTTCTCATTGCTTTTTTCTGTTAACAATGATGGTAGACTGGGAGATAGTGGACAGAAATAAACACATCCAAGTAAGCAAATTGAAAATTAACAACATGTATAACGAATAAGAAACGGCATTAAGAGATGATCTCAATTAATTGATATCTCAGTACATTACGTACAATCTTTATCTCCTCGTTGCTACTTAGTGTTTAATCTCCTCGCAGGCTGTAGTTACACTAATTAGCCGGCGTCTCTCAAGCGAAAATATTCAATGATAAATCCTTTTACTGCTCCTGTTCCTGTACTGGTCGAAGCTACTGATTTATTGCACTAAGCTAATCTTCTGATAACACACACCCAGAGCTGGACCCAAAGACTTCGAATTAGAATATATGTATTAAGCAACTTAATCACTAAATAAGGATTTTTTAAAATTCTACCGCTAAACCTAAGACAGACATTTTTTAACTTGTAAGAAAAAAATATTTATTTTCAATATTTCTTAGACACTTATTTATTAAGAAAAGAATCTAAAAATAAGACAAATACCAAAACGAGTCTCCAAATATCAGATTTCAAAGCTTGGTATTAAGAATTACGGAGTAATTAATAAAGAATTATAATTAATCTCCTACATGGGAACGAAATAAAAGCCATATATTTAGTAAATGTAAACATCCATCAAGAGCGAGTCGCCGGAGGCGTTGCAAAGCCTTAATACTAAGTCCGCTGTCGGCAAAGTTTTTAATAAATGCCTCTTCTGTCCGACGAGACACGTGACATTACTCACAGTTGTATTGAGACAAACAAAAGTGTTCATACTACGTATAATACTCTGCTAAATACACACGGAACCGCCCTCACCGCGATGAACGATCCGCTGACAACATTTATTTAATAGCAACCTTAAAGATAGGATAGTACTCGTATAATAATCTTAACTTTTTTTGCGAATGTGAGGTTTTTTATATATAAAACGTTTAATTGACTTCTAAGTACTATACGTCTCCGATAGATGGCGGTGTTAACAATTTTATGAAGCAGCAGACGAAGTCACTGTCAACAACTAGTTGTAAAATTCTGATCCTTGAATATTTAATGTAAGTAAATATTAATAAATACATAAATAATTATTGAATAAGAAGATAATTATTATAATTATTATATGTATTATATTAAGGTTGGTAGCTGTATTAAAGCTGTTTAAAAACAATTAAAACTTCTTGAATGAAATAAAGCAAAAACTAAACATTATAGAACGTGGGATAATTATAAATATTTCATCAGAGGGGAAGCGAAACGAATCTATGCGTCAATTAACATTCTTGTTTCCAGCTCGCTGCAATTATCTGCGCTCGCGCCGGACTCGGAGCTTTTATAGAGAATCATATTTAAACAGTAACTCTGAACACTGATACGGTTTATTCAAAGGAATTAGTGCCTAAGTCGGGTTTAGTGTGGTCGTTAGTTACTTTTAGCGCACTAACTACTTGCATTGAGGGCTCGCTTCAAGTATAAATGAACCTAAAAACTCTGAGAGTGTAGGGATGGAAATTAAACCGCAAATTTTTACTTCCTCGATACCTCCGAAGAAATATAAAAATGTCGTATTACCAATAACATTACATTAATTGGATCATAATCAACAAAAAACATAGTTTACTATAATTGTCAGTTGTATAAATTTCTAATAAAAAAAACATAAATAGGTTTGAAATTATTTTATTGTAATTCGCAGAACATCAATGTGCGTCAATAGATATAAAATGAAGCATTTCCTTCTAGGAAGATACATAAAACGTATGAAAAATTGCAACTTATGGTATGAGAGGGTAGAGGAGTGGGTAGGGGGGAGAGGGGCAACCTGTCCGGACTCATTAACCCGTTCCTAACTAATTATTATCAGACAACTCGCTCGCTGCCGCGAATTTATGCTCCTCGCAGGGACTCGTCCTATCGCCCGTGTGTAAGATTATATTAAAATTTTGTTTAATATTTGACTTTCTTCACTTACAAGCATAAACTGTTTAACAATACTCAAACAGTATACACTATTTTTTTTCCTAAGTGATATCTAATTCAAATCAAGTATATTTAATTCAATTAGGCGTACATTGCATTTAGGGTAAAAACCGACATTCACCCTGGGTACTCTTAATTTATTAATAAATTCCATTTTTAGTATCATTGAGACGCAATCATAATTTCAAAGATACTAATTAAAACTCAAATAAATCGTGATAATAAACGTATTAATCACAATAATAATTAACCATAAAACTACAAGCAATACGATGCTCTTCAGTTGCATGGAATTAATGAATTATAAAATCAAACATTCAAAGTAATCATTATAAAATATCCTATTTGCAGCACTATTAGCAGGATGATTATCAGCAGACCACCCTATTTGTACATTATTTTATAAGTTTTGAATAGATGGATAAAAGAATGCCTTGTGTGAATGTAACCTTTACATTTTGGCTGAAGATTTCTAGAATTTTAATGATCTTTTATAGGATACTTGCGAATTAAAGATTCCAATAATATTGTTGTATTATACTGTCAATGTGAACCCACCCTGAGACGCCCAGAACAAAACCGGCGAAATTAAATATCCTATATATATTTGAACGGGTTTAGTCGGAGCACGTCTTTTAAACTCGGCAGCAGTGGAGCGAGAGCAATATGGCACACATAGTATTTCAAGACACTTAAGTGGCGATTATTGAACAACGATCGAGAATTCACGCGAAACACGTTCAATAAATAATTGCGGGACCTCGGCAGACGTATAACATTAAATGATTTAAGTCTCCACGTAAGGTATGCGTGTTGTAGGTTGGTGTTTAACTTTGATAAACGTTCACTACTTATAAACTACATTGTAGTGCTGAAGTTCCGCTTATAGTTTTATTTCTTAAATGCCTTAACCGAAAGGAATGGCTAATAAAATTAATGAAGCGGAAAGCAGAAGGTCCATCTGATTTTAAGTGAAAACATCATTACATATACATATACATATGTCTAAATAAAATATTAACAAAGCTTTACCGTACCTCAAGAAGTGGGCAAAGATTTAGGAGATTACGATATAATATAACACAAGACCGATTATTCCTGCAGACGGAGGTAGATGAGCAATTTGTCGCCGCCGGGTTTTTTTTAATTCCAGGTCCTAGCTGGAGTCAAATAACTGCAAATTGGGCTCGCTGAACCGGGGATGGACCATCCTCAAACAGAAGGTTGAAGTTTAGTAACCAAATTCATTTCGTTATGTCCAGTCGGTGAGTGAGACAAAATCCGGCAGCAAAATAATGGCTTTCGCTATTTGCTTTCGGTCAGTTGATAATCTATTACATCTTACGCACCGTGGGGCAGCGGTTATTGAAAGCAATGGCGAGAATCGATAAGTTTGCCTGGATATGGCAAAAGCCTTCGATCGTGTATGGCACAAGGTGCATCTTTCGAAGCTTCCTTCTTATGAACTTTCCGAGAATATGTGCAAGTGGATGTCCAGCTTTCTCACTGGGAGGAGCATATAGGTCGTTCTCGACGATTTTTGCTCGAACTCCAGGCCCATAAACCTTGTTATACCCCATTGCCATTCCCCGGATGTTGCAAGAGTTTGTGGGCGGCGGTGATCATTCGACATAAGTGACCCGCATGCTCGTTTGCCCTCATTTTGCATAAAAAAAGACACGTCGCACTTTTCAGTACCCAATAAAAGTCTACAATTTTAGATATGAGGAGGATAATTGGTGTTTCAAGTAATAACGAAAACTTAAAATTAAATGAATCCTTGCAATAACAATAGCAGTTATAGTCAAAAGATACTCTACCATATATAATGTTATCAATTAAAAACACATACACACTAGAGTATCCACGAAGCAAAAATAAGTACCAATTGGAAAATAATTGGCAGAACGATGCGCCTGCGCATCTCACACACGCAACCGACGACACGCGATCATCGACACGTATCTATAAGTAACATCACTTATTTTATATTTTCAGCATAAATCTGATGTTAAGAGTAATATATCGTACATTCAACATCACGGGTAGACTTTATATTTATTAACTAGCTTTTGCCCGCGACTTCGTCCGCGTTTCCGTCGTTTTTCGAAAAAAAAATTAGCAGATGTCCTCCCTCATAGTTTTGACGTAACAGGCAGATTCACTTTCGTATTTTAGAAGGGCAATAGTAATATAATATGCCAATCCACAAAACTGTTGAAAAATATAAGTAACCGCAGAATATTATAATATACCCACGCTATACCCACGACTCGGTCAGCGTGTAACTCCTTGTTTTTTATTAAGATAATATATTGCTAATATTTTTAGATCAAATTAAAATGTTTCAGCGCAAAGCTTCTGGGTAGACTATGTTAAGAGTCGACCCGTCCGGCACGTGAACGTAAAGATTCCTAGAATTGCTAACCCGGGAAAGAGCGACGTATAATTGACCATGCGAGAAACAGCTAACACCGAGATCTACTCCAGCAACACGAAAAGTCTGCCCTTGAGCTTTATTGATAGTCATGGCATAGCACACCGATACTGGGAATTGCGTTCTTTTAAATTGGAATGGAAAACTATTTGGTATTATGGGAATTCTGGGAATAAAGACAGTTTCTCCTGCACCGCAACCTGTTAAAATTTGAGCCTCGATTACATTTTGTTGCAACTGGGTTACTTTTAGCCGAGTTCCATTGCAAAGTTGAGGTGGTCTTAAATTTCGGAGCAGAATTATCGGTATGCCAATTTTTAAACAAATTATATGAGAAGGTAGTCCAGGCATACTTAAAGAATTTAAAAATTCTATCGGGTAATTAGTGGCTTCTTGTTCATCAACCATTCCATTTATTGAACTATAAACTTTGCTTTCTCCCTGTATATTAGACAGTATTTTATTATTAATTTCAGATGCCTGGTCATTGCGAGGAGTCAAAATGGACCTTTCGCAAAGCCAAGAATTGTCCCTATTTAATATAATTGTTATGTCACCGTAAACCGAAGATATAAGATGTTGTTGGGATTGCACTATACAAAATAACTCAGGTGTCAGAATAAGTTTTCCTTGGTGTAGTTGTGGATAGGTACCTTCACCAATCTTCAATAATGTATCAGAAAATTCACGATTATCTGCGTTGTCTCCAGTTCTCACTCGCATATTTATAGTCAAATGCACCGATTGTATATCACGCCACAAATAAGAGCTTTTCAGGCAAGCCCTAATCTCATCAGCTCGGGTTCCCCGTGGTATTACCGGTAAGGTTTATCGGAAATCACCACAAAATAAAACCGTAATACCGCCCATTGGTCGATCATTTTGTCTTATGTCCCTTAGAGTTCTGTCTACTGCTTCTACTCCTTTTCGATGGGCCATCGTACATTCATCCCATACGATTAAATTACACTCACGCAATACCTTAGCTTTGTCGCTATTTCTTGAAATACTACAGGTTGGACTTTCCGTGCGATCTAAATTAATTGGTATTTTAAATATAGTGTGAGCAGTCTTACCTCCTGGTAGCAATGTTGCAGCTATACCTGATGAAGCCACGGCAAGAGCGATTTTACGCTGATTTCGAACATAAGCTAATATTAATTTAGTCAAAAAATTTTTCCCAGTTCCTCCAGGTGCATCTAAAAACCATATTGTTCCTAAATTATTCTGCACACTCTCGCACACGCGATCATAGACTAAGCGTTGTTCTGCAGTCATCATTGGGACACCGTTTTCTAATGTTACCAGCAGTTCCATTGGGTTGTAACCAATCTCTGCGGAATATTCCCTATTGGTAACCTCTCCGACTGAGGTTGGCGTTGGCAAACCATATTCACAAAGTGATTTACCGCCTGCTGCTGTTAAGTCTTCCTGAAGAGCTAATAAGCACTGATTTATAGCCAGATCTCGAAAATTATCATTAGTTGCGCCTTCATTATTGTGAGATAAATTCCGAAGAAAGTCTTCTGCAAATTTTTCTTTATATTTTTCCCATAATTGGACAGGATCAGATAAATTACAAAATGTGAGTAATGTTACAAATAAATGGCGTAACCGTCGTGGATTATCACTAACACAGGATTCTGCTAAAGCGTCATCCCAATGTTGATCATTTTCAAGCAAATGACGCGCTTGGCAAGCTGCATGATAAGTTGGATAAACAACATCGTCTACTTTTCTCAAATCTATAAATGATGTTGGTCCTCGCACTGTATGTAATAATAATCTCAAATAAAAACACTCTGCGTTGTTAGGATGAACAGTATACACTCTACCAAGAACATGTTCTTTGAAAATACCTGTCTCGCCATCTACAGGCCTGCCTCGGCGTCTACGGTTAAAGACACCTCGTTGTTTATCGTAGGTATAATACGATGGAACTTCTTCATACAAAAGAGACTTTGCGAAATTATCAGTTTGGCAAAGTCGAAAGAATGCCAATAAAGTTGTTTGTCTAGGGTTCTCTAATCGTTCTGTAACATTTTCGGCGTTAAAATATATACGTTGACCGCCTTCCAGATGAACATCCAGATGGGTCACAGGTGGATATCTTTCGTGAATATTAAAACTTAAGATCCGCCACACAGCTTCTGAAGAGCTGATATATCTGCCTGACTGAAATCTAGTAACTTCATCATGTTCATTTCTTAACGCAAACGTAGCTTGGTCACTGCCCTTGTTAATGTACTTACAAATATATTTAATTGACTCTACACTATTACACATTTCTACATTTATGTGAGCTTGAAATGCTCTGGACAATACAGGCGAATACGGAACGACCCACCTATTATCTAAAGTAACCTGTTGTCCAGACATTCGCTTTTCAACAGTAAAACCACCATTGTCTCTTGAACGGCGACGATATAATGGGTATCCATCATGTCCTGTTACAGTTTCATCCACTAATGCTTTTGGATACCTTTTAGTGCAACGACCGTCTTGCATGCAAGGAGCATTTGCGTTAAATGCACCACATGGACCATGTATCATATGAGTTTTAACAATGTCGTATAACAGGGGATCTGCAGTCGGATCTGGAATTTCAGCACTGATTAATCTGTCTACATCATTAGGTCGAACCTTATCTTTTAACCAAAGCAAGATATGTGCGTGAGGTAAGCCGCGTTTTTGCCACTCAACACTATACATATAACACAATACTTCTCCAAAAATGTTATCTTTGGTAAGAAGATCTATCATTGATTTTAATTTTAAATGAAACACTCTTGCAATAATATCATGGCGGTCATGCGGTGCCTGACCCTCAAGAAGCTCCCGAGTGATTTCATCCCACTTGGGATTGGTAGTTACAGTAACAAATAAGTCGGGACGGCCATATTTTCTTACGTAACAAAAAGCGTCTTGAGTACGTTCATGCATGTAGCGTGGACCACCAGTAAAAGAAGAGGGTAAAATAACTAAACGACCCATATTCACAGTATCGTTATCTTGCTGCATGGCATCGCGAAGGTGCACGTATTCTTCAGCGCGCAGCTGCCTTTGATTAGATCGTATATAAACTAATCTTTCGGTTTCAATTTTTGCGTACATGTCAACAATAAACTGATTAAATAAGCCACGAAAACGTTGAAAGTATACCAATCTATTCCGTCTCACTTGCAGGTGGTAACAATAAAATTGAAGGCATGACACCTTTTTATTATAATTAGGTGCGCCTGTGCGCGGATCGGTTTTTTTATACAGCGAAATTATAACCATCTTCCCCTCGACAGTATATCATAGGATATTGCAAACTGTCGTAAGCCCTGTGGGTTTCGAAAATACGTTGCAAACGATTGTCTCTGGAACGTATAACGATATCACGCCTATCACATTCCTGGTCGACCAGTACTACAGCAACTTCATTCGTGGATGGAACGTTATGACGCCCAGGGTGTTCCTGAGTTGGACGCTTATCGGCATTTATAACAATTTTATAATTGTTATTACCATCTTGAGAAAGGGCTTCTAATGCCGATTTAAAACTGCATACGTACGAATTAACCTGATGTAACATGTTCTGAAGTTGTGAAATGAGTTCAGTATTTAAATTCGGAAAATATTGATTTCTTATATTCGACTGTTCGTTGTAATCGGATACAAAATATATTTGAAGAAATTTAGGTTGTTCTTCAGGCAAAAGGGACCCTATCAAATGGTAAACCTGACCTTGTACCTTAAAAGTAGGCATGAAAGGGCCTTCTGAGATTTGTTTAGCACCAAAGGATGTCATTTGGAATGCACTATTATAAGTGCGAATATTATCTAAAAACTGTTTGGATTGCAAATGTTCCCCTAAAAGTAGTGATTTTAAAGGTTCCGGTGGGTCTTCGAACGAAGGCAAATTTATTTTACCTCCAGAACAACAGAAACCAGCAGACTCCTTCCTCCACTTCGAAGCATTACAAAAGGAACATACTACGTTCATATCGCCTATTTCAGAAGATGATCTGTAATCAATTGTGAGGTTATAAGCAAACCCACTTTTATATTTATCGGACCACGCCACCGAATTTGTAGATTGATCTACCACGTGTATATCTAAGTCATTAAGACCATGTCGAAATCTATCTGCAGTAAGACGGGCCTCTCGCTGTTCTTCTGTTTCAAGCGACCGAATATTTTCAATTCTTAATCTTTCATTAGATAAAGTAATCAATTGTTCTTGTCTCAAAGAATTGTAATAATCGCGTCCCGACTCTAGTCGTTGTTCATGCTCATGTTCATCTTCAAGAGATCGAATCATGTTATGGTGCGCCCTATCATTTGTCAAACGGTCTTGATATTGAGTAAAAGTTTCAGATTCTCGAGACAAAATATGACGTTCGCGATCAGCTGTAAGCCGTAATTCCCTCTCAGTGAAGGTTTCAGACTCGCGAGATAATGTATGCCGTTCGCGGTCAGCTGTGAGTCGCAATTCTCGTTGTAAAGCAGTTTCAGCTTCTCGGGATAACGCATGTTGTTCCCGGTCAATGGAACGCCTTAGCTCTCGTTGAGAAGAGCTTTGAGAAGCCCGTGTTGTAGCTCGTCTCGCTCTTTCAGCTGCTAATCGCATCTCTCTTTCTGGAGAGCTTTCATTAGCTCGAGATGTTGAGGCACTAACTCTCATAGAGTTTAACCGATGTGCTCTTTCCTCTTCCGATTCTTGAGAACGCGTCATTCTCATTCTCCTAGCTTGACTCGAAGTTCGAGATAAAGATGGTCGTTTTTTAGGTGGCATCGTTTATTTTATTTTTAATCGACGGTAACTTAAATTCTATTTAGTTACCCAACAAAAAACTTACGTCAGAGGTCCTAACTATAGCTAAGTATATAATAAATAGAATATAAATCTAAGTGCCTATTAAAACTAAAATAATATTCTAATCGAATTATAAATATGTACGTAGGTACCTACAAATTACAAAAGAATAAAAAATGAAAATAAAGCTATACTTAATGCGTGTGCAATACTATCTACACTTACCTACTTCACTTAAAAATGAATAATAAGAAATACCTACAACTACTGTAATTAATCAAAGTACCTATGCTAATACAAAAAAAACCTTAGATGTTCTAAGTACAGCTGCTATATAATAAAAAAATATAAATCTAAGTGCCTATTTAAACTTAAATACCTAATATTCTAATAGAATTAAACTAAGAAATATGTACCTACCTACCTACAACTTAGGTACAAAAAAAAAAGAAATGAAAATAAAGCTAAAACACGTGTGCAGTATAGGTAGATAGTAGGCAATATCTACCTATACCTACTTCACTTAAAAATAAATAAAAAATACCTATGAATACTATAATTAATAAAAGTACCTACCTACGCTTTTATCTACTCAATACAAAAAAAACTAAACATAAAATGCCCAAAACTAACCTATCAGTAACTAAAAATCGAACAATAATCTAATCTATCTATCTATTATCTAATCTAAAAATCGAATCTAAATCTACTTAAAAAGAAATAAAATAGGAACTATTAATAGTTAAGAATTTAAACAAAACTAAAACTAATTTAGAAAATAACAACAAAAGAAATTAAAATAAACTATTTAAAGACAAAAAGTCGCGCTGATAAGCACGGTTTATAAAATAACAATTATTGTCTGTCAATAAAGTTCAACACTCTGAACGCATCAACAGCCAAATATTGAATGACGCTTGCGCTCGCCTCCCGCCCCTTTTATACTCTGCCGCCGCGAGCCCCGTCGAGCGCGGCAACCGTTACGCAAAAATAATCCTTATAGCTTGATTCACTATTCACGCGCGATGTCTTGTTGGCGTATTTCATGTAAGTAAGTATAAGTTTGGTGTTTCTATACCGATTTCAATGATTCTTTTTTTATTGAATTGGTGCTAATGTTTATTTTTTTTTAATTAGGAATGATGGTGAGCATTATTGGTTTTATAAACGTAAAAGTAAACAAATATAATAAGAAATCTCCGAACTGCTAAGCTATCGAGAGTTATGCGTGTTATTGTGAGTTAACTATAAAAGGTAGATATATGCTGTCTTGGAATATTTTTCGTGTATTTTTATGTAGAATATTTCCGTTATACATAGTTTCTATGTAGCTCTAACCATTAAGGCTGCACACGCGACGGAAGCTTAAAAAATCAAGCAACTTCTCCCATTTTCTCAACATTTCCTTTCACTGCTCTGCTCCTATTCATTGTAGTGTGATGAAAAGTATACTATTACCTGCCCAGGAGTATAAAGAATAATTGTACTAAGTTTCGTTAAAATCCGTCGAGTAGTTTTTTTTTCTATAAATAACATACAAACAGACAGACAGACAGACAGACAGACAAAAATTTTTTTAACTGCATTTTTGGCATCAGTATCGAACACTAATCACCCCCTGCTACTTATTTTGTAAATATATTTCATGTACAGAATTGACCTCTCTACAGATTTATTATAAGTATAGATATTCATAATGCTCTTTATTTTACATACACAAAACATAAACACTAATGTACAGGTATCCTTATTTCTATTTAAACTATCGAAACATCGCTTGAAAGTATTTATTTGACAGAATATTAAATATCAAAGCAACTTTTACCTCTGAATTACGTAAATGTGTAAAAAAAAAAAACTAGCAATTTACAATTCGGGTCCAGGGATTCCTTACGAGATAAGTTTAACCAATGCAATACTCGCCGTCACTGGTCAATATATATCTTGAAGTCTTAAATATACATGTAAGAATAAGTATACATATTAAGTTAACTCCATCTGTTAATCAAACAAAAAAGTGAGTAATTGTTTTATGGGACATTATATACACTTTATCAACAAGCTCCCAGTAAACGTTCAAATTTTACCCTTTGATAACGAACTTGTTAATCAACGTTTGTTTGCTAACGAATAATACAGTATTTCCGAATATCTATAAGACGATGCACCCTGGGTGTGAAGCACTCGCTGCAAGGCTACTTCAAGATTTATTATAAATGTAGTTTAGATCTTAAGAATGTTTAAAAAAAAGAAAAAATGCAAGCCCGCAGAGTGTCCGTCGCCAGCTCGCCTCTATTCAGTGACAAATAACTTTCCGAGCTAGGTTTGACAAAAATGGTTTGTACTAAAACAACTTACGAAAAAGATTTTGATTTTCATTTTGATGTAAGATAATTTTTGTTCAATGTCTTTTGAATTGAAATAAAATTGTTTTATTATAATTGCATACTATTTAGATTTAAAATAACAACTTTACAATAATAAAATAAGTTCAGAAGTTTCGATAAAATCAAATACAACATAGAAATCGATCAAAATCATTTCGAATACATAAACATTGACCTAATTTAATTATTACATATGACTATATTTTAAAACACGTATGTGTATGTGTGAATTAAACATTCTCTTTAGATCTTTTAAACCTCTAAAACGTTCATCAGTAAAAGAAAAATATCAAACTATTATCGTCTCACTTAAATTTTAATTTCATATTACTTACAGAATACGGTTTTTTAAATTCATATGTAAAGATAAACTCTTATTGATGGGACTTCAATTAATTTTGGACACATTTAAAACACTGGAGCCGATAATGTCTTTATTATTTAGTTATTAATTTTGCCGCTAACTGACAGTCAAGTAATAATGCTGCACGGACAGTGGACACCGGAGTAATTAAGGTTCTTATGAAAACACACAGATGTGAAGGAAGTTTCCCGCAAGGTGTGTAATTATGTTAGGTAAAGCGAGAATTACAGTAATTATCTTTTTAACATGCCCGCGATTGGCAGATTCTATTTGTTATTTGACTTTGAATTAACCATAACTACGGCTGCATAACATATTTTTGTGTAATGTAAATTCAGTAATCCACACATTTGAACAATAAGTGTTAGTAGAACTGTCATTGAAGAATAAAGAGTAGGTAGTTGTAAGTCTGCCGCTGCATCCTGTGTAATTTTAACAATGCATGTCCCGTGTACTGTTGATTGCAGATCCACTGGTAATGAGCTGCTACAGTAATAGCTCTCATAAACTAACAACCTTCCCGCCCACTGTTTGTTAGCCATTATGAATTTAAAGTCAACCTAACTATTATTGTTGCTATAAAGAGCTTATTTAAACTGACTCCTGTCATTTGAGAGACAGACATGGTGTGCGGTGATCGAAGGTACCTGGAGACCATGGGACGGAGAGGGATGGTGTTGGTGCTGTTCCACTTGGTGGTACACCTCAATGCGAATGTCGACGTCATGAAGGATGTCACGCTCGGGTTTGGCGAAGCTCTCAAACATTGCAGGGAAGAAGTAAGTAGAATTATTCAAAAATCTTCATTTAAAATGTTACTACTACATTATTAAACGAGGTAACTGTTAAACTAACCTAATATTAACATCATTCGTGTCCATAAGGTTTTCAAACAAAACTCAAAAAATATTCTTTATTAGAGTCAACTGACGGAAGACAAAATGGAGGAATTTTTCCATTTCTGGCGCGACGACTTCAAGTTCGAGGATCGCGAGGTGGGGTGCGCCATCAAGTGCATGAGCACTCACTTCGACCTCCTCACCGACTCCCACCGGATGCACCACGACAATATGGATAACTTCATCAAATCCTTTCCTAATGGTAATATACACTAATCGATTACACACCGAGTCACAAAAAAAATTGTAAAGGACTCAATTAAATACGCCAAAAGAAGTCTCCAGGCATCTTTATTTACTTTATAATTCATAGTTTAACCAATATAGGCCGTAAAATATCTATAATAAGTTAAAGTTAAAGAGTTTTTAAGCCTCTAAATAAATAATATCTTCATGTGACCATTTGAGCAGCAGTTTATTAGTTCGTTTCTTAGTCTCTTAGATTCAGGAGTTTTAAATAAAACGTTTATAAGATACTTATTAATTAACTTATTACAAAAAATAAGAATTTAAGATATTAAAACATTGTATTAATTTACGTAATATCAAACAAAAACGGTACAATTACAAAAATAAATTGATATAATCATATGTAAATTTTAATAATGTTCTTGTCGGTGCTAAGTCTAAAAATATATTAAAGTTCAAAGTTTAATTTACTACTTTTTGAATCTAAACTAAAATTTGAATTATTTTCATCACTATTCAGATTTAAAATAAAATTAACTACTATATATACTCGCATATATATATATATATATATATATATATATATATATATATATATATATATATATATATATATATATATACATTAACATGTGTACCAGCTGTGTCCAACTAAAAGTATCCTAAGGGACTTATAACATCAGCTATCCTCCAATAAAAGTCCTGTTAAACTCTGTGCGGCCGTTTCAGAGATTAGCCGGAACAGCCAAACAGCAATTTTAAAAGTTATTTGCGTATAGGTGTTTAGTGAAAAGCTGTTAATTTGGAGTTACAAACAGACACTTCAATACCTTTTTTATGAATCAATACCTAGTGTGAAACCAAATATTTGAGTTAAAAAATCAAAACTGTCGGTGTGAAGTATAAACGTTAGCAAATTAATAGTATTTATTATAATTATATTTTATTATATTTTAATTAACCTTTTAATAATTATTATTATTTCACTGCTATTATTTAACTACAATGTGGTATGAGCAGGAAAACATAACACTATAATAAAATGATCTGTACATTATAACATAAATGTGATTGAGTTACACTTCTGTGTAATGGACGTAGATTGACAACCTTATATTATTTGTATCGGTCTGTTTATTATTTATATTATATAAAACAAGTCATAAGTCCGTCTATGTCGCTCGGCAAATCTTGATAGCATTAGAGGTAACAATTTATATTTTGATGTGTATGTCGGAAGAAATTCATTCATGTTGCATTACAAATATGTATAAACAAGAAATATTACTGAATATTTTATCTAATCTCCTTAAACTACAGTTATAGAACCTTGAAAATCTTTAAATTTTAAGTCCGATTATAGGATTTTTAATCCAAATCAATGAAATATGGTCTCCGAAGGACTCGGCTTCACTGAATACAACAAAATAAAAGAAATTAATGGCGAATAGTATCGTAGAATAGCAGCTAAAGTAATAAGCCTTTTTCTTGTTTACTAAATGTTATTAAAAGCTCACTGGAAAGCAAACTAACTTGGAAAATGATCGAACAATTGACAGAACGACATTATGCGTTAAAAACAGCAGCGGCTTGAACATTTATATATTTTGATAACAAGTAACCATTCAGATGGAAATAGTCTACACGTCAGGAAGACATTGCGAAAGAAAGAGCGACGTGTAAATCTGAATGTTTCCAGGCGAAGTGCTGTCGCAGCAAATGGTGCAGCTGATCCACGACTGCGAGCAGCAGCATGACAGTGAGGAGGATCACTGCTGGCGCATCCTGCGAGTGGCCGAGTGCTTCAAGGCCTCCTGTCAAAAGCACGGCATCGCACCAACGATGGAACTGCTGATGGCGGAGTTCATCATGGAAGCAGAAGCCCGGTGATTCTACCATCACTATCCAGGGACAACCGACGACCTATTTATTCCAGTAGTTATTCTATAACAATTATTTAACTCCAAATATATTACGAGATAAATGGCCTTTTACTTTTTCTTTCTTTTTCAGCAGATATTGTTAGGTTTATTACAGTCATCTTGATCCGAAGGTATCCATAGTTTTAGTCTCTTTTAACGATAATAGTGAACCATGAATACAATCATGCGAAGTAAAGTTAAACGTATTATGAAATTAATGACTTATTTATTTATATCTTTTCCACTTTGGCATGATTTGTTATCTTTCTCTACTCCTCTATTTGGCAGCTGGCTTAACTTTAATTCTACAAACTGTTTCTTATATTAGAAATTTGGTATCTTTCAAACTGGTATTTTAAAAATGTATAATGTAAGTATTTTATTAAATTTCATAATATATTAGGACAATAATATAGATAAGAGAGGTAAGTGTTCCAGATAAAATTAACACATAAAACAACCCAGATCTACTAAGAAATATACACAGAAAGATACCTACACTGTCAAATAGATTACGCAGAAAACAATCCATATTTAAGTATGAATGGTCTTCATTTTTTTCTAATGTATATATATATTAATTAAATAACGATTATTAAAATCTGTCATCAGCTCGTCAGAGCGGATGAAATTGATTTACTAATGAAATAATATGATGTAGATGATATGAAGTTCAACGGGTCTTCTGTAATAAACAGCACCCAACAATGGGACAATGCAATGGGATGGAACCTTATCATCTCCCAATCGATAATCGCCATGAGATTTTCTTTTTAAATACTTTAATAATAAATTATAAAAAAATATATAATAATTATTAAATAGACAAATGTCAGAACAAGTTCCGGCGTACTTGACACAGATTAAAAAATAAAACAACATATTATTATCTGTCTGAGAGCCGCAGTGGAAACTTTCTATTTGTACCAAGGTGATCAGACCGAGTTTAAAGAATATTTTCCTCGGCTTGGGTTTTCCAGCGCCTGTAACGCATACTAACCAAGTATAACATAAAAAAATACCACACTAAAGGTATTTAACATACAAGTAAACAAACCACAAAGAGGTTTTCTGATATTTCAATAAACTGCTCTTTGCTGCGTAATCTTAAACACTACAACAGCTGATCGTGTTTATTAATTCCCGTAGTCTTTATTGTTAAAAGTAATATTTGTTGGGGTTTTTCTACTTAGTTCTAGCGCGCGACATCTCCGTACTCCGATGACTTAATCAATTAATATTTTATTATATAGTTTATATATATATAACTGATAAGTTAATCAGGCAAAAATGATTCATAGCAATTGTTGTGGAAAAATAGAAGTGCACAATAAATATTTTTCGAAAAGAAAATAATATATTTTTATGTGTCATTAAATAATATGATTTCTTTTCAATTTTTTTTTAACTTTTGTAGTTCGTTATGTTTTTATTACTTCAATACTGTTTATTATATTTTGGTTTAGCAACACCACCTGTAGTTTTTCAATTAAGCAGATAGATACTCCATTTGGGGCACTTTTAGACTCGGAGGAAATATGACTATGTGACTGTCATCATTGAGTAGTTTAAATGATATCTTTTATCATAACATTTCATATAAGTTATAAATTACAATATAACTTAACACCCGTTTTGATAATTCAACCGTTATTCGCACAGGGGATGTAGCTCAGTGGTAGAGCGTTCGCTTTGCATGTGAAAGGCCCCGGGTTCGATCCCCGGCATCTCCAAGTTTTTTTACTGTTTAAATACATTTTTTTTTAATAAATTATATATATTTTTTAATTTCACTGATAATAATAGAAAATAAAATACGTTATGAATAAAAATAGACAGTTCTAAAACTTAAAAGCTTATCATCATCCAGTGAGTAAAACAAAACAAAATGAATCAATAACTGTGAAAGATAACACAAACAACAATAATAAATATAAAATATAACAAAAATTTAAAAATTACATGACAAAAACAAAATAAAATGAAGACTCATTGACCCCGACGTGATTTGAACACGCAACCTTCTGATCTGGAGTCAGACGCGCTACCGTTGCGCCACGGAGTCGGTTGTGAACGTCCCAAAATTACCTCAGACTATCTCGAGTAATTATTACCATATTCATATATTTATTTTAATTTAAATATATTCATTTATCATACGTAATGCATTCATTTAGTTCGGTAATGTTTAAGAATTATTTTAAACTAAAGAAAACAAAACTTATTATAATTTAAAATAGTGATATAATGTATAATTTATTTGAAATCATAATTTGTTGAAAAACAAAACTATAAATTAATAGATAATTATACAGTGACAAGTAACGAGGAACACATCTCTCAATCATTTAAGGAAAACATTATGTCATTGTTCTAACTACTTTAACTACTTCAGACATTAATGTAATATTATATACATGTACATATGACAAACAAACACCAAATTTCATCTAACTAAATATTTAGGGTCTGTTTATTAAAAAAAAACCTTTATTAAAGATCAACATAATGTCCAATAGTCTCGTGTAGCACAGAAAAATGACCTCCTCAAAGAGTTTTCCATAAAACTGCAATAACAAAGGACCGCTAAAAGCGAAAAATGCGTTGAATAAACTCACAATGATAACGCTTTCCTTTGTAACATAGTATTGTAAAAATATTAAATAACAACTGAAAATAAGGATTATTATTGAGGATAAATATAGTTAAGCACGTCAGATCAAACATCATAATAAAGAAACTGTTTCAAAGAATAGTGTAATTATTAGCATACGTCTGACATTACCAGCTTGGAACAACGTTTCAAATAAACATTTTGATTAGTGAGCTGTGCGTAAGCGAAGCTCTTAACCGTTTGGGAATCAATTTTATGTCGCCACATCACATAAAAACTACTCAGTCGATCTTCATCAAAATTGGCATTGCTGTAGCTCTTGTTAACGGGCTTCTATAGAAAAAAACTGATTAATAAAATCTTGATCTGATCAAAAGTTATGGTCGAAAAACTGAATCCCCATAGACTTAAGCTTAACTGTTCTCGCGTGCGCGTCCTTCGTCTTCCTCAAAATGAGTTGAATCGCTTCTTCACGTGAAAACTACTGGAGCGATTTTAGTCAAATTTGGCACGAATGTAGAACTAATAAATAAGCATCTACGGGAAAAAAACAGAATGAAAATAGCTTGATTAAATCAAAAGTTATAGAGAAAAAACCAAGAGACTCGAGATTGTGTCGCTCATAGTCTAACTTTCATGGCGACAAACTTATTCAATTAATTGTTTATTATTGTTATTAAATATTTATTTCCTTTTATTCTTTTCTAATGGATTTTCCTGCACTTAGCTCAACTCCCGCCACGCACGATGGTCGGATCCTAGAATTGTAATAGATTTAGAAAACAAAATATTTCGTAATGAATTAAACTGCAGATAGTCTTCAAATGCCTATAGGAAAACAAATGTGCCTCGGACTTTCCCATTGTAAATAGCTCCACATGGCGCAGCGTACTGTCGCGATCGCAATATTTAAATATCTACGCTGTAATAATACACATTACCTTCGGGGTATTACATCAGACGTTTTTTTTATTTTCATCTACCGACGTTTATTAAACTAATTAATCTCATTATATTTCCATATTAAAAAAACCAAACTACACACTCATATCTCGGACTCTCCCTAATACTTAGAAATCATTGTTTTCCTCATTAATTAAACGCTCCTTATCACCGATCCCATGACTGTACAATATGTTGTTATAAACATAAAATTATAAACACAAGGCAAAAACAAGATGACGTCTGCGTAATACGCTTCGGTGACGACAACGAAGTATTATCAGCGATAAAATATAATATAATCCAATTATAATATAAATATTTTTAATTACTCTCGACACATGACCCTAATACCCCATAAATAAATCGAACAAATTACACTTAATATGAAACTGTAATAACCGCGTCTGTACCGGCGGCGATGACGGTATAAGCCCACATAAATGTTGTGTATAAATTGTGGTAAACCCAGTAGGTTTCTAAACTCCAAAAGATGAAGACCCTTCTCGTTTTGATCGCGTTGGTGGGGGTGCAGTGTGCCCCCAGGACTCCAAGTGACTTTTTCGACTGGAGTTACATTCAAGAGCATCGAGGTTCACGTGAAGTAACACCGAGTACTTCTCCATCTCCCCCTCTAAGACATAGCGTGTTCCACGAGATGCATCCTAAGCATGGGAATCCCAGTGAGCCCGTGATTCAGTACGAGTTTGATCTGTTCAGGAATAAAGACCACAATGGCTTCCGTTGACTTGTGTCGGCCGCTATCCGCTACCGCTGTCTATTAACTATGATATTAATGTCGAAGTGTGTCAGTGGTTACATAAGTGTAGAGTGCATCAATCAAACCAATGTACGCTAATAAATCCCTCCTGAATCGTGCCCGAATTGTTCCTGTAAAGTATATTATAATGTAAATAATTTAGATTATATTTTTATACATTAATTATTATTTTATTTTTTATAGTGGTCGCTCCTAAAATATTGTGCCAAATCTCTTGCGATACAGTCGACATATTGAGCCGACCTCCAGTAATTGTAATAAGATCAGATAGATGAAACTAATGTAGATTATATTTTGGAAAAAAAAGCATTCAATAATTAAAAATTAATTAAGGATTCGAAAAAATATTACGTTTTCTTACAGTATCGATTTAATAATCTTTAAATATAAATAAAATTGAAGTGTGTTTGTAATTTCAAATTACCAGCTTTTTACTAAATGCGTACGAAAGTACATAGTTAAGAACATAAAAAAAATATTATTTTTTTCTTTCTGTCCGTTTGTTTGTTTGCTAATCTCTAAAACGGCTGGACCGATTTTAACAGAACTTTCACTGATTTAGCCTCAGTAAATCCTCATTCACACGGTGCAGAAAACTGTTATTAAAAAACATATTCCACCCGAATTAAGTCGAGGGCACAGCTAGTCTATTATAAATGTATAATTTAATATATAAACTATAATTAAAAAAAAAAAAAATTGTTTTTTTAAACTCCTTTATTATGTGTAAGTATATTAAAACTGATAAGGTATTGAAATGACATTTGATAACACGAGTCTAGATACAGTTAACATTAATTATTGTACATTTTAAATCAACACTTAAAAAAAGACAACAACATAATTATCATAGTATTGTGAAACTATTACCCTATGGCGATTCCCGCGATTTCTCCTGGAAGGAAAAAGGAGCAACAAAAACGCAATCACAGTTATTTTTTTATTAAAGGTCCTTTTCTAATAAGTATTATAACCGTATAATCCTTAATTTAAATCTCAAATAAGTTTTTTAAATCCTACTAGTTGTTTCAACGATTAAAGAATTTAAAAAATAAATGAACAAATAAACTATTTTTTTAAATTTAATAAATAATTTTGATAATATATTAGAGGATTAATCAAAAATTAAAATAAATATTTATTAAAACTTTTAAATATTAAACTAAATAAGTATTAATGGTCACATTTTGCAAAATAAATAGAACATGCTAAATCCTAACGAGTCTGTATACTTTATTGTTAACAGCGCCCTCTTGTATCTCACAGAGCAGAATTATCTTAAGTAACATAGATATATGCGGTATCAAATTACACAATAATATAGTTATTTGGTAATAAAAAATAAATTGCTTTTGTTAGGTTGCCAAACAAACCTCTATAGTTAAGATCTATAGTTATTTCTACCTACAAAATTTCGTTGTATAAAAGTAAAATATTTTTAATTTATTTTTATTATTAAAAAGTAATACATTTTGTCGACATCTGATTTTATAAATATATTATTGCCAAAATATTATTGTACTAAGTTACTCTTGTTTTCATGTTAGCAATTTAAAGTGTATATAATATATGTATTATATTAAAATTTTGTTTTGAGAATTAAACTGAAATTTTCAGTTTTATTCGATTAATAGTATTGGCAACATCCATTGTAGTCAAGTTATCACTTGACAATTGTCAGTTGTCATTGTCAGAGTGTATTCATTCTAAGCTATAGCCTACTGCCTCTGAAGTATCAGTTAAGGTTGTAATAAAACGGGCGTAGATTATTTTAATTAAAAATAATCAAAGAAAATCATGTTATTGTAGTGTTGGTGAAGTGTTTGTGCAAATATGGCATACGATATTGGGTGGATCATCCCGCGGCTCCGGAACCCTGGCATGCTGTGGAACTGCGCGAGCTCTATAACTGTGGCTGTGGTCGGTTTGTTCAGCAAGATCATTGTAGGTAGGTTTCATTATCAGCGCTTTATTAGTAAAATCAAGACACTTATATATTTAACATGTATTGATTATTCCCATTTGATGAAGCATAAAAATGAATTGGAAATGAATTTCTTTTACATCAGCGATTGTTGCACTAACTGCTTACAGTGCATAACATTTGAGTGAAAAACAAACCGCAAACCTGTTTAGTGATATTTACAATGGAGTGATAATATACACAAACTTGTTTTTAGTTCACAGCACATGAGTGATACACTTTTAATTATAAGATAACTCTCACGGACCATTAAACTATATATCATAACATGAAGCACATGACATTATTTATTAAATATATACTATTATTACAAAAACAACCTTGGTTATCTTATATATTATTGAAATTCCGTCTCATTATCTATTCATTGATTTTTATTAAACAATAGATATAAATAAATAAGAGATCTGTTTTAATCATAATATAAATATGCCTGATATTTTCTGAACTGATGATTATTATTTCACTAACAATAACTTACACATAGGTTTATAAATAGTTGTGAATGCAGTCAATGAAGCAGAGATTGAATGCTCTACACAAAGAGCATTGTTCTAGTGATGAGTGATTTTATGTTTTAACATTAGTATTATTATGAAATAAATGAAAGCAGTAATTTCTGTCATAATATTTGATGAGTCATTCACAGGTATTCAATTATAAACAGATAAATAATTATATATTCAGAGGACAGAAATAAAAAATAATGATATTGTGAAAATCTGCATTAATTACCTATTTACAAATATTAATAGAAAGTTTGAAGATTATCTTTGACCTCAGTAGATGTTGATAGCTCAAAGTACAATTAATATCATTATATTTATTTTAGTTTTATCAAGAATTTTAACTAGTTTTTTTTTCTATTAATCTGCTATACTCTTTGAATTTAATTTACTAAAGAAAAATTGTTAAATTAAATACAATCCAACAATATACCAAGTAATTGTCACATTGTCCGTCTGAATGAAATTGCCCTTGATATTATCATTTAGGCCACATACACTTGAACACATTATTTCAATTAACTTCACTCCCGTGCGTAAAATAATAATAAAATATATTTTAGTGCGAGGAAAACATAACACAAATAAGTTTTATAGCTTAATATATATTCTAGGTGAATGAGTGAAAAATATACCTATGTAAGTATTTAAGATAATTGGATGATGTTTGTTCACAAAGACAAAATCTTGGCCAACAGATTAGAACTGATTATAATATTATATATTTTTAGAGCGCTAGGTATAATTTAAACACTACAATAATTATGTCATTTTGTAGGTAGATAACACACTCACGCTAGTCTTTACACCGGCATGTCTATATTACGTGTAGCTTCTTTCTTTCAATTAGTTCTTTATACTGTTGTGTCAAGCTCTTGTATTTTGTATATGGTTGTAGATTTCCTGAACAAAACAACGGTGTACAACCGCGAGGCGCTCCAGAGGGCAGTTCATCGACCCCGGGATGTGCCCCTACTCACCGTCTCCAACCACCACTCCTGCTTCGACGACCCCGGCCTGTGGGGTGAGAACGCACGCACAGTGAGCCTCGCGCCTTATGTACACGGAGACAACTTACAACCTATTAAATATATAAGAGTTGGACCCTTTCTCATGTTTGCAGGCACCGCTCTGCCTTACGTGTTATTGGTCACAAGTTTTAATTTTTAAACTTGTATGATCTTTATTTATCCCGATGTGATCGGTGAAGACGAAAACCTCGCATGATCAAAATATGAAATAATCTAACCTGCTATGGTTAAATTTATATAAATAAGATTAAAGTGTCTGATTGTAATACCAAATACAGTATAATCTCACTAATCCGGCACTATTAAAAACCGGAGGGTGCCGGATTATTGGAATGTTCGGATTACTGGGTTATAGTGAAAAAATCATAGGTAATGAATAAAAGAAAGCATTTCATAGAGGGAATAAATGTATGTATGTAATGTATTAAATTAACACGTACATGTGTAATTACTTAGTTTTAAAATATGTAATCCTTAATTGAGGTCTGCTTTTGTGCAACTTGTAGTCTTAACAACATTTTCTCGCATGTTGTGAAGAATTATAATATCTTTAGCAGATATGCCGTTTTCTTCTGCCGATGTTATGCAGGTATTGAAACAAATCAATGCATCATCTGGTTTAACTCTTACAGTTGAAGTAGTTGATGGATCCAATGCTTCTACAAAGCTTTCTTCTTGTACTGCTTCATATACATCACATTTCTTCATCTGTCATAATGTGCTCTGTTTCTTCGATTCCTTCAAACCAACAATTTAAATTTTCTTCACTTGTCTCCAATCCTTTTTCTGATAGATTTTGTAATCAATCAGTAATAGGCAGATTATATTCAGGATCCCATTCATCTGTATCGTCTGTTTCTAATACATCATTCATTGTAGGCCATAACTTTTTCCATGAAGATTGGATTAAGTTAGATGAAACAGAATTCTCAGCATGAGCGAGAGAGAATACAACATCCTTCAAATTCAATCCTTTAAGGCTTTGTGTTATATCACCATCCTGAGATATAATATGGATAAGCAATTAATTTTTATACAAAGACTACTTTTTGGATAACATTTTGATCCATCGGCTGAAGTAAAGGTGTGCAGTTTGGCGGTAGGAAGATGGTTTAGATATTCCCATCACTTGATTTAGGTCCTTGTTCATTTGGATGGCCTGGAGCATTGTCAAGTACGAGTAAAGCTTTTATGGGCAAGTTGGATCATTTCATAAACTTCTTGACTACTGCCGGTGCCGGATTATTGGACGTGCCGATCTATCGAAGTGCCGGATTAGCGAGATTATACTGTAATACCATTTTACTAAATGCATAATTTATTTAGTTACTTCATGAAATCAATCCATTTTTAAAATTCTTCTGTCTATCTGTTTGGCCCGGTTAATATCTGAAACAGCCGGACCGATTTAACAGGACCTTCCCTGGCTGACAGCTGATGTTATATTCAACGTTACCGAAGTCGTAGGCAGAGCTATTTACGTAACAGTCTATATTAAGGTCCCTTGGGGCCGGTTTCCAATACTCTGAGCTGTAATCAAGTTTTAACAAAATATATAAGTGTGACCTCCACTTGAGTAACCTATCCCACCTGGTCGTACTTCCGCAACTCTCATTTACATATTGTTGTTTAATATTACCTCGTAATGAATACGCAAACATCGTTGGTCTCCAAAGTACATACATACATACATACAACCGTTTTAAGGTTAGATTCATTCTATAATTAATACAAGAGTCGAGTCAATTACAACTCGTTAAGATGCCAAGCAACAAACCTCAGCCGATAGTAGGTATAGGTACATAATACAATGTATACAATATGTTGTTTACGGTTTATATTATTTTACATATTACTACTTCCAGTCAATCTAAATAAATCAATAATATCCCATAATAATAATAATGGAATGACTAAGGTTTTTTTTTTGGATTTAAAAAATGTATAAATTTATATTTATGTTTCATTGTCTACATATTTATATTTGTTTACCCGTTTGCTTTATTGTGATACGAGATGTTATAGATTAAGATAAAATTACGCAGTCTGTACGTAGTGACGTGCCACAGCCCACAGTCCACAGCCCACAGCCGACTGCTATTGAATGAGACTATTATCAATTGTTATGTTTATTTATAAAAGAAAGTTTTATATATGTGAGTTAATTAAAACATCTACAGTATATTCTACTGACTAACAAAGTAATCGATATGCCCGATTAAAATAATAATTATAATGAAATATTGACATTAATATATATATTTTTTATTCTATACAATCTTATTAAACAAATAAAAAGAATGATATGTTAATTACCTTGAGCAGGTCACCCAACTCTAGTGATTAAAGGTTACTACGGATTGGAGAATGTAACCGCAGTTCGTCGCTTAATGCTTATCGGTCAATGGTACATTCATTCACTGTGTTGTGACGTCACTACACGCGTGTTTAATTACCGTTTTGTTTTGGACATAAATTACTCTTACGCTGAAGAGTGTTAAACCCAATTATGACAAAGTCAAAATCAATATTTTCTTCCCACGGTTTTTATACAATGAACCAAAAAAAAGGATTTTTTTGACCTACAATTCTTTTTTTATTGGATTTTTTTATAACTAATAATTTAAATATTTCTATGATGACAAACGTAAATTGTCCAGACACGTCTGACGTCGAATGCCTGCTGGCTGCTGTGTGTTTAAAATACACGTGGTGTGTCTGGACGTGTGACGTCAGACGTCAGCTCATTTGACTTCGCGGGGCAAATGTTATTGACGTAGCTGTCATACCGAGGCATACCGAGCGTACCTTGTAAATAATGACAACAATACGCATCGCGTGGGTTAACTTTACCAGCAAATACAACAATAACAACACGACGCAAAGAATATTTAAAATAATTTTTACCCACACGACTCTCGAATAATTAAAAGGTATATTTTTGTAATATCTAAAACTAAATAATACTAGAATATGTCACGTCTTATTAAATGTTTCCTTTCCAAAGGTTGAACTTATGACAGTCGTGAACTAATTTAATAACTTCCTTGAGAACATAATTAAGATTGAAAACCCCATCTCTCCCTAATTCATTCATAATGTACATTCACACCAGACACGGTTCACGGAACACTGAAACGTAGTTACCTAATAATGTATAATTAGTATTTGACCTAAGTCGGGTAATATTGGAAGTTTTACTTGCATATAATGTACCTGAATAATAATAAATTAATATAAATAGCTGACAGTTCATATTTTATTATGATCAGCAAAACTATTTAGCTAACAGGCGTTAGGATTTTTACGAATTATTATATTTTTAAATTATATCATTATTGGTGTTTGTAATTTTGTTTGTACATCAATCTGCACCTATGCAGGAGTGGTCGCTACCGGACAACTTAAATTTGTACAGTCCATTTTTTTTTTTTTTTGTTATAAGTGATTGCAATAATATGAATAAACGATGCTCTTCTCTCAGCTCCGTGACAGATACCCGTCCGACACAAAAAATATATCAAGAATTTAGTTTCAATATATAACGTCGACTTCGACATGTGACCTTTTATGGTTACTATATGTATGTGTGTATGTGTGCAGCTGTAGGTGTTTTATACGATGTACCGACGAGCGTATGTGTGGTTCACTGTGTTGACGTGTGTGTGTGTGTGTGCGTGCAGGTGTGTTGGACGTGAGCACACTGACGCGTTGCTCGCGCATGCGCTGGTCGCTGGCGGCGCACGACATCTGCTTCACCAACGCGCTGCACTCCGCCTTCTTCGCCCTCGGGAAATGCGTGCCCGTCGTCCGCGGCGCCGGCGTGTATCAGGTACATCGTCAGTAGCGCACGGCCACGTAACGTCAATAACACTTAAATGATGTATCCGTCTAATTCCAGCCGGCGATGGACTTCTGCGTAGAGAGGTTGTGCGGCGGCGAGTGGGTTCACATCTTCCCCGAAGGCCGCGTTAACGTGGACAAGCAGCGCGTGCGGTTCAAGTGGGGCGTGGGGCGGCTGGTGGCGGACAGCGCGGCGGCCGGGCGCGCGCCCCTCGTGCTGCCCGTGTGGCACGAGGGTATGGACCGCGTGCTGCCCAACGTCGAGCCCTACAGGCTGCGCTTCCGAAACCAAATCTACCTCGCCGTGGGGGAGCCGCTGCCGCTGAGCCCGCTGCTCGACAAGTGCGTACCTCGCGTACACGACGTACCGATACACTAGAAGTAATCCTTTTGTGCCCCCATCCCTCACCCGGAGTCGCCGGGACCTGGCACGTCGTCTTCGTCATTGTCCTGTCATTCCATATGTACTATCCAAATTTTTTAATCTTTCCTTATATACAATGTAATTATAAATTTCAGATTAAGAAGCATGAACGCGTCAGAGGAGGAGACCCGTCGCGTGATAACGGAGGTCATCCAGGAGGAACTGATGAAGCTGCGCGACCGCACGCACGCGCTCATCCGCCGCGCGTGCGGGGCCGCCGCCGACGGGCTGCTCGGGGACAGGGACGAACCCGCGCCCGAAGACCCCGGGCCCGGGGAGACCTCGCCGCCGCTCCTCAACGGCAAGGAGTCCCGCTGCGACCCCGCGCCCCACGCCGACAAGGACAAGTCGGTCTAAAGCACCGACAGCGTGGACCTCCAAGAAACTTAAACTACGAACAAAACATTGCGCCGCGAGCGCCCCGTCCGAGGGAGTCGGTGAGGTGAAGTGAAGTGCAGTGCGCGACGGAAGGAAGTTCCTCATTTCTCTTTTTTAATAAGGAATGTTTCGCGTTATTTATTTTAAGTAATAGATATGAGACTACACACGGCAGCGAGATGAAACAACCTGTAGATATTAGTTTAATACGCGCAATAATGTAACGCGAGGCTCCCGGACCCGGCGCGTTCCCGATGGAGCTCCGCTCGAGGTTTGTAAAGTGTCTACATCAAATGATAAAAATTTTATAAGCGTTTTACATCGTTATTATTAAATAACATTCTATAACATAGTTCCGATTTTATAAAAATTATCAGCGCACAATAAAGATTTGAAAAAATATACAAGGGGTAGGTCCGAGGTCGGCTGTAAAGAGATGATAATTCCTAGTTCCTTAAGCAGTCAGCGGTGAATGCAATGAATAACTTAACGACGAGCAGCAAAAAATACAATTTGTTTAACTTGACGTTTCAAAATAACTACATTCAGATTAAAACAGTTAACCCTTTGTTTAACAAAATGCATTTAGTTGTGTTCCTTCCATACTTACTGTTCACTACTCACGGATATCATATATTAGTATTGAGGAAGTTCTTACTCTGCACATATCAAATAATAATGTAACCTTTTTAAAATTTGTTTTGGATTTTTTTATTATACGGTTTTTGGTTTGGTTTGTTTGGTTTGAAATATATTATTGCATAGAAACTGTGGATTTAACCTTATGTCATGTAAAGATATAAAGTAAGTTATATTGATGTCAGTGTGTGTATGTATGTGTGTGTGTGTGTGTGTGTATGTATGTATGTGTGTGTTTGTGTGTGTGTGTAGTGTAGTGTTTGTCACTTATGTTACATAATTTTAAAGTAATTATATAATTTATAGTTTCCAACAAACAATGTTGTCTCTGTCACACAACATGACATTGTCTCAAAATGTTAAATGTCATGTCAACAACAATGTCACAAATAGGTTTTATTATTATTCCTTACACCCTTTTATGTTGAATTTATAATTTGAGTTCACTGAAAGGCAATCTTATCTATATATATATATATATATATATATATATTAGTCAATAGTTGTGGTTGTATTTTGTTACTGTTTAGTCAATCTTCTCTCTTCTTGTATAAATGTAAAATATTTTTCTGAAACTTTACCTGAACATGTATTTTAGAAACCTCTGAAATAATTTTATAAATCTCTTGTACTATTTAGACGTTTTTACCCCGTTGGTGTTATTTATTGATAGAGGAGCCGACATCGTTATATAACTGATCAATAAACGTATTGCTCCTCGGAGACATTGTGAAGTGGTCTTAACATAACATAACATAACATATGTTGAACGCAACCAAAGACTGTAACAATATCCCGCTTATTTTGAAATATTTTAACCAATTGTATTTAACATCTTCAAATTATGTTAAAGTGGTAGCCATTTTGTATTTGTTGTACATATTTATTGTATTATTTAAGAAAATGTGTTTATTTCTGGATATTTGTGTGTTATTTTCGTGTGCATCTCTCGGGCCGCTTTCAATCTACAAACTAAATGTATACTTTTGTAGTATGTCTGAGTTCCTACCGTGACGTCTAGATCAGTTACATATTGATTTAGTCGCTCTGTGTTGGAAGCGGTCGTAAATTGTTGTTTTGTTACCAAATAAATATTAATGAATGTAATGCGGGTGATACTTGTATTGCTCTATGGTTACTTAGTGAGAAGTCTTCCGCTCCGTATTGCAATACTACTAGCTATTTTTATTCTTTATTCTCTGAATCATACTTTGTTATAACTCAATGTACCCAACTCAATGCCGGTGTTATTGAAGGTACATAATACACCTTCAACAAGAAGACAGTTGGAACAACACCAGCTCTTACCAACTCAACTTGCATAGAGCACCATCAAACTATCAACTATCGTTTTTAATACATAATAGATCTATATATTCAAGAAATTATATGAATTGCAATTATTTATTATTAACTGAAATTCAATAAATTTAATGAGTGCATTGAGCAAGTATCGTGGATATGTAAAGTATTGAAACTGGAGTATATCCGGAGTACAATGCTGGTGCAATGTAAATGGTTTTGTATCGTCTGTGTGTCCGTGTGTCTGTTGTCTGTGCGGTGGTTCTTAAGAGGGTTCAAGGTTCCGATGTAATATTAACATTAGTCGTCAACGTGTTGTGCTTTTTGAGACTCGGTGTATATTTTTTGGAAATAAATCAATGGACTTGTCTTATTTCGTTTTATTCGTAAAACCACAATTTTATGTCCTAAACTCATATTCTGTATACTGAGTGTCCCGGAAAGAATTGATAATCCTGGAGCGTATTGTCTTTGATGTTTTCTCATTCCCCACAGACATTATTTGAAATGCAGTAAATAGTATGAACACTTACTGCACATTTTAAAAGAAACGTCAATTTCAATTTTTAACATGAAATTTGATAAGAAAATAATTATGACATAGTTTGAGAGCCTTTAATGAGAAAAAATATTACGAGACTGGAATAGTGTGACTGGTTGTCTCAGTAATGAGCGAAAGTATAATGCTAATACATTGTACCTTATCTCTTCGACAACTAATTATTTAGTTAATTTTGTTTAATGCGATGCTTGACTTGTTCGCTGTCGCATGTGCGCATTCCTTTTGAAATTCTCTGCAATTTTGACAGTGTTATAAGGCTGACTCCTGGCTAATTCGTTGAACTCTTCAATTTTCTTAGTGATTAGGACTTTGTTTAGTAACTTGGCTTCTAACTGGACTGGTTTTGTAGGAAGATACCGCGTATTCAATATACGGCACAAGCATACGCAAACATGAACTGCATTTATGGTGAATGTAGAAGTAACGCAAGTGCTGCAGCAGCCTTTTATAGAGAGAGATACCCCAATGTGCGTCATCCAAGTTACCGCGTATCCATCCGAGTGCACAGGCGTTATTCGAAAGGTGGAATACCTGGCACCCGCATTGGTAATATGAGCACTGGAATAATAACTAATATCAATACACAAGACATTGCGCTTGACGAAATTCGTCATGTCCCGTCTACCACTAGAGTAATAGCACAACGTACGGTCATTTTAAAGACGACTTCAAGATCCCCGGGATTTTACTGGGGCTGTCAAAAAGAACAAGTGTACTTCAAGAAAGTTTGTATTTAAAGTTTGGAGAAATGACGCAGTCGTGTTCCGGAGGCTGTTTCAAAAATAAGCGAACGGCGCTACGTACAACATCCTAGAGGAGCTTTTATCAGAAGATATCGAGCTTGTATCAGAGTCGATGGCAGACAATTCCAACTGTCATTTTTATACGATTGTTCATTGTGTTTTTTATTTTCGAGCCAATATAAAATATATTCATTTTAATATCAAATGTTTGTAAAAGTTTCAACAAAGCAGTAAGATAAAAAAAATCAAAGAAAATTCCGATAGCAAAAGATTTCATCTAAAGAGCTGAAGATAGCACCTAGAACCATGTCGCGTATTTTAAAAGATGACTTAGGATTTGCAGCTTATAAGAGACGCACTTGTCATTCGTGACTGATAAGTTAAAAAGAATATGATGGTAATCCATTAGATTATGATCTGTGATCAGTTTTAGAGAGTAAGGTTTGCTTTAAACGTTTTGATAATTTGGAGTCCAAAACAATCCATACGATTATCAGCGAAGAATTTTCCATTAGAAAGACTGCGTGCTGCCATCGATATCCACTCTCAACTTTTAAAGGATTAGTCAATAAAGTCAATGGAGACCACTTGAATAAGCTTTATATATTTTTTATGGTTTTATATTAATATATTAAACTAACACACTGCAATAGTAATATATATTTAATAATACGCTTTTAACTTTACATTTAAAATGAAGACAAGGAAAGTGAGATATCTTGTGGAACTTTTGTATTATATTCACTTAAGTCCACGAAAGATTTGTTAACTTAAAGAAGTTAACTTGAAGATGAAATTTATACGTTACGAGTTTATTTTTATTTCTTGTATTTATCTTGTATTGTGTTTTTTTGTTAATCATATATTAAGACACTAAGTATCGCGTAAATTACAATTTCTTTAAAAACATTTCTCAGGGAAATTTTTAAGTTATATATCAGCAAAAAGCTCTTTTTTGTAAAATAAATATATAATGGATTTCGGCAGCACTACTCCATAATAAAATACCATAAGACAAAATACTATGAAAATAACTAAAATAAACGAGTCGAGCCGTATTAACGTCCGTTAATTGTCTTGCTTTTCTAATTGCAAAACGGATGAGCAGAGATGGCTTGCGAGTTGAGAGTTGAGGGTCCACTGTAGCTTTTTATCTAAAGTTATACCTAAGCAAACCGTTGAGTCAGTCAGTTGTAACATTTCATTACAATGCACGCAATCAAAGGCCTTTGAAAATCACTAAACATCAGTAGCAGTCTGCAACTTCTCCCATGCGTCGTAAATGTGCCGCAAAGGCGTGGCGCCGCGTCAAGAGTCACTTACCCTTGGTGAAAACACATTGTTTACTGGACATACTCGTAATTTTAATTCAGTGAACATATTCTGGAATGTGCTTTAGAATATATTTTTCAAAATTCTTTCTTACGGTTGGTAAAAGTATAATTTCGAATTCTAGTCTATTACCACTTTTAAACAAAGGAACAATTTTACTATTTTCCATCAAATGCGGGAATTTGTCTGTTTCAGTACATTAAAGTGTTTTAATATGACATGATATTCTTTATTGTACAAATACAAGATACAGCAAAAGAAAAGGAATAAAAAAAAACAAACGCAAATGTAAAGAGTACAAAAGGCGGCCTTGTTGCTGAAGAGCAATCTCTTCCAGGCAACCTTCGGGCAGAGGACATGAGGTATAAGTGTGGAGAGAACACACACGCACTTACATATTACATACATATAAACTAGGGGCGCCAACAGACCTTTAATTTCTCGCTAAATCTCGGGTGCCGTTTGCATATTGAGCAAAGCGGGCCCAGTGTAATGACTCATCGTTTCCCATTGACTTCAATGGGATATCAGTTTTTTGACGATTATAACTCAACGACATGACATTTTTAATTTTTTTTTTTTAAAACCTTCACCTAATATGTGTCTTTTGATTGCAAAATTTCATAATTTCAAGTCAAGTAGTTTTCGAGCCTATTCGTGACAAAGAATGTGAAAAAGTCTCCAATAGAACGATCCGCGCACTTCGTTCGCTTCGCTCAAAAAATTGTTTATGTAATAAAAAAAGAGACTGAATATTCATAAATTTATGGTCGTGATAATTAAATATTATAACGGTATAATTTATTGTAGTTTTTTACGTAACTACTAAATATATATACATTTATATGTATTTTATTATCTATCATTGAGTACGGAGCGCCCCCGCCCCCTGACGGGTGGTCGGTGAATGTTGAAACCAATTGTATAATATAATATTCATAGGGTTTTAGAGGATTCAGATCGAGTCAAAGCCATCATTGATATGAAAATAGTCATGAAAATATTTATAATTTTTATAAAAAGAATATGTCCTCGAATATTTACAATTAAATGTGCGGGGCGTCGCTTCCGTCAGTCGAGCGCCAGCACCGACGCGGCGCCGAAGGGCGAGCTGTACGAGACGCCCAGCTCGCGCCACAGCCGCGCCGGCGGGGCCACGTTGGCCAGGTACGGGCGACCCAGCGCCGGCGGTAGCGCGGCCGGCAGACCTGCCTGCAGCGACGCACGCGCGCCCACACCCGCCCACCCCGCAGCGGGGGGCTCCAGCGCCACCGGCGCCGCCCGCGCCCCGCGCGCCCACGACAGGGCCGCCGCGTGCGCCTCGCGCGCCTCCACCCGCAGCGGGTCGTGTAGAGCCAGCAGCAGCACGTCCGGCGCCGGCAGCTCTGCCGCCCGCCGGGCCACCGTCACGCCGCTGGGCGCCATCGCGGCCGCCTCGCGCCTCAGCGCCGCGCACTCGGTCTCCGCCCCCTCGGCCCCCGACAGCAGCACGTGAGTGCGCACGCCGTGCGCCGCCAGGATGCGCGCCGCCGTGAGGCCGCAGGCGCCGACGTCGTGCGCACCCGACAACACCACGGCCACGGGCGCCTGGTGCGCATTCCGCGGCTCTAGGCGCCGCTCGCCGCCCGCGAGGCGCAGTGCCAGATCGGCGGCGGCGCGCGCCAGCAGCGCGTGCGCGGAGTCCAACAGCCCGAGACGGCGCAGGCCCGCCCAGAAGTCGCGGCGCAGCGCGGGCGCGGCGGAGGGCACGCGACGCCCGTCGTCGGCGGCGTACACGACGGGCCCGCACAGCTCGTCGGGGAGGCGAATGCTCTCGACGAGGGGCGCCGCCCCCAGCACGTTCTCGTCGTGCCGGAAGCGCGCGGATTCGTCTGCGGCGCGCACGACGTCGGGTCGCGTGGCCGCCGACGATCTCATCTCCTCCCACAGCGCCTGCGGTCGCGTCACGTTTAGACATTTCGAAAGACCCGTGTGCCGTTTATTTCTCTCCTCCGCGGAGAGGAAGGACGGTAAGTCGTCACCTGCTTGTCGAAGAGCGCGAGGTTACCCTCGAAGTCGAAGTCGTCCGCGAGCGCGGGCTCCGCGGCGTGTCCGAAGCAGGCCTCGTCCCTGCGCCGGGCGCGCTCTCCGCCCCCAGCACCGCGCGCGCGCGGTGTCGAGCTCGCAGCGCCGTAGCTTCCTGGGGGACGATGAAAAAAATATTTCTGGTTTAAAATCCGCAATAATTATTTCATGTCTACCCACTGTTAGTAATATTAATAATATTACTTTACTTTCAATTTATATAAATTCCCGGCAGTGAGCTCAGCAAGGGCAGTAGTAACGCAGACTAGTGTGAAGTGATTCCGTGTGATAAGTGAATAAAGGACTGAGTGTGTGAGTATGTGTTAAATAAATATAATGAATTATTATGTATAATTGCATATGTGTAATAGTTATTGGGAACATGTGGAAGATGTGGTTGAAACTGAAAATATTAATAAGACAATAATAAAAGTTACAAAAATAAAAATAAAGAGGGGGATCAAGAGATCTATAAGGGAAGGTTATCGGTGGTAGACCATAACATCGAGTCGCCGGCAAGGTTACCACCCATCGGGCAAAGTCGTGCCGCAAAGCGACCTAGTCGTGTTCCGGCACGTTGTTCGATGAAGCCGTCTATATGAGAAATGGGTCTGAACAGTTGCGTTGCGTTGGCGAACCGGTTTGGCGTTGAGTTGGTGCTTATTGTGTCGGGTGTCTAGTCGAGGAGGGTAGCGGGATCCGAAGCGACGGCTTTCCGCTGGCCGCCCGCAGATAGTTGGGGGCCCAATTAGTGGGCCAGCCACCCACGAAAGGCTGCCCCGCCAGCTGCGTAAAATCCCAGGGTGGCTCCATCGTGCTGGTTGGCGACCAGATGAGGAGGCCCGATGGCGATCCCTGGGGGGGTTCGGGCGTCCCCGCAGTCTCCAGACTAGCCTCCCAGTGGCATGACATCACCAATTTCGGCGCCGGGTTTGATACGTACCGCCTCGTTCAACTGCCATTTCTCATCCTATTCACTCTTTTATTTTATTTTTTATCATGAAAAAGTCCAATAAAAAGAAGAAGTTTTTACAGCGGTTGCACTCCTCCTCATTTAAAGTGCACCTCACTAACATCAGGGGCTTGCACTCTAATCTCTTACCTGTCCACCACCACCTGGAGACAGAGCAACCGCACTTGCTCTTTTTGACGGAGACACAGATACAATGTCCTCTAAGCGTTGCGTACCTGGATCATCCCGGTTACTCGTTAGAGTACAACTTTCGCTCACGTGCCGGGGTCTGTGTATACGCACGGAACGACCTCTGTATCCTGCGTCTCCGTCACCTTGAAGACCCCACTTTTTCTTCCTTATGGATTTTAGTAGACACAGGAAACGAAAAAATCCTGTATTGCTGTGTCTACCGTTCGCACAGCGGTGATCAGGAGACAACTAAATTATTTGAGTATCTCGGTGAGGCTGCTGATATGGCTCTGCATCAGTACCCTTCAGTGCAGCTCGTCTTTCTGGGGGACTTTAATGCCTGTCATCAGGACTGGCTATTCCCGTACCAGAAGACCGACCATGCTGGAAGAGAAGCGCGGAATTTTGCGTTGTCTTTCGACCTCTTTCAGCTGGTGAGGCAAGCGACAAGGGTACCAGATGTAGTTGGCCATACAGCCAATTGCCTGGACCTTTTGCTGACAACTGATCCGGACAGGTATCGTGTTGAGGTGACCTCCCCCTTGGGAACCTCCGATCACTGTTTGGTGAAATCTGTATTTACATATTCCCCACCAGCTTTCGAACCACCTGGTGTTAGGCGAGTATGGAAATACAAGTCAGCAGATTGGGATGAGATGCGGCATTTCTTTGCGTCTTATCCTTGGCGGCAGGTCTGCTTCTCTTCTTTGGATCCGTCGAGTTGCGCGGATGCTATAACCGATGTGGTATATCAGGCAATGGAGTACTTCATTCCTTTTGCTGACGTACCCATTGGTGGCAAAGCTCGCCCATGGTTTAATGCCGAATGTGGTCATGCTGAAGACCGAAAACATTCGGCATACCTAATTTGGGCTGATGCTCGAAGCTGCAAAGCTCCGGATGTAAGTTTAAAGAAGAGAGCCTTTAACCAAGCTGCCAAGTCCTATAAAAAGGCATTACGGAAGGCTCGTCGCGATCGTATCGCTAAGAATGGCGAAAAGCTCTCTGTCAGACCTACTGGCAGTCGAGCTTTCTGGTCTCTTGCCAAAGCGGTCGAGTCGAACTTCTGCCAACCCTCACTACCTGCTCTGCTGAAGCCGGATGGATCTCTGGCCCATACAGCGACAGAGAAAGCGAATGTATTTGCTTCTCTGTTCGCTGATAATTCATATCTAGACACTGGCAATGCTTCTCCAGCGCATCTTCCTCACTGCGGTATTTCGATGCCTGAAATCCGCATCACTAACAAAGAGGTATGGAGAGCATTGTGTCGTCTTGATGTGAATAAAGCCAGTGGCCCTGATGGTATACCAGCCATTCTGCTCAAGACATGCGCAGCTGAGTTGTCTCCTGTATTGACACGTCTGTATCGTCTCTCTTTCAAGTCTGGAATAGTGCCGAAATCTTGGAAGCTTGCTAACGTGCAACCAGTGCCCAAAAAAGGCAGTCGTGCCGATCCTGCCAATTATAGACCGATTTCAATCACCTCCATACTCTGCAAGATTATGGAGCGTGTATTGAACTCGCGCCTTTTAGCGTACCTTGAAGGTAACGATCTCCTCAGTGACCGACAGTACGGGTTTCGCCGAAATAGGTCCACTGGGGACCTTCTAGTGTACGCTACGCACATTTTAGGCGAGGCCATCGAGAAGAACGGAGAAGCGGTCGCCGTCTCTCTTGACGTCTCGAAGGCATTTGACAGGGTCTGGCATGCGAGCCTTATAAGCAAGCTTTCAACATACGGTATATCTCCTGGTCTGATCGGTTGGGTAACGGACTTTCTGAACCAAAGATCTCTCCGAGTAGTTGTCGACGGGTGTTCCTCGGAACCCTTGACAATAAATGCCGGAGTGCCTCAGGGGTCCGTTCTTTCTGCAACTCTATTTCTGCTGCACATTAACGATCTGCTGAAACCCGGTATCTATGGGTATGCAGACGACAGCACAGTTGTAGAAAGATACCTGCCGAGTAGTCGGGCTAGTAGAGATCAAGTACAGTCTGAAAGAGAAGCCGTGGTGCAACGTTTGAATGACAAACTTCAGGCAGTCTCCGCATGGGGCAAAGCCAATCTTGTCAAATTCAACGCCACCAAAACGCAGACGTGTCTGTTCACCGCCAAAAGGAGCCCTTTCACCTTGGCTCCTACTTTCCAGAGTGTATCTTTGGAATACAGTGACCGGCTTCAGTTGTTAGGCTTAGAGATTTCCTCGAACCTCAACTTTGGTCGGTGTATTGAGTCCAGAGCAAGAGCAGCTGCAGGAAAGCTTGCCGTTCTTGCGAAGGTCCGTCAGTACTTTACACCGGGACAGCTACTTGTATTATACAAAGCACAGATCCGGTCGTGTGTGGAGTACTGTGGGCATATATTCGCTGGTGCCGCTAAGTCTCATCTTGCGGTTCTGGACTCAATTGAGAGGCGAGCAAAGAGGCTTATAGGCGACCCTGAATTGGTTGAAGCCAACCTCCACAGCCTTGAACACAGGCGTAGAATTGCTAGCCTCTCAGTATTCTATAGGATACATTTTGGTGAGTGTGCGCAGGAATTACATGATTTAATTCCTCCATCCCCCTTCCATCACAGGACGTTCCGACGCACGGCAGATATCCATCCTTACGTTGTGGACATTCCCCCTGTCCGAACAAAGCGCTTTGCTTCGTCTTTTTTAGTTCGTACAGCGAAGGACTGGAACAGCTTGCCTGCGTCGGTATTTCCGTCCCAATACGATGTGGGTGTCTTCAAGAAAAGAGTGAATAGGTTACTGGGTTAATGCGCCTTACCATCTATGACTACATTTCCACTTTCCATCAGGTGGAATGTAGTCAAGCACTAACCCAGAGGGTATAAAAAAAAAAAAAAAAAAAAAAAGGTCTAAGTAATGGATGCCAAGGATTAAAAGTGTAAAAGTCCAATTTATGGACACAATAACAATTAAGGTCCAAATGATGGATGGATGATGGAATAACAAATACAAATAATGTTACCTAATAGACCTACTTATTAAGTAACGGTCGGTTAATTTATTTATTTCTAATAATTTATTATTTCTTTCTTTTCTTTATATTAGAAGGTGTTGATAGACAAATGGAATAATAGAGTAACAATAACAATAACTTGTCAAATCATGTCAACAGAGAAGATGCATAACACAACAAATATAAGTTAAAGCCTTATATATATAGAAGATCCGAGACAACAAATTATTTCAAAGATAAAATTCATTCTATATTTCATATTGACGAAGACTGTATGATACCTTGCATAGCTGGAGGGGAAATAGTAAAATGCTAATAGACTCCGGTAGTAAATGCAGAGAACACACGGTGAATATTAAAAAGTGACAGCAATAGTTTTTGACCAAGAAAAGACGAATAACAAAACTTTCCCTTCATATTGCAGTAATAGACCTCTACATATTACTGGTTCTTTCAAAAGTATCATTGTAATTAACAATTAAGAAGCAAATATTACAATTTATGTTATAAAAAAGGTAACTAGTGACTTGTTAGGAAAACCCAGCACAATATCACTTGGAGTTCTATGCATAGGAGTGGAAGCAAATTGCTTGGATACTTAAGTTGAGATTAAGAAAATTAATAGTAATTTTTTATATTGTTTAAACTAATCACACACCAACTTAACCTCTATAACAAATTATTTGACACACCAAATATTTTCTGATTCCTTTCAGTTAAATTATCTTGGTGGTATTGTATTCAATACTCAGTAGAAAGAATACAAGTGTCAGTACTAAGTAGCAAGTAAAGAAAATTTAAATGAACTACTGAACAAGGGTTGTAAAATTCAACGGCCTTTTGATAATATCTTTTTAAATAATCCTTTTGAGGCATTTTATATATTTTAAATATTCATTATAGAGAAATGTTAATACTTGTATTAATTATGTTATGAATATTTAGAAGCTAAAGACTTATTATATGTATATAAATATTACCAGAGTGATTGTTTCGGTTGCTTCTGGGTCCCTGTATGTCTATCGGCTTGCTCTTCACTGGGGGTGCTGCACTCCGATTATTTGATATTTTATTGACAGTGTTTGAGATTTGAGGTCCATCTATAAGTTTTTTCAACCTTTAGTGCAAATAGACATACTAATACACTGTAAATAATAAATAAACATTTTCATTTCTAATATATTTTCGTAAAATAATTCATATTTCTCACATGAACCCCGTCTGTATTGAAAAACTAGGTAAATTAGTTATATACAGTACTTCTTTTAAACATCAGTCATCATCATCACTCATGAATATAATCAATTTACCAGAATGTGAGGAGTTTGCTTCTAAGTTTTCACACACTGTGGCCCTTTGACCTTTCTTGCTACTCTTTGTCACTGCTACTGTGCTGTGCGTCTGCTCTGAAGGTTCTGATCGTGCTTCTTCTATGATTTTTAAGTCTTTTATGTCCGCCGAACTAACATAAAATCGATATAAGTTTAAAATATAAGAAAACAAAACAAAACATAATAAAAGTATAAATACTTACTTCAATGTGACCTGAGATTTAGGGTAAGGAAATCCATTTCTAAAGGCTTTCGTTAGCGTGATAGTATTACCGTCCGCTTCTAATATTGTACCTTGGTAGCACCCTAGAGGCTCACCGCAGTTCACCGACACGGCGTAACCAATCCAATTAGACATGTTTTTACATCGAAATATTGACCTTTTTGTGAATGTTTTAACTTTAACTTTTAAATACTTAAAAGAGATTTTAATTTTTAAATAAATTATCCAACTTTTCGTAAAGTTTCGTTTAATAGGTAATAAAAATTGGGATCAGTTTTAACATCTCATGTCACTCAATCAATTGTCATTGTCAAATACTAATGTCTACACAGAGTAAAATCTTATCGAATCAAATAACGTTTAAAAAATAATACAAACGCGATTCTAGATATTTTTAGCGCCAAAGCAAAATCGAAGATTTTCACAATAAGATACTGATGGGTGCAGCCATTCGAAGAAAAGTCTATATAACAATCTTGATGAAAATCATTACTAGCCTAGTAGATCACACTGATGGCCCAAGGATGTAATGTTCGTCGAAGCACTAGGAGTAGCAGGAGACTAATTATTTAGTAAAACAAAAATAACGGTCTGTTCATGAAATAGTAATAAAAAATTATAGAGAGAAGTTTCATTAAATGATTTGATATTTAATTTTCACTTTAATAAGTATTATAAGAAACTCATAATGACAATTAGATATTTTTAATTGATAAAAGGAGATGGTAAATGTTATCTATGGCAAATCTTCTGCTTTAACAGAGAATGTACTTTATCTCAATGTAGGTAAAACGAAAGTCATGGTTTTTGAAGAAGATAAAAAAATTGATTGAATGCAATATTTTGATTAATGGAGAGTCAGTTGAAGAATTTGTATATCAGAATTCTGTGTTTGCAAGGGATGAAAGATTTGAGAAAGATATTAAAAGGAGAGTGAATGCTGGTAATACGGTAAATGGTAAATTGCACGCCTTTATAAATAATCAAAACGTGAGATTTTTTGATTATTTATAAAGGATTATTAATAATAAAAAAAGCTCGTATGACCGTGCGGTATATACAGGGATTTTGGTTCCAACTTTAATGTATGGAGATAAATGCAACTGAAAATGGGAGCGTTAAGAAAGGAATAGTGAAAAATAAGAGAGCGTTGTGATGTGAAAGAAAATATAGTCTGGGATTGAGAAAGAAATGCTTAAATATTACAATTAGCTTTGGTCATGCAGAGAGGCTGAACGAAACAAAATTGGCAAGTCGGATATATACATGATGTGTGAATCGAAAGGTCGGAAAAGGAGGACTTATACGAACGAACATTTCTAAGAAGGATTTAGGATTTTTCGAAGAAAGGACAGATCAAGAGTACCCGGAAACCATGACCATGCCTGGACGAAGGACTTAAGATCGTAGCAAATCGAAGTCTTTGTGTCTGCCTACCTTTATGGGAAAGCGGCGTGATGTATGTATTTAAAGCACCTCGTTTGAGCGAGTCTATCACGCCATAGATAATGTGCGCCAAATTTTAAAAAGACATTCGGCATTCGGGAATCTCAGATTCGTATTCGCATTGGCATCCGCAAATGTTCAAAATGTGTCATTCGTTGCATAACTAGTACATATTTATATATTTTTTATTATGTAGCACAGCTTTTCTGGGCAATATCACGGGGAGCTAGCTAGGAGATGTGATATCGTTTCAGAACCGTATCGCTCAAAGATAAGTTTCTACTAAATAGTAGAAGTTCTTTTATCGTTTGCATTGTCGCGAGTCGGTGCTCTATGAGCTATTTGATCATTAAATTTCATTTATGAGATAAACAAATAATTAAACAGATAATATAGAATTGTTATTCTTAATTCTAATCAGAAATAATTCCTTATTTTAACTCTGTGACTGATGATGTAGGAAGATAATATCAGTTTTACCAAAAACTATTTCAGTAATTAAGGGATGTGGTCCCGTTTCTACTTAATATAAATGTTTACAGCCATTTATGTTTTTTTTTTTGTATAAAACGTATACTTAGTCATATTAAGTCGTACAAATACATGTATAATAATGTGCTGGTAATAATACTGATAAACTTGTTTTTTCACAAACATCTGGTGACGACAAAATACAAATAAATTTATTTATCTTTGAGGTTATTTTAATTTTAGTGATTTTTATCTATTGTTATCAGTTAGCTAGTTATATTCATGGCGCTTGCTACTAAAGGTGAGGTTTGGATATGATATCTGTATTTCTCATCCCAAAGTTATATTTCCCAATATAGTTATGATATTTTTGTTTTCAAACTTTTTTAACTTGCATTTGCTTGTGTTTATATGTATTATTATGTATTTATACCAATAATTAAAGAATTATTTTATTTTGAACTTGCAAATTACTCGTAAGTATATCTCAAGTCTGACTTTTAAAAATAAGGTATATTTGTGATTGGCGCCAAAAGGACGCCATTTTGTAAATATGGCGGCTCTCTGCGGGAGTTGCCAGCTTCGCACGTATTTGCAGCGACGGCGAAAGATGCTTTACTATCATCTGGTATACATCCCAACATAGTCGACAATACTATCATTGGAAATGTTAATTTCGTAAGCATTTATTTGTTTTTATAGTGTATTGTCCTACAACTGATAATATTAGGGATGCTTTTAACGGTACTATGAAGCGATCTATCAAGAGTAATATAATATAATATAATATAATAATTTTTTTTTACAGTACTTACTTGTAAATAACCAATTTCTCAAGGATTATCTGAGATATATTTGTATGATTATTGAAATTTTGTATAGACAGGAGATAGCACCTGAAAGTTTACATTTTAAAGCATGGGTTTTTCGACAATGGTTACCTTAAGAATAATTTAAAAATAAAACTATTTTAGCTCAGTCAATGCGATGGCGGAAAAACTCCACGGTACTGCGGTATTTATTCAGGAGTACCCATTGGCAAGCCAGCTCTAGGCTTAAATAAGGCTTGTGGCTCTGGACTGCAGGCAGTTATTAGTGGAGCAATAGTTAGTTAATTTATTTAATAAGTTAATAATAAGTACATAAAATGTAAATCTATCCACATGAACAGACCCCAACTTGCAACCTTTTGTCGTAACAGATCTCGAATTATATAAATTCTATATAATATTACGTTGAGCAATTTTAACAGGGTTATTGCATGAAATATTTAATTATCAATTTATAACTTTTATTAATACATGTACATTTCCAGGAAATCTTCACAGGTCAAAGTAATGTGGTCCTGACTGGAGGGACAGAGATAATGTCCTCGCTTCCGTTTTTAGTTCGTAACGTGAGATTCGGTTCTACTTTTGGCAAAAATTACACCTTCGAGGACCACATTAAGAATCAACTGACAGACAGCTACACTGGACTTACATTGCACGAAACCGCTGAAAATATCGCGGAGAAATATAAAATAACTCGGGAAATTGCAGATAATTTTGCATTCAAAAGTCATCAAAAGTTAAAATCAGGCAAGCTATATCACTCGATTATTAAAATCTAACATTGAAAGTACTTGAAGATTTTTTTATTTCAAATAGCACAAGCAGCTAATATATTTAAGGAAGAAATAACAGTTGTAACTACGAGCATTAAAAAGAAGTCGGTAGTGATCGACGAGGATGACGTCGGTACAAGCAATATAACCATAGATGACTTCATGAATGCACCTGCTGTTGTTGAAAATGGAAGAGTTGTGACAGCTTTAAATTCATATGTGAGATCGTTTCTTTTCTTTTATAGTAGTTCCCAAAATTTATAGAAGCTGTGGCGACTACATTTTCATAATCTTAGTTATGGTGAAAATACTAGAACGTTATCTTAAAAGTGCGGTACCACTGAAACACTTGTTACTAATTTCCAGTTAGGGGTTGATGATACAAGTATATTGTTCTCAAATGCCTCCAGGCTCCTGCAGATGGCGCCGCTGCTGTAATATTATCAAATGAAAGCACCGTTAATAATAATAATATAAAACCCCTCGCGCGTGTCACGGGAATATCCTTCGTGGGCGTTGATCCCCAATACATTGGGCTTGGAGCTACAGCTGCAATCAAAAGACTCTTGGAGATTATGAAACTTGAAGTTGAAGATGTGGACCTGTTTGAGGTTATCGAATTTTTATGGTATCTGTATGTTCCCCGATGCCAGTAAGAGGCAATTTTAATATTTATCTGAGTTATATTTGGAAAGTTTAGTTATCGGCTTTCTATTTTAATATAAGTAGATTTCTCTATTATGATATGTATTGGTTTGTTTAGACTAATAATTTAAATTACTACAGATCAATGAAACATTTGCTTGTGAAACTTTATCAACTATCAAGGAATTGAAAATAGATAGTGACAAAGTGAATGTGAGTGGAGGCACGCTGTCCCAAGGTCACCCGGTGGGGGCAGGCGGGGCTCGTCTGGCAGTTCACGCCACTCACAGGGCACAGTGAGTGTTATATATATATGTGTGTTAATAGAAGATATTAAAATTTGGTAAACATTGCAAAACACCTATATGGTGCTTTTGATGTTCTTATTCTCTTTTAATGATAATAAAGATATTAAGTTGGACAACACTGGTATACTTTATAATAGTAATATTTCGTAAGTAGTGCAACATAGTTATTTTATATTTGATATATATATCTGAGTGAACTATAATTGCAGCGGTGGGTCTCGGCGTGTTGTGGCTGCATCCAACTGTGGAGGTGGACAAGGAGTGGCCGTAATGTTTGAAACTCTTTCATGACTATAAAATAAATTATGCAATATTGCTCCATTTTTGTTTAATTCTTTTATCTTACAAAATTTCCTTTAAAAAAAATGTAACCCTAATAATTTCCATTAAGCTAATAAAAAATATTTTTCAAATTATTAAAAACTAAGTTACCTAGTCTTCATGAATAATTGTTCAAAACCCTTCTCTTAAATCTTATTTTGAAAAACAAAAAGTTTAAGTTCAGAGTAAAATATTTTTTAAAAGAAGTATGTATATCATAAAACATAGTATAAATGCTTATCTACTTACAAATTAATTATAACTTAATTATTTGCTAATTCATCACTCCATTCATGTCAAAGTTTCTCCTTTGGTTACCTGAAAATATAAACATCACACTTTAGCAAATCCAAATTGATTAAGGACATGGTAGATAGAACTACAGATACTACAAATTTTGTTAAGCAAAACTCAGAGCTAGGGTTGGAAGAGAGATGTTAAAGTAATTAATATTTTAACACAACTTAATGCCTTAAGTTTTAATGAAGCACAACATGGTTAATTAGCTTAAAATGTACTATTTAAGTCACAGATGATAGCAATACATACACAGGCTTCCAGATAGTCAATCTTTCTCTCTAATGATGTCAGCTTTTCATTAAGTGTTGCTAAGCGAGATCTGCACGACATATCTATAACAAAATAAAAATGACAATACAATTTAAAAATGGGAAACAATTAATTAAACAGTCCCAAGGAGCTATAGCTCAATTTTAGATAATGACTGAACTATATACATTGTACACTTCTAATTATTATAATAAAATTGAAGAGTAAAAATATAATATGTTTTAGATTTATGCTAAACAAAAACAAATATTAGTCTCAATGTTTTTACCAATCTATGAGTTTGTATTAATTTATTTTACTATTCAAGTTGATTCAATATTAATTGATAAATTGCTATATGCTCAGTTAATTGTAATAGATTAGCTAGGGAGGTGAAAAGTATCATTTACGCTACCATCATGTTAAAAACGATGATTAAATATAAGTAATGATTTTATATATTACATATTTTATAACATAAGAAAGACAATTTTATAATAAATTTTATAAAAATAATACTTTAAATGTAATTAAGTCTTACCAAAGGAATTAAGGAAATCTGTAATTTTTTTTATGCTTCCTGTTATAACTTCTATGTATTCTCTGTTTGCCCAATCTTGTTGAATTTGTTTTTGTATTGTTTCACGGGGTGGAGTAGCCATTTTAGTAATAGTTGTAATGTTGCTGTTTAGTTCAATCTTATAGTACTTCTTTATTTTAAAACACTTATTTGTTATAATACAATAAGATAATACAACAGTAATCACAAATCCCAATGCTTTAAATTGCAATTGTATTTGAAGTCGAGAATCGAAATTAGTAATTTAATCACACAGAATGGTAATTGTCAATGTCAATGAAGTCAAATGATATTACAGAATAAAAACAATTTCTATGAAATATCTAAATATATAAGTCCGTTTTTAAAACAGTTATCAATCTATGTTTGTGTCTATTTAAGTATTAAAGTACCTTTACTTTAAAAACAAACTTACTTTTAATACTGTAATGATTAGATTTGTATTATTTTAAAACTTCATTAGCTTCTTCCTAACTTTTTACTTCCTAACATCTAATAAAGCAGCTGATAGTCAACGTGACAGGAATTTGTGATACTCAAATATCTGTCAAATGTCAATAACAGATGGAAACCGGCGAGATTCGAAGATTTTGTATATTAAGTATATTATTTTGAACATTTATAATGGATGAAATAGAGTATAAGTTAAACACTAATAATAGTGTCCTCATAGTCAATGCTATAGATAAGTTGATATCGACAATTAAATCTAAATATAAGTCCGGTGAGCGTCAAAAATTCGTATTAGAGAATGAAGAATTGAAATTCTTGAAGGAGAAATGTTCTTCAGAAGATAACGTGGTGAGCCTGACCGCCTGTCAAGGCTTATTGGCATTGGTCGAGCTCGGAGTGTTGGAAATAGCCCACACGATGTCCACAGTTGTGACGTTACTACCTAGCACACAGTGAGCATACAGTTAAATTATTTCAATACATATCCAAATCATATCAAAAGCTTATAGTCATCAAATAAATATAAATATGATATCAAATATAAATTTGTAGCAACTACTCAGCCATCATATCTACAATGGCAGGTCTACTTATCTTAGACCTGAAATCACGTCTCATCCCCGGCCAGCCATATAAATGTCAATTCTCCATGCGCTCCCCGCAGCATCCCTTCATAACTGTTTTGGAAAAGAACAAGGGCATGGAAGACAATGTGCTGGCACAAATGCATGCCCTGTGTACACATCCTGAATACACGTAAGCATCCTTGTTATTGCAACTTTTATTTATCACAGTGAAACTTATTTAATATTTTAATGAAATGATGTTATATTATTTTTATTGCCAACATTTCTTTTTTGTTTTATAATAGTATTATTAATAACATAACAATATATTTAACACATTTCATCTTATTTTTAAATACCAAGTTTAGTTTTTAATTGATGTGTATACTTTACCGCCACAGGCAACAGAGCTGTTATCTCCATTCATCCATATTTTTTAATTTTAATTTTATGCATTTAAAATATGGCAGTCTAAGGTCAGGTCCTTGGTTATTGTGAAAGTTGGTGGGTGGCGGTGATCATGAAACATCTGTGACCCACACATTTTCCCTCCTCTGATATAAATTAAAAGTGTTCATAAATTTATTACAGTGTTGCCTCAAACAGTCTAGAATTATTGAGGCCAGTGTTCCTCTGGTTGACGAGTAGCCCTCAAAGTAACGGCAGCATCAAGCCTTGGCATTTGCTTCTCAGTCTGCCGGAGTCAGCCGCTCAAACCATACTCATCGTAGCCTGCCTCAGTTGTCAACAGGTATGAGATATAATTATCATTTTATATAAAAACTTAAAGTATTGAAACTATTTTTAATTAATTGGGGGTATTGACCCTGTAGACACGCAATCCTATGCTGTCGGAGCAGGCCTTCAGTGCGTACCGCGTGGTAAGCGAGGCGGCGCTGCACCGGAGCCCCGAGCTGGTCTCCGCCCTGCTGCCCGTGCTGGCGCGGACCAGTGAGGAGCTCGTAGCCCACGGGTCAGTGATGATAGTAACATATGTAACACATTACAAGCAGACGGTACAGTTTATTAAAGGGACAGATGGCATACTTTAAGATTTTCTATCTAAACATGAAAAGTAATTTATATTTTGTATACCCATAGTATGAAGTATGTATGTAAGTATGTGTATACTATACGAATATAGTTTATAATTTTTAATAAACACAGAGTTTAATAGGCATCAGACATTGATATCTTGTTATTAGATAGACTAAATTGTATTGTAATGTAATGTTCGCGGAATGGAATATAAGGATATTAAAAAAATTTTTTTTTTTGGGTGGCTCTCAGCCCCATTTCTAGTTATTATTCATGAACTGACTCATGAACTGACCTTTTTTAATGTAATAAATGACGATTCCAAAGTGCGTGTATCGTGCTTACTTGAATAAAGATAGTTAGGCAAATTTGGAACATATTCAAATATATATCTTCAGCCCTAATAATACATTTTTCAAATCTATAAATTAGCTTGTGAATACTTTCATAAAAAAGTTTTGTCTAAAAATACGCTCAAACTGCATTCTTTACTTTTTCATCTGTAGAAGATATTTTCCCTTAAAGTTTTCGAATTTGTGAGGAGATAAATGGTGCTGAAGCCATGAATGCAACGCGAGTTTTATGAACAGAGACACAATCGTGCAAGAGCAGGACACCTTTGGTTAAGTTTCCGCTTCTTTTCTTTCTGATAGCTTCTTTCAACTGCCCTATAATGGATGTTATTCTTGATACTCTCTTCCTCATAACAAATTAACTAAATTCCATATGTCTCAGAAAAGATCATGGCAACAGGTCATGAACTGTCTCGCTGGCAGTGATATCTTGACTTTCTTAGGCGGGGCAGTGTTTTTTTATCCTACTGCATGGAGTCTTGCTTAGACTCTGGTTCATAATGATGATATCAAGTTTCACACCAACAAGTCACTCTAAAAAAGCTTCCATGTCATCGTTAGTGTGTAGTGGTGCTGTCAACATTCTAGACACGTCTTTCACTGACTTTTGTCATGCTGACTTGATTATGGAGGACTCTAAAAATGATTGTTTCGGATACACCAACCAATCCTGCCCGTTGATCTTTTCAAACGTGCATCCTCCAACACTAATTTTTCGATATTTTCGATAAGTTCTAGAGTAGTGACATCAACAAACCGCTCGGGTCGGGAATCCTCTTCAATGAATTCCACTTGACACACGTGTACACCGTGTTTCTTTTCTGGACAAGACTACTCGTAACCAGATGGCATTTTTTCTAATATGGTTTTAACACTTTTCTCTATTTGGTAAGGAACTTTATATAGTTTGAAACTCGGTTTTCTCCAGACTTCATCATTTCTTCCGGATTGAGTTTCTTGATCAATGATAGCTCATAAACTACTGACCTCCTTACGATAATATTTCCCTTCCATTCCGAAATCTAAAACCCTTAGCCAAGTACCCTCGTACCTTACTTAACGGTAAGTTTTAATATTTGACCGCTGTAAACTTACCTGCACGCGCGGTGTCCATGAACGGCAGTGGCGACCCCCGCGCGTGCTACTCCCTGATGGAGCGGTGCGTGTCGGAGACCCGCCCGCAGCCCGGGGCCTCGCTGGCCGTGCTGCTGCTCGGGAGAAACCTCACGCACACCTCCGCGCTGTATCTGCACGAGCTGTTACACCTGTGTGAGTGCACCAGGCCTGTACAAACTCCTCTCGTGCGGGTGCTTTGTATCTGACGGATTAACTTGACAGAAGTTATTTCTTTTCTAATAATATCCTATTTGCCGAAAGTGTTTTCACGCTTACATATATTAGTTTGAAGCCAACCATAGCTTAAAATGGATTCTTTAAACTTTTTATCATACTTAATAAATATATTTTTTAAATAATGAAATAAATATTACTTTTGCAGGTTTTAACATAATTACGAAATACGAGTATTCGACTCTTTGTCTAAACTCATTCGTGGCTCTGTCTCTGCAGTGGCTCCACTTGCCATCGTATTTGACCAACAATGCACTAAAAGTAGCATCCAAAATTTTAGAAATCCAACAAAACGACAACCGACCAGACACCGGACTCTTTATCGCCAATCTTAAAACGAACGCTATTTTCCAAGAACTAGTTCATATTGACAAGAAATTGTATATATATTTTAAGTTGTTAGACACTTGGGAGCGAGTGAGGGACGATGATGACAAATTGAAAAGGTGGTTTGATGGTTTGACGAAATGTAACGACGGGCTGAAGTTAGATTTACTTCCTTTTTTTGTCGGATTAATTATGGACAGACATGGAAACGAAGAAATCATTCTAAAGGCGCTGAGAGTTGTGGTAGATTTGGTGAAAGTGAAGAAGGAAGTGTCGGTGTCAGTTTTACCGATATTGCTGTATAAAATAGCGAACGACTCGCGACCAAACATTAAACTGGAGTGTTTGAGAGGGCTTCCTTTAATGGCCGCCAGTAAGGCAAGTGTTATACAAAAATAACCACAATATTAAACAAAACTTGAAAGATGGACAGTTTAAGAGAAGGTTTAATTTATATTTCAGGAGAACGTCCCCTCGGTAGTGTCGATACTTAACAAGTTAAAGACCGGTAAGGGCGTGCCCACGTCACTACTCATTATGATGTATACGACCTTGGCGGAGACTCAGGTATATTGAGTACGCATTTTTTATTGTGTGTGCGAGAGAGAACAGTTGAGTGTGGGAGGGTGGGAATAGATGGGTACGTGAGGGAGAGCAGATGAGAGTGTGAGGGAGAGCAGTTGAGTGTGTGAGGGAGAGTAATTAAGTATGTGTGTGTGAGAGAGAGATAGAGAAACGCCGTGACTCAATTATTTTGTGGTCGCATATTTACTGTGTGTGTGAGAAAGAAAGTTAAGTGTGTGAGACAGAGAGTGTTCCAGGAATTAATTACAATAGATCTTTCTCGATCTCTGTGTATGTGTGTGTTGCAGGTGCGTTGTTTCCCGTACCTCCAGGAGCTGCTGGCGGATGGCTCGTTACATCCCAACGATCTCAAATGGGAAGTCGACATCGCCAAAGCTATAGCCGTCAAGAGAATATGCGAAATACGGTCTGCTACCTTACATTCCGATTAGACTTATAATATCTATTTATCTAACTAATAACTAACACAGTAACGTGTAAGGTGATTAGTGTGTCTATTTCGATTTATTATTATATAACACTGCGCTGCGGCTGTAGACGTGATACTACAGGGCATAGAACTATTTGTACCAAGCCCTGTGGTACCACTTGGTGGCACATCGTGGCGGCGGTGGTTTAATGAAGCTTTACTAAATATGAATAAAGTATAAACAGTTATTGAACAGAGAAGTCCTATATTCGAAAATATTACATGCAGGAGAAATTATAAACTCCTCTTTCTATGAAATCGTTTAAAAATAACTAGAGTCTGACGTGTCCCAACCCTGCAGTCCGTCGACGCAGGGCGTGGAACTGGTCCCCGTGGTGTCCTCGCTGCTGTGTCGGGCGGAGCGCTCGGGCTGCGCCCCCGCGGCGCTGTCGCTGGGTGCGCTGGGGCTGCTGTGGCGCGCGGGAGCGGTGGCGCCGCCCGGGGCGTGGCGCGCCATTCGGGGACGCCTCGCCGGGGACCACAGAGTCGCAGTGCAGATCGCGTGAGGATGTTGTTATATTGAGCTTCCCTAGGGCTTCGTTGTAAATGCAACGTGTTACATTCGGTGACAATCTATATCTTCAAAACATAACCACTTCTATCTTCTAAGATTTAGCTAGATTTCGCACAAAAATATATATTTTGGTTAACCAACTGTTATTAATGGTTTTATAAATACTTAGTTATGATAGTTATCATTGTAAACTCACCAGAGGTCTGTTCCGTCCATCGTTAGTCACTAATTAAATATGATCTCTATTTTTTCGAACTATTTTGAATTGAAAGCTATTTTCATTACAAAACTCCGTGGTGAAAACCATTTTCCACCTATGTATAGTTATTTTTTTTATATTTTAAAGATTATCTTCATGTGAGTGGTGTGATATTCTATGATTATTACCTTCGAGCAGTTACTTGATGGTTCCGTGAGTATAAACGTGGTGGAGACAACCAAGCCGATGATCAGACGCGGCCGACGGACGACTGCAGTAGCCACTGAAAAGGTCATCAGAATGGTTTTTGAAAGAAAATAAAAACATTAACACAACGAAAGATTGCTTGCGATGGATAACTTATTTTCTAACTAACGAGAAGCAAATTTCCAGTCGAGTTGGTGCTCATTTATGATGAAGAGCTTAAAGAACGATCTTCCCAATTTGTATCCTACATCTTAAAACTGACGAATTTTGGATCTACAACTACGATCCATCCCCTCACGAAGCAGCCGTCCACGCTATGGGTGTTTGAAGAGGACGAGTCGCTCACAAAACTTGCTCACTAGTTTTGTGGGATCGCTAATAACAAAATGATAGCAGATGGATGGATACGGACTGATGAAGAAAGGACATTAGGAAACTATAAGGGTTCCGAGTGTACTACGAAACCCTAGAAATTATTTTCTCCGGCTGAATAATCTATCTTGTGACATTAACATTTTTTATTCGATCATCTTCTCTAAGCAGTGAAGGTGTTATGAAAGAAAACGATTAGGAAACTGAAACTAAATAGCTTGTTCAATGGTTTACTCCTCGTTGAAAATATCACAAAAGAATAGGAGATCGATCCCCTTAATAAGCCGTGTAATTTTAACATATTTTCTTAATCACTCTCGCATACACACGAAAATGTAATTGAAATTTCAGTCACATTTTCTTTGACATTTTGTATGATGACAAAAGAATAAAAGATTTCCCCGTCAGTCTCATCTCCCTCCTTCCAGCCTCTGCGGCCTCCTGTCCGAGGTGCCCTCTCTGCGCGTGTCCACACCGGAGTACGACGACCTCTTGTCGGAGACTTCGTCTGTCCTCTGGCGGCTTCTGGCGGAGTCCGTTCCGGAGTCTGCGACGGCTGCCGGGCGGGCCCTCGCACACTACAGGGTGGAGGACTACACCCTTAAGAATATCCCCGAGGTCTCATACTATAACAATTTCTAGTTAGGGTATCATTTTGTAAAATTTGAAAATTTATTGTATTCCTTGATTATTATATGCGATGTTCTGGGCGCTACAACTGTTCTTGGATGTAATTTTGTTATAAAAGACGTTAAATATGTTCTTGAAATATTTTCTCTCCATTATCACCTCGCAATGATATATGTATATATATATATCCGTCTTTAGGTCTACCGTCGCACAGTGAAGCTCCCCCCCTCGTACTGTAAGACCCCTGCAGACGCGGTCCGCAGCCCCGAGGACGTGCTGGACTACGTGCCCTGTCAGTGTACACTCCATAACTCTGTTTGATACTGAGACAATCCGAAACATCTAATCCCAGTTCTCTTGAATGCCTTTCTCTCTCTCACTATTTCTCGAATGTTTTAACTGTGAATGGGCAGCAATTAGTGCTTTTTATTATTGGTCATTATCGTAAAAGAAGTGTATCCAAGTTGGATACCTTAAGTGTGTTTTGTATAGCATATAATTTAATCCAAACTGTGGTAGGCGAGGTGTGGCCGGAAGTGTTCAAGTACACGATGCCGGCGGCGCTGGCGGGGGTGCAGGAGCTGGTCTCCAAGCTAATAGAGCGGGAGGTGCGGGGTTTCCGCAGCGGGGTGTACGCGGAGCGGGAGGGGGCGCGGGGGGTTGGGGGAGGGCTGCCCGCGACAAGCGTGCTGCGGGGCGTGCTGGAGGGACTCAGGAAACAGGTGAGAGTCCACAATTTATTTTATTTTTATTTAAGCTTCACGCCATATCCCTTGCGGGGTAGCCAGAGACGACGGAGCGCCAAACGCTACGGTCCCTGCATACCTCTTTCGCGTCGACCACAGACATTAACCTCTTCATACATGTCCTTCCGGTGGTCCTCGTGCTTTTTACGTGCCCTTCTTCCAGTATCATAGATACTGTGTTTTTGAAGGTCACTCGAGACCTCCCCCTGTCTCTCTCACCGCTCACTTTTCCTATATAAATCTTTTTTACCATTTTTTCATCACTCATTCGTTTGACGTGCCCAAACCACCTGAGCGCGTTCTTCTTCATTCTCACCGTGACATCTTTGCTAGTACCTGCCATTCTGTGGAACTCTTCATTGCGGATTCGATCAGCTAGACCTACTCCGCATATTCTGCGAAGAGATAGCATCTCCACAGCATTCATCTTTCTTACATTCTTCTTCTGTGTTACCCACGTTTGGCTGCCGTATAACAGCGTCGGTAGCAAAACTGCATTGTGTACAGCCAAACGTGCAGCTATGCTGACGTTTCGCCATCTCAACAATGCAGCCAAAGCACCGTTGACTCTGTTACCGGCAGCAATATGCCTTTCCAGGTCCATTTCGTATCTTCCGTCTCTGCTAAATATACTTCCCAAATATACCACTTCGTTCACTTGTTCTATTATCTTACCATTCACGTTGATCTTACATTCTGTTCTTTCTTCATTTTTTTCAAATATCAGAACCTTCGTCTTAGCTACATTCAAGTTTGGACCATTACTTTCACACCCATCTTTCAATGGCATATAGCAAGCAATTGACCTTAAGGTCACCTACTTTCACTCCCTTGTCACTTATCTTTCACCCCTTGGAGACAACTATACAAATAAAAATTGAACCACTAAGCTGACATAGCGCAACCTTGCTTAACACCCGATTGGATGTCAAACCATCCGACCGTCCAACCGTCCAACCGTCTCTGTAAAGAGATTTTACAGCCTGTAGCTAGGGTCCGCTCACATTGTGTCGGGCCAGTATCTCGTATAATTTCTTTCTCACAAACCTGTCAAACGCCTTTACCAAAAGCACAGAAAACTTTTTGATTTAGGGCCAAAAACTTTTCCGAGATCATGCGGAGGAAAAAGATCAGATCTATACACCCTCTTCCAGGTCTAAAACCTCCTTGGGCCTCCCGCAACGGCCTTTCAGATCTCACTTGCATTCTTCTCGATAATATTTTATCATAAACTTTACCGCCCAAGCTGATCAAACTGATAGCCCTATAGCTTGTACATTCTGTCTGTGAACCATTGCCTTTATACAAAGGTACGATGACTGCACCTTGCCAATCGTCTGACTCCCCCGATTTCCAGCATACATTGCACAAAACCAGAAAAAGTCCACGACGCGTGGCCCACCATATTTGATCATCTCGGCAGTAACTTCATCTGTTTCTGCAGCCTTACCACATTTCAGACTTCGAATCACGCTCTCTACTTCTTCCAAACTGATTTGACCATCGGCTACATCCGGAGTCAGCATTTCGCTGGTAGTCAAGACCGAGGCGTCCTCACGTTCATACATCTCCTTGTAGAATTCCACCCACCGCTGCAAAACGTGTGCTGGCTCTGTTAAATCTTCACTACTCTTCGAAAGCACCCCTTTCATTCTACAGGTTACCGAACTACCCCGGGAATCAAAAACTTCTCGCCAGAAAAGCCTCGTGTTTTCCCGGAAGTTGTTCGTCAACCTTTCATCTCTTTCTCTCTCAGAATTTTCACGCTTCATCTTTATAAGTGCTTTCATTTTGTGCTTTTGCAGCTTGTACGCTCTTTTTCTTATCTCTCTCATAGTTTTATCCTTACCAGAGGCTTTATAATCCAGCCATGCTTTCTTCTTTAACTCCACAGCGTCTTTCAGTTCATCATCCCACTATTCATTGCGCTTTTTACTAAAACCTCTTTTCCTTTTACCACATACCTCTGTCGTTACTTCCACCATACCATTCCTAAGCTTCTCCCAGCATTCTTCAGCACTTTCATTTTCAGAATCACAGCTTTCAAGCTTCTTGGAAACCCTTTCTTGATATTCCTGTCTGATCGGTGGATCTTGAAGCTTCCAGCTTTTCATGCGATAATTCGACTCCAAGCTAGGACTCGTCATGCGGCTGCGCCAACCTGCAAACAGACCTCTTATTCTAGCAACGACTAGATGGTCCGTTCCCAGATACTCGCGTGTCCATAACTTGTCTTCGAATACGCTGATCCACTGGGAATAAATCAATCATACTTCTTTCTTCCGCTCGCTCCCATGTGTACATGTGAATTTGTTGTGATCAAACATCGTATTTGCCACAAACAAATTTCTCTCCTTACAAAATTCCAAAATAAGCTTTCCAGCATCATTTACTCTCTTATCACCGTACTTGCCTAGCACGCTTTCGTAACCACTTCGCGCGGTTCCAACCCATCCATTCAAATCTCCACATTCTAACAACTTTTCATCAACCTCTGACCCTACTTAGAACATCCATGACACTCTCCCAGAACTCCTCGAGCTCGCTCACTGGAGCTGAGGATACTGGCGCATAAATGGCTAACAAGAATACTCTTGGTATCCCCAGCTTAAAGCGAACCTAAAGAAGCCTCAGGTTGATTATTGGATTAACCATTAGAGTAGACATCAACCCGCCTACACCTACACCTTGGCAACCTCGTTCACCCTCTGGAACCCCAGCGCAGAAAGCGACCCGGTTGCTAGATAAATCGGTCGTATCATTGCCTTTTCGCTTGGTCTAAGACACACAAATAACACCCAGATCTTTGTCATCCATCACATCTAATAATTAATTCATCTTCTGTTCCATTCTTCCTCTTATATTCAGCAAAGAAGCATTCCGAGCCGCTGGTAGCTTACTCACGGATTAACTGTACTGGATAATAAAAGTCCGTGTAAATGGTTACTTGAATAAAGATATTAAAAATTTGAATTTTTAAAAAGCAAGACAGACCAGCCAGCCTCTCATCTGTTGACAAGTAATCAGCACCACCCTGGATACACAAGAGCGCTTCCGACCCCGGAAGATCCAGTTGACGCTCCTTTTTGGTACCCACGACGAAAATGGAAATCGTGATCACAGCGGCCATCGTCCCTTACGCACTTAAACAAGGGATGAAGTATAATGTAAAAGATTATGCTCGGGGTTTAATACGCGGTGTCGCTCTTTCGACTGTACTCGTCTCCTTTAAACATGATAAGGTCAGTTGTTCCGTCTCGAGGTTAAAGTGGACGCAATTTAGATCGGTGTGAAATCCAAAAGGTACAAGTGTCCAGCTTTCTTATTAAATCGGTGAGTCGAAAGACTGTAGGTTGGTTTCATGGTCGCAGTGAAAGTGATTTCACTTTACTCTCAGAAAGACGTAAAGGAAAACGAAGCATTTGATAGAAATTTTGTTATATTTTTTGCCAACTTTCGAGAGACTGTTATTTGTGTATCAGATGGTCTCTCCCACCTACGACTACTCGGACACCGTCCTGCTCTCCATGCTGGAGACCCTCGGCTCGGAGTATCCCAAGCCCCTACCGCCCTTCGATCTACATTTTCTCCACGAGGGTTTGCACCGAGGAGCTGCGATGAGGGCCTCGGTCATCAAGATGTCGGTCCGACAGGCCGGAACTTCCGTCTCGGCTAAGAGACTCGTCCAGAATTTCCTCTCCGCCATCGATCCCGGGAACTGTGAGGTATTTTTAGATTTAAATTAAAACAGATTTTCAGTTTAAAGACAAATAAATTATCCTCAGAAAATTATATTACATAAAAATTAAAGTCAAATAAATTATCTTCTAGGAGTCCGACACGATATTGTTCTTCGAGTACTTACCGATCCTGTGTCGGACCATCCCTCCCAACGACCTGCGACCTCCTCTGGAGCGGTGCCTCGCGGACTCCTTCTCCAAGGTCAGAGCGGCGGCTCCAGAGGATAACACGTTCATTAAACAGCTCGGCTACATCAAGGAATGTCTGGACAACGACAAAATACACGACGCCAACAGGACCTTGCTGTCACAGTTTATAGAGAACTACTTCTCTGTGATAGACGACGACCACGTGGTGGGTAATCATTACACTTGACTCGTAAATACTTTAAATTACTACACTAATATATTATAATTGAACTCGGTTATAATCGATATGCCTATTCGATAAAAAAAAATACCACCAGTTGGTACCAGTTGCAATCCTTTACGCGTCGAAAAGACTAAAACAGAGTGACGCAACTCTGTGCAAAACAAGTAGAACCGGAACTCGACCTATATCAGTGACTTCCGATTCCTGGATCCTGATGATATCTGGTGGTGGCTAGGCGTGGGACGCGATGGTGCGCGCGTGTTGCAGCGCGTGCGCGGGACACGTGGAGCGGATGACGTCGCCCGGCGGCTGGTGGGAGACGACTGCTGTGCTGCTGCGGAAGGCCTGCGCGGTGCGGGGGGCGCGGGGGACGCGGACGGGGGAGGGAGGCGGGGGTAGCATCGTCTGGATCAACGAGGTAGTCGACGCCGTCGCGGGATACGTTACGTGAGTACGCCTGGAAGGGCAGTCGTGTTGGGATCCAATTTTTTTTACAACTAGAGTACAAATATCGGACCAAAATTCAAAGAGACAGATGTACGTTCCTATACTCTTTTCGGATCTCAAGGCATGGCACGTCGTATTTCTCAGAAGTGGCTCAACAGACGGACACCTCTGACCACATAAGTGACAACTTATTATCAGATGATACAAGTAAACCCAGTTGAACCCTGACCTGTCATGAATTGTAATAAAGTTGTATGTGTACAGGGAGCAAGAGTTCTCCCTGCGCTGTTTCCTGCCTCCGCTACGGGCGAGTGATGTAGATGCGTCGTCCACCCGCGAGTGGTTCCTGCAGCTGATGGCGCGCACTCAGGTCGCCTTCAAGGAGTACGTGTACATTGTTGTAGAAAGTAATTAGTAAATGGTTCCAACACTTGTCTCAAGTAAGTTGTTCATTTCAGAACAGACGACGAGTCCGCGAAATTGTACCTCTGTGATATTTTCTTCCTGAGTGTGATAGTGTTCAGTAATTTCTGGTCCTTCGAGCCGGATGTGAATGTGCTGTTGACTAGTCGCGACGCCCGGCTGGCCGCGCTGCCGGCCGCCGTGGCCAACCTCATGGACAGAGACGGATGGAAAGATATCACTTTGCAGGTCAGTGAGGATCGCAATCCGGTCAAACTCACATAAGATATAGAAAACTTCGGTCAAAAAAAGGATTTCGATATTAGAGCAATGAGTTTTATCTTTTATCTGTCTAACAGATGTTGGAGTGGCTGTGTCACAGTCGATCGGTGACCCGCCACGCCGGCGTGTGGCGGTGCTGCGGGCGCGCCGTGCTGGCGCTGAGACACACGGACGCCTTCAACGAGCACAAAGTGTGGATGAAACTGTACGTATATAAGAGATATGGTGTTCATTCATTCGTTACATTAAATTTTTCTTCTATATTTTGTTCATAAATAACTTTGACCGTTGACATCTAAAATATCTTTGATTTTAATTGTGAAAGTGTTTTTTCCTGTGTATCTGAGTAATATGGTGTTAATATTTTCCTGTCCGCTGCCGAAGGTGGAATGTCGCCGACGTGGAATGGTGTGTTTTCATTTGTATGTTAGAACGTCACTAACGCACGCGCGAGAACTGACCTTGTTTTGTTTTAAACATCTCAAATAATAGAGCTTCACTGCACATTGAGAATCTATCTCGCATGATTATCTCGGCCTTCGGAATTGTTAAACATTTTACGAGCAGAAAAATGTCCAAAATATCTTTATTGCAATGTTTTAGAGATGTGCCGATCCATGCATATTATTAGTTGTTTCCTGCAACGCCTTAGCACTTTATGTAAATAATACACCCGCTGTTGTAATGTTCTTATTACAGTGTCTACAAAACAAACTCATCTCCCATTATTACTTCCGCAGAGAGAACAATTTCAACAAGATGGATATCTACACTGAAGATTAATAACATATGTGCAGCACTTGCACTCAACACACCTTCACACCCTCACACCCTCACCAACAATAAATAAACATACCATTTATAAGTAGTTTTATTATACATTTCCTTTCCTTGAGATCTAAAACTTATAAATTTGATACAATCTTAATATTTAAATGAGTTTGTGGTATTAATGGGTAATGCGCTAATAATACACACAGAGCACAGCATCAATATGACAGGTGACTCATATTCTCCAGTGCAATAGTCTTAGAGATTACAATGGTCAAACAACAAACTGCAGTTTTATTATGTTCAGACTACATTTAGTACATCACAAAATAAAATAATATATTTTCAATTATATTTTTGTAATAAGTTTCGTCTTTAATAACTCCTACATTAAGGTATTAATATTGATAATAGATTTGAATATTAACTAATTATCTGTCAAAAGCTATTAATATAGTGAACAATCTCCAGTTACTAATAACCAGAATTTATCTTAGTATATTACTTCATTTATTATAGACTATGTACCTTATCTCTTTCAATACATAATTATATAATATATAACTAACATGTAATGTACTCAATCTTTAGGTTTGTTTTTAATTTGTACACAAAAAATATTTACAAAACTATGTACAATATAAGTATTGAAGAGAGGAAAACATTTTAATATCTTTTAATTTGATATTCACTTATGTTATACAATGTTTGGCAAACATTATTTGCACAGAGATGTATGTCTTTTTAATAGTAATTTGAATATTGTTTACTTTAAATAAATCAATTGTTCTTTATCATTTACAATTTATATACAATTAATTTGTCATATAAGGGCAGTAGTCCATGATCACACCACATTCAAAACTCTAGTAATCATGTGTTGTTTGTATTCAATAAAGATTTTGCTCACCCCTAATACAAAATGTTATGTCCAGTATTATCTCACTCACTTTCAATATATTGGTGACACTATTCTCTTCTCAATACTATATAATTACATATAACTGTTACACATCAACTCTACAGAGCACTTAAAAGTGTCTATGAGGCATCACATCTTTTCCAGCACAACACTTGTCAGTGCACTATGGTGTATAATCTACAGAGTCTGCGCGTCGTGTCGCGCACGCCGGGCTCAGAGAGCTGTCTCATCTGCCGGAGCCTTCACCAGCGGCTCGGTGGGGCTCTTCACTGGAACTCGGATCACCTCATCTTCTAACTTAGCCTCCACTGGCATGTTCTGAAAATATTCAGAATATATTGTGTTTTATAGAATAATGTCAATAGCACTGCTATTGGTGTACAAATCATTTGTTTGGATTGTTTGTAATTTTTTTATCTAAATCAAAATATTTTTATATAATGAATGTTGATAAACAATACAATTTTAAATACAACACATCAATTTTCATACAAGTTTCAAAATGTTGTAGATAAAAAGTATAAAGACATTCCTATACCTTGTTATATTTTTAATTACAAGATGTATTCTGGTAAGCGTGTACCTCAAGTGCTGTGTAGTGGTTAGCAGGTCTGTGCGTGGTGCGTAATCGAGCAGGATCAAGTAAGCGGGCAGGACGCCTCTGGGGACTGCCTCTTAATGCGCCTACGCATGACACACTCTTTAACAGCCGAGCCCTGAAATATTGCACTGTTTATAGAATATTATGCAAACCAACAACATTACAAACAATAAATCATTATTTTCCACAAGAAATACTTACGCATCTAACAATTTCATAAGCAAACGGCTGTATGCTCTATATTCATCTTCACCAAAATCAGCTGGATGGTGTCTGGCAGACTCGTATGCGTCACAGAACTGATGAACTAACTTCTGACCCCGACCATCCAGAGGAGCTGCTAATGAGGATAAAAGAAACGCACGAAGAGACTCGCGGGGATGACGCCGAAGATTAGGATCTTGGTGGGCTATTTCATCCTCTATTAATATTAAAAGAATGATTTAAATATTGGTAATACAATGTTCATATTATAGATTAGAAACATTACTACATACCTAATGACTTAACATCATCAACAGCGCGGAACCTATAATGGTAAGGCTGCTGTGGCTCTAGGATGTAGTGCGACGGCTCCGCGCACAGCAGCCGAGGCTCGTACATTATTCTAGGAACTGCTTCTATTCGACGCTCTATTTCCTTCTTTAAACACTAAAGATGAAATGTAAATTAGGATTATCTAACTAATAAGTGGAGGAACAATCATTTTATATTATAACAGACACGATAATATCACCTTTTTAGCATCAGTGCCAATTGGAACGTGAGGGCCTCGACGGGATCGAAGGGCAAATCTAGTTATTTGTCTTTTAGCAAAGATAAACAGGATTACGAATGTTAACACACCGCCACTTATGATGAATATTATATTTAAAATACTTGTGAAGTTCTGGTCCATTGTGATTTATTACAGGATAAAGAGAATATAAATAACAACAAACATTTGGGATTTGACAATTTAAGAATGTAGAGAAAAGGGGTGTTAACCGTATCAAAAAAACTGTATGTCAAACATACTAAATTGATGGCGCTACTATTTCATGTAGGTATGTATTTAAACAAATAAATGTTAAACAAACTAATACATATTTATAATGTTTTGGGAAATATATTAAAGACATTTATTGATTTCATTTTTTTTAAACAAGTTAACAATCAACGTTACATTTACTCTTTATTTCCTCTAAGAGTCTTGTATTTATGTAAAACATCCAATTTAATGTTACACTCTTGAGACATTAGTGCCATTGTGGTGACTTATTGAGTAGCTACTTAGTTTTCGTTGTTTTAGTACCTTATGCATGCCACTTCTTTACTTGCACATTGAATATATGTAATGTTTATTAGTTTTAATTTAGTTTCTTTTAAGTGAAGTAGTTAGCAGAATCTCTCATTCTCTATATAAATTTATATAAAAGAATACTTTTATATAGATTTATAATTGTTTACTACAAAAAATAAAACTAGGGGCACCAACAGACCCTCAATTTCAACTCGCTGCGCTCGCGAAATCTTGGGTTTTGTTTGCATATTGAGCGAAGCGAGCACGTGCGAAAAAAAAATCGAACAGGGGGACAGTACAATTCGATTAAAAGAATTCTGCATGCGCTTTTCATTGTAAAGAAAATTTTTGCGCGATTTTTTTTCCCATTGTCTTCAGTGGGATATCAGTTTTTGGAAGATTATATCTCAACGACATGACATTTTTTTAAATGTTTTCTTTTAAAACCATCACCTAATTGCAAAATTTCTTAATTTTCTGTCAAGTAGTTTTCGAGCCAATTCGTGACCAAGAATGTGAAAAAGTCTCCAATAGAACGCTCCGTTCGCTTTGCTCGCTTCGTTCAATACTTACTAAATTTGTTCATTAAAGCAGAATAACGGGCTGACTTATAATCCTTCTCATACCGAGTTAAGGAAATAGAAGTTTTGTACTACATGGATTTTTCTGACATATGGTATTTTAATATATTTATTTTTAACAATATTGGGAGTTGCAGTGCTCATTATTATTCCATCCTCGTTCGTATGTATGTAGTCCGATTTGTAAACATTGCTATTAATCTTGCTCTTAAAAAGGATCAAGAATCTATTTAAACATATTTCCTCAATAAATTGATCGTTTGCAAATGCCTGTCACTTGTCTCAGAGATCGAGCGTTCAGATTGCAGTTCTTTAAACCAATATAATACAATGTATTTATATAAGCGAGTACATGATGTTGGTACTTAGAATTACATTATACGTAGAAAGGAAAATGCTCTACATATCACTCCATATAAGCGTAAAAAAATATATAAAATTTTTCATTATTAGTTTTATTAAACTTAAACCAATGCAAACAAACTCTAAAACTTTACCGTGGAAATTGATAGATTTTCCAGGGTACAAGTAATCCTATATGTTGTCTCAGACAATAATCCAATACCACATCAAATTTTATTACAATTTTCTAACTATTTCTGTTGATTTTTGTATAGGACGAAGGGAATAAAATAAAACGTATTCTGTTAAAATGTGGATGTTGAGATGGACGTTTGATAACACAGAGAATACATTTTTTTTATTTTTATTTTACATTTTCAAAACTTTTTCATACTAGGATCCGCCAACTCTGCGCGGCGGGTGTTGAGCTGAGGTGTTGAGCTTCTTTCTTATTTTTTGATAACTTTTGAATGGCTAAACATTTTTTTCAATCTGTTTTCGCTATAACATCCGCGATCGACTCAAACATACATGAGAAAATTTTTAGTTAATTATCTCGTCGCGTTCTGGAGACAACTAAACACAAAAAAAGGTCTCCCAAACGGTTAAGAGCTTCGCTTACGCTCAGCTCAATAAATATTTAGTATTTGTAAAATATAATCGTTTTGTTATTTTTTTTTTGTTTTTTTCTTTATTTTTGATGTTTAAATTCAAAATAATTTCTATTTATAATCGTGATCCGAAACATGGCATAATAGCATCCGTAACTTATTCCTTTTTTACAATGAAATAGGTGCCAGAAACAGAGAATACATTAGACATTTCCAGTACTGACTAATAAAAGGAAAGGAAAGCGCTGAATCTTCTTATAAGTTTTACAAGGGCTGTGTTTCTCCAAATGCCAAATTAACAATGGATCTGGAATATTTAAAAGATGAAGACGATACTTTTTAATCCTTGAACAGATATTCAAATGTAAACCAAAGCATCCTTAAATGTAATACCTGCTTACCAAGTTCTGTACATGTTGAGTGAGTATTTTCATTCGGTGCAACGATGGTGAGGTAGAGATAACTTGAACAACCGAAGAATATTTTTTATTTATATCTTAACTGAGATAATGTTTGATAGAAGGACGTGAAAGGAAATAAGATACAAATAATTGAGATACGAGAAGCTGGATGAAATAAAAAATAATCAATCATGGAACTTTTGACAATGCAGTAACACAATAACAATGGTCAAACACATGGATGAGAGGCCAAGTCTTTGATGATTTTTTTATAAGAGGATATGATAACCTTCAACGTTCAAAATATTATCTTATTGTACCCGCTACTTTCTAATAGGTGTAGGTGAGGAAATCTGCCACATCCTTATCTTCAGACCGCGCTGGTAAACCTTGGCAAAGGGCGACGATTTATGCGTGAATTTTAAAACAATTAAATTCCCAGTAATACTTGAATATTCAGCGTATATCATACACAAGTCGAACATAAATTCCACAATCATGATTCTTTCTATGCAGTGTTGGGTGAGGCACGAATGTCTTTGGCGGGAAACGCGACTTGCATATTTATTTTACAAAATGGAGGACGCTTTGACCAATATTTAAATATGGCGGTCGATTGTTGATTGCTCATTCGGCTTCGACAAATGGTTTCGTGTACAAATTGGGACTGCATTATTCCTAATCGGGGAGTTATATTATTACGAGCCCTATAGTCGATATCGTTGATGCATCATTTAATAAAACTGCGTTTATATTTTTATTACGCTTATTGTATGTGATCCACATATAAAGAGTATTTTTAATTTAGTAGATGAGGAAGTACACAGTTACCTACCTGTTTATAAGTATACCTACATCAATACATGCCCGACGCTGTCACAAATCACAGGTCACTATTCTTATTATGGAAATTTGCTAAAATATTCCGGTTTTCCTCACGATGTCTTCTGTTAAACCTAATTTGGAACCCGTTAATACAAATTCAAATTTATTTAATTTCAGTTCACCAAATGGTTTTCAATCTAATCTTTAAATTGTCCTAGGTAGTGGAAAATTGAAATGTCTTAGGTATTTCTCGTATTCTACTTCTAGTCTAGATAATTTAGAATTTAATTCCTTTATTGATATTTCTATTTGTTATATTTGTAGCTGTGTTACACTATTACGTCTGGTACATGTAAGTTAAATGTTATTACGTAACACAACGAGTACATTGAAGTTATATATTTTATTGGACACTTCGCAGCAAGGTCAATGATTTTAGCGGGAATGTGTAAAAATGGCGGCTAAACGTCACGAACTAAGGCTACCGCGCTAAATACAAAAACACGAAACCTTGCAATAAATAGTCAGTGTCGCAGTACCAGTAGTCATCTGGTTTTCATTATAATGATATATAAATAATTTAATGGTTTTACGTTACGCTATAGGTACTTCTCAATGACTTTACCTGCTTTCCTCCACATCTCCTTAGTTTAATTTACAACGAGGGATCTATTATCACAAAACATTTGTCCAAGTACCGTATCTACATTTATAGCTTTAAAGTAATTAAGTATATCTCAAACTAGTTTTTGTTATCTGTATATAAAAAAATCCTGAGTATCTCTTAGATATTATTATTATTATATGAATTCAGACACTTAGTCTTAGTTTTACCTCTAGTAGTACGGTTTTAAGTTGAAATGATCACTTTACATAAATAAAATGTATGTCAAAGGTAAAACAGGAATGCTATTATAGATATATATACATTATATTCTATGAAGGCTATACGAATTGATATGAAAACAGAACACGCCTGAAGTGAAATTTTAAATAAAGAAATCGCCTATTACATATAAAATGCGATAGAGGCCTTACGTCTTTAAATATCACCATATTTTATTTCGCAATATCGGTAGCATTCCAAGCGCGTGCGGGCCCGTCCGCCGCGACGCCGCACGCGGAGATATGCGCACGCGCACGCGACCGACGACACTCGCCGATATTTTGACAACCCATCATTTTATCTGCAATTTCACCAAATAAAGTATTAGGCTCTAAACCCTTCCTTGTTCCCCGCGGACTTATAACTAACATATTACATTGCTTCTACGATGCTATGCAAGTCATTCCATGATTGCTTCAGTAAATGTCAGTAGCTTTATAATTTTAACACCTGAATTTGGACCCTGTTTTGTCTTATTTTTATTGTCTATTTCAAAAATTTTTGACGTCGGAGTACGGTCTTCTAGGTAGGCTTTGTTCAAGGACACAGGACTGCTCGCTATTGGTGGGATTTTGTTTGATTAATCTTACCTAGTAATTAAAGTGTCAGTTCTCAACATCAAGAGACAGGAGCGAGAATAGAAGTGAAATAATTCGAATGCGAAATGAATTAATCTTAATTATTTCGGAATTTAAATTGCTCGATACTCTCGACATGTATAAACTTTAAATGCCACAGACGACAAAACACAATAGAAAAGTAAATTAATTGAGTAGGAACAGACCGTCAGAGCACTTTCTCATGTGTACGGAGAGGGCGTAATTACGAGATTAGCGAGATGAGTCACGGCTTGCATCACTCCACGCCCATTCATATACACCGACGGTAGGGCTGTCTGTATATACATACATATATACATACACACATATATATATATATATATATATATATATATACATATGTATATATATGTATATATTGGTGCCTATAAGGTAGAAGCAATCCTGATTTGTTTAAACATCCACAATCAATTAAGCAAGTGTCGCCTGTTTTTAAGTAGCAGTTATTCTTTTCTATATTATAAAATTCATTTAATAGTAAATAATTCAGTCTCCGTTGAATATTACCAAATATGGGTTATATCTTTACGTATATGCGTATGAAGTATGAAGGAGGGAGTAGGAGAGGAGGGTTGAGGAACTACAACCTCCCAGCTGCTTCACTCCGGTGTTACAAGAGGTTATTAAAATATCATTCAACATATGCGTGTGTAATACATTCATAAAGTTATAATTTATTTTCTAAAGTTAATTATGGGATAAATGGCATTGTAAACTCAGATAACTCCAAAATGATAAACTAATTACATGGACATATAGTATAAAATACAATTTCTCCTTCATTAATAGAATATAATTGTTAAAAACACAAATATTAAATAGTTATTATTTGAGACAAGGGCAGCCCTAATGTCTGGCGACTCCCACACGAGAGCTACAGCTGTTTCTTACGCCCTTTGTATTTATTTAAATAATTTATACCTATAATATACCTATTAAAAATATGCTAACAATCAGCACCGGCACTGCCTGCGCACGAAGGCTTAGTACACTTAACTATTTGAGCCAGAGCGCTTTATCAGCTCCAGTTTATAGCAATTATATTTTATTATTACCATTATAATATTTTTTTTATAGTAACTTTTACTTATTACATAAAATAATAATAATTGACGCAACAAACAGAAGAACCGATAAAAAATAAAATAAATCTTGTTATATACTAGATGTTGCCGTCGGGCTCGTCCGCGTGGATTACAGCTGGTTTAACAAAAAACACTAAATATCACAATGTAGTGTTACATGAGGTGTATTTATATGGGTTTGCAACCTCAATTAAAATAATTTAATTATTTTATATCTTTAAAGATAATATGGCAAAAAATATTTGGATTAATTGTATAAAAAAATATGTCATTTTGGAGAAGGGGGTAATTTAATACATCATATACCACCAGGGGAGGGAGGAATGCAAATGTTGGTTGAAAAACAATGTTCATAGTTCGATTATTATAACTTTTAAATTATTAGATGTATTGTTATATGCACAGGGATATCATGATATATTATATTTGTTTGCTTTTTATTTGTTACTTCACGGGTTTTTATGATTTTTATGGCCTAGGGTACTTTTTACCACTACCACACTCCTCTCTCAGTTACACGGACAAACATAAATACTCACTTACACAAATAATAATACTAATAAATAGATAATAAATGTAACAATCGCATTGCAATACACTTATTGAACTTATTGGTTTTTAATGAAGTTTGATTTGGTGTTGGTTCATTATCTAAGTCAAGATATAGAATGTGTTTTAGTCCTGAAACCAAGTATTATTTTTTCTGGATAGCATTTTTGGCATATAACTACAACATTTGATAGATTTTTATGGAATTTGGTGTAGTGTTGGGTTATCCATGACAACATACAGTATCTCATGTTCATAAGGAATGCAAAAGTTGTTTGGAACACAATTATAATAAAATAAATGGTTTCGTATATATTTTAAATGATGTTTATTATAAGTAGGGGCGCCATGGGACCCTCAATTTCGAATCGCTGTGCTCCCGAAATCTCGGGTGCCGTTTACATATTGAGCGAAGCCAGCGCAGTGTAATGACTCATCGTTTCCCATTGACTTCAATGGGATATCAGTTTTTGACGATTATCCCTCAACGTCATGACATTTTTCATTTTTTTTAAACCATCACCCAATGTGTGTCTTTTTGATTGCAAAATTTCATAATTTTCCGTCAAGTTTTCGAGCCTATTCATGACAAAGAATGTGAAAAAGTCTAAAGTCCAGTAGGACGCTCCGCTCGCTTCGCTCACTTGGCTCAATAAGGGTTGGGGAGGTACACGGAAGCAGATGAAGACGGGCCACCGCTAGTATTATCTTATTATGTATTTTCTCCCTCCAAAATCGTGACGAGACCAAGACAGCGGAAGAGAGGAGTAATATATTTTTTTTCAATTTTCAGAAAAAAATTGGATCAAAAGGAAACCCGTGAGATGGTTTCTTTAATCGAAAGTTGGTGCAGAAGGTATAGTTTGGACGACCACGAACATAGCTGATAATAAAGTTCATATATGTATATATATGTATATTACTTAGGCTGTTATTCTTTATAACCTCAGCTACCCGCAGTGAAAGTCCTTTTAAAGTCGGCCCAGCCGTTTTAGAGATTAGCAAAACAGACGCACAGAGAAAGAAGAATTTTAGTAATTGTTTTTTTTAATGTATGTATCGTATATACTTTCATAAGCAGTTAACGAAACGCTTTTAATTTGAAATTATAAACAGACTCTTTAATTTTATTTATATGTATACATATCTTTTGCATTTTGAATCAATACCAATGATCACTTACTTATGTCAATATGAGATAAAATTAATTTACCCTACATTATAGTTTTTTAGAATGTTTTTTTTTTAATACAATACAATATTTTAAAAAGTTATATAAAGAAAGACAACAGGTAATTCTTGTAGTAAATGCTACTGTTTTGCTTTGAAAGTCCTGTTATTTCAAAACTTACCAATGATTCAAAACGCATTACATAAGCGGTTACATTAAATCTCAATTAATTTTCAGACACCTTAAAGCTATATTTTATGAACTTATCAGAAATAACTTACGCAATAACAATAACAATAATCAAGACTAGAAATTTAGAATGCTGTTAAATTCGTGGAATGTCGAAATACAACTAAGGGTACAGGTTTTACAAAATTAATCTAAGTGTTTGACCAAACTTTAACAATTAATACGTGTCTATTTAAAGAGTCAATTGTTTAAACTGTTTTTATTTACTTGAAACCAATAAAGCTATAAACGACAGATTCTGATAGTTTAAACAAAATCCTTTGCTCGTATCCCAAGCGGGCAATATATAATTTTGAGTTTTTTTTTTAATTTTTGAAGGAAATTAGGGAATATTTTTTGTTTCAAATACATAACTAAATTGATTTAACAGCAACGTAAAATATTTGGTTTGGATTAGTTCACTTTTTGTTACTTAAGGGTTTATTAATAATCTGTGACGAACAATTATAATTGTAAAAGTGAAGGGTGACAGACATTACACTTCCTACACCAAGTACCTGTGTGGAGCAAATGAAGAACATGTTCGAGTGTATTGTACCTGTAGTGAAATTTAGAGGATATTTTAAGGCACTTTCTGACTAGACTTTCAACTACCAATCAGCAATCCCTGAACCGGGGAATTGTTTTGTTTGTTACCCTAGAAAACATTAGTTATAATCAAATGAATTTCAAATCATGTCAAAGACGTTAATTTTAAAATGCCTGTATATGTTGCTGATCTTTAAAAACATCTTTAATAGACAGACACGTGATTGTCTTCACGTTCAGTAAAATATTGTGTATAAATAGCACATCCATAGTCAAAAGTTGAAACGTGTCCCGAATAATAAATATCCAGGTTATTAAACTGAGGTTTAGGAATCGAATTAAATGTAAATCACGCGTTTCCTGGACCAAAACCGATGGGGCGGAAGTTAACCAGGATGCACCCTTTATGGCAACTGTCTCCACCATTTCCAGGCTTACAAGTCACTATTTTAAAATGGCGGTGCGAGGTGTTTTGTAAGACTTGCGCGTGCGACGTTTCCTGCGTCGAAAGGAGTGCTACCAGCCATTGTTTGGTAGGAGGGGACGCGTGTGATCTGAATGGAAATGTGATCAACTATCGAACTAAAAAATAGTTTCGTTGTTTTACAACTGTTTAAGTTTCTGTGTTTGTATTTTGATGCTTCGTTTGTTATTTATAATTAGATAACGTTGAAAAGATAAATTATACAGTATTAAGCGCTAAGAAGGTTCTAATAATAATACTAATATAGGTACTAATAATAATAACCATTAACTAAATGAATATAGGGAGGCATTTCTCAATTATATAAAATATCAATAAATTTGGTCGAATATTGCTTTATTTGAATAGTATAAGAGAAAGGGCAGTAGCAGTCAAATAAATATCCATTTTAATTATTCTAACAGATTGCAATAAAACTGTAAACAATAGATAACGGACAAATATTATGTCACTAACAACATTAATTTATATCTAAGTACGGATAAGCCACATTTCAGAGGCCATTAATGGTGAACTTCTAATTTATAACACGAATTAGCAGTAAATTATCTAATACTGTGACTATGAGAAAAAACCGCTTTTTATAATTAGCAATTAAACGATAATACTATCTTAAACAGTTTCATAAAAGTAATGACGACGAACGTTTTCAAAAAATGACAACTGAAGCCTGCTCGCTGTCGATTACGTAACACTTAAGAGAGTGTAGCGACCACTCGTAGCCGCATACCTACTCATCACACTCATCACACACTGTTTAAAAACTGTGTGTCGTCCACGATCCCGTGTGACCAACTTAACGAGTATCGTTCGGGTACAACTCAATGGAAAAGTACATCAAAGGCAAGGGAGTACCTGAGTACCTCATTGTTCATGTGCTCGTCTAATGACAAATATCTACAAAGAATGTCTAATTGGTATTCATCTGAGCGCGCGTAGAGCACGCCGCGGTGGGGAAGGGTTAATAGCCGGCGCCGCCTCCGCGCCCGGGCATACTGTACCGTGGTCTGCCCGAGAGCGCCGCACGCTCTACCACTCGCTAATTTACTCTGTCAATGTTTGAACAGTGACCGCTTCTACGATTTCACTACGAACCGAGCCGGTGGCTGGGAAGGCAAGATGTCGGCATAGCTGATTGACTGTGATATACGGCTGTGTCACATCGAGCCAGCTCAATCCACCGGCGTTCTACGAAAATTACGAAGACGGATGCTCCCGTAAGGAAGACGCTAGGAAAACTCGATCGCTCCCGTAAGGCGGGGCGAACGCGCAGGGTGCTGCCTCTCTGACAGCTGTCATTGCCTACTTTCTCCGTATTTCGGCACGACGATACCGAAGCGATATTTTTTATTTATATCACACACGACGATGTTCCCGTAGAGTGCGATTGGCTCCGTGCGTGCATTACGATACGATAACACGACAGAATGGCGAACGACGAGGTGCTAGGGCCGCGGAAGACGATGTTCGTTTTAGTGATTGTTGTTGGATGTTTCGCTGTTCTATGGCCCAGGATTTTGTCTCCACTCATCCTGGGCAACACTTCGGAGCAACTTAAGCCGAACAAGTTTGACCGGGAGGCAGGTAAATAGGTATTTTTAACTTTAGCTCAATGTCAATATCGCTGGACTTATTTACGTGCCCAATCTAATTATACGCTCCGCGACGTTTTATCTGATTTCCAAATAATTAGATTTACTTGTAAATTCAATGTTAACAATTAAATATCGAATATATTCAAGTTTGAAGAAGTAAAGTCAAAAATGAACTAACTGAAGAAACTATTTATATGATATTATATTTGCGATTCTCGAGAACAAGATATTGCTATGCAAATATACCGCGGTCCAGTTGTTGACTCTGAGAATTATGTTTACAAAAGATCAGATTGGAATGTCACTTACACAATATGTTAAAACTACATACAAATTCCTCTAGAATAATTGATTCTAGTTCTTACAAAAAAGAAAAATAAACAACATTATATTACATTGTTTTTTTAAAATTATTATATATTTTTAAAATTTATTCATAATTTAAGATAAGTTGCCAATATTACTTTGTTTTCATTGTATTAAGTTTGGCAATTTTGGTAATATGGTATAATATTCTCAATTAATATTAATATTAAGTTTTTTATTAAACTATACATATAACACTTAGTACTCCTAGTTCTCATATGAACATAAAACATAAGTTTTATGAAAAAAATTGAGACAATCTTTTGTAACTATTTTCACAACAAAAAGGAATATAATATTTCTTTTATTTTACATTAATAATATAAACTCAATAATACTCATGTAGTACAATTGTAGTGGGATATTTTTATTGTGAAAAAACAATAATATTTCTTGTATATAGTGCATGCAATCATTAAATGGGAGAGGAAACAATATAATTGTTTCTTTATCTTCATTTTATAATATAAGTCAATTTGTAAAAAATAAAATGATTGTTTATATTTATATTAAAGTTGAAATTAAATAAGCACATTAAAGACATGTGTAATATTTATTAAGACTTGGAACAAGAAAAAATCATGGATTGTTAAGAAACATATAAAAATATATTGATTATTAATGATTTATAAACTTGAGCCTGAAATATTTTCACTGTCATTATAACATTGAAGTTTCTCACTAGGCTGCTGTGAGGTTATATTTGAAACGGAAGTGGCTGTGCTTGAATTTATCAATGAGGTCTGCGGTTCAGTCGGTGGAGATGGAAAGTTCTCCGTACAGTCGGCAGCGGACTGTCGTAAGGCAGTCAACGACACGTGTGGACTGGATATAGCAGCATTTGTGAAACATAATGGAAATGTTGGAAAGACAACGAAAATGTTGGTTGAAAGCTTGAAAAACAGCAACAGTTCATGTCTGAGGACACATTTCGGGGTCCCCGTGTACAGTCTCAGTACACACTTTGCGGTGAACTCCTGGCAAGAAAAAGACAGTTAGTAGTTTGAATGGATATTGAAAGAGCGATGCTTTGTGATAAACTTTACTAACGGTGTTCCTAACATTACTAACACTGGTGGTAACATGCAATATGTTTAATAAAATCACATATTACAATAATTAAAATGTATTATTTTCATTAATATTTTAATACATGTGATGTCAATTTAAGAAAACGAAGGGTTTCCAATAAGATTCCTTTTTAAAGTTATTTTCAAGGTTATATTTGTCTTGTGGTGATGTAACTTAGGACATTAGCATGGATTACTAGATCCAAAATAATCTATTAATATCTTGAAAGCGTTTATTTCTTGTAATATAATTTAATATTGCTTTAAATAGACCAATGTAATGATGTCTGTGTTCAATGAAGAATGTCCTAGGCATTTTAGAGGTAGTTGTTAAACAAAATTAAACTCTACAGTTTATGAATTAGGGACAATTTTATCTTGCGGAGATTACTTCTGCATGATCTCATTATGTAGAGCATCTGTTTTGATTTTAGTTACTGTTATAATTACCAAGAATTTGGTAACATGTGGGAATGTACGGCTTATCACGGATACTAGTATATAACACTAATATCTACAAGTCTATAGAATTAATAAGTTTCCTTGTAATCGGTCGATTATTATAAGTTGCAGTGGACCGAGGTATGGTCGGATTACAAATTAAAATTTTCTAATAAAGTTGTTTAGTGTTGTAGTAAATTGAAATAGGCTTTCACAAGGCAATTACAACTAGTTAGAAGCGGCCTCACTTACATGTACGAGAACAAAAGTATTAACGTCCTATTGTGTGTCACTTGCTAAGGTCGGCGGGTTTGTGGGACCGACTCACGGGCGGTAGCGGGCCGCTCTTAAATATACATAATGGCGGCGACCGAGTCACGGGCGGGAGCGGAGGACGTTTGTCTATAACGTGACTTTGGTTTAAATAATATCAGATTTCTTAATTTCGATTAGTAAATATCTGTTTAATAGACGGATGGCGTGACCGGTGCTTGTAAATCCTTTCGGAGCGGATGGTTAATAAAATAGATGTGAAAATATTTTGTAGGTATTCTCTACCAATTTAGACATTAAATACAAATGATTTAAAAAACTTTGTTAGTTTTTAGTATTAGCTTGACAGGATTGCGGTGTCGTCACGTTATCTCCTAAACTAAGACCGTAACGAGCGCCAAACGCTGGACATGAGTTTACTTTTAATTTGTTCACGCAACACTAACCTAAATATTCTAAGTGAAATGTCACTTAGCGACACACAGCGACACACGGCGACACACAGCGACACATTGAGACGTACCTCACTGTATTTACATAAATCACACGCTTATATTATCAGTTGACGAGTTCTTATGACATGCTACCGATTTATAAGATCTATTGAAATGTAATATATTGTGTACGAGGTAGGTTTAGATAATTTGATAATAGTGATAAAGATCTTCCCGGTATGGATTCATCTCGGAGAGCTGATCATGATATATAATGATCACATCTATCCATCAGCCCGGTCCACTAACCACTAAACTGAAGGTAGTATTGACAAGTGCATCAAAGTAGATAACCCAATTAGGCAGTCATTAGTAATTTATTAAAAATACTCGGTAATTCTATGAAATAGTAAATTTGAACAGATCAGTTCACTGCAAATGTGTAGGTGCGTCGCGCTGTAGACCTTCACGTTGTCACACACACACGTACACAAACACACACACACACGCACATATTATGTATATTCTACAGTAATTTAATTTAAAAAATATTATAAATATGAACAACAATATTAGACAAACGAAAATTTACATTCAATCAAAATATTGTAGATTTTGATCAGATTTGCATTTAATGTTATACAAGTAACTAGATATAATACACATACTTTAAAAGAATACAAACAGATATAATCGGCCATTTTTCATCAAATTAAATCGTTAAATTGTTTAAATAATATTTAGCGCCACATTAATGGAACAGTTAAACGACGAGGAAAATAAATAACATTACATTCAAACTATAGATGTAAAATAGTCACACGGAATCCAGTTATTTACTTAGTCCATCTTACTCGAGCCATCTGCTGGTCGACCTCACGCGTGTTTGCTTAACATGTGAGCGCGGCTTCGCCGGCTAGAAGGACCTTGGTTACACGGATTAGGTAATATGAGAATTGAAGAACTGGGTCAGGTTGTTCTGGAGGCGTGGTGGGAGCGGGCAGTACGTCAATTAAATTATATTTTAAGTAGATCAGACCTTAGCCGTGTGCCAATTACGCGTTTTATAATTTGGATACGAGTCTGGTTTGGTGACCTTTAAGTAGGATGTGACTACAGTCTATTTAAGTTGCGTTGTAGATGACTGGCTCGAGCCCGCGGCTCCTCTTCTCACTTATTTAATAATTTCTTACACACTGACTTTTCTCAGTCGATTCTTTTTGTTTTCCCTTAACTTGTTGTATGGAAAATATATTTTATTCTATACATCCTATCTATAATAATTCTAAATATTTTATCTAACATAATAATTTACATGTTGACAAAAAAATTTTGCATGATAATGTATTAACTTACGACAGTTAGATTTATTATTGTTTCGTCACTAACTTCAACCATAATGATTTCTTCATATTAACCTCTAGTACCAATTATATCAGCTACACTAACAAGTGTGTTCATTGCAGCCGTGAAGCAAGAGAGACCACCGATCAGAGTGGGGCCTCACCCGGCGCTCCGGGAGCGCGGCAGGGCCATCCCCCCCGGGGCTCCCCCGAAGCCGGTCGCCCTCCCCCCACATATCCGGGTACGCTCTCCCCTCTCCCCCCTCTCAGTCTACTACAATCTGGAGATTAAGGTCAGTTGAGACAGGTGTAACGGCTTGGCAGGAATGGCCAGAGATTCCATTGAAGGTTATTGATAATTTTACATCAATCAAGGATTAAAGTTTACTTATATATAAACAGATAGCGGAAAATAGAATTAATATTAAATAGTACATGTTTATACATACACATAATATATTGTTTCAAATCGTTAATAATAATATTTAATCATGTCGTTAATGGAAAACTCAGTGGATTCAAAATTATCTGAACCTTCTCTGGAGTTAATTCTAACCGCTGGAGCAGCTTTTTGTCTGCTAACCTCGAGGTGAGTGCTGTGGAGATGTAACTTATTACATTGGTTGGGTTAGGTACAAGTTCTTACTAATAATAATATATATTTAATTTCAACATACGTACATGATACTACGACGTCAATACAAACATCGCTGCGTTGGCGAGCGGCGCCGCGCGGCCGCGTATTACTAATACATACATACGAACTACTGATACATACATGTAAATAATATTGATTATTAACATAAAATTAATAATAATTATTGATAAAATTATCAAAATATAAGAAATAACTTTAATTTTAATGTATGTATAAACTGAATAGTATAAACCAAAAGAGTAGGCGAATTTTGTCTCTGAAATTAGTTTTATATATATATATATATATATACTGTTCCGTGATAGTAAAACGCTGTTCTCTCATCTCCTACTCGCACTCAGTAATTCGTATGATGTCATTGTCATTATTTTGGGTCGCGGTGATGTAGCGACTAAATTAACACACACACACACACACACACACACATGACGCGTACACTACGTTTGAAGTAGGTACATTCAAGTGACTTATATAAGAGTAGGAGATTTGTATATACATTCAATACTGTTATTACGTACTCAGTAACACTCGACACTCAATAATATGAATTTCATTTAATAAGAACTACTCTTGTGTTTCTGGGCGACTCTTCTCAGCAGAGCGTTCTGGTGGTAGCTTACTCTGACTACACTGATCTTAATGTAATAATTGATACTAAAATACATGTAAATGACTACTTGATTAAATATATGTATTCAAATTAATAACTAACGCACAGTGTATTGTTTGTGTCAGTTAAGTTAACGATACAGGCGCTTGGCAGAATTTCAAAGTATCAGATCAGTTTGCGACGTCACACAACAGTATAGATACCACTGATGCAATTATAACTATAGTTATAGATTGCGATTTCAATGTGTTGCAGACAATGTTAACTGTAGATGCAGTTCGCTGTAACGTTCCAACACTTCCACGACCAATATACATTATAATGAGACAATATTAACTAAATTCGCTCGTTATGTGAGTTAAAATATTACAAATATTTAGTTAGTTTTCATTGGATATTTACGTAGGAATAACTGCTGTTCTCAATAACTTACTATAGACTTAACGAACTATAAATGGTTCTAAAATTGATATCTATTGTTATTAAAATGTAATAATGTTTCACAAACTCATGTTTGTTAGCCATTGGTGAATATATTAATTAGGAACATATAATGTAAATAACATTCTTTATCACAGATAAACAAAAACAGTGTTATTAAGTGACGAGAGAGATCTAAGTGGTATTACGTAAAATACAAAAGTGAGATCCACGTCTCGTGTCATAACATTCAAAAAGTCCTAAAAGTTATCAGCATAACACATTTATACGAGGGGAGGTCCAAAAGCTCGTGGAATGAAAGGGATCTAAATAAAATAAAACAACAAAACTATTTTTCCTTTTCAATACAATCACCCTTAAGCTCAATACATTTATTAGACCTATAAATTAATTTTTCTAAACCACTATAAAAAATGTTTTATCTTTTCCGTCAAAATGAGCCGAAATTGCCTCCCTTACCTCAATGTCGTTGGAAAATTTCCCTCCCCTTAAGTCTTTTTTTTAAATTGGGGAGTAAAAAAAAGTCACTCGGGGCCAGGTCTGGACTGTAGGGTGGGTGAACTAGGAATTCGAACCCATGCGTGTACAGAGCAGCCATTGCAATTCTGCTCTTGTGAACCGGCGCGTTGTCTTGCAACAGCAACACACCCTTTGTTAATTTTCCTCGCCGCTTTTCCTTGATGGCATCCTTTAATTTTTCTAATATCGTTGCGTAGTATTCTCCGGTTATAGTCCTTCCCTTTTCTTTGTAATCAATCAAGATTATCCCCTCACAATCCCAAAAAACAGTAGCCATCATCTTTCCAGCCGACTCCGTCACCTTGAATTTCTTTAGCGGTTGTGTCCCCTTTTTATGCCATTGCATGGACTCTTGTTTGGACTCAGGCTCAAAGTGATGAACCCATGTTTCATCTCCCGTAACAATTTGGTCTAAAATCTGTGCAGGTTTATCTCCACACAACTCCAAAAAATGCTTTGACGCATCGACGCGCTGCTCTTTCTGAAACGGCGTGAGCATTCTCGGTACTCATCTTGCACTGACTTTTATCATACCCAGGTGATCATGTAGGATTCGCAAAATGGTGGTATCTTGTACTCTAACTAATGCAGATTATTGTTTTTTCTTCAAACAGGCATCCTCTAGTTCAATTTTCTCCACTTTTTCGACGATGTCCGATGTGGTGGCCTCAACTGGCCTTCCTGAGCGGGGGTCATCTTCAATTGACTCTCGACCATGTTTATAAAGACCATGTCAATTGTAAATCATTGATTTACTAGGGCACTGTTCCCTATAAACGACTCCCATTTCATTCAAAATGGTTTGAGCGTTCTTTCCTTGCTTGGTAAGGAATTTTATCACAGCGCGGTGTTCAATTTTCTCCATAGTTTCAGTTTTCTTCCGGATTGACTTGTTTAACAGGCGACTGTTCGTAAACGAATGACGCAATCGGGTTGAAACTCGGTATTTATGCTAATGATGAGTCTCCAATTCGTATGACACCAAGCGAGTGCCCCTACCCCCGCTCCATCCTCTCCATTCCACGATTTTTTGGACCTCCCCTCGTATCATATATTAGTATGTTATAAGAAGGAAACGCCGTGCAAATAGATGAATAACTGAAATTGTCACTAAATATATTTCGGGTATTACTACATTATACACATTGTATATTTATTATACACACTAAAACTATACAATTGAGCAGTGGAAGTGTGTTTGTCCTGTATTGTAAAGCTGTGATCGTATTTTACAAAGATCCCAAGACACACTCGCTTGCTTAATTGTTAGTGTTTCTATGTATTAAATATAATTCATTACATAAAAATGACTATACTACCAATCAGAGTCGCTAACTTAGTGCGCTAATTGATCCAGCGCTTGATAGATTGGATGACTAAATAGCTGCTTAGTTTATAATAATTTAACTCATTATTTATACTTCATTATTGATTTTTTAGTTTTTACGATCATTAAATTTATATTTAGTTTATATTATTTATTTAGTTTTATAATAAATATATTTTCAGACCGGAGGATGTGCGTTCATATATACATTTTAGGGTAACTTCTAACTTGCGTTTATCACCAGACTGTCTTAATGTACATTTTTTTGTCGAATTATTGTTTTTATTTCTTTTCGTTAGTTTTATTGCAAGGCTTTTAATTTTTTTTTTAGTGTCTGTAAATAAAACATTATTTAAATGACTGTCGCAAAAACGACATTTCGATCGCACTTGTGTATTCAATGTACTGACCGGAAGTCGGTGAGCCGACGTCGTAAAATTTATATATAATATATTATAAACATCACGACGTCCGTCAGTCACGGATCATCTTTGAATACAACAGGACTTGTTAAACTCATATCTTATAATTAAAATATTCTTTTAGTTATACTTAATAGTGTCGGCGTGCAGGGAGCGAAGGTATTCATCAGTTGTATCAATCATAATATGTTATTAAACAGAACGGTGGCAGTAAATTCTGCATATATATAATAATGTGTGCAAGCAGCCTCATTTACATTGATCTTTTCATTCTTTTTCTAACAACTCCAATTGAGTACATGTAACTATCTCCCCCAGCCACCCCCCATCCCAGGGATGCGGCCCCCTCTGGGCGGCCCGGGCGGCCCTGTGCCCGCGCCCAAGTCCTCCATGGGCTTCGTGATGCCCATCTACACCATATGCATCATTGTGTTCTTCGTCTACACTCTGAGTAAGGTATGTTATGAACACTAGCTGTCCACGCGACTTCGTTCGCGTGGAAGGGATCTTTTTATTAAAAGTAGTTTTAGTTACTCCTTATAACATAAGCTATCCGCCCGTGAAAGTCCTGTTAAAACTGCTTTAGCAGACTCAAAGTTCACCCGGACCAAAAAGACCTACAGACAGATTATTTTTTAATTTATTATTTATGTATGTAACATATACATTCTGATGTGTATTTAGTGAAATACTGCTAATTTGGAATTACAAACGAACATTTCAATTTTATTTATATGTATAGATTTAAGATCTTACATGCTATTGACCCTTAGATCATGTTGAAGCGCTCGAGCTCCCGCTACGACCCCGTGCTGCCGGACCCTCAGTTCAGGAAACGTGTCTTCAGGGACGACTCGAGGTCCTCACCTGATAAACTAGGTGCGTACCAACACTGACATCTAAATCTGGTAAATCAGTCGTAATTATAATATTAGCTAAAGAACATATTTCAAAACACAAAAACGGGTGAATATAAGACTTCATTCCTCGAATTATCCCCTCTCTTTCGCTTTAGTGGGGGAAAAACCTTCTCCATATACGTTTTCGTTAAAAAATTATAATATTTTTTCGTCCCCTAAATGCATTCAGGACACAAAGAGACAGACACGAGTAAGTAATATTATATATAATATAATATATTTATTAAAATAAGTTAATAAGTTTAATTAATACAAGTATACTAATTAGTGATAACGCGATAACGGTCACTGTGGAGCCGGGTGACAAATGTTTGTATTATAACCACACGTGCGGTAGAGACACGTATCAAAATCAAATACACATTTTTGAAAACAACATTTTTTCTGTATAAAAATATCACGACAGACGAGAGATCAGACAGATAGGGAAACTCAAACCTCATCACACGTTTTGTTGATAAAGGCTGGGTTCCGTTGGTCCACGTCTGTGGTAAGAGGTCGTTGACCTTCCAATTTCGCAAACTCACCAACCAAACAGTAACGTACTTAATCATATTCTTCGGAGTCCCATCTATAAATTCAAGTGTCATTCTATTCAAAGTCAGATACCAATATCTTACATTATATTTAAATGAAAATCTGTAGACACACATTTGTATAATATTTAAAAGTATAATTAATTTAGTTTCCAACTACCCGTCTCAGATTATAAGGTAACATCGTAAAATCGGAACTGAGAGCTTAGGAGTCACATTAACGCAAGTGATATAGTATTAATTTGACACAAGAACGCTATACTAATGTTCTATACGTTTGAGTGGAATCGTAAAGGATCGAAGCGTCCGAGTGCAATGTATAGGTTATGACACGTGCCTCACCAGGGGACACGGAGCTGGCGGCGCTGAGGGCGCGTCTGGCTGACACCGAGCGCGCCATGCAAATGATCGTCAACCAGCTCGCGCGCCGGGACGCGGTATTGCGGGCGGACGAACCCTTTTGCGATTGGATATCCTCCTTTCCATTTGTGGCGTCATTTTTAAATTTGGAACGATTTGGCCGTTTAGTTTTTCAAAACTTAATCTAAAATTCCAATATTGGATGACGTCACTTGAATTACTCGAGTTGATTGGATATCGAATTGTAAAAGATTGTAGGTTATGTTTGTCTCTCTTATACTTATTACATTAGAAAGAGACGTATTTTATTACTCAGTAACGCTTGAGACAGTATATGCGTGCTGTGATATATCCCTAGGTGTTTTAATATTGAGCTTGGTTTTGGTTTTTGTGTCCCTTAGATTGGTTATTACAGATAATAAATATTTAATGGTTCCTAGGATGCACGCGTAACTTGTAGTCTGTATGTCACTAATGTATTTAATATTAAAAATAATGAAATAAAACAAATATTAGGATAAATATTATTAAATACATATTTGATGAAAAATATACAAAATAAAAATATATCAATTAGGATCCAGGATTAAAAATATTGCAGTTAAAATTAAAATTTTCATAAACCGAGAAGAGAATATAAGATAAATGTATTAAATCCTCAATCCGCTCCTTGGCTGCGGTCCAGAATGCACGTTCAATTGATGAGCGGACTATTTCAGTGCTGCCGTCCTTCGTTATCTCTTTTTGTGTTTATTTTGAGTTAATTTTCATTGTCATTCATATTATATCACTCGAGGAACTTCGTCAAATACTTAGTGTATTATGATGACATATTTTTAACTACTCTCCTGACGGTCCAAGAATTTTCGTTGATTACTTCATTGGAACGTGAGCGAATAACTATAAATTTTATATAAGTACAGTAATATTTGTAATTTAGTTAAAATGCGTAAACTAATTTTTGTCTCTAATGATTAAATTATAATATTTGTAATCCTTTATCTTTTTTCATAACTTTTTAACCAAAAAAGGTGATGAATTTAATAAAATGCAATCCAAAAGAGATGTAGAAGACGTAAGACAATCAAAAGAGTTATTATGCGACTTAAAGAACCATTATGAAAAATGCTAAATATAATAGTATTTAATATGAATCGTTATCGACAGTTGTATCGGCAATATCAGGGCTGGTAGCGGAGGTGCGACAGCAGATGGAGTCTAGCGCTCCCGGCCTCCAGAGCCAGGTCTTGCATGACGCTCGCTTTCGTTTCTATTGTTCCTTGTGTTTTCTCAACGTCAGCTTGTCGTTTTATTATTCTTTTTACTCCCTCCGTTTCATTGCTCATTTTGTTTTTATGTCGTTTCATATTTCCTAGGTGATTTAGTTTAGTTTTAGATAATACCCACCGAATTGTCCCACACATGCGCTTGGCACAGGAAACGTATATTCAGAGAGAATGCTTTAAAATATCTTTGGCACGATTGATTCCTACAATTTAGTTATATTAGTCAATATATTAAAATTATAAACTCTTTAGCCGTCCAATGCTTGTTTATCAGTGGTGCTGTGATTGAACTGCACGAGAACATTGTTACATCTTAACAGCAACATCAACAGACAGGACGTTATCTTTTGTCCTTTCTAATTTCTATTATATGTTCATTTCCTTTTTTTTCCAAGTTATCTTTAATCTCTATTTCATTTCATTCGCTATTTTCCTCTGTCTGTTAGTACCGACCTACCGGCTTGCCACTCGAACTACCACAAAATATAACAATTCATTGTCAATTAAAAACACGTTTTAACAAACTCCTCACATAACAATATTACAAATCGCGTAAAAATATTAAATGACATACATAACTCATACGATCGATCTACCATATATAACAAAAACTAAAATACTAAATATATACCGCAATGGCCGTGAGTAGTTAGTTTTAAACTAAGTTTATTTTGTTTCCGCTTTTACGATTGTGGTAGTGAAAATACTACTTAGATTTGTTGTTGTGCTTGGTTTGATATTGTCTTTACAAATTTGTAGTTTATTTTTGCTATTTCCGTAGTTTATAGTGTTAGATATATAATGTATGTAGATGTCATTAAATATATTATATTTCGTTCTAATTAGTAGTATTTATCTTATTTCTAGGAAGCGCTGGATAACACCCACCCTTACACAAACGGTACAGTTATTCACAATAGTGGTCCAGTCCAAATAGTCACAAGCGAATATCGGGAAACAAAAGAAGAGACCCCTGAATCACAAGAGAAAGAACCTTCCCCAAAACCAAAAGATATCACCCCGGAACCGGAAGATACCACACAACCTGAAAATATTGTAGAAGAAGTTATTAAAAAGGACGAACTCGAGATAAAAACAGAAGATGAATGTACGGACATGATCACACCAAAAGGTGAAACAGAAGTCTCAGATGAATTACAACCAACTACCACTGAAGAAGCAGAACTTGACAAAATTGTATCAGAAATTGACACAGATATAGACGAGAAAGAAAATTTGCCTCAAAATAATGATAATGTAGACTTAATTAAGTTAACAGAAGAAATACAATCTAACGTAACAAACGGTATAATCAAATCAGCGGAAGATTTTGTAAATGAAGAGCGAAAAGAACTGAAACAAGAGGAAGAATCAACTCAGGTACTGTTGGAAGAAGCGATAAGAGAAGAATCACCTCAGAACAAAGAAAGTGATAAAGAGAGTCAAATCGTTAAGGTAAGATATCCTTTAAAGGATCCTCTAATGATATATTAGAATAATGCTTTACTAGCGTTGGTGATAATTATAGTCGCAGTTCAGTAGTGAATAACGTAGGATTTACCCAGGTGATAGGTATGGAGAGGACAGAGCACCCCGCCGACGGCGGGGCGTGGAGGGCGGAGCCCCACGTGGTTCCTCCACAAAAACCGGTGAGGGCGCACCTCACCGTGCGTATCGTGCAGACTTTGTATGAGTGACCGTGGACTTTATTCCGAACAAAACATCAGACACTTATTTCATTATTTTCGATACCCAACTCGCTCAGTCCTTTACTAAATAATTAAAAAATCCATAATAAATCAATATATCTATTTAATCTGTAATTTAAAGATGTGTTCGGTGTAAGTAACCAAGTTAATAATAATATTAGACACCTTCTAATTTCTTCAAAGTCTGCTCAAAACAATATCATTAAATACACCAAAATGTATTTCGAATGTAAAAAATAACTATTACTTTCTTTTCTTCTAACTGGTTCCTCTTTAATAAAAGGTGTTAGTAGCATTCTTATGTAGTATTAATTGATACTAACTTCTTAGTTCTAAATCCAATTAACAATTACCTAGTGTTCAATGAATTATAGTTTCACAAACTCTACCATAAAACGATATTTAATTGAATGAAATGTTACTAACTATACTATAAATTATTTAAATTAAGATATTTTTTTACACAAACAAAACATATTTATTAATATGTCACTATTTATATTCAATACGAGTCATACATAATAGTGGCGCCCGACGTGGGACCAAAATACAAACAGACAATAACACATTGTAGCACGAGTCGGAACAAGTGCAGTCCATATTCCTGGAGACGGAAATCCCGCAGCAGTCCCGCGTCCTCGTCACCGACTTCAAGGACACGCCGCAACCCGGCAAGGATTCTCCCGTACGTATACCGACACTTGTTACAAAACGATCTTTGAAAAGTACATTATTTAATTAGAAAATATATCTCTCTTATATTGTATAAATCACTTTCTTGTGGTATTCCTGGTCACATTTTATCTTTTTAGTAATAAACTTCATTAAAATAGAACCTGCGACTGCGGTGATCGTCACATTGTTATGGCACCTGAGCATTCGTGTCGTTAATTAGTGACACACTGTCAGCTTACTTTATTTTATGTATTATATTTATTTATAATGTAACTCTAAACTCTTTCAGCTGGTAGTGAGCGGGAAGATAACACTGTCGTTGATACAGGACACGCGCGGCACTCCCGACAGAGACCTAGGTAATATAAGACAACTTTTAGTTGTGCCAAAAGGGCACAAAATATTGTGCTGATGTCTCGTAAAATTTAAATATGACCCTGAACTGTCATGTCACTGTCAACTCTCTCTACTGACAAAAACATCTTATTCCCTCTAACTTTAAAAATTTGTTAATATTATTTTATATTTTTGTAAATAATCAATATTTATTGTACAAATATAATTTATTGTTATCCAGAATCCACGCAAGACGATTTTACAACAGCGAGTGCGGCGACGCAACCCGCGGAGGTACAATATGAATATATTATATTCCGTTATTTCATTAAAAATATATTACAAACTTACATTCGCCTTTGTTCTGTTAGAAGGATGAAGAACTGTCTGATGAGGAGATTGAAGAAGAAATAGAAATCGAAGAAATAGAAGAAGAAGTAGAAGAAGAAGAGGAGGAAGTAGAGGAGGAGCCAAAGAAGACAAGTGTAAAGTGAACTGATAGGCATTAAATATTGTGTGGAAGATAGAAACATTGGAAAGTTTTTTTTAATTTTTTTACATCTGTCAAAGTTGTTACAGAATCAATAATAAGATATTTGTAAATACATTTTTAATTACTTTATAAACAAAACTGTTTGTTTTTGTCGTTTTCAGTTTTTCCCACAAGTAACAGATAGGCAAGAAAAAAATAATTAAATAACTTATATATATTTATATATCAATAGTTCTATCTTTCATATGTATGTGTGTTAATACACTTAATGTTATGTTTCATATATTGCATTGTTTGTATACGATTTGAAAAGTTATTTTTCGCACGGATTAATTGTTTTTGAAATATTTCCCAAATCAAATAAACATTTCATCTCTTTAAAGTTTAAATGAGTTTATGTAAGTATTGTGCCAAATTTTCTTCCAGCATTTTTAAAAAGAGAATGTTTAAAATGTGTGTTTAACATTATATTTATTAAAGTAGCCTCGTCCATTACTTTCAGTAAATGTTAAGTAACTTGCATTACACAATCATCATCAGAGTATAATTAAAATATATATCTTAATTTGCTTCTAATGCAAGCTTGTTATTTATTAATATTATAAATTAGTTTAAATACATATTGAGTCAAGTTTTGCATTTAATTCTGTTTCTCTTTTTAAACAAGCAAGCTTCACTAGCCGCCATTTTGTTTTGAGATTTAATCAAATGGTTCCTTTGCAACGCCTTAACATTCCTTTGAGATGTGAACATAAAGATCTATTTATTAATTTGTTATTTTTGAAGGAATAGATGACATTTATTTTTTAGCATTTTGTTATCAGCTTCAGTACTGTTTGATTAGGTTTTGTAAGAAATAAATGTTTAACTTAAACTTGTGTTGTTATTGTATTAAGATTATTATTAAATTACCTTTCATTTATTTATATCTTTTCAGTATGAATTAATACCATGAACACTTGTGTATGTCAAATGGAGAGGCAGGACTATTGTGATTCCATACTTATCTGTATAAGCTCTGCTGTAAAAACACTCCAACTTAAAATAACGCTACAAGCGTTCCAAACCAACCACACAACAAACTCAGCCAGATATATCTTTATTGTTATCAACCAAGAGGAAAGACTCACTGGTCATTTAAACAATACATACAGTACATAGACATTAATTGTAGTTTGTTATTTCTTGGGATAGATGTTCACAAAGGTATTGTTTTGGTGTATTAACTATTACGTAATATAAAGTATAAAGATAAATACAAAGATTGGTCTAAGTATATCAAAATTTTGAGTTTAAAGTCACTATTAAATTCTATAGAGGAGTGAACAACAGGTGGAAGTAAAAGTATAAATAGACCATATTATTTATTAAATTATAATGATGATATTTACAAACTATTCTCAATCATCCTTCAATCAGTGGGACTTCACTTTGTACCTGAAAGAGAAATACAACTAATTATTATTTACACAAAAGGCAAATATAAATATATATTTTTATTGATAAATTATCTTTCACGGCCCATTAGTATTTATGTCCAGAGCCCTATGGAATCACTAGTAATAATGACAAGACACCTAAGAGTGTCTCTGGTTTATTGTGGTTTGCAATGTGCATGTTTGTTTGTGCAAATCAAAGCAAGTATACAACATAATTATTGTGTGATGTGAAACCTCTCCGTCTATGAAAAATAAGAACTTAAGGCGATATATTGTTGTCACAACTAGTGGCAATTTTTAACTTATTTATGTTTGGAAAACACAATTATAATAACACCTATACAATAAAAAATACAAAATTTTTAACATAAATCAATTAAGTTTCCACTCAAAATAAAATATGCAATGGGACACAAGCTCTTTTGAAAGATGGAATTATGATGTATTTTATTAACTTGTTTACTGTTCTTCAATATTCTAATATATTGATTTACATATTATATTTTATTAATTTAAATTTAATTAACTAGGAAACACCAATATACTATTATCATTTGATCTCTTATTAAGAACTCTTGGAATAAATGAAATAATAGTTGTACATTTATTTTTAATTAAGAAGAATTGTGTGTTATAATTTTTTACTATTAGTTAAGACAAAATATGGGTATTTTAATAAGAAAATATATTATTTAAGAATAAAATAAATATATCACACCTAATTAAGTCCAATTAAAATTGTAATATTTTAATAAATATTATATAGATCTTATTTATTGTGGTCAAAAGAAAATATGTAGTTTTATATTAAATTAGCACTATCTATGGGTATGTCAATATTCAATTTCATATTTTTAAGAAACTATGTGTTTGTGTACTATCTTGCTCACCCGTAGTCCATGTTTTAAGTTCTTCAACATCTTTTACAAGGGTCCAATCACGTCTTGCGCTTTGAATTGAATTGGTGGCGTTTTTAACATCGGGAAAGAAAGAATAGTTGCTATCCTGACCTTGTTTCTTGACAAATCCTGCGATTCCAAGGCAAATAGCTACTGGCACTGCTGCATAAGCAGATCGTTGCCAAGCACCGAAGACGGCACCGGAAGCTACGCCGCCCAAAAAGTAATTTAATTCGTCGTTCTTTCCTCTAATGTTTTGCACAGTATTAGCAGTGACTGCAAATGCCGTAGCCATACCAATCATAGGGCCTATGAAATATCCGAAACGATATGCTGTGTTGAAAATTCCCTTGGGATGGGAGTACATCAAAACATCAAATGTGGCTACTCCAAGGCCTGAAAGTGCTGCATACTTAGAAGTCACGAAGGCTTTTTTAAACACATCCTGTCCCTCGGGTGTGTCGTAGTATTTGTAAGACAACATTGTTGATAGTTATTTAAGATAATTGATTATCTCAAAAATTGTTACACAACACTGCCTGACATATCTGAAATCTGAAAATGGGGACTCTAAAAGCTAGATGACACTTGACATCACTGTCAATTTTTGATAATTGACGTTCTTGTTAGTCAAGTTAATAAACATATCAATAGAGTTTACAAATGTTATTGAACTTTGTAGAAATATAATGCTGATCAAATAAGGTAATATTTAATATTTGTTTTAAATGATCTTATTGCTATTTATTACCCTTAGTATAACATTCCTAAATACATCATTTAAGGGTAATCGACAATTAGACATTTTTACAATTATCTACAATATACGCTAAATAATGTAAGGTTTTAAAAGGTTGCAATTTTTTTTTGTATTCTATTAGAAGACTTACTAATCTAGCAATTCGATTAATTGTTATTGTTGATGGTCATTAGTTAGACATCTGAGCGGATCATTTGTGGTGTTGTCTGTGGTTGTGTCAAAAGTACCAAAAATGGCGGCGGACGGTGACGAAGTGATTAGTGATCAGGAAAAAGTGAGAATTGTTTCGGATTTTATACTGCATTCACCCCCAGGAGAATTTAACGAAGTGTTCAATGATGTGAGAGTATTGTTAAACAACGATACTTTACTTAAAGAAGGTGCGAGCGGAGCTTTCGCTCAATACAACAAGGACCAGCTCACGCCCGTGCGTCTTGAAGGATCCGAGCTTCATACGCTTATAACTGACCATAATGACCTCGGCGGAGGTAGGTTTTTTGACCCACGGTCTAAAAGATCTTTCAAGTACGACCACTTGCGTAAAGAAGCATCCGAGTACGAGCCTTACGAGCCAGATCGTGAGGCTGAATCATGGAGAGCGGCTTTGGACGTGGAGCTAACGACGTACGTAGCGGAGCACTATAAACATGGGGCAAGTTTAGTTGTGGGTCGAACCCTCGAAAACGGAGCCGTTTCGCTTGTCGCATGTATTGAAGATCATCAATTCCAACCGAAGAACTATTGGAACGGCAGATGGCGTTCGGTATGGTCTCTAACGGTAGCAGGGAGTGCTACAGAACTCCGCGGGATGCTTCGCGTGCAAGTGCATTATTACGAAGATGGTAACGTTCAGCTGGTTAGTTCAAAAGAAGTCCGTGCAAATTTAGTAGCTACAGGAGAAGCAGCAACGGCCAAGGAGTTCGTAAGGCTCGTCTGCGATGCGGAAAATGCATATCAGACGGCAATTTCCGATAACTACAAGACAATGAGTGACACCACCTTCAAGGCGCTCCGGCGACAGTTGCCCGTGACTAGGAGCAAGATCGACTGGACGAGGCTCGTGTCTTACACTATTGGTAAAGAGTTGAAAAGCCAATGATGTCCCGCCGCTGCGCTCTGAGCTGCAGCGGTCGCTCCATGCCTCTGTACATATTCTCATAAGAGTAAATCTTGTTCAAATGTTTACTGGCACCGAGGGTGGTCGCACCCGGGCGCGTATTTATCTATGAGTATATAGAGAAATCGCTATTGTAACTGTTAAATTTTATTGCATTTTGTTACTCTCATTGTGAAAGGATATTGATTGCTTCAGTCGCCCGCTTCAAAGTGGTTATTCCAGAAAGTTGTATTTTTTTTCATTTCATAGTAATTATAGAAAACTTGGTTTTATATCTAGGTCTGGACCATTTTAGATTAGTCTAGGTCCATAGTAAGTAATACAACCTACAATAAATTCCATATTATCCTTTGAACATAAATTATTTGAAATGATTGTTGTGTGAGCAATATGAATCTGATAGTCATTTATTTGGTATATTGGGGCATGTCAATTACAGAGATATAAAGATATAAAGGTATAACATTGAAGGTTAACTTGCGCCGTCGTCCATCCAATGAACAGAGCAGTGAACGTCAGTATTATTTGTATATTAGTTGGAATATTGCTTGCATAATAGTGGTGTATAAAATTTGACAGGAAAGCGAAGTGGAGATGTTTCAAATGGTGCATTTAATTGTAGTTAATTTAAACAAATTGTCCACATAGCTTTAACATGGATTTTATGGGCAAAGAGCACAATATATGAATTATTTGATACATAATATGTGGAGGTTTGCTCAAACACGGTTATGAGGTTGGCATTTGTCCGTGCGGCCTGGCATTGAGAGTGCCAAGAGAGGCATAACTTTTTATATGTATGTAATGATAAAACGCCAATAAGGTTTATTTTGTAATTATTATTATAATTTAAAGAACGTACACTAAAATTCAAGTATTCTGTAATGTATGATTGAATTCATTTGAATAAAAATATATATTAAAATGTTGCTAAATTTTTTTTTATTTTATTCTCACAAATAAATTGATCCATCAAAAATATTAATAGAGATTACCTTCTCGAGTGACTCATTGGCGGTTTACTCTAATGAAATACATGATTTATCAAAAGGAACCTAATTACAAGTAGAGAAAATCTGTTTTTAATTACTTAAAATTTTATCTATTTAATTTGACATCCTTTAAAAAGTATTTATCGAAGCAACTGGCAAATTAAATGTTTTTTTGTTGCAGTCTGTAAAATCCAATTCCTTTTTAAATAACAATCAATAGTAGCGGAATAAAATTGTTCGAAATTCAAATACGAACAAGGAAAGGCAGTGACGCGTCGCTGAGTCACGACGGCGCCCCTCGACTCGAGCGAACTGTCGAGTTAATTACAGAACTAAATTAAACTTTACTGCACTAAATTCTATTCTTAGAATATATTGATACCTTTTGCACGACGCTGTCTATGAAAAATATATTCTTAACCAAAATCTATTTCTTATCAGTGGGTGAGATCTCACGGATTCTTAAAACGATCAATTGTGTAATATTAATTCTATTTGACAGTAAACAGTACATAATAATATTTTTTGTACTTATCTATACATGAAGAGACGTCCGGTGGTTTGAAGAACATTCCCGCTATTTAAAGTTAAATCAAGTTTATTTTAATTTATTTTATTCTGTGATCCAAATAACCTACTTACGCAACGTAATTTGGATAATATAAAAAATAAATATATATTTTATGTGAGTATCCAATATATCTCGTGTTATCGCGCTGCTTCCCGACGAAATAAAACACTTTATCACATTTCCATTTTATTCACAGCCATAAAATATAATATGCTGTCACATTTTAAACAAAAATAAGTTACCTTAACTAATGTAATCAAAGAGCGTTAAAGAAGGTATTCGCAGTAACTGATCCATTATCTAAGATATTTGAAAAAGAACCATTTAATTCTAATTAACAACATTCAGTCTTCTTTATTACAATGTATCTTACGTCTACAGGAAGAGGTATTTAGGAGAAATTTATTTTTATTTTATACGCACACTGCATTTGTTATTTTCCCGACATGGCAAGATCGTAGAGATTATTTCTTCTGTAGTAATCTTCCCTGAGATATTGTGGACTGAAAGATACCGCCGGATTTTCCCCCCATTTAAAATACGATGAGGTAATTCCTGAAAAATAAAAATATTCTAATATATCTAAAACAAAAGATCGAAACATAGGAGTTATAATAATATTGATTATTAATAAAAACATCTTCTGTTTGAAAATTGAATTTTGGTCTTCAAGACATAGAACTTTAGTGTTAGGGAAAACAAATAATAGGAGTTATATTGTAATGTAACTCCCGACTAAGTAATATTAAACGTACCTATGTGTCTCGAGAGGAAGTCGGGCGGCGGCAGCAGCACAGCCGGCACGGGGCCCTCCACGCCCTGCGGCACTTGTAGATCTTGGTCTGAATCTATTATATGAAACATTGTCAGTACAGGGTTGTCCACCGACACCTTTGAGTCAGATTTATGCGGTGCTTTATTTTTATCATTATCTTTGTGTCTATTATCCATCGATTCATCTCGTACTTGAATGTTATGTTTTATTCCTTTGTTGATTTCGTTTTCTGAGTTCATGTCATTCAATTGTTTTTTATCGTCCGCGTTGTTGTTTAGTTCGCGTGTGTGTAATTTATCTGTCATTAGCTCGTTAATAGACGCATTGTTACTGTTTTCTTTTTCTATTCTCTTCTCATCTATATTTCTTATATCGATATCTTTGCTAAACTTAATTTGGTGTAATCCTTTTGTCTTTCTTGTGATATTACTTCTCTCTACATCGTACTTTTTATTATCAATATTTTTATTCATTCTCGTCAAGTTGTCGTATATCGGGTCTTCTAGTGGTATTCCTTCAGGAAGGTCTTCAAGGGTGTATTCATACGATATGACGATCTCATCGCTATCTATTAATGATTTTGCTTTACTGAAGAGATTTTCCGACGGGAGATATTTACTAGAGTCGTCAGGGGCTATCCGAGGAGGGCAGTCCTCGGGAATCGTATATATCTGAAATGTTTAATTGTTCATGTATTCTATTCTACACTTTTTAAATATAAAACAAATGTTTGTCGAATAGAATTTATCAACGAGAGCATATACTAGCACTGCGTTTATTAAATTTCAAAAATCTTATACAATAATTAAACAGAAATTTTCTAAGTGCTATGAGTTATTTATACACTTAATAAACAAGGTACTCGAGGCGTGGAGGGCAACTGGATAATACGGTAATCACAAACACACACACACAAACACACACACACACACGCCAACTACATACTACCAAATACAAATAGGCTTACTGCATATGCCAAGGCGGTCATGGTCTTGCAATATCTCCAATAACAACATAAACCTAACTTTTTTATGAGAATTGCCAACTTTATTAAGCAAATTATACTGTACTTGTTCGTTTTATATTACACGAGTGATATCTGTTTCATTGTCGTATGCACAGAATAATACGTACCTGTGTATCTTTAACCTGAGGTTGGTAATAATCTATAATTTCAGCGTAGGCCGGTTTAGTCTTAACACGCGGTCCGACGACGTGCAGCTCGTAGCATTCCTGTCCGTCCCGCGCCGTGTCGCTCCCGTCCCGGGTGCCCAGATATAGACTCACTTTATTGCTGGTCGACGAAATCTCTATGCGACGGAGAACTGCGAAAGATATTTAACATTGTCATTGATAAATTGTCAATAAAACTTTAAACTAAAACGGGACTCGCTCTTAGCCGCAGTTGAGAGAAACATAGTATGAAATCCCATTTGATACGTAGTCGGCGAATTGAGAAAAGATAAAAAAGTACATTTAATATTTTTGTTTGAAATATCAGTTAAAGTTTCCTTCACGTCCGGTGCTCAGGGACGGACGACTCCGTTTATTTTTGTATGTGGGTCAAATATTTTGAGTCACTGTTATTTATTACTAGGAACGATTTGTTAGAAATATATCATTTGTCTAGAGTTATAGTATTTAGATTACAATTAATAATATATATTTATTATTGAAAACGTAAAACATTTATTTAACAGGAAATAACATCAAATTAAACCGTCCAAGTGTAAATGAACGTTTAACTCGGGAAGTACTATAAATACCACAGATACCCTCCTATATATATATTATAAATAATAGTAATTTAAATTCAGTTATTTCTTTTGTAAAATTATTTCAATGGTTTTAATATTACTGAAACACAATGTGTTCATTGAAAGAGATAATAAATGGAACACAAGTCTAAAACAAGGACACAAAAGTGTAAATCATACAATGTGTCGCGAGGTGAGCTCCGACCCACTGCTCTGAATGAGTCGCCCGGTTTGTTTTCATTTATAGGAATAGTTTCTTATTTAGTTAAATTCATGAAATCAGAATAAATACGTTTGAAATAAGAAAATTATGATGTTTAGAGTAATATAAACAAGTAAGAGAGTGAAATAAATCGCAATAGTTATTGAGTTTTTCTCGGTACAGCGAGCTCGTGACCCGTAGTAACCTGGACCGGCCTGGAACACGTCTAACCTAACAGGTTCCTTGAACTTAACATGGACACTATGTAAAGATACCTTTATACATCAGTGTTTATGTCTAGTAATGTGTATATAACTCTTACTTTATCTGAATGTAGTTAAGTTAGTTTCAAGTTTCAGTTATAGAAAGATTGATTTCCCCGATACATTATTCTTTATCAAACAGATACGGAAAATATATGTATGTGTTATATATACGTACTTTGCAATGGAAGAGGAACTTAATATAATAAGAAATAAGAAATGTACAAAGAGCCGTGGAAACTCAGTCTTTTTAAAAACCTTGTCTTAACAATTTGTTAAAGAACACCAGAATTTTATTTTTATTAAAAATCATGTATCCGGTGAGGAAGTCCGGTGAACATGTTTCAAGTTACTCCTGAATTAAAATTATTGCAATATTTAGCCTAAAATCAAGAAGAAAACACGTATATTTACACAATATTTATTTGTAAATAATGTAGGGAAACAAGAACAATACGCTACAAATTAAAAACATGTTTTATATAGACATCATAAAGCCGGGCATCAACCGATCCCGGGTAGCACAGTCGCGCCCCAGTTCCCGGGTCAAGGACGGTTCGGAGCGAAAAGATCTATTCATTGCTATCTTTTTAATTAAACTTTTCAACCCCACGTCGGGCACAAATTTATATATTTATTATATTTAAAGTTATTATATTTTTAATATACATGCAATTGTTTTATTAAATTTAATTATAGTGTCTTTTTAAAATGTATTAATTTTAGTCCCACATTGGGCGCCACTTACTTATTTATTATGTGAGTTACTGGAAGTATAATTGTGGTAACTGTATACTCGTATATACTCATTTTCATCTAAAAAGGGCGGACGGAAGCATTAGGAATACTCGAGAGAATTGCTTCGTCTAGAGGAAAACATAGAAGTAGTACATTAGAGGCTAAGAGATTAAATAGTTTTGTGTAGCGAGCGGAATGTAACGTAATGGCTTTTAGCGACGTTTATATGACAATATGTGTAATTATAACTCAACTCAATTATGTACAGTATTATATATGTGTGTATTATTATGATATTAACAATGGGATAAACAGGGTCGGCGGGGTGACGCCGGCGCGGCGGAGGCTATTATATGACTACATATGTTATAGTTTTTAGTATAACAAAAACACAGTTAATGTTAATTTAATGATGTTATTTGTTATGGGCATTGTTTTTATAAAATAAGTAAAATAATACTGACGTGTGCGGTTGTTGAGCTGTTCGTAGAGGCGGGAGGCGCTGGGCGCGTACCCGGTGGGCATCGTCACCGACAGCAAGGACATGACGGGTAGCGAGCCGCGCCACGACGCGCATACCTGCGGGTAGCGGGCGTAAATGTAACAAAAATTGTAGAATTGGATGTCGGTGATAAAACTTATCAGTAGTCCTCACCTGCACTACCGCGGCGCAGAAGCACACGTCGCTCACGCAGTCGAAGGGTCCGTCGGTTTGCACGTTCGTGTGTACGGCGAGCGCGCTCGGTGGCTCGAGTGGGTGCTCGAGCTGTGGTTCGTGCTCGTGTGGCTCGTATGGCTCGTGTGGCGCGGGCTGGGGCTCGAGAGTATGGTAGCTTCGTGTGGCCTGAACGAGCGTGCAGCCGGGGCCTAAGGAGGTATAAAGAAGTTAGGATATTTGTTATTTACGCCAAAGATATTGCAGGCACAAAATGATTTTCATATATTTGTAGTTTTGTCACAAAAAATGTAATTGCACAATATTTCCTAGTTACAATTGCCGGATTAAAACCAACTAGGCAATGCATAAATCGATTCAGTGATTGAAAGAGGAAATCGAGAAGGGACTAAATGTCAGATATACCCTCAACTGTAACTTGCAGCGTGCCCACCGGCAACTTCTCAAGTTCGGGAACTGCTCCAGGAGTCACCTTCCGGGATTTACCTCCTGACTTCAGAGTCACCGATGCACCAGTTGGTAGAGACATGAGGGAGACAGCCTCTAGAGCGACCAGGGTGTCCTGGATAAAGAAAATAATTATAATTTTATGTAAATAACGAACCGGACTCGAATGTTACATAGTAGTATTCCTACGTCTTCCGCCAAACATCCAATATATATGCTAATGTTATTTGCTCTCATCCATCGCTGCTCGTAAACCGTTGGTTAAAGGAATACGTGACGTCATCGCTCTGTAGCGCTGTCTGTGTTAAGGATTCACACACTTAATGACTTACTTCTTAACGTTGAAATATCCGTTGATCTAAAACTTATGGTAAACTGACACATAGTGTTGAATTATAATGTTAATAGATTTTAATGGCATAGATATTTGAAGTAATGTGAAATTCAGTGAATGAAACGGCAATTTATAACGTTTTGTCCCCGAACTTAAGGTCATCTGACGGGTATCGATATGGAAATATATATATATATGGGAAAGACGGGAAGATATAAAGATTTGAACGGTGAAGATAATTGAAAGACACGAAGGAAAGTTATTTCGGTTTGCCGGATTACTCGGAGGATAGCTATAGCTATAGCACATTAGACAAAACTTTTAATATTACTAATGTTCTAAAAGTTTACAAAAGTTTAAAATATAATGAAAAGATCATTCATTTATTTATTTATTTAGTAACAAAATATTCAGCAACATGAATAACATTGGACAAGCTTATCTTTAAAAAGAGATTTCTACCAGCTATCCATGAGAGTGTGAGAGCGAGAGAGAGTTCATATTCTTAATAGTATATAACTAACTAGGCACTACTTATACTGGATACTTATACTTATAATGGATCATCCTACCTGTGTGGAGAGGAAGCCCCCGGAGTGTGACCTGTGGGCGGCCAGCCAGCGCAGGGCTCCCGGCGACGCGCGCGGGCACTCCGACACCGTCGGGGGACACGCGCGGAGGGACAGGAGGGCGTACGCCGTGGCCTCGATCGAGGTGGCCAGGCTGCCTGGAGAGAGTACTGGTACATTGTCGTGTATTTACTCCAAAAATATGAACATTAGTAAAATTTGTGTTACATCTTTTAATATTCAAAATTTAAAGTTAAAGTACCTACGCGGCGAGTATACCTCCCACTGCCCGGCCGGCTGGCCATTTGGTTCTGTTTGTATAATTCAATATAATATTACACTAATTAGTCATTAATTTTTAGTTCACTTTATTTACCTGTTTCCCACCATACAAAATCCCCACTACTTTTAGCAATCCGCAGCAACTGCTTCAGCTCCCTTAAATAATCCTCCTCCAAATTCCCCATCAGGGTATCGTTGCCCAACTCCTCGTATTTCTTTAACTTCATGAACGCGTAAGTTATCAAAGCTTGCGCGTAGACTCTCGAATTAGATTTGGTCTTGATGGGGGGGAGGGCTCGGAGACACGGGAGGGAGTTGTTCAGGATTTTATAAGGGAGGTAGCTCTCCACGAGGGAGGTAATCACGTAAGCCGTCAGAGCAACATTGGACACTTCACCCTGCTCGTCGAGTCCTCCCTGGTGATACAGACACCAACAGTTAGATTCTGGTATGAAATAGAACCTCAGTGGTCTATACATATTGGCTCTATGAATACCTTTAGCAAATGATGAAACACGTGTCCTGTGTTGCGGAAACAGCCATTTTCAAGTTGTTGGTTTATCAACCAGCGCTGAGACAGCTCGAGGGCCGGTGGGAGCGGCCCGGGACCCGATATCGTCTGGTTGGGATATATTTCAAATACACAATAATAAAGTATTACGAGTGTCAAAAGTCAGATCAATATATGTATAATCATACCTCGTAAGCCTCCTTCATGTATCGCAAGCAGAAAGCAGTAAGCCAGGTGGAGGGAGTGGGGTCGTTGGTTCCGAAGGCACTGAAGCCGCCCTCGGGGTGCGCGTACTGCAGCTGTCGGGTGAAGCCTGGGGCGGGATACACTGTGAGATTTGGTTCAACTAGCAATGTGTGTGTTTTTGTGTGCGTGTGTGTACCTCTCGTCACGAGGTCCCTGGTGTGGTGTGCGTGCGGCGCGCTCGGCTCCAGTAGGCGCATCGCCAGCAGTGCGGTGGCGAGGCGAGCCATATTTTGTTCGCCGCAGCCTCGCGGGAGACGCACTAACTCATCTGCGTGCTTAAATGTTACGGTTAATTAGATTGAACGGAAGTAAAAACGATGTTGTTTTTAATGATGAAAAAAATTGAACTTATTTTCTTTAAAAATCCGCGGTTTAAAGGAAATAAGTAAAATTTTTTGAGGTGACAGGAGGTGAGCAAATTTTCAATTTTCTCAAAATATGTAACATAATTATTGGATACCAACGGCCAGTAAGGGGCCCACGAGGTCAGTAGTAGTCCACGCGGTCAGAGAGTCAGTCCCCGGCACCGTCTGCACGGGCGACCAAGACCACGTCACTTCGGAAGCACTGGTAAAGTTTTCACTATCTGTCAAAACATATGTATCAATATTTTGCGTATTTTTTCTTTTTCACTAAGACAAATATTGAAAGCATGCATCATAAGATCTAGTGACCCACCGGCGCCACACAACAGAGCGGACTTCATCTCCTCCACGGGAACACCTTCCGGGTCCACGCGGATGTTGAGGACCACTTCATCTCTGTATCAAAGTATTTTAGTGAAGGATTTAATGATAAAACAAACCTGTACATTTTTAATTTGTGCTCACCTAAACTCCCTGTACTCCTTAGTACAGTTGGTGTCCCGTACACTGGTCACCAGTACCGTGAGCGTGTCCGTGTCCCGACACGTCGCAGCGAGGCGCCGTGCGACGGACCCTCGCGCCGACAGACACACCACCTCACCCGTCACGCCTTGGATCTCATGTTTTGTAATTACTTTGATTTCCACCTGTCGATTTGTTTGCTTCAGGAGTTTAATTACACCATCCGAGATAAGGTTTTATAGGATATTTGACAGCTGCCAGGTGGTATTATTTGTCTTATATTACAGTCATTCTTTATCAGTTAACAATAATTTTCCCAAGACTGTCTCACAGATACAAGAGTATACTCCTATAGAGTAAAATTTGTTCTAAAAAGTCATTTAGTCTGATATTATCTGTTCCGCAATTTGCGTTTATATCAATATATAAGATTATCAATATGGATGTGTGTGGGTGTTTGCGGTACTCACGGCGTGCGGCGTGTACAAGTAGTTAAAAACTCTGTACGGGACGACGATGGTGTCCCCTCTCCTCACGCGGCGGGGCCCGCTGGCGTGGATGAACACCTCCCGGAACACCTTGACACGAGGACGTCGGAAGGTCATTAGAATCTATGGTCTATCGCTATCAACTGAACCATCAAATAGGCTGCACTCATGAAATTAATTAACTGATATTTAAAGTCGCCAGAGTGACGTTCCCCACCTGCAGCTGTGCATGCTGTGAGAGGGCCAGTCCCGCGCGCGTGACGCACAGCGCGCTGGCCTCGTACCGCGTGACGGCGTGCGGCGCACGCGCACTCACCGACACCGCACCCGACGCACCCACTGCCGACACCCTCCACAGCCACGACTGGGACGTGGGTGCACTCATTACACTCATTTTAAACATAAATTGACTAAAATCTTATCGGCTAGATGGATACCTCGGAGAAGTCGCTTCTGGGCATCGCATCGTCCATCATGTGCTCCGGCGTCTCACAAGATTGAGGGTGCTCACCCAGCAGCCTGACCCCGGCCGCGGACAGCCACCAGTTTAGAAGATCGCGGCTCGAAGAAAGCTTTGGGCTTTCCGAGGCTGCATTAAAATAAATAATTAAAGGGATTTTTGTATAATATTCTCATCATAATATTAAATACCGTGTTGTATTGTGTAAACAATCAAAATTTAAAACGATTATAAGTGACGTACTGAGAAAACACTTCCCTGCAGCATCATGCTCAGTCAAGTTCCTGTGGCTGGCGATGAGCCTTCGTAGACCGTTCATCACCAGGGTGCCGACACTCTCCCGGGTAGTCCACTTTGAAGCTGTGTCCAGAACAGAGAGAGCACACAGCGCGGGACCTGGAGTGGTGATCTGCAGCGTGGCGAGGGCTCCCGGTGCCACCACGCGAGGGACCCATGTGGCCTCAACCTGTGCGATTAGATATTTTTAAAATGGCTAACAGATACGGAATATATATAATATGCAATAATACCTTATTCACGAAACAATCTTCCATTTCAAAATGTTTGCTGGCAGTAATAAGTTCATCGTTGTGGTAGAAATACGCCACCAGATGACTCTCCGGACACATTTGAGGGCTCACTTTTATGGGTAACATCACTTTGGACAAGTGTCTGTCCAACAACGAGTCCAGCTCGGAGGAATTGGAGACAAGGTTGTTATTGAAAATGTCATCAATTGGATATATATTAGTGTTTGGGCAGATGCTGTTTCGAGGTGCAGTTATTATCTCGTCCGTGGGGCTGGTGATGGGGCACTGCGTGGTGGCGCCCCATCTGTACAGAACACCGCCTCGGGTTATGACCTGGCACACAAAAACAAACAATATTATAAATAAGCAAACACATAATAAAAGACATTTTGTAACAATAACTGTAAGCGTATGTGTAATGTGCGTGATAGCGAGTGACTACATGTACTTATATCTCAGTACATATGAACGTGTGGGTGCGTTTTCCATGAATTGCACAGAGAGCAGCAAGAATTTTTTTAAACATATACGCGTTTGTGTATATATACCACAAAGTGCACAGTGAGCGGTGCGCGGGTGTGCACGTGCGTGTAGAGCGGCAGCAGCGCGGCGCCGCTGTGTCCGGCCCGCAGCGCCCCCAGCGCCGCCGGGCCCGCGCCCCCCACCGATACCACTGTATGCGCGCGCGTGCCGTTCACGCTGGCCTGGGACAAAGTACTGGGTACAGATCAAAGGTAGTAGCAGACATTCGAAGGCGGCTAGTATGCGATTATAGTGGATATAATGCCATAAATCGACTTTAAGTAGTTTTTATAGCTACTAATGTAGTCTTTGATATCGGTCTCTCCCCTTTCATATATTGTTAATCTATGCAGATTTCTTTCGCTTCTTTCTTCCACTTTCCGTCGGGCAGACCTCACTACGCAACATCTTAATAAAGTCAAAATTAAAGAAAAATTATGCTAATTAAGAACAAATTATGTTTATGAAACCTAAATAACTGGCTATACGATTATATTACTACGGTAAAACTGAAGATACATTTTAAAATTTAATTTTATAGCTCGCCTCAATTTAATATATACCCATACTTAAATGTACAATCCTCAAGAGACGTACTCGTTGTAAAACCGACTATAGTGGCTTATATTTAGTTTCCAGTTCAAAATTCATATAAAAGTCCAAACCAATACAAGTAAAACGAATGTGTTACTCATCCTCACTTGCAAGTTATAATGCGGGCTGTCGGCGACGTTAAACATGATCCGTGCGATTCCCTTGTCGTCCGTGGTAGCGTTCAGACAGTATGCGGCGGAGGAGTTGAAGGCAGAGGTGGCCGAGGAGGCCGGGGACCGACAAACGGTAACTCGTTCAGCGGCCGCCGGCTTGTCGTCCCACCGTGTGGCTTTTATCTATTTATACAATAGGATCCTTATGATTACATAAAATAAATTAGCCTAGAAATTTATTCCATATAAGTTACTTTAATCTTGTAAGGCAAGCCGGGTGATACAAATACGCGCTGCTTTGTGAGGAACTCCAAGGTAACTGCTTCGTCCACTACTTGGGATACCACTGTCGTGTTCTGCCACACTCGAGTGCCCTCCTCCTAGAAATGTTCAAATATAAATAAGATTTCACATGGAAACTAAATTGACATACGTACCATCTGTTTATGGGATCTGCAATATTTACCTCGAATGAAAAGTCTGCAATAATAACATCTGGCGGATGATCTCCGTTCAGTCCTATCCGTTTCGCAGCAGCGGCGTGTCTGTGACAGGCCCGCGGTGCCTTAAGACGGACAGCCGTTCTGATCCCACTCCCACCACCGCCTCCGGCTCCACGGAGACGAATCACCAGCATACCCTCCACTGCTTCCGACCAGGGATACCTAGTGTTTGTTTGTATAAATGATGGAAATGTTCTTTGACACTTGGTTATTGTGTAGTAAGTAGAGATTTGAATTATCTTTGTTGCTTTGAAAAGGAAACTTTGGAAATAATACGAAATGCATAATATTTGTTTCCCCACCTGACACACACGGTCCACACCAGTCTCTCGCTCGTTCTCAAGATGCGCGGAGAGTGACGCACCGACAACTGGAACGGTGGCAGCTCGTAGTCACCCACCAGGAATGAGGAAGAACCCTAGATTACGAAAGTTACATATCGTAATAAAGGGAGTTTATAAAGGGTAACTAATTTCACAAAAAGGGTTAATGTTATGCAAATCATGCAAGTTAATACCGTTTAAGATAATTTATTGGGCACATGACAGCTTTAGACCCCCCCGCTCTCCTACCCCCTCAGACTGAAAAAAAACACCAATAATCTATCAACATTTAACATATAAGACTTCCATAATATGTAGACTTATAGTTTCAAAGTGTTTATAAATCAAACCATTTTTCGTGAAAGTAGTAAATTGTTATCTGCGTGAGAGGCATCTTGTACGTAGTAGACTTGGACAATAAATCACTTTTTATAAAAATCCGCGCACCTCAAAAATTAGTGATGTTTTTGGTCTATATGTTTGTACAAAATAGTTTAAATTGTGCCATAATCAATAGATTACGTAACAATTACTTACAAAAAAAAAATCATGGATACATATTGTTTCATTACTATTGTATTTTATTGTTTAGATCATCTACAGTAATTTGAGAAAATACTCATTCCTCAGTCCTTTTACGTCACAGATGAAGGTGACTTACCATAAATTGTCCCCTCTACTCGTTCCGCTAAAAGACTAATGTAAAAGAAGTGGATCCATCCCAACCTGTGCTCCGTCGGCGAGGCGCGCCCGCACGCTCCAGCGGCCCGGCGGCGCGCGCTCCTCCAGCACGTGCTGCGCCTGCGCCAGCCCCAGCCGCGTGCGCACCCGCTCCCACCGCGCCGCGACAACCCCTCCCCACGCACCCCCGGGACTCTCCAGCCATATTTCCTCTATCTGGTTGCGTTGATGACTTTATTAAACCTAATATTCCATACTGGATATACATGGAATCGAAATTGATGAGTGTTCATTGTTTTATCTGCTCATGTTATTATTATCTACAGAGGTGATTTATTCGGTTCTTTTACACCTTAGCTGAATTTCTGTGAACTATATAAATCACTGTTGCAAAAAAAGCATCAGCTTTGTCGTTTTTTATCAACATATTTATTTTTAGATTGCTTCTAAGCAATTTGTTTTAAAAGGTTAATATTAACTCTGAAGATTCATTACACATTCATAGTCAAAGGTTTTTTTTTTAATTTAACGAGTTCTGAAGAATCTTTACAAACTCACAGTAGTAGAAAGTTTTCCTGGATCTAGACGAAACATTTAAAAGATGTTCGATATTATTGAAAAGAAATAAAGTCAAGGACGATTCCTTTAAGGTAATTCCGACGTATTGAAAAGATCCTTTATATCCAATAAAGGATTATAGGGATACTTTAAAAGTTATTTCTGTATACGGAGATATTTTTTCAAGCTTGAAGTTGTCGTCCTAATGACATGAGTCTGGTTTTATAATATTTATTAGACAGAATCTTTATTGCAAGGTATATTTAGAATAAATAAATAGTTTTAATACATATTCCACGAGACATTCTCCGAGGTACTTATCCCATAAGACACGTGATCTTTTCAGTTTTGCGAACTTGATAAGTGTCGGTCTTAATAAATAATTTCGAATAATACATATAAGACCTTTAAAAATTAAGTTATGTTTGTTTTATATTAAGTAGTAGGAAGTGATTAGGAAATGATAATATACATACGTTAGCAATTAATATTGTAAACAAAATTGGACAGCAAACGGTGTCAGTGTTACAGCGCTGTTTAAACAGATGTTGCGGGAATAATACAGATTGGTCAATTTATCATATTCAGGTTATATCTATACTACATATTAACCGAATTGCAGACGGATTTAAACACAGACAATTGAGATATGTCTGTAGGAGGTCTGTCGTTGAGGTCAAAAGGTTCAGAGCACTCCGCCGCATCACTGAGGGCCTATTATAAGACGCCGCAGAGAGGACTCCGAGTGGAGAGTGTCATGTATTTTATGTTTGGTGTTGTTTTGCATTGCAGAATGCAGATTAGTTCACATAATTGGAATATTCTTGGTAAGATAGTGTGGTTTAAAATTAATACTGGTTTATGAAAAGAGTTTTTTTGTTTTCACAATTTATCAATTGATATCAATTATCGTGTTCTCTGAATCGACTGTCGTGTAATCATATAATCATCAATACTGATTAAGGTACTTAAAAAATATCGACTCCGGTTAGTGTTTTTTTAGTTTTTTTAATTAAGTATTTATTTATTTTATTTGTTTATTTTGCATATATTTTGTAAATGCAAGCTTAATGCCACATCCTATACCAGCTAGCCCATAAATAAACAGAAATATATCATACAGATATAAAAGACAAATCTAATAAACAGTAATAAAAATAAAGTTTTAGAATAAAAAGCCGTAAGATACTAAAAATGGAAAAAAAAAATTAAACATATTCATGTGAAAACACAGGAAAGTTAAAAAAGTAGGATCTGAGAAGACAAATTTGACACAGTGAAAGATTATGAAAGGAAATATATTTGGACTAAGTATTTGGACATACTTCTATTAGGAACCTTACGAATATCAGTGGGAAACCTTACTGAAATACTCTTGTATTTCAGTGTTAATAGCGAAAGAGTTAGAGAGGACAGAACACTAAGAAGAATGGAAGTGAGATTTTAAATATTCCGAAAGCGCATGGACTGTGACGAATAGAAAATAGAGTGCACGGAATCAAAGATTTCCACCAATAGAGGCTTTAAATGTTGATTTACATTCTCCTTCATTAATTCTACTCACGGGGGTGTGTGCAGGAGTTAGATCCGCTTTCAGCACCAGTGCTCGTAGCCGCAGCACTTCCCCGGGGCGGTACCTGGCGCGCTCCGTGTGCACCACCACCACGCGCCCGCTCGACACGAGCACACTGATGCGGCGCTCCCACGAGCATTGCTTGTATCTATGCAAATGATAAACTGTTTGTTTTTATTTATTTTTTATTTTAAGTAGGTCGCGTTCATTGCACTTTTGGATTTCCGGCCTCTAATTGCACAATCAGGTCCATGAGATAAATTACTGAGAAATGTAATTGAAATCACTTTAGTAATAAGATTGCTTTCTTGTACTGTATGTATTTTCTTTCATGGGTGTGCAATAAAGTTAAATAAATTAAAATGGTTGTTTTATTGATAAGTTTAAGAAACAATCTGTAGTACCTATAGCTTGTTAAGGATTAAATGTATAGTAACTATTAAAAGTTTCATGAATGTTCTGACTCACCTTACGCTGACAAAGACATCAGCTCTCGAGTTGGGTCGTTGTGGGACTGCGATGTCAAGACAACCACCGTCTCCTGCAATGCGCGACGGTACCGGGATCAAAACATTTTGTATACAATTAATAAAGAGATTAAAGACCAAAGATAATAAAAATAATATAATAATTGCATTAAATTTAGTAACATTTACCAAAGTTTAACATAAAATTATATACCCGGTGGAAGATCCCGACTAGCGGTTACTGTTTCTCCATCAACAGTGAGTGTGAGGGTCATCTTAGCCGCTCCCTCTGGATAGAAGCGGGATATACAAGCCCTGCTGGACCCTCCCGCGGTCAGCGCTCCCGGTATTACAAAGATATGGTTTCTGTCTGTGCATGGAGAGCTACAACAAAAGAATTATACATTGACCCATAGCTTGCAGAGGATCTGGAAGTTCTAATGAGATTTTGTTAAACGCTGGAGGATTTACTTTATTATTTATCTATTATTGTTTGTGTACAGTGATCATGATAAAGAAAATTTACACAAATTCATGTTATCTCTTACAAGAGATCTCCGCAAGACACCCTGGGATAATGGAGATATTTATTGATATGGGGCATGATTGGGATCTTCATATATCAATATATATATATAAATATACTTACTTATATAGAAATACTTATATATGTATATACACATACATACACAACTACTTACCCACATATCTATCAGATTTATAGATAAATTATTAGTTTACAATGACGAGATCATTACTTTGACAATTACATTATTTAATGTCTTAGACATATTGCTTCTATATGCTGTTAAATCTTTAGTTTGCTCTACATTGTAGTACAACGTATCAAACAAATATTAGTTATTGTACATCCAGTTGTTATTGTAAAATCCTAATTGTCTTGAACTGCGACATGGAGTTAACGATGACGATATACTTTACAAGGTCTGTAATATAAAACTTTTTGCAAGTCTTAAATTACAATGAATCGATGTTTATAATTATGTTATTATGTTATTATGCATTGTAAACATCTTATTCTGCATTTAAATCACAATTGTTTAATTACTAAGCTAATTATTACAACAAACGCATTATTCCGATCAATTGTTAATTGATATAAAGCTACGTACGTCTGTATGTACGAGTATCTGTTGGTTTCAATAATGTTATGTGTTTGGTAATCGACGTTTATTGTTCGAATGTTGTATAAAACAATTTGAACAAGATATTATTTATCACGGGCGGTAGTTGAGGGAAAGTTATCATATTGAAAATGAATTCAATTACAATATCCATGTATTAATCTGTAACTGAACTAAACTGTACTAAATAAACTTTATAAAAACTAAAGTAAATGATAAAACTAAGTTAAAAGTGTAAATATAAAGTATGAAGTACTCTGATTTAATCCAAGTCAATTGTACAGATCTTCATGTTTCTTTCTTCTTGTTTCTGAGAGATTCAGTGATTGCATGACATTGACTATGTCTAATGTTTTAAAAAACACTAGCTCTTGCAGACAGCTTCACCATGCTATTATACATGATAATTGAGAAAATATCCATATGTACCTACTTCTTTATATATATTTCTTTTTATCGTGAATGGACACATATATTTTATTAATAATATTAGATGACATAACAAGAAATACAAAATAAAGTATTTCCTCGTCTTTATTAAAAAACCGGTAAATAAATGGGTGGATACAACCAGAACCGAAGAACGGAGAAATTAACTTTCTCCAAACAACTTCAACGGTGTATTATATTGTATGTTAAGGCTTTAATTGTGTTTAAGATGAAATATCTTTTAATATGTTTACCTTTATTTTGAGGTCACAAGAGCCTGTGCCAAGGTACTGTAAAATTTTTATAACATGTTCATTTTGTTTAAAGGTTTGCACTTTAGATTGAGAACGGGGTTTTGTATTTGATTAGTTATGTTTTTTAAATATGGTTATGTAATTGTTAAACATATAATACGAATCAAATCGATACATAGTAAATTTCTTATGAAAAGGGAGATTTCTTTTTTAATTTTACCCAAATTTGTCACCAGCTCGGAAAGTAATCTGTCATTGATGTAAGAAAATTTGGAGACAGAAATTCAGCAAGTTTATCCGATGATATTCTTATAAATTTTGACACTGGAAAATGGTGGACAAGCTTATGGTAATTGTAATTTAGACTAAGTATTGAAAACTTAAATTATAAGAAAAAATATCAAACCTATAATAAATATTAACGTAACGTAGCTTGGCAAAGGTAACAATGATGGTTTAAAAAAATATTTTACTACCTATATATTAATTGAAATTAAAAAATGGATTTAAGATAGTATCTACGAGATAAATTAAATAAAATAAATATAATTATTGTTATTTTACTTTCAGCAAATCGATGAACTCGATTTTTATCTCCCAAACCGATAACAATAATATTAATTCCAATGAATTATTATTTTCTGCTAACGAATGAGTAAGTATAGTGAGTTTTTGTTAGCCTTCGGATGTGTTGTACTACCAAATACTTAGTGTAATGTATTTTCGGTATAAGCGATCTATCTTCGGGATTTATTGTAAATGTAAAATAAAAGCCGTACAAGGGATAAGTCCCGTCTACGAGTTTTTCATGTCTAAAGCAAAAAAGTTTGCGTCCATAAATAATCTTGGTAAAAACAAAATCCAAAGGGAAAATAAATTTTGTGGGTCAAAGTCGACGTGAAGGTCGGCCCAAGTGCTTACTGATCCTTTAAGTGACGTAACATTTAAATGACAAAGACATGTTAACAGAGCCTTAATGGGTTTTTCATCATCAGAACAAGATGGCGTTAACTTGACTTCTGAGGATATTTGAGGTTTCTTTCAATTAAAAGAGGGGAGGAGGTTAACCTTTTTTTTTTTTTTTTTTATCGTTGGAAAAATCCGTTACGGATACCCGCCGACCAAGAAGGTGATGGCCGGAGGGTTATGTGGGACTACCCGGCAGCATAGAGGACGCTGCCATTTTTAAGGTTACCCACTAAAAAACCAACGGTTGCCCTCAACGCCTTAATGGGACGCCACGGGATCGCTTGCGCACTCACCGTGACGCTCCGGCGGTAACCCCCCGTGTAAGGGTGCTCCGAGCAACTAAGAGTACCCTCACGACGTAGGCCTGTAATAGGTGAGAGAGGTCACCCTCCCCTCCCACCAAGGCACTACAGCTGGGGAAGGAAGCGGCGGGCGTACTCCCGCCTCCTTCTTCCCAGCCTTCCTCTACGGAGTGGGTCAGCGGTGGAGGCCTGCTCCCTGACCCGCTCCGCGGCCTCCTTCGCGGCGATGACCTGCTCGCAGAAGGAGGCCATTGCGACCCAACACCTCTCGCTGCCGATCATTGTGCCTATAAGGCGCGGCAGCGAGAGGTCCCCGCCCACCACGGCCACCAGCTCAACACGCTGGTGGTCCCAGGCTGCGCACTCTGCCAAGGTGTGACGAGCCGTGTCTACGGCCTCGTCACAGTGGTGGCAGGATGGGGTCGCCTCCCTTCGTGCGATCTTGTGCAGATACTCCCCGAAGCACCCATGCCCAGTGAGCACCTGCACAAGACGGAACGTAAGCGTTCCATGCCGCCGGTTGATCCAACGATCGAGGTGGGGACGGATCGCCCCCACAGTCGTCAGTCCGGCGGCAGGGGACCCTAGGTCCCTCTCCCACCGTCGAATGAGGGCTCGGCGAGCTAGAGCCCTGACCCGAGCCACCTCGGGCCTTACCCCCCTGGCCCTGGCTTCTGCCCGGTGCCAATACACCTCGGCGAGCACTTCCGCCTGTAGCTCCCAAGGCGGATCACTCGCCAAAAGCGTGGCCGCAGTGTACGACACCGTACGATACCCCCGAATCACCCTTACCGCGAGAATCCTCTGCGTTCTCCGCAAGAGGGTCTTGGAGTCGGCGGTAAGAACTCCCGACCAAATTGGGGAACCGTACAAGGCCATGCTCCTCACGATGCCGGCATATAGACGCCGGCACGGAGCCTGCGGCCCACCAACGTTAGGCAGAAGCCTCCCCAAGGCAGCTGCGGTGGATACCAACTTCGGGGCCAGAAGGGAGAAATGAGCCCCGAAGTTCCATCTTCCGTCCAGGGTGAGGCCCAGATACTTCATCTGGGTCTTCACCACCACCTCCGAACCCTGGACGGAGATGGACGCCCGACGAGGGGGACCCCGGCGTGGGCCGTGGAACAGGATGGCCTCCGTCTTTGTGACGGAGACCTCCAATCCCAACAGCCCTATTCGGTCCGCTACCAACGTAGCGCCGACGGTAGCCAGACGGGCTGCCTCCGCAAAGTTCCTTCCCCTGCAGGTGACGAGGGTATCATCCGCGTAACACAACACCCTCATCCGGGGCAGGAGAGGACAGCGGAGCAGCCAGTCGTAGCCGAGGTTCCACAACACCGGTCCCAACACGGACCCCTGTGGAACTCCACGGCATACGCTACGTCGGTAGACCCGCCGGTCGCCGCCTTCCCACAGGACCTCCCTGTCCTGCAGGTAAGCCCCCAACAGTCTACGGAGATAGGGAGGCACTCCATGGAACCGGAGCGCCTCAACCAATGTCTCGAATGGTAGACTGTTGAAGGCGTTGGCGACGTCAAGCGAAACCGCTAGGACGACGTCCCCCCCGCGAACAGCCTCCTGGGTCAGGTCTCTCAGAGCTCCCAGGGCGTCGATCGTTGAACGACCCGCCCTGAAGCCGAACTGAGCCTCTGAGAGATCAGGACCCACCTCTTCGAGGTGCCGGACAAGACGTGCAGAGAGGATTCTCTCGAAGAGTTTACCCGTCTCGTCCAGCAGCACGATTGGCCTGTATGCGGAAGGGGAATCGGCAGAACGACCGTTCTTCCTCAACAGGCACAACCTGCCCTCCTTCCAGGCTTTCGGGAACTGTCCAGTGCGCAAGCACAGGTTGAACAGTTCCCGAAGCCTGCCTCCCAAGTATTCTAGGGCGAGGAATAGAACTCGCCCCGGAATACCATCTGGCCCCGGCGCAGTGTTGCGGGCTCGAAGGCGATTCAGCGCGACCTCCAGCTCGGCCTCCGTGATGTCTGGGATAGGACCCACCCCCCCATTAGGAGAAGGGGAGGCCATCACGGGAGGTGAGTGGCCAGTGGACTCTGGGAATAAGTCCCCCACCAACCGCTCGAGGAAATCCGGCTGAAGGGACTCCATGACCGGGGCGCATGCGGCGCGGAGTTTATTCCGCGCGACGCGGTACGGACGTCCCCATGGGTCCCTATCGAGACCTGCCAGGATCTCCTCCCGAGCCAGGTCCTTTGCCTTCCGAATTGCAAGCCGCAGAGTCGATTTCGCCTCGTGGTATCGACTCCGCAGCTGGGCCTCCAGAACCGGGTCGAAGCCGTGACGACGGCGACACCGGACCAAAGCCCTGCGAGCCCTGCAACAGGCCGCCCGAAGTTCGGCAATTTCGGGTGACCACCAGTACACCGCTCTGCGCCGGGGCCTAGACCTCACCCTCGGCATGGCTGCATCGCAAACCCGTGAAAGTGCTTCGCGCATGCAGCCAGCTCTTTCCTCCACGTCGGTCTCCTCATTGGGCGGATCGGGAAAGGCCCATCCTTGTACGATGGCGGCCTCCTTTGCCATTTCCCGATCCAAACGTTTGATTGCCCAACGAGGAAAGCGACTCCCCTCCCGCGGTGACCTGGCCAGGATCGGTCGGGAAGTGGAGAGGTCAAATCGGACGTAAAGATGGTCCGATAGAGTCTCCACCGCCGTCTCGACTCTCCAGTCGACGACCGTGCGAGCGACAGCTGGGGTGGCGAACGAAACGTCCACCACGGAACTCCCTTGCTGTCGCACGCAGGTCGCATCGGTCCCTCTATTGAGGAGAGACAGACCGGAGAGGAGCGACCAGACCTGGACGGCCCTACCTCTAGCGTCCGTGGCGCGGTTTCCCCAGGCCGCGGATTTGGCGTTCAGGTCGCCGAGGAATATGAGCTTCCCCGACGCCTGTCTTCCAATCGCCGCACTGATGGAGTCAAGGAAAGTCTCGAACTCCGTCAGTCGGCGATTGGGGGAAAAGTACGCGCCGATGACGACGTATTCGCCCCATCTCGCCACGACCAAACCCGGGCCAGTCTCCAGGGTGGAGAAAGGAGGACCGGGACCAGAACCCGCAACCACAGCCACGGAACCGCTAGTGTCCCCCGCCCAGTTGGAAATAGGGGGGACATAGTAGGGCTCGCAGGCCACCGCTACACTGATGTCCCACTCCACCATGGCCTGGATGAAAAGATCCTGGGCCCTGGCGGAGTGGTTCAAGTTCGCCTGTAGGAAGCCATGTCGCCGTCTATTCATGACGACATGGCTTCAACAGGCGGCTGTAGGAGCTCACCTCTTGCGGCAGCTGAGGAGGAACCAGCTGCCTTTCCTCTTCTACGGGGAGCCTTACAAACACGGCTTCCCAATTCATGTCCCGCCTGGAGTCCGAGGTCTGCACAGACAGCACATCTGAGGACTCCGGTGCAGCTGTCCCTGGAGTGTCCAGACAAGCCGCATCGGAAACAGACGTCGCTCCGATCAACTTCTGATGGGCAGAGCGCCCGCGTGTGCCCCGGCTCCTGACACCGGAAGCACCGCATTTGACGCTCCTCAAGGAGCTCGACCTTAGCTGAGCTCCAACCCACCAGGAGTCTACCCACGTCTCGCAGCATCCTCGCCGCGTCGACCGGGCAACGGGCAAATACAAAACCCATCGCCCCATAGCCCCGACGAATCTCCCCGACCTGGAGAGACTCGCCAGAGCATTTAGCGACGCGGCAGATAGCTGCTGCGACCTTTTCCTTGGTCGCAGAGTCGTCTAGGCCCTTTATTTTAATCATGACCCTTTTCATGGGCCGGACGACATCTGCCAAACCGTCTAGAACGATCCGGAGTTTAGCAGCCAGTTGCTCAGCTTTTTCTGGAGCCGCTTTGGGCAGCTCCAGAAGCCTGGCTCCGGTGGCTGACCTCCGGATCTTCAGCCCGTTCTCGAGTCCGAGCTCTCCGAGATTGATTTTCTCAGAGGCTCGCTCGAGAACTTGGGCGTAAGAGACGCCCTTTTCCGCAGCTTCGGTCTGCAGCGTGATTACCACGGCTGGAGATCGGCGCTGCGGTAGTTTTTGCTGGCTCTTCTGGCCAGTCTGAGCGGCGGGGGGCTTTTGCGCCCCCGTTTTCTTTTTCCCCCGAGGCCGTATAGGGGCCGGACGATCAGGTGCAGGGGCTCCAGAAGAAGAACTGGGAGCCTGAGAGGCATTCTTCTTCTTCTTCGTCTTCTTCCGCACCACTGTTGCCCAGGTCTGTTTAGCAGCAACAGGGGGAGCGGGAGCCGGCCTCGGGATACTTTCCGGCCGACTTGGAGCTGAAGACGTGGGAGGAAGAGTCGGTGGGCCAGAACCCGCGGCTTGACTAACCGGCACAGTCCTTCTCCTATCCGACGCCAACGGTGGCCGGAGATTCTTCTCCGGGAGGAGGCGATCTTCAATTCCTGCGAAGCGGGCGTTTATCAATACGCCCACCGAGGTTACTACCGATCGCCTCAACTCGTCTACCATATCCGCATCCAGGGACGCTACTTGCGGGACAGTATTGGCAGCAGCGGTCTTCATCGCCGTGAACTCACGCCTATGCGCCTTGAGTTCCGCGCGAAGGGAGTTAACTTCGCGATGAAGACGTGCATTATCCGTCCTCAGCTGTCGCGTTTCATCAGCTTCCGTGCGGCCGACTAAAGTCTCAACCACCTCAAGGAGGCTCCGTGAAGAGTCTTTCAGAACCTTCACCATACCTCCCTGGAGTTGGCCGGATTTTCTGCTGACCTCGATAATTGCTGCGGCGCAGCGACCTGCCATGGCTCGCAGCTCTTCAGCCCCTAGTTGTTCCGGGTCGGGTCTGGGAGGATCCTCACGCGGCTTACGCATTTTGCGAAAAGCCTGCGCGCTGAGTTCCTCCTCGAAGGCAACCTCGTCAGCTTCCTGAGTAAGGGCATGCAATGCTGCTTTCGCCCGCGTGAGCCCACTTCCCTGCGACACTGCAGCAGTGCGCCCGCGTCGAGCGGTATTGCATTTAAAAGATGCAACACCGAGCTCAAGATCGCTGTCGGACATTTCGCTGGACAACTTGTCGACCTCAGAGATAGGTCGCTTACGAGACACCTCATGATCGGACATGGCATCCTCGTCGCCAACTATCAAACCAGAGCCTTTAACAGGCACCACTTTCCGAGAAGCAGATCGTAATCTTTGAAAAACGCCAGAGTCATTAGCGGATGAAATGACCGACGGGGTCATCTCTTCCACTACCAAATCGTCAGCCAATCCGTGTGTGAAATCAGAATCCAGTAAAACAGAAGCCTGAGTCGTCGTAGGAGTCGAGCGGTCTTTTCCCCCCCCGGAATACGAGGGGAAGACGGAAGCCGAGGCTTCCGTGAGGGATTCCCGGCCTGCAGAGCAGCCACCGGTACCCTCCCGGGGTAGTATATTTTTAAGATTCGCTTTCATTCTTATTCCTTTAAAGGGTAAGGTCCCCGGGGCGCCCTCGCCATTACACAACCCCTCGGCAGGCGCCAGACCTCAGAGTTGACAAAAAGAAAAGGAAATAGAAGAAGAATAGAAAAGGTAACAGAGCGAAGACAAACAAGGAACTCAACAACACCAGAACAAAGGAAAAACGAAGAAATGACAAAACAAAACAAAAAAAAAACGAAGAAATGTCAAAACAAAACAAAAAGACGAAGAAGTAACAAAACAAAGAAAAACAAAACAAAAAGGAAAAAAAAATAAAAAATAACAACAAAAACCCCTATTGTCGACTATATACCGGGCATAAACCCCATAGCCGACCAAGGTTCCCAGCGGTGGCTGGTACCGGACACATGTTCCGAATACCTGCTCACGTGTCCTACGCTGTCCGTACCGTACCGGCCAGTACCGGACACATGACCCGACTACCTGCCCCGCGTACCTACGCTGTCCGTACCACTCCGTACCGTACCGGCCGGTACGGGCCAGTACAATACGGGTCCAAAGAACCCATAGTGATAACAATAGACAAGCGAGAGCGGAGCGCGCGCGCACGCGTGCGCTCGCGTCGGCTGTCGGAGGACGACTCCGAGGAGGTTAACCTGCCATTTATATTCATTAATATTTTTCTTTAGGATATCAAAATAATTTTACATACAAGCCTTTTTCACGGCGAGGTCTTACATTGAATCTACGTTTCTTACATACCTATGTAATAAACAAAATTAATTCTGCTTATAAATATACGTTTAAAAACATGTATTCGAATACACATGATACTTCTTACCTAAATTTTGGATTTGATATTGAAATTTAAGACAAATCGTCCAAGTAAAAACACAAAAGATATAAAAACATCTTAATTACTTATTTCTCAGTTAACCGGATGTTTATTGTTTTATTTCTCAGTTCCCTCATCTTCTGCTATCGGTTTGCGAAATACTAATTAATCATAATTTAGTATCATTATAAGATTTCGCTATTATTGTACGTTCAGAATTCGTAAGATAAAAGTTACCTTTTGTTGTAAATTGACAAAATAAACGAACACCACAATATAATCTTATCCAGGTGTTATGGGTGGTATTGCAGGTGCTGACGTGATTTGCGGTCATGAAATTAGGCATCAGAGCAAATAGCTTTTCGGAACACTCCCCGTTGTAAATGTTATAGAAGACGCACAAAGAGGCTTCGTCTCTACGCAATGCCAACGAGTCCAGCTGTACACAAAGCACAGGGTTCCCGACAATCTGAACGTTTTACCCGGTCAAACGGTAGAAGCTGATATTAACGTGATCTGGACCAGAGATGAGAACAGTACTCCATATGTGGGCGGACATATACTTATAGAACACAAGTCTTTGACCAGGCTTGATATACTGTCATCGACGCCAGCTTGACCTTGCTCTCCAGATGACCACGATACTAGCAGTCGCTCGAAATATCGAGGCCCAGTATTTTGATACTTGGCAAGGTTTTGAGAGGAATTCCCTCGAAGAGCAAAGATAAAGATAAGATAATAGAACAAGTGAATGAAGTGATATATTTGGGAAGTATGTTTAGCAGAGAATGGCAGGTTCTAGCGAAAATGTCACGGTGAGAATGAAGAAGAACGTGCTCATGTGGTTTGGGCACGTCGAACGAATGAGTGATGAAAGTATGGTAAAAAAGATTTATATAGGAAAAGTGAGCGGTAAGAGAGAAAGGGGGAGGCCTCGAGTGACCTTCGAAAACACAGTATCTATGATACTGGAGGAAGGTCACGTAAAGAGCATGAAGACCCCCCGGAGGGCATGTATGAAGAGGTTGATGTCTGTGGCTGAGGCGAAAGAGGTATGCAGGAACCGTAGCGTTTGGCGCTCCGTCGTCTCTGGCTACTCCGTAAGGGATATGGCGTGAAGCTAAATAAATAAATAAATAAATAATAGCAAAGCTACGGGAAATGGGGTTTTTTATTGGTAACCGCCGAAACTAGTGTATTTTGAGGATTAAACTAAACGAGGTTCAGTTTACCCCAGTCTGAGACCATCCCCAGGGAAGTTTCAATAGAAGGCACAAGTTTCTTTCGGTACTTGTCGAACTTTTTCCGAGAGAGCCCTGCACCGCCGGAATATACCTACTAGGTTTGGGGTCCAATCAACAACCGTCCAGAACAATCTGTACAGTCCCTCAAGCAGTACTGCTGGTGGTTCACTGCATAAACTCTCGGGAAGCCCATAGGAAGAAAACTTCGGTGTGTAAGATATATCAGAAGATCACCCGCCGATCGACCATGACGAAAGCAATATTATAATCAAATAGTAGCAGGTAATATTTATAATATTTAAGACCTATCTTGTAATTAATTTACTTTTTTATAAGAGAAATGTAAATCAACAAAACAAAACAACATTGAAAATACCTTTATAAAATTTCGAGTTCTCATTTCAATATACTACATAACCGTCTTTATTAATAAGTGAAAAGATTTCACTAAGCCGTAGGAAGTGAGTAGTAAGTAGGTCTCTCCTGTCTCCCGTCTCTCGAGGCAAAATCGCATGATAATAACCTGGACCATCCCGTGGCCGTTTCGACTTCAAAAACCGCCTTATCGTTTATTGTGAGATGTCTTCAATAATCAATTCTTTTATTTATCTTTAATAATAAATTAGTTACGCCACTAAATAATGACGTGTGTGATCACACTAAAGAAATACCCGGCTGAGTTTGTTGTGTGGTTCTTCTCAGAGCAGGGCGCGTTTGGAACACGAGTAGCTTTATTTTAAGTTGGAGAGTGTCTTTACAGAAGGGCTTATTCCGATAACAATGCTATCAAATAGTCCTAACACTTCCATTTGATGTACAATTATATAAAAGTTGCGATATAATTATAATGTTGTCAAACCTGGTAATGTTCTGTGGTGTCCCGTGGAGTTGCGCCCGCGCCGGTATTATAAACAACAGCAGCCACCACTTCATTGTCACGGATATATTGTAACAAGATCCAAGAAAGCCCCTTCTTCTATCTCATAATATGTGCATTTGTAACAAAACACTTGTACTTATGTTTAATCTTAAATATAATTTACATTCTACTAATTTATACTCGTATTAATTAGAAAATTGTTTTGAAAATTGATCCGCGTCGTGAAGAGAGATGCGCGCGACTAGATCGCCGAGTGCGGACGGTCGCGCGCGCAAAGGTCGCGAACGTCCAGATGTCGGAAACATTTTAACATAACGGCTTTTTATATTCTTTACACTTAACCGCTTTATTTGCGACCTCTTTTGTGATTACCGTTCCGTATTGTTGAGAATAATTGACTAATGATTTAATGATATCGTCATTATGCAGCACACGGAATGGAGTTCGGTAATATTTATATTAATATTGTGTACATTTGTTATTTATTATAGACTTACAGCGTTACTTTTAAGGATGTCAAGAAATGAGAAAAAATAATTGTTGTAAATTAAAATTGATAACATTACTTTAAATAAAACAATTTATTAAGTATAAACAATTTAAGTTTTTTTTTCTTAAAAAGCTACGGAATTTTTATAAATGTAAGGTGATTGACAGTTCAATTTGATTTTATGATTAAATAGCGGTAAGTGAAGTCGGAAATGCAAGGTAACATGATCAGCACTTATAGAGAATTGGTTTACGTGCAGTTTAATAAGTGGTTAAACTGTATTCAAACCAAAACGAATTTATAAGTAATATTTTATCATGATTTTATGCTTATTTATTAAAGTATTTATATTAGAAAAATATTTGCTGCTTACAGATGAGAGCAAAAAAATGTTGTCCGCCCCTGCTAGGTTAATAGGTCGTTCATTGACCGACTGAAACAGATTATGATATAAACAATATGAAATAAGATTATTCAGAATCACTGACACCAGCGGAATGTCTCTTTAATTAAAATTAACATTTTTTATTTAGTCCACGGTAATTTAATGTGTTTGCATTTATTTTAAATTATATGTTTTAATTACGCAGGTATTTTAAGCCGCGATAGAAAAATTATAGAAATTTCGAAGAATAAATCTATATATTTGACATAAACATTATATTATCATTTTTCACAAAAGAACATGGATCTTAATAAATGTTGCATTGACGTGCGGCGTATTACATGTAATATTAAGATAAAATATTTAATATTAGTGTCAGCGCCATCTGTGTGCCGAAATGTATACTAAAAGTGTCTGTTTGAGTTTCAATCGCGAGAGTGTGAGAAACTTTTTATGATTTCGTATAGATGTCACTTGTTATTATTTAGGTATTAGAATTACTCAAGATGTTGACGATTGATGTAAAATTTTATTAGTTTGCTAAGTGGTATATATATTTGTGCCGATCTGAGAATAAAAATATTATAAACATTAATTTGATATAACAATTCACAATGTTATTATAAGGTTATATATACTAGGGGCGCCAACAAATCCTCAATTTCGACTCGCTGCGCTCGCGAAATCTCTGGTGCCGTTTGCATATTGAGCGAAGCGAGCCTAGTGTATTCACTCATCGTTTCCCATTGACTTCAATGGGATATCAGTTTTTTATATTAAAAAAAAATGTTTTTTTTTTGCCATATTTCAATTTTTTTTTAAAAACCATCACCTCATGTGTGTCTTTTTGTTTGCAGTTTCATAATTTTCCGTCAAGTAGTTTTTGAGCCAATTCGTGACAAAGAATGCAAAAAGTCTCCAGTAAAACGCTCCGCTCACTTCGGTCGCTTCGCTCAATTATATAGATTTGGATAGAATTTCATATAACCTTTATAGATTACCTACTCAACTAACAAAACATAATTCTATTCTTTATGGTTGGTAAACTATTTATGTAATCTGAAGATTTTAGTAGATTCCTAAAAGACTTGCTTCTGGTGTTTTGCTAAAGTACTTAGAATTTAGTTCTTTCAAATGTCGTGTGTGAAAGCACAGTATTTTACGCTGCGCTTGTTATATTTAAGATTTACAGGCGGTGTTCTCAGAAGTCCAAATTTACGGGTCCGTAGTCGTCTGGCTTTGAGATACTTTTTATACTCGTATAAAGTCAAACGTGTAACAATTTCATTAATACTTATTTATTTTACATCATATGTGAGTTTTATTGTATGGTTGTTGCGGTTTTGATCTTAAACTTTGAATGTAATTTACTTTGAAGATTTACATAATATCCCGGGAATATCCATTGTGTCTATCAAAATAGTATACAAACTAAGTAAATAACGAAGTGACTGGTTTAAATAAGAGCAATCTTTAAATAGATTATTAATTTAAGAAATAATTATCTTTAGTTTTAAAATTGGATATTTTCATAGTAAGTATTGTCATTAGCTTTGGTAACCATTCACATAATCTGTTAAGAAAACGGTTTGACGAAGCCTTTTTCATTGCCTTTAATCGAACATAATTAATATACTTTTTAATCTATTTTTCACAGAAGTTTATGCTTCCAAAAATTCCCACTAGTCACACAAACTCAATCGTTGAATGTTGTCTCATCAACAACGCAGTTAAAGCTGGCGACACTCCAAGCGCCGAGCGGCGACCAAATAAAAATTAATTATTATTGCCGCGAGCTGCGTTTTATTTCGTATTCAATGAATAATTAAAACAAACCAATTTCCCGATAATGCTTTTAAGTCCTGTTTATTTGTTTTTGTAATAGCGTTATTATGGAAATTATGGAATCCTATTATGTTACTGATAACGCTTGATAGATGTATTGTTACCAGGTTATGGTACACCAGACAATATATGAGACACGGATACGGAGGGCGAAGGGGGAGGGGGAGGTAGGGGTGGTAATCAAGTGATTCTTGAGCCAGGGGGGGACAATTGCATCACCCCGTTGGCTTCTCTCTATTATTATATTCAATTTAATCGAAGCGGAAAATATTTGTATAACTATAGCTAAGTGTAACCTAAGCATCTGTATCATGTTTATGTTAACTTTTCTATCCTTCTGAGATATTAAGTTTAAAAGTTTTGAAAACTTGTAAATATATTTTTTTAATTTGACAAAAAAAAATAAAAACAATGGTATTTTTATATAAATTAATATAAAATTGTCTCATATTCTTATCTCAAAACATTAAATCTAATTCAAAATATCTCGTTCAAAACATTCGCAAAGTCGAGCAAAATGAAATGAATTTCTTTTATTTTTTGTTTTTTTGTTGAGGTCCATACATCGGGCAAGGGATGAGGCACGAGTCCATGACCTTTTTCTTCAATTTGGTTGTCATATTGTTCTTAAACATCTCTTTGTAGTTCCAACGTTTGTTCCAAGTATGTTTGTCTTTTTCCTCTACGTCTAGTTCATTGCTACCGTTATTAAACTCAATTTGATACTACACTTTGATGTTAGCCAAAAGGCCGAGAAGCTAACTAACGCAGCTAACGTTAACGTATGTTAACGGGTCGTTTGCGATTGCTACATTTAATTTTGTGTGGTTTGTCATAATCTTTGTATTAGTAATGTTCATGTCTAACCCCACTTCCCTAGTTGCTATATGAAGAGTGTCCAACATGTATTGTCGTTGCAGGATTGATTCTGACGGTAGAATCAAGTCGTCGACAAATTTCAAGTGGTTTCATAGAATAAATGTTTTTCTTCATCGTCTGCTGCTTCTGTCGGGACGCACACTTGTATGATAGTAAACTTTATGTCTGGTAGTTTCAAATTAAGCTCAGCGAAACGTTCGGAGGTACCAAGTAACTTTTTCAGATGATATTTGTATTATAAAGCCTACTCTATAATCGTTTTTTGTTTGACCTTTACTGCAATGGATAAATTTATCATATTCACTTATATTGCTTCCAAGGCGCAGAACTTTAGACGTTTATAATATGTTATATTTTATATGTTAATACATTTTCTAGTTATGTTATGCGTTCGTATGACGAAAATTTCTAACAATTAATGTTAATAAATAAAGTGAAATGTTCATTTTCATTCACAGATCTTCATGACTACTTGGTAATGTCTCTGGAGGGTTTTGGTCATATTGTTCCACGGTGTCCAGCCGGCTTGGAAGATGTACTATAACTATATATATTATTTCTTTTTACAACTTACTGAAAAGTGACTTAGTAAACGCACCCGGAAACACAATATTCCGGATAAAGTATTCTATTTAAAATAACTCTGTACAAAATTTCACCATGATCTGTTCGGTATGAAGGTATAACAGATAGAAGGTTACTTTTCAATATATATATATGGTCTAGTCTTTTGTCGCTGGCATTTTTTTAAATATCTTGTTTTCGGTAAGACGAAGTAAAATTGACATCTAATTTCCTACGAGTATATCAACGGATAGAAAAAGTTGTCAAAATAAGTATAACTGTCACTTAAAGAAAAATATCCTTCATTGCGTAATGGATTATGTGATATCTTCTATTATGAGATTGATGTCTGTGGCCGAGGCGAAAGGGGTATGCAGGGACCGTAGCGTTTGGCGCTCCGTCGTCTCTGGCTACCCCGCAAGGGATATGGCGTGAAGATAAATAAATTCTATTATGACATACAGAGAATTAGTTGTAAAATGGACTAATTAACTAAAAACATTTTGGTAAATGTTCAAAAGCTTAAATTAAACTATATAAAAGTATTACTTCATTATACTGTTAATGCATCCGAAGACCAAGCCTATATATTACTGTGAGGAATTAAGATATATATATTTCTAAATATAAAATTAAGATTATATTCCCTTTGTTACTTAATTCTATATTTAGGTAAGTATATAAGCGGTAAGTGTATAAGCGGAAAGTGTATAAGCGGTTAGTATATAAGTAGTTAGTATATAAGCGGTGAGTATATAAGGGGTGAGGGGTTAGTACATAGGGGTGTGTGTATATACAGCGATGTTTCTGTAACATAATACTGTAACTACACTGTTATCCTCGAGTTTTTTATAAAATTAAACTGGAAGCAATCTTCTTAAAACAATTAGTAAATTCATTCTGTTAGTGAAGTAAATACAAAATAACGCTAAAGCTACGGGTAGATTGACTGTTTTTGTCCTCCTCTGCAACAAATATATGATTATTCTGATTTAAGTGATTCTAAAACTAAATGGAGTTTATTTTATGTTAATGTATATTGTTAAATCTTTAAAGTATCATGTCTTGTAAATATAATAAATTGGTAAAATATACAAGAATTAAGTACAAACTTATTTTATCACGTCATATTTTCACATTAACAATAATATATAAATAAAGAAGATTACAATATATTTTAATTTCAGTGTAAATTATATTTGAAGATTTTTTTATAACTTTTAATGCAGTTGTGATCTAGAAACATCCCTTTATTTTATTTCCAACTGAATATACATAATGGTCAGTTTAATATTTACACAGGCGTATTTTATAAGAGGTGTAATAGTAGTAGTTTGTACCTCACTATACACTATTATAATACCAAAGTAACATCGTCCGTCAAGTTGGTGATAACACTAAAAGACTACATCATGAAGTCACTAACATAATGAGTCTCCAGTGACATATGAAGCGGTCCATTTGTTAATGACCTGGAAACAGACTATCAATACTAAATATACTCTCAGGAGAAAAAAGGAAGGACTCTAATTTAAGGATAGCTTCCGAAACGAGGTGCTTTCTACTTTGATCTAGATATAACTATATATATAGACTATAAATATAATATATAATAAATAAGTCAGAAATAATAAATGAAAATAAAATAATATACACCATTCAAGAATATTTTTTTTTAAAGAAGGTTGTAATTGATATCGAAATAACTTATATACAAGGAACGAGGCAGAGGTACAATTTATATAAGGCATATATTCATATTGTTTAGTGCCAGTACCTGTTTTTTTTATATAAGCGAGCGTGCGAACTCTTGCAACATCCGGGGAATCGCAGTTGTCAGATTAACTAATTTAGTTTTATTTAAGTATAAGTTAAGTGTAAGTATATTTGGAAGTCCCAAAAGGAACAAACCCTTACCAGAATCACATCATCTCTCATTACACTATAATTGAAATAATCATAAATTATATAAACTGCGTCCATGGAACATAAAAGCTTCGGTTCGGAATTGAAAACGTTTTTCATTAGACTAATGTCAGCTCTGTGCGGAGAGAAGCCGCAAACATCGCAGATACTATCTACTTTATAAAATGGATTTTAAATGATATTTAATTGAAATTTGGATTTTGTTTGATAATGTTGTGTACATTGATTTTGTTTTGATTATATAATCGGGAAAGTTTTACCGCCGGCTTCAGGATTTTAATTAGCGTACAAAAGCAGTTTGTTTTCGATTTAAAAATTAAAATTAATAATGATCTGTTATAGTTATACCGTAGGCATTAACTGTTATTAATAAATTAATATATTTATTATCATTTAATATATTTATATTATTATTCAGTAGAATAGTAATATTGTTATAATGATAGATTTATATATTTTTTGGTGCTTGTTTAATAGACTTATGTCTCGTCGTTGAATTAAAATAGTAAACAATCTCTTTAAGGCGTTTAACTCCACATATTAATATCAATACGTGCACCACATTCTGTGTTTCTCAACATTCATAATTATCAATGAATTATATATTATATTATGTATCAATTATAAATGACTATATTATAGTTCTTATTACTAACTATACTATAAATATAAAAATATACGTGTAGCTTTGCTGACGTGTCGCCGTCTCAACAATGAAGCCGAAGCACCGTTGACTCTGTTACCGGCAGCAATACGCCTTTCCACGTCCATTTCGTATCTTCCGTCTCTGCTAAACATACTTCCCTAAATATACCGCTTCATTCACTTGTTCTATTATCTTACTATTCACGTTGATCTTACATTCTGTACTTTCTTCATTTCTTTCAAATATCAGTCTACTACCTTCGTCTTATCTGCATTCAGGTTTAGACCATTATTTTCACACTCATATGTCAGAGTGGTGACCGCAAAATCGCATTTTGATGATGCAATGAGCACTGCATCATCTGCATATAGCAAGCAATTGACCTTAAGGTCACCTACTTTCACTCCCATGTCACTGTCTTTCACGCTTTGGAGACATAGCGCAAGCTTGCTTAACACCCGATTGTATGTCAAACCAGGGCGACATGTCAGCTCCTATTCACACACAGACTGAGTGATCTCTGTAAAGAGACTTTACAGCCTGTAGCAAGGGTCCGCTCACATTGTATCGGGGCAGTATCTCCCATAATTTCTTTCCCACAACCTTGTCAAACGCCTTTTCCAAATCCACAAAAGTACAGAAAACCTTTTGATTTAGGGCCAAAACTTTTCCGTGATCATGCGGAGGGAAAAGATCTGATATAACAATAATAATTATTATTATAATTATTATTACTGTTAGAGAAAAATATAGTTATACATATACGAGTATATATGCATTACTTAGATCTGTTGACAGTGCCGTATGAAACACATCTTTTAGGATCGTAGTGAAACCTTGCTGAATTTGAAATAGTTCAATTTGGCCGCAGTGCAAATAAAGAAGAACATGTAGGTTAGTATTTCAGCCAGCGGTCGCAGCTGCAGTCAGGTGATAGTGCGAGTATATACACCAAGTATGCTCTCTATGAATAAGGAGAAACGGTCAACGGACAATACTGAGTGAAATAATACTATTGTTACACAGATTTAGTTAATTACAAATCTGCAGATCTTGCACAGTTTTCTATAATGGAATGTAATATTCATTAATATTATAAAGAGATGTTCTGTTGTGTTGAAGAGTATTATAAATAAATAGCTTTTTAAAAAGCCGAACTTGTAATTAAGTTCTAATTATATAATAAAAAACAACAACGAGAATATTGTTGAGTTATTATTGACTGGTGAATAAGTTAATTTCCTTCTCTCTCGTCACGCAAAGCCATCTAGGAAGGTAAATGTCACAAATCAAGTTGTCAGATTAAAAATACGACTGAATCAACCGTCCACTGTGAATAACAGCGTTGTCATCTCGCAAACATTACACACTGATTGGTAGCAAATTATAATTTACAATATTATTCACTCCACTAAGATTTATGGTTAAATAAGGTATCCCGTCTCGTTTGAAAATATTCAAAGTTTTTGATGACTTTTTAATGTTTTTGATGATTTTTTAATTTAATCAATATTAAATTTCTAGGACAATTTGTAACCGATATGTGATGTCAAACGATCCCCACTGGGTTGACCAGCATAGACTCAGTTGTAATTAATTTATAAGTTTCGACAAATTAATCAAATTACGCTTTTATGTCTTATAATTTTAACTTAAACGATATTAAGACAATGTTGAATTTGATAAAAAACTGGTTTAAAATTAATGGATGTAATGTCTTACTCGTGTCTACTCAAGTAAAAGCGCGCAATAAATTAATACTAGGCGTTACCGACCCGTCGGCGGAATAAAGTTAACATCAATTAATTACAAACTTACAAAGTGTATGTTTCAAGTGGTTTTACTTAAAACGTTACGTGAAACACACACAAGCAAACGAACACTTTATTAAAAAAATCTGTAAAGGTAAAGTGTATTTTAATAATCTGGTTTATAATATTGAATATGTGTTACGATGTGTTTTTAAATACTGTTACAGGCTGAATTAATATTTAAGGTAGTTAAGTTGAAGTTGAAGTCTGAAGTTACTTAGAATGCAATCGATATAACATAATGAAGGTGATAAAATACTATTTAGTACTTTAATTTCACTTGCACAATAATATTAGTATTTCTAAGAAGTTATTGATTGGATTGAATTCTAAATCAGAGCATTCAACAAACGTCGAATACCACTCGTTCGTTGTGATGGTTTCAACATTTATAATAGTAATTAATACCTCAATATCGAGCTCCAAGTCCTTTTGTTCTGTAATATATTAATTAATTACTTTTTCCAATTCATAAACTTTCATTATATTAAAATAATAACCGTGAGGAAGTTTTACTAATGCCTGACTCAATTAAAACACAATGACCTACAGACGATATCTTCTATAAGTATTATTTAAATTATAACCAACTGTGAAAACAAAACCGAATCACATTTTTTGTTTTATATACATGTTTATGTATATAAAGGTTAATATTATACATATGTATAAAATGATAGTAAACATGATAGTAAAATGAAAATACTATTTCTATGTTCTGTACATCGTAGGTAAATATTCAAAATAACAACTAGGAATATTCAAATTGATAAATATATTCAGGGATTACGTTCAATGGTGTGTTTATTAAAATATTAAGTTAAGTGTTAATTAAGTGTGTTTATTAAGTTTATCTTGATGTAATCAAATAGGCTATTCAACTCTACTAAAAATATGACATAAATTGTAGTCATTCTATTTCTAGTTAAATAATATGATAGACTTAATTTTAAAATGTATAAAAATAGTGTGAATTGGTAGGAGAGAGCCTGAAAATAAGAAAATTTTATTTCTGAAGCCCATTTTGTAGTGCATGTAATTATTTCCATCTGCAATACAAATCACTAAGGGCAGAAAAGCATTCTAATCTAAATTTGGTTAAATGTTTAATTGTGATCTCTTTTTAGACTTATAGAATTTATTAGAATACATACAATATTTTTATTGTATACTTTTTGTCAAAGTTCAAGAACGTTATGGTAGTTCACACTAATTATGTATCATTTGGCCAATAAATTAACAATGAAATGTTAAAAATAGCTGTAACTACAAGCACAAGTTTGTAGTTACTCCTAATTGTTTACTGGCATGTGACGTCACATGGAATCAAGGTGTGAATCATTTAGGGTTTGCGTTTTATAATTTAAGCTTTAATATTATTTTTTATGGAAAATTACATATTTTCCGGAAGCATTATTGTACTGTGTATATTACGTAATAAAGCATGATATAAAATAAAATATAAAGTAAGAAAGCATATAAATAAGATAAACGTATTACAAAGATTTCGTAAGTAAAGTTCGTAAGTAAAATGTATTTTTCGTTAAAACAATTTCAGCATCTTGAAATTGTTTTAACGAAAAATACATTTTTAAAGTTAAAACATACGAGTAACTTTGAATATTACATCCAAGATAGAGTTTAAGTGAAACTTGTATTTAAGTAAGAAACTTAGCGTTAAGTAGTTATAATAAATCCGATAAACTCACACAAAATAACATTGCGTGTTGGAATTAATACCTGCCTGGAAACTTTAAACACACTATAGCACTAGTTAAGACTCACAAAATCCGACCGAATTCCAGTAAGAACGTCGGTTAAACATTGCAGTTGCACACAACGTGCATGGTGTAGTTTTATTGTTAAGGCATTGTGTTGTTTAATCGTATCTGAGTTTAATAATTAACGATTGTTCGGTCAGGTCGTGGATTGCTAACGTTATAATTTCTTAATGAAAAATATTTTTTGCAGCTTAAAGCCTAGTTGTATTATTCTTATACATAACTGGCTGGGTTAACCATGGAAGTAAAACCGTTGTCGTAGGTGTGGCTATATATAGTTGCTATTACAGCAATGTTTCGGATAGATAAATAAATAGAGAGAGAGAGAGAGAGAGAGAATCCTCTCCATGTTTCCTAGTCTCCTGAAACCTTCCCCGTTACTGAAATTTCCATATTTGTAGGTTTTAATTTTACATTTGGTTAGAATACGTATTGTTTTAATTTAGTCAGGATTGAGACTTAATAAAAAATCAATAGTAAATTTGTAATAAAACCCTTACTGTCATTATTTTGATATAAACGACCCTATGAATTGGAATAAAATAATTAATTGATATTTGATATATAACAAAACAAAAGGACTTGGAACGCGATATTGAGGTATTAATTATTATTATTATAAATGTTGAAACCATCGCAACCAACGAGTGGTATTCGACGTTTGTTGAAAGCTCTGATTCATGATTCAGTCTAATCAAGTACTTCTACGAAATATTAATATTATTCTAAAAATTAAATTAAAGTACTAAATAGTATTTTATCACCCGCACTATGTTATATCGATTGCATTCTAAGTAACTTGTGAATGTCTATAGTTACCTATTCTGCAATACAACTACGCGGGGAGATCTGTGTTTGACTTTGCTCTGGCAAATGGTCTGTCCCAATTGGTCAAGACGCACACACGTCTACCGGACGTGGACAGCCATATGCCCTCTTTGTTGGATCTTCTGCTGACTATACAGAAGTACCCGGAAAGTACCAGGTCACTGTCGAGGCTCCGTTAGGGTCCTCTGATCATTGTCTGGTACGGAGTGTAGTGCCCATTCAACGGTCGGCTCGCACAACACCTGCGACTCGACGCGTTTGGCACTACAAGACAGCGGATTGGGATGGAATGCGGTCCTTTTTTGCATCCTACCCATGGAGGGCAATTTGTTTCCCTTCCGATGATCCTACTGACTGCGCTGCGGCTGTAGCGGATGTGATACTACAGGGCATGGAACTATTTGTACCAAGCTCTGTGGTACCACTTGGTGGCAGATCGCGGCCGTGGTTTGATGCGTCTGTCAGGGCTGCAGCAGCTGGCAAACGGCAGGCTTATCAAACTTGGGCCAATGCGTTAGTCACTAAGGATCCGAACTTTAGAGTTCTGAAGAGGAAATATAATATAAATTAGATTCATTAATGAGGTAATATATTATTTTACCAACAACGAAACATAAGTCTACTAAACAAGTCAAGAAAAAAATATAATTATCCCTGATATATAATCAATACAAAATCAATGTACATAATATTATCAAACAAAATCCAAATTTTAATTGAATACCGTTTAAAACCAATTTTATAAAGTAAATGATATCTGCGATGTTTGCGGCTTCTCTCCGCACAGAGCTGACATTAGTCTAATGAAAAACGTTTTCTATTCCGAACTGTAGGTTTTATGTTCCATGGACGCAGTTTATATAATTTATGATTATTTCAATTATAGTGTAATGAGGGATGATGTGATTCTGGTAAGGGTTTGTTGCTTTTGGGACTGGAGGGTAATATTTATATATAATTAATAGCATATAACTTATATTTTACTAAAAATATATAAGTTAATGTGACTATTACAATAGATAACATAGGAGCAAACTAAATGCTAAAAACTATGAATTGTACTTGTATTTGGAAGTGTTTCGATATCAATAAACCTTCAATAACAAATATTTTTTAATGTTATATATTATTATACATAAACAGCATATATTTACTTATAATTCCTAACTTATTTATTATATATTTTATTCAGGATTATATACAGATCAAAGTAGAAAGCACCTCGTTTCGGGAGCTATCCTTAAATTAGAGTCCTTCCTTTTTTCTCCTGAGAGTATATTTAGTATTGATAGACTGTTTCCAGGTCATTACCAAATGGACCGCTTCATACATCACTGGAGACTCATTATGTTAGTGACTTCATGATGTAGTCTTTTAGTGTTATCACGAACTTGACGGACGATGTTACTTTGGTATTATAATAGTGTATAGTGAGGTACAAACTACTACTATTACACCTCTTATAAAATACGCCTGTGTAAATATTAAACTGACAATTATGTATATTCAGTTGGAAATAAAATAAAGGGATTTTTCTAGGTCACAACTGCATGAAGTAGATAGTGGAAGAGCGGAAATTGGAAAGACAACTACGAAAAAGCATTCGAACGGAAATTGCTTTAAAAATGGTTTGTTAAATTCTTGCTTCAAACGAAATATATTTACCTCTGATTTATACTGAAGTGAAATATATTGGGATTTTCTTATTACATTACATTACTTATACATATCACACTTTTTAAGCGTTCTATATAAAATATAAGCAAAACATATCAGTTGCGGATCTTGAAATAATAAGATATCACAAGTCTCATAATGACTTAAAAAGTTTTGAAATCCAATCTAAACCAAGTCGGTTCACCTTCAGCATTGTGTAATAGGCTGTATAATAAAGACGTGTTATGAATAAAGATAGACTTAGAAAAAAAAACTTAACTTAATTTAGCTTCAAGCCATATCCCTTGCGGGTTAGCCAGAGACGACGGAGCCCCAAACGCTACGGTCCCTGCATACCTCTTTCGCTTCAGCCACAGACATCAACTTCTTCATACATGCCCTCCGGGGGGTGCCCTCCGGAGGTCCTCATGCTTTTTACGTAACCTTCCTCCAATATCATAGATGTTGTTTTCTAAGGTCACTCGAGGCCTCCCCCTGTGTCTCTTACCGCTCACTTTTCCTTTATAAACCTTTTTTAAAATTATTTAATCACTCATTCGTTAGACGTGCCCAAACCACCTGAGCCCGTTCTTCTTCATTCACACTGTGACATCTTCGTACCTGCTATTCTGTGGATCTCTTCATTGCGGATTCGGTCAGCTAGACTGACTCCGCATATTCTGCGAAGAGATTGCATCTCCACAGTATTCATCTTTCTTACATTCTTTTTCTGTATTACCCACGTTTGGCTACTGCCGTATAACAGCGTCGGTAGCAAAACCATATTGTGTACAGCCAAACGTGCAGCTTTGCTAACCTTTCGCCGTCTCAACAATGCAGCCCAAGCACCGTTGACTCTGTTACCGGCAGCAATACGCCAATAGACTTAGAATTTGTGTATAAAATTCATAAAATTTTAATATGTAAGAGAAATACATTTATACATAAATAAAAGAAATATTTAAAAATATTTTAGGGTTTAATAGAATAGAAACCATATTACGAGTGAACTAAAATAATATGACTGTACAGCTAACTTGTTTTTTTTAGTTTAAAGACTATGCTCACAGTGATATTATATTTTCAGCTCGTGAGATAGATATTATATAATTATAACTCACATCATTAAAGTGGGTGAACGGTAGTAACTGTTGGTGTACTCAATTAATCAATTTGGTTTAGTTTGCATTTCATAACTTTTTACAGCGTTGCTAGACTTGGACATTTTTACATTTTATGTTTTAGATGGGATTTTTTTTGTACGTAGTCCTTCTTTTTTTCTTTACTGGTCTTGGTGGACTCTTGTCAGTGGTTTTAACGTTTTGATTGTAAACAAAAATTGCCCAGCAGCCGTAGCTATGCCAGTTTCGACTTTTATTATAATTGAAACAAATGTATTAATCACAAAGTTTAAAAACTACTAAAAGTATTTACTAAGCAAAATAATCTATGCACGACACGTCATTATATTATTTTATTTTCTGACACTTGGCTGTGCTCCAGGATTTCACATCAAGTACTCCACATTTTGATCCCTTTGGTAGTTTTTTCTTTGTAGACACTAAAATTTAATTGTATACCAAATTTAAGGTTTTTAGGTTAACTTGAGTGACACTCCTAAATTTATAATCGGTAAGTCAGTGCATCGGTGAGAAAATAAAGAAACTTGCACTTGATATAATTCCCAAATCAATGGTTCAAATTAAATGTAATTTGGAAATATATTTATATATATCCCCTTCGTCACTGAAAGTGTGTACTTTCAAGATTTTTTGCAAAGAAATTATAAAGGTTAGATTGGCTCGAAAAAAGGTTTTTACGGCTCGACTTCCATGCCTCTAGAACAAGAATCACTTGATTACCACCTTCCCCCCCTACCCCTTCCCTTCATCTTTTTCTTCCTTATCCGTGCCTCATACATTGTCTATCTATCTATCAAGCGTTATCAGTAACATAATAGGATTCCATAATTTCCATAATAACGCTATTACAAAAACAAATAAACAGGACTTAAAAGCATTATCGGGAAATTGGTTTGTTTTATTTATTCATTGAACACGAAATAAAACGCAGCTCGCGGCAATAATAATTAATTTTTATTTGGTCGCCGCTCGGCGCTTGGAGTGTCGCCAGCTTTAACTGGGTTGTTGATGATGTAACATTCAACGATTGAGTTTGTGTGACTCGTGGGAATTCTTGGAAACATAAACTTCTGTGAAAAATAGATTAAAAAGTATATTAATTATATTCGATTATAGGTAATGAAGAAGGCTTCAGCAAGCTGTCTTCTCTACAGACTTGATTGGCTTTTAATAAATGATGACTAAAAGACTGGTGAAAATATTAAGAAAATTTTAAAGTTAAAAACCATAGATAGTTATTTCACAAATCTTTAATTATGACTATTTAAAGATTGCTCTTATTTAAACTAGTCACTTCGTTATTTACTTAGATTGTATAATATATTAATAGATACAATGGATATTCCCGAGATATTATGTAAATCTGTAAGCTTACTGTAGCAACAATCATACAATATAACTCACATATGATGATCTGAAACGTAAAATAAATAAGTATTAATGAAATTGTTACACGTTTGAAATTATTTAAAACTAAAAAAACATTATTTCATATTTTTTATCCCTTGTGTTTATGTTTTAACAAATAATCATTTATGTATTTATATTCCTATGGCAGATGTATTTTGAATACATCACTATTCACGCAGGACAAAAATAACTTACTTAGTTACTATGGCGTGAGGCTTTAGGGACCAAAGTAACCTTTGAGTATATCTACACTTTAGCACCCCATGTGCTTCTTAAAAGACTGTGATTAATCTGTAAAAAGATTTATTTTATTTAACTACTATAGTTATTTATTTTCTGCACATATTTTACAAAAGAAGACAGAACTTAGCGAACTTAGCTTACATATAATACATTGTTGCATTTTTTATTATCATTTATAAAGATATTAAATTGACTTAAAAGTTTAAAGAGACCAAAATTTCTTATATACAGGATGGGCCAAAAATTTTTGCACTTTGAAACATGTCTAGAAATAAAAGTACAAATGTTATTTTGTTTATGATTTATTTAACATAATTATCATTTATTAAAATTTATTTTTTAAAAATGACATCGTCGAGATGTGCTCCGTCTCGTCGTTGGCACTCCTGCAATCGACTACGTAAACTTTGGAAAACTCGTTGACACATGCTGCGAGGAATCGCGGCTATCTCCTCGTGGATGTTTTCTTTTAATTGGGATATGGTCGTCGGTTTATTAAGGTATACTCGACTCTGCAGATATCCCCACAAGAAAAAATCGCAAGGTGTAAGGTCCGGGCTTCCGGGAGGCCATGGGATATCACCTCTGCGAGAAATCAATTTGTTAGGAAACATTTCTTTGACCACCGGTAAAGTCACGTTTGATGTATGGCATGTTGCTCCATCTTGTTGCATCCAAGCCCGGCTATTGTATCCTTCAAATTCATGCAACTGTGGTGTCAAAAACTCTCGCAACATTTTCACGTATTCCACTGAGTTCACAGTTACGTTATTTCCTTGATTATTTTCAAAGAAGTATAGACCGATTATGCTCTTTGCGGATATGGCAGCCCACACTGTCGTTTTTGGTGAATGAAGAGGCTTTTGGTGTTTATAGTGAGGGTTTTCCGTGCTCCAATATCGACAATTATGTTTATTTACGTGACCATTAATGTGAAAATGGGCCTCGTCCGTAAACAATACATTCTCAAGGCTAGAGAATCGCTCCAGTATAGTGTCAGCAAATAACTTGCGTTGAATGTAATCGTTTGGTTTCATCTCCTGTACAATTTGAAGCTTATATGGGTGCAGTTTAAGGTCCAAATGCAAGATTCGGCGCAGACTAGTTCTTGGTATTGCAAGAGCCGCCGACCGCTTACGCGTAGATGATTCTGGATCGTCCCTTACAGAAATTTCAACCTCCCGAATGTTCTCTTCGCTTCTTCTTGAACGTGGTCGCCCAGTTTGTTTAATATTCGTTGTCGATCCCGTTTGCTCAAACTTTTAACCCAAGCTTTAATTAAATTAACACTTGGACACTCACTTACACGTTGTAATCCGTATTCAACCTTAAAGAGGCGTCGTACAGTAACGTAGGAATCGTTGTTTTGTAAAATTGTTTTACGCAAAAAGCACGCTGTTGTCCCGTGAAGCGCTCCATCGTGACTAAAATTGCATTAAACGACGCACAATTCCCCGCCACACGCGCGCCCCTTGCTCTCACGGTTTTGGAGAAATCAAGTGTTGCTATTTGCAAAAATTTTTGGCCCACCCTGTATATGTTCCGTAGGTCTCACTCGGAACTAAATACAAAGATCCTCAAAAAATATATTGAAGAAATTTAAAACTTAAAATCTTTCCTATCGAATAATCACCGAAAATGTAGCCGATTTTGTGATATACATATTTCCTTATTTGGATTTCAGCAAATCTAAAACAACACTTTGTTTATAACTATACTTGTTCATACACAATAGAAAATAATAAAATTATAACAATAATATTGGTTTAAACTACAGGTTTGTAGAACTTTAAATATTTATCTCTGATAGTTTTGTTATGCTTCACACAAAAACTAATTCCAAAATCATACAAATTGTTATGATTCAATCAAACGATTAAGTTGAAACCAAAAATCTATGACACATATTGTAGAAACATAAAATACTCATAGACTAAATTGTTCTAAAAATTAACTTTCATGAAAATGTTCATTGTACTTCTAGTAGAAACACGACTTAACAATAAGTAATTTAAAACCAATCTCTAAAACATTTCTTTTTAAATAAAATCCTATTCATGAATTGGAATATTTTCTATTTCTTTAGAGTTCATTATAACTTTTGAATTTTAAATTTTAAATCGAGATTTACTTTTTAACACATACGTAGCAAGTTCTAAGCTAAACTATATTCACAAAACCACAGAAGTAGTTAAAATCCAGAAAAGTTGTTATATTATTGAAAGTTTTATTGAACAACTTACCATGGAGGAACAACGTACCTTAAACAAATTCTTCACCTAAACGACAATTCTAAGACTCAGTTAGTTAACTTTGAGTGGTAACTTTAACTACATCACATGACTGCTAAACCCCACATTAATAACGCATTGAATAAGTTAGTCGTCAGCGGGGTACACGCCAGTTGCACTTACGAGTATGAATTGCTTTGTTCCACTTGGCTATGTTATATATATTACACTCTCGCTTAAAACACACGGACTCAGTTGCTCACGAGAATCAAAATCAAACTGTCGATTGTCAAATAATCGTTATAACTAATCCTATAAAAGTATCTTGATTTAAAACATCTGTAAAAATATATATTATTAATAATATATTAACGTATTATTTTCAATTTAGATGCAAAATAACAATAATTATTTTTCCCTTTACGTGTTTCGGTGACTAGAATAGAGCACTACGAATAAATGTAACATTTGACAATTGACCTTGTTAAATTTATAGCCAATTTTCAGTTGTGCTAAAAAAGGGGAGAAAAAGGTTATAAATACACTAATCACAGGACAACAACTTATTAAAAGATAAAACAAAATATAACATATTGTAAATCATTTAATACTAAAGTGAGTACACTTTTCAAAGACAACAACGCTTAACACAAAACTTAACAAAGACAACAACACACTTTAACAACACTTTGTAATAAAAACAAGTCGGTGATAGTGTGCGGCGACTTCAATGTAGTTAGTAGAAGTAGAGAAGTAGTAGTTAGAATTACAAGTAACTTCGTGTAGTGTTCGTTTATTAAATTTGTTTAAATACTATAACTTGTTGAACGTCTTTTCGGAACCTACTCGAATAACTAGTGTTTCCGCGACTTGTATTGATAATGTGTTCTGTCACTGTAACGTATATGAAGAGAGGATAATATCAAATTTAAGTTCAGACCACTATGGTCAACAATTTTCTCTCTTAATTAATAATGAAATTGAAAGACCCCAAAAATTTACTTGCAGACCTATAACAAAAAATAGAATGCTCACTTTAAAAAAAAATGTTGAGAAAATAGTGGTTAAAGAAAATGAAAATGATAATCCTAACAATTTATATAATAAAGTTTTCGATTTATTGTTAAATGAATTTAATAATATTTTTAAGCCAAAAACGTTTACGAAATACTTTAAAATAAAATTTTGTGATTGGGCTACTGTAGGAATATATAGAAGCAGAGAAAGGTTATATGATTTATATGGTGAGTAGGGTGATTCAAAAATGCATGTGAAAATTTTTTATTTCTTTTTCTATGGGGGCACCATGTCATTTTGTTCTATTGGTTAAAAAACTTCCACCAATTTTTTTTTTGATTTTTAAAACAGGTTTTAGGGGTCGCTACCAGGGATGAAAAGTGTTGGGTTTTATGAACGGGTAAAAAATAAGTAATAACCTATTTTATTAAATAACTATAATAAAAATTTAAGGATAACTACTATTATAACTAAGACTAGTAACTTAAGATGTTAATGTAGATTTGTTACAATCGGGGAATTTTCGCCTCAAGTCTTTGACCGCCAACAATAGGCACTGTTTCTGGTCTTCGTCTGTCGTATGAAGGTTATTGTACTCTTCAATCAACGATACTCCCCTCTCAGCTGTATCGTTGATAACTTTTAGACCCTTTACAATAGTCACACATTTTTTAAACTCACAATCGTCCTTCCAGGTGTGCACGTCCTTTTTTAAAAACTCGCAGGAGATGGAGATACTTTTAAAGAACGTTAATGTGTGAGAAGATACGAAGTCCTCCAGGTTTTTTGTTGCAATAAGGTTTTGATCCAGGATGGCTCGCTTTGGAGAATCTTCTGACCCTTCTATTTGCAGAGCAACAACCATCTTTCGCTTAGTTTCCAAAGAAACTTGGTCGTCAGAGAAGGCCAAAGCTACAAGTTTTTCTGATAGGTACCAAAGGTGCCCCAACGCTTGTTTCATAGCAAAGTGATTTTGAAACTGATTTATACATTTTATTGTAAGCTAATAAATCCTTTAAAAGTTGTAAGTCATTCCTTGGCGCAGACCATGCGCAAGGAGCTTGATACCAGTATTTAGCGTAAATTTGTACAGTAAAAATGCAAATTTCTTTGATTCCTTTAATTTCCCTCTTCGTCAGTTTTAGTTGTTCCCGAAAAAGATATATTTTAAAAGAATAGATGGTCTTTGCCATCCACCTTGCCCGGTGGAGACCAGCAAGTTGCTCGAAAAGATACACCTTTCTCACGTGTTCCTCCCAAAAATATGATTATCAGGTTAAGTAGTTTCTTATAATCGTCTCGTGATTGAAACTCGTTAAGCTGGCTTTCAGCAAATAATGTCATCTTTTCGGTAACATCTGCTACTTGTTTTAGAGTTTCAGGGTCCGCAGTAGCTGCCCTAAAGTCCTCTTTTAGTATTTTAGGCCAACGTTTTTGCAGTCTTTTGAAGATTTGTATATCTGGCCAACTAGAAGCATTAGTTGCTGAAACTACGATGGCTTCAAGCACAATCTCCAAAATGTGATGCCTGCATGGAAGCTATAATAATTTTTTCTCCAGCTTTTGCTCTAGTAAAGTACAAGCTCCATTCAATCGACCTGTGTTTGATGCTGTGGTATCAAAACACATCGATTTTACTTTCTGCGACTTTTTTTCGTCGCTGGATTCGCTGACGCCGAATAGAAGAAAAGCTAACGTTATACTTCTCAGTATCACAGCCAGCGCTCTTGAGAGTCGATGTTAATACCACAGCAGCTTTTCGATCGCTTAACTTAGCAACATCAAGACTTACAGCCAAACGGTCATCGATTAATTCTTTCCTCCCTTGTTTTCGCTGTGGCTTCGAGGTAGACGATCCTGGCAATAGAGTAGCCGGCCGACTGTCTAAAGAGGTCGAAAACGACGACATTAAAAAAGGTTGGCTGTACCAGGTACCTAACGTAACTTATTTACACTCAGGTACAAAAATACACACAGGCACCGCCATTTTGGTTCCCAAGGGGTGCTACCCCATTACCGTATGTAAAGCATTTTTCAAAAACTTTAATGGATGGTAGCGACCCCTAAAGTTGACTTAAATTAAAAAAAAAGAAATATGGGTATATTTTTTTTCATATTGGAACCATATAAGACGGTGCCCCTATAAAAATTTAAAACTAGGATTTTTTGAATCACCCTAATGGTGAGAGGCAATGGAATCATGATCCGGTGTTCTTGAATAGAGTTAGAAATTTCTCTAAATATTTAAGAACGTTTGTGTACAAGCCAAGTCCATTTATATAAAAAAAATTTTTTTTAATTCAGAAGATAAAAGAAAGGCAACTTTGGATGTTTTATCTAGTTTTACTGGAAAATCTAGGGCTGCCAATGGACCTATAAAGTCAAAGGTGGCGGCTGTTTTTGAGACCTTTTTTACTGAAATCCAAATAACAGTCACACGTCATTTAAATTCTTCATCATCTGATGCAATCGCCGAATGAAACAAAAATGTTAAAGTCAATAATAAATGTTCTGCTTTTAAACCTATTTCATCAGATGAAATAGTTAACACATTTAGAACCTTAAATTCGAAGAAAACCGGTGATCTCTGGGGTTTGTCATTTAAATTGCTTAGCACTATTATAAATGATATTGCCCCTCAATTATCCTTTATTTTTAACAAATGTATCGAAAACGGTATATTTCCAGATTTTATGAAAAATAGTAAAATAGTTCCTTTGTTTAAAAGTGGCGATAGATTGGATCCCGAGAATTATAGGCCTACCTCGGTTTTACAGACCTTGAGTAAGGTCTTCGAGAAAATTATTTTAAATCAGATGTCAGAGTTTGTGTATAGCAGTGGGATCATGCATAGTGAACAATATGGTTTCACCAAAGGCAAATCAACGACTGATGCGGGTGCCGCGCTTCTTAAGCACATTTACGACGCATTGGAAAAGTCGCAAAAGCCTTTGATTGCGTGAACCATCGGACGTTGCTATGCAAACTAAACCACTACGGTGTACGTAGCGCTGCGCTTGATCCTATTGCCTCTTACCTGAATCAAAGAGTCCAGACAGTTTACGTAAATAATTCTAAATCGTCTGGTTCTACCTATAGATGGGTGTTCCACAAGGGTCTATTCTGGGCCCCTTTTTGTTTTTACTTTATATTAACGACTTTCCCTTTTTTGTTAAGTGTCTGTGTGACATTGTACACTTTGCTGATGACAACTCGCTTATTTTTAAAGTTGAGCGTGATAAGATCCATTATGACGAAGTAAACAGTACTTTGTCACGAGTCCTACATTGGGTCGAAATTAATAATAAGTCTTAAATGCTAAGAAAACTAAATGCATAGAATTTACTCCTTAACAATGAAGTGTTAGAATTGATTGACTCAAAAAATTTCTTAGTGGAACCCCTATCTCGCAACACTCGCAGCCAAACTCAGCTCCGCCGTCTTTGCAATTAGAAAAGTTAGACAATTAACGGACATTAATACGGCTCGACTTGTTTATTTTATTTATTTTCACAGTATTTTATCTTACGGTATTTTATTATGGGGTAGTGCTGGCGATATTCATTCTATATTTATTTTACAAAAAAGAGCTGTGCGGGTTATTTATAGCTTAAAAGCTAGAGATTCTCTGAGAGATGTTTTTAAAGAAATAGGTATTCTTACAGTCACTTCGCAATACATATTTAATAACATATTATATATACGTCAAAATTTAAATAGTTATATAAAAAACAGTGACAGACACGCGATAAATACGAGAAATAAAAACAAACTCGTGACGCCAAAGTTTCGGATTCAAAAAGTTAATAAATCCTTCATGGGTTTGAGTATACGCATATTTCAACAAGATATTTATAGTTCAACAAGATGTCTTAGACCTTCTTTTTCTTAGTTTTAAATCTAAAATCAAAAGTTTATTATTAAATAAAGTTTACTATAACGTTCAAGAGTTTTTAGTGGATCGAAATGCGTGGAACTTAAGTTGTTGAATCATTTGCAGGATTTATATTATAATTTACATCACCTATTGTTAAATTTCTTTTGAAAAGAGCAACTGTTGAGTTGAAGGAAAACACAACTTTGCATCATTATATTAGAACAAACAATATTTATAATATATATATTAAATTGTCTAATGTATATGCTATTTTAATTGTGATGTAATAACAGAGTCGAAAGTGGAAGAGACCAATAAAGTTGAGCGAAGTTGAGAGTCTTAACGGCCAAAGTCGCAAGTACGCAAGTATGTCCTCCAGGTGTTTGATTAAACATTTAAATTGTATTTCCCAAAGGACCAACTGAAGGTATTCATTGTGTTCGATCGTCTCGTTATTGAATTGACGTGAAAGACAAGATGGTTAAAGGGATGATGTTATCATTTTCTCCGTAACTTTAAAATTAAATCTATATCCTAACTTAATTTATTAAACCCTCATTTGATATAAAACTAGTTTACATTTTCTTATACTTTCATATATATTATAAAATACATTAAAAATTCTTAAATACTAACTTTAATAGTTTGTTAATGATTTAGTATAATAAAGGTTTCAATTTCTCTTATCTTTAAGAAACATTAATCATAAATTCATGACAGCCTTATTTACTTGTATTCACAGTAACGACAACGTGACAAACTAATAATTTAATTAAATATGGTGACGAAGACGAAGACTTTGACATTTCATTTAATTTGGAAATTAAATCTTATTATTTTATTTACAGATTTTGTATATATTCTTAAATGTATAGCTCGCTATGACACAAACTGTCAGTTTATCACCTACCTACTTTCACTTTATTCTAGTTCACATGTCTTGTCAGAGGTACACGTGTGTGTCGTGTGTATCACAGACAACCCTGAGATCCTGTGTGGAGATAACTTAGTAGAGTGACCATGATATTAGCAATTTACTTATTTCTTAACTACTAACCGTGGATCCATTAGTAAATGTTTACAATTCTAATTTCTGTATTACGAAAGACGAATCAGATAATTTTCATTTTGTTAAATTACTTAACAATAAATTTATTAATTCACAACACATATGCACCCTATTTGCGTAGACCATGGCATGAACATTCTAAATATAGCACACGAACTGATAACAAGTAATCGCTTCCTTCGTATAATTAATTTATTCATACACAAGGGTGCGACTATCGCGGTACTACATTGTGTAAGCAATGTTATTAACGACTCAGAAGAGATCCGATTATAAGTTAGAAATTACAAACATTAACAATAATTTATTTTAACGCTATTCTCAAGAAATATTGTATAATATTCGCATTATTATTTGTTGGTAATTAACTTAAACTATAACTACTTACTACTGAGGCCAGAGATTAAACAGAGCTTCCCTAACTCAGGATACTTAAACATTAAGCTGAGTTAAAGTTTTGAATTTTTATAATATATAACCAGCAAAATAAAATAACAATTACAATTACAGTTTTTCACAATAATAACGTAATAATTTTGAATTAGTTACGGGATAGTTTTTAGATGGGTTTTTAGAGGATTTATTAAAAAAATACAAGATAAAGTACTTCTATAACTATGTGAACCTTTAAATACCGAAATATTATTATTTTATTAACACTCATGCGATTGTTACAAAATAATATTTGTATACTATAATGTAATTGCCAAAAAAATATGCTGTCAATACATATATTAGTATTTTTTTCCAAACAATCAATAGCTTGTCATTCTTATCTCACACTTAATCACATAAAATATACATCCAAGTCACGCCTCATCACTCCCAACTTCCTCCTTACTTTTGGACTAATATTATGTTGCCGTCAATAAATATTTTTCCTTCTATCTTTGTTCCAAAACATTTCTTCATAGTTAATTTCGTTTGTTCCAGTAAGGACAAAATAACGATATTTCATTATATATATATTCACTTCCATATATTTTGCTTCTTTCATAAAGATTGAATATACCCAAGTATGTTTCTATTTTTAAATTAAAATACACAAATCCTTACGGCATTTGTAAGCTTGTTATATGAGGTGCTCTCATGCAGAATCCGTTGTCTCTATCCATGATGATCCACGATGTCTATGAACAGCAAAGTTCACTTTAGAATAGAAGAACTTTGGCGTGTTACTTTTACACTAGCATCTTATTCTATTATTCACTGTATTGTAATATAATTAAAAATAACAGAATGCCGTCACAATACTAGTTTTTAATAAAATTAATAATAAATGAATATATAAGTCTATATTTTCAAATAGTTTCTGGAATATGAAATGAACGGGATGGTAAGACTAGACGGTCTATCAAATAGTAATGCCGTCGCAATACCGTGCAAATAGGCAGGTAGGTTTTTACTTAATATTAATGACTTGGCCTTTTTTGCTGAGGGTCTCTGTGACATTGTACTTTTTGCTGGTGACACCTTGCTTATTTTAAAGTTGAGCGTGATAGGATTAATTGTGACGAAGTAAACAGTACTTTGTCAAGAGTCCTTTATTGGTTCGAAATTAATAATTTAGTCTTAAATGCTAAGAAAACTAAATGCATAGAGTTTACACTTCCTAATGTAAAGAGTAAAAATTTTAACTTGCTCTTTAACAATGAAGTGTTAGAATTGATTGACTCAACAAATTTCTTAGATATAACATTAGGTAAAAAGCTCCAGTGGAACCCCCATCTCTCAACACTCGCAGTCAAACTCAGCTCCGCCGTCTTTGCAATTAGAAAAGTTAAACAATTAACGGACATTAATACGGCTTGACTTGTTTATTTTAGTTATTTTCACAGTATTTTATCTTACGGTATTTTATTATGGGGCAGTGCTGCCGATATTAATTCTCTATTTATTTTATAAAAAAGAGCTGTGCGGGCTATGTTTTTAAAGAAATAGGTATTCTTACAGTCGCACAGTATTTCGCCTAGAACATGCTAGGTGGACAATATTCATGTTATCATTTCCAGGTAATCTTAATTACAAAACGTAAACAACATCCCTAAACTCCAATTCCGAGAATCTGTTGTTTGTCACATGTTTAACTGATGAGTCCTAGGGCTCAGAAGGCAGGTAATGAGTTTAATGCAACCTTTCCAATCAATCAGTTGCAATTTAGCGACACTTTCGTGCACGTCTCATAGTGGATTATAGTAATATTGTGAGTGTTTGTGATGGATATTAATACTGAGGGTAAGTCCTATTTTTTAATAAGTATTTATTTAAAACAAAATCTATTGAAATGTATTTTTAGTGTAATTTTAACATACATTACATATTTTAGCGTATATTTTTTCAAAAAAAAAACTTTGACAGAGCTAAATTTACAGACATTCACCTCTATCCGGGCTAATTCTTAGATATATCATAGGAATAACTTTATTCTATATAAAAATACACATATTATTTAGCACACTTGAGTACAACATGTTTTTTTCTTTTTTTTTCAGAACACGTTTACTCCATTTCAAGGATAGACTTTTTCGAAGAATGGTTGAAACACACGAAGAATTAAAAAAATTCGCGTGTATATGTCTACCTTTCTTCAAAATTTCACTTTGGTGACATTACTGAAAGTAGCCGAAAAGAAATAAATTTGAAAATATCCAACTTTTCAAATAAGATTGGTACCAAATGGTTGGCTTCAGGAAAGTCGAAGGAGCGTTTTTTAATTAAAAACAAGACGTGGCTGGATGAAGCAGACATACAGTTCACCGCGACTTCTTCTGCGTCACAACCTTCGACATCGAGTGGGGCTGTGACTCCTGCAGGAAGACCTCGCAAAGATTTCGAAGAATCATCGTTTAAGACGAAGAAACGTCGCGTTGTGGATCTCGTAGAATCGCGAAGTGTCAGTGAATTAGTGACTGCTGTCGAAATTGCTGTGCGTTCAACAGGCCAAAGAAAAATTGCCAACGTGATTAGAGACATTAGTGAGAACCCAGATAATATTAAGAAGTCTAAAAATACCAGTCCTGTTATTCCTAGGCAGTTAAGTAGTGACGAAGCCTTAGCTTACTATATAGATTCTAAATCAACAACGCATGCATACAAACAAACAAGAAAGTGGTCCATGAAGGCAGGACATAATGTATTTCCGTCATATTTTAGTTTAAGAAAGTCCAAACAGGCCTGTCACCCTGCAGAGGAGCACATTGCTATAACAGAAACTCGTGCTGAAATAAATTTGCAAGCCTTATTAAATAAAACAGTGGAACGTCTAATATTAGCACAGAATGAAGTTATCAGCAGTGTCCTCCCAACAAGTTCATCGTTTTCACTTGTTAGTAAATGGGGATGTGATGGAAGTTCTGGGCACAGCACATACAAACAGAGATTTGAAAACACTGAAGATATGGACGAGTTTCTTTTTGTATTTTCTTTGGTTCCACTTAAGTTATATGATGGGTCCAAAATTATTTGGCAAAATCCTCGGCCTTCATCGACAATGTATTGTCGCCCAATCAAATTTATATTTGCTAAAGAAACGAACGACTTCACGTTAACGGAGACAAACAGATTGTTGGAAGAAGTTAACGATCTTCTTCCAACACTTATCAAATTTGATGATTCTCAAATCTCTGTGAAACACGAACTTTTACTGACAATGACAGACGGAAAAGTATGCAACGCATTAACAGAAACGCGTTCATCTCAAAAGTGTTTCATCTGTGGCGCCACCCCCAAAACAATGAACGATGATCCCGCGAAGTTCAACAGCAATCAAGAACATTTTGGCTTTGGTTTATCTACACTTCATGCTTGGATTCGTTGCTTTGAATGCCTTTTACATATCAGCTACAAGTTGAATATAAAGAAATGGCAGGCTAGAAGCGACGAAGACAAAGCAGATATCAAAGTTCGTTCCGAAGAAATCAAGTTGAAATTTAAGAACGAGATGGGGCTTATTGTTGATAAACCAAAGCCAGGATTTGGTTCTTCAAATGATGGAAACACAGCCCGTCGCTTTTTTAAGAATGCTGAGATGAGTGCTCACATCACAGGGTTAGATGTTACAATTATCAAACAATTTGATGTTATTTTGAGGACATTGTCTTCTGGATTCGAAATAAACTTAGCGGAATTCAATAAATTTTGTCTCGAAACCAGAAGACATTATCTTAGTCTCTATTCGTGGTACTGTATGCCTGCTACTGTACATAAAATATTAATTCACAGTACAGAGGTCATCAAAGCAGCATTGCTTCCGATTGGGCAGCTTTCCGAAGAGGCTCAGGAAGCACGTAACAAAGATTGCCGCAGATTTAGGGAGTACAACACCCGCAAGTGCTCGCGTGTTGCCACGAATAGAGACTTACTGTCTATGTTAGTTATAACATCTGATCCTTTGATCAATAGCCTTCAAGAGATTCCCCGAAAAAAATCGGAAAAAATATGTACAGAAGTTTTAAAGTTAATTCTAAGCCCTAGCATAGTAGAATCAAGGCCGGAATCGTCATCATATTGTCGTACAATGCCACAAAATGATGAAGATTACACTATAAAAGATTCATCAGAAGACTTTGATGATGATTATTAGGTTAATTTAGTATTTTTAATTTTATTTTTGTTGTTTGTATAATATTTTTGAATATATTTTCTGTTTTTATACCAATTTTTCGTTTTTTATTACAAAAACATGACTACCTATATGTAAAATAGTAAAAGCCTTGTTATATAACATAAAATAATTTTGTCCACCTAGCATGTTCTACACGAAACACTGTGAGTCGCTTTGCAATATATATTTAATAACATATTATATAAACGTCAAAATTTAAATAGTTATATCAAAAACAGTGACAGACACGCAATAATTACGAGAAATAAAAACAAACTTGTAACGCCAAAGTTTCGGATTCAAAAAGTTAATAAATCCTTCAGGGGTTTGAGTATAAAATTATAAGTTTATTATTAAATAAATCTTATTATAACGTTAAAGAGTTTTTAGTGGATCAAAATATGTGGAACTTACGCTGTTGAATCATTTGCAGGATATATATTATAATGTACATGACCTATATTTCTTTTGAAAAGAGCAACTGTTGAGTTTCTGGCCGGCTCTTCTCAACAGAGCAGCACTCCGAGCCGGTGGTAGCTTACTTGCGGACTGACTACACTGACCTTTTTTTGTATTGTAATAATTGACGATTCAAAAGTGCGTGTTAATGCCTACTTGAATAAAGATATTTTGAATTATGAATTTTGAATTTTTGAAACCGATATCTATTGCATATTATGATAATGTAACTAAACCTATTTATCTTTACTTTGTAACGAGATAAAAATATTTAGTTTTTTCAGAAAGCAACGCTCTGGTAGTACTTTGATGACCTTAATCGCCGTTAAATATTCTTTCCCGTCTTGTATTATGCATTTTATATATTTTACTTCATTAGCTATTTAGCGTCAGTCATTTTAGCGATAGCATTATTGCAATGCTTTTTCTGGATTCATAATAGAACAGAATTAATTTCAGAATGAAAAAATTAATTTAAGTGTTGATAATATAAATTTACCAGAGATCCTTCTGACGGGGACTTTTTTGGGCACCATTCCATCAACGAAAAGTATTGCACTACTGAAGCCCATTTTATAATGTACGTAGTTGCTTCTCTCTGTAATTCAACTCATTTAGGGTAGTACAAAAGCATTCTAATCTAAATTTGGTGAGAGGTCCGACTGTAATCTCCTTTTCTCTTTCAGGTTTCGTTAGAATACATACATACTGTTTGTATATTGCTTATCAGAGTTCAAGTATATTATTGTAGTACACATTAATGATGTATAATTTTGTCCAATAAATTAGGAATGAGATAATAATAATAGCAATAGTGCTTGTAGTTACAACCTGTTATTGCTAATGTATATTAGTCAAATAAAATAAAAGTCTTGTCTTCGTTTAAATAAGCATGTGGGGTGCTAAAGTGTAGATATACTCGTAGGTTACTTTACTCCTTAAAGCCTTACGCCAAAGTAACTAAGTAAGTTGTTTTTGTTCTGCGTGAATAGTGATCATTTATTCAATCGCATACAACAGAGAATTCTGTAGAATTATTAAATAGTGTTATCGTTTTAAAATTATTAAAATTATTCTAAGAACCCTGTAGGAATTTATTATATAATTTAACATCAATATTTAAAATTGAATCTAATTACTGTACTAATTCAAATAACTGTCTGTCATGTTTCCGTGAGTATTTTATTTGTCACGATTATTGCATTTACATTAAGAACTTATTTTTGCAATGACTCTTAATGCACGTAATCGCGCCGGAGAGCACTTCGCTTGGGACCATTACTGAAGTCGTTACTTTCTCTCGTAAGAGACAATTTACAATTGATGTAGAATGATGAAGTAGGTGGGTAGTCGATAAGGTTCCAAGCCGTTACTCTGATGAACTGCTTAATATATATTCATTTGACCCTGAATGACTTGATTTTCTTTTCTTTTAATTTTAAAGTAAATAGATATTTGGAAATAAAATTAAGCGCTTTGATTCCCATGTCAATCAAAGTTTAAAAAATCAGCTAGAACTAAAAATAGAAACAAAATTGAATTGAATTAGTTTTCGATCAGGTTTCAGGTTCAGTATAGTATGCCGTGAAATTATTGGGAATTTTCAGAATAATTGCTAAAAAATCTTGTGATGTCGTACTTCACATTGATTGTAATTTATTGTACATAATTTTTTACTTTGAGTCAATTATTAATTTACAAGTCAATATAAAGTCCATTGGATGTCACTTGTCTGTCCTACGCCTTAACACCCTGAAATTAGAGCCTTTACGTTTTATACTTCTATTTTATAAGGTGTATTTAAAATAATAAATAAACTTTAATTCGTATGTACTATCGTTTCCTGATAACCGGTTACTCGGTTTAATGGCGATTGCTACAACCTATAACACAAACTTTTGATTTAAGATAGCTTTATAACATTTTTATAAACTTTAAAATCCTGTTAATTACCTTAATAATTGATATCGTTTGATATAAAAGTTTAAAAACCATTGGACTTCGGAGTTTAAAAGCGTCGAAGCATCGGGCATTTTATTAACACTGCGATTTTATTTAAATGAATCGTTATTTCAATTTAAATATCAACAATTTTAAATATTCTGGAGAAGCATGACGAGTTGATTAAAATACGGTTTTAAAAGAAACTATTTAATATTTTTATAATTCTGTTAGTGGACAACTTTGCAACGTTGATTTAAATCTCCTACATAGAAATATATACATTTTAACCCTTCATAGCGTTAATGTCAATATATAATATAAGTAATAAACATTGTTGATTGATGATGATGATGATGATGATGATGATGATGATGATGATATAATTATTAGGAACATTTTTAATAGTTTCATTAAAATAAATGATGTGTTTAGCATTTAACCAAACATCTTGAAAGCATCAACCCACAAACAGTTGCGTAGGTACTTTAACTTCCTACGGCTGTTAAGGCTCCGACTTCATCAAAGTTATAATAGTGTCTTCCGCTTGTGATTCTGTTATTGTACAGTAATTGTCAAACTGCTCTAACTACTTATGAGCTACAAATAAACAAGGAATCCTATTTATACAATCTGTTGTTGTAATATTATTATTGATCAAGAATGTCTCTTATAGTTTTGAAATATCGTTCACTGTTCGAATAGCGTGTACCTAACATTATCGACAAACTACTTAGTGCGCTGTTGATGTTGAGGTAATTCTGTCCTTAAACTTAGTAATTTAGATGAAGAATTTTATTTCGTCTTTGGAATAATTGTTATTTATTTATTTTTTACCTTGACGAGGCAAGAGTTCGAAAAGAGTTTAGAGTTTGAAAGCAGAAAGCTAACTTCAGCAATAAAATAACCTCTAGATGTTAATCGTCGCCTGTGCTTATATAATTATTATATAATATAGTTTGGAATTTGCTATGTACGTGTGAAAACTGAATGTCAACTTTAAATTGGAAGTTATGATAAAGCATTAATTTAACAAAAATAATGAAAAAATTTTCTGGAAGAGAATTGTTTGTTAATGATGAAGCATGTTTCATTTAGAGAACATATCACTATTTTTAAAATATTTTAGTCAATAGTTATTTTCGAAGAAAGATTTTTCTGAATAGAATTTAATAGTAACAAAGTAAATCTGTTTGAACATTATTTTTTCTATTCTTATAAAATTGTAAGCTAATTTATTTATAGACCGATAGAAAAAATGTATACTACCGAGTTAGCGGAAACAATGATGAACACTCATCTCGGGTGTTTTTTGTTTAAATATCCAATAATGTCGCTTCATAGTTCTCAATAAGAACCAAATTTTTTACTTAAAGAAGAACTTTAGGCAATAGCATAGTTTAATAAATATCAATCGCAGTAAATCAGGAACTAGTATTTTTCTAACAAATATATAAATTAATGAATGAGATTTAAAGACTTAAATATATTTAAACTGAAATATATGCAATTCAATATACTGCTTTAAAAGGTTTAATTTGTTTAGGAAGATTTATGAATTAGAATATTAAAACACAGTAAGATTCCTGATCCGTACTCGTAGCGAGACTCAGTAATTATAACTTTGCTATCTTAACTCCAACACATGTCCATAGACATATGATATGCTATGTTTTTGTATATTGAAATGTTTTAAGTTATTAATTATTTAATTTCATTTAAGCTCTTGAGTTGTGAGAATAAAGTATAACTATATGAAATACAAAATTGACTTAATTGACAGGATTTAATCTGACTTGAGTAATAAACAGACCATCTATTGACGTTATATGGTGTAATCTAATGCAACCACAAAAATCACTTAATTTTCTAATTTAACCAACGTCATTACAATTGAGTAGTACAATCTTCCGATCCGTCAATAAAAGGAAGAAGAATGAAATACTACAACTAGACGACACGACTAAGTAAGAAGTTTTTGTTTGCAAGACATATAATAGATACTCGTATATTGATAATTATGTTCGTAAACAATTAAAGAAGGACTTTTAAGATAATGATGAATTTTATAACCAGCAATATGTAGCGCTTCATAGATCAGTGTAAGTATATAATAAAGAATCTTGTAGAATGGACTGGTTGTAGCAAAAAAATCGGAGAGCCAGAAAAGGCAGACTCCCAAAGGAAATTCAATCAATGAGGTACTTACCGCTTAAGGGTGGTACTACCCTTGTTCAGTAAGCACATATAAAAACGGCTAGGCGAGTGACTACATCTAATGTGTTAGTAGCCAGAATGTATAAGATGATATGCAGAAAGTGAAAAATATAGTTGAAAGAGGCAATGAAAAACAAAAATAAAGAAATTTAAAATATTATTAATAATAAAAAAATACAGCAAAGGACTTTTCGAACAAAAAAGAACTTGTTTCTCAATTAAACAATAATAGTATCCAGAATTATACTAAGCTATAAACGACTAGCTATATAGTAAGGGACGAATATCATGGCGCAACTCATATACATATAATATATTTACATGAGCTGGAAATAAAATTTCACTAAAAACAAAGCATTGCACTTTAAGTAACAGGTAAGTTATACAAAGTCATTTTGTTTTATTTCCCTCATTATTTAATTTCTAAGAAACCTTAAAATATTTTTAAATTTTCCTTTTGTTTGTTCATAAATGTATTTCTCTCACATATTAAAACTCTTTGTGAATTTCATACACATACTCGTAAGTATCCTTATTCATAACGTGTCTTTATTATACAGCCTATTACACAATGTTGAAGGTGACCGACTTGGTATAGATTGGATTTCATAACTTTTACGAGCGTTGTGAAACTTGTGTTTACTAATAATAATTAATAATTAGTCATCATTTGCACGACATTACACTAAAGGTATTTTGTAACTACACTATAATCCTCAAGTTTTTTATAACATTAAACTGGAAGTAATCGTTTTAAAGTAATTAGTGAATTACATTTTTTAGTGAATTACTAAAAAATACAAAATAACGCTAAAGCTACGGGTAGATTGTCTGTTTTTGTTCTCTGCGATGTTTATATGCATTATCTGTTCTCAAATATATGATAATTCTATTTTAAATGATTCTAAAACTAAATGAAGTTCATTTTATGATATATGTACATTGTTAAATCCTTAAAGTAACATTCATGTCTTCTAAATATAATTATTCATTTCTTTTTATAAATTAGAAATATAATCAGCATACATATTGCATCTATTTTATCACATTATATTTACACAACAAGATAGATACATAAATAAAGATGATCTCAATATACTTCTCTTCAGTATAAATCAGAGGTAAATAGATTTTATTTGAAGCGAGAATTTAACAAACCATTTTCAGACTATTTTCCGTTTGAATATTTTCCGTAGTTGTCTTTCCAATTTCCGCTCGTCCACTATCTGCTGTCTGCAGTTGTGACCTAGAAACATCCTTTATTTTATTTCCAACTGAAAATACATAATTGTCAGTTTAATATTTACACAGGCGTATTTTATAAGAGGTGTAATAGTAGTAGTTTGTACCTCACTATACACTATTATAATACCAAAGTAACATCGTCCGTCAAGTTCGTGATAACACTAAAAGACTACATCATGAAGTCACTAACATAATGAGTCTCCAGTGATGTATGAAGCGGTCCATTTGGTAATGACCTGGAAACAGTCTATCAATACTAAATATACTCTCAGGAGAAAAAAGGAAGGACTCTAATTTAAGGATAGCTCCCGAAACGAGGTGCTTTCTACTTTGATCTGTATATAATCCTGAATAAAATATATAATAAATAAGTTAGGAATTATAAGTAAATATATCCTGTTTATGTATAATATAATATATAACATTCAAAAATATTTGTTATTGAATGTTTATTGATATCGAAACACGAAATACAAGTACAATTCATAATTTTTAGCATTTAGTTTGTTCTTATGTTATCTGGTGTAGTAGTCACATTAATTTATATATTTTTATTAAAGTGTAAGTTATGTGCAATGAATTATTTATAAATATTACTCTCAAGTCCCAAAAGGAATAAATCCTTAGCAAAATCACATCATCACAAAAATCACATCATCTCTCATTACACTATAATTGAAATAATCATAAATTATATAAACTGCGTCCATGGAACATAAAAGCTTCGGTTCGGAATTGAAAACGTTTTTCATTAGACTAATGTCAGCTCTGTGCGGAGAGAAGCCGCAAACATCGCAGATACCATTTACTTTATAAAATGGATTTTAAAAGATATTCAATTAAAATTTGTATTTTGTTTGATAATATTATGTATATTGATTCTGTATTGATTATATAATCAGGGAAGTTTTATGGCGGCTTCAGGATCTTGATAAGCGTAGAGTTAATGGAAGAGTAATTAGCTCTCGTTTTTTAATTTTAAACTAATAATGATTTGTAAAAGTGAAGCCGTACGCATTAACTATTATTAATATATTTGTACACACATATATTTATATATGTTTAATAGACTTATATTGTTGAATTAAAATAATAAACAATCTCATTAATACGTTAATTATACATATCAATATTAATACGTACACCCCATTCTGTATTTCTCAACATTCCTCGGCGAGATAAGAAATGATAAGATGTAAATTGTTTTATTATCAATGAATCACATAATATGAATCAATTAAAATGAACCATATTGTAGTTTTAATTACTGATTATTCTAATTTTTTAAAAAATATTGAAATAATCGCAGATTTTTGTTATTATGCTCGTATTTACGGCTTCTATTCTATCTTCATTTAGGTACTGTTAGATAAAAATATAATTACACATATAGATGCATTGCTTGGATCTGTTGACAGTACCTTTAGGATCACAGTGTATTTCTGAATTTATATTGAAACAGTTTAAATTTGGTCGCAGTGCAAATAAAAACAGCACGCAGAAGAGTATTTCAAAGGGTAGGGTTCTCACCTAAAGATGGGTGTTCCACAAGGATCTATTCTGGGCCCCTTTTTGTTTTTACTTTATATTAATGACTTGCCCTTTTTTGTTAAGGGTCTGTGTGACATTGTACTCTTTGCTGATGACACCTCGGTTATTTTTAAAGTTGAGCGTGATAGAATTAATTATGACGAAGTAAACAGTACTTTGTCACGAGTCCTGCATTGGTTCGAAATTAATAATTTAGTGCTAAATGCTAAGAAAACGAAATGCGTAGAGTTTACACTTCCTAATGTAAAAAGTAAAAATTATAACTTGCTCCTTAACAATGAAGTGTTAGAATTGATTGACTCAACAAATTTCTTAGGTTTAACATTAGATAGAAAGCTCCAGTGGAACCCCCATCTCTCAACACTCGTAGCCAAACTCAGCTCCGCCGTCTTTGCAATTAGAAAAGTTAGACAATTAACGGACATAAATACGGCTCGACTTGTTTATTTTAGTTATTTTCACAGTATTTTATCTTACGGTATTTTATTATGGGGCAGTGCTGTCGAAATTAACTCTATATTTATTTTACAAAAAAGAGCTGTGCGGGCTATTTATAACTTAAAAGCTAGAGATTCTCTGAGAGATGTTTTTAAAGAAATAGGTATTCTTACAGTCGCTTCCCAATACATATTTAATAACATTTTATATATACGTCAAAATTTAAATAGTTATATAAAAAACAGTGACAGACACGCGATAAATACGAGAAATAAAAACAATCTCGTAACGCCAAAGTTTCGGCTTCAAAAAGTTAATAAATCCTTCATGGGTCTGAGTATACGCATATATAATAAAGTTCCACAAGATATCTTAGACCTTCCATTTCTTAGTTTTAAATCTAAAATCAAAAGTTTATTGTTAAATAAAGCTTATTATAACGTTCAAGGGTTTTTAGTGGATCGAAATATGTGGAACTTAAGTTGTTGAATCATTTTGCAGGATTTATATTATATTATAATTAATATACATCACCTATTGTTATATTTCTTTTGAAAAGAGCAACTGTTGAGTTTCTGGCCGGCTCTTCTCAACAGAGCAGCATTCCGAGGCGGTGGTAGCTTGCTTACGGACGGACTACACTGACCTTTTTTTGTATTGTAATAATTGACGATTCAAAAGTGCGTGTAAATGCCTACTTGAATAAAGATATTTTGAATTTGAATTTGAATTCGAAAGAAAGCGGTCGCAGCTGCAGTCAGGAGATAGCGCCAGTAACAGAACTATTGTATGGTCTTTACGATAAAGCAGAAACTGTCAACGGACAATACTGAGTGAAATGTTACAATTGTTACATCTTATGTATTACCTAACTTTATAGACAGATAGACATAAGTAAGTACAAATCAATTACAAGGAATGTAAAATTCATTAATACTATAATGACGGTGTTGTGTTGTACTGAAGTGTATATATCAAATAACAATACTTATAATAACCCAAATTTGTAATTAAGTTCTAATTATATAATAAAAAATAACAACAAGAATATTGTTGAGTTATTATTGACTGGTGTATAAGTAAATTTCCTTCTCTCTCGTCACGCAAAGCCATCTAGGAAGGTAAATGACACAAATCAAGTTGTCAGATTAAAAATACAACTGAATCAACCGTCCACTGTGAATAACAGCGTTGTCGTCTCCCAAACATAAATAAATAAGAAACTTAGCGTTTAATTACTTATAATAAATCTGATAAACTCACACAGAATAAATAACACTGCATGTTGAAATTAATACCTACCTGCCTAGAAACTTTAAACACACTAGAGCACTAAGTTTAGACTGACTAAATGGAACCTAACTCCAGTAAGAACATTGTTTAAACATTGCAGTTGCATACAACGTGAGTGGTTTAGTTTCATTGTTAAGGCATTGTGTTGTTTAATCATATCTGAGTTTCACAATTAATTATTATTCTGTTTGGTCGTTTATCACTAGCGGCCTAGCGATAAACTCGATTAACTTTTGACATCAGAGTAACTGTGTTATATTACGCTGGCTTGATATAACCGTGTCAATACAAACCGTTGTCATATATGACCGGCTTATACTACTATTAGCTATTACAACTATGTTTCAGACAGATAGATAGATATACAGAAGAAGAGAGAGATAGCAAAATAGAAAGACAGACCGATACCAAAAACCTCTCGAATCCTCTCCATATATTTTAGTCTCCTGAATTCCCATTATAAAAAAATCTTTTATTCTGTTCTTATTAAGTTGATTAGAATATGAAGTCAATAATACAATAAGATCAGCATCTTAGTGTACTTGGAGCATTTGAAACTTCTTCAAGTAAGTGAACTTTGTTGTTCCTAGACATCATAGTTGCACCGGGCGACAATGTATGTACAATGTACAAATAGCTTACAAATACCGAAAGGTTCTATTTATTTTTATTTAAAAATAGAAACATACTTAGGTATTTTCTATCTTTATGAAAGAAGCAAAATATGTGGAAGTGAATATAATAGCGTTATTTTGTTCTTACTGGAACAAAAGAAATCAATTATGAAGATATGTTTTGCGTTTTGATTATTTATTGTCGTTGTCTGGGCCGCCTAGAAAACCCTTCTCTATCTATCCTTTGGGATGCCGACTGGGATGGTATGCGAGACTATTTCACAGCCATCCCATGAGCCCCACGGTGTTTTGAAAACAAGGAACTATCGGAAAGTTTTCTGCCGTGGTTGGTGAAATCAGTTTAGGTATGGAGTATATTCCGTACACTGAACTCACCAACGTGAATGCGCTGATCTGGTTAAAAAAACAGTTAACGTACCGCGCTTGGATTAAGACAAAGGTTATCCGCGATCAAAATATTGATCGCCGAAAAGCAGTGTTCAACAAAGCCACTAAGGAATACAAGAGGGCTTACATCAGAGCGGATGCCCAGCGTATTGCACTCTTAGGACAAGAACTTCTGTCGCACCCTACGGGCAGCCGTAGCTAATGGTGACTTGCCAAAGCCGTACAATCGAACTTCTGCCAGTCTTCGCTACCCCTGCTCATATACTTGGATGGATCGCTTGCCCATGAAGCTCAAGAGGAGGCAAATTTGCAGGTAAATCTCTACCTCTCTACCTCTGACAAGGCATGTGAACTAGAATAAAGTGAAGGTTTTCACTGACAGTTTGTATCATAGCGAGCTTTACATTTAAGAATATAATAATAATAATAATTTATTTCACTTCAAATAATCATCAATACAAAAATAAAGTAAAAATGATCTTTTAAGGATAGTTAATTTATCCCTGTGCCAGAAGACTGCTCTTCCATAACAACATAATTATAGCAAACTAAATTATTAATTAAACATTACGACAGTTTATAAGGTGCAATGTATGTGTGAGTGTGTCTTTGTGTTTATGTATGTATGTGTAAGTGTGTACGTACGTCTGTGCATATATGTATATGTGGGTGTAAGAATCAACTCATAAAACGTAAAAGCAACTTCACTTCTTCATATTTTAGAGAAAGAAGCCATTCTGCTACTGTTTTTTTACAAAAGCATGTATTCATTGGATAGATCTGCAACTTGCGATTAACAATGTCGTACGGATGGCTAGACAGCTTAATGAACTGATGACTCCAAAAGATGTTCTAGTGTTACTAGTAGGAGCAGCAAGATTTTTTCTTCGTTTCGTAATTTGTTTATTATTATCATATGGAAATGCTCGATGTTTCCTTAAAATAACATTAATGATATACAATTTTCTGACGGAAAGCACGTTGCTCGTGATAAGTTTAATATTGTCCGCTGAGCTCTTGCCAATTCAATAAATATCGTTTTTGTGGCACCACCCCAAACTGATATACAATAAGTCAAGATTGGTTGAATCAGAGCTAGGTAAATCGTTTTCAAAATAGTGTTAGAGGCTACGTGTCTAAAGATCTTAAAAATACAAACAATCTTCCTTACTCTATTTGCGACCAATTCGATATGGGGATGCCAAGATAAACCTTGGTCCAAAATTACTCCAAGATATTTAGTTGAAACTACTTTAGTCAAGTCAGTCAAGTCAGATAAGTTCAGAAGATACTAAGAGGCTATCAAAATGGGTATAGATGCTTTTAATGTTCTGGCATATAATTGTTAAGTCATTATTTTTCACTGACATATAATTGGACAGATATGAAATATCACAGCTTACAACTTGTGCAACATCTGCTCCATCAAGTTCATTTTGTGTTTTGAGTACATTATTCCTTGCGATGATATAAAATAAATGTATACAATATTGATATAAAATAATTGTATAAAATATAAAATAAATTTGGAATCATGGCGGGTATATGAAATTTGAAGACAAAGATTCGAAATAATAGTGGCATAAATTATCGTTTTAATAGTTGATATTTGTAATAGTATAATAAAATATAAATAGTGTTTCTTGTTTTTTTGTGTGCAAATGTGAATGTGATGTGTGAATTTGTGTGAAACTATAAACTAAGATAACAATTGAAAAAACATTTTAAAATCAGAATTATAAGTGCTAATGTACTGAATTTATTATTATTATACAAAACTATTATTGTGTCGTGAATATTTCCCATACACTTAGATAAGTTAAAAAGATAATTATATAGACATTGTAAATTTGATATTACAACAATTTCATTGAGGTTAATAATATTATACATTAATTTTATTATAGTATGCAAACTATATAAAAAAGTATAAAAACAAAAGTAATAACGGAAAAGATGCTTCAAAATTAAAAGTATAATAATTATATTTAACTATATTTATGATTTTTTTAGGAACATTTTTCATTTCAAAGTAAGTCTTTCTGTGTCCCCGCTGTAGATCCTAAATTTTATCCTCAAGAACTGCAATATGCTGTTTAACTTCCTTCGATTGAAGTTGAAGCTTTTCAATTATTAATTTAAATTCATCATTTTGTGATGAAAGGAATGCTATTGTAGCTTCTATATTACATTTGACTGTTGTATTTCTTTAAGAGTAGGTGATATATTTTTTAATTCTTGTTCCTGCTTAAAAAATTGCATCTCAGCATAAATATCTGTATCTTTTTTTCTTGTCAAATTACAACACAATGAAATAAAATCTTCTTTTCTGATCCATCTGACTTTTTTTATCCATAATTTTATATTATTCTTTTCACTTAGATTTCGTTAAAACAAGAATATAAAAGTGTAAAAAGATTGTGTGGTTATTTTTTTTTTTTTTTTTACTCGTCGTACTGTATGTATTTGGATCTATCTATCTACATACAACTTTTTCTATGTACCAGGATATAACAAGGTATGAAGAGCAATATGTTCAATAATAGCAAGCAAAAGCAGCTCTAGGTACAATTACATAATGCTCAAAGTTGTGCACACTTATCACATAAAATTTTACACTTTGAATGGAAATCAAAACAGTAAAGTTTTTTCCAAATTAGAAGATCAGAGAGTTATAAGAATCAAACATTGTATCTATATTGATTAAAGACAACCTTATTAAGACAGTATTTTATGAAAAGTACCAGGGTAGCATCAAACATCAACCATATGGGATAAGGACTGCAGTAATGCAAAAGCGTAACAATGCGTTATTATTGAGGGCGTGACTTACACATTTGCTCTCACTCTTATGTCTGACGTCTCAGTCATGCATTTGCAGTTCCTAATAACACCAACACTACACTCACTCTATGCACTCCTATTATTTAGGTTCAATTTTTGAATTTAATTTGTTTATTTTAATTGCAAAATAAAATAGTGGAACGGTTTGTTCGCATTCAATCAAAGTCCGGAGGGAAGAGAATATGTACAAAATAAAATAAGTACAAAAAAAAATCTGTAAATAAAATAATAAGATCTGAATTCCAAATTAAATGAAATGTAAATAATTACAAAGTCTTCGTCTAACATAATTAATTCAAATTAGAATCGGTTTTTTTTTATTCGCTATCGAAAATTTAACAATTTTCCATCCCTCCATATTTAATTAAATTATTAGTTTATCACGTTGTCATTACTGTGAATACAAGAAATAAGGTTGTCAGGAATTTATTATTAATGTTTCTTAAAGATAAAATAAATTGAAAACGTTATTATACTAAATCATTAACAACTATTAAAGTTAGTATTTTTATGACAAAGGAGGGGTTGATAAAAGTTAGTGTATATATATATACATATATATATCATTTTATATTCATAGGATATATATATCATTTTAAAGTTACGGAGAAAATGATAACATCATCCCTTATCTATCCATCTTGTCTTTCACATCAATTTAATAACGAGACGATCGAACACAATGAATACCTTCAGTTGGTCTTTGGGAAACACATTTTAAATATTTAATCAAACATCTGGAGGATACACGCCACGAATACTTGCGTACGTTGACTCAACTTTGGCCGTTAATACTTCCAACTACACTCAACTTCATTGGTCTCTTCCACTTGCGACTCTGTTATTATATCACAATTAAAACAGAATATTATGTATATATATAAATTATAGTTTGTTGAAAAATAATGGTGCAAAGTTGTATTTTGTCTTTCAACAAATCCATAACCTTTAAAATGTAGTATTAAATGATTTTCAATAATTCAATTTTCGTGTTGTCTTATAATAAGTTATTGTCCTGTAATTACTGTATCTTTCTCCACCATTATTTAGAACAACTGAAAACGGGTTATATATTTTATTAACTATTGTGAAAATGTGTTAAAACTTTTATTCGTAGCATTCGTAACTTCTAAGAGGAAAAATAAGAAGGATTACGAAGAGATAATTTCGGGTCTAAAACAAATATTACAAAAAAGGTCTTAGAATTGTGGTTTAAGTAATGAGTTTGTTTTCGTCAGCGTAGTTCCGCCAGAGTAATAATTCTAAGATAATTTGTTCAATAAAACTTTCAACAATATAACAAACCTCCTTTCTGGTTTTTAACTTCGCCTGTGCTTTTGTAAATATAGCTCATAACTTATTACGTACGTGTTAAAAAGTGAATTTCGGTTTGAAATTTAAAATTCATAAGTTAATAATGAAGCTCAAGAGAAATAGAAAAAATTCCAATTCATGAATAAGACCTTGTCTAAAAAGAAAAGTTTTACAGATTGGTTTTACATTACCTTATATTAGTCGTGTTTCTACTAGAATTTGGTTTTAAAATTTTCGTCAAGGAGAATTTGTTTCTTCATAAAATAATCAAAGATTTATTCGTCATTTTTTTGTTAAAACTTAAAAGTTAAATTCAATTATATTTAATTTGTAAATAAACAACTTTGAAGCTTTTTCTGCGCATTATATCGGGTGGGCCAAGAATTCGTTAACATTTAAATGTAACTTACCACGCAAACTATTGCCGCGCGGGGCGCGGGCGCGGGCGGGGGCAATAGCTCGCTTCTTGGAAATTTAGTCGCAATGGATCGCTTCACGGGGCCACAACGCGCTTACTGTGTGAAACAGTTTTATTTAAACAACTTTTCGCTCATTACCGTGAGACGCTTATTTCGCGTTGAATATGGTTTACACGACTTAAGTCAGTGTCCACGTGCTCCTTTAATAAAGAAATGGGTGAAGAAGTTCGAAGAGACGGGATCTACACTAAATGTGAAACAAACCGGCGGCCCGCGGACTTCTCGAAGCGAAGAGAACGTGCAGCAAGTTTCCGCTTCTGTTTGACGTGATCCAGATTTATCGACGCGCAAACGTTCGGCTGAATTAGGATTATCCCGCGCACATCGTTACGCCGTATTTTGAAATTAGATTTGAAATGACATCCATATAAGATCCAGATAGTGCAAGAACTAAACCCTAATGATTTAAATTTGCGTAAGTCATATGCCGAAACAATGTTAACTCGATTCAGTAATTTTGACAACATCTTATTCTCTGACGAAGCCCATTTCCACCTAAATGGACATGTAAACAAACAGAATTGCAGGTATTGGAGCAGCGAAAATCCCAAAGCTAAACATGAAAGGCCACTTCACTCTCCTAAGGTAACTGTATGGGCTGCAATGTCAGCAAAAGGAATCATCGGACCTTACTTTTTTGAAGATTCTCGAGGCCGTTCAGTTACTGTTAATTCTGCCGAGAATGTGAAAATATCACGGGAGTTTTTAACACCGATGCTACTGGAATTTGCTGGCTATAATCGTAACACATTGTTTCAACAAGATGGAGCCACGTGTCACACATCGAACGAGTCCTTGCCGGTGGTCAAAGAAATGTTTCCGGAAAAGCTGATTTCCAGACGAGGTGACATCCCATGGCCGCCCAGAAGTCCAGATCTGTCCCCAGCAGACTTCTTTTTATGGGGTTATTTAAAGAGTTGTGTCTACATTGATAAACCGAATACACTCCGTCAACTTAAAGAAAAAATCATCGAAGCGATGTCGGCGGTCTCTTTGCAGAAGAGTATTCGAAAACTTCAGGACTCGCTTAGATGAGTGCAAAAACCGAAACGGTGGTCATTTAGACGAAATAATTTAAAAAAAAAAAATTACAACTAATTAGCTTTCTCGTAAATAAACTATTTCTAAAATATGTTAAATGGTTTTTTTTTATACGATTTTTTCAAATGTTAACTAATTCATGGCCCACCCTGTATTTAAAATAATAAATTAACTGCTTCAACAAGTTATTAGGAAAAATACTGTGTTAACTGTGTTTTCATTCGTATGATTAAACACTTTACATTATTCATTTAGGAAAGTTTCTTTTATATCAGTTTAAAACAAACATTTTTTAATAATTTTGTAACTAATATCTGTGTTAACGATAACATAACAATCAGAGATAAATATACAGATATATAAACTTCTAAAAATCTGTAATTTAGTTTTAATGTCATTGTCATGTTATATTTATTGTCATGTTATATTTATAGAAAAACTGTTGTTCTAGACACGCTCCAATCCAAATAACATAATACGAGTACCACTAAATATAAAATTAAATGAAACCTCTTCACTGTTATTGTTATGTTAAACTGTTTAGCTTTCTTTAATATTCTGAAATAGAATTATTAGACGATCTTTGTATTTAGTACCGTGTGAGATCTACTCGTACCTACAAAATATAGAAATTAGAAGTTATCGTCGCTTTAAACTTTTAAGTCAATTTAATATATTTGTAAATTATAATAAAAAATACAACAATATATTTGTAAGCTAATTAAATTATTATATATATTAATTTAAAGAACTCTCTGTCATGTTTCCGTGAGTATTTTATTTGTCACGATTAGTGCATTTACATTAAGAACTTATTTTTGCAATGACTCTTAATGCACGAGATGGCGCCGGAGAGCGCTTCGCTTGGGATCATTATAGAAGTCGTTACTTTCTCTCGTAAGAGACAATTTACAATGATAGTAGGTGGGTAGTCGATAAGGTTCCAAGCCGTTACTTTGATGAGCTGCTTAATATATATTCACTTGATCCTGAATAACCATTTGCTCTTTAATTTTATTAAAACTGAAAAAATAAAACGATATTGATTTTATTTTCTTTTAATGTTAATGTAAATAGATATTTATTAATAAAATTGCGCGTTTTAAATCCAATGTCAATCAACGTTAAAAAATCACATAAATTAAATCACATCAAAAAAAGGAAACCATATTGAAAATAGCTTTCGATCAGGTTTAGTGTAGTATTTCGTGAAAATGTAATCAGAATAATTGCTAAAACAGGGACCTTAGAAGATCAAAGTCAAAAGCACATTCCTTCCAATATATCCGGGAGGCCTGACTAATAGAAACCCCAATTATTTCGATGTACTTGTTACATATGCTGTTTGTTTTGTTTTAATAATACTTTTATTGTTGTTTTAATACATGTTTTTTGTAGCTTTAAGCGTTTGAATAAGTTGTGTTATCCAAATAGAAATACTTTTATTTCATTGTTATTATAAGTCTAAGACTTTTACCTATTTATCTGGAAATTTAATTTAGATTTTCAGTTCATACTGTTCAGTTAAGTTAGTTGTGGTTAAGTAGATATTATGTAGTTATGGTAATGTCACATGTGTAAAATTAGAATTTCAAAGCCCTTGTAAGAGTATCATAGAAATAGCAGTTGTTAAGTTAGTTACAGTAATCATGTGATGTCATGCTTTACCTAGACTGTACTTTGTTGTACATCGTTTGTGACTTTGAGTCAATAGTCAATACATATTTATTGATTTAAAATTAGTTAGTTAAAAAAGTGTCCATGGGATATCTCTTGCCTGTCCTGCTCCTTTAGAACCTTGAAACTAGAGCCTTAATCTATTTAAAATAAAAAAAAATGCTTCTAAACGATTATTCTGTTTAATATCGATTGCTGGGACCTGTTAGATAAACTTCTGATTTACGACAGGTTTATAAAATTTTTATTAGCTTTAAAACCTTGGTTATTACCTTAATAATTGTTATCTTTTGATATAAAAGTTTAACAGTCTTTTGGTTTAATTTCGATTGGTCTCAAGACACCGCTTCATAGTTTAAACGCTTCAAAGAATCGGGGGTTATGTTTAACCCTGCGAGATTATAAGATTTATTAAATGAATCGTTATTTATATTTAATAATGAATTATTTTAAATATTCTGGAGAATCATGAAGAATTGATTAAAATACGATTTTCATAGTAACGACAAAAGGAACTATTTAATAATTATTATAATACTAATAGACGACTTTACAACGTGTGATTAAAATCACTTACATAGAAATATAGACATTTTAACCCTCCATAGAGTTAATGTCAATATATAATATAAGTAATAAACATTGTCGATTGATATAATTTAAAGGAACAGTTTTAATACTTTCATTAATATTAATGATGTGCTTAGCATTTAACCAAACATCTTGAAAGCATAAATTCACAAACAGTTGCGTACTTTAACTTCCTACGGCTGTTAAGACTCCGACTTCACCAAAGTTATAATAGTCTCTTCCGCTTGTGATTCTGTTATTATACAGTAATTATCACTCTGCTCTAACTACTTATGAGCTACAAATAAACAAGGAATCCTATTTATACAATCGGTAGTTGTAATTAAGATGAGCGTAAGCGAAGCTCTTAACTCTACAGAATGCTACAATATAATTAGCTAAAAATTTTCTCATGTATGTTTGAGCCGAACGCGGATGTTATAACGAAAACAGATTGAGAAAATGTTTAGCCATTCAAAAGAAATCAAGAAAAGAAGAAAGGAGAGGGGCTCAGCTCAACACCCGCCGCGCACGGTTGGCGGATCCTAGTAATATTATTGATCAAGAATATCTCTTATAGTTTTGAAATATCGTTTACCGTTCGAATAGCGTGTACCTAACATTATCGACAAACTACTTAGGGCGCTTTTAATATTGGGGTAATTCTGTCCTTAAACTTGTCGATTAGGTGAAGAGTTTTATTTTGTCTTTAAAAAAACTGATATTAATTTATTTTAACACCTTGACGAGAGGCAAGAGTTCGATAAAAATTTAGAATTTGAAAGCAGAAAGATAATTCTATGGAAATTTGATCTACAATATTTTCATCAAGAAAACAACTTCTGAATGTTATTCATCATCTGTGCTTGTGTGAATATACTTTGGACTTTGATATGTACGTGTGAAAACTGAATCTCCGCCTTAAATTGAAATTCGAAGTTACGATTAAGCTTTAATGGAATAAAAACAATTTATTCAATGAAAAACTTGTTTGAAGAGAATTGTTTGTTATTATTGAAAATGTCATTTCGCACGTGTTTGAAACAGCAGTGAAGTGTTTCATGTTGAGCACATATCACTGTATTTTTAAAACATTATATGACTACAATATTTAATATTGACATGTTTATTTTCGAAGACTTCTTCAAAATATATCAATGTAACATAGTTTTCCTTTAAAAATGATAAAATATATATTTATATGAGGACACACTCCCAGAGGTTGCAAGTGTATACTGATCAAATAATATTTTATTCTATATTAATTTAAAATAAAAAAATATAAATCTGCTAAGTATTATCTGTGATATTCTTATAAAAATGGGTAATTTAATTATAGACCAAGATGGAAAAAAACATATTACAAAAATGTCATTTTTGTAATATGTTTTTTTCCAATTTTCCAAACAATGACGATCACTCCTCTCGGGTGTATTTTGTGTAAATATCCAATAATGTCGCTTCATTGTGCTTAATAAGAAACTATTTCATTACTTTAAGAAGAACTTTAAGCAATAGCATAGTTTAATAAATATTTTTCATAGTAGCTCAGGAACTAGTACCCACGCAGCTCCGTTCAAATTCTTAGGCAAAAAAAATTGATTACCAAGGGCGCACTCCATCGTTAGAGATAATAATCGATAGCTTTTTGAATGATCTTAAAAAGGTAGACAATCACCCAATAAGTGACATGAAAAAGGCTTGGATATATGATAATTATTTAACATCACGTCTAAATTGGCTTTTCTTCGTTAACGTTATTAATAAGACCCTTTTGTTAAAGTTAGATGCAAGCGTCATAAGGACATTGAAGTCATGGCGCGGGTTAGCGCATCCAGCGGACTCTTCTACCTTATTTAGACACCGACACAATTTTGGGTTAAAATTAATGAAACCATCGAAACTCTGTAAGCACCTAAGAGTGACCAAAAGACATATCATCTCAAAGTCGAATGAAGATACTGTAACATCTCTTCCCAAAAGATAAAATCGCCGCAGAGCTGGAGTCACGACTTCAATTCCATAAACAATTTATGATAAGTGCTCAAACAAATAAAGCAGGGCTAGGATCAAGTAGGAAACAACAAGACATAGAAATAATAAAATCCTTTATTCAGCACGATGAAAATGATAATTACCGGTTGCACGCGATGAGCCTAGAATTGCAAAACGAATGGGTGACCATAGGAGATTTTTGTATTTCACTAGCTTTACAATGGCGCACTCTGCTTCATGATTGGTCTCCAGCATTATTAAAATATTATCTTAATGCATTCCAAATGACTCTCCCAGATAAAATTAACTCAGTAAGATGGGGCAAAGCCACCGAAAAATCTTGCAACATCTGTGGGGAGGCAGTAGGAACCTCGAAACACTTGCTAGTAGGGTGTAGGGTTCTTCTAAATAGAGGTAAATACTCGCGTCGCCACAATAAAGTATTAGGAATCGTACGAGAAGTGGTTAGTCTTTCTGTAGCAAGAGCGCAGAAGGGTATAACAACCACCAAATATCAGTAGAGTTTATAAGGGCAGGTTCCTCCAAAAAACGTAACCTAAAACCTTATTCCATCTTGGACGCATCTCATGATGGACACGTATTGTATTGCCTTTCATAGAAAGGCAATACAAAATCCCCGGGGATGTTTGTGTTTCGTCATTTAGGCCGGACTTATTCCTGTACTCAAAACTACTAAGACGCGTTATACTTGTGGAGCTTACTGTACCCTGGGAAACAAACATACCCAAAAAACATACATTTAAGCTTAACAAGTATTACGTACTATGTAACGAACTGATCAGGAATAAATTTATAGTTAATTAGTACGCTGTAGAAGTAGGAGCGAGAGGTATAACAGCAAAATCTCTCTACAACTTATTTAAGGATCTCGGCCTTTCTAGAACGATCATCAGTTCATTTCTGGAACGTATTTCAAAGGCGGCTTTAGTAGGTTCTTACGATATTTGGTTAGGTAGGGAGAAGAGCGTTAACAGTGAAGCTGAGCGTGTATGCGCATAGTAAAGGGGCCGCTTAAACCTGTACCTGGGTCGCAAGTCCCAGGTATTGTTTGCGCTCCTCTTCTTGCAACGCGATGGGTCCGGCACCCGCACGGTGAATGCATGGAATGCTAAGAAGCTTCGTCTCTTATGTAGCGCTTCATAGATCAGTGTAAGTATATAATAAAGGATCTTGTTGAAATGACTGGATACAGCCAAAAAGTCGGAGAGGCAAAAAAAGGCAAATTCCCAAAAGATTTAATTAATATTCATGAAATCAATGGTCTGTCTGTTCGAGTAATTGTGCCTGAAGCTTCAAGTGTAATATGTTGACGATGTGATATTATTGACTGCTCCATAAACCAATTATTCAATTTTATTTTCTCGTGAATGATATCTATAACCGACCAGAAACACTTAATTATTATATTTACCTAGATTTTATTTAATATCAACATCAAATAGACGACGTTTAAAATATTAAATTATTTTTTTAACATTATGAAACATTTGGTTCTGATATACGAGTAATATACCCTTTTACTTTGTCTTTGTTTTATTAATATTTTATTGATAATGTTAGACTAAAGAGGTTTGTCTTTTCTCTTGCGATAGTGAACAAGTGGACAAAAGTAGATACAATACAGAGTGTGACGAATTAATATTATAATATTGTGTTTAATTTATATTTTCTATGAACCAACAATTAGAGGAATAATTCTGTAGCGGTTACCCAGAAAGAAAAATAAAAAGACAAATTGAACAATAGGGCGCTAACTCACCTTACATTATAATTATAACATATTTATATATATACGTATGTAACCAATATAAGTAATATATATTGAACCAGTGCGATATACAAAAATATAAAAAAAGTATAAGGTGAGGATAGAAAACAATTACTATTCTTACACATAAGGAAAAGTTTTAAACATTTAAATTAAAGATACTCATACTTTTATATGTATATTTATGTATACGTATATATGTATTTAAGGTATGCTTACATAATTTTAAACGAGAATACTTTACCCTGGAATTTGAACACCCTCTGTCATATAAGTTGATACACTTAATATAATCACCGCGCAGTTTCGTTAATGACAGTCAGTAATTGAATCGTCCGGGAAGGGCGCACTCATCATGAGGGTTATATTTGCTTTCGCACTTTTACTTGTTGTCGCCGTTATAAAAGGTAAATAACTTATATAATTATTGTAAATATCTTTTTTGATTATGAAATACTTCATTCAATTCAATTCAATTATTGATTATTGGATTGTCTTCTGCTACCCAATGTATACGAGTATAGTGAGCTGAACATTTGATTTCAATCGTAAGCGGATTGTATTCGTTTTTTTTATTTATATTTTATATATGTTTTTCACTTTGAATCTACTCTAGTGTACGTCTCATGGGAGTGTCAGGACTCATTATTGAGAACTGGACTAATTTTAGGTATACCTCAAATTATGGTAGTGTAATAATATGCTATGAATTTGTTCCTAGGTATTATTGGGTTTTAATTTCATAGAATTTGATAGGACTGTTTAGATAATATTTTAATAATTAATGTAAAGTCCCGACACATTGCTAATCATTTTGCAATCTAACATCAATAGATAAGAATAAGGTAGGAGTGTGGGTATTTATGTTTTCTACAAGTATGTAAGAGTATGAAGTGTAAAAATATTCGTACGTCACCTTGTTAAGTATTACAATATTTACACTCAAATAGGATTGCTTAAAGTCGATACGTTAATATTTGTCTTTTCATATAAGTCCTTTTGAATAAAATATTACAGAAAAATAGTTTCAAGAAAAGGAAGATACTATAATATGCCTGCGCGCGCACGTGTTGTGAAATACAGGAATGCAGTGTATAAGTGTGCACTGTCTAATTTTGTAATTGATTTAGTTAATAATATAGTACTAACCTAAATTATCTAAGTCTCTTTTGATTATTAAAAATTTTTCAATCTTATGTGTTTCATCGGCGGACACTAGATATTTAAAATATTTGAAATTATTACTCATGTAATTAATAATTGTTTAAGAGAAGTGAGCCTTGTGGTACGTTTAAAGTCTATGACTGACTACTGGTTTATTATCACTTATATTAAACTTATTCCAACGAATCGCTACATATTTTTAGGGCATTTAATAATAATACTAGTTGCTACCGAACCATCGTCTTATAAACAGAAAGGCGTTACACGTTCGAAATATTATTTTAAAATTTTAAATTAAATTAAATTAAGTAAAAGAAAAGAAAATTTATATAAAAGAAACAGAAAATTTTGTCTTTACTGCAAAAGGCACACTAATACGGGTTGAAAAGGATATAGCGTAGTGGACTTAAACATGGGAGGTGGTTTCACTCGGACATGTAGCGGACTCAGTCTTAAAATAAACTATTCAGCTTTGTTATATTAGAATAGATTAAAAAATATTGTTATTTAACACTTTCACTACCAGCTCCGTAGCGTGTACGGAGACGCAAGTTTCACCCCGTGTTTCACCCCAGGGCCGTAGCATGTACGGAGCAATTAAAAGTCAATTTTTTATAGTATTTAATTGGCTCAACATTTTTTTTTACTATTTTTCCGTTTATTTAAATGCCTTTATGCAAACGTTTATATGAAAAATTGAAACAGCACACAGGGCTCAATTTCTGAAAATCTGGTGGCAGCGAAAGTGTTAAAATAAACATATTGTTTAAATAATTCTACTATAGATAGTCTATATCTAGCTTTAATAAATCAACATTTATTTTTAGCGGAAGACTTGCAGTGTTACATATGTGACGATTGTGAAACAGACTACGAAACAAAACTGGGAACATGTAGTGGTGAAGGCAACGACAATGGCAATGGCAGTGGCAGTGGAGATGGTAGTGGTGATGGTAGCGGGGATGGTAGTGGAGATGGTAGCGGTGATGGTAGCGGTGATGGCAGTGGAGATGGTAGTGGTGATGGTAGCGGTGATGGCAGTGGAGATGGCAGCGGTGATGGTAGTGGAGATGGCAGTGGTGATAACAGCGGTAATGGCAGTGGAGATGGCAGCGGCGATGGCAGCGGCGACGGCAGCGGTGATGGCAGCGGTGATGGCAGTGGTGATGGCAGTGGAGATGGCAGTGGTGATGGCAGTGGAGATGGCAGCGGTGATGGCAGTGGAGATGGCAGCGGCGATGGCAGCGGTGATGGCAGTGGAGATGGCAGCGGTGATGGCAGTGGAGACGGCAGCGGTGATAACAGCGGTAATGGCAGCGGTGATGGCAGTGGAGATGGCAGCGGTGATGGCAGCGGTGATGGCAGTGGAGATGGCAGCGGTGATGGTAGTGGAGATGGCAGCGGTGATAACAGCGGTAATGGCAGTGGAGATGGCAGCGGCGATAGCAGCGGCGATGGCAGCGGTGATGGCAGCGGTGATGGCAGCGGTGATGGCAGTGGTGATGGCAGCGGTGATGGCAGCGGTGATGGCAGTGGAGATGGTAGCGGTGATGGTAGCGGTGATGGCAGTGGAGATGGCAGCGGTGATGGCAGTGGAGACGGCAGCGGTGATAACAGCGGTAATGGCAGCGGTGATGGCAGTGGAGATGGCAGCGGCGATGGCAGCGGCGATGGCAGCGGCGATGGCAGCGGCGATGGCAGCGGCGATGGCAGCGGTGATGGCAGCGGTGATGGCAGTGGAGATGGCAGCGGTGATGGCAGTGGAGATGGCAGCGGTGATGGCAGTGGAGACGGCAGCGGTGATAACAGCGGTAATGGCAGCGGTGATGGCAGTGGAGATGGCAGCGGTGATGGCAGTGGAGATGGTAGCGGTGATGGTAGCGGTGATGGCAGTGGAGATGGCAGCGGTGATGGCAGTGGAGATGGCAGCGGTGATGGCAGTGGAGATGGCAGCGGTGATGGCAGTGGAGATGGCAGCGGTGATGGCAGTGGAGATGGCAGCGGCGATGGCAGCGGCGATGGTAGTGGAGATGGCAGCGGTGATGGCAGCGGTGATGGCAGCGGTGATGGCAGCGGTGATGGCAGTGGTGATGGCAGCGGAGATGGCAGCGGTGATGGCAGTGGAGATGGCAGCGGTGATGGCAGTGGAGACGGCAGCGGTGATAACAGCGGTAATGGCAGCGGTGATGGCAGTGGAGATGGCAGTGGAGATGGCAGCGGTGATGGCAGTGGAAATGGCAGCGGTGATGGTAGTGGCAGTGGAGAAGGCAGTGACAGCAGAGATGGCAGCGGTGAAGGCAGTGAATATGCAAGTGGCAATAGAAATAATGGTGAAAATTCTTTGCAGGTAATTAATTGATAAGGATTCTTTTACCGTCTTTATAAAATAATGTCGCGACAAAGGATGTCCATCCTTTGTATACAGCGCGTTTTTTTTTAAATATTTATTGATAATAAACACAAAACTAAACCAACCAACTGAAATTAAATACTAACAATAATTTTATGCCTATTAATTATACTAAACTTAAAATAATAAAACAAAAAATACTTGATACATTTTTGGTTCTTTATTATTCCCTAATAATAATAATAATAGTAATAAGCCCTTCATTTTGGTGATAAACGTTGCAATATATATTAAAAAGTTGGTACAATAAAAATTTTGAGGATACTTAAAAATGCCATAGCTCCTTACGAGTATAGAGGCCTCCTTAAAATTGGCCCCATTTTTTATATTTTTCGCTTCTCTCATTCAGTCTCGCCCAGCTACTTTGAGTATTTTGTTGATCCACGTTATCGTTATTGATCAATTAACTTTTTATTCCAGGGCCTTTCTACTTACTACGTTATGTGTCTTGAACGTCTTTCTTCTGGGTAGCCAGCAATGTGTTCTACCCACTGTCACTTCAATCGTTGAGCGTGTGTTACTGTGTCTATAACGTTAGTTTTGTGTCTTATGATATTGTTATTCATTTTGTCTATGAGCTTATTGCCAAGTATACTTCTCCCCATAGCCTGTTGACGTGAGCGCATTTTTGACACATTTTTTATGAAGATCTGGATTATGAAGGTTTGAGGCATTAGGAAGGTTTGAGGTATGTGACAAGCAGGATAGTAATCCAACACTTTTTTCTTCAGTGTTAGTAACAGTTTTGATTTTCTTTGTAGCACAAATGTTATTTCCAGATCATATAGATTCATCTCTCTAGTTCTTTAGCGTATCTTCTGCTTTGAAATGATATCTGTTTTACAAAATAAATAAAGCTGTCTACATATTCAATAGGAATATTGTTTGTTATTATAGGGTTTTTGGTGTAGTAGTGGATATTTTTATCCTTAAGTTGTTCAAATGAAGACCAATGGTTTCGCTAGCAACTCTTAGTTCTGTCAACATTTCTTCTAGCTGTTTTGATTGGCGTAGAGGACTATGTAGTCCTAATCAGTCGATATCGTCTGCGAGTCTAAAGTGGCTTTGATACTTTTCATTTACTACTATTTCTTTTTTATTCCCGTCGAAGTTTCGTCCCGTTCCGTCCTTCATTATATATTACTCTTATAATTTTTTTTTGTGATAGAGTTCCTATGCCTAGCTTAACTTATTCCACACGGCTTTTGCTTTTCCTGTAGATATCTTTTATGATATTAATATATGTATGTATTTGGGAGGTTCTAAAATCCGAGATACTATCATGTGAGATAGAGTCAAACGCATTCGCGTGATCCACATATACATGGTAGAGATGGTTTTTAAAATAAAAATAAAAATCTCTAATTTGTACCAAAATATGTGTGTGGTGGTATTGAATACTCTCGTCTAAAGCCTGCCTGTTTTACCGGTTGGCTCTTGTCTACAATTGGTTTTATTTTGTCTGTAATCAAACAATTATACATTGCAAACAATTTATACACAGTTGGTAGTAAAGTAATTTAAGTTTGTGGGGTCCCGCTTTTTATACAATAAGGTTATTTGTGATTTTGGCCATTTTTTAGGTATTTTCTGTAATTACAGAATTTTATTAAACAAAATAGTAATATGGATTATCAGCAGATATCTTCCATATATTAACGCTTTGCTTGGAATGCTGCCTGGGCCTGCATCTTTATCTTTTGTAGTTTTTAAGTTTTTTATTATTCCTTTGCTGTTGAAAAGTTTCGTTTGCTCTTTTTAGATCATTTTATTTTTGTTGCTATTTGTTTTAAATGTGCAGTTCTATCTTTGGTTTATCTTAGTTTCTTCGTTTTATCTTAGTGTCTATTATTGTGTCTATGGGGATGTTGTATATTCCGCTCAGGAAGGATATCCTACATCGAGAAGAGGTAAAGCAAATTTGGGTCTGCCGGCGAGATTTCCCTAAAGAATTTACAGAATAGATTTAACTGCATCTTGTTCATTTTAATCCAAAAAAGACACTTGTATCACCCTTCTCCAAGAATATTCCTTTAAATGTTGCGCTAAGTATCGAAATACTGGATAGGTCGAGCAATTTTTAGTTACGTGGTTTAGTTACCTGGAGATAGAAACCAAGTTGACAACACAGAAGATTTTGAGGGTATTCGTGACAAAGAATGGGAAAAGTCTCCAGTATTGCGCTCCGCTCGCTTCGCTCAATAATTAGTTTCATAATACTTCTGTCTTCTTGTCTTCTTCCATCTAAATATTTGTAATTATCATGGTTATGATATTGAAAAGTGACCATTGAACATATTTTAGAATATATATGAAAATACAAAACAATTTTTAAACTTAAATCAAAAGTACTTATATAAATTATAAATGGTGATAATTTTAATCTGATAATTCATATATTAATACGTTTGTAGATGACTGACATCAGTGAGGATTATACAGTCTCACGAAAAAAAATGTTAAGATATGTGAGAGCAACTCGAGCTAATGTCCCTTCACAAGCCCGATGTGTTGTTACTTCTTATGAAGGTAAATTTCTGAAACAAGTTGCTTATTTATACCTTTATTCTTCTCGATTAAGTGATATGTCGAGCCTATAAGGACACTGTAGTATGGAAATGAAGGTCTCTTTATTCTCGATTTAGAAGTGATTATGATAACATTACCAATATTCTTGTTTTCAGAAAACAACAAAACTAAAATTAAGCGTGGATGTTCTTATGACACGGGCAATGATAACAATCAGAAATGTCTACGCTTGATCGGCGGAAACTACACAGGGACTCCGGCTCGTTGCACGGTCTGCGAGGGAAATCTGTGCAATACCGCCTTCCGGAGTTATGGTTCACTTCACCTACAGTTTGGATTAATTACAATAATAATTAGTGTATTATATAACATTTAAGATATAATAAAATAATATTGAAAAAGAACTATATTTTCATTTTATTTATTCCTAAGATTATTTCAGTCAATCAATTCACAATAAAACTTAACAATTACTCGTGCAGAATATTTCATATTAGCAATTGTATATAGTATCTATTAGTTATTCAATTATTTGATTGCTCACTATATGACATGTTTATATTTTTTGTTTTTCAAAAATATCCCATATCTATGATTCATTATATTTTAATACAGCAAAATCATTATTTGAATAAAAATATATAAACGCTTCCAAATACTTGAATCCTATTCTTGTGACTTAAGTTTAGGTATCAAAAAGTGTTCGTAATAAATTTTATCAATACAATAAATCAGAAAGAAAATTCAAAGATCAATTGCTTTAAAATTTAATTCCCTTTTCTCTCCCAGAGGATTTTCATCTGCAATCCTGGCTTCATTTTCAGTTATGACGTTCTCGTTCAAGTGTGCGCCGATTATTGGAAATGCTTTTATAGAAATCGATTTCAACTTTGTTAAAAAAGATCTGTATATATTTGATTGCGGTGCGTTGAGTATCATTGAATTGTATTATATATTTTCTAATATTTGAAGCTCCTGTAAGTCTATTACCTATGACCGAGATTTCTTTTTGTAGTCTTGGTAGATATTATACTAAACTATCAAAACTAATCAAGATCACATCCTTATTAACTGTCTCTTCAATGACCGGCCTAAGACTTGTACCTAAAAGCACAATGTAGCATGAAGGTTTACATTTATATTTATTATTGTTAGTAATTAATTCAGCGTTTGTTTTACTTGAAGTTGATTGTTGAAGTTGCTGAGTCTCATTGTAGTGCTTTATGTTTCATAATTAGTAAAAAAAAAGACTAAGAGTTCTGGTAGATTGAGGAATGTCTAATATTCCAAGAGACTATCAAAGAATAGTTTAATATGTTACAATTGCATTATTTTAATGTACCTACAGGTTAAGTTCACAGTGATCGTGTTTAAACTGACGAGAAGCTAGGCTACATTTAAGTATTGCTAATTTCACTTCTTCCTATTCCACAACGGTTAATCTTTTATTTTAACATTACTATTTTTAATTACATGTCATGCTTTCAATGTATTTTTACTTTAAGCGCCACCCCGTTCGAAAAGACAAGTGAAGCATAATTTAAAAAGTAATCAATATTAAATATTGTAAAAGTACGTAAGTGTGTACTTGACAGAAGACAACCATCTAGGATCAGAAAAAATAAGAATGCGAATTCTTGAAAATAGGTTTTAAATGCATAACTATGTTGTTATCGATAACCTGTGCGCTTGTTATAAAACCTCCTCTAACTGAATCCAGTTTCGTTATTTGGTTAACGAAATGCAGTTTGCAAAATAACAACATTTAAATTCAGAATATTATTAATTAAATACAGAAACATTGTATGTTTTGAATTAGATATATATTGAATATTCATAGTATATGTAAATCAAAACAAAAACTTCTCAACGAAGTAAATACCGAGTGGCAAAAGCGAATCCACTGACACAAAACTCCTGATATGAATTTTTTCGACGAAAAAACAAAGAACATTTTTATTCAAAAACGTAAACAAACACAAAAAATGTGAATGTGCTCGAAGCATTGCACAAATTGCATTTTTGTTTTTATTTTATTATATTGATCAAGGCAATTTGGATAAAATTCCTTACCAAGCAAGGAAAGAACGCTCAAACCATTTTGAATGAAATGGTAGTCGTTTATAGGGAACAGTGCCGTAGTAAATCAATGATTTACAAGTGGCATGGTGTTAATAAACATGGTCGAGAGTCAATTGAAGACGACCCCCGCTTAGTAAGGCCAGTTGAGGCCACCACATCGGACATCGTCGAAAAAGTGGAGAAAATTGTACTAGAGGATGCCTGTTTGAAGAAAAAACATTTATCTGCATTAGTTGGAGTATCAGATACCACCATTTTGCGAATCCTACATGATCACCTAGGTATGACAAAAGTCAGTGCAAGATGGGTACCGAGAATGCTCACGCCGTTTCAGAAAGAGCAGCGCGTCGATGCGTCAAAGCATTTTTTGGAGTTGTGTGGAGATAAACCTGCACAGATTTTGGACCGAATTGTTACGGGAGATGAAACATGGGTTCATCACTTTGAGCCTGAGTCCAAACAAGAGTCCATGCAATGGCATAAAAAGGGGACACAACCGCCACAGAAATTCAAGGTGACGGAGTCGGCTGGAAAGATGATGGCTACTGTTTTTTGGGATTGTGAGGGGATAATCTTGATTGCTTACAAAGAAAAGGGAAGGACTATAACCGGAGAATACTACGCAACGATATTAAAAAAATTAAAGGATGCCATCAAGGAAAAGCGGCGAGGAAAATTGACAAAGGGTGTGTTGCTTTTGCAAGAAAACGCGCCGGTTCACAAGAGCAGAATTACAATGGCTGCTCTGCACACGCATGGGTTCAAATCCCTAGTTCACCCACCCTACAGTCTAGACCTGACCCCAAATGACTTTTTTTTATACCCCAATTTAAAAAACTTTAGAAAGGTTTAGAAAAATTAATTCATAGGTCTAATAAATGTATTGAGCTTAAGGGTGATTATATTAAAAAGGAATAGTTTTGTTGTTTCATTTTATTTAGATCCCTTTCATTCCACGAACTTTTGGACCTCCCCTGATATATACTCATATGTATGGAATAGTTGCCTCTGACAAAATGAGAGTGTTTTGGCTCAGAGGATGAGCGTTGTAATGACAAAGCCGAGACCTCGGGTTCATTCCCACAGGTGCCCGATTTTTTTTTTCATTTGATTTTTTTCAGTTTCCATTAATTTTTTTAACTCATTGCATTGCATTGCAACTCAAAACAGATTTTCTTCAGCATTCGGATTTTTTTCTGTAAATTTTATTTTATTTTCACAGTCGGCAATGCGTTAGTGAGTTTATTCACTGTGCAACTAGTAAAATTATCATGAAAATTTTGCCGACGTCAGAAACAAAACAAAATGTACAAAAAAAAATTCGAATGCTGCAAAAAATCAATTTTGAAACCATTAACAAACATAATTAATGGCCGTTTTTGGTCATTTTTCATGAGTTTTTGAACTTCTCACGGCCATATCTCAAAATAACGAGTTTTTCCAGATATGTGCTATATACCAAATTTTAGCTCTAATTTGGGGCTACAAATGAGAAAATTTTGGAAAAAATCGTTGGCGCCGTTTTCGAGAAAATGGCCGATAGGTCCCCGGTCAGTCGGCCATTTTTTGGTTTTTGACCAAAAATGTCACGTCAACAAATGTTTTTGCCATCAAAATGGATATTATTCAAAAGATGAGCTTGAGACCAATCCCTGAAAGTTTGAACAAAATCGGTTGAAACTACGAACATACACACAAACAGACAAAGTACTTTCAAGAAATCTTAGATGGAGGCGCCAGTCAAAATTTTCGAAATGTCATATCTTATCAACCTGTAGTCGGATTTTGGCGTTTTTGGGCTTGTTCGAAAGGTCTCGACGAGAAACTTTGGAACCTTTTGAACGAGAACCCTTTTCAATTGGAAATAAGTGATTTTATACTGGTGCGGAGCCAAAAACTAAATTTTAGTCTCATTTTTCAAACGGCCGTAGAGGTGGAGGCGGTGGGTATATTGCTAAATGTAAATGCATTCTCTGGGTCTATGGGCCAAGGGCTTTCTAAAAATACCACACTCATACCAGAAGGTCTCTTGTATAAAAAGTTCGATATTGCGCGTATATATACCCGAGTTAGACTTTCAGCACTATGGGTGCTTTCGTCACTCGGAGCTAGCTGACGCCCGCTTTGATATATTATTTACTTTTTGTTAAACGTTGTTTTCAATATCCCGCGTTTCATTTGAGAATGAATATTCTCACTTTTGAATGAAACGCGGCGAAGTATAGAGCGAGATCATTCAACTTATAAGTTAACTTATAAATAATTCAGCTTATATAAGAATACTCAGCACGCAGACATTCCGAACTTAGTATGGATAAGCAAGTAGGAACAGTTGCCATTTTTTGGGTCGATATTTAATCGGATTTGCCAACATACTCTCGTTCTACATTCAGATAAAAGAAACAGGAGTCGAGAATGTTGGAGCGTGTAGTATTTTATTTATACATCATGTAAATAAATAATTTATAAGGAATTCTTATGTCGGAGATGATGCATTTATATACTCTTTATTAAAATATCTTCAGGGTGTTAGGTGCCTGCTTTTCTATATAGCAATATATTTAATAATACCACATCCATAGTTAAATAAAATTCCTTAACACTTCATGTTATCCTCCAATTCTTAGACGTATTAATATAAAATGTTTGCATTGTAAGTATGTTTTATTATGTACCTGGCGTCGCTGCGACTGCAGTAAGTAGATATAAAAACTCTTCTATAATATTAAATAAGTTGTAATTAATATGTTATTTAAATATAAAGACATGTAAACTGTATATAATATTATTATAAAAAGTTTTATTTTCTTCTTAGTTTATGGCATACAAATAAAACGATGAGGACAGTTTAAGTTATTTTATTAACACGAGTCGTTACAATAATAATTTATATTAGATTCGTCCGATGCGGAGTCTTCTGTAATGTTAATGATTAGCTCTAAATATTTTTATTACTTTTATCAGGGTGTAAAATATTATAAAAAAAAAACATTTTGATAAACACTCATTTAAAATAATTTCAGAAATACAATAAAATAAACCTGTTTCCCTAAATTTCTATTTTTAAGAGTCAATGTACTATGTGTTTGATGCATATAAAATTCGGTATTTGAAAAATACTTAGAATAAATTAGTAAGCAACTTCTTCTTCTTCATTATAACTAAGTTTTAGGAAACCAGTGTGAGGCAGTAATTGGAGCGGCCACAAATCGCTCAGACAAAGGGCATTTTAGACACGTCATATAGTTTGATTCATTTGTTTGACTATTCACCGGTGGATTTGAATCAATGTTATCACTTTTAATCTTATGATTTATTATTATAATTACCTTTTGTTTTATTAAACTAATAAAGAAGTTAGACTTTGTTTGTTAAACTAATAAGTAGATAGTAAAATTAGTGGTAATTGGTAAAACAAAACTATTGGTGATGTACTCGTAGGAGTGTAGAAATATTATGCTTCGTAAAAAATGTTATTTTGTCTGCGTCTAAAATACGATAAAATTTGGGCGCTAGCGTGTCTGTCCGAACTGACCAAGCTTTGCGATCCCTATCAAAATAGAATAGAATAGAATAAATAGAAATTTATTTAGGGAATTAATAGTTGTTTTTATTTAAACAAAACCTGTTTAGGTCTTTGTTTCGTGTAGATTAAAAAGACTTTGTCGCTCCTACTTGCTTATTTTAAGAAACTATGTGTTCAAGTTATAAGAACATTATAAAAGAAGAAAATGACCTCTTGAAATAAAAAATTGATTGTAACAAATATTATAACTTGTTGGTGTTGTTGGTGTTGGATGTTATCACTATAATAATTAAAAGTAATTCGTTTGAATCAATTTTATTGGCCTCAAAATAAGGTAAGGGGTACTTTGAGCCATTTAAGCCAAATAGAAGACGCATATCACAGGAAAATCACCATACTTGATTTGCAAAAAAAGTGAGCTCCGTCATCCTGTCCATCATTACTTGTTTTATTATTCTCAACATTAATCTGCGTTCTTCATTCAATTTCAGTTAAGTGCATAGTGTTAAGGTTGTTTTTATAAAATAGGTCATCTCAGTAACCTTTTAGGATATATTGTTAGTACTCTGGTTTCTTTTAAAATTACTTAATACACGAGTATGAGCGTTGCCTGGAAGTTGGGGACACATTACTATCCATAGTACACTAATGTAGTGAAATAGGTAGTATAGAGCATTTACATAGTTTAACTGTCTTTTTTATATAAATCAATTTTTATTCTCGTCGGCGAGAGGACTAAAAAAATTTTAATATGAATTTGTTAAAAACACCTTAACCTTAATGATTGTCCGCTAATTATTGATTATCAGTGTTATTATTCACGTCGGCAAAAGTATTGCCACCGTATATATCGACGTCGTTTAATAGCGACAGGAAAGTAAAATGTTGTCTCTTTCGGATGGTATTCTGCCAGACTGACTAAATTACTCCATGTTTGTGGATCCTGCGCTCCGGAGTAACCGTAAGAGTATAGGTAATTTATTTTACTAGTCGTGTAGTATACTTAGAATTTGTTAGTGATCTCTTATTTGAAACATATCTGTTTTAACTAAAGATATCTTAATATTTCACGGCTTGGTAAACCTATTGAAAATGTTGCTGATAATGGTTAATAATGGCTTACCATTATTCTTAAATTTCATAGGTGAAGTGAATTAATTAAATACAGACTTCTCTAAATGCATCTCAATTTGCATGAATTCGGAAAGTTGTGTTTAAATCACGTGATCAACACGTGCTGTATCAACACAAATGGTCGGTAGTGCACAAATAGATGTTAGCCTTACATCTTTTGAAAGCCTGGGACATGTATTTTTATCTTACTATTTCTTCATTTTAAATGCATCTGTAGCAGTGATTGGAATCATCTTATTAACCGAAGTATAACTTAAAAGCTATAACTTCAGTTTCTTTGATCAAATGAGTTTTATAAATGGAAAAGTAGGTCTTGTTTATTCATAATAATTCTTTTTGATAGCAGGAAGTAGAAAAATAAAATGAAATAAAATGCATATTACATTTATGTGTTTAACAAGTTTAGTAGCAATCGAAAGTATCACTTCAAATCATCCTAGTCACCTTATATGTAAAAGCGAAATTAATACAAATGGTTCAACTCTACCTAACTCGTAATTATTACATCGCTGTAAGCGCATAACGTGCGATCTACGTATAACTAATGCACAGCGTGAAACGACACGTATTACTGTTGATACAGAATATAAACAGCAAACTAAAAAGTTTGGAGAAAGTTTATAATTAGGTAATTATTTTGTACGATCTCCTAAGATTATAAGCAATCACTGCACAAATACCTCCAAAGGTAATGAATTTGGCTTTCGTCTGACGATTACTTGAAATTGTTGCGTTTTTTTTGCTATTTATTAGTAGTATTATAAATACAAAAATATTCTATTCAATTAATTAGCAAGAAATTTAAATTAAAAATCTTAAAAAATAAATGCGAAATCCTGATTATTTTTATAAAAACATTTAGTCTATTTTCCGCTATTCCCACGGATCGTTGTTTTGTTGCAAATAGTTTTTACTTTACATTCACTTCTGCTTAATCCAATTCGCTTTTTGCAATCCTTCGATGGAACTGCCTTAGCATATGTGGATAGTTTATATAAACTCCGAAAACAACATTTAATCGTTTTTATTGTTTAAATACGAACAGGTGAAGATACTTCAAAGTCCAATATGAGAATGAAAGAAAAAATTCAAATCAAATAAATTGGTTCGAAATTTGTTATTGTAATATCAATAATGATGCAATGTTGAAAGGTTTGCCAGAAACGTGTCTTCGTAGCCATGATGGAACCCTCAAATTTTATTCCTTCATTATTGCACGTAGCCTAACAATAGCTGAAATACTATATATTTGTGAAATTTATCATTTTGGTTTTAAAAGTCGTCCAGTGGCCGCTCGTCAAATTATAAAATAACTTGATAACACTGCCCGATAACTTGTTTTCAATACTAATAAAACTAAATGTATATGTAATACATATTTAAGCCCTCATATTAAAAAAGACAATAAAGCTTGGTGTATTGAGACGCTACAGTAAATAAATCGATTAAATTGACAAGAGCACTTTAATCCGGTTTTTGATATTCATACGGCCGAAATTATTAATCTATCTTCATTCAACCAATTGCGGTATATGTGCAAAATATTAATAATCTTGTGTTATTTCAGTACGTACATTGTAATTATAATAAAATCATAATTGAAATTATAGATGTCTTAGTTTAGATTGTCTTAGATGTCTTATAGCGTCTTACTTCCTTTTATTAACTATTAAGTACCATGACAATATTATATGGCAAAATGCTGTTGGAGGAACCGTCTCTTTATTGCTCAAATTCTAAAAGAGGAAAAACAATTAAACATCAATTAAAATATTCGCGAGCTACAAAACTCTTGTCATTTTATAAAATAATCATTAGTTGTTTTAAAATACTTTACAATAAAGTTTGTTTGTTTCAAATACTGATGAAACTGAAAGTAATTAAAAACATATTTATGTCGTATAGTCGTCAACTTGATGAGAGTTGTTTTCAACTCCTATGATGTAATTACTCACCACTATTAAATGGAGTATCTTGTTCCGTAAAAGGTTGTCCGCAGCAAATTCTTAGTAACGATAAGACAAAGGATAAGGCTCTTACACCTAACAGCCTTAGAAAAATTATCTAATTAAGAGTTTTACTGACTATAACTTCGTAAAGAATTTCTTTTTTTGTTCAGGAAAATAATAATATCTTTATGATAAGAAAAAGGTTCAAAAAGCCTAAGTCTTCTATCATTCGGAATAATTTTTATACGATTTTTAAATGAAAACAGATAAAGAAGTGATTTTTGGGTGATAGCTGTTTGCTATTACTTGTGTTTGATTAATTAATGAGGTTGTGTATTTACATAAGGTATGTAATGTGTGTGTGTATGTGTATGTGTGTGTTTAATTTGTACGGAGAAATTCGCGTCACAAACTCCTTTGTTTGTACGTTTGAGTACACTCATGTTCTTATTTACATTAAGTTCTGCTCGTGTTTTTATTTATTAAGCTCAAAATGCCTCGCTTGTCGTGACTACTGTACTGTTTTTGGCAAATATTAGTGAGTAATATGGGACTTACGCAAGTGTTGTTAAGATTGTTTTGAATGTTCGCGGGAAAACTAAATAATGTAAAATATAACATTTTTTAATAAATATTTTTATTAAACAGAGAAAAATTTTATGGAAAATCTAATAGTATAACATATCATGTAATCACATAATTCAAATTGTTAGATATATATTATTATTATTAAGAAAATATTATATTACCAGGTTCGTTATATTATATAATATTAGTTTTGATATTTGTTTTATATGGGAGATAATTATACTTTTTAATATCAAGCGACAAGAGTGCTACACTCGGTTATAAATAACATTTACTACTCAATGTTTTGTTTGTTGTATGATGCCAATAAATTTTTATGTTTTATTCCGCACCACTTTTATTCAGCAATACAAATAATATAAAGGTTAGTGAAGTAGGTCCTTGTTGAGGACATTCATATATATACGGAACAATTTTATAAAACTAATTTAAAAGTTAATCGAAGTTTATTTTACAAAACTTTTCAATTTCTAGCTTGGTCATAGACTGGTTTCTTACATGGCTTTAGAAATGTTTTGTTTCAGTGTTATATTCTGTTAGAGTTATTTATTATTTATTTATAATTTTTAAACACTTTTATTTACCATTTTGCTGTGTTTCTAGATTTTGAAATGGAAAATATTTTAATGAGTAATACAATAAAGCTACTTCAAATAATGAAGGTCGAGATCAATGCAAAAGAATTAAAATTAAACAATATAAATCGGTAAACAAATGTAGATTAAAGTTTAAATTAATAGACAAATTAAATATAGTAAATACGCCACAGTAACATTTACTTATTTGCCTTTTTATTGTTTTGATATATTTGTGTCGCTTCTTAAAAAAATATAGCGAGTGACTACTAAAGTTTCTTAATATAGTTAGTTGTGTATAACTTATACATCACATACTTTAAATCACAATCAATACTTCATTATATTTTTTGTTGGTTCGAACTCTATCAATCGGATTTATTAATGGAAATCATAACTTCGTAAAGGTTTAAAACTTTTAACAATCGATTGCATTCCTACCTTTCAGTACAGGACATAGTAAATAATTTGTGTAAAGTTCGTTCTCAATATTAATATTGCCCAGACAAGTCACAAGGATGATCGTGCATTTAAAGATTCGAAAAGAAAATATCGTATAGCATCGCATCGAATCGTAAAGCTTTGCAACGTCACCGCAAACGAGTAATTCTAAACTTTTTATCAATGGTGCTAGTTTCATGGTATTCCTTGCTTACTGTTTTCTTACTTTCAAATTTTTGTAAAGCCAAACATCCATCTTAACATTAGAATTTTTAAAAATTGTCTTCCTACTATTCCTTTCGTTACCCAGAGTTACGTTCTCCACACAACACTTCAGATTTTTCAACCCTTTTCACAAAATCTACCCCCTAAATTTAAGAGATAAAAAGGAACCTCCTTTTGCAACAATTTCTTGAGTTAAAATGCGGTGACTTACATGTCTCTTTTCCAAGATGCTTTCGTATTTCTGCTGGTATTTCATCCTTTTTAATTTTATCCATAGTATGTTTGCCCACTTTAAGCATTATTTATGAATGCTGCCCCTGCGCTTCGCCTGCGGGTTAAGTGCGAATAATTACACATGCACATCTTTCATTTTATATATTGCGAATGAACCAACACTTTTCATATAAGTTGTGTAGAATGGTGAACCCACTTTCTTTTTATAAAAAAAAAAGAGTACTGAGAATGAAAACGATTTTGTATAAAATAAAAACCTATGCTTATTCCTTACAATGTAACTTTCTAAAGAAAGTTGCTAAGAGACTTACTACTATAATTTGTATAGTTCCAGAGAATATCGATTATTAAAACCAAAATACAACAATATTTACATAGATGTATAGGTATATTGTACCCACAAATAATCAAATTGAATAAAATTACTACAAGTAAGTACATTAAGGTGAACAATTTAGAAACTTACCCTTACAACTTACTCCGCACAAGTAACTCATTTCATCTAATTACTAAACCCAAAGTTACCTTGTTGGATGTTTGTTCATGTATAACTAAAGAAGAGTAAACAAACACACATTCTGATATACTTACAATTTTAAATTAAACTAAACTAAAACAGTCATTTGTTAGGAACAAAGTATCATATATTTAAAATTAGAACAATACTATCTGGTTACGCAAAATTTGTTGTCTGAGCTACGAGACTATTATAATTTGAAGAATTAATAAAATACCAAAAATATAAATAATATTGATACATACCCCCGTGAGTGTGATACTTACCTCATTCCTAATCCTTTAGTGAGGTCCCTAGAGTACACTTCATAAACCCCACGCTCGTTACAAAGCATTTTTACTGATCTATGCTTTGATTTATGCGACTACTAACACCGAAACAATTCCGGTGTATTAAAACATTTTTAAAGCTTTGCTCAACTCTCAAAATTTATTAAATTTAATTAAAAAAAAAATCTATTCTAAAAAAAAATCTGAAATGTGGTAAGTCTGCGGGAGCAGATGAAGTTACTGCCGAGATGATCAAATATGGTGGGCCACGCGTCTGGGACCTTTTCTGGTTTTTGTGCTGGAAATCCGGGGAGGTCCCAGACGATTGGCGAAGTGCAGTCATCGTACCTTTGTATAAAGGCAAAGGTTCACAGATAGACTGTGCAAGCTATAAGGCCATCAGTTTGATTAGCTTGGGCGGTAAAGTTTATGCTAAAATTTTAGCGAGAAGAATGCAAGAGAGATCTGAAAGACTGTTGTGGGAGGCCCAAGGAGGTTTTAGACCTGGAAGAGGGTGTATAGATCAGATCTTTTCCCTCCGCATGATCACGGAAAAGTTTTTGGCCCTAAACCAAAATGTTTTCTGTGCTTTTGTGGATTTGGAAAAGGCGTTTGACAGGGTTGTGAGAAAGAAGTTATGGGAGATACTGCCCCGATACAATGTGAACGGACCCTGGCTACAGGCTGTAAGGTCTCTTTACCGAGATCACTCAGCCTGTGTGCGAGTAGGAGCTGGCATGTCGCCCTGGTTTGACATCCAATCGGGTGTTAAGCAAGGTTGCGCTATGTCAGCTTGGTTGTTCAATTTGTATTTGGATAGTTGTCTCCAAGGAGTGAAAGATAGTGACATGGGAGTGAAAGTAGGTGGCCTTAAGGTCAATTGCTTGCTATATGCAGATGATGCGGTGCTCATTGCATCATCAGAATGCAATTTGCAGGCATTGGTCACCACTTTGAAAGATGGGTGTGAAATTAATGGTCTTAACCTGAATGTAGATAAGACGAAGGTTCTGATATTTGAAAGAAATGAAGAAAGAACAGAATGTAAGATCAACGTGAATGATAAGATAATAGAACAAGTGAATGAAGTGGTATATTTGGGAAGTATGTTTAGCAGAGACGGAAGATACGAAATGGATGTGGAAAGACGTATTGCTATCGGTAACAGAGTCAATGGTGCTTTGACTGCATTGTTGAGACGGCAAAACGTCAGTATAGCTGCACGTTTGGCTGTACACAATGCAGTTTTGCTACCGACGCTGTTATACGGCAGCCAAACGTGGGTAACACAGAAGAAGAATGTAAGAAAGATGAATGCTGTGGAGATGCGATCTCTTCGCAGAATATGCGGAGTCAGTCTAGCTGATCGAATCCGCAAAGAAGAGATCCACAGAATGGCAGGTACTAGCGAAGATGTCACGGTGAGAATGAAGAAGAACGTGCTCAGGTGGTTTGGGCACGTTGAACGAATGAGTGATGAAAGAATGGTAAAAAAGATTTAAATGGGAAAAGTGAGCGGTAAGAGAGACAGGGGGAGGCCTCGAGTGACCTTCGAAAACACAGTAGCTACGATACTGGAGGAAGGTCACGTAAAAAGCATGAGGACTCCCCAGAGGGCATGTATGAAGAGGTTGATGTCTGTGGCCGAGGCGAAAGAGGTATGCAGAGACCGTAGCGTTTGGCGCTCCGTCGTCTCTGGCTACCCCGCAAGGGATATGGCGTGAAGGTAAATAAAATAAATAAATAAATAAATCTATTTCGATAAACACAAAATGAAAAAATATAATGACATGGAGATTAAATTTATAGAGATTAAAATGCAATGAAATTAAGTATCCTATGAAATAACATAAATAACCATAAATTAAAAATACCAAAAAAACATTTAATGGTGAAATATTGAAAAACGAAAAAAAGATTAGTAATGGTCCCCCGAGTATACACCGTATAGAATTCCAAGTTCTTCGAGACTAGATAAGAAGTATAAATGTGTTGTTGTTTTATGTACATTTAATCGTCCGATTCCATATTTTTAAAGCTAGAACATAACGATACTCAGCTAAATGGTTAAAAAAAATAACTGCTTTCAAATGGCGTTCCTTATTACTCAGTACCATCCAAATTACAGTGGTTTGCATTGTGGATCGAATGTTTAGCGTTATTAACGATATAGTTATGTCCAGTTACACACTAGTTTTGAGATAGTCAGATTGAATTTGCACTTAGCATTAAGTCTTTGGTTGGGTCGTAAAGAATTAATAGTTTTTATTGGCAGTCGTATTGAGAAACTTTTTATATCTACTAAATAACTTTGTAGTTTCTGTGTAACTATAAAAAAGTTCGTACTTTTAACTTAATTTTTAAAACGTAATTTAAATTTGATTAATGAAATGAAAAATGAAAATTAATGTTGACCTTGTCTCCTAAATTCTTAGATTAAAATTGATTAACTAATGCCATGACGATAATTAGCACGAGCCGAACACATAAAAGGGTTTCCATGACAACGCCTCAGACGAAGAGGAGGAGGGATTAAACTGATATGAGCTTTGATAAAATGCCGATAATTAATAAAGGTAATTAAGAGAATGATCAAAGCAGCAATTTTATAAAATAATTTTTATTTGAGTTTCTTTCATATTAATGATTATTATAGCATATTAGAATTATAAAACATATAATTTAATACATGCTGTAATATTTTTGACCGAAGGACGAATGCTAAGCGTAGCGATGCGTTTGTCCGAAGGGCTACGTTTCCACTTGATAGGTCCATTCTGTTGTTTTTCCGTATGTATTTTAGTATGTTTGTTCCGGCGTAGCCGGCGTATTTTTCATCCTATCGTCACGAAAATCGGAGGGTGTATTTTTTAAATTATTTGAATTTTTGTGTCGAGCGGTTTTTTTTGATTGTGCCAAAAAATTTAAAATGGCAGCGTTTTTTTGTTTTGGTGTTTGGCGTGGCAGGAGCAATTTTCATCCTACGTCACAAAAATTGGTGATCATGTTTTTTGAGTTATTTAATTTTTTTTTGTCCGGCCATTTTTCTTACTGGGAGGAAAAATCCAAAATGGCGGTGATTTAAGTTTTTATTTTGGCGTAGCAGACGTATTTTTTATGCAATCGTCACGAAAATTGGTAGGTGTGTTCTTTGAATTATTTAAATTTTTATGTCGAGCCGGTTTTTTGCTTGGGCGAATAATTTCAAAATGGCGGATTTCTGCTCCGTACCACATAAAACGGACTTTGCGGCAGCTAGCGGGCTGAAATTTCATCTAAGTATTCTTTGCCGAAATCTAAGGTGTTTTTTGTTATTTCATAATCCAAAATGGCGGCCATAGCGAAGTATCAAAAATTCTAAAATTGAATAACTCCGTTGTTATTTGGTGGAACCAAATTTCGTTCGGTACTTATGTACCTACATACATACCTACATAGGTACACTTATTCCTTTTTGGAAAAGACACTTAAAACATTGTCTCGTCCCCTAACGTACTGAGGTCTACTGTTCATAGAACGACTAGTTTAATTAGTAATTAGATCTTTAAGTGTAAAAGTCGTTTTTTTATTGATGGCACACGAATCTTTTGACATTAAAACAAAAGGAGATTTCTCTTAGGTTAATGACCACTTTCATAATATTATTAATAACAATAATTTTATCCGTCTGTCAATATGATTACATACATTATCCTTTTAATAAACCTGAAAATAACCTGAAAATAAATAAATAAATAACCTGAAAATAATTACTATTACATTAATTATTTTAATTGACAAACTGTACCGAGTAAATGATCTAATGATCATTTACACGGTACAGTTTGTCAACTACATAATTTTAGTATTTGATGTAACTGAATATGTTGGCTATCTCATTAAAAAGATTCAACAGAAACAAACAAAGACTCATACTCACTCAAACAATTGGCCCGTTGTAAGTAAAGTTTGCATAAAATTTAATTGTAAAGAAATATATTATATATTACTTTATGAGAGAAGAAGGAGGAAAAGGATGAAAGGATGAGAAGGATAATATAGCTATAGAAATGAGATTGCTAAGGAACATGATAGATCTAAAATCGAATAACAATATGATGAATAATGAAATAAGATAGCGTTGAGATATGAGAGAAGATTTAGTGACTAGGATTAAGAAATGAATGCTTCTAAGCAGTTTTGGTGATGTAGAGATAGAGATATACAAATTAGTTATACAAGGAATGTGTGGATGGAATGAATGAAAGGATATTTTGAAAAAGGGCCAGGTCAAGAATACTTCATTTTATTTTATTATTAATAATACTTAATTTATTGTTGTTCCAAGCTGTTATTGCAATATCTGGAGATTACCTTACCACATTAATAAAGTTGAAGAGAATAACTCTTGATAACGTCGATTGGCACTTGAAATAAACAGTAATATTGTTAAACATTTAATATTTTATATAAATGTTAACCATGTAAAGCTTGTGTAAAAATAATTAATGATATAGAATGTCTATGACTTTATTTCTTTACTAGCTGATTCCCGCCCACTTTGCTGGGCAAATAATAACAAAGAATCGCAAACTATATGCGGGTTAATTGAAAATAATCACAAATTGTATGTGGGTAAATTGAAAATAATTACAAATAATCACATACTGTGTGTAGGTAAATAGTAAATAATCACAAATAATCACAAACTGTATGTGAGTTACGGAACCCTAATCCTACGAATAAACATAGTGAGAGGCCAAATAATTTTAATTTCTACTGCAATGGAATGGGAGAAGGGAGGGAGAGGGGGGTAAACTTTGCAGTTTTTTAGCTGTAACTTTGGAACGGTTTGGACCTTTGCAAAATCCTTTCTTATTGCACCTACTCAATATGTCAGGAGTCTTGTGTCCAAATTTCAGCTTACTAGGTATAACGGTTTGGGCTGTAGAGCGATGAATGAGTCAGTGAGTGAGTGTCTTTGTGCTTTTTATATTAAGATTTATTTATAAAAATATATATTTTTTAAATATTGTAAAGTATCTGTTTAGCAAAATATTAATAGAATGAAACCGTTATTTCATTATATCTATACACCGCTTAGTCCGTTGAAGTCCACACTAAATTTGTTGAAAAAAAATCTCAGGTATTATAAAATCTCGATCGCTAATATTTCCATATTTAAAAATTCAGTTAAACCATCGATGTGGCAACACTCCAAGCGTGAAGCCAACCCTCGGGCCAAATTAAAATTAATTATTATTGCGTATAAGCGTTCAGTGTGCTTTATTCGAAGAAAAATATATATAAAAACAGATTTTCCAATAATACTTTTTGAACATCCATTTATTTATTTATTTATAACCTCAATACTTTCAACAGCAAAGTACCCACTTGAAACAGAAATAGTATAACGTAATTATGTCTAAATTAGACTCTCACCTGTTATATGCTAATGATAACATGTGCCATATCCTGTCCTGTATTAGACAATCGATTAGTGCTTCACAATACTATTTAAGTATTGTAATTTTTTTTTATACAGTTCTTAAGCTATAATACCATTTGTTTTATTTGGATAGATGGATTGAATACAAAACAATCGTTTTCCTAAAATCGATTTGTGAATTCATGCTTTTAGTAAAGTAAATAAGAGGACAGTGTTTAATCTGTATGCTTTTTCTGTTTCTGTACTCAGCTATGTTTGCATTCGTTAATTGGTTACTGCAATGACGTATATTTTTTCAAATGTTCCTAAAACTAAAACATGCATATTAGTGTTTAAAATGGAATTTGTTTTCAGTTTATTACCAAAATGAAATATAGTCTTATTTCTTCTATTTGTAAATGGGTAACATACAATTATTTGAAATGGTGGACATAAAAATCATGTCAACCTTCGTATTATTTTATAATATTATTTTATAAAAAAAATGTGTTCTTCACTACGGACCTATTAACATATTATTATCACGCAATCACGCAACAAGGTGTGGATAGATTTATATATAAATTTTTCACACAAATAAATCATGACTGCATTTCATTTTTAAACCAAAATCGGGGCAATGATTCTGATATTTTTCAGGCTGCTCTTCATAGCTTGATAGGATTGGGATGGAATGCAGTCTTTTTTTCCATCCTACTTAGGGGAATGGGTTTGTTTCTTTGCCAATGTTCCCAATGTCTGTAATGCGGCACTAGCTGACGTGATACTACCGGGGACGGAATTATGTGTACCAAATTCTGTGATACCACTTGGTGGTAGTCGCGGCCTTAGGTTAATGTATCTGCCAGGGCAGCAGCACCTGGCAAACGGCAGGTGTATCAAGGTTGGTCTAATGCTTTAGTTTCTAAGCATCCGAGTTCTGAAGAGGAAATATAACGGTGCCTCCAGAATCTTCTAACGAATAATCGGTAGAGTAAAGTTCATGTCACGTCGTCAAAAAATAGGGATCAGCTGGCAAGCTACCAACCTGACACACACAAGTTCTGGGCGTTTTCCATAGTCACTCTGGGAAAGTTTTGCCAGCCGTCCCTACCGCCATTGCTTACTGGGAACGGCTGTCTGGTCCACACTGCCAGAGGCGATCTCCTGGGTTTTCTTTTTGCTTAGGTAAAAAACTATTCGAAAATATCTATTTTCCTTGGACGTTCATAAGTCAATTGGGCCGGATGGCATTTCCTTAATGGTACTACAAGTTAACTTCAGTGCTCATGTTTCCATTTCGCTACTCTTACCTTAAAAGGGTAGTCCTGATCTCATAAAAGTGTGCCCTTGTCCATCCAATCCCTAAAAAAGTGAAAGGGATCTTTAATCTCCAAAATAATGGAGAGCACCATCAATCAACTGCTCCTCGATGAGTTGGGCAGTTGGGCAGTGACCGGTTATATGGCTTTTGTCATGATCGATAGGCTGGTGATCTTCTCCTACATCATACCGTTGGGCACCGTTGTTATTAAAAGCAAGGAAGAGGGTCTGGCAATTAGTTTGAATATGGCGCAAGTCTTCGACAATGAATGACACATGGGGCTTCTTTCGAAACTTCCTTCTTATGGGTTTTCACATCACAAGCTTTCTCACTGGGCGGCATACCATCGGGATACCATCCGGAACAACCTTCCCTGTGGTATTTGACCGGACCCGAAGCTCGGAAAGGCTGGTGTACCCTATAGTTTCATGTTATCCCAACTCTGTTCCTCCTGCGCATTTTTTATATGTTGGATATTTCCAACATACATTGTTATGCGAATAACAGCACTGGCAAATTCCGGCTCTTGAGCTCCCTTCCCTTCCTTTCTTTGTTTCCCTTGTGCTCTATAATTTTTGCTGTTTAACGACATCGGTAATTTTAAAACCTATAGATGTATTTTTTTAGTATTTGGCACATGGCTAGATCTTTTACTAAAGATGGTTCTGCAAAAAACAGAACAAAAAAAATCTGTCTAGAAAAAAAGTTATAGTAAAATGAAATCCCCAATTTCCCATTAAAAAAGTGTCGCGCGCATGCATCAGTGACAGTGCTAAATAGACTGCGACTTCTGCAAAAAAAAAAACTTCTGCACATCAATCCCTGAGATTTCCGTGTAAAACAAATGATTAGTTTTAGAGGTAACCGATCACAAACGATGATATCACAGTCCATATCATTTATTGTTTTCTTTCATGCAGTGCGCGCGCTTTAAGGATTGTAAATGTTGAGATTCATTTAAAAGACAGATACTCGTATATGGCTATAATTTTATTGATGATGAACTGATTTTCTTTTCAATTGAGACTCTAAACCGATAGTTTCTGGGCATGTTATAGAGCAATGTTATATGCTAAGTTTGTTAGCATTAAAGAATGGAAGGGAGCTGAGCAGCTCAACTCCCGCAGCGCACGACGGCGGATCCTAGTAATTTTATGCTATCTGTCGTTTTATATTAAATAAGTATGATTAGAGTTTATTTAACTGTAAATCAATTTCAATACTGTTTCAGTATCTTTGATTTTCTTTTATTTTAATTTAAAAATAACTTTCTTATGCTCTGGTCTACTGCACGAATTTAAATACTACACAAATTATTTTCTACTAAATAATACTTTATTAAATACATATAGATCAAGACGCTTTGTTTTGCAAGAATCATTTACATTTAATAGAAAATAACAGACATCGTGTTCTGAAATTAATGCCTATACAGAAACTTTAAATGTACGAGCTAGGCTAAGGAAATCCGACTAAAAACTAACTTTAGCTCTTGCAAAGTTCTTGTTTTGTGTTAATATTATAGTCGGGTATATCATTATTGTCTCTTTTTATAATACTCCTACAGCATTTTTAGGCGAACATAACGGTTTGTTCCTAATTTTTTGTTTCAAAACTAAGTCATAAAGTTTTCTAAACTAACTAAAGGAATTCCTTCTGTATGTTATGATGTTTGAACATTTACCACTTAAAAACGCCGAAGTTAATAATAGTCATTTGATAAGAAATCTATTCATCACAATATCAATTATTGTAAATAATCATATCATGTATTATGGTATTTGCTTTATACTATGATACTATATATATAGTAATATTGACATGATGTCGGTCCCTCGGGCAGTAGGTGTATTAAGTGATATTAGTGTTATTTGTAAATTCAATGAGTCCCATAATGCTGATGTATTAATATTAAGTACGCTGAAGTAGGTACACGTTAAAACTTTATATTCTCATCTATACTTATCCAAACACAGATGTCAATTGTCATCAAAAATATTTCAGCTAAGGTTTAAACTGAACGTTTTATGGAGGATTTAATTAAAAACATTCTTGGGCCGTATAAATTCAAAGTAATTTTCAAACTTTTATTTCACTGTGATATTGTATTTTTATTCATCAAGTAAGAATTCTCGCATTACCAAACGGTTGTCTCAATTGTCTTTTCTCTAATTGTTCTAAATTAAATAAATAAATTAATGCTTTTTAATTATATTTTGTAAACTTGTTATTTCTAGATCCCGCTCTTTTCACGTATGTATCTTAAATTACGTGAAAATAAGAATGTATTTTTTTATTAAAAGGAAGTGAAAGTAAGATAATATGTTTGACAAACAAATTATGAAACAATTATTTTTATCACTGAAAATATGATAATATAATAGGAAGTGTTAAGAGATTTTGCGGCGAGGATGTATAATTTTCTTAATTAGAAGTCAACACATTGGAAATAAAAACAACTTTCTTTATTAGTTACAATTATCTTATTGAGAAAAGTAGTAGAAAAATGTCTTGTATATAACCAGTATTAACAGTTATCAATAGTAGCAGCAAACAAAAGTGTTTTCTAAATACTTATCACACTTACATAAACTTTATAATTTGTTAGCATTTACTTATAATTAATTATAAAATGAAATAAAAAAATCCGTGCCCGCAGGGGGACACGCGTGGTTAGACCTCGTGTGTAACTCGTTTAAAATATAACTCACTACCTAAGAATAACACCCCTTGCGAGAATAAACTGTGATAATTTTATTTGGCTTAGTCAAAGGAGTACCTAGTGTGTTGCCTTAAATTTAGAGTAAAAAATAACCTTTCTATTAAAAATATTTGCGAGGAGGGAATGTTTACCAGAAAAAAGTTGCCGTGGTTTTAACTACCTCAAATTTTCAAGCTAAAGGCGGTTTTTATTTTGTATCTCGGAAACGGTACCTTTTACGGAAAAACTTTTGGTACCTAAACTTAGAGTAAAAAATAACCTATCTATTAAAAATACTTGTGATTTAAGAATGTTTATCAGAAAATTGTTATGATTTTTTTCCAAAAAAATTTCGGTTTTTTTACCTTCACCCTTAAGTTATTGAAGGTTATCGGTTTATCTACATTAGTTATAGGTATTCAAATCAAAAAATCAAAGACATGATATAATATGAACGCGATTGATCTACTTTGTATAGGGAAAAAGTTAGGTCGAAATGTTATGGCCTAGCATCCCCGTGGCCGGATTTCTCTGGTTAAGGAACATGACCTTAATTTTTGGGTTGGTTGATTTTTGTGCAAAGTTTGAAAGCGATCCAAACGAAACTGCGGCAGCTATCGTGCTGACAAAAGTCGAATCTGGACACACGCACGCATATATATATATATATATAAACTTTTTGACAGATGGTCATTTCGGACTCAGGGGGTCATAAGAAGACCTACTGTGAAGAAATTTTTCCAAAATTCGAAAGTCGGGTACACCTGAATGGGCAGACCGAATTCTTCGAGGTCTACCCAATTAACGTCAAATAAATTATAAAATTTATATTATTTAAAAATATGTAAGTAGTTCGAATTTATGTAACAATTGGGGTCCTAATATTAATACACGATTAAAAAGTAAAACGTATCATTTTATCTATGATTAAATTGTATTTTAATATTTTAAACGACTACAACTGGCATTTAACTCGATAGACGAACTGAATTTCATGACCCCTTTGAATCTAACCGGGAATATCTCTGATGATCACAGATTTGAACGTGGAAATTAAACCGCGGCGTGCAATCAGCAATGGTTTCTGGATCCGGGATCCACACGTCGTTAGCTTCCCCTCTAGTTACCAATTCACTGTTATGACTGAATTAGGATATTACGTCTATTGCAATAAAAGTATCCGTCGTTAGTGATATAATATTTATTACTTATATGAATTTATGTTTTTACGAATTTTATGAAGTAAAACTTATTTAGATGCTGTAGGAAAATATGTCAAAATTTACTGCAATACGTTGTTATCAGATCTACTATTAGAAAATATTGTTAAAAATATAATAAAGCTGAACTCAAATATAAAGTTCGTCTAAGTTATGAAAATATTTTAATAAGTTATTATCTGTAACCCGATACATTATTTTTAGTATTATGCAGTTAACCCGAAAAATATATTATTTCTTATCAATACGGTATTCTGAAATTGTGTTAGATCATTGTCATCATAATGTGATATTAGTAAATTAGTTATTAAAAAACATTACAATAATTATGATTTATACCTCCTAATTAATTTGGTATTTTATTTAAGCAAATAATCTGCTGTTCCGTGTGTAGTACAAAATGTAGATTAAAGCCATATTATTATTATTGTTATCGCGATAAAAATAAAATCAAATATCTTATAACCTAATTTTATTTAATAAATATATTATATTACGGATAGCAATGAAATTAAATTAAAACTAGTCGTTCTGTGAACATTAGACCTCAGTACGTTAGGGGATGAGATAATGTTGGGAAATTATTTATAGTGGATTTCACGAGGTGAAGTGGTTACGATATTTCACCCGTGAACCAAGTATGAGCGCCACCCCAGTAACCTCCGTACACTGGACCTAAAATAAAATAGACAAAAGAATACTTAGACTAGACTTAAATTTGGCCGCCATTTTGGATTTTGAAATAACAAAAAAACACCTTAGATTTCGGCAAAGAAAACTTAGACAAAATGTCAGCCCGCTAGCTCCCGGTTTTTGTGGTACGGATCAGAAATACGCTATTTTGAAATTTTTCGCCCAAGCAAAAAAACGGCTCGACATAAAAATTCAAATAATTCAAAGAATATGCCCGCCGATTTTCGTGACGTGATAGCATGAAAAATACGCCGGCTACGCCGGAACAAACTTGCTGGAATACATACGGAAAAATAGAATGGTCTTATCTACTGGAAACATAGTCCTTCGGACAAATGTTTCGCTACGCTCAACAATAAATAATAAATACATTACTTAGATCTGTTGACAGAACTGTATTGAACATGAACATCTTTAAGATCATAGTGAAATCTTTACGAATTTATATTAGAATAGTTTAAATATCGTAGTACAAATGGTTTTATTATAAGGCGAATTCGTAATTCAGTTCTAGTTATACAATAAAAAATAACAACGAGAATATTGTTGAGTTGTTATTGACTGGTGAATATATTTCCTTCTCTCTCGTCACGCAAAGCCATCTAGGAAGGTGAATGACACAAATCAAGTTGTCATATTAAAAATACGACTGAATCAACCGTCCACCGTGAATAACAGCGTTGTCATCTCGCAAACATTACACACTGATTGGTAGTAAATTGTAATTTACAATATTATTCACTCCACAAAGATTTATGGTTAAAAAAGTTTTTACATCCTGTTCTGTTTGAACTTTTAATTGTTTAAACTTTTTAATGACTTTTTAATGTAATTTTAATATCTTCTATTTATTAAATTTTAAGAACATTTTGTAATTGATATGTTATGTCAAACGATCTCCACTGGGTTGTCCAGTGCAGGCTCGGTTGTAAATAATTGATAAGTTTCGACAAATTAATCAAATTATCCTTATATGTCTCATAGTTATAACCTAAACGAAATTATGACAATGTTGGATTTTATTAAAAGAAGTTTTTATGTTAATGGATGTCTTACTCGTGTCTGAACAACTAAAAGCACGCAATAAATTAATCCTAAGCGTTACCGACCCGTCGGCGGAATAAAGTTAACACCAATTCATTACAAACTTAACTAAATATATGTTTTAAGTGGTTTTACTTGAAAGGCAGTAGATATAATTAAAACGTAAATTATAACGGATGAAATAAAAAACAATAGAAGAGAGCTATCGAGAATAAAGCATTGTTCTATATTCAAGAAATATGAATAAGGAATTATTAGTTGGTCTTTGTTTTTTGTGAATGGAAAAGTTTTTATCGCTTCTAATTGCTTATTTTAAAAAGCTAAAGAATGTGTTCAAGTTGTATTTCTATGCAAAGTGCATAAATATGGTGAATTGAAGTATAGAAAAATATCAATACTTAGAGTCAACACTCAAAGGAAGGGCGAAATTAGTTATTGATTCTATTGATTTTTTAATAATAACTTCATTATAGCATGCTTAATCAAATAATAAGCGCTAATTAGTACTAATATGTACAAAAATATTGTTTATTATGAAAAGTGTGACAAGGAATCAGCAGTTATAATCTGAAAACTTAATCGATTTAGTTTTAATGTATATATCCGCTTTGAAAATATTTAGAGAACCTACAGATTCATGCAACAATAATGAAATATTATGTTTTATTCATTAATTTATTTAAAAATGAGTATTGCATGATAATAATTAATGTATTTAGTAGCAATCGATATGACCACATCAAAACATCCAAGGCATCAAATATGGAAAAGCGAAATGAATGCAAATGGTTCTACTCTTACCTAACTCGTAATCGCTGTAAATACGTAACGTGTGATCTACAGTGTCCACGCTGTTTGCCAGTTCCTAGGAGCGTGATACAACACCTGCAGACTTTAGTGACAAGCTGCGTTCAAAATGCACTGTGATATTTCCTTAAGGCAGGATTATTTCATATTTTATATGAAAAATTCCGGATGAGATTCGGTTCATTGAAGTTTTTTCATATTTTATTTTATCATTTAACTTAAATGTTCTTATAGTTCATATCTTCCATTTCCTTTTCATTAAAAAAATATATATAAAAAACTGTAAATAAATACGAAATTCTTGAAAACATTTATAAAAAAATTTGATGTACTTTCTGCTACGAGTATTCCCACGGGATCGCTGTTTCGTTGCAAAGAGCTTGTACTCTACATTCACTTTGGCTCAGTGCAATTCCCTTTTTACAATCTGGTTCTGGTTAAAGTTTCAAACAGATAAAGTAATCTTGGGTAATAGCTGTTTTTTATTATTGCTTATATTTTATTAATTAATGAGGTTATGTATTTACATGCCTATGTTTAATGTGTACGGATAAATTCTCGTCCAGCGTCACAAACTCCTTTGTATGTTTGAGTACACTCATGTTCTTATTTACTTTAAGTCGTGCTTGTGTTTATAGTTATTAGCTCAAACCTCATAAGTAATCATGACCTCGCTATTCGTAATTACTTTATTAGTTTTAGGCAAATATACAGTAAGATTTTGAATTTGCAAGTGACTTGATATTAATAAAGTAATTACGAATAATTATTTCTTCTACATGTGACTCACACAAGTCTGTTTAAGATTGTTTTAAATGTGTATGGTAAAATAATAAAATAAACAATGTCAAATGTATTTTTTATACTAATTTGTAATACCAATACGAGAAATAAGTAAACTTAAAAAAAATCTAAAGATATATAAAGTCTGTGGAACTAATTTTCGTAAAGCAATCATTTTTCGATCACGGTTCGGATACTTCTATATGGTGTGACAAAACATAAGATTCATGGTCAGTGTTTGCAATTATGTTCTTCATCTTTACTTTTAAAGATGATGAAGTGTACCACCACTTTCGGGTACCACTTGTGGGATCAGCTTCTCTTGCAACAATTTAATGAAAAAAAATCACTTTTATGCTGATAAACCACCTTGCTGCATAACACCATTTTTATTTCATTTATTCTCTGAAGTAGTTTTTCTCATTCCTATCACGCAGCCCTGACCCATCTTCTACTCAATTATTCATAAATAAAAAAAGATGCATCTTTCATAGAATGTTTAGAATTATGGATACATTTTAATTTTTATTTCTTAGCCGATCCTCACGACACATTTGGAAAGTTATGATATGAGGAGATCTCGAGTTTTGAGGAGTAAACTTTATGTGTGATATTAAAAAAATATACTATGCTTATTCGTTATAATGTAACTCTCTAAAGACATTTGTTTATTTAATAAAACTTATAGCTAGATAAGGTCAATAGATTCATAGAATATCGAATATTAAAAATCAATATCTTCAATTTAAATATAATTTATAATATTACGAATAGATTATCAGGAATATTATACTCATACATAAACAAAATGAATTAAATTACCACATTAAGGTGAGCTATTCAGAAACTTGCCCTTACAACTTACTCTAACTCTACTAACTTATAAACTTACTGAATCTAAGTGCAGAATCCAAAGTCATCTTGTCCGATGTTTGTTACTGTATGAATAAAAAAGAGTGAACACACATTCTGATACACACTTACATTTTTGAACCAAACTAAACTAAAAATTATATTTAGAATTTGGAAATTGGTTGAGCACCAATTGAAAATTTTGAGCTGTGCAGCGAGATTACTATAATTTAAATAATGAATAGAAATAAAGAAACAAATTATATTGATATATAATATATACATCTGTGAATGTGATTACTTACCTCATTCAGTTAGGTCCCTAGAGTGCTCTTTGTAACTGCCATCATTCGATATGAAGCATTTGTACTTGATCTACGACGCTCTGAATTTTGATTACCAAAACTACTTTGGTCTATTAACAAATCTTTTAAGCTTTGTTCTTCAACATCTCTAAATTTATTGAAATAAATATAAGAATATCTGTTCGATATATATCGAAATATTGATTGAAAAACATTAAATACTTTCGACATATCGAGGTAAAAGGTAAATAAAATGGAATTAAATTAAATGTCACAAGAATTGTAAACAAACAAACAAACATATATTAAGAATACTACAAAAACATTTAGATCTGTAATATCTGTGGCATTAAAATACGATTATCCGAAAACGAAATATAATTACAGCTTCTTTAGACTAGCAGAAAATGTATTGTTTTAATTAAAATCAGAAAACTAAACATTTAATGGCATGTAACCAGTTACTACCACGACGTGGTAGGTTCCTTTTCATAATCCTTTCTTTTTTTTAACCTTAAATATGAGATATTTAGAACAATATAGATATTTCAAAAGCTACGTTACGATACGTAGTTTAATGGCCCATGAAAATGACAGCTTTTAAATGGCGTTCATTATTACTCAGTACCATCTAAAATGACTATCACAGTGTTCCGCTCAGTTGATCGAATATTTTGGGATAGTTGCGAAATAGTTATGTTTACTTAAAGACTAGATTGAAGTTATACTTAGCATTTAAGACTCTTGGATTGGGTCATAGAAATCTATAGTTTCTATTGCCAGTCGTATTCAGAAACTTGTTTATATCTACCAAGTACTAATAATATTCTATAGAAAAAAAAAATCGTCTTTTAAACTTTCCTCCTTAAAATATCTTAATATGTAATATAATAGGATTTTTAACTCAACACTCGTAATATTAAGAATGTAGCAAAATAAGCCAAAATTGTATTATTAATATTGACGTTATTTAGGATATACTCGTAAAACGCCCAGTTTACACAATATATTAAATTGTGTTATTTGCAGTGTTACAGAACTTTACAACAGATGAAAAGAACAGAACTTGAAATTATAACAGTTTCCAAAATTTATAATCGAGAAGTATTTACAATCCGTATAAATTTTACTTATATATAAGAATAAGTTTGACTTCATCTCCTAAACTCTTAGGCTAATCTTATTTATAGACAAAGCCGTGTAGATTGAATATAATTAACACGAGTCCAACATATGTCAGGGTTTCCATGACAACGCTTTAGACGACCCTGAGGAGGTTTTATAGGGATTGAACTGATATGAGAATTAAGAAAATATCGATAATTATAATTAGTAATCAAGAAAATCATCAAATGGAATAATTTTTAAATAATAATTATTTAGAATCCCTTTGATTATAATGTTTATTGTAGTATATTGTAGAATGATAAAACAAATAATTTATGATAACGGCTCACGGGAATGTCGATACTTATGCATTAGCAAAAAAAATGTACAAAAAATATGTTAATTTACACTTACTTTTGCTTAGAAATTTAATTGTAAAGAAATATATTATACAATCCATACATTATGTATGGATATGAAACTTGGGTATGGTTGAAGAATTATTATAAATGGTGTTGAAATGAGAGAACTAAGAATCAAGATAGGTATGAAATTGAGTGGTAAGATAAAGAACAGTGAAGTTATAAGTTGGATTTGTGTAACAATAATCACCAATGGTCATGGTACATTCTAGGTAGCAAATGCGAGTTTCATTAAAACTATTAAAAGTAACCAATGCAAGATAAAATACGGCCTATGGTTTCAATATATTTATTAGAAAATGAAACGAAAAACGGAAAAAAAAATAACTATTAGTTAACAATGAATTAATTAAAACGTATTAATCTTAAATCAAACGAGGATGGGTCTCTCGGCGGTACCGAAGATGTCACAAGCAGTATTTATGAATTTAAACTTAAATATCTTTATTTTAATTGTCTATATTTTATTAGTTCGAAGCTGTTACTGTAGTAAGTGTCTGAGGATTAACTTACCATATTGATAAAGTTTGAAGTATGAACTCGTATAATGAGATAGTAATCGATGGAAAACTAGAGAAATTTATATTTATTTTTTCATACCCCTAATAATAAATAATTTAATGTGGAATGAATGTGTATAAACTTTTTATGTATCGCTATAAATAACTAAAACATATAAAAAAACCAACTCTTTCATTATACCTATAGACTAGTAGATTCATACTTTGTTGATACTATTCCTTACATATTATGAAAATTCGAGCGAGTATATTTCAATTACTTTATTTGACGAAAAATGGATTTTCCAAAAGTGCTTTTAAAACATGCGTTTATTATTACATATTTATTAAGTTTATTGACATAACAGGCACAACAAATACGAAGTTAGCCGCTAGCTGTCAATAGTGCATTACTACCAATAGTTGTAAGTAAAACGTTCGGATACAAGCACTAAACATTTAGTTACTGCACTATGGAAGTTAAAAATATGTCAGAAGAAATGCTACAACTATTTGAAATAATGAAAATGGAATACCAAAAGGAAACTGCAACGATTACACAAAATATTAGCGACACTTTAATGCGTACTGTCGATGAGAAAATACAACAAATAATAGAAGAAAATAAATAACTTAAATCTGAAGTGGAAATATTGAGCAAAAAAAATTAACTACTTAGAAGACGGAAATAAAAAAAATAACATAATAATACACTGTGTAAAGGAGGTTGAAGACAGTTGTCACGGATTATACAAAGTAATAAAAAATAATCTACAATTACTGGATGTAAAAATAGAGAAATTTGAAATAAATAAATATCACAGACTGGGGAAGAAGCAAGACGCAAACAATAATAGACCCATACTGATCTCCTTCACATCCTAGTACAAAAAAGCAGAAGTCATGAAAAATAAAACCAAAATGCCACCAAATACTTATCTCACCGAGGATTTTTCCAAAAAGAAACGCTAGAAATAAGAAGGAATTTACAACAACGATTAAAACAAGAGCGAGGAAAAGGAAATGATGCTTTCATTAAGAACAATAAACTTATCATAAAAGAAAAATTTGAGTCTGAAAAAAGAAAAAGAGAAATTTCTACATCTCCCAATTGCACACAAACACCACCTCACCGTGCAGTGGGAAGTAATATTTTAGCTCTGCCTAAAATGCAAAAAACTGATGCATTTGCATACATGTGAGCCAGGTCTTTTTCACTGACTGAGAAACCCTCGAAACAAGATAAGGCATAGGAATTATCAGACACCGGAATCAAGAATACAACAAATAGAATAGGAAGAACAGAAACTATAAACAAACAACTCCCCAATACGGTTGGTCACCGCGGGGAGTTAGACCACACCCCCCACGAATTTGCAATAAATGGATATTACAAACTCAAACATATAAAACAAAATACTGAAATATTTAAGCACAAGAACAGATTCAGATTTAACATAGCTACTCTTAACGCAAGAACATTAAAATCTCAGGAATCTTTATTAGAATTAGAAAATGCATTGGAAACTGTGAAGTGGGATATTATAGGCCTGAGTGAAGTGCGCAGAGCGGATGAAAAAAATTGAAGAGCATGACAATTATATATTGTACTACAAGAATGTAACAGCTGGCCTTTATGGTGTAGGATTTATAGTAAAGAAATATCTTAAAAATGAAATCTTAGAATTTCGAGGAATATCAGACAGGATAGTAGATTTTGAATATTAAAATACCTGGCCATAAAGAACCTATTTCGATAATTCAAATCTATGCTCCAACGGAAGTCGCAAAAGAAGAAATAAAAAATGAATTCTATAACAAACTCAACAAGGTCATGCCAAGCTTGTACAAAACAATAATTATAATGGGTGACTTTAATGGACAACTGGGAAAAGGAAGACTAAATGAGGATAAAATACTTGGCCGATATACATTAGGTAAAAGGAATGACAACGGACAAAGACTGGTACACTTTGCCTTGGAAAACAACTTAAACATCATGAATAGTTACTACAACAAAAAGCCCAACAGGAAGTGAACCTGGGTGTCACCAAATGGAAAGACAAGGAATGAAATAGAATACATTGTAACTAACAAACCAAGAATGTTTTCAAATATAGATGTCGTTAATAAACTTAACTACAATACAGACCACAGACTACTTCGTGGACATCTATACTCAAAAGAACCGAAAAAATCAAGAAAGAATATACAGTGTACACATAAACCCTTACCACTTTCAGAAAACAAATTACTGTAGTATCAAGAAAAATACGATGCCCTTGAGAAGGAACTAAAAGAAATCGAAAATAAGCATAAATTAACAAAATCAAGGAAAGACAAACTAGGAATAGAGGCAAGAAATTTAATTATGCAAAGAAAAGATATGTTTACAGACCGGAAAAAACATAAACATGACATAATTAGACTGAGCAAAGAAATTAAACTACAAATACGTAAATACAGAGAAAAAACAAGAACAGATACAATAACTCACTACATAGAAACATCAGGCGGAGTAACGAAAGCACGGTCACAACTAAAAGAGAGCTTACACTGGATTGATAGTATGAAACACCACAGAAACAAGAATAATAAAACAAATGGAATAGAAATATTAGATGTAGCAACTGAATACTACCTAGAATTATACAGCGACAATGAAACAACCAAAGACCTTATTATCTATGATAAAACTACCCATGAAGAGATCCCATGTATATTAAGACAAGAAATTATTAAAGCTATAAAATCACAGAAGAAAGGAAAATCACCAGGAGAGGATAACATATCCAACGAACGGCTTATAGGAGCATCTGAAGCAATAGCGGACACTATAACTGTCATATTCAATGAAATCTTGCAGACTGAGAATATACCTCATCAGTGGACTACGTCAACTATAATACTCCTGCACAAAAAAGGAAAGAAAGATGTCATAGGCAACTACAGGCCCATCAGCCTTATGTCCAACATATACAAAGTGTTCTCAAAAATAATCCTAGAACGACTTACAAAGATTCTGGACGATAACCAACCCAAGGAACAAGCGGGATTTCAAAGCGACTTCTCAACAATAGACCACATCCACACTATAAAACAGGTTATTCAAAAATGCAACGAATACAATATTACTTTTTATCTTGCTTACGTGGACTACAATAAGGCCTTTGACTCGTTAAAACATACAAAAATATGGGAGGCTTTAGTAGCACAAGGAGTGGAGGGAAAATATATACGTTTGATTACCCAAATATATAAGAACATGAAAGCAAAAATAAAAACGGAAAGAGTCGGCGAATATTTTCCTTTAAAAAGAGGAGTGAGACAAGGGGATCCCTTATCACCCAAACTTTTCTCAGCAGTCCTCGAACACGTGTTTAGGTGCCTTGATTGGGGTAATTTCGGCTTAAATGTCAATGGAGTGAAATTGAACCATTTAAGATTTGCAGACGACCAATATCTGACAATCCAAAAAGCTTACAAGAGATGTTAAAGCAGCTTGTGTATGAAAGTAACAGAGTTGGTCTCTCAATGAACACTGCAAAGACAAAAGTGATGACAAACTTCGAGGAAATACCGATAACAGTTAACGACAATACAATAGAATATGTAGAAAAATACACTTATCTAGGACTAATTATATCTCCAACGCACTACACAAACAAAGAAATAAACAACAGAATCAGTTTGACATGGAAAAGATTCTGGTCTTTGAAGGAAATAATGAAAAATCCTCAAGTACCATTAAAAGCTTAAAGTAAAATGTTCAACTCATGTATATTACCAGTAATGACATATGGCTGCCAGACATGGAGCCTTAATAATTATAATATACACAAATTAAAAACCTGCCAACACAGTATGGAACGAAGTATACTAAAAATAAAACTTAAAGATAAAATAAAATTAGGAACTATAAGAAATCAAACTAAAATCACTCATATTACATACTGTATTAAAAGACTTAAATGGAGATGGGCAGGCCATATGATTAGGAGAAACAAAGATAAGTGGTCAAGGGATGTAACAGAATGGTGGACAGATGTAAAGAGAAAATAGAAAAAAAAGAGGGAGACAACACCGAAGATGGGAGGACGACATTAGAAAAATCGCGGGCGTTGCTTGGCCAAGACAAGCACAGGACCGTAGTTCATGGCAAACTCTGGGGGAGGCCTATGCAGGACAGCAAGACAATCTTCACGTACCGGAGTCAGATATATAATATAATGTGTTTGATATTTATTTATAAAAATGTAAAAATATATGTAATAGGTTAAGTTTTTGTGAGATTGTTAAATAAAGGCTATTATTATTATAAGTTCTGTGCGACAATTCACCTATTATTATTGTTTTAGGACATGTCAGAGATATTATAAATTAGAAATATCGTTTATGTACTCGATAATGAGGACTTTTCAAAAGCAAAAAGTATTTAAAACAAAGATATTGTACTATAATTATGTCTGAAATAAATTCTCACTAACATGTAGTACTGATAACATATGCCCTATCTATTACTATCTATGTGTTGTCACTAATACATGGATAAATTAAATACAAATCAATCGTTTTCCTAAAATCAATTAGTGAATTCATTTTTTGAGGGGAGTAAATACGTTTGTATTCTTTAATTGGTTCCTGCAATGTAATATTGTGCAAGTGTTGGTATTTCAAATGGAATTTGGTTTTATTTTATAATTATAGACATGGCAAAATAATGTGAACATTCCTATTTAAAATGATTATGTCTTTCATTATCTAAAAGTTATAAAGTACAGTCACACAGGGTACAGACGAAAATATATTTATGTTTTAGGTTTGTATGATATTTTGGACTCTTATAAACCATGACTGAATTTAATGTTTAAAATGAAAAGTATTATCATATTACTAAATTGTTGGAAATATTAATTTAATTTGTTTTGCACTCAGAAATGATTTTAATATCAGAGAATAACATTTAGTCTACTTTCTGCTATTCCCCGGGATCTATGTTTCGTTACAAATAGCTTGCACTTTACATTCACTTTGGCTCAAAACAATTCTCTTTTACTATTCTTCGATACAACTGCTTTCATCTTTATGGATAGTTTATTTAAACTCCGACACCAACATTTAATCTTTTTACTGATACAAACTGCTACAAAGTTTATTATGATAGTCAAAAAAAATATTTTTTATCTAGTAAATTGTTCTGCAATTTGTGTTTTAATTCTCGTCCAGTTAACATCTCTTTATTTCTAGAAAACACAATTAAAAAGCGTTTATAATGTTCTTTACCTAAAATAGCCTTGAGATTTCTAAATACTAATGAAACAGAAAATAATTAAAGACGTATTTACATTGTGTAGTCGTCAACTTGATTACAGTTGTTTACAATAAACCATTACTAAGTGTAACATCTTGATCCACAAAAGGTTGTCTGCAGCAGATTATTAGTAACGATAAGGTACCCCATCCAAGCACGTTGCTCTGGCGTTCTGCCGTCGGAGGACGTTAGTGTCAAATCCTAACCTACATCCAACCCTCGTTGCCCACCTAACGGCGTTCTGAGCCGTGGTCCGAGCCTCACAGGAGGCGCCCTCAGGACGCGCGTTCCCCTGGGGCCCTTCAGGCCCCCCCTTTTCAAGGTCGGGTCTCTGCACTCGTCCATTACACCGGTGACGCTGTCATGGCCAGTAGGGCTAACAGCAAAGACAAACAAAAAAAAAAATAAAAAATAAAAAATAACGATAAGGTTGCCCTTACACCTAACGGACTTAAATTTATCTAATTAAGAGATTTATGTTAAGACTTTCTTTGTTTGGGAAAATTATATTTGAGATAGAAGAAAGTTTAAGTCCTCTATCATTCGTAATATTTTTTTACAATTTTTATATGCAAAGAGCTCTTTTTAACGCTTCAAACAGATAAAGTAGTTTTCTGTAATAGCTGTTTGTTATTACTACGTGTGTTTGATTAATTAATGAGGTTGTGTATTTACATACCTATGTTTAATTTGTACGGAGAAATTCTCGTGAAGCGTCACAAACTCCTTTGTTTGTACGTTTGAGTACACTCATGTTCTTATTTACTTTAAGTTCTGCTTGTGTTTTTATTTATTAAGCTCAAACTACCTCGCCTGTCGCTTGTAGCCTGTTGCTTGCTTGTGTCCTTTATTAGTGTTAGGAAAATATTTAGTTTGCCTTTAAAATTGCAAGTGAATTTGAATTTAATTTAAATAATTCTTCTACTTGAGACTTACGCAAGTGACTTAAACATTGTTTATGATCAAAGTTATAAAAAATAAATAATGTAATTTTTATAAATTTTTAATAATATTCCTATTAAATAAAGAGAAGTAAGTGAAGTTGAAGGAAAAATTTAATACATTACATATCATATCATAATTACATAATTAAAATTGTTAAGATACATACTTTTTGTTATGAAGAATATCTTACCTTACCAAGTTTATTATATTGTATACAAATGTGTGTATGTTTTATCCTTTTCCGTATCACATTCATACAAATACAACAATGATGCGTGAAGTACTTTGACTTGTGAGGTCATTAATGAATTTAATGAAGAATTTTCGAAAACGAATTTAAAAGTTAACACATAATCAAAATTAATAAAACTACCACAATAAGATTAGCAATTCAGAAACTTGCTCTAATAACTTACTCGGCACTAGTAACTTACAAACTTACTTCATCTAATTGCTAAATCCAAAGTTACCTTGTTGGAAGTTTGTTCACGTATGAGTAAAGCGGAGAAAACAATCATTCTGTTAAACGTTTGTTCGTTCATATTCGTTCATACTCGTATTAAGAACAAAGTATGATATGTTTGGTATTAGAATCTGGTTAAGCAATATTTACAAGTTTTTGTTTATGAGACTACTATAATTTAAATAATGATAATTGATTACGTTTCTACTTGATAAGCCCATTCTGCTATTTTTCCGTATGTATTTCAGTATGTTTGTTCCGGCGTAGGCGGCGTATTTTTCATCCTATCGTCACAAAACTCGGCAGGCGTATTCATTGAATTATTTAAATTTTTTTGTCTAGCTGTTTTGTTTATTGGGTGAAAAAATCCACAATGGCGGCGTTTATTAGTTTTGTTTTTGACCTAGTAGGAGCAATTTTCATCCGATCGCCACAAAAATTGGAAGAATGCTGAGCGTAGCGAAAGGTTGGTCTAATGGACTATGTTTCCACTAGATAGGCCCATTCTGCTATTTTTAAGTATATACTTCAGCACGTTTGTTCCGGCGTAGCCGGCTAACTTTTCTTCCTATCGTCACGAAAATTGGCAGGCGTATTCTTTGAATTATTTTAATTTTTATGTCGAGCCGTTTTTTTGATTGGGCCAAAAAATCCAAAATGGCGGCGTTTTGAAGTTTTGTTTTAGCAGGCGTAGTAGGCGTAGCAGGAGCAATTTTCATCCGATCGCCACAAAAATGGGTTATCATGTTCTTTGAGTGTGATGCAGACCTTATTCCCAAAACCTTCGGTAAGATGCCTAGAGTACACTTCGTAACTCTCATCGCTCGTTACGAAGCAGTTTTACTTGATCTACGACTCTCTGAATTATGCCACTGCCAAAACTGAAACTACTTTGGTTTATTAAAAAACATAAAAAAGCGTGCGCGAAAACGAAAAAAAATAGTAATGGCCATTATCCTACGAGTATGAGGTATATATAATTCAAGCTGCTTCAATACTTGACCACCAGGATAAATGTGTTCTTTCAATTACGAAAAATAAATATTTAAAGGCAGATCATATGTCTAATCTAATTTAACTAGTCATTAACACGACATTGTAGGCCCCTCCTTACTTTATTCTGTCGCTGTTTTGACTTAAAATGTAAAATATTTACAAAAATACTATTTTATTTTATATACACAAATTGAAAATTTATATCCGATGTGATATTTCCAAATCTAGAACATTACGATACCTAGTTTAATGGCTCATAAAAATGATAGCTTCCAAATGGCTTTCATTATTACTCACCACTATTCAAAATGACTATTACAGTGTTGTGCACAATTGACTGAATGTTTTGGGTTATTAGCGAAATAGTCGTATCTATTTAGAAACTAGTTTTGGCAAAGTTAGATTGAATCTGTACTTAACATTAAGAGTCTTGGATTGGATCGTAAAAAATTGATATCTTTTATTGCCAATCGTATTGATAAACTTTTTATACGTAGTGAAAAACTGTAAGATTCTATGTAACTATAAAAAAAATATTTATCTTCTAATCTAATCTTTTTTAAAACGTCAATTATATTGCAATACTGAATTTCTAAATTTAACACATTTCTTACACATTTCTTATCAAAAATTCAGCAAATTATTCATACCCTACATTGTATCATTGATATTGTCATTATTTAGATTATGAAATGTCTTTCTTAAAGAATTTATTTGAATTGTTTGTCGTTTTACAGAACTTATTTCTACATAAGCTTAAATGTTTTCAAAATTTATAACTGATAAGTATTTATAATCAGTATAAATTTTACTTACATGTAAAGACAAGTGCCACTTCGTCATCTAAACTCTTACATTAATTTGATTTATTGACAAAGACCATGACTGATGATAATTAGCACGAGCCGAACACATAAAAGGGTTTCCATGACAACGCCTCAGACGAAGAGGAGGAGGGATTAAACTGATATGAGCTTTGATAAAATACCAATAATTAATAAAGGTAATTAAGAGAATGGAAAAAAATATAAAATAAGAATTATTTGAATCTCTTTTTACAATAATGATTATTATAGTATATTACAATGATAAAACAAATAATTTAAGAAATGCTTTAATATTTTTTAGACATTAAATAGATTTATAAGTGTAAGGATTTTTTTATTGATAACTCACTAATCTTGTAACATATATTTCTCTTCGATTAAGGATCTGTTCCATTACAAAGAACAATAATTTTATCAGCAAATTAAAACATTATATGATGTAACTATAATATTAATTGACATAACCAGAAAATCATTACGATCAATAAAAGTATAATAAATCATTAAATAATAGTAATAATCATACAAGTACTCCAACGGCACTGAGGTCTAGGATCTAACGTTGATTTTAGTGACTTTGTTTTTTAACCATTATGTTAATGATCCTTATTTAACAGTTTTTGTAACTGAATAAGGTCACGAAAAATGCTTATACCTTGCATTAAGAACATAAAGGACAACAAAGAAGATCCAATAGAAAGAAACGAAGACTCATACTCACTCCAACCGAAGTACTTGTCCCGTTGTTTGTAATTATAGTTTGCTTGCTGTTTGATTGAAAAGAAATATTTCATACATCACAACAACAGATTGTGAATATTCTGAAGAAAGGACAAATTAAGAGCATCGGGAACTGAGAAGCTTGCACGAAGGAACTTACTAGAGTAAAAGAAACTAAAGATGTATATCAGGATAATAACAAGTGGAAGTCTTGGATCCCTGCTTTCCCGGGAAAGAGGCGTGGTAATGTGTATGTATGTACATGTGTGACTTTCTACTTTTTCTTACACTTACACATACTTAGTTTTGTATAATATAATTTTAATAATACTTCCTTTGCAAGAGATAAATATACTTTTATAAATGTCTAAAAATTCTTAAGCTGTCTGTATTTAAGCTTTCGGATGTTTCCACATTGCGGTGATAAAAAGTATGAAACTACAAGAAATACTTTTAATTTGTTGTGATATTATACTTTAAAAAATAAATTCGTCTTAAAGTTTTACGGAAATGGATATCCAAACACATATTGTCAAATTATAAATCTTGTAATGGAACCGGAGTATTATGATTCTCTCACGAACAACAACTTGTAGAGCTGCCGTACATGACAATTCACTTGTTGTTTAATTTCAAACATACTTTTGTAATTAAATTGTTTCAACCCTCCGGGATTGTTGGATAATGTAATTACTTTGTAACGATAATACAGAACATGTGATTTTATAAGTTTATTGGTGATTTAAAAAATGCATGTGATATATAGTAATAAATATAAATAGTCTGTGCATTCTTATTCAAAGAGCCAAGGAAAGAAATGTTTCAGATTAAAATTATTATAAAAGAATACGCCCCGATGGATCCAATAAGTTAATAAGAAACTGAAATGAAAAAGTAAAAAAGAGTAACAGAAAATGCTATCCTCTAAGATATAATTTCTAACATAGTTAAAAGTACTAACCTTAAGACAAACGAGGATGGGTCTCTCGGTGGTAAGTTATCACCGTCGTATCTTTTATTTTAATAATTTATAGTTTATTTGTGCCAACTTACCACTTTGATAAAGTATGAAGAACAAATAACTCTTAACGTCGTCGAGACTTGAAATAAACAGAAATAATTTTGGTAAAAATTGAAAATTGTATAAACAAATTATCAATAATATAGAATGTGTTGGTCATCAACAGGAAAGGACAGACAGATATTTATATTATATATATTATTTATCTAAGTGAAGTATGTGCTTAAAATGTCTGGGTAATGCTATATCTTTATTTATAAATCATACAATTTATTTATTAATAAAGATCGCAGAGTATCTTGTTTCTAAATATTATTATGTTGTCATTATACCTATATACCAGTTAGTCCATACTTTATTGACAGAATTCGTCACGTATTATAAAAACTCGATAGCTAATATTTCCATATTTATATATTCAGTTAGTTCATCTTTGTGGCAGCACTCTTGGAGTGCGTCAAGCCGCCAAATAAAAATTAATAATTATTACGTTTAATTAGATGAAATATATACAAAAACAGATTTTCCGATAATACTTTTTAAACATACATTTATATTTTTACCTACTGACGTCGGTGCGACGACGGGTCGCCTACTACTATTATTTGAGAAATTATAATGTAATAAAGTGTTTGCATCTGGAGAAATAGTAAAGGTACTCGTAATTGATAACTATTCACGAGCAAAAGTTCTTGTAATAATGACAGTGTATTATAATTATGTCTGAAATAAATTCTCAACTCACATGTGGTACTAATAGCATATGCCCTTTCCAGTCGTTGAATACATACCCGATTACTGCTTCCTTTATTTAATTCTCACTCACTTGCTGTCAGACAGATACAAGCCTTTTTCTATAATCTATACTCAAAGTTAGTTGCACCACAGTTAATAGGAAGGAGAGATCTTATTGTTGGATTAAAAGAACAGAAAACTATATTACCTACGATTGTTAGTAAGAAAGAAGCAGCTTTGGACGTACCAGCACACCGTGAATCACATGCAGGAGTTTGGCATCTGTCTTGTCGTACTATATCCTGAGCTCCTATAAGAACTGTAATTGATTTAAAGTTTTAAATTAGGTACTGTGTTGTGAGGAGTAACAACTTTTGATTGCGTGCATTCTGGTATTGTAACCTCTGTGTTCAGTTGTTTTCTGATTAATGTATATATCGAATTTAAACGGTTGACTAAATTTCTAAATAGGACAGTACAGATGACTTCAACAGGGCCATTAGTACTGGCATTGGATTTATCCGTAATAACGAATAATCAATAAATTAAATAAAAATAGAAAATAATTATTAATATTTATTTTTGGTGCAATTATTATTTATGTATTTATACTAGGTTATACTAGAAATACAATGTAAACAAAAACGACTAACTACAATGTGTTGTTTCATACAGTAATAATAACAAACTTACCGATATACCGCTGGAGCTCGACTGAGTCGAAGACTATGCTCTACCCGTATAAATAAGTTCACCCCACGCGCCTCAGCCGGGTGGGGTGAGTTAGCAAACAACGTCTACCTACATTTCAGTTTAAACAATGATAAATTAGATATCAAATAATTAAAAAGAAAATCCAATCTATAAATTAAACAATAGCAAGTGTTTGCATATAATTATTTTTGTAAAAGTAATCAAAATGACTTACATTTGTTTCTCTAAAGTGTAAGTACAGTGTAAGTACAATGTAAGTACAGTGTAAGTACAGTGTAAGTACAGTGTAAGTTCGTTAAGCAATAATTAATGTAGTTCTAGCACAATAAGAAACTTTAACGTTATAATAATAAGCTTGTGGTGACATGTATGAGAATATTTCTAGGTTCTCTTATAAAATGTATAGACTCGACATGATTATTCAGAAGGTAATATATTCTTATAATTAATTTATTCTACATACTCGTAGTAAGCAGAACTCAAATTTAACGTTTATGAATTACAGATTATTTACAAATATATAATAATATTAAAAATTTCACAACTTCACGATCAATCTTATATTGTAGGTGATTTTAATAATTTTAATTACACCCCTTCCTTTCCGTGGTGTGGTACGAGGCAATAAGGGGTTGGTGTTCCAGAGGATGGGCAGCAGCGTCGTCTTAGTACCATAGCACTGCACTGTGATCCTCAACCCGCCTGCCAAGCGTGGCGATTATGGCATTTCGCCTCATGCAAATATCTTTATATCCCGTAAACAAAATTATATCTCTACTAATGTGACTAACTTTGTTTCAGCGAAAGTAAAAAGCGGCTTTTAATCAAAAATGTCATATTTTAAAAATAAAAATCCAATATACGCAAGAAAACTTAAGTAAAATATTTTCATTTAATTACTCGTGAAAACTTAGAAGACTTTATTATTTTAATTTTCATCAAGAAACAGAAAATAATTAAAATATGAATTGGAACAAAGGAAACAATTTGAACTAATCAACGATTATGCTCCTACAAAGTAATCCATATCCATGTAACATTAATCCATATACATATAACATTAATCCATATACATATAACATTAAACCACGGGGAATTATGAATATAATTTAGGCCACAATTATTAGATCGTCTGTGATGACCGATGTTAAAAAAAGATCTCCATTTACGGGCTTGCATTAATTTATTAGTGATGGCGGACATAACTTACTATTAGGTCAATACCAAATGTACATATTATTTTAACGGAGAGTTTAATCTTTTGGTTATACAATTACTTTTTAAATTCCAAAAACTGATTTTTTCACAATTCACGCTACAATAAATAAATCTGGCAACACATTAATTACGTTCCAATTGATATTTTATTCAATAATTAATACTTCATTTATATATATGTGTTTAAAACATTAAATAACTGTAGAAATTAATTAAAATGAATCCATTTCATTTAATCCAAGTATATTGAATCTTTAAATTAAGTTACTTTAAATATCTACGTTTTTACTAAATAATTGGTACCTCGTGTAAGTTATCGGCTGAAAACGATTCAATCACATTGAATACATATAATGGGCATCTGTATGTTATATCTAGTTAATGCCTATTAGTTGGATGTGAATATGCACAGTGAATACTACTTACTCCAAGTAAAATTGAATTAATGATAAAGTTAATATTTTGTGACTTTGTGTTAATTAAAAGTTTAAATGTTTACCACAATTATTCGAAATCTATCCAATTATTAATTTATCGACTTCTACATTTTATTACTTATTAAATTATTTATTTTATTACAAGTGAAGACTTGTAATAAAATCGATAATAGGTTCTGGAAGCAGGACCATTAGATTTTTTACAAAGTATTTTCAGAAAATACCCAAGTCGATTATCTATACTTATAATAAATCTGTAGAGAGGTCAATTCTGTACATGAAATATATTTACAAAATAAGTAGCAGGGGGTGATTGGTGTTCGATACTGATGCCAAAAATGCAGTTAAAAAAATTTTTGTCTGTCTGTCTGTCTGTCTGTCTGTTTGTATGTTATTTATAGAAAAAAAAACTACTCGACGGATTTTAACGAAACTTAGTACAATTATTCTTTATACTCCTGGGCAGGTAATAGTATACTTTTCATCACACTACAATGAATAGGAGCAGAGCAGTGAAAGGAAATGTTGAGAAAATGGGAGAAGTTGCTTGATTTTTTAAGCTTCCGTCGCGTGTGCAGCCTTAATGGTTAGAGCTACATAGAAACTATGTACAACGGAAATATTCTACATAAAAATACACGAAAAATATTCCAAGACAGCATATATCTACCTTTTATAGTTAACTCACAATAACACGCATAACTCTCGATAGCTTAGCAGTTCGGAGATTTCTTATTATATTTGTTTACTTTTACGTTTATAAAACCAATAATGCTCACCATCATTCCTAATTAAAAAAAAAATAAACATTAGCACCAATTCAATAAAAAAAGAATCATTGAAATCGGTATAGAAACACCAAACTTATACTTACTTACATGAAATACGCCAACAAGACATCGCGCGTGAATAGTGAATCAAGCTATAAGGATTATTTTTGCGTAACGGTTGCCGCGCTCGACGGGGCTCGCGGCGGCAGAGTATAAAAGGGGCGGGAGGCGAGCGCAAGCGTCATTCAATATTTGGCTGTTGATGCGTTCAGAGTGTTGAACTTTATTGACAGACAATAATTGTTATTTTATAAACCGTGCTTATCAGCGCGACTTTTTGTCTTTAAATAGTTTATTTTAATTTCTTTTGTTGTTATTTTCTAAATTAGTTTTAGTTTTGTTTAAATTCTTAACTATTAATAGTTCCTATTTTATTTCTTTTTAAGTAGATTTAGATTCGATTTTTAGATTAGATAATAGATAGATAGATTAGATTATTGTTAGATTTTTAGTTACTGATAGGTTAGTTTTGGGCATTTTATGTTTAGTTTTTTTTGTATTGAGTAGATAAAAGCGTAGGTAGGTACTTTTATTAATTATAGTATTCATAGGTATTTTTTATTTATTTTTAAGTGAAGTAGGTATAGGTAGATATTGCCTACTATCTACCTATACTGCACACGTGTTTTAGCTTTATTTTCATTTCTTTTTTTTTTGTACCTAAGTTGTAGGTAGGTAGGTACATATTTCTTAGTTTAATTCTATTAGAATATTAGGTATTTAAGTTTAAATAGGCACTTAGATTTATATTTTTTTATTATATAGCAGCTGTACTTAGAACATCTAAGGTTTTTTTTGTATTAGCATAGGTACTTTGATTAATTACAGTAGTTGTAGGTATTTCTTATTATTCATTTTTAAGTGAAGTAGGTAAGTGTAGATAGTATTGCACACGCATTAAGTATAGCTTTATTTTCATTTTTTATTCTTTTGTAATTTGTAGGTACCTACGTACATATTTATAATTCGATTAGAATATTATTTTAGTTTTAATAGGCACTTAGATTTATATTCTATTTATTATATACTTAGCTATAGTTAGGACCTCTGACGTAAGTTTTTTGTTGGGTAACTAAATAGAATTTAAGTTACCGTCGATTAAAAATAAAATAAACGATGCCACCTAAAAAACGACCATCTTTATCTCGAACTTCGAGTCAAGCTAGGAGAATGAGAATGACGCGTTCTCAAGAATCGGAAGAGGAAAGAGCACATCGGTTAAACTCTATGAGAGTTAGTGCCTCAACATCTCGAGCTAATGAAAGCTCTCCAGAAAGAGAGATGCGATTAGCAGCTGAAAGAGCGAGACGAGCTACAACACGGGCTTCTCAAAGCTCTTCTCAACGAGAGCTAAGGCGTTCCATTGACCGGGAACAACATGCGTTATCCCGAGAAGCTGAAACTGCTTTACAACGAGAATTGCGACTCACAGCTGACCGCGAACGGCATACATTATCTCGCGAGTCTGAAACCTTCACTGAGAGGGAATTACGGCTTACAGCTGACCGCGAACGTCATATTTTATCTCGCGAGTCCGAAACCTTCACTGAGAGGGAATTACGGCTTACAGCTGACCACGAACGTCATATTTTATCTCGCGAGTCCGAAACCTTCACTGAGAGGGAATTACGGCTTACAGCTGATCGCGAACGTCATATTTTGTCTCGAGAATCTGAAACTTTTACTCAATATCAAGACCGTTTGACAAATGATAGGGCGCACCATAACATGATTCGATCTCTTGAAGATGAACATGAGCATGAACAACGACTAGAGTCGGGACGCGATTATTACAATTCTTTGAGACAAGAACAATTGATTACTTTATCTAATGAAAGATTAAGAATTGAAAATATTCGGTCGCTTGAAACAGAAGAACAGCGAGAGGCCCGTCTTACTGCAGATAGATTTCGACATGGTCTTAATGACTTAGATATACACGTGGTAGATCAATCTACAAATTCGGTGGCGTGGTCCGATAAATATAAAAGTGGGTTTGCTTATAACCTCACAATTGATTACAGATCATCTTCTGAAATAGGCGATATGAACGTAGTATGTTCCTTTTGTAATGCTTCGAAGTGGAGGAAGGAGTCTGCTGGTTTCTGTTGTTCTGGAGGTAAAATAAATTTGCCTTCGTTCGAAGACCCACCGGAACCTTTAAAATCACTACTTTTAGGGGAACATTTGCAATCCAAACAGTTTTTAGATAATATTCGCACTTATAATAGTGCATTCCAAATGACATCCTTTGGTGCTAAACAAATCTCAGAAGGCCCTTTCATGCCTACTTTTAAGGTACAAGGTCAGGTTTACCATTTGATAGGGTCCCTTTTGCCTGAAGAACAACCTAAATTTCTTCAAATATATTTTGTATCCGATTACAACGAACAGTCGAATATAAGAAATCAATATTTTCCGAATTTAAATACTGAACTCATTTCACAACTTCAGAACATGTTACATCAGGTTAATTCGTACGTATGCAGTTTTAAATCGGCATTAGAAGCCCTTTCTCAAGATGGTAATAACAATTATAAAATTGTTATAAATGCCGATAAGCGTCCAACTCAGGAACACCCTGGGCGTCATAACGTTCCATCCACGAATGAAGTTGCTGTAGTACTGGTCGACCAGGAATGTGATAGGCGTGATATCGTTATACGTTCCAGAGACAATCGTTTGCAACGTATTTCCGAAACCCACAGGGCTTACGACAGTTTGCAATATCCTATGATATACTGTCGAGGGGAAGATGGTTATAATTTCGCTGTATACCAAACCGATCCGCGCACAGGCGCACCTAATTATAATAAAAAGGTGTCATGCCTTCAATTTTATTGTTACCACCTGCAAGTGAGACGGAATAGATTGGTATACTTTCAACGTTTTCGTGGCTTATTTAATCAGTTTATTGTTGACATGTACGCAAAAATTGAAACCGAAAGATTAGTTTATATACGATCTAATCAAAGGCAGCTGCGCGCTGAAGAATACGTGCACCTTCGCGATGCCATGCAGCAAGATAACGATACTGTGAATATGGGTCGTTTAGTTATTTTACCCTCTTCTTTTACTGGTGGTCCACGCTACATGCATGAACGTACTCAAGACGCTTTTTGTTACGTAAGAAAATATGGACGTCCCGACTTATTTGTTACTGTAACTACCAATCCCAAGTGGGATGAAATCACTCGGGAGCTTCTTGAGGGTCAGGCACCGCATGACCGCCATGATATTATTGCAAGAGTGTTTCATTTAAAATTAAAATCAATGATAGATCTTCTTACCAAAGATAACATTTTTGGAGAAGTATTGTGTTATATGTATAGTGTTGAGTGGCAAAAACGCGGCTTACCTCACGCACATATCTTGCTTTGGTTAAAAGATAAGGTTCGACCTAATGATGTAGACAGATTAATCAGTGCTGAAATTCCAGATCCGACTGCAGATCCCCTGTTATACGACATTGTTAAAACTCATATGATACATGGTCCATGTGGTGCATTCAACGCAAATGCTCCTTGCATGCAAGACGGTCGTTGCACTAAAAGGTATCCAAAAGCATTAGTGGATGAAACTGTAACAGGACATGATGGATACCCATTATATCGTCGCCGTTCAAGAGACAATGGTGGTTTTACTGTTGAAAAGCGAATGTCTGGACAACAGGTTACTTTAGATAATAGGTGGGTCGTTCCGTATTCGCCTGTATTGTCCAGAGCATTTCAAGCTCACATAAATGTAGAAATGTGTAATAGTGTAGAGTCAATTAAATATATTTGTAAGTACATTAACAAGGGCAGTGACCAAGCTACGTTTGCGTTAAGAAATGAACATGATGAAGTTACTAGATTTCAGTCAGGCAGATATATCAGCTCTTCAGAAGCTGTGTGGCGGATCTTAAGTTTTAATATTCACGAAAGATATCCACCTGTGACCCATCTGGATGTTCATCTGGAAGGCGGTCAACGTATATATTTTAACGCCGAAAATGTTACAGAACGATTAGAGAACCCTAGACAAACAACTTTATTGGCATTCTTTCGACTTTGCCAAACTGATAATTTCGCAAAGTCTCTTTTGTATGAAGAAGTTCCATCGTATTATACCTACGATAAACAACGAGGTGTCTTTAACCGTAGACGCCGAGGCAGGCCTGTAGATGGCGAGACAGGTATTTTCAAAGAACATGTTCTTGGTAGAGTGTATACTGTTCATCCTAACAACGCAGAGTGTTTTTATTTGAGATTATTATTACATACAGTGCGAGGACCAACATCATTTATAGATTTGAGAAAAGTAGACGATGTTGTTTATCCAACTTATCATGCAGCTTGCCAAGCGCGTCATTTGCTTGAAAATGATCAACATTGGGATGACGCTTTAGCAGAATCCTGTGTTAGTGATAATCCACGACGGTTACGCCATTTATTTGTAACATTACTCACATTTTGTAATTTATCTGATCCTGTCCAATTATGGGAAAAATATAAAGAAAAATTTGCAGAAGACTTTCTTCGGAATTTATCTCACAATAATGAAGGCGCAACTAATGATAATTTTCGAGATCTGGCTATAAATCAGTGCTTATTAGCTCTTCAGGAAGACTTAACAGCAGTAGGCGGTAAATCACTTTGTGAATATGGTTTGCCAACGCCAACCTCAGTCGGAGAGGTTACCAATAGGGAATATTCCGCAGAGATTGGTTACAACCCAATGGAACTGCTGGTAACATTTGAAAACGGTGTCCCAATGATGACTGCAGAACAACGCTTAGTCTATGATCGCGTGTGCGAGAGTGTGCAGAATAATTTAGGAACAATATGGTTTTTAGATGCACCTGGAGGAACTGGGAAAACTTTTTTGACTAAATTAATATTAGCTTATGTTCGAAATCAGCGTAAAATCGCTCTTGCCGTGGCTTCATCAGGTATAGCTGCAACATTGCTACCAGGAGGTAAGACTGCTCACACTATGTTTAAAATACCAATTAATTTAGATCGCACGGAAAGTCCAACCTGTAGTATTTCAAGAAATAGCGACAAAGCTAAGGTATTGCGTGAGTGTAATTTAATCGTATGGGATGAATGTACGATGGCCCATCGAAAAGGAGTAGAAGCAGTAGACAGAACTCTAAGGGACATAAGACAAAATGATCGACCAATGGGCGGTATTACGGTTTTATTTTGTGGTGATTTCCGACAAACCTTACCGGTAATACCACGGGGTACCCGAGCTGATGAGATTAGGGCTTGCCTGAAAAGCTCTTATTTGTGGCGTGATATACAATCGGTGCATTTGACTATAAATATGCGAGTGAGAACTGGAGACAACGCAGATAATCGTGAATTTTCTGATACATTATTGAAGATTGGTGAAGGTACCTATCCACAACTACACCAAGGAAAACTTATTCTGACACCTGAGTTATGTTGTATAGTGCAATCCCAACAACATCTTATATCTTCGGTTTACGGTGACATAACAATTATATTAAATAGGGACAATTCTTGGCTTTGCGAAAGGTCCATTTTGACTCCTCGCAATGACCAGGCATCTGAAATTAATAATAAAATACTGTCTAATATACAGGGAGAAAGCAAAGTTTATAGTTCAATAAATAGAATGGTTGATGAACAAGAAGCCACTAATTACCCGATAGAATTTTTAAATTCTTTAAGTATGCCTGGACTACCTTCTCATATAATTTGTTTAAAAATTGGCATATACTGACCGATAATTCTGCTCCGAAATTTAAGACCACCTCAACTTTGCAATGGAACTCGGCTAAAAGTAACCCAGTTGCAACAAAATGTAATCGAGGCTCAAATTTTAACAGGTTGCGGTGCAGGAGAAACTGTCTTTATTCCCAGAATTCCCATAATACCAAATAATTTTCCATTCCAATTTAAAAGAACGCAATTCCCAGTATCGGTGTGCTATGCCATGACTATCAATAAAGCTCAAGGGCAGACTTTTCGTGTTGCTGGAGTAGATCTCGGTGTTAGCTGTTTCTCGCATGGTCAATTATACGTCGCTCTTTCCCGGGTTAGCAATTCTAGGAATCTTTACGTTCACGTGCCGGACGGGTCGACTCTTAACATAGTCTACCCAGAAGCTTGGCGCTGAAACATTTTAATTTGATCTAAAAATATTAGCAATATATTATCTTAATAAAAAACAAGGAGTTACACGCTGACCGAGTCGTGGGTATAGCGTGGGTATATTATAATATTCTGCGGTTACTTATATTTTTCAACAGTTTTGTGGATTGGCATATTATATTACTATTGCCCTTCTAAAATACGAAAGTGAATCTGCCTGTTACGTCAAAACTATGAGGGAGGACATCTGCTAATTTTTTTTCGAAAAACGACGGAAACACGGACGAAGTCGCGGGCAAAAGCTAGTTGAAAATAAACAACTAGTTTGCTGAACGATAAGCTTGATTAGCGAATGAGTGGAATTCTCTTGTAGATCACAATACCGAAACTTGAACTACTGAATGAACTGCAAATACTGTTCACTTTATATGTGCGGGATAACCTTAAATGTGTTGGTTAAGTTTCGTGTCAGGAACCATTAGGTTTGAATAGTTATGATTTGAAAAGTTTATGATTTTTTGGTAAGATTTGTTTGGAAATCTATAAAAGTTTAAGAAATTTGATAATCAATATTTAATTTTTAAGAAATTTAAACCAATGTTGCTTTGCTATTAATTAACAACAAAACAACTAACATAGATTAGATCACATTAAACATAATTAGGAATGAATATAATTCACAATTTCAACAAATTAATTGAACGCCATAATACCATAAATAGGCAATAAGTAGTTCTAAAATTTTATTTTGTAGCCATTTTATTTTTTTCAGTAACTGTGACCTTTTGAACAGTGGTGTAGGTTGTAGGCATTTTTTATTTTTGTCTATTTGCCGACTCTCGCACATTCCCGGGACGTTATAGAGCATTCCAAGTCAACAGTGGTCACTGTGGACTGGGAACGCACGGCAATCAGTTTAACTTTTTTTGCCTGAATTCTTAAACTTATCAAAGGCTTCGGGAATAATCCACTACTGCAACAAAAAAAAAATCTTCAAGTGTTATAATAAAAAAATATATATAAAAATTATACTTACAAATTTTTTTGCAATAGAGAACCGATTAGAGCCAAAAATAATAAGGATTCTTGAAAAAATATTTTTAAAACGCAAAATTATATTGTTAGCGGTAGTAACCCTGTTCGCTTGTTATACAAACTCCTCTAACTGAATCCAGTTTTGTTATGTGGTTAGTGAAACGCAGTTTGCACAAAATAACATTTAAATTCTCCATTACATTAGAAAAGAACACGGAAACATTGTATTTTGTAAAAGATATAAACAAAAAAAAAATATAAATAAATAAATATATATATAAGTGTATAAAATATGTATAAGTGTATAAAATATGTGAAATGCTGTTCTTTTTATACCAATAGCTTATGGATGATTTTGGATACGTATAGACATACTTTTCGGTAAACATTACGGTATAATCGTGCAAGTATCATTCGAAAATAGGAATAGATGACGTGTAATACGAGTTCATTGAACATGTAAGTTTACTTATCAATTATTGAGATAATTTAGCATATATTTCATAACAATACGAAACACGCTCACATTCCAGGCTAATTCTGGACAAACAACTAGAAATAGTTGCCATTTTTTGGGTCGACTGGTAGTTATTTGACTGCAGCTCGTTTGTTATTGGGCTGGCTCGACGCGGGAAGGACCACCCTTTCAGAGAAGACCGACGTATAGTAACCAAATTCATTTGGTTATGTTCCGTCAGTGAGAGAGAGAATCCGGAAGCCGAACCCTCCCCCCCCCCTGCCAAACATGATAGTGATACCTCCAAAAAATTTACCCCAGGAGGCTACCGGCTATGATGAAGCCGGGGACCCCCACCCCGAGCAAAATCGGGCAAATGATTCTCGGATTTTGTTCGGTTCCCCTAAAGACGCAGGTTTGCGCGTTTACCACTAAGAAAACCCCATTTGTCGTATCACTGCTCTTCGAGAGCACTCCTCTTATTGCCTCGCCAAGTATCAGAATACTGGGTCTCGACATTTCGAGCGATTGTCAGTTTCGTGGTCATCTGGAGATCAAGGCCAGGTTGGGCTCGATGAAATTGGGAGTGATCAATAGAGAAAGACAGTATTTCAAACCTGGCCAAAGACTTGCGCTCTATAAGGCGTAGGTCCTGGGTAGCTTCCACCATTTGACCGCGTACAACGGAGAGCCGTTAGGATTGTCGGGGACCCAGTGCTCTGCGAACGGCTGGACTCTTTGGCATTGCGAAGAGACGTGGCTTCTTTGTGCATCTTATACCGCATTTACAACGGGGAGTGTTCCGAAGAACTATTCGATCTGATGCCTATTACCGAATTTCACCACCGCACAGCTCGCCATCGCCTCCTTTACCATCTATACCACCTGGATGCGTAGCGTTCTTCCACTGTGCGGTTTTCAAGGATTTTATTCCCACGTTCCACTCGAATGTGAAACGAACTTCCTTCGGCGGTATTTCCAGATCGATTCGACATGGGTACTTTTAAAAAATGCATATATTCCTATTTCCTAGGCCGGCAACGCTCTTGGGAATCCTCGGATGTTGCAAGAGTTCATGGGCGGCTATGATCACATATCAACCGTGACCCGCAAACTCGTTTGCCCTCCTCTAACATAAAAAAAAACTCTCGTTCTACATTCAGATAAAAGAAACAGGAGTCGAGAATGTTAGAGCGTGTAGTATTTTATTTATACGTCATGTAAAGAAATATTTTTTAAGGGATTCCTATGCATATAATTACATATTTTTAGATGATGGATTTATATACTTTTTATCAAAATAACTTCAAGCTATCGGGTGCCTGCTTTTTACGATAGTCATATGTTTTAAATACCACATCTATAATCAAATAAAACTCTTTTACAGTTAATGTTATCCTCCAATTCTTAGACAAATTAATACATAATGTTTGCATTGTAAGTATGTTTTATTATATATTTGGCGTCGTTGCGACTGGGATAGATAAAATAAGACCGTGAGCGGTTTCACGTTGAATATGACCCGGATCAGAGATTGAAAACCTTACCATTATTATGACTCACAAAGGAAAGTTTCCTGTGTTATTTACAGGTATATAAAAACAAAACTATCTTTCAAATATTTGATAGCAATGGCAGTCTGTCAGTTATCAGTATAGAGAGCGGAGGTTGCAATTAAAAATATTGTTTCCTGATATAAAAAGTACGGTGACGATTAGAGGAAAATCGTCGTGAAAAATAAAAGTGACTTGCTAAAAGTGACAAGTGACAATTGACAGATATAGAAATCCTTCTGAAAGTAATAATAGTCAATTTTATTATAACTTTATAAACTATTTCACCTGTTCTTTTTATATTAAATAATCGCACCAGATTTTCAAGGTTCCAGTAAATGGAAATATTATTATTATTACAACGCAGGATAAGTTCAATTAATATATATACATAAGAAATAATGTTTTTACTATAGCAAATGAAAGAGAATATAAAAATATATATTTATATTAAGATTGTATATTTCCAGAATCACCTGGTAGTATGCTCGGTGGTCTCTTGTTAAACAAATAAATAATACCCAGATCCGTCTTTGACGTGAGATCATGGAACAGATAGTGACCAATATTACGGTCATTAGTAGACAATCAGGTCTCTGTTCTGTGCTTGTTGAGATTAATCGATACATCTCAGTGCTTCTCAACCTGAAATTAAAAGTTTTATAAAAGATTTTCATGACTTCTATCAGTGTGTAAAAATGGAATAAAACTAAGTTTTTTAAAAACCCCTCCCATTTAAAATAATACAAAAAATAAAATAAAATAAGCACGTTTCCCTAAACTTGTATTATTCGTGAGACAAAAAAGTGTTATGCATTTGTTGTATATAAAATTGGAAATTTAATGAAAGAAATTTAAGATAATGGATTAATAATATTCTAGGGTAATAATAAATAAGGTTCGGGAAATACTGGTAATCAGTGTGAGATAGTAATTGGAGCGGTCACAAAATCGTTCAGAAAAAAGGCATTTTAAACACGTCCTACTCTTTGATTCGTCTATTGATTCTTAACACTTTCGCTGCCACCAGATTTTCAGAAATTGAGCCCTGTGTACTGTTTCAATTTTTCATATAAACGTTTGCATAAAGGCATTTAAATAAACGGAAAAATAGTAAAAAAAATGTTGAGCCAATTAAATACTATAAAAAATTGACTTTTAATTGCTCCGTACATGCTACGGCCCTGGGGTGAAACACGGGGTGAAACTTGCGTCTCCGTATACGCTACGGAGCTGGCAGTGAAAGTGTTAACCATTGGATTTGAATATCAGTTTTAGTCAAAGATAATCAGATGAAGTCTTATGTTCTATTACGATAATTAATTTTCGTTTGTTACTAATAAAGAAGTTAGAAATTGTAAAATAAATACGGTGCCAACTGGTAAAACAAAACAATCGGTGATATAAGTATATAAAATAATCAGTGTTTTTCTTCGTTTTCTAAGGGTTAATTTATAAATATATATAAACTAAACAAATTCAAGCTTTTTAAAGGTACATACAGCAGTTGCTTAAATTTTATATGTACAATAAAGTGTATTATGCCTTAAATATTGTTATATTGACTACGTGTCTACAGCGAGAAACATACGAGCTAACATATTAATCCCAACTGATAACGCTCTGTGTTTCTTATCAATGTCAATATCGTGTTTAAAGTCTTTCATCAACGAATAACCTATGTACTACAATATTTATCAATTTAGTATAAATAATAAGAATAGACGGAGAAAGTACAGATAATTAAACCGTAATTTATAACCGCTGTAATAGAAAACAATGGCAGAGAGCTATCGAGAATAAAGAATTGTTCTATTCAAGAAATATGAATAAGGAATTATTAGTTGGTTTCCTTTGAACAAAACATGTTTAGGTCTTTGTTTTTTGGAAATGGAAAAGTTTTTATCGCTTCTAATTGTTTATTATAAAAAGCTAAATAATGTGTTCAAGTATTAGGATTATATAAAGTCACAATAATATGTGTTATATGATATGAGTATATATAAATTTAATCTCATTGTTTACTCGTTAAACGCAATTAAGCTAACCTATATAAGCCTACTTTTAAAAATAAGTTTTTTTTTATTTTAGAGGTTATATTTTTATCCATACTGCATAACTGTGGTGAATTGAGTAGTTTAGTTATTTATTCTTTTGATATTTTAAGTTATTAACTTTATTACAGCATAGTTAATGAAATAATAATCGCTAATTAGTACTAAATTGTATAAAAATATTGTTTCTAATGCGAAGTGTGACAAGGATATAATCAGAAAACTAATTGACTTAAATTATATAACTTTTACTACTTTGAAATTATACAATTTCTTGGAAAATATTTTGACGAACATATACACTCAAGGAACACAAAAATGATTTATTTTATTTTATTCATATATTTATTTAAAAATGTATATTGCAATTATATATTTGATTATCTGTGTATTTAACAGCAATGGATATGATCACATCAAAACATCCATGCTATCTAAAATGGAAAAGTGAAATTAATGAAAATTATTGAACTCCTACCTATATTGTAATTATTATATCGCTATAAATATAATTATAACGTATAATCCATTGTGTCCGGGCTGTCTGTCAGTTATACAGCGTGATACAACACGTGCAGACTTCAGTGACAAGCGGAACGGAAATTATACTATGATATAACCATTACGCAGGAACTGTTATAATTATTTCAGATTTTATATCAAACATTGCGGATAAGATTCAGTTCATTGAAGTTTCTTTAGAGTTTATTTAGTCATTTAACTTAAATGTTCTTATAATTCCTATAAAATGTTTTATATAAAACAAGCTCTAATTAGCTCTGAGTAACATCTATGATAACATGTAGTCTACTTTCTGCTATTACCACGGATTGTTGTGTAGTTGCAAAGAGCTTGTACTTTACATTCACCTTGGCTCAGTGGAATTCGCTTTTTACAATCCTTCGATGCCACTGCTTTAGCATTTATGGATACTTTATTTAAACTCCAACACCAACATTTATTGATTGAATACAAACAGATCAGATACAACAAAATCTGATATGAGAGTCAAAGAAAAAATTTTTATCGACTAAATTGGTTTGAACTTTCTATTTTAATACTCGTCCCGTTGCTGTTTCTTTATTCTTTAAATACTTAAAGAAAAAATAATTAAAAAGGGGTTTATAATGATCTCCACCTAAAATAATCTGTCATTTTATAAAAGAATTTCTAAAGTAATTAAAAACGTATTTATATTGTCGTCAACTTAATTACAGTTGTTCTCAACTCCTATGATGTAATTACACACCACTTTATTTATCAATTAAATGAAACATCTTCTTCCACAAAAGGTTGTCTGCAGCAAATTCTTAGTAACGACAAGCTTTTGCTCTTACATCTAACTAACTTAGAAAATTTCTTAAATTAAGGATTTTCACTTAACACAGAATTTGCACAGTTCGATTTTTATTCAGGAAAATTATCTTTAAGGTAGCCAAAGTGTTTGAAGGTAGTAGTCAGTCCTCTATCATTCGCAATAATATTTTTTAAAGAAAGTAGTCTTATTACCGTGTCAAACAGATTAAGTAGTTTTGGGTAATAGCTGCTTTTTATTATTGCTTAATTACAAGGTTGTGTATTTACAAATTGTTGTGTAAGGTTGGTATTTAATGTGTACCGAGAAATTCTCGTGAAGCGTCACAAACTCCTTTGTTTGTATGTTTGAGTACACTCATGTTCTTATTTACTTTAAGTTCTGCTCGTGTTTTTATTTATTAAGATCAAAATGCCTCGCTTGTTGTGACTACTTTATTACTTTTAGGCAAATATTTAGTCAAATTTTGAAGTTTAAATTGTTGTTCTATATGAGACTTGCGCAGGTGTGTTTAAGGTTATTTTGAATACCTATTATAAATTTAATAAAAGAATTAATATAAAATGTATCGTTTTTTTCATCCCGAGAAATAAATGAACTTAAAAGAATAATCTAAAAAAGTAAATACTATTTATGTAGTTATTCCATAATTAAAGTCGTTAAAATATATTATATGACATATACTTTATTGTTTCGTATATTACCTTAACAGGTTTATTATACTATATGATGTTGGATTTAATATTAATTTTATATGGGAGATAATTATATTTATTTAATATCAGGCAACAAGTGTACAAAGTCTGAATAAATAACATTATACAATCAAAGTCTACGAATCCAACATTTTAAATGAAATAAATTGTTTTTGTTTTAGTTACTTGTAGAAGTAGGTTGTGAAATTTTTGAGGACATTCATACTGAACAATTTTAGAAAAGTAATTTAAGGTTAATAAAAATTTATTTTACCAAACTTTTCAACTTAAATGGCTTTAGAAATGAAGAGTTTTAGTGTTATTATCCATTCAATTTCAAAATATCTTTATTCAAGTAGGCATTTAGACGCACTTTTGAATCGTCAATTATTACAATACAAAAAAATGTCAGTGTAGTCAGTCCGTAAGTAAGCTACCACCGGCTCGGAATGCTGCTCTGTTGAGAAGAGCCGGCCAGAAACTCAAGAGTTGCTCTTTTCAAAAGAAATATAACAATCTTAGGTGATGTACATTATAATATAAATCTTGCAATTGATTCAACAACTTAAGTTCCACATATTTCGATCCACTAAAACTCTTGAACGTTGTAATAAGATTTAACCAAGAAAAGGAAGGTCTAAGATATCTTGTGGAACTAAATATATATTCGTATACTTAAACCCATGAAGGATTTATAAACTTTTTGAAGACGTAATTTTGGCGTTACGAGTTTGTTTTTATTTCTCGTATTTATCACATGTCTGTTACCTTTTTTTTATATAACTATTTAAATTTTGACGTATATATAATATGTTATTAAATATGCGAAACGACTGTAAGAATACCTATTTCTTTAAAAACATTTCTCAGAGAATCTCTAGCTTTTAAGTTATAAATAGCCCGCACAGCTCTTCTTTGTAAAATAAATATAGAATTAATTTCGGCAGCACTGCGCCATAATAAAATACCGTAAGATAAAATACTATGAAAATAACTAAAATAAACAAGTCGAGCCGTATTAACGTCCGTTAATTGTCTAACTTTTCTAATTGCCAAGACGGCGGAGCTGAGTTTGGCTTCGAGTGTTGAGAGATGGGGGTTCCACTGGAGGTTTTTATCTAATGTTATAACTAAGAAATTTGTTGAGTCAATCAATTCTAACACTTCATTGTTAAGGAGGAAGTTAAAATATTTACTTTTTAAATTAGGAAGTGTAAACTCTATGCATTTAGTTTTCTTAGCATTTAAGACTAAATTATTAATTTCGAACCAATGAAGGACTCGTGATAAAGTACTGTTTACTTCGTCATAATTAATCCTATCGCGCTCAACTTTAAAAATAAGCGAGGTGTCATCAGCATAAAGTACAATGTCATACAGACCCTCAACAAAAAAAAAGGGCAAGTCATTAATATAAAGTAAAAACAAAAAGGGGACCAGAATAGATCCTCGTGGGACATCCATCTTTAGGTGAGAACCAGACAATTTAGAATTATTTACGTAAACTGTCTGGATTCTTTGATTCAGGTAAGAGGCAATAAGATCAAGCGCAGCGCTACGAACATCGAAGTGGTTTAGTTTGCATAGAAACGTCCGACGGTCCATGCAATCAAAGGCTTTGGACAAATCACAAAACACCCCAATTGTATTCTGCGACTTCTCCCATGCGTCAAAAATGTGCTTAAGAAGCGCGGCACCCGCATCAGTCGTTGATTTGCCTTTGGAGAAACCACATTGCTCACTATGCAATTTCGGGATCCAATCTATCGCCACTTTTAAACAAAGGAACTATTTTAGTGTTTTTCATCAAATCTGTAAATATACCGGTTTCGATACATTTGTTAAAAATAAGGGATAATTGAGGGGCAATATCATTTATAATAGTGCTAAGCAATTTAAATGACAAATCCCAGAGATCACCAGTTTTCATCGAATTTAAAATTCTAAATTTGTTAACTATTTCATCTGATGAAACAGGTTTAAAGCCAAAACATTTATTAATGACCTTAATATTGGATTTAATATTTTAATTAAATTTTTTAATTTTACCCGTTTGCATTATTTCTTGTTTTTTAAATGGAAAATATTTTAATGAGCAATACAATAGAAAGCCAACTTCCAATAATTCAAATCAACATTAATGAAAAATAATTAATTAACACTAGTGGGCACCACGCGAGGGATCGGCTTCTCTTGCAATAATATATTTAATAAAAAGTCACCATTTTACATCCTCCTCTCCAAGTTGCTTGTTATACTGCTATACCATCTTGCTTGCTTTGCACTTCCTTTTTTATTTCATTTAAAATATTTTACGTCATCCCTTGGCCTAGCTCTAGCCCGTTATCACACTATTGACTCTCTATATATAACAAAGATGCGTCTTTCAGATGTAAAATGCTGGGTACAATTTTATGTTTGCTTCTTAGCCGATCCTCTCGATATGATATGAGGTAATCTCAAGTTTTCTGATTCTAAAATTTTAGTGTACTATAACAAAATAACCTATTATAACAAAATAACTTATTCTTTATAATGTAAGTTTCTAAAAACAGTTGTTAGAGATTTACTGCTAAAAGCTAAAAAGTTGCAGAGAATATCGAATATTAAAATACAATTTATAATTTATAATATTAGGTGGTGGAGCATAACTGTAGTCATTTGACAATAGCTTGTGTTGAGCTCGACCGAGGAAAGACTACCCTCTCACAGAAGATCGACATACAGTTACCAAATTCATTTGGCTTTGTTCCGTCGATAAGTGGGAGAAGTCCAACCCCCCCCCCTCAAACAAAAAAGCGATGCATAAAAAAAGAGGGTACCATCTTTGATGAAGCATGAGAACCATTCCGGGAAAAAAAGATCAGGGAACTAATATTTTAACTTACTTCGGGTACTTCAACGCGCAGAATATCGATTGGCTAGAGTCACGTGTCACCGACTACGCGGGCAGATCTGTGTTTAGCATTGCTCTGGCACATGGTCTGTCCCAGTTGCTTAAGATGCGTTGCTGAATAGCCATACGCCCCCTTTCTAGGATTGTCTGCTGGCTACACATCCCAAAAAGTACCAGGTCAATGTCAATTCTCCTGAATTCCCTAAAGAAACAGATAAAGTTTGCTCGCTTACCACTAAGAAAATACCATTTGTCATGTCACTGCTCTTCGAGACCACTCTTCTCAATGCCTCGCCGAGTATCATTATATTGGGCCCCGACATTTCGAGTGGTTGTAAGTTTCGTGGTCATCTCGAGTGCAAAGTCAAGTTGACCTCGATGAAATTGGCAGTGATCAATAGTGCGAGGCAGTATTTGAGTACTGTTCTCATCCCTGGTCCGAATAAGTCTCAATATCATTTCTACCATTTAACCGCGTACAACGGACATCCTCTCGGATTGTCGTTTCCCCGTAATGTGAGAACAGCTGGATTCTTTATACATACGTACGATTCTCTATACGTACGGCTCTGTGCCTCTTCTACTGCATTTAGAACGGGTAGTGTTCCAAAGCTCTTCAACGCCTCGAATGCCATCTTCACTACCTGTAAGCGTGACGATCTTCCACTGTGCAGTTTTCAAGGAACTTTCATCTACGTACCACTCCAATATAAAACGAAATCCGTTCGCTTATATTTCCAGATCGATACGACACGGGTACATTCAATAAAGACGTATACTTCTACTTCCAAGGCCGGCAACGCTTTTGTAAATCCTTGGATGTTGCAAAAGTTCATGGGCGTCGGTGATAACATATCATCAATGACTTGCAAGCTCGTTTGCACTCCTCTTACATAAAAAAAAATAAAAATAGATTTAGATGAACAGAGAAATTGTACTCGCATTTAAACTAAATGAATAAAATTACCACATTAAGATAAGCTGAATAGCTTTCTGAATAGAAACCTGTCCTAATAATTTACTAGGAACTAGAAACTCACAAACTTAGTTCAACTAATTGCTGAATCCAAAGTTACTTTGTCAGATGTTTTGTTATTGTATGAATAAAAGGAGTAAACACACATTCTGATAAATATACATTTTTAAACTAAACTAAACTAAATATTTCATTTGTTAAAAACAAAGTATCATAGAAGCTGGTTTAACACCATTTAAGTTTGTCGATTTGGGTAAGTTTGGGTCTGTACAGCGAGATTACTATTATTTAAATAATGAATAATAATATAGAAGCAAATTATATTGATATATACCCTTTTAAGTTACCTAACCTCATTCTAATCCTTCAGTGAGGTCACTACAGTGCACTTCGTTACCGAAACTAATTTGATCTATTAACAAATCTTTTAAGCTTTGTTTTCCAACAACTCCGAATTTCTCGAAATAAATGTAAAAATAATTATTTTGAAAAAAAATATACACAAAAAAATAAAAAGCCAACACATCGAGATTAAAAAATAATGTAATTAAATTTAATGACAAGAAACATACATACAAATATTACAAAATTCGTAAATTAATAATACTACAAAGACATTTAGTGATGAATTATCTGCAGCATATTTTTTTTATTATCCAAAAACGAAATGTAATTATATATTCTTTAAGACTAGCTCAATACTATAAGTGTTGTTGTTTCAATTACGAAATAAGAAAACTAAACATTTAAGCACAGGTTAAATCTAATCTAATCAGTAATCACCACGATGTCCTCATCGTGGTGATTACTTACGTGGTAATTACGAAAGGAGCAACCTTCCTAGGTTGCTCCTTTCATAATCCTGTCGCTGTCTCGACCTGACGTATGAAATATTTAGAAACATATAGATGTTTCCAGAGCTAGAACATTATGATATGTAGCTTTAAAGCTCATATAACTGACAGCTTTCAAATGGCTTTCATTATTACTCAGTACCATCCGAATTGACTATTACAGTGTTCCGCACAGTTGACTTAATGTTTTGGGTTATTAGTGAAATAGTTACCCATTTACAGACACGATTTGGAAAAGTTACATTGAATTTGTACTTAGCATTAAGAATCTTGGGTTGGGTCGTAAAAAAATATAGTTTTTATTGCCAGTCGTATTGATAAGCTTTTTTATATCTTCTGAATAACTATAAGTTTCTATATTTCTATAAAATTGAGTATTATAAATTTACTTTTTTAAAACATAATTTTTATTTTATTACCGAATTTTCAGGCTTTTAAATTTAATAGCCGTAATTAGAAATGTCTCAAATTATCCATTTGCCAAATTGTACCATTTACATTGTCGGTATTTAGATTATAAAATGCCGGGCTTAGATACACAATTTGTATTGTTTGTTGTGTTATAGAACTTATAATTACCAAAATTTATATTAAGTATTTAAAATCGGTATAAATTTTATTTATGTCTAAGAACAAGTTCTAAGAGTTTAGGATACGAGGTCATTAGGATATGAGCTCGTATTCTAAACTCTTAGAACTCATAGATTAATCAAATTTATTGACAAAGACCATGACTGACGACCTTAACGTTGAGTACTTAAATTGGTTTCCATTAGTATTTATAACATAAGAATCATTTGAGTACGTTTTATAATAATGATTATTATAGTATATTAGAACGTTAAAACAAATAATTTAACAAATTTAACAATTAATTTGTTAACTTTTATGATATGATATGATATTCTGTATTGTACAAATACAAGATAAAAAAAGGAATAAAAAAAAACAATGTATATACTTCTTTAATTTATTGTCTGGGTCAGTGTTACCAGATCCTCATAATTAAGAACAATATATATATATATATATATATATATATATATATATATATATATATATATATATATATATATATATATATATATATAGTTAGCCTATACTTTATTGAAAAAAATTCTCACGTATTATAAAACTTCGATCATGAATATTTCCAGATTAGTATATATTCAGTTAATCCATCTACGTGGCACCACTCCAAGCGTCAAGCCGCCGACCCTTGGCGCCAAATGGAAATTAATTATTATTACGTAAAACCGTTCTCTGCGCTTTATTCGAAGAAAAATATATAAAAATTTATGTCAATACTTTTTTAACATACATTACTATTACTATTCTTTAAAGACTTTTAAGAAAAAATATAAAATAATCGATATTTTGCGCTGTAGCAATATGATTCAGGTACTCGTTATTGGTGACTTTTCATTCACGAGATAGTAAAAAGTAATTGTGTCTAAAATAGATTCTCAACTGTCATGTTGTAATGATAACATATGCCATACACTATCCCTTATTAGATACTCGATTACTTTTATTACGATTACGATTACGATTACCATACATTCAAGATATTGAAATGTGTATTACGATGGAGTCATCTTCTTTCTAAATAAAATACAAAAAAAGCAAAAGCACTGCACCAGACTTAATACCACAAATCACAAAGTTGACAGAGTTAAAAAGTATATCCAAATACACGATGCACTATAAATAATAGTTTTGCCATCTCGCGGACATTCCTCACTGATTGGCAGTAAATTGTATTTTACAGGTTCATATACACTACAATAATTTATGGAAAATAAAGATAAAAAAATGATTGTAATGTTTTACTAGATATCAGTTTTACAGTTAATCTCAACAACAAATTTTAATTAATTGAGAATCTCCAATTCGTGTAACATTTTTTGTTTCAGTCCTCTTTTGTATAAATTTTTATAATACTATATTTAGTTTGTTCATAAAATAAATAGATAAATTTATCACACACAAGTAAGAAAATATTTTTGATAAAACAATAATGAAACAATCACGGAATATATGATATTAGTGGAAATGGGAACAGGAAGTGTTAAGAGCTGATAAGACGTGACTATGATGTATAGATTTGTTAATTAAAAGAGAACTGTGGAAAAGAAATACTTTCTCGTTTTTTATTTTATGTATATATTTTCTTAAAACAAAAGTAAGACCAACATTTTTAAAATTTCTAATATTTTTTATGCAATAAATTATCTTAGAAATAATATCCAAAAGCCTGTTCGTGTTTCTTAGCCGCAGCATCAACTCGACTTAGAGACCCATACATCATGGCAGCTTATCGTCTTCGCAAACTGAATATTGAACTCACTTAATTGAAGATAATAAATTAATAAATATTTAGGATGGTGATTTTTTTCTTTTTCAGTGATAATATAATGATGATTATTATTCATACACTGATACCTTTTGCCAGGTGAAAATTATAATGGATTTGAGAGCATTTTTAATGAAAGGTAATAGACTAACATCATGAAAACACTTTTATAACCAGATAATAAATACATTACATGCTTATAGCGCTTACAAACGTTTTACAAATTGTAATCCATTATTAATAATAATAATTAAAAGAAATAACTTACATTACATAATAGTACGTCTAAGTAGTGAGGCTTTATATATCAACTAGGGTCGTAGTACGAATTCACCATTAAAATTGATGTCATCGGAACAATCTCATTGCACAAATATATAATGGCTTTCCGCAAGGAGGCTCGCGTCCTTCAAGATACCAGGATTAAGACAATAATAAGTATCACATGTCGCTGAAGACACATCGCTAATAATATTATTAAAACATATTCCACACATACTGGCATTTAATACAACCAACGAACTCAATTCCATGACCCCTTTTCATCTGAACTAGAAATCTCTCTGAAATGATTACAGATTCGGACACCGAAATTAAAAAGCGGCGTGCAGTCAGTAATGGTTTCTGGGTCCACAATCCTCACGTCGTTAACTTTCCCTCTAGTTATTCACTGTTATGACTTTAGTTTTGTTAGGACTTTTGGATATATTTATTTCTTTTATGATTTACTTTTAGTAGCCAATATTAGCCTCAATTACGTTAGAGATCATTAGTTTTCTCGGTCTAAAACGACGATAGATTCTGAAGACAAAGATTCTCCAAATAATTAAATATATCACCTTGACAGCCAATCGTGTTATTGTTCAAAGTTCGAAGCTCAAAGTATAAACTGTTGTAAAAAATGTTTTTAAATATTGTATTTTGAACAGCAAACCACTTTATTTACTTTCCGTTTTTTTAAAGTATATGAAACGCAAAGTTGGTAATTTTTAAGTTGTTAAGCTTTAAAATATTAAATATCCCGAGCGAATACAGCAATATCTGAAGCTCGTTAAGTATTAAATCAAATTTCTTTTATAACCGGGAAACAAAATTAGCTAAAATGTTATATCTTTACTAATGTAATAAGCGTTTGAATGTAAATATATATTTAACTTGAAAGTTTTTAAAGTACTCTGGTGTTATTGTTCCATTTTAATATTATGTAATATTTAAACACCTACATGTTTCCTTGACTTTATTTAAAACTATGTCTATTAAGTACGTAAGGAGTTTCTATTTTATAAGTAAACAATGATTTATTACTTCGAATAGTGTAATGACTTTTATTATTAAAGCTATTAGTATCGAAGTAAAATAAATTATTTAGTACTACTTTTAACCAAAAAACTTTGTTATTATCAAAAACTTCTTTAATCTGACGTTACCTTTCCAATTTAGAGTTTGTGTAACCAATGGGTCGATTTAAATCAAAATATCCAATATAACATTTATGACTCCATTTATTAATACTGCAGTTTAAATGAATACATTTCATAATATTCTTAATTATTAATAACGGAAATTATTATTTTAAAAATGTTAAACTAAAGAACTGAATGTCTTTGGAAACAAATGAGCTTTATTAATTGACTACATTTTAATAAAATCTGAATATATCAATATGACAACGTAGACAGCATCTAACATCTGAAACGAATGACAGCAAGTTTTAAATAATATAGAGCAGTATATTATCAATTAATATAGTTTATGAGATAAGAATAACACCTAATCGAAATAATAAAATACTATTAAATTTCGAGGAACCCAATGCATCCTCAAGCTGGCAACATCTAATTTCTAAGATAGTACGAAATATCACAGACTATTAAGGAATAGTAAAGTCTTTAGAATAACCTGTCAACAGATAATTAATCAACCTAATTACAGGTAAACAACATAAATAATAGAATGTGTGAACAATTATTGAAATTACTACTGAAATGAAACTTCTACGTTACACCGATTAATAGGAAAAATCATCTGAATAATAGAATATATTATTTATATTAACCAATTGGATAATTCATAAAGGTCGGTAATCCCTTTGTTAATATCTTCATGTAGTGTAGTATTTTAATATAAATGTAGGTATTAGTAATGCTTACTAATGTCACAGAATGTCGTCAAAATTGGGGATCAGCTGACAAAGTACCCGCCTGGCACGCGCAAGTTCTGGGCGCTGTCTAAAGCCACGCTGGGAATCTTTTGTCAGCCATCCCTACCGCCATTGCACACTGGGAACGACTCTCTGGCCTACACGGCAAAAGAGAAAGCCGATCTCTTGAGCACTCTTTTTGCCTCAAACTCGACTTTGGACGACCAGGGGAAGACACCGCCTATCATCCCGCGGTGTCCGAGCTTAATGCCGGAAATAGTTTTTCGGCAAAAACTCATCCGAAAAGCCCTCCTTTCCTTGGAAGTTCATAAGTCGATTGGGCCAGATGGTATCTCTCCAGTTGTGCTACGAACATGTGCCCCTGAATTGACACCAGTGCTAACGCGTCTATTTCGGTACTCCTACCTTAAAGGCGTAGTCCCGGTCTCATGGAAGCGTGCCCTTGTCCATTTGATCCCTAAAAAAGGTGATAGCTCGGACCCAGCTAACTACAGATCTATCGCCATTCTTCTTCTTCTTCATTCGCATGTCTTCTTCTCCCCAAAGTAATGGAGAGTATCATCAATAAGCAGCTCCTAACCTTCCTCGAGGATCACCAGTTGGTCAATGACCGGCAATATGGCTTTCGCCATGGTCGATCGGCTGGTGATCTTCTGTTATATCTTACGCATCGTTGGGCAGCTGTTATTGAAAGCAAGGGAGAGGGTCTGGCAGTTAGTCTGGATATGGCGAAAGCCTTCGATCGTGTATGGCACAAGGGGCTTCTTTCGAAGCTACCTTCCTATGGGCTTCCCGAGAGTTTATGCAAGTGGATCACTAGCTTCCTCACTGGGCGGAGCATACAGGTCGTTCTCGACGGTTTTTGCTCGGACCCCAAGCCCGTGAACGCTGGTGTAACCCTAGGCTGCGTGCTATCCCCAACTCTGTTCCTCCTGCACATCAATGATATGTTGGATATCTCCAACATACATTGTTATGCGGATGACAGTACTGGGGACGCGGTATATTCCGGCCGTGCAGGCCGTGCCGGCGGTATATTCTCTCTCGGGAAAACGTCGACGAGTGCCGAAAGAAACTTGTGTCTTCTATAGAGACTTCCTTAGGGATAGTTTCTGAGTGGGGTGAACTGAACAACGTTCAGTTCAATCCCCAGAAGACACAGGTTTGCGCGTTTACCATTAAGAAAACCCCATTTGTCGTATCACCGCTCTTCGAGAGCACTCCCCTTATTGCCTCGCCAAGTATCAGAATACTGGGTCTCGACATTTCGAGTGACTGTCGGTTTCGTGGTCATCTGGAGAGCAAGGCCAAGCTGGCCTCGATGAAATTGGGCGTGATCAATAGAGCAAGGCAGTACTTCAATCCTGGCCAAAGACTTGCGCTCTACAAAGCGCAAGTCCGGCCACACATGGAGTACTGCTCTCATCTCTGGTCCGGATCACCCCAATATCAGCTTCTACCATTTGACCGCGTACAACGGAGAGCCGTTCGGATTGTCGGGAACCCGGTGCTCTGTGAACGGCTGGACTCTTTGGCATTGCGTAGAGACGTTGCATCTCTGTGCGTCTTCTACCGCATTTACCCCGGGGAATGTTCCGAAGAACTATTAGATCTGATGCCTACCGCCGAATTCCATCACCGCACAGCGCGCCATCGCCTCCAATACCATCCCTACCACCTGGATGCGTGGCGATCCACCACTGTGCGGTTCTCAAGCACATTTTTTCCTCGTACCACTCGAATGTGGAACGAGCTCCCTTCGGCTGTATTTCCAGATCGGTACGACATGGGTACCTTCAAAAAAGGCGTTTACTCCCACCTTGAAGGCCGGCAACGCTTCTGTAAATCCTCGGATGTTGCAAGAGTTCATGGGCGGCGGTGATCACAAATCATCTGTGACCCACCAGCTCGTTTGCCCTCCTATTCCATAAAAAAAAAAAAAAAAAAACAGACTAATTGGAATTGTCAGCTCCGGGTCCATTGTGAGACTTTATTACGAAATACTGCGATATGTAAACAGTGATAAGAAATATTTAGTTCGATGAACATAAAGTGTATTCCAGCTATAAGTATTACATATAGTACATAGAATTTATATATTTATTCACATGCTGCTATTAGTTAGGTTTAACTTGCTTTTTTTGATTTTGATATGCTAATTCTTAATTTTTTTTCTGCATTTAGATATTTCAGGAAAAGTAAAAATCGGAAAAAATATCTAAAAATTTATTTACAATCCAAAATACGCATAATGACTCTTTAAAATATTTTCTTTCATTATGTACTACTCGTAAAAAACTTAGAAAACTTAAATTTTTAGGAGAACTTGAAATATAATTAAAATATGAACTGGAATGAAGAGACTGCTCTTACAAAGTCATCCACATAATATTATCGTAACATTAAACCACGGTGAAAATGACTATAATTTAGAGCACAACATTTAGATGGTCTGTGGTGAGCGATGTTAAAATGTATGATAAAATTAATAATTTGTGAGTTTGTGATATGTGTAAGATTAAATATTTGATTAACATCTGTGATCATTGCAGTGAGATTTCTGGTTCAAATAAAAAGGGGTCACGGAATTGAGTTCATTAATCGTCGTGTTAAATGCCAGTAATATTACTTCCAAATATTCAAGTATAATCTCAGCATATCACAATTTATTATTATTTACTTTATATATTGTTATTAGATGTATATCTTTAGCGACATGTGATTTACTTTCTATTGTCTTAATCTTAGTATCTTGAAGGTCGAGAACCTTTCGTGAACAGCATTACATATTTTGCGATGAGATTGTTTCCATGACCTATTCTGATATCAATGATATGTTTTATTTTCTATTGATTTCTCTTAATAGTTTTTAAACTAGATGATAGACATACCAACACACAACACATTCACCCTTTTACAAGAAAAAATATTAGGAACACACCCTTATGTTAGTCCAACAATGTGTGGAACCATTGTAAAAAGAGACAATAAAGATATACCCGACTACAATATTAACACAAAGCAAGAACTTTGACAGAGCTAAAGTTAGTACTTAGTTGGATTTCCTTAGTCTAAGCTCGTGCTCGTATATATAAAGTTTCTGTGTAAGCATTAATTTCAGAGCACGATGTATGATATGTACGAGTTCATGAAATGAGTAATGTTCTTGTAAGCACAGCGTCTTAGTTAATATGTATTTTAGTAGTTTATTTTAGGGTTAGTATTTTGAGTATCTCTTTTTTAAATGAATATGGCTGAATTTAGAAAATATAAATAATAATAGCTTAACCGCTTAACTTGTAAGATACGAAGGACTATAAAAATAATATATATCTTGTATTAAATATCTAACTATAATATTGGATTTCAAAAATAGGTATTTTGTTTTTGTTACACTTTTGATTACTTTTTTAATAGACACAAACAGGAGCAATTAATTTGCATAGTATTTTAATCACATTATTACATATACACATATACACACATATGCTTCTTATACTAATTATAACTGCTGTTTTACATACCACTTGGATGCGTGACGATTTTAAACTGTGCGGTTTTAAAGGACTTTCCCATGTATCACTCAAATGTGGAACGAACTTCCTTCGGCGGTATTTCCAGATCGATACGACATGGGTATTTTCAAAACAGGCATATACTCCTACCTCCAAGGCTGGCAACGCTCTTGTGAATCCTCGCAATGTTCCAAGAGTTCATGGGCGGCGGTGATCACATATCAACGGAGACCTCGTTTGCCCTCCACTAACATAAAAAAAAGAAAAAAATACGTAATTAAAATATCAAGTTCAAGTTATAAAATCTTTTGAAGTCGAAATAACATACAACAGTAGATTTAAAACATTATATTTTAATGGAAATCGGTATTATTACTTTTTTTAGTTTTTAGATAATTAATAATAATTAATTCAAAAGTTAAAGTCATTACGTTGGAGATTCTAAAACAATTAAAACTTGTAATAATTGATATTTTCTGCAAAATGGATATTTAGTAAAACATTTAAAGCATTTACTTTATTTTTAATTGCCATAAATTATTATAGTGTATATGAAACTGTAAAATACAATTTACTACCAATCAGCGAGGAATCTTCGTGAGATGGAAAAACTGTTATTTGTAGTGTATTGTGGTATTCAGTCTGATACAATGTTTTTGTTTTTTCTGTTTTACACTTAGAGACGAGATAACTCATCGTAATGTACATTTCAACTTCTTGAATACAGATTTTCAAACTAATTAAAATTACTACATCAGTATACAAATAACAACAATATGATATCAAGTTAATCTTTGACATTTAAATCATTTCTAAGTACATAAGAAATTACATAAATATATCCAACAATTTTGTTACATTATAATACTTCTCACTTTAAAAATGAAATACAGTAGTGGTTTATTTGTGTGCAAAATTCCATACAAATCTATCCAGACCTCGTTGCGTGCTAAAAGTATCCTAGTCGGTCCGGTCGGTCATTGCAGTAAGTGATTATGGAATACAAATCTCACTTGCTACAGAAACAATAAAGCAAGACAGATTTAGCATTTGCCTCCTATTTACTTCACTAAAAGATTGCATTAATTGATTTTCGCAAAACAATTGCTTTGTATCCAATCCATCCATCGAAATAAAACAAATATAGATGGAGATTATGAGCTGTATTAAAAGGTTTTGCGAAAACAATTAGATAGTATTGTGAAACAATAATCGAGTATCTAATAAAGAACAGGAAAGGGCATATGTTATCAGTACCATATATCAGTTGAGAATCTATTTTAGACTCAATTACATTACACTGTGTTTGTTTCAAGTACCGTCCTCATAATAACTATCCAAAATCTATACTATAATTCCACAGCGAAAAAAATCAATTCATTTATAATTTCTCTTACATGTCTTCAAATAATATAATAGTAATAGGCGACCAGTGGTCGCACCTTCAATAAATAAACAAAATGTATGTTAAATAAGCATTATTAGAAAATCGATTGTTTTGTATAGTTTTAATCTAAGAAAGAAGCCTAAATAACGTTTATACGTAATAATAAGTACTTTATATTTGGCACCGAGGTTCAGCGGCTTGACGCTTGGAGTGTTGCCACGTAGATGGATTAACTGTTAAATCAGAAAATATTAGCGATTAAGTTTTTATAAGACGTGAGGTATTTTATCAACAAAGCATGGACTAACTGGTATATGGGTATAATGATACAAAAACCTCATTTAATTATTATTTTCAAACCAGATACTTCTACTTCACTTCATTTTTTTAATATAGATGTTTTTACAAATAAATGAATATATAGCTGGAAATTTTATGCACATACTTAATTTGTTTAATACTTTTTAAATAGGTAAGAAAAATATATAAATCTGTCCGTCTTTTCCTGTTGATGCTTATCACATTCTACATCACTGATAGTTTTTGCATAAGCCTTACATATATATATATATATATATATATATATATATATATAGATATATATATATATATACAATAATAGTGCTGTTTATTTAGATAAGTTAGTCTTCAGACACAGAACAACTTAGAGCAAATAAATTATTAAAACAAATTATATTTATAACAAACTTAGCTTCATAAAATAATTTAATATTTATGACATCTTCGGTATCGTAATGGCGACGGTGATCACTTACCACCAAGAGACCATTCATCATTTGTTTTAAGTTTAATACATCAGGCGCTATTCTTTTATAATAATTTTAATCTGAGACATTTCTTCCCTCGGCTAGGTTTAAAGAATTTATTCTCAAAAAGACAGATTCACTTACATGAGAACTATATAATAAAATAATAATCATCAATACATCGCCATACAAGTACTTTGGTTATTTATAATTGCTTTAATGAAACTCTTATTGCGAACAACAATGCTCATACCGTTGGTAATTATTATTATTTTTATTATACAAACCCAGTTACATTAATCCAAATCATAACTAAACTCCTAAATTCTTTTTTGATATGTTCTTTAATGCATAAGTATAAGCTTTTCCGTAAGATATAATCAGTTACAAAAACTGCTAAAAAACAATGCAATTCAACGTTTAAAAACCAAATGACTAAAATGAACATTAGATCGTAAACCTCAGTGCAGTTTGCGTATTAATCCTTTTTATTATCGTGATTAGTCTCAGGTTAAGTAAGTTATCAATAAAAAAAACATTCCTGCGGCTTAAAGATCTGTTAGACTAAAAATATCACAGCATTTGGTATATTACTTTTATATACTATAATAATCACTATTCTTTAACAGACTCAAATATTTCTTATTTTATAAAATATTCCTTTGACTAATTTCTGGATTACTAATTTTAATTATCAGCACTTTCTCAATGCACATATCAGATTAATCCCTATAAAACCTCCTCAGAGTCATCTAAGGTTTTATCATGGAAACCCTTTTTTGTGTTCGGCTCGTGCTAATTATCGTCAACTATGGTTTTAGTGAATAAATTAGATAAATCGAAGGATTTAGGAGACAAAGTCAAACGTTCTTATACGAGTATGTGAGTAAAATTATCCCAATGGTCAATACTTATCGATTATAAATGGATTTTTTTAACTTTTGTAATTATAAGTCATGTGCATTTCAGATTTTTGTGGTTATTTAAATTTTTGGTTGTTTGTATATTTCTTATGACATTTCATTTCAAACCATATAATTTTAAATCTATAAATGTCCATGTCTTTATTCTTTTTCTATTCAGTTTGGAGACGTTAGAGAATAAAGCTTAAAAGATATGTTAATGACCAAAGTAGTTTCGATGTTGATAGTCGCATTCAGAGCGTCGTGATTCGAGTAAAAATGGTTCGTAACGAGCGGGGGGTTACGAAGTGTACTCTAGGGACCTCACTAAAGGATTAGGAATGAGGTAAGTATCACACTCACAGAGGTATATATCAATATTATTTATATTTTTGTACTTTTATTCTTTACTAAAGTTATAATAGTCTCGCATCACAGGAAATACTTTTTAAATACTGCTTATTTTTTTAACATAAAACATTTAATACTTTGTTCTTAAAAAAAATAAAATAGTTTAGTTGTAATGTAAGTGTAAAAATGTAAGTATGAATGTGTGTTAACTCCTCTTTAGTCATACATGAACAAATATCCAACAAGGTAACTTTGGATTTAGCAATTAGATGAAGTAAGTTTGTAAGGTACTAGTGCCCAGAAAGTGATAAGGGCATGTTTCTGAAGTTCTCAACTTAATGTAATTTTATTCATATTAATTATGAGTGAATATAATTTACAACACTTACAACACATATTTACACCTTCTTTAGAAAAATATATTGTAAAGGATAAGCATTGGTTATTTTTTATTTCACATAAAAGTTTTTTGTCAGATTTTTTTTAATTATTATTAATGGTAATAACGCTATTGCAAAGCGTTCGCGCCTTAGAATAGGATCGCCTTATTGTTGTGACCTAAAAACGGGTTTAGGGACAATAAGAAAAGTTCATCCATCATCCTACACAAGTTATCTGAAAAGTGTTGATTCATTGCAATATATAAAATGTGTATGTATGTGATGTTCTAATATTATAGTTGAAATAAAAATGGCCCAAATACCACCAGACAAATGAAAGCATATTGAAAAGGAGAGATGTAAGTTACTGACTTTTTATTCGATAAAAAGTAGATGAGATATAAGCTAACGTATATACCTATACGTAGCCCCGCGAATACATAAGAATACAAGTTTAAAGCTAGTCGTATCAAGCCTGACTGACGCTCCGTAGTAGCTCACAGGGGAATGGTAGCGGGCGGGGCAAAGGGAAACCCGGTCGACACATGTCCGCCCGCGTCTAGCGAGAACAATAGACGGACAGTCACCCGTTAGTTACAATTGTCTACTAATAAAAATCTTCGCATGTGTAATAATAAAATTTCAACTCAATTAAAACTTATTTAAATAATTATAAAAAAAATATTATTTCAATAATAGTGGCAATACGCCACATCATCCCCTCCAGAAACCGAGTTACGTGCGATAATAATGGGGAAAGCGTACCCTACGTAATAAATCGAGTTAATTTAACCTCAGGTTCGAGTACCTTTACCAAAAATCGAGGAAGTAGGTATGCTGACATCCTGGGAATTCATCGACAAGCTTTTGGAAAGTCTAAGCTGCGTTACGAAGACCAAATGTTATAAACGGGAACTCGACCATTTCAAAAGGTGTGGAATGTTTGAGTGCTAATACCATTCGCTACGCAGAGCTGATAATTGATTTTCAGACATCAGTCTTTGAGTACTGACCGTGGAACAACACAGATATCGCTACCAGTGTCGACAAAGAATTGCATCTTCGAAATACGATCAGCGATGAGAAAGCGACTGGAAGCGTGGCAATCAGCGGTCACTACTACAGATTGCCGGCTGTGTTTCCCTAAGGCTGTGTTGACCTATTTGAGGAAGGAAGTGTAGCTTTTCCGTTTAAGATAGTCACGGGTGGCTCACCATGCAATGGTGAATCCATGTTTCAACATGGATTCACTATTGGAAGACAAAACAAAAATCCATACAATGGAAACGCAAGGGTTCCCCGCCGCCGAAGAAATTTTGCACACAACCGTGCACCGGGAAAATTATGGCGATAATTTTTTGGAATATGGAAGGTGTACTATTAATGGATTACCCTCCCCACATTGAGGTAATCACAGGGAAGTATTACGCTGTGGTTTTGAAGAACTTGAAGACAGCGATACTGGAGAGGCGACGCGGGAAATTCAGTCGCGGGATGCAACTCTTGCATGACAGCGCTCCTGTGCACAAGTCTGTCATTGCATTAGCCGGTCTGCGTGAGGCTAAGGCTAGGAAGTGTCTTCTGAGATATTCTATGATATAAAAGTATAAGAAAGTGTTAGAAGTTGATACATAAATTAGGTGGATGACGATTTAAGAACTATATATACTAAAATAGTTTTTATGTATATAATTTCATTTCATTGCTCTCTGTAATTCTGTATTTTTTCGCGAAAATAATAATAATTATATATTATTAAAATTAGAATATTGCTTCAATTCACAATTTATTCTTCTAAATAAAATACCAATTTTATAATGAGGAATAAACAATAGTTATTATCAAGATTTTTATAAATAATTATTTAATTAATTTCATATTAAGTCACGACGGTCCGATATTGTATTGTATTTGTAAATAAATGTTTACGTAATTAATAAAACATTCTCAGATAGACAATTCATCTTTGACAATATATGTATAACAAATATGGTTATAGAACGGTGGTCTTAGTTAAATACACAAACCTATAGTCTAGATAATAATATTTCTGATAATTAATACTGATATTATATAAGATCATATTTATTCCAAGTGACTAAATCGTCTTTATGGAGTTTAGAAGGTAAGGAGGCTGAAAATATTTTCTGTAGATAAAATTATAACTTTCAAATATCTGAAATGTGTAAATGGAGTAGTGAAAAGTAAATGTAAGTTAATTTAACTAAGACCACATTTTTTAAGGAGTGGACCAAAATGGAAATAATTAAAAATATTTTGTCTGTTAAGAAACCGGAGAGATACAATTATTATTGATATAATAAATCCGCATACTAAATTCCATTATAATAACATGTTTTATGCTCTTGTTTCGTATCGAAATTATCAGAAATAAAAAGCTAAAAATTTAAGAATTTGCTAAAATGAGGAACGTGTTTTTTAATTACCATTAACTAAAAAGTTGGAAAATACTATTATACTATTATATAACTGTAAGCACTGGTTATACGTGAGCGGGAAAGCAAGTATTTAAATGTAGATATTATAACGCTGAACTCTAGTACATTCGAAACTCGTATTCTAACTATGCATGCATTTGTCCAAACTACTCAAAGTCAGAACTGGTTATTCAAACTAGGTTTAAAATTACTGTCAAGTGAGAGCGTACTGCTTGTCTGTTTAACGAAAACTGCAATACACTTGTCAACAAGTTTGGTAGTAAGTACAACACAACAAGCGTGGTAAACTTCACAACTGCAATTATTCCAATGTGCCAATGCCATTATGCCAGTGTCAATTCTAATTACTATGATATAAGCCTTTTTAAAAATTTAGAATAACTTTTTCATCTGATAAATAAAAAAATAATTATTATATTAAATATGTTTATTACCGACAAACAGTATAGACAAAAGCTACGGGGAGAAATAAAATAAGTCGTAATTTTAAAAATATTTATAAGAAAGAAAGAAACTTTTATTCGTTTAAGAATAAAAATATTACAATAACAGCTCCCAAAGGCGTTAAGAAAAAGATACAGGGGTCAAAACGACAAAGAATTCAGTCATTTTAATTCAAGGCATGATCTGTAAGACTTAACACTTAGCTTGTGGGAGCATTACGAGTACCTACGCTCACTCACATTATATTTTGATACAACACTAGTGTTCACATGAATTATTCTTTGCTATTCTTTCACACCTTTTGCGTCTGCCAGTACTTATACAGTATTGAATATTTTTTTTCTTGTTTTCTAAGAGATGTACGATTCGAAGGATACACTTGAGTGTACTTTATGATAAGGATAATTTCAACACATACTTTTTTAATAGCAACGGGCCTATTGAAGAGTTCGGTAATAAATCAAATATTATGTACGAGTATGACACATAAATATATAGTGAGAGTATTGGAAAGGGAATGCGCTCAGTATTGACTTTTTATTTTGATGGGCAAAGGTTATTTAAGAACTGTTTACATGACTGTAACTTTATTATAACTTAATAAATATTACTGATCATATTTATAAATCAAGTAAACATTTTAATAATTCATAAAATTTAATATTATTTGTCGGAAACAGATGTAATGTAAACCATTTAGAATTTAAACATTATTATGAAATTGTAAATAAATTAAATGTTAAATAATTTTGTTTACATTCGATATAACAATAAATTGTCACACACTGAAAATAAAATTAGATATAAGATTAATTTATTAATATATAACTTATGTTTATATAATAAAAAGTTTCGTGTGATTGACGTGTTAGTGTTGTGTGTGTTGTGCTGTTAGTAAATTTCGTATTGTTTTAGAAATAAGATGTTGCCAGCTTGAAGATGCTTTGGCTACTTTGAAATATCATACTATTTAATTTCTTTGTTATTCCTGTGTAATAAATTATATAAATTAATAGCATAGTGCTCTATATTAAAAATTATCTGTCATCCGTTTTAGATGTTTAGATGCTGCCTGCGTTGACATATTGATATATTTAGATTATATTAAAATGTTGTGAATTAATAATGTTTATTTGTTTCCAAAGATATTCATCTTTAGTTTAAATTTACATCATTATTTATTTTCTTTTAAAATAATTAAGAATTTACTCACATTTAGTTTGACGTTCTGCGTGGGGTAGTATCACTGTTCATGTATTTATTGTGTAATATTCAACGTCACGACTATTCTATCGGAAGCACTTCCGATATTTCTTTTTTAATTGGCCGCCGGTGAGTGTGGTTGAAATTAGTGTTCTTAATAACTCTTAGAAGGCGGTGATCCTTTTAATCATACAAGTGTATTATTGCAGGTTTGATTAAATATTATGGATTAAACATAATTTGTATTGCCGGAATTTTCCGGTCAATATAAAAGTTAATTTGAGAGACATATGTAAGCAATTTCAATGTTCACTATAAATTAGGTGTTCTTTAGTTTTCATAACTTTCTTTAAGGCTTTACGTTGCATAATTTGAGTACTTCTCCTGATTCGACAATTGGAATCGACATTCGCTGTAGTATTGCCTGTGAGACCTTTTTCCTCCATAAGGTATTATAATTTGCATGATTATTCAAATAATATAATTTGATATTATGTGAATAAATCACGGAGTGATAAGTGCTTTTTCGTATTTTAACCTGTATATTTCATTACATTCATTACAGGATATTTTTTTATGCTTACAATAAATCTTTACTACGTGCATACGCTTGACTTTGGGTCGTTAACCTGCATGTCCTGCTTCTGAACTGTTGCTGTAACTGTAGCTGCATGTAAGGTCTGCCTTTAAATGCCTGCTCCTCGTTAAATATTAACAAGCTATCTGGTGATGTATTACTTTATATATAATTAATGTACACTATATATAAATATTTGAAGAATAAGTGTTTGAATGCAGTCTTCTTGTGTATACAAACAAGGGGGCTGTGTATATGTCTTCACTTGTTCATTGTCAGTGGCGCCTAGTAATTTAATTTAAAATTTTAATATTAAGGATATTATTCAATATAAGTATTTGAGTGTTTTTTTTTTTAGCTCAAGTGACCCACCGCTGAGTTTAACTGGAAAATTATCTATTGTATTCAAATAAATTTAAGTAATCATTTAAATTTAAGTTGTAATAAATTGAGTCTTAAATATTAAATTAGATACTTGATTTAATACACTGCACTGCGAACTGCGAAGCGCTGGTTACACACACTACATTGGTAAGGTTACACGCTATCATACTTCTTTTACCATTGCAGCCAATAATTTGGCTAAAATAACTGCTTCTACTAAGCAATATATAGATATAAGTAAGGCGAGTGTGGAAGTTATTCAAAACAATATTAGTTTAAGCTATATTTTAAGACGAGAGATATTCTCTGGTCAAATTAAAGAAATTCCAAATTATTAATTTAAATAATTAAAGGGGAGACCCCATTCTTCTTAGGTTTTTGGAATCGCTGAGATCGAATATGACAATAAAAATTCATTTTAATTGCCCGTTTTCCCGCTAGCACCCCCTTATTACCTCTTAAGGGGTGAAAATTGAAATTTTTGTATAAAATCAAGATAAATGTGTATTTCTACGTTTTTTGGGATGCTGAAACCGAAAACGATAACCTAAAAATAAATTCATGACCACTATCACCCCCTACCACTCCTTACAGGGGGTGAAAATTTCATTATTTGTATAAAATCAAGACAGATGTGTATTTCTCCGTTTTTTGGGATACTGGAACCGAAAATGATAACTAAAATTAAATTCATGACCACTATCACCCCCTACCACCCCTTACAGGGGGTGAAAATTTCATTTTTTCTATAAAATCAAGACAGATGTTTTCTATTTAATTCTACTTATACTGTTATCCATCCGGCAGTCTTGTAAAACGCTTAAAAGATGCTGAACCTAATTCTATGCCTCCAAAATAGAATTGTTACTATTTTCCTGACAATTTAGGAGACTAAAAGATACTGAACCTAATTCTATGCCTCCGAAATAGAAGGGACTATTTTCCTGACAATTTAGGAGACTACAGTGAGGAGCAAGGTAAAAGGTTCCATCAGAATCTTAAGACAATGGAACAGCGCTATGAGGGTAAATGGGATGTCAATATGTTAGCAGACTACTGTTGGAATTTAAAAAGAGATTTTCCAGAACAGAAGAGCCAATAAAAGGAAACCACTTAGAAGATCTTTTGAAAACATGAGAGTTCGTGATCGCAGAAATAGGTAGACGCTGAATAGTGAGAGGCAAGGCGACTTACTTTAATCCAGCACCCCAAAAGGGAACAGAAATCTACTACGTCCACGCCGTTGTTGCTGGGTTACGCTAACAGTAGAATTAAATCATGGATATATATCAGATACTTCTGATCGATAAAGCATTTGAATTTCTAATATTAGAGCTAAGAGTAACCTCAAACTAGTTTGATATGATTGGTAAGAGGTATCAAATTCACTTTTGGTTTTATAATTGGTTTTATAATTTTATAATTTATAAGTGGTTTATAATACATAAAATTTCACTCCCCATAAGGGGTAGTAAGAAAGTGTTAATGGGTTATGGAGGTCTTGAATAAATTTTTAATTATCATTTTCGGTTCCAGCATCCCAAAAAACGTAGAAATACACATCTGTCCTGATTTTATAGAAAAAATGAAATTTTCACCCCCTGTAAGGGGTGGTAGGGGGTGATAGTGGTCATGAATTTATTTTTAGTTATTATTTTCAGTTTCAGCATCCTAAAAAACGTAGAAATACACATCTGTCTTGATTTTATAGAAAAAATGAAATTTTCACCCCCTGTAAGGGGTGGTAGGGGGAGATAGTGGTCATGAATTTATTTTAAGTTACCATTTTCGGTTCCAGCATCCCAAAAAACGTAGAAATACACATCTGTCTTGATTTTATAGAAAAAATGAAATTTTCACCCCCTGTAAGGGGTGGTAGGGGGTGATAGTGGTCATGAATTTATTTTTAGGTTATCATTTTCGGTTTCAGCATCCCAAAAAACGTAAAAAACACATCTATCTTGATTTTATACAAAAATTTCAATTTTCACCCCTTAAGAGGTAGTAAGGGGGTGCTAGCGGGAAAACGGGCATTTAAAATTAGTTTTTATTATCATATTCGGTTTTAGCGATTCCAAAAACTTAAGAACAATAGGGTTTCACCTCTGGTTCATGATGTTTTTTGTTTTGTGTGCCTGTGTAATTAATTACATAATAATTATTGAACAATATTATTATGTATAAACCAAACAGAACTTTAGAAACTACTCGTGCAATGAATAACTGAAAGAATGAAATAGAATTGACAAGGCTTTATTTCAGCCTGTGATAGGACAGAATAGATCCGTATTAAGTACAATTACTAAATAAAAGTGGAATGATTTTTTTTTCTTTTTGCAATAAAGTGTCCTATACACGCTTTCCGTTCAGATGAGAGGAGTAATCGAGTTCATTTATCATGTTTAATGTAAATTAGTTTAGTTTCAAACATCGCAATACATTTAGCTATATGGTATGTCTATAGCGCCATGTAATTAACTTATTGACGGGAGCCTCCTCGTGTACAGCATTATATATACGAGTATGTGCAATGAAATTGTTCTGGTGACTCATTCTGATATCCGTGACACACTTTACTTTTAAATCTTGTGTTTAAATTATTGCCTTATTTGATATATAAATACTAAAGACTCATACATAAACTTACCTTTTAATTTATTAGAAGTGATTGATTACAAATCTTAAAGTTTTTGTAAGCGTGGTAGGCATTTTGTAGACGACACTATTATTTAATTTTAAAAGTATTAATTTGATTTTATACTTACCTACTTACTCCACTTACATACTTTATTACCTTCTAATTATAACTGACAAAGAAAAGAGTGTATGGAATATAAAGTTACCCGGCTATTCTCATAATTTTTTCTACTAATAAAAAAACTATAATATGTTATGGCTTTTGGATATTATTTCTGTGAGAATTTATAGTAAAAAAAAAAATAGTATCTTTAAAGAAAGATGGTTTAGTTTTGTTTTAAGAAAATATCATGTATTATATGTTAATACAGACGTATAATTAATTGATTACGATTGTATACTGCTGGAAAACATAAACACTTTAATTTTTTGCAAACATATGATTATTAGCGCATTATAAGTTTCCGCTGACAGATAATTGTAACCAAACAAGAAAGAATTTCTTTTCCACAGTTCACTTCTAATTAACAAATCAATACATCATATTCACGCCGCATCATCTCTTAGCACTTCCTGCTCTCATTTCCACTTATATCATAATTTGTTTTATCAAACATATCTTCTTACCTTGATTTCCTGGGCCCACTAATAATAAATTAATATTCTAGTTATTAAGTGAAAAGAACGGGATCTAGAAATACGAAATTTACAAAAGATAATTAAAATTCATTAATTAATTAAGGTTAATACACGTAGTTAATTAAAACAATTAGAGAAAACATAATTGAGACTATCTTTTGGTAAGGTTAGATTATTTGATGAATAAAAATAAAATATCACAGGGAAATAAAAGTATTACTTTTAATTTATACGGAGAGTGTATTTAATGAAATCCTCCATAAAACGTTTAATATAAAAATTAGCTGGGACCTTTTAGGTGACTTGTAAATGTATTTTAATTTTTTAATATTTGAGTTTTGATAAATACAAATAAAAATATATACATTTACCATTAATACATTACAGCGCTATTCAAATCGGATTGGATTAACAAATAACACTTATATCACCTAATATTTTTACTACTTGTCAGTGCTACTAGTACTATACTATTCTATATAGTGGTATCTATACCGTATTATAGTACCAAGTAACTAACATCATTTTTCACCTTATTAATTGATAAGTGTTCATACACTTCACAACATACAGAAGGATCTCCTTTACTTAATTATGAAAACTTTTCACGTACTTTTGAAAGTAAGCGACAATCATATATAATTATATACAAACCTTTACGTTAGTCTAACAATAATATTTACACAAAGCAAGCAAACCCGACTATATTATTAACACAAAACAAGAACTTTGTAAGAGCCAAAGTTAGTACTTAGTCGGATTTCCTAAGTCTAAGCTAGTGCTCGTATATTTAAAGTTTCTATGCGGCCACTAATTTCAGAACACGATGTGTAATATGTAGGAGTTTTTAAATGTGTAAGATTCTTGTAAACAAAGCGTCTTCATTTATGTTTTAGTATTTTTTCTATATAAATAATATTTTTTCTAACGCTGTACAAAAACGTAAAAGTAATCAAAATTACGGTTACGGTTACGGTTACGGTTAGAAACTAAAATATTACATATGTAAAATAGGTATTTTGTTTCTGTTGCAACTTTAATCACATTTGTTAGAGGCATAAATAGGAGCGTTTGAATTTATTTTATTTCCAATTTAGTTTTTTTCAGTTCAATATATTTTTAGTAAACGTTTAATCAATTACTGAAACTGAAAAATGCAATTTACAACCAATCAGTGAGGAATATTCGTGAGATGACAAAACTGTTATTTATATTACATAATTTATTTGGACGTACCTTTCAAATCTGGTAACCATGTGATTTGTTGTATTAAATCTGATGCAACGTTTTTGTATTTTCTGTTTTGCACGTAGAGACAACGTTACTCGTCGTAATATACATTTCAATCTCTTGATCGTATAAAAAGCTTTTGCAGCGGTTTATATCGGAAATAAGTTAAATAAACTAATAACACATAATTATACATATATACAAATAACAACAATATGACATCTTTGATATTTAAATCATTTCTAAATGCATAAGAAATTAAATAAATATATCCAACAATTTAGTAACATTAATATATTATATTTCTCACTTTGAAAATGAAATACAGCAGTGGTTTATTAGAGTTCACAATTCCTTACATATCTATCACACCTTGTTACGTGATAGTGTGCTGAAAGTATCTGAATCGATCGGAATTGGAAAACAATAGTTTTTGATAAAATAATATTTTTTAATATGGTTGTTCACATATATTTTAATGTCCACCACTCCAAGTAATTGTTATATTAAGTATTTATTATATATACAAATATATAATAATATTGAACTAAAAACAAATTCTATTTTAAAAACTAACAGATGTAACTTGTAGTTTTAGGAACTTTTGAAAAAATATATATCATTGCAGTGACCGATTAACGAATACAAACAGCTGAGTACAGAAATAGATAAAGTAAACAGTTTTAGCATTTGTCTCGTATTTACTTCACAAAAGAATGAAATCAATAATTGATTTTAGGAAAACGATTGCTGTGCATTCAACGCATCTCTCGATTTGCGGCAACACTTAAATAGTAATTGGAAACACGAATAAAGTATCTAATAAAGGACAAGACAGGGCATTATCAGTTATGTATGACAGTTGAGAATCTATTTCAGACATAATTACAATGTCTTGACACTGATTTTGTTTCAAATATTTTTGCTCGTGTAAACATCGAGTACCTACGATATTTCCACAGCGCAAAAACTCGATTATTTTGTAGTTTTTCTTACATGTCCTCAAATAACAGTAATAGGCGACCCGTCGTCGCACCGAAATTATTAAATGAATTAATAAACGTACGTTAAAAAATCTTTATTGGAAAATTCGTTTTTATTTATTTTTCATTGAATAAAGCGCAGAGAGCGCTTAAACGTAATAATAATTAACTTTTATTTGGCGCCGAGGGTCGGCGGCTTGACGCTTGGAGTGTTGCCACGTAGATGAATATTTAAATTCGGAAATATTAGCGATCTAGTTTTTTTAAAACATGAGGAATTTTATCAATAAAGGATGGACAAACTAGTATATAGGTTAATAAAAGAACCGTTTCATTTTATTAATATTTTCCAAAAGGATACTTTATGATCTTTTTTAAAAATATATATTATAAATAAATGAAGATCTAGCAAGTCCTCGACAATCTATATCATTAATAATTTTTGCGTAAGATTTAGATGGCTAACATGTTTATATAATATATGATTTTAACAATAATATTTATTAAACGTTCCTTCCGCGAGTACTCTTAATGAGAATGTATTAATCACAATTAATCTTTCTCATTATTGATGTCATTGGCTAGACGCCAAAGCTCAAAGGTTATCTTTAAAGATATCCCAGTCCTGTGCGCCATGATTAAAAGTGGGAATAATTTAATTTCCAAGCTTTACACGCGTCTTGTTCGCCTCGTAGCCAATATTAATTATAGGGAGCATAACGTTTCTCTGTCTGACGAAATATTTACAATATGTACAATACACGTGACAACAAGTGTTGTTGTAAGTACAATATAACGAAAGTGGTAAACTTCCGAATTGTCATTATCAATTTAATTGTACTAATATGATGAATGTGAAATTTTGCAACTTTAAAATAAGCAACTTTTTTAGTCTCCGTTTGAGTTTGAGCAAAAATGCTACTCAATGTTTTGCCAACTATTCTCCTCCACAAGAAGTATTTCTTAACTTAACTTTCTATTAAATTCAAATTACAATTACATAAGCCTTTACGAAAATTGTCATCAAACCTTTTTTATTATCGTTTTAAAGACTACTTTGTCTACATCACTTATCTAATTGATAAAAAACTATTAATTATATTACATATGTTTATTGCCGACAAACAATATAGACAAATGGTGTGGGGAATGATAAAATAACTCGTAATTAAAAAAATATTTACAAACTTTTATTCGCTTAATAATATAAATATTATAATAACAGCTCTCATAGGCGTTAACAAAAAGATAGGGGATACAATATTACAAAGAATTCAGTCATTTTTATTCAAACCACGGTCTGTAATACGTAGCACTTAGCTTGTGTGAGCCTTACCTACATCATTATATTTTGATGCAGTATTACTGTTTTCACATCAAGCATTCATTACTATTTTCTTTCACACCTCTTGCATCTGCCCATACTGACATAATATTGATTTTTTTTATATTCTAAAAGATTTACGATACTCACAGCAGGATACAGTTGAGTGTATTTTATTATCGATTGTTACAACGCATACTATTATAACGTTACAATGTTCAAAATGCTTTTTAATCATAAAATAACCCATTATTCTAAAACTCCTAATTTGAGAAAAAAAAATAGCTACAAAATAAAATTTAGAATAGAATGCCCATTTATGGTTTTATGGCATTCATTTAATTTGTTGATATTGAAAATTATACTAATTCCTAATTGTTAATATATAATATAATTAAAACTACTTTCGTTGTTTTCTTTTTTAATTAATAAATTTATTTATATATTTTATATTTTGAATCCATACCAGTGATCACTTGTGTACGTGAAATGGAAGTAATAATAATTATTAATGAATGTTGTTTTAAATATAATATAAATTAGTTTATTATAAAGAAGATTTTTAAACACTATAATTAATTAAGCTAAGCTTATCGAAGAATCATGAAGAACTTGATAATCATGAGAACGCTACTATATTTTCTACAACTTTCAAACCTAGTGGTGCTACTAAATAATGTATGTAAAAAGTCGGTAAGATTCCAACGATAATAAATTTGATAAAGCTACGATATCCTGTTGCTATAGTTCGCTGAACTACACTATGCCTCACACGGAACTTAATACAGAACATTGAAGGTTATCCTGCAAAAATACAAAATGAACAGTAATTAAATCTCAATCAAATTTTCAAGCTAATCAAACTCCTCGAGAACAAAAAACTACATATTACTTTTTCATAAAGGGGATTCTCTGAGAATTTGGTTGGGTATTCTCTGAGAATACTGTAAAAAACTATTCGTTCCGAAAGACTAGTAGGTAATAAAATAACTAATATACTATGTGGTAGCATCGATAAATTGGTAAAGTGCTATAAAGGTAAGTTATTTTGAACAATCATAAAGAACATTTAAACTTATACGTAACGCAAAGTCACAAATTATTAAATTTATCATAAATTTCAATGTTCATTGGGTAGCTTTCACTTTGCATCTAATATATAGGTATCAACTAGATATAACATACAGGTGTCCATTATATGTATTCAACGTGATTGAATCGTTTTCAGCCGATAACTTACACGAGGTACCAATTATTTAGTAAAAACGTGAGATATTTAAAGTAACCTAATTTGAAGATTGAATATATATCACGTTTCTACAAAATTTGATGGATTGCATTGTTTTTATTATTTTTTACAGATTTATATGTATATCTCCAATATATTTTGAATTGAAAAAAAAATTACTGAAACGAAATTGATCTATTGTACCAATTTATTTATAACACCGGGAATGGAAAATACAGTTTTCTGAATTGAAAAATACTTCAAAAATCATAAAAAGCTACAAAAAATTACTAAATGTTGTTTTGGAGTGTAAATACTGTTATATTATAATAATAAATACCACCACAGACGCTCTGAATGTTGTGACCTTAATTATAGTCATAATTCACCGTGGTCGAATGTTACGATTATAATATATAATTAACTATTACGAGTATTATTTAAGAGAGTGATTCATAATCTTTGATTATTTCAAGTCATTTCCTTTACTCCTTTACTGCAGTTCATATTTATGGACTTATCTGTAGATTTGATTTTTAAAATCAAAAATAAAATATGCATGAATCTAAAAAGCGATGTAAATATAATTGTGTGATAACTACTGAAGAATATGTATATATTATACTTATAGCTTGAATATACGTTATCTAATATACTATAATGTTTATCAAATTCATAATTTCTTATCACGATTTCCATTATGTAGTCTTCCGTAATGAAGTCTCACAATGGACCCGGAGCTGACAATTCCAATTAGTCTAAGACCTATTACCAATGCCTTAGTTTGAATACTACACTAGATGAAGATATTAACAAAGACATTAACAAGCTATCTGAATAATCCAATTGATTAATATAAATATTATATTATAATCGGATTAAAGAAGGTCTTGATAGTAACAAAGTCTTTTAAAAGTTATTAAATACTTCAGTTTATTTCGGTACTTATAATAAAAGTATCCCACGTTACACTCTTCCAATAAACCATTGTTTACTTATAAAATACGAAGGACTAAAAAACATAAATATAAGTTTTTAAGAAATTCAAGGACGCACATACATGTTTTAAATTTATATAATACTGGCGGATTCCCACTATTGTTGTTAAATGTTGGCACACTGTTAATTTGGATGTGAACTTAGACTTCTTGTATTGACAAAATGTTTAATTTCTATTTTATATTTAGTGTACATATTTTAAATTTTAAATACAGAAATTTCCACATCATTTATGAGGTACTGTGTATTGTGATGCGATCCCGTTGGTAATGTTGTGGATCCCCAGTAGGTCTACACCACGAAAAAATTGCCAGCTCGTAACTAAAGACAAATTTGGTTTTTTTTTTAATAATATTTATTTATTTTTCAAATAGGTACCTATATCAAATTCAATCTCGTAATCGGTTACATTTTTAATGTCCTTTTTTTTATTTATGACAATTTCTAATTTTCAAATTTCAGCTCTTTGTACCCCCTCCTCAACCTCATCTGAATTCGGGTTGCCATGGTAACCGTTGTCATAGTATTGTATAGCTCCTACATGCTTAAAACTTGGTGAAATGCAAAAAGTTGAAATAGGAATTCCGTAAAATCCGTTCTTAGTAGACGTCTATGTCACAAAAGAAGTAACTATGTAAAATTTAAGTTAAGCGGACAGATAGTTTTGGAGATTTCGTGATTAGTCAGTGAGTGGTAAATTGCACATGTATATATATATAGATTATTAAATAATTTATTTTTAAATAACAGATTCCTTCGAAAACTTAAATTACTTTTAGTGTTCAAATATACCAAGGTAAAAGTTGAAAAATATACGTAAAGTATTTACGTATTTACGTACATCTTAATTATATTTTAAATTGTATTATTGACAATAAAAGAAATTAAATCATACCAAATAACAAAATATGGATGAAGTTTATAATTATTGGTTTTATCATCCATGCTTTTCATAGAAAAATATAAAAGGCTTTATAGTTTTAGAAAATACTAATAATTTTATCACTGCCGCCCATGAACTTTTGCAACATCTGAAAATTTACAAGAGCGCTACCGATCTTGAAGGTATCCATGTCGCATCGATCTGGAAATACATTCACATACACATTCGAGTGGTACATAGATGAAAGGTCCTTAAAAACTATAGTGGAAGATCGCAACGCATCCAGGTGGTACGGTACGGATCTTTATACGCGGTCAAACGATAGAATCTGATCTTGGAGTGATCCGTACCAAAGACGAGAAGAGTACTGCGTGTGTGGCCTGACCTGCGCAAGGTAAGCCTCATATGTTGCTTCACTCTGTTGATCACTCCCATTTTCATCGAAGCCAACTTGGCCTTTCTCTCCAGATGACCACGAAACTGACAATCGCTTGAAATGCAAACGACCTATATGCTCCGCCAAGTGAGAAAGCTGGAGATTCACTTGAATAAACTCTCAGAAAGCCCATAGGAAAGCTTCGAAAGATGCCTGTACCATACACGATCGAAGCCTTTTGCCATGTCCACACTAACTGACTTTCTAAATTGCTTTAAATAACCTAACGTTGCGTAAGATATAACAGAAGACTATTATAATGATCTCCATTATTATATTATATTCATAATTGCGACAGATCTATAGTTAGGTGGATCCGAGCTATTATCTTTTTTATCGGATGTACAAGGACTTAGATGCGTTAGCACTGGTGTCAACTCAGGGGCACATGTCTCTAGCATCAATAGAGAAATGCCATCCGGTCCACTCAACTTAAGAACGTCATGGAAAATAGAAACTGTTAGAGAGTCATCCAAATTCGAGTTTGATGCAAAAAGAATTCCCAGGAGATTGCCTTTTTCTTTTGCCATATGGTCCAAAAACTTATTGCTTATGGCGGTAAGAGAACATGGACCTATCCACGTCCGTCCGAAAGACGAGTGTGCGTCTTAACCAGCTGGGACCATTTGTCAAAGCAAAGATAAACACAGAGCTCCCCGCGTAGTTGGTGGCACGTGCCCCTTAGCAATCGCCATTGTGTGCGTTGATCCAATTTGGACGATTTTAGTATCAAGAGTTGCGCCTACACGACAACCATCTGAAAATGTAAGTAGCTATTTAGTAAAATTTTATGAATAAATTTTCCAAACGATAAACTTACATTTTAACACTTAATCTGTGATAACTCCTATGTGTGTGTCAACATTTTACTCAAATTTATACGTAAAATATGGTATTTAAATATAATTTATAAGTTAAAATTTTATAATTATTGTTAAGAAAAACGGTAAAAATCTATGAAAAATCCGTAATTACTAAGGCACAATACGATATTAAAGGTGTGGCTGTTAAACGATGCGTCTAAATGGAGCCCATTTGACCATATAAGTTTATATATCATATCTATTTAGAAAAATGGAATACCAACATTTTCCGAAAGGAAGACTAATATTTTTATTTTACATCTTTTATTACAGTTACGTCAAAAATTACTGAGACTTAGGCCTAAAATTTATTATTTAAAGGACAACGACTTCGGCGAACTGTGAAAACAGTTCATCAATCTTCCCCTGGACGTTGCCCAAAAAATCATCCGTTTCTCATTATTACCACTATGGGATCTGTAGAGGCACACGTAGACCCTGACATATTCGTACATGTCTACGCACAGCCGGAGTACTGATAGGTTCATAATTCTGAAGGCGACGTTAGCAGGTATCATCATGACGTGTGGTATAAAATTATATTCAGTTTTTTTTTGTTACAGTGGGGCAAACGAGCTTGCGGGTCATCGTTGATGTGTGATTACCGCCTCCCATGAACTCTTGCAACATTCGAGGATTTATAAGAGCGTTGCCGGCCTTAGTGGTAGGAGTATATGGCATGTTAGGTATGCTAGGTTGAGATATCTGTGTCTTCGTCGAAAACAAAAAGGCCGGCTGCGCTGTCTCGTCAGCGTTTAGATTAGAGTGAAATCCCTGGATGTTGCAAAAGTCCACACTTAGAATCTGGCAGGGTGCCGCTGTTTGCGATCGTTTGCTCTTAGAAAATACGAAACGCAATGCTTTGCTTGCCCCAGATACGGCGGCCAGGTTGAACAAAATCCGAGAATCATTCTCCGGGTAGGGTTCTCCGAATTAATCAAATCTGGTACCCTACTGGGTTAAGGTTTTTTTGATGCATCGCTTTCATGGTTGGGCGGGGAAGTAACTACAGCTACGTTCTACCACCTTAAAGTAGTAGTTAGTAAATAGAATGTCATCTAAGGTTATAAAGTATGTTGTTTTGGTTTATACCATTAATCAACTAAACTGGACTTCGTTATTCTTAGACATCATGTTTACAACGAAAGAAAATGGACTCTGTCTAAGGACCTCATACTATGTACAAATACAGCTTACACATTCCGAAGTGTTTAACTTATTTTAATTAAAAAAGAGAAATATATTTACGTATATTCACTGTTTATAAAAGAAGCAAAATATTTTCTTCCTACTGGAATTAAAGAAATCAATTATGAAGGCATCTTTTGGAACAAAGATACTCGTAGAAGGAAAAAATATTTATTGATGAAAACATAATTTTAGTGCAAAGGTAAGGAGGAAGTTGGGAGTCATGAGGTATGACTTGGATGTATGTTTTATACAATCAGTGCGAGATAAGAACGCCAAGCAACTGATTGTTTGAGAACAGCTATTAATTATGGATATCGACAAATTATTTTATGTAAATAATATTTTTAAGTCATAAATAATATATCATGACAACCAAATGAGTGCTGAAAAAATAATATACCTGTATTTTAATGTTCATATATTTATAGAAATACCTTATAATATAAGTTTTTATGAAATCACGTAAAAACTTCCCGTAACTAAAGCAAAATGTATCATTTCACACCAATCGTAGTAACAATCTTATCATGCCTGAATTTCATTCATTAGCTTACACACACACACATATAGACACATACAAACATACAGTAATTATCTCATTTCCCAGAAAAATCAATACCTCTCTTTTGGCTTGCGAATCAATTAATATGACTCCGTAAATAAATGAGAATAAGATTATTTACTTTACTTTCATTATGTACTTCAATAAGATTGTAATAAACACATTTATTTAATTAATTTAATTGGTTCTTACTGCTTTTCTAATATTTCTCTTATTTTTATTTATTTTTTACTCTGTTTTATTTATGAATAGAGTAAAGAAACAAAGAATAACTTGTACCCGTTAATAATATTAATAAGTAATAGTAGTAGTTATTTGTTATAAAAATTGACCAGTCTAGCTCAGGTTAAAAATGTAAGTATCCTGAGTTAGGGGAGTTCTGTTTAATTTCTCGCTGTAGTAGTAAGTCGATATAGAAAGTACCGTTTAAATAAATTATTTGGATAACATTGCTTAAACAATGTAGCACCGCGATAGTCGCACCCCTGTGTAGGAATAAATTAATTATACGAAGGAAGCGATTACTTGTTATCAGTTGGTGTGCTATATTTAGAATGTTCATACCATGGCCTACGGAAATAGGGTGTCCAAGTGTTGTGAGTTGATAAATTTATTGTTAAGTAATTTAACAAAATGAAAATTATCTGATTCGTTTTTCGTAATACAGAATTTAGAATTGTAAACATTTACTAATGGATCCACGGTTGGTAGTTGAGAAATATGTAAACTGCTAATATCATGGTCACTCTACTAAGTTATCTCCACACAGGATCTCAGGGTTGTCTGTGATATACACACACACACGTGTACCTCTGACAAGACATGTGAACTAGAATAAAGTGAAGGTGTTCAATGACAGTTTGTGTCATAGCGAGCTTTACATTTAAGAATATGTACAAAAAATGTTTATAAAATAATAAGATTTGTCTCTCAAATTAAATTAAATGTAAATAATTACAAATTCTTTGTCTAACATGAGTAATTCAAATTAGGTTCGGTATTTTCACTTTTGTAAATTTAACAATTTGCCATCTCACCATATTTAATTAAATTATTAGTTTGTCACGTTGTCATTACTGTAAATTCAAGTAAATAAGGCTGTCAGGAATTTATTATTAATGTTTCTTAAAGATAAGAGAAGTTGAAACTGTTATTATACTAAATCATTAACAACTATTAAAGTTAGTATTTAAGGAATTATTTATGTATGTTATAATATATATGAAAGTATATGAAAATATAAACTAGTTTTATAACAAATGAGGCGTTGATAAATGAAGTTATGATTTTTATATCATTTTAAAGTTACAAAGAAAGTGATAACATCATCTCTTATCTATCCATCTTGTCTTTCACGTTAATTCAATAACGAGACGGTCGAACACAATGAATACCTTCAGTTGGTCTTTTGAAAAACACATTTTAAATATTTAATAAAACACCTGGAGGACATCACGCCACCAATACTTACGTACTTTGACTCAACTTTGGCCGTTAAGACTCAACTTCACTCAACTTTATTGGTCTCTTCCACTTGCTACTCTATTATCGTATCAGAAATAAATTATATCTACGAGTCCTCAATATACATATTACAATTATTGTTGTTGAAAAATATTGGTGTAAAGTTTTGATTTGCTTTTCATTTAAAAAGTGTACTCAATGTAATTTTAAATGCTTACAATATTTTAATTTTTATTTTGTCTTCCAAATATTCTTGTCCTGTAATTATTATTCTTAAGAATTTTTCTCCACCATTGTCAAAATTTTTCAACAATCAATTTCAATTGTGTATTTTCTTTTCATTATGATTGTATTTTAAATATTGCTTCTATCCAAATTACACTACTTTACTATTATAAAATGTGATCGCAGCTGAAGTCGCATGTCGTTAATAAGCGTTTTATCTGTAGAAGGCATTTTTCAGGACATTATTCATGATATAATCAATAAGCTACTAAACTCTACTGAAAATAGACTACGAATTGTGGTCTTTCTATTATATGATAATGAAACAAAACTTATTTATCTTTAATTTATACAATATAATGTTGCCAGAGATCTGACAGGGATTTCTTGATCACAATATCATCAACCACAAGTGTTATACTACTGAAGCTATTTTTTGAAGTGCATTGAATGTTCTCCATTTGCAATTCAGATGATTTAGGGCAGAACAAAAGCATTCTAATACTAATTTGTTTCTAACCAAACCTCTAGGTTTTCGTTTTTTAGATTTATAATACACAAAACTTACTTTTACTTATATATACTTTTTGACTATTTTTCAGTTCAAGTTCAAGTACGTTGTGGTACTACGTACAATAAATATATGTCATTTTGTCCAATAAATTATAAAAATAGCTGTAGTTTACTTTTATGTGACGTCACACAAATCCTATAACATTCGCGTTTAAGGCCCGAGCAAAATACTAAAATAGCATATTAACTAATAAATAAAATAAACTATTTATTTGGTTTTAAATCTATTGTAAAGATTTCCATGTTACTGGAATCGCTTTAAAAAAATAACCAGTTTTAACATACGAGTGAGCCTAAATATTAAAACATTCAAGATAAAGTTTAAGAGAACCTTGTGTTTAAATAGACCTAAAACTTAACGTTTAAGTAGTTATAATAGATCTGATAAACTCACATATAACATTGCGTGTTGAATGAAATAAATGCCTGTCAGGAAGCTTTAAACACACTATAGCACTAATTAAGACTCACCAAATCCGACCGAATTCCAGTAAGAACGTCGGTTAAACGTTGCAGTTACACACAACGTGCGTGGTGTAGTTTCATTGTTAAGGCATTGTGTTGTTAATCATATCCAAGTTTGATAATTAATGATTTAGTTTGGTCGTTGCTTAGTAACTATTACAGATATGTTTTGGATAGATAGATAGATAGACAGAGGGACACACAGACACAGAAAGACAGATAGATACCAAAACCTCCTCGAATCCTCTCCATGAATCCTAGGCTTCTTAATCTCACCCCCTTACGAACAATACGAGTACATTTGCAAATTTCCATATGTTTTACTAATTTTAATTAAAACAGAGAAATTTATTTTGGGTACATTCAATCTTAATGAAAGAAGAAAAATATTTAGAAATACAATAGCGTTATTATCTTCTTACTGGAACGAAAGAAATCAATAATGAAGGGATGTTTTGGGAACCAAGGTAGAGGGAAAAACTTGGACTTGGATGTATATTTTATGTAATTAAGTATGAGATAAAAATGACAAGTTATTGATTGTTTGAGAACAATTAATAAATATATTGACAGCATATTATTAGTCAATTATTATTCTATACGAAAAATATTTTGTGACAATCGTATGAGTGCTGAAAACAGAAATATTCCGGCATTTAAATTTATATATAGAAATACTTTATCTTATAAAGTTTGTATTAAATCTTCTAAAAACTTCCTGTAACTAACGCAAAATGTGTCACTTCACACCAACACCTGAATTTCATAAACTGACACACACACACACACACAAATAAAAACAAACACAGTAATTACATAATTGCCCAAAAATATCATTACCTCTCTTTTGGCTCGCGAATCGATTAGTATTAATAATAATAGTAAGTAATAGTAGTTAGTAGTTATTTCTAACAGAAATTGAAAAGTCTAACTCAACTTGTTTGTTTAAGTATTCTGAGTTGGGGAGTTCTGTTTAATATCAGGCCTCAGTAGTTAGTCATTATAGTTTAAGTGAATACTTTATTCAAATACATTGTTGAGAATAGCGTTAAAATAAATTATTAGTAATGTTTCTAACTTATAAATATTAATTAATCGGATCTCTTCTGAGTAGTTAATAACATTGCTTACACAATGTAGTACCGCGATAGTCGCACCCTTGTGTAGGAATAAACTAATTATACGAAGGAAGCGATTACCTGTTATCAGTTGGTGTGCTACGAGTATATTTAGAATATTTACGTAAGCTACGAAAATGTTAATTATCTGATATTTCTTTCTTGATATAGAATGTTGTTGAATGAATGGATTTGTTAACATGTACTAATAAATACACGATAGGTAGTTGAGAAATATGTAAATGGTCAGTGGTTAGAAGTTTTCCTCTCTATAAACTTTTAAGTCTATTTTAATATCTTTGTAAATTATTTAAAAAAAAATACAACAATGTTAGCTAAGTTCTCCAAGTGCCGTCCTCTGTTTTAAAACATATGCAGAATAAATAACTATATTAGTCAAATAAAATAAAAGTCTTGTCTTCGTTTAAATAAACATATGGGGTGCTAAAGTGTAGATATACTCGTAGGTTACTTTACTCCTTAAAGCCTTACGCCAAAGTAACTAAGTATGTTGTTTTTGTTCTGCGTGAATAATGATCATTTATTCAATCGCATAGAACAGAGAATTCGATAGAATTATTAAATAGTGTTATCGTTTTAAAATTTGATCGAAATTTAAATTATTTAGGAATTTATTATATAATTTAACATCAATATTTAAAATTGAATCTAATTGTTGTAGTAATTGAAATAACTCTCTGCCATGTTTCCGTGAGTATTTTATTTGTCACGATTATTGCAATTACATTAAAAATGTATTTTTGCAATGACTCTTAATGCACGAGATGGCGCCGGAGAGCGCTTCGCTTGGGACCATTATAGAAGTCGTTACTTTCTCTCGTAAGAGACAATTTACAATGATAGTAGGTGGGTAGTCGATAAGGTTCCAAGCCGTTACTCTGATGAACTGCTTAATATATATTCACTTGACCCTGAATGACTTGATTTTCTTTTCTTTTAATGTTAAAGTAAATAGATATTTGGAAATAAAATTAATCGCTTTGATTCCCATGTCAATCAAAGTTTAAAAAATCAGCTAGAACTAAAAATAGAAACCAAATTGAAATTAGTTTTCGATCAGGTTTTAGGTTCAGTATAGTATGCCGTGAAATCTTTGGGAGTTTTCAGAATAATTGTTAAAAAATCTTGTGATGTTGTACTTCACATTGATTGTAATTTATTGTACATCATTTTTGACTTTGAGTCAATTATTAATTTACAAGTCAATATAAAGTCCATTGGATGTCACTTGTCTCTCCTACGCCTTAACACCCTGAAATTAGAGCCTGACGTTTTATACGTCTATTTTATAATGTCTATTTAAAATAATAAAATACTTTAACACTAAACCTACCAAGTACTGGTCAAATTGACCGTTCTTAAACTTTTGTAAAACTAACACATTTTTAAACGTTATAATATCGTTATCAAACTACACGAAAATTCTTAGAATATGCTTATAATATTTTCTACACTCTTTACTTTTAGTTATATCCATTATTACCGGCGTTACATAATAAAATAGACGGCGTGCGGTAGGAACAGGTATACAAGAATTGTCGGTAGGTTTAGTGTTAATTCATATGTACTAGCGTTTCCTGATAACCGGTTATTCGGCTTAATGGCGATTGCTACAACCTATTACACAAACTTTTGATTTAAGATAGCTTTATAACATTTTTATTAACTTTAAAATCCTGTTAATTACCTTAATAATTGATATCGTTTGATAAAGAAGTTTAAAAACCATTGAACTTTGGAGTTTAAAAGCGTCGAAGCATCGGGCATTTTATTAACTCTGCGATTTTATTTAAATGAATCGTTATTTAAATTTAAATATCAACAATTTTAAATATTCTGGAGAAGCATGACGAGTTGATTAAAATACGGTTTTAAAAGAAACTATTTAATATTTTTTATAATACTGTTTACAACTTTGCAACGTTGATTTAAATCTCATACATGGAAATATATACATCTTAACCCTCCATAGAGTTCATGTCAATATATAATATAAGTAATAAACATTGTTGATCGATACAATTATAAGGTTTTAATAGTTTCATTAAAATTAATGATGTGTTTAGCATTTAACCAAACATCTTGAAAGCATCAACCCACAAACAGTTGCGTACTTTAACTTCCTACGGCTGTTAAGACTCCGATTTCACCAAAGTTATAATAGTCTCTTCCGCTTGTGATTCTGTTATTGTACAGTAATTATCAAACTGTTCTAACTACTTATGAGCTACAAATATACAAGGAATTCTATTTATACAATCTGTTGTTGTAATATTATTATTGATCAAGAATGTCTCTTATAGTTTTGAAATATCGTTTACCGTTCGAATAGCGTGTACCTAACATTATCGACAAACTACTTAGTGCGCTGTTGATGTTGAGGTAATTCTGTCCTTAAAGTTAGTAGTTTAGATGAAGAATTTTATTTCGTCTTTGGAATAATTGTTATTTATTTATTTTTTACCTTGACGAGGCAAGAGTTCGAAAAGAGTTTAGAGTTTGAAAGCAGAAAGATGACTTCAACAATAAAACAACCTCTAGATGTTAATCGTCGCTTGTGCTTATGTTAATATAGTTTGGAATTTGCTATGTACGTGTGAAAACTGAATGTCAACTTTAAAATTAAATTGGAAGTTATGATAAAGCATTAATTTAATAAAAATAATGAAAAAAATTGTTGGAAGAGAATTGTTTGTTAATATTGAAAATGTATTTTCGGACGCGTTTGAAGCAGCAATGAAGCAGGTTTCATTTTGAGCACATATCACTATTTTTAAAATATTTTAGTCAATAGTTATTTTCGAAGAAAGATTTTTCTGAATAGAATTTAACAGTAACAAAGTAAATCTGTTTGAACATTATTTTTTCTATCCTTATAAAATTGTAAGCTAATTTATTTATAGACCGAAGTGAAAAAATTCATACTACCGAGTTAGCGGAAACAATAACGATCACTCATCTCGGGTGTCTTTTGTTTAAATATCCAATAACGTCGCTTAAATATCCAATAGTTCTCAATAAGAACCAAATATTTTACTTAAAGAAGAACTTTAGGCAATAGCATAGTTTAATAAATATCAATCGCAGTAAATCAGGAACTAGTATTTTTCTAACAAATATATAAATTAATGAATGAGATTTAAAGACTTAAATATATTTAAACTGAAATATATGCAATTCAATATACTGCTTTAAAAGGTTTAATTTGTTTAGGAAGATTTATGAATTAGAATATTAAAACACAGTAAGATTCCTGATCCGTACTCGTAGCGAGACTCAGTAATTATAACTTTGCTATCTTAACTCCAACACATGTCCATAGACATATGATATGCTATGTTTTTGTATATTGAAATGTTTTAGGTGAGAATCATTTAAGCTCTTGCGTTGTGAGAATAAAGTATAACTATATGAAATACAAAATTGACTTAATTGACAGGATTTGACTTAACTTGAGTAATAAACAGACCATCTATTGACTTCATATGGTGTAATCTAATGCAACCACAAAAATCCACTTAGTTGACTAATTTAACCAACGTCATTACAATTGAGTAGTACAATCTTCCGATCCGTCAATAAAAGGAAGAAGAATGAAATACTACAACTAGACGACACGACTAAGTAAGACATTTTTGTTTGCAAGACATATAGATATAGATATATTGATATTTATGTTCGTAACAATTTAAGAAGGACTTTTAAGATAATAATGAATTTTATAACCAGCAATATGTAGCGCTTCATAGATCAGTGTAAGTATATAATAAAGAATCTTGATGAATGGACTGGTTGTAGCAAAAAAGCCGAAGAGCCAGAAAAGGCAGATTCCCAAAGGAAATTCAATCAATGAGGTAATTATTGCTTAAGGGTGGTACTACCCTGGTAAACACATATAAAAACGACTAGGCGTTAGTAGCCAGAATGTATAAGATGATATGTAGAAAGTGAAAAATATAGTTGAAAGAGGCAATGAAAAACAAAAATAAAGAAATTTAAAATATTATTAATAATAAAAAAATACAGCAAAGGACTTTTCGAACAAAAAAGAACTTGTTTCTCAATTAAACAATAATAGTATCCTGAATTATACTAAGCTATAAACGACTAGCTATATAGTAAGGGACGAATATCATGGCGCAACTCATATACATATAATATATTTACATGAGCTGGAAATAAAATTTCACTAAAAAGCATTGCACTTTAAGAAACAGGTAAGTTATACAAAGTCATTTTGTTTTATTTCCCTCATTATTTAATTTCTAAGAAACCTTAAAATATTTTTAATTTTTCCTTTTGTTTGTTCATAAATGTATTTCTCTCACATACACATAAGTATCCTTATTCATAACGTGTCTTTATTATACAGCCTATTACACAATGTTGAAGGTGACCGACTTGGTATAGATTGGATTTCATAACTTTTAAGAGCGTTGTGAAACTTGTGTTTACTAATAATAATTAATAATAAGCATCATTTGCACGACATTACACTAAAGGTATTTTGTAACTACACTATAATCCTCAAGTTTTTTATAAAATTAAACTGGAAGTAATCGTTTTAAAGTAATTAGTGAATTACATTTTTTAGTGAAATACATTTTACTAAAAATACAAAATAACGCTAAAGCTACGGGTAGATTGTCTGTTTTCGTTCTCTGCGATGTTTGTATTCATTGTCTGTTCTCTGCCACAAATATAAGATAATTCTATTTTAAATGATTCTAAAACTAAATAAAGTTCATTTTATGATATATATACATTGTTAAATCCTTAAAGTATCATTCATGTCTTCTAAATATAATTATTCATTTCTTTTTATAAATTAGAAATATAATCAGTATACATACTACATCTATTTTATTACATTATATCTACACAACAAGATAGATACATAAATAAAGAAGATCCCAATATATTTCACTTTAGTTTAAATCAGAGGTAAATAGATTTTATTTGAAGCGAGAATTTAACAAACCATTTTCAGACTATTTTCCGTTTGAATATTTTCCGTAGTTGTCTTTCCAATTTCCGCTCGTCCATTATCTTCTGTCTGCAGTTGTGACCTAGAGACATACTTTTATTTTATTTCCAACTGAATATACATAATTGTCAGTTTAATATTTACACAGGCGTATTTTATAAGAGGTGTAATAGTAGTAGTTTGTACCTCACTATAAACTATTATAATACCAAAGTAACATCGTCCGTCAAGTTGGTGATAACACTAAAAGACTACATCATGAAGTCACTAACATAATGAGTCTCCAGTGATGTATGAAGCGGTCCATTTGGTAATGACCTGGAAACAGTCTATCAATACTAAATATACTCTCAGGAAAAAAAAAGGACTCTAATTTAAGGATAGCTTCCGAAACGAGGTGCTTTCTACTTTGATCTGTATATAATCATGAATAAAATATATAATAAATAAGTTAGGAATTATAAGTAAATATATGCTGTTTATGTATCATAATATATAACATTCAAAAATATTTGTTATTGAAAGTTTATTGATATCGTAACGTAATCGATAACGTATTTTAATTTTTAAAATGTTATTAAACATTATTTTTAATCAAATTAAACAGGAAACATGATATAATAAAGCAAAATAGTAAAAAAAACGACTTATTTTATCTTAAACCTATTGTAAATATTTTCATGAGTTGTTGGAATTGTTTTAAGAAAATAGCCAATTGTAAAGTTTTAACATACGAGTAAGCGTAAATATTAAAATATCCAAGACAAAGTTTCTTATTTAAGCACAAGGTTTACTTAACCTTGTGTTTAAATAAGAAACTTAGCGTTTAATTACTTATAATAAATCTGATAAACTTACAGAGAATAACATTGCGTGTTGAAATTAATACCTACCTGCCTAGAAACTTTAAACACACTAGAGCACTAAGTTTAGACTGACTAAATGGAACCTAACTCCAGTAAGAACATTGTTTAAACATTGCAGTTGCAACGTGAGTGGTTTAGTTTCATTGTTAAGTCATTGTGTTGTTTAATCATATCTGAGTTTGACAATTAATTATTATTCTGTTTGGTCGTTTATCACTAGCGGCCTAGCGATAAACTCGATTAACTTTTGACATCAGATTAACTGTGTTATATTACGCTGGCTTGATATAACCGTGTCAATACGAACTCCTGTCATATATGACCGGCTTGTACTACTATATACTATATATTAGCTATTACAACTATATTTTAGACAGATAGATAGATAGACAGAGAGAGAGAGAGAGAGAGATAGCAAGATAGAAAGACAGACAGATACCAAAAACCTCTCGAATCCTCTCCATATATTTTAGTCTCCTGAATTCCCATTATAAAAAATCTTTTATTCTGTTCTTATTAAGTTGATTAGAATACAAAGTCAATAATACAATAAGATCAGCATCTAAGTGTACTTGGAGCATTTGAAATTTCTTCAAGTAAGTGAACTTTGTTGTTCCTAGACATTATAGTTACATCGGGCGACAATGTATGTACAATGTACAAATAGCTTACAAATACCGAAAGGTTCTATTTATTTTCATTTAAAAATAGAAACATACTTCGGTATATTCTTTCTATATCTTTATGAAAGAAGCAAAATATGTGGAAGTGAATATAATAGCGTTATTTTGTTCTTACTGGAACAAAAGAAATCGACTATGAAGACATGTTTTGCGTTTTGATTATTTATTGTCGTTGTCTGGACCGCCTAGAGGACCCTTCCTTATCTATCCTTTGGGTACACGTCAGTCAATATAGTGCATCGGTGCGCGCCCCTCTGGGTATTGTTTGGTGTATGCTTCAGTGCCTGGCGTATGTATCTGGCCCCTCCACGACCCGTAGTGGTGACGCGAGGACTCTGGCATAGCGTCGTCGTCAGCCCACTGGGATGGTATGCGAGACTATTTCACATCCATCCCATGAGCCCTACGGTGTTTTGAAAACAAGGAACTATCGGATAGTTTTCTACTGTGGTTGGTGAAATCAGTTTAGGTATGGAGAATATTCCGTACACTGACCTCACCAACGTGATCTGGTTAAAAAAACAGCTAACTTACCGCGCTTGGATTAAGACAAGGGCTATCCGTGATCCAAATATTGATCGCCGAAAAGCAGTGTTCAACAAAGCCACTAAGGAATACAAGAGGGCTTACATCAAAGCGGATGCCCAGCGTATTGCACACTTAGGACAAGAACTTCTGTCGCACCCTACGGGCAGCTGCAGCTACTGGTGACTTGCCAAAGCCGTACAATCGAACTTCTGCCAGTCTTCGCTACCACTGCTTATATACTTGGATGGATCGCTTGCCTATGAACCTCAAGAGAAGGCAAATTTGCTGGTAAATCTCTACCTCTCTACCTCTGACAAGACATGTGAACTAGAATAAAGTGAAGGTTTTCACTGACAGTTTGTATCATAGCGAGCTTTACATTTAAGAATATAATAACAATAATAATAATTTATTTCATTTCAAATAATCATCAATACACAAATAAAGTAAAAATGATCTTTTAAGGATAGTTAATTTATCCCTGTGCCAGAAGACTGCTCTTCCATAACAACAGAATTATAGCAAACTAAATTATTAATTAAACATTACGACAGTTTATAAGGTGCAATGTATGTGTGAGTATGTGTATGTGTAAGTGTGTATGTACGTCTGTGCATATATGTATATGTGGGTGCAAAAATCAACTCATAAAACGTAAAAGCAACTTCACTTCTTCATATTTTAGAGAAAGAAGCCATTCTGCTACTGTTTTTTTACAAAAGTATGTATTCATTGGATAGATCTGCAACTTGCGATTAACAATGTCGTACGGATGGCTAGATAGCTTAATGAACTGATGATTGGCAAAAGATGTTCTAGTAATACTAGTAGGAGCAGCAAGATTTTTTCTTCGTTTCATAATTTGTTTATTATTATCATACGGAAATGCTCGATGTTTCCTTAAAATAATGTTAATGATATACAATTTTCTGACGGAAAGCATGTTGCTCGTGATAAGCTCGTTGATCAGTTGGAAATCTGAAGGGCCTAAAATACATAACCTTTAATATTGTCCGCTGAGCTCATGCCAATTCAATAAATCTCGTCTTAGTGGCACCACCCCAGACTGATATACAATAAGTCAAGATTGGTTGAATCAGAGCTAGGTAAATCGTTTTTAAAATAGTGTTAGAGGTATAGCATAGTTTAATAAACATTTTTCATAGTAACTGAGGAACTAGTACCCACGCAGCTCCATTCAAATTCTGAGACAAAAAAAAAATTACCAAGGGCGCACTCCATCGTTAGATATAATAGTCGATAGTTTTTTGAATGATCTTAAAAAGGTAGACAATCAACCAATAAGTAACATCAAAAAGGCTTGGATATATGATAATTGTTTAACATCATTTCTAATTTGGGCTTTCCTCGTTTACGATATCAATAAGACCCTTTTGTTAAAGTTAGATGCAAGCGTCACAAGGGCATTGAAGTCATGGCTCGGGTTAGCGCATCCAGCGGACTCTTCTACCTTATTTAGACACCGACACAATTTTGGGGTAAAATTAATGCAACCATCGGAACTCTGTAAACGCCTAAGAGTGACCAAAATACATATCATCTTAAAGTCGAATGATGATACTGTAACATCTCCCCCAAAAGATAAAATTGCCGCAGAGCTGGAGTCACGACTTCAATTCCATAAACAATTTATGCTAGGTGCTCAAACAAACAAAGCAGGGCTAGGATCAAGTAGGAAACAACAAGACATAGAAATATTAAAATTCTTTATTCGGCACGATGAAAATGATAATAACCGGTTGCACGCGATGAGCCTAGAATTGCAAAACGAATGGGTGACCATAGGAGATTTTTGTATTCCACTAGCTTTACGATGGCACACCCTGCTTCATCATTTGTCTCCAGCATTATTAAAATTTTATCTTAATGCATTTCAAATGACTCTCCCAGATAAAAGTAACTTAGTAAGATGGGGCAAAGCCACCGAAAAATCTTGCAACATCTGTGGGGAGGCAGTAGGAACCGCGATAAACTTGCTAGTAGGGTGTAGGGTTCTTCTAAATAGAGGTAAATACTCACGTTGCCACGATAAAGTATTAGGAATCGTTCGAGATGCGGTTAGTCTCTCTGTAGCAAAAGCGCAGAAGGGTATAAAAACCACCAAAATATCAGTAGAATTTGTAAAGGCAGGTTCCTCCAAAAAACGTAAACTAAAACCTTATTCCATCTTGGACGCGTCTCATGATGGACACGTATAAAAGGCAATACAAAATCCCCGGGGATGTTTGTGTTTCGTCATCTAGGCCGGACTTATTCCTGTACTCAAAACAACTAAGGCGCGTTATACTTGTGGAGCTTACTGTACCCTGGGAAACAAACATACCCAAAGATCATACATTTAAGCTTAACAAGTATTACGAACTATGTAACGAATTGATCAGGAATAAATTTATAGTTAATTAGTACGCTGTAGAAGTAGGAGCGTGAGGTATAACAGCAAAATCTCTCTACAACTTATTTAAGGATCTCGGCCTTTCTAGAACGATCATCAGTTCATTTCTAGAACATATTTCAAAGCCGGCTTTAGTAGGTTCTTACGATATTTGGTTAGGTAGGGAGAGGAAGGAGAATAAAATACGAGTACTACAACTAAATGACACGACAATATATATTTTTTTATGCCAGACATAATAGATATATTGATGTTAATGTTTAGTTTCTAAACAATTAATAATGACTTTTAAGAATATAATGAATTTTATAACCAGTAATATGTAGCGCTTCATAGATCAGTGTAAGTATATAATAAAGGATCTTGTTGAAATGACTGGATACAGTCAAAAAGTCGGAGAGGCAAAAAAGGGTAAATTCCCAAAAGATTTCATTAATATTCATGAAATCAATGTTCCATCTGTTCGAGTAATTGTGCTGGAAGCTTCAAGTGTAATATGTTGACGATGTGATATTATTGACTGCTCCATAAACGATTTATTCAATTTTGTTTTCTTGTGAATGATATCTACAAGTATAACCGACCAGAAACACTTAATTATTATATTTACCTAGATTTTATTTAATAACAATATCAATCAGACGACGTTTAAAATATTAAATTATTTTTTTAACATTGTGAAACCTTTGGTTTTGATATACGAGTAATATACCCTTTTACTTTGCCTTTGTTTTATTAATATTTTATTGATAATATTAGACTAAAGAGATTTGTCTTTTATCTTCCGATAGCGAACAAGTGGATAAAAGTAGATACAATACAGAGTGTGACGAATTAATATTGTAATATTGTGTTTAATTATTTATTTATTTATTAATTTATTTAGCTTCACGCCATATCCCTTACGGGGTAGCAAGAGACGACGGAGCGCCAAACGCTACGGTCCCTGCATACCTCTTTCGCCTCGGCCACAGACATAAACCTCATACATGCCCTCCGAGGAGTCCTCATGCTTTTTACGTGACCTTCCTCCAGTATCATAGATACTGTTTACGAAGGTCACTCGAGGTCTCCCCCTATCTCTCTTATCGCTCACTTTTCCTATTTAATCTATTTTACCATTCTTTCATCACTCATTCGTTCGACGTGCCCAAACCACCTGAGCACGTTCTTCTTCATTCTCACCGTGACATCTTCGCTAGTACCTGCCATTCTGTGGATCTCTTCATTGCGGATTCGATCAGCTAGACTGACTCCGCATATTCTGCGAAGAGATCGTATCTCCACAGCATTCATCTTTCTTACATTCTTCTTCTGTGTTACCCACGTTTGGCTGCCGTATAACAGCGTCGGTAGCAAAACCGCATTGTGTACAGCCAAACGTGCAGCTATGCAGACGTTTCGCCGTCTCAACAATGCAGTTAAAGCACCGTTGACTCTGTTACCGGCAGCAATACTCCTTTCCACATCCATTTTGTATCTTCCGTCTCTGCTAAACATTCTTCCCAAATACACCACTTCATTCACTTGTTCTATTATCTTACCATTCACGTTGATCTTGCATTCTGTTCTTTCTTCATTTCTTTCAAATTTAATTTATATTTTCTATGAACCAACAATTAGAGGAATAATTCTGTAGCGGTTACCCAGAAAGAAAAATAAAAAGACAAATTGAACAATAGGGCGCTAACTCACCTTACATCATAATTATAACATATGTATATATATACGTATATAACCAATATAAGTAATATATATTGAACCAGTGCGATATACAAAAATATAAAAAAGTATAAGATAAGGATAGAAAACAATTACTATTCTTACACATAAGGAAAGTTTTAAACATTTAAATTAAAGATACTCATACTTTTATATGTATATTTATGTATACGTTTATATGTATTTAAGATATGCTTACATAATTTTAAACGAGAATACTTTACCCTGGAATTTGTACACCCTCTGTCATATAAGTTGATACACTTAATGTAATCACCGCGCAGTTTCGTTAATGACAGTCAGTAATTGAATCGTCCGTGAAGGGCGCACTCATCATGAGGGTTATATTTGCTTTCGCACTTTTACTTGTTGTCGCCGTTATAAAAGGTAAATAACTTATATAATTATTGTAAATATCTTTTTTGATTATAAAATACTTCATATTATTATTAATTAATGGATTGTCTTCTGCTGCCCAATGTATACGAGTATAGTGAGCTGAACATTTGATTGAACAATCATAAGCGGATTGTATTCGTTTTTTTTATTTATATTTTATACATATTTTTTACTTTGAATCTACTCTAGTGTACGTCTTATGGGAGTGTCAGGACTCATTATTGAGAACTGGACTAATTTTAGGTATACCTCAAATTATGGTAGTGTTATAATTGTTCCTAGGTATTATTGGGTTTTAATTTCATAGAATTTGATAGAATTGTTTAGGTAATATTTTAATAATTAATGTAAAGTCCCGACACATTGCTAATCATTTTGCAATCTAACATCAATAGATAAGAATAAGGTAGGAGTGTGGGTATTTATGTTTTCTACAAGTATGTAAGAGTATAAAGTGTAAAAATATTCGTACGTCACCTTGTTAAGTATTACAATATTTACACTCAAATAGGATTGCTTAAAGTCGATACGTTAATATTTGTCTTTTCATATAAGTCCTTTTGAATAAAATATTACAGAAAAATAGTTTCAAGAAAAGGAAGATACTATAATATGCCTGCGCGCGCACGTGTTGTGAAATACAGGAATGCAGTGTATAAGTGTGCACTGTCTAATTTTGTAATTGATTTAGTTAATAATATAGTACTAACCTAAATTATCTAAGTCTCTTTTGATTATTAAAAATTTTTCAATCTTATGTATTTAAAATATTTGAAATTATTACTCATGTAATTAATAATTGTTTAAGAGAAGTGAGCCTTGTGGTACGTTTAAAGTCTATGACTGACTACTGGTTATTATCACTTATATTAAACTTATTCCAACGAATCGCTACATATTTTTAGGGCATTTAATAATAATACTAGTTGCTACCGAACCATCGTCTTATAAACAGAAAGGCGTTACACGTTCGAAATATTATTTTACAATTTTAAATTAAAGTTAATTAAGTAAAAGAAAAGAAAATTTATATAAAAGAAACAGAAAATTTCTCTTTACTGCAAAAGACACACTAATACGGGTTGAAAAGGATATAGCGTAAGTGAGTTAAACATGGGAGGTAGTTTCAGTCTGACATGAAGCGGATTCTGTCTTAAAATAAATAAATAATATATAATAATAATAATAAAAATTCAGCTTTGTTATATTAGAATAGATTAAGGCATATTGTTATTTAAAATAAACATATTGTTTAACTATGTAATTCTACTATAGATATGCTATATCTAGCTTTAATAAATCAACATTTATTTTTAGCGGAAGACTTGCAGTGTTACATATGTGACGATTGTGAAACAGACTACGAAACAAAACTGGGAACATGTAGTGGTGAAGGCAACGACAATGGCAATGGCAGTGGCAGTGGAGATGGTAGTGGTGATGGTAGCGGTGATGGTAGTGGAGATGGTAGCGGTGATGGTAGCGGTGATGGCAGTGGAGATGGTAGTGGTGATGGTAGCGGTGATGGCAGTGGAGATGGCAGCGGTGATAACAGCGGTGATGGCAGTGGGGATGTCAGTGGAGATAGCAGCGGTGATGGTAGTGGAGATGGCAGCAGTGATGGTAGCGGTGATGGTAGCGGAGATGGTAGTGGCAGTGGAGACGGCAGCGTTGATAACAGCGGTGATGGCAGTGGGGATGGCAGTGGAGATGGCAGCGGTGATGGTAGTGGCAGTGGGGACGGCAGCGGTGATAACAGCGGTGATGGCAGTGGGGATGGCAGTGGAGATGGCAGCGGTGATGGTAGTGGAGATGGCAGCGGTGATGGTAGTGAAGATGGGAGCGGTGATGGTAGTGTAGATGGCAGCGGTGATGGCAATGGTGATGGCAGTGGAGATGGCAGTGGAGATGGCAGCGGTGATGGTAGTGGCAGTGGAGACTGCAACGGTGATGGTAGTGGCAGTGGAGACGGCAGCGGTGATGGCAATGGTGATAGCAGTGGAGATGGCAGCGGTGATGGTAGTGGCAGTGGAGACGGCAGCGGTGATGGCAATGGTGATGGCAATGGTGATGGCAGTGGTGATGGCAACGGTGATGGTAGTGGCAGTGGAGACGGCAGCGGTGATGGCAATGGTGATGGCAGTGGAGATGGCATCGGTGATGGTAGTGGCAGTGGAGACGGCTGCGGTGATGGCAATGGTGATAGTAGTGGAGATGGCAATGGTGATGGCAGTGGAGATGGCAACGGTGATGGTAGTGGCAGTGGAGACGGCAGCGGTGATGGCAATGGTGATGGCAGTGGAGATGGCAATGGTGATGGCAGTGGAGATGGCAACGGTGATGGTAGTGGCAGTGGAGATGGCAATGGTGATGGCAGTGGAGATGGCAACGGTGATGGTAGTGGCAGTGGAGACGGAAGCGGTGATGGCAATGGTGATGGCAGTGGAGATGGCAATGGTGATGGCAGTGGAGATGGCAACGGTGATGGTAGTGGCAGTGGAGATGGCAATGGTGATGGCAGTGGAGATGGCAACGGTGATGGTAGTGGCAGTGGAGACGGAAGCGGTGATGGCAATGGTGATGGCAGTGGAGATGGCAACGGTGATGGTAGTGGCAGTGGAGACGGCAGCGGTGATGGCAATGGTGATGGCAGCGGTGATGGTAGTGGCAGTGGAGACGGCAGCGGTGATGGCAATGGCAGTGGAGACGGCAGCGGTGATGGCAATGGTGATGGCAGTGGAGATGGCAATGGTGATGGCAGTGGAGATGGCAACGGTGATGGTAGTGGCAGTGGAGATGGCAATGGTGATGGCAGTGGAGATGGCAACGGTGATGGCAGTGGAGATGGCAGCGGTGATGGTAATGGCAGTGGAGACGGCAGCGGTGATGGCAATGGTGATGGCAGTGGAGATGGCAACGGTGATGGCAGTGGAGATGGCAACGGTGATGGCAGTGGCGATGGCATCGGTGATGGTAGTGGCAGTGGAGACAGCAGCGGTGATGGCAATGGTGATGGCAGTGGAGACGGCAATGGTGATGGCAGTGGAGACGGCAATGGTGATGGCAGTGGAGATGGCAACGGTGATGGTAGTGGCAGTGGAGACGGCAGCGGTGATGGCAATGGTGATGGCAGTGGAGATGGCAATGGTGATGGCAGTGGAGATGGCAACGATGATGGCAGTGGCGATGGCATCGGTGATGGTAGTGGCAGTGGAGACGGCAGCGGTGATGGCAATGGTGATGGCAGTGGAGACGGCAATGGTGATGGCAGTGGAGACGGCAATGGTGATGGCAGTGGAGATGGCAACGGTGATGGTAGTGGCAGTGGAGACGGCAGCGGTGATGGCAATGGTGATGGCAGTGGAGATGGCAACGGTGATGGTAGTGGCAGTGGAGACGGCAGCGGTGATGGCAATGGTGATGGCAGCGGTGATGGTAGTGGCAGTGGAGACGGCAGCGGTGATGGCAATGGTGATGGCAGTGGAGATGGCAACGGTGATGGTAGTGGCAGTGGAGACGACAATGGTGATGGCAGTGGAGATGGGAACGGTGATGGTAGTGGCAGTGGAGACGGCAGCGGTGATGGCAATGGTGATGGCAGTGGAGATGGCAATGGTGATGGCAGTGGAGATGGCAACCGTGATGGCAGTGGAGATGGCATCGGTGATGGTAGTGGCAGTGGAGACGGCAGCGGTGATGGCAATGGTGATGGCAGTGGAGACGGCAATGGTGATGGCAGTGGAGATGGCAATGGTGATGGCAGTGAAGATGGCAACGGTGATGGTAGTGGCAGTGGAGATGGCAATGGTGATGGCAGTGGAGATGGCAACGGTGATGGTAGTGGCAGTGGAGACGGCAGCGGTGATGGCAATGGTGATGGCAGTGGAGATGGCAACGGTGATGGTAGTGGCAGTGGAGACGGCAGCGGTGATGGCAATGGTGATGGCAGTGGAGATGGCAGCGGTGATGGTAGTGGCAGTGGAGATGGCAGCGGTGATGGCAATGGAGATGGCAATGGTGATGGCAGTGGAGATGGCAACGGTGATGGCAGTGGAGATGGCATCGGTGATGGTAGTGGCAGTGGAGACGACAATGGTGATGGCAGTGGAGATGGGAACGGTGATGGTAGTGGCAGTGGAGACGGCAGCGGTGATGGCAATGGTGATGGCAGTGGAGATGGCAACGGTGATGGCAGTGGAGATGGCAACGGTGATGGCAGTGGCGATGGCATCGGTGATGGTAGTGGCAGTGGAGACAGCAGCGGTGATGGCAATGGTGATGGCAGTGGAGATGGCAACGGTGATGGTAGTGGCAGTGGAGACGGCAGCGGTGATGGCAATGGTGATGGCAGCGGTGATGGTAGTGGCAGTGGAGACGGCAGCGGTGATGGCAATGGTGATGGCAGTGGAGATGGCAACGGTGATGGTAGTGGCAGTGGAGACGACAATGGTGATGGCAGTGGAGATGGGAACGGTGATGGTAGTGGCAGTGGAGACGGCAGCGGTGATGGCAATGGTGATGGCAGTGGAGACGGCAATGGTGATGGCAGTGGAGACGGCAATGGTGATGGCAGTGGAGATGGCAACGGTGATGGTAGTGGCAGTGGAGACGGCAGCGGTGATGGCAATGGTGATGGCAGTGGAGATGGCAACGGTGATGGTAGTGGCAGTGGAGACGGCAGCGGTGATGGCAATGGTGATGGCAGCGGTGATGGTAGTGGCAGTGGAGACGGCAGCGGTGATGGCAATGGTGATGGCAGTGGAGATGGCAACGGTGATGGTAGTGGCAGTGGAGACGACAATGGTGATGGCAGTGGAGATGGGAACGGTGATGGTAGTGGCAGTGGAGACGGCAGCGGTGATGGCAATGGTGATGGCAGTGGAGATGGCAGCGGTGATGGTAATGGCAGTGGAGACGGCAGCGGTGATGGCAATGGTGATGGCAGTGGAGATGGCAATGGTGATGGCAGTGGAGATGGCAACGGTGATGGCAGTGGAGATGGCATCGGTGATGGTAGTGGCAGTGGAGACGGCAGCGGTGATGGCAATGGTGATGGCAGTGGAGACGGCAATGGTGATGGCAGTGGAGATGGCAATGGTGATGGCAGTGAAGATGGCAACGGTGATGGTAGTGGCAGTGGAGATGGCAATGGTGATGGCAGTGGAGATGGCAACGGTGATGGTAGTGGCAGTGGAGACGGCAGCGGTGATGGCAATGGTGATGGCAGTGGAGATGGCAACGGTGATGGTAGTGGCAGTGGAGACGGCAGCGGTGATGGCAATGGTGATGGCAGTGGAGATGGCAGCGGTGATGGTAGTGGCAGTGGAGACGACAATGGTGATGGCAGTGGAGACGGCAGCGGTGATGGCAATGGTGATGGCAGTGGAGATGGCAATGGTGATGGCAGTGGAGATGGCAACGGTGATGGCAGTGGAGATGGCATCGGTGATGGTAGTGGCAGTGGAGACGGCAGCGGTGATGGCAATGGTGATGGCAGTGGAGACGGCAATGGTGATGGCAGTGGAGATGGCAATGGTGATGGCAGTGAAGATGGCAACGGTGATGGTAGTGGCAGTGGAGATGGCAATGGTGATGGCAGTGGAGATGGCAACGGTGATGGTAGTGGCAGTGGAGACGGCAGCGGTGATGGCAATGGTGATGGCAGTGGAGATGGCAACGGTGATGGCAATGGTGATGGCAGTGGAGATGGCAGCGGTGATGGTAGTGGCAGTGGAGATGGCAGCGGTGATGGCAATGGAGATGGCAATGGTGATGGCAGTGGAGATGGCAACGGTGATGGCAGTGGAGATGGCATCGGTGATGGTAGTGGCAGTGGAGACGGCAGCGGTGATGGCAATGGTGATGGCAGTGGAGATGGCAACGGTGATGGTAGTGGCAGTGGAGACGACAATGGTGATGGCAGTGGAGATGGGAACGGTGATGGTAGTGGCAGTGGAGACGGCAGCGGTGATGGCAATGGTGATGGCAGTGGAGATGGCAATGGTGATGGCAGTGGAGATGGCAATGGTGATGGCAGTGGAGATGGCAACGGTGATGGCAGTGGAGATGGCATCGGTGATGGTAGTGGCAGTGGAGACGGCAGCGGTGATGGCAATGGTGATGGCAGTGGAGATGGCAACGGTGATGGCAGTGGAGATGGCAACGGTGATGGCAGTGGCGATGGCATCGGTGATGGTAGTGGCAGTGGAGACAGCAGCGGTGATGGCAATGGTGATGGCAGTGGAGACGGCAATGGTGATGGCAGTGGAGACGGCAATGGTGATGGCAGTGGAGATGGCAACGGTGATGGTAGTGGCAGTGGAGACGGCAGCGGTGATGGCAATGGTGATGGCAGTGGAGATGGCAATGGTGATGGCAGTGGAGATGGCAATGGTGATGGCAGTGGAGATGGCAACGGTGATGGCAGTGGAGATGGCATCGGTGATGGTAGTGGCAGTGGAGACGGCAGCGGTGATGGCAATGGTGATGGCAGTGGAGACGGCAATGGTGATGGCAGTGGAGATGGCAATGGTGATGGCAGTGAAGATGGCAACGGTGATGGTAGTGGCAGTGGAGATGGCAGCGGTGATGGCAATGGTGATGGCAGTGGAGACGGCAATGGTGATGGCAGTGGAGATGGCAATGGTGATGGCAGTGAAGATGGCAACGGTGATGGTAGTGGCAGTGGAGATGGCAATGGTGATGGCAGTGGAGATGGCAACGGTGATGGTAGTGGCAGTGGAGACGGCAGCGGTGATGGCAATGGTGATGGCAGTGGAGATGGCAACGGTGATGGTAGTGGCAGTGGAGACGGCAGCGGTGATGGCAATGGTGATGGCAGTGGAGATGGCAGCGGTGATGGTAGTGGCAGTGGAGATGGCAGCGGTGATGGCAATGGAGATGGCAATGGTGATGGCAGTGGAGATGGCAACGGTGATGGCAGTGGAGATGGCATCGGTGATGGTAGTGGCAGTGGAGACGGCAGCGGTGATGGCAATGGTGATGGCAGTGGAGATGGCAACGGTGATGGTAGTGGCAGTGGAGACGACAATGGTGATGGCAGTGGAGATGGGAACGGTGATGGTAGTGGCAGTGGAGACGGCAGCGGTGATGGCAATGGTGATGGCAGTGGAGATGGCAATGGTGATGGCAGTGGAGATGGCAATGGTGATGGCAGTGGAGATGGCAACGGTGATGGCAGTGGAGATGGCATCGGTGATGGTAGTGGCAGTGGAGACGGCAGCGGTGATGGCAATGGTGATGGCAGTGGAGATGGCAACGGTGATGGCAGTGGAGATGGCAACGGTGATGGCAGTGGCGATGGCATCGGTGATGGTAGTGGCAGTGGAGACAGCAGCGGTGATGGCAATGGTGATGGCAGTGGAGACGGCAATGGTGATGGCAGTGGAGACGGCAATGGTGATGGCAGTGGAGATGGCAACGGTGATGGTAGTGGCAGTGGAGACGGCAGCGGTGATGGCAATGGTGATGGCAGTGGAGATGGCAATGGTGATGGCAGTGGAGATGGCAATGGTGATGGCAGTGGAGATGGCAACGGTGATGGCAGTGGAGATGGCATCGGTGATGGTAGTGGCAGTGGAGACGGCAGCGGTGATGGCAATGGTGATGGCAGTGGAGACGGCAATGGTGATGGCAGTGGAGATGGCAATGGTGATGGCAGTGAAGATGGCAACGGTGATGGTAGTGGCAGTGGAGATGGCAATGGTGATGGCAGTGGAGACGGCAGCGGTGATGGCAATGGTGATGGCAGTGGAGATGGCAACGGTGATGGTAGTGGCAGTGGAGACGGCAGCGGTGATGGCAATGGTGATGGCAGTGGAGATGGCAGCGGTGATGGTAGTGGCAGTGGAGATGGCAGCGGTGATGGCAATGGAGATGGCAATGGTGATGGCAGTGGAGATGGCAACGGTGATGGCAGTGGAGATGGCATCGGTGATGGTAGTGGCAGTGGAGACGGCAGCGGTGATGGCAATGGTGATGGCAGTGGAGACGGCAATGGTGATGGCAGTGGAGATGGCAATGGTGATGGCAGTGGAGATGGCAACGGTGATGGTAGTGGCAGTGGAGATGGCAATGGTGATGGCAGTGGAGATGGCAACGGTGATGGCAGTGGAGATGGCATCGGTGATGGTAGTGGCAGTGGAGACGGTAGCGGTGATGGCAATGGTGATGGCAGTGGAGACGGCAATGGTGATGGCAGTGGAGATGGCAATGGTGATGGCAGTGGAGATGGCAACGGTGATGGTAGTGGCAGTGGAGATGGCAATGGTGATGGCAGTGGAGATGGCAACGGTGATGGTAGTGGCAGTGGAAACGGCAGCGGTGATGGCAATGGTGATGGCAGTGGAGATGGCAACGGTGATGGTAGTGGCAGTGGAGACGGCAGCGGTGATGGCAATGGTGATGGCAGTGGAGATGGCAGCGGTGATGGTAGTGGCAGTGAAGACGGCAGCGGTGATGGCAATGGTGATGGCAGTGGAGATGGCAACGGTGATGGTAGTGGCAGTGGAGACGGCAGCGGTGATGGTAGCGGTGATGGTTGTGGCAGTGAAGACGGCAGCAGTGATGGCAATGGTGATGGCAGTGGAGATGGCAGCGGTGATGGTAATGGTAGTGGCAGTGGAGACGGCTGCGGTGATGGCAATGGTGATGGCAGTGAAGATGGCAACGGTGATGGCAGTGGAGATGGCATCGGTGATGGTAGTGGCAGTGGAGACGGCAGCGGTGATGGCAATGGTGATGGCAGTGGAGACGGCAATGGTGATGGCAGTGGAGATGGCAATGGTGATGGCAGTGGAGATGGCAACGGTGATGGTAGTGGCAGTGGAGATGGCAATGGTGATGGCAGTGGAGATGGCAACGGTGATGGTAGTGGCAGTGGAGACGGCAGCGGTGATGGTAGTGGTAGTGGAGACGGCAGCGGTGATGGCAATGGTGATGGCAGTGGAGATGGCAGCGGTGATGGTAGTGGCAGTGGAGACGGCAGCGGTGATGGCAATGGTGATGGCAGTGGAGACGGCAGCGGTGATGGCAATGGTGATAGCAGTGGAGATGGCAGCGGTGATGGTAGTGGCAGTGGAGACGGCAGCGGTGATGGCAATGGTGATGGCAGTGGAGATGGCAACGGTGATGGTAGTGGCAGTGGAGACAGCAGGGGTAATAACAGCGGTGATGGCAGTGGGGATGGCAGCGGTGAAGACAGTGAATATGCAAGTGGATATAGAAATAATGGTGAAAATTCTTTGCAGGTAATTATTGATAAGGACTCTTTTACCGTCTTTATAAAAAGTCACGTCGCGACAAAGGATGTCCACCCTTTGTATACGGCGTGTTTTTTTGTTATGATTAATGATGTTGAAAAGTGGCCATTGAACATATTTTAGAATATATATGAAAATAAAAAACAACTTTTTAAACTTAAATCAAAAGTACTTATATGAATTATAAATGGTGATGATTATAATCTGATAACTCATATATTAATACGTTTGTAGATGACTGACACAAGTGAGGATTATACAGTCTCACGAAAAAAAATGTTAAGATATGTGAGAGCAACTCGAGCTAATGTCCCTTCACAAGCCCGATGTGTTGTTACTTCTTATAAAGGTAAATTGCTGAAACAAGTTGCTTATTTATTTATACCTTTATTCTTATCGATTAAGTGATATGTCGAGACTATAAGGACACTATAGTATGGAAATGAAAGTCTCTTCATTCTCGATTTAGAAGTGATTATGATAACATTACCGAGATTCTTGTTTTCAGAAAACAACAAAACTAAAATTAAGCGTGGATGTTCTTATGACACGGATAATGATAACAATCAGAAATGTCTACGCTTGATCGGCGGAAACTACACAGGGACTCCGGCTCGTTGCACGGTCTGCGAGGGAAATCTGTGCAATACCGCCTTCCGGAGTTATGGTTCACTTCACCTACAGTTTGGATTAATAACAATAATAATTAGTGTATTATATAACATTTAAGATGTAATAAAAAAATATTGAAAAAGAACTATATCTTCATTTTATTTATTCCTAAGATTATTTCAGTCAATCAATTCACAATAAAACTTAACCATTACTCGTGCAGAATATTTCGTATTAGCAATTGTATATAGTATCTATTAGTTATTCAATTATTTGATTGTTAACTATATTTCATGTTTATATTTATTGTTTTTTGCAAAAATATCCTAGATATCTATGATTATATTTTAATATAGCAAAATCATTATTTGAATAAAAATATATAAACGCTTCCAAATACTTGAATCCTATTCTTGTGACTTAAGTTTAGGCATTAAAAAGTGTTCGTAATAAATTTTATCAATACAATATATCAGAAAGAAAATTCAAAGATCAATTGCTTTAAAATTTAATTCCCTTTTCTCTCCCAGAGGATTTTCATCTGCAATCCTGGCTTCATTTTCAGTTATGACGTTCTCGTTCAAGTGTGCGCCGATTATTGGAAATGCTTTTATAGAATTCGATTTCAACTTTGTTAAAAAAGATCTGTATATATTTGATTGCGGTGCGTTGAGTATCACTGAATTGTATTATATATTTTCTAATATTTTAAGCTCCTGTAAATCTATTACCTATGACCGAGATTTCTTTTTGTAGTCTTGGTAGATATTATACTAAACTATCAAAACTAATCAAGATCACATCCTTATTAACTGTCTCTTCAATGACCGGCCTAAGACTTGTACCTAAAAGCACAATGTAGCATGAAGGTTTACATTTATATTTATTATTGTTAGTAATTAATTCAGCGTTTGTTTTACTTGAAGTTGATTGTTGAAGTTGCTGAGTCTCATTGTAGTGCTTTATGTTTCATAATTAGTAAAAAAAAAGACTAAGAGTTCTGGTAGATTGAGGAATGTGTAATATTCCAAGAGACTATCAAAGAATAGTTTAATATGTTACAATTGCATTATTTTAATGTACCTACAGGTTAAGTTCACGGTGATCGTGTTTAATCTGACGAGAAGCTAGGCTACATTTAAGTATTGCAATTTTCACTTCTTCCTTATTCCACAACGGTTAATCTTTTGTTTTAACATTACTATTTTTAATTAAATTAAATGTCGTGCTTTCAATGTATTTTTACTTTAAGCGCCACCCCGTTCAAAAAGACAAGTGAAGCATATTTTAAAAAGTAATCAATATTAAATATTGTAAAATGTATCATTTTCGGTTTCAGCATCTCAAAAAACGTAGGAATACACATCTGTCTTGATTTTATAGAAAAAAATGAAATTTTCACCCCCTGTAAGGGATGGTAGGGGGTGATAGTGGTCATGAATTTATTTTTAGTTATCATTTTTGGTTTCAGCATCCCAAAAAACGTAGAAATACACATCTATCTTGATTTTATACAAAAATTTCAATTTTCACCCCTTAAGAGGTAGTAAGGGGGTGCTAGCGGGAAAAAGGGGCATTTAAAATTAGTTTTTATTGTCATATTCGGTTTCAGCGATCCCAAAAACCTAAGAATAGTGGGTCTCCCCTCTCATGATTTTTTTTTATGTGCCTGTGTTATTAATAAGTTATATATACCATACATAATATATATTGTAAAAATTTATTTATTATAGCAAATCTATGGAGGAGAATATAATAATAATTTGGATTAAAATTGTTTATTTCCAGAATCACCGGGTGATATGCTCTTTGGTCTCTAACTGTGCAAAAGAAATAACATCCGGATCTGTTTTCAAGGTGAGATCATGGGACAGTCATTAAACAGTGTTATGCTGATTAGTAAACAATCGGTTAGGTCTCTGTTCTGTGCTCGTTAAGAATAATTGATACAGCGCAGTGTCTTCTCTCAAACTATAATTAATACTACTAAGAAATATTTTATGTTTGATGCATATAAAATTAGGTATTTGAAAAATACTGTTACAATAAATTAGTAAGTAACATCTTTATTATAAATTTTAGGAAACCAGTGTGAGGCAGTAATTGGAGCTTCCACAAAATCGCTGAGACAAGGGGCATTTTAGACACGTCCTACTGTTTGATTCATCTGTTGACTATTCACAGGTGGATTGGAATCAATGTTATCACTTTTAAACTTATGATTTATTTTTATAATTACCTTTTGTTTTGTTAAACTAATAAAGAAGTTAGACCTTGTTTGTTAAACTAATAAGTAGATAGTAAAATTAGTGGTAATTGGTAAAACAAAACTATTGGTGATGTACTCGTAGGAGTGTAGAAATATTATGCTTCGTAAAAAATGTTATTTTGTCTGCGTCTAAAATACGATAAAATTTGGGCGCTAGCGTGTCTGTCCGAACTGACCAAGCTTTGCGATCCCTATCAAAATAGAATAGAATAGAATAAATAGAAATTTATTTAGGGAATTAAAAGTTGTTTTTATTTAAACAAAACCTGTTTAGGTCTTTGTTTCGTGTAGATTAAAAAGACTTTGTCGCTCCTGCTTGCTTATTTTAAGAAACTATGTGTTCAAGTTATAAGAACATTATAAAAGAAGAAAATGACCTCTTGAAATAAAACGACAAGTGATAATTGTATACGTGCTATGTTAGAAGAATAATTATAAACTTCGTTAAACGAATTTATAGCTTCTTCGTCATTATATCTTAAATTAATTTATGACAAATAACGTGTATGAAGTTGATAGCTTTATTATAATATCTACTCTAAACTTTTAAAAATTTTTCATAATTACGTTATTTTTACTAATTGTCTGAATTTGTTAATTAAACCTAAAAATTATTAAAGCGGTTTCAAAAGTTTCTAATATCACTCTGCTGCAATCAAATATTAGAACTTGTACTACTACATTTTTTAAAATTTACTATAACAAATATTATAACTTGTTGGTGTTATTGGTGTTGGATGTTATTACTATAATAATTAAAAGTAATTCGTTTGAATCAACTTTATTGGCCTCAAAATAAGGTAAGGGGTACTTTGAGCCATTTAAGCCAAATAGAAGACGCATATCACAGGAAAATCACCATACTTGATGTGCAAAAAAAGTGAGCTCCGTCATCCTTACTACTTGTTTTATTATTCTCAACATTAATCTGCGTTCTTCATTCAATTTCAGTTAAGTGCATAGTGTTAAGGTTGTTTTTATAAAATAGGTCATCTCAGTAACCTTTTAGGATATATTGTTAGTACTCTGGTTTCTTTTGAAATTACTTAATACACGAGTATGAGCGTTGCCTGAAAGTTGGGGACACATTACTATCCATAGTACACTAATGTAGTGAACTAGGTAGTATAGAGCATTTACATAAAAATTTTAATATGAATTTATTAAAAAACCTTAATCTTAATGATTGTCCGCTAATTATTGATTATTATCAGTGTTATTATTCACGTCGGCAAAAGTATTGCCACCGTATATATCGGCGTCATTTAATAGCGACAGGAAAGTAAAATGTTGTCTCTTTCGGATGGTATTCTGCCAGACTGACTAAATTACTCCAAGTTTGTGGATCCTGCGCTCCGGAGTAACCGTAAGAGTATAGGTAATTAATTTACTAGTCGTGTAGTATACTTAGAATTTGTTAGTGATCTCTTATTAGAAATATATCTGTTTTAACTAAAGATATCTTAATATTTCACGGCTTGGTAAACCTATTGAAAATGTTTCTGATAATGGTTAATAATGGCTTACCATTATTCTTAAATTTCATAGGTGAAGTGAATGAATTAAATACAGACTTCTCTAAATGCGTCTTAATTTGCATGAATTCGGAAAGTTGTGTTTAAATCACGCGATCAACACGTGCTGTATCCACACAAATGGTCGGTAGTGCACAAATAGATGTTAGCCTTACATGTTTTGAAAGCCTGGGACATGTATTTTTATCTTACTATTTCTTCATTTTAAATGCATCTGTAGCTGTGATTGGAATCATCTTATTAACCGAAGTATAACTTAAAAGCAATAACTTCAGTTTCTTTGATCAAATGAGTTTTATAAATGGAAAAGTAGGTCTTGTTTATTCATAATAATTCTTTTTGATAGCAGGAAGTAGAAAAATAAAATGAAATAAAATGCATATTACATTTATGTGTTTAACAAGTTTAGTAGCAATCGAAAGTATCACTTCAAATTATCCTAGTCACCTTATATGTAAAAGCGAAATTAATACAAACGGACCAACTCCACCTAACTCATAGTTATACCATCGCTGTAAACGCATAACGTGTAATCCACAGTGTCCGGACTGTTTGTCAGTTCATGCAGCGTGATACAACACGTGCAGACTTCAGTGACAAGCGGCGCGGAAAATGTAGTGTGATATAACCATTACACAGGATGTGATACGATTATTCCGGACTTTATATGAAAATTTCACTATAAAATTCCGTTAATTTAAGTTTATTCAGAGTTTATTTTATCGTTTAAGCTAAATGTTCTAATGGTTTTTATTCAAACTTTTCATTTCCTTTTCTTATAAAAATCGTTACGTTTAATATTAGTATTACTAACTAATACAGAATATAAACAGCAAACTAAAAAGTTTGGAGAAAGTTTATAATTAGGTAATTATTTTGTACGATCACCTAAGATTATAAGCAATCACTGCACTAATACCTGCAAAGGTCATGAATTTGGCTTTCGTCTGACGATTACTTGAAATTGTTGCGTTTTTTTTTGCTATTTATTAGTAGTATTATAAATACAAAAATATTCTATTCAATTAATTAGCAAGAAATCTACATTAAAAATCTTATAAAAGAAATGCGAAATCATGATTATTTTTATAAAAACATTTAGTCTATTTTCCGCTATTGCCACGGATCGTTGTTTTGTTGCAAATAGTTTTTAATTTACATTCACTTCTGCTTAATCCAATTCGCTTTTTGAAATCCTTCGATGGAACTGCCTTAGCATATGTGGATAGGTTATATAAACTCCGAAAACAACATTTAATCGTTATTATTGATTAAATACGAACAGGTGAAGATACTTCAAAGTCTAATATGAGAATGAAAGAAAAAATTCTAATCAAATAAATTGGTTTGTAATTTGTTATTGTAATATCAATGATGATGCAATCTTGAAAGGTTTGCCAGAAACGTGTCTTCGTAGCGCTGATGGAACCCTTAAATTTTATTCCTTCATTATCGCACGTAGCCTAACAATAGCTGAAATACTATATATTTGTGAAATTTATCATTTTGGTTTTAAAAGTCGTCTAGTTTCCGCTCGTCAAATTATAAAATAATTTGATATCACTGCCCGATAACTAGTTCTCAGATACTAATAAAATACGTTTAGTTTTATGTAATAGATATTTACCCCCTCATATTAAAAAAAGACAATAAAGCTTGGTGTATTGAGACGCTGCAATAAATAAATCGATTAAATTGACAAGAACACTTTAATCCGGTTATTGATATACGGCCGAAATTATTAATCTATCTTCATTCAACCAATTGCGGTATACGTGCAAAATATTAATAATCTTATGTTATTTCAGTACGTACATTGTAATTATAAAAAAAATCATAATTGAATTTATAGATGTAGCGTCTTATTTCCTTTTATTAACTATTAAGTACCATTACAATGTTATATGGCAAAATGCTGTTGGAGGAACCGTCTCTTTATTGCTCAAATTCTAAAAGAGGAAAAACAATTAAACATCAATTAAAATATTCGCGAGCTACAAAACTCTTGTCATTTTATAAAATAATCATTAGTTGTTTTAAAATACTTTACAATAAAGTTTGTTTGTTTCAAATACTGATGAAACTGAAAGTAATTAAAAACATATTTATGTCGTATAGTCGTCAACTTGATGAGAGTTGTTTTCAACTCCTATGATGTAATTACTCACCACTATTAAATGGAGTATCTTGTTCCGTAAAAGGTTGTCCGCAGCAAATTCTTAGTAACGATAAGACAAAGGATAAGGCTCTTACACCTAACAGCCTTAGAAAAATTATCTAATTAAGAGTTTTACTGACTATAACTTCGTAAAGAATTTCTTTTTTTGTTCAGGAAAATAATAATATCTTTATGATAAGAAAAAGGTTCAAAAAGCCTAAGTCTTCTATCATTCGGAATAATTTTGATACGATTTTTAAATGAAAACAGATAAAGAAGTGATTTTTGTGTGATAGCTGTTTGCTATTACTTGTGTTTGATTAATTAATGAGGTTGTGTATTTACATTAGGTATGTAATGTGTGTGTATGTGTGTGTTTAATTTGTAAAGAGAAATTCTCGTCACAAACTCCTTTGTTTGTACGTTTGAGTACACTCATGTTCTTATTTACATTAAGTTCTGCTCGTGTTTTTATTTATTAAGATCAAAATGCCTCGCTTGTCGTGACTACTGTACTGTTTTTGGCAAATATTAGTGAGTAATATGGGACTTACGCAAGTGTTGTTAAGATTGTTTTGAATGTTCGCGGGAAAACTAAATAATGTAAAATATAACATTTTTTAATAAATATTTTTATTAAACAGAGAAAAATTTTATGGAAAATCTAATAGTATAACATATCATGTAATCACATAATTCAAATTGTTAGATATATATTATTATTATTAAGAAAATATTATATTACCAGGTTCGTTATATTATATAATATTAGTTTTGATATTTGTTTTATATGGGAGATAATTATACTTTTTAATATCAAGCGACAAGAGTGCTACACTCGGTTATAAATAACATTTACTACTCAATGTTTTGTTTGTTGTATGATGCCAATAAATTTTTATGTTTTATTCCGCACCACTTTTATTCAGCAATACAAATAATATAAAGGTTAGTGAAGTAGGTCCTTGTTGAGGACATTCATATATATACGGAACAATTTTATAAAACTAATTAATTTCTAGCTTAGTCATAGACTGGTTTCTTACATGGCTTTAGAAATGTTATGTTTCAGTGTTATATTCTGTTAGAGTTATTTATAATAATAATAATTTATTTATAATTTTTAAACACTTTTATTTACCATTTTGCTGTGTTTCTAGATTTTGAAATGGAAAATATTTTAATGAGTAATACAATAAAGCTACTTCAAATAATGAAGGTCGAGATTAATGCAAAAGAATTAAAATTAAACAATATAAATCGGTAAACAAATGTAGGTTAAAGTTTAAATTAATAGACAAATTAAATATAGTAAATACGCCACAGTAACATTTACTTATTTGCCTTTTTATTGTTTTGATATATTTGTGTCGCTTCTTAAAAAAATATAGCGAGTGACTACTAAAGTTTCTTAATATAGTTAGTTGTGTATAACTTATACATCACATACTTTAAATCACAATCAATACTTCATTATATTTTTTGTTGGTTCGAACTCTATCAATCGGATTTATTAATGGAAATCATAACTTCGTAAAGGTTTAAAACTTTTAACAATCGATTGCATTCCTACCTTTCAGTACAGGACATAGTAAATAATTTGTGTAAAGTTCGTTCTCAATATCAATACTGCCCAGACAAGTCACAAGGATGATCGTGCATTTAAAGATTCGAAAAGAAAATATCGTATAGCATCGCATCGAATCGTAAAGCTTTGCAACGTCACCGCAAACGAGTAATTCTAAACTTTTTATCAATGGTGCTAGTTTCATGGTATTCCTTGCTTACTGTTTTCTTACTTTCAAATTTTTGTAAAGCCAAACATCCATCTTAACATTAGAATTTTTAAAAATTGTCTTCCTACTATTCCTTTCGTTACCCAGAGTTACGTTCTCCACACAACACTTCAGATTTTTCAACCCTTTTCACAAAATCTACCCCCTAAATTTAAGAGATAAAAAGGAACCTCCTTTTGCAACAATTTCTTGAGTTAAAATGCGGTGACTTACATGTCTCTTTTCCAAGATGCTTTCGTATTTCTGCTGGTATTTCATCCTTTTTAATTTTATCCATAATATGTTTGCTCACTTTAAGCATTATTTATGAATGCTGCCCCTGCGCTTCGCCTGCGGGTTAAGTGCGAATAATTACACATGCACATCTTTCATTTTATATATTGCGAATGAACCAACACTTTTCATATAAGTTGTGTAGAATGGTGAACCCACTTTCTTTTTATAAAAAAAAAAGAGTACTGAGAATGAAAACGATTTTGTATAAAATAAAAACCTATGCTTATTCCTTACAATGTAACTTTCTAAAGAAAGTTGCTAAGAGACTTACTACTATAATTTGTATAGTTCCAGAGAATATCGATTATTAAAACCAAAATACAACAATATTTACATAGATGTATAGGTATATTGTACCCACAAATAATCAAATTGAATAAAATTACTACAAGTAAGTACATTAAGGTGAACAATTTAGAAACTTACCCTTACAACTTACTCGGCACAAGTAACTCATTTCATCTAATTGCTAAACCCAAAGTTACCTTGTTGGATGTTTGTTCATGTATAACTAAAGAAGAGTAAACAAACACACATTCTGATATACTTACAATTTTAAATTAAACTAAACTAAAATAGTCATTTGTTAGGAACAAAGTATCATATATTTAAAATTAGAACAATACTATCTGGTTACGCAAAATTTGTTGTCTGAGCTACGAGACTATTATAATTTGAATAATTAATAAAATACCAAAAATATAAATAATATTGATACATACCCCCGTGAGTGTGATACTTACCTCATTCCTAATCCTTTAGTGAGGTCCCTAGAGTACACTTCATAAACCCCACGCTCGTTACAAAGCATTTTTACTGATCTATGCTTTGATTTATGCGACTACTAACACCGAAACAATTCGGGTGTATTAAAACATTTTTAAAGCTTTGCTCAACTCTCAAAATTTATTAAATTTAATTAAAAAAAAAAATCTATTCTAAAAAAAAATCTGAAATGTGGTAAGTCTGCGGGAGCAGATGAAGTTACTGCCGAGATGATCAAATATGGTGGGCCACACGTCTGGGACCTTTTCTGGTTTTTGTGTAATTTATGCTGGAAATCCGGGGAGGGCCCAGACGATTGGCGAAGTGCAGTCATCGTACCTTTGTATAAAGGCAAAGGTTCACAGATAGACTGTGCAAGCTATAGGGCCATCAGTTTGATTAGCTTGGGCGGTAAAGTTTATGCTAAAATTTTAGCGAGAAGAATGCAAGAGAGATCTGAAAGACTGTTGTGGGAGGCCCAAGGAGGTTTTAGACCTGGAAGAGGGTGTATAGATCAGATCTTTTCCCTCCGCATGATCACGGAAAAGTTTTTGGCCCTAAACCAAAAGGTTTTCTGTGCTTTTGTGGATTTGGAAAAGGCGTTTGACAGGGTTGTGAGAAAGAAGTTATGGGAGATACTGCCCCGATACAATGTGAACGGACCCTTGCTACAGGCTGTAAGGTCTCTTTACCGAGATCACTCAGCCTGTGTGCGAGTAGGAGCTGGCATGTCGCCCTGGTTTGACATCCAATCGGGTGTTAAGCAAGGTTGCGCTATGTCAGCTTGGTTGTTCAATTTGTATTTGGATAGTTGTCTCCAAGGAGTGAAAGATAGTGACATGGGAGTGAAAGTAGGTGGCCTTAAGGTCAATTGCTTGCTATATGCAGATGATGCGGTGCTCATTGCATCATCAGAATGCAATTTGCTGGCATTGGTCACCACTTTGAAAGATGGGTGTGAAATTAATGGTCTTAACCTGAATGTAGATAAGACGAAGGTTCTGATATTTGAAAGAAATGAAGAAAAAACAGAATGTAAGATCAACGTGAATGATAAGATAATAGAACAAGTGAATGAAGTGGTATATTTGGGAAGTATGTTTAGCAGAGACGGAAGATACGAAATGGATGTGGAAAGACGTATTGCTATCGGTAACAGAGTCAATGGTGCTTTGACTGCATTGTTGAGACGGCAAAACGTCAGTATAGCTGCACGTTTGGCTGTACACAATGCAGTTTTGCTACCGACGCTGTTATACGGCAGCCAAACGTGGGTAACACAGAAGAAGAATGTAAGAAAGATGAATGCTGTGGAGATGCGATCTCTTCGCAGAATATGCGGAGTCAGTCTAGCTGATCGAATCCGCAAAGAAGAGATCCACAGAATGGCAGGTACTAGCGAAGATGTCACGGTGAGAATGAAGAAGAACGTGCTCAGGTGGTTTGGGCACGTTGAACGAATGAGTGATGAAAGAATGGTAAAAAAGATTTAAATGGGAAAAGTGAGCGGTAAGAGAGACAGGGGGAGGCCTCGAGTGACCTTCGAAAACACAGTAGCTACGATACTGGAGGAAAGTCACGTAAAAAGCATGAGGACCCCCCGGAGGGCATGTATGAAGAGGTTGATGTCTGTGGCCGAGGCGAAAGAGGTATGCAGAGACCGTAGCTTTGGCTTTGGCGCTCCGTCGTCTCTGGCTACCCCGCAAGGGATATGGCGTGAAGGTAAATAAAATAAATAAATAAATAAATCTATTTCGATAAACACAAAATGAAAAAATATAATGACATGGAGATTAAATTTATAGAGATTAAAATGCAATGAAATTAAGTATCCTAAGAAATAACATAAATAACCATAAATTAAAAATACCAAAAAAAGATTAGTAATGGTCCCCCGAGTATACACCGTATAGAATTCCAAGGTCTTCGAGACTAGATAAGAAGTATAAATGTGTTGTTGTTTTATGTACATTAAATCGTCCGATTCCATATTTTTAAAGCTAGAACATAACGATACTCAGCTAAATGGTTAAAAAAAATAACTGCTTTCAAATGGCGTTCCTTATTACTCAGTACCATCCAAATTACAGTGGTTTGCATTGTGGATCGAATGTTTAGCGTTATTAACGATATAGTTATGTCCAGTTACACACTAGTTTTGAGATAGTCAGATTGAATTTGCACTTAGCATTAAGTCTTTGGTTGGGTCGTAAAGAATTAATAGTTTTTATTGGCAGTCGTATTGAGAAACTTTTTATATCTACTAAATAACTTTGTAGTTTCTGTGTAACTATAAAAAAGTTCGTACTTTTAACTTAATTTTTAAAACGTAATTTAAATTTGATTAATGAAATGAAAAATGAAAATTAATGTTGACCTTGTCTCCTAAATTCTTAGATTAATATTGATTAACTAATGCCATGACGATGATTAACACGAGCCGAACACATAAAAGGGTTTCCATGACAACGCCTCAGACGAAGAGGAGGAGGGATTAAACTGATATGAGCTTTGATAAAATACCGATAATTAATAAAGGTAATTAAGAGAATGATCAAAGCAGCAATTTTATAAAATAATTATTATTTGAGTTTCTTTCATATTAATGATTATTATAGCATATTAGAATTATAAAACATATAATTTAACACATGCTGTGATATTTTTGACCGAAGGACGAATGCTAAGCGTAGCGATGCGTTTGTCCGAAGGGCTACGTTTCCACTTGATAGGTCCATTCTGTTGTTTTTCCGTATGTATTTTAGTATGTTTGTTCCGGCGTAGCCGGCGTATTTTTCATCCTATCGTCACGAAAATCGGAGGGTGTATTTTTTAAATTATTTGAATTTTTGTGTCGAGCGGTTTTTTTTGATCGGGCCAAAAAATTTAAAATGGCGACGTTTTTTTGTTTTGGTGTTTGGCGTGGCAGGAGCAATTTTCATCCTACGTCACAAAAATTGGTGATCATGTTTTTTGAGTTATTTAATTTTTTTTTGTCCGGCCATTTTTCTTACTGGGAGGAAAAATCCAAAATGGCGGTGATTTAAGTTTTTGTTTTGGCGTAGCAGACGTATTTTTTATGAAATCGTCACGAAAATTGGTAGGTGTGTTCTTTGAATTATTTAAATTTTTATGTCGAGCCGGTTTTTTGCTTGGGCGAATAATTTCAAAATGGCGGATTTCTGCTCCGTACCACATAAAACGGACTTTGCGGCATAACAATAATTTTATCCGTCTGTCAATATGATTACATACATTATCCTTTTAATAAACCTGAAAATAACCTGAAAATAGATAAATAAATAACCTGAAAATAATTACTATTACATTAATTATTTTAATTGACAAACTGTACCGAGTAAATGATTTAATGATCATTTACACGGTACAGTTTGTCAACTACATAATTTAAGTATTTGATGTAACTGAATATGTTGGCTATCTCATTAAAAAGATTCAACAGAAACAAACAAAGACTTATACTCACTCAAACAATTGTCCCGTTGTAAGTAAAGTTTGCATAAAATTTAATTGTAAAGAAATATATTATATATTACTTTATGAGAGAAGAAGGAGGAAAAGGATGAAAGGATGAGAAGGATAATATAGCTATAGAAATGAGATTGCTAAGGAACATGATAGATCTAAAATCGAATAACAATATGATGAATAATGAAATAAGATAGCGTTGAGATATGAGAGAAGATTTAGTGACTAGGATTAAGAAATGAATGCTTCTAAGCAGTTTTGGTGATGTAGAGATAGAGATATACAAATTAGTTATACAAGGAATGTGTGGATGGAATGAATGAAAGGATATTTTGAAAAAGGGCCAGGTCAAGAGTACTTCATTTTATTTTATTATTAATAATACTTAATTTATTGTTGTTCCAAGCTGTTATTGCAATATCTGGAGATTACCTTACACTTTAATAATGTGTAATAAAGTTGAAGAGAATAACTCTTGATAACGTCGATTGGCACTAGAAATAAATAGTAATATTGTTAAACATTTAATATTTTATATAAATGTTAACCATGTAAAGCTTGTGTAAAAATAATTAATGATATAGAATGTCTATGACTTTATTTCTTTACTAGCTGATTCCCGCCCACTTTGCTGGGCAAATAATAACAAAGAATCGCAAACTATATGTGGGTTAATTGAAAATAATCACAAATTGTATGTGGGTAAATTGAAAATAATTACAAATAATCACATACTGTGTGTAGGTAAATAGTAAATAATCACAAATAATCACAAACTGTATGTGAGTTACGGAACCCTAATCCTACGAATAAACATAGTGAGAGGCCAAATAATTTTAATTTCTACTGCAATGGAATGGGAGAAGGGAGGGAGAGGGGGGTAAACTTTGCAGTTTTTTAGCTGTAACTTTGGAACGGTTTGGACCTTTGCAAAATCCTTTCTTATTGCACCTACTCAATATGTCAGGAGTCTTGTGTCCAAATTTCAGCTTTCTAGGTATAACGGTTTGGGCTGTAGAGCGATGAATGAGTCAGTGAGTGAGTGTCTTTGTGCTTTTTATATTAAGATTTATTTATAAAAATATATATTTTTTAAATATTGTAAAGTATCTGTTTAGTAAAATATTAATAGAGTGAAACCGTTATTTCATTATACCTATACACCGCTTAGTCCGTTGAAGTCCACACTAAATTTGTTGAAAAAAATTCTCAGGTATTATAAAATCTCGATCTAATATTTCCATATTTAAAAATTCAGTTAAACCATCGATGTGGCAACACTCCAAGCGTGAAGCCAACCCTCGGGCCAAATTAAAATTAATTATTATTGCGTATAAGCGTTCCCTGTGCTTTATTCGAAGAAAAATATATTTTCCAATAATACTTTTTGAACATCCATTTATTTATTTATTTATAACCTCAATACTTTCAACAGCAAAGTACCCACTTGAAACAGAAATAGTATAACGTAATTATGTCTAAATTAGACTCTCACCTGTTATATGCTAATGATAACATGTGCCATATCCTGTCCTGTATTAGACAATCGATTAGTGCTTCACAATACTATTTAAGTATTGTAATTTTTTTTTATACAGTTCTTAAGCTATAATACCATTTGTTTTATTTGGATAGATGGATTGAATACAAAACAATCGTTTTCCTAAAATCGATTTGTGAATTCATGCTTTTAGTGAAGTAAATACGAGGACAGTGTTTAATCTGTATGCTTTTTCTGTTTCTGTACTCAGCTATGTTTGCATTCGTTAATTGGTTACTGCAATGACGTATATTTTTTCAAATGTTCCTAAAACTAAAACATGCATATTAGTATTTAAAATGGAATTTGTTTTCATTTTATTACCAAAATGAAATATAGTCTTATTTCTTCTATTTGCAAATGGGTAACATACAATTATTTGAAATGGTGGAAATAAAAAATCATGTCAACCTTCATATTATTTTATATTATTATTTTATAAAAAAAATGTGTTCTTCACTACGGACCTATTAACATACTATTATCACGCAATCACGCAACAAGGTGTGGATAGATTTATATATAAATTTTTCACACAAATAAACCATGACTGCATTACATTTTTAAATCAAAATCGGGGCAATGATTCTGATATTTTTCAGGCTGCCCTTCATATCTTGATAGGATTGGGATGGAATGCAGTCTTTTTTTCCATCCTACTTAGGGGAATGGGTTTGTTTCTTTGCCAATGTTCCCAATGTCTGTAATGCGGCTCTAGCTGATGTGATATTACCGGGGACGGAATTATGTGTACCAAATTCTGTGATACCACTTGGTGGTAGTCGCGGCCTTAGGTTAATGTATCTGTCAGGGCAGCAGCACCTGGCAAACGGCAGGTGTATCAAGGTTGGGCTAATGCTTTAGTCTCTAAGCATCCGAGTTCTGAAGAGGAAATATAACGGTGCCTCCAGAATCTTCTAACGAATAATCGGTAGAGTAAAGTTCATGTCACGTCGTCAAAAATAGGGATCAGCTGGGAAGGTACCAACCTGACACACACAAGTTCTGGGCGTTTTCCATAGTCACTCTGGGAAAATTTTGCCAGCCGTCCCTACCGCCATTGAATACTGGGAACGGCTGTCTGGTCCACACTCCCAGAGGCGATCTCCTGGGCTTTCTTTTTGCTTAGGTAAAAAACTATTCGAAAATATCTATTTTCCTTGGACGTTTATAAGTCAATTGGGCCGGATGGCATTTCCTCAATGGTACTACAAGTTAACTCCAGTGCTCCTGTTTCCATTTCGGTACTCTTACCTTAAAAGGGTAGTCCTGATCCCATAAAAGTGTGCCCTTGTCCATCCAATCCCTAAAAAAGTGAGAGGGATCTTTAATCTCCAAAATAATGGAGAGCACCATCAATCAACTGCTCCTCGATGAGTTGGGCAGTTGGGCAGTGACCGGTTATACGGCTTTTGTCATGATCGATAGGCTGGTGATCTTCTGCTACATCATACCGTTGGGCACCGTTGTTATTGAAAGCAAGGAAGGGGGTCTGGCAATTACTTTGAATATGGCGCAAGTTTTCGACAATGAATGACACATGGGGCTTCTTTCGAAACTTCCTTCTTATGGGCTTTCACATCACAAGCTTTCTTACTGGGTGGAGCATACCATCGGGATACCATCCGAAACGACCTTCCCTATGATATTTGCTCGGACCCGAAGCTCGGAAAGGCTGGTGTACCCTATAGTTTCATGCTATCCCAACTCTGTTCCTTCTGCACATTACTTATATGTTGGATATTTCCAACATACATTGTTATGCGGATAACAGCACTGGCAAATTCCGGCTCTTGCGCTCCCTTCCCTTCCTTTCTTTGCTTCCCTTGTGCTCTATAAGGCATAAGTCTGAACACATGGAGTACTATTCTCATCTCTGGTCCGGATCACCCCAATATCAGCTTCTACCTTTTGAACGCGTACAACGGAGAGCCGTTCGGATTGTTGCGTAGAGACGTGACCTCTTTGTGCGTCCTCTACCGCTTTTGCAACCAGGTGTGTTCCGAAGATATTTGATGTGATGCTTGCCGCTAAATTCAGTTTTTCAGTTATTACAAGTTTTAATCAATTGAAAATCTCTAAAATAATCCTTTTATACTCTTTTAGTTTTAGCCCTCTTTGTATTAATTATTAATTGATGAACTTAACCGTTCTTTTTGCTGTTTAACGACATCGGTAATTTTAAAACCTATAGATGTATTTTTTTAGTATATGGCACATGGCTTTGGCATGGCTTTGGCATGGATCTTTTACTAAAGATGGTTCTGCAAAAATCAGAACAAAAAAATTCAGTCTAGAAAAAAAGTTATAGTAAAATGAAATTTGTCTATGGGATTTCCCATTATAAATATGTCGCGCACATGCATCAGTGACAGTGCTAAATATTATAGACTGCGACCACTGCTTGCTACAAAGCCAATATTTGATTTAAATTTCTATCATTTCGCACATTGCTAGAAATTTTACTAAAGATGCTTCTGCAAAAAAAAAAACTTCTACTCATCATTCCCTGAGATTTCCGTGTAAAACAAATGATTAGCCGATCGGGAACGATGATATCACAGTCCATATCATTTATTATTTTCTTTCATGCAGTGAGCGTGCTTTAAGGTTTGTAAATGTTGAGATTCATTTAAAAAACAGATATATGGCTATAATTTTATTGACGATGAACTGATTTTCTTTTCAATTGAGATTCAAAACCGATAGTTGCTGGGCATGTTATAGAGCAATATTATATGCTAAATTTGTTAGCATTAAAGAAGGGGAGGGCGCTCAGCTCAACTCCCGCAGCGCACGACGGCGGATCCTAGTAATTTTATGCTATCTGTCGTTTTATATTAAATAAGTATGATTAGAGTTTATTTAACTGTAAAGCAATTTCAATACTGTTTCATTATCTTTGATTTCTTATGCTCTAGTCTACTGCACGAATTTAAATACGACGCAAATTATTTTCTACTAAATAATACTTTATTAAATACATATAGATCAAGACGCTTTGTTTGCAAGAACCATTCAAATTTAATAAAAAATAACAGACATCGTGTTCTGAAATTAATGCCTATACAGAAACTTTAAATATACGAGCTAGGCTAAGGAAATCCAACTAAAAACTAACTTTAGCTCTTGCAAAGTTCTTGTTTTGTGTTAATATTATAGTCGGGTAAATCATTATTGTCTCTTTTTATAATACTCCTACAGCATTCTTAAGCCAACATAACGGTTTATTCCTAATTTTTAGTTTCACAACTAAGTCAAAAAGTTTTCTTAACTAACTAAAGGAATTCCTTCTGTATGTTATGATGTGTGAACACATACTACTTAAAAACGCCGAAGTTAATAATAGTCATTTGATAAGAAATCTATTCATCACAATATCAATTATTGTAAATAATCATATCATGTATTATGGTATTTGCTTTATACTATGATACTATATATATAGTAATATTGACATGATGTCGGTCCCTCGGGCAGTAGGTGTATTAAGTGATATTAGTGTTATTTGTAAATTCAATGAGTCCCATAATGCTGATGTATTAATATTAAGTACGCTGAAGTAGGTACACGTTAAAACTTTATATTCTCATCTATACTTATCCAAACACAGATGTCAATTGTCATCAAAAATATTTCAGCTAAGGTTTAAACTGAACGTTTTATGGAGGATTTAATTAAAAACATTCTTGGGCCGTATAAATTCAAAGTAATTTTCAAACTTTAATTTCACTGTGATATTGTATTTTTATTCATCAAGTAAGAATTCTCGCATTACCAAACGGTTGTCTCAATTGTCTTTTCTCTAATTGTTCTAAATTAAATAAATAAATTAATGCTTTTTAATTATATTTTGTAAACTTGTTATTTCTAGATCCCGCTCTTTTCACGTATGTATCTTAAATTACGTGAAAATAAGAATGTATTTTTTTATTAAAAGGAAGTAAAAGTAAGATAATATGTTTGACAAATAAATTATGAAACAATTATTTTTATCACTGAAAATATGATAATAGAATAGGAAGTGTTAAGAGATTTTGCGGCGAGGATGTATAATTTTCTTAATTAGAAGTCAACACATTGGAAAAAAAAACAACTTTCTTTATTAGTTACAATTATCTTATTGAGAAAAGTAGTAGAAAAATGTCTTGTATATAACCAGTATTAACAGTTATCAATAGTAGCAGCAAACAAAAGTGTTTTCTAAATACTTATCACACTTACATAAACTTTATAATTAGTTAGCATTTACTTATAATTAATTATAAAATGAAATAAAAAAATCCGTTCCCGAAGGGGGACACGCGTGGTTAGACCTCGTGTGTAACTCGTTTAAAATATAACTCACTACCTAAGAATAACACCCCTTGCGAGAATAAACTGTGATAATTTTATTTGGCTTAGTCAAAGGAGTACCTAGTGTGTTGCCTTAAATTTAGAGTAAAAAATAACCTTTCTATTAAAAATATTTGCGAGGAGGGAATGTTTACCAGAAAAAAGTTGCCGTGGTTTTAACTACCTCAAATTTTCAAGCTAAAGGCGGTTTTAATTTTTTTTCTCGGAAACGGTACCTTTTACGGAAAAACTTTTGGTACCTAAACTTAGAGTAAAAAATAACATATCTATTAAAAATACTTGTGATGTAAGAATGTTTATCAGAAAATAGTTATGATTTTTTTCCAAAAAAATTTCGGTTCTTTTACCTTCACCCTTAAGTTATTGAAGGTTATCGGTTTATCTACATTAGTTATAGGTATTCATTAAAGACATGATATAATATGAACGCGATTGATCTACTTTGTATAGGGAAAAAGTTAGGTCGAAATGTTATGGCCTAGCATCCCCGTGGCCGGATTTCTGTGGTTAAGGAACATGACCTTCATTTTTGGGTTGGTTGATTTTTGTGCAAAGTTTGAAAGCGATCCAAACAAAACTGCGGCAGCTATCGTGCTGACAAAAGTCGAATCTGGACACACGCACGCATATATATATATATATATATATAAACTTTTTGACAGATGGTCATTTCGGACTCAGGGGGTCATAAGAAGACCTACTGTGAAGAAATTTTTCCAAAATTCGAAAGTCGGGTACACCTGAATGGGCAGACCGAATTCTTCGAGGTCTACCCAATTAACGTCAAATAAATTATAAAATTTATATTATTTAAAAATATGTAAGTAGTTCGAATTTATGTAACAATTGGGGTCCTAATATTAATACACGATTAAAAAGTAAAACGTATCATTTTATCTATGATTAAATTGTATTTTAATATTTTAAACGACTACAACTGGCATTTAACTCGATAGACGAACTGAATTTCATGACCCCTTTGAATCTAACTAGGAATATCTCTGATGATCACAGATTTGAACGTGGAAATTAAACCGCGGCGTGCCATCAGTAATGGTTTCTGGATCCGGGATCCACACGTCGTTAGCTTCCCCTCTAGTTACCTATTCACTGTTATGACTGAATTAGAATATTACGTTATTGCAATAAAAGTATCCGTCGTTAGTGATATAATATTTATTACTTATATGAATTTATGTTTTTACGAATTTTATGAAGTAAAACTTATTTGGACGCTGTAGGAAAATATGTCAAAATTTACTGCAATACGTTGTTATCAGATCTACTATTATTATAATAAAGCTGAACTCAAATATAAAGTTCGTCTAAGTTATGAAAATATTTTAATAAGTTATTATCTGTAACCCGATACATTATTTTTAGTATTATGCAGTTAACCCGAAAAATATATTATTTCTTATCAATACGGTATTCTGAAATTGTGTTAGATCATTGTCATCATAATGTGATATTAGTAAATTAGTTATTAAAAAACATTACAATAATTATGATTTATACCTCCTAATTAATTTGGTATTTTATTTAAGCAAATAATCTGCTGTTCCGTGTGTAGTACAAAATGTAGATTACAGCAATATTATTATTGTTATCGCGATAAAAATATAATCAAATATCTTATAACCTAATTTTATTGATAAATATATTATATTACGGATAGCAATGAAATTAAATTAAAACTAGTCGTTCTGTGAACATTAGACCTCAGTACGTTAGGGGATGAGATAATGTTGGGAAATTATTTATAGTGGATTTCACGAGGTGAAGTGGTTACGATATTTCACCCGTGAACCAAGTATGAGCGCCACCCCAGTAACCTCCGTACACTGGACCTAAAATAAAATAGACAAAAGAATACTTAGACTAGACTTAAATTTGGCCGCCATTTTGGATTTTGAAATAACAAAAAAACACCTTAGATTTCGGCAAAGAAAACTTAGACAAAATGTCAGCCCGCTAGCTCCCGGTTTTTGTGGTACGGATCAGAAATACGCTATTTTGAAATTTTTCGCCCAAGCAAAAAAACGGCTCGACATAAAAATTCAAATAATTCAAAGAATATGCCCGCCGATTTTCGTGACGTGATAGGATGAAAAATACGCCGGCTACGCCGGAACAAACTTGCTGGAATACATACGGAAAAATAGAATGGTCCTATCTACTGGAAACATAGTCCTTCGGACAAATGTTTCGCTACGCTCAACATTCGTCCTTCGGTCAATAAATAATAAATACATTACTTAGATCTGTTGACAGAACTGTATTGAACATGAACATCTTTAAGATCATAGTGAAATCTTTACGAATTTATATTAGAATAGTTTAAATATCGTATAAATGGTTTTATTATAAGGCGAATTCGTAATTCAGTTCTAGTTATACAATAAAAAATAACAACGAGAATATTGTTGAGTTGTTATTGACTGGTGAATATATTTCCTTCTCTCTCGTCACGCAAAGCCATCTAGGAAGGTGAATGACACAAATCAAGTTGTCATATTAAAAATACGACTGAATCAACCGTCCACCGTGAATAACAGCGTTGTCATCTCGCAAACATTACACACTGATTGGTAGTAAAGTTAAAAAAGTTTTTACATCCTGTTCTGTTTGAACTTTTAATTGTTTAAACTTTTTAATGACTTTTTAATGTAATTTTAATATCTTCTATTTATTAAATTTTAAGAACACTTTGTAATTGATATGTTATGTCAAACGATCTCCACTGGGTTGTCCAGTGCAGGCTCGGTTGTAAATAATTGATAAGTTTCGACAAATTAATCAAATTATCCTTATATGTCTCATAGTTATAACCTAAACGAAATTATGACAATGTTGGATTTTATTAAAAGAAGTTTTTATGTTAATGGAGGTCTTACTCGTGTCTGAACAACTAAAAGCACGCAATAAATTAATCCTAAGCGTTACCGACCCGTCGGCGGAATAAAGTTAACACCAATTCATTACAAACTTAACTAAATATATGTTTTAAGTGGTTTTACTTGAAAGGCAGTAGATATAATTAAAACGTAAATTATAACGGATGAAATAAAAAACAATAGAAGAGAGCTATCGAGAATAAAGCATTGTTCTATTCAAGAAATATGAATAAGGAATTATTAGTTGGTCTTTGTTTTTTGTGAATGGAAAAGTTTTTATCGCTTCTAATTGCTTATTTTAAAAAGCTAAAGAATGTGTTCAAGTTGTATTTCTATGCAAAGTGCATAAATATGGTGAATTGAAGTATAGAAAAATATCAATACTTAGAGTCAACACTCAAAGGAAGGGCGAAATTAGTTATTGATTCTATTGATTTTTTAATAATAACTTCATTATAGCATGCTTAATCAAATAATAAGCGCTAATTAGTACTAATATGTACAAAAATATTGTTTATTATGAAAAGTGTGACAAGGAATCAGCAGTTATAATCTGAAAACTTAATCGATTTAGTTTTAATGTATATATCCGCTTTGAAAATATTTAGAGAACCTACAGATTCATGCAACAATAATGAAATATTATGTTTTATTCATTAATTTATTTAAAAATGAGTATTGCATGATAATAATTAATGTATTTAGTAGCAATCGATATGACCACATCAAAACATCCAAGGCATCAAATATGGAAAAGCGAAATGAATGCAAATGGTTCTACTCTTACCTAACTCGTAATCGCTGTAAATACGTAACGTGTGATCTACAGTGTCCACGCTGTTTGCCAGTTCCTAGGAGCGTGATACAACACCTGCAGACTTTAGTGACAAGCTGCGTTCAAAATGCACTGTGATATTTCCTTAAGGCAGGATTATTTCATATTTTATATGAAAAATTCCGGATGAGATTCGGTTCATTGAAGTTTTTTCATATTTTATTTTATCATTTAACTTAAATGTTCTTATAGTTCATATCTTCCATTTCCTTTTCATTAAAAAAAAATATATAAAAACTGTAAATAAATACGAAATTCTTGAAAACATTTATAATAAAAATTTGGTCTACTTTCTGGTATTCCCTCGGGATCGCTGTTTCGTTGCAAAGAGCTTGTACTCTACATTCACTTTGGGTCAGTGCAATTCCCTTTTTACAATCTGGTTCTGGTTAAAGTTTCAAACAGATAAAGTAATTTTGGGTAATAGCTGTTTTTTATTATTGCTTATATTTTATTAATTAATGAGGTTATGTATTTACATGCCTATGTTTAATGTGTACGGATAAATTCTCGTCAAGCGTCACAAACTCCTTTGTATGTTTGAGTACACTCATGTTCTTATTTGCTTTAAGTCGTGCTTGTGTTTTTAGTTAGTAGCTCAAACCTCATAAGTAATCATGACCTCGCTATTCGTAATTACTTTATTAGTTTTAGGCAAATATATAGTAAGATTTTGAATTTGCAAGTGACTTGATATTAATAAAGTAATTACGAATAATTATTTCTTCTACATGTGACTCACACAAGTCTGTTTAAGATTGTTTTAAATGTGTATGGTAAAATAATAAAATAAACAATGTCAAATGTATTACCAATACGAGAAATAAGTAAACTTAGAAAAAATCTAAAGATATATGAAGTCTGTGGAACTAATTTTCGTAAAGCAGTCATTTGTCGATCACGGTTCGGATACTTCTAAATGGTGTGACAAAACATAAGATTCATGGACAGTGTTTGCAATTATCTTTATCTTTACTTTTAAAGATGATGAAGTGTACCACCACTTTCGGGTACCACTTGTGGGATCAGCTTCTCTTGCAACAATTTATTGAAAAAAAATCACTTTTATGCTGATATACCACCTTGCTGCATAACACCATTTTTTTATTTCATTTATTCTCTGAAGTAGTTTTTCTCATTCCTATCACGCAGCCCTGGCCCATCTTCTACTCTATTATTTATAAATAAAAAAAGATGCATATTTCATAGAATGTTTAGAATTATGGATACATTTTTATTTTTATTTCTTAGCCGATCCTCACGACACATTTGGCTAGTTATGATATGAGGAGATCTCGAGTTTTGAGAAGTAAACTTTTTGTGTGATATTAAAAAAATATACTATGCTTATTTGTTATAATGTAACTCTCTAAAGACATTTCTTTATTTAATAAAACTTATAGCTAGATAAGGTCAATAGATTCATAGAATATCGAATATTAAAAACCAATATCTTCAATTTAAATATAATTTATAATATTACGAATAGATTATCAGGAATATTATACTCATACATAAACAAAATGAATTAAATTACCACATTAAGGTGAGCTATTCAGAAACTTGCCCTTACAACTTACTCTAACTCTACTAACTTATAAACTTACTGAATCTAAGTGCAGAATCCAAAGTCATCTTGTCCGATGTTTGTTACTGTATGAATAAAAAAGAGTGAACACACATTCTGATACACACTTACATTTTTGAACCAAACTAAACTAAAAATTATATTTAGAATTTGGAAATTGGTTGAGCACCAATTGAAAATTTTGAGCTGTGCAGCGAGATTACTATAATTTAAATAATGAATAGAAATAAAGAAACAAATTATATTGATATATAATATATACATCTGTGAATGTGATTACTTACCTCATTCAGTTAGGTCCCTAGAGTGCTCTTTGTAACTGCCATCATTCGATATGAAGCATTTGTACTTGATCTACGACGCTCTGAATTTTGACTACCAAAACTACTTTGGTCTATTAATAAATCTTTTAAGCTTTGTTTTCCAATATCTCTAAATTTATTGAAATAAATATAAGAATATCTGTTCGATATATATCGAAATAATGATTGAAAAACATTAAATACTTTCGACATATCGAGGTAAAAGGTAAATAAAATGGAATTAAATTAAATGTCACAAGAATTGTAAACAAACAAACAAACATATATTAAGAATACTACAAAAACATTTAGATCTGTAATATCTGTGGCATTAAAATACGATTATCCGAAAACGAAATATAATTACAGCTTCTTTAGACTAGCTAAACAGAAAATGTATTGTTTTAATTACGAAATCAGACAACTAAACATTTAAGTGCATGTAACCAGTGGTAGGTTCCTTTTCATAATCCTTCCTTTGTTTTAACCTTAAATATGAGAATATTTAGAACAATATAGATATTTCAAAAGCTACAACATTACGATACGTAGTTTAATGGCTCATGAAAATGACAGCTTTTAAATGGCGTTCATTATTACTCAGTACCATGTAAAATGACGATCACAGTGTTCCGCTCAGTTGATCGAATATTTTGGGATAGTTGCGAAATAGTTATGTTTACTTAAAGACTAGATTGAAGTTATACTTAGCATTTAAGACTCTTGGATTGGGTCGTAGAAATCTATAGTTTCTATTGCCAGTCGTATTCAGAAACGTGTTTATATCTACAAAGTACTGATAATAAAAATTAATATTTTAAACTTTCTTCCTTAAAACATCGTTTTAATTTTATACTCGTAATATTAAGAATGTAGCTAAATAAGCATTACCAAAATTGTATTATTAATATTGTCGTTATGTAGAGTATACTCGTAAAACGCCCAGTTTACACAATAAATTAAATTGTGTTATTTGCAGTGTTACAGAACTTTACAACAGATGAAAAGAACAGAACTTGAAATTGTAACAGTTTCCAAAATTTATAATCGAGAAGTATTTATAGTCCGTATAAATTTTACTTATATATAAGAATAAGTTTGACTTCATCTTCTAAACTCTTAGGTTAATCTTATTTATAGACAAAGCCGTGTAGATTGAATATAATTAACACGAGTCGAACATATGTAAGGGTTTCCATGACAACGCTTTAGACGACCCTGAGGAGGTTTTATAGGGATGAAACTGATATGAGAATTGAGATAATATCGATAATTATAATTAGTAATCAAGAAAATCATCAAATGGAATAATTTTTAAATAATAATTATTTAGAATCTCTTTGATTATAATGTTTATTGTAGTATATTGTAGAATGATAATAAATAATTTATGATAACGGTTCACGGGAATGTCGATACTTATGCATTAGGAAAAAAAATGTACAAAAATATGTTAATTTACACTTACTTTTGCTTAGAAATTTAATTGTAAAGAAATATATTATACAATCCATACATTATGTATGGATATGAAACTTGGGTATGGTTGAAGAAGTACGAAGGATTATAAATGGAGTTGAAATGAGAGAACTAAGGTTAAGATAGGTATGAAATTGAGTGGTAAGATAAAGAACAGTGAAGTTATAAGTTGAATTTGTGTAACAATAATCACCAATGGTCCATAGTACATTCTAGGTAGCAAATGCGAGTTTCATTAAAACTATTAAAAGTATGCAAGATAAAATACGGCCTATGGTTTCAATATATTTATTAGAAAATGAAACGAAAAACGGAAAAAAGGTACTATTAGTTAACAATGAATTAATTAAAACGTATTAATCTTAAATTAAACGAGGATGGGTCTCTCGGCGGTACCGAAGATGTCATAAGCAGTAAAATATTTATGAATTTAAACTTAAATATCTGAAGATTAACTTACCACATTGATAAAGTTTGAAGTATGAACTCGTATAATGACATAGTAATCGATAAAAACTACAGATATTTATATTTATTTTTTCATATACCTAAGAAATAATTTTATGTGGAATGAATGTGTATAAACTGTTTATGTATCGCCTAGTTAGTAGTAGTAGTATATAGACTAGTTAGTCCATAGTATCAACAAGGTATGGACTCCATACCTTGTTGATACTATTCTTCACATATTATGAAAATTCGAGTGAGTATATTGCAATTACTTTATTCGACGAAAAATGGATTTTTCAATAGTGCTTTTAAAACATGCGTTTATTATTATATATTTAATAAGTTCTGTGCGACAATTCACCTATTATTATTATTTTAGGACATGTCAGAGATATTATAAATTAGAAATATCGTTTATTTATTTATTTATTTATTTACCCTTAATTGTATATTACAAAAGGCGAACTTAATGCCTGTTGGCATTCTCTACCAGCTAACCTTATGTACTAGCTATTTATATACTCGATAATGAGAACTTTTCAAAAGCAAAAGTACTTAAAACAATGACAGTGTATTATAATTATGTCTGAAATAAATTCTCACTGACATGTAGTGCTGATAATACATGCCCTATCTATTACTATCTATGTGTGGTCGCAAATCCATGGATAGATTAAATACAAAATAATCGTTTTCCTAAAATCAATTAGTGAATTCATTTTTTGAGGGGAGTAAATACGTTTGTATTCTTTAATTGGTTCCTGCAATGTAATATTGTGCAAGTGTTGGTATTTCAAATGGAATTTGGTTTTATTTTATAATTATAGACATGGCAAAATAATGTGAATATTCCTATTTAAAATTATTATGTCTTTAATGATCTAAAAGTTATAAAGTACAGTCACACAGGGTACAGACGAAAATATATATGTTTTAGGTTTGTATGATATTTTGGACTCTTATAAACCATGACTGAATTTAATGTTTAAAATGAAAAGTATTATCATATTACTAAATTGTAGGAAATATTAATTTAATTTGGTTTGCACTCAGAAATGATTTTAATATCAGAGATTAACATAAGTTATATTGTATTATATACTTGTGTAGTAATTTTAATTAATTTCTTTAACTTATTTCTTACTTATATAAACGACTTTAAGATTTATTTTATTCAAGTTATTAAAATTTACATTATGATGAGTCACCTAGTCTCTAAGTGCAAAGGAGAAAAAAACAAATACATTGTATCAGACTCATTACCACAAATCACTAAGGTCGCTAGATTTAAAAAGTATGTTCAAATAAACGATGCACTCATTATAAGTAACAGTTTTGCTATCTCGCGAACATTACTCACTGATTGGTAGTAAATTGTATCTTAGAGTTTTCATTTACTACATTTATAGCAATTAAAGATTACGTAAATTATTTAAATATTTTGCTAAACATCTATCTTGCAGTTAACTTAAGTTATAACAAGTTTTAATTAATTAGGAATCTTCAAAGCAATCCCTACAGAATGTTTAGATTTAGTCATCTTTCGTAATTAATAGACATAATGAAAACGTTGAATTGAAAAACAATTTCAAAACTGTTTCAATATTTTTCTTTTTTTTTCTTTTAATTAAAGTCAACTCTGATATTCTCTGGTTTATCAAACAGTAATAATACGGAATAACATAATTTTCAATACAATATAAGGTTTTAAATCTATTCTGTTTGCTGTTTCGGCTTAATAACATACAAAGAAAACGTAATCTAATTTGATTGGTTTTAAATTTTAAGATTTACGAAGACAATTTAAGATTTCAATTGTGATTTTCTGGTTGTATACAGCAGTTATAATTAGTATTAAGAAGCCATCAAGCAGTAAATTAAGTGATCCTATTTATGTCTCTGAAGAATGTGGTCATAGTTGCAACAAAAACAAAATATTAATGAAATTAATTTTAGTATTTTAGTTTTTTGTTATAAGATATATAATATTTTATAGTTCTTCATATACAAATTGTACTCAAAATACTACCTCGGAAATAACTAAACTACATATAAATCAAGAACAGTCTTGAGGTTCTTGTAAACATAGAGATGTTTACAAGAACCTTACACGTTGAATGAACTTGTACATATCATACATCGTGTTCTGAAATTAATTCCTGCACAGAAACTTTAAAATTAGAGCACGAGCTTAGACTAAAGAAATCCAACTAAGTACTAACTTTAGCTCTGTCAAAGTTTTTGCTTTGTGTTAATATTGTAGTCGGGTATGTCTTTATTGTCTCTTTTTACAATGGTTCCACACATTGCTGGACTAACATAAGGGTGTGTTCCGAATATTTTTTCTTGTAAAAGGGTGATTGTGTGTTAGTATCTCTATTATCCAGTTTATAAACTTTGTTAAATGTTTTCTTAACTAGGTAAAAGAGTTTCTTCTGTACGATTCGATGTCTATGAACACTTATCACTCAAGTACGTCGCAGATAATAATGCGTATCTCAGAAGAGTTAAGTGTTTTATAAATTAAAATACATTTTAATGTCACCTAAAGGAACATTCAGGAAGATTTAATTAAATACACTTTTTACACTTTAAAGTAATACTTTCATTTGTAACATTTTTTTTTTCCTATTAAACAAATAACCTTTGTCACCTTGCCAAAGGACTGTATCCATTGTATTTTCTCTAATTGTACTTATTTAATAAATTTTTGTAAACTTCTCTTTTCTAGATTCCGCTTTAGTGTAAGATAAATTATGTGAAAAGAAGAATTTTAGTTTATTTTTATTTTTATTATAATTTATTTTTTATATATAGCTTGTTAATTAAAGTGAACTATGGAAAAAATACTTTCTTAATTGTTTACAATTATCTGTCTCAATTAACTGAAACTTAATACTATACCTATATAACTATAATATAGTAATAATCATATATTTGTAAGCAATAAATGTCTATGTTTTCCAATAATATACGAACGGAATTGATTAATTAAAAGTTTGTTTTAACATATAATATATTATATTTTCCTGAAACAACAGTAAGACCAACTTTCTTTAAAGATTCTATAAATTTTTATGCAATAAATTCTCACAGAAATAATATCCAAAAGCCTGTCCGTGTTTCTTAGCCGCAGCATCAACTCGACTTAGAGACCCATACATCATGGCAGCTTATCGTCTTCACGAACTGAATATTGAACTCACTTAATTGAAGATAATAAATTTATAAATATTTAGGATGGTGATTTTTTTCTTTTTTATTAATAATATTATCTTTTTTTATTTTTATTGCTAGAGAAAACTTTTGTGATAGACTACTTTCCATACCTTCTTCTAACTATAATCAGTTGGATTTGAAAATTTTGATGGATTTGATAACCTTTTTATTGAGAAAAGTAGTTGAAAATGTCTTGTATATAACCAGTATTAACAGTTGCCAATAGTAGCAGTAAACAAAAGTGTTTTCTAAATACCTATCACACTTTTTAACAATTGCTTATAATACATTATAAAATTAATAAAAGTCATCATCTTCGTGCGCTAATCCCTTTACTTTTGGGGTCGGCACAGTTTGTTTTATCCTTTCATACTCTCCTGTTAATCCTCATCTATGTACACACTCCCTTTTCTCCATAACGTCTTTCACGCAATCCATCCATCTTTTCTTCGGCCGTTCTCTACCTGTCCATCCCTCCACTACCGTACCCAGCACACTTTGTATTACATAATAGTATGTAGAGTGTGTAAGTGGACAAGATATCATAATATCAATACACAATTAAAAAGTAAACGTATTATTTTATCTATGATTAAATAATATTGTTATTTCAAACGACTATAACTTGCATTTAACTCGATAGACGAACTCAATTACATGACCCCGCTTTGCATTTGAACCAGAAATATCTCTGATGATCACAGATTTGGACGTCGAAATTAAACGGCGGCGTGCCATCAGTAATGGTTTCTGGATCCACAATCCTCACATCGTTAGCTTCTCCTCTAGTTATTCACTGTTATGATTGATGATGAATTAGGATATTACGTCTATTGCAATAAAACTATCCGTCGTTAGTGATATAATATTTACTACTTATATGAATTTATGTTTTTACGATGCTTATGAAATAAAACATATTTGGACGCTGTAAGAATATATGTAAAAATTTACTGCAATACATTGTTATCAGATTTACTATTACAAAATATTGTTAAAAATATAATAAAGCTGAACTCAAATATAAAGTTCGTCTAAGTTATGAAAATATTATTTTTAGTATTATACAGTTAACCCGAAAAATATATTATTTCTTATCAATACGGTATTCTTAAATTGTGTTAAACGAGTAACACTATTCGTGTTATATTGTACCTTATTATCTACAAACAAATAATACTAACCATATATTTAGGCTGTATAAATAGTATTTTAGTAGCTTGTAACTCAGTATTTAAGAAAAGATCGATTATTAAAAGATGACGGATTCAAAATTCAATATACAACATTAATATCTTATTGAAAAGCGTATTTATATATACGAGTATATATACGAGACTTGATTGCAAAATATTTGATTGATTATATTAATATTGTTCAATAATTATTATTTAATTAATAATAATAATAATAATAATAATAATAAATATACTTTATTGCAACAAAAATTTTTAATTTACACGTTACAAATAGTCAATACAACAATTTGGTTATACAAAAAGGCGGCCTTATCGCTAACAAGCGATCTCTACCAGACAACCTTTAGATTAAGGATACGCTGTGGTAGTAGTACAAGGGGTCCGCAACTTACTAATAATGAAACTTACAATATATTATAGTAGAAAATATAAATAATTTAATATTATAAAAATACACAATATATAATAATTATTTTAATTATACTTAACGCATTAGATTAAGATTAACGCGCGTAAGATTTTTTATTGAAGTATTTATATGGCTTGAAATAATGCATTATTGTTACATGCAACATATCAATTAAAAATGTATTATATGAATGTATTGTAAACATAGGTAATTGTGGCAACTAGTATATTAAAAAAGTTTAAAATGTTTATTAACAGTTAAAATTGTTAAGTGTCACTATTATAACACTCACTTAGATATAATATCTTTTCTCTAAAGAATATTTTCCCTAAATCATTTACTGAAAAACAACAAATTACCGTACAATATTTATTTCGATATTAGTGAAACATCTTCCTGACTGATATTAAGATCAAAGATTAAGATACGACTAAATCAACTCGCCGCTCTCATCTATTTTAATGTTTTCATTCACCAGACTACCGAAGATAATAAATTCTATTTGAGATTTGAGAAAGATGATTCAAAATGAACTTATCATATTACTTAACAGTGACATTTTACCTAATTACTTACAAATAGAGGGAACTTTATAGACGGATCAACGATATAGTAAATGTAAGCACCTTTTTATACCATTATGTTCTACTCGTAATTCTATGAAAAGAGGAATAAGAATATCTTTGATAGATTTGAAATTTTTACAAAAGGTACCATTCGTTTCCTACTCTTAGCTTTTCATTTGTGTAGATGATGTTAATAAGCTGTTAATTAATATTATTTTGTTTTACAAAAAATGAATTAAATGAGTAGTGTTTCATTCAAAATCGTTCATAAATATATATTTATTTCTTCATTTATTTTCGAAGTGTATAGCAATATATAAATAAATTACTAATGCTATGGTTTAGAAGCATATGACACGCTGATTAATGAGAAAGATGAGAGAAAGCTTAAATTACGATCAGAGATATCAAGAAACAATATTGTAAAACAAAGTGACAAGTGTTAGTTATATTGCCCAAGTTATAGAGGAACGTATTTCATAAATGTACTAGAAATCATCATTATTATAAAAGTTTTTCATTAAAATTCATATCAGTAGCTACAGTGCCTTCTTTTATTTGTAAGAAAAAACTGTCATGAATTTACTTCCTAATTATTTTATATCCAGATCAGATTCCTACAATTTTAAAGAGGATTTATTTAAATTTTTAAATTTTAATTTGATATTATAAAGGCAAGTCAAGTTTAATTTCACCGGTGTTAGACTCACAATAGGTTAGTCGGAGGATATTGTGAAAATATTATTGAAATGAATGTTGTAGCCAAGCTCGACCTATTCAAATATTATGAGAGCTATTGATTAAAGGTGACGCTGTAGGAATAAATAGCGACAAGACAAGAAGTAAATTATTTCACCTTTGTCATCGAAAACTTTGAAGTCTTCGAACTCAAGATTATAATGTTACATTACATAGCAAAGTGTTATATTACAATTATTTGTTCACTCTCTTATTTAAGAAATTATGTTATTACAGAATAGAATCCAACTTAAAGGTTTTAATTCAGAAATACAACTGGCACATAGAAGTACAAGTACAGACTTCGATGCCCAACTTTTTTCAAACAACCAAAAAACTATTTATTTTTATTTTTTTTATGTAAGAGGAGGGCAAACCAGCTGGCGGGTCACGGATGGACGTGATCACCGCTGCCCATGAACTCTTGCAACATCCGAGGATTTACAAGAGTGTTGAAGTGCAGACATAAGCCTCCAGATCGATCGAGTGAGAACGATAGGCTAAAAAACATTCTATTAAGTACGGAACTTAAAAGCTTCCAATCACTCTTCTTTATATTTTATATTATACGTATGAACCTATTTTTTTTTTAATCCACAAAAGGTTTTCTGTGCTTTTGTGGATTTGGAAAAGACGTTTGAAAGGGTTGTGAGAAAGAAATTATGGGAGATACTGCCCCGATACAATGTGAGCGGACCCTTGCTACAGGCTGTAAGGTCTCCTTACAGAGATCATTCAGCCTGTGTGAGAGTAGGAGCTGTTACGTCGCCCTGGTTTGACATCCAATCGGGTGTTAAACAAGGTTGCGCTATGTCAGCTTGGTTGTTCAATTTGTATTTGGATAGTTATCTCCAAGGCATGAAAGACAGTGACATGGGAGTGAAAGTAGGTGACCTTAAGGTCAATTGCTTGCTATATGCAGATGATGCAGTGCTCATTGCATCATCAGAATGCGATTTGCAGGCGTTGGTCACCACTCTGAAAGATGGGTTTGAAAATAATGGTCTAAACCTGAATGCAGATAAGACGAAGGTTCTGATATTTGAAAAAAGAAAGAATAGAATGTAAGATCATCATCATAAGATCAACGTGAATGATAAGATAATAGAACAAGTGAATGAAGCGATATATTTGGGAAGTATGTTTAGCAGAGGCCTCGAGTGACCTTCGAAAACACTGTATCTAGATACTGGAGGAAGGTCACGTAAAAAGCATGAGGACCCCCGAAGGGCATGTATGAAGAGGTTGATGTCTGTGGCCGAGGCGAAAGAGGTATGCAGGGATCGTAGTGTATGGCGCTCCGTCGTCTCTGGCTACCCCGTAAGGGATATTGCGTGAAGCTAAGTAAGTAACCTAGTTTTTTAAAGAAATTTGAATACTTCATTGTAATACTTAAGAGTAATAACTAATATTATCTATTTACTTTTTTATTTCTTTATTTTAGATCGAGTTTTCAGATTAATTAAGACTTTATGGTTTGTTCAATCTCGCTGTACATTAACTTTTCAGTACTGAATTGGAGTTTTAATAATTCGTTGGAACGCCATTTAACATTTTACAGTTATTGGTCTTAAAATGTAAGTTATACTTTACTAGGATCAGCCGTCGTGCGCTGCGGGAGTTGAGCTGAGCGCCCTCCCCTTCTTTAATGCTATCAAACTTAGCATATAATATTGCTCTATAACATGCTTAGCAACTATCGGTTTAGAATCTCAATTAAAAAGAAAATCAGGTCATCATTAATAAAATTATCGATATATATTTGTCTTTTAAATGAATCTCAACATTTACAAACCTTAAAGTGCGCACACTGCATGAAAAAATTAAAAAATGATATGTACTGTGATATCATCGTTCGTGATCGGTTACCTCTAAAACTGATCATTTGTTTTACACGGAAATCTCAGGGAATGATGAGTAGTATAATAATATAGGAATGACTTTGTAACGGCATAATCTTTATTTAGTTCAAATCGTTTCCTTTGTCCCAGTTCATATTTTTATAAGATTTTTGTTTCCTGGTTAAAATTTTTAAAAAATACTTCTAGTTAAATATATATTTTTTACGGATTATGTTACATAATTTGGATTTCATGTTTATATTTTAATATGAAAAAATAATGTATGTATCTCAAACAGCTAGTTAAATCCAATAAATTGTGTAATAACTAATGAAGAATGTCTATATATTAATTACAATTATAGCTTGAATATACTTTATGTGCATCCACTGAATTATTTCTAATAACTCGTTAAAATTTAGTTACCGTGTTTAATGGTGTAAGTTTAATCACTCTTTGATTAACACAAGCACTTAGTATCTTCGACATTGACCGTTCGTGTATTGTCCTGGTTATACCTACTAAAGCGTTAATAAAATAAAAATATTATTCTTTACTTTTGTCCAAAATAAAAATAATTGACCTGAGCGTAAGCGAAGCTCTTAACGGTTCTTTTTGCTGTTTAACGACATCGGTAATTTTAAAACCTACAGATATATTTTTTTACAATTTGGCACATGGCTAGATCTTTTACTTAAGATGGTTCTGCAAAAAAACAGAACAAAAAAATTGTCTAGAAAAAAAGTTATAGTAAAATGAAATTTGTCTATGGGATTTCCCATTATAAATATGTCGCGCACATGCATTAGTGACAGTGCTAAATAGACTGCGACAACTGCTACAATATTAGATCTAAAATTCTATAATTTCGCACATTGCTAGAACTTTTACTAAAGAAGCTTCTGCAAAAAAACAATAAACATATATCTTTTGGTTATACAATTACTTTTTAAATTCCAAAAACTGATTTTTAATTCACGCTACAATAAATAAATCTGGCAATACATTAATTACGTTCCAATTGATATTTTATTCAATAATTAATACTTCATTTATATTTATATGTGTTTAAAACATTAAATAACTGTAGAAATTAATTAAAATGAATCCATTTCATTTAATCCAAGTATATTGAATCTTTGAATAAAGTTACTTTAACTATCTACGTATTTACGAAATAATCGGTACCTCGTGTAAGTCATCGGCTGAAAACGATTCAATCACATTGAATACATATAATGACTCCTGTATGTTATATCTAGTTAATGCCTATTAGTTGAATGTGAATATGCACAGTGAATACTACTTACTCCAAGTAAAATTAAATTAATGATAAAGTTAATATTTTGTGACTTTGTGTTAATTAAAAGTTTAAATGTTTGCCACAATTATTCGAAATCTATCCAATTATTAATTTATCGACTTCTACATTTTATTACTTATTAAATTATTGATTTTATTACAAGTGAAGACTTGTAATAAAATCGATAATAGGTTCTGGAAGCAGGACCAATAGATTTTTTACAAAGTATTTTCAGAAAATACCCAAGTCGATTATTGAAAACAAACAACTAGTTTGCTGAACGATAAGCTTGATTAGCGAATGAGTGGAATTCTCTTGTAGATCACAATACCGAAACTTGAACTACTGAATGAACTGCAAATACTCTTCACTTTGTATGTGCGGGATAACCTTAAATGTGTTGGTTAAGTTTCGTGTCAGGAACCATTAGGTTTGAATAGTTATGATTTGAAAAGTTTATGATTTTTTGGTAAGATTTGTTTGGAAATCTATAAAAGTTTAAGAAATTTGATAATCAATATTTAATTTTTAAGAAATTTAAACCAATGTTGCTTTGCTATTAATTAAGAACAAAACAACTAACATAGATTAGATCACATTAAACATAATTAGGAATGAATATAATTATTATATTATTATTATACTATTATATGATAATGTGTATTATGCCTTAAATAGTGTTATATTGATTACGTCTCTACAGTGAGGAACCTACGAGCTAACATATTAATCCGAACTAATAACGCTCTGTGTTTCTTATCAATGTCAATATTGTGCTTAAAGTCTTTCATCCACGAATAATCTAGTACTACAATATTTATCAATTTAGTATAAATAATAAGAATAGACGGAGAAAGTACAGATAATTAAACCGTAATTTATAACCGCTGTAATAGAAAACAATGGCAGAGAGCAATCGAGAATAAAGATTTTTTCTATTCAAGAAATATGAATAAGGAATTATTAGTTGGTTTCCTTTGAACAAAAAATGTTTAGGTCCTTGTTTTTAGGAAATGGAAAAGTTTTTATCGCTTCTAATTGTTTATTATAAAAAGCTAAATAATGTGTTCAAGTATTACGATTATATAAAGTCACAATAACATGTGTTTTATGATATGAGTATTTATAAATTTAATCTAAATAAAAGCTTCATCTCATTGTTTTCTCGTTAAACGCAATTAAGCTAACCTATTTAAGCCTACTTTTAATAGTTTTTTTTTAATTTAGAGGTTATATTTTTATCCATACTGCATAACTGTGGTGAATTGAGTAGCATATAAAAGTATCGTTACTTTAAATCGATACTCAAAGAAAGGGTGAAATTAGTTATTTATTCTTTTGATATTTTAATAATAACTTCATTACAGCATAGTTAATGAAATAATAACCGCTAATTAGTACTAAACTGTATAAAAAGATTGTTTATAATTCGAAGTGTGACAAGAATTCAGCAGTTATAATCAGAAAACTAATTGACTTAAATTATATAATTTTTACTACTTTGAAATCATACAACTTCTTTGAAAATATTTTGACGAACATATACACTCATGGAACACAAAAATTATTTATTTAATTTTATTCATATATTTATTTAAAAATGTATATTGCAATTATATATTTGATTATCTGTGTATTTAACAGCAATGGATATGATCACATCAAAACATCCATGCTATCTAAAATGGAAAAGTAAAATTAATGAAAATTATGGAACTCCTACCTACTCGTATATCGTAATTATTATATCGCTGTAAATATAATTATAACGTATAATCCATTGTGTCCGGGCTGTCTGTCAGTTGATACAGCGTGATACAACACGTGCAGACTTCAGTGACAAGCGGAAAGAAAAATTATACTATGATATAACCATTACGCAGGAACTGTTATAATTATTTCAGATTTTATATCAAACATTGCGGATAAGATTCAGTTCATTGAAGTTTCTTTAGAGTTTATTTAGTCATTTAACTTAAATGTTCTTATAATTCCTATAAAATGTTTTATATAAAACAAGCTCTAATTAGCTCTAAGTAACATCTATGATAACATGTAGTCTACTTTCAGCTATTGCCACGGATTGTTGTGTAGTTGCAAAGAGCTTGTACTTTACATTTACCTTGGCTCAGTGGAATTCGCTTTTTACAATCATTCGATGCTTTAGCATTTATGAATAGTTTATTTAAACTCCAACGCCAACATTTATTGATGGAATACAAACAGATCAGATACAACAAAGTCTAATATGAGGGCAAAAGAAAAAATTCAATCGAGTAAATTGGTTTGAAATTTCTATTTTAATACTCGTCCCGTTGCTGTTTCTTTATTCTCCAAATACTTAAAGAGAAAACAATTAAAAAGCTTTTATAATGATCTCCACCTAAAATAATATGTCATTTTATAAAAGAATTTCAAAACTAAAGTAATTAAAAACGTATTTATATTGTCGTCAACTTAATTACAGTTGTTCTCAACTCCTATGATGTAATTACACACCACTTTATTTATCAATTAAATAAAACATCTTCTTCCACAAAAGGTTGTCTGCAGCAAATTCTTAGTAACGACAAGCTTTTGCTCTTACATCTAACTAACTTAGAAAATTTCTTAAATTAAGAATTTTTACTTAACGCAGAATTTGCACAGTTCGATTTTTATTCAGGAAAATTATCTTTAAGATCCAAAATGTTTGAAGGTAGTAGTCAGTCCTCTATCATTCGGAATAATATTTTTCAATGAAAATAGTCTTATTTCCGTATCAAACAGATTAAGTAGTTTTGGGTAATAGCTGCTTTTTATTATTGCTTAATTACAAGGTTCTGTATTTACAAATTGTTGTGTAAGGTTGGTGTTTAATGTGTACGGAGAAATTCTCGTGAAGCGTCACAAACTCCTTTGTTTGTACGTTTGAGTACACTCATGTTCTTATTTACATTAAGTTCTGCTCGTGTTTTTATTTATTAAGATCAAAATGCCTCGCTTGTCGTGACTACTATATTACTTTTAGGCAAATATTTAGTCAAATTTTGAAGTTTAAATTGTTGTCCTATATGAGACTTACGCAGGTGTGTTTAAGGTTATTTTGAATACCTATTATAAATTTAATAAAAGAATTAATATAAAATGTATCGTTTTTTTCAATCCGAGAAATAAATGAACTTAAAAGAATAATCTAAAAAAGTAAATACTATTTGTGTAGTTATTCCATAATTAAAATATATTATAAAAATCTATCGTTAAAATATATTATATTATATATACTTTATTGTTTCGTATATTACCTTAACAGGTTTATTATACTATATGATGTTGGTTTTAATATTTATTTTATATGGAGATAATTATATTTATTTAATATCAGGCAACAAGAGTACATAGTCTGTTATAAATAACATTATACAATCAAAGTCTACGAATCCAACATTTTAAATGAAATAAATTGTTTTTGTTTTAGTTACTTGTAGAAGTAGGTTGTGAACTTATTGAGGACATTCATAAATATACTGAACAATTTTAGAAAAGTAATTTAAAGGCTAATTAAAGTTTATTTTACAAAACTTTTCAACTTAAATGGCTTTAGAAATGAAGAGTTTTAGTGTTATTTTCCATTCAAATTCAAAATATCTTTATTCAAGTAGGCATTGACACGCACTTTTGAATCGTCAATTATTACAATACAAAAAAATGTTAGCTTAGTCAATCCGTAAGTAAGCTACCACCGACTCGGAATGCTGCTCTGTTGAGAAGAGCCGGCCATAAACTTAACAGTTGCTCTTTTCAAAAGAAATATAACCATCTTAGGTGATGTATATTATAATATAAATCCTGCAAATGATTCAATAACTTAAGTTCCACATATTTCGATCCACGAAAAACTCTTGAACGTTGTTATAAGATTTATTTAATAACAAACTTTTGATTTTATGTTTAAAATCAAGAAAAGGAAGGTCCAACATATCTTGTGGAACTTTATTATATATGCGTATACCCAAACCCATGAAGGATTTGTTAACTTTTTGAAGACAATATTTTGGCGTTACGAGTTTGTTTTTATTTCTCGTATTTATCGCGTGTCTGTCGCTGTTTTTTACAAAAAGGGCAAGTCATTAATATAAAGTAAAAACAAAAAGGGGCCCAGAATAGAGCCTTGTGGGACACCCATCGTTAGGTGACAACCAGACGATTTAGAATTATTTACGTAAACTGTCTGGACTCTTTGATTCAGGTACGAGGCAATAAGATCAAGCGCAGCGCTACGTACACCGTAGTGGTTTAGCTTGCATAGCAACGTCCGATGGTTCATGCTTTCATGCCATCAAAGGCTTTGGAAAAATCGCAAAACACCCCAATTACATTCTGCGACTTATCCCATGCGTCGTAAATGTGCTTAAGAAGCGCGGCACCCGCATCAGTCGTTGATTTGCCTTTGGTGAAACCACATTGCTCACTATGCATGATCCCACTGCTTAATTTTAAAATAATTTTCTCGAAGACCTTACTTAAGGTCGGTAAAACCGAGATAGGCCTATAATTTTCGAGATCCAATCTATCGCCACTTTTAAACAAAGGAACTATTTTAGTGTTTTTCATCAAATCTGTAAATATACCTATAATTTCGACACATTTGTTAAAAATAAGGGATAATTGAGGGGCAATATCATTTATAATAGTGCTAAGCAATTTAATTGACATGCCCCAGAGATCACCGGTTTTCATCGAATTTAAAATTCTAAATTTGTTAACTATTTCATCAGATGAAACAGGTTTAAAAGCAAAACATTTATGACTTTTATGACTTTAATATTAGATTTAATATTTTAATTAAATTCTTTCATTTACCCATTTGCACTATTTCTTGATTTTTAAATGGAAAATATTTTATTGAGCAATACATTAGAAAGCCAACTTCCAATAATTCAAATCAACATTAATGAAAAATAAATAATTAAACAATTTAATTAAATAAACAAATGTAAGTTAAAGTTACATTTAAAATAATGTAATGTAAAATAATCCTTACTTTTAAACATGATGAAGTGTACCACCACTTGGAGAGGAGGATGTAAAATGGTGACTTTTTATTCAATATATTATTGCAAGAGACGGGTGGTGCCCACAAGTTGTTTGTTATGCTGCTATACCATCTTGCTTGCTTTGCACCCCCTTTTTTATTTCATTTAAAGTATTTTATTTCATCTCTAGCCCGTTATCACACTATTGACTCTCTATATATAACAAAGATGCGTCTTTCAGATAAGATGTGTAAAATGCTGGGTACAATTTTATGTTTGCTTCTTAGCCGATCCTCTCGATATGATATGAGGTAATCTCAAGTTTTCTAATTCTAAAATTTTCGTGTACTATATACAAAATAACCTATAATAACAAAAAATTTTTTTTTAAATGTAACTTTTTAAAAAAAGTTGTTAGAGATTTACTGCTAAAAGCTAAATAGTTGCAGAGAATATCGAATATTAAAATACAATTTCTAATTTATAATATTAGGTAGTGGAGCATAACTGTAGTCATTTGAAAATAGCTTGTGTTGAGCTCGACCGAGGAAGGACCACCCTCTCACAGAAGATCGACTTGCAGTTACCAAATTCATTTGGTTTTGTTCCGTCTATAAGTGGGAGAATCCGGAAGTCCAACCACCCCACCCTCCGTCAAACAAAGCGATGCATAAAAAAAGAGGGTACCATCTTTGATGAAGTCGGAGAACCACTCCGTGAAAAAAAAATCAGGGAACTAATATTGTAACTTACTTCGGGCACTTCAACGCGCAGAATATCGATTGGCTAGAGTCACGTGCCACCGACTACGCGGGCAGATCTGTGTTTGTGTGTGATTGCTCTGGCACATGGTCTGTCCCAGTTGCTTAAGATGCACACTCGTCTTCCGGACCTGAATAGCCATACGCCCCCTTTCTGGGATTGTCTGCTGGCTACACATCCCAGAAAGTACCAGGTCAATGTCAATTCTCCTGAATTCCCTAAAGATACAAGTTTGCGCGTTTACCACTAAGAAAATACCATTTGTCATGGCACTGCTCTTCGAGACCACTCTACTCAATGCTCTTCTACTGCATTTAGAACGGGGAGTGTTCCAAAGAATTTCAACGCCTCAAATGCCATCCTTACTACCTGTAAGCGTGACGATCTTCCATTGTGCAGTTTTCAAGGACCTTTCATCCACGTACCACTCCAATGTAAAACGAAATCCCTTCGCTGGTATTTCCAGATCGATACGACACGGGTACATTAAAAAAAGACGTATATTTCTTCTTCCAAGGCCGGCGACGCTCTTGTAAATCCTTGGATGTTGCAAAAGTTCATGGGCGTCGGTGATCACATGTCATCAGTGACTTGCAAGCTCGTTTGCACTCCTCTTACATAAAAAAAATAAAATAGATTTAGATGAACAGAGAAATTGTACTCGCATTTAAACTAAATGAATAAAATTACCACATTAAAATTAGGTGAATAGCTTTCTGAATAGAAACTTGCCCTAATAATTTACTCGGAACTAGAAGCTCACAAACTTAGTTCAACTAATTGCTGAATCCAAAGTTACTTTGTCAGATGTTTTGTTACTCGGACTATATGAATAAAAGGAATAAACATACATTCTGATAAATTTACATTTTTAAACTAAACTAAATATTTCATTTGTTAAAAACAAAGTATCATAGAAGCTGGTTTAGCACCATTTAAGTTGGTCGATTTGGGTAAGTTTGGGTCTGTACAGCGAGATTACTATTATTTAAATAATGAATAATAAAACAGAAACAAATTATATTGATATATTATACCCTTTTAAGTTACCTAACCTCGTTCTAATCCTTCAGTGAGGTCACTACAGTGCACTTCGTAACCGAAACTAATTTGATCTATTAACAAATCTTTTAAGCTATGTTTTCCAACAACTCAGAATTTCTCGAAATAAATGTAAAAATAATTATTTTGATAAAAATATATAGGAAAAAATTAAAAGCCAACACATCGAGATAAAAAAATAATGCAATTAAATTTAATGACAAGAAACATATACATATAAATATTACAAAATTCATAAATTAATAATACTACAAAGACATTTAGTGGTGAAATATCTGCAGCATATTATTTTTTTTATATTAAAAAACGAAATGTAATTATATATTCTTTAAGATTAGCTCAATACCATACGTGTTGTTGTTTCAATTACGAAATAAGAAAGCTAAACATTTAAGCACAGGTTAAATCTAATCTAATTAGTAATCACCACGATGAGGAAGGTTGCTCCTTTCATAATCCTGTCGCTGTCTCGACCTGACGTATGAAATTTTTAGAATCATATAGATGTTTCTAGAGCTAGAACATTATGATATGATATTTTAAAGCTCATATAACTGACAGCTTTCAAATGGCTTTCATTAATACTCAGTACCATCCGAATTGACTATTACAGTGTTCCGCACAGTTGACTTAATGTTTTGGGTTATTAGTGAAATAGTTACCCATTTACAGACAAGATTTGGAAAAGTTAGATTGAATTTGTACTTAGCATTAAGAATCTTGGGTTGAGTCGTAAAAAAATATAGTTTTTATTGCCAGTCGTATTGATAAACTTTTTTATATCTTCTGAATAACTATAAGTTTCTATATTTCTATAAAATTGAGTATTAGAAATTTACTTTTTTAAAACATAATTTTTATTTTATTACCGAATTTTCAGGCTTTTAAATTTAATAGCCGTAATTAGAAATGTCTCAAATTATCCATTAGCCAAATTGTACCATTTACATTGTCGGTATTTAGATTATAAAATGCCGGGCTTAGATACACAATTTGTATTGTTTGTTGTGTTATAGAACTTATAATTACCAAAATTTATATTAAGTATCAAGTATTAAGTATTTAAAATCGGTATAAATTTTATTTATGTCTAAGAACAAGTTCTAAGAGTTTAGGATACGAGGTCATTAGGATATGAGCTCGTATTCTAAACTCTTAGAACTCATAGATTAATCAAATTTATTGACAAAGACCATGACTGACGACCTTAACGTTGAGTACTTAAATTGGTTTCCATTAGTATTTATAACATAAGAATCATTTGAGTACGTTTTATAATAATGATTATTATAGTATATTAGAATGTTAAAACAAATAATTTAACAAATGCTGAAATACTTTTTAATCACTCAATAATCTCTAAGCCTGAGGATTGTTTTTTGATTGATGGTTCGCAAATCTTGTAACATTAAAATAAAGGGATATTGCTCTTTAGTTAAGGACCATTATAAATAACAATGACTTTAACAGCCTTTTAACACGTTTCATAACATAAGTAGTACATTTTTTTATTAATTTGTTAACTTTTATGATATGATATGATATTCTGTATTGTATAAATACAAGATAAAAAAAGGAATAAAAAAAAACAATGTATATACTTCTTTAATTTATTGTCTGGGCCAGTGTTACCAGATCCTCATAATTAAGAACAATATATATATATATATATAGTTAGCCTATACTTTATTGAAAAAATTTCTCACGTATTATAAAACTTCGATCATGAATATTTCCAGATTGGTATATATTCAGTTAATCCATCTACGTGGCAACACTCCAAGCGTCAAGCCGCCGACCCTTGGCACCAAATGGAAATTAATTATTATTACGTAAAACCGTTCTTTGCACTTTATTCGAAGAAAAATATATAAAAATTTATATGTCAATACTTTTTTAACATACATTACTATTAAAATTCTTTAAAGACTTTTAAGAAAAAATATAAAATAATTGATATTTTGCGCTGTAGCAATATGATTCAGGTACTCGTTATTGGTGACTTTTCATTCACGAGATAGTAAAAAGTAATTGTGTCTAAAATAGATTCTCAACTGTCATGTTGTAATGATAACATATGCACTACACTATCCCTTATTAGATACTCGATTACTTTTATTACGATTACGATTACGATTACCATACATTCAAGATATTGAAATGTATATTACGATGGAGTCATCTTCTTTCTAAATAAAATACAGAAAAAGCAAAAGCACTGCACCAGACTTAATACCACAAATCACAAAGTTGACAGAATTAAAAAGTATATCCAAATACACGATGCACTATAAATAATAGTTTTGCCATCTCGCGGACATTCCTCACTGATTGGCAGTAAATTGTATTTTACAGGTTCATATACACTACAATAATTTATAAAGATAAAAAATGATTTTAATGTTTTATTAGATATCAGTTTTACAGTTAATCTCAACAACAAATTTTAATTAACTGAGAATCTCCAATTCGTGTAACATTTTTAGTTTCAGTCCTCTTTTGTATAAATTTTTATAATACTATATTTAGTTTGTTCATAAAATAAATAGATAAATTTATCACACACAAGTAAGAAAATATGTTTGATAAAACAATAATGAAACAATCACGGAATATATGATATTAGTGGAAATGGGAACAGGAAGTGTTAAGAGCTGATAAGACGTGACTATGATGTATAGATTTGTTAATTAAAAGAGAACTGTGGAAAAGAAATACTTTCTCGTTTTTTATTTTATGTATATATTTTCTTAAAACAAAAGTAAGACTAACATTTTTAAAAATTCTAATATTTTTTATGCAATAAATTATCTTAGAAATAATATCCAAAAGCCTGCCTGTGTTTCTTAGCCGCAGCATCAACTCGACTTAGAGACCCATACATCATGGCAGCTTATCGTCTTCGCAAACTGAATATTGAACTCACTTAATTGAAGATAATAAATTTATAAATATTTAGCATGGTGATTTTTTTCTTTTTCAGTGATAATATAATGATGATTATTATTCATACACTGATACCTTTGCCAGGTGAAAATTATAATGGACTTGAGAGCATTTTTAATGAAAGGTAATAGACTAACATCATGAAAACACTTTTATAACCAGATAATAAATATATTACATGCTTATAGCGCTTACAAACATTTTACAAATTGTAATCCATTATTAATAATAATAATTAAAAGAAATAACTTACATTACATAATAGTACGTCTAAGTAGTGAGGCCTTATATATCAACTAGGGTCGTAGTACGAATTCACCATTAAAATGGATGTCATCGGTACAATCTCATTGCACAAATATATAATGGCTTTCCGCAAGGAGGCTCGCGTCCTTCAAGATACCAGGACTAAAACAATAATAAGTATCACATGTCGCTGAAGACACATGGCTAATAATATTATTAAAATATATTCCAAACATACTGGCATTTAATACAACAAACGAACTCAATTCTAATTCAGATGAAAAGGGGTCACCCTTTTCATCTGAACTAGAAATCTCTCTGAAATGATTACAGATTCGGACACCGAAATTAAAAAGCGGCGTGCAGTCAGTAATGGTTTCTGGGTCCACAATCCACACGTCGTTAGCTTCTCCTCTAGTTATTCACTGTTATGACTTTTGAATATATATATATAATATCCTAAATATTACGTCTGTTGTAATATAACTATCTGTCGTCAGTGATATATTATTTATCACTTATACTATTTTATATTATTACGTTGTTAAGATATACAACATGTTTGGAATCAGTAGGAAAAAATGACAAAATTTGCTGCAAAACATTTTACGTAAATTTACTATTAATAATTGTTAAAAATATCATTAAACTTAAATCTAGTATCTGAACAACAAACCTATTTTAATAAATTATTGCGACCGTGACTCAGTACTTGTAGAATAATTATATTATATTGTATTGAAATTAAATAATATTTTCCAGATTATTCCCAGAAATGATAATCTAGATTCTGGTTATTATATATTTTCTAATTTTAGTAATGCCAACTATTATTAGTAAGTAGTTGATTCACGAGAAGAATAATAATTAATCTGTAACCCGATACAGCAGCTTTAGCATTACACAGTTATTCCTATAGTTATTCATATACATTTAGTTATTATTATATTTTTATTTCTTATTAATACAGTATTATCTAATACTATCCAAGTTTTCTACTACCATAGTATTCCTAGAGTAATAATATTACTAATACATTTAGGTTGCATAAATATTGTATTTAAGTTGCTGCCAAGTCAGTATTTTGGAAAAGATTGGCCATTAACAGATTACGGATTTGACATTCAGCACACATACCAACAACGCTAAGTATAACTTTAACATCTAATTGAAATGAAAGCCTCTATATACGACACTTGATAGCAAAAAGAGAAAAACGAATTACACTTTTATTTACTTTTATTTTACTACTTATCTCCTTAATATCTATTCTCTTATCACAGGTTGAAATAAAGCCTTGTAAATTCTATAACAGTCTTTAGTTATTCATTCAACGTTATTCAGTCAATCGTTTTGTTTATATAATACTTGTAATTAATTATTTTAATTGTATAATAACTAAACCAACTAGTATTTTAGGGATTTGTGTCTGATAGCACTATATTTATTACTTGAAACATATCAATTAGAAGTGTATTATCAAATATAGATAAAAGATTAATAAAGGGTTTAAAATATATTTTATTGACGATTAAATTTGTTAGTGTGGCGTAACTAAATCTGTCCTAGCTCTTGGTATCATAAGACTTACTTAAACAATATATCCTAATAACTTATCTCTAAAGTTTCTATTTAAAGATTGTATTTCAATACTCATTTCCTCAAAAACATAACAAATTATAATATAATATTTATTTCGATATTAGCGAAATATCTTTCAAATTGAGTTTAAGATCAAAGATTTAAGATTAGACAGAATAAACTCACCGCTCGTCTATTTGAATGTTTTCATTCACGAGATTCCGCATGATTTGAGATACAAGATTCAAAATGTTATTATCATATTACTAAAGAGAATTGTCCCTAATAATAATCATTAACAAATAGAAGGGACTGTATAGACTGATCACCGAAATACTAAATGTATATATGGTACACTTTTCTTTCATTATGTGCCATATAACACTTCTATATAAAACTTTTCATAGAATTAGGGTAACCTTGATAGGTTTAAATTCTTGACAAGAGGCAGTAAATTGTCTCCTGCTCTTAGATTTTCATAGTTGTAGATGATGTTAATAATCTGATATTAATTAATCCTATTTTTCTACCTTCTTTGTATTTTATAAAACACAATTTAACTAATATTAAAAAAAATGCGAATATTCAAAAGTAATACTTATAAATAATATTAATCTATTCGCATTTTTATTTGGTCAATTTATTTTAGATCGAGTTTTCAGATTAATTAAGACTTTATGGTTTGTTCAATCTCGCAGTACATTAACTTTTCGGCACTGAATTCGAGTGTTAATAATTCATTGGAAGCTTTTGTGAGATTTTATTGTTTTTGTTATTATAATGTAAACTAGTTTCTAATTATTTGGTATGTTAAAGAAATGTGTTATTTTATTTGGGTTTCGTCTCTCTTTAACTTTTGCATATTTTTATTTGTTTTACGATTTACTTTTTGTAGCTAATATTAGCCTCAATTACGTTAGAGATCATTCATTCCTCGGTCTAAAACGACGATAGATTCTGAAGACAAAGATTCTTAAAATAATTAAATATATCACCTTGTGACAGGGGATCGTATTATTGTTTAAAGTTCGAAGCTCAAAGTATAAACTGTTGTAAAAAATGTTTTTAAATATTGTATTTTGAACAGCAAACCACTTTATTTACTTTCCGTTTTTTTAAAGTATATGAAACGCAGAGTTGGCAATTTTTAAGTTGTTAAGCTTTAAAATATTAAATATCCCGAGCGAATACAGCAATATCTGAAGCTCGTTAAGTATTAAATCAAATTTCTTTTATATCCGGGAAACAAAATTAGCTAAAATGTTATATCTTTACTAATGTAATAAGCGTTTGAATGTAAATATATATTTAACTTGAAAGTTTTTAAAGTACTCTGGTGTTATTGTTCCATTTTAATATTATGTAATATTTAAACACCTACATGTTTCCTTGACTTTATTTAAAACTATGTCTATTAAGTACGTAAGGAGTTTCTATTTTATAAGTAAACAATGATTTATTACTTCGAATAGTGTAATGACTTTTATTATTAAAGCTATTAGTATCGAAGTAAAATAAATTATTTAGTACTACTTTTAACCAAAAAACTTTGTTATTATCAAAAACTTCTTTAATCTGACGTTACCTTTCCAATTTAGAGTTTGTGTAACCAATGGGTCGATTTAAATCAAAATATCCAATATAACATTTATGACTCCATTTATTAATACTGCAGTTTAAATGAATACATTTCGTAATATTCTTAATTATTAATAACGGAAATTATTATTTTAAAAATGTTAAACTAAAGAACTGAATGTCTTTGGAAACAAATTAGCTTTATTAATTGACTACATTTTAATAAAATCTGAATATATCAATATGACAACGTAGACAGCATCTAACATCTGAAACGAATGACAGCAAGTTTTAAATAATATAGAGCAGTATATTATCAATTAATATAGTTTATGAGATAAGAATAACACCAAATCGAAATAATAAAATACTATTAAATTTCGAGGAACCCAATGCATCCTCAAGCCGGCAACATCTAATTTCTAAGATAGTACGCAATATCACAGACTATTAAGGAATAGTAAAGTCTTTAGAATAACCTGTCAACAGATAATTAATCAACCTAATCACAGGTAAACAACATAAATAATAGAATGTGTGAACAATTATTGAAATTACTACTGAAATGAAACTTCTACGTTACACCGATTAATAGGAAAAATCATCTGAATAATAGAATATATTATTTATATTAACCAATTGGATAATTCATAAAGGTCGGTAATCCCTTTGTTAATATCTTCATGTAGTGTAGTATTTTAATATAAATGTAGGTATTAGTAATACATACTAATGTCACAGAATGTCGTCAAAATTGGGGATCAGCTGACAAAGTACCCGCCTGGCACGCGCAAGTTCTGGGCGCTGTCTAAAGCCACGCTGGGAATCTTTTGTCAGCCATCCCTACCGCCATTGCACACTGGGAACGACTCTCTGGCCTACACGGCAAAAGAGAAAGCCGATCTCTTGAGCACTCTTTTTGCCTCAAACTCGACTTTGGACGACCAGGGGAAGACACCGCCTATCATCCCACGGTGTCCGAGCTTAATGCCGGAAATAGTTTTTCGGAAAAAACTCATCCGAAAAGCCCTCCTTTCCTTGGAAGTTCATAAGTCGATTGGGCCAGATGGTATCTCTCCAGTTGTGCTACGAACATGTGCCCCTGAATTGACACCAGTGCTAACGCGTCTATTTCGCTACTCCTACCTTAAAGGCGTAGTCCCGGTCTCATGGAAGCGTGCCCTTGTCCATCCGATCCCTAAAAAAGGTGATAGCTCGGACCCAGCTAACAACAGATCTATCGCCATTACCTCTCTTCTCTCCAAAGTAATGGAGAGTATCATCAATAAGCAGCTCCTAACCTTCCTCGAGGATCACCAGTTGGTCAATGACCGGCAATATGGCTTTCGCCATGGTCGATCGGCTGGTGATCTTCTGTTATATCTTACGCATCGTTGGGCAGCTGTTATTGAAAGCAAGGGAGAGGGTCTGGCAGTTAGTCTGGATATGGCGAAAGCCTTCGATCGTGTATGGCACAAGGGGCTTCTTTCGAAGCTACCTTCCTATGGGCTTCTCGAGAGTTTATGCAAGTGGATCACTAGCTTCCTCACTGGGCGGAGCATACAGGTCGTTCTCGACGGTTTTTGCTCGGACCCCAAGCCCGTGAACGCTGGTGTAACCCTAGGCTGCGTGCTATCCCCAACTCTGTTCCTCCTGCACATCAATGATATGTTGGATATCTCCAACATACATTGTTATGCGGATGACAGTACTGGGGACGCGGTATATTCCGGCCGTGCAGGCCGTGCCGGCGGTATATTCTCTCTCGGGAAAACGTCGACGAGTGCCGAAAGAAACTTGTGTCTTCTATAGAGACTTCCTTAGGGATAGTTTCTGAGTGGGGTGAACTGAACAACGTTCAGTTCAATCCCCAGAAGACACAGGTTTGCGCGTTTACCATTAAGAAAACCCCATTTGTCGTATCACCGCTCTTCGAGAGCACTCCCCTTATTGCCTCGCCAAGTATCAGAATACTGGGTCTCGACATTTCGAGTGACTGTCGGTTTCGTGGTCATCTGGAGAGCAAGGCCAAGCTGGCCTCGATGAAATTGGGTGTGATCAATAGAGCAAGGCAGTACTTCAATCCTGGCCAAAGACTTGCGCTCTACAAAGCGCAAGTCCGGCCACACATGGAGTACTGCTCTCATCTCTGGTCCGGATCACCCCAATATCAGCTTCTACCATTTGACCGCGTACAACGGAGAGCCGTTCGGATTGTCGGGAACCCGGTGCTCTGTGAACGGCTGGACTCTTTGGCATTGCGTAGAGACGTTGCATCTCTGTGCGTCTTCTACCGCATTTACCCCGGGGAATGTTCCGAAGAACTATTAGATCTGATGCCTACCGCCGAATTCCATCACCGCACAGCGCGCCATCGCCTCCAATACCATCCCTACCACTTGGATGCGTGGCGATCCACCACTGTGCGGTTCTCAAGCACATTTTTTCCTCGTACCACTCGAATGTGGAACGAACTCCCTTCGGCGGTATTTCCAGATCGGTACGACATGGGTACCTTCAAAAAAGGCGTTTACTCCCACCTTCAAGGCCGGCAACGCTCCTGTAAATCCTCGGATGTTGCAAGAGTTCATGGGCGGCGGTGATCACAAATCATCTGTGACCCACCAGCTCGTTTGCCCTCCTATTCCATAAAAAAAAAAAAAAAAAACAGACTAATTGGAATTGTCAGCTCCGGGTCCATTGTGAGACTTTATTACGAAATACTGCGATATGTAAACAGTGATAAGAAATATTTAGTTCGATGAACATAAAGTGTATTCAAGCTATAAGTATTACATATAGTATATAGAATTTATATATTTATTCACATGCTGCTATTAGTTAGGTTTAACTTGCTTTTTTTGATTTTGATATGCTAATTCTTAATTTTTTTTTCTGCATTTAGATATTTCAGGAAAAGTAAAAATCGGAAAAAAATATCTAAAAATTTATATACAATCCAAAATACCCATAATGACTCTTTAAAATATTTTCTTTCATTATGTACTACTCTACTACTCGTAATAAACTTAGAAAACTTAAATTTTTAGTAGAACTTGAAATATAATTAAAATATGAACTGGAATGAAGAGAGTGCTCTTACAAAGTCATCCACATAATATTATCGTAACATTAAAGCACGGTGATTATGACTATAATTTAGGCCACAACATTTAGATGGTCTGTGGTGAGCGATATTAAAATTTATGATAAAATTAATAATTTATGAGTTTGTGATATGTGTAAGATTAAATATTTGATTAACATCTATGATCATTGCAGTGAGATTACTGGTTCATATAAAAAGGGGTCACGGAATTGAGTTCATTTATCGTTGTCGTGTTAAATGCCAGTAATATTAGTTCCAAATATTCCAATATAATCTAAGCATATCATAATTTATCATTATTTACTTTATATATTGTTATTAGCTGTATGTCTTTGGCGACATGTGATTAACTTACTATTGTCTTAATCTTAGTATCTTGAAGGACGAGAATCTTCTCGTGAACAGCATTAGATATTTTGCGATGAGATTGTTTCCATGACCTATTCTGATATCAATGATATGTTTTATTTTCTATTGATTTCCCTTAATAGTTTTTAAACTAGATAATAGACATACCAATACACAACACATTCACCCTTTTACAAGAAAAAATATTAGGAATACACCCTTATGTTAGTCCAACAATGTGTGGAACCATTGTAAAAAGAGACAATAAAGATATACTCGACTACAATATTAACACAAAGCAAGAACTTTGACAGAGCTAAAGTTACTACTTAGTTGGATTTCCTTAGTCTAAGCTCGTGCTCGTATATTTAAAGTTTCTGTGTAAGCTTTAATTTCAGAACACGATGTATGATATGTACGAGTGCATGAAATGTGTAAGGTTCTTGTAAACACAGCGTCTTAGTTAATATGTATTTTAGTAGTTTATTTTAGGGTTAGTATTTTGAGTATCTCTTTTTTAAATGAATATGGCTGAATTTAGAAAATATAAGTAATAATCGCTTAACTGCTTAACTTGTAACATACGAAGGACTATAAAAATAATATATATCTTGTATTAAAAATCTAACTATAATATTGGATTTCAAAAATAGGTATTTTGTTTTTGTTACACCTTTGATTACTTTTTTAATAGACTCAAACAGGAGCAAATAATTTGCATAGTATTTTAATCACGTTATTACATATACACACATATGCTTCTTATACTAATTATAACTGCTGTTTTACATACCACTTGGATGCGTGGCGATCTTAAACTATGCGGTTTTAAAGGACTTTCCCATGTATTACTCGAATGTGGAACGAACTTCCTTCGGCGGTATTTCCAGATCTATACGACATGGATATTTTCAAAAAAGGCATATACTCTTACCTCCAAGGCTGGCAACGCTCTTGAGAATTCTCGCATGTTCCAAGAGTTCATGGGCGGCGGTGATCACATATCAACGGAGACCTCGTTTGCCCTCAACTAACATAAAAAAAAGAAAAAAAATGTAATTGAAATATCAAGTTCAAGTTATAAAATCTTTGGCAGCCGAAATAACATACAACAGTAGATTTAAAACATTATATTTTAATGGAAATCGGTATTATTACTTTTTTTAGATAATTAATAATAATTAATTCAAAAGTTAGAGTTGTTACGTTGGAGATTCTAAAACAATTAAAACTTGTAATAATTGATATTTTCTGCAAAATGGATATTTAGTAAAACATTTAAATCATTTACTTTATTTTTAATTGTCATAAATTATTATAGTGTATATGAAACTGTAAAATACAATTTACTACCAATCAGTGAGGAATCTTCGTGAGATGGCCAAACTGTTATTTATAGCGCATTGTGGTATTCAGTCTGATACAATGTTTTTGTTTTTTCTGTTTTACACTTAGAGACGAGATAACTCATCGTAATGTACATTTCAACTTCTTGAATACAGATTTTCAAACTAATTAAAGTTACTACACAAGTATACAAATAACAACAATATGATATCAAGTTAATCTTTGATATTTAAATCATTTCTAAATACATAAGAAATTAAATAAATATATCCAACAATTTTGTTACATTATAATACTCCTCACTTTAAAAATGAAATATAGTAGTGGTTTATTTGTGTGCAAAATTCTATACAAATCTATCCAGACCTCGTTGCGTGCTAAAAGTGTCTCAGTCGGTCCGGTCGGTCATTACAGTAAATAATTATGGAATACAAATTTCACTTGCTACAGAAACAATAAAGCAAGACAGATTTAGCATTTGCCTCCTATTTACTTCACTAAAAGATTGCATTAATTGATTTTCGCAAAACTATTGCTTTGTATCCAATCCATCCATCGAAATAAAACAAATATAGATGGAGATTAAGAACTGTATTAAAAGGTTTTGCGAAAATAATTAGATAGTATTGTGAAATAATAAACGAGTATCTAATAAAGAACAGGAAAGGGCATATGTTATCAGTACCATATATCAGTTGAGAATCTATTACATTACACTGTCTTTGTTTCAAGTACCGTCCTCATAATAACTATCCAAAATCTATACTATAATTCCTCAGCGTAAAAAATCAATTCATTTATAATTTCTCTTATATGTCTTCAAATAATATAATAGTAATAGGCGACCAGTGGTCGCACCATCAATAAATAAACAAAATAAGTGGTTGTTAAATAAACATTATTAGAAAAATCTTTTTTTTTTGTATTTTTATAATCGAAGAAAGCGCAAATAACGGTTATACGTAATAATAAGTACTTTATATTTGGCGCCGACGTTCAGCGGCTTGACGCTTGGAGTGTTGCCACGTAGATGGATTAACTGTTAAATCAGAAAATATTAGCGATTGAGTTTTTATAATACGTGAGGAATTTTGTCAAGAAAGCATGGACTAACCGGTATATGGGTATAATGAAACAATAATCTCATTCAATTATTACTTTCAAAGCAGATATACTTCTACTTTACTTAATTTTTTAATATACTCGTATATGGTTTTACAAATAAATGAATATATAGCTGGAAATTTTATGCACATACTTAGTTTATTTAATATTTTTTAAATAGGTAAGAAAAATATATAAATCTGTCCGTCTTTTCCTGTTGATGATTATCACATTCTACATCATTGATAGTTTTTGCATAAGCCTTACATATATATACATATAATTTAATTTTTTTACAATAATTGTGCTATTTATTTAAAGTATCACTCGACGTCATTAAGAGTTATTTGCTGTTTAAACTACATGTGATAAGTTAGTCTTCAGATACAGAACAAATAGATACAGAACAACTTCGAACAAATAAATTATTACAACAAAATATATTTACAATAAACTTAGCTTCATAAAATAATTTAATATTTATGACATCTTCGATGTCCTAATGGCGGCGATGATCACTTACCACCAAGAGACCCATCGTCATTCGTTTTAAGTTTAATACATCAGGCGCTATTCTTTTATAATAATTTTAATCTGAGACATTTCTTCCCTCGGTTAGGTTTAAAGAATTTATTCTCAAAAAGACAGATTCACTTACATGAGAACTATATAATAAAATAATAATCATCAATACATCGCCATACAAGTACTTTGGTTATTTATAATTGCTTTAATGAAACTCTTATTGCGAACAACAATGCTCATACCGTTGGTAATTATTATTATTTTTATTATACAAACCCAGTTACATTAATCCAAATCATAACTAAACTCCTAAATTCTTTTTTGATATTCCTTATGTTCTTTAATGCATAAGTATAAGCTTTTCCGTAAGATATATTCAGTTACAAAAACTACTAAAAAACAATGCAATTCAACGTTTAAAAACCAAATCACTAAAATGAACATTAGATCGTAAACCTCAGTGCAGTTTGCGTATTAATCCTTTTTAATATTGTGATTAGTCTCATGTTAAGTAAGTCGTCAATAAAAAAACATTCCTGCGGCTTAAAGATCTGTTAGATTAAAAATATACTATAATAATCACTATTCTTTAAGAGACTCAAATATTTCTTATTTTATAAAATGTGTTCCTTTGACTAATTTCTGGATTACTAATTTTAATTATTAGCACTTTCTCAATGCACATATCAGATTAATCCCTATAAAACCTCCTCAGAGTCATTTAAGGTTTTATCAGGGAAATCCTTTTGTGTTCGGCACGTGCTAATTATCGTCAAGTATGGTTTTAGTGAATAAATTAGATAAATCGAAGGATTTAGGAGACGAAGTCAAACGTTCTGATACGAGTATGTAAGTAAAATTATCCCAATGGTCAATACTTATCGATTATAAATTTTGGATTTTTTTAACTGTTGTAATTATAAGTCATGTACATTTCAGATATTTTGGTTTTATAAATTTTTGGTTGTTTATATATACATATTTCTTATGATATTTAATTTTAAATCATAGTTTTAAATCTATAATTGTCCATGTCTTTATTCTTTTTCTATTCAGTTTGGAGATGTTAGAGAATAATGCTTAAAAGATATGTTAATGACCAAAGTAGTTTCGATGTTGATAGTCGCATTCAGAGCGTCGTGATTCGAGTAAAAATGGTTCGTAACGAGCGGGGGGGTTACGAAGTGTACTCTAGGGACCTCACTAAAGGATTAGGAATGAGGTAAGTATCACACTCACAGAGGTATGTATCAATATTATTTATATTTTTGTACTTTTATTCTTTACTAAAGTTATAATAGTCTCGCATCACAGAAAAAACTTTTTAAATACTGCTTATTTTTTTTTAACATGAAACATATAATGCTTTGTTTAAAAAAAAATAATTTTAGTTTAGTTGTAACGTAAGTATAAAAATTTAAGTATGAATGTGTGTTAACTCCTCTTTAGTCATACATGAACAAATATCCAACAAGGTAACTTTGGATTTAGCAATTAGATGAAGTAAGTTTGTAAGTTACTAGTGCCCAGAAAGTTATTAGGGCATGTTTCTGAAGTTCTCAACTTAATGTAATTTTATTCATATTAATTATGAGTGAATATAATTTACAACACTTACAACACATATTTACACCTTCTTTAGAAAAATATATTGTAAAGGATAAGCATTGGTTATTTTTTATTTCACATAAAAGTTTTTTGTCAGTTTTTTTTTATTATTGGTAATGGTAATAACGCTATTGCAAAGCGTTCGCGCCTTAGAATAGGATGGCCTTATTGTTGTGACCTAAGAACGGACTTAGTGACAAAAAGGAAAGTTCATCCATCATCCTACACAACTTATCTGAAAAGTGTTGATTCATTGCAATATATAAAATGTGTATGTATGTGATGTTCTAATAATATAGTTGAAATAAAAATGGCCCAAATACCACCAGACAAATGAAAGCATATTGAAAAGGAGAGATGTAAGTTACTGACTTTTTATTCGATAAAAGGTAGATTAGATATAAGCTAACGTATATACCTATACGTAGCCCCGCGAATACATAGGAATACAAGTTTAAAGCTAGTTGTATCAAGCCTGACTGACGATCCGTAGTAGCTCACGGGGGAACGGTAGCGGGCGGGGCGAAGGGAGACCCGGTCGACACATGTCCGCCCGCGTCTAGCGAAAACAATAGACGGACAGTCGCCCGTTAGTTACAATTGTCTACTAATAAAAATCTTCGCATGTGGATAATAATAAAATTTCAACTCAATTAAAACTTATTTAAATAATTATAAAAAATATTATTTTAATAATAGTGGCAATATGCCACATCACCCCCTCCAGAAACCGAGGTACGGGCGATAATAATGGGGAAAGCGTGCCCTACGTAATAAGTCGAGTTACTTTAACCTCAGGTTCGGGTACCTTTACCAAAAATCGAGGAAGCAGGTATGCTAACATCCTGGGAATTCATCGACAAGCTTTTGTAAAGTTTGTGTTGCGTTACGAAGACCAAATGTTATAAACGGAAACTCGAACATTTCAAAACGTGTGGAATGTTTGAGTGTTAATACTATTCGCTACGCAGAGCTGATAATTGATCTTCAGACATCAGTCTTTGAGTACTGACCGTGGAACAACACAGATATCGCTACCAGTGTCGACGAAGAATTGCATCTCCGAAATACGATCAGCGATGAGCAAGCGACTGGAACCGTGGCAATCAGCGGTCACTACTACAGATTGCCGGCTGTGTTTCCCTAAGGCTGTGTTGACCTATTTGAGGAAGGAATTGAAGCTTTTTCGTTTAAGATAGTCACGGGTGGATCACCATCCAATGGTGAGTCCATGTCTCAACATGGATTCACTATTTTAAGACAAAACAAAAATCCATAAAATGGAAACGCAAGGGTTCCCCGCCGCCGAAGAAATTTAGCACACAACCGTCCACGGGGCGATAATTTTTTAACGGAAGGTGTACGATTAATAGATTACTTTCCCTACATTGAGATAATCACAGGGAAGTATTACGCTGAGGTTTTGAAGAACTTGAAGACTGGAGAAGCAACGTGGGAAGTTCAGTCGCGGGATGCAACTGTTGCATGACAGCGCTCTTGTGCACAAGTCTGCCATTGCATTAGCTGGTCTGCGTGAGGCTAAGGCTAGAAAGTGTCTTCTGAGATATTCTATGACATAAAAGTATAAGAAAGTGTTAGAAGTTGATACATAAATTAGGTGGACGATTATTTAAGAACTATATATACTAAAATAGTTTTTATGTATATAATTTCATTTCATTGCTCTCTATAATTCTGTATTCTTTCGCGAAAATAATAATAATTATATATTATTAAAATTAGAATATTGGTATAATTCACAATTTATTCTTCTAAATAAAATACCAATTTTATAATGAGGAATAAACAATAATTATTGTCAAGATTTTTTTAAATATTTATTTAATTAATTTCATATTAAGTCACGACGGTCTGATATGGTATTGTATTTGTAAATAAATGTTTACGTAATTAATAAAACATTCTCAGATAGACAATTCATCTTTGACAATATATGTATAACTAATATGGTTATAGAACGGTGGTCTTAGTTAAATACACAAACCTATAGTCTAGATAATAATATTTCTGATAATTAATACTGATATTATATAAGATCATATTTATTCCAAGTGACTAAATCGTCTTTATGGAGTTTAGAAGGTAAGGAGGCTGAAAATATTTTCTGTAGAAAAAATTATAACTTTCAAATATCTGAAATGAGATTATAAATTTCAAATATCTGAAATGTGTAAATGGAGTAGTGAAAAGTAAATGTAAGTTAATTTAACTAAGACCACATTTTTTAAGGAGTGGACCAAAATGGAAATAATTAAAAATATTTTGTCTGTTAAGAAACCGGAGAAATACAATTATTATTGATATAAAAAATCCGGATACTAAATTCCATTATAATAACATGTTTTATGCTCTTGTTTCGTATCGAAATTATCAGAAATAAAAAGCTAAAAATTTAAGAATTTGCTAAAATGAGGAACGTGTTTTTTAATTACCATTAACTAAAAATTTGGAAAATACTATTATACTATTATATAACTGTAACTGTAAGCACTGGTTATACGTGAGCGGGAAAGCAAGTATTTGAATGTAGATATAAATATAATTATAACGCTGAACTCTAGTACATTCGAAGCTCGTATTCTAACTATGCATGCATTTGTCCAAACTACTCAAAGTCAGAACTGGTTATTTAAACTAGGTTTAAAATTACTGTCAAGTGAGAGCGTACTGCTTGTCTGTTTAACGAAAACTGCAATACACTTGTCAACAAGTTTGGTAGTAAGTACAACACAACAAGCGTGGTAAACTTTACAACTGCAATTATTCCAATGTGCTAATGAAATTATGTCAGTGTCAATTCTAATTACTATGATATAAGCCTTTTCAAAAATTTAGAATAACTTTTTCATCTGATAAATAAAAAAATAATTATTATATTAAATATGTTTATTACCGACAAACAGTATAGACAAAAGCTACGGGGAAAAATAAAATAAGTCGTAATTTTAAAAATATTTATAAGAAAGAAAGAAACTTTTATTCGTTTAAGAATAAAAATATTACAATAACAGCTCCCATAGGCGTTAAGAAAAGATACAGGGGTCAAAACGACAAAGAATTCAGTCATTTTAATTCAAGGCATGATCTGTAAGACTTAACACTTAGCTTGTGGGAGCATTACGAGTACCTACGCTCACTCACATTATATTTTGATACAACACTAGTGTTCACATGAATTATTCTTTGCTATTCTTTCACACCTTTTGCGTCTGCCAGTACTCATACAGTATTGAATATTTTTTTTCTTGTTTTCTAAGAGATGTACGATTCGAAGGATACACTTGAGTGTACTTTATGATAAGGATAATTTCAACACACTTTTTTAATAGCAACGGTCCTATTGAAGAGTTCGGTAATAAATCAAATATTATGTACGAGTATGACACATAAATATATAGTGAGAGTATTGGAAAGGGAATGCGCTCAGTATTGACTTTATATTTTGATGGACAAAGGTTATTTAAGAGCTGTTTACATGACTGTAACTTTATTATAACTTAATAAATATTACTGATCATATTTATAAATCAAGTAAACATTTTAATAATTCATAAAATTTAATATTATTTGTCGGAAACAGATGTAATGTAAACCATTTAGAATTTAAACATTATTATGAAATTGTAAATAAATTAAATGTTAAATAATTTTGTTTACATTCGATATAACAATAAATTGTCACACACTGAAAATAAAATTAGATATAAGATTAATTTATTAATATATAACTTATGTTTATATAATAAAAAGTATCGTGTGATTGACACTAACACTGCTTGTTAGTAAATATTGTAATGTAACTCATAATAGATATCATTTATCCTCATATGTTAAGAGACAGGTAGCTTTTATCGCTTGTTACGTAAAACTTTCATCTCTGTAGTAATTTAAATACTTGGTCAAACATTCTAAATATAATAAATTTTATCTGTGGTTATGTATGGAAATTCACAAGACTTTAATAGTCTGTGACATTTCGTATTGTTATAGAAATAAGATGTTGAAAGCTTGAAGATGCTTTGGCTACTTCGAAATATCATACTATTTAATTATTTAAATTCATTGTTATTCCTGTGTTATAAATTATATAAATTAATAGCATAGTGCTCTATATTTAAAATTATCTGTCATCCGGTTTAGATGTTTAGATGCTGCCTGCGTTGACATGTTGATATATTTAGATTATATTAAATGTTGTGAATTAATAATGTTTATTTGTTTCCAAAGACATTCATCTTTAGTTAAAATTACAATTATTAATTATTTTCTTTTAAAATAATTAAGAATTTACTCACATTTAGTTTGACGTTCTGCGTGGGGTGGTATCACTATTCACGTATTTATTGTGTAATATTCAACGTCACGACTATTCTATCGGTAGCACTTCCGATATTTCTTTTTTAATTGGCCTCCGGTGAGTGTGGTTGAAATTAGTGTTCTTAATAACGCTTACAAGGCGGTGATCCTGTTAATCATACAAGTGTATTATTGCAGGTTTGATTAAATATTATGGATTAAACATAATTCGTATTGCCGGAATTTTCCGGTTAACATAAAAGTTAATTTGAGAGACATATGTAAGCAATTTGAATTTTCACTATAAATTAGGAGGTGTTCTATAGTTTTCATAACTTTCTTTAATGCTATACGTTACATAATTTGAGTACTTGTCCTGTTTCGACAATTGGAATCGACATTCGCTGTAGTATTGCCTGTGAGGCCTTTTTCCTCCATAAGGTATTATAATTTGCATGATTATTCAAATAATTTTTCGTATTTTAACCTGTATATTGTTCATTACAGGAGGTTTTTTTAAAACTTATAATAAATCTTTACTATGTGCATACGTGTAACTTCGTCGTACGGGTCGTTGACCTGCATATCCTGCTTCTGAACTGTTGCTGTAACTGTAGCTGCATGTGAGGTCTGCCTTTAAATGCCTGCTCCTCGTTAAATATTAAGAAGCTATCTGGTGATGTATTACTTTATATATAATTAAATATTTAATATTTGAAGGGGCTGTATATATTTTTTTACCATTACAGCCAATAATGTAAACAAACTGCTTCTATTAAGCAATATATAGATATAAGTAAGACAAGAGTGGAAATTATTCAAAACAATATTAGTTTAAACTATATTTTAACACTAAGACTAAGACTAAGAAATTCCAAATTATTAATTATTTTAGAATAGAATATATTGTTAATGTGAGTAATAAGTAAAATAATAAAGAAGTAGAAATAGAGTTATTTCTAAAAACTTTTAATATTACATTTTTTTATTTTACTGAACGGCTAAAAAGTGAAAAACCAATATTTAATTTCAATATCCACCAGGTTGGTAGTTCGTTCAATAGAGTAATTTTCATACATGGTGGCTCTTTTATACTCTTAAATAAGAAAATAAAATCAAAGAACCTAAAGACATAGTAAGCCTCGCTTTTGAACGGATAATTGAACTAGCCTTAATATAATTAAAACAATCCAACGCCGTAAGCGTTTATAGGCCACCATTATCTAATTTTGAACAATTTGAGCAAATTATAGATGAGATTTACTTAAAATGTCAAGTATAAATAAACAGCCAGTTATTTTTGGAAATTTTAATATTTGTATGTTGGAAAATAATTCAAATAATATCAGTTTCTAAATTTATTTTCTACACATTATCTACCACAGATGTCTATGGAGCCTACTAGAATCACGTCCACTAGCGCCATCTGTGTTGATAATTTGTCACTGATCAAGTTCAAGAGTAACACATTAACTTTTGCTCGAGTAACTGCTGAACGAATTAGTAAAATTATAAAAGACTTAATTCGATATTTACTATTATTAAAAGTCTGTCAAAGTCTATATTTGTTACTGATAATTAGTATTTTATGTATGTATGTATTCAATATATTTATGAAAATGTTATTCATGTACACATAAATAAATCAAACTAGAAATAAAAAAAACCTTGCTATGCCCACCACTAGGCTCCATAAAATAGGTTATTCCTTTAGGGTTAAATGTATACGTTTTTACGATAAACTCGCCAGTAAAACCTTAAATTTGTCACTTAATAAATTCAAAATATTAATTAAAAGGAATTCACCTAAAATGAAATAATTCAAATACGTTTTTGTATTTAGTTAGGTAAAATAATTAATTACATAATAATTATTGAACAACATTATTATATATAAACCAAACAGAACTTTAGAAACTACTCGTGCAATGAATAACTGAAAGAATGAAATAGAATTGACAAGGCTTTATTTCAGCCTGTGATAGGACAGAATAGATCCGTATTAAGTACAACTACTAAATAAAAGTTAAATGATTTTTTTTTCTCTTTGCAATAAAGTTTCGTATACACGCTTGCCGTTCAGATGAAAAGGGGTAATCGAGTTCATTTATCATTATAAATTATTTTAGTTTCAAACATCGCAATACATTTGGCTATATGCCTATAGCGACATGTAATTAACTTATTGACGGGAGCCTCCTCGTGTACAGCATTATATATTAGTGCAATGAAATTATTCTGATGACTTATTCTGATATCCGTGACAAACTTTACTTTTAAATCTTGTGTTGCCTTTTTTGATATATAAGTACTAAAGACTTACTAAATACTATTTTATAATGTAAAATAAATTTACGTTATTATTTATTATAAGTAATTGATTACAAATCTTAAAGTTATTGTAAGTGTGATAGTCATTGTGTAGATGACACTGGTAATTAATTTTCAAAATGGTAATTTGATTTTATACTTATTACTTCACTTACATAATTTATTACCTAATAACTATAACTGTCAAAGAAAAGAGTGTATGAAAAATAAAGTTACCCAGCTATTCTCATAATTTCCACTAATAATAAAAAAAACTATAATATATTATAACAAAATATTATCAATTATTTTTATGAATTAATAATCCTCAATTAAGTGAGTTCAATATTCAGTTCACAAAGACGATAAGCTGCCATGATGTATGGGTCTCTACGTCGAGTTGATGCTGCGGCCAAGTAACACGAGCAGGCGTTTGGATATTGTCTCTGTGACAATTTATTGTAAAAAAAATAGTATCTTTAAAGAAAGTTGGTTTAGTTTTGTTTTAAGAAAATATCATATATTATATGTTAATACAGACGTATAAATAATTGATTACGATTGTATATTGCTGGAAAACATAAACACTTAAATTTTTGCAAACATATGATTATTAGCGCATTATAAGTTTCAACTAACAGATAATTGTAACCAAACAAGGAAGAATTTCTTTTCCACAGTTTACTTCTAATTAACAAATCTATACTTAGCACTTCCTGTTCTCATTTCCACATATATCATAATTTGTTTTATCAAACATCTTCTTACCTTGATTTCCTGGGCCCACTAATAATAAATTAATATTTTAGTTATTACGTAAAAACCACGAGATGTAGAAAGACGAAATTTACAAAAGATAATTAAAATTTATTAATTAATTAAGGTTAATACACGTAGTTAATTAAAACAATTAGAGGAAACACAATTGAGACTACCTTTTGGTAAGGTTAGATTATTTGATGAATAAAAATAAAATATCACAGGGAAATAAAAGTATCACTTTTAATTTATACGGAGAGTGCATTTAATTAAATCCTTCATAAAACGTTTAATATAAACCTTAGCTGGGACCTTTTAGGTGACTTGTAAATGTATTTTAATTATTTTTATATTTGATAAATACAAATAAAAATATATAAATTTACCATTAATACATTTTAGCGCTATTCAAATCGTTGGATTAACAAATAACACTTATATCACCTAATATTTTTACTACTTGACAGTGCTACTATACTATACTATATAGTGGTATCTATACAGTATTATAGTACCAAGTAACTAACATCATTTTTGACGTTATTAATTGATAAATGTTCATACACTTCACAACATACAGAAGGATCTCCTTTACTTAATTAAGAAAACTTTTCACGTACTTTTGAAAGTAAGCGACAATCATATATAATTATATACAAACCTTTACGTTAGTCTAACAATAATATTTACACAAAGCAAGCAAACCCGACTATAATATTTTCACAAAACAAGAACTTTGCAAGAGCCAAAGTTAGTACTTAGTCGGATTTCCTAAGTCTAAGCTAGTGCTCGTATATTTAAAGTTTCTATGCGGCCACTAATTTTAGAACACGATGTGTAATATGTAGAAGTTTTTAAATGTATAAGATTCTTGTAAACAAAGCGTCTTGATTTATGTTTTAGTATTTTTTTCTATATATATAATATTTTTTCTAAACGCTGTACAAAAACGCAAAAGTAATCAAAATTACGGTTACGGTTACGGTTAGAAACTAAAATATTACATATGTAAAATAAATATTTTGTTTCTGTTGCAACTTTAATCACATTTGTCAGAGGCATAAATAGGAGCGTTTGAATTTATTTTATTTTCAATTTAGTTTTTTCAGTTCAATATATTTTTAGTAAACGTTTAATCAATTACTGAAACTGAAAAATGCAATTTACAACCAATCAGTGAGGAATATTCGTGAGATGACAAAACTGTTATTTATATTACATAATTTATTTGGACGTACCTTTCAAATCTGGTAACCATGTGATTTGTTGTATTAAATCTGATGCAACGTTTTTGTATTTTCTGTTTTGCACGTAGAGACAACGTTACTTACGTTACGTTACGTACTCGTCGTAATATATATTTGAATCTCTTGATCGTATAAAAAGCTTTTGTAGCGGTTTATATCGGAAATAAGTTAAATAAACTAATAACACATAATTATACATTTATACAAATAACAACAATATGACATCTTTGATATTGAAATAATTTCTAAATGCATAAGAAATTAAATAAATATATCCAACAATTTAGTAACATTAATATATTATATTTCACACTTTGAAAATGAAATACAGTAGTGGTTTATTTGAGTTCACAACTCCTTACATATCTATCACACCTTGTTACGTGATTGTGTGCTGAAAGTATCTGAATCGATCGGAATTGGAAAACACTATAATTTTTGATAAAATAATATTTTTTAATATGGTTGTTCACATATATTTTAATGTCCACCACTCCAAGTAATTGTTATATTAAGTATTTATTATATATACAAATATATAATAATATTGAACTAAAAACAAATTCTATTTTAAAAACTAACACATGTAACTTGTAGTTTTAGGAACTTTTGAAAAAATATATATCATTGCAGTGACCGATTAACGAATACAAACAGCTGAGTATAGAAATAGATAAAGTAAACAGTTTTAGCATTTGCCTCGTATTTACTTCACAAAAGAATAAAATCACTAATTGATTTTAGGAAAACGATTGCTGTGCATTCAACGCATCTCTCGATTTGCGGCAACACTTAAATAGTAATTGGAAACACGAATAAAGTATCTAATAAAGGACAAGACAGGGCATTATCAGTTATGTATGACAGTTGAGAATCTATTTCAGACATAATTACAATGTCTTGACACTGATTTTGTTTCAAATATTTTTGCTCTTGTAAACATCGAGTACCTACGATATTTCCACAGCGCAAAAACTCGATTATTTTGTAGTTTTTCTTACATGTCCTCAAATAACAGTAATAGGCGACCCGTCGTCGCACCGAAATTATTAAATGAATTAATAAACGTACGTTAAAAAATCTTTATTGGAAAATTCGTTTTTATATATTTTTCATTGAATAAAGCGCAGAGAACGCTTAAACGTAATAATAATTAACTTTTATTTGGCGCCGAGGGTCGGCGGCTTGACGCTTGGAGTGTTGCCACGTAGATGAATATTTAAATTCGGAAATATTAGCGATCTAGTTTTTTTAAAACATGAGGAATTTTATCAATAAAGGCTGGACAAACTAGTATATAGGTTAATAAAAGAACCGTTTCATTTTATTAATATTTTCCAAAAGGATACTTTATGATCTTTTTTAAAAATATATATTATAAAGAAATGAAGATCTAGCAAGTCCTCGACAATCTATATCATTAATAATTTTTGCGTAAGATTTACATGGCTAACATGTTTATATAATATATGATTTTAACAATAATATTTATTAAACGTTCCTTCCGCGAGTACTCTTAATGAGAATGTATTAATCACAATTAATCTTTCTCATTATTGATGTCATTGGCTAGACGCCAAAGCTCAAAGGTTACCTTTAAAGATATCCCAGTCTTGTGTTCCATGATTAAAAGTGGGAATAATTTAATTTCCAAGCTTTGCACGCGTCTTGTTCGCCTCGTAGCCAATATTAGATATAGGGAGCATAACGTTTCTCAGTCTGACGAAATATTTACAATATGTACAACAACAACAAGACAACAAGTGTTGTTGTAAGTACAATATAACGAGCGTGGTAAACTTCCGAATTGTGGTTATTTTTTATTTCACATAAAAGTTTTTTGTCAGATTTTTTTTAATTATTATTAATGGTAATAACGCTATTGCAAAGCGTTCGCGCCTTAGAATAGGATCGCCTTATTGTTGTGACCTAAGAACGGACTTAGGGACAAAAAGGAAAGTTCATCCATCATCCTAACAACTTATCTGAAAAGTGTTGATTCATTGCAATATATAAAATGTGTATGTATGTGATGTTCTAATATCATAGTTGAAATAAAAATGGCCCAAATACCACCAGACAAATGAAAGCATATTGAAAAGGAGAGATGTATGTTACTGACTTTTTATTCGATAAAAGATAGATGAGATATATGCTAACGTATATACCTATACGTAGCCCCGCGAATACATAAGAATACAAGTTTAAAGCTAGTCGTATCAAGCCTGACTGACGCTACGTAGTTGCTCACGGGGGAACGGTAGCGGGCGCGGCAAAGGGAGACCCGTTCGACACATGTCCGCCCGCATCTAGCAAGAACAATAGACGGACAGTCGCCCGTTAGTTACAATTGTCTACTAATAAAAATCTTCGCATGTGGATAATAATAAAATTTCAACTCAATTAAAACTTATTTAAATAATTATAAAAAAAATAATTATTTTAATAATTGTGGCAATACGCCACATCACCCCCTCCAGAAACCGAGTTACGGGCGATAATAATGGGGAAAGCGTACCCTACGTAATAAATCGAGTTACTTTAACCTCAGGTTCGGGTACCTTTACCAAAAATCGAGGAAGCAGGTATGCTGACATCCTGGGAATTCATCGACAAGCTTTTGTAAAGTCTGAGCTGCGTTACGAAGACCAAATGTTATAAACGGGAACTCGAACATTTCAAAAGGTGTGGAATGTTTGAGTGTTAATACCATTCGCTGCGCAGAGCTGATAATTGATCTTCAGACATCAGTCTTTGAGTACTGACCGTGGAACAACACAGATATTGCTACCGGTGTCGACGAAGAATTGCATCTTCGAAATACGATCAGCGATGAGCGATGAGCAAGCGACTGGAACCGTGGCAATCAGCGGTCACTACTACAGATTGCCGGCTGTGTTTCCCTAAGGCTGTGTTGACCTATTTGAGGAAGGAAGTGAAGCTTTTCCGTTTAAGATAGTCAGGGGTGGCTCACCATGCAATGGTGAATTCACTATTGGAAGACAAAACAAAAATCCGTACAATGGAAACGCAAGGGTTCTCCGCCGCCGAAGAAATTTAGCACACAACCGTCTACCGGGAAAATTAAGGCGACAATTTTTTGGGATATGGAAGGTGTACTATTAATTGATTACCTTCCCGACATTGAGATAATCACAGGGAAGTATAACGCTGATGAAATAATAAAACATTCTCAGATAGACAATTTATCTTTGACAATATATGTATAACAAATATGGTTATAGAACGTTGGTCTTAGTTAAATACACAAACCTATAGTCTAGATAATAATATTTCTGATAATTAATACTGATATTATATAAGATCATATTTATTCTAAGTGACTAAATCGTCTTTATGGAGTTTAGAAGGTAAGGATAACTTTCAAATATCTGAAACGAGATTATAAATTTCAAATATCTAAAATGTGTAAATGGAGTAATGAGAAGTAAATGTAAGTTAATTTAACTAAGACCACTTTTTTTAAGGAGTAGACTAAATTGGAATTAACTAAAAATATTTTGTGTGTTAAGAAACCGGAGAGATACAATTATTATTGATATACAGAATCCGCATACTAAATTCCATTATAATAATATGTTTTATGCTCTTGTTTCGTATCGAAATTAAAAGAAATAAAAAGCTAAAAATTTAAGAATTTGCTAAAATGAGGAACGTGTTTTTTAATTACCATTAACTAAAAAGTTGGAAAATACTATTATACTATTATATAACTGTAAGCACTGGTTATACGTGAGCGGGAAAGCAAGTATTTAAATGTAGATATTATAACGCTGAACTCTAGTACATTCGAAGCTCGTATTCTAACTATGCATGCATTTGTCCAAACTACTCAAAGTCAGAACTGGTTATTTAAACTAGGTTTAAAATTACTGTCAAGTGAGAGCGTACTGCTTGTCTGTTTAACGAAAACTGCAATACACTTGTCAACAAGTTTGGTAGTAAGTACAACACAACAAGCGTGCTAAACTTCACAACTGCAATTATTCCAATGTGCCATTGCCATTATGTCAGTGTCAATTCTAATTACTATGATATAAGCCTTTTCAAAAATTTAGAATAACTTTTTCATCTGATAAATAAAAAAATAATTATTATATTAAATATGTTTATTACCGACAAACAGTATAGACAAAAGCTACGGGGAAAAATAAAATAAGTCGTAATTTTAAAAATATTTATAAGAAAGAAAGAAACTTTTATTCGTTTAAGAATAAAAATATTACAATAACAGCTCCCATAGGCGTTAAGAAAAAGATACAGGGGTCAAAACGACAAAGAATTCAGTCATTTTAATTCAAGGCATGATCTGTAAGACTTAACACTAAGCTTGTGGGAGCATTACGAGTACCTACGCTCACTCACATTATATTTTGATACAACACTAGTGTTCATAAGAATTATTCTTTGCTATTCTTTCACACCTTTTGCGTCTGCCAGTACTTATACAGTATTAAATATTTTTTTTCTTGTTTTCTAAGAGATGTACGATTCGAAGGATACACTTGAGTGTACTTTATGATAAGGATAATTTCAACACACTTTTTTAATAGCAACGGTCCTATTGAAGAGTTCGGTAATAAATCAAATATTATGTACGAGTATGACACATAAATATATAGTGAGAGTATTGGAAAGGGAATGCGCTCAGTATTGACTTTATATTTTGATGGACAAAAGTTATTTAAGAGCTGTTTACATGACTGTAACTTTATTATAACTTAATAAATATTACTGATCATATTTATAAATCAAGTAAACATTTTAATAATTCATAAAATTTAATATTATTTGTCGAAAACAGATGTAATGTAAACCATTTAGAATTTAAACATTATTATGAAATTGTAAATAAATTAAATGTTAAATAATTTTGTTTACATTCGATATAACAATAAATTGTCACACACTGAAAATAAAATTAGATATAAGATTAATTTATTAATATATAACTTATGTTTATATAATAAAAAGTATCGTGTGACTGACACTAACACTGCTTGTTAGTAAATATTGTAATGTAACTCATAATAGATATCATTTATCCTCATATGTTAAGAGACAGGTAGCTTTTATCGCTTGTTACGTAAAACTTTCATCTCTGTAGTAATTTAAATACTTGGTCAAACATTCTAAATATAATAAATTTTATCTGTGGTTATGTATGGAAATTCACAAGACTTTAATAGTCTGTGACATTTCGTATTGTTATAGAAATAAGATGTTGAAAGCTTGAAGATGCTTTGGCTACTTCGAAATATCATACTATTTAATTATTTAAATTCATTGTTATTCCTGTGTTATAAATTATATAAATTAATAGCATAGTGCTCTATATTTAAAATTATCTGTCATCCGGTTTAGATGTTTAGATGCTGCCTGCGTTGACATGTTGATATATTTAGATTATATTAAATGTTGTGAATTAACCCATTACCTGCCAAGGATAGAAATAAATGGAAAATTCATACTTTCCTCCTTTAAACGTTTTATTTTGAGATAGCTGAAGAAGAAATAGTCATTAGAATTTTTTTTTTCAATTTAGTATACACAATATGGAACCGTGCAAAAACGCATCGTTGGCCGAAACTGCTGTCACTTCTTGTGAAATGCTTTGAAGCATTCTGGGTGTAGGTGAAGGTCACATTTTTCACACAGAAATACAGTTTGTCCTCCACAGAGTCTGCATCGTTTCCGGGCGGCTGTAGGGTGTCGATCAATCCAATGATCAATGTGGTCGTACCTCACCTCATCGTAGATTCATCGCTTCAAGCGATTCTCCCGAACCGTCCCAGTAGATCGAAATCCTTTCTCATTGAGTTTTTTGAAGAGAGCATAAGACGTGAAAAAATTGTCGAAGTATATAGCGTGCTTTGAAGGATCACTTACAAATCCCAACAGCTGAAGAACATCGCTTCCGCCTAAGCCAACACCTTCTTCACTCACATATGACGATGCTCCTCCGTACGGTATAAATTGAAACAAGTATCCGTCATGTGAATTGAATCCAAATCTAACAAGCTTCCCTCAGATAAATTGTTTTGCCGAATGACGATCGAAATATGGCACCATTTCTTCATCAATTGAAAGTCTGGAGGCAAATTGCATAAATTTTTCATTCAAATGAGATATCAATGGTCTCAATTTCGCAAATGAATCTGATTTATCCAATTTGTCGTTGTTTGCAAAGTGCAGAAATCTTTTTATGGTTCGGAATTTGTTTCGACTCATAGCTCTCTTCACAATCTCCTGACCTTTGTCCACATCTTTGGACCAGTACATGTCAATCTGAGAAAGTTGATGGTATCCAGTAAAAATACGGATACCTAAAAATCTGAAGATTTCAGTAGAAGTGACCGAAAAACATGGATTGTTTTTCGGAGAAGCATACTTCATAGACTCGTTCACTATCAACTCGATCAAAGTACCATCAAAGAACAAACAAAAAGGTTCGAATGGTGACAGTCCTTCGCAAGATTGTAGCTTGCTACGTTTCTCAGAATCTGATATATCTTGAAACCGTGTATCATTAGGTTCAGGATGGTAGGATAGGAGGAGAATCAGTCAGGAGACGACAGGAACGGACATGTTGAACCTTGAAATTCCTCAGACGCGCTAGCTATGAAAGACTGAGCTCCATAATCACGCTTTCAGCCAACCGTGCGTTTTCGCATCAATCATTTGCTAAGCTCGAAATACCATGTGAAAAACTTATTTTATGGTTTTTAATGGTAGTTTCTTGTTTTTTACTATCCCAACTTGGAGAATAAACCATGAAACGAATTATTAAAAATCTATTACCACATCAGAACTACCGTTCAGTGAGCACCCCTTGTAACTACCATAACGAGCATAGATGGCAGATTTTCCCTAGTATCCCAACGAGGCTACAACCACTGGAATAATTTTTTTTTCAACAGTTTACAAGAAGTAGAAACTGGGAAAAATATAAATTTGAAATATTTATATTGCTGAATACCTGAAAAAATATCATTAACTTAACGATGTGAAAACGCATCATTGGCCAAAAATGGGTTAATAATGTTTATTTGTTTCCAAAGACATTCATCTTTAGTTAAAATTACAATTATTAATTATTTTCTTTTAAAATAATTAAGAATTTACTCACATTTAGTTTGACGTTCTGCGTGGGGTGGTATCACTATTCACGTATTTATTGTGTAATATTCAACGTCACGACTATTCTATCGGTAGCACTTCCGATATTTCTTTTTTAATTGGCCTCCGGTGAGTGTGGTTGAAATTAGTGTTCTTAATAACGCTTACAAGGCGGTGATCCTGTTAATCATACAAGTGTATTATTGCAGGTTTGATTAAATATTATGGATTAAACATAATTCGTATTGCCGGAATTTTCCGGTTAACATAAAAGTTAATTTGAGAGACATATGTAAGCAATTTGAATTTTCACTATAAATTAGGAGGTGTTCTATAGTTTTCATAACTTTCTTTAATGCTATACGTTACATAATTTGAGTACTTGTCCTGTTTCGACAATTGGAATCGACATTCGCTGTAGTATTGCCTGTGAGGCCTTTTTCCTCCATAAGGTATTATAATTTGCATGATTATTCAAATAATTTTTCGTATTTTAACCTGTATATTGTTCATTACAGGAGGTTTTTTTAAAACTTATAATAAATCTTTACTATGTGCATACGTGTAACTTCGTCGTACGGGTCGTTGACCTGCATATCCTGCTTCTGAACTGTTGCTGTAACTGTAGCTGCATGTGAGGTCTGCCTTTAAATGCCTGCTCCTCGTTAAATATTAAGAAGCTATCTGGTGATGTATTACTTTATATATAATTAAATATTTAATATTTGAAGGGGCTGTATATATTTTTTTACCATTACAGCCAATAATGTAAACAAACTGCTTCTATTAAGCAATATATAGATATAAGTAAGACAAGAGTGGAAATTATTCAAAACAATATTAGTTTAAACTATATTTTAACACTAAGACTAAGACTAAGAAATTCCAAATTATTAATTATTTTAGAATAGAATATATTGTTAATGTGAGTAATAAGTAAAATAATAAAGAAGTAGAAATAGAGTTATTTCTAAAAACTTTTAATATTACATTTTTTTATTTTACTGAACGGCTAAAAAGTGAAAAACCAATATTTAATTTCAATATCCACCAGGTTGGTAGTTCGTTCAATAGAGTAATTTTCATACATGGTGGCTCTTTTATACTCTTAAATAAGAAAATAAAATCAAAGAACCTAAAGACATAGTAAGCCTCGCTTTTGAACGGATAATTGAACTAGCCTTAATATAATTAAAACAATCCAACGCCGTAAGCGTTTATAGGCCACCATTATCTAATTTTGAACAATTTGAGCAAATTATAGATGAGATTTACTTAAAATGTCAAGTATAAATAAACAGCCAGTTATTTTTGGAAATTTTAATATTTGTATGTTGGAAAATAATTCAAATAATATCAGTTTCTAAATTTATTTTCTACACATTATCTACCACAGATGTCTATGGAGCCTACTAGAATCACGTCCACTAGCGCCATCTGTGTTGATAATTTGTCACTGATCAAGTTCAAGAGTAACACATTAACTTTTGCTCGAGTAACTGCTGAACGAATTAGTAAAATTATAAAAGACTTAATTCGATATTTACTATTATTAAAAGTCTGTCAAAGTCTATATTTGTTACTGATAATTAGTATTTTATGTATGTATGTATTCAATATATTTATGAAAATGTTATTCATGTACACATAAATAAATCAAACTAGAAATAAAAAAAACCTTGCTATGCCCACCACTAGGCTCCATAAAATAGGTTATTCCTTTAGGGTTAAATGTATACGTTTTTACGATAAACTCGCCAGTAAAACCTTAAATTTGTCACTTAATAAATTCAAAATATTAATTAAAAGGAATTCACCTAAAATGAAATAATTCAAATACGTTTTTGTATTTAGTTAGGTAAAATAATTAATTACATAATAATTATTGAACAACATTATTATATATAAACCAAACAGAACTTTAGAAACTACTCGTGCAATGAATAACTGAAAGAATGAAATAGAATTGACAAGGCTTTATTTCAGCCTGTGATAGGACAGAATAGATCCGTATTAAGTACAACTACTAAATAAAAGTTAAATGATTTTTTTTTCTCTTTGCAATAAAGTTTCGTATACACGCTTGCCGTTCAGATGAAAAGGGGTAATCGAGTTCATTTATCATTATAAATTATTTTAGTTTCAAACATCGCAATACATTTGGCTATATGCCTATAGCGACATGTAATTAACTTATTGACGGGAGCCTCCTCGTGTACAGCATTATATATTAGTGCAATGAAATTATTCTGATGACTTATTCTGATATCCGTGACAAACTTTACTTTTAAATCTTGTGTTGCCTTTTTTGATATATAAGTACTAAAGACTTACTAAATACTATTTTATAATGTAAAATAAATTTACGTTATTATTTATTATAAGTAATTGATTACAAATCTTAAAGTTATTGTAAGTGTGATAGTCATTGTGTAGATGACACTGGTAATTAATTTTCAAAATGGTAATTTGATTTTATACTTATTACTTCACTTACATAATTTATTACCTAATAACTATAACTGTCAAAGAAAAGAGTGTATGAAAAATAAAGTTACCCAGCTATTCTCATAATTTCCACTAATAATAAAAAAAACTATAATATATTATAACAAAATATTATCAATTATTTTTATGAATTAATAATCCTCAATTAAGTGAGTTCAATATTCAGTTCACAAAGACGATAAGCTGCCATGATGTATGGGTCTCTACGTCGAGTTGATGCTGCGGCCAAGTAACACGAGCAGGCGTTTGGATATTGTCTCTGTGACAATTTATTGTAAAAAAAATAGTATCTTTAAAGAAAGTTGGTTTAGTTTTGTTTTAAGAAAATATCATATATTATATGTTAATACAGACGTATAAATAATTGATTACGATTGTATATTGCTGGAAAACATAAACACTTAAATTTTTGCAAACATATGATTATTAGCGCATTATAAGTTTCAACTAACAGATAATTGTAACCAAACAAGGAAGAATTTATTTTCCACAGTTTACTTCTAATTAACAAATCTATACTTAGCACTTCCTGTTCTCATTTCCACATATATCATAATTTGTTTTATCAAACATCTTCTTACCTTGATTTCCTGGGCCCACTAATAATAAATTAATATTTTAGTTATTACGTAAAAACCACGAGATGTAGAAAGACGAAATTTACAAAAGATAATTAAAATTTATTAATTAATTAAGGTTAATACACGTAGTTAATTAAAACAATTAGAGGAAACACAATTGAGACTACCTTTTGGTAAGGTTAGATTATTTGATGAATAAAAATAAAATATCACAGGGAAATAAAAGTATCACTTTTAATTTATACGGAGAGTGCATTTAATTAAATCCTTCATAAAACGTTTAATATAAACCTTAGCTGGGACCTTTTAGGTGACTTGTAAATGTATTTTAATTATTTTTATATTTGATAAATACAAATAAAAATATATAAATTTACCATTAATACATTTTAGCGCTATTCAAATCGTTGGATTAACAAATAACACTTATATCACCTAATATTTTTACTACTTGACAGTGCTACTATACTATACTATATAGTGGTATCTATACAGTATTATAGTACCAAGTAACTAACATCATTTTTGACGTTATTAATTGATAAATGTTCATACACTTCACAACATACAGAAGGATCTCCTTTACTTAATTAAGAAAACTTTTCACGTACTTTTGAAAGTAAGCGACAATCATATATAATTATATACAAACCTTTACGTTAGTCTAACAATAATATTTACACAAAGCAAGCAAACCCGACTATAATATTTTCACAAAACAAGAACTTTGCAAGAGCCAAAGTTAGTACTTAGTCGGATTTCCTAAGTCTAAGCTAGTGCTCGTATATTTAAAGTTTCTATGCGGCCACTAATTTTAGAACACGATGTGTAATATGTAGAAGTTTTTAAATGTATAAGATTCTTGTAAACAAAGCGTCTTGATTTATGTTTTAGTATTTTTTTCTATATATATAATATTTTTTCTAAACGCTGTACAAAAACGCAAAAGTAATCAAAATTACGGTTACGGTTACGGTTAGAAACTAAAATATTACATATGTAAAATAAATATTTTGTTTCTGTTGCAACTTTAATCACATTTGTCAGAGGCATAAATAGGAGCGTTTGAATTTATTTTATTTTCAATTTAGTTTTTTCAGTTCAATATATTTTTAGTAAACGTTTAATCAATTACTGAAACTGAAAAATGCAATTTACAACCAATCAGTGAGGAATATTCGTGAGATGACAAAACTGTTATTTATATTACATAATTTATTTGGACGTACCTTTCAAATCTGGTAACCATGTGATTTGTTGTATTAAATCTGATGCAACGTTTTTGTATTTTCTGTTTTGCACGTAGAGACAACGTTACTTACGTTACGTTACGTACTCGTCGTAATATATATTTGAATCTCTTGATCGTATAAAAAGCTTTTGTAGCGGTTTATATCGGAAATAAGTTAAATAAACTAATAACACATAATTATACATTTATACAAATAACAACAATATGACATCTTTGATATTGAAATAATTTCTAAATGCATAAGAAATTAAATAAATATATCCAACAATTTAGTAACATTAATATATTATATTTCACACTTTGAAAATGAAATACAGTAGTGGTTTATTTGAGTTCACAACTCCTTACATATCTATCACACCTTGTTACGTGATTGTGTGCTGAAAGTATCTGAATCGATCGGAATTGGAAAACACTATAATTTTTGATAAAATAATATTTTTTAATATGGTTGTTCACATATATTTTAATGTCCACCACTCCAAGTAATTGTTATATTAAGTATTTATTATATATACAAATATATAATAATATTGAACTAAAAACAAATTCTATTTTAAAAACTAACACATGTAACTTGTAGTTTTAGGAACTTTTGAAAAAATATATATCATTGCAGTGACCGATTAACGAATACAAACAGCTGAGTATAGAAATAGATAAAGTAAACAGTTTTAGCATTTGCCTCGTATTTACTTCACAAAAGAATAAAATCACTAATTGATTTTAGGAAAACGATTGCTGTGCATTCAACGCATCTCTCGATTTGCGGCAACACTTAAATAGTAATTGGAAACACGAATAAAGTATCTAATAAAGGACAAGACAGGGCATTATCAGTTATGTATGACAGTTGAGAATCTATTTCAGACATAATTACAATGTCTTGACACTGATTTTGTTTCAAATATTTTTGCTCTTGTAAACATCGAGTACCTACGATATTTCCACAGCGCAAAAACTCGATTATTTTGTAGTTTTTCTTACATGTCCTCAAATAACAGTAATAGGCGACCCGTCGTCGCACCGAAATTATTAAATGAATTAATAAACGTACGTTAAAAAATCTTTATTGGAAAATTCGTTTTTATATATTTTTCATTGAATAAAGCGCAGAGAACGCTTAAACGTAATAATAATTAACTTTTATTTGGCGCCGAGGGTCGGCGGCTTGACGCTTGGAGTGTTGCCACGTAGATGAATATTTAAATTCGGAAATATTAGCGATCTAGTTTTTTTAAAACATGAGGAATTTTATCAATAAAGGCTGGACAAACTAGTATATAGGTTAATAAAAGAACCGTTTCATTTTATTAATATTTTCCAAAAGGATACTTTATGATCTTTTTTAAAAATATATATTATAAAGAAATGAAGATCTAGCAAGTCCTCGACAATCTATATCATTAATAATTTTTGCGTAAGATTTACATGGCTAACATGTTTATATAATATATGATTTTAACAATAATATTTATTAAACGTTCCTTCCGCGAGTACTCTTAATGAGAATGTATTAATCACAATTAATCTTTCTCATTATTGATGTCATTGGCTAGACGCCAAAGCTCAAAGGTTACCTTTAAAGATATCCCAGTCTTGTGTTCCATGATTAAAAGTGGGAATAATTTAATTTCCAAGCTTTGCACGCGTCTTGTTCGCCTCGTAGCCAATATTAGATATAGGGAGCATAACGTTTCTCAGTCTGACGAAATATTTACAATATGTACAACAACAACAAGACAACAAGTGTTGTTGTAAGTACAATATAACGAGCGTGGTAAACTTCCGAATTGTCAATATCAATTTAATTGTACTAATATGATGAATTTGAAAGTTTGCAACTTTTAAATAAGCAACTTTTTTAGTCTCCGTTTGAGTTTGAGCAAAAATGCTACTCAATGTTTTGCCGACTATTCTCCTCCATAAGAAGTATTTCTTAACTTAACTTTCTATTAAATTCAAATTACAATTACATAAGCCATCATCCAACCTTTTTTATTATCGTTTTAAAGACTACTTTGTCTACATCACTTATCTAATTGATAAAAAACTATTAATTATATTACATATGTTTATTGCCGACAAACAATATAGACAAATGGTGTGGGGAATGATAAAATAACTCGTAATTAAAAAAATATTTACAAACTTTTATTCGCTTAATAATATAAATATTATAATAACAGCTCTCATAGGCGTTAACAAAAAGATAGGGGACAAAATTACAAAGAATTCAGTCATTTTTATTCAAACCACGATCTGTAGTACGTAGCACTTAGCTTGTGTGAGCCTTACCTACATCATTATATTTTGATGCAGTATTAATTACTGTTTTCACATCAAGCATTCATTATTATTTTCTTTCACACCTCTTGCATCTGCCCATACTGACATAATATTGATTTTTTTTATATTCTAAAAGATTTACTATACTCACAGCAGGATACAGTTGAGTGTATTTTATTATCGATTGTTACAACGCATACTATTATAACGTTACAATGTTCAAAATGCTTCTTAATCATAAAATAACCCATTATTCTAAAACTCCTAATTTGAGAAAAAAAAATAGCTACAAAATAAAATTTAGAATAGAATGCCCATTTATGGTTTTATGGCATTCATTTAATTTGTTGATATTGAAAATTATACTAATTCCTAATTGTTAATATATAATATAATTAAAACTACTTTCGTTGTTTTCTTTTTTAATTAATAAATTTATTTATATATTTTACATTTTGAATCCATACCAGTGATCACTTGTGTACGTGAAATGGAAGTAATAATAATTATTAATGAATGTTGTTTTAAATATAATATAAATTAGTTTATTATAAAGAAGATTTTTAAACTCTATAATTTATTATAAGCTAAGCTTATCGAAGAATCATGAAGAACTTGAATAATCATGAGAACGCTACTATATTTTCTACAACTTTCAAACCTAGTGGTGCTACTAAATAATGTATGTAAAAAGTCGGTAAGATTCCAACAATAATAAATTTGATAAAGCTACGATATCCTGTTGCTATAGTTCGCTGAACTACACTATGCCTCACACGGAACTTAATACAGAACATTGAAGGTTATCCTGCAAAAATACAAAATGAACAGTAATTAAATCTCAATCAAATTTTCAAGCTAATCAAACTCCTCGAGAACAAAAAACTACATATTACTTTTTCATAAAGGGGATTCTCTGAGAATTTGGTTGGGTATTCTCTGAGAATACTGTAAAAAACTATTCGTTCCGAAAGACTAGTAGGTAATAAAACAATCATTATACTATGTAGTAGCATCGATAAATTGGTAAAGTGCTATAAAGGTAAGTTATTTTGAACAATCATATAGAACATTTAAACTTATACGTAACGCAAAGTCACAAATTATTAAATTTATCATAAATTTCAATGTTCATTGGGTAGCTTTCACTTTGCATCTAATATATAGGTATCAACTAGATATAACATACAGGTGTCCATTATATGTATTCAACGTGATTGAATCGTTTTCAGCCGATAACTTACACGAGGTACCAATTATTTAGTAAAAACGTGAGATATTTAAAGTAACCTAATTTGAAGATTGAATATATATCACGTTCTACAAGATTTGATGGATTGCATTGTTATTATTATTTTTTACAGGTTTATATGTATATCTCCAATATATTTTGAATTGAACAAAAAAATCACTGAAACGAAATTGATCTATTGTACCAATTTATTTATAACACCGGGAATGGAAAATACAGTTTTTTGAATTGAAAAATACTTCAAAAATCATAAAAGCTACAAAAAATTACTAAATGTTGTTTTGGAGTGTAAATACTGTTATATAATAATAATGAATTCATATAATAATTACGTCCTCCCGCTCGATTTAATAAATGGATACAAGCTAGTTGCTAAGTTCATAGATAAAGAGATATATCCTTTTTAAATATCGGCACACCACAGACGTTCTGAATGTTGTGATCTTAATTATAGTCATAATTCACCGTGGTCGAATGTTACGATTATAATATATAGTTAACTATTACGAGTATTATTTAAGAGAGTGATTCATAATCTTTGATTATTTCAAGTCATTTCCTTTACTCCTTTACTGCAGTTCATATTTATGGACTTATCTGTAGATTTGATTTTTAAAATCAAAAATAAAATATGCATGAATCTAAAAAGCGATGTAAATATAATTGTGTGATAACTACTGAAGAATATGTATATATTATACTTATAGCTTGAATATACGTTATCTAATATACTATAATGTTTATCACATTCATAATTTCTTATCACGATTTCCATTATGTAGTCTTCCGTAATGAAGTCTCACAATGGACCCGGAGCTGACAATTCCAATTAGTCTAAGACCTATTACCAATACCTTAGTTTGAATACTACACTAGATGAAGATATTAACAAAGACATTAACAAGCTATCTGAATAATCCAATTAATATAAATATTATATTCAATTAATCATCTGATTTCTCATTTTAATCGGATTAAAGAAGTTCTTGATAGAATCAAAGTTTTTTAAAAGTTATTAAATATTTCAGTTTATTTCGGTACTTATAATAAAAGTCTCCCACGTTACACTCTTCCAATAAACCATTGCTTACTTATAAAATACGAAGGACTAAAGAACATAAAAGATAATTTTTTAAAGAAATTCAAGGACGCACATACATGTTTTAAATTTATATAATACTAGCAGATTCCCACTATTGTTGTTAAATGTTGGAACACTGTTAATTTGGATGTGAACTTAGACTTCTTGTATTGACAAAATGTTTAATTTCTATTTTATATTTAGTGTACATATTTTAAATTTTAAATACAGAAATTTGAACATCGTTTATGAGGTACTGTGTATTGTGATGCGATCCCGTTGGTAATGTGGTGTGATCCCCAGTAGGCCTACACCACGAAAAAATTGCCAGCATATACTCGTAACTAAAGACAAATTTGTTTTTTTTTAATAATATTTATTTATTTTTCAAATAGGTACCTATATCAAATTCAATTTCGTAATCAGTTACATTTTTAATGTCCTTTTTTTTATTTATGACAATTTCTAATTTTCAAATTTCAGCTCTTTGTACCCCCTCCTCAACCTCATCTGAACTCTGGTTGCCATGGTAACCGTTGTCATAGTATTGTATAGCTCCTATATGCTTAAAACTTGGTGAAATGCAACAAGTTGAAATAGGAATTCCGTAAAATCCGTTCTTAGTAGACGTCTATGTCACAAAAGAAGTAACTATGTAAAATTTTAAATTAAGCGGACAGATAGTTTTGGAGATCTCGTGATTAGTCAGTGAGTGGTAAATTGCACATGTATATATATAGATTATTAAATAATTTATTGTTAAATAACAGATTCCTTCGAAAACTTAAATTACTTTTAGTGTTCAAATTAAAAACGAACCAAAAGGCCCTTAAAAACTATAGTGGAAGATCGCAACGCATCCAGGTGGTACGGTACGGACCGTTATACGCGGTCAAACGATAAAATCTGATCTTGGAGTGATCCGTATCAAAGACGAGAAGAGTACTGCATGTGTGGCCGGACCTGCGCAAGGTAAGCCTCATATATTGCTTCACTCTATTGATCACTCCCATTTTCATCGAAGCCAACTTGGCCTTTCTCTCCAGATGACCACGAAACTGACAATCGCTTGAAATGCAAACGACCTATATGCTCCGCCAAGCCAAGCCACTCAACTTAAGAACGTCATGGAAAATAGAAACTGTTAGAGAGTCATCCAAATTCGAGTTTGTTGCAAAAAGAATTCCCAGGAGATTGCCTTTTTCGTTTGCCATATGGGCCAAAAACTTATTGCTCATGGCGGTAAGAGAACATGGACCTATCCACGTCCGATAGACGAGTGTGCGTCTTAACCAGCTGGGACCATTTGTCAAAGCAAATATAAACACAGATCTCCCCGCGTAGTTGGTGGCACGTGCCCCTTAGCAATCGCCATTATGTGCGGTGATCCAATTTGGACGATTTTAGTATCAAGAGTTGCGTCTACACGACAACCATCTGAAAATGTAAGTAGCTATTTAGTAAAATTTTATGAATAAATTTTTCAAACGATAAACTTACATTTTAAGACTTAATCTGTGATAACTCCTACCTACTATGTGTGTGTCAACATTTTACTCAAATTTATACATAAAATATGGTATTTAAATATAATTTATAAGTTAAAATTTTATAATTATTGTTAAGAAAAACGGTAAAAATCTATGAAAAATCCGTAATTACTAAGGCACGATACGATATTAAAGGTGTGACTGTTAAGCGATGCGTCTAAATGGAGCCCATTTGACCATATAAGTTTATATATCATATCTATTTAGAAAAATGGAATACCAACATTTTCCGAAAGGAAGACTAATATTTTTATTTTACATCTTTTATTACAGTTACGTCAAAAATTACTGAGACTTAGGCCTAAAATTTATTATTTAAAGGACTACGACTTCGGCGAAGGGAGACTGTGAAAACAGTTCATCAATCTCCCCCTGGACGTGGCCAAAAAAATCATCCATTTCTCATTATTACCACTATGGGACCTGTAGACCCTGACATAATCGTACATGTCTACGCACAGCCGGAGTACTGATAGGTTCATAATTCTGAAGGCGACGTTAGCAGGTATCATCATGACGTGTGGTATAAAATTATATTCAGTTTTTTTTTGTTACAGTGGGGCAAACGAGCTTGCGGGTCATCGTTGATGTGTGATTACCGCCTCCCATGAACTCTTGCAACATTCGAGGATTTACAAGAGCGTTGCCGGCCTTAGAGGTAGGAGTATATGGCATGTTAGGTATGCTAGGTTGAGATATCTGTGTCTTCGTCGAAAACAAAAAGGCCGGCTGCGCTGTCTCGTCAGCATTTAGATTAGAGTGATATCCCTGGATGTTGCAAAAGTCCACACTTAGAATCTGGCAGGGTGCCGCTGTTTGCGATAGTTTGCCCTCAGAAAATACGAAACGCAATGCTTTGCTCGCCCCAGATACGGCGGGCAGGTTGAACAAAATCCGAGAATCATTCCCCCTATTTTGCTCGGGTAGGGTTCTCCGAATTAATCAAATCTGGTACCCTACTGGGTTAAGGTTTTTTTGATGCATCGCTTTCATGGTTGGGCGAGGAAGTAACTACAGCTACGTTCTACCACCTTAAAGTAGTAGTTAGTAAATAGAATGTCATCTAAGGTTATAAAGTATGTTGTTTTGGTTTATACTATTAATCAACTAAACTGGACATCGTTATTCTTAGACATCATGTTTACAGCGAAAGAAAATGGATTCTGTCTAAGGACCTCATACTATGTACAATAAAGCTTATATATTCCGAAGTGTTTAACTTATTTTAATTAAAAAAGAGAAATATATTTACGTATATTCACTGTTTATAAAAGAAGCAAAATATTTTCTTCCTACTGGAATTAAAGAAATCAATTATGAAGGCATCTTTTGGAACAAAGATACTCGTAGAAGGAAAAAATATTTATTGATGAAAACATAATTTTAGTGCAAAGGTAAGGAGGAAGTTGGGAGTCATGAGGTATGACTTGGATGTATGTTTTATACAATCAGTGCGAGATAAGAATGACAAGCAACTGATTGTTTGAGAACAACTATTAATTATGAATATCGACAAATTATTTTATGTAAATAATATTTTTAAGTCATAAATAATATATCATGACAATCAAATGAGTGCTGAAAAAATAATATACCTGTATTTTAATGTTCATATATTTATAGAAATACCTTATAATATAAGTTTTTATTAAATCACGTAAAAACTTCCCGTAACTAAAGCAAAATGTGTCATTTCACACCAATCGTAGTAACAATCTTATCATACCTGAATTTTATTAATTAACACACACACACACACACATATAGACACATACAAACATACAGTAATTATCTCATTTCCCAGAAATATCAATACCTCTCTTTTGGCTTGCGAATCAATTAATATGACTCCGTAAATAAATCAGAATAAGATTATTTACTTTACTTTCATTATGTACTTCAATAAGATTGTAATAAACAGATTTATTTAATAATTTAATGGGTTCTTACTGCTTTTCAAATATACTCTCTTATTTTTATTTATTTTTTACTCTGTTTTTTTTATGAATAGAGTAAAGAAACAAATAATAACTTGTACCCGTTAATAATATTAATAAGTAATAGTAGTAGTGATTTGTTATAAAAATTGACCAGTCTAGCTCAGGTTAAAAATGTAAGTATCCTGAGTTAGGAGAGTTCTGTTTAATTTCTCGCTGTAGTAAGTCGATATAGAAAGTACCGTTTAAATAATTTATTTGGATAACATTGCTTAAACAATGTAGTACCGCGATAGTCGCACCCTTGTGTATGAATAAATTAATTATACGAAGGAAGTGATTACCTGTTATCAGTTCGTGTGCTATATTTAGAATGTTCAGGCCATGGCCTACGCAAATAGGGTGCACATGTGTTGTGAATTGATAAATTTATTGTTAAGTAATTTAACAAAATGAAAATCTTCTGATTCGTCTTTCGCAATACAGAATTTAGAATTGTAAACATTTACTAATGGATCAACGGTTGGTAGTTGAGAAATATATAAATTGCTAATATCATGGTCACTCTACTAAGTTATCTCCACACAGGATCTCAGGGTTGTCTGTGATATACACGACACATACGAGTACGTGTACCTCTGACAAGACATGTGAACTAGAATAAAGTGAAGGTGTTCACTGACAGTTTGTGTCATAGCGAGCTTTACATTTAAGAATATATACAAAAAATGTTTATAAAATAATAAGATTTGTCTCTCAAATTAAATTAAATGTAAATAATTACAAATTCTTTGTCTAACATGAGTAATTCAAATTAGGTTCGGTATTTTCACTTTTGTTAATTTAACAATTTGCCATCTCACCATATTTAATTAAATTATTAGTTTGTCACGTTGTCATTATTGTAAATTCAAGTAAATAAGGCTGTCAGGAATTTATTATTAATGTTTCTTAAAGATAAGAGAAGTTGAAACTGTTATTATACTAAATCAATAACAACTATTAAACTTACTATTTAAGGAATTATTTATGGATGTTATAATATATATGAAAGTATATGAAAATATAAACTAGTTTTAAAATAAATGAGGCGTTGATAAATGAAGTTAAGATTTTTATATCATTTTAAAGTTACAAAGAAAGTGATAACATCATCTCTTATCTATCCATCTTGTCTTTCACGTTAATTCAATAACGAGACGGTCGAACACAATGAATACCTTCAGTTGGTCTTTTGGAAACACATTTTAAATATTTAATCAAACACCTGGAGGACATCACGCCACGAATTCTTGCGTACTTTGACTCAACTTTGGCCGTTAAGACTCAACTTCACTCAACTTTATTGGTCTCTTCCACTTGCGACTCTATTATTATATCACAATTAAAACAGCATATACCTTAAACTATGTTTGTTATAATTATTATTGGATAAAAGATAAAAGTATAAAGTTGTGTTTTCCTTTCAATAAATTCCTGTCCTATGAAAAGTGTACTCAGTGTAATTTTGAATGATTACAATATTTCAATTTTCATTTTGTTTTTCAATAAGTTTTTTAATATTATAAGTGTTTTTAGAATATTTCTTCAACATTCTCTAGGACAGCTGAATTCGAATATATTTAATATATTTAAATAGTTATTGTGGAATTTAATTTTTTTTGAATATAGTTTAGAACCTCCTACGTACGTTTTGAAAAGTGAATCTCAATTTGAAATTTAAAATTCAAAAGTAATAATGAAGCTCTAACAAAATAGAAAGTATTCCAATTCATAATACTGTATAGTTATAGACAAACTGTAGTTTTAGATTTGCTTAAATCCAAAAATATGCGTATCACAAAATGTAAATTGAACATAATCTTTTAAATTTTTTAAATATAGCCATCTTCGCCATATTTTCGGTGATTATTCAATAGCACTGATTTTAAGTTTCTTCCGAGTCTTCTTAGTTCCGAGTGAGACCTACGAAATATATAGATTAGAAGTTATCATCTCTTAACTATTAAGTCAATGTTAATATCTTTGTAAATTGGAATAAAAAATGCAACAATATATTATATGTAAGCTAAGTTCGCTAAGTGCTGTCCTGTTTAATAAAATATGTGCAGAAAATAAATAACTACAGTAGTTAAATAAAATAAAACTCTTCAAAGATTTGTCACAGTCTGTTAAGGAAGCACATGGGGGGCTAAAGTGTAGATATACTTGTAGGTACTTTGAACCCTGAAGCCTCACGCCATAGTAACTAAGTAAGTTATTTTTGTCCTGCGTGAATAGTGATGTATTCAAAAGACTTCTGCCATAGGATAAATGATTATTTGTTAAGACATAAAAACAAGAGAAAAAAATATGAAATAATGTTTTTTTTAGTTTTATACAAAGTCAAACGTTTAACAATTTCATTAATACTTTTACGTTTCAAATCATATGTGAGTTATATTGTATGATTGTTGCTAGTTTCATCTTAAATTGGAATGTAATTAGCTACAGTAAGCTATAAAGATTTACATAATATCTCAGGAATATCCATTGTATCTATTAATATATTATACAAACTAAGTAAATAACGAAGTGATTAGTTTAAATAAGAGCAATCTCTAAATAGTAACAATTAAAGATTGCTGAAATAATTATCTCCAGTTTTAAAATTGGAAATTTTATTCATATTATCACCATTCTTTAGTCTTTATCACCACTACTTTTAATCGAACAAAATAATATAGTTTTTTATCAATTTTTTGCAGAAGTTTTTGCCTCCAAAAATCCCCACGAGTCATACAAACTCATGTTGCCTCATCAACAACCCAGTTAAAGCTGGCGACACTCCAAGCGCCGAGCATTGACCAAATAAAAATTAATTATTATTGCCGCGAGCTGCGTTTTATTTCGTATTCAATGAATAATTAAAACAAACCAATTTCCCGATAACGCTTTTAAGTCCTGTTTATTTGTTTTTGTAATAGCGTTATTATGGAAATTAGGGAATCCTATTATGTTACTGATAACGCTTGATAGATGTATTGTTACCAGGTTATGGTACACCAGACAATGTATGAGGCGCGGATACGGAGGGCGAAGGGGGAGGGGGAGGTGGGGATGGTAATCAAATAATTCTTGAGCCATGGGGGGACAATTGCACCACTCCATTTGGGAGATAATTCGTCCCTCTCTATATTATATACAATTTATAATTGTATCTAGGATTATATTAAGTTATTAATTACTAGCGTTCATCCACTTCACTGGGGTAAATCATAATCGTATAACATATTTACATAAGATAAAATAATATTTCACTAAAAGCAAAGCCTTGGAACTAAAAGGAGTAAGTAAGCTATACAAAGCCATTTCTTATCATTTTACTCGTTATTTAATTTTTATTCTATTAAACCTTAAAATATATTAAAATTTCTTTTTTGTTTACGCATAAATGTACTTCTCTTACATTATGAATTTCATAGATATAAGTCTATCATAACATAATAGGCTGTAAAATATTATATCTTTATTATACAGCCTATTACACGATGCTGAAGGAGACCGACTTGGTTTAGATTGAAATTTATAACTATTTAGAGCGTTGTGAGACTTGTGATATCAAATTATTTCAAGATCCGCAATTGATATGTTTTGAATCTATAATGTACAGAGTGCTTAAAAGGTGAGAAACAGGAATCGCAATATTTTACCAATAATAATTAATTAACACGGAGTCATAATTGCCATGACATTACCTTATGACTTTAAAATTATTTTACTAACTACACTATAATCCTCAAGTTTTTTATAAAATTAAACTGGAGGCAATCTTCTTAAAACAATTAGTAAATTCATTTTGTTAGTGAAGTAAATACAAAACAACGCTAAAGCTACGGGTAGATTGACTGTTTTTGTCCTCCTGCCATGTTTGTATTCATTATCTATTCTCTGTCACAAAAATATGATAATTTAAGTAATTTATTTTATTATTATTTAATTAAATCTTAAAACTATAAACTTTTAAATATAATACAAGAGACATTATTCGAAGTAACTGAAGTAGAGGTACTGCATGTATTTTAACATATTGTATTTACACAATAAGATAGATATATAAATAAAGAAGATCCCAATATATTAAACTTCAGTATAAATCAGATGTAAGTATATTTTGTTTGAAGTGAAAATTTTTACAATTATTTTTAGACCTTTTTCCGTTTGAATATTTTCCGTAGTTGTCTTTCCAATTTCCGCTCGTCCATTATCTACTGTCTGTAGTTGTGACCTAGAGACATCTTTTATTTTATTTCCAACTGAATATACATAACTGTCAGTTTAATATTTACACAGGCGTATTTTATAAGAGGTGTAGTAGTAGTAGTTTGTACCTCACTATACACTATTATAATACCAAAGTAACATAGTCCGTCAAGTTGGTGATAACACTAAAAGACTACATCATGAAGTCACTAACATAATGAGTCTCCAGTGATGTATGAAGCGGTCCATTTGGTAATGACCTGGAAACAGTCTATCAATACTAAATATACTCTCAGGAGAAAAAAGGAAGGACTCTAATTTATGGATAGCTTCCGAAACGAGGTGCTTTCTACTTTGATCTGTATATTACAAGGAATATAATATATAATACATAAGTTAGAAACTATAAATAATAATATGTTATAAATGAATAATAATATATATAATTCAAAAATATTTGTTATTGAAGGTTTATTGATATCAAAACACTTTTATATACAAGTACGATTCATAATTTTTAGCATTTAGGTTATTCCTATTTGATATGGTTTAATAGTCACATTAACTTAAATATTTTTATTAAAGTATAAGTCATGTGCAATGAATTATATATAAATATTACCCTCAAGTCGCAATAGGAACAAACCCTTACCAGAATCACATCATCCCTCATTACACTATAATTGAAATAGTCATAAATTATATAAACTGCGTCCATGGAACATAAAAGCTTCGGTTCGGAATTGAAAACGTTTTTCATTAGACTAATGTCAGCTCTGTGCGGAGAGAAGCCGCAAACATCGCAGATACCATTTACTTTATAAAATGGATTTTAAACGGTATTCAATTAAAATTTTGTCTTTGTTTGATAATATTATGTATATTAATTCTGTATTGGTTATATAATCAAGAAAATTTTACCGTCGGCTTGAGTGTTTTTATTTGCGTTCAGTTTAATAAAAGAGTAATTTGTTTTTCTTTCTTCATTTTAAATTAATAATGTTTTGCAAAAATACGCATTAACTATTATTAATATATTAATATATTTGTGTATATATTTATATATGTTAATATATGTTCGAAAGCTAATTATTATTTTTTCGAGACTTCTTTGATAGATTTATGTTTCGTTGTTGTATTAAAATAATATAAAACCCCATAAAAGCGTTTAACTTCACATATCAATATGAATACGTATACCACCCCATTCTGTGTTTTCCAACATTCCTAAGCATGATAAGAAACTATGAGATATAAATTGTTTTATTAGCAACGAATCACATATTATGTATCACAAAGAAATATATATTTTATTTAGCATTAATAACATTTATATAAATCATACATTGGAATAATCGCAGATGTTTGTTTTTATTTTCACGGCTGTTTATTGAACACGAACATCTTTAGGATCACAGTGAAACCTTTCTGAATTTATATTAAAATGGTTTAAATTTGATGGCAGTTGCAAATAAAGACAGCACGTAGGTGAGTGTTTCAAAGTCGGCGGTCGCAGCTGCAATCAGGAGACTGAGAAAGAGGAGGAGACGAGTATTGTATGTTCTCTATGACTAAGGAGAAACGGTCAACGGACAATACTGAGTGAAATGATACTATTGTTACATCTTATGTATTACCTAACTTGCAGATGGATATAAGTACAAATCAATTACAAGGAATGTTATATTCATTAATACTATAATGACATGTTGTGTTGTACTGAAGTGTACATATCAAATAACAATACTTATAATAAGCCGAATTTGTAATTAAGTTCTAATTATATAATAAAAAATAACAACGAGAATATTGTTGAGTTATTATTGACTGGTGAATAAGTAAATTTCCTTCTCTCGCGTCACGCAAAGCCATCTAGTTGTCAGATTAAAAATACGACTGAATCAACCGTCAGCTGTAAATAACAGCGTTGTCATCTCGCAAATATTACACATTGATTGGTAGCCAATTGTAATTACAATATTATTCACTCCACTAAGATTTATGGTTAAATAAGGTTTATTATCCTGTCCTGTCCTGTTCTAAATTATTGAAACTTTTTGATGACTTTTTAATGTTATATTTATATCTTTCGTTGTAACAAGGACAGATTGCTATTTGTAATGTCAAACGATCTCCACTGGGTTGACCAGTACAGACTCGGTTGTAGTTAATTGATAGGTTTCAACAAATTAAGCAGATTGTCCTTGTATGTCCATAGTTATAACCTAAACGAAATTATGAAAATATTAAATTTGATAAAAAAAACAACAGGTGTAGGTTTCATATTAATGGAGTTCTTACTCGTATCTAGTCAACTAATAGTACGCAATGAATTAATACTAGGCGTTACCGACCAGTCGGCGGAATAAAGTTACCATCAATTCATTATAAACTTAACAAAATACATGTATTAAGTGGTTTTACTTATAAGGTTTACGTGAAATTCACACAAACAGACCAACACCTGTAAAGTCCAGGAAAGACAAAGTGTATTTTGTGTATATGGTAATCGTCTGTGTTTAGTCTTTTTTGCAAACTGATGTAAATACTAAGTAACCCTTTAATTAAGTACAAACTATAATTTATTAATATAAATGTATGTATGTATGTTAAATCAGTTATTATGTGTTACCTTAGGTACGGTTTCGAATAGTAACACAGACTGAATTTATATATTAGGTAACTAAAGATATGCACAAGTTACTTAGAATGCAATAAGGCCTTAGGCCACCCTAGAATTTTCGAAAAATCGTTTTTTTTTTTGTCTTAAAGGGTCCCTTAAGGCCTCAAGAATGATGTACCAAAAGATTATGGCCGACAAAAATCTTTAAGTACTCCGTTTTCGAGTTTTAGTACAACGGTCGTCTGGTCCGCGGCGAGTCCCTTTTGTTAGCGCTACCGAGAAGGTCCGTTAGACGACTAGAGCAGGTATACAGCAGATGTTATTGAAAATATTTATTGCCTGACTAGTCTGGCGACTTTAGAATTGTGGTACGGCTGTTTCAGACAGTTAGCCCGGCCAAGCAGTCGAGAAGGACGCGAGAAGACAAACAGTCGTTTTCTCTATAATTTTTTGTGGATTTTAATTTCTTTTTCCCGTGGGATTATTGATTTGACTTGTTTTGTTATATTAATTTGCTTTTGCAATGAGTGACGGATTGTACAGTGGGAAGAAAGGGACAAAAACGTCGGTTTCGTCCGCCAGGAGACCATCAGTATCTCGTCGAAGACACACACAAACCACCGCTTCCAATACAAGTGTACGAAGCTATCAAACCAATTTATGAAGAACTGACCAATCAAGATCTTCTAACTCGATACATCGGCAGTTATACGCAAAACAACAACGAAAGTTTTAATTCGACTGTGTGGACGTTGGCCCCAAAAAATATTTCAAGTGGGAAAACAGTATTGGATATAGCTACGGAAATTGCAGTTTGTGTGTTTAATGATGGGTTTTCTTCAATTCTACACATAATGGAGGCAATGGGTTTGGAAATCGGCCCGAACAGCTACGAAACGTGCATGGAGATCGATAAACAGCGCATAACGCTTGCGAAGAGATCGCTATCTGACCGGGTGAAAGAGGCCAGAATCGCTGCAAGGTCAAGCAGAAAAGATAAGTGCGAGCAGGAAGATAATCTGGAAGGCCAATTGTATGGTGCAGGCATCGCACATTAAAGGTATTGCAAAATCATCCATGATTTTCTGCTACTCAAAACTTTAAACGCGTTTATCTCAAAACTACTTTTTTGGAGTTGGCCGGAAAGATTACTCAGACAATTTGCAACCGATCGACTTGAAATTTGGAAGATATCTTCGAAAATATATTGTCTAGAGAGGTACGTAGGATTTTTTTATTATAATGCCTAGTTCATTTGTTATTAACAATTATCTGACGATTTTTTAGGCAAATTCCTCACTTTCCACTTTAGAAGTGCGCCATTTTGTCAAAAATCAATATATCGAAAAAATCCTACGTACTTCTTTAGCTTATAGTATATATAATCGAAAAAATTCAGGCCCTAATCATGATTCATTAAAATACAGGAGCTGTTCTTCCGGCCGTGGAGCATTGAAAAAAAAAGACGTCATCGCAAAAACGCTGTACCGCCGCCATTTTTAAATAAATTGCCTCAAAAAAAATATTGTATGCAGTAAATGATATCTATACTTATAATAAATCTGTAGAGAGGTCAATTCTGTACATGAAATATATTTACAAAATAAGTAGCAGGGGGTGATTAGTGTTCGATACTGATGCCAAAAATGCAGTTAAAAAAATTTTTGTCTGTCTGTCTGTCTGTCTGTCTGTTTGTATGTTATTTATAGAAAAAAAAACTACTCGACGGATTTTAACGAAACTTAGTACAATTATTCTTTATACTCCTGGGCAGGTAATAGTATACTTTTCATCACACTACAATGAATAGGAGCAGAGCAGTGAAAGGAAATGTTGAGAAAATGGGAGAAGTTGCTTGATTTTTTAAGCTTCCGTCGCGTGTGCAGCCTTAATGGTTAGAGCTACATAGAAACTATGTATAACGGAAATATTCTACATAAAAATACACGAAAAATATTCCAAGACAGCATATATCTACCTTTTATAGTTAACTCACAATAACACGCATAACTCTCGATAGCTTAGCAGTTCGGAGATTTCTTATTATATTTGTTTACTTTTACGTTTATAAAACCAATAATGCTCACCATCATTCCTAATTAAAAAAAAAATAAACATTAGCACCAATTCAATAAAAAAAGAATCATTGAAATCGGTATAGAAACACCAAACTTATACTTACTTACATGAAATACGCCAACAAGACATCGCGCGTGAATAGTGAATCAAGCTATAAGGATTATTTTTGCGTAACGGTTGCCGCGCTCGACGGGGCTCGCGGCGGCAGAGTATAAAAGGGGCGGGAGGCGAGCGCAAGCGTCATTCAATATTTGGCTGTTGATGCGTTCAGAGTGTTGAACTTTATTGACAGACAATAATTGTTATTTTATAAACCGTGCTTATCAGCGCGACTTTTTGTCTTTAAATAGTTTATTTTAATTTCTTTTGTTGTTATTTTCTAAATTAGTTTTAGTTTTGTTTAAATTATTAACTATTAATAGTTCCTATTTTATTTCTTTTTAAGTAGATTTAGATTCGATTTTTAGATTAGATAATAGATAGATAGATTAGATTATTGTTAGATTTTTAGTTACTGATAGGTTAGTTTTGGGCATTTTATGTTTAGTTTTTTTTGTATTGAGTAGATAAAAGCGTAGGTAGGTACTTTTATTAATTATAGTATTCATAGGTATTTTTTATTTATTTTTAAGTGAAGTAGGTATAGGTAGATATTGCCTACTATCTACCTATACTGCACACGTGTTTTAGCTTTATTTTCATTTCTTTTTTTTTTGTACCTTAGTTGTAGGTAGGTAGGTACATATTTCTTAGTTTAATTCTATTAGAATATTAGGTATTTAAGTTTAAATAGGCACTTAGATTTATATTTTTTTATTATATAGCAGCTGTACTTAGAACATCTAAGGTTTTTTTTGTATTAGCATAGGTACTTTGATTAATTACAGTAGTTGTAGGTATTTCTTATTATTCATTTTTAAGTGAAGTAGGTAAGTGTAGATAGTATTGCACACGCATTAAGTATAGCTTTATTTTCATTTTTTATTCTTTTGTAATTTGTAGGTACCTACGTACATATTTATAATTCGATTAGAATATTATTTTAGTTTTAATAGGCACTTAGATTTATATTCTATTTATTATATACTTAGCTATAGTTAGGACCTCTGACGTAAGTTTTTTGTTGGGTAACTAAATAGAATTTAAGTTACCGTCGATTAAAAATAAAATAAACGATGCCACCTAAAAAACGACCATCTTTATCTCGAACTTCGAGTCAAGCTAGGAGAATGAGAATGACGCGTTCTCAAGAATCGGAAGAGGAAAGAGCACATCGGTTAAACTCTATGAGAGTTAGTGCCTCAACATCTCGAGCTAATGAAAGCTCTCCAGAAAGAGAGATGCGATTAGCAGCTGAAAGAGCGAGACGAGCTACAACACGGGCTTCTCAAAGCTCTTCTCAACGAGAGCTAAGGCGTTCCATTGACCGGGAACAACATGCGTTATCCCGAGAAGCTGAAACTGCTTTACAACGAGAATTGCGACTCACAGCTGACCGCGAACGGCATACATTATCTCGCGAGTCTGAAACCTTCACTGAGAGGGAATTACGGCTTACAGCTGACCGCGAACGTCATATTTTATCTCGCGAGTCCGAAACCTTCACTGAGAGGGAATTACGGCTTACAGCTGACCACGAACGTCATATTTTATCTCGCGAGTCCGAAACCTTCACTGAGAGGGAATTACGGCTTACAGCTGATCGCGAACGTCATATTTTGTCTCGAGAATCTGAAACTTTTACTCAATATCAAGACCGTTTGACAAATGATAGGGCGCACCATAACATGATTCGATCTCTTGAAGATGAACATGAGCATGAACAACGACTAGAGTCGGGACGCGATTATTACAATTCTTTGAGACAAGAACAATTGATTACTTTATCTAATGAAAGATTAAGAATTGAAAATATTCGGTCGCTTGAAACAGAAGAACAGCGAGAGGCCCGTCTTACTGCAGATAGATTTCGACATGGTCTTAATGACTTAGATATACAAGTGGTAGATCAATCTACAAATTCGGTGGCGTGGTCCGATAAATATAAAAGTGGGTTTGCTTATAACCTCACAATTGATTACAGATCATCTTCTGAAATAGGCGATATGAACGTAGTATGTTCCTTTTGTAATGCTTCGAAGTGGAGGAAGGAGTCTGCTGGTTTCTGTTGTTCTGGAGGTAAAATAAATTTGCCTTCGTTCGAAGACCCACCGGAACCTTTAAAATCACTACTTTTAGGGGAACATTTGCAATCCAAACAGTTTTTAGATAATATTCGCACTTATAATAGTGCATTCCAAATGACATCCTTTGGTGCTAAACAAATCTCAGAAGGCCCTTTCATGCCTACTTTTAAGGTACAAGGTCAGGTTTACCATTTGATAGGGTCCCTTTTGCCTGAAGAACAACCTAAATTTCTTCAAATATATTTTGTATCCGATTACAACGAACAGTCGAATATAAGAAATCAATATTTTCCGAATTTAAATACTGAACTCATTTCACAACTTCAGAACATGTTACATCAGGTTAATTCGTACGTATGCAGTTTTAAATCGGCATTAGAAGCCCTTTCTCAAGATGGTAATAACAATTATAAAATTGTTATAAATGCCGATAAGCGTCCAACTCAGGAACACCCTGGGCGTCATAACGTTCCATCCACGAATGAAGTTGCTGTAGTACTGGTCGACCAGGAATGTGATAGGCGTGATATCGTTATACGTTCCAGAGACAATCGTTTGCAACGTATTTTCGAAACCCACAGGGCTTACGACAGTTTGCAATATCCTATGATATACTGTCGAGGGGAAGATGGTTATAATTTCGCTGTATACCAAACCGATCCGCGCACAGGCGCACCTAATTATAATAAAAAGGTGTCATGCCTTCAATTTTATTGTTACCACCTGCAAGTGAGACGGAATAGATTGGTATACTTTCAACGTTTTCGTGACTTATTTAATCAGTTTATTGTTGACATGTACGCAAAAATTGAAACCGAAAGATTATTTTATATACGATCTAATCAAAGGCAGCTGCGCGCTGAAGAATACGTGCACCTTCGCGATGCCATGCAGCAAGATAACGATACTGTGAATATGGGTCGTTTAGTTATTTTACCCTCTTCTTTTACTGGTGGTCCACGCTACATGCATGAACGTACTCAAGACGCTTTTTGTTACGTAAGAAAATATGGACGTCCCGACTTATTTGTTACTGTAACTACCAATCCCAAGTGGGATGAAATCACTCGGGAGCTTCTTGAGGGTCAGGCACCGCATGATCGCCATGATATTATTGCAAGAGTGTTTCATTTAAAATTAAAATCAATGATAGATCTTCTTACCAAAGATAACATTTTTGGAGAAGTATTGTGTTATATGTATAGTGTTGAGTGGCAAAAACGCGGCTTACCTCACGTACATATCTTGCTTTGGTTAAAAGATAAGGTTCGACCTAATGATGTAGACAGATTAATCAGTGCTGAAATTCCAGATCCGACTGCAGATCCCCTGTTATACGACATTGTTAAAACTCATATGATACATGGTCCATGTGGTGCATTTAACGCAAATGCTCCTTGCATGCAAGACGGTCGTTGCACTAAAAGGTATCCAAAAGCATTAGTGGATGAAACTGTAACAGGACATGATGGATACCCATTATATCGTCGCCGTTCAAGAGACAATGGTGGTTTTACTGTTGAAAAGCGAATGTCTGGACAACAGGTTACTTTAGATAATAGGTGGGTCGTTCCGTATTCGCCTGTATTGTCCAGAGCATTTCAAGCTCACATAAATGTAGAAATGTGTAATAGTGTAGAGTCAATTAAATATATTTGTAAGTACATTAACAAGGGCAGTGACCAAGCTACGTTTGCGTTAAGAAATGAACATGATGAAGTTACTAGATTTCAGTCAGGCAGATATATCAGCTCTTCAGAAGCTGTGTGGCGGATCTTAAGTTTTAATATTCACGAAAGATATCCACCTGTGACCCATCTGGATGTTCATCTGGAAGGCGGTCAACGTATATATTTTAACGCCGAAAATGTTACAGAACGATTAGAGAACCCTAGACAAACAACTTTATTGGCATTCTTTCGACTTTGCCAAACTGATAATTTCGCAAAGTCTCTTTTGTATGAAGAAGTTCCATCGTATTATACCTACGATAAACAACGAGGTGTCTTTAACCGTAGACGCCGAGGCAGGCCTGTAGATGGCGAGACAGGTATTTTCAAAGAACATGTTCTTGGTAGAGTGTATACTGTTCATCCTAACAACGCAGAGTGTTTTTATTTGAGATTATTATTACATACAGTGCGAGGACCAACATCATTTATAGATTTGAGAAAAGTAGACGATGTTGTTTATCCAACTTATCATGCAGCTTGCCAAGCGCGTCATTTGCTTGAAAATGATCAACATTGGGATGACGCTTTAGCAGAATCCTGTGTTAGTGATAATCCACGACGGTTACGCCATTTATTTGTAACATTACTCACATTTTGTAATTTATCTGATCCTGTCCAATTATGGAAAAAATATAAAGAAAAATTTGCAGAAGACTTTCTTCGGAATTTATCTCACAATAATGAAGGCGCAACTAATGATAATTTTCGAGATCTGGCTATAAATCAGTGCTTATTAGCTCTTCAGGAAGACTTAACAACAGTAGGCGGTAAATCACTTTGTGAATATGGTTTGCCAACGCCAACCTCAGTCGGAGAGGTTACCAATAGGGAATATTCCGCAGAGATTGGCTACAACCCAATGGAACTGCTGGTAACATTAGAAAACGGTGTCCCAATGATGACTGCAGAACAACGCTTAGTCTATGATCGCGTGTGCGAGAGTGTGCAGAATAATTTAGGAACAATATGGTTTTTAGATGCACCTGGAGGAACTGGGAAAACTTTTTTGACTAAATTAATATTAGCTTATGTTCGAAATCAGCGTAAAATCGCTCTTGCCGTGGCTTCATCAGGTATAGCTGCAACATTGCTACCAGGAGGTAAGACTGCTCACACTATGTTTAAAATACCAATTAATTTAGATCGCACGGAAAGTCCAACCTGTAGTATTTCAAGAAATAGCGACAAAGCTAAGGTATTGCGTGAGTGTAATTTAATCGTATGGGATGAATGTACGATGGCCCATCGAAAAGGAGTAGAAGCAGTAGACAGAACTCTAAGGGACATAAGACAAAATGATCGACCAATGGGCGGTATTACGGTTTTATTTTGTGGTGATTTCCGACAAACCTTACCGGTAATACCACGGGGAACCCGAGCTGATGAGATTAGGGCTTGCCTGAAAAGCTCTTATTTGTGGCGTGATATACAATCGGTGCATTTGACTATAAATATGCGAGTGAGAACTGGAGACAACGCAGATAATCGTGAATTTTCTGATACATTATTGAAGATTGGTGAAGGTACCTATCCACAACTACACCAAGGAAAACTTATTCTGACACCTGAGTTATGTTGTATAGTGCAATCCCAACAACATCTTATATCTTCGGTTTACGGTGACATAACAATTATATTAAATAGGGACAATTCTTGGCTTTGCGAAAGGTCCATTTTGACTCCTCGCAATGACCAGGCATCTGAAATTAATAATAAAATACTGTCTAATATACAGGGAGAAAGCAAAGTTTATAGTTCAATAAATAGAATGGTTGATGAACAAGAAGCCACTAATTACCCGATAGAATTTTTAAATTCTTTAAGTATGCCTGGACTACCTTCTCATATAATTTGTTTAAAAATTGGCATACCGATAATTCTGCTCCGAAATTTAAGACCACCTCAACTTTGCAATGGAACTCGGCTAAAAGTAACCCAGTTGCAACAAAATGTAATCGAGGCTCAAATTTTAACAGGTTGCGGTGCAGGAGAAACTGTCTTTATTCCCAGAATTCCCATAATACCAAATAATTTTCCATTCCAATTTAAAAGAACGCAATTCCCAGTATCGGTGTGCTATGCCATGACTATCAATAAAGCTCAAGGGCAGACTTTTCGTGTTGCTGGAGTAGATCTCGGTGTTAGCTGTTTCTCGCATGGTCAATTATACGTCGCTCTTTCCCGGGTTAGCAATTCTAGGAATCTTTACGTTCACGTGCCGGACGGGTCGACTCTTAACATAGTCTACCCAGAAGCTTTGCGCTGAAACATTTTAATTTGATCTAAAAATATTAGCAATATATTATCTTAATAAAAAACAAGGAGTTACACGCTGACCGAGTCGTGGGTATAGCGTGGGTATATTATAATATTCTGCGGTTACTTATATTTTTCAACAGTTTTGTGGATTGGCATATTATATTACTATTGCCCTTCTAAAATACGAAAGTGAATCTGCCTGTTACGTCAAAACTATGAGGGAGGACATCTGCTAATTTTTTTTCGAAAAACGACGGAAACGCGGACGAAGTCGCGGGCAAAAGCTAGTGTATAATAAAGTCCCATTTGTGTAATCTCGATTTATTTCGTAATATTTCTGGAAAAAATTCCCGAAAGAGCCTATTTTTTTCGGCGTCTAGGGTGGCCTAAGGTCTGATGGTGATAAAGTCCTATTTGGTACTTTAATTTCACTTTCGCAATAATATTATTATTTCTAAGAAGTTATTGATTGGATTGAATCCTTAATCAGAGTGTTCAAGAAACGCCGAATACCACTCGTTGATTGTGATGGTTTCAACATTTGTAATAACCCTAATACCCTGTACCTGGTCCACACACAGACTGAAAAAGCGGATCTTACAAACCTAGGGTACGGAAAAGGGGAAAACTCGCGCATCCTCACCATCAATGAAGCTCAGGGATTAACATACGAGTCGGTAATAATCATCCAAACGAAATCCAAACCAAAATCGTACCTGACAAGTGTCCTATACGCAGTGGTGGCTATATCTAGACACACAAGAAGTTCTACGTACTACACGGATATCGACGAAGACGCCATTGTGAGATTCATTAGGCGGGCCGGCGATACCTCCGATAGAAACCTTGTAGAGTACAACCTCAAGATGGCAATTTCTCACCGTGACTCCGAGGCTATGAAAAAGCTAGTAAACTTAATAACCTAGCTTACTACTACTATTTACTTTATTTATTATTATTATCAATTTCTAAACTAGCTTTCGAAAACTTGTGCAGGTGTACAATTTCCTGCGAAGTTACCATCGCAATTAAAATCGTAATAAAATTGTTATAAAATTAAAATGAAAGGCATGGACAAATGTCTATGGTCTTTAAAAAAAAAAAAAACATTTGTAATAATAATTAATACCTCAATATTGCGTTCCAAGTTCCTTTTGTTCTCTTATATATTATTTAATAATTAAATAATAATTGTAAGGAAGTTTTAAATTTTTTAATGGTTTTTTTTACTAAGTCGAATTGCTGACTCAATTAAAACAATAAAGTAATAAACGACATCTTTTGTAAGTACTATTTAAATTATAACCAACTGTGAAATGAAAACCAAAACACAATTTCTCTTTTATATATTATATATATAAATATATAATGGTTAATATTATACATATATATAAAATGATAGTAAAATGAAAATACTATTTCTATGTTCTGTACAGCGTAGGTAAATATTCAAAATAACAACTAGGAATATTCAAACAGATTACATATATTCAAGGATTACGTTTAATGGTGTATTGATGTTCTTTTAACATGGCAGCGCAGAGACTTCGCTCGCGCGGAATATGTCTTTAAAACAAAAGCGATTAAAGTTACTGTCTATAACATTACTCGTAACGATCTGCCAGTTAAATTGTTGTTAAAATCGGGTTAACCGTTTCACAGATTAGCCAGAACAAACAGACAGTCAGACCGAGAAAAATTCATTTTTGTAATTTAAGTATCCTTTTTACTTTTATATGCATTTAATGTTAATCTGTAAATTTGGCATTACATACAGACACTTCTGTTTTATTTATATATAAAAGAGCGCGTCTCGTGTCCTTTGTCGCATCACATGAGACGCGTTTTCTTATTCCAATTGTGTAATTCCTTTTCAGTGTTGGTGTATTTTAAAAAGTGATTCTAATCAACAGAAACTATTATAATATGTGACCGCAGCTGAAGCCGCATGAACGCAGAAGAAGTCGCATAATAAGCGCTTTTACCCACAGTTACTACTACTTTAGGTACTTTCCAGGACATTATTCTTGATGTAATCAATAGGCTATTCCATTCTAGTGAAAATATGCCAAAAATTTTTGTCATTTTATTTCTAATTAAATAATATAATAGACTTAATTTAAAATCTATAAAAATAGTGCGAGTTGATAATAGAAAGCCTGAAAATAAAAAAAAATATTACTGAAACCCATTTTGTAGTTGATTTAATTATTTCCATCTGCAATTCCAATCATTTAAGGCAGAACAAAAGCATTCTAATCTAAATCTCAATGTTTGACTGTAATCTCTTTTTACACTTTTAGAATTTAGTAGAATACACAACATTCGTGTTGTAAATTTTTTATCTAAGTTCAAAAACGTTATGGTAGTACACACTAATTATGTATCATTTGGCCAATAAATTAAGAATGAAATGTTAAAAATAGCTGTAACTACAAGCACAAGTTTGTAGTTACTCCGAATTGTTTACTGGCTTGTGACGTCACATGGAATCAAGGTGTGAATCATTTAGGGTTCGCGTTTTAGGTATGAGTTTTATAATTTAAGCTTTAAAATTATTTTTTAAAAAAGAAAACATATTTGGAAACATTGTTGTACTGAGTATATTATGTAATAAAGCATTATATTAGATATACAGTAAAATAGCATATAAATAAGATTTTATTTTAAACATATAACAAAGATTTTTGTAAGTAAGCGCAAGATGCTGAAATAGTTTTAACGTTAAGAGTTTAAGTGAACCTTGCGTTTAAGTAAGAAACTTAGCGTTAAGAAGTTATAATAATTCCGATAAACTCACACAAAATAACATTGCGTGTTGGAATTAATATCTGCCTGGAAACTTTAAATATACTAGAGCACTAGTTAAGACTCACGAAATCCGACCGAATTCCAGTAAGAACGTCGGTTAAACATTGCAGTTACACACAACGTGCGTGGTTTACTTTCATTGTTAAGGCATTGTGTTGTTAAACCGTATTTGAGTTTGATAATTAATGATTCTTCGGTTTGGTCGTGATTGCTAGCGGCCTAGCGATTAATTCAATTAAGATTAACTTTATGAAAAATATATTATTTTTAGGAACCAGAAGCGGGTAGTAATAAAATAAAAATATATACCGAACACAACACTTTAATTACTTTACAAGTCTATGATAATAATCACAAAATAGACTTAGCAACAATAATGAACAAATATATATACAGAACTATGACGTGGTTTGAGCGTGTGAACCCTCCAACGAACGACGATAGAATGGCCTCTTGACAGCTGCTGCCCCCTTTTTATATAGGCTAGGTGACATTTATTGTTCTTTGTTCCTTACACGGCCTCTCCTGATGCTGCGTCGCTCGATCGCATTTGGACCAGGCCTTGCTATGGGAACTTTATCGCTGTTGGAATTTGAGTCATCATCAGAATCATCTGAAAGTTATAAAGACACACCTAAGAATTTTAAGTATCAATCCCGTAGTCAGCTCAATCATTCGTCTCACATTTAATTAATTCATACATCGTATCAATTACTCATGATTCATAAACTACACATTACATACAAATCATCTCATTGCACACAGAACTGTTCTCATGTAAACGCGTGTTTTAGAAGTCACATAACCAAACAAAGGCTAACCTAGTACATCAGATTCAGAGGTCAGAGGCGTCCCATTGACCTCTACACACTGCCACAGGCCTTACAGTACAAACTTGCCTCAGTGCGTCGGTTTTTTTTTTTTACTAGCCCAGTAACACTACATCGGACTATTACAAGTGATTCAGTAACATCTACATCGAATCATCAACATAATCCAGTAACACTACATCGGACTATTACTAGTGATTCAGTAACATCTACATCGAATCATCAACACAATCCAGTAACACTACATCGGATTGTTCACATATCAGTCATAACAGACTGTCTACAAAATCAGTAACTAATACCGGTAACACATTTACAACACACACACGGTCGAGTTGTAATTCACCTAATTATAACCTTACTCTTGTATAAGGCATACTAGTTACTGACAAATATTAACATCAATCAAGCACTCACTCTCGAAGAATGTAGCGCACGACTCCGGACACCACTCTCCTCGCCAGGGTACCATATACTCGGCCGCAGTCTGAGTAGTTTTTCCATATGCGCCACTTAACAGCTTCAGTTTATAACGGCCATTGGACAGAGCTTCGATAACCCGATACGGTCCGCGCATCCCTGGATCTAGTTTTCCTGTACACTGGGAATACTTCATAACGAAAACAAGATCATCAATCTTAAACACACGAGGAGGGTGCCTGTTACGATTGGTGCGCTCGTCTTGCTGCTCCTGGTTCTGCTTCAGGAGTTCGCTAGCCCTGGTCCGGCACAACTCACGCCAGGCTTGATGGTTTGACGATGATCCTTCCACAGCTATGTCACGAACTAGTGCTCGGATTACAGGTGTTGTAGCATTAGTACCAATCAGAAGGTTCAATGGTGAAAACTGCGTAGTCTTTTGTTTAGTGATATTCAGTACTAATTGAAGTTTCCACGTTGTCTCGGACCACGAAGCATCTCTATGATTGACTTCAATTCTTATCATATTGAGGACAGTCCTCATATAGCGCTCGACCTGCCCGTTGGACTGATGCTTCCCTGCAGTGATGTGGTGCAAGTCAGATCCCAGTCCCTTAATCCAGCTGACAAAATCACTGGATTCAAACATACGCCCGCGATCCGCTACTATTAGCCTTGGTACACCAAAAAGGGAAATAGCGTTTGTCATAGCTCGCTTAAGCTCCAATGTATCCTGTCGGTAAATCGGGTACAGAAGGGAGTATTTAGTAAAGCTATCTACCAGGATCAGAAGAAACTTGTAACCTCTTGATTCCGGTAGTGGTCCTAGGGCGTCCACATGGATCGTGTGAAACGGTTGATCAGGTTTTTCCCACGAAGTAATGTTTGGGTGCGGGGCCCGAGGTACCCTTTTTTTTTGACATGCATATAAGACAATGAGAAATGTATTTACTCACAAATTTACGCAAGCCTGGAAACCAAAAATGTTTTAATATAAGATCCAGCGTTTTCTCTGCACCGACGTGTTCATGTTCATCATGAAACACTCTCAACAGGCTCAATCTATGGCCCTTTGGTATGTAGCATAGAAGACGAGGTGTCTCACCAACTGGAGCATAACGATAATATAATAAGTCGTTTTGCTGTACATACCGACTGGAGTCCATAACTCCACTTTGTAACTGTTGTACTATTTCACGAGTTTCACCGTCTGCAGCCTGAGCTATCTGCGCCCAATTATGAGGCCTAGTAACCTTGCATGCCTGCACTGATATTGGGTTGCGACTTAAGAAGTCTGCGTGCGACATATTCACTCCTTTCCGATACTCAATGTTAAAGGTAAAGTCCTGTAAATATACCCACCAACGAGCTACGCGGGGCAGTAGGTCCTTTTTGCGTTCTGTAGCCTTGAGGGCATTGCAGTCCGTAAATATCTTAAACTGCAATCCAACCAAATAGTGTCGGAAATGCTGAAGCGCTTTAACTACTGCCAACGTCTCCAGTTCGTAAGAGTGGTACTTACGTTCAGCAGCCTGGGTGACCTTGCTGAAATATTCCACAACTTGCCTGTTACCAGTTGTAGAGATTTGCATCAATATTGCACCGTAACCAGCACTGCTCGCATCAGTATGGACTTCCGTCGCTAAAATAGGATTAAATATTACCAGAATAGGTTCACTTGTCAGCTTGTCGATGATTTCCTGGCGAGCAAGTTCTTATTCAGATCCCCACGTGAACTTTGTATCTTTCTTGGTGAGTTTTGCGATGCACGCAGTCTTGACTGCAAAGCCTTGTATATAGCGCCTGAAGTATCCAGCGAGTCCGAGAAATTGACGAACTTGCTTGACATTTTCTGGCGATCTGCTGTTCACTAAGGCCTCTACCTTACGAGGGCTCGGCCTCACCTGACCCTGACTTACCAATCGACCCAGGTATTCTACCTCTGTAACTATAAAGGAGCACTTACGCAAATTTATGGAGAAACCTGATGTCGTGAGGGTGGAAAGTACTTTTCTGAGCAAGGTCAGACCTTCATCCACGGTGTTGCTAAGCAATAAAACGTCGTCAACATAAATTAACACATTACCAGCTTCTATATAACTTTGTAAGGTTTTATTAATTATGCGCTGGTACACAATAGGAGAATTTGACAAACCATATGGCATTTTTATAAATTCGTAGTGGCCTTCTGGCGTGACAAATCCAGTTTTATGAATAGAATCCTCTTGGATCTTGATCTGGTGGAAACCAGTTGCCATATCTAATGAACTAAAGTATTTAAAGTTTCCTAATCGATCGATGTGGTCGTCAATTAGTGGCATAGGATATCGATCCTTAATTGTGATCTGATTTAACGCACGAAAATCAATACACATTCTATCTGAGCCGTCTTTCTTCTTAACTAATATTATGGGACTCGAATACTCTGACTGTGATTCCCTTATTATTTGTTTATCAAGAAGGTCGCGAATAATATCTCGTACTTTTAATTTTTCTTGATAAGAGAGTTTATAGGGACGGTAAACTACAGGCGTTGAGCTTGTTAAATTTATATGCATTTCACCAGTAGTCACAGTAGTGCTGGCAGTACCGGAAATTAGAAAGTCAGAATATTCGTTAATTAAAGACATTAAAGACTGCTTTTGTTTTCCTTTAAGTGGTGTATTTACATCTTTATCATTAATGACGGCATTAATATGACGTGGCAAAGTCGTTACGTTAGACCGAGTTATAAACTGCCTATCTTTGGTACGTACATAAGTAACGCCATCGCGATTAAGTATATCGGTTCCAATTATTATGGGCGCATTCATATAAGATGAAGGGACCACTACAAAATCTGCTTCGATAGATATTTCAGGTAATTCAATAGTTAGAGTAACATATGAGTCAACCGATATTTCATTTTCACTAATTCCTTTGAGAGTACTACGTCGAAAGTGTCGCGCACAAGACAAGTATTTTAAAACGTTCTCCGAAATTAATGAAATATTCATCGCACCGCTATCTATGAGCACATCTATTGGGATACCTTGAACTACAGCCGTAACAACATCGCTTCCCCACTCAGGATACTTAAGAGATTGATCGGTAATGTTGCAGAGATTTATGTTGCGTTTGTTACGCATTTCCGAACGTTCCTTGGCAAAACAGTCTTTTTCGATATGACCCGGCTTTTTACAAAAATGACACGTGATCTTAGTTGTTGAGTTTGAAGGCCGATCTTCTGATTTATCAGTTCGCGGTTTTTTTACACAGCGATAACTTTTGTGTCCCGTTTGCCCGCAGCAATAACATTTCGTCTTGTAAGATTGATTCGGTCTATCGCGCTGCTTGAACGTAGATTCACGTGAATCTAACTTACCACGGCCCGGCTTGACATATATTGACAAAAACGAAACCAAATTCTCTACAGTTACGTTAGCATTGGCTGTTGCCGCACGTACTTGCGCGTCCGTTATACCCCTAATAACTATTTGCGTCATCAGATCCTCACTCAAACCTTTTACTATGCGTAGACGTAATAGAGAACGGCGGGCGTACTCAGCGTAAGTACTAAACTTATCGGAAGATGTGCTCATGACGTCAAACAATATATTCGCGAAATCAAGTTTGCTTGGGCAGAGGGGCTTAAATTCTCGTTTGAAATTAGTCCAACATCTATCGTTTGTCACCCATTCGTTCAACCAAACTTTGGCGTCGCCTTTGAGACAAAGCGCTACCCGCGACAAACATTCTCTATCGTCCCAGCGGTTCAAATCCCGAGCCCTATCTACTTCTTCACACCATGAATTTATGTCGTTAATACGAGGGTCGAAGTTCGACACGTAATATTGTGAACGAGCTGGAATACACTTTAATGCCTCTGCTAATAATAAGCTACAATTCGTTTGATTACTAGTCACATCGTGTGAAACGTCATTTACATTCGCTTCGCTAGATACACCGAAATTATTCCGAGAAACGTGGTTACTTTCGTTATCAACACACACGGATTTTATGGACGGGACGGTAGGCGCAGAATTTGCTATCTCAATAATCGGCGGCGTCAGGTGATCTAATTGCGAGCTATTTGTTTTATCTTCACCAACCGAGGGTAGAACACTATTTGAAACACGACTATTATTTTGTTCGAGAGAATCTAATCTTGATAAGATAATGTTCAACGAACGCTGCATTTTTTTATCCGCTTTAGAACGTCTTTTCCGTACACTAGACCTGTCATATGACCTATAACTAGATACACTAGAACGTGACCGTGACCTAGCACGCGAACGGCTCCTAACATAGTCACTAGAATGTTCACTATCCCGATTACGACGGTTTCGAGTACGACTGCGCGAACGATGGCACTGTGATCTACCCGACATTTTCAACTTGCGGCGGTAAACGGTTAATATCGAAATACGTGGCACACGACAACGAATATTAAACTGGATGGTTCAAACGGTCTGGCTGTGAATTCTATCCCACTTCTGATTTTAGGAACCAGAAGCGGGTAGTAATAAAATAAAAATATATACCGAACACAACACTTTAATTACTTTACAAGTCTATGATAATAATCACAAAATAGACTTAGCAACAATAATGAACAAATATATATACAGAACTATGACGTGGTTTGAGCGTGTGAACCCTCCAACGAACGACGATAGAATGGCCTCTTGACAGCTGCTGCCCCCTTTTTATATAGGCTAGGTGACATTTATTGTTCTTTGTTCCTTACATTATAATAACATTATAATTTCTATATGAAGAATACCTTTTGCGGCTGAAAGCCTAGTTGTATTTCGCTTATATATAATTGGCTGGGTTAGCCGTGGTAGTAAAAGCCGTTCTCATAGATGACCGGCTTATGCTATGTATAGTTGCTATTACAGTGACAGTACAATGTTTCGGACAGATAAATAGATAGAGAAGGAGAGAAAGAGACAGAGAGGTGAAGACAGAGACAGAAAGAGAAATAGAATAAAATCCTCTCCATGTATTCTAGTCTCTTGAATTCCTCCCATCCTTGTAGATTTGCATAAAATTGCGACGGCATTATTTACTATGTGATACACCGTCTAATCTTGCCATCCCGTTCATTTCATACTCCAAGAACTATTTGAGAATAAAGACTCATTTATTCAGTTATTTTTATTTTATTAAAATACAGTCAATAATTAAATAAGACGCTGGTGTCCTTGGAGCATCCTAAACTTCATCTATCCCAAAGTGAACTTTGTTGTTCCTAGACGTCATGGTTACATCGAGAGACAACTGACTATACATAAGAGGACTTCATGTATATACAAGAAACTTACATATTCCGAAAGTATTTATGTATTTTAATTTAAAAAGAGAAATATATTTGGATATATTTAATTTTTGTGCAAAAAACAAAATATTTGGAGTTTATTGGTTGTCATTTCACACCAATCATAATAACAATCTTAATATACCTGAATTTCATAAATTCACACACACACAGACATATAAGCATACATTAATTATTTAATTTCCTAAGAATATCAATACCTCTCTTTTGGCTTGTGAATCGATTAATATGTGTCCGTAAATAAATCGGAATAAGATTATATAGTTGTTACATTATATACTTAAATAATTTTTGTAACAAATACAATTTAATTAATGAAAAAAAAATATCGAATTAAAATATTAATTTAAATATTATCGAGAAGAATGCAAGAGATATTCTGGAAGAGAGTGTATAGATCAGATCTTTACCCTCCGCATAAACACGGAAAAGTTTTTGGCCCTAAACCAAAAGGTTTTCTGTACTTTTGTGGATTTGGTTGGAAAAGGCGTTTAAAAGGGTTGTGAGAAAGAAATTATGGGAGTTACTGCCCCGATACAATCTGAGCGGACCCTTGCTTACAGGCTGTAAAGTCTCTTTATAGAGATCACTCAGCCTGTGTGCGAGTAGGAGCTGGCATGTCTCCCTGGTTTGACATCCAATCGGGTATTAAGCAAGGTTGCGCTATGTCAGCTTGGTTGTTCAATTTGTATTTGGATAGTAGTCTCCAAGGCGTGAAAGACAGTGACATCGGAGTGAAAGTAGGTGACCTTAAGGTCAATTGCTTGCTTTATGCAAATGATGCAGTGCTCATTGCATCATCAGAATGCGATTTGCAGGCATTGGTCACCACTCTGAAAAATGGGTGCGAAAATAATGGTCTAAACTCAGGTTTAGAACCAGAACCTTCATTTTATCAGTATAATGAAGGTTCTGATATTTGAAAAATATGAATATAAAACAAAATGTAAGATCAACGTGAATGGTAAGATAATAGAAGAAGTACACAACATGAAGTGGTATATTTGGGAAGTATGTTTAGCAGAGACGGAAGATACGAAATTGATGTGGAAGGGCGTATTGCTGCCGTTAACAGAGTCAGTGGTGCTTTGGATGCATTGTTGAGACGACGAAACGTATAGCTGAATGTTTGGCTGTACACAATGCGGTTTTGCTACTGACGCTGTTATACGGCAGCCAAACGTGGATAACACAGATGAAGAATGTAAGAAAGATAAATGCTGTGGAGATGCGATCTCTTCGCCGAATATGCGGAGTCAGTCGAGTTGACCGAATTCGCAATAAAGAGATCCACAGAATAGCAGGTACTAGCAAAAATGTCACGGTGAGAATGAAGAAGAACATGTTTAGGTGGTTCGGGCATGTCGAACGAATGAGTGATGAAAGAATGGTAAAAAAGCTTTATAAAGGTAAAGTGAGCGGTAAGAGAGACAGGGGGAGGCCTCGAGTGACCTTCGACAACACAGTATCTATGATACTTGGGGAAGGTAACGTTAAAAGCATGAGGACCCCCCGGAGGCATGTATGAAGAGGTTGATGTCTGTGGCCGAGGCGAAAGAGGTATGCAGGGACCGTAGCGTTTGGCGCTCCGTCGTCTCTGGCTATCATACAAGGGATGTGGCGTGAAAATAAATAATTAATAAATAAATAAAAGAATGAATTCACTAATTATTTTAAGAAGATTAATTCCGGTTAAATTTTATAAAAACTTGAGGATTATAGTGTAGTTACTGTAGTGTAATGTCGTACAAATGATGACTCCGGGTAATCATTTATTATCAGTAAATACTGTGTAAGCGATAAATCATCACACATGCAAAAGATATATGTATGTTGTGGATCTTGAAACGATGACGACATGTCTCACGATGCCCTAAAAAGTTATGAAATCCAATCTAAATCAAGTCGGTCACCTTCAGCATTGTGTAATAGGCTGTATAATAAAGACACGTTATGAATAAGGATAGACTTATGTTTATGAAATTCGAAAAGTTGTATGTAAGATAAGTACATTTATACATATACAAAAGGAAAATTGAAATATATTTGAAGGTATAATAGAAAAGAATTTAAATATAGAGTAAAATAATCAGAAATGGCTTTGTATAGCTTACTTGTTCCTTTTAGTTCAAAGGCTTTGGTTTTAGGGAAATATTATTTCTCTTATGTAAATATGTTATACGATTATGATTTACTACAGTGAAGTGGATGAACGCTAGTAATTTATAACTTAATATAATCCTAGATACAATTATAAATTGTATATAATATAAAGAAGGATCAATTATCTCCCAAATGGAGTGGTGCAATTGTTCCCCCTTTCCATAATAACGCTATTACAAAAACAAATAAACGATACTTAAAATCATTATCGGGAAATTGGTTTGTTTTAATTATTCATTGAATACGAAATAAAACGCAGCCCGCGACAATAATCATTAATTTCTATTTGGTCGCCGCTCGGCGCTTGGAGTGTCGCCAACTTTAACAGGGTTGTTGATGAGGCAACATTTAACGATTGAGTTTGTGTGACTCGTGGGAATTGTTAAAAGCATAAACTTCTGCAAAAAGTTGATTAAAAACTATATTAATTATGTTCGGTTAAAGGTAGTGGCTTCAGCGGAGGGTTTTCTCTACACACTTGATTAACTTCTAACAAAATTATGACTAAAGACGGGTAATAATAATAAAGAAGATCCCAATATATTTCACTTTAGTATGAATCAGAGGTAAACAGATATTATTTGAAGCGAGAATTTAACAAAGAATTTTCAGACTATTTTCCGTTAGAATATTTTTCGTAGTTGTCTTTCCAATTTCCGCTCGTCCACTATCTACTGTCTGCAGTTGTGACCTAGAGACATACTTTTATTTTATTTCCAACTGAATATACATAATTGTCAGTTTAATATTTACACAGGTGTATTTCATAAGAGGTGTAATAGTATTAGTTTGTACCTCACTATACACTATTATAATACCAAAGTAATATCGTCCGTCAAGTTCGTGATAACACTAAAAGACTATATTATGATGTCACTAACATAATAAGTCTCCAGTGATATATGAAGCAGTCCATTTGGTAATGACCTGGAAACAGACTATCAATACTAAATATACTCTCACGAGAAAAAGGAAGGACTCTAATTTAAGGATAGCTCCCGAGACGAGGTGCTTTCTACTTTGATCTGTATATTATCAAGAATAAAATATATAATAAATAAGTTAGGAATTATAAATAAATATATGCTGTTTATGTAAAATAATATATAACATTCAAAAATATTTTTATTGAAGGTTTATTGATATCAAAACACTTGTATATACAAGTACAATTCATAATTTTTAGGATTTAGTTTATTCCTATTCGATCTGGTTTAATAGTCACATTAACTTATATATTTTTATTAAAGTATAAGTTATGTGCAATTAATTATATATTAATATTACCCTCAAGTCCCAATAGGACAAACCCTTAGCAGAATCACATCATCCCTCATTACACTATAATTGAAATAGTCATAAATTATATAAACTGCGTCCATGGAACATAAAAGCTTCGGTTCGGAATAGAAAACGTTTTTCATTAGACTAATGTCAGCTCTGTGCGGAGAGAAGCCGCAAACATCGCAGATACCATTTACTTTATAAAATGGATTTTTAAAGGTATTCAACTAAAATTTGGATTTTATTTGAGAATATTATGTACATTCTTATTAATTATATAATCTGTATTCTGTATTAATTATATAATCAGGAAAGTTTTGCCGCCGGCTTCAGGATCTTGATAAGCGTAGAGTAATTAATTTGTTTTCATTTTTAATTTTTAAACTAACCTGTAAAAGTTATACCGTACGCATTAGCTATTATTCATATTTGTTTGTTTAATGTTGGATGTTATAATATTACTCCGCATATTCTATTGTTATAATGATAGATTCGTACACAACATTTTTTTTTTCTTGACTTGTTAGTAGACTTATGGTTCGTTGTTGAACTAAAATAATATAGTACCTCATTAAAGAATCTAATGTATATTAATACGTTTATCCCATTTGCAGAATTATTCAGCATTCCTTGACGTGATAAGAAACGGTAAGATATAAACTGTTTGATTTTCAATGAATTACATAATAAGTATCACATGAAATATATCTTTTATTTAACATTTATATAAATAAAACATGATTAGAATAATCGCAGCTCTTTGTTCTTATTTTTACAACTTAGATAAAAATAGAACTGTATATATATAGATGCATTACTTGGATCTTTTGACAGCACCGTATGGAACACGAACAAATTTTGGGATCATAGTGAAACCTTTATGAATTATATTGAAATAGTTTAAATTTGGTTGCATAAATGGTCTTATAAAAAGCCGAATTTGTAATTAAGTTCTAGTTATACAATAATAAATATTTAAATAACGAGAATATTGTACAGTTACTATCGACAAATGAATAAATTTCCTTCTCTCTCGTCACGCAAAGCCATCTAGGAAGGTAAATGACACAAATCAAGTTGTCAGATTAAAAATACGACTGAATCAACCGTCCACTGTGAATAACAGCGTTGTCATCTCGCAAACATTACACACTGATTGGTAGCAAATTGTAATTTACAATATTATTCACTCCACAAAGATTTATGGATAAATAGGTTTTTATATTCTATCCCGTTTAAAAATATTTAAACTTTTTGATGACTTTTTAATGTTATTTTAATATCTTCCATTTATTAAATATAAAAAACACGCGGTAATTGATTGTGATATCAATATAATGTATATTAATTCTGTATTGATTATATAACCCTCAAGCTCGTTTGCCCTCCTCTAACATATAAAAAAAAATCAAGGAAGTTTTACCGTCGACTCCCGGATTTTGATTAGCGTACAGTTTACAAAGAGTTATTTTTCAATTTTAAGTTAATAATGATCTGTAAAGGTTAATTGTAATTGATATGTGATATCAAACGATCCCCACTGAGTTGTCCACACTTTCGGTTCTAATTAATTGAAAAGCTTGAACAAAACTTTACAAATTTACAGTCCATAGATGTATGATTTAATATTATTAATATTCAAATTTTCATTGTATATCTAACATTACAACTATAAAAATTAACACCCAAATGAAATTAAGAGCCTGTTTTTAATACCCAACTTCGTATTGAAGTTCACATTAATAAGGTTTTACTGGTATTTACTGGTCAACAAAAACTACGCAATAAATTAATTCTAGGCGTTACCGACCCGTCGGCGGAATAAAGTTAACATCAAATTATTACAAACATTGTTGTGTTAAATATGTTCCAACTGGTTCTTCTTAAAAGGTTTATGTGAAATGCACACAAACAGACCAACATTCGTTTGTGTGTAGTCTATTTTGCAAACTAAAATAAGCACAGAGTACTTTTTACCCCAAACTATATTATATTAAAATAAATGTATTATGGAAAATCATTTATTATATGTTATGGCGTGTTATGTTTTCAAGTAGTATTACCGAATAGGTGACTATAGACAATTACAAGTTACTTAGAATGCAACCGATATAACATAGTGATGGTGAAAAAGTCCTGTTTAGTACTTTAATTTCACTTTCACAATAATAATAACATTTCTAAGAAGTACTTGATTAGACTGAATCGTGAATCAGACCATTCAACAAATGCCGAATACCACTCGTTGGTTGTGATGGTTTCAACAGTTTTTCAACAGTATAATAGTAATACCTCAATATCGAGTTCCAAGTCCAAATAGAACAAAACTATTATATATTGATTATTTCATTCCAATTCATAAATTCTCATTATATCAAAATAATAACTGTAAGGAAGTTTATTTTTTTTATTATATATTTAATAAAGTTTTAATCTTGCTCAATTAAAACACAATAAAGTACTAACGACTTAACCTATAAGTATTATTTAAATTATAATCAACTGTGAAATTAAAACCAAAATTCAATTTCTGTATTATATATACATATATAATGGTAAATATTATCTATTATATCTTTAAAACGATAATAATTATAATATTAAAACGAAACAATATATTTATTTTGTATGTATATTTAAAATATCTAAAAATATTCAAAATTCATTAAACATATACAAGGATTACATTCCATGAAGTATTAATTAAGAGAACTCAGCAGCGATCTCGTGTCAGTCGTCTTGTTTCATCCTTGTTGCGAACACAAGAAGTGCTCTCTTATTTCAATTGTGTAAATCCTTTTCAGTATGATTGTATTTTAAATATTGCTTCTATCCAAATGACACTATTATAATATGTGATTGCAGCTGAAGTCACATGTCGGTAATAAGCGTTTCATCTATAGAAGGCATTTTTCAGGACATTACTCATGATATAATCAATAGGCTATTAAACTCTACTGAAAATACGAGTAGACTACGAATTGTGGTCTTTCTATTATATGATAATGAAACAAAACTTATTTATCTTTAAATTTATACAATATAATGTTGCCAGAGATCTGACAGGGATTTCTTGATCACAATATCATCAACCACAAGTATTATACTACTAAAGCTATTTTTTGTAGTGCATTTAATGTTTTCCATCGGCAATTCAAATGATTTAGGGCAGAACAAAAGCATTCTAATACTAATTTGGTTCTAAACAAACCTCTAGGTTTGATTACAGTCAAACCTCTAGGTTTTACTGTAATCTCCTTTTTTCGTTTTTTAGGTTTTGTCAGAATACACACAACTTACTGTTACTTATATATACTTTTTGACAATTTTTTTATCAAAGTTTAAGTACACTGTGGTACTATGTACAATAAATATGTGTTATTTTGTCTAATAAATTAAGAATTATAAAAATAACTGTAGTTTACTGGTACACAGATCATATAACATTCGCGTTTTAGGCCCGAGTTTTATAATTTAAGCTTTAACAATATTTTTTATAGAATAACACCTATTTCATGATATATCAAAGCAAAATAGTCAAATATCATATTAACGAAAAAAAACTATTTATTTTGTTTTAAACTTATTGTAAAGATTTCCATGAGTTACTGTAATCGTTTTAAAAAAATAACTAATTTTAAAGTTTTTACATATGAGTGAGGCTAAATATTAAAACTTTCAAGACAAAGTTTAAGTTTAAGCCTTGTGTTTAAATAAGAAACTTAGCGTTTAAGTAGTTATAATAGAACTGATAAACTCACACATAATAACATTGCGTGTTGAAATTAATGCCTGCCTGGAAGCTTTAAGCACACTTTAGACTCACAAACTGCGATCTAACTTCAGTAGGAACATCGGTTGAACATTGCAGTTGCACATAACGTGAGTGGTTTTCATTGTTAAAGCACTGTGTTGTTTAATCATATCCGAGTTTGGTAATTAATGTTTAGTTTTGGTCACTGCTTAGTAGCTATTACAGTTATGTTTTGGAGAAATAGATAGATAGCTAGATAAAAAAGAGAGAGATAGAAATAGAGGGATAAAGAGAGGAGGAGAGAGGGAGAGAAGGAGGGAGGAAGGAGAAGGAGAAAAAGAGGAAGGAGAGCTCCCTCTCTCGAGAGAGAGGGAGATGGAAAGACAGGGGGGAGAAAGAGGGAGAGAGAGAGACCCAAGAGACAGACAGATACCAAAACCCCCTCGCATCCTCTTCATGTTTCGTAGTCTTTTTAAACCCACCCCAATACTAATAATAAGACTACATTTGCAAATTTCCATACATTTGCAAGGCCTTACGAAATTACTTACTATTCGAGAGATCATCAGATCTTGTTATCTCATCCATTCTATGCAGCAAAAATACTGTTTGAAAAAATACTCATTTATTATATTATTATTCATTTGATTAGAATAGAAAGTCAATAATACAATAAGATGCTGGTGAACTCAAAGCATAATAAACTTCTTCCATATATCTTCCATATATATATATATATATATATATATATATATATATATATAGCAACCATTTTTACAATATATATATATATATATATATTGTAAAAATGGTTGCTAAGAGATTTTACTGCAGTTATCTATAGAGAAAATAGATTTTATAAATTAATGGTAAAGATTATTTGTTCATTAGAGGCACTCCTCTCCAAGTTATTGTTACAACCAGTAACGGAATATAAGACAAAATGAAAACTAATAAATAAGAGTTCTGGTTGAATATCAATCAAAATAATTACCTTTTTAGTGAAGTAATTGTTGGTTAATTAAACAACAACATGACTGTTTTAATTTGGGAGGGTGGTTATATATTTTGCAGTTATTTAAAAGAGCTTGCGAGTTTCATATTCTTTAGGTAGAAAACTAGCATAATTAAAAAATATAAACTTATATGTTCACTTACAACAATGAGTTACAAAAATAAATAAAAATATATGAGTACTTATGACATTTTATTTTTGAAAAGTGATCTCTTCCAGCCTTTAAAGTGTTGAACAGGAGATATTAGAGGGTGGAGAAAATTACATAGATATTTCTTAATATTTTACCAATACATAATAATAATAAATCTATAGATACATGTCTATATAATATAAACATATGTCTATAGATTTATATCTTCATAAATAAAATGAATACATTAACAACATATACAAATACTGCATGTAATGTAATTTATGCCTGTGACAGATAGTTCTGCTTATTCGATAATCACGCTGCTTCTAAACTAACAGATTTGGAGTAAAAATTAAATTTATAAGAGGGAATATCAAAACTATTTACTTTTACACAGGAACGTTCAGGGCGGCTAGTGAGGAATTAGGAATAGGATATTGTACATAATAGGAAATTTAAAATTATTAAAACCTAATTATAAACAAAATAATAAAATATATATAATAGATAAAAACGAAAAAATAAAAAAAATATATATAAATTCACAAAAAGTTATAAATAACGGCATTAAAAAAATCGTGATATATATAAGACTATCAAGGTTTAAACAAAACGGTGATAAGGTAAGGTAAGGTTACAAATAAGCCTTTATTGAGAAAAATTTTCAACATTGGTTTTCAGTGGACGCCACTTGTTTTCACTGATAAGATAGTTAATTAGAACACATTGTTATAATTATATTTTACATGCACATACATTGCAAATAAATATATTATATCTATTGACATATCAGCTATATTTAAAATTTACAAATATATAAATTAACAAATTATACTAAAACCGCAATTTTTTCTTACTTCACAAATACAATATTACTATAGAAATAATAAATATGTCACCTGGTAGTTTAAATGATCTATTTCACTTTATTTTGTTTTCAGTAAAGGAAGTAATTTCTATAATTGTTAGAAATAACTAACTGTGTTTAATGCTAAGAGTTTAATCACTCTTTGATTAACACAAACACTCAGTACCTTTGAAAGTCCTTGTGTCGAACTGGTTATGGTTGGTTATACCTAGTATAGCTTTACAAAATACAAATTAATGATAAAAATATTAATACAATTAATTATTTTTATGTTTATGCTTTTCTGATACATTTTTATAGTTTTTGTTCAAAATATATGAGACTTATATTTTAATACCAAAAACAATAAAATCGTATTAAAGCGTTCCAAAGAATTATTAACACTCCATTTCAATGCCGAAAAGTTAATGTACTGCGAGATTGAACAAACCGTAAAGTCTTAATTAATCTGAAAACTCGATCTAAAATAAATTGACCAAATAAAAAGGCAAATAGATTAATATTATATATAAGAATTACTTTTGTATATTTAGATAATTTAACTGAAATAGGTTAAAACCTATTTTATAGAATATACAGAAGACACTTTAAAAAGTCTTAAATTCCATATCTAATATTTTTTTGGCTTATCGCACTAATTATTTATCAGATGTTTAAAATTAAATAGTCTTATAAAGGTGTCTCCGGTCTTTTCTTTCTTAACTTACATCTGTTATGTCTCTGTCACGGTGCTAAAATAAGTAATCTGGCCATTAACTTGGTCTTGAGTTTTCTTCGATTGATTATGACGAAATCCATTTCTATTGCAATTTTTTTATTGGCCGAGTATAAATAACTAATAAATCTCCAAGTGAAAAGTAAATTTAAATAAAACCTTTAGTAGTTTTAATTATGTTAGTTAACATTGAATGGGAACCTTAACTACATAACATGACTGCTGAACACTATATTAATAACGCGTTGGGAAAAGGTAAGCGTAAGTTTCGCTATACTCTGTATTAATATATAATGTTTTAAATAAAAGAACGAACAAATTAGTGTTATATTAAATACTATTAAATAATATGTAACATTATTATCTTGTGGTCAAAGACTCCAAAGCCTTTGATGACAAAGGTAGAATAATTTTCATCTTGTACTTGTCGCTATTTATTCCTACAGCGTCACCTCTAGCAATAGCTCTCATAATATTTGAACAGGTCGAGCTGGGCCTTGACGTACATTATAATAATATTTTAACAATATCTCCTACTACACTATATTGAATCTAACACCAGGGAAGGTCAACTTGACCTGTCTTTTTAATATCTCCGTAGAATATTTCCTATATAAAATTGTACTGAACTTATCTGAACTGGGTATAAAACAATTAGGAAATAAACTTATGTCAATTTTCTCTTACAAAAAAAGGCATTGTAACTAAATATATGAAATATGTAGCCGTTTCTCAACAACTTGGTACATTTGGCAAATTTTTGTTGTCAATATCAATAAATAATATTATAAAACTTTGTTTTATAATATTATTTATTGATATTTCTGATCGTATTTCTCATTAGTTCAGAGTGTTTCTTTTGAATTATTGTATTAGTAATTAATAATAATAAATAGAGTTATGTTTAAATTTATTAATGTATACTTATAAGTATAGATTTATAAAGTCCCAGATAATAAACTGAAGTTGATATCACTAAAAACTAAAAATAAACATCTACCAGCCTACCGCTGATAGATCTTAGAATAAAGATAAGACAAAATAACTCGACAATTAAATCATTCATTTAAGTATACAATATTATATTTAATATTTCAAATGAGCTATGAAGTTTTCTCTTTACCCGGGTGTTTTAAAAACACATTATTTTGTAACAAAACCATTGTTTTGTTTTGAATAGTCACAGACTGAATGCCGAGATCTGCACGTTGTATAAGGTATTTTATACACTGTCTTTGAAAACGTTCCAATGAAACAAAAAAGTATATATATTTAATCAGTTTTAAATAACAAACTGATATTATTTTAAGAACCTACTGCAAAAATAATTAATTAAATTCCCTTTTCTTTTCATTTAATACAATAAGAACATTTTTAATCTTGTTTTTCAAATCATAAATGTATGTATTGTGGCCGAGTCTCGTGAAAGAAAACACTCTAATAGACGAAAGCTGTGTGTTTATTTTGTTTAATCAATATCTTTAATCTTAAACTCAATCTGAAAGATATGTCACTGATATCGAAATAAACATATATATTATTATCAGACATAAATAGTAAAAATAAAAAACTGATAATGCGTTAACAGTACTTACTGAGTGTAATTAGAAAAAATAATTAAATAATAAAATACTCGTATATTGAACAACTTTATTGTAATCAAAGATTGTCACATATAATCATAGTGAAAATTTGAAGTTAATATCAAGAATGCCAAAAGATCCTATAGAAACTACTCGTTGAATAAATAACTAAAAAACTGAAATAGACTGGACAAGGCTCTATTTTCGTCAGTATAGGACAGTGAACAGATCAAACAGGGGGGAATGATCGAGAATATCCATATCAAGTAGGACGTTACTAAAAAAAACTACAATTTATTTGTCGTTTTTATTCAATTAAGTCTCGTAAACACGCTATAATGAAATGTATTTCTGTGTGTTGAATTTAAAATGCATACATAATCTGTTAATGGAATTAACACTTTTTAATAATACTATTTTAATTAGGAAAAAAAAAACGAAATAACTGCGTAATACTAAAGTCAATGGGTCGGGATAGAGATTAATTATCATCCTTTTCCTGAATCAACTACTTACCAAAAAAATAAAGCAACGTTCAAAACAGAAAATACATAATACAGGGGTGACATTTAAAGTAAACGATAAAATCTACATCATCATTTCCAATTCCTAGAATAGCCTGGGAAAGTAAAATAATAATTAATTAAAATATTTTTATTATTTAAATTTGAGTTCAGTTTTATTATATTTTAAACAATATTTTATAATAAAAGAACAAATAAAAATGTTGCAGTAAATCTTGACACGTTTTTGTACAGCGACCAAATATGGTTTACTTCATAACAATCGTAAAAATATGAAATCATATAAGTAATAAACATTATATCACTGACGACGGATAGTTTTACTCTAATAACGTAATACCCTAATTCAAAGTCATAACAGTGAATAACTAGAGGGGAAACTAACGACGTGTGGATCCCGGATCCAGAAACCATCATTGATTGCACGCCGCGGTTTAATTTCCACGTTCAAATCTGTGAGATATTTCTGGTTCAGATTCAAAGGGGTCATGGAATTCAGTTCGTCTATCGAGTTAAATGGCAGATATAGTTGTTTAAAATAATACAATGTAATTAAATCGTAGTTTAAATGATATGACGCTGTTATACGGCAGCCAAACGTGGGTAACACAGAAGAAGAATGTAAGAAAGATGAATGCTGTGGAGATGCGATCTCTTCGCAGAATTTGCGTAGTCAGTCTAGCTGATCGAATCTGCAATGAAGAGATCCACAGAATGACAGGTACTAGCGAAGATGTTACGGTGAGAATGAAGAAGAACGTGCACGTGGTTTGGGCACGTCAAACGAATGAGTGATGAAAGAATGGTAAAAAAGATTTATATAGGAAAAGTGAGCGGTAAGAGAGACAGGGGGAGGCCTTGAGTGACCTTCGAAAACACAGTATCTATGATACTGGAGGAAGGTCACGTAAAAAGCATGAGGAACCCCGGAGGGCATGTATGAAGAGGTTGATGTCTGTGGCCGAGGCGAAAGAGGTATGCAGGGACCGTAGCGTTTGGCGCTCCGTCGTCTCTGGCTACTCCGCAAGGGATATGAATGACGTGAAGCTAAATAATAAATAATAATAATAAAAATAATAAAAAGATACGTTTTACTTTTTAATCGTGTATTAATATTATGAGCCCAATTGATATATAAATCGAACTACTTACATATTATTATGTAATATAAATTTCTTTCATCTTATAATTCATTATAAGTAATTGTTAACAAATTATAAAGGTTTTGTAAGTGTGATAAGTATTTAGAAAACATTTTTGTTTGCTGCTACTATTAGCAACTGTTAATACTGGTTATAAAAGGAATATAGGACATCTACTACTTTTTTCAATAAAAAAGCTATCAAATCTTTTTCTAATACAAGTGACTAAGGTTAGGAGAATGTACGAAATATAGTCTCTCAAAGTATTCTCAAATAATAAAAATAAAATAACACAATATTATCACTAAAGAAAAAAATACTTCGCCATCCTAAATATATCCTAATTTATTATCTTCAATTAAGTGAGTTTAATATTCAGTTTGTGAAGACGATAAGCTGCCATGATGTATGGGTTTCTAAGTCAAGTTGATGCTGCGGCTAAGAAACACAGACAGGCTTTTGGATATTATTTCTGTGAGAATTTATTGCATAAAAATTTATAGAATCTGTAAAGAAAGTTGTTCTTAGTTTTGTTTCAAGAAATTTTCATTTATTATATGTGAAAACAAACTTTTAATTAATCAGTCAATCAATTTGTTGCTTACAAAAACAAACATTATAAGTTTCGACTAACTCTGACAGATAATTGTAAATCATAAATCAGGTTTTTTTTTCCACAGTTCACTTCTAATTAGAAAAACTATACATCATCGCCGCAAAATCTCTTAACACTTCCTTTTCTCATTTTCACTTATATCATATGTTCAGTGATAAAAATAGTTGTTTTATTTTAATACATAAAGCACAAAGACACTCACTCACCGACTCATTCATCGCTCTACAGCCCAAACCGTAATACCTAGAAAGCTGAAATTTGGACACAAGACTCCTGACATGTCGAATAGGTGCAACAAGAAAGGATTTTGTAAAGGTCCCAACCGTTCCAAAGTTACAGCTTAAAAACTACAAGAAATATAACTTGCCCGTTTGATACCTCCTAGGTGGTGTGGAAATTCAAACAAAATGTTTGATCACTTTCGCCGTCGTCGCGCAGCACGCATATCTTAATACATAAAGCACAAAGACACTCACTCACTGACTCATTCATCGTTTATTCTCAACACGCTGCGATGTGAGAAACAAGAGTGTACCTATAACCCGATAGGAATGAAACTCTGTATTTATCAAACTCAAGGCTCTCTTGCACTGATAGCGAGTCATGATGGGTTGGAGGATAGAGCGTGTATGTGTGAAGGGTAGGGTCATGGTTTCAATACTCACGAAAGTAATTTTTTTTTTGTTTATTCCCGTTGCGAAGCACGGGTAACCTGCTAGTAATTTATATGTCAAACATATTTTCTTACTTTTATTCTTTGTCTCAAGTAAAAAAAAATTACATTCTTAATTTCACGTTATTTAAGATGCATTACATGAAAAGAGGGGGATCTAGAAATTTTACAAAAGATTTTACTAGAAAGTTTACAAAAGATTATTAAAATATATTCAATCATTAATTAAGGTCAATTAATTTATTTAATTAAGAACAATTAGAGAAAAGACATTGAGCAAGCCGTTTGGTAAGGTGAGAATGCCTATTTTATTAATAAAAATAAAATATCACAGGGAAACAAAAGTATTACTTTTAATTTAAAAGGGGAATGTATTAAACTAAGTCTTCCATAAAAAGTCCAGTTTAAACCTGAACTGAAATATTTTTGATGACAATCAATGTTATTTTTATTTTTTTAATATTTTTCATATATCTGTGTTTTACAGTGCAAGCTTTGCGTCTGTGGAACTCACTACCGGACGAGTTTTATAAATGTCCGAACGCTAAATCCTTTAAATATAAATTCAAGCAGCACTTTCACTCACTTCTTTGAGGTATATATAAAAATTTATTTGTGTAAATATATATGTTATTCAAGTGTAAATGTATATGTATATATTATTTATTTATATGTAAGTTTATATATTTATTCTTTGCATTATATAAGCATTTATATTTCTTATTATTATTATTCCTTAATTATTATTATTATTATTATTACAAGGGAACTTCCCGGCCCTTCGTGCCACGAAGGGTCAAAGGTCACGTATGAGGTTGGCACCTACCCTATTTTGTAGCCTGATTCAATAGCTTTTTTTTGATGTATTACACATTATTGTGTGATTTGTGGGTGACAAGTGATACGCGTGCATACAGAATCAATTAGCTCATTATTATATAGTAAGGATTATTTTTTAATTTTAATGTACCCACCTACTTACGTCAATTACAAGGCACTTACACTCAGGGGTGGCTGGAAGAGACCTCTTCTAAGAGATAAGCTATCCTGTGTACATAATTTATAATTTTAAGGATATATGTAATAATGAGATACATAAATAAATAAATAATGTTGCTTAATACACCTGAGGGACCGACATAATGACAATATTACTACTATCTATATTGTATCATAGTATAAAGCAAATACCATAATACATGATGTGATCATGTACAATAATTGATATTGTGATGAATAGATTTCTTATCACATGATCATTATTAACTTCGACATTTTTGAGTGATAAGTGTTCACACATCATAAGATACAGAAGGAATTTAATGACGTAGTTTTTAAACTAAATATTCGGAACAAACCGTTATGTTGGCCTAACAATGCTGTACTGAATACACAAAGTACCGTATGGTGTAGGACCATTGTAAAAACACAATAATGATATATCCGACTATAATATTAACACAAAACAAGAACTTTGCAAAAGAGCTAAAGTTAGTGTTTAGTTAGATTTCCTTAGCCTAGCTCGCATATTTAGTTTCCGAGTAGGCATTAATTTCAGAACACGTCTGTCTGTCATGTCTGATATTTTTTATTAAATGTGAATGGTTCTTGCATACAAAGCGTCTTGATCTATATCTATTTAATAAAGTATTTTTATAACCAGAAGTAGGGTAGCTTAAAAAAATAATAATGAAAGTAGAATTACACAACGCAATCACAAATACACAACACAATCACGAATATTAAACAGCCTATCAGCCTATCAGTACAATTACGACGAACAAACTACACCTCTAACACGTCCTAACTGCACCAGCACTACCGTGAGAAAAGAGAACTTCTTTGTCCGGCGCTGCCTTATAAAGAAATGACGTGACGTCACAAGATGGCGCGTGCGGAGGGGATGTTATTCCAATAGTATTATTTAGTAGAAAATAATTTATGTGTCGTTTTATTTAAATTCGTGCAGTAGACCAGAGCATAAGAAAGTTATTTTTAATCAAAATAAAAGTAAATAAAATATACTGAAACAGTATTGAAATTGCTTTACAGTTAAATAAATTCTAATCATACATATTTAATATAAAACGACAGATAGGATAAAATTATTAATAATTAATACAAAGAGGACTAAACAGTATAAAAGGATTAATTTCGACATTCTCAATTGATTAAAATTTGTAATAAATGAAAAACTGAATTTAGCGGCAAGCATCAGATCAAATAGCTCTTCGGAACGAACACACCTGGTTATAAAAGCGGTAGAAGACGCACAATGAGGTCAGGTCTTTACATAATGCCAAAGAGTCCAGCCGTTCACCGTCACCGGGCCCCAACAATCCGAACGGTTCTCCGTTGTACGAGGTCAAAAGGTATAAGCTGATATTAATGTGATCCGTACTAGAGATGAGAATAGTACTCCATGTGTTCCCGAGCTTTGGGTCTGAGCAGATAAAATCGGGAAGGTCATTCCCGATGGTATCCCGATGGTATGCTCCACCCAGTAAGAAAACTTGTGATGTGAAAGCCCATAAGAAGAAAATTTCGGGAGAAGCCCCATGTGTCATTCACGGTCGAAGACTTGCACCATATTCACACTAATTGCCAGACCCTCTTCCTTGCTTTCAATAACAACAGAGCCCAACGGTATGATGTAAGAGAAGATCACCAGCCTATCGATCATGACAAAAGCCATTTAGTCGGTCACTGCCCAACTGGTGATCATCGAGGAGCTGTTGATTGATGGTGCTCTCCATTACTTTGGAGATGAGAGATGTAATGGCATTAGATCTGTAATTAGGTGAGTCCGAGCTTTTTAATTTTTTTATCAATTGGATAGATAAGGGCACACTTCCATGAGATCAGGACTACGCTTTTAAGGTAAGAGTAACGAAATGGAAACATGAGCACTGGAGTTAATTTGTAGTACCGTTGGGGAAATGCCATCTGGCCCAATTGACATATGAACGTCCAAGGAAAATAGAGATTTTCAGATAGGTTTTTACCGAGGTAAAGAGAAAGCCCAAGAAATCACCTCTGGCAGTGTGGACCAGACAGCCATTCCCAGTATGCAACGGTGGTAGGTGCGGCTGGCATTTGAACTTGTGTTTATAAGGTTGGTAACTTTTTTGACGACATGACATGAACTATACTCTACCGATTCTTCGTTAGAATATTCTAGAGGAACCGTTATATTTCCTCTTCAGAACTCTAGAGTTTGTATGTTTAGAGACTAAAACATTAGCCCAAGCTTGATACACCTTCGTCGTCGTCGTCGTCGTTTGCCGGGTGCTGCTGCCCCGACAGATGTATTAAACTAAGGCCGCGAGTGCCACCAAGTAGAACCACAGAATTTGGTATAATTAATTACATCCACTGTAGTATCACATCAGCTACATCCGCATCACAGTTAGTGGGAAGCAAGGAAACCCTAAGTAGGATGGAAAAAACAACTGCATTCCATCCCAATCCTATCAAGATATGAAGGGTAGCAAGAGAAAAATCTGAGAATCATTGCCTCGATTTTGATTTAAAAATGAATGAAATCATGGTTTATTTGTGTGAAAAATTCTATACAAATCTATCCACACCTTGTTACGTGATTGCGTTATAATAGTATGTTAATAGTTCCGTAGTGAAGAACACATTTTTTTTTAATAATATTTTTAAATACGAGGGTTGACATGATTTTTTATGTCCACCACTTCAAATAATTTTATGTTACACATTTACAAATAGAAGAACTAAGACTATATTTCATTTTGGTAATAAACTGAAAACAAATTCCATTTAAAACACTTATATGTATGTTGTAGCTTTAGGAACATTTGAAAAAATATACGTAATTGCAGTAACCAATTAACGAATGTAAACGTAGCTGAGTACAGAAACAGAAAAAGCACACAGATTAAACACTGTCCTCTTATTTACTTCACTAAAAGCATGAATTCACAAATCGATTTTCGGAAAACGATTGTTTTGTATTCAATCCATCTATCCAAATAAAACAAATGGTATTATAGCTTAAGAACTGTATTAAAAAAATTACAACACTTAAATAGTATTGTGAAGCACTAATCAATTGTCTAATACAGGACAGGATATGGCACATGTTATCATTAGCACATAACAGGTGAGAGTCTAATTCAGACATAATTACGTTATACTATTTCTGTTTCCAGTGGGTACTTTGCTGTTGAAAGTTATCGATAACGAGTACTTATAGCATATCTCTCTTATAAGTCCTTAAAAATGGTGATAGAGGACCCGTTGTCGCACTGAGGTTATAAATAAATAAATAAATGGAAGTACAAAAAGTATTATTGGAAAATCTGTTTTTATATATTCTTCGAATAAAGCACACGGAACGCTTATACGTAATAATAATTAATTTTAATTTGGCCCGAGGGTTGGTGGCTTGACGCTTGAAGTGTTGCCACATCGATGGTTTAACTGAATTTTTTAATCTGGAAATATTAGCGATCGAGTATTTACAATACCTGAGGAATTTTCTCAATAAATTTAGTGTGGACTTCAACGGGCTAACCGGTGTATAGGTATAATGAAATAACGGTTTTATTCTATTAATATTTTTCAAAACAGTTCCTTTACAATATTTTATATATATATAAATAAAGATATAAAATCATAAACATACTATATTTTTAATTATTTTTACACAAGCTTTACATGGCTAAGATTTATAGAAAATATTAAATGTTTAACAATATTTTTATTTATTTCAAGTGCCAATCGACGTTATCCACAGTTATTTTCTCTTCAACTTTATTAATGTGGTAAGTTAATCTCCAGATATTGCAGTACCAGCTTGGAACAACAATAAAATAAGTTATTTTATGAATAAAATAAAAAAAAGAACCTGTCCCTTCTTCAAAATATCCATTCATTCATCCACACATTTCTTGTATAACCGATTTATATATCTCATTTCGTTCATCGTCTCTACATCACCAAAACCTTCTAAGCATTCATTTTTTAATCTTTGTCACAAAATTTTTTCTCATATCACAACGCTATCTTATTTCATTATTCATTATATTATTATTCGATTTCAGATCTATCATGTTCCTTAGCAATCTCATTTCTATATCATTTATCTTTTTATCCTTCTCATCCTTCCATCCTATTCATCCTTCTTCTGGCATAATGTAATGTATAATATATTTCTTTACAATGAAATTTTAAAGCAAACTACTTACAATGGGACAATTGTTTGAGTAAGTATGAGTCTCCGTTTGTTTCTGTTGAATCTTCTTAATGAAATATTGAATAAGGAACATTTACTCCATGGAAAAAACAACGTCACTACAATCAATGTAAGCCTCGGTGCAGTTTGTCTTTTAAAAAAAAAATAATAGTAATTATTTTCAGGTTATTTATTTATTTATTTTCAGGTTATTTTCTAGTTTATTAAAAGGATAATGTATGTAATCATGTTAACAGACAGATAAAATGATTGTTATTAATAATATTTAGAAAGTGGTCATTAACCAAAGAAAGAGAAATCTCCTTTTGTTTTAATGTTAAAAGATACGTGTGCCATCAATAAAAAAACTACTTTTACACTTAAAGATCTAAATACTAATTAAAAATATCACAGCATGTGTTAAACTATTTGTTTTATCATTGTAATATGTTATAATAATCATTATTATGAAAGAGACTCAAATAATATTTATTTTATAAAATTGCTCCTTTGATCATTTCTTGATTACTAATTTTAGTTATCGGTGTTTTCTCAAAGCTCATATCAGTTTAATCCCTCCCCCTTCGTCTGAGGCGCTGTCATGGAAACCGTTTTATGTGTTCGGCTCGTGTTAATTATCATCAATCGTGGCTTTTGTCAGTATTTTCATCTAAGAGCTTAGAAGATGAGGTCAAACTTGTTATTATATGAGCATTAAATTTAAAAATCTAATATTTCAGTAATTAAATTAAAATGACGTTTTAAAAATTAAGTTTAAAGTACGAACTTTTTATAGTTACATAGAAAAATACAGTTATTCATTAGATATAAAAAGTTTCTCAATACGACTGCCAATAAAAACTATCAATTCTTTACGACCCAACCCAAGACTTAATGCTAAGTGCAAATTCAATCTAACTTTCTCAAAACTAGTGTGTAACTGGACATAACTATATCGTTAATAACGCTAAACATTCGATCCACAATGCAAACCACTGTAATTTGGATGGTACTGAGTAATAAGGAACGCCATTTGAAAGCAGTTATTTTTTTTAACCATTTAGCTGAGTATCGTTATGTTCTAGCTTTAAAAATATGGAATCGGACGATTTAATGTACATAAAACAACAACACATTTATACTTCTTATCTAGTCTCGAAGACCTTGGAAATCTATACGGTGTATACTCGGGGGACCATTACTAATCTTTTTTTCGTTTTTCGATATTTCACCATTAAATGTTTTTTGGTATTTTTAATTTATGGTTATTTTGTTATTTCTTAGGATACTTAATTTCATTGCATTTTTATTTTAAATTTAATCTCCTTGTCATTATATTTTTTCATTTTGTGTGTATCGAAATAGATTTTTTTTATAATTAAATTAATAAATTTTGAGAGTTGAGCAAAGCTTTAAAAATTTTTTAATACACCGGAATTGTTTCGGTGTTAGTAGTCGCATAAATCAGAGCATAGATCAGTAAAAATGCTTCGTAACGAGTGTGGAGTTTACGAAGTGCACTCTAGGGACCTCACTAAAGGATTGGAAATGAGATAAGTATCACACTCACGGGGGTATGTGTCAATATAATTTATATTTTTGTATTTTTATTAATTATTCAAATTATAATAGTCTCGTAGCCCAGACAACAAATTTTGCGTAACTAGATAGTATTATTCTAATTTTAAATATATGATACTTTGTTCCTAACAAAGGATTATTTTAGTTTAGTTTAATTTTAAAATGTAAATTTATCTGAATGTGTATTAACTCCTCTTTAGTCATACATGAACAAACATCCAACAAGGTAACTTTGGATTTTGCAATTCAATGTAATGAGTTTCTTGTGCCGAGTAAGTTGAGGGTAAGTTACTAAATTGCTCACCTTTATGTAGTAATTTTATTCATTTTGATTATTTGTGTGTACAATATATCTATTCGTCTATATAAATATGATTGTATTTTGGTTTTAATAATCGATATTCTCGGTAACTAAAGACCTTATAGTACTTACTTACTAACTTTTTTTAGAAAGTTATATCGTAAGGAATAAGCATAGGTTTTTGTTTTATACATTTTTTAAAATATGGCAATTGCAGTAGTACAATTGCAGAGGGTTTGCGTTTTAGAATATAATCGCTTTATATCTTTCCCAAAAGTGAGAAACGTTGTTCGAACAAAAAGGAAAGAGGGTCCACCATTCCACACAACTTATATGAAAAGTGTTGGTTTTTTCGCAATATATAAAATGAAAGAAGTGCTTGTGTAATTATTCGCACTTAACCCGTAGGCAAAGCGCAGGGGTAGCATTCATAAGTAATGCTTAAAGTGAGCAAAAATACTATGGAAGAAATTAGAACGGGTGAAATACCAGCAGAAATACAAAAGCAACTTGGAGAGGAGGAATGTACGTATGTATGTAAGTTACCGACTTTTTATTCAAAAAATTGTTGCAAGAGGAGCCGATTGCAAAAACTATCGAAGATTAAAGCTTATGTAATACCGGTTTTTAAGTCAAAAGCTTCTGACGTTACTTCTTCATAAGGTTTAATCGACTTCCAGCCTCTTAGCTCAGTTATTTAAGACAATGGCAAAATAGAACAAACGGTCAATATAGGATTATAGCAGTGTGTATTAAATGAAGTTCAAAGATTTTCGGTTCTTTTTTTTCTCTTTAATTAAAAGGGTAGGTTTTGAGACGACCTGGTGTGTTGTGTGAATAAAGTAACTCTGGGTAACGAAAGAAAAGTTTCTAAACTTGTAATGTTGAGATGGATGTTTGGCTTTATGAAAATGAATTAAGTAAGATGTCAATAAGCAAAGGATACCATGAAGCTAGGACTATTGATAAAAAGTTTATAATTACTCGTTTGCGGTGACGTTGCAAAGCTTTAAGATTCGATGCGATGAGATACGATATTTTCTTTTCGAATCTAAAATGTACGAAAAATAGCCATGTCTTCATCCTTGTGACTGTGACCAGACAGTTCAGTATTGTTATTGAGAACGAACTTTACACAAATTTTATTTATTATGTACTGTACTGAAAGGTACAATTGATTAGTAAAATTCTTAAACCTTTACGAAGTTATGATTTACATTAATAAATCCAATTGATAGAGTTCGAACCAACAATAAAAATATAGTCAAAGATTGATTGTGATTTAAAGTATGTGATATTAAGAAACTTTGATACGTACTCGCTATAATTTTTTAAAAAGCGACACAAATATATCGAAACAAAAGTAAGGCAAAGGCAAGTAAGTAAAAGTTACTGTAGCTTATTTACTATATTTAATTTGTCTATTAATTTAAACTTTTCCTTACATTTGTTTACCGATTTATATTGTTTAATTCTTATTCTTTTGCATTAATCTCGATCTTCATTATAGCTTTTTGAAGTAGCTTTGTTGTATAACTCATTAAAATATTTTCCATTTCAAAATCAAGAAACACAGCAAAATGGTAAATAAAATAACACTGAAACATAAAATTTCCAAAGCCATGTAGGAAATCAGTCTATGACTAAGCTAAGAGTTAAAAAGTTTTGTAAAGTGAACTTCGATTAACTTTTATATTAGTTTTATGAAATTGTTCAGTGTATTTATGAATGTCCTCAACAAGTACCTACTTCACTAATCTTTATATTATTTGTATTGCTGTATGAACGTGGTACGGAAAAGGATAAAACAAACATTTATTTGCGTCATATAACAAATAAAATACAATATATTTCATTTAAAATGTAGTATCCGTGGAAATAGATTAATTAACGTTATTTATAACCGATTGTAGTACTCTATCGGTTGATATTAAAAAAGTATAAATATCTCCCATATAAAACAAATATCATAACTTACAATATTATTTAATATCATTTAAAGAACCTGGTATTATAATATTTTCTTAATAATAGCAATATTATATATGTCTAAATAATCTTAATTATGTAATTATATAGGATATGATATTAGATTTTCGTTAAAGTCCACTTACTTCTCTTTTTAATAAAAATGTAATTAAAAAAAAATATATTTTACATTATTAAATTTTCCCATGAACATTCAAAATAATCCTAACATCACTCACTAATATTCGCCTAAAACAATAAAGTAGTCACGACAAGCGAGGCATTTTGATCTTAATAAATAAAAACACCAGCAGAACTTAATGTAAATAAGAACATGAGTGTACTCAAACATACAAACAAAGGAGTTTGTGACGCGAATTTCTCCGTACAAATTAAACATAGGTATGTAAATACACAACCTTATTAATTAATCAAACACAAATAGTAATAACAAACAGCTATCACCCAAAACTACTTTATCTGATTGAAACGTTAAAAAGAGATTTTTCATTTAAAAATCGTATAAAAATTATTCCGAATGATAGAGGACTTCGGCTTTTTAAACCTTTTTGTTATCATAAAGATATTATTATTTTCCTGAACAAAAAAAAAATAGTCAGTAAAAACTCTTAATTAGATAATATTTCTAAGTCAGTTAGGTGTAAGAGCCTTATCCTTTTCCTTATCGTTACTAAAAATTTGCTGCAGACAACCTTTTACGGAACAAGATATTTCATTTAATAGTGGTGTATAATTACATCATAGGAGTTGAAAACAACTCTCATCAAGTTGACGACTACACCACATAAATATGTTTTTAATTACTTTCAGTTTCATCAGTATTTGAAACAAACAAACTTTATTGTAAAGTATTTTAAAACAACTAATGATTATTTTATAAAATGACAAGAGTTTTGTAGCTCGCGAATATTTTAATTGATGTTTAATTGTTTTTCCTCTTTTAGAATTTGAGCAATAAAGAGACGGTTCCTCCAACAGCATTTTGCCATATAATATTGTCATGGTACTTAATAGTTAATAAAAGGAAATAAGACGCTACATCTATAAATTCAATTATGATTTTTTTTATAATTACAATGTACGTACTGAAATAACATAAGATTATTAATATTTTGCACATATACCCAATTGGGTTGAATGAAGATAGATTAATAATTTCGGTCGTATGAATATCAAAAACCGGATTAAAGTGCTCTTGTCAATTTAATCGATTTATTTACTGCAGCGTCTCAATACACCAAGCTTTATTGTCTTTTTTAATATGAGGGGGTAAATATGTATTACATATTAGTTATACATTTAGTTTTATTAGTATTGAGAACTAGTTATCGGTCAGTGTTATCAAATTATTTTATAATTTGACGAGCGACCACTGGACGACTTTTAAAACCAAAATCATAAATTTCACAAATTTATAGTATTTCAGCTATTGTTAGGCTACGTGCGATAATGAAGGAATAAAATTTGAGGGTGTTCCATCATGCTTATGAAGATACGTTTCTGGCAAACCTTTCAACATTGCATCATCATTCATATTACAATAGCAAATTTGAAACCAATTTATTTGATTTGAATTTTTTCTTTCATTCTTATATTGGACTTTGTAGAATCTTCACCTTTTTGTATTTAATAAATAAACGATTAAATTTTGTTTTCGGAGTTAATATGTTTATTTTAACCACATATGCTAAAGCTGTTCCATTGAAGCTTTACAAAAAGCGAATTGGATTGAGCCAAAGTAAATGTAAAGTAAAGACTATTTGCAACAAAACCACTCTCCGTGGGAACAACGGAAAACAGACTATATGTTTTATAAACGTAATTAGGATTTCGCATCTATTTGATAAGATTTTTAATGTAAAAAAATTCTTGATAATTAATTGAATATACCATATTACATATTTTTTAATTTATAACACTACTAATAGATAGCAAAAAACCTCAAGTAATCATCAGACGAAAGCCAAATTTATTATCTTGACGTATTTGAGCAGTGGTTGCTTATAATCTTATGTGATCGTACAAAATAATTATATTGTTTGAGTTTGCATAAAAACTATTAGAACATTTAGCTAAGTGATAAAATAAACTCTGAATAAACTTAAATTAACGGAATTTTATAGTGAAATTTTCAGATAATGTTCGGAATAATCGTATCAGATCCTGTGTAATGGTTATATCACACTACATTTTCCGCGCCGCTTGTCACTGAAGTCTGCACGTGTTGTATCACGCTGCATGAACTGACAAACAGTCCGGACACTGTGGATTACACGTTATGCGTTTACAGCGATGGTATAACTATGAGTTAGGTGGAGTTGGTCCGTTTGTATTAATTTCGCTTTTACATATAAGGTGACTAGGATGATTTGAAGTGATCCATTCGATTGCTACTAAACTTGTTAAACACTTAAATGAAATATGCATTTTATTTAATTTATTTTTCTACTTCCTGCTATCAAAAAGAATTATTATGAATAAACAAGAACTACTTTTCCATTTATAAAACTCTTTTGATCAAAGAAACTGGAGATATAGCTTTAAAGTTATACTTCAGTTAATAAGATGATTCCAATCAGTGCTACAGATGCATTTAAAATGAAGAAATATCAAGATGAAAATACATGTCCCAGGCTTTCAAAGCATGTAAGTCTAACATCTATTTGTGCACTACCGACCATTTGTGTTGATACAGCACGTGTTGATCGCGTGATTTACACACAATTTTTCTAATTCATGCAAATTGAGACGCCTCCCGAGAGATTTACGAGTAGTCTATATTTTAACGAATTCCATATTTGACCATATCGTTACAATAAACTGCTTTTTTTAAATTTGTTCTATTGTCTATGAAATTTAAGAATAATGGTAAGCCCTTGTTAACTATTATCTGAATTATTTTCAATAGGTTTACCAAGCCGTGAAATAGATATCTTTAGTTAAAACAGATATGTTTCAAATGAGAAATCACTGACAAGTTCTAAATATACTACACGACTAGTAAAATAAGCAACCTTTACCTCTTATGGTTCTATTTGGCTTAAATGGCTCACTGTACCCCTTACCTTTTTTTGAGGCATTACTACCAATAAAGTTGATTCAAACGAATTACTTTTATTTATTATAGTAACGCCAACACCCGATAGTTATAATATTTGTGATAGTAAATTAAAGAAATTATAATATAAGGAGAATGCAAGTTCTAATATTTTATTGCAGCAGAGTGATAATAGAAACTTTCGAAACAGCAATAATTTCTAGATTTAATTAACAAATTCGGACCATTAGTAACAATAGCGTAATTATGCGTAATTTTTACAATTTTAGAGAAAATGTTATAAAAAAACTATCAACTTCATACACGTTATCATATAATAAAATGCCGATGACTGGATAACAACAGTTTAGTCAATATGACATGATAAGTTTATGATTACTCTCGTAACACAACATATGAAAATGTGACTTTATACAATTATCACTTGTCTTTTTATTTAGAGGTCATTTTCTTCTTCTATAATGTTCTTATAACTTGAACACATTCTTTAGTTTCTTAAAATAAGCAAGTAGGAGCGACAAAGTCTTTTAGTTTACACCAAATAAAGACCCAAACAGGTTTTGTTTAAAGAAAAACAACTATTAATTCCCTAATAAAATTTTTGAATAGAACAATTTTTTTGTTCTCGATTACTTCCTTCCATTGTTTTCTATTACAGTCGTTGTTTGTTTTAAACTATTTTAAAGTAGGCTTTTATTATATGTACTTCTTCCGTCTGTTCTTATTATTTGTACAAAATTAATAAGTATTATAATACAGGCTGGGCCAAAATTTTTTGCACTTTTGAAACATGTCTAGAAATAAAAGTACGAATGTTATTTTGTTTATGATTTATTTAACGTAATTATCAATTATTAAAATTTATTTTTTAAAAATGAAAAAAATGACATCGTCGAGATGAGCTCCGTCTCCTCGTTGGGACTCCTGCAATCGACTACGTAAACTTTGGAAAACTCGTTGACACATGCTGCGAGGAATCGCGGCTATCTCGTGGATGTTTTCTTTTAATTGGGATATGGTCGTCGGTTTATTAAGGTATACTCGACTCTTCAGATATCCCCACAAGAAATAATCGCAAGGTGTAAGGTCCGGGCTTCTGGGAGGCCATGGGAGAAATCAATTTGTTAGGAAACATTTCTTTGACCACCGGTAAAGTCACGTTTGATGTATGGCATGTTGCTCCATCTTGTTGCATCCAAGTCCGGCTATTGTATCCTTCAAAATCATGCAACTGTGGTGTCAAAAACTTTCGCAACATTTTCACGTATTCCACTGAGTTCACAGTTACGTTATTTCCTTGATTATTTTCAAAGAAGTATGGACCGATTATGCCCTTTGCGGATATGGCAGCCCACACTGTCGTTTTTGGTGAATGAAGAGGCTTTTGATGTTTATAGTGAGGGTTTTCCGTGCTCCAATATTGACAATTATGTTTATTTACGTGACCATTAATGTGAAAATGGGCCTCGTCTGTAAACAATACATTCTCAAGGCTAGAGAATCGCTCCAGTATAGTGTCAGCAAATAACTTGCGTTGAATGTAATCGTTTGGTTTCATCTCCTGTACAATTTGAAGCTTATATGGGTGCAGTTTAAGGTCCAAATGCAAGATTCGCCGCAGACTAGTTCTTGGTATAGCAAGAACCGCCGACCGCTTACGCGTAGATGATTCTGGATCGTCCCTTACAGAAATTTCAACCTCCCGAATGTTCTCTTCGCTTCTTCTTGGACGTGGTCGCCCAGTTTGTTTAATATTCGTTGTCAATCCCGTTTGCTCAAACTTTTTAACCCAAGCTTTAATTCAATGAACACTTGGACACTCACTTACACGTTGTAATCCGTATTCAACTCTAAAGAGGCGTCGTACAGTAACGTAGGAATCGTTGTTTTTGTAAAATTGTTTTACGCAAAAAGCACGCTGTTGTCCCGTTAAGCGCTCCATCGTGACTAAAATTGCATTAAACGACGCACAATTCCCCGCCACCCGCGCGCCCCTTGCTCTCACGGTTTTGGAGAAATCAAGTGTTGCTATTTGCAAAAATTTTTGGCCCGTCCTGTACCTGAGCGTTGGTTAACAAACGACCAACGATATAGGAAACGCAAAGCTTTGTCAGTTCGGACAGAAGTGCTTGCTCCCAGATTTGGTAGTTTTATAGACGCAGTCAAAATAACATTATTTAAGAAGCACAATGATTCTACATACCCACATCACCAATTGTTTTGTTTTACCAATTACCACCAGTTTTACTAACTTCTTTATTAGTTTAACAAAACAAAATGTAATTATAAAAATAAATCATAAGTTTAAAAGTGATAACACTGATTCAAATCCACCGGTGAATAGTCAACAGATGAATCAAACAGTAGGACGTGTCTAAAATGCCCTTTGTCTGAGCGATTTGTGGCCGCTCCAATTACTGCCTCACACTGGTTACTAACGTTTCCTAAACCTAATTTATAATGAAGATGTTACTTACAAAATTCTAACAGTATTTTTTTCAAATATCCAATTTTATACACATAGAACGTATAGTACATTTTCTGTCTCTTAAAAAGTATAAGTTTAGGAAAACATGCTTATTTTATATTATTTCTGAAATTATTTTAAATGAGTGTTTATCAAAATCTGTTTTTACGATATTTTACACCCTGATAAAAGTAATAAAAATATTTATTAATAGTATTAGTTATAGTTTGAGAAGCACTGCGCTGTATCAATTATTCTCAACGAGCACAGAACAGAGACCTAAGCGTTAGTTTACTGATGGTCATAATACTGTTTATTGTCTGTTCCATGATGTCACGTCAAAGATAGATCAGAATGTTATTTATTTTATGTACTAAGAAAAAAAGAGCATATTCCAGGTGATTTTGGATATATTCAATTTTAATAGGTTTTTTTTTATATTCTCTTCCGTAGATTTGTTACAATAAATAAATTATAAAATCATCATAATATACATACATACCTGGGACTTGCCAAGCTCTTTCCTTTATTTGATATACATATAACAAAAGACGAAATAGTTTTTATAGGTATAATAAAGTGTTGGACTGTTTTATTTTTATATATAAGATATATTAATATATGGTGACGTTTCATAACTTAAAATCATAAACATAAAATCTGTTTTTGATAATTTTTTACCAATCCTTATATTATTAATATATATTATTAATCTAAACGCACTCTCGACCCCTATACAATTGGCAAGAAAGATACCTCAGTTATCCAAAGTATTCGTATAATAATAATAATTATACGTGATCTTTCCGTATATGCAGCATGATACCATGCATCGTGAAATACTCGACATTCCATACCACATACTAATATTTTTTTGATCTAAATGATAAATTGGGCAAATAAATGACTACTTACTTTAATAAGTTAGGTTACATCTAATTTTGAAATACATTTAAAGGACTTAAAAAAAAGGACCATACTTTCTAATTATATAAATGTAAACAATTATTGTTATTTCAATAAAACGAATTACTTATTGTGTAGTGATGTCCTTAAGATTCTCGAATGTTTATACCATTCCGTTTTTTTTTTATGTTATAGGAGGGCAAACGAGCTTGCGGGTCACCGTTAATATGTGATCACCACCGCCCATGAACTCTTGCAACATCCGAGGATTCACAAGAGCGTTGCCGGCCTTGGAGAAAGGAATATATGCCTTTTTTGAAAGTAACCATGTCGTATCAATCTGGAAATACCGCCGAAGGAAGTTCGTTCCACATTTGAGTGGTACGTGAGAAAAAAGTCCTTGAAAACCGCACAGTTGAAGATCGCCACGCATCCAGATGTTCTGGAAGATAAAGAGGCGATGGCGAGCTGTGCGGTAGGGAAATTCGGCGGTAGGCATCAGATCGAATAGTTCTTCGGAACACTCCCCGTTGTAAATGCGGTAGAAGACGCACAGAGAAGCCACGTCTCTACGCAATGCCAAAGAGTCGAGCCGTTCGCAGAGCACTGGGTCCCCGACAATCCGAACGGCTCTCCGTTGTACGCGGATTATAGTACTATTACATACACGTAATTAGATAAACGTATTAACAGATATATAAATTTACATTTTGATTTAATACTGTCTTAGTTTTTTGAAAATAAATGTAAACCCGTGTGTTTGCGTTTGTATTTATTATAATCATAAAAAATATTTTGACATGGTTTGTCACTCGTATCAAAAATGCTTGCACCCACGTGACGGCCGAGAACTAGGCAAGTGTAGTGAGAGAACTAAGAGAGTCATAAGCTTTGATTGGAACCGTGATGTTGCATTTGATAATATATGTACAGAAGAGCTAATCATTAACATTACAGAAGACTCCGCATCGGACGAATCTAGTATAAATTATTATTTAACGACTCGTGTTAATAAAATAAATTAAACTGTCCTAATCGTTTTATTTGTATGCCACAAACTAAGAAGAAAATAAAACTTTATATAATATTATTATATAAAGTTTATATGTCTTTATATTTAAATAACATATTAATTACACGTAATTTAACATTATAGAAGAGTTTTTCTTTAGCAGATATAATACTCGTAGCATTGTTTTTACCGATTATTTGTAATCGGTGGCACAATCGTAGTAATCATTATGTGCGGCACATCACTAAGTGGGCGTTACCCTTCTATGATGCACAATATTATTTGCATTACATTTTAACGTAAACAATACAAAACTTCATGGGTGTGAGCTGTCGAGAGACTAATAATATAATGGACAAAATATAGTTACATTAATTGTAAAATGATTAAATATTGTTGTAAATTAATATTATATATTTACGTCAATACTTTATCAAGTGCCTTTTTTGTCAACTGACAAAAACATACATTTTTAAATATCGTATAACCACTCACGGTATATTATATCTACTTACTGCAGTCGCAGCGACGCCAGGTACGTAATAAAACATACTTACAATGCAAACATTTTGTATTAATACGTCTAAGAAGTGGAGGATAACGTTAACTGTAAAGGAATTTTATTTAACTATGGATGTGGTATTATTAAACATATTGCTATATAGAAAAGCAGGCACCTAACACCCTGAAGATATTTTAATAAAGAATATATAAATGCATCATCTCCGACATAAGAATCCCTTATAAATTATTTATTTACATGATGTATAAATAAAATACTACACGCTCCAACATTCTCGACTCCTGTTTTTTTTATCTGAATGTAGAACGAGAGTATGTTGGCAAATCCGATTAAATATCGACCCAAAAAATGGCAACTATTCCTACTTGCTTATCCAGACTGAGTTCGGAATGTCTGCGTGCTCCGTATTCTTATATAAGCTGAATGACCTCAATTATTTATAAGTTATTAACTTGAATGATCTCGCTTTATACTTCGCCACGTTTCATTCAAAAGTGAGAATATTCGTAATAACGTTTAACAAAAAGTAAATCATATTTATAACAAGCGCACAGGTTATCGATAACAACATGGTTATGCATTTAAAACCTATTTTCAAGAATTCGCATTCTTATATTTTCTGATCCTAGATGGTTGTCTTGTGTCAAGTACACACTTACGTACTTTTACAATATTTAATATTGATTACTTTTTAAATTATGCTTCACTTGTCTTTTCGAACGGGGTGGCACTTAAAGTAAAAATACAATGAAAGCACGACATTTAATTTAATTATGTAATAGTAATGTCTCGTCAGGTTAAACACGATCACTGTGAACTTAACCTGTAGATACATTAAAATAATGCAATTGTAACATATTAAACTATTCTTTGATAGTCTCTTGGAATATTACACATTCCTCAATCTACCAAAACTCTTAGTCTTTTTTTTTACTAATTATGGAACAAAAAGCACTACAATGCGACTCAGCAACTTCAACAATCAACTTCAAGTAAAACAAACGATGAATTATATACTCATAATAATAAATATAAATGTAAACCTTCATGCTACATTGTGCTTTTAGGTACAAGTCTTAGGCGGGTCATTAATGAAACAGTTAATAAGGATCTGGTCTTTATTAGTTTTGATAGTTTAGTATAATATCTACCAAGACTACAAAAAGAAATCTCTGGCATAGGTTATAGATTTACAGGAACTTCAAATATTAGAAATATATAATACAATTCAGTGATACTCAACGCACCGCAATCAAATATATACAGACCTTTTTTAACAAAGTTGAAATCGAATTCTATAAAAGCATTTCCAATAAATGGCGCACACTTGAACGAGAACGTCATAACTGAAAATGAAGCCAGGATTGCAGATGAAAATCCTCTGGGAGAGAAAAGAGAATTAAATTTTAAAGCAATTTTGATCTTTGAATTTTCTTTCTGATATATTGTATTAATAAAATTTATTACGAACACTTTTTGATACCCAAAACTTAAGTTACAAGAATAAGATTCAAGTATTTGGAAGCGTTTATATTTTTTATTCAAATAATGATTTTGCTATACTAAAATATATAAATGAAACATAGATTTATTGTGAATTGATTGACTGAAATAATCTTAGGAATAAATAAAATGAAGATATAGTTCTTTTCTTATATTTATTTACTGTATCTTATATGTTATATAATACACCTATTATTATTGTAATTAATCCAAAGTGTAGGTGAAGTGAACCATAACTCCGGAAGGCGGTATTGCACAGATTTCCCTCGCACACCGTGCAACGAGCTGGAGTCCCTGTGTAGTTTCCGCCGATCAAGCGTAGACATTTCTGATTGTTATCATTACCCGTGTCATAAGAACATCCACGCTTAATTTTAGTTTTGTTGTTTTCTGAAAATAAGAATCTCGGTAATGTTATCATAATCACTTCTAAAACGAGAATGAAGAGACTTTCATTTCCATACTATAGTGTCCTGATAGTCTCGTTATATCATTTAATCCATAAGAATAAAGGTATAAATAAGCAACTTGTTTCAGCAATTTACCTTCATAAGATGTAACAACACATCGGGCTTGTGAAGGGACATTAGCTCGAGTTGCTCTCACATATCTTAACATTTTTTCGTGAGACTGTATAATCCCCACTAGTGTCAGTCATCTGAATATTAATATATGAATTATCAGATTATAATTATTACTATTTATATTTCATGTAAATACTTTTTATTTAAGTTTAAAAAGTTGTTTTTTTATTCTCAAATATATTCTAAAATATGTTCAAAACATAAATCAAAACCATGAAAATTAGAAATATTTTGATGGAAGATCAGAAGTATTATGAAACTAATTATTGAGCGAAGCGAGCGGAGCTTTGTACTAGAGACTTTTTCACATTCATTGTCACGAATAGGCTCGAAAACTACTTGAGGGAAAATTATGAAATTATGAATTTAAGAGTCCTAATCAATTATCTGCAAAGAATTTTCCCATTATTGCCACTTGCATATTCACTGCCTTCACCACTGCCATCTCCTCTGCCACTGTCTTCTCCACTGCCACTGCTATCACCGCTGCCATCTCCACTTCTATCACCGTTGCCATCACCACTGCCATTTCTACTGCCATCACCGCTACCATCACCGCTGCCATCTCCACTGCCATCACCGCTGCCATCGCCGCTGCCATCACCACTGCCATTTCTACTGCCATCACCGCTACCATCAGCGCTGCCATCGCCGCTGCCATCGCCGATGCCATCACCGCTACCATCACCACAACCATCTCCACTACCATCTCCACTACCATCTCCACTACCATCTCCACTGCCATCTCAACTGCCATCACCACTACCATCACGACTACCATCTCCACTGCCATCTCAACTGCCATCACCACTACCATCACCACTACATGTTCCCAGTTTTGTTTCGTAGTCTGTTTCACAATCGTCACATATGTAACACTCCAAGTCTTCCGCTAAAAATAAATGTTGATTTATTCAAATTTAAAACATCTTTATTCAAGTAGGCATTTACACGCACTTTTGAATCGTCAATTATTACAATACAAAAAAAGGTCAGTGTAGTCAGTCCTTAAATAAGCTACCACCGGCTCGGAATGCTGCTCTGTTGAGAAGAGACGGCCAGAAACTCAACAGTAGCTCTTTTCAAAAGAAATATATCAATCGTAGGTGATGTACATTATGATATAAATCCTGCAAATGATTCAACAACTTAAGTTCCACATTTTTCGATTTACTAAAAAAACTCTTGAACGCTATAATAAGATTTATTTAATATTTATCGTGTGTCTGTTACTGGTTTTATATAACTATTAAAATTTTGGCGTATATATAATATGTTATTAAATATGTATTGCCAAGCTACTGCAAGAATAACTATTTTTTTAAACATATCTCAGAGAATCTCTAGCTTTTAAGTTATAAATATCCCGCACAGCTCTTTTAGTAAAATAAATATATAATTAATTTCGGCAAAACTGCCCAATAATAACTTACCGTAAGATAAAATACTATGAAAATAACTAAAATATACAAGTCGAGCCATATTAACGCCCGTTAATTGTTTAACTTTTCTAATGACAAAGACGGCGGAGCTGGGTTTGGGTACGAGTGTTGAGAGATGGAGGTTCCTCTGGAGCTTTTTATCTAAAGTTATATCTAAGAAATTTGTTGAGTCATTCAGTTCTAACACTTAATGAAATAACAATGGTTAAGGAGGAAGTTAACATTTTTACTTTTTACATTAGGAAGTGTAAACTCTATGCATATAGTTTTCTTAGCATTTATGACTAAATTATTAACTTCGAACCAATGAAGGACTAGAGACAAAGAACTGTTTACTTCGTTATAATTAATCCTATCACGCTTACCTTTAAAAATAAGCGAAGTGTCATCAGCAAAAAGTACAATGTCACACAGACCCTCAATGAACAAAACAGGCAAGTCAGTAATATAAAGTAATTAATATAAAGTAAAAATTATATTATTCAAGCTAGATATACATTATCTGTAGTAGAATTATTTAAACAATATTACAATTTATTTAAAATAACAATATTCCTTAATCTATACTAATATAACAAAACTGAATAGTTTATTTTAAGACCGAATCCGTTACATGTCAGAATGAATCTACCAGCCATGTTTAATTCACTCATGCTATATCCTTTTCCACCCGTATTAGTGTGCCATTTGAAATTATCTTTTCTTTAACTTAATTTACTTTTACTTAAAATTTTAAAAGTAATTTTAAAAAAATATTTCGTACGTGTAACGCCTTTCTATTCATAACACGAACGATATTATAAACGTCGTCTGATTGATGTTGTTATTAAATAAAATCTAGGTAAATATAATAATGAAGTGTTTCTGGTCGGTTATAGATATCATTCACAAGAAAATAAAATTGAACAATTCATTTATGGAGCAGTCAATAATATCACATCGTCAATGTATTACTTGAAGCTTCGAGCACAATTACACGAACAGACGGACCATTGATTTCATGAATATTAATTAAATCCTTTGTGAATCTGCTTTTTTCTGCCTCCCTGGCTTTTTGACTATATCCAGTCCTTTATTATATACTTACATTGATCTATGACTCGCTACATATTGCTGGTTATAATACTCATTATTGTCTTAAAAGTCCTTATTAATTGTTTAGGAACTAAGGAAGAATCTTAATGTTTTAATATTTTAATTAATAATGTTTCGTAACCATTATATAACCATTTAAAGCCATTGAATTCCATATATTTCACTTTGTCTTTAAAATCATGTTTATTAATTTATATGTTTGTCAAAAAATAATAGTTCCTGAGTTACTATGAAAATATTTATTAAACTATGCGCTTGCCTAAAGTTCGTTTTAAAGTAATAAAATAGGATCTTATTAAGCTCAATGAAGCGAAGTTATTGGATATTTAAACAAAAAACACCCGAGATGAGTGATCGTTATTGTTCCGTCTTTGTTGTAGTATGATTTTTCCCATCTTGGTCTTTAAAATAATTACCCATTTTTATAAGGATATCAAATATAATATTTAGCAGCTTTATATTTTTATATATTAAATTAATATAGAATGAAAAATTATTTGATCAGAGCAGAGTATACAGTATACACTTGCAACCTCTGGGAGTGTGTCCTCATATAAATATATATTTTATCATTTTTAAAGGAAAACTATGTTAGATTGATATATTTTGAAAAAGTCTTCGAAAATAAATATGTCAATATTAAACATTGTAGTCATATAATGTTTTAAAAATACAGTGATATGTGCTCAACATGAAACACTTCACTGCTGCTTCAAACACGTCCGAAATGACATTTTCAATATTAACAAACAATTCTCTTCAAACAAGGTTTTCGTTGAATAAATTGTTTTTATTCCATTAAAGCTTAATCGTAACTTCGAATTTCAATTTAAAGCGGAGATTCAGTTTTCACACGTACATATCAAAGTCCAAAGTATATTCACACAAGCACAGACGATGAATAACATTCAGAAGTTGTTTTCTTGGTGAAAATATTGTAGATCAAATTTCCATAGAATTATCTTTCTGCTTTCAAACTCTTAACTTTTATCGAACTCTTGCCTCTTGTCAAGGTAGAAAAATAAAAAAGTAAATATAAACATAAACTACAAGTTTTAGAACAGAATTACCCCAGCATCAACAGCGCACTAAGTAGTTTGTCGTCAATGTTAGGTACACGCCATTCGAACGGTGAACGATATTTCAAAACTATGAAGCACATTCTTGATCAATAATAATATTACAAATATAGATTGTATAAATAGGATTCCTTGTTTATTTGTAGCTCATAAGTAGTTAGAACAGTTTGACAATTACTGTACAATAACAGAATCACAAGCGGAAGAGACTATTATAACTTTGGTGAAGTCGGAGTCTTAACAGACGTAGGAAGTTAAAGTACGCAACTGTTTGTGGATTGATGTTCTCAAAATGTTTGGTCAAATGTTAAACACATCATTAATATTAATGAAACTGTTAAATAGAGGGTTAAAATGTCTATATTTCTATGTATGAGATTTCAATCACACATTGTAAAGTGTATCAGTCTATCAATATTATAATAATTATTAAATAGTTCCTTTTGTCGTTACTATGAAAATCGTATTTTAGTCAATCCTTCATGATTCTCCAGAATATTTAAAATAATTCATTATTAAATATAAATAACGATTCATTTAAATTAATCTCGCAGGGTTTCTTTGAAGCGTTTAAACTATAAAGCGGTATTTTGAGACCAATAGAAATTAAGCAAAAACACTGTTAAACTTTTATATCAAAAGATAACAATTATTAAGGTAATAGCCAAGGTTTTAAAGCTAATAAAAAATTATTATGCTGTCGTAAATCAAAAGTTTATCTAACAGGTCCCAGCAATCGATATTAAACAGAATAATCGTTTATCAGCATGTTTTTATTTTAAATAGATTAAGGCTCTAGTTTCAAGTTTCTAAAGGAGCAGGACAGGCAAGAGATATCCCATGGACACTTTTTTAACTAACTAATTTTAAATTAATAAATATGTATTGACTATTGACTCAAACTCACAAATAATGTACAACAAAGTGCAGTCTAGGTAAAGCATGACATCACATGATTACTGTAACTAACCTTACAACTGCTAATTCTATGATACTCTTACAAGGGCTTTGAAATTCTAATTTTACACATGTGACATTACCATAACTACATAATATCTACTTAACCACAACTAACTTAACTGAACAGTATGAACTGAAAATCTAAATTAAATTTCCTGATAAATAGGTAAAAGTCTTAGACTTATAATAACAATGAAATAAAAGTATTTCTATTTGGATAACACAACTTATTCAAACGCTTAAAGCTACAAAAAACATATATTAAAACAACAATAAAAGTATTATTAAAACAAAACAAACAGCATATGTAACAAGTACATCGAAATAATTGGGGTTTCTATTAGTCAGGCCTCCCGGATATATTGGAAGGAATGTGCTTTTGACTTTGATCTTCTAAGGTCCCTGTTTTAGCAATTATTCTGATTACATTTTCACGAAATACTACACTAAACCTGATCGAAAGCTATTTTCAATATGGTTTCCTTTTTTTGATGTGATTTAATTTATGTGATTTTTTAACGTTGATTGACATTGGATTTAAAACGCGCAATTTTATTAATAAATATCTATTTACATTAACATTAAAAGAAAATAAAATCAATATCGTTTTATTTTTTCAGTTTTAATAAAATTAAAGAGCAAATGGTTATTCAGGGACAAGTATATATATTAAGCAGTTCATCAGAGTAACGGCTTGGAACCTTATCCTCTACCCACCTTCTGTCAGTTGTAAATTATCTCTTACGAGAGAAAGTAACGACTTCTATAACGGTCCCAAGCGAAGCGCTCTCCGGCGCCATCTCGTGCATTAAGAGTCATTGCAAAAATAAGTTCTTAATGTAAATGCAATAATCGTGACAAATAAAATACGCACGGAAATATACAGAAAGACAGACACAGAGTTCGTTAAATTAATATATATAATAATTTAATGAGCTTACAAATATATTGTTGTATTTTTAATTATAATTTACAAATATATTAAATTGACTTAAAAGTTTAAAGCGACGATAACTTCTAATTTCTATATTTTGTAGGTACGAGTAGGTCTCACACGGAACTAAATACAAAGATCGTCTAATAATTCTATTTCAGAATATTAAAGAAAGCTTAACAGTTTAACATAACAAAAACAAATTAATTTTATAACAATAAAGCGGTTTTATTTAATTTATATTTAGTGGTACTTGTATTATGTTATTTGGATTGGAGCATATCTACTCGCAGAACAATAATTTTTCTATAAATATACAATGACATTAAAACTAAATTACGGATTTTAGGAAGTTTATTTATTTCTCTATTTACCGCTGACTGTTTTGTTATCGTCAACACAGATATTTGTTCCAAAATTAAATAAAAAATTGTTTGAACTGATATAAAAAGTCTGTCGTATAAAAGTAATAAAACTTTTCTAAATGAATAATATGAAGCACAGTAGGTACTATGATTGAAAACACAGTTAACACAGTGTTTTTCCTAATAACTTGTTGAAACAGTTAATTTATTATTTTAAATATAATGCGCAGAAAAAGCTTCAAAATTGTTTATTTACAAATTAAATATAATTGAATTTAACTTTTAAGTTTTAACGAAAAAAAACTATGACGTATAAATCTATGATAATTTTATGAAGGAACATAAATGAAAATGTTAAAACTAAATTCTAGTAGAAACACGACTAAATATAAAATAATTTAAAACCAATCTGTAAAACTTTTCTTTTTAGACAAGGTCTTATTCATGAATGGAATGGAATATTTTCTATTTCTTTTGAGCTTCATTATAATTTCACTTTTTAACACGTACGTATTAAGTTATGAACTATATTTACAAAAGCACAGAAGTGGTTAAAATTCGGAAAGTATGTTATATTGTTGAAAGTTTTATTGAACAAATTATCTTAGAATTATTACTCTGCCTACGCTGACGAAAAACAAACTCTTCACTTAAACCACAATTCTAAGACCTCAGTTAGTTAACTTTGACTGTGAACTTTAATTACATCACATGACTGCTAAACCCCACATTAATAACGCATTGAGTAAAGTTCGTCGTCAGCGAGGTACACGCCAGTTGCACTTATGAATTGCGTTGTTCCACTTGGCTATGTTATATTACCCTCTCGTTTAAAACAAACGGATACTCAGTTGCTCACGAGAATTAAAATCAAACTGTCGATTGTTAAATAATCGTTTGTAATATTTGTTGTAATATATAAAAGCTGCATGACCTATAAAAGTATCATGAAATTAATATTTGTAAAAAATATAATAATTTTTTATAATTTTTTAACGTGTAATTTTTTTTTTGTTATAGTTAATTTAGACGCGAAATTATTTTTACGTAATCCTTACTATTTTTCCCCTTAGAGGTTACAAATACTACGAATAAAAATTGTAACATTCCACAATAGCTAATTAAATATATAGTTTTTAGTTGTCCTAGATAATGGTGGAGAAAGACTCTAAAAACACTTATAACAGGACTAGACCTTATTGGAAGACAAAACGAAAATTAAGATATTTTAAATTAGCAAAACACAACTTTGCATCATTATTTTTTATCAAACTCTTATAATTATTGAGTCTAAGCTACATGCTATTTTATTGTGATACAATAATAGAGTCGCAAGTGGAAGAGACCAACAAAGTTGAGTGAAGTTGAGAGTCTTAACGGCCAAAGTCAAAGTCAAGTATTCGTGGCGTGATCTCCTCTAGATGTTTGATTAAATATTTAAAATGTGTTTCCCCAAAGACCAACTGAAGGTATTCATTGTGTTCGATCGTCTCGTTATTGAATTAACGTGAAAGACAAGATGGATAGATAAGAGATGATGTTATCACTGTCTTTGTAACTTTAAATTGATATATAAATCCTAACTTCATTTATCAAGGTCTCATTTGTTATAAAACTAGTTTACATTTTCATATACTTTCATATATATTATAACATACATAAATAATTCTTTAAATAGTAACTTGTAATAGTAATAGTTGTTAATGATTTAGTATAATAAGGGTTTCAATTTCTCTTATCTTTAAGAAACATTTATCACATTTTTTTCACATCATAACTCATTGATTTTTTTTATTTATCAACATTCTTTGTATATATTCTTAAATGTAAAGCTCGCTATGACACAAACTGTCAGTGAACACCTTCACTTTATTCTGGTTCACATGTCTTGTCAGAGGTACACGTGTGTGTCGTGTATATCACAGACAACCCTGAGATCCTGCATGGACATAACTTAGTAGAGTGACCATGATATTAGCAGTTTACATATTTCTCAACTACCAACCGTGGATCCATTAGTAAATGTTTACAATTCTAAATTCTGTATTACGAAAGACGGATCAGATAATTTTCATTTTGTTAAATTACTTAACAATAAATTTATCAATTCACAACACATGTGCACCCTATTTCCGTAGACCATGGCATGAACATTCTAAATATAGCATAATCGCTTCCTTCGTATAATTAATTTATTCCTACACAAGGGTGCGACTATCGCGGTACTACATTGTCTAAGCAATGTTATTAACGACTCAGAAGTGATCCGATTAATTAATTTTTATAAATTAGATACATTACTAATAATTTATTTTAACGCTATTCTCAACAATGTATTTGAATAAAGTATTCACTTAAACTATAATGACTAACTACTGAGGCCTGATATTAAACAGAACTCCCCAACTCAGGATACTTAAACAAACAAGTTGAGTTAGACTTTTGAATTTCTGTTAGAAATAACTACTACTATTACTTACTATTATTATTAATACTAATCGATTCGCGAGCCAAAAGAGAGGTATTGATATTTTTGGGCAATTATGTAATTACTGTGTTTGTTTTTATTTGTGTGTGTGTGTAAGTGTATGAAATTCAGGTGTTGGTGTGAAGTGACACATTCTGCGTTAGTTACAGGAAGTTTATAGAAGATTTAATACAAACTTTATAAGATAAAGTATTTCTATATATAAATTTGAATGCCGGAATATTTCTGTTTTCAGCACTCATACGATTGTCACAAAATATTTTATGTATAGAATAATAATTGACAAAAAATATGCTGTCAATATATTTATTAATTTGTCTTAAACAATCAACAGCTTGTCATTATTATTTCATACTTAATTACATAAAATATACATCCAAGTCCAAGTTTTTCCCTCTACCTTGGTTCCCAAAATATTCCTTCATAATTGATTTCTTTTGTTCCAGTCAGAGGATAATAACGCTATTGTATTTCTAAATATTTTTCTTCTTTCATTAAGATTGAATGTACCCAAAATAAATTTCTCTGTTTTAATTAAAATTAGTAAAACATATGGAAATTTGCAAATGTACTCGTATTGTTCGTAAGGGGGTGAGATTAAGAAGACTAGGATACATAGAGAGGATTCGAGGAGGTTTTGGTATCTATCCACAACATATCTATAACTTAAATTATAAAACTCGGGCCTAAAACGCGAACGTTATATGATTTATGTGATGTCACATGCCAGTAAACTACAGTTATTTTTATAATTCTTAATTTATTGGACAAAATGACATATATTTATAGTACGTAGTACCACAATGTACTTGGACTTTGATAAAAAATAGTCAAAAAGTTTATATAAGTAAAAGTAAGTTGTGTGTATTCTAACAAAACCTAAAAACGAAAAGGAGATTACAGTTAAACCTAGAGGTTTGGTTAGAACCAAATTAGTATTAGAATGCTTTTGTTCTGCCCTAAATCATTTGAATTGCAGATGGAAAACATTCAATGCACTACAAAAAATAGCTTCAGTAGTATAATACTTGTGGTTGATGATATTGTGATCAAGAAATCCCTGTCAGATCTCTGGCAACATTATATTGTATAAATTTAAAGATAAATAAGTTTTGTTTCATTATCATATAATAGAAAGACCACAATTCGTAGTCTACTCGTATTTTCAGTAGATTTTAATAGCCTATTGATTATATCATGAGTAATGTCCTGAAAAATGCCTTCTATAGATAAAACGCTTATTACCGACATGTGACTTCAGCTGCGATCACATATAATATAATAGTGTCAATTGGATAGAAGCAATATTTAAAATACAATCATACTGGAAAGGATTTAAACAATTGAAATAAGAGAGCACTTCTTATGTTCGCAACAAGGATGAAAAACTGACACGAGATCGCTGCTGAGTTCTGTCAATTAATACTCCATGGAATGTAATCCTTGGATATGTTTAATGAATTATGAATATTTTTGGATGTTTTAAATATCTACCTACGTTATATACATACAAAATAAATATTGTTTCGTTTTAATATTGTAATTATTATCGTTTTATAGATATAATAGATATTATTTACCATTACATATGTATATATAAAACAGAAATTGTATTTTGGTTTTAATTTCACAGTTGATTATAATTTAAACAATACTTATAGGAAATGTCGTCAGTACTTTATTGTGTTTTAATTGAGCAGGATTAAAACTTTATAAAATATATAATAAAAAAAATAAACTTCCTTACAGTTATTATTTTGATGATAAACAGATAATGAGAATTGCTGAATCGGAATGAAATAATTAATGTATAACAGAACAAAAGGACTTGAAACTCGATATTGAGGTATTAATTACTATTATAAATGTTGAAACCATTCGGCGTTTGTTGAATACTCGGATTCATGATTCAATCTAATCAAGTACTTCTTAGAAATGTTATTATTATTGTGAAAGTGAAATTAAAGTACTAAACAGGACTTTTTCACCATCACTATGTTATATCGATTGCATTCTAAGTAACTTGTAAATGTCTATAGTCATACTATTCTGTAATACTACTTGCAAACATAACACGCCATAACATATAATAAATGATTTTCCATAATACATTTATTTTAATATAATAGAGTTTGGGGTAAAAAGTACTCTGTGCTTATTTCAGTTTGCAAAATAGACTACACACAAACGAATGTTGGTCTGTTTGTGTGCATTTCACATAAACCTTTTAAGAAGAACCAGTTGGAACATATTTAACACAACAATGTTTGTAATAATTTGATGTTAACTTTATTCCGCCGACGGGTCGGTAACGCCTAGAATTAATTTATTGCGTAGTTTTTGTTGACCAGTAAATACGAGTAAAACCCTATTAATGTGAACTTCAATACGAAGTTGGATATTCAAAACAGGCTCTTAATTTCATTTGGGTGTTAATTTTTAATCATACATCTATAGACTGTAAATTTGTAAAGTTTTGTTGAAGCTTTTCAATTAATTAGAACTGAAAGTGTGGACAACCCAGTGGGGTCGTTTGATATCACATATCAATTACAATTAACCTCTACAGATCATTATTAACTTAAAATTGAAAAATAACTCTTTTGTAAACTGTACGCTAATCAAAATCCGGGAGTCAACGGTAAAACTTCCTTGATTTTTTTTTTATATGTTAGAGGAGGGCAAACGAGCTTGCGGGTTATATAATCAATACAGAATTAATATACATTATATTGATATCACAATCAATTACAGCGTGTTTTTTTTATATTTAATAAATGGAAGATATTAAAATAACATTAAAAAGTCATCAAAAAGTTTAAATATTTTTAAACGGGACCTATGCCGTATTTTTTATATCCTAAAATAAAAAACTATTTAACCATAAATCTTAGTGGAGTGAATAATATCGTAAATTCAATTCAGATACTTAATTACTGATTCGGCTTTTTATAAAACCATTTATGCAACCAAATTTAAACTATTCTAATATTAATTCATAAAGGTTTGACTATGATCTTAAAGATATTCGTGTTCAATACGGTTCTGTCAACAGATCCAGGTAATGTGTCTACTCGTATATACGTATGTATAATTATATTTTTATATAACAGCTGTGAGAATAAATAGAGCTGCGATTATTCCAATTATGTTTTACGCCGAGGAATGCTGAATTATTCTACAAATGGGATAAACATTATAATATAAATTAGATTCTTTAATGAGCTATTATTTTAGTCCAATAACGAACCATAAGTCTACTAAACAAGTCAAGAAAAAAATAAAAATTAGTTGTTTACGAATCTATAATTATAACAATAGAATATACTGAATAATAATATAACATACATTAAACAAACAAATATGAATAATAGCTAATGCGTACGGTATAACATTTACAGGTTAGTTTAAAAATTAAAAACGAAAACAAATTACCCTACGCTTATCAAGATCCTGAAGCCGGCGGTAAAACTTTCCTGATTATATAATCAATACAAAATCAATGTACACAACATTATCAAACAAAATTCAAATTTCAATTAAATACCGTTTAAAATCCATTTTATAAAGTAAATGGTATCTGCGATGTTTGCGGCTTCTCTCCGCACAGAGCTGACATTAGTCTAATGAAAAACGTTTTCTATTCTGAACCGAAGCTTTTATGTTCCATGGACGCAGTTTATATAATTTATGACTATTTCAATTATAGTGTAATGAGGTAGGATGTGATTCTGGTAAGGGCTTGTTCCTATTGGGACTTGAGGGTAATATTTATATATAATTCATTGCATATAACTTATACTTGAATAAAAATATATAAGACGATGTGACTTCTAAACCATACAACATAGGAATAAACTAAATCCTAAAAATTATGAATTGTACTTGTATATAAAAGTGTTTTGATATCAATAAACCTTCAATAACAAATATTTTTGAATTATATATATTATTATTCATTTATAACATATTATTATTTATAATTTCTAACTTATGTATTATATATTATATTCGTTGTAATATACAGATCAAAGTAGAAAGCACCTCGTTTCGGGAGCTATCCTTAAATTAGAGTCCTTCCTTTTTCCTCCTGAGAGTATATTTAGTATTGATAGACTGTTTCCAGGTCATTACCAAATGGACTGCTTCATACATCACTGGAGACTCATTATGTTAGTGACTTCATGATGTAGTCTTTTAGTGTTATCACCAACTTGACGGACGATGTTACTTTGGTATTATAGTAGTGTATAGTGAGGTGCAAACTAATACTATTACACCTCTTATAAAATACGGATGTATAAATAATAATCTGACAGTTATGTATAATCAGTTGGAAATTAAATAAAGGATGTTTCTAGGTCACAACTGCAGACAGTAGATAGTGGACGAGCGGAAATTGGAAAGACAACTAGAAAAATATTCATAACGGAAAATAGTCTGAAAATTGTTTGTTAAATTCTCGCTTCAAATAATATCTGTTTACCTCTGATTTATACTGAAGTGAAATATATTGGGATCTTATTTATTTATTTATATCTCTATCTTATTGTGTAAATGTAAAGTGATAAAATAGATGCCGTATCTATACCGATTGTATTTCAAATTTATTAAAAGACACGAATAATATCTCTTGTGTTATATTTACAAGACCACTTTAAGATACTTTAAGGATTTAACAATGTATGTAAATCATAAAATGAACTTCATTTAGGTTTAGGTTCATTTAGGTTTTAGTAATCCTTTAAATCAGAATTATCATATATTAGTTGCACAAAATAGATAATGTATACTAATATGGTAGAAGGACAAAAACAGACAATCTACTAGTAGCTTTATCGTTATTAGCTATAACGTTTTGTATTTACTTCACTAAAAGAATTTACTATATATACTTTTTGAAATTGTCAAGTGTCAAGTGAAAAATTATTATTTTGTATTAATCTATTATTTATGATTTAATAATAATCTCAAATTCTGTGTGCCTTAATAATAATCTTAAATTTATGGCTATATTTTGTTAATGTTGGTGCATGTTGAAGAATCATGGTAAAGGTGTAATCAAATTGAGCTGAAAACCTCAAATATATCACAAAAGGAAGTAAAAGAGTTGTGTGTTTCGTTGATTAATTTAATATATTTCATTTTACCATTTCCTGCGTGCGTGTGCTGCCACCGCAGTGTGTCAAATTCAATTATTTAAATATGTGTCTCGGACCTAGTGCAAGTTGAAAGCTTGGACTTGCAAGGCTGTCAGCAATACTTACATTACTACAGTGGAAAAATATTAGATACTCAGACCTCCAAAACCAGATATCGAACTTTATTAGTCTTAATATTATTATTATTATTTTTGTAATTGTTTAATTGTAATTGTTTATTTAATTTAATTTTTTATTATTTTTTTTACTTTGGTGGATTTTATAATAATTAATTTAAATTCTGTAATTATTATTTTTATGACCGTCAACCAACACGCCATGTTCCGAATGGCGGAGAGTATTCTAGTTAGCCGTTTATGCGCCAATATCCTCAGCTGCAGTGAGCGGCCTCGAGGATTTTTTGGAGAGTGTCAGGGATATTCTAAGTAGTGTCAGAGATAACGAAAAGTTGATAGTATGTAGGGATATTAATTCATGGGTTGGAACCGCACGAAGTGGTTACGAAAGCATGCTAGGCAAGTACGGTGATAAGAGAGTAAATGATGCTGGAAAGCTTATTTTGGAATTTTGTAAGGAGAAAAATTTGTTTGTGGCAAACACGATATTTGATCACAAACAAATTCACATATACACATGGGAGCGAGCGGAAAAAAGAAGTATGATTGATTTATTCCTAGTGGATCAGCGTATTCGAAGCCAAGTTATGGACACGCGAGTGTTTAGGGGTGCTGATCTGGAAACGGACCATTATCTAGTCGTTGCTAGAATAAGAGGTCTGTTTGCAGGTTGACGCAGCCACACGACGTGTCCAAGCTTGGAGTCAAATTATCGCTTAAGAAGCCGGAATCTTCAAGATCCACCGATCAGAGAGGAATATCAAGAAAGGATTTCCAAGAAGCTTGAATGCTGTGATCCTGGAAATGAAAGTGTTGAAGTATGCTGGCAGAATCTTAGGAATGGTATGGTGAAAGTAGCTACAGAAGTATGTGGTAAAAGGAAAAAAAAGGTTTTAGTAAAAAGCGCAATGAATGGTGGGATAATTGACTGAAAGACGCTGTAGAGATAAAGAAGAAAGCATGGCTGGATTACAAAATCTCGGGTAAGGATAAAAGTTTGAGAGTTATAAGAAAAAAAGAGAACAAGATGCAAAAGCACAAAACGAAAGCATTTATAAAGATGAATCGTGAAAATTCTCAGAGAGAAAGGGATGAAAGTTTGACGTACAACTTCCGAGAAAACACGAAGCTTTTCTGGCGAGAAGGTAGTAATTCCCGGGGTTGTTCAGTATCTTGTAGAATGAAAGGGGTGCTTTTGAAGAACGGTGAAATTTTAACAGAGCAAGCACACGTTTTGCAGCGGTGGGCGGAATTCTACAAGGAGACGTATGTCTTGGTCTCAGGCTATCCCACAAGGGATATGGCGTGAAGATAAATAATTAATAAATAAATAAAAGATCCATTCTTTATTTTAAGAAGATTAAGTCCAGTTTAATGTTATAAAAAACTTGAGGATTATAGTGTAGTTACAAAATAACTTTAGTGTAATGTCGTGCAAATGATGACTCCGAGTAACCAATTATTATTAGTAAATACTAAGTAATACGTAATAGAAACGTAATTATAATTTAATACGTAATAGAAACATCACACATCCAAAAGATATATGTATGTTGTGGATCTTGAAATAATAAGATATCATATGTCTCACAATACAATCTAAACCAAGTCGGTCACCTTCAGCATTGTGTACTAGGCTGTATAATAAAGACACGTTATGAATAATGATAGACTTATGTGTATGAAACTCGAAAAGTTGTATGTAAGAGAAGTACATTTATACATATACAAAAGGGAAATTTAAATATATTTTAAGGTGTAATAGAATAGAAATTAAATAACGACTAAAATAATAAGAAATGGCTTTGTATAGCTTACTTGTTCCTTTTAGTTCAAAGGTTTTGCTTTTAGTGAAATATTATTTCTATCTTATGTAAATATGTTACATGATTATGATTTACCCCAGTGAATTGAATGAACGCTAGTAATTTATAACTTAATATAATCATAGATACAATTATACATTGTATATAATATAGAGAGGGACCAATTATCTCCCGAATGGAGTGGTGCAATTGTCCCCCCTTTCCATAATAATGCTATTACAAAAAACAAATAAACAGGACTTAAAAGCCTTATCGGGAAATTGGTTTGTTTTAATTATTCATTGAATACGAAATAAAACGCAGCTCGCGGCAATAATAATTAATTTTTATTTGGTCGCCGCTCGGCGCTTGGAGTGTCGCCAGCTTTAACTGGATTGTTGATGAGACAACATTTAACGATTGAGTTTGTGTGACTCATGGGAATTATTGAAAGCATAAACTTCTGCAAAAAGTTGATTAAAAACTATATTAATTTTGTTGGGTAAAAGGTAGTGAAGAAGGTTGTTATATTGTTGAAAGTTTTATTGAACAAATTACTATAGAGTTAATGCCACAGCTAATAAACTGTGCTAACGAAAACAAACTCTTCACCTAAACGACAATTCTATGGACATAATTACTGAAACTTTAATTACATCACACGACTGCTAAACCCCACATTAATAACGCATTGAGTAAAGTTAGTCGTCAGAGAGGTACACGCCAGTTGCACTTACCAATTGCGTTGTTCCACTTGGCTATTTTATATTACATTCTCTTTTAAAACAAACGGACACTCACGTTGGTCACGAGAATCAAAATCAAACAATCGATTGTTAAATAATCGTTCTTTATAATATTTGTTGAAAGCTGCATGATTTATCTTTTAAAAGTATAATGAAATAAGATAAAATAAAAATTTTATAATATTTTAACGTATTCGTTTTGTGTAATAATTAATTTAGACCCAAAATTAGTTTTGTGTAATCCTTATTATTTTTCCCCTTGGAGGTTAGTAATACTAGGAATAAAAATTATACATTCTACAACAGCTAATGAAATATATAGCCAGTTATCAGTTGTCCTAGATAATGGTCGAAAAAATTTAAAAACACTTATTACAGGACTTAACTTATTGGAAAAAGGAAAATTAAGATATCGTAAATCATTGAATACTAAATTGAATACTTATTAAGGGACAGGAGTTAATTGAAAGCATAGCACAACTTTGTACCATTTTTTTATGAAACAATAATTATAATAAACATATTAAAGAGTCTAAGGTATATGCTGTTTTAATTGTGATATAAAAGTCGCAAGTGGAAGAGACCAATAAAGTTGAGTGAAGTTGAGAGTCTTAACGGTCAAAGTCGAGTCAAAGCCCGCAAGTATTCGTGGCGTGATGTCCTCCAGGTGTTTTATTGAATATTTAAAATGTGTTTCCAAAAGACCAACTGAAGGTATTCATTGTGTTAGATCGTCTCGTTATTAAATTGACGTGAAAGACAAGATGGATAGATAAGAGATGATGTTATCACTTTCTTTGTAACTTTAAAATGATATATAAATCCTAATTTCATTTATCAAACCCGCACTTTTATAAAACTGTTTATATTTTCTTATACATCATGAATTCCTTAAATAGTAACTTGTTATAGTAAATATTGTTAATGATTTAGTATAATAACGTTTTCAATTTCTATTATCTTTAGAAACATTAATCATAAATTCCTGACAGCCTTATTTACTTGTATTCACAACAACGACAACGTGACAAACTAATAATTTAATTAAATATGGCGGGATGAAAACGTTTTAAATTTTCGATAGCGAAAAAAAACGATTTTAATTTGAATTAATCATGTTAGACGAAGACTTTGTAATTATTTAAATTTCATTTAATTTGGAAATTAAATCTTATTATTTTGTTTACAGATTTTTTTACATATTCTTAAATGTAAAGCTCGCTATGACACAAGCTGTCAGTGAACACCTTCACTTTATTCTGGTTCACATGTCTTGTCAGAGGTACACGTACTCGTATGTGTCGTGTATATCACAGACAACCCTGAGATCCTGTGTGGAGATAACTTAGTAGAGTGACCATGATATTAGCAAATTACTTATTTCTTAACTACTAACCGCGGATCCATTAGTAAATGTTTACAATTCTAATTTATGTATTACGAAAGACGGATCAGATAATTTTCATTTTATTAAATTACTTAACAAAAAATTTATCAATTCACAACACATGTGCAGCCTATTTGCGTAGACCATGGCATGAACATTCTAAATATAGCATAATCGCTTCCTTCGTATAATTAATTTATTCCTACACAAGGGTGCGACTATCGCGGTACTACATTGGGTAAGCAATGTTATTAACTACTCAGAAGTGATCTGATTAATTAATCTTTATAAGTTAGATATTGCAAACATTAACAATAATTTATTCAAGATTGTATTTGAATTCAGTTTGTGTAATATTAAAATTGTGTTGGTAATTAACTTAAACTTTAACTACTTACTACTGAGGCCAGAGATTAAACAGAACTTCCCTAACTCAAGATACTTAAACATTTAAGCTGAGCTAGACTTATCAATTATAATAATAATAATCATAATAATAATAATAATTATTATTATTATTTTACTATTACTATTATTATTAAAGATAGAGTAAAAAATATAAATGAGTATGTTTGAAGAGCAATATAAACCCATTAAATTCATTAATTAAATTGTGTTTATTACAAAAATTATTTAAGTGTATAATGTAACAACTATATAATCTTATTCCGATTTATTTACGGACACATATTAATCGATTCACAAGCCAAAAGAGAGGTATTGATATTCCTGGGAAATGAAATAAATACTGTATGTTTATATGTGTCTGTAGGTGTGTGAATTTATGAAATTCAGGTGTAGTAAAATTGTTACTATGATTGGTGTGAAATGACAACAAAATAACTCTATTGTATTGACCTCCAAATATTTTGTTTTTTGCACAAAAATGTAATATTTCCAAATATATTTCTCTTTTTAAATTAAAATACTTAAATCCTTTCGGAATATGTAAGTTTCTTGTACATACATTAAGTCCTCTTATGTATAGTTAGTTGTTTCTCGATGTAACCATGACGTCTAAGAACAACAAAGTTCACTTTGGGATAGATGAAGTTTAGGACGCTCCAAGTACACCAGCGTCTTATTTTATTATTGACTGTATTTTAATAAAATAAAAATAACTCAATAAATGAGTCTTTATTTTCAAATAGTTTTTGGAGTATGAAATGAACGGGATGGCAAGATCAGACGGTGTATCACATAGTAAGTAATGCCGTCGCAATACTATGCAAATCTACAAGTATGGGAGGAATTCAGGAGATTAGGATACATGGAGAGGATTCGATTCTATTTCTCTTTCTGTCTCTGTCTCTGTCTCCACCTGTCTGTGTCTTTCTCTCCTTCTCTATCTATTTATCTGTCCGAAACATTGCTGTAATAGATACTATACATAGCATAAGCCGGTCATCTATGAGAACGGCTTTTACTTCCACGGCTAACCCAGCCAATTATATATAAGCGAAATACAACTAGGCTTTCAGCCGCAAAAGGTATTCTTCATATAGAAATTATAACGTTATTAAAATATATTAATCATAAACACAGTTAATCTTAATTGAATTAATCGTTAGGCCGCTAGCAATCACGACCAAACCGAACAATCATTAATTGTCAAACTCAAATACAATTAAACAACACAATGCCTTAACAATGAAACTAAACCACACACGTTGTGTGTAACTGCAGTGTTTAACCGACGTTCTTACTGGAATTCGGTCGGATTTCGTGAGTCTTAACTAGTGCTCTAGTGTGTTTAAAGTTTCCAGGCAGGTATTAATTCCAACACGCAATGTTATTTTTGTGTCAGTTTATCGGAATTATTATAACTACTTAAGTTCCTTAAGTTTCTTACTTAAACGCAAGGTTCACTTAAACTCTTATCTCGGATGTAATATTCAAAGTTACTCGTATGTTAAAATTGTAAAACTGTTTTTTTTTGTTAAAACAATTTCAGCACCTTGCGCTTACTCATGAAAATCTTTGTTATATGTTTAAAACAAAATCTTAATTATATGCTATTTTACTTTATATTTAATATAATGCTTTATTACATAATATACACAGTACAACAATGTTTCCAAATATGTTTTTTTCTTAAAAAATATTGTTAAAGCTTAAATTATGAAACTCATACCTAAAACGCGAACACTAAATGATTCACACCTTGATTTCATGTGACGTCACATGACAGTAAACAATTAGGGGTAACTACAAACTTGTGTTTGTAGTTAAGCTATTTTTAACATTTCATTGTTAATTTATTGGCCAAATGATACATAATTAGTGTGTACTACCATAACGTTTTTGAACTTTGATAAAAAATTTACAACATTTTGTGTATTTTAATAAATTCTAAAAGTGTAAAAAGAGATTACAGTCAAACATTAAGATTTAGATGAGAATGCTTTTGTTCTGCCTTAAATGATTGGAATTGCAGATGGAAATAATTAAATCAACTACAAAATGGGCTTCAGTAATAAATTTTTCTTATTTTCAGGCTTTCTATTATCAACTCGCACTATTTTTATACATATTAGAATTAAGTCTATTATATTATTTAATTGGAAATAAAATAACTAAAATTTTTGGCATATTTTCACTAGAATGGAATAGCCTAAAGTGGTAGTAACTGTGGGTAAAAGCGCTTATTATGCGACTTCTTCTGCGATCATGCGGCTTCAGCTGCGGTCACATATTGTAATAGTTCCTGTTGGTTAGAATCACTATTTAAAATACACCAATACTGAAAAGGAATTACACAATTGGAATAAGAAAACGCGTCTCATGTGATGTGACAAAGGACACGAGACGCGCTCTTTTATATGTTACGTACGTGACAACCCTACAATATTACGACACCGCGTTCGCCGAGACCACCTACTACGGCCCGTTCCGGCAACCCTTGCGCAACATCGTACCACATCCATTCATCGTTTCCAGAAACTCTGTGTGCCTTATTGCTTAAGTTTAGTTGTAACATTATTTTATAATTTTTAATATATCATTCACTCTGTGTTACCACTTCAACACATGAAGTCGCCTTTAGTTTAATTATAATAAGTCAATTTTTGTGAGTTAAAATAAATTCACTTTTATAGTAAATTCGGTTTTTTTTTGAGTCCTTCGGCTGCGAACAACGTAATTGGCGCAGTCGGTAGGATGCTCAGAGCATAGTTCTGCGAATAAAGGTATTTTTACATTGATACCGCTACGCGTCGCAAGCTATCGAAGAGACTATCCAGTCCCTCTACTGAGCATCGTGAATCTACGAGCGTTTGTGGCCAAGGACGTACTCAAAATTCAGTACCAAAGAAAACCAAATGTAAGTACTTTGAAACTTTACTTAAGTGTTGCTTCCTTCCTTTTCTTTATTATCCTATCCAAAATTTTCCACCCGAGAAAAATCGTGGAAAAATCTGCCACATATAGGCAGACCTTGCGAAATAGTAATTTAGATTTAAAAAGAAATTTAGAGTATAGTGAATTAGAAATAGAGAATAAAGTAATTAAAATGTCTCTAGATATCGATGTTATTTATAAGGCCCTTCGCCCGGTCCCCGAATTCGACGGGAACCCTAATATTCTTACTAGGTTTATTAAAATATGTGACCAAATAGTGATACAGTGTTTAAAAAACGAACCAGGTTATGAGTTTAGTAATTTATGTTTAATTAACGGGATTTTAAATAAGATTACTGGTCCTGCTGCGAGAACTATTAACTCGAATGGGATCCCTGATAGTTGGGCAGGAATAAGAAATGCACTTATTAATAATTTTGCTGATCAAAGGGATGAAACAGCCCTATATAACGACCTTTCGTTACTCTCTCAAGGTAGCGATACTCCTCAGGAATTTTACGATAAATGCCAGACACTTTTCAGTACAATAATAACATATATCTCACTACATGAAAATATACCTACTACCATAGAAGCAAAACGCGATCTTTACCGTAAACTCACCCTAAAAGCTTTTATTAGAGGTTTGAATGAGCCTCTTGGCTCACACATTAGGTGTATGAGACCTGAATCCATTGAAAAGGCTCTAGAGTTTGTGCAAGAAGAGATTAATGTAACGTACCTCCAGCGTCGCAGCAGTAATAGTGATAGGAAAAACTTAAATTTGTATGCCAATAGTTCTCCTAAAGTACCTATGTCCATGTCACTTACTATGAATAAACCCAATATGCTAGCCTTATCAAATACTAGCCAGCAGAAAGCTTTGCCCTTCCAACCACCGCCGCAACCATGGAAACCTAATTTCCAGTACGGTGTACCTCAACGACTTGCTTACCAGACAGGCTATCCCCAACAGCGCTCGCCTTATAATATGCAGTCTCGAACGCAACAGATGTTCCGCGCAACTACCACCTAATTATAACGCGCAGAATAGTGGATTTAGAATACAAGCTAGGCCTCCCCAATCTCAACAAAACTTGGGACCTACACCTATGAGCGGCGTTAGCCATTACGTAACTAAGCCTTTTTCACCTCCGATTAGAGGACATGATTGGTCAAAATTTGGCAATCCACCCCCTTCTAACTACTTCAAGTCTAGGGAAATGAACTATAACGAGACATATGACTATAACGACTCAAATCCTGACTTAGACTACGACTATTATCCTAATGAGTATTATTACACACCCAATGACTATGAAAATTACTATTATTATGACACAAATATTCCTGACTACACTTACGAACCTAGTTCATCGCACATAAAGCAATTACCTGTAACAAAAACAGAGCCGCAACCCTCATATTCAGAAGAGCAGGATTTTCACAAGGAACGTTTCAATACGGGACAAAAATAGAATTGAACCTTCAATCTAAAAAAGAATTAAGATATATACAAATTGCGGACCCCCCTCTTAAATTACTAGTAGACACCGGGGCTAATCAATCTTTTTTAAGTCCCGACGCAATTAAACAATACTTTATTCACGTACCACTTAACGACGACCCCTTTGAGGTAACAAACTCTCGTATTACCTCTCATCATAACCACTCTATCACAATTCCTCAATTTGCAGAATTTAACGAACAAAGGAACGTAAAATACTTTATTTTTAAGTTCCATACCCATTTCGACGGTCTTGTAGGCCTAGATTTGCTAGAAAACTGTAAAATAGATCTTAAACATAATATCCTAATGACAGACTATGCGAACATTCCATTATTAAAATACAAATGTCGCACCGTCAATTTCCACGAAATCATTCCCGCGCATTCTCAGAAAATAGTTAACGTGCCTATCATCTATCCTCCTAGTGATATTTACGTATCTGAACAATTAATATGTGACTGCATTATTCACGAGTGTATCACGACCGTTACGGATAATTCAGGTTTCGTAGAGATAGAGAACCCCACTGACCATGACGTCACACTGACTTTTGAACAACCCTTACTAATAGAATGTTATGATATTGACTGTACCCTTTCGGGACCGCCAGTTACACGCACTAATGACGTACTTAACCGACTTAGAACTGATCACTTAAATAACGAAGAAAAGCTTAACTTACAGACTCTTTGTTCAAAATTTGCTGACGTGTTTTACTTAGAGGGTGAAACACTCACTTTCACTAATAAAATTAAACACAATATTAAAACAACTGACGAAATTCCCACTTATACCAAAAGTTACAGATACCCTTTTATTCATAGAAAAGAAGTTAGGGATCAGATTGGAAAAATGCTCGGACAAGGTATAATACGACCATCTGACTCTGCCTGGAGCTCTCCTATTTGGGTGGTACCTAAAAAGGCAGATGCTTCTGGTAGACAAAAATGGAGATTAGTCATAGACTTTCGAAAATTGAACGACAAAACCCTAGATGACAAATATCCTATACCCAACATAGCTGACGTCCTAGACAAGTTAGGGAGATGTCAATACTTTTCTACACTAGACCTAGCATCCGGTTTTTATCAGGTAGAAATGAACCCTGACGACATACCCAAGACTGCCTTCAACGTTGAGCATGGGCATTTTGAATTTCTTCGAATGCCCATGGGACTTAAGAACTCTCCTTCTTCATTCCAAAGAGTCATGGATAATGTCCTCAGAGGTCTACAAAACGAGATTTGTCTAGTCTATCTAGACGATATAATAGTATACAGCACCTCTCTTCAGGAGCATATGATAAACTTAGAAAAAGTCTTCTCCAGATTGCGTGAATCCAATTTCAAAATCCAGATGGATAAATCTGAATTTTTGAAGCTGGAAACCGCATATCTCGGTCATATCATCACCAGAGATGGAATAAAACCTAATCCAGACAAAATATGTGCAATCCAAAAATACCCCATCCCAAAGACTAGTAAAGAAATCAAACAATTCCTTGGACTAATAGGATATTACAGAAAATTCATCCCGGACTTCGCAAAAATTACAAACCAATAACTAAATGTCTGAAAAAAGGCTGTAAAATTACCCTAGACAATGACTATGTTAACTATTTCGAAAAATGTAAGACCTTGTTAACTAACGACCCCATATTACAATACCCCGACTTCGACAAAGAATTTAATTTGACAACAGACGCATCCAATCTAGCAATAGGTGCTATACTATCACAAGGACCTATAGGTTCCGACAAACCCATTTGTTACGCCTCTCGAACTCTCAATGACAGCGAAATAAACTATGCTCCCATAGAGAAAGAACTGTTAGCTATAGTTTGGGCTACCAAATATTTTAGACCCTACCTGTATGGACGCAAATTTAAAATACTAACTGATCATAAACCCTTACAGTAGCTAATGAATGTCAAGGAACCCAATTCCCGACTGACTAGATGGAGACTGAAACTAACTGAATATGACTATACTATAATATATAAATCCGGCAAATCTAACACCAACGCCGACGCTTTATCTCGAATAGAAATTAACAATGAAACGACTGACTCAGTAATAGTTAACGTATCCGAAAGACCGCCCTCTCCTTCTGGTTCTACTACATTAACCGCCCACACTAGTGCTGAAAACCCTATCCTTGAAATTCCCATCACTGACGAACCACTGAATAAATTTCATAGACAGATACATATAACTATAGTAGGCGACATGAAACGTAGACCAACAACGACAAAACCCTTTGAAACTCATACTAAGACACTCGTACAGGTATCAGAATCTAATCTAGAACAAGATATTGTTAATGTCATAAAAGAATTTGTTAACCCAAAAATTAAAACAGCTCTTAAAATTAATCCTCCGTTAGGCATGTACTCTATACTACCTATAATTCAAAATAATTTCCGTAGTTCTTCTATGAATCTAGTCCTAACGAAGATAGAACTAGAAAACGTATGTGAGTATCTTAGACAACAGGAAATAATTAAACACTATCACGATGAAAAGACAAACCACCGAGGCATTAATGAGTGTTATCTAGCCTTGTCTAAAAAATACTATTGGCCTAAAATGAAAGATGAAATTTCTAAATATATAAATGAGTGCATAGTATGTGGACAGACTAAGTACGACAGAAACCCCATTAGACCTATATTTAATATTGTACCCCCAGCTACTAAGCCCTTTGAATTAGTACATCTAGACTTGTTCACTGTACATAATGAAAAATATTTAACTTTTATAGACTCTTTCTCTAAATATGGGCAGGCGTACCATTTGAGAGACGGTACTGCAATTAGTATCCTTCAAGCCCTCCTAACTTATAGCACACATCATGGACTCCCGCTAACTATTACGACTGACAACGGGACTGAGTTCACAAACCAATTATTTAATGAATTTATCAGGCTACATAAAGTGAATCATCATAGGACTTTACCTAATTCCCCTAATGACAATGGACTCATAGAACGTTTTCATTCTACCTTGTTGGAACACTTACGGATATTAAGATTACGCAATAAAGATGAATTTGTCATAAATCAAATGCCCTATGCAATATTAGCTTATAATAGTTCTGTTCATAGTTTAACAAAATGCAGACCCCATGACATTATAAGAGGACATTTCGATCCTAGAGACCCCTTAGACTTAGACCTAACTCAACATCTATTGCAAGAATACATTACTAATCATCGTAACCAAATGAAGACTGCCTATGACTTGATTAACGACCATACTCTAACAGAACGAACTAACATAATGACTAATAGAAACAAAAATAGGGAACCTGAAATTGCATACTTACCTGACCAACAAGTATTCATTAGGAATCCCGCTGCTAGTAGACAAAAGTTAGCATCCCGCTATACCGCTGACACAGTACTTGCTGACTTACCTATTCATATTTACACTTCCAAGAAAAAAGGTCCCATTGCCAAATCCAGACTTAAACGAGTCGCTAAGACCAAGAAATTGTTTCAGGATTCGACTGGTACTGACCTTGCTAACTCTTCAGCTGACGCTGGCTCTAGACATAAAACTTGAACAACTAGACAATGGACCAGGACTTCTTCCTTTTAATCTTGGAAATGCCAAACTCATAACTCACTATCATTCCTTTATTCAATATGTAGAACTAAACGATTTCGAGAATCGCCTTGACTCCATCGATTCACAGTTAAACTATTTTAGAACTATCCTAGATAAAGATACTTACACCCTGTATGAATTACAAATTGATTATATATCTAACAGATTAATTAAAATACAATCTCAAATTAAAAGTTTGGAACCCAATCGAGTTAAACGAGGCTTAATTAATAGTATTGGCTCTATTATCAAAAGCATAACTGGTAACCTGGATCAAACAGACGCTGAAAAGTATAATAATGCAATAGAAATCCTAGAAAGTAATAATGATAAGTTAGTATCTGAATTAAATGACCATATTAGCCTAAATAAAGCGTGGATGATAAAACAAAATTCCATTTTTACGAATATAGTTCAGAACCAAGTTAAGATTAATAGCACATTAGAGTTAATATTAAAACACGATGCCTACGCTAATACTACGTTGATTAAATTTGCAAAGTTTGCCCAATTATTGATTATTATCAGTGAGAATACGGAAGACCTAATGTTAGAGTTAATTAGATTAGAAGATATGTTAGCATATGTGCGTGCATCGAGCACCCACCATAGAATGTTAAGTATTAGTAATTTAGAAGATATGTTAGATAAATTAAGACACATTTATAATTCCAAAGAGATATTACAGGCAGATTTCAGAGAATATTATAGTATTATCAGACCCGGTTATTATTATGTAGGAAAACGAATAGTAATCATTTTTAAATTCCCGATTATTTCTCCAAGACAATTCAAACTATTTAGGCTTTCCATCGTTCCTAATAAAGACCATTATACCTTTATTCCACCATATCCTCTCATAGCAACCGATAGTAAAGCTTTCATGTACATGGAGGCTGAATGCCCGAAGTTTAATCAGCAATATCTCTGCGAGGAAAACGTCCGCCATCAGGCCCGAGAACAGCATGATTGCATCCAGACTCTAATTACCAGCCAGTCTATGAATAGATCCTGCCGACCCGCTAAAGTTACGCTAGTTGAGAAAACAATGGAGCAATTAGACGATCAGTACTACACACTCATCTTCCCACGCCCAACGAAAGTAGAATTAAAATGCAGCAGCCATGAATTCATCACCCTATTCGGAAGTTATCTAGCCACGATTCCGCAGACGTGTTCACTACGTACCGACGAGTTCACCATCGTCAACATTCAAAAAAAAATCAAGGGACAGCCGCTGAAAATAACTGAAATTCCTGAACATTATACAACAGAGAACATTACAATCCCTCACCTGAAACTGAAAACTATAGATATACAAGGACTACGCAGCATTGAAGACAGGGTCCTGAATGAGCAACCTACGAAACTATATCATCTTCATGAAAGTGTATATCATACAACTATTCCATTTTATATACTTTTATTTAGTGCACTCGCAATAAGTATCGCCTTACTCACTCGACGGTATATGCACCATGTAAAGAGGGATGAATCGTTTAAGCACGACGACGGCACCCATAACAACCCTGCGGAAGAGCCTGAGCGAGCCAGGAACGAGACGGCATTGCCAGCGACATTTGCACTCAACGCTTTCAAATAGTCGCTGATCTACGGGGGGAGGTGTTACGTACGTGACAACCCTACAATATTACGACACCGCGTTCGCCGAGACCACCTACTACGGCCCGTTCCGGCAACCCTTGCGCAACATCGTACCACATCCATTCATCGTTTCCAGAAACTCTGTGTGCCTTATTGCTTAAGTTTAGTTGTAACATTATTTTATAATTTTTAATATATCATTCACTCTGTGTTACCACTTCAACACATGAAGTCGCCTTTAGTTTAATTATAATAAGTAAATTTTTGTGAGTTAAAATAAATTCACTTTTATAGTAAATTCGGTTTTTTTTGAGTCCTTCGGCTGCGAACAACGTAATTTATATATAAATAAAACAGAAGTGTCTATTTGTAATGCCAAATTTACAGATTAACATTAAATGCACCTAAAAGTAAAAAGGATACTTAAATAAAAAAAAAAAATCTCGGTTTTTCTGTCTGTTTGTTCTGGCTAATCTGTGAAACGGTTAACCCGATTTTAACAGCAATTTAACTGGCAGATCGTTAATGTTATAGGCAGTAACTTTGATCGCTTTTGTTTTAAAGACATATTCCGCGCGAGCGAAGTCTCTGCGCTGCCATGTTAAAAGAACATCAATACACCATTAAAAGTAATCCCTGAATATATTTAATCTCTTTGAATATTCCTAGTTGTTATTTTGAACATTTACCTACGCTGTACAGAACATAGACATAGTATTTTCATTTTACTATCATAATTACTATCATTTTATAGATATGTATAATATTTACCATTATATATTTATATATATGATATATAAAAGAGAAATTGTGTTTTGGTTTTCATTTCACAGTTTGTTATAATTTAAACAGTACTTACAAAAGATGTCGTTTATACTTTATTGTTTTAATTGAGTCAGCAATGTGACTTAGTAAAAAAAACCATTACAAAAATTAAAACTTCCTTACAGTTATTATTTAATAATTAAATAATATATAAGAGAACAAAACGACTTGGAACGCAATATTGAGGTATTAATTATTATTACAATCGTTGAAACCATCGCAATTAACGAGTGGTATTCGGCGTTTCTTGAACGCTCTGATTTAGGATCAATGCAATCAATAACTTCTTAGAAATAATAATATTATTGAGAAAGTGAAATTAAAGTACCAAATAGGACTTTATCACCATCAGAATGTTATATCGATTGCATTCTAAGTAACTTGTGCATATCTTTTGTTACCTAATATATAAATTCAGTCTGTGTTACTATTCGAAACCGTACCTAAGGTAACACATAATAAATTATAGTTTGTACTTATTTGAAGGGTTACTTTGTATCTACATCAGATTGCAAAAAAGACTAAACACAAACGATTAACATATACACAAAATACACTTTGTCTTTCCTGGACTTTACAGGTGTTGGTCTGTTTGTGTGAATTTCACGTAAACCTTATAAGTAAAACCACTTAATATATGTATTTTGTTAAGTTTGTAATAAATTGATGTTAACGTTATTCCGCCGACTGGTCGGTAACGCCAAGGATTAATTTATTACTATTAGTTGACTAGATACGAGTAAGAACTCCATTAATATGAAACCTACACCTGTTGTTTTTTTATCAAAAATTTAATATTTTCATAATTTCGTTTAGGTTATAACTATGGACATACAAGGACAATCTGATTAATTTGTTGTAACCTATCAATTAACTACAACCGAGTCTGTACTGGTCAACCCAGTGGAGATCGTTTGACATTACAAATAGCAATCTGTCCTTTTTACAACGGAAGGTATTAATATAACATTAAAAAGTTTAAATAATTTTGAACAGGACAGGATATAAAACCTTACTTAACCATAAATCTTAGTGGAGTGAATAATATTGTAAATACAATTTGCTACCAATCAGTGTGTAATGTTTGCGAGATGACAACGCTGTTATTCACAGTGGACGGTTGATTCAGTCGTATTTTTAATATGACAACTTGATTTGTGTCATTTACCTTCCTAGATGGCTTTGCGTGACGAGAGAGAAGGAAATTTACTTATTCCCCAGTCAATAATAACTCAACAATATGCTCGTTGTTATTTTTTATTATATAATTAGAACTTAATTACAATTTTTTCTTATTATAAGTATTATTATTTGATATATACACTTCAGTACAACACAACATGTCATTAAAGTATTAATGAATTTTACATTCCTTGTAATTGATTTGTACTTATGTCTATCTGAAAGTTAGGTAATACATAAGATGTAACAATTGTATCATTTCACTCAGTATTATCCGTTGACCGTTTCTCCTTAGTCATAGAGAACATACAATACTCGTCTCCTCTTCTCTCTGTCTCCTGACTGCAGCTGCGACCGCTGTCTTTGAAACACTCACCTACGTGCTGTCTTTATTTGCAACTGCCACCAAATTTAAACTATTTTAATATAAATTCAGAAAGGTTTCACTGTGATCCTAAAGATTGAACACGAACGTGTTCAATAAACAGCCGTGAAAATAAAAACAAAGATCTGCGATTATTCCAATGTATTATTTATATAAATGTTATTAATGTTAAATAAAATATATATTTCTGTGTGATAGCATGTGATTCGTTGCTAATAAAACAATTTGTATCTCATAGTTTCTTATAATGATTAGGAATGTTGGAAAACACAGAATGGGGTGGTATACGTATTCATGTTGATATGTGAAGTTAAACGCTTTTATGAGAATTTATATTATTTTAATACAATAACGAAACATAAGTCTATTAAAGAAGTCTCGAAAAAATAATTAGTTTTCGAGCATATATTAACAAATATAAATATATACACAAATATATTAATCTATTAATAATAATTAATGCGTACGGTATAACTTTTACAGAAATTATTAATTTAAAATTAAAAAACAAAAACAAATTACTCTTTTATTTAACTGAACACAAATAAAAACACTCAAGCCGACGGTAAAACTTCCTTGATTATGTATTCAATATAGAATCAATATACATAATATTATCAAACAAAATCCAAATTTTAATTGAATACCGATAAAATTCATTTTATAAAGTAAATGGTATCTGTGATGTTTGCGGCTTCTCAGATTAAAAACGTTTTCAATTCGGAACCGAAGCTTTTATGTTCCATGGACGCCGTTTATATAATTTATGATTATTACAATTATAGTGTAATGAGGTATGATGTGATTCTGGTAAGGGTTTGTTCCTTTTGGGACTTGAGGGTAATATTTATATATGATTTTTTTAATTGCACATAACTTATACTTTAATAAAAATATATAAGATAATGTGACTATTAAAACATACAACATAGGAACAAACTAAATGCTAAAAATTATGAATTGTACTTGTATTTACAAGTGTTTCGATATCTATGAACTGAATGTTTATAAAAATACTTTTCAATGATATATATTATTGTACTATTACAACCTATATTTATCTATAATTCCTAACTTATTTATTATATACAATTTTTATTGTTATATCTAGATCAAAGTAGAAAGCACCTCGTTTCGGGAGCTGTCCTTAAATTAGAGTCCTTACTTTATTCCTGAGAGTATATTTAGTATTGATAGACTGTTTCCAGGTCATTACCAAATGGACCGCTTCATACATCACTGGAGACTCATTATGTTAGTGACTTCATGATGTAGTCTTTTAGTGTTATCACGAACTTGACGGACGATGTTACTTTGGTATTATAATAGTGTATAGTGAGGTGCAAACTATTACTATTACACCTCTTATAAAATACGGATGTATAAATAATAATCTGACAGTTATGTATATTCAGTTGGAAATAAAATAAAAGGATTTTTCTAGGTCACAACTGCAGACAGTAGATAGTGGACGAGCGGAAATTGGAAAGACAACTACGGAAAATATTCATAACGGAAAATAGTCTGAAAATTCTTTGTTAAATTCTCGCTTCAAATAATATCTGTTTACCTCGGATTCATACTAAAGTGAAATATATTGGGAGCTTATTTATTTATGTAAATACAATATGTTAAAATACATGCCTCTACTAGTTACTTCGAATAATGTCCCCCGTATATTATATTTACAAGTTTATAGTTTTAAGATTTTATTAAACAATAATAAAATAATCTTCACTTATTTTTGGAATCACTTAAATTATCATATATTTGTGGCAGAGAACAGATAATGAATACAAATATTGATAAGAACAAATACAGACAATCTATTCTTAGCCTTAGCGTTATTTTGTATTTACTTCACTAAAAGAATGAATTCACAATTTTTTTTAAGAAGATTACTTCCAGTTTAATTTTTAAAAAAAGGATTATAGTGTAGTTAGTAATATAATTTTAAAGACATTGGGTAGTGTCATGGCAATTATGACTCCGTGCAATTAATGATTATTGGTAAAATATTGCGATTCCTGTTTGTCAACTTTTAAGCACTCTGTACATTATACATTCAAAACATATCAATTGCGGATCTTGAAATAATAAGATATCATAAGTCTCGCAATGCTCTAAAAAGTTATGAATTCCAAACTAAAGCCAGTCGGTCACCTTCAGCATTGTGTAATAGGCTGTATAATAAAGACACGTTATGAATAAGGATAGGTTTATGTGTATGAAATTCGAAAAGTTTTAATATGTAAGAGAAGTACATTTATACATAAATAAAAGGTAAATTTAAAAATATTTGAAGGTTTAATAGAATAGACATTAAATAACGAGTAAAATAATAAGAAATGACTTTGTATAGCTTACTTGTTCCTTTTAGTTCAAAGGCTTTGCTTTTAGTGAAATATTATTTCATCTTATGTAAATATGTTATACGATTATGATTTACCCCAGTGAAATGGATGAACGCTAGTAATTTATAACTTAATATAATCCTAGATACAATTATAAATTGTATATAACATAGAGAGGGACCAATTATCTCCCAAATAGAGTGGTGAAATTGTCTCCCTCTGGCTCAAGAATTACCACCCCCACCTCCCCCTCCCCCTTCGCCTTTCGTATCCGCGCCTCATACATTGTATTGTGTACCATAACCTGGTACCAATACATCTATCAAGCGTTATCAGTAACATAATAGGATTCCATAATTTCCATAATAACGCTATTACAAAAACAAATAAACAGGACTTAAAAGCATTATCGGGAAATTGGTTTGTTTTATTTATTCATTGAATACGAAACAAAACGCAGCTCGCGGGAATAGTAATTAATTTTTATTTGGTCGCCGCTCGGCGCTGGGAGTGTCGCCAGCTTTAACTGGGTTGTTGATGAGGTAACATTAAACGATTGAGTTTGTGTGACTCGTGGGAATTATTGAAAGCATAAACTTCTGCAAAAAGTTGATTAAAAACTATATTAATTTTGTTTTGGTTACATTGAAGGTAGTGGCTCTTCAGCGGAGAGTTTTTCTACACACTAACTGATTAACCTCAAATAAATGATGACTAAAGATGGGTGATAATAATCCAATTTTAAAACTAGAATTCAAATTCAAATTCAAAATATCTTTATTCAAGTAGGCATTTTTGAATTGTCAATTACTACAATACAAAAAAAGGTCAGTGTAGTCAGTCCGTAAGTAAATTACCACCGGCTCGGAATGCTGCTCTGTTGAGAAAAGCCGGCCAGAAACTCAACAGTTGCTCTTTTCAAAAGAAATATAACAATAGGTGATGTACATTATAATATAAATCCTGCAAATGATTCAACAACTTAAGTTCCACATATTTCGATCCACTAAAAACTCTTGAACGTTATAATAAGCTTTATTTAACAATAAATTTTTGATTTTAGATTTAAAACTAAGGAATGGAAGGTCTAAGATATCTTGTGGAACTTTATTATATATGCGTATACTCAAACCCATGAAGGATTTATTAACTTTTTGAAGCCGAAACTATGGCGTTACGAGTTTGTTTTTATTTCTCGTATTTATCGCGTGTCTGTCACTGTTTTCTGTAGATTTTACGTTATTTACTTAGTTTGTATAATAATTTAATAGATACAATGATATTCCCGAGATATTATGTAACTCTTCAAAGCTTACTGTAGCTAATTACATTCCAATTTAAGATGAAACTAGCAACAATCATACAATTTTATACTCTCATATGATGTATTATAAAAATAAAGAGATTTTGATAAATATACATTTTGAGCTAAGCATATTTTCTTTTGTGCATTTCAGCAAATCTAAAACAACAGTTTGTATAAACAAATATTGTATTTATAGAAATACACAGTCTTTCTTTTTAGAACTTCAAATCTGTTTATGTTATCTCTGATTATTTTGTTATACTTCATACAAATAGTTTTTAAATCATACAAAGTGTAATTCTTAAATAAACTTTTAAGTTGTGATAAAAAAAAAGTGATACATTTTACAGAAACATAAAATAATCGTAGATTGAATTGTTCTAAAAAATCTGCTTTCATGAAAATGTTCATTCCAGTTCTAGTAGAACACGACTTAACAATAAATAATTTAAAACCAATCTTTAAAACTTTTCTTTTTAAACAAGGTCTTATTTTTCATTCCATTAAATCTTAATTACAACTTTTGAATTCTAAAATTCGAAACAAGATTCAGTTTAAAAACGTACGTAGTAAGTTCTAAATTATATTCACAAAAGCACAGGTGTAGTAAAAATCCAGAAAGGTTGTTATATTGTTGAAAGTTTTATTGAACAAATTACTATAGAGTTATTGCCACAGCTAATAAACTATGCTAACGAAAACAAACTCGTCACCTAAATGGCAATTTTAAGGACATAGTTACTGTAACTTTAATTACATCACACGACTGCTAAACCCCACATTAATAACGCATTGAGTAAAGTTAGTCGTCAGTGAGCTACACGCCAGTTGCACTTATGAATTGCGTTGTTCCACTTGGCTATTTTATATTACACTCTCGTTTAAAATAAACGTATACTCACGTCACTCACGAGAATCAAAATCAAACTGTCCATTGTCAGATAATCATTTATAATGCTTGTTAAAAGTATCATGAAATATTATATTTGAAAAAAAAAAAAAAATATTTTAACGTATTATTTTTGTGTAATAATTAATTTAGACCCAAAATTTGTTTTGTGTAATCCTTATTATTTTTCCCCTTAGAGGTTAATAATACTAGGAATAAAAATTTTACATTCCACAACAGCTAATTAAATATATAGCCAATTATCAGTTGTCTTAGGTAATGGTGAAAAAAATCTGAAAACACTTATTATAGGACTTAACTTAAAGTTAACTTAACAAAATGAAAATTGAAATATTGTAAATCATTGAATACTAAATTGAGTACTAACCAAAAGACAAGAGTTTATTCAAAGCAAAGCACAACTTTATACCATTATTTAATAATTATAATAAACAAATTAAACAGTCTAAGTATATGCTGTTTTAATTGTGATATAATAATAGAGTCGCAAGTGGAAGAGACCAATAAAGTTGAGTGAAGTTGAGTCTTAACGGTCAAAGTCGAGTCAAAGCCCGCAAGTATTCGTGGCGTGTCCTCCAGGTGTTTTATTAAATATTTAAAATGTGTTTCCCAAAGCACCAACTGAAGGTATTCATTGTATTCGATCGTCTTGTTATTGAATTGACGTGAAAGACAAGATGGATAGATAAGAGATAATATTATCATTTTCTTTATAACCTTAAAATGATATATAAATCCTAACTTCATTTATCACACCCGCACTTTTATAAAACTGTGTATATGTTCTGATACATCATGAATTCCTTAAATAGTAACTTGTTATAGTAAATATTGTTAATGATTTAGTTTAATAACGTTTTCAATTTATTTTATCTTTAGAAACATTAATCATAAATTCCTGACAGCCTTATTTACTTGTATTTACAGTAACGACAACGTGACAAACTAATAATTTGATTAAATATGGCGGGAATGAAAAGTGTTAAATTTTCGATAGCGAAAAAAAACCGATTCTAATTTAAATTAATCATATTAGACGAATACTTTGTAATTATTTAAATTTCATTTAATTTGGAAATTAAATCTTATTATTTTGTTTACAATTTTTTTTACATTTTCTTAAATGTAAAGCTCGCTATGATTCCAACTGTCAGTGAAAACCTTCACTTTATACTAGTTCACATGTCTTGTCAGAGGTACACGTATGTCTCGTGTATATCACAGACAACCCTGAGATCCTGTGTGGACATAACTTAGTAGAGTGACCTGATATTAGTAATTTACATTTTTCTCAACTACCAACCACGGATGTATTAGCAAATGTTTATAATCCTAATTTCTGTATTACGAAACACGGATTAGATAATTTTAATTTTGTTAAATTACTTAACAATAAATTTATTAATTCACAACACTTGTACACCCTATTTCCGTAGACCATGGCATGAACATTCTAAATATAGCACACCAACTGATAACAGATAATCACTTCCTTCGTATAATTAATTTATTCCTAAACAAGGGTGCGACTATCGCGGTACTACATTGTGTAAGCAATGTTATTAACTACTCAGAAGTGATTCGATTAATTAATCTTTATAAGTTAGATATTACAAATATTAACAATAATTTATTTAAATGCTACTTTCTAGATTGTATTTGAATAAAGTTTGTGTAATATTAAAATTGTATTGGTAATTAACTTAAACTATGTCGACTTACTACTGAGGCCAGAGATTAAACAGAGCTTCCCTAACTCAGGATTCTTAAACATTTAAGCTCAGCTAGACTTGTCAATTTCTATAAGAAATAACTACTACTATTACTCATTAATATTATTAACAGTTAACAGATATCTCAACCTAGCGACATAGCATACCTAACATGCTTATACTCCTACCTCCAAGGCCGTCAACGCTCTTGTGAATGGTCTGTCCCAATTGGTCAAGACGCACACTCGTCTACCGGATTTGGACAGCCATATGCCCTCTTTGTTGGACCTTCTGCTGACTCCACATCCCGAAAAGTACCAATTGCTTGATACGGAGTGTAGTGCCCATTGAACGCCCAGCTCGCACAAGACCTGCGACTCGACGCGTTTGGCACTACAAGTCAGCGGATTGGGATGGAATGCGGTTCTTTTTGCATCCTACCCATGGGGGCCGATTTGTTTCTCTTCCAATGATCCTAGTGACTGCGCTGCGGCTGTAGCTGATGTGATACTTCAGGGCATGGAACTATTTGTACCAAGCTCTGTGGTACCACTTGGTGGCAGATCGCGGCCTTGGTTTGATGCGTCTGTCAGGGCTGCAGCAGCTGGCAAACGGCAGGCTTATCAAGCTTGGGCTAATGCGTTAGTCACTAAGGATCCGAACTCTAGAGTTCTGAAGAGGAAATATAATCGTGCCTCCAGATTCTTCAAACGGATAATTGCTAGAGCAAAGTTCAAGCATGTCGTCAAAATTGGGGATCAGCTGGCAAAGTACCCGCCTGGCACGCGCAAGTTCTGGGCGCTGTCTAAAGCCACGCTGGGAAACTTTTGTCAGCCATCCCTACCGCCATTGCACACTGAGAACGACTCTCTGGCCTACACGGCAAAAGAGAAAGCCGATCTCTTGGGCACTCTTTTTGCCTCAAACACGACTTTGGACGACCAGGGGAAGACACCGCCTATCATCCCGCGGTGCCCGAGCTTAATGCCGGAAATAGTTTTTCGGCAAAAACTCATCCGAAAAGCCCTCCTTTCCTTGGAAGTTCATAAGTCGAGTGGGCCAGATGGTATCTCTTTAGTTGTGCTACGAACATGTGCCCCTGAATTGACACCAGTGCTAACGCGTCTACTTCGGTACTCCTACTTGAAAGGCGTAGTCCCGGTCTCATGGAAGCGTGCCCTTGTCCATCCGATTCCTAAAAAAGGTGATAGCTCGGACCCAGCTAAATACAGACCTATCGCCATTACCTCTCTTCTCTCCAAAAAAATGGAGAGCATCATCAATATTCAGCTCCTAACCTACCTCGAGGATCACCAGTTGGTCAATGACCGGCAATATGGCTTTCGCCATGGTCGATCGGCTGGTGATCTTCCGTTATATCTTACGCACCGTTGGGCAGCTGTTATTGAAAGCAAGGGAGAGGGTCTTGCAGTTAGTACTGGATATGGCAAAAGCCTTCGATCGTGTATGGCAAAAGGGGCTTCTTTCGAAGCTACCATCCTATGGGCTTCCCGATAGTTTATGCAAGTGGATCACCAGCTTCCTCACTGGGCGGAGCATACAGGTCCTTCTCGACGGTTTTGACGGTGAAACTTGTGTCTTCTATAGAGACTTCCTTGGGGACGGTTTCTGAGTGGGGTAATCAATAGAGTGAGCCAGTACTTCAGTCCTGGCCAAAGACTTGCGCTCTACAAAGCGCAGGTCTGGCCACACATGGAGTACTGTTCTCATCTCTGGTCCGGATCACCCCAATATCAACTTTGACCGCTTACAACGGAGAGTCGTTCGGATTGTCGGGAACCCGGTGCTCTGTAAACGGCTGGACTCATTGAGTAGAGACGTTGCATCTCTGTTCGTCTTCTACCGCATTTACCACGGGGAGTTTTTCGAAGAGCTATTCGATCTGATGCCTACCGCCGAATTTCATCACCACACAGCGCGCCATCGCCTCCAATACCTGGATGCGTAGCGATCGTCCACTGTACGGTTTCAAGTACATTTTTTCCTCGTACCACTCGAATGTGGAACGAACTCCCTTCGGCGGTATTTCCAGATCGGTACGACATGGGTACCTTCAAAAAAGCGTTTACTCCCACCTTCAAGGCCGGCAACGCTCCTGTAAATCCTCGGATGTTGCTAGAGTTCATGGTCGGCGGTGATTACGTACCATCTGTGACCTGCCAGCCCGTTTGCCCTCCTAATACTTAAAAAAAAAAAAAAATGAATCCTCGGATGTTGCAAGAGTTCATGGGCAGCGGTAATCACACATCAACGGTAACCCGCAAGCTCGTTTGCCCCCCTCTAACAAAAACAACTTTAATATAATTTTAAACCACATGTCAGGGCACCTGTGTTCTTAAGGGATGATACCTGCTAACGTCGCCTTCAAAATTATGAACCTATCAGTACTCCGGCTGTGCGTAAATAAAAATATTAGTTTTCCTTTCGGTAAATGTTGGTATTCCATTTTTCTAAATAGATATGATATATAATCTTATATGGTCAGAAGGGCTCCATTTAGACGCGTCCTTTAACAGTCATATCTACTATATCGAATCGTGCCTTAGGGGATATTACGGATTTTTCATCGGTTTTTACCGATTTTCTTAACAATATTTATAAAATTTTAAGTTATAAAATATATTGAAATACCATATTTTACGTATAAATTTGAGTAAAATGTTGAGACACATAGTAGGAGTTATCACAACAGATTAAGTCTTAAAATATAAGTTTATCGTTTGGAAAATTTATTCATAAAATTTTACTAAATAGCTACCTACATTTTCAGATGGTTGTCATGTAGGCGCAACTCTTGATACCAAAATCGTCCAAATTGGATCAACACGCACAATAGCGATTGCTAAGGGTTACGTGCCACCGACTACGCGGGGACATTTGTGTTTATCTTTGCTGGCAAATCGTTCCAGCTGGTTAAGACGCACACTCGTCTACCGGACGTGGACAGCCAGATGTTCTCTTACCACCATGGGGAATAAGTTTTTGGCCCATATGGCGAAAGAAAAAGGCGATCTCCTGGGCACTCTTTTTGCATCGAACTCGAATATGGATGACCAAAGGAAGTCACCTCCTACCATCCCGCCATGTTAGTGCTGTTTACTGTTTCTATTTTCCATGACGTTCGTAAGTTGAGTGGACCGGATGGCATTTCTCCATTGATGCTATGAACATGTGCCCCTGAGTTGACTCTAGAGCTAACGCACCTATTTCCTTGTACATTCGATCCTAATATTCCTATTCGGTAATAGCTTGGATCCAACTAACTATAGACCTGTCACAACTATGAAGATAATATAATAATGGAGATCATTATAATAGTCTTCTGTTATATCTTACGCAACGTTATGTTATTTTAGAGCAAGGTAGAGGGTCAGTTAATGTGGACATGGCAAAAGACTTCGATCGTATATGGTACGAGAGGCATCTTTTCTATGGGCTTTCTGAGAGTTTATTCAAGTGAATCTCCAGCTTTCTCACTTGGCGGAGCATATAGGTCGCTTGCATTTCGAGCGATTGTCAGTTTTGTGGTCATCTGGTGAGAAAGGCCAAGTTGGCTTCGATAAAAATGGGAGTGATCAATAGAGTGAAGCAGTATATGAGGTTTAGCTTGCGCAGGTCAGGCCACACATGCAGTATTCTTCTCATCTCTGGTACGGATCACTCCAAGATCAGCTTCTATCGTTTGACCGCGTACAACGGTCCGTAACGTACCACCTGGATGCGTTGCGATCTTCCTCTATAGTTTTTAAGGACCTTTCTTCTATGTACCACTCGAAAGTGTATATGAATGTATTTCCAGATCGATGCGACATGGATACCTTAAAGATCGGCAGCGCTCTTGTAAATCTTCAGATGTTCCAAAAGTTCATAGGCGGCAGTGATCTCGTATCACCAAGCTCGTTTGGCCTCTTCTGACATTAAAAAACAGAAAACATAAATTACATTACTTTTACATAAAAAGGGACATTGCGATTATTATTATAAGAGAGTTATAAAGAAAAGATTATACAAATAATAAAATTAATAGTATTATATAAACCTATAAAGTCTTTTATATTTTCTATTAATAGCATGGATGATAAAACCAATAATTATAAACTTCATCCATATTTTACTATTTGATATGATCCAACTTTTACCTTGGTATATTTGAATACTAAAAGTATTTTAAGTATTTGAAGGACTCTGTGACATTGTTAAATAATTCACTCATTGACTAATCACGAAATCTCCGAAACTATCTGTCCGATTAACTTAAAATTTTACATAGTTACTTTTGTGACATAGACGTTCACTAAGAACGGATTTTACGGAATTCCTATCCCAACGGATTTCAACCTTTTTGTATTTCAAGTTGCATTTTGCATTGCAGGTTTTAAGCCTGTAGGAGCTATACAATACTATGACAACGGTTACCTTGGCAACAAGTGCAAAGGGTTGAAATTTGAAAATTTAAAATTGATTACGAAATTGAATTTGATGTAGGTACCTATTTGAAAAATAAATATAAAATCTAATTTGTCTTTAGTTATATGCTGGCAATTTTTTCGTGGTGGAGGCCTACTGGGGATCCCTCTACATTACACGACGGGAACGCATCACAATACACAGTACCTCATAGGTGATGTGGAAATCTGTGTATTCACTGCACGGCATAATATTTCTGTATTTAAGATTTTAAAATATGTACACTAAATATAAAATAGAAATTAAACATTTTGTCAATACAAAAAGTCTAAGTTCACATAGAAATTAATAGTGTGCCAACATTTAACAACAATAGTGGGAATCAGCTAGTATTATAAAAAAGTAAAACATGTATGTGAGTCCTTGAATTTCTTTAAAAACTTATCTTTTATGTTCTTTATTCGTTCGTATTTTATAAGTAAACAATGGTTTATTGCAAGAGTGTAACGTGGGATACTTTTATTATAAGTATCGAAGCAAACTGAAATATACTTTTAACTTTTAAAAAACTTTGTTACTATCTAGAACTTCTTTAATCCGATTAAAATGAGAAATCAGATGATTAATTGAATATAATATTTATATTAATTGGATTATTCAGATAGCTTGTTAATGTCTTTGTTAATATCTTCATCTAGTGTAATATTCAAACTGAGGCATTGGTAATAGATCTTAGACTAATTGGAATTGTCTGCTCCGGGTCCATTGTGAGACTTCATTACGGAAGACTACATAATGTAAACCGTGATAAGAAATTATGAATTTGATAAACATTATAGTATATTAGATAACGTATATTCAAGCTATAAGTATTATATATACATTTAAACCTCAGTAGTTATCACACAATTAATCATATTTTCATTGATTTTTACATACATTAATATTTATTTCTGATTTTACAAGTAACATCTACAGATAATTCCATAAATATGATTTGGAGTAAAGGAAACGATTTGAACAAATCAAAGATTATGAATCACTCTCTTAAATAATACTCGTAATAGTTAACTATATATTATAATCGTAACATTCGACCACGGTGAATTATGACTATAATTAAGATCACAACATTCAGAGCGTCTGTGGGGTGCCGATATTTAAAAAGGATATATCTCTTTATCTATGAACTTAGCAACTAGCTTGTATCTATTTATTAAATCGAGCGGGAGGACGTAATTATTTTATTATTATAATATAACAGTATTTACACTCCAAAACGACATTTAGTAATATTTTGTATCTTTTTTTGACTTTCCAAGTATTTTTCAATTGAGAAAACTGAATTTTCCGTTCACGGTGCTATTAATAGATTGGTACGATAGATCAATTTCGTTTCAATATATTTTGTTCAATTCAAACTATATTGCAATATTGTCCAATATATACGAGTATTGTGATATGTATTGTATTTTCAAATTAGGTTAATTTAAATATCTCACGTATTTACTAAATAATTAGTACGTCGTGTAAGTTATCCGCTGAAAACGATTCAATCACATTTAATAAATATGAATATAATGGACACCTGTATATCAAGTCAATACCTATATATTAGATGCAAAGTGAGAGCTACCCAATGAACATTGAAATTTATGATAAATTTAATAATTTGTGACTTTGCGTTACGTATAAGTTTAAATGTTATTTATGATTATTCAAAATAACTTACGTTTATAGCAATTTACCAATTTATCGATGCTACTACATAGTATAATGTTTGTTTTATTACCTACTAGTCTTTCGGAACGAATAGTTTTTTTACAGTATTCTCAGAGAATACCCAACCAAATTCTCAGAGAATCCCCTTTATGAAAAAGTAATATTTAGTTTGTTGTTCTCGAGGAGTTTGACTAACTTGAACATTTGATTGAGATTCAATTACTGTTCATTTTGTATTTTTGCAGGATAACCTTCAATGTTCTGTATTAAGGTCCGTGTGAGGCATAGTGTAGTTCAGCGAACTATTGCAACAGGATATCATAGCTTTATCAAATTTATTATCGTTGGCATATTAACGACTTTTTACATACATTATTTAGCAGCACCAGTAGGTTTGAAAGTTGTAGAAAATATAGCAGCGTTTTCATGATTATTCAATTTATGATTCTAGGGTAAGCTTAGCGGGTTTGGAAATTATAGAGTTTAAAGAAGTTGATAATAAACTAATTTATATGATATTTAAAACAATTTCTATTAAATAAAAAGAAAACAACTAAAGTAGTTTTGATTATATTAAACATTAACAATTAGGAATAAATAAAATTATCAATAATTTCAACAAATTAAATGAATGCCATTAAACCATAAAATGGCATTTTTTTCAAATTTTTATTTTGTACCATTTTTTTGTTCTCAAATTAGAATAGTCTTAGGATAGAGGGTTATTTTATGATTAAGCGTCTTGTGTATTGTAACTTTATAATAGTATGTAAGACACTTCCAACATAATGTGATAACAGAGACCCAATTGACACCCACTGCAATAACTTTTATCAATTAATATTATTAAATTACGTTTAAGTACATTTATATTTTCTTTACTATTATATAAAAAAACTAAACTCATGTTACTTTTATGTATTAATGAAACTGGTATGTCTGCAAACTATTCTATTAAAAAATTAACAGACTTAATTATGGCGCCGTAAAACATATGCGATAAAAGTTACCAAAATATGTACACTTGATTAATAACATAAAATTTATATCGAATTCTTCAACAAGAACTTTACAAAAAAGTAGGCGTTGTAACAATACATAGTAAAATAAACTGAACTGTATCCTGTAACTGTAACTGAACTGTATGTATATGTGTATATGAGTATCGGATATCTCTCAAAAAAGGATGTAAGCATGCGACGATACGAGAAGTGTGAAAGAAAATAGTAATGAATGCCTAATGTGAACAGTAACATTGCATCAAAATATAATGGTGTAGATAAGGCTCACATAAGCTAAGTGCTACGTATTACAGATCGTGGTTTGAATAAAAATGACTGAATTCTTTGTAATTTTGTTCCCTATCTTTTTGTTAACGCCTATGAGAGCTGTTATTATAATATTTTTATTATTAAGCGAATAAAAGGTTCTGAATATTTTTTTAATTACTAGTTATTTTATCTTTCCCCATACCATTTGTCTATATTGTTTGTCGGCAATAAACATATGTAATATAATTAATATTTTTATATCAATTAGATAAGTGATGTAGACAAAGTAGTCTTTAAAACGATAATAAAAAAGGTTGGATGATGGTTTATGTAATTGTAATTTGAATTTAATAGAAAGTTAAGTTAAGAAATACTTCTTGTGGAGGAGAATAGTCGGCAAAACATTGAGTAGTATTTTTGCTCAAACTCAAACGGAGACTAAAATAGTTGCTTATTTAAAAGTTGCAAACTTTCACATTCATCATATTAGTACAATTAAATTGATATTGACAATTCGGAAGTTTACCACGCTCGTTATATTGTACTTACAACAACACTTGTTGTCACGTGTATTGTACATATTGTAAATATTTCGTCAGACAGAGAAACGTTATGCTCCCTATAATTAATATTGGCTACGAGGCGAACAAAACGCGTGCAAAGCTTGGAAATTAAATTAACAAGACTGGGATATCTTTAAAGGTAACCTTTGAGCTGTGGCGTCTAGCCAATGACATCAATAATGAAAATGATTAATTGTGTACAATGCGTTGTACATTCTCATTAAGAGTACTCGCGAAAGGAACGTTCAATAAATATTATATTATTGTTAAAATCGTATATTATATAAACATGTTAGCCATGTAAATCTTACGCAAAAATTATTAATGATATAGATTGTCGATAACTTGCTATAGTTTCATTTATTTATAAGATATATTTTTAAAAAAGATCATAAAGTATCCTTTTGGAAAATATGAATAAAATGAAACGGTTCTTTTATTACACTTATATACAAGTTTTTCCATCATTTATTGACAAAATACCTAATTTTTTAAAGAAACTAGATCGCTAATATTTCCGAATTTAAATATTCATCTACGTGGCAACACTCCAAGCGTCAAGCCGCCGACCCTCGGCGCCAAATAAAAGTTAATTATTATTACGTTTAAGCGTTCTCTGCGCTTTATTCAATGAAAAATATATAAAAACGAATTTTCCAATAAAGATTTTTTAACGTACGTTTATTAATTCATTTAATAATTTCAGTGCGACGACGGGTCGCCTATTACTGTTTTTGATATGTAAAAAAAACTATAAAGTAATCGACTTTTTACGCTGTGGAAATATCGTAGGTACTAGATGTTTACACGAGCCAAACATTGTAATTATGTCTGATAATAATTATTATATAATAATAATTATAGATTTTCAACTGACGTATACTACTGAAAATATATGCCCTGTCTTGTCTTTTAGTAGATACTTTATTCGAGTTTCACATTACTATTATATCTAAGTGTTGTCGCAAATCGAGAGATGCATTGAATGCACAGCAATCGTTTTCCTAAAATCAATTAGTGATTTCATTCTTTTGTGAACTAAATACGAGGCAAATGCTAAATCTGTTCATTTCATTTCATTATTATTTATTTCTTCTTATTTGTATATATATACTTACTATAACAATAAAAATTGTTATAATAATATACATAAAAATAGAAATAAAATTTTAAAAAATAATGGGAAAAAAAATATTATTTTATCAAAACAAGTTTTTAAATTCGGATCGACTCAGATACTTTTATACTCGGTGGTAGACCATAACATCGGGTCGCCGGCAAGGTTACCACCCATCGGACAAAGTCGTGCCGCAAAGCGACCTGGTCGTGTTCCGGCACGTTGTTCGATGAAGCCGTATATATGGGAAATGGGTGTGAACAGTTGCGTTGCGTTGGCGAACCCGACACAATAAGCACCAACTCAAGGCAAAAAGTGCCTTGAGTTGGTGCTTATTGTGTCGGGTGCCTAGTCGAGGAGGTTAGCGGGATCCCAAGCAACGGCTTTCCGCTGCCTGCCCGCAGATAGTTGGGGGCCCAATTAGTGGGTCAGCCACCCACTAAAGGCCCGCCAGCTACGTAAAATCCAAGGGTGGCTCCATTGTGCTGGTTGGCGACCAGATAAGGAGGCCCGATGGCAATTCCTGGGGGAGTTCGGGCATCCCCGCAGTCCTCTGACTAGCCTCCCAGTGGCATGACATCACCAACTTCGGCGCCGGGTTTGATACTTACCGCCTCGTTCAACTGCCATTTCTCATCCTATTCACTTTCCTTTTATTTTTGATTTTTTTTAATGAAAAATTCCAATAAAATAACAAGTTTTCACAGCGGTTGCACTCCTCCTCATTTAAAATGCACCTCACTAACATCAGAGGCTTGATCTAATCTCTTACCTGTCCACCACTACCTGGAGACAGGAAACGCACTTGCTCTTTTTGACGGAGACGCAGATACAATGTCCTTTAAGCGCTGCGTACCTCATCATCCCGGTTACTCATTAGAGCACAACTTTCACTCACGTGCCGGGGTCTGTGTGTACGCACGGAACGACCTCTGTATCCTGCGTCTCCGTCACCTTGAAGACCCCACGTTTTCTTCCTTATGGATTTTAGTAGACACAGGAAACGAAACTGTATTCCTGTGTCTACCGTTCGCACAACGGTGATCAGGAGACAACTAGATTAATTAGACACTAAGACAACTAGTTTAGAAAAGCTCTCTGTCAGACCTACTGGCAGTAAAGCTTTCTGGTCTCTTGCCAAAGCAATCGAGTCGAACTTCTGCCAACCACTGCTTGCTCTACTGAATCCGGATGCATCTCTGGCCCATATAACGACAGAGAAAGCGAATGTATTTGCTTTTATATTCGCTGATAATTCACATCTAGACACTGGCAATGCTTTTCCAGCACATCTTCCTCACTGCGGTATTTCGATGCCTGAAATCTGCATCACTAACAAAGAGGTATGGAGAGCATTGTATTGTCTTGATGTGAATAAAGCGAGTGGTGCTGATGATATACCTGCCATTCTGCTCAAGACATGCGCAGCTGAGTTGTCTCCTGTATTGATACGTCTGTATAGCCTCTCTTTCAAGTGTGGAATATCGCCGAAATCCTGGAAGCTTGCCAACGTTCAACGAGTGCCCAAAAAAGGCCGCCGTGCCGATCCTGCCAATTATAGACCGATTTCAATCACCTCTTTGGAATACAGAGACCGGCTTCAGTTGTTAGGCTTAGAGAATTTGTCGAACCTCAACTTTGGTCGGTGTATTGAGTCCAGGGCAAGAGTAGCTGCAGGAAAGCCGTTCTTGCGAAGGTCAGTCAGTACTTTACACCGGGACAGCTACTTGTATTATACAAAGCACAGATCCGGTCGTGTGTGGAGTACTGTGGGCATATATTCGCTGGTGAGGTGAGTGCAATTGAGAGGCGAGCAAAGAGGCTTATAGGTGACCCTGAATTGGTTGAAGTCAACCTCCACAGCCTTGAACACAGGCGTAAAATTACTAGCCTCTCAGTATTCTATAGGATACATTTTGGTGAGTGTGCGCAGGAATTACACGATTTAATTCCTCCGTCCCTCTTCCATCATAGGACGTTCCGACGCACGGCAGATATCCATCCTTACCTTGTGGACATTCCCCCTGTCCGAATGAAGCGCTTTGCTTCGTCTTTTTTAATTCGTACAGCGAAGGACTAGATAGCTTGTCTGCGTCGGTATTTCCGTCCCAATACAATGTGGGTGTCTTCAAGAATAGAGTGAATAGGTTGTTAGGTTAATGCGGCCATCTGTCTAGGTTAGTGCTTGATTTGATTCCACCTGATGGAATGCAGTCAAGCACTAACCTAGACAGTATAAAAAAAAACAATCACGTAACAAGGTGTCATAGATATGTAAGGAATTGTAAACTCAAATAAACCACTACATTGTATTTCATTTTCAAAGTGAGAAATATTATAATGTTACTAAATTGTTGGATATATTTATTTAATTTCTTATGCATTTAGAAATTCTTTCAATATTAAAGATGTCATATTGTTGTTATTTGTATAAATGTATAATTATGTGTTATTAGTTTATTTAACTTATTTCCGATATAAACCGCTACAAAAGCTTTAAATACGATCAAGAGATTGAAATGTATATTACGACGAGTAACGTTGTCTCTACGTGCAAAACAGAAAATACAAAAACACTCCATCAGACTTAATACAACAAATCACATGGTTACCAGATTTAAAAAGTACGTCCAAATAAATTATGTAATATAAATAACAGTTTTGTCATCTCACGAATATTCATCACTGATTGGTTGTAAATTGTATTTTGTATTGTCGTATACTCTACAATAATTTATCGCAAATAAAAATTAAATGAAATGATTTAAATCTTTTACTAGATAGCTATTATTATTAATTATTACAAGTTTGAATAATATGTTTTATTGACTAAACGTTTACTAAAAATATATTCAACTGAAAAAACTAAATTCAAAACAAAATAAATTCAAACGCTCCTATTTATGCCTCTGACAAATGTAATTGAAGTTGCAACAGAAACAAGATACCTATTTTACATGTGTATTATTTTAGTTTCTAGACCGTAATTTTGATTACTATTGCGTTTTTGTACAGCGTTTAGAAAAAAATATTATTTATATTTTCCATATTCGGACACTCTTATGTAAAAAAAAAGGTCCTCAAAATATTAATAAAAACAAGAAAAAAATACTAAGACATAAATCAAGACGTTTTGTTCACAAGAACCTTACACGTTGAATAATCAGACATCGTGTTCTGAAATTAATGCCTGCGCAGAAACTTTAAATATACGAGCACTAGCTTAGACTTAGGAAATCCGACTAAGTACTAACTTTGGCTCTTACAAAGTTCTTGTTTTGTGTAAATATTATAGTCGGGTTTGCTTGCTTTGTGTAAATATTATTGTGAGACTAACATAATGATTTGTTTATATATATATATATACATACATATGTATATATGTTTATAATCTACATTCAAAAACTAAATACAGTATATAAAGTTTACTTAATTAAATAACGTAGTAATGTTAAGTATATATATACATATTTATTTGTACTTATCAAAAGTCAAGTACTTGAAAAATTCTAATACATTCAAATGTCACCTAAAAAGTCCCACCTAAGGGTTATATTGAACGTTTTATGAAGAATTTAATTAAATACACTCTCCGTATGAATTAAAAGTAATATCTTTATTTCCCTGTGATTTTTTATTTTTATTATCAAATATTCTCACCTTACCAAACGGTTGTCTCAATGTCTATTCTCTAATTGTTCTAATTAAATAGGTAAATTGACCTCATTTAATTAATTAATGTATTTTAATTATCTTTTGTAAGCTTCGTATTTCTAGATCCCGCTCTTTTCACGTAATAACTAGAATATTAATTTATTTTTATTTGGGTCAAGGAAATCAAGGCAAGAAGGTATGTTTGAAAAAACACATTATGATGTAAATGGAAATGAGAACAGGAAGTGCTAAGTGATGATGCGGTGTGAACATGATGTATAGATTTGTTAATTAGAAGTGAACTGAGAAAAATAAATACTTTCTTGTTTGGTTACAATTATAATGCGCTAATAATCATATGTTTGCTAAACAATAAAGTGTATAGGTTTTCCAATAATATACAATCGGAATCAATTAATTATACGTTTGTTTTAACATTTAATACATGATATTTGCTTGAAACAACACAAGGACCACTTTTCTTTAAAGATTCTATTAATTTTTATGCTATAAATTCTCTCAGAAATAATATCCAAAAGCCTGCCCGTGTTACTTAGCCGCAGCATCAACTCGACTTAGAGACCCATACATCATGGCAGCTTATCGTCTTCGTGAACTGAATATTGAACTCACTTAATTGAAGATAATAAATTTATAAATATTTAGGATGGCGAATATATTTCTTCTTTACTGATAATATTATGTTATAATATATAATAGTTTTTTTTATTACTAGTTAAAATTGTAAGAAAAGCCTGGTAACTTTATATTCCATACACTCTTTTCTTTGACAGTTATAATTAGTAGGTAATAAAGTATGTAAGTGAAGTAAGTAAGTATAAAATCAAATTAACATTTTTAAAATTAATTACTAGTGTCGTCTACAAAATGCCTATCACACTTACAATAACTTTTAGATTTGTAATCAATTACTTATAATAAATAATAACTTAAATTTATCTTACATTATAAAATAGTATGTAGTAAGTCTTTTGTATTCATATATCAAATAAGGCAACACAAGATTTAAAAGTAAAGTGTGTCACGGATATCAGAACAATTTCATTGCACTAATATATAATGCTGTACACGAGGAGGCTCCCGTCAATAAGTTAATTACATGTCGCTATAGGCATAAAGCCAAATGTATTGCGATGTTTGCAACTAAAATAATTTATAATGATAAATGAACTCGATTATCCCTTTTCATCTGATCCAGATCTCTTTGCAATGATCACAGATTTAGATATCTCAATTAAACCGCGGCGTTCAATCAGTAATGGTTTCTGGATCTACAATCCACACGTCGTTAGCTATTCACTATTACCACTTTGAAATTAGCCGACTCTCACATTATTACAATAAAATTATGTGTCAGTGATATAATATTTATTACTTATACGATTTTATGTTTTTACGATTGTTAAGATGTAAAACATATTTGGATTCAGTAGTAAAAAACTGAAAAGATAATTAAAAAGTGTTGCAGTACTTTTTAATTATATGTATTATTAGATAGTGTTATTGAAAATATTTTTAAAATATACTTAAATCCAATATTCATCTAGACAACAAAATTATTTTAATAAATTATTCAAAAGAAATTGAGAATTAAACGTGCGACCGTCACAAAATATTCATTACAAAAACGTGTAGATTAATTTTATAATATTAGAGTTAAGTGCCATTTTCCGAGATTATTTTCTTATTAATACATTATTATTAAAAAGTGTTAATCGTATCTAATACTATCCACATTATATACTACCGTAGTATCCGTAGACAAATAATTTTACTTATACTTTTAGACTGCATAAATGTTGTGTTTAAGTTGCTGTCAAGTCAGTATTTGGAAAAAGATTGACCATTAACAGATTACGGATTTTGTATTTAACACAGATACCAACAACGTTAAGTATAACATTAACATCTAATTGAAATGAAAGGGTGTATATACGAGACTTTATTGTAAAAAGAGAAAAATAAATTGTAATTTTATTTAGTAGTTCTACTTAATATCTATTCTCTTATCACAGGCTGAAATAAAGCCTTGTCAATTCTATAACAGTTTTTAGTTATTCATTCGACGAGTAGTTCCTAAAGTAATAGTGTTGTTTAATGATTATTGCCATTAATTATTTTAATTGTGTATTAACAAAAGTAACTAAATACAGTAAAAGTATTTTAAGTATTTTATTTTAGGTTAGAATTGATTTAGTGACAAATTTAATTCTTATTAGGGAGTTCATTGTAACAATTATACATTGTTACAATAAACTCCCTAATAACGAATTACATATTTCATTTATTCTAGTATTTTTTTTATCACAATTTTTATTGAATTTTGAAATATTTTTGTGTACATAAATTGAAATTTCACAATATTGATCATACACAGACATAATTTTTAATTATTGGAATTTATTTTTTAATGACTCTCAAGGCCTCATGTCGTAGATTGCTGAAACAGTTCAAATATAGTATTCATCCATATCTTATGCATAACAGTATGCCGTGTGACATGCTTTTTTCTATAATTTCTCAACCGGAGTATTCTTTAAACCGCGTGTGTTGTAGAACTAAATCTGTTTAATAAATCACAGTCACGAGGGCGCTATTGAAAAATTAGTATCTAAGGTAATGTTTTGTATGTAAGTTAGTATTAAATTGCTTTTCTGCATAAAATAAATTATTTTTTTCAATTTTAATGTTTTCTGTTGTAAACCATTCATAAAATACTAATCTTCAGTAACAAATATAGACTTTAACAGAATTTTAATAATGGTAAATATTAAGTCTTTATAATTTTACTAATTCGTTCAGCAGTTACTGGAGCAAAAGTTAATGTGTTATTCTTCAACTTAATAAACATTTGAAAGTGTAAGGACTATCGGTGACAAATTATCAACACAGGTGGCGCTAGTGGACGTGATTCTAGAAGGCTCCATAGACATCTGTAGTAGATAATGTCTGGAAAATAAATTTAGAAACTGATATTATTTAAATTATTTTTCAAGATATATATATATTAAAATTTCCAAAAATAATTGACTGTTTATTTAGACTTGACATTTTAACTAAATCTCTTCTATAATTTGCTCAAATTGTTGAAAGTTAGAAAATGGTGGCCTATAAACGCTTACGGCGTTGGATTGTTCTAATTATATTAAGGCTAGTTCAATTATCCGTTCAACAGCGAGGCTTGCTATGTCTTTAGGTTCTTTGATTTTATTTTCTTATTTAAGAGTATAAAAGAGCCACCATGTATGAAAATTACTCTATTGAATGAACTACCAACCTGGTGGATATTGAAATTAAATATTGGTTTTTCACTTTATAGCTGTTCAGTAAAATAAAAAACCTAATATTAAAAGTTTTCAGAAATAACTCTATTTCAAATTCTTTATTTCTCATACACTGAATAATGTGATGAGCCGGATTGACATAGTTTGAATTATTTTACTTATTATTCACGTTAACAATATATTTTATTCTAAAATAATTAATAATTTGAGACTTCTTCAATTTGACTACAAGATATCTCTCGTCTTAAAATATAATTTAAACTAATATTGTTTTGAATAACTTCCACACTTGTCTTACTTATATCTATATATTGCTTAGCAGAAGCAGTTAGTTTAGCCAAATTATTGGCTGTAATGGTAAAAGAAGTATGATAGCGTGTAACCTTACCAATGTAGTGTGTGTAACCAGCGCTTAGCTTTAAACCAAGTATCTAATTTAATATTTAAGACTCAATTTATTAACACTTAAGTTTAAATGATTACTTAAACTTATTTGAATACAATAGATAATTTGCCAGTTAGACTCAGTTAGTCACTTGAGCTAAACACTCAAATATTTATATTGAATAATATCCTTGATATTAATATTTTAAATTAAATTACTAGGAGCCACTGACAATGAACAAGTGAAGACGTATACACAGCCCCCTTGTTTGTCAGTACAAGAAGACCGCAGTCAAACACTTATTCTTCAAATATTTATATATAGTGTACATTAATTATATATATAGTAATACATCACCAGATAGCTTCTTAATATTTAACGAGGAGCAGACATTTAAAGGCAGACCTCACATGCAGCTTACAGCAACACAGTTACAGCAACAGTTCAGAAGCAGGACATGCAGGTCAACGACCCGTACGACGAAGTTACACGTATGCACATAGTAAAGATTTATTATAAGCTTAAAAAATATCCTGTAATGAACAATATACAGGTTAAAATACGAAAAAGTACTAATCATGCCGTGATTTATTTAAATAATATCAAATTATATATATATATATATATATTATTTGAATATTCATGCAAATTATAATACCTTATGGAGGAAAATAGCCTCACAGACAATACTATAGCGAATGTCGATTCCAATTGTCGAAACAGGACAAGTACTCAAATTATGCAACGTAAAGCATTAAAGAAAGTTATGAAAACTATAGAACACCTCCTAATTTATAGTGAAAATTCAAATTGCTTACATATGTCTCTCAAATTAACTTTTATGTTGACCGGAAAATTCCGGCAATACGAATTATGGTTAATCCATAATATTTAATCAAACCTGCAATAATACACTTGTATGATTTAAAGGATCACCGCCTTGTAAGCGTTATTAAGAACACTAATTTCAACCACACTCACCGGCGGCCAATTAAAAGGGATATTTCGGAAATGGTTCGGAAGATATATCGAAAATGACGTTGAATATTACACAATAAATACGTGAATAGTGGTACTACCCCACGCAGAACGTCAAACTAAATGTGAGTAAGTTCTTAATTATTAAAAATGAAAATTATTAAATATGTAAATTTAAACTAAAGAAGAATGTCTTGGGAAACAAATAAACATTATTAATTCACAACATATTAATATAATCTAAATATATCAATATATAAACGCTTCTTCTAAAACGAATGACAGATAATTTTTAATATTATATCAGCACTATGCTATCAATTTATATAATTTATGACACAGGAATAACAATGAATTTAAATAATTAAATAGTATGATATTTCGAAGTAGCCAAAGCATCTTCAAGCTGGCAACATCTTATTTCTAAAACAATACGAAATGTCACAGACTATTAAAGTCTTGTGAATTTCCATACATAACCACAGATAAAATTTATTATATTTAGAATGTTTGAGTAAGTATTTAAATTACTACAGAGATGAAATTTCTACGTAACAAGCGATAAAGCTACCTGTCTTTGAATATATAAGGGTAGATGATATCTATCAGGAGTGACATTACAATATTTACTAACAAGCAGTGTTAGTGTCAATCACATGAAACTTTTTATCATATAAACATAAGTTATATATTAATAAATTAATCTTATAACTAATTTCATTTTCAGTGTGTAACAATTTATTGTTATAACGTAATGTAAAAAAAATTATTTAACATTTAATTTACCTATTTATAATTTCATAATAATGTTTAAATTCTAAATGGTTTATATTACCTCTGTTTCCGACAAAAAAATATTAAATTTGACGAAATATTAAACTGTTTACTTGATCTTTATATATGATCAGTAATACTTATCAAGTAATAATAAATAAATAAAGTTATAGTCAGATAAATAACTGTTTAATACCCTTTGTCCATCAATATAAGATTTCAATACTGAGCACGTTCCCTTTCCAATAATATAACTATATATTTATGTGTCATACTCGTACATAATAATTGATTTATTACCGAACTCTTCAATAGGCCCGCTGCTATTCAAAAAGTATGTGTTGAAATAATCCTTATCATAAAGTACACTCAAGTGTATCCTTCGACCCTGATATGAGAATCGTACATTAGAAAACAAGAATAATATTCAATACTGTACTTTACTATAAGTACTGGCAGACGCGAGAGGTGTGAAAGAATAGCAAAGAATAATTCACGTGAACACTAGTGTTGTATCAAAATATAATGTGAGTGAGCGTAGGTACTCGTAATGCTCCCACAAGCTAAGTGTTAAGTCTTACAGATCGTGCCTTGAATTAAAATGACTGAATTCTTTGTCATTTTGTCTCCTGTATATTTTTCTTAACACCTACGGGAGCTGTTATTGTAATATTTTTATTCTTAAACGAATTAATGTTTCTTTCTTATAAATATTTTTTAAATTACGACTTATTTTATTTTTCCCCGCAGCTTTTGACTACATTGTTTGTCGGTAATAAATATATTTAATATAATTAATATTTTTTTATTTTTCAAATGAAAAAGTTATTCAGCATTTTCGAAAAGGCTTATATCATAGTAATTAGAATTGACACTGACATAATGGCAATGGCACATTGGAATAATTGCAGTTGTGAAGTTTACCACGCTTGTTGTGTTGTACTTACTCAAAACTTGTTGACAAGTGTATTGCAGTTTTCGTTAAACAGACAAGCAGTACGCTCTCACTTGACAGTAATTTTAAACCTAGTTTGAATAACCAGTTCTGACTTTGAGTAGTTTGGACAAATGCATGCATAGTTAGAATACGAGCTTCGAATGTACTAGAGTTCAGCGCTTTAATTATATTTAAATCTACATTCAAATACTTGCTTTTCCGCTCACATAATACTTATTGCTTACAATTATATAATAGTATAACTTTTTTTCCATCTTTTTGTTAATAGTATTTTAAAAAAAAGTCTTTCATGTTAGTAAAGCTTCAAATTTTTAGTTTTCTATTTTTTTCTGATACTTGTGATACGAAACAAGAGCATGAAACATATTATTATGATGGATTTCAGTATCCAGTTTTTTATAATTATTGTATTTTTCCCGTTTCTTAACAGACAAAGTATCTTTTATTAATTCCATTTTTCCATTTAATGCAGTCTACTCCCTAAAAAATGTAGTTTCAGTAAAATTATCTCACATTTAGTTTCACGGCTCCATTTACATGTTTCAGATGTTTGAGATTAATATTATAATCGCTAGTTATGATTTTATTTACAAAAAATCTTCTCAGCCTTCTTACCTCCTAAAATTCATAAAGACAATTTAGTCACTTAGGATAAATGTGATGTTATATAACATCAATATTAATTATAAGAAATATTAATATTATGGCCATTGGTATATATTTAAATAAGACCACCGTTTTTTAACCACAGATTGTCAAAGTTAAATTATCTATCTGAGAATGTTTTATTATTAAGGTAAACATTTATTTACAAACAACATACAATATTGAAATGAAATAATTATTTAAAAAATCTTGAGAATAATTATTATTTATTTATTTATTTAACTTCACGCCATATCCCTTGCGGGGTAGCCAGAGACGATGGAGCGCCAAACGCTACGGTCCCTGCATATCTCTTTCGCCTCGGCCACAGACATCAACCTCTTCATACAATATAATAAATATTGTAAGCAAATATTAACTAATGATCCGATATTGCAGTACCCCGATTTTGACGAGTCGTTTATACTAACAACAGACGCATCTGACTATGCCTTAGGCGCGGTTTTGTCCCAAGGAAATGTAGGATCCGACAAACCTGTAGCGTACGCGTCGCGAACTTTATCAGATTCCGAGTCGCGATATTCTACCATTGAAAAGGAGCTTTTAGCAATAGTATAGGCCATAAAATATTTCCGACCTTATTTATATGGCTGTAAATTCACTATATATACAGACCACAGGCCTCTAACATGGCTGATGTCGCTCAAAGATCCTAATTCAAAACTAACGCGTTGGAGGTTAAAGTTAGCCGAGTATGAATATGATATTCCATCACAGTATGGATTCGCTAGTGGTTAATTTTGAGGACAACGAGGAAGACGATATAATTAATCGAATGTTTAATCACGCTCCTACGGAGAATAACGTGAGTGAGGACGCAGGCCTCAGCAACCAAAACTTGAATATAGACACTGACGGACAGACTAATTCACAACCCCCTAAAAATACCGAATCCGACAGTATGACAGTGGTTACAATAGACGAACAACAGTCAGTTAGCACAAATCACACTCAGCCTGACAATAAAAACAGCAGCTTTCCCATATTATCTGACGCTATTGACAGTCAACTAAAAGAATTCCATATAAGATCAACTCCAGGCTCCACGTACAGAGTAGATAACAGGTCAACTAATGTTACGTACCCCTTAATTAAAGATGTATTTATTCCCATTAACAATACCGAGGAAGAAATAATTAGATTCCTCAGGGAACACACAATAGCCAATCGCATTTTTCACTGTTACTTTTATAACGACGAATTATACTTAACATTCTGTAGAGTCTATACAACGGTGTTTAATGATAGAGGTCCAAAACTAGTTAGATGTATTACGCGCGTCATATTAGTTGAAAAGCAAGCTTTCATGATATTTTTTAATTAGAACTAACTACAAAATATCATGAAGGAAAGACAGTACACCGTGGTATTCAGGAAACATACAAACAATTTCACAGAAACTATCATTGGCCCAATATACTACTCACGATTCATCATGTATCCCACATAAGACGATGTGATACTTGTCTTAAAGCCACTTGTCTTGAGACCGCCTTTAGCGCTTACTGAAACACCCTGTAAACCTATGGAATTCTCACCATTTTTGATAACTTTTCTAAATTCACACAAGCTGTTCCATTAAATGCATCAAGTAACATACATGTAGCTGAAGCATTGTTACAAGTAATCTCTGTTCTAGGACTTCCCCACAAAATAACGACAGATTCTAATAATAAGTTAAACAATGAGGTTATTAAAGAAATATGCGCTCTACATGACATAAACATACATTTCACAACCCCATACAACTCGAAGTCGAATTCACCTATAGAACGTTTTCATTCGACCATAGGCGAAATAATTAGAATACAAAAAATTACAAATAAAGATGACCCCATTCAGTTAATAATGAAATATGTAATCATTGCATATAACAAGGCTATTCACTCCGCAACAGGCTATTCGCCGCATGAACTTTTTTTTGGTCACACATCATCACGTAATCCATTAGAGCTACATTTCCCAAAAAAATTCTATCAAGATAACGTATTAAAGCAAAAAACAAATGCCGAGTCAATACAGGTATGTATAACAGCCCTTATGTCTAAGAACAAAGAACAAATAATAACCAGGCGCAACAAAGAAGCAGATGAAACAATATTCAAGATAGGTGAAACAATCTATAAATAAGTCGCGAAGACAGCGAGAAAAGATAAAACAAAACCGGTACTTAAAGGTCCATATAAAATCATCCACCTTTACCCTAATAACGTTGCTGAAATAATAGGAAACCATCCGAATTCGAAATCTATAAGGGTTCATTATAAACTCCTAAGAAGGCCTCACCTTGATCCAGGACCCTCATCGCAGGAGCAATCTTGCTCTACGCAACCGCAGACGTAACCTTTAATCCCGTTAATAAAGAACAGGGTATCCTTTTGCTTAAGAAGGGTCAAATAATTAAACAAACAAATATTTTTAATTTAGCCTGTGTTTATAATGTTACATGTTTAAAATTAACAACAATTAAATTAACTGCATTATATTCAAGTATTAAAGCTTCCGAAACGTCTACTATTCATTCAGAACGTATTAAAAATTCTTATCGTAATCAAATAGAATAAAATTTATCTTTAGTACATAGAAAAATTTCGTTTATGAGTCCCCGGAAAACAGTAGGCGTAAACGTGGCCTTATCGACGGCTTAGGTTCAGTTGTAAAATCGATAACTTGTAATTTGGATTATCAAGATGCTTTGAAATTCGAATCTGAAATCTCAACTATAAGAAATAAAATTACTTCTATCCAAAATACGGAGAAAAAGACATTAGTTATTGCAGAAAACACGGTAAAAAAATTTAACAATCAATTGGATAAGATTAACGATAATCAGAGAAATTTAGTTTCATATATAGGAAACATGACAAAAGCCTATGATGCGTTAGATTATAACTTGCATTATTTAGATATTTATGTTCAAATAGATTTTAGTTTGCAGATAATTTTAGATAAGTTAATGATTTTAGAAGATGCTATAACATTTTCCCAATTAGGTGTTATGCATCCAAGTATAATTAGTCCCCAAAGTTTGTTGTTAGAATTAAGTCAACTTAAAACTAAGTTTAACCTAGTACCAGTAATAGATATAAATTTAAATTATATAAGAATATTAGAAAGATCAATTAAAGTTAAAGCTTACAGTACGGAACACTCGTTAACATTTATATTAGAAATCCCTAATACCGACCCAAATATATATGACCTTATCCACCTTTATTCTATTCCTGATACAAAACATTTTACTATAATCCCAAAATCCAAACACCTGGCACTTGGATGCTATGAGTACGCATACCTGGAAGATAGTTGCAACACAACACAACTAACCGAGAGCGCTCATCTATGAGGGATAATGAACAACAAGCATATTAGAACTTCGCAAGATTGTATCATAAACCTCGTTCAACATAAGGACAAAGATATTCACAGAAGACAAGATACAGAAGACACGAGACAACACTTAGTTGGTTATCCTTAGAAAAGAAGAAATAGTACGAGTTAAATGTGGAACCAAAATCTCGTACAGACAAACTTCGGGAATTCATCTCGTAGCATTCACCGAAGATTGTCGTGCTGACGTCATTAACATAATCTTACAGACTCACAACGACAAGCATAGATGAAGTCATACTGCTGCCATTAAACCAGATTGCACCCGTGGAAACTGTAAAGTATAAGCTCAAAATAGAAGACCTAGAATTGGACAACATACACAAACTTCTGGACCGAGCTCAAGATATCAGCGATATCAGGATGACGTCACAGACTGGCCCACACCTATGGCAAGTCAGAGCTGGACGACTATCATCCTGTATCTGTTCCTCATCAGCGCCTCATCATGAAGCTGTATCAATATATAGTAGCCACCAAGATAAATGAACATCCGAAGGCGACACCAACTAGTGAGGACACTAGTGGAAGCTGTAAGATCAGCTTCTCGCTGAAGGACGGAGGAGTTATCACAGCATAAGCAATGATTCCCGCTTACGTTGAATGCATCAGTCTCCTGAGTCATCATTTATTATTGTTTGTTAATATTGTTTGTTAGATTTAATTATAATATTTTAATTCAGTCTTGTAGTAGATTTAAGACAATAAACTTGTATTTTTAATAAATAAATATATTTTTTATTAAATTCGTTCTCTGCCAATATATAACCAGACCTACTACTTTTTTTAAAATTTCATAGTTTCAAAGAATATCGATTATTAAAAACCTAAATCTTTTCAGATTATAATTTTAGATGAATAATAATAATTTGGGTTTATTATAATCACACATAATTAATATGAATAAAATTACTACATTAAGTTGAGAACTTCAGAAACATGCCCTAATAACTTTCTGGGCACTAGTAACTTACAAACTTACTTCATCTAATTGCTAACTCCAAAGTTACCTTGTTGGACATTTGTTCATGTATGACTAGAGAGGAGTTAACACACATTCTGATATACTTATATTACAACTAAACTAAAAATGATTTTTTTTTAGAACAAAGCATTATAGGTTTTAAGTTAGAATCTGTTTTTTGAAAAACTTTTTAAACGCTGCTTGCATTCAAAAAGTTTTTCCTGTGCTGCGAGACTATTATAACTTTAGTAAAGAATAAAAATACAAAAATATAAATAATATTGATACATACCTCTCTGAGTGTGATATTTACCTCATTCCTAATCCTTTAGTGAGGTCCCTAGAGTGCAGTGTGAGTGGAGTCCCTCCCCCGCTCGTTACGAACCATTTTGACTCGAATCACGATGCTCTGAATACGACTATCAAAATTGAAACTACTTTGGTCATTAACATATCTTTTAAGCTTTATTCTCTAACGTCGCCAACATGAACAGGAAAAGAATAAAGCCATGGACATATAGAGATTTAAAACTATACGATTTGAAATTAAATATGATCAGAATGTAATAATATGTATACACAAACAACCATAAATTAAAATGACTGCGAAAATCCCAAGTGTACGTGACTTATAATTACAACAGTTAAAAAATCCTAAATTTCTAATTACAAGTATTTACCATTGGAATAATTTTCCTTACGAATAAGAATGTTTGACTTCGTCTCCTAAATTCTACGATTTATCTAATTTATTGACAAAGACGATAGTTGACGATAATTAGCACGAGCCGAACACAAAAAAGGGTTTCCATGATAAAACCTTAGATGACTCTGAGGAGGTTTTATAGGGATTAATCTGATATGAGCATTGAGAAAATACCGATAATTAAAATTAGTAATCCAGAAATTGGTTAAATGAATACATTTTATAAAAAAAGAACTATTTGAATCTCTTAGATAATAATGATTATTATAGACTAATTACAATAATTAAAAGAATTAATACGCAAACTGCGCTGAGGTTTACGATCTAATCTTGATTTTAGTGATTTGGTTTTGTAAACATTGAATTTCATTGTTTTTTAGTAGTTTTTGTAACTGAATATGCTGACTATCTTACGGAAATGCTTATACTTATGCATTAAAGAACATAATGAATATAAAAAAAGAACCAATGGAGACAAACAGAGACATACTCATTCACAGAGAAGCACTTGTCCTTTTGTTTGTGAGTAAAGTTTGCTTCGATATTTGATGGTAAAGAAATATATTATATATTGATGGTGTATGGAAGTGAAAATGGGTATGGCGGAAGAAGGTTGAGAGTAAGCATGCTAGATGTGAAATTATGTCATAAGATAAATAATAATGATGATGATGTAATGGTTAAGATGAGAAAGGAATGCTTAGATAATTTTAGTCATGTAGAGAGGATGTACGAAACGAGATTGACCAGTCGGATATATAAGGAATATGTGAATGGAAAGGTCGGAAACGGAAAACCTAGACAAATATTTCTCGATCAGATTGAGAATGTTCTGAAGTATGTCAGGATCGTATCAAGTAGAAGACTTTAGCCTCTGCCTTCTCTTCCGGGAAAAAACGTGATAATATGTATGTATATTTTAAAAGAAATGTGAGAAAAAAATAACTGAAATTTCAATTGATTTACATGTGAAAAGATTTTCAGCATTCTGTGACACTAATATATACATAGTTTTATATAACACATGACATTTTCAGTTGTAGTTCTTTTGCAAGAGAGATAAATTTGTATAAATGTGTAACGATCCTTAATCTCTCTGTGCTTACACGCTGGGAAGTTTCACACTGTTTTAATAAAAAATGATATAAAGTACGAAAACTAAAATATAAATACTTTAAATTTATGAAGATAATATACTTTCAATAATAATTTTATCTTAAGGAAGACGCTGAAGTAAACTGTTTAATACTATTAATACTAATATGTGAGCGTAGAAAGATATCCATATACACATTACCAAATTATATAACTTGTAATGGAACCAGAGTATGATAATTCTCTCACGAACAACAACTTGTACAACATGTATGTCAATGAGAATGATTTATCATAGATGATATATGAGAATACTATTTTCGTTTAATTTCAAATACACTTTTGTATTTAACTCATAATATTTATGAATTTAGGAGTTTAGTTATATTTTTTTTCAAAATGATATTTGAATTTATGTTCTTAGTAAGAGTTTCATTAAAGCAATTAAAGGAAAGAAGGCAAAAAATGGCACAGAATCAAATTATTATAAAAGAATAGCGCCTGATGTATTAAACCTAAAACAATTGACAATGGGTCTCTTGGTGGTAAGTCATCACCGTCGTCATCACAAAAGCGTTACTGAAGATGTCATAAGTGTTAAATTATTTTATGAAGCTAAGTTTACTTTTTATTTATTTATTTTTATGTTATAAATTTATTTTGAAATAAACAAAACTATTAAAATATTGTTAAAATTTAAAATTACATACACATGTTAGCCATGTAAGGCTTATGTAAAAATTATTAATGATATAGAATGTGATAATCATCAACCGGAAAGGACGGACAGGTTTAAATATTTTTCTCGTCTATGTAAGAAACATTCAACAAATTAAGTATGTGCATACAATTTCTAGCTACATGTTCATTAATTTGTAAGAACATATATATTAAAAAAATATCGTGAAGTACCTGCTTTGAAAATACTGAATGCTTTGTTGATAAAATACCACACGTTTTATAAAACTCAATCGCTAATATTATTTGATTTAACAATTAATCCAACAACGTGGCAACACTCCAAGCGTCAAGCCGCCGAACCTCGGCGCCAAATATAAAGTATTTATTATTGATAGTTATTCATGAGAAACAAAGACAATATGATGTAATTATGTCTAAAATAAATTCTCAACTGACTTATGGTACTGATAACTAAACCCTTTGCTGTTCTTCATTAGATACTCGATTATTGTTTCACAATACTATCTAATTGTTTTCGCAAAACCTTTTAATACAGTTCTTAATGTACATCGATATTTGTTTTATTTGACAGATGGATTGGATACAAAGCAATTGTTTTGCGAAAATCAATCAATGCAATCTTTTAGTGAAGTAAATAGGAGGCAAATGCTAAATCTGTCTCGCTTTTTTGTTTCTGTAGCAAGGGAAATTTGTATTTCATAATTACTTACTGCAATGACCTACCGGACCGACTAAGATACTTTTAGCACGCAACAAGGTCTGGATAGATTTGTATAGAATTTTGAATACATATAAACTGTATTTTTATAGTGAGAAGTATTATAATGTAACAAAATTGTTGGATATATTTATTTAACTTCTTATGTATTTAGAAATGATATAAATATCAAAGATGAACTTGATATCATATTGTTGTTATTTGTGTACTGGTGTAGTAATTTTAATTAGTTTTAAAATCTGTATTCAAGAAGTTGAAATGTACATTACGATGAGTTATCTCGTCTCTACGTGCAAAACAGAAAAAACAAAAACATTGCATCAGACTTAATACCACAAATCACTAAGGTCGCTAGATTTAAAAAGTAGGTCCAAATAAATTATGTACTGTAAATAACAGTTTCGTCATCTCACGAGTATTCCTAACTGATTGATAGTCAATTGTATTTTCAAGTTCCACACATAATATTGCAATTAAAGGTAAAGTAAATGATTTAAATGTTTTACTAAATATGTATTTTGCAGATAATATCAATTATTACACGTTTAATTGATTCAGAATCTCCAAAGAAGTTAATTTAACTTTCGGATCAATTTTTCATTTTCTGGTCCAAAAAAAGTAATAATACTGATTTCCATTAAAATATAATGTTTTAAATCTATTATGTTTATTATTTCGGCTTTAACATATTCTAATTAGAATGATTTTAGGTTTTGATAATTAACAAAGATATTTTATTACTTCAATCATTATGTTTGTGTTTTATTAAAACAGCAGTGACATCAGTACAAGAAGCATGTCTGTGTATGTGTATATGTAATATTGTGATTACAATAGGTATTATGCAAATTTATTGCTCCTAGTTCTGTCTCTAAGGAAAGTAATCAAAGTTGTAACAAAAACAAAATACCTATTTTTTAAATCCTATTTTGTAGTTTTTTTTAATAAAAGATATAAATAATTTTTATATGTATGTATGTTACAAGTTAAGTAGTTAAGCGTTTATAAATTATATCGTTTACATTTGGACATCTTCATTTAAAAAAGAGATACTCAAGATACTAACTCTAAAATAAACTACTAAAATATATATGTAAACAAAGACGCTGTGTTTACAAGAACATTACTCATTTCATGAACTCGTACATATCACACATCGTGTTCTGAAATTAATGCTTGCACAGAAACTTTAAATATACGAGCACGAGCTTAGACTAAGGAAATCCAACTAAGTACTAACTTTAGCTCTGTCAAAGTTCTTGCTTTGTGTTAATATTGTAGTCGGGTATATCTTTATTGTCTCTTTTTACAATGGTTCCACACATTGTTGGACTAACATAAAGGTTTGTTCCGAATATTTCTTCTTGTAAAAGTGTGATTGTGTTGTGTGTTGGTATGACTATTATCTAGTTTAAAAACTACGTCATAAATTTTAACTAAATTAATTTCTTTTGTATGCTATGATGTCTATGAACACTTCTCACTCAAGTACCTTGAACATAATGATAATGCATATCTCAGCATAGTTAAGTTTTTTATAGATTATTAAGAGAAAACTTAATATTTCGAGTGACCTTCGAAAACACAGTATCTATGATACTGGAGGAAGGTCACGTAAAAATCATGCGGACCCCTCGGAGGGCATGTATGAAGAGGTTGATGTCTGTGGCAGAGGCGAAAGAGGTATGCAGGGACCGTAGCGTTTGGCGCTCCGTCGTCTCTGGGTACCCCGCAAGGGATATGGCGTGAAGCTAAATAAATAATATTAAGAGAAATCAGTAGAAAGCAAAATATATCATTGATATTAGAATAGGTCATGGAAACAATCTCTTTTAAATATATGTTATGCTGTTCACGAGAAGGTTCTCGTCCTACAAGGTACTAGGATTAAGACAATAGTAAGTAAATCACATGTCGCTCAAGACATGCAGCTAATAACAACATATAAAGTAAATAATAATAAATTATAATATGCTTAGATCATATTAGGATATCAGAAACTGATATAACTGAAATTTAACACGATAACGATAAATAAACTAAATTCCATGACCCCTTTTCATTTGAACCAGAAATCTCTCTGCAATGATCACAGATTTTCAGATATAATAAATTTTAACATCACTCACCACAGACGATCTAAATGTTGTGGCCTAAATTATTGTCATGTTCACCGTGGTTTAATGTTACGATACTAATTTGTGGATGACTTTGTAAGAGCAGTCTCTTTACTCCAGTTCATATTTTAATTATATTTCAAGTTCTCCTAAAAATCTATTTTTTTTTAAGTTTTTACGAGTAGTACATAATGAAAGAAAATATTTTACAGAGTCATCCTGTTTATTTTGGATTGTATATAAATTTTTAGTTATTTTAGCCGATTTACTTTTCCTGAAATATCAAAATGCAGAAAAAAATTAAAAATTAACGTATCAAAATCAAGTTAAACCTAACTAATAGTAGCATGTGAATAAATACATAAATTCTATATACTATATATAATTTTTATAGCTTGAATATACTATACTTTATGTTCATCGAACTAAATATTTATTATCACTGTTTACATCTCGCAGTATTTCGTAATAAAATCTCACAATGGACCCGAAGCTGACAATTCCAATTAGTCTGTGACATTAGTAAGCATTACTAATACATACATTTATATTAAAATACTACACTACATGAAGATATTAACAAAGGCATTATCGACCTTTATGAATTATTGGTTGATGATTTTTCCTATTAATCGGTGTAACGTAGAAGTTTCATTTCTGTAGTAATTTCAATAATTGGTCACACATTCTATTATTTATGTTGTTTATCTGTGGTTAGGTTGATTAATTATCTGTTGACATTTTATTCTAAAGATTTTAATATTCTTTAATAGTCTGTGATATTTCGTACTATCTTAGAAATAAGATGTTGCCAGCTTGAGGATGCATTGGGTTCCTCGAAACTTAATAGTATTTTATTATTTCGATTTAGTGTTATTCTTATGACATAAATTATAATTATTGGTAGCATACTGCTCTATATTATTGAAAACTTGCTGTCATTACTTTCAGATGTTTAGTTTAGTTTGGTTCCTACGTTGTCATATTAATATATTTAGATTTAATTAAGATGTAGTGAATTAGTAAAGCTAATTTGTTACCAAAAATATTCAGTTATTTACTTTAAAATTATTAAAATAAGGATTTTCGTTATTAATAATTAAAAATATTATGGAATGTATTCATTCAAATTGAAGTAATAAGATATTGAGGTTTAAATATTATATTGGATATTTTGATTTAAAGCAACCCATTGGTTACACAAACTCTAAATTGGAAAGGTAACATCGGATTAAAGAAGTTTTTGATAATAACAAAGTTTTTTGGTTAAAAGTAGTACTAAATAATTTATTTTACTTCGGTACTAATAGCTTTAATAATAAAAGTCATTACACTATTCGAAGTAATAAATCATTGTTTACTTATAAAATAGAAACTCCTTACGTACTTAATAGATTTAGTTTGTAAACAAAGTCAAGGAAGCACATACATGTTTTAATATTATATAATATTATTAAATTATTTAACAATATCACAGAGTTAAATATGTATTTACATTCAAATGCTAATTACATTAGTAAAGATAAAAATTTTTAGCTAATTTTGTTTCCCGGTTATAAAAGATATTTGAGATTTAATATTTAATGAGGCAACAGGAACGCTTGCTTCAGATATTGCTGTATTCGCTCGGGATATTTAATATTTTAAAGCTTAGTAACTTTAAAATTAACAAACTCTGCGTTTCATATTTTTTAAATAACGGGAAAATACATAAAGTGGTTTTCTGTTTAAAATACAATATTTAAAAACATTTCTTACAACAGTTTAAACTTTGAGCTTCGAACTTTGAACAATAACACGATTGACTGTCAAGGTGATATATTTAATTATTTTGAGAATCTTTGTCTTCAGAATCTATCGTCATTTTAGACCGAGGAATGAATGATCTCTAACGTAATTGAGGCTAATATTAGCTACTAAAAGTAAATCATAAAAGAAATAAATATATCCAAAAGTTAAAGAGAGACGAAACCCAAATAAAATAACACATTTTTGTTTACATAACAAATAATTAGAAACTAGCTTACATTTTAATAACAAAAACAATAAAATCTCATAAAAGCATTCCATTGAATTATTAAAACTCCATTTCAATGCCGAAAAGTTAATTTACTGCGAGATTGAACAAACCATAAAGTCTTAATTAATCTGAAAACTCGATCTAAAATAAATTGACCAAATAAAAAGGCGAATAGATTAATATTATATATAAGTATTAGTTATGAATATTCAGATTATTATTAATATTAGTTAAATTGTGTTTTATAAAATATAGTGAAGATAGAAAAATAGGATTAATTAATATCAGATTATTAACATCATCTAAAATTACAGCTAAGAGCAGGAGACGTATTACTGCCTCTTTTTAAATTTTTAAACCTATCAAGGTTATCCTAATTCTATAAAAAGTTTTATATAGAAGTGTTATATGGTACATAGTGAAAGAAAAGTGTATATACAGTTAGTACTTCGTTGATCAGTCTACACAGTCCCCCCTATTTGTTAATTAATATTATTAGGCACAACCCTCTCTTCCGTAATATAATAATAACATTTTGAATCTTGTATCTCAAATCATAAATGAGGGAGTCTCCTGAATGAAAACATTCAAATAGAGGAGCGGTGAGTTTATCCTTAAATCTTAAACTCAGTCTGGAAGATATTTCGCTAGTATCGAAATAAATATTATATTATAATTTATACGTTTTTGAGGAAACGAATATTGAAATATAATCTTTAGAGACTTTAGAGATAGGAGAGATTTCGTGGCGCCGTACTAACAAATTTAATTGTCAATAAAATATATTTTAAACCCTTTATTATTTATTATCTATATTTGATAATACACTTTTAATAGATGTTTTAAGTAGTAAATATAGTGTTATCAGACACCAATCCCTAAGATATTAGTTAGTTTAGTTATTATACTAGGGGTGCCAACAGACCCTCAATTTTTACTCGCTGCGCTCGCAAAATCTCGAGTCCCGTTTTCATATTTGAGCGAAGCGAGCTCAGTGTAATGACTCATCGTTTCCCATTGACTTCAATGCGCTATCAGTTTTTTGACGATTATTCCTCAACGACATGACATTTTTCAAAATATTTTTTTTAAATCATCACCTAATTCATGTGTGTCTTTTTGATTGCAATATTTTGATAATTAAAATAAGTAATTACATACATTATAAAAACAAAATATACCTATAAAAGCTACTCGTTGAATAAATAACTAAAAACTGTTATAGAATGAACGAGGCTTTACTGTATTTCAGTCTTTGATAAGACTGAGAACAGATTAAATCAAAGTATGATCAAGAATATCGATATTAAGTAGATCTACTAAATAAAACTGGAATTATTTTTTTCTCTTTTTGCCATCAAGTCTCGTTTATATAGGCTTTCATTTCAATTTAGATGTTAATGTTATACTTAACGCTATTGATGTGTGCTGAATGTAAATTCCGTAATCTGTTAATGGCAAATATTGTTTACTAAATACTGATTTGGCACCAACTTAAATACAAAATTTATAAAAGTATTTTTAAAATTATTTGTCTAGGGATACTACGATAGTATTAGATAATACTGTATTAATAAGTAATAAAAATATAATATAATAATAACTATAGACATATACGATAGGAATAACTGTGTAATATTTAAGTCGCTATATCGGGGTACAGATTAATTATTATCCTTCTAATAATAACTGTTGGCATTAGTAATAATAGCAAATACGTAACATGTGACCATTGTGATATTTATAGTAATAACCAGAATCTAAATTATCATTTCTGGTATCATTTAATTCCAATATTATACAATGTCTTTTTTTTACATTTGATCAAACGAAGTGTGCGGATACCAGACAAAAAATTACTGACAAAAACATTTTTATTAATTATTTTTATTTAGATTTCTGGAAATAAAAGCAATTTATTTATTTTTTTTAATAGAAAAACTTTCTATTTTATTATTGTTTTTGTTTCTTTGTTTGGGAACGATCTATTTTCGTTAAAAAATGTAGTCTCTTTTGAAACCTAGAAAGTGTACCCAGCTAAACAAATTAAATATATAACATTATTGAACATAAGCTTTGAAATAAAAATAACTATTTGATATAATAAAAATTAAAAACTTCTTTTTTATTAATGTTTGATCTCTAACTTTTAAACGGGGTCGTTAACGTAGTTGTTTTTGCACGTTTTATTAAAGTTCATGATATAATGAACAAATTCTCCAAAGTAAGTTTTGCTCTATCTATTTTCGTTGTTATTATAAAAATACTCTGGACCCGTCAATCTCCAGTATATTTAACATTTCAGCAAGACGACTTTCTAGATCTGATGATGGTTTCAGCTAGATGGCGCTCCAGATAAATTTTAGTATAATCCTAATTCCGAAGTCATAACTGAATAGCTAGAGGGAAGCTAATGATGTGGGGATTGTGGATCCAGAAACATTTACTGATTGCAAGCCGTGGTTTAATTTCGATATCTAAATCTGTGATCATTGCAGAGAGATTTCTGGTTTAGATGAAAAGGGGTCATGGAATTGAGTTCGTTTACCGTATTAAATGAATATATTTTAATAATCATATTAGCTGTGTGTTTCTAGCCACATATGATTAACTTATTATTGTCTTAGTCCTGGTCCTGGTATCATGAAGGACGGGAGCCTCCATATGAAAAGCACAATATTTATGTGCAATGAGGTTGTTGTCTTGTCCATTTTAATCGTGAATTCGTTCTACATACATAGTTGATATATATAGCCTAACTACTTAGACCGACTATTATGTAATGTACGTTATTTCTTTTAATTATTATAATTAATGGATTACAATATGTAAAATGTTTGTAAGCGCTATAAGCATGTAATGTATTTATATCTAATTATAAAAGTGTTATCATGATAGAAAGTCTATTACCTTTGTCAGTAAAAAGCTCTCAAATCCATTAGAATTTTCACCTGGCAAAAGGTAACAGTGTATGAATAATAATCACCCGTCTTTTCTTACAGGTTTAACAAATAATAAATTTAAAATACATTACAACATAATATTATCACTTTTAAGGAAAAAATTGACCATCCTATATATTTTTAAATTTCTTATCCTCAATTAAGTGAGTTTAATATTCAGTTCGTGAAGACGATAAGCTGCCATGATGTATGGGTCTCTAAGTCGAGTTGATGCTGCGGCTAAGTAACACGAGCAGGCTTTTGGATATTACTTCTATCAGAATTTATTGCTTAAAAAATATTTGAATCTTTAGAGAAAGTTAGTCTTACTTTTGTTTTAATAAAATATATATGACGAAAGAGTCTCGCCGCGATTATTTTTAAATAGTGTAACGTCAGCATTGCTGACGTCACGACCTTCATGAGCACTGCTATCGCCCATACTTGGTGTAGAATAGAAACAGCGTAGATAATTTCTTCACTTTTATTTTCCAAGAGCTCCGTTCGCTACGCCGCGCCGGTCCGAGATAGAATGACTAGTGCCGGCGCGCGCTCGGCCATTTATAGAAAGACTGGGTGTGTCATTCGTTTGAACAAAGCACCCACCCTTTCAACTTTGTAATTAATCTAAAAATCAAACATTTTTATTAACTACAAAGTAACCTGTGAGTATAAATCAATTTTAATTCTGAACACGTGTTTTCATTTTAGAACTGAAGTTATTTTTCGACAAAATAAACAAACGTGATATTCAAAGTACCGCTACCCGCCGACATAAACATTAAATAAAAAATGAGAAATTATTTCTTTTCCACAGTTCACGACTAATTATCTAAATCAATCTAATATCAAACTAATTATCTAATCTATCTAAAGATCTATACATCATAGTCACGCCTTATCATCTCAACACTTCTTGTTCCACTAATATCATATCTTCCGTGATTGTTTCATAAACTTTTTTATCAAACATATTTTCTTACTTAAATTTCCTTTTCCCACACAAAAATAAATTAATATTCTTGTTTTGATGAAACATACTTTAATGAACTGGATCTAAACATAATTAATTTATAACATATATTTAAAATACATTAAGGCCATTTTTTTAAATTTAATTTAGAACATTTAGAGTTAACACAATTGCAACTGTTTGATTGGATTGTTGTTGATTGATGATTAATTGTTTAATAATATATATATATATATATATATATATATATAACTTTAACACATATGTTAAAGTTTTACAGTGCTTCATAGAAGCACTGTAAAAATATTATATATCTTATATAAAAGATCTAAAATACTACATTTAAAACAGGTATTTTGTGTTAATTGCAATTTTGATCCATTCTTCAAAGATAGTACGTACTTCCACTTTCAAAGTAGGATCAATTAACTTCCACGGTATTACTAGAGCATGTGATAGTTATTATTAATCAAAATTAAAAATAAATAAAGGAGAATGAAATTCTTTTGAATTTATGTTTTCAGTTAAACAAACTATACTAACTAACTATACATGGTATAATAAAAATAATACAAAAGAGGACTGAAATTAAAAATTTTATACGAATTGGAGATTCTCAACTAATTAAAATTGTATATTAAGATTAACTCCAAAATTGATATCTAGTAAAACATTCAAATCTTTATTTTCTATAAATTATTGTGGAGTATATGCAACTGTAAAATACAATTTACTACCAATCAGAGCGGAATGTTCGCGAGATGACGAAACTGTTATTTACAGTGCATCGTGTATGTGGAGATACTTTATAAATCTGACAACGTTGTGATTTGTGGCATGAAGTCTGGTGCAGTGCTTTTGTTTTTCTCTGTTTTCGTATAGAAAGAAGATGACTCTAACGTAATGTGCATTTTAATATCTTGAATGTATATGTTTCGAAGATAAGGTAAGACTCATAACAATTATTACAAGTGTACAAATAACAACAATTACATTAAGTAATTTCTAAATGCGTATGAAATTAAATAAATGTGTCCAATAACTTAGTTACATTATAGTACTTTAAAATGAAATGAAATACAGTAGTGGCTTACTTGTGTGCACAATTCTATACAAATCTATCCACACCTTGTTGCGTGCTGATAGTATCTTAGTAGGTCTGAAGTGGAGACCGTATACTTTTTGCTTTAACAAAATAATATTTTTAAATACGTTTATATATATAACATTTTTAGTTTTAATATATTAAGTGTATGTATATAAATAGAAGTAATAAGGTTATTTTTTATTTGGGTTATAATCTAAAAATGAATTCCAAAAAATATCACAATGCAGCTTTTGGAACATTAAAAAATATAAATGTCATTGTAGTAACTAATCAACGAATACAAACCTAGCTGAGTACAGACACAGATACAGCAAAGAAATTTATCATTTATCTCGTATTTAGTTTACTCAAAGATTGAATCCACTAAACGATTGATTCGTATCCGATCCATCCATCCAAATAAAACGAGTATCGATATAGTTAAAGGACTGTATTAAAAAGATTTGTGATAACACTTAAATAGTAATGAGAAGCAGTAATCGAGTATCTAATAAGGAACAGTGTATGGCATATGTTATCATTACAACATGACAGTTGAGAATCTATTTTAGACATAATTACATTTTACTATCTTTGTTTCAAGTGGGTTCTCTGCTCGTGAATGAAAAGCCACCAATAACGACTACCTAAACCATATTGTCCATTAATTTATATTTTCTTTTAAAAGTCTTTAAATAATAGTAATAGAAAACCCGTCGTCGCACCGAGGTTATTAAGTAAATAAATGTTTGTTAAAAAAGTATTATGAACAAATCCATTTTTAAATATTTTTCGTCGAATAAAGCGCGGAGAACGGTTTTACGCCACAATAATTAATTTTCATTTGGCGCCGAGGGTCGGCGGCTTGACGCTTGGAGTGTTGCCACGTAGATGGATTAACTGAATACATATATAAATCTAGAAATATTCATGATCGAGGGTTTATAATACGTGAGAAATTTTCTCAATAAAGTATGGACAAGTTACATATATACCTTCTTCTGACTTTTCCAACCTCACATCTTTTATATATGTGAGATCTTTCAACACTGGCCAAGACCATAAATCGAAAAATAAAAAAAAATGTAATAAGTCATATATAATAAGTTACTTACGTTATGAACCGTGTTAAAAAGCTGGTAAAGTCATTGTTCTTTATAATTGTCCTTAACTAAAGGGAAATATCCCTTTGTTTTAGTGTTACAAGATTTGCGAATCATCAATCAAAAAATCAATCCTTAGAGATTATTGAGTGATTAAAAAATATTACAGCATTCGTTAAATTCTTTGTTTTATCTTTCCAATATACCATAATAATCATTATTATCAAACGTAATCAAATAATTCTTATTTTATTAAACTATTCTTTTGTTCATTCCCTTGATTACTAATTTCAATCATCGTTATTTTTTCAATGCTCATATCAGATTAATCTCTATAAAACCTCTAAGGTGTTGTCGTGGGAACCGAATTATGTATTCAGCTCATATTATTGTTATCGCATTTGTCAATAAATTAGATTAATCTATGAGTTTAGGATATGACCTCGTATCTAAAACTCTCAGAACTTGTTCTGATACATATGTAAAATTTATACCGATTATAAATACTTATTGAATATAAATTTCGGAACCTTTTTAACTGTTGTAAGTATAAGTTCTTCTACACTACAAACAATACAAATTAATTATCTAAGAAGGACATTTTATAATCTAAATAACGACAATGTCAATGATACAATTTTGGTAATGGATAATTTGAGACACTCCTAATTACGGCTATTAAATTTAAAAGCCTGACAATTCAGTTACAAAAATAAAATGATGTTTTAAAAAAGTCAGTTTACAATGTGAACTTTTATAGATATTTAGAAACTTATAGTTATTCAGAAGATATAAAAAAGTTTATCAATACGACTGGCAATAAAAGCTATATTTTTTTTACGACCCAACCCAAGATTCTTAATGCTAAGTACAAATTCAATGTAACTTTTCCAAATCTTGTCTGTAAATGGGTAACTATTTCACTAATAACCCAAAACATTAAGTCAACTGTGCGGAACACTGTAATAGTCAATTCGGATGGTACTGAGTAATAATGAAAGCCATTTGAAAGCTGTCAATTCTATGAGCTTTAAAACTACATTTCGTAATGTTCTAGCTCCGGAAACATCTATATGATTCTAAATATTTCATATTTCAGGTCGAGACAGCGACAGGATTATGAAAGGAGGAACCTATCTCATCGTGGTGGTGACGAAATAGATTAGATTTAACCTGTTCTTAAATGTTTAGTTTTATAATTTCGTCATTGAAACAACACATTTATAGTAAAACAAATATTAAATTACATTTCGTTTTCGTTATTCCAGCGCTAAATGTCTTTGAAGTATTTTTAATTTATGGTTGTTTGTATGTTGTTCTTACATCATTTAAGTAAATTGCATATTTTTTTTATTTCTTAATCTCGATGTGTCGTTGGCTTTTTATTTTTTTCTATATTATTTTTTCAAAATAATTGTTTTTATATTTATTTCGAGAAATTCGGAGTTGTTGGAAAACAAAGCTTACAAGTTTTGTTAATAGATCAAAGTAGTTTCGGTAACGAAGTGCACTGTAGGGACCTCACTGAAGGACTAGGAATGGGGTTAGGTAACTTTCAAAGGTATATATCAATATAATTTGTTTCTGTACTATTATTCATTATTTATAGTATTCTCACTACACAGACCAAAACTTTTAAATGATGCTAAACCAGTTTCTATGATACTTTGTTTTTAACATATGTAATTTTTAGTTTATTTTGAAAATGTAAGTTTGTCAAAATGTGTGTTTACTCCGTATTATTCATACAGTAACAAAACATCTGACAAAGTAACTTTGGATTCAGCAATTACATGAACTAACTTAGTGAGTTACTAGTGCCGAGTAAGTTATTACGGCAAGTTTCTATTCAGAAAGCTATTCAGCTTATCTTTATGTGGTAATTTTATTCATCTAGTTTATGTGCAAGGTCATTTCCTTGTTCATCCAAACCTATTTTTTTATTTTTATCTAAGAGGAAGGCAAACGAACTTGCTTGTCACTAATGATACGTGATCACCGACGCCTTTGAACTTTTGAAACATCCGAGGAGGAGGCCGAACCTGCGCCTTATAGAGTGCAAGTCTTTGGCTAAGCCTAAAATACTGCCTCGCTCTATTGAGCACTGCCAATTTCATCGAGGTCAAATTGGCCTTGCTATCCAGATGACCACGAAACTGACAATCGCTTGAGATGTCGGGGCCCGGTGTGCTGATACTCAGCAAGGCATTGAGAAGAGTGTTCTCCTAGAGCGGTGATACTTCAAATGGTAATTTCTTAGTGGTTAACGCGCAAATTCGTGTCTTTAGGGGATTCAGAAGTCTTGACACTGACCTGGTACTTTCCGGAATATGTCAGCAGAAAATTCTAGAAAGGGGGCGTATGGCTGTTTACCTCAGATAGACGAGTGTACATCTTTACCAATTGGGACAGACCATATGCCATATGCATTGCTACACACAGATCTTTTTTTTCTCGTAGTCGGTAGAACGTGACTCTAACCAATCAGTATTATGCACATTGAAGTACCCGAAGTACTCGTAAGTTGAAGTTATTCCCCCGATTTTTTTTAGGAAGTGGTTTTTCAGCTTTATCAAAGGCGGTACCCTCCTTTTTTATGCATCCTTCCTTCCTGAGGGTGGTCCTTCCTCAGTCGAGCCAGCCCAATACGAGCTATAGTCAAATAACTACAGCTAGGCTCTCCCACCGACTTATATGGATTTTTATGGATATTAATATTCGATATTCTCTGTAACTGTACTGTAGCTTATAGTAGTAAATCTCTTAACAATTGTCTTTAGAAAGCTATATTATAAAGAATAAGCATAGGTTATTTTGTTATATTACACTAAAAGTTTACAATCAGAAAACTCGTGATTACCTCATATCATATCGAGAGGATCGGCTAAGAAGCAAAGATAAAATTCTATCCAGCATTCGAAAGGTGCATCTTTTTTTACATATTTTGAGACAAAAGTGTGATAATAGGCCAGGGCTAGGCTTAGGGATGACATAAGTTACTTTAAATGAAACAAAGAAGGCGGTGCGAAGCACCGAGGTGGTATACCAGCATAAATATTACAAACAACTTGGAGAGGACGATGTAAGTAGGTGACATTTTATGCAATAAATTATTGCAAGAGAAGCCGATCCCACGGATGGTGCACACTAGTGGTGGTACACTTCATCATCTTTAAAAGTAAGGATTTTAAAAATGTAACTTTAACTTACAATTGTTTACCTAATTAAGTTGTTTAATCAATTATAATTGATTAAACAAGTTAATTAAATAATTATTTTTCGTTAATGTTGTTGTAATTATTGGAAGTAGCTTTCTATTGTATAATTCATTAAAATATTTTCCATTTAAAAGTCAAGCAATAGTGCAACTGGGTAAATTAAAGAATTTAAAATAATATTAAGTTTAATAAAAAATACCACTAGAACTTTTCATTTCTAAAGCCATATAAGTTGAAAAGTTCTGTAAAGCGACCTTCGATTAACTTTTAAATTAGTTTTATGAAATTGTTCAGTATATTTATGAATGTCCCCAACAAGTACCTATTTGATTAATCTTTATATTATTTGTATTGCTGTATGAATATGGTACGGAAAAGGATATCACATTTGTTTCCGTCATAAAACAAAAACAATTTCATTTAATAGATGGATTCGTAAACTTCGATTGTATAATGTTATTTATAACTGTAGTACTCTTGTTGCTTGAAAATACATATAATTATCTCCCACATAAAATAAATATCAAACCCGATATCATATTATATAATAAACCTGATGAGGTATTCTACGATACAATAAAGTATATATCAAATAATATGTTTTAATGATTTTAATTATGGAATAACTACATAAAAGTTTTTAATTTTTTAATTTATTCTTTTAAGTCCTCTTATTTCTCGAGCTGACAATAGTAATAAAAATGACACAGTTTAAAATATTTCTTTTATTAATTTCATCATAAACATTCAAATCAACCTACCTTATAAACACCTGCGTAGACCTTTCATAGAAAAACAACTGAAAACTTCAAAATTTGACTAATTATTTGCCTATCAGTAATACAGTTATCACCCAAGTTTGAGTTTAATAAATAAAAACACAAGCAAAACTTAATGTAAATAAGAACATGAGTGTACTCAAACGTACAAACAAAGGAGTTTGTGATGCTTGACGAGAATTTCTCCGTATGAATTAAATATAAATTTCTAAATACACAACCTTGTAAATAATTAAATATAAGCAACATTAAAAATCAGCTTTTCCTAAAACTTCTTTATCTGTTTGAATGTTAACGAGACCATTTGCATTGAAAAATATTTTTCCGATTGAAATAGTACTGACTACTACCTTTAAACCTTTTTGGTATCTTAAAGATAATTTTCCTAAATAAGAATCGAACTGTGCAAATTCTGTATTAATAAAAAACCTTTATTAAAGAAATTTGCTAAGATAGTTGGATGTAAGGGCAACCTTGTTGTTACTGAGAATTGCTGCAGACAACCTTTTCTGGAACAAGATGTTATATTTAATAGTGGTGTGTAATTACATCATAGGAGTTGAGAACAACTGTAATTAAGTTGACGACAACACAACATAAATACGTTTTTAATTACTTTAGTTTGAAATTATTTTATAAAATGTCAGGGTATTTTAGGTGAAGGGGTATTTTAGGTGAAAGATCATTATAAACGCTTTTTAATTGTTTTCTCTTTAAGTATTTTGAGAATAAACAAACAGCAACCGGACGAGTATTAAAATATAAATTTCAAACCAATTTCCTCAATTTAAATTTTTTCTTGACTCTCATATTAGACTTTGTAGTATCTAATCTGTTCGTATTCAATTAATAAATGTTGTTGTCGGAGTATAAATAAACTATCCATAATACTAAAGCAGTGGCATCGAAGGATTGTAAAAAGCTAATTGCATTGAGCCATGTGAATGTAAAGCACAAGCTATTTGTTACGACGCAATAATCAATAATCCATGAGAATAGCAGAAATTAGACTAAATGCTTTTATAAATGTTATCATGATTTCGTATTTATTTACAGAACTTTTTTTATATAAAATATTTTTTAAGAAACAAAAAGGAATTATTAGAATATTGAAGTTAAATGATAAAATAAAGTTTGAAGAAACTTCAATGAACTGAATCTTATCCGGAGTTTTTGATATAAAATCTGAAATAATCGTACCACATCCTGTGTAATGGTTATATCACACTACATTATCCGCGCTGCTTGTCACTGAAGTCTGCACGTGTTGTATCACGCTCCTGCGAACTGGCAAACAGCCCGGGCTCTGTGGATTACACGTTATAAATTTACATCGATATAATAATTACGATATAGGTAGGAGTTGAACCATTTTCATTAATTTCACTTTTCCGTATTAGATGAGATAGATTGTTGATGTGATTATATCTATTGCTATTAAAGACAAAAGATCAAAGACATAAATACAATATACATGTTTTTATAAATTTATCAATAAAATAAAAGAATTCATTATTTGTTCAATGAGTGTGTAAGTTCGCCAACTATTTTCAAAGAAGATATAACTAAAGAACCAATAACTACATTCCCTTTCCTTCAATGTCGACTTTAAGTAATTATACTTTTCTACACTCCTTTATTAACTAGATTCATGCAGTATAAATAAAAATGTAAACCCAAATTTAAAAAATATGATTTTTTAAAGGTAGGATTACTTTAAAAGAACAACCTTGTTGAAAATGGTGAAACAAGATATAGATAGGCTGAGATAGACTGTTCCTCTTTGCGCATCAGATTCAGTGTTTCTTTAGTGATATGCGTCTTCTACTTGGCTCAAATAAAGTTGATTCATAGGCGATGAATAACGTTTAGTTATTATAGTAATACCTCCAACAGCAGCAACTTGTTTATAATATTCATTAAAACAGATTACAGAATAGAAGAAGAAATATAGAAGTTCTAACTTTTGTTGCGGCAGAGTGATAACAGAAATTCTTGATATAGCTTCAATATTTTTTTAAAGGATTTAATTAAGAATTTAGGACTATATAATATAGATTCTTAGTGTAATTTTTATAATTTTTAACAATATTTAAGAAACAATCAAATTCATACTTGTTATCATATCATTAGTATCTGATGTCGCGATAACAATAATTTAGCCAACATAACTCTTGCTATCGTCGTCATGAATGCATTAAAAGTAGAATGTTAAAGGAGCCATAAATGCTTTTAATGAGAAAAGAATGAGACGAAGCCTGAACCCAACTGATTATTTTGATTAAATCTATAAATACAACTTGAACACATTCTTTAGCTTTTTAAAATAAGCAATTAGGAGAGATAAAAACTTTTCCATTTCCAAAAAACAAAGACCTAAATATATTTTGTTCCAAGAAAACCAACTAATAATTCCTTATTAATATTTCTTGAATAAAACAATTCTTTATTCTCGATTGCTCTCTGCCATTGTTTTCTATTACAGTGGTTATAAATCACGGTTTCATTCTCTGTACTTTCTCCGTCTATTTTTATTATTTGTACTAAATTTATAATTATTATAGTACCTAGGTTATTCGTTGACGAACGTATTTAGTGACGATATAAACATTGATAAGAAACAGAGCGTTATCAGTTCGGATTAACATGTTAGCCCGTAGGTTCCTCGCTGTAGAGACGTAGTCAAAATAACACTATTTAAGGCAAGTTACACATTATTGTACATATAAACTTCGAGCAACTGCCGTATCAACCTGTAAAAAGTTAATTTATTTTTGTTTACACATATTTATAAATTAACCCTAAGAAAACGAAGAAACACACTGTTTATTTTATATACTTATATCACCAATTGTTTTGTTTTACCAGTTGGCAACGTATTTATTTTACTAGTTCCAACTTCTTTATTAGTAACTTAAGCGGAAATTAATTATAGTAATAAATCATGAGACTGAAACTGATACCTTTGATTCAAATCCAATGGTTAAGGATGGACAGATGAATCAAACAGTAGGACGTGTTTAAAATGTCCTTTGTCTGAGCGATTTTGTGGCCGCTCCAATTACTACCTCACACTGATTATCAGTGTTTCCAAAACCTTATTTATTATTAGAATAATACTTAATCCATTATTCTAATTTTTTTCTTCAAATGTCCAATTTTATATACCACAAATACATTACACTTTTTTGTCTCACGAAAAATATAAGTTTAGGGAAACGTGCTTATTTTATTTTATTTTTTGATATATTTAAGAAAAAACTTTTTTTTTGATTAAATTTTACACACTGATAGAAGTCATAAAAATCTATTATAAAATTTTCAATTTCAGGTTGAGAAGCACTGAGATGTATCGATTAATCTCAACGAGCACAGAACAGAGACCTGATTGTTTACTAATGACCGTAATACTGGTTACTATCTGCTCCATGATCTCACGTCAAAGACGGATCTGGGTATTATTTATTTGTTTAACAAGAGGCCAACGAGCAAACTACCAGGTGATTCTGGAAATATACAATCTTAATATAAATATATATTTTTATATTCTCTTTCATAGATTTTCTATAATAAAAATATTATTTATTATTATTATTATTCACCTTCACGCCATATCCCTTGCGGGGTAGCCAGAGACGACGGAGCGCCAAACGCTACGGTCTCTGCATACCTCTTTCGCCTCGGCCACAGACATCAACTTCTTCATACATGCCCTCCGGGGGGTCCTCATGCTTTTTACGTGACCTTCCTCCAGTATCGTAGCTACTGTATTTTCGAAGGTCACTCGAGGCCTCCCCCTGTCTCTCTTACCGCTCACTTTTCCCATATAAATCTTTTTTATCATTCTTTCATCACTCATTCGTTCAACGTGCCCAAACCACCTGAGCACGTTCTTCTTCATTCTCACCGTGACATCTTCGCTAGTACCTGCCATTCTGTGGATCTCTTCATTGCGGATTCGATCAGCTAGACTGACTCCGCATATTCTGCGAAGAGATCGCATCTCCACAGCATTCATCTTTCTTACATTCTTCTTCTGTGTTACCCACGTTTGGCTGCCGTATAACAGTGTCGGTAGCAAAACTGCATTGTGTACAGCCAAACGTGCAGCTATACTGACGTTTTGCCGTCTCAACAATGCAGTCAAAGCACCATTGACTCTGTTACCAGCAGCAATACGCCTTTCCACATCCATTTCGTATCTTCCGTCTCTGCTAAACATACTTCCCAAATATACCACTTCATTCACTTGTTCTATTATCTTATCATTCACGTTGATCTTACATTCTGTTCTTTCTTCATTTCTTTCAAATATCAGAACCTTCGTCTTATCTACATTCAGGTTAAGACCATTAATTTCACACCCATCTTTCAGAGTGGTGACCAATGCCTGCAAATTGCATTCTGATGATGCAATGAGCACTGCATCATCTGCATATAGTAAGCAATTGACCTTAAGGTCACCTACTTTCACTCCCATGTCACTATCTTTCACTCCTTGGAGACAACTATCCAAATACAAATTGAACAACCAAGCTGACATAGCGCAACCTTGCTTAACACCCGATTGGATGTCAAACCAGGGCGACATGCCAGCTCCTACTCGCACACAGGCTGAGTGATCTCGGTAAAGAGACCTTACAGCCTGTAGCAAGGGTCCGTTCACATTGTATCGGGGTAGTATCTCCCATAACTTCTTTCTCACAACCCTGTCAAACGCCTTTTCCAAATCCACAAAAGCACAGAAAACCTTTTGGTTTAGGGCCAAAAACTTTTCCGTGATCATGCGGAGGGAAAAGATCTGATCTATACACCCTCTTCCAGGTCTAAAACCTCCTTGTGCCTCCCACAACATCCTTTCAGATCTCTCTTGCATTCTTCTCGCTAAAATTTTAGCATAAACTTTACCGCCCAAGCTAATCAAACTGATGGCCCTATAGCCCTTCTTATGTATATATATTTTTTGAACTTATCTTGCGTTGTAATAATAATAATATTTCCATTTACTGGAACCTTGAAAATCTGGTGCGTTTATTTAATATAAAAAGAACAGGTGAAATAGTTTATATAGTTATAATAAAGTGGACTGTTTTATTTTTTATTTTTTTGGTTATAGCTTCATTCATAAATATGCTTGGAATATTTAGCCAATTTCAAATTTTACTTTATGAGACTTGTTTTTGTAAACTAGTTATATTGCTGACCAGCACCTAAAACGGCACAAATAAATAAAGTTAGTATTAAATATAAATATGGTGTATAAGTTAAATTTTTAATTAATAGGCTGTAAGCTAATGTTACAGTTTAATTTTATTAATTTTAATAAATTTATAAACACACCACACAAAAGGACTAAAAACAAAAGTGGACTGTTATTACTTTCACAAGGATTTCTCTATCTGTCAAGTGTCACTTGTCACTTTTAGCAAGTCACTTTTATATTCTAATCGTCACCGTACTTTTTATATCAGGAAACAATATTTTTAAATGTCACCACCGCTCTCTATATTATTAACTGACAGACTGTCATTGCTATCAAATATTCGAAAGATAGTTTTGTAAAAGGCTTACTTTCATCAAGTAAATGCATACGTTGAGAGTTTTTTTTAAATTTTTTGTTATGAAATTGGCGATGAAAGTTTGTGTAAAAATCCGTTATCCATTATCGTGTACCAGAACATTCCGTGACGGCAACACTAGTATAATAATAACTATCTACAACACAAGTTAAGTGCAGTCTAGATAAGATATATCAGGTTTACGATATGAATTACTCATTAAGATCCTGTTTTTATCATATTTCTTGTTACATACATTTAATTTCATTATTAATTTGAATATTGAGTTTTTTAAAAGAATTTACAGATTGTAATAAGTAATTTATTTTGTAGAAATCGGAATAATTGTTAACTCTTATATTTCCGAAAGTATTGTTCTCTTGAGTACCGTATCATTCGATCGCAGTTGTATTCATTGTTTTAAAAACATTAAGTATTGTTTTAAATAATTGTTTATATTTACGTCACTACTTAATTAGGTGTTTTTTTTGTCAACTGGCTCAAAATAACAGTTTTATATTTCAGTATTTACCTGTAACTAACACAGGTAAACTTTCCTTTGTGAATCATAATAATGATATGGTTTTCAATCTCTGACCCGTATCATATTCAACGTGAAACGGCTAAAGGTCTTATTTTATCTACTTACTGCAGTCGCAGCGACGCCAGGTACATAATAAAACATACTTACAATGCAGAACATTTTGTATTAATACGTCTAAGAATTGGAAGATAACGTTAACTGTAAAGGAATTTTATTTGATTATGGATGTGGTATTATCAAACATAATAATAAAATAAAATCATAATAAAATCATAAATAAATTAAATAATCCTAAAAAGCAGGCGCCCAATACCCTGAAGTTATTTAGATAAAGAGTATATAAATCATCATCTCCGACTTATATTATTATGCATAAGCTTCCCTTAATATTATTTCTTATTCTTTAAATAAAATATTGCACGCTCCAACATTCTCGACTCCTGTTTCTTTTATCTGAATGTTGAACGGGAATATGTTGGCAACTCCGGTTAAATATCGACCCAAATAATGGCAACTATTTCTAGTTGTTTGTCCAGAATAAGCCCGGAATGTGAGCGTGTTCCGTATTGTCATGAAATATATGCTGAATGACCTCCATGATTGATAAGTAAACTTATAAGTTCAATGAACTCGTATTACATGTCACCTATTATTATTTTCGGATGAAACGGGGACGATTGTATTTATACCATAATGTTTACCAAAAAGTATGTCTATACATATCCAAAATCATCCATAAGCTATTGGTATAAAAAGAACGGCATTACACACATTTTCATATATATTTTTTAATATACTTTTATATATATATATATATATATATATTCTGTATATCTATTACAAAATACAAAGTTTCCGTGTTCTTTTCTACTGTAATGGTGAATTTAAATGTTATTTTGTGCAAATTGCGTTTCGCTAACCAAATAACGAAACTGGATTCAGTTAGAAGAGGTTGTATAACAGGGTTACTACTACTGACACTATAGTTTTGCATTTTAAAGACCTTTTTTCAAGAATCCTTTTTTTTTGCTTTAATCAGTACTCCATAGCTAAAAAATCTGTGATTATAATTTTTATCTATTGAAGCAAAGATTTCATAATCGTAATAGTCGTACATTAAAAAGGCGAGTTCTTAGTAGTTAGTGGATTATTCTCAGAGCCTTTGATAAGTTGAAGTAATCAGGCAAAAAAATTAAACTGATTGGTTGCTGTACTTTCCTAGTTCACAGTGGTCATGATGGACTAAGAACGCTCTTTATCGTCCCGGGAATGTGTAAGAGCCGGCAAATAAACAAAAATAAAAGTTGCAAACAACCTACACCACTATTCAAAAGGTGGCAGTTAATAAAAAAAATAAAATGGCTACAAAATAAAATTTAAGAACTACTTATTGCCTAGTTATGGTATTATGTCGTTCAATTAATTTGTTGAAATTGGGAATTATATTCATTTCTAATATTAATATGATCAAATCTATTTTAGTTATTTTGTTTTAAATTAATAGCAATCAATGAGTGATTAAAATGTCTTAAAAATTAAATATTGATTATCAAATTTTGATTAATTATAAACTTTTATAAATTTCTAAACAAATTTTGCCAAAGAAGAAACTATTGAAATAACCGCTGAATTGTTTTCTACAACCTTCAAAACCTGATGGTTTCTGATACGCAACTAAATCAACATATCGAAGGTTATCCTGCACATACAAAGTGAACAGAAGTGAAAAAGGTACCAATAATTTCGAAAAAACGTGAGATATTTAAAGTAACTTAATTTTAAGATTCAATATACTCGTATTAAACGCATTTTACGAGTTTCATGGATAAAAGAATGCATGTAATAAATTTTTACAGATATTTAATATTTTGAATACAAATATATGAAGTAAAATTAAATTGAAAAAAATAATAATTGAAACGAAATTTATGTGCTGCCAGATTTATTTATTGTAGCTTGAATTAAAAATCAGTTTTCCGAATTAAAAAATAATTGTATAACCAAAAGCTATAGTAAAATATCCTTTAGTATATACATATAATGTGTACATTGGATATTGACCTAATTGTAAGTTATGTCCGCCATCACTAGTAACTAGATACAAGATATAAAGATCCTCGTTTAACATCGGTCACCACAAACGATCTAAAAGTTGTGGCCTAAATTATATTCATAATTCACCGTTGTTTAATGCATGTAAAAATGCATGCAAGATCACAATCTTTGATTAGTTCAAATCTTTTCCTTTGTTCCAATTCACATATTTTAATTATTTTCTGTTTCTTGATGAAAATTAAAATAATATAGTCTTCTAAGTTTTCACGAGTAATTAAATGAAATTATTTACCTGAGTGTTCTTGCGTTTATTGGATTTTATTTTTAAAATATGACATTTTAATTAAAACCCGCTTTTTACTTTCGTTGAAACAAAACTAGTCACATTGACTTTTTGCTAATTTTGTTTTCCAGATATAAAAGATATTTTCATGAGGGGAAATGCAATAATCGGAACCCTTGACGGGTTGACGATCGCAGTGCGGTGCTATGGTACTCAGACGACGCTGCTGCGCATCCTCTGGACAACCGATCGCTCTATTGCCCCGTACGACACCACGAAAGGAAATGGTGTAATTAAAATGAATATAAAATCGATCGTGAAGTTGTGATTTTTTTCATATTTTTATATGTTCTGTGAATAATCAATAATGCTGATACTGAAATTCATAAACGGCCAATTTGAGTTCTGCTTACTACGAGTATGTTACATAAATTGATTATTAAAATATATTATCTTCTGAATAATCATGTTGAGTCTATACATTTTATAAGAGAACCTAGAAATATTCTCATATATATCCCCACCGCATATATATCACAGAAATAAATAAAATAATTTTAAAGTTTCTTATTGCGCTAGAACTAAATTAATTATTGTTTAACGAACTTACACTGTACTGTACTTACACTAGTGAGACAATTGTAAGTAATTTTGATTACTTTTACAAATTATGTTATTGATATTATCAGAAGTGGATCATGTGATGTATTATATATGTATATTATTTTATGTTGTCTTGTATCGATCTGAGAAGTTATTACCTTAGGTAATTAATTGGTAAAAATAAGTTCAAAATTATTTTCTAACTTAATTATATGTAAACACTTGCTATTGTTTAATTTATAGATTGGATTTTCTTTATAATTATTTTATCTATGATTTATAATTGTCTAAGCTAAAATGTGGGCAGATGTTGTTTTGTACTCACCCCACCCGGCTGAGGCGCGTGGGGTGAACTTATTTATACGGGTGGAGCAGTCTTCGACTCAGTGGAGCTCCAGCGGTATATCGGTAAGTTTGTTATTATTACTGCATGAAACAACACATTGTAGTTATTCGTTTTTGTTTACATTGTATTTCTAGTATAACCTAGTATTAATACATAAATAATAATTGTACCAACAAATAAATATAAATAATTATTTTTTATTTTCATTCAATTTATTGATTATTTGTTATTACCGAAAAATACAACCTACTAATGGTCCTGTCGAAATAATCAGTTCTGACCTTTTTAGAAATTTAATCAGCTGTTTAAATCCGATATATACATTAATCAGAAAGCAACTAAACACAGAGGTTGCAATACTATAATGCACACAATCAAAAGTTGTTACTACTCATAACACAGTATCTAATTTAAGTCTTGAAATCAGTTACAGTTCTTATAGGAACTGACGCCACAGTACGATAAGAGAGGTGCCTTAAGATTATTAAACTCCTGCGGGTGATTCACGGTGTGCTGATGCGTCCAAAGCTGCGTCTTCCTTACTAACAATCACAAATATTTTTTCTGCTCTTTTAATGAAGCAGTAAGCTCACTCCTTCCTATTATCTAATTTTGAATCAAGATTATGGAAATTAACTTGTATCTGTCTGATAGCAATCCATTGACTCCGACGGAGGGTCAATATTACCAACAATAGCTTGTAGACTGAAGGCACATTGAGGATAAAACCACGTATGTTGGATCAGTCCTAGCAGCCTGGGTCTCTCCTCTTATCAAACTACATAGCTTTATAGCCCTTCTTCTTAAGCCTTAATATCATAGCCAAGACCTAGCATTGAGTTGTGGGTATTGATTGGGAGATAATCGGTTCTAGTAATATTTACTTGCCACGTTATATTTATTTCGGTAATACTAAAAATGTAAAAAATACTATAATTACTGATTATTTATTATAAACAATACAAAAATATATATTCAAAAATTAAATAATAAATAAAAAAAAATTACAAGTAACAAAAGCCAAAAAACCAAATCCAAATAAAATAAATATTATGATATTTAAGGCTAACAAGTACTAAGCAAAACTTTGACGCTTTAAAATGATCACAATTCAGCTATTATTGAGAAAAAATCCCAATATTGGTTTTTAGTGGAAGCTACTTGTTTTCACTAATAAGATAGTTAACAACAACACATTGATATAGTCATATTAAAAATAAATATATTATATCTATTGACATATCTTGTATACTAAAACTGTAATTTTTTAATAAAACTTTTAATTAAAAATTACAGTTTCGTTAGAATTTAGTCACCGTTTTTAATGCGGACAGTTTAATCATAAGATATTAATACAATTGCTTATTTTTAATGTTTACTCTTGTCACATTTTTTTTGTTTCTATAAAAATTTAATAAAATATAACTTATATTTTAATACCAAAAACAATAAAATCGTATAAAAGCGTTCCAGAGAATTATTAACACTCGAATTCAGTGCCGAAAAGTTAATGTACTGCGAGATTGAACAAACCATAAAGTCTTAATTAATCTGAAAACTCGATCTAAAATAAATTGACCAAATGAAAAGGCGAATAGATTAATATTATATATAAGTATTAGTTATGAATATTCATATTTATAAAAAGTTTAAATCGCATTTTATAAAATATACAGAAGACAGATTTCAAGGCCTTTTAAGTTCCTTACCTACAAAAAAAAAATAACTTATCGCTTGCTTAATAGCGTATTAAGTAAAACGAGTAATTATTTAATATGCTATTCAGTAAATAAATAAATAGTGTTCAGATGTTTTAAATTAAATAGTATTATGAAGGTGACTCCAGTTCCGTCCGTCTTCAATCTGAGGATTTATGTATATTTAGACAGAGAGCTCTGTCACGATTCTAAGATAACATAACCTACCCATTAACTTCGTCTTGAATTTTCTTCGGTTGATCGGTGAATTCCTTTTCAATTATCACCCCACGTTTTTAATTGGACAAGTATAAGGATGAAATAAGTAATCAAAAGAATATTTTAAAAGTTCTAATAATATTAGTAAACGTTGGCTACATACTACTACTACTACTACTATAACTACATAACCAGTTGAACTTCCCAATTAATGTTTCTAATCTTGGTTTAATTCTGTATAATATATTAATATTATGTCTTAAATAACAGAGTGAACAAATAAGTATTGTATAACATATTAATAAATAATACGATATTATATCTTGTATTAGAAGATTTCAAAGCTCACAATAACAAAGGTGAAATAATATACTTTTTCAAGTTATCGCTATTTATTCCTACAGAGTTACCTTTTATTAATGGCTGTCATAATAGTCATTATAATAATAATATCACAATATCTCACTACACTATTTTGTTTCTAACATCAGAGAAATTCAATTTGACCTGCATTTATAATATCTACTTATTTATACCTCTTAGATACAATATTTAAAATTTAAAATATTTTTTTTTCTGCAATAACTACGTAATACTAAAGTTGATGTATCGGGTTAGATACAACGACATATTAAATATTTATCTCTTAAATCAATTACTAACAAGAAAACAATTAATTCCTTACTCAAAGAATAGACTGGCATAATAGCATTGAATATTATAAAATAAATCTATAAGTAATGTTGTAATTAATATGTGACGGTCGCTTTTGAATAATTTATTAAAATAGTTTTATAACCAAATACTATTATTGCAATGGACGTGACAGCCAGCTAATTCCAAAGTCACAATAGTGAATAACTAGAGGGAAAGCCAACAACGTGAGGATTGTGGATCTAAAAACTATCGTTGCGTTTAATTTCGATGTCCAAATCTGTGATTCTTGTAGAGAGATTCTGGTTTAGATGCAAAGGGGTCACTTAATTGAGGTCGTTTGTCGTGTTATATTTGTTTCAAATATCGTAAAATAATTTAAACATACTATTAGCTATGTGTCTTTAGCGACATGTGATTAACTTATTATTGTAGCCCTGGTGCTTTTAAGCTCGGGAGCGTCCTTGTGGACAGCATTATACAATATATTTTTAAAGATATCAAGAACGATATTAAAACATAATAAAAAAAATTATTAGTCATCAGAAGATGACTAACAATTTTTTATTATGGCCATAATTGATAAATAAATCCTAACAACTTAAACATACTACATACTATTATGTAACGTAAATTATATTCCTCTCATAATTTATTAAAAGTAAGTGATAAGAAAATGTGTAGTTTGTGTCAGTGCGATAAGCATTTTATACTGCTTTTGGAAAATGTATTACTGGTTATAAAATCAATACATGATTCTATGGTCTACTACCTTACTCAATAAAAAGACTGTGAAATCAATTAAAATTTTCTAATTCAACCGACTAAGATTAGGAGAGTGTATAAAAATAGTCTATTCTCAAAGTTTTCTCTAATACTAAAAATAAAATAACATAATATTATCACTAAAGAAGAAAATATTCGCCATCTTAGATATTTCAAAATATATTATCCTCAATTAAATAAGTTCAATATTCAGTTTGCGAAGACGATAAGCTGCCATGATGTATGGGTCTCTAAGTCGAGTTGATGCTGCGGCTAAGTAACACGAACAGGTTTTTGGATATTATTTCTGAGATAATTTATTGCATAAAAATTAATAGAACCTTTAAAGAAAGTTGGTCTTAGCTTTGTTTCTAAAATTATAATATATTATATGTTAAAAAAAAAAATTAAATTAATCAATACCGTTAGTATATTATTGAAAAACATAAACTCTTTATTGCTTACAAAAACATGGTTATTAGTACGTTATAAGTTTCCGTTAACTCTGAGACATTGTTAATTGTAACCAATAAAGAAAGTTTTTTTCCACAGTTCTCTTCTAATTAACAAAACAATACATCATTCTTAAAAACTAGTCGACATTCTCTATTTTCGTTGTACATTCATAGGTCGATTGGGCTGGATGGCATTTCTCCATTGATGGTACGAACATGTGCTCCAAAGTTGACTCCAGAGTAAAAACATTTATTTTGGTACTGTTACCTTAAAGGCGTAGTCCCGGTCACATGGAAGTGTGCTCTTATCCACCCGATTCCTAAAAAAGGTGATAGTTCAGATCCAGCTAACTACAGACCTTCTCTTCTCCCCAAAGCAATGGAGAATATCATTAGCCGACAGCTTCTAACGAACCTCGAGGCTCGTTAGTTGATCAATGATCGTCAATATGACTTTCGTCAAAGTCGAGCGGCTGGTAATCTTATATTATATCTTTTGCACCGTTGGGTAGCGAAACTATGGTTATTAAATATATATGATTGTATGTTTTTTCGAAGCTTCCTTCCTATGGGCTTCCCAAGAGTTTATGCATGTGGATCACTAGTTTCTCACTGGGCGTAGCATACAGGTCGTTCGTGATAGTTTTGGCTCGGACTCCAAGCCTATTTATGTGGATGACAGGGGATGCGGTATATTCTCTTTCGAAAAACATCGACGAGTGCCGAAAAAAAACTTGTATCTTCTATAAAGACATTCCTGGGGATGGTCTCAGATTGTGGTCAACTGAATTACACTCAGTTCAATCCCTTAAAAACACAAGTTTGCGCGGTTACCATTAAAAAAAATCCTATTTATCGTATCACTGCTCTTGAGAGCACTCATCTCAATGACTCGCCATATCAGATACTGGGGTAGTATCAGAATACAGGGTCTTGACATTTCGTAAGATTGTCAGTTTCGTGGTCATCTGGAGAGCAGGGCCAAGTTGGAATCATTGAAAATGGAATTGATCAATAGTAAGTATTTCAGGCGTGGCCAAAAACTTGCGCTCTATAAGGATCAGGTCCAGCAAAACATGGAATATTGTTTTCATCTCTGGTCTGGATTATCCCAATATTAGCTGATTACTGATTGTCAGGAACCAGCGCTTTGCGAATGACTGGAATCTTTGGCATTGCGTAGAGTCTTTGCTCCTCTGTGCGTCCTCCACCGTATTTACAACGGGGAGTGTTTCGATGACATATTCGATGTGACGCCTGTTGCCAAATTTCATCACCGTACAGCACGTCATCGCCTCCAATACCACCCGTACCACGTGGATACGTGGCGTTTTTCAATTGTGCGGTTTTTAAGGACCTTTTCTTCCACGTACCACTCAAATGTGGAACGAACTTCCTTCAAAAAAGGCGTTTACTCCGCCAAGGCCGACAGCGCTCTTGTGAATCCTTAGATGTGGAAAGAGTTCATGGGCGGCGGTGGTCAAGTGACCCGTTAGCTCGTTTGCCCACCTCTTACATAAAAAAAATGTTTTATTAAACATATTTTCTTCCTTTTATTTCCTTTTTCTATATAAAAACAAACTAACATTGTTGTTCTGGCGTAATGGCTTGTAAAAAACGGGATCTAAAAATAAGAAGCTTACAAAATATAATTAAAAACATTAATTAAGGTCAATTTATATATTTAATTTAGAACAATTAGAGCAAAGACAATTGAGACAACCGTTTGGTAAGGTGAGAATGCTTATTTGAAGAATAAAAATAAAATATCACAGTGAAATAAAAGTAACACTTTGAATTTATACGGCCCAAGAAAATATTTAATTAAATTCTCCCTAAAATGTTCAAGGTTTATATTGAACATTATATATTACTATAGATTAGCTGAAACATTTTAAAACATTTTGTCTAATTTTCATTTTTCAAACATTTGAGTTTTGATAAATGTAAATAAAAGTATAAAATGTTGATCTGTACCTAATATTAACACGCTACAGCGCTGTTTCATTGGATTAACAGATGACACTTATATCACTTAAGGTATCTACTATTTGAGTGTTATTCGTATCTAGATGATATTATAGTATAAAGCAAATATAATCGTCAATTAACATTATGGTAAATAGAATTTTTGTTCTAAAGAGCAATTGGAAAATTTTATAATAATATGTTATACGTATCAAAATATGTGTATATTAAAAAAAATATTACATGTATATATACACTTTAATATATGAAGCACTATATATTTTTATATCTTATATAAAAAAACTAAAATGCTACATTTCAAAAATAAGTATTTTGTTTTTGTTACAACTTTGACCACATTCTTCAGAGACGTAAATAGGATCACTTAATTTGCTGCTTGCTTGCTTCCTAATACTAATTATAAGTGCTGTATATATCAAACCAGAAAGTCACAATTGAAATCTCAAAATGCCTTCGTAAATCTCGAAATCTAAAACCATTCAAATTAGATTACGTTTCCTTTGTTTGTTATTAAGCCGAAACAGCAAACAGAATAGATTTAAAACCTTATATTGTATTGAAATATGAAAATATTTTTTAATTAAAAGACAAAATAAATAAAAGACGCTGAAACAGTTGGGAGTTTTTATTTAACAATTTTGTTATCGCATCTGTTTTTATAACACGAATAATAATATAATATTTTTAATAATAACCACGAGAGAGGACTAAAACTAAAAACTAAACTAAACTAACTACTAACTAACTAAAGGGAGTGAACTATGTAGAGTAAACTATGGAGATTCTCAATTGATTAAACCTTGTAACTATAGAGATGAACTGCAAGATGTTTAGTAAAATATGTATATCATTTAATTTATCTTTAAGTGCCATAAATATAGTATACAAATCCATCAACACCTTGTTGCCTTATTGTGTGCTAATAATACCTTAGTCGGTCTGAAGTTTCTTCATTTTATAACTTTGCAGTAAAAAAAAAATAATAATACGAAGGTTCACATTATTCTGTCATGTCTACCACTTAAGATTATTACTGTATCGTACGTCTATAAACAAATAAAGAAAATATATAACTATATGTCATTTGGGTTATAAACTAAAGCCAAATTCCATTTTAAATACCAACACATTTACCTTGTAGTTTTAGGCAATTAACGAATACAAACGTAGCCGAGTAGAGAAACTAATAAATCAAACAGATTTAACATTAGCTCGTATTTACTTCACTCAAAGAATGAAGTAATAGATTTTAGGAAAACGATTGTTTTCTGTCAAATTCATCTATCCAAATAACACAAATATATATAAAGTTCAAGAACTGTATTTAACATATTTTCAACAAAAGTTAGATAGATAGAATTTAATAAAGGATAAGATAGAGCATATGTTATAAGTACCACATGAGAGCTGAGAATTTATTTCAGATATTACTATACTACACTGTCTTTGTGTCAAGTACGAGAACTTTTGCTCGTGAATAGAAATCAATTACGAGTACCTTTACCATTTTTCCACATGCAAACACTTTACTAATTTATAATTTCTCAAATAATAGTAGTAGGCGACCCCTTGTCGCACCGACGTCAGTAGGTAAAAAAATAAATGTATGTTTAAAAAGTATAATCGGAAAATCAGTTTTTGTATATATTTTATCTAATAAAGCGAAATCAGAGATCGTTTAAATGTAATAATAATTAACTTATATTTGGCGCCGAGGGTCGGCGTCTTAACGCTTGGAGTGTTGCCACGTAGATAGTTTAACTGAATATATCAATTTGGTAATATTAGCGATCGAGCTTTTATAATACGTGACAAATAAAATCACAATTATTGTAATGATAATTTTCTGTATTATCGTTACAAAATATTTACATTATCCAACAAGCCCGGAGGGTACAAACAATTTAATTACAAAAGTATACTTAAAATTAAACAACAACTTAAATGTCATGTTACAGATCTACAAGTTGTTGTTCGTGAGAGAATCGTCATACTCCGGCTCTAGCAATATAATTTGACAATATGTATAAAGAATTTTTAGATATTTATAACAGTTTATTAATCTCTTGGAAAGGAAGTATTACTATAATTATTGAGCTGAGCGTAAACGAAGCTCTTAACTGTTTGGGAGACCTTGTTTTGTGTCTCCAGAATGCGACGAGATAATTAGCTAAAAATTTTCTCATGTATGTTTGAGCCGAACGCGGATGCTATAGCGAAAAAAGATTACAAAAATGTTTAGCCATTGAAAAGTTATCAAGAAAAGATAAAAGGAAAGGGGCTCAGCTCAACACCCGCCGCGCACGGTTGGCGGTTCCTAGTATTATATACAACTAAGTATGTATAAGTGTATGAAGAAGTAGGAAGTCTTGTAACATGTATTCAATTACAATTTCAGTTATCTTCCCTTGCATTTCTTTTTAAAATATACATATGTACGCATACATATTACTACGCCTCTTTTATACATATATCTTTAGCTTCTTTTAATCTCATAAGCTCTTTCGTGCAAACTCGTGGGTTCCCGATACCCGATTGTCCCTTCTTCAGGATCATTAACTTAATGGTTAATAAACAAAGTCACTAAAATAAACATTAGATCTTAGACCTCAGCGCCGTTGACGTACTTGTATGATTATTATTGTTATTGTATGATTTATTGACCGTAAGTATTTTCAGCTTCTGTCATACAAATAACGATAATGTACATCATGATGTACATTATCGTTATTTGTATTACATTACATGTAATGGGTTAATTGGTTGATAAAATTATTGTCCTTTATAATTTTATGGAGGATATCTTTAATCGAAGAGAATTATTTTTATCTTTATATGTTACAAGATTCGTGAGTTATCAATAAAAAAACAATCCTTAGACTTATAAATTACTTATTACTTAGACTTATTTGTTTTATCATTGTAATATTTTTTTATTTTAGATTATTAAAAAGGGATTCAAATAATTCTTGTTTTATATATTTTTTCCTTTGATCATCTCCTTTATTAAGTATCGGTATTTTCTCAAAGCTCATATCAGTTTAATCCCTCCTCCTCTTCGTCTGAGGCGTTGTCATGGAAACCCTTTTATGTGTTCGGCTCGTGTTAATTATCATCAATCATGGTCTTTGTCAATAAATTAAATTAATTTAAGAGTTTAGGAACGAAGTGGAACTTGTTTTTACATATAAATAAAATATGATATATGATTATAAAAACTTATCAATTTTAAAAAGTTTGGAAACATTTCAACTTTTATAGTTATAAGTTCTGTAGAACGACAAAAAATTGAAATTAATTCTTTAAGAAAAGCATTTTATAATCTAAATAATGACAATATCAATGATACAATGTAGGGTATGAATAATTTGCTAAATTTTAAATAAGAAGTATTACATTTAAGAAATTTAGTAATGCAATATAAATGACGTTTTTAAAAAGTAAGTTAAAAATATATATTTTTTTATAGTTACATAGAAACTTTCAGTTTTTCACTAAGTATAAAAAGTTTATCAATACGATTGGCAATAAAAGATATCAATTTTTTACGATCCAATCCAAGACTCTTAATGCTAAGTACAGATTCAATCTAACTTTGCCAATAGTAGTTTGTAAATAGATATAACTATTTCGCTAATAACCCAAAACATTCAGTCAATTGTGCACAACACTGTAATAGTCATTTTGAATAGTAGTGAGTAATAATGAAAGCCATTTGGAAGCTATCATTTTTATGAGCCATTAAACTAGGTATCGTAATGTTCTAGCTTTGCAAATATCAAATCGGATATAAATTACCAATTTGTGTATATAGAATACAATAGTATTATTCTAAAACAGTGACAGGATTAAGTAAAGGGGAACCTTCCTCATTGTTGTGATGAATATACCTTAGATCAGATACATGATCTGCCTTTAAATGTTTAGTTTTCTAATTTCGTAATTGAAACAACACCTTTATAATATTTATTAAGTTTTGAAGAAGCTTGAATATTTAGTGCATACTCCGTGGATAATAAACGTTACTATTTTTTTTTCGACTTCCAGTACCGTTTTTTTTGTTTTTATTTTAAATGTTTTCGATGTACTTTTAAGTTATAGTTTTCTACCAATGTTTATCGAAATAGGTATTTTTGTTGTTGGAGAACAAAGCTGAAAAGATTTGTTAATAAGCCAAAGTAGTTTCAGTTTTGGCAGTCACATATTTCAGAGCATCGTAGATCAAGTAAAAATGGTTCGTAACGAGCGATGAGAGTTACAAAGTGCACTCTAGGGACCTTAATAAAAGATTAGGAATAAGGTCTATATCATACTCGCAAAGGTAGGTATCAGTATAAATTAATTTTTGTTCATTATTTTATTTATAGTAGTCTCGCAGTACAAACCAAAACTTTTAAATATTGCTTAACCAGATTCTAAAATCAAACATGTCATACTTTGATCTTAATATTTGGACGAACATACGTTTATCAGAATGATTGTTTTCTCCGCTTTAGTCATACGTGAACAAACTTCCAAGAAGTTAACTTTAGATTTAGCAATTATATGAAGTAAGTTTAAAAGTTACTAGTGCTGAGTAAGTTATAAAGGCAAGTTTCTGAATTGCTCACCTTAATGTGGTAATTTTATTCATTTTGATAATGTGTTTACTTTTAAATTCGTTTTCAAAAATTGTTATTTATATTCATTAATGACCTCACAAGTCAAAGTACTTCATGCATTATTGTTATCTTTGTATGAATATGGTTCGGAAAAGGATAAAACATACAGAAATTTGCATATAATGTAATAAAGTTGGTAAGGTAATATATTCTTCATAACAATAAGGTATCTTAACAATTTTAACTATGTAATTATGATTTGATATGTTATGTATTAGATTTTTTCTTCACCTTCACTTACGTCTCTTTATTTATTAAAAATATTAATAAAAAAATTGATAGTACATTTTATCAATTATTTATTTTTATAAGTTTGATCATAAACAATAACTATTTAAAATAAATTAAAATTCACTTTCAATTTCAAAAGCTAACTAAATATTTGCCTAACACTAATAAAGTACACAAGCAAGCAGCAAGCCACAAGCGACAAGTGAGGCAGTATGAGCTTAATAAATAAAAACACAAGCAGAACTTAAAGTAAATAAGAATATGAGTATACTCAAACGTACAAACAAAGGAGTTTGTGACGCTTGACATTTCTAAGTACAAATTAAACATAGGTATGTAAATACACGTACCTCATTAATTAATCAAACACACGTAGTAATAACAAACAGCTATTGCAGAAAACGACTTTATCTTTTTGAAGCGTTAAAAAGAGCTCTTTTCATTTAAAAATCGTAAAAAAATATTCCGAATGATAGAGGACTTAAACTTTTTGCTATCTCAAAGATAATTTTCCCGAACAAAGATAGTCTATGTCTTAACATAAATCTCTTAATTAGGTAAATTTTCAAAGTCCATTAGGTGTAAGGGCAACCTTATCATTACTAATAATCTGCTGCAGACAACCTTTTGTGGAACAAGATGTTACACTTAATAATGGTTTATTGTAAACAACTGTAATCAAGTTGCCGACTACACAACATAAATACGTCTTTAATTATTTGCTGTTTTATCAATCTCTTATTAAATGACAACAGTATTTTAGGTGAAGAACATTATAAGCGCTTTTTAATTGTGTTTTCTCTTTTAGTGTTTTAGGAATAAAGAGACGTTAACTGGACGAGAATTAAAACACAAATATCAGAACAATTTACTAAATTAAAAATAGTTCTTGGACTATCATTATAGACTTTGTGGCAGCTTAACCTGTTTGTATCTTATCGGTGCAAGCTATTTGTAACGACAGCGACCCCAAGAATAGCAGAAAGTAGACTAAATATTTTTATAAATTTTATCAGGATGTCATATTTATTTCCTCAGTTTGATTTATATAAAATATATACTTATTTTCTTACTTAGCTTCACGCTATATCCCTTGCGGGGTAGCCAGAGACGACGGAGCGCCAAACGCTACGTTCCCTGCATACCTCTTTCGCCTTGGCCACAGACATCAACCTTATACATGCCCTCCGGGGGTTCCTCGTGCTTTTTACGTGACCTGCCTCCAGTATCATAGATATAGTGTTTTCAAAGGTCACTCGAGGCCTCCCCCTGTCTCTGTTACCGTTCACTTTTCCTTTATAAATCTTTTTTACCATTCTTTCATCACTCATTCGTTCGAAGTGCCCAAACCACCTGAGCACGTTCTTCTTTATTTCACTGTGACATCTTCGCTATCACCTGCCATTCTGTTGATCTCTTCATTGCGGATTCGGTCAGCTAGACCGACTCCGCTTATTCTGCGAAGAGATCGCATCTCCACAGCATTCATCTTTCTTACATTCTTCTTCTGTGTTACCCACGTTTGGCTGCCGTATAATAGCGTCGGTAGCAAAACCGCATTGTGTACAGCCAAACGTGCAGCTTTGCAGACGTTTCGCCGTCTCAACGATGCAGCCAAAGTACCGTTGACTCTGTTACCGGTAGTAATATGCCTTTCCACATCCATTTCATATCTTCCATTTCTGCTAAACATACTTCCCAAATATATCACTTCATTCACTTGTTCTATTATCTTACCTTTCTCGTTGATTTTACATTCTGTTCTTTCTTCATTTCCTTCAAATATCAGAATCTTCGTCTTATCTGCATTCAGGTTTCGACCATTATTTTCACACCCATTTTTCAGAGTGGTGACCAATGCATGCAAATCGCATTCTGATGATGCAATGAGCACCGCATCATCTGCATATAGCAAGCAATTGACCTTAAGATCACCTACTTTCACTCCCATGTCACTGTCTTTCACGCCTTGGAGACAACTATCCAAATACAAATTGAACAACCAAGCTGACATAGCGCAACCTTATTTAACACACAATTGGATGTCAAACCAGGAAGACGTGCCAGCTCCTACTCGCACACAGGCTGAGTTATCTCTGTAAAGAGACTTTACAGCCTGTAGCGAGGGTTCGCTCAGATTGTATCGGGGCAGTAACTCCCATAATTTCTTTCTCACAACCCTGTCAAACGCCTTTTCCAACCAAATCCACAAAAGCACGGAAAACCTTTTGGTTTAGGGCCAAAAACTTTTCCGTGATCATGGGGAGGGAAAAGATCTGATCTATACACCCTCTTCCAGGTCTAAAACCTCCTTGGGCCTCCCACAACAGCCTTTCAGATCTCTCTTGCATTCTTCTCGCTAATATTTTAGCATAAAGTTTACCACCCAAGCTAATTAAGATGACTGCACCTCGCCAATCGTCTGGGACCTCCCCTGATTTCCAGCATAAATTGCACAAAAACCAGAACAAATCCAAAATGAGTGGCCCCATATTTGATCATCTCATGCAGTAACTTCATCTGCTCCCGCATCCTTACCACATTTCAGGCTTCGAATCACGCTCACGACTTCTTCCAAATTGATTTCACCATCGGCTATATGCGGACCCAGCATTTTGCTGACATTCAAGGCCGAGGCGTTCTCACGTTCATACATCTAATTGTAGAATTCTGCCCACCGCTGCAAAACGTGTGCTGGCTCTATTAAAATTTCACTACTCTTCAAAAGCACCCTTTTCATTCTCCAGGTTACTGTACAACCCCGGGAATCACTAATTTCTCGCCAGAAAAGCTTCGTGCTTTCCCGGAAGTTATTCGTCAACATTTCATTTATAATCCAGCCATGCTTTCTTCTTTAACTCCACGGCGTCTTTCACTTCATCATCCCACCATTCATCGCGCTTTTTACTTAAACCTCTTTTCCTTTTACCACATACCTCTGTCGCTACTTTCACCATACCATTCCTCAGGTTCTACCAGCATACCTGAACACTTTCATTTCCAAAATCACAGCCTTCAAGCTTCTTGAAAACCCTTTCGTGATATTCCTCTCTGATCGGTGGATCTTAAAGCTTCCAGCTTCTTATGCGATAATTCGACTCCAAGCTTGGACACGTCGTGCAGCTGCGCCAACCTGCAAACAGACCTCTTAATCTAGCAACGACTAGATAATGGTCCGTTCCCAGATCAGCACCCCTAAACACTCGCGTGTCCATAACTTGGCTTCAAATACGCTCATCCACTAGGAATAAATCAATTATACTTCTTTCTTCCGCTCGCTCCCATGTTGAAAATTTTGTAGAAAAATTTATTTGTGTTTGCCACAAATAAATTTTTCTCCTTAGAAAATTTCAAAATAAGCTTTCCAGCCTCATTTACTCTCTTATCACCGTACTTGCCTAGCACGCTATCGTAACCACTACGCGCGGTTCCAACCCATCTATTCATATCTCCACATACTATCAATTTTTCATTATCTCTGACACTACTTAGAACATCCCTGACACTCTCCCAAAACTTCTCGAGCTCGCTCACTGGAGCTAAGGATACTGGCGCATACATAGCCAGCAAGAATACTCTTGTTATCCCCAGCTTAAAGCGAACCCAAAGGAGCCTCGGGTTGATGGCCTTGTATTCTACCATTGCATTAACCATTCGAGAGGACAACAACACGCCTACATCTTACCCTCTGGAACCCCAGCCCAGAAAGCGACCCGGTTGCCAGGCAAATCGGTCATATCATTGCCTTTTCGATTGGTCTCAGACACACAAATAACATCCAGATCTTTGTCATCCATCACATCTAATAATTCATTCATCTTCTGTTCCATTCCTCCTCTTACATACCACGTAGTTATTTTGCAGTTCCGTCTTCCACCCCTTTTCCCGCCTTTTGAAACATGACGTGTTAGTTGGCGGTCCTCAACGCCGCATTTGTTCATATTGTTATAAAAAATTATAATTTTCATTAGATTACAAATAAAATTACAAAAAATTAATAACAAAAACAATAAATTAAATATTTTCAGTTCATTAAACAACAATTACAAAAAATTATAGTAATAATAATAAGTGTTGTCGGTTATTAATGTCGGTGGAGCTGTCCGGCATGTCTGCCCGCAGTGAGGAATTGCCTTCGGAGTCCGCGCGTTCGTCCAGGCAGATCGACATACCGGCCATGCTGGTGTTGCACTGCTGACTCGGTGCCGCCGCCGATACTGAATGCAGTCTCGCAGCTCCTTAACAAACTATATAGTAACAGTATGTAAAATTATGATAGTTAAAACTCAGCCTGTGACAACAAATTCCTCGCGAAAGCGTCATGGGCACGCACAGCCAGTTAGTTGTACATTTAGAGTAAAAACTAAACGTAATTGTTATGTCGATTGACTGGGATAGTGTTTTAAATTTTAAACAGAAATTTGTACGACTTTTGTTGTGTCTTAAAATATAATTTTATAATAAATAAAGAAACGGAAAAACAAGAGCTATTGGGACATTTAAGCCAAATCATAAAATAAACTCTGAAGAAACTTCCATCCTCTGAAGAAATATAATCTGGTATTTTTCATATAAAATCAGAAATAATCGTACCAGATCCTGTGTAATAGTCATATCATAGTACATTTTCCGCGCCGCTTGTCACTGAAGCCTGCACGTATTGTATCATGCTCCTACGAACTGACAAACAGCCCTGTAGCATCTGTAGATCACACGTTATGCGTTTACAGCCATACAATAATTACGAGTTAGGTGGAGTTGAACCATTTGTATTAATTTTACTTTTACATATAAGATGACTAGGATGATTTGAAGTGATCCTTTCGATTGCTACTAAACTTGTCAAACACATAAATGCAATATGCATTTTTAAATAAATAAAAGTATAAAATAAAATAAATCATTATTGCGTCCCAGTAAACCTGTAGGTTCTTAAAACTAAGTCAATTACTTTTATACCATAACTGCTGATTTCTTGCAATATAATACTATTAAAAGTAATGTAATATTGTATTAATTATCCAATTCAGTCAGATTTGTAAAGTGTGATGTCAACATGTCATACAACTTAATATAATTTAATAGTTAAATTAGATATATAAGAATAATAAATAAATATGTGTAAATCAATGAAACCATTGTATATGATTATTAAATATCAAAATAATATACAATATTTTGATATTATATTTAATTAGGTAGTAATTTGACTCTGCTAAGAATGTTCGCCTATGGTTGTTAGTTAGTAAAACGGTATAAATGGATGGAAATGCTGTTTATAATCATCAGTTACCCTCCGTGTGTCTCCGTGTTGTCTTCGAAGTGAAAAACAAGTGACAAACAAGTGACATTGAAAGTTATCATAACTGTGCGAGTAAAGAGACTACAAGTACAACGTTGTGTAATTATAGTATGAACTAAGCGTTTACAGTTAAGGTACGATATAAGTGTTTTATTACTGTTAAAACAATAATTATTTAAAATCTTGTTTTATGATATTATACGTTAAATTTTGTAAGGTTTAGAGCGACGTAATTGTTATTAAAAATTAAATATATGTTATAAATTTTTTAGCATACATGTTTATTGTTTATTAATTAACCATTAGACACCAACAAACACAATATTTATTTTATATACCTATATAACCAATTGTTTTGTTTTATCAATTTGCAATGTATTTACTAGATCTAACTTTCTTTTTAGTTTAACAAGCGAAAATTTATTACAGTAATAAATTATAAGTTTAAAAGTGATAACATTGCTTCAAATCCACCGGTGAATAGTCAACAGATGAATCAAACAGTAGGACGTGTCTAAAATGCCCTTTGTCTGAGCGATTTGTGGCCGCTCCAATTACTGCCTCACACTGGTTACCAGGGTTTCCCAAACAGTATTACAGGTTAAGATTTTACTCAATATGTTATTCTCACAGTTTTTTTGTCAAATTTTCAATTTTATATTCATCAAATACATATTGTATTTCGGGTTACGGAAAATATAACTTTAGAGACACTAATTTCATTTTATTTCTTGATTATTTTAAATGGGAGCGGGCTTTCAAAAACCATTTATTTTTTACTAATTTTACACATTGATAAAAATCATTAAAATTCTAATAAAGAGTATAGTTTGAGAAGCACTGCACTGTATCGATTAATCTCAACGAGCACAGAACAGAGACCTAAGCGATTGTTTACTAATGACCATAATACTGTTTAATGTCTGTTCCATGAACTCACGACAAAGACAAATCTGATTGTTATATATTTTGTGTACTAAGAAAAAAGAGCATACTATCGGGTGATTTTGGATATATGTAATTTTAATAGAAATTATTTTTATATTTTCTTGTATAAATTTGCTATAATATTATTATTATATATGTATATACTGAAAAAAATATATATTTCTTCTGCGTCGTATCCTAAAAAAATATTTCATAATTAATACTTACAAGTTAGCTTGGATTTGAAATAAAGTTATAATAAGTTGTTGGACTGTTATTACTTTTGCAACAATATCTCTAACTGACAAGTAAGAGAAACTCAATTTTATCTTTCACGAGAAATATTTTGCAACAAGTAACAAGTTTACTCTAATCGTCACCGTACTTTATATATCAAGAAATATATTTTTTATCTCCTACTCTCTCTATCCTGATAAATGACTGACTGCTATACTCGTATCTATCAAATTTGATAGATCGCTTTGTAGTAGGATTCTTTATATCCAGTAAACGTAAACGTTAAAGGTTATTACGATAATTTATTTATTATTCGGCATGTGGCGATGCACAACATCTGTGAGAGTGCGTTGTATACTTCCCTCAGTTACCTTCCGGTTTTCAACTCAGTTCACGTCATATATGCAACCAATCCGCTTCAACTTCCGGTGGTCACGTGGTCACGAGGCCGAGTCGCTGATTTTCGCTAATGTGAGAGATTTCATACATATATATATATATATATACATATATATATATATATATATATATACATTTATATATATATATATGAAGTATTAATTAAATTGAAAAAAAAAATTTAGAATCAAAAGCTAGGGCTCGGTATTAAAATGGACATATTTGTAGAATTACTACGGCTTTCTGCCGGACTCGATGACAAGGACAGTAGTCGTGTCTATAATCAAGAAGAGGGCGGGGGATGCGGCGGATAGATCCAACTACAGACCGATAGCTCTTGCTACCATCATAGCCAAAGTGCTTGACGACTTGTTTGATACTCAACCTAGCAAAACAATTAATATACACGATGCGCAGTTCGGTTTTAGATTAGAGTTGTCAACTGAGAGCGCAATATCATGTTTCAAGCAAGCTGTAAGGTACTACAAGTTACTAAAGATAGAAAAACCCATGTGTTTGCGTGTTGTTTGGATCTATCTAAGGCATTTGACCTCGTATCCCATAAAATTTTATGACAGAAGCTTGAAAAGAATAGCAACTTAAGACCGGAGTTGATATCACTATTAAAGTACTGGTATGGTACCCAAAGTAACGTGGTAAGATGGGGTGATGCACTTAGTGAACCATATCGATTAGGGTGTGGAATAAGACAGGGGGCCCTAACGTCGCCCAGGTTGTTCAATCTTTACATGAACGGGCTGATAGAGAGGCTTAGCAGAGCTTGAGGAATGAAATTTTAGCTAGACGATATGGTTCTGTTGAGTCCGTCGATCAATGGTCTTCGAAGACTGTTAAAAATCTGTGAGGAATATGCTAAGGAGAATGAACTGAGGAAAAACGCTAAAAAGAGCGAAATTTTAATTTTTTGAGGAATAAACAAATAGTTAAAATTTATTCCTAAAATACATCTGTGTGGAACTTCTCTGAAGCTAGTATCTGAATTCAAATACCTTGGTCATATTGTGGATGAACGCCTGGGTGATGATAGTGATATCGAGCGGGAGCGCAGAGCTCTGTCGGTTAGAGGCAATATGTTGGCCCGTAGGTTTACTCGGTGTTCGACCCAGTTAAAATTAGTATTATTTAAAGCCTATTGCTAGTCCTTTTACACGTACGGCCTATGGAGAACTATACGCGGCAGACTTATAGTGCCCTGCGTGTTCAGTACAACAATATGCTGAGGGATTTGTTGAGGAAGCATCGATACTGCAATGCATCGGCAATGTTTGTGAAGGCTCGTGTAGACTACTTCTATGCGATATGAAAAGGGACCGCGTCCGCAACGACAAAATTATTGAACAGCTCTAACAGCGTCTTCAGCACATTGGCGTTAAATCAAGACGGTCCCCTCCAAGAGGTCCTGGGATGGTGCACACGTAGCATCGTAGCGTAACGTATACTGAGTATAGTGTTGAGTAATTTTAATCGAACTAACAGATATATATTATAAAAGAAATATTGTAATTAGAACATGGAAGAATTTTGTTACGATGAATTTTGTTTCATTTCGTTTATTTAATAGTATTTTATGATTTTAATTTAATTTGATTATGTGTTTTGCATTAAATTTGTGTTTTTAATTTTAAAAACATTATGAATTTTGTGCATTTTATTAATTTTATTTATATTTTTCTGATTTCTTTGACATTGTTATGTTGAATGTACGAACATTAGTTACTTAAGTTACTGTGTTAGTAACATTTTAACATGTGGATGTATTATATAAAATAAATTGTATTATTATTATTATATACTAAGATATCTTTTAGTAACTACATATAGTATGAACTACAAATATTTTTTTATGTCCGTAGATGAGAGAGAGGTCAATCCTCGTAATATCGGCTCACCACAGACGATCTAAATGTTGTGGTGTAAATTATAGAGATGCTTCTCCGTGCTTTAATGCTACTATAATAATATATTAATGACTTTGTAAGAGCATATTTGGTTAGTTCAAATCGTTTCCTTTGTTAAAGTTCATATTTTAATTATTTTTTTTATTAAAATTAAAAAAAAACACCTCTATTTAAATATATATATTTTTTATGAATTTATCTTCTGTAACTTGGATTTTATGTTTAACTATTTTTATACGAAAAAAAAAAATTATGTGTCTCTAAAAGCAAGTTGTGTAATTGTGTGATTACTAATGAATAATATATGTATATGTTATAGCTATAGCTATGGCTATAGCTTGAATGTACTTTTTGTGCATCAAATTCATTGTTTCTTATAACATAAAGGATATTGACTACCTGTGAATAATCAAATTGATTAATACTCGTATAAGTATTACATTCAGGTTCAGGTCTTGTCTTCTATTAATCAGATTAAAGAAGTTTTTGATATTAACATAGTTTTTTGGTTAAAAGTAGATAATAATTTACTTTAGTTCGGTACTAATAGCTTAATAATAAAAGTCATATAAATGACACTAGCAATCAATCATTGTTTACTTATAAAATGGAAATAACTTACGAGATAACGTTTTTAAACAAATTTATGAAAACACATACATGTTTTAATATTATATGTCGCCGCTGAGCCTTAAAGGCCTCATTATTATTATGTTAACTATCCGTTACATATTTACAAATTGTTTGTAAAATATTATAAAGTAGATTTAAGAGTAGCCCGCTATCCTTTTATTTTTATAAATGGATGGTGTTTTAATAAATATTGTGGGTTGGTAATAATTTGTTACGTAATTAGAATTTTTTAATTACTTTGCAAAAATAAGATAAATTAGGACTTAGTAAATAACAATCACATTTAAGAACTAGTGTCATGAAAGTTAGGATTTATTAATATGTAATGCTTTTTTAATTTATTTATTTTAATTATTTATTCATGTACCTCATTATTACATATATACTTAAAATTATAAATTATGTACATAGGATAGCTTATCTCTTAGAAGAGATCTCTTAAAGCCACCCCTGAGTGTAAGTGCCTTGTGAGTGATGTAAGTAGGTGTACCCACCTACTTACATTAAAATAAAAAAAAAAATAATAATAATATAAAAAAAAAAAAGTGTATAATTAAGTAATAATAATAGTAATAATAAGAAATATAATAAATAAAGAATAAATATATAAACTTACATATTAATAAATACATATATATATATATATATATATTAATAAATACATATATATATATATATATATATATATATATATATATATATATACAATTCAATCTCTGAGTCAAGTAACTGAATGCGTGCATGTCTGTACAATTGCAAATCATCTGCATAGACATGGTAGCGAGAAAATATAACTTTAGTGACATCATTTATGAATATAGAGAAAAGAAGTGGAGATAAAACAGCGCCTTGTGGCACACCAGCTATGAGATCAGCCCAATCCGAGGAGCCCTCGTTAGAGCGAACCATTTGTCGGCGACCATGAAGATAAGATTGAAACCATTCAATCACAGGTGGAGATATGTTAAGGGAACGCAGGATGGAAAGTAAATACCGAAATCAACTGAATTACTAAAATCCAGTAAAACTAGGATGGTAAGTTATTTGTTGTCCATAGCAAACCTTATGTTTTCAGTAATTTTAAGTAGTGCTGTACTATGATAATTGCGAAAACCTCACTGGTAAGAACTAATAAAATTATTTGTGGCTAAAAAAATATGAAAATTGCTGGCCAACAGTATTTTCGAGAATTTTAGAAAGAAACGGCATAGCGGTATAGATATAAGGCGGAAGTGCATTGGAGTAGAGGGATGTTTATTTTAGGTAAAGGTATAACATAGGCTTCCTTCCAAGCTATAGGAAAAGTATTGGAAATAAGGGAAAAAATTATAATGTGAGTAATTACTGCCAGTATACTATCTAAAATCGGTAAGAGCATGTCACGACTTATACCATCGCTACCAACAGCTTTTGATGTAAAAGATAGTACGCTCATCTTAACATCACACTCTGTGATCTCACGAAATATAAATGGAGTACAGTCGGGCTTGGGGACATTAAACAGTTCATGAAGCGTAGATAGGTATATAGATTCGTGTTCCATCATGCAAAAGGACATGTGGATTAGAAAAATATTTATTAAGAGAGTTTAAATCAGCATGTTTTCACATTCACATTCTATTGCAGAGATTACGCTATTGTTTGTAGATTGTTATATTTTCATGACAGCTATTACGTTTTCACTTTTGCTTGGCTTTGTCAAGTTTTTTCATAATATTTTTTATTGTCGGAATAAGCCAAGGTGCCAGGAAGGCGTACTAAAGGTATTAGTCAAGTCAAAACTATCACGTGATCATGCGATATTGACAGTTTTCCGGAATCGAGTCAAACGATCAACTTATTTTAAAACTTCTATAAATAGCGGACAACTCGCTTCGATACTTTACTTTTTATCTGGTGCTCGAGTTGGATAGTGATAAGAACATATTAGTGTTGTACTGTGAGTAATTAAATGTTTATTTATTCTTTTATAAGCTTTTAGTGATATTTTTTTTGTGTTATTCATTATAAAATATTAAGTTCAGTTAAGTTTTAATTTATTGTAAGCGATTATAAAAAGTGGGTGTATTAGAGAACTTTGGTCATATTAAATAAGTTGTTATTGATAATACCTTACTAATTAAAATTTTAATCTTTCCAGTGTGCTGTTTTCATATTCCTAAGAATTTATAACTGAGTGTATTTAAATTTTTATTTGATAAAAATAATACTGGTAAAAGAGTCGATGAATCTGATGGAATCATCGACACTAATCTTTTTAAAAATTCTAATTTAGGTTTTAATCCGTCGTATATATTATTAAAATGAAACATTACCACAGAGTATTTTGAAACCTTAAAAGTTAATTACATTTTGTTTCCCGGGAATAAAAGATATTTGATTCAATATTTAACGAGGCAATAGGAACGCTTGCTTCAGATATTGCTATATTCGCTCGGGATATTTAATATTTTAAAGCAACTTTAAAATTGCCAACTCTGAGTTTTATACTTTTTAAATAACCGGAAAGTACATAAAGTGGTTTTCTGTTTAAAAATAATATTTTATTAAGCATTTCTTACAAGAACTTGAAGTACAAGTACAAAACTGTAATTTTTATTTACTTCAAAAATATGATATTATAATAAATATATCAGTTAGTATTTCAATTAACATATTTGACTTAATATTGTTATCAGGAAAACTTTGACAGTTCGTCTATTGACCTGGTTATACCTACAACAGCGTTAATAAAATAATAATAAAAATTAAAAGTATCAAGACAATTGCTGATTTTTAATGTTTCTCTTGTCACTTTTTTTTTATTTCTGTACAAATAATGAAATAAAACTTACAATTTAAGACCAATAACTGTAAAATGGGATAAAAGAGTTCCAACGAATTTTTAAAACTCCAATTCAGTTCCGAAAAGTTTATGTACAGCGAGATTGAACAAACCATAAAGCCTTAATTAATCTAAAAACTCAGTCTAAAATAAATTAATAAAAAAGCAAATAATAGATTAATATTAGTTATAAGTATTACTCCTGAATTTTTTTTTAATTAACTAGGAGAAATACTTATTATATAAAATATACAGAAGACTGATGGAGGGGCTTTTAAGTTCCGTTCTTAATAAAATATTTTTTAGCCTATCGTTCCCACTCGATCGATCTGAAGGCTTATGTCTGTCATAGTCTTTGTCACGATTTTAAGCTAACATAAGCTATCCAATAACTTCGTCTTGAGTTTTCATCTATTGGTGGATAAATTCCATTTCTATTGTGATCCCACGTTTTTTATTGGGCGACTATAAATAACTCACAAATATTCAACTAAAATGTTAATGTTAATATAATATTATTCCTTTTTTTATGTTAGAGGATGGCTTGAACGAGCTTGCGGGTCACCGTTGATGTATGATTACCGCCGCCCATGAACTCTTGGTACGTGGGAAATAATTTCTTGAAAACCACACAGTGGAAGATCGCCTTGCATCCAGGTGGTATGGATGGTAAAGGAGGCGATGGCGAGCTGTGCGGTGATGAAATTCGGCGGTAGGCAATAGATCGAATAGTTCTTCGGAACACTCCCTGTTGTAAATGCGGTAGAAGACGCACAAAGAAGCCACGTCTCTACGCAATGCCAAAGAGTCCAGCCGTTCGTAGAGCACCGGGTCCCCGAAAATCCGAACGGCTCTCCGTTGTACGCGGTCAAATGGTAGAAGCTGATATTGGGGTGATCCGGACCAGAGATGAGAATAGTACTCCATGTGTTGCCGGACACATACCACCTCTCTTGTTTTGACCACCTATTACATACGTCTATATCTTCGCTGGCCTCAACAGAAGTTAATAACGTAACAGCGTTATTGTTATATCACTTTGTGAGTGTCATTTTTTTGTCCTTACTAACCAGCACCTGGACACTTCCTCTGCCACGATTTTGAAAGTCGCGATCGTCTAACAAAATATTCCTGGAAGCTGCAGGTATCCTATTTTTCATAATAGTATCAGAACATGCTATTCCTCTGCCATCGACCAACATTTCGCTAGTAAAATACTTATTGAAATAAAGCGTATGACCCGGAACAAGATTATCAGCTAACGTCAAAACGGCCTTTTCTCCAAGCCCAAACCGAGCTTCTTCATATTTGGGATAAGTAGTATGGCCCTCATATACATGGAAATCGCACACAAGTCCGTCACGGTTTGCTAATACAAAAACTTTAAATCCTTTCGGGTTAGGCTTCCCAGGACAATATTGCTTTACCCCACAAGTGGCCATAAATGGTATTATCATCTCGTCAATACATAATTCATTTTGCTTTTCTTGAGCACGACATCCTTCCTGCATTCTTTAAATAAGAGGGCGCACCTTCCAAAGTTTATCTTTATGTCTGGTTTCAGTAGTCACGTCGTCATCAAGAACGACTTTAAGATAATTCCTTAACTATGTAAATCTGTTGCGAGATATATTTTCTGCTATAATATCGATTTGCCACCTCTTCTCCCAATATATGCGCAAGTTTGGGTAATTTAAAGTAGCCATTATCATAGTAATTCCAAAATAAACATAGCATACTTTCAGATCAAATTTAGACTTTTCCCAGTAAATTTAACCGCTATTTGATTTGTTTTCAAGATAATTAAATTTATTATTTCATCATATTGATGAAAGTATTCAGTTTTGTTGTTTGTTTTGTTGTTGTTGTTGTTGTTTTGTTGTATAAAGTTTTGTTAAAATATCTGTAGCTGTGGGGATGTATGGAGTTTCTTACAGCAAAAAATCTTTTTGAGGAAAGTTTTTATCAAATAGAATGTTCGTTGATCCACTTGTGGATGGGGAGGACAGAAAGTTCTCTCCACTATTAACTTGTCTGGAAATTCGACTGTTACGAAATCGTCTTAATCATCTTCCACGTCTTCGGTTACCACCTCGGTTTCCACGTGTGTGAGTATTTGTTACACTTGAAACAATCTTCGTTTTCAGTCTCTTAGTCGTCACTCGAAGTGGTTGGTTCATTTTCTAATTGAATGTCAAATAAAGGATCTCCAACATCGTCATGAGAAGGTATTATGTCTTCTATATCAGATTCTGCTAATAATTGTTCTATACATATCTTGCGTCCGCAAACCTATAACCAAGTGTATTAATTAAAAATACATCTGGAAGACCCTGACTGATGGGTTAATTCTATTCAGTTTGCTGAAGTTTTTGCTGACATTACGTAGCATATAACGGATAACATAGGAACAGACAAACTAACAATTATTTAAACCAACCTACATAATGTAACATGCCAATTGTCCTTGAGTAAGAACATAAATATATGAGCAAATATTAGACTTACGGCCTACTGTTCTCTCACACGAACATAATCATTGAATGAAAGATAAATATAGGTTACATTGATTTTACACAGAAATACATACATGATTTTATATTTAATTTAAACATATAATATTAACATGAAATCAATAGATTATTAAGATATTTTGATATATAACTCACCGAAATGACGCGTGCGCTCCATAGTTGACAGATCGGCATCGCATGACACCTTAGCTCCAATTAGTTTGGCTCAAATGCCAAAAATAAAATGTCACTACGTATCCAACAATCAGATAACAGATTCAAAAAGGGTCAAACGGCGTCCAATTTTGAAAAATGGTTGTATTATGTCCCCACATGAGGACACTGGGTCACGAGGACAACACAGGATAATTTGAAGTTGAGTGTTAATCAGTTCCTTAATATGTACTTAATTAAGAATATTTGGCCTTAGGAGGTTATGAAGGGTTTTGAAAAAAAACATTTTTCATTTAAATCATCTTTATCAAAAAAAATAATATTAATTAACGGCTTATTTACATCATCAACAAATATGAAAAGCTAAGAGCTGGAAAGGAATGCTGCCATTTGTAAATAAATCAAACCTATGTATATTCTAATTTTACACAGAATTAGAATATACCTATTGTACATAATAATAGAAAAATGTATATACATCTACTATATCGTTCATCCCTTCTGTTTGTAAATAAATATAATTAGTTAAAATCTCTCTGTTAAGTAGTGTGATAAGTTAATGCTGTATATTATCTCCGGTAGTCTTGTGAATGAAAACATTGAAATAGAGAGCGGCGAGTTGATTTAGTCGTATCTTAATCTTTGATCTTAATATCAGTCAGGAAGATATTTCACTAATATACAAATAAATATTGTACGGTAATTTTTTGTTTTTGAGGAAATTATTCAGGAAAATTATTCTTGAGAAAAAAGTTATGCCTATATTATATCTAAATGAGTGTTATAATAGTGACACTTAACAAATTTAACTGTTAATAAAATACATTTTAAACTTTTCATTATACTAGTTGCCATCATTGCCTATATTTCATATATAATATTTATGAATAAATTTTAATTGATATATTGCATGTAACAATAATACATTATTGCAAGCCATAAATACTTCAATAAAAAAATCTTACAATGCGTTAAGCATAATTAAAATAATTAATTAAATTATAATTATTAAACAACATTAATCAATATCATATAATCAATGATTTTTAGCTCTATTAAAAGTGCTAATTTAAAATAATATCAAGAATGCAAAATAATACTATCCTATAGAAACTACTCGTTGAATGAATAACTAAAAGAGTGAAATAGAGTGGCAAAGGCTCTAGTTTCGTCACTGGTAGGACAGAGAACAGATCAAATAGGGGTAAATGATCGTGAATATAATTAAATAGGACATTATTAAGTAATAGTACAATTCAATTGTCCAGTTTTTGCAATAAAATCTCCTATATATATTTATACGCTTTTCAATAAGATATTAATGATTGTACATGTTGTGTATTTAATTTTTAATCCATAATCTGTTAATGACCGATCCATTCCTAAATACCGAGTTAGCAGTAAATAGAATACTATATTTATTCAGCCTAAATATATTCTTAGTATTATTTGTCTGTAGATAACTCAATACAATATAATACGAGTAGTGTTAGGCGTTTAACACAATTTAAGAATACGGTATTGATAAGAAAAAATATATTTTTCGGATCAACTGCGCAATACTAAAGTTATTGTATCGGGTTACAGATAATAATATATTAAAATATTTTCATTACTTAGTCGGATTTTATATTTGAGTTCAGCTTTAATAGGTGGTAGAGCCTAGCTGTAGTTTTTTGACTGCAGCTCGTATTGGGCTGGCTCGACCGGGGAAGGACCACCCTCTCACAGAAGACCGACGTGTAGTAACCAAATTCATTTGGTTATATTCCGTCGGTGAGTGAGAGAATCCGGAAGCCCAACCCCCCCCCCCCCCCTCTCCCTGCCAAACTTGATAGCGATGCCTCCAAAAAGTATACCCCAGGAGGGTACCGGCTTTGATGAAGCCGGGGACCCCCTCCCCGAGCAAAATCGGGGGAATGATCCTCGGATTTTGCTCGGGCTGCCCGTCGTATCTGGGGAGGGCAAAGTATCGCCTGTTGTGTTTTCTGAGGGCAAACGACGGCAAACAGCGGCACCCCGCTCCACTGTAGATGTGGACTTTTGCAACATCCGGGGGTTTCACTCGAACCTAAACGCCGTCCACTACCACCTTGAGACGGCGCAGCCGGCCTTGTTGTTTTTGACGGAGACGCAGATATCTCAACCTAGCGACACAGCGTACCTATCATACCCCGGGTATAAACTAGAACATCATTTTATACCACACGCCGGGGTATGTGTGTTCGTAAGGGAGGATATCTGCTACCGTCGCCTTCAGGTTTTTGAAGGTCGGGACCTGTCTGTACTCTGGCTGCGCGTGGACATGGACGACCATGTCAGAGTCTACGCGTGCCTCTACAGGTCCCATAGTGGTAATGCAGAAACGGATCAACTCTTGGGCCATGTTCAGGCGAAGATTGACGATCTGCTTTCACAGACTCCCTCCGCCGAAGTCTTAGTCCTCGGGGACTTCAATGCGCACCATGCCGATTGGCTAGGGTCACGTGCCACCGACTACGCGGGGAGATCTGTGTTTGATTTTACTCTGGCAAATATTCTGTCCCAGCTGGTAAAGACGCACACTCGTCTACCGGACGTGGACAGCCACACGCCCTCTTTGATGGATCTTCTGCTGACTACACATCCAGAAAAGTACCAGATCACTGTCGAGGCTCCCTTAGGTTCCACTGATCACTGTCTGGTACGGAGTGTAGTGCCCATTCAATGTCCTGCTCGCACAAGACCTGCGACTCGACGCGTTTGGCACTACAAGTCAGCAGATTGGGATGGAATGCGGTCTTTTTTTGCATCTTACCCATGGGGGCCGATTTGTTTCCCTTCCAATAATCCTAGTGACTGCGCTGCGGCTGTAGCTGATGTGATACTTCAGGGCATGGAACTTTTTGTACCAAGCTCTGTGGTACCACTTGGCGGCAGATCGCGGCCTTGGTTTGATGCGTCTGTCAGGGCTGCAGCAGCTGGCAAACGGCAGGCTTATCAAGCTTGGGCTAATGCGTTAGTCACTAAGGATCTGAACTCTAGAGTTCTGAAGAGGAAATACAACCGTGCCTCCAGATTCTTCAAACGGCAAATCGCTAAAGCAAACTTCAAGCATGTCGTCAAAATTGGGGATCAGCTGGCAAAGTACCCGCCTGGCACGCGCAAATTCTGGGCGCTTTCCAAGGCCACTCTGGGCAACTTTAGCCAGCCGTCCCTACCGCCGTTGCACATGTGGAATGACTCTCTGGCCCACACGGCAAAAGAGAAAGCCGATCTCTAGGGCACTCTTTTTGCCTCCAACTCGACTTTGGACGACCAAGGGAAGACACCGCCTATCATCCCGCGGTGTCAGAGTTCAATGCCGGAAATGGTTTTTCGACAAAAAACTATCAGGCAGTCTCTATTTTCCTTGGACGTTCATAAGTCGAGTGGGCCGGATGGCATTTCTCCATTAGTGCTACGAACGTGTGCCCCTGAGTTGACTCCAGTGCTAACGCGTCTATTTCGCTACTCCTATCTTAAAGGCGTAGTCCCGGTCTCATGGAAGCGTGCCCTTGTCCATCCGATCCCCAAAAAAGGTGATAGCTCGGAACCAGCTAACTACAGACCTATCGCCATTACCTCCCTTCTCTCCAAAATAATGGAGATTATTATCAACCAACAGCTCCTAACGTACCTCGAGGATCACCAGTTGATCAATGACCGGCAGTATGGCTTTCGCCATGGTCGATCAGCTGGTGATCTTCTGTTATACCTTACGCACCGTTGGGCAGCGGTTATTGAAAGCAAGGGAGAGGGTCTGGCAGTTAGTCTGGATATGGCAAAAGCCTTTGATCGTCTATGGCACAAGGGGCTTCTTTCGAAGCTACCTTCCTATGGGCTTCCCGAGAGTTTATGCAAGTGGATCACCAGCTTCCTCACTGGGCGGAGCATACAGATCGTTCTCGACGGTTTTTGCTCGGACCCCAAGCCCGTGAACGCTGGTGTACCCCAAGACTGCGTGCTATCCCCAACTCTGTTCCTCCTGCACATCAATGATATGTTGGATATTTCCAACATACATTGTTATGCGGATGACAGCACTGGGGATGCGGTATATTCCGGTCGTGCAGGTCTCTCTCGGGAAAACGTCGACGAGTGCCGAAAGAAACTTGTGTCTTCAATAGAGACCTCCCTGGGGATGGTCTCTGAGTGGGGTGAACTGAACCACGTTCAGTTCAATCCCCTAAAGACACAGGTTTGCGCGTTTACCACTAAGAAAACCCCATTTGTCGTATCACCGCTCTTCGAGAGCACTCCTCTTATTGCCTCGCCAAGCATCAAAATACTGGGTCTCGACATTTCGAGCGGTTGTCAGTTTCGTAGTCTTCTGGAGAGCAAGGCCAAGTTGGCCTCGATGAAATTGGGAGTGATCAATAGAGGCAGTACTTCAAACCTGGCCAAAGACTTGCGCTCTATAAGGCGCAGGTCCGGCCACACATGGAGTACTGTTCTCATCTCTGGTCCGGATCACCCCAATATCAGCTTCTACCATTTGACCGCGTACAACGGAGAGCCGATCGGATTGTCGGGGACCCAGTGCTCTGCGAACGGCTGGACTCTTTGGCGTTGCGTAGAGACGTGGCTTCTTTATGCGTCTTCTACCGCATTTACAACGGGGAGTGTTCCGAAGAACTATTCGATCTAATGCCTACCGCCGAATTTCACTACCGCACAGCTCGCCATCGCCTCCTTTATCATCCATACCACCTGGACGCGTGGCGATCTTCAACTGTGCGGTTTTCAAGGACTTTTTTCCCACGTAACACTCAAATGTGGAACGAACTTCCTTCGGCGGTATTTCCAGATCAATACGACATGGGTACCTTGAAAAAAGGCATATATTCCTTTCTCCAAGGCCGGCAACGCTCTTGTGAATCCTCGGATGTTGCAAGAGTTCATGGGCGGCGGTGATCATATACCAACAGTGACCCGCAAGCTCGTTTGCCCTCCTCTAGCATAAAAAAAAAAAAAAAAGCTTTATTGTATTTTATATAATATTTTCTAATAATAGATCTAACAAAAGTATATTGCAGTAAATCTTGACATATTATCCTACGGCGTCCAAATATGTTTTACTTCATAACAATCGTAAAGACATAATATAAGTATAAGTAATAAATAATATATCACTAACGACAGATAGTTTTATTGCAATAGACGTAATATTTAGGATATTATATATGGATTACGTGTCAGTATCTCGCGATACTGACACGTAATCCAAAACAATGTCAGCTACTTTTAAATGTTGTGGAGGATTTCTGTGTTTGGACGGACGGATTGAGGACAAAACCAAATAAATGCTACAGTCTATGTCTGGGTAGGCGGAACACCAGATATACCTCTTACGATCCGGGTCTTATAATAGGCGGTAAGTGCGTTACTACAATTACCGACGCAGCTCCGTTCAAATTCTTAGGCAAAAAAATCGATTACCAAGGGCGCACTCCATCGTTAGATATAATAGTCGATAGCTTTTTGAATGATCTAAAAAAGGTAGACAATCAACCAATAAGTAACATCAAAAAGACTTGGATATACGATAATTACTTAACATCTCGTCTAAATTGGCCTTTCCTCGTTTACGATATCAATAAGACCCTTTTGTTGAAGTTAGATGCAAGCGTCATAAAGACATTGAAGTCATGGCTCGGGTTAGCGCATCCAGCGGACTCTTCTACCTTATTTAGAGACCGACACAATTTTGGGTTAAAATTAAAGAAACCATCGGAACTCTATAAACACCTAAGAGTGACCAAAACACATATCATCTCAAAATCGAATGATGATACTATAACATCTCTCCCAAAAGATAAAATTGCCGCAGAACTAGAGTCACGACTTCAATTCTATAAACAATTTATGATAGGTGCTCAAACAAATAAATCAGGGTTAGGATCAAGTAGGAAACAACAAGACTTAGAAATAACAAAATCCTTTATTCGGCAAGATGAAAACGATAATTACCGGTTGCACGCGATGAGCCTAGAATTACAAAATGAATGGGTGACCATAGGAGATTTTTGTATTCCGCTAGCTTTGAGATGGCGCACTCTGCTTCATGATTGGTCCCCAGCATTATTAAAATTTTATTTTAATGCATTCCAAATGACTCTCCCAGATCAAAGTAACTTAGTAAGATGGGGCAAAGCCACCGAAAAATCTTGCAACATCTGCGGGGAGGCAGTAGGAACCGCGAAACACTTGCTAGTAGGGTGTAGGGTACTATTAAATAGAGGTAAATACTCGCGTCGCCACGATAAAGTATTAGAAATCATACGAGAAGCGGTTAGTCTTTCTGTAGCAAGAGCGCAGAGGGGTATAACAACCACCAAAAAATCAATAGAGTTCGTAAAGGCAGGTTCGTCCAAAAAATCTAAATTAAAACCTTATTCCATCTTGGACGCGTCTCCTGATTGGACTCTCATGATGGACACGTATGAAAGGCAATACAAAATCCCCGGGGATGTTTGTGTTTCGTCATCTAGGCCAGACTTATTCCTGTATTCAAAACAACTAAGGCGCGTTATACTTGTGGAGCTTACTGTACCCTGGGAAACAAACATACCCAAAGATCATACATTTAAGCTTAACAAGTATTACGAACTGTGTAACGAACTGATCAGGAATAAATTTATAGTTATTTTGTACGCTGTAGAAGTAGGAGCGAGAGGTATAACAGCAAAATCTCTCTACAATTTATTTAAGGATCTCGGTCTTTCTAGAACGATCATCAGTTCATTTCTGGAACGTATTTCAAAGGCAGCTTTAGTAGGTTCTTACGATATTTGGTTAGGTAGGGAGAGGAGCGTGAACAGTGAAGGTGAGCGTGTATGCGCATACTAAAGGGGCCCCTTAAACCTACACCCGGGTCGCAAATCCCAGGCATTGTTTGCGCTCCTTTTCCTGCAACGCGATGGGCCCGGCACCCGCACGGTGAATCCATGGAATGCTAAGAAGCTTCGTCTCATATATATATTTAAAAGTCATAACAGTGAATAACTAGAGGAGAAGCTAACGACGTATGGATTGTAGATACAGAAACCGTTACTGATTGATCGCCGCGGTTTAATTTCGATGTCCAAATCTGAGATTATCAGAGATATTTCTGGTTCAGATAAAAAAAGGGGCCATGTAATTGAGATCGTCATTTGAATTAAATGTCAGTTATAGTCGTTTGAAATAACACAATATAATTAAATCATAGATAACTTATTAATTGTGTATTGATATTATGATATTTCATCTATTTTCCCATTCTACATTCTATTATGTAATACAAAGAGAGCTGGGGTTGTAGTGGAGGGATGGACAGGTAGAGGACGGCCCAAGAAAAGAAAGATGGATCGCGTGAAAGACGTTATGGAGAAGAAGGGAGTGTATACAGTGACGAGGAGTAACAGGAGAGTATGGAACGAAAAAACATACTGTACCGACCCCAAAAGTAAAGGGATAAGGGCAGGAAAATGATGATTTTTTTTCATTTTATAATTTATTATAAGCAATTGTTAACAAATTGTAAAGTTTATATAAGTGTGATAAGTATATAGAAAACACTTTTGTTTACTGCTTCTATTTGCGACTGTTAATACTGGTTATATACAAGACATTTTTCTACTACTTTTCTCAATAAAAAAGGTTATAAAATCAATTAAAATTTTCAAATCCAACTGACTATAGTTAGAAGAAGATATGGAAAATAGTCTATTCACAAAGTTTTATCTTATTGAAAAATAATATTATTACTAAAAAAGTAAAAAAATCACCATCCTAAATATTTCGAAATTTATTATCTTCAATTAAGTGAGTTCGATATTCAGTTTGCGAAGACGATAAGCTGCCATGATGTATGGGTCTCTAAGTCGAGTTGATGCTGCGGCTAAGAAACACAGGCAGGCTTTTGGATATTATTTCTGTCAATTGAATAAAAATTTATAGAATCTTTAAATAAAGTTGGTCTTGGTGTTGTTTCAGGAGTCGTTTGGTAAGGTGACAAAGCTTATTTGTTTAATAGAAAGAAAATGTTAGAAATGAAAGTATTACTTTATTGTATTAAATTAAATCCTCCTGAATGTTCCTTTAGATAACATTAAAATGTATTTTAATTTATAAAACACTTAACTATGCTGAGATACGCATTATTATCTGCGACGTACTTGAGTGATAAGTGTTCATAGAAAAACGTACGTAACGTTCGTAACATACAAAAGAAACTACTTATTAAAGAAAACATTTTACAAGGTTTTTAAACTAGATAATAGACATACCAACACACAACACAATCACCCTTTTACAAGAAAAAATATTAGGAATACACCCTTATGTTAGTCCAACAATGTGTGGCACCATTGTAAAAAGAGAATAAAGACATACCCGACTACAATATTAACACAAAGCAAGAACTTTGAAAGAGCTAGAGTTAGTACTTAGTTGGATTTCCTTAGTCTAAGCTCGTGCTCGTATATTTAAAGTTTCTGTGCAGGAATTAATTTCAGAACACGATGTATGATATGTACAAGTTTATTCAACGTGTAAGGTTCTTGTAAACACAGAGTCTTGATTTATTTGTATTTTAGTTATTTCAGAGTAACTAGTTTGAGTACCGTTTATTTATGAAGCATTATAATATATTATATATCTTATATCAAAAAACTAAAATACATTTCAAAAATAAATATTTTGTTTCTGTTGCAACTTTGACTACATTTTTAGAGACATAAATAATACTAATTATAACTACTGTATATATCAAACCAAACAGTCACAATTCATATCTTAAAATGTCTTCGTAAATCTTGAAATCTCAAACCATTCAAATTAGAATACGTTTCCTTTGTATGTTTTTAAGCCGAAACAGCAAACAGAATAGATTTAAAACCCTATATTGTACTGAAAATTATGATATACCGTATTATTACTGTTTGTTAAACCAGAGAATATCAGAGTTGACTTTAATTAAAAGAGAAAATAAATAAAAATACTGAAACAGTTTTGAAGTTGTTTTTCAATTCAACATACTTTTATTATGTCTATTAATTATGAAAGATGACTAAATCTAAACATTCTGTAGAGATTGCTTTGAAGATTTCTAATAAATTAAAACTTGTTATAACTCAAATTACATGCAAGATAGATGTTTAGTAAAATATTTAAATCATTTACTTCGTCTTTACAAATAAATATAATATATATATATATATATATATATATATATATATAATATTTGTAATTGCTATAAATATAGTAAATGAAAACTCTAAGATACAATTTACTACCTATGGTGAGCAATGTTGGAGAGATGGCCAAACTATTATTTACAATGCATCGTTTATTTGGACATAGTTTTTAAAATCTAGCGATCTTAGTGAGTAATAAGTCTGATACAATGTATTTGTTTTTCTGTTTTGTACTTAACGAGACTTTCACTTTTGCAGAGACGAGATGACTCAGTGTAATGTAAGTGGAAAACATATATTTTCGTGTGCAGCCCTTTACTTTATAGCTTTGCAATAGTTAATGACATAATGCAAAAGTTCACATTATTTTGTCATGTCTATAATTATAAACTATAATCAAATTCCATTTCAAATACTAATACAATGTATCTTGCACTTTGAAAAAGATTTAAATCCAATTGTCATTGCGGTAACCAATTAAAGAAGACAAACATAGCTGAGTACAGAAACAATTAAAACGAGCAGATTTAGCATTTGCCTAGAATTTACTTCACAAAAAAAAATGAATTCACTTATTGATTTTAGGACGACGATTGCTTTGTATTTAATCTATCCATGGATTAGTGACAACACATAGATAGTAATAGATAGGGCATATGTTCTCAGTGCTACATGATAGTGAGAATATATTTTGAGACATAATTATAATATACTGTCTTTGTTTCAAGTACTTTTCCTATTGAAAAGCCCTATGGAAAATACATTTTTATCTATTTTTCGTCGAATAAATCGATGGAAATATAAGCGATTGAATTTTCGTAATATGTAAGGAATTAGTATCAACAAAGTATTGACTAAATAGTAGATAGGTATTATGGCGGAATGTAGGTATAATGGAGGAATCGGTTTTTTTAAATATATGTTCCAATTTTTAAAAGATATATTAAAAAAAACCGATTATATATATATATTTTTTTTAACTTAATTTTTTGTGACATTTATTATTTTTTTATTTACTTTTTTTTTTAATTGTTAATTGATTTATAGTGAAATTATTTATTTTTGAAATATGTTCCGAAAGGCGGGAGGTGGAGGACGGAGCTACAAATAGCTACGTGGAATGTAAGAGGAGAAATGGAACAGAAGATGAATGAATTATTAGATGTGACAAAGATGACAAAGATCCGAATGTTATTTGTGTATCTGAGACCAATCGAAAAGGCAATGATGCGACCGATTTGCCTGGACACCGGGTCGCTTTCTGAGCTTGGGTTCCAGAGGGTGAGCGACGTTGCAAAGGTGTAGGCGTGTTTTTGTCCTCTCGAATGGTTAATGCGATGGTAGAATACAAGGCCGTCAACCCGAGGCTTCTTTGGGTTCGCTTTAAGCTGGGGATAACAAGAGTATTCTTGTTGGCCATTTATGCGCCAGTATCCTCAGCTCCAGTAAGCGAGCTCGAGGAGTTTTGGAGGAGTTTCAAGGAAGTTCTAAGTAGTGTCAGAGATAATGAAAAGTTGATAGTATGTGGAGATATGAATGGATGGGTTGGAACCGCGCAAAGTGGTTACGAAAGCATGCTAGGCAAGTACGGTGATAAGAGAGTAAATGAGGTTGGAAAGCTTATTTTATAATTTTGTAAGAAAAGAAATTTGTTTCGTGGCAAACACGATGTTTGATCATAAACAAATTCACATGTACCTATGGGAGCGAGCGGAAGAAAGAAGTATGATTGATTTATTCCTAGTGGATCAGCGTATTCTTAACCAAGTTATGGACACGCGAGTATTTAGGGGTGCTGATCTGGGAACGGACCGTTATCTAGTCGTTGCTAGAATAAGAGGTCTGTTTGCAGGTTGGCGCAGCGGCATGACGTGTCCTAGCTTGGAGTCGAATTATCGCATAAGAAGCTGGAAGCTTCAAGTTCCACCGATCAGACAGGAATATCAAGAAAAAGTTACCAAGAAGCTTCAAAGCTGTGATTCTGGAAATGAAAGTGCTGAAGTATGCTGGCAGAATCTTAGAAATGGTGTAGTGAAAGTAGCGACAAAGGTATGTTGTAAAAGGAAAAGAGGTTTTAGTAAGAAGCGCGATGAATGGTGGGATGATGAAGTGAAAGACGCTGTGGAGTTAAAGAAGAAAGCATGGCTGGATTATAAAGCCTCGGGTAAGGATAAAAGCATGAGAGAGATAAGGAAAAGAGAGTACAAGCTGTAAAAGCACAAAACGAAAGCACTTATAAAGATGAAGCGTGAAAATTCTGAGACGAAAAGGGATGAAAGGTTGACAAACAACTTCCAAGAAAATACGAAGCTTTTCTGGCGAGAAGTTAGTGATTCCGGGGTTTGTTCGGTAACATGTAGAATAAAAGGGGTGCTTTCGAAGAGCGGTGAAATTTTAACAAAGCAAGCACACGTTTTGCAGCGGTGGGCGGAATTCTACAAAGAGACATATGAATGTGAGGACGCCTCGGCCTCGAGTACCAGCAAAATGCTGAGTCCGGATGTAGCCGATGATGAAATCAGTTTGGAAGAAGTGGAGAGCGCGATTCGTAGTCTGAAATGTGGTAAGGCTGCGGGAGCAGATGAAGTTACTGCCGAGATGATCAAATATGGTGGGCCACGCATCTTGGACTTATTTCTGGCTTTTGTGCAACTTTTGCTGGATATCAGGAGAGGTCCCAGACGATTGGCAAGGTGCAGACATCGTGCCGTTGTATAAAGGCAAAGGTTCACAGATAGACTGTGCCAGCTATAGGGCTATCAGTTTGATCAGCTTGGGCGGTAAAGTTTATGATAAGATAATAGCCAGAAGAATGCAAGAGAGATCTGAAAGGCTGTTATGGGAGGCCCAATGAGCTTTTAGACCTGGAAGTGGGTGTATAGATCAGATCTTTTCCCTCCGCATAATCACGTAGAAGCTTTTGGCCCTAAACCAAAAGGTTTTCTGTGCTTTTGTGGATTTGAAAAAGGAGTTTTACAGGATTGTGAGAAAAAAATTATGGGAGATACTGCCCCGATATAATGTGAACGGACCCTTGCTACAGGCTGTAAAGTCTCTATACAGAGATCACTCAGCCTGTGTGCGAGTAGGAGCTGACATGTCGCCTTGGTTTGACATCCAATCAGGTGTTAAGCAAGGTTGCGCTATGTCAGCTTAGTTGATCAATTTGTATTTGGATAATTGTCTCCAAGTTGTGAAAGACAGTTACATGGGAGTGAAAATAGGTGACCTAAAGGTCAATTGCTTGCTATAGGCAGATGATGCAGTGCACATTCCATCATCATCATCACTCTGAAAGATGGGTGTGAAAATAATGGTCTAAACCTGAATGCAGATAAGACGAAGGTTCTGATATTTGAAAGAAATTAAGAAACAACAGAATGTAAGATCAACGTGAATGCTAAGGTAAGATAGAATAGAACAAGTGAATGAAGTTGTATATTTGGGAAGTATGTTTAGTAGAGAGGAAAGATACGAAATGGATGTGGAAAGATATATTGCTGCCGGTAACAGATTCAAGGGTGCTTTGGCTGCATTGCTGAGACGGCGAAACGTCAGCATAGCTGCAAGTTTGGCTGTACACAATGCGGTTTTGCTACCGACGCTGTTATACGGCAGCAGGGTAATACAGAAGAATAATGTAAGAAAGATGAATGCTGTGGAGATGCGATCTCTTCGCAGAATATGCGGAGTCAGTCCAGTTGACCGAATTCGCAATGAAGAGATCTACAGAATGGCAGGTACTAGCAAAGATGTCACGGTGAGAATGAAGAAGAACGGGCTCAGGTAGTTTGGGCACGTCGAACGAATGAGTGATGAAATAATGGTAAAAAAGATTTGTACAGGAAAAGTAAGCCGTAAGAGAGAAAGGGAGAGGCCTTGAGTGACTCGTCTCTGGCTACACCGCAAGGGATATGGCGTGAAGCTAAATAAATAAATAAATAATAATTTTTATTTATTTATAGCAATACATAAATAGTTTATAGACATATTTCATTTTCAAATTATTTCTTAGGTAAATAAAAAATAAATATAAATGTTTGCCCGTTCTTTTCTATCGATTACTATCTCATTGAGCGAGTTTATAATAGTTAATTTTGCACAATCTTGAGATAACTAACATGTTTATATATTATAAAACTTTTACTAATAATATTTGTATTTATTTCAAGTGTCAATCAACGACATCACGAGGTATTAGCTCTTAAAACTTTATCAATGTGGTAAGTTAATCTTCAGACACTTACTGCAGTAACAACTTCGAATTAATAAAGTATAAACTATTAGAATAAAGATATTTATTTTTAAATTCATAAATATTTTACTGCTTATGACATCTTTGATACCGCCGAGAGACCCATTCTCATTTGATTTAAGGTTAATACTTTTTAATTAATTCTGTTAACTATTAGTTCCTTTTTTTCTGTTTTTCGTTTCACTTTCTACTCTTGGACTTAAAACTATAATAAATGTAAATAAACATGTTTTTTTCATTTTTTTTCCTAACGCATTAGTATCGATTTCCCTTGAGCATTCGTTAAATTTTTGGTTTTATCGTTCTATAGTATATTATAACAATCATTATTATCAAAGGGATTCTAAATAATTCTTATTTTCTAAAATTATGCTTTTTGATGATTTTCTTAATTACTAATTATAATTATCGATATTTTCTTAATTCTCATATCAGTTTAGTCCTTATAAAACCTCCTCAGAGTCGTCTTAGGCATTGTCATGGAAACCCTTTTATGTGGTCGACTCGTGTTAATTATATTCAATTTACACGGCTTTGTCAATAAATTAGATTTACCTACGAGTTTAGGAGACAAAGTCAAACTTATTCTTATATATAAATAAAATTTATACGGATTATAAATGCCTATCGATTATAAATTTTTGAAACTGTTATAATTTCAAGTTCTGCTTTTCATCTGTTGTATTTATAAATTCTGTAACACTGCAAATCACACATTTTTATTTATTATCTAAGCTTGGCGTTTTGTTATCTAAATAACGATAATATTAATGATACAATTTTCATAATATGGCATATTTTGCTCTATACTTAATAACGACTATTAAGTTTAAAATCCTGACAATTCAGAAATAAAATTAAAACAATATTTTAAAAAGGAAAGTTAAAAATATAAACTTCATGTTTCTATAAAATATTATAATATCATTATTTGGGAGATATAAACAAGTTTCTCAATACGACTGGCAGTAAAAACTATAGATTTTACGACCCACTCTAAGATTCATAAATGCTAAGTATAACTTCAATCTAGTCTGTTAGTAAACATTCGACCGAATATTTCGCTAATAACGCAAAATATTCGGTAAACTGTACGGAACCCTGTAATAGTCATTTTAGAAGGTACTGAGTAATAATAAACGTCATTTAAAAGCTATCATTTTCATGAGCCATTAAATTACTTCTATCGTACGTATTCACATTCTAGCTTTGTAAATATCTATATTGTTCTAAATATCCTATATTTAAGGTCAAAACAGAGAAAGGATTATAAAAAAAAGGAATCTACCATGTCGTGATAATGACTACTGGTGGTAATAGTTTCATTAGATTATATACATGTTATGCCATTAAATGTTTAGTTGTCTGATTTTGTAATTAAAAAAATACATTTTCTGTTTAGCTTGACTAAAGGAGCTGTAATTATATTTCGTTTTCGGATAACCGTATTTTAATGCCGCAGATATTCGAGCTCTAAATGTTTTTGTAGTATTTTTAATATATGTTTGTTTGCTTATAATTCTTATGACATTTAATTTAATTTCATTTTATCGGCGTGTCGAAAGTATTGAATTTTTTTCAATCAATGTTTTGACATTTATCGAACAGATATTTTGATAAACCAAAGTAGTTTCAGTTTTGGTAGTCAAAATTCAGAGCGTCGTAGGTCAAGTAAAAATGCTTCGTATCGAATGATGGCAGTTACGAAGTGCACGCTAGGGACCTCACTGAAGGTTTAGGAATGCGGTAAGTAATCACACTCACAGAGGTATGTATCAATATAATTTATGTTTCTATATTTTTATTCATTATTTAAATTACAGTAATCTGCACAAATCAAAATTTTCAATTTCTGCGCAACCAATTTCCAATTTAAAACATATGATACTTTGTTATGTATTTTTAGGTGGTAGAGCCTAGCTGTAGTTATCCGACTACAGCTCGTATTGGGCTGGCTCGACCGGTGAAGGACCACCCTCTCACAGAAGACCGACGCGTAGTAACCAAATTCATTTGGTTATGTTCCGTCGGTAAGTGAGAGAATCCGGTAGCCCAAACCTCCCCCCCCCCCGCCAAACATGAAAGCGATGCGGTCCTTTTTTGCATCCTACCCATGGAGCCGATTTGTTTCCCTTCCGATGATCCTAGTGACTGCGCTGCAGCTGTAGCTGATGTGATACTTCAGGGCATGGAACTATTTGTACCAAGCTCTGCGGTACCACTTGGTGGCAGATCGCGGCCTTGGTTTGATGCGTTTGTCAGGGCTGCAGCAGCTGGCAAACGGCAGGTTTATCAAGCTTGGGCCAATGCGTTAGTCACTAAGGATCCGAACTCTAGAGTTCTGAAGAGGAAATATAATCGTGCCTCCAGATTCTTCAAACGGCAAATCGCTAGAGCAAAATTCAAACATATCGTCAAAATTGGGGATCAGCTGGCAAAGTACCCGCCTGGCACGCGCAAATATTGGGCGCTTTCAAAGGCCACTCTGGGCAACTTTAGCCAGCCGTCTCTACCGCCGTTGCACATGGGGAATGACTCTCTGGCCCACACGGCAAAAGAGAAAGCCGATCTCTTGGGCACTCTTTTTGCCTCAAACTCGACTTTGGACGACCAGGGGAAGACACCGCCTATCATCCCGCGGTGTCAGAGCTCAATGCCGGAAATAGTTTTTCGCCAGAAAACTATTAGGCAGTCTCTATTTTCCTTGGACGTTCATAAGTCGAGTGGGCCGGATGGCATTTCTCCATTGGTGCTACGAACGTGTGCCCCTGAGTTGACTCCAGTACTAACGCGTTTATTTCGGCACTCCTACCTTAAAGGCGTAGTCCCGGTCTCATGGAAGCGTGCCCTTGTCCATCCGATCCCTAAAAAAGGTGATAGCTCGGACCCAGCTAACTACAGACCTATCGCCATTACCTCTCTGCTCTCCAAAGTAATGGAGAGCATTATCAATAAACAGCTCCTAACCTACCTCGAGGATCACCAGTTGGTCAATGACCGGCAATATGGCTTTCGCCATGGTCGATCGGCTGGTGATCTTCTGTTATATCTTACGCACCGTTGGGCAGCTGTTATTGAAAGTAAGGGAGAGGGTCTGGCAGTTAGTTTGGATATGGCGAAAGCCTTCGATCGTGTATGGCACAAGAGGCTTCTTTCGAAGCTACCTTCCTATGGGCTTCCCGAGAGTTTATGCAAGTGGATCACCAGCTTCCTCACTGGGCGGAGCATAAAGGTCGTTCTCGACGGTTTTTGCTCGGACCCCAAGCCCGTGAACGCTGGTGTACCCCAAGGCTGCGTGCTATCCCCAACTCTGTTCCTCCTGCACATCAATGATATGTTGGATATCTCCAACATACATTGTTATGCGGATGACAGTACTGGGGATGCGGTATATTCCGGCCGTGCAGGTCTCACTCGGGAAAACGTCGACGAGTGCCGAAAGAAACTTGTTTCTTCAATAGAGACTTCCCTGGGGATGGTCTCTGAGTGGGGTGAACTGAACCACGTTCAGTTCAATCCCCTAAAGACACAGGTTTACGCGTTCACCACTAAGAAAACCCCATTTGTCGTATCACCGCTCTTCGAGAGCACTCCCCTCATTGCCTCGCCAAGTATCAGAATACTGGGTCTCGACATTTCGAGCGACTGTCGATGAAATTGGGAGTGATCAATAGAGCGAGGCAGTACTTTAAACCTGGCCAAAGACTTGCGCTCTATAAGGCGCAGGTCCGGCCACACATGGAGTACTGTTCTCATCTCTGGTCCGGATCACCCCAATATCAGCTTCTACCATTTGACCGCGTACAACGGAGAGCCGTTCGAATTGTCGGGGACCCGGTGTTCTGCGAACGGCTGGACTCTTTGGCATTGCGTAGAGTGGCTTCTTTGTGCGTCTTCTACCGCATTTACAACGGGGAGTGTTCCGAAGAACTATTCGATCTGATGCCTGCCGCCGAATTTCATCACCGCACAGCGCGCCATCACCTCCAATACCATCCTTACCACCTGGATGCGTGGCGATCCTCCACTGTGCGGTTCTCAAGGACATTTTTTCCACGTACCACTCGAATGTGGAACGAACTTCCTTCGGCGGTATTTCCACATCAATACGACATGGGTACCTTCAAAAAAGGCATATATATTCCTTTCTCCAAGGCCGGCAACGCTCTTGTGAATCCTCGGATGTTGCAAAAGTTCATGGGCGGCGGTGATTATATACCAACAGTGACCTGCAAGCTCGTTTTCCCTCCTCTAGCATAAAAAAAAAAAAAAAAAAATATTAACTAAAAATATAAGTTTATCAGAATGTGTGTTAACTCCTTTTTATTCATACAGTAACAAACATCTGACAAGGTGACTTTGGATTCTGCAATTATATGAAGTAAGTTTGTAAGTTACTAGTGCCGAGTTAGTTAGTAGTTGTTAGGGTAAGTTTCTGAATAGCTCACCTTAAAGTGGTAATTTTATTCATTTTGTTTATGTGTGAGTATAATATTTCTGTTCATCTATTCCTAATATTATAAATTATAAAGCGAAAAGTTATTAGTTTATAATATTTGATATTCTCTGAATCTATTAAGCTTATCTAGCTATAAGTTTTAGTAAATAACCAAATGTCTTTAGAGAGTTACATTATAAAGAATAAGGAAAGTATATTTTGTTATACCACACAAAAAGTATACAACAGAAAACTTAAGATCTCCTCATGTCATATCTTTCAAAATTATCGTAAGGATCGGCTAAGAAGCAAAAATAACAATGTATCCAGACTTCTAAACATCCTATGAAATATGCATCTTTTTTTATTTATAAGGAGTAAAAGAATGATGGGCCAGGGCGGCGGGGTAGGAATGAAAAAAACTACTATAAAGTAAATAAAAAGGTGGTGTTAAGCACCAACGAATACCAGCCTAAAAGTGTTTTTTTTTTTCAATAAATTGTGCAAGAGAAGCCGGTCCCACGGGTGGTGCACACTAGTGGTGGTACACTTCATCATCTTTAAAAGTAAGGATAAAGAACATAATTGTAAACATATCCATGAATCTCATGTTCTGTCACACTATATACAGGGTGTCTAGGAAACAATGGATAACCTCTGAAAGGCTAATAGTAGAACTAAAGGCAAGCCCGAAACAAAAATATTAAAAATTATAACCTTACACTGCTACAAAAATGGCGCTTTAAAAAAAACATCATTTTTTTTGTCTGATTTCATATTTTTACTCGTAACGAGGTCAAATCAGTTAAAATCATACTTATTTTTATATTTAAATATTTATTATTAAACTTATAAGTGAATAACTATCAAATAACATAGCTAACTGTAGTATTTTTTTCAAAAAATAATGTTAAACTATTGTTTTGTGTAAAATTTCTGAAGAAATATTTTTGATTTGGAACTTTGAATAGCTCTGATGTAAAAAAAATATCTGAAAATATATAATATAAAAAAATCTGAACCGTGATTGAAAAATGACTGCTTTACGAAAATTAGTTCACCAAACTTTATTTATCTTTAGATTTTTCTTTGAGGTTTACTTTTTTCTCGTATTGGTATTGCATATTAGTATAATAAAATTACATTTGACCTTGTTTATTTTATTATTTTTACCATAAATATTGATAACAAATTTTGAACAGACTTGTGTGAGTCTCATGTAAAATAATTATTTAAAATAAATTTTAATTCACTTCCAAATTTAAAATCTTACTATTACTAAATATTAGCCTAACATTAATAAAGTAATCACGAGTAGGGACGTCGTGATTACTTATGAGGTTTGAGCTTAATAAATAAAAACACAAGCCGAACTTAAAGCAAATATGAATAAAAGTGTACTCAAATATACATACAAAGGAGTTAGTGACGCTTGACGAGAATTTGTCCGTACACATTAAACATAGGTTTGTAAATACACAACCTCATTAATTAATCAAATATAAGTAGTAATGATGAAAAGATATTACCCAAAACTAACCAGAACCAGAAGATTGTAAAAAGGGAATTGCACTGAGCCAAAGTGAATGTAGAATACAAGCTCTTTGCAACGAAACAACGATCCCGTGGGAATAGCAGAAAGTAGATCAAATTTTTTCTATAAATGTTATCAAGAATTTCGTATTTATTTATAGTTTTTCTTTTATTTTAAGAAAAGGAAATGGAGAAGATATTAACTATTAGAACATTTAAGTTAAATGATAAAATAAACTCTGAAGAAACTTCAATGAACCGAATCTCATCCGGAATTTTTAATATAAAATCTGAAATAATCGTACCAGGTCCTGCATAAAGGAAATGTCACAGTACATTTTGAACGCAGCTTGTCATTAAAGTCTGCAGGTGTTGTATCACGCTCCTACGAACTGGCAAACAGCGTGGACACTGTAGATCACACGTTACGTATTTACAGCGATTACGAGTTAGGTAAGAGTAGAACCATTTGCATACATTTCGCTTTTTCATATTTAATGCCTTGAATGTTTTGATGTGATCATAGTATTGCTACTAAACACATCAAAGATCATTATGTAATATCCATTTTTAAATAAATTTATGAATTAAATTCAATATCTCAATATTGTTCCATGAATCTGCAGGTTTCCTAAATATTTTTCAGAGAGGATATATACATTATATACATTTTCAGATTATAATTCCTTTTCACACCTTTTATAATAAACAATATTTTTATACATATAAGTACTAATTAGTGCTTATTATTTGATTAAGCATGCTATAATGAAGTTGTTACTTTTCTATACTTATTTATATACAGTTGTGTACTTTTCTATACTTCAATTCACTACATTTATGCACTATGCATAGATATACAACTTGAACACATTCTTTAGCTTTTTAAAATAAAAAATTATTAGCTTTTCTAATTTACAAAATCAAAGACCTAAACATGTTTTTTAAATGGAAACCAACTAATAATTCCTTATTAATATTTCTTGAATAGAACCATTTTTTATTCTCGATTACTGTCTGCCATTGTTTTTTTTTATTTCATCCGTTATAATTTAATTATATATACTGCGTCCATCTATTCTTATTATTTGTACTAAATTTATAAATGTTATACGATATAGACACTGATAGGGAACGCAAAGCGTTGTCAATTTGTGTTAACGTGCTAGCTCATAGATTTGGTCGCTTTATAAAGATGCAGTTAAAATAACATTTTTCTAAGTATATTGCACAATGTTGTATGGGGCTAGTTTGCGGTAATGCTATACCCAAAAAGTTTTCCATTTTTACTTTATTTAAATACTTGTTTATAAATAAACCATTGTTCTTTTTGTATACTTGTATCAATTGTTTGTTCTATCAATTACACTATATTTACAAGATCTAATTTCTTTATTAATAAGTTAAGTGAAAATTAATTATAGTAATAAATCATGATATTAAAAGTAACGTGTCTAAAATGCCTCTTGTTTGAGTGATTTGTGGCCGATCCAATTACTGCCTCACAGTGATGGCCATTACCAGGGCTTCCCAAATTTTTTTTTTAATTAGGATGTTATTTAATACACTATTCTATCAGTTTTTATATAATGTTCAATTTTATACACTATTGTTAGAAAAATATAAGTTTAGGGAAACATGATTATTTATTTCGTTTTTAAACAATTTTGAATTGAAATTGAATGTTTATTAATGAATACTGGTCAATATCTGTTCCATGATTTCACGTCAAAGACAGATCTGGACATTATTTATTTTGTGTAGTTGGAGACCTAAGAGCCTACTACCAGATGATTCTGGAAATATACAATGTTAATACAAATTATATATATTTTTAAATTTTCTTCCATAGATTTGCTACAATTAATACATTGTCATATATATTGAAAAAAAAAACTTCTGCGTTGTATTACTAACATTTTAAATTTGATAATTAATAGTAAGCCCTTACATATGAAATTGGATGGACAGTTTCGTATAATACGGCTTTCCGTCGTCTCTGGCTACCCCGCAAGGGATATGGCGTGAAGCTAAATAAATAAATAAATACATATAAAATTTGCGTTTTGTCGTACTAAACACTTTAATCACAAATTTCTCCTCTTTGGTTAGGAATTCCAAACGCCAATTTATACTTACATATTTTTTTGTCTCTCGTTAAACGTCATTCATTTGTTTTTTTCTTCTCTGTTTTATTCTATTTTTCTAACTGACAAGTTCATGAACTCGCTTTTATCTTTCACGATAATTATTTTGCAATAAAAAATAAATTTCTTCTAAGCGTCATAGTACTTTTTTATATCACGCAACAATATTTTTAATTATCTCTTCTGCTCTCTGTCCTGATAACAGACAGACTGTCATAAGTGTTAAATGTGTATATAACACAATTTGTGGAAGGCTTTCTTTTACAAAAATCCCAATGCTTACATTTACGCTGGGATTTTTGTAAACATTGCTCATGAAAGTCGTTATAGATTATAGATACGAGAGATATATGCATTCAATGTACAGCCTTTAAGGACTTTAGGATACAAATCCTTTAGTTTAAGTGTTGATGTTGCCTTTTAGTCGCTGCAGTGGATTTTTTATGCCTTTGACAATTTGTAGCAATAAGCCAAAATAATTAAACTGATTGTTTGTCGCGGTGAGTATCGTAAGAGCCGGCAAATAAAGAAAAATAAAAGTTGCCAACGTCTTATATAAAATTTTCCCTGTTGGCATATTTAAAAAAATATATTTTTTAGTCATAGAATCACTTTTATTAAGTATTGACATACTTTCAGTCGATTATATATTTTTTTTGTTTGAATTTATGCGTATCAAACTTTTCCTTTGTAAAAAATCAATGTAGTCCTTGTTTTATTTAACAACATTATGTTTTTTTTCTTATTCATATCCGGACCTTGAATTTCTGTTAAATAATAGCCCTTAAGTAGGAATATTTTTATACAAAGACTATTGTTTATATGTGTAACGCCTCTGAGACGTATGTTAAGGCTTTGTATGCCTTTAAATTAGATCAGCCTTCTAGGGTTAAGTATATACATAGATGTTAGCAAATGTAATAGAGAGATGTATAGGAGAAGTAAATAAGTAAAGAAATAATATAACATAGAAGAAAATGTCTTCTGAAATATTCTATGGTACAAACGTATAGCGTGTTGGAAATTGAGATATAAGGTAGGTAGATAATGATTTAAGAATAATAAATACAAAAAATATTGTTTATATATTTTTAATTTAATTTAATTGCTATCCGTAATATAAAATATTTATTTAATAAAATTAGGTTATAAAATACTTCATTTTATTATTATCGCGATAACAATATTAAAAACACAATATCGCTTTATTCTACATTTTGTACCACACACGGAGCAGCAGTTTATTCGCTTAAATAAAAAAAAACAAATTTATTAGGAGGAATAAATAATAATTACTCTAAAGTTTTCACGAACGAACTTAGTTTGTTCTGTATTGGATGTCTGTGGACAGGAAAACTTTTCATTAGTGTCGAGAGATGGCGCTGTTTTTAATTTACTAAGTTAGTTTATTTTCTTATTTAATTATATTACTATTTTGTGTTATTATTAATCACACTTTTTTGTAATTTTTTAGTAATTATAAATAAATATGTATTTAACATTTTCTTTTCTGCAATAAATAATAATCATTTTACTTTAAAATCAATTGTTATTTTATTAACATTTATAATTTCGTCAAAGTTCATTCAGGAAATACCCTGGGTATTCTTATCTTTATTTAATAATTAATTCAATAATATCACATTATAAGACGATGATCTAATATTAAATGGTATTTGTAGATATTTTCTTACATTAATGAGAAAACACTCTCGAATATATAATTTAATTATGACAATGTATTTGTTGTTAAAGAAAGGTGATCCTAGTTAAGTACATATATATCACCAGACATTAAAATGTCTGATTACTGATATGGATATTATATTACATTACATAGGTATTTCCTAATTGATTTTAGGTAGATTCCATAGATGAATCTACCTATTGCAATCGATGCGATGACGGGACCCAGACCCCAGAGTAGGGGCGCTACGCCGTTTATGAACTGGAGATTGAGAATCCGTCGAAAAAAAAAATTATATATCCCTCTATATATATATATTTGTATATATGATCCATCAGTTCAAATTCATCGTAGGCAAAATCTGACTTCACAGATCGATAGGATAAATTAGTAAGACAAACGCAGCATCTCGTTTTTTTGGAAAAAGTGAAAGGGGGGACTGGGAGGGGGGGTGAAAGTGCAAACCTTTGGGACACGTTACAGGTCGCAAATATTGACGGAGGATTTCCAAACTCGGTATACACATTTTTAAAGACAAAAGGAAGGTTAAGTTCTTGAACGGGGGAAATCGGTTGGGGGGTTGAGGGGCTGGGGGGGTTGAAAGTTAAAAACCGAAAAAAGTCACAGAAGGAGGCAAAATTTTACAGTCGGAAAAATCTTAGAAAATTAACAATTTAAAAGAGGCAACTTTTTTGTACGAAAAGTTTTTTGATGCGACCCCCCGTTTAGGAGATAGGAGTGGGAGGTGGTTCCCCGCTCACCTAATATATGCAGAGTGACCCGTCATAAGACTCATAATGACCAGTAGAATACTGCTGGCTAATTTATCTTTGTCGATCCGACCGACGGGAATCTACCTTACACGATCGACCCTGTCGAACGAGGTATTTGATTTTAGGATGTAAGAATGCTGTCAATTTCAGCAGTTACAGGAGTAGATAAACCTACAACTGGAGAAAATACAGATAGCGTTTCTCAACTACTTTCAATTATTTAATGCTTTAAGAAAAATTACATACAACTTTTTGTTATTATCTTTATAAAGGCGCAACTGTTTGGTCTAAGTAAATGATAAATATTATTTTTTATCATATTAAGTATGTTCACTGTTAACAAACAAACAATGTAGACAAGTACTGCGGGGAAAGATAAAATAACTCGTAATTTAAAAGTATTTATAAGAAATGAAATTTTCTTCGTTTAAGAATAGAAATATTACAATAACAGCTCCCATAGGCGTTAACAAAAAGATACAGGGGACAAAATTACAAAGAATTTATTCATTTGTATTCAAAGCACGATCTGTAAGATTTAACACTTAGCGTGTTTGTGCGTTACGAGTATCTACGCCATTATATCTTAACACAATACTGCTGTATTCACATTAAGTATTCTTTCTAGTACTTATTAAGTATTGGATTTTTATATTTTCTATTTTTATAAAAGATAAACGATACTCATATCAGGGTCGACGGTTACAGTTGCGTGTTTTTTTATGATAACGATTGTTTCAACACATACTTTTTGAATGGTATCGGTCCTATAAATATTATATAATAGTTGGGTATAAATTTTATGTTATTAATTAATACATACATACATACATATTTTTTTGTAACTTTTTCTCATTTGTTTTAGTACGCAACTACTTATTATAACGTTCGAAAATAAATGTTGAATCATAAGATGACCAGTAATCCTAATTGGAAACAAAAAAATTGTTACAAAATAAAATTAGCTTTATTCGTATTATGGTTTTATTCAGTTCATTTCATTTTCTTAAATTGTGAATTCATTCCTACTTAAGTGTAATATAATTAAAGCGTATTTAATTATTTTGTTTTTGTTTAACAGCATTGCATATTTAAATACCTTGTAAATTAAATATTGAGTAGCAAACTTTTTAATTCTTTAATTTCCAAAAACGACAAAACTTCTTAAAGGATCATAAACACCTTAAATAGTCATGGAAAAGATTACATATTTTTTAAAACTTTCAAATCTAAGTAATGTATGAAAAAAATGGTTAAAATTGCAATGATATTAAATTTGATAAAGCTCCTGCTTTAGTCTACTGAACTATTCCCGACACGAAACTTAATCACGAACATTGAAGGTTATCCTGCAAATACAAAGTGAACAGTAATTGAAGTTCACTCAGAAGTTCAAGTTTCAATATTGTGATCTACAAGAGAATTCCACGCATTCGTTAATCAAGCTTAGAGAGAACAACAAACTATATATTACTTTTTCATAAAGGGTCTTTATTCTCCGAGAATTCTGTTGGGTATTCTTGAACACTTTGTAAAAAAATCTATTCATTCTAAAGGACAGTAATAAAATAATTATAATACTATTAGTAGCATCGATAGATTGCAATTAGGATAATTTATTTCGAATAATTATGGAAAACATTCAAACTTATACGTAACACAAACTTACAAATTAGATATAAAATATGTAGGAAAGTTAGGTAGATAAAATAAAAAGTTATATTTAATGTACTGACTTTGGAAAATTAGAAAGGTTAATACGCGATTTGACGACGATTTTAAAAGGTCAATACAGAATTCTAATATTGACGATATCAGAACTCCATCTTTGAGAGTAAAAGATAGACATTACATTTCTTCAAAATAACAAACACAGAAAGACTTAGCTCATCATCAGGGTGATCTGTCATAGTGCAATCTTCAAAATAATACGCAGGGCATGCGTACAAACGTTAGTATTCATAAAGGTTTAATTATTTTACAAAACTACTGTTCATTACTCTAATGTACACGTATAATAATTACAGCAAACCTGGAACCGGAGATTTCAGATCCACAAGGCACACGTGTAGTTGTACGATGCTCTCCCATTTTCAATTTAAAAAATGTTCTGATCTTAGTGTATAAGCTATTAATTATTTCAAACCGCTAGGCTACTTAATATTTAAAATAATTATATCTTCCAGAGGTCGCAGAAATCAAATACAAGTTGTGTTGACGATATTTATATTGTGTATTAATTTATTAAAAAATAAATAAACGATACATTTATGTTAAATATAAATTAGTTGATACAGTCCGAATTATTATTTTAAATGACCAACATCATTAATCTCTTTTATATTCATTCCCACTTAATAGTCATTATTTGCAATTTTTTAATACACACTTTACCTACTTTATAATAAAATAAATCATATTCATTACATATCATTTCACAAATATGCACATCCAGTTGTACATAAGCCTAGTATTTACCAAGTTATGTACATCGCTTTTATCTATACGATAACGTTATCTAACCACTTAATGTGATAATACATCGATCATGTTGCTCAATTAATGTCGGTTGGTGTCAGTTTATGCTCCACGTCGGTAATACAAATTAGAATAAATTAATTTAGCTCTAATATCATTAGCATACATCAATATTATATCTTATATATATTATTGTTATTGCTAGTTATCGGGTGGGACACTCGCTTTTTGTCATATTATTATCATTTTATTATTCAATCATCCTATTTATATATACATAAAAACGTCCACACAAACTAACACTCCTATATGTCTCTTTTTAGTTCTATTTCCGATACTCTTATCATAGCGTTCACGACCTAAAACTCAATGAGTTATGACTCAGAACTCAAAAATATAAATTGTAAATTATTAACTATGTTAAAAAGTTATGTGATATTTCTTGCTGGTTTTCCCCTTGAGTATCCGTGCAGCAGAGTGTCATGTTTCCAAAGTGCAATGAACGTAATATATAAAATAAAATAAGTTTCTCTATGACTTTGACTTTGATACTTGCCTTTTTTTCTTCTGAGCTAGATCTAACACGCTGGTTCTTAATATAAATTATAATCTTCTATAATATACAATTATTTTTAATATTTTTATAAAATAAATTTGGACAAAGCTTATATATTTTACTTTCAATTTATAAATTAACTAAATGATCCTTCAAAGTAAAATTGACACAAAAGTTGTACAGTACAACCACCACGTTTCAACCGTACTTTCCCGGTTACTTTTTTTTTAATTTCAGATAAAGATAGGCTTGTCAGTGTACGGATTTAAATCATATTCTATACAAGGATCTTTTAAAACATTGCTTATTTATTTATGAATTGTTACACTGATATTTATAACTAAATACCTATTTTATTAAAGTAAATATCAAAACAGAATTAATGGCCCTGTCGGTGCTCTAAAGTAACAATACTCGTAAATCACCGATACCTATTTGGAAAGCAATTTCTAAATTTAAGCTTTAATTCATTAAAACAATCAAAGCCCAGAGAAGCCTTTGGTAGAAATAAGTGAATTTACTCGGAAGCACCGTCACGGCTGCTTAAATCAAAACATTAAATAACTTGGTTTTAATTTAGACAATCATTCAATGCTTAAATAAATCTGCAAGATTTTAGGTATAATATTTAATTTATTGTCAAGGATCTAACACTCGATAGGCCACCGCGGCGACATTTATGAATGAGAAGACATAAAGAAATAGAAAATATAAAGATCTATACCTATAATTTATAATCTGTATAATATATAATATAATTTGTGAAGCGGGTGGTCTGTAAAAATATTTTTATTGTTTTATTTCAATTCATTGTGTTGTTTTGTTATGGTACAGGATTATTTTTAGTCATAATTGATGACATCATTCTGAATATTCATTCTACAGAGCGCGGGTATTATTATTATGTGTATTATTGTCTCTTAATTTGAATATTATAACTTCGATTTGGATTCATTCATCAAAAGCTATTTGGTGTAGAATATTTAGAATTCCCGTATTCTGCTTTTGATATTGTTTGAATAATTGTTACGTCAATTTGTATTTTGTAATACAAATCGTACCTACCTCTCATATGGAGTTCTTGAGTACAGTTTATATCTTTGAAATTGTGTAGTCATACCTAATAATATATTTTAATACAATTTATAACACATATATATAGTTTAGTTAAAACCATACCGAGATCAATGTTACATTGTTTTAAAATATGTCAATAATTTACTTATAGCGATTGTAATAACTACATATAACGACAAATCTAATATTGAGTTAAGTTTCATACAATTAGTTAATCTCTATTAGGAATGAGAGTAATAACAGTAATACATAATATAAAGGTTGTTTCAAATCAGTAATTTTACCTAAAAGTCTGAAATATAATTATTTTGACAAAACATCCATTATATGAAATTCCATGAACATAACTTGCCGTGATTACAGCCGCCGCTCTTGTGTAACAGACATCGCTGATTTTCACTTAAGTGGATCCTTTGTGGTATTTAATATACAACCCTTTGTTATTTAAATAAAGTAGGTACATGGAGAAATTGATAACAGTATCCTTTATATGAACCTATCGTTGTGTGAAATTGTATAATATTCTTAAAGTCAACATTCTAATCTTATTTTTTGCTTTTAGATTGTCTTTACTATGTCATGTGAGTGAGAGTACATTCATAACATTATAATATTATTATTGCTAAAAATAACACAATATAATAACTTTTATTTTAATACTATATCAATAGAATATTAATATACCTCCTTTTTAATATCGGGACAAACGAGCGTTCAGCTACGCGAAGGTCTCTCGCACCAGTAGAGGACTTTTATATGAGTAGAAATTATATTTAATAAACAAGGTCAAGTGTTAGTTCGCAGTACAGATTAATAAGTTAAAGGCACATTTTATAGCAATTATTGATTGGAATAAATACTAATATGTATAATGTAATGAAAAGTTATCATTTGTTTATACACATCCACACTATAGGTATAGCTTTGTCTGCATCTTACTGTCATTATCTGGACTTTAATTATAAATCAATACTCCAATGAATAATAATAAAATCGATCCAGTAGCTTTAATGTGTGGTGATTATGGCACATTTTTTTTCATATTTTTCCTTATAAGGAAGTAGCCGGAGTAAAATTTATCTTAATAGTGGATTGATGAGGCTTAGCAAATGTCATCAAAATTCGTACTACAGATTTTAGTGAAGTATAAACATATTACAGGGAGACAGATAAAAAATCTAAAGCTGTGGTTTTTAATTTATTATTTTAAAATATTTTCCTTCTTTTATACTTCAAAGGTTGCAACGAGATGAATTTTGTTAGTTACAATATAGTAAGAGAAGGGTATAGGAATTTGATTTCCATCGCAGTCACACAATAACAACAACAACATTTGTTTTTTGTTTCGTGCTAGGTTTTGTTTGTTTGAGGGTATTGCAAATAGTTATATAATTCCTTTCAGTAATTTTATTAGTAAAATAGTTTGAAGTAGAGTATTAGCGTGTAAATAATTCAATTTGTCTTTACATTCGTATGTAAATTGCTTTATGACGTTGTGTAGATATATGTAGTATCTAAGAGAAATAGGAAGTAAAGGACATGGAGACTCAGGGATGAGAATGGGCTTATTCACACGGCAATCCTGTTCATTAGAGAACACAGTTAAGCTAAACAATACATAGTGCATCTTCAAGGAGCAAGTGGTTTTACCACAAACTCAAGGTTACCTTAAGCATGTGGTGAATGGGTTTATTGTAATTTTATTTCGCATCGTTAAGGTACCATAATCATTCTGTCCCACATACATAGTATTATAAAGTACTCACACACGGCTATCATACGTTTTTGCTTAAAGAATTATTTGTCTACGTAAAAATATTATTAACATGGTATTATTATCATAAAAGGTTAAAAATTTGTATACTTATATTGACTTAAACATATATGGTTACAAGCTTTAAGATTATAATAAAGTGCAACCATGATATAAAGATTCTGAAGGGAAATAGAAAATATACGTTATATCAAATAATGTGTTATATATATAGAGGGTAGGTGAAATATTATTCGTCTTAACAAGGTAAAAAAATGTTATTAATATTGTTAATGCTAACTTCATGTAGTCACTAAAACAATAATAAATAAAAGAATTTAGTATAAAAAACATTGTATTTCCTATTTAAAAATAGCGAATTCTTAATGTAGTCGTATAGTTTGTAAGAAGTCTTGTCGACAGTTCTTGTGGATTTCGGAATATTTGTAAAATTTAGAAAATCTTTATAATGAGGTACGTCATATTAAGGTTACAAAGTATAACATCTATGATTCTAAAAACTTCGATCTAATTTTGAGATATATTACGATTTGAATATGTAAATACCACCACATAATTCAGAAATCAGAACTGTTAGAGTTGCGTATGTTTGTTCGTATGGTTGTAACATTATCTAATATATGATTACGAATCTAGCATGTTTATAATTGTATATCGTGAATAGTTGGTTGGTTTATCTCAGTTTATTCTCCTCGACGGTAATAATTAGTAAATAGTAATTAATTAACACACGTATATTAAATAAACAGCAAACAATTACATAACTTAATAACGTAATACCCATACCATAAGTCCAATATAATGTTATACATCTGTTTTAAAATTGTAAAAATTCAGTTATCGCGACAAGCAACCAATAATTTCAACAATATGTTCAATAAAAATACCAAATTTAAAAGTATTTATAAATCAAATCAAAATCAAATCAAATCAAAACACTTTATTCGGATAACATAGATTATTAGGTACACATATTAGAAATTAAATAAAAGTAAAATTAACATAAATAAAATATTTTCTATATCATCCGAATTGGATGACCACTCAGCATATGTTGAGAATAGAAAACTCTCAACGCTGGTATTCTGTGGCTGCCATTTATTGAGCCAGGTCGCACTGTGCCTTCATTGAAAATGACAATAACAATATAACATTAACTTAACAATAGTTATAAATTAAAAACAAAACAGAAAAACAAAGAAAAACAGGAACTGTCACTTTAAAATAAGTATTTTATAAAGAAAAATAATATAATAATATTATAAAGATACATATATACACACAATTTAAGTAAGAACATAGAAAAATATATCTATATACATTCACGCATACACATACAATATACATAGAATATGTATTTATCTTAAGATGAACCTAAATCACAAAATAGTAAAAAAAAATATTAGATATGTTATAAGGAAATATAACCAGTAGATAAAAGGAACAACGTGATAAACCACTTCAATACTAATTATATAAAGTTTAAGTCAAAGCAAAAAATTAATTATTATTTAATTGTAAATTGATAAGATATGATTTATATTTTAATTTAAATGCGTTTATCATATTTAATAAACGAAGAGGAGGGGGCAGGTTGTTCCAGCACTTAGTTGCCGTATATTTGAAGCTACCACGAAAAACTGCTGTATTAAAATGACGCATACTCAGCATGTTCGACGTAGCCCTTGTATAATGTGTAGGCCGGTCTTCACCAACCCATTTTAATTTGTGATAAAGATATGGAGGCATTTTATATTTAATTATCCCAAACAGTAGTGTGGCAAAATGTAACTGTCGACGATAGTCCATCTTCAGCATGTGGGCATTATTTAAGAATGGTGTAACGTGAGAACGCGGAGGAATTTTGAAACAATATCTTGCGCAAGCATTTTGAACACACTGAATGAGACGCTTGGTACATGCCAAAAGTCTAGGTCCTATCACAACATCGGCGTAATTTAGCTTTGACAAAATAAGAGACTCACACAATATAATACGTACTTTTGTACTTAAATATTTTCTTATGCGATACATTATCTTTAGGCGATAGAAGCAAGCACGAATCGTTTGCTTCACGTGATTTTTAAATCTTAGTTGTTCATCCATTAAAACTCCTAGGTTTCTACATTCAGATACGCGTTCTATCTCCATATTATGTAATTTTATGGATGGTGCTAAGTAAGCCACTTTTCTTATTTGAAAAGGGCTTCCTAGTATCATATATTTTGTTTTATTAGGGTTTAAAATAAGATTATTTGAAACAGACCAATCTACAATATTTTTTAAATCAGTATTAAGGTTATTAACTAAGATATTGAAATCTGACGGTTTACATGAGATATAAAGTTGAATATCATCTGCGTAAATATGATATTTGCAATGCTTTATATTGTTAATAATATCAGCACAGTAAAGAGTGAAAAGCACTGGACCAAGAGTTGAGCCTTGGGGCACACCTCTACAAACAGTGCTACAATCAGAAAGATATTTTGAACCGTTTTCGCACAAAATTTCTACTACTTGAGATCTATTAAACAAGTAACTTTTAAACCAATTAATAGTCTCTTTACTAAAGCCGTAAAACATTAATTTAGACAAAAGTAGTGGTAGGTTAAGGGTATCAAATGCGCGAGAAAAATCTAATAACACAAGAACAGTGACATTACCAGCATCCTGCGCGCATAATATGTCGTCAACTACACTTGCAAGGGCAGTAGTAGTACTTCTTCGCTTTCTAAAACCAGACTGAACCTCGGGCAATATATTATGAGATTCTAGAAATTTCGTAAGTTGACTACACACTATTCTCTCTAAAATTGTTGATAAGCAAGGTAGAATACTGATAGGTCGAAAGTCATCAAGAGACTCTGGGTTATCCTTCTTAGCTAAAGGCTTAACTATTGCTTTTTTCCACAATGTAGGAAAAGTACATGACCCGATTGATTTATTGATTATTTTGACTATAGTATTAACGATATAAGGACAACATTTATTTAACATGTCTAAAGAAATACCGTCAGCCCCTACAGCTTTTGATTTAATACTGCGCAATATTTTTAAAACAGTTAACTCATCCACTGGCTTAAGAGCGAATATCATGTCACTAAATCTGTTATTTTCAAAAGAATCTATAACTGATTGTGATACTATTACATTGCCGGGTATATTAAGAAAATGAATATTAAAAGCGTTTGGGTCGCTTAGACTAGCAGGTAGAAAGTCATGTCTGTTCCTATACGCAATATGTCGCTTAAGATGATTCCACATAAACTTAGTATTATTTACATTGTTATTAATAAAATATGTAAAATAGGCTGTTTTCTCACTAAGTATTGCATTTTCAACTATGCCTTTTAGTTCCTTGTAATATGAAATATGACTATCTTTAGTCGTTCGTCGAGCCCTAATGTGCGCTACGTCCCGCGTCTTCATCATTTGACTTATATTAAATGTTATCCATGGATATTGGTTAGTTTTGAAATATCCCTTTTTTAAAGGGGCAAATAAATCAAATACTAGTAGAATATTTTGCGTAAATTCATTAACCATTGTATTGACATCATCACTGTAGATAAGTGGTACCTCATAAGAGTCTAAGACACTTTTAAGATCTGTCAAGTCTATCTTGTCTATTTGTCTGTACAACTTAAGTACGGGTTTTGTTTTTTCTTTATGAATGTCGAGAACGAATGATAACATGGCATGGCTACCGAGATTACCTATATAGTCTACATATACACAGCTGCTGTTCACTGTACTGTCTACACAAACGAGATCAATTAAAGTTTCGCTGTGACTCGTAAAATGCGTAGGCTTGGTTACTATTTGGCGTAAATTAGTACATGACAAAAAGTCAAGTAAATTCTGCATATGTACATTATTAGTGTCCAAAAAGTTAATATTGAAGTCACCCATTAAAACAATGTGATCATGAAAGGGAAGTGAAGAGAATGTTTCCGTTATCGAATCTATAAATAATTGAGGACACAGCCAAGGTGGTCTGTATGCTGTACCAATTATAAGTTTTTTACCTCCAGCGGAAACACGAAGCCACATATGTTCCACACTCATTGTGACTGGATGCGACAGTGTACTTACAGTAATATTATTTCTGATGTAAAAGCCAATACCTCCACCCCGAGCGCGAACTAACGGAGGCCTCGGCCGGTGTCGCAAGCGATAGCCAGGTATAATAGGAGCGCGACCGTCTTCTCCCTCCTTAAGCCATGTCTCATTTAAGGCCATGATGTCCACATCATGACGTCTCAGAGCTATTAAAAACTCATCGTGCTGTGTACTTAAAGAACCGACATTTAAGAATCCAATTTTCAATTTATTCAAGCTAGGCATTGCATTAATTTACAGAATATAGTAATATTAATTAGTTTGTGAAACAGCAGTAGATATTTTTGTATGTAATTTCTAATTATTATAGGTGCCATAAAAATAATGTAATAATTGTGTAATACGAGTATAGAAGGATAATTATAATAAGACATAAACAAAATATTTATAAGAAACATAAATAAAAAAGTAATAAGAATAACAAAATACATTAATTTTAAGTAAAATAAAATAAAATGATATGGTATACTATTTAATGAAATACATAGATTGACAGCCCGTTTTATAACAATCAGGTATATATATTTTAGATAGCTTATTTTTGTGTTGTAAAAGGTAAAACAAGTATTAAACACGTAGTAGATAATAAAAAGCGTTAGTATAAAGTTGCGGCAAATTAAATAATAGAAATATAAAATAATAAAATCTAGTAACCAAGCCGATGAAACCAACACTGTATGCACTAATAGGTACTGACGCCAAAAACCTTTAAAATGTCCGATTCGGTACGAATTCGATGAACAGGAGTCGCCATATCACGCCTAGCAAAAATACGTCCACCTTTCGACCAAGTAAAACGCCAATCTTTTTTCTTACTTTCCTCTTTTGTTTTGTATAAGAGAAAACGGTTTAGAGGAGTGAGCCGTTCATTGATATATATACGACGTGATTCTCCTTCTATAACACCCGTTGAATCAGTGTTACGACGCACTCTCGCCGCTTGCAGTAAATTATCACGCACTGACCTTCTTGCTAGCCGAACCACAATAGGCCGTGGCTTATCTCGACCTTCTTCAGCCAGGCGGCGACGCCCAGTTCGTTCTGCGCTGACCACATCTTGTACGCCGAGGACAATTCCCAACTTTTTAGCCACAAGATCAACTATAGTTAGAATGTTCTCCCCGGGTTTTTCTTGCAATCAGGCTATCTCGATGTCATTTGAGAGGCGATCTTGTTCACGCTCGTTAAATTCAGCACGTAATCGAACAATTTCATCATTAATAGCAGCATCCTTAATCAAATCACGGTCATTCGAAATGGATTCCAATACTGTTACCCTGTCATCTAAAGTAGAAAGCCGATTGTTGAAATCGCTTATAACGTTATTAAAACGCGCCAATTCTTCACGAAAGAAAGTCATCTCTTTAGAAGCCGAGGTCATGTCCTTACGCAACAACCTGATTTCGTTTATTAGGACGGACATTTCAGATTCCTCAACTGTCTCGGAATCTGTAAGGTCGTCATCTCCAGGCCCAGAATGTTGTTCAGTGCCTTTGACAGGCGTACATTGCTTGTGCCGTTTGTTATTGTTATGCTTACATTCTTGACATACCCATTTGGCTGATATACGAGCATCAGGGCTTACATTTACACAACTACGATGAAATCGTGAAGAACATTTGGCACATTTAGCGCGTTCAGATGCAGCAAGATATTTACCGCAATGATTACACTTATTAGCCATTATGGCTAGATAACAATATTCGATTATATATTATATATTACCGTATAAAATATAATATACGGTTACTGAATATGGACACTAGATGGAGCTATTCACAATCTTTGTATGATTATAATGTTAATAAAAGGTTTAGCTTAATTTAGTACTGTACCTATGTAGACATCTTTTATATGGAAAGAGTAAGTAGTAGTCGTATTATAGTATGAGTATCATTGCTCTCTCCAGTTTAAGTCTAGTGTTTAATTTATACGACAGAAAAAATACAAAATTGTAGCGTTAGCAAATAATATATAACATGTCAGTGGGAATCATTAAAAATAAAATAAACAACTGAGAACGATATCACCCAAGGTGTTTTTGTAGAGGTGTTTTGTACGAGTAGGTGCAAGATAAAACAATAAACACCTGACGTCACGTCGTTATGTAAGTCAGGCTATGTTCAGGATGGCTTCTAAGAGCTTGAATTTAGAATATAGCTACTTCGGTCGCACAAATTATTCGGCAGCCCTTTTGTTTGTACATTTAATTGTGACCAGGGTCATGCCTGAATCACAAGTTTTAATTACAATTCAAATATTGTTGAAGTTGTTAAATTATTATTATAACAAAATTACTATAATTTTTTTATTCCATAACTGTTTAATTTTATTTCTTATGGTCAGTGAGTTATTATTTGATTATAATAGTTCATATTATTATACAGGTGTTTTTCTTTTAAATGCTATATTTAGTACTTATCCCACAACCATGATTTCCAGTGACATTAGGAAAAAATATTTACTTCATTACCTGCTTTATAAAAAAAATCATTAAAATTATTGTGTTGTAATGTGTAGTTTATTTTGTTATTTATTCGTTCAAGTTACGTAACAATGGTTAAAGCACTTCACCTACACAGCAGTTCGAGGTGTAATAACAACAAAGACAGACCATATTCATATAGCAGAGTGTCTATTAAAACTATCCCAAAACAATTAACAACAAATTAACAGTGACATCGTCACGTTCCCGAGAATTATTTGTGGCGGCCATGTTACCGACGCCGTTTTGCGTTATTATTTTTTACTATTATTGCGATGTTGCGATTCAATTTAATTTAATATATTGAACCAGATAGATTGCAATATATTACGTAGGCACAAATTAAAGTTGTATTACAAAATTTATGAACCTTGAAGTATCTGAATATTTTGACTATAAAGGTAAAAGATATTTGCTTAGTTGTATTCGGTTTCATTATAAACTGATATATTATAAGTAGCAATAAAACCCACGGAGCAAAAAGAAAGTTTTTGCAAACATCGTCACAGTCACGTCAAGGGCGTATAAAAAAGTTGAAAGGCCAATTCCGTAGCAAATAATGAAACAAAAAATATACATATTTTCAGTTCACCATGATATAATTATGAGAGTAATCTTTCTGTACAGATGTAAACATACATCCACAGAATTGTAGTATAAAAAAGTTGTGACAATGATAATCTAATAATATCAACTGAAATTAATATGAAATGAACTTCACTGATGTCACAAATTGGGCCAGATGTGATGTCCTTGCGATCGAAAAGGTTAAACTCTATGCGAGAAAGTAGCTGCAAATGCTGCAAATGCTAAGTTATTGAAAAATCTTTTTTTTACATCTTTGGAATCGAAAACATCGAAAATTTTTTGCTCTGAGATGTAATGATAAAAATAATTTGCAAAAATCACTTCACGCTGAATATTTTTTACATTTATCATGGAAGAAACAAAGCATTTTCAATAATTGACAAGTCGCTGAATTAAAAATTTAAAAATAGTTCGGAGAAGAGATTTTGTTTGAAATTAGTCGTGCAATTTTTTTTACATATTTACATTTAAGTAATTTTTTTTTATTGTTTTATTATGTTTTGTTATGTATTGTTTTTTAAACAATATTACATTTTTCTTATAATACATTCGTAAGCTGCACAGTTCGATGGTGACTACAGAATTCTAAAACGGATATACTTTCGGACGTAAAAACACCCGACTACAATCCATCAAACTGACACCAACTTGCGCCGACGATGATGTATTAACTTAATACATCATCTATACCTTTTCACGTGTTTTATGAAAAAATCATTATATTCATTAACAAAATAATCTTTATAATGCAAAAATAAACCAACAACAAAAAATAACTAACAATATTTTTTACAATAATGGAGTTGATAAACGATAAGACGAACGAGATAAAAAAAGAAAATAAAATTAATTTAATTTTTAGGATACCAATCGAAGCGTTGAATGCTTAATGACCAAGGGAAAATAGCCGTTATAATAAATATTTGGCGGGTGCCGAAGCTAAAATTATGTTCCTTTGGGTGAGTTAGTTTGTAATTTAATGCAAACTGCGTAGTTCATGTAGGGTTGTATTTATCCTTATTAAATAACATTTATTATTAGATAAGTTTTATAGGTATACAGAAATACACTATTATATATTTCAAGTAATGCAATTTGCATAAATTTAAAACAAGCATAACTAAGTCATAGAGACACAATAAAATGTGGACGTTTTTAATAATATATTGCATCTATGAAACGTTAGACTCAAACTGCATAATAATAGGATTGCACGAAATCTTATAAATGTCATTTTATTTAAATGGTTGTTTTTATATAAAATATCTTGCCCTGCCATCACCTATGCCTAGTTTTCACCTCCTTCCGCAATTGGCACATAATAAATTGGAGCAAATATTTTTGAAAACATAACCTAAGCCTATCTTATCCAGGAACAATTAATTCCTTCTATTACAAATTTGCCAAATCTTGTTAAAAAAATACAAAAACTTTATAATTATAGCGAATACGATTAATATTTATAACCTAAAAGGAATACTTTCTACCATTCAAGTAAGTACTTGTAAGCAAGTGCTAATGTTAAAAGTCTGTTTAAACCCTGAAATTACCCTATTTGGCACAGAATGTTTTCATTCAAGAATCTTTTAATGCGAAAATGGTTTCAGAAATTAACAATTATTTAAGGTACTTTAATTATTCAAAAAATAAAATAATATTTATAAAAATAATTTTCATACATGAGTTGTAATGTGTCATAGTTCTCAAAAATATTTTTCTACAAATAGATTTGTTGAAAGTTTTGTATTAACAATTTAACATCGTATTTGCTTCCTTCCTCTGGGTCGTTGTTTCCTTGCAAATAGCTTGTACTTTAAATTCACTTTCCGCTCTTTACATTTTCAATTCTTCGATAAGACTATTTGAGGTGCCGTGGGATTAAAATACGGTTCGAATTTTCCTTTTAAGATACAATTTAGATATAAACCGGATTTCATTCACCAGATCGTTATCTATATAGCTTCGTAAATAAATAAGTTTCATACAAAACATTTTTTCATTGTCAAAGCTACCACCAGCTCGGAAAAATAATTCCCACAGACTTGAGAAGAGCTGGCGACAGAAACACAGCGGGATTGTCATGATTTTTTTTCAAGGTATACCCACTCAGAATATTAATGTTACAATACAGGGCACTATACCCTCAAAGAATTTGTTCTTTGAATGGTCCTGAGGGAAATCAGAAAATACTCTTAATCTGGACTTTAACAAGTAAAGCGTTTTGTCGAGTCTCTTGGGTTTTGTTTCTCAAATGCTGCAAATGGACTGCGAAGGACAATTATTTGCAAGATGTGTTTGCATAGTTTTTATGTATTGCTTGAGAGGATTAAAGTAGTGATTGGTGAAAGAATCCCTTTTGAGGCAATATTAAAAATCAATTATAATTTGAAGCATATTTAGAAATATATTTGCTAATAAAATTTTATTTTCCTCAAATAATAAACTGATACCCCAATTATAGCAAGATGCGGCCACGGGTATTTTAATTAACACTTTAAATATCAAAACTTATTCTTGACTATCTCGTAAATAAACAGATTTTATAATTTCTTTGGTCTTATTACTATACGATGAGGTAATTGTGTAAGGTTCAATAATGTTCAAAGGTGCAGATCTGAATTTAACTTTATATAAAGGATAATGCTCAATCAATAATTTTTTATGTTTTGTTAGTAAATGAGATATTTATCTTTACTGTAGACAACTAAATATAGTGTTCTCAGAAATATTTGTCGAGTACCCCAAACTCCTCCGATTGAATGTTTGAGTACATTTGTGTTCATATTTACTTTAAGTTGTGCTTGTAACGTCCCTTATTAAGCTCAAACAGCCTCATTTGTGATGATTGTATTATTTGCTTTAGTACAATATTATGTTTTTATAGCTCTTGAATGTACTCCTAAAATTAAGGTATATTTTACTATTTTTAACATAATTATGTTCCAGGAGTTAATTTGTTACAAAGAAATTGAGTTTGAATGGGTAAGAAAACAACATTAATATTTTCAACGAAGTAAAAAATAAATTAGAAATCTAACTTTTAAATGTAAGAAAATAGTAAATCACATATTAACTTTGAATGTAAACCCCATAATTCGAGGAGATAATATGTACAATATAAAAAAATAAATAATAAATAATATTTTTAATACGATTATATTAGAACTGTAAAATATAATGATATCTACAATGGTCTTGGCTGGTTTAGATCACATAAAATTCAGAATTTAACAATTGAAATTGTGACATAAAGTCATTAATAATTAGTTATATGGATAATATGATTAATATTTAAAGTATTATCAAATTGTACAATGTTCTAGATATAAGTAAGTTTTTCTAACTATTAAGATAGATTACGTAGAATATATACGTACAATTATAAAATGTATGTTTCTATAAAAAAAAAAGTTGTTGAAGTCTGAAAGATTCTGTAATAAAATCTTGTCTAAAAATATTTTTTTTCTTTTAATTTCTCCCTATAATAAGCCCGTGTATTTACTATACCATAGGACATAATACTCTCTTATATTTAAGTTTAAAGTAGATTAAGTAAAATCTTTTTAAATCTCATAAAAACAATCAAGAATGAACCCGTGAGATATTTCGCAAAACTTAAATTTAATAAATCTCTTCAAGTATGCAAAATTGGAACTAAACCGTTCATCCTCTGGCTACAGAACTTCACCGGTAAAGGATTAAGGTCCAAGTCATAAGTTGAATATTATTAACAATCTTGCAGAGTATATAATGTTAAAATTACTAATAGTTATAATATTTGCATCAATATTTGGTTTAAAGGTTCTAGTATAATATTATAATTTCGTTATGCATATTTTTCGTATTATACTAACTGGAAAAATTTTCTAGTACTTATTATTAGAGTAGGAATCTAAATGATGTTATGGTAATACTATTAGGGTTGTGATAAAATTTGAAACTTCTAACATTTATTACCTTGCTGAGTACACCTTTTTAACCAAGTAAATGAATCACATTGGCAGGCCTTTTATGGAAAGATAAACGGCGTAGACTGAAATGCTTACTAACTGATCTGCACTTTATTTGAATGTAAAAGTCATTTAAAAATTGGACAGAAGCTTCTGACTTGAAGAATTATTATGCTCAGAAACGTTTTATCAAAGTTAGTTAGTCTAGGACTTACCACGGATTTATCAAGTTCTCGTATAAATATTTCATTACAGAGTTACAAATAAAAGTCTTAAGCTTTTGATTATTAAGACTCTGACTTTAAAATATTATATTCCTTCATAACATTAATTATTTCACTTTCATAGATATAAAATAATTATATAGGCGTCATACAAAAATTTTTATAATGTGTTTTACTTTTCATTATCTAGGTAGCAAATTATTAAGATTATATTAATAAATTTGATTAGATTTTACTATCTGCTGATTATCACATGCTAAAAAAAAATTTAAAGGACACAGCTTCGGTCATATTTTCGGGGTTAGTTACCAGGGTCGTGTAATCTCTGGACGCTTTAAACAGCTCAAATAACGTAGGATATGACATTAACAGACCCCAATATCCTAAAGTGCCAATGCGACCCTTAGGAAGGCTGATTAAGCTTATTTTTATCAAACATTAAGTTACGAGTCTTATAATACAATAATAATTATTCTTTTTGCATCGCAGTATTTAAAAATCATTTATTCATATCTTCATTCATTTCAATTCAAAATTATTATTCATTTTAACTTGTAAAATGACTTGCGCTCTTCACTTTAATAAAAGGCACAATAAAATAAAAACGCTGACTAAATTTATATCTTAAAATATCTTACAAGTTAATTACAAATTCCATCAGATGTCAAGCAAATTTTGATTTAAATTTTAATCCTTTTCCGCGTTTCAGATCAAATACAAACAGCTATACAAATACAGTTATTTCCATGTAGTCTTTTGACAACGTGGGGTCGCTAATAATTAAACAAACATACGAAAAGCAATTTTCGAGTAAAATTAAGTTTGTATTTTCCGTGTTGCTTTTGATAAAGCTTAACTTTGATCATGGTTTCACGAACCTTCTTTTTGTGGGTTGTTTTATTTAGGACTATAGGTATTAGGGGTAGTCTGCCGTTGGGTGGTTTTATTATCTCGACGCTTATACTTTAACTTAGTAAGCTATGTTTCCATATAAATTTCAATAAATGCTTAATTATAAATATATTAAGAATATCTAAAATAAATAGAATTTTTTTATTATATCTTTTTTTACAACAGGATAAAGTAAAATATTATCCTTATATTGAAGTGGGACTTTACCTTAACAAAAAACAGATTTTCTTTAATTATAATGGCGTATTTATAGCTTTTTCTAAATCTAGTCTAGGGATTTTTTATTATATAGAAATAATCTAGGATTAAATTTTGATTAAAACTGATAAACTCCTAGTATAATTCTTTTGACATATGTTTAATATGAGTTTAAGAGAAATAAGAATTATTCATAAACGAATGTTAACCTTTATTTCACTTATTTATTGCAATTTATGTCTACGGAACTTAATTTAAATTATTTTTTTAATTTAAATTAATTTTAAAATGTATAAACATATATTAAGTATTTGTAAATAGTGCATCTGTAAATATATGAAACGTACCTTGGATAGTAGTATTATTAGGTTATTTAAATACCTAGTGGAATACCATGTACTATCGTCAGTGTGCTCCCCACAGTGCACTTCGTTAGGATATCGCTCGTTAAACACCATTTTTACCTGATCTATGGCGCTATAAATTATTCTCCTACTAAAAGGCGAAATTATAAGGTAATTTCATCTACAATAGACCATAATAAGCATATAAGCTTGGCTATGTTCTTCTCTTTAAGAATTGAATAAAATTAGTGCAGCTTATAAATATGTGACAAAGAACTATTATACGACCCCAAGTTACGAAAATTAACCTTTGGAATATTGTTAAAATCAATATTTCTAAAAGCTCGTGGAACATCTATAGACAGTGGAGGATGTTTCAACTTTGATTCATACACGTCGTTCTCCAGTAGTCGCTTTGAGACGTGATCTAAATAAACCAAAACTTCTTAAATTAAGTTACATTGCGGCCAAGGGAAAATCAGTTGGCTTTTCGTTGCTATATTTGATTCAAACAAGAATAAATTAAGAGCCAGTGCAGTCACGGGCATGAGCTAGTAATAAAAGAGATTTGTTATTATGGATCGTAATTATGACAAATTTATGAGGTTAGAAAGCACTTCTATCCATAAAACTTACCGCTGTAAGGTCAAATATAAATAAGACTATGTATGTGAATGCAACGCATACAGTGTAAGACAATGTTTGCAGCATGTATGAATAAATAAATTTATAAAAGATTCCCCACTACTCCAACATTAATGTTATCATATGATCAAAGAAATAATATATATATATAATTTCTTTGATCTTTCCATTTCATTGTCCAAATGCTTATAAATTATTAACTGAAATTCCATTGATAATTGTTAATCCACACTAAATTTACTTAAAATGGTTTATAGAAGTTGTAGTCTTAATACTACTACTACTACTAGGCTTCACGCCATATCCCTTGCGGGGTAGCCAGAGACGACGGAGCGCCAAACGCTACAGTCCCTGCATACCTCTTTCACCTCGACCTCTTTATACATGCCATCTTATACATTAAACTCTTCATAAATGCCCTCCCGGGGGTGCTCATGCTTTTTACGTGACCTTCCTCCAGTATCGCAGCTATTATGTTTTCGAAGGTCACTCGAGGTCTCCCCCTGTCTTTCTTACCGCTCCCTTTTCCTTTATAAATCTTTTTTACCATTCTTTCATCACTCATTCGTTCGCGGTGCCCAAACCATCTGATCACGTTCTTCTTCATTCGATTCGGTCAGCTAAACTGACTCCACATATTCGGGGAAGAGATCGCATCTCCACAGCATTCATCTTTCTTACATTCTGCTTCTGTGTTACCCACGTTTGGCTGCCGATTAACAGCGTCGGTAGCAAAACTGCATTGTGTACAGCCTGTGTGTGTAGTCTTAATGTTCCTCATTATTGTGAAAAGAATATTAAAAATACTTTTAATGGTCTGATATACATTTTCATAATATATGGCAGTCTGAAACACTCATGATATAAGTGTAGGGATATAAGCGAGCTAAAGTGGAGAGAGTATGAGGGAGAACAATTTAATTTTGCATTTTCATAAGAAATCCGCTCTCTCGTATGTAATACTTTGCATTTGACGGAATATATTCACTTTCATATCACCTTATAACATTATATTGTATACATCGTATAACACTTGCTTTACAAACTCATCATTTTTACCCCATTTCCAGTAAAAATGATATTAAAGTCCTCGTTTTCGATAGAACTAAAAAGCTAAAAATATTAGGCAAATTTAATGTAAGGTAATTAATTATATTATTGCTATAATATGACTAACATAAAGATTTTGTATCATTACATAGAATCGAACACATCAAGTCTCAGTACATGAGAGTATTTTTTTTGATTATCTTATATTTTATTTGTTTATTTTGTAATTTAACCCATTTGTGGTTTTGCTAAGAGATTAATACAATAAATATATTTTTTTATTTATGACGAAGAAAAGACAAAGAAATTGAATACTTCTGTAGGTTAAAACTGGTAAAAATAAGAAAGAACATATAAAAAAATAAACTAAAAACGTAATGAAAAAGGTAACATCATTATTTACACAATTATGTAAATTAGAATATTTTTTTTTATTAGAGATTTTTAAATAATAAAATATATTAATAATTTAAGTTTGAGATAAAACATTTTCAAATTTATAAATAAAAAGAAACGTTTCATTGTATCATAAGGGAATAAATAATCACAATTGTAACAACAACTGTACATAACAATCAGCCAAGAGGCCTTATAAAAAAACTATAGATCACGAACAATTTATTTTTAAAGCTATTGTTTGTATTAGTCTTTACGTAGACCATAATAGATATCACTTTCATTGTCGCGCGCTTTTCTATAGTATTTCGAAATGTTTTGTCTAAGATTAGTCAGTTAGGATACGAGCGTCAAATTTTAAGTAACATTATATTTTTACAAAAAAGTGTCCAAAAGACAAACTACGAAAAATTTATATTAAAAAACTGTGAATGATTAATTTTACTTGTTATTACAAAACACTCATAAAGACACCATGAAATAGTCTCTGATATTTGTATAAATATCAAGATAAACCTCAACATTAATCAGGCTCAGCATATTTTTCAGACAGGCGTGTATGACCATTGTCTGCGAGGTCGTGACATTCATTTGTCATGGATACAGTGGCAAGCTTGCAACTGGCAGGTGTATTGTTGTAGAATCTACCTTTATCTCAGCATATGTTTGATAAACTACTTCTAAAGAATTTAGAAGAATTTTCATCTTGTATGTTATTTCAAGAAGTTGAATATTCTTAGTCAAAAATTTCAAGAAAATTTCAATACGCTGTTGAATTGAAAAATGTGGATAACTGTTAGAGTTCAAATTTTTTTTGTTTGTTTTACGTCAATCAGCTTCTAACACAAAGTTTAAATTAAATACTATAATTATTTTCTAAATCTTTGTTTCATCAGTATTATACTTCCAGTCAATAATTATACTTTTTTTTATTACGTTTACATATGTCACTTCATGATATAATGATCTAAATTACACTAAAACTGTACTTATTGAATGATCATGTAATGCAAATAATGAAAGAATAACTTACTTAATAGCAATTCAAAATGTCATTTATAGGCAAGCTCTTCCTTGTCATTGATTCATTAAAATAATCTATATTCGTTTTAGGGTTCATTAACATTATACCTTTAAAATGATCTTCATTAAGCAAAACCCTGAAACGGTTTAGGGATTTCGGATAGTAATTGATGACCTAGATTTTTGCTATTTGAAAAGTTAATTTCCCATGATACCATGGGTGTTTTTTTTAATACCGCATTTAAATAAATAGTTTTTTGCAATTATAGATATTTCAGAAGCAATTCTTTTGGTATATAATATGTGTAATATCTGACTTACCTGTTAGACAACTGACAAGATGGTTTATCTATACATATCATAAAAGAAGGATTCTTTCAGTATGTAATTAATTTCTTAAAAACTACTGACCGAATTCTTGTACTATTTTTGCACGTGCGCCACGTAAATTAGAAGAAATATGGTACACTAAAGTAATGTACTGGAGAATTGTAGATCTACAAAAGTAACATAAAGAAGTCTAGGATAGTATGTCTCTATTTTTAGGGTGAATTCACAATAAATATTTCTATTAAAAATATCACTTTATTTTCGAGGCTCTTCAGTATTAATAACTATCTCAATAAATACATCCGTTAGCTCCGCCATTTAAAATGAATCAAAACAGTCATCTACACGAAATGAATCAAATTATTAATTTAGAAGATAATATACGAGGGGAGGTCCAAAAGTTCGTGGAATGAAAGGGTCTAAATAAAATAAAACAACAAAACTAATTTTCCTTTTCAATATAATCCCCCTTAAGCTTAATACATTTATTAGACCTATGAATTAATTGTTCTAAACCACTATAAAAATATGTTTTATCTTTTCCGTCAAAATGAGCCGAAATTGCCCCCCTTACCTGATTGTCGTTGGAAAATTTCCTTCATCTTAAGAATTTTTTAAAATTGGGGAATAAAAAACAGTCTCTTGGGGCCAGGTCTGGACTGTAGGGTGGGTGAACTAGGGATTCGAACCCATCCGTGTGCAGAGCAGCCATTGCAATTCTACTCCTGTGAACCGACGCGTTGTCTTGCAAGAGCAACACACCCTTTGTCAATTTTCCTCGCCGCTTTTAATTGATGACATCCTTTCATTTTTCTAATATCGTTGCGTAGTATTCTTCGGTTATAGCCCTTCCCTTTTCTTTGTAGTCAATCAAGATTATCCCCTCACAATCCCAAAAAACCGTAGCCATCATCTTTCCAGCCGACTCCGTCACCTTGAATTTCTTTGGCGGTCGTGTCCCCTTTTTTTGCCATTGCAAGGACTCTTGTTTGGACTCAGGTTCAAAGTGATGAACCCATGTTTCATCTCCCGTAACAATTCGGTCCAAAATCTGTGCAGGTTTATCTCCATACAACTCCAAAAAATGCTTTGACGCATCGATGCGCTGCTCTTTCTGAAACGGCATGAGCATTCTCGGTACCCATCTTGCACTGACTTTTGTCATACCCAGGTGATCATGTAGGATTCGCAAAATGGTGGTATCTGATACTCCAACTAATGCAGATTATTGTTTTTTCTTCAAACGGGCATCCTCTAGTACAATTTTCTCCACTTTTCGACGATGTCCGATGTGGTGGCCTCAACTGACCTTCCTGAGCGGGGGTCGTCTTCAATTGACCATGTTTATAAAGACCATGCCACTTGTAAATCATTGATTTACTAGGGTACTGTTCCCTATAAAAGACTTCCATTTAATTTAAAATGGTTTGAGCGTTCTTTCCTTGCTTGGTAAGGAATTTTATCACAGGGCGGTGTTCAATTTTCTCCAAAGTTTCAGTTTTCTTCCGGATTGACTTGTTCAGCAGGCGACTGTTCGTAAACCAATGACGCAATAGGGTTGAAACTCGATATTTATACTAATAATGAGTCTCCGGTTCTTATGACACTAGGCGAGCGCCCCTACCCCCGCTCCATCCTCTCCATTTCACGAACTTTTGGACCTCCCCTCGTATATTTTAGCTTACACGACACCAAAAGTTATTCCGCGAGCCTGCGCTTTTTCCATGACAACGGGTTCAAATTCTAAAAATCCAATAGGAAGTTCGGAAAAAAGTAAAAAAATACACTTATACAACGCGAGAGGAGCCACGTGTGAAAGCTAGTTTGAGTTTATTTAAAAATATTGGTAATTATAAATTCAGGAGGGAGGAAAATTTTACAACTAAATATTACTTTTCGAAGATTTCTTTTTTGTAATTGAAATACAATGAACATAAATTTAAGATACTGAATCGAGCTTGTAGCTCTTAATTAAACAAATAAATCTCTTTTAATGACTGAGAGCGTGATCAACGACAATTAACATGAACAGAACACATGAAAGACGACATTAGTCGAGAGAATAATAAAAAAACGGTTTTATTAGATTATATTTTATTTAAAAATATTGAATCCATTTTAAAGTTTATCAATCAGAATAATTCTAAAACCTGCGATCCTTGCGTAGTAGTTACAGTTGTAGTTGTAGTAGTTACAACAGTAGTTCTTATATCCTTCTTCTTACTGTCCTTGTTTCTTAACCTATTGCTAAAAAAAACAATATTAATTACATGTATACTATACATGTAATTATTTTATATATATATATATATATATATATATATATATATACTATATAATCGAATTGAATTATATATAATAAATAACACGTAAATTCTATTAAAATGTATATGATGAAAATCTCTAGTAGTGTTTTCGCAAAGTTTTTGAAAGTGTTTTTTATGGGTGGTTCATTGATATTTTATAAAACTCAGAAGCAGTGCTTTAATTTGAATCGGTGACTTGCTTTCCATAAGGAACAGGCCAGACCTCACATGGAGTAATGTTCTCATCTCTGGGCCGGAATACCCCAGTATCAACTTTCATTTGAGCGCGTACAGCGAGGAATTATTCGGTTAGTCGTAGGAACGTCGCATCTCTATATATCCTCTACCATTTGTCGCAGATAGTGTTCCGAAGATCTATTTGATCTGATTAATACCGTCGACTTCAACTATATGACAAGCAGTAATTAAATTTTATTTGTATAATTTTATCAACTTTTTTTATTTTTATTTTATTTATTTCGAAAATATATAAATATCGACAAAAAGAAGGTAAATTATAAGACGTACAATATATTAAAACTTTTTACTTATTTGACAGTGTTTCCTCATTATACAAAATATTTTCTCGACAAAGAGAGAAGGAAATAAATTCCCGGAACAAGTCGTTAAAAGCTAACATTTAGAAGAGCATCGGAGCGAAAGATAACAATTATGGCGTTTAACGTTATTCCTTCTCACCTCGTTTAATAGGTTTATTATTTGTATAAAGCTTAAGATTTTATAACACTTTCCTACCATAACTTTTTTTATGACTGCATTAACATATTACCACAATGTGCTTGTCTGTTTAATTTATTGCTTCTTGGTAATCAGTAAACGTATTAAGATAAACAAATTTTTAAAGGAAACTTTTTATGTTAAATTTTATGTCACTTTTTTTCTGTGCATGTTTAATAAACAAATATTCAAAAGATTGTAGATACCTAAATGATTTAAGATTTTAAACAAGCGGCAGCCTAAGAAACGAGGATCTCTAAAAAAACAAACCAAAATAGTACCAGAACAGAAAGAGTAGCTTCAGTTTTTTTTTACGTAAAACTTCTTTCTAAGAAAAATAGAACTAGGAGATATCAGGAAATATTCATGTAATATAATTTCTTCACACAAGTATATACATTTAGATTATAAAACCGAAATGAGCGTTTTAAAATAATTCACACAGTTTTTGTTTGTTATAAATATGGTTAATACTATACTTATCTAGTCTAAAATGGTAACTCTTAAATACAAGATTGTGTAAAGTTGTTAAAATTTAAATAAATTTCTAGAAGCATAAAAACCAACACTTAAAAGAAAACCAAAAAGAACTATTAAAAGAGTATTTAATAACAAACAGTAAATATTACTTATTGTGGAACTAAGATTACACCATCCTATCCCGGATGACAAGTTGTAGGCCTATCATATATGAGAGTTAAATATCCGTTTTATCTCTAACAAACTTTTGTAATTAAATTGCTCGTTCCCTCGGGGCTTGTTTGTTGATAATGTTCCGCTTAACGAAATAATTATTAAATGTAGGTATACACGAGAATGAAATTAGATTATATATTTTAAAGACATTTGGGAAAACTGTTTATTGTTTATATACTTAATGTAGAATATGAGGCATATACGTAAGAACTCAAACTTACCGTTGGTGTAGTGATATCATTGTAATTAATAATTAAAAATATTCCATTATGTCTTAAAATATAGTAAATGCAAACTAATTTATGTAACATCTTATAGACCTGTACACTCTTGTTGACTCTAGTTTTTTATTTTTTTTATTTCTTTCTTTATAATAGAACAAAGGAGCTTGTGGTTCAGAGATGATATGTGATCAACGCCCTTTAAGAACTCTTGCAATATCCGAGGATTCACAGGAGCGCTGCCGGTTTTGGAAGTAGGAGTACACGTCTTTTTTGAAGGTACGTCCGTTCGTGGTACGTGGAAGAAAAGTCCCTGAGAACAGCACAGTGCAAGATGGCCACGTAACAAGATGATATTGGTGGCGATGAAGTTCGGCGGTAGGCTTGAGATCTATTAGGTTATCGGAACACTCCCAGTCGTAAATGCGGTAGACGACGCACAGAGAAGCCACGTTTCTACGCAATGCCAAAGAATCCAGCCGCGGAGCACCGGGAACCAGAAAGTTATTCTCGGTTGGCACAACGACGATCAGATGCGTTTTGTGCAGGACAGGCTCCATGCAAAGAGTCCAAATCTAACGGTAGAACTTAAACAGAATAAATACTAGTAAAAACTGATGAGCATCAAAGTAAATCAGAAGAAATATCTGTTAGGTTGCATCCGCAAAAACGAGATGGAGATAAAAATCAAGCACAGGTACGCCATAAGCCATAAGGTTTGCCACAAAAAAAAACGTCACTCCATATTCCAGATCTCATCGAAAGCATCGGCAATACTAACAACAATAAACACCAGCCGAGAAACTACACGATCTGCAAACCGTTTAGGCTTTCCGTGAGATACACCTAATTCAGTATTCCAAATACCCAGAGATATAGGGATAAGAAGAGGCGTTGTAAGGGGGCCATGGACCTATAATAACTGAGCAGATCCGCATTTATACAGGGATTGCCCCGGACGGTTAGTGGGAGATAGAGTCACATGCAAAAACTTCTTCATCTGCAAAATGGAAAACGCCAGCCATAACGCAATATGTCAAGAATTTTAGATAAAAAGAAAGTGGGATACTCTTACTAGAAATATTCCATAAATGCGAGGTGTGCCAAGTAAACCTGCAGCGTAAGAAACTTGATCAACAAAAACAGCTACGGAAAGCCAAAGACCGGGGATTACTCGTATCCTTCGCCCTTTGTCTAATAATAATTATTATTATTGTTCCAAAATTATGGTTAGCGTTTAGCGTTAGCGTTTTTTTCATTACCAATTTTTATTAACATTTATAGCTTAGTTCAAGTAATTCTCAAGAGGTGGCGCCACTAGTACTCTACAACACGGTGATGTTATTTTTTTCCGATTAGCTTAAGGATGCATTGACTTTTAATTAAAGTTTGTTCGATAATGAGGTATAGTTTCATTCCATCCGCGAGCTGACATCTGGTGCCGAAGCCCGGGAGAGTAAGAATTGGACTTGTAAAAAAATCGTGAGTAAAGTGAACTAAAAATAATCAAAGTGTTAAAGACTTAGTGCGTTTTCAAGTGAATTTGGATATAGCCTGTGGTGCGTATTGTGGACTTAGAAAAATTACAAGTGCCAAACACTTAAAAAATTTACTACTGCAAAGACTTAGAAAAATCAGTGTTAATGGGACTTATACAATTTAATCTTGTTGACACTTAGAATATTTTATTCGTGTTGGGACAGTAAAAATCGCTAGTGTTGGGAAATAGAAAAATTCAATAGTATTTTGTGATACAATTAGAACTTTATTCAAGTGATTTATTCGTGTCAGACTTTCACTTTTAAACAACTCAGAGACAGTTTCTTAGTGCACCATGGAGGCTAATTATTCCAAACAGGAGGAGCGTAATGATCATGTTGAAAAGGCTTTTGTCAAATACAAGAAATCGCCTAAGGAGAGAATTACAGTTACATACATAGAGACAAGATTAGAGACCTTAGAAAAATATTATCGAGAATTTAGAGAGACCCATCAGACAATTATAGCAACTGTGGAGAAGGCTGAAAAGGCTAAAATCTTATATTTTACTGATGACATGATGTCCGAGTTTGAAGAATTGTATTTCGATTATAAAGGAAGACTGAGAGGTGATCTTGCACTGCGTAATTCAACTATACCGCCAAACCCTAAACCAAGAAACTGTGAAGTTAAATTGCCCCAAATTAATTTGCCCTCTTTTTCCGGTGGTTACGAGGAATGGCAAACTTTCTACGATATGTTTGTATCATTGATACACGATAATGGCAATTTGAGTGCTGTGCAAAAATTACATTACCTGAAGAGTAGTCTTTCTGGAGAACCTGCAAATCTTCTTAAAAACCTGTCTACAACTGAGATGAATTATTATGAGGCTTGGAAGCAATTGTTGAAGCGATACAATAACAAGAGATATAATGCAAATGAGATTATGAAGCGTCTTTTCTCTCAGAACTCCATGAGTACTGATTCAGCTGCTGCTATCAAACATCTCCTTGATACTACAACGTCTGCTCTAAAATCTCTTAACAATTTGGGCGTGAGGACAGACAGTTGGGATCTTATTACCAACCATTTAGTTTTGTCTAAGTTAGATCCAGAAACACGTAAATAATGGGAAGTACACATTTGTCAATCAGCTGACGATAGTACAGAGGAGTTGCCCTACCTGGAAACAACTTACCAAGTTTTTAAAGACGAGATTTCGAACATTAGAGATGATAGATACTAGTAAGCAAAATTATAGATCTGTGAGTAATGCAGCTTTAACAAAGCCTGCCTCTAAACATAAATCTTTTCATTCTACTATTCATGGTGAGACTAAGGGGAAAAATAGTAATGCTTGCGTGATGAGTAACGGAGAGCACAAACTATACCAATGTAAACAATTCGTGAGTCAGTCTCCTCAAGAGATATCCGAGTATGTACAATCCCAGAGACTGTGCTTCAATTGTTTAGCTTCAAACCATCCTGTGAAACAATGTCGATTATCTATCAGCTGTCGACGATATGGCAAGCGACATCATTCATTACTGCACTTCGAGAGAGTACAAAATCAAGTTCAAGAGCAAGAGAATGAGAAAAATCCTAATCACGTGCATAATGATGAGCAAGCTGAGATTAAAGTGGTAACCCACTTTGCTAAAGCGAATCAACATCTAGAGGTGTTACTAGCCACTGCTATGGCTAAGGCTAAATCAACGAGTGGTCAAACTCAAACAATCCGAGCTTTAATCGACCAAGGTTCTGAGGCATCTTTTGTGACTGAGGTAATGGTGCAATCCTTGGGTCTTAAACGAGTGAATGTGAATGGAGTGATATTTGGAGTAGGAGATGGAAAAACGCGTATTAAGAATATGGTATCATTCACATTACAATCCTTGCATAATTCACAATTCTCTGTACAAGTTAATGCCTTTGTGTTAAGTACTTTGACATCCTTTTTACCGAGCAACAATACGTCTAGAATCGATTGACCAGATCTTGAGAAATTACCACTGGCTGACCCACAATTTGGACTTCCTAGTCGTATTGATCTGATATTGGGCGTTGACATATTGAGTGAAATTCTCCTAGAGGGTCTTAAGAAATACCCAGCAAACAACGGTTTTATTGCACAAAATACGCAATTAGGCTGGATTTTGTTTGGCAGAGTGAGTAAAACTAATTCATTAAATCATAGAGTGATAAATATACATTTACATGTGAAGGAGGATCAGATATTAAAGAAGTTTTGGGAGATAGAGAGAGAACCAGAGAAAATTGAAAAGAGATTGACAGAACAAGAGAGGAAGTGTGAAGAGTTTTATGAGAGAACTACTGAGAGAGATGAGGAAGGCGGTTATGTGGTCCGACTACCATTCAAAGACGATGATCCACCATGTCTTTACGGTCATACGAGAGAAATATCGCAACGTAGATTTAAGCTACTAGAGAAGAGACTTTTGAAAAACCAAACCTTGAGAGTCGAGTATACGAAAGTGATCGATGACTACGTTGACCAAAATCATATGATACAACTTACGAGTATAGCAGATTTAACTAATCCTAACACTGTATATCTCCCTCATCATGCAGTTGTGAGAGAGGACAAAGAAACCACGAAGGTCAGACCCGTGTTCGATGCATCTTGTAAAGGATCTAATAATGTGTCACGTAACGACTGTTTTCTTGTTGGTCCCAAACTATTACAAGACTTACGTCATATGTTGATGAGATGGAGATGCCATCAATATTGCATTGTTTCTGACTTGGTCCAGATGTATAGACAAGTTTGTGTGCATAATGGAGATACAGATTGTTTGAGAATTTTATGGAGATCCGACCCTGACAAGCGTATCGATCACTACAAAATGTTAAGATTGACGTTTGGTACGGCGTGTGCACCGTATTTGGCTGTGAAATGTCTGCAACAGTTAGCAAAAGATGAGCAATCTAAATATCCTATTGCGTCTGAAATTACTTTGAGAGATTTCTTTATGGACGATCTTTTAACTGGGTGTGATACAGAGCAAGAAACACTAGAGATATTTGAGCAGATGAACAAGTTAATGAGTGATTTAGATTGCAAAAGTGGTGTACAAATAGCGAGAAATTACTAAAACACATTAAGAGTGAAAGTCAAAAGTCAGATCAACAGTATATCTTTAAAACCAATGATGTGATAAAAGTTCTGGGTATTTGCTGGAATAAAGAGTCCGACACATTTGAGTATTTGATAAAACTACCTGAGATGAACGAGAAGTTTTCTAAACGACAAGTTTTATCTGATATTGCGAGATTATACGATCCTACGGGATGGATTGCGCCTGTTATTATCACTGCAAAAATCTTCATGCAGAAACTGTGGAAATCAGGTCTAAATTGGGACGATAAACTCACGCCTGAACTTTCAAAAGAGTGGATTAGCTTTAGAAAAGATTTAGTCAATGTGGAACAAGTTGTTATACCAAGATGGTTCAGAAGTAAACGAGAGAGTAATTTAGAATTCCACGCATTGGCCGATGCGTCCCAAGCTGCGTATGCCGCAAATGTGTATATAAAAACTGTAGACGAGAGTGGTGCTGTTAATGTACATCTAGTGACTGCGAAGACGAAAGTTGCACCGATAGAGAAGGAAGTGAGTATTCCAAGATTGGAGTTATGCGCTGCGTTGTTCGGGGCCCAATTGTTGAATGAGGTGTCACAGGTACTAGGAGTACCGAAAGAGAAGTTCTATGCAATGGTCTGATTCAACAGTGGTCTTGGCGTGGTTGAGAGGTGAACCCAGTCATTGGACAACTTTCGTCAGTAATCGAGTGTCTGAGATTTTAACCGTATTTAACAAAGACCAATGGAGACATGTAAACACTTCTCAAAATCCTGCCGATTGTGCATCAAGAGGCATAACTGCTTGCGAGTTGAAGAGTTTCAAATTGTGGTGGCAAGGTCCAGAGTGGCTTCAACGTGATGAGTACGAGTCAAACTGCAATCTTACTGAGTTCGCAACTGATCAAGAACAAAGATCTATCAGAGTCTTAACTGCTAAACTTCAACCAAAAGAGGCGTTTATTTGGAACAAATTTTCTAAATTACAGAAGTTACTGAGAGTTATTGCATATTGCAGAAGATTTCTACTGATAAGAGTACCTAAAGAGTCAAGACAAATTCTGAAAACCTTAACGCCAAATGAGTTAGAGAAGAGTTTAGAGATTTGTGTGAAGGACACGCAGAATTTATATTTTGTGGAAAAAATCAAGCAGTTAAAATCCAAAGAAGTGGTTTCAAAATCCAGCAAGTTACACAGTTTTTGCCTTATTTTGGATAAAATGGGGATTCTAAGAGTAGGCGGAAGAATCGAGCATGCACAAGAGTCTTTCAACAAGAAGCATCCTATAATTATGCCTGGTGAAAGTCACCTCACCAAGTTGTTAGTTCTAGACGCTCACATAAAGACACTGCATGGAGGTCCGCAGCTAATGTTAAATTACTTAAGATCAAAGTTTTGGATTTTGAGAGCACGTGAAAAGGTAAAGAAATGTTACAAGGAGTGTGTTACCTGTACAAGATATTCGCATAGAAAGAACAACCCGTTCATGGGTCAGCTTCCAGCTGTGAGAGTAAAGCTGACAAAACCCTTCAAATCAAGTGGAGTTGATTTCACTGGACATATCAACATCAGATTTTCACCTGGTAGAGGATCGAAATCTTATAAGGGCTACATATGTGTATTTATTTGTATGTCCACTCGAGCAATACACCTTGAAGCGGTATCGAGTCTGTCGAGAGATTTATAGCAGCATTTCGGAGATTTGTGTCTAGGAGAGGCCATTGTGAAGATCTTTACAGCGACAATGGCACCAATTTTGTGGGGGCCGATAGGGAGTTGAAAGACATGTTTAGCCGAGCGAAATCTAATTTACCCGATGAAATTGGTGAATGCTTGCGAATGAAGGCACCACGTGGCATTTTATACCTCCTCAAGCGCCAAATTTCGGTGGGTTGTGGGAGGCAGGAGTACGCTCAACTAAAACGCACCTCAAGAGAGTTATCGGAGATTCTGCACTTACATATGAAGAGCTTTCAACGGTTTTGACGCAAATTGAGGCGTGCCTGAATTCACGCCCTATATTTCAACTTAGCGATAACCCTGATGATCCTTTGCCACTAACTCCAGGCCATTTTCTCGTAGGAGAACCAATTATTGTGATACCTGATGAAGATTATTCAAAGGCAAACCTTACAAGCCTACAGAGATGGAAATACACACAGAAGATGGTAACTGATTTTTGGAGAAAATGGTCAGATGAGTATTTAGTGACATTAAACCAGAGATTCAAATGGACTGAGAAGAGATCGGAGCCTGAGATAGATGACAAAGTGATTATTAAAGACCCTAACCTGCCCCCTGCAAAATGGTTACTGGGCAAAATTATTGAGAAACATACCGGACTAGACAAGATAACTCGTGTTGTCACGATTAATACCAAGAATGGTATTTGCAAAAGAGCATGCAATAGTCTTTGCTTTCTACCGAAGACTGATACTTTTAAGTGATTTTTTTTGCTTTTGTTTTGTTATTTAGAGTTATTTAAACTATGTTTGTTTGTATCCTTTAGAGTCAATGTATCATGTTGGGCGGCCATTTGTTATAACTCTTGAGTTTATTTTTTATAGTTTGTGAAAGAACAAGTTCTTTGGTGGGCGGAATGTCTAATAATAATAATTATTATTGTTCCAAAATTATGGTTAGCGTTTAGCGTTAGCGTTTTTTTCATTACCAATTTTTATTAACATTTATAGCTTAGTTCAAGTAATTCTTAAGAGGTGGCGCCACTAGTACTCTACAACACGGTGATGTTATTTTTTTCCGATTAGCTTAAGGATGCATCGACTTGTAATTAAAGTTTGTTCGACAATGAAGTATAGTTTCATTCCATCTGCGAGCTGACCCCCTTATTCAAGAGGGAAGAACGTAAAAATATAACTACATCAAATAAGGCAGCATTAGTAGCGATAGAATAGGAATATTAAGGGAAAATAAAACTCTGTGTTGGAATGTACAATAAAATATTATCCCAAATAATGCTCTTTGTCCAGATGCTGTACCCGAAACGTAGATGCTAGTATTCTTAGAAATTAAAAAATCTCGAACTATTTATATTAACTTATGAGTTAAATTTATGATGATATTACAACATCTAATTTTAAAAAAGAAGTTTTTGTTGTCTTGTATTGAACACATGCTAATTATTTTGTCTCGAAAACATATTTCATGTCATTGCAAAACATAATTAAATGAATACTTTAATAAATATTTTTTTATCTAGGAACTAACGGTAAAATTTATTTTTATATAAGCTATATATATGCAATAAGTGACGCATACTCAACGAAGACTGTCTGAATATGAAACAGAATACGAAGAATATGGGTAATAATCCTCTGGGTGAAAACAAAAAAAACGTTAAATTTATAAGTTAATCTTAAAAAAAACAAAATATTACATTTCATTTATTTTATTTATTACAGTAACTACTCCTACTTATTTCATAAATTTATAAAGCAAATTTAATTATTCAAAATTTCAAAATTCTAAAATTCAAAAACGAAATAAGAAATAAAAATGTCTATGATTCCAAATAAACATTCATAGGATTCAAAATTAAAAAAAGACTAGTTAGAAAATTATTTAATATAATAAAATATGTACAAAAAATTATAAATACAATTAAAATAAATAAAAAATGTACCTTATATTATATGTGTCTCTAATGAAGGCGTCAAAAGTAAAGATAATATATTTATTAAAATAAAAATGAGTTTCGGAAAGTAAATTCATTGTTTGTTTGTAATAAATATGAAGTATACATTATTTATTTACAGAAATCCAAATCATTCAATGAAAGCATAAATGTATATTATTAAAAAAGAATAGCTTGGACTCTATTAATTAAATTTAATTATTATAGTAAATATATAATAATGGAGATGGCTAATTTAAATATTAACAAATACACCTATTATTAAAGTAATGAAAGCAAATTGAAGATGAAGGGATCCGATACTGCGGTACGCAGTATTACAAAGATTTCCGTCGCATATCGAGCAACGATTTACAGTCCCTGTATAATTTCTGCCGATCAAGAGCAGACATTTCTGATTATCGTCACTACCAGTATCATACGAACATCCACGCTTGACTTTGGTTTTGTTGTTTTCTGAAAAACGGAATATTTCTTTTGTAAATAATGGCTAATAAGACTGTATGTTAATTATAACATCATTATTATATTTATGTCCCTAAAATATTGTAAACTGATAAAAATGTGCTTCGACAAATTACCTTCATAAGACGTAACAACACATCGAGCTTGTACAGTGTTGTCTCGAGTTGATCTCGCGAATCTCATTAAAGCCTTTCGTGACATTGTGCTTACTCCATTAGTATTAACCATCTACAAAAGTACATATAAAAACAAATTAGTAACAAGTTGCTTTAAAAATCTAAAATTTAAATTTTTATAGAAAAAAATAACATTAATAGAGAATAACACTCTATTTACAACATTATATCTGTACAAAACTACTATACCAATGTTGTGGTTTTAAAACTGTTTTGGTTTTATTTCTCAATTATTACCTGGACAGAATAGTAATCAGTGTTTTTCAAATGATTGTCATTTTTTAAATTACTGTTTTCATGAATGTTGTTAGTTTGTTTGTCTGGGATATTTTGATCCACACTGCTGCGGCTGTTACTGCCGTCACCATTTCCACTGCTACTGCCGTCACCATTTCCACTGCCGTTGCTGTCACCATTTCCACTGCCACTCGAAAGTAGCGAACTACCGTCACCACTTCCACTGCTGCTACCGTCACCACTTCCACTGCGACTGTCATCACCGCTACCACTTCCGCTGCCACTGCTGCCACCACTTTCGTCACCACTGCCGTCACCGCTGCCGTCACCGCTGCCGTCAACGCTGCCATCACCGCTGCCGTCACCACTTCCACTTCCACTACCGCTACCGTCACCGCTACCGCTTCCGCTGCCACTTCCTTCGCCGCTGCCACTGCCACTTCCACTACCGTCACCACTTCCATTGCCGCTACCTTCACCACTGCCGTCACCACTTCCACTACCGCTACCGTCACCGCTACCGCTTCCGCTGCCACTTCCTTCGCCGCTGCCACTGCCACTTCCACTACCGTCACCACTTCCACTACCACTACCGTCACCGCTACCGCTTCCACTGCCACTTCCGTCGCCGCTGCCACTGCCACTTCCACTACCGTCACCACTTCCATTGCCGCTACCTTCACCACTGCCGTCACCACTTCCACTACCGCTACCGTCACCGCTACCGCTTCCGCTGCCACTTCCGTCGCCGCTGCCACTGCCACTTCCACTACCGTCACCACTTCCACTACCACTACCGTCACCGCTACCGCTTCCACTGCCACTTCCGTCGCCGCTGCCACTGCCACTTCCACTACCGTCACCACTGCCGTCACCACTGCCGTCACCGCTGCCGTCACCGCTGCCGTCACCACTTCCACTACCGCTACCGTCACCGCTACCGCTTCCGCTGCCACTTCCGTCACCGCTGCCACTGCCACTTCCACTACCGTCACCATTGTCCGGCCCACTACATATTTGCTTGTGAGTTTCGTATTCTGTTTCGCAATCGTCGCATGAGTAGCATTCCAGGTCTTCCGCTATAATAAAAAATATTTGATCATTCCATTAGTTGGAATCAAGCTGTTTTATTAAAATTACAGGTATATCAAAGTACGCGCTATTTATAAACTTTTCACATCCAAGTAATGTTTGGAAATAAAATCAATTATTTAAACAAAATGTGTTTATTATTTTTAGTAGATTATATATTTTTATAATCAATCAATCTGCAAGAAGTTATTTTTACTCTTTTTTCTTAACAATCATTACCAAAATAGTTTGACGAAATATGTCGTTAAAGATGTTTGTCTTAAATTAAATTTCGCAATAACCAGGACAGCCATCTGTGAAAGCAGACTCGTGTTTCTTAATCGGGTCATATTATAAAATATCAAAATCAGTTAATGACTTTAAATCAAAATTAGTTTAATCTTACTTCTCATTTAAGTAAATATAATAGAAAAAAAAAATAATAATAAATTATACTAAATAAAACGCAGAGTCATTGGTCCGCAGCATGTACAGTATATACGAGTATTAGGCAAATTAAGTAACCTTATAATAGCGTAGCCGGGCCTTAATAATTGCAGATCATAATATATGGGCTGGATTGATTGGAAAAATATTACTATCCCAGAAATTCAAAATTATAAGACTTTCAAAGCCAATATTGCTTATAAAGCCTTCATAATTTTAAAGATGGGGTCGTGAAACAATAAGAATGTTAAAAATATGTTTAATAGTTGTTTTTTTTACCGTAATTAATATTGTGCAATCTTCTATTATTTTAATATTACGTAAATTTAAGCATGTTAAGCTGATTTAGACACATACCTCTAACCGCACTCAAGTCTATCTTATCTAATTAGCATTCAGATAACGAAATGATTAGCAAGTACTTAGAACAGGGAATTTACCTAGTCTTAATTATATATAGAGTAATAAATTATAGCCCTTACATAAAAATATATATTTATAAAAAATAAGCTTATTCAACTTAACATTTGAATCTCTGATAATTATTATGAAATGGCAAGCGTAAATACTATCTGAGAGAGGCATACCGTTAACACGTATAAGATGATGGACCTTTGTAAACAGATAACAAGATATAGGTCTCTAAGTTATTAATTAATTAACTATATAAAAAAAACTAGTAATGTTACTAGATTATTTTATTTGGACTATGGACTTGGTATGTATCTAGTTATAAAGTCGTAAGTTATTTGTGATTTTTTAATACCACAGCAGGAGAAGAATAATAAATGTACAAATTAGAAGTTATTTTATTGTTGATGAACCTGAAAAATTTACCACTTCATGAAATTTTACTAATTAATAAAGTAGCACAAATTGATGCGCTTTCAGACATTTATTAAGGCAGTAAGGTAAGGGAAAACACCGTTGGGATTCCTGCACATCCTACTGGCTACCAAACTACAGTGCAGTACGTGGTTTATTAAGTTCAACGATGTTTATAAAATTAGAAATTTTTGATTTAGACTAAATAGATTTCATTATATTTAAATAATTTACAAACAGTGATATTAAAGATATTATTGTGCAACATTAATTGTGCTCAATTTGGGGGCCCTCAATTTAATTATTATAAACAACATTAATAATAGTTTATATAAATACTTCAAATTAATATTTTATATAAATAATAAAATTTGTTCTATTTCTTTCATTACCTTGTATAGCGGCAATCAGCAGTAAAATCCCAAACGCTAGTATGAGCTTCATATTGCGTTACCACCAGGGTGCCTGTCGCGGTATTGATGACAAGAGCTAATGAGGCCGCGCACTGATTACACTAAGCTTATAAACTTACATGAATAAAGCGTGTTTATTTTCCAATCACTAGTATCGATTAGTTGTGTTATCTTGTAACCATTCTAGTGCAACAATGATCTAACTGAAATGAGCGAATGCAATGGTCTTCAAGTAATCATTTTCACGGTGAGTGATTTAACCTTTAAGCCTGATTAAGTAATGAAGAAAAAAAGAATCTAACCTAATTTATGAAATCCTAAACCTTCGAATGCCTAAACCTTCTCCATGTGTTCTCTAATCTCTCTTCGTCCCTCGAGGGTGGTAACACATTTGTTCCTTGCACCTTGTCAATGGACATTGTAGAACATTGTTTTCATTATTGTCCATGAAAAAACTTTATAGTTGTTATATTATTTTTTTTTGTCAGTAATTACATTATGAAATTAAAAATTTATAAAAACTTTTTTGTTATCAATTGTGAGTATTAGTGGTTAAAGTAATGTCGATCATAATATATGGAGATATTAAATATTTTTTTATCCGTTGTTTATAATGTTATACCATATTTAAATATTTTACTTGTTACACCCTTTATATCAAGTACTGGACAGACCACTTGTTCATTATCTGAGGATAAAAAGCAAACCTCTTCAGTGATAAACTAGAAACAAATAACAGGTAGTAAAGTAAATGTTTCTAAATAGAGTAAATAAAATCCATTTATAAGGTAATTAATCTACGCAAGTTATTAATTTTATCGATTTTTGATATCTATTTCTCAAGTATCCGCCTGCTTTGATGACATCATGTTTATACGGGAAATATGTATATATTATCTTTTTTAATATTAATTAAATCATTTAAAATTAAAACAAGCATCTGTTTATAGAAACGAAAATATATTAATATTAACATTGTATCATAAGGTACGTCACGCGTCAGGAGTGTCAATAAAAATGCATCTAAAAAATTAAAGTCACAAACATGGTTCTTACTTCCAAATTTTCTACTAATATCTCAGTGTTAGATTGAGGAACTTTACTGAAACAAAAAAATGAATACCATTTCACAAAATCGACTTTATTTGTTTTTGCGTTATTCGCCTCTCTGTCCCGTTAATTTTGAGTGTGAGCAGCATTTAGGGATGGTTAGGTTGATTGAGTAACATTGACACCAGGTGGAACTCAAACTGATACCAGTCGTCTAATTCGGGTAGTAAATTATTTCAACTACCTGTTATTTAATGTTCAATTTGCTACGGATGAAATATAAAAAACTTAAATCCCAGCTGTTACTAGGCAACACTTGTTACGACAAAGGCCTTTAGAATTTGATAAATTTTTTTTGTTTGTTTTTTGTGTTGTTTGTTTGATACAAGACATGGCAAAACAAAGAATGATTTTTTTTATTATTTTGCAAATAGGTCATAAATTAGATTTAGTGATTTCCTACTTTAAAATTATATAACTCTTTTTTACAGAAAATATGAAGTGATTTAAATAAGAATGTAATATACATATATAAATAGACACTAAATAAGAATTCAAAGGAATAATAATGCTATTTGACTAGGTGATGGTGTCGGTATAATGCTCGCATTTTTTATTTAATATAAAAATCTTAACCTATTTTATTTTAAGTTTATCTTGACTGAAAAGTCCGAAACATGTGATAGAATTCTGGATAAAAGGCTGATGCGCCTAAATTCGCTCGGGAGAAATACAGAGAAATGTAATAACATTAAATATTTTAAAAAATATTTTTTAATATTTGACACTCCGTTGAAGTCAGTTTCGGTGTTTTATCTCTGAGGGGAAGAAAAGTTATCGCCCTAACTACCATTGTATGCAACAACAAATGTGAAAATAGCGGCGAAACGTTGAAAAAAAAAATTAATATAGATCATAAACATACTAATGTGTTAGGAAAAAATATTCTTTTAATTTGTATGAAAGTCTTTGGAGATTTCAATATTGATTAAAAATATTACAATAATATGTAAAGTAAAGAAAAGCTCACAATGCCAAAGTCAAGCCAACATTTAAAACCACAATTTAATTCTCAAAAATGTTCATCTTAGTGAGTGTCCTCTGAGAAACCAGGTCATTCGTAGACCGCAGCTTGGAGCTATTGCCTTAAACGTACTCTTATTTATTTTGTTCTGTAAAAATATAAAAATTTTTGTAAAAAAATAACAGCTCAACAGTAAACTTTTCAAGCGTCAATTATAATGCACTTACACTCAGGGGTAGCCGGAAGAGATCTCTTCTAAAGGATAAGCTATCCCATGTTCATAATTTATAATTTTAAGTGTGTAATAATGAGGTACATGAACAAATAAATAAATAATTTGAAGATAATAATACAGATGATTTAAATAATAAGAGAATAATAACTCAGACACATCTCAAATAATTATTAAATAACATATCAAGGTATAATTTTCCCCCAAAATTTTAAAATGGTACAGCAAGGTTATTAAAATTGATATGTATTGATCTAGTCTTATTATCCTTAAGGCATATAGTATCACAATTTTAGATGTTAAAAATTCATCAAAGTTTAATAACTTATATATTATGGATTACTTCACTTAGATTAATTAATTAAAATTAGTTTTAGAAATGTGAATCTTTTTATATATTTGTTCACGTGAAATTGGAGAGCATCGTCAACCTTAAAGAATAAGAAACGATGCAAGAAATTAGAAGACGATGAGAGGACTGAAGGAGTTTGAGCAACCGGTACCCTCATTCACAGTAGTAACTTTTAACTTATGATTTCATGTGTCCTTTATGCATTCGCAAATTATTTATCAGATTGTGATGTAATTTCAGTGAGATATTTTTCTGAACTCTTGTATTGGAATATTTAATTTTGGAAACGAAGACTCATGGTTTCTGAATTTTATTACAGTACGTGTATTTTCTACTTAACCATAGCATAATATAATATTAGAATATATTGTGTATACCATGTGTAGACGTTAGATAAATAACTTAGTGTAACCATACTTATTTATTTTATGCATATCGGATAAAGTCTATAACATAAACAACAACTGCTAAATTACGACTATTTATAAAGTATTTTAAAGTGCGATTGTCAAAAAAGTTGCATGAAATTCGATTATTCATTTAGGCAGTAGTTAATTTCATTACGTTGTCAATATGTTCCATTTTCGACTTCGAACACAATTACACCAACATAGAGTCCATTGGTTTTCATGAATATTAATCAATTTCTTTTGGGAATATGCCCTTTTTGCTACCATTTCAGTCGTTTTGTGATAATCTAATTACCATGAACCCTTATTTTGAGAGTTATTATTGGATATGATCATTGTAGACGCTTTGAAGGTCAATTATTTCGAAGCATATTGTTTTATGCCTCTGAATATTTTCGTATTGGTTATTTAAATTAACTCATTGAATCTTAACTCATGTTGCAATAAGATAAGCATTTTTCACTTTTTAGTAACACTAATCTATTTCTCTTCCTTTTTGTCATTAGTCCGGAAAAGAGGTAATTTTGTTGAAATGAAGTCGGTGCTAAGTTTAATGATGAAAGTTAAATTGCTCTACGTTTCTTACAAAAAACCAAGAACCCTTGACAAGCTTTTGTTTGTGACCATGTCCGTTTTAAAAATCTTAATTAAATAAATAAAATGAGATTACGCTAACAGTTAAATAAGTTATGTTCAAATATAGCAAAGGCTTCTATTTTAAAACTGCAATTTTGTAACAGCTGCAGCTGCAGAAAGTTAGTTTGAATTTCTGATAAATTTCAATGTTCTAGTTAGCTTTTCAGTTTATGCACAAAAATTCTATTACAAAATGATGCATATGTAAAAATGGAGGCGATTTTAGATTCATTATTGTGCAAGAGTAATATCAAGTAGTAAATACTCCGTGTTAATAAACTACTAAGTAACAAATCTCTAAAATGGAAGCGTACCCTTAATCCACATAATAAAACGCTTTTAGTTAGCTGTAACTAAGTCCACTAAGTGCATTACGTGACTGCTAATCTCACCTTGCATTAATAGTGTATTGAACAAAGTTATAGAGGCCAAAGGCAGGTTTACGCTGGTTGCACTTGTATTGATATGTGCCACTTGGATCTGCCGTTTTATCTTTAGTAGATAAAACAAGATAACAAATTCTGTCACATTTTTTGCAATGGTTTGCTGATTTTATGGAGCTGGGTATGAAAAAAAAATCAGAATTTATATTATAATTTAATATTTAAGTTACCTTTATTCTATTTCACTGTTGAATGCTAGATCCTTTCTAATACGTCGATGTAAGAAACGATTTAATAATAGAATTCTATATGTTTGCAGATTTATATTTGAAACGGTTTTCAATATAAAAGATTAATATTCATGAAATTTAAATCATTTAATGAAATCAGATCTTGATTAATACGTAGTTTTATAATAATAATAATATCAACACCAACTTTTATTATTCTATCCAAACCTTAGTGTGTTACTTATAAATGTATTATAACTGTATGCAATATACATATCGCAAGTGGAAGTGTGTAGTTCAACTTATGCGAAGTCGGAGTCTTAACAGCTGAAGCTAAAATTGAGTCGAAGTACACAACTGTAACACCCTCATGGTGTTTAATTATTCGTTTAGGAAGTCATTATCTCTTACTAAATTACTTTGTTATCAAAGTGTATAAATGATACACCCATAATATAATAATAAAATGTATGTCATTTTAATTGACAGCCCGGAGGGACGGGATGACGCTGGAAAGACAGCTGGCAGCAGGGAAGACAGATGACTGCTGGAAAGACAGCCGAACGCGACGGTCTAGCAAGTCAAGCCCGGGAATTTCGTTCAAAGCTAAAAGTTCAAATAAGAAAAATACTCCAGGGACAGTCTGAGAGGAGGGGCGAAAGAACTGTCCATCGGTTGATATTAACGGCGAAAACGGCGCGAAAACGGAATCGAAATGCCTTATGTGCGGAAAAATTTACAAAAGACGAGCCTGGTTTATTAAACATCTGAAAACACAATGGTGCTGAAGCGCGGCAATCGCCAGAAATATCTTCAGTTTTCACTTCGGATAAAGTTTACCCTCATATATCCCATGGTGAGCCATTGAATGCGAATCACCAGGAGTCCATGACCATCCGGACGCGTTTTAGCATTCCGAATATTAAAAATCGGCACAGAAAATACACGACCATAATATAGCGGACCTGTTAGAGCATCCGGGCTCAAACCAGGTACTCGACGCGCTAGTAGAGACACTACAAAATACTATTTTTGACTACTTCAATGAGCACTATCCACCTTCGAATCGTTATGCTCACAAGTATAAAGAAAACGGTTTTAAATTGAAAATGAGAAGGAAAAAAAGAGATCTCATAAAGAAACTTCGTAGGGCCAAAGCCATGGGCGACAACCAACTTAATCACCAACTGTCTAGGGCATTAAGTTCAATTCTTAAATGAATACAAGGCATATTACAACAAATAAGAAGAAACCGAGATAGCTTTGACCGGGCACACCACGAAGTAGACTTTGATAAAAATCCTTTTAAGTACTCTAAAAACATTTTCAAAGACGAAAAAGGTAAGCTTCTCTTGACCAACGAGCAAATTTTTGCTTACCATAAAAGCATATACGAAGTGAACGATTTCGGGTCGGTACGACATGAACTGATGATGTTCGCACTAAGGTGATGTAACTTTCCAACGTGAGTTAGTAACATGATTGCATCATATTATTCAAAATAAAATTTTTCCATAATCACAAATGAAAATCATTCCAAACCATTAAATTACTACATAGGTTTATTTCAAGCTTGTTGTATTTCTCTTATTATATTTAACATAGTCATCAATATTTTAATAGATAATTAATTAAAAATGAAAAGAAATGGGGTTTAAGTTTAACAATAAATACACAGAATCCATACTAGAATTTGCAGACGATCTCGCGATACTGACGCGTAATCCAAAACAATGTTATCTACTTTTAAATGTTGTGGAGGATTTCTGTGCTTAGACGGACGGGTTGAGGACAAAACCAAATAATTGCTACAGTCTGGGTAGGCGGAACACCAAATATACCTATTACGATCTAGGTCTTATAATAGGCGGTAAGTGCGTTACTATGATTACCGACGCAACTCCGTTCAAATTCTTAAGTAAACAAATCGATTGTCAAGGGCTCACTCCATCGTTAGATATAATAGTCGATAGCTTTCTGAATGATCTAAACAATGTAGACAATTAAACAATAAGTAACATCAAAAAGGTTTGGATAAATGATAATTATTGAATATCACGCCTAAGTTGGCCTTTCCTCATTTACGATATTAATAAGACCCTTTTATTGAAGTTAGATGCAAGCGTCATAAGGACATTGAAGTCATGGCTCGGGTTAGCGCATCGAGCGGACTCTTCTACCTTATTTAGAGACCGACACAATTTTGGGTTAAAATTAAAGAAACCATCGGAACTCTATAAACACCTTAGAGTGACCAAAAGACATATCATCTCAAAATCGAATGATGATACTATAACGTCTCTACCAAAAGATAAAATTGCCGCAGAGAGTCACAACTTCAATTCCATAAACAATTTATGATAGGTGCTGTAACAAATAAAGCAGGGCTAGGATCAAGTAAGAAAGAACAAGACTTAGAAATAATAAAATCCTTTATTTGGCAATATGAAAACGATAATTACAGGTTGCACGCGATGAGCCTAGAATTGCAAAATGAATGGGTGACCATAGGAGATTTTAGTATTCCAATAACTTTGAGATGGCGCACCCTGCTTCATAATTGGTCACCAGCATTATTAAAATTTTATCTTAATGCTCGCCTTGCCACGATAAAGTATTAGAAATCATACGAGAAGTGGTTAGTCTTTCTGTAGAAGGGTAGCGCAGAAGGGTATAACAACCATCAAAATATCAGTAGAGTTCGTAAAGGCAGGTTCGTCCAAAAAATGTAAACCAAAACCTTATTCCATCTTGGACGCGTCTCCTGATTGGACTCTCATGATGGACATGTTTGAAAGGCAATACAAAATCCCCGGCAATGTTTGTGTTTCGTCATTTAGGCCGGACTTATTCCTGTACTCAAAACAACTAAGGCGCGTTATACTTGCTTTACCCTGGGAAACAAACATACCCAAAGATTAGATTACATTTAAGCTTAACAAGTTTTATGAACTATGTAACGAACTGATCAGGAATAAATTTATAGTTAATTTGTACGCTGTAGAAGTAGGAGCGGGAGGTATAACAGCAAAATCTCTCCACAATTTATTTAAGGATCTCGGCTTTTCTAGAACGATCATCAGTTAATTTCTGGAACGTATTTCAAAGGCGGCTTTAGTAGGTTCTTACGATATTTGGTTAGGTAGGGAGAGGAGCGTGAACAGTGAAGGTGAGCGTGTATGCGCATAGTAAAGGGGCCCCTTAAACCTACACCTGGGTCGCAAGTCCCAGGCATTGTTTTGCGCTCCTCTTCGCGATGGGCCCGGCACCCGCACGGTGAATCCATGGAATGCTAAGAAGCTTCGTCTCGTTATTAAAATAAGAAACATAATTTGATATTAACATTATAACGTTTTGGGTAGACCTCGAAGAATTCGGTCTGCCATTCATTTGAACCCGACTTTCGAATTTTGGAAAAATTTCTTCACAGGAGGTCTTTTTATGACCCCCTGAGTCCGAAATGACCATTGGTCAAAAAGTTTATATATATATATATATATATACATATATATATATATATATGCGTGCGTGCGTCCAGATTCGACTTTTGTCAGCACGATAGCGGCTGCAGTTTCGCTCGGATCGCTTTCAAACTTTGCACAAAAATCAACCATCCAAAAATGAAGGTCAAGTTCGTTAACCAGAAAAATCCGGCCACAGGGGGCGCTAGGGCCTCACTTTTCTGATTTCAGTTTTTTGACCATAACTTTTTCCCTATACAAAGAAGATCAATCGCGTTCATATTATATAATGTATTTGATGAATACCTATAACTAATGTAGATAAAGCGAAAACTTAACTTCAATAACTTAGGGGTGGGGGTAAAAAAACCGAAAATTTTTGGGAAAAAATTCATATCTTTTTTCTGGTAAACATTCTTACATCACAAGTATTTTTAATAGAAAGGTTATTTTTTACTCTAAATTTAGATACCAAAAGTTTTTCCGTAAAATGTACCGTTTCCGAGAAAAAAAATAAAAACCACTTTTAGCTTGAAAATTTAAGGTAGGTAAAACCACGGCAACTTTTTTCTGGTAAACATTCCCTCCTCGCAAATATTTTTAATAGAAAGGTTATTTTTTACTCTAAATTTAAGTACCAAAAGTATTTCCAAAAAAGATACCTTTTCCGAGAACAAAAAATAAAAACCGCTTTTTGCTTGAAAATTTTGATGTAAACAACGGCATCATGTGTTATTCTTAGGTAGTGAGTTACATTTTAAAGGAGTTACACACGAGGTCTACCCACGCGTGTCCCCCTGCGGGCACGGATTTTTTTATTTAGTTAACATATTTTATATACATTATTTAGTTAACATATTTTATATATATTATGGAGTACTGTTCTCATCTCTGGTCCGGATCACCCCAATATCAGCTTCTACCATTTGACCGCGTACAACGGAGAGCCGTTAGAATTGTCGGGGACCCGGTGTTCTGCGAACGGCTGGACTCTTTGGCATTGCGTAGAGACATGGCTTCTTTGTGCGTCTTCTACCGCATTTACAACGGGGAGTGTTCCGAAGAACTATTCGATCTGATGCCTGCCGCCGAATTTCATCACCGCACAGCGCGCCATCGCCTCCAATACCATCCTTACCACCTGGATGCGTGGCGATCCTCCACTGTGCGGTTCTCAAGGACATTTTTTCCACGTACCGCTCGAATGTGGAACGAACTCCCTTCGGCGATATTTCCAGATCGCTACGACATGGGTACCTTCAAAAAAGGCGTTTATTCCTACCTACAAGGCCGGCAACACTCTTGTAAATCCTCGGATGTTGCAAAAGTTCATGGGCGGCGGTGATCACGTCCATCCGTGACCCGCCAGCTCGTTTGCCCTCCTATTAAATAAAAAAAAAAAAAAAAATACAATATATTTTCTTTTTTTTTCATATAATATTCTATCTATCTCTGTCTATTTGAAATGAAGTCGTATATATTTTTGTTTTAGTTCTTTTATACTTATTGAATACGCGTATAGGAATAATTCAAACTTATGTATGAACTTACACCAGTAAATTTTATTATGTTAATTGCATTCACGACAAAAAATATATAATTGTAGTAAAACTGTTGGCTTAAATTTAATATTTAAACATTTTCTAACAGTAACATATTAAATAATTATTTTAAAATGGGCGTTTATTATGATCATAATATGTCAATTTATTATTAATTTACGGAAAATTATAATTAATTTCAAATGTAGACAGTATTCTCTCTCTACCAGTATGATTTCTTAGTAAATACCTTAAATATAAACGTTAAGCTGTATATATTTTTAAAAGCTATTTCAACCTTTCTGATCCTTTTAGAATTGTAAGACTATAAAGACGAAGAATTTCTTAGTTCAAAAACAATATTAGGTTTACTAGTTGGTTTAATATATGAAATTCAATTGGTAGTAATGGGTAAAGTTTTTGAAATATAATTAGTAATCAAAATAATAAAACAAATAAATACTTATTTAGTACAAACTAAACTATTTTCCCGTGAAATTATAAGCAATAACAATAAGTATTTAAACAAAACATTTATTTTAGAAACACAAACTGACAAATCAATTTTCGATAAAGATTTTAGTTTTTATCTTCGTATTACTCATAATTTTGTCCCATTAAGTTCATAAGAACGAAAAACTTTTAAAAAACGTTTAAAATTGTAGATTCGGGTTGAAAATCATTTATATATGTTTCCCGGAACAGGTGCGGGTTTCAACGCGGCTTACCTCTTTCTACATGTAATGAATACCTCCTATTTGAGCCCAACTTCCCAATGCATGACTTAACTTTGATAATTATAAAAGGTTAGGTTGTTATCCCATTATCATTAATTGTCTAATAATATTTTATAACTAAAAATGAACACTTGTTAATAAAACAATTTTTTTTAATTACACGATTTATAATCCTTTAAACAAACATAACGAACAATGACAGTAAAAGTTAAAATTTTATTAATGTGTGTTTCGATAAAAGCCCAATCTCAGTCTTGTTATGATTAATATATATAAAAAGAGTAATTTGTCGGTAAAAGAAAATTTGTTAGTGTTTATAATACTCGTAAAATATTAAAAACTCTACGAATATACAGTAATCAATTCAAAATCCCACCAAAAATTTCATAAGGATTATTAGGTGCTTAAGATTACTTGGATTGTCACGAATGATACTTTATTCCGGTTGAATTAATAAATATCTTTTTTAACTTCAAATTACAGATATAAATCCATATGATTGTAATTCAATGACTAAAATAATGTGTTTTACTTAATAAAAAAAATAATAAATAGACCTAAAGACCTATTATCAATACAGTAGAAAATATTTCTTTCTTTCTTTGAGGGACGAAGGACTTAAATAAATATGTTTTTATCTAATATATTATTTAACATATACATTCTTTTCTACATTTTTAATAATTGATTTTCCAGAGACAAATTTATATTTTATTAAAATTTAATTACTTATATAAAATAATACTTGAAATTTCAAGTTCATATTTTAAACTAGTGACTTTAATCTCTTTGTAAATTTAGTATTTAATTTGGCAACACCTAAACACAGGAATGCAAATTGCAGCTTTAAGCATTAAAAAATAGTTAGTACTATTCTTTTTTAAATTGTATTAAATTTTTAAGAAGTAAGGTTGAGTTTATTCAAAATAAACATTTTAGGAAATGTATTGCATTTAAGTATATATAGCTTACGTTCACGGCTAATGCCAATTAATTATAGCATTAATAATTTTTTACTTTATAAGATGTTCTGAAATACTTGTAGAATATTTTATGCCTTATTAAATATTTGTAATATATTTTTCAGTACAATGTTTTTCTTTTGTTATTAAAATGAGGGCAAACTGAAAATGATCACTGCAACACGATCTTGTGTTATACCAAAGTGTATTCTGAGATTTGTATCCGATATACTTACACGCCGAAATCATCTCAATATACTGAACATCTTAACATATATTATTTTATAGTATAAACATAATTCAAGTAAAACAAACACTATCCTAAACTAAGTTATCCTTCGAAGAAAGACTGTAGTAATTAAGCAAATTAGAAATATCTCCGAGAGAAATGTGTACAGAAAGTCTAAGTTAGTGCAAGTATGTTTAACGTATTAGGCGAGCATAAATTTTACAACACAATATCATTATATGTGTACGACGCATTCACTAACTTTTGTAATCCTTCATACCTCCTTCTGTTTAATTCTTAACTTGGAAAGACTTGGTTTGTGTAGCGTCTCGTAGTTTAAAATATCTTCTTTAAGACGCTTTTAAATTGGAGATTTTTATTGTCGTCAGAATACACATTCTAATCTTCCAATAAATTCGAAATTCATTAAGTGTTAAATTATAAGTAAATAATTATGTATATAATTCTGTAAAGCCTATTATTCTGTCTTCTTACTTTCTTTCTTTTTAGTTTCAACAAACAAATAAAGTTAGTTATCCAGCTTTTGTGGATGGTAGAGCTTAGCGGAAATTATGGTTGACGGGCTGACTCGACCAGGAAAGAATTACCCTCTCGCAGAAGATCGAAGTATAGTAACTAAATATATACCTGTCTCCGAACAAAATCAGGGCCAAGTTTACCGTTCGGTGTTTTTTGAGGGCAAACGACGAGTCAATACAGCCGCACCTTGTTCCACTCTAAATGTAGATTTTTGCAACATCCGGGAATTTCATTTCAACCGAAACACCGTTCACTAACACCTAGAGACGGCGCAGCCGACCTAGTGCTTAGTGTATTATTAAATAGATTTGTTATATATATGATCTAGATAAAATTGTTATTTACACATTTTCACAAAACGTTAAAATATAATTATTATCTATTATGTACTTACAACTTTAGACTCGTAGAAAGTTAGAGAAATTATTATATGAATATATTATTGTAGAATAGAAGAATAAAATAAATAAAGTGTTAAATGAAAGTCAGTTACCAAAAATATAAAAACCATTATTGTGTATTAAACCGTAGAATACAATTAATAATCAATCAGTGTGGTATATTTTCAGGTGACACGATTGTCATCTACATGATACCGTTTATTTGGAAATGCTTTTATACCTCGTAATTGTTTCAATAATTTCGGTATATTATCGGTATTATATTTCACATAAAGGCAACATTTATTTTTAGTCTTTTTGTCTTTCAATACGGCATTTAATAACTTGTTAATATCTGATATTAAGGTGGTAAGGGTTTTTATAAACCAGTAATATAAACGATTTTCAACAAAAAAATTATTGCTTTTTTTAATTGCGCAGCGCTGGTCATGCATAAATAAAATACGTATCTCCGAAACAAAGTATTTTCAAAGCTGCATACTAACAATAATAGTTTCCAGAATATGTGCAGCATACACTAAGCAATACCGTTTTATTTTATTAAAGGGCTCACGAGCTCTTATATAGTTCAAGACCATCGCCAGAACTGCATAATATTAATTCTCCACACCTTAAAGCAAGCGGCGCCTCGTCGCGGACATAACGATATATCTCGAAGTGGGCGTGAGTTCACGAAATTCACGGATAATGAGATTGTTCCAACGACTGGCTTTGTCAGGGTTGACACAAATTACACTAGTTACAGAAAGTTTAAAAGTTGTTTGACAAAAGGCTTGTTTTTTATGACAATATATTTTTTGTTAAATAATTGTCTAGATATTATGATACTTAAATGAGTACAAAAATAAAAATCTGCCCGGTATAAATTCTTTATAATGTGAGATAACTATTTTTAGTTCTTAAAATCTGTCACCTTTTGTATCAGTTATATATTTGACAACAGTGGACTACTATTTTTTACAGTTTTAATTAGTTATGCTAAATTCATATTTAAAAATATGTTTTCAAGAACTGCATAATATAAATTTTGTTTAAATATGTTACTTAAATTATACTATACTATTAAATGAGTTAAATGAACGTAACACTGTTAGGCTATTTCTTTTACAAGTTATTACATAATTTATTACTGTGAAGATCAAATGGAAGTCATTGACCTCAATCTTATTGAATTTATCAAGACCGTAGTTAAATTGTCATAAGAAGCAAAACAGAAATGATGTAATACCATTTAGATTACAGAAAAAATTACAATACAGTGTGTGTATAGTGTATATTTGTTTCGTTTAAACAGAAACTGGAAAATTATTGACCATCTATTGTTGGGACGGAGACTGCTTGAATGACACCAGTTATACTCTAGTTTGGGCATTAGTTGTACTCTATACTTACTAAAATTAAAGGACGTCGCCGCAATAGTAACAAAACTCCACGGGATTGCTTGCTTCGGTATAATATTTTTCACCCACTGCATCTATAGCTTCTTCAGTAGCCAGGTTCTTTTATGGCTTTCCATGTCAATACTTACAATATAATATTGTAATTGTAAGGTTATGTCACCATCACTTCACATTATATAACCATACCATGACAAAATAATAGTTCTTATATTTATTACATATTTAATTGTTACTTTTTCCATTCTTATCACGCCATAGATCTATCCAGATGTCGTATTTTAGCAGAATAATATTTTACAAAATACTAATTGTAACTTTAAAAAATAATAGCATTAAAGAGTAATCATCTTTACAATTAATGTGAAATTTGAACAACAGACTCTTTGATAATGCATAAACAATACGATAATTTTAGCTACGGCGTCACTTTGTAAGTATTACTGTTTGCTTTTGTTTACAAAGAAAACAATATAAATGAGACAATAAATTTTCGCTAAAACATATTTAAGTAATATCACTTCAACAATACTTTCAAAGTATTAGATATTATATCTGAACACAATTCTGCTAGAATTATAAATACAAGCATATCTTCAGGTATGTATGACAAAGGTATACTGCAAAAACATTGTAGCAGAGGACATTAATGATATCTTCGAGTGCAATGTTTACACAATGTTCTTGGTAGAGTTAGTTGAATTTCCCAAGTCTAAACTAGCACTAGTACAGTTAATTTTTCTGGGCGACCATTAGTTTTAGAACACGATGTAATTTCTATCTCGTAATAGTAATAGTATTGGATTCTATCTCGTAATAGTATTAAGAGGCAACAACGTATATCCACAAAATATCAATTGTCGAGTATTTGGTTAAATTCTAATGACAGACATTTGTCTGCATTTTGCATCAGCAGTTGTCTATTTACTGGCGAAATGTCACTGATACCGGATACCATCTTGAGTCCGTAAAGGTTCACAGGTATTAGTGAAATCTCAGTTTCGTGCAGGCCATTACAGTACCACCATAGTTTCTATAAACGAATCTTTGTCAGACAGAGTCAGGAACGACGAGATGTTTCCAGTGTGCAAATAAGTCTGTTAATCTGATCAAATTATATGTTTTTTATTTCTTTTAGAGGAGTGAAACCGAGCTTGCGTGTTACTGATAACACGTGATTAAAAGAAGTCATTACACTACCGCCCAAGAAATCTTGCAACATTCGAGGATTCACAAGAGCGCTGCCGACCTTGAAGGTAGGTAGGACCGGCTTTTTGAAGGTGTCCATGTCGTATCGATCTGGAAATACCGCCAAAAGAAGTTCGTTCCACATTCGAGTGGTATGTGGCAAATAGGTCCTTGAAAACCGCACAGTGGAAGATTGCAATGCATCCAGTGGTGCTATGCGGTGATGAAATTTGGCGGTAGGCATCATATCAAATAGCCTTCGGAACACCTCTATTATAAATGTGGTAGAAGACGCACAGACATGGGTACTTTCAAAAAAGGCGTTTACTCCCACCTCCAAGGCCGGCAACGCTCCTGTAAATCCTCGGATGTCGCAAGAGTTCATGGGCGGCGGTGATCACAGATCATCTGTGACCCGCCAGCTCGTTTGCCATCCTATTCCATAAAAAAAAAACAGAGAAGCCACTTCTCTATACAATGCCAAAGAATCCAGCAGTTTGCAGAGCACCGGATCTGCGACAATCTCAATAGCTCTCCCTTGTACGCGGTCAAATGGTAGAAGCTAATATTGAGGTGATCCGGACAACAGATGAGAACAGTACACTTTATCTGGTCCTATCTTGATGACAGTCGCTCGAAATATCGAAGCCCAGTATACCGATACTTGGCGAGGCATTGAGAGAAGTACTCTCGAACAGCGGTGACACGACGAATGGGGTTTTCTTAGTGATAAGCGCGCAAACTTACGTGTTTTGGGGATTAAACTGAACATCATTCCGTTCCCCCCATTCTGAGATGTGGATGACCCTAGACAAGTTTCTATAGAAGACACTAGGTTCTTTCGGCACTCGTCGACGTTTTCCCGAAAGAGCTCTGCACGGCTGGAATATACCACATCACCGGTGTTGTCATCCGCATAACAATGTATGTTGGAAATATCCAAAATATCATTGACGTGCAGGAGGAACGGAGTCGGGAATAGCGCGCAACCTTTAAAGTACCTTATCATTCATGGACTTGGGATCCGAGTAGAAATCGTCGAAATCATCCAGTATACTCCTCCCGGTAAGAAAGCTGGTGATACGCTTGCATAAAGACTCGGGGCATAAAGTCAGCTTCGTAAGAACTCCGTGGAACTCTGTTCCATATATGGTCGAAACCTTTTGTCATATCCAGATTAACTTCCAGACCCTCTCCCGCGCTTTCAATAACCGCTGCCTAACGGTGGGTAAGAGAATGATATAAGATGACTTCTTTTAATTAGTTCTACCTCTTTTATTGTTTTTTTTAGATATCTACGTATTACCCTTAACGATTTTTGTATTTTTTTGATTTCTTATATTATGAAGAAAAAAATCAGGCGAATTATTATTACACACATGTACTATTGTAATTTTACTAAAATGAAATAATAAATACACTGAACTGTTACTTTATTTTTGTTATTAAGTATAATATCTAAAATTTATAATTATAATAAATCGTTTTAAGTATAGTATTGCATTTAAATTAGATCTAAAATAATTTACTCATGAAACCCACATATCAATAAAGAACACGATCGACGAGATAATGCAGCATTTATTTATTGCAAAAAAATATTTTACCTTAAAATATATTGTTATAATTAAGCGTAAGCGAAGCTCTTAACCGTTTGGGAATCAATTTTATGTCGTCCATCACATAAAAACTACACAGTCAATCTTCATTAAAATTGGTATTGCTGTAGCTTCTGTTGACGAGCTTCTACAGAAAAAAACTGATTAATAAAATCTTAATTTGATCAAAGTTATGGTCGAAAAACTGAAACCATAGACTTAAACTTAAATATTCTCACGCGCGCCTGCGTCGTCTCAAAATGAGCTGAGTAGTTTTATCTCATGACAAAAACTACTTTACTTTTAGGTAGAAATTTAAAAGTAGAACTAAGCATCTACAAAAAAAACAGAATGCAAATAGTTTGATAAAATCAAAAATTATAAAGAAAAAAACCAAGAGACTCATGATTGTGTCGCTCGTAGTCTAACTTTCATGGCGACAAACTTTTTCAATAAATTGTTTATTATTGTTATTAAATATTATTTTTTTTTTCTTTTCTAATGGATTTTCCTGCGCTCAGCTCAATTCCCGCCACGCATGATGGGCGGATTATAGTTTAAAAATAACTTTGTAAAATCGTGTAAATGGCAGTGTTTCATGAAATCTAAAAAACAAGGCCGTTTATTGGAAGTATGTTGGTTGGGGAATTTTTTTTATTCTCCCGGTTTTATTATATCGGTTATATTTTTTTTTTCTTAACTTTTAGAGTAGTTTTTTTTTATAAAATCAATGTTAGGAATAACAATATCATTACGATAATAATCACGGTATTGTGCAGTCAAACATGGGTAATACAGAAGAAGAATGTAAGAAAAATGAATGCTGTGGAGATGCGATCTCTTCGCAGAATATGCGGAGTCAGTCTAGCTGATCGAATCCACAATGTAGAGATCGACAGAATGGCAGGTACTAGCGAAGATGTCACAGTGAGAATGAAGAATAACGTGCTCAGGTGGTTTGGGCACGTCGAACGAATGAGTGATGAAAGAATGGTAAGGAAGATTTATATAGGAAAAGTGAGCGGTAAGAGAGACAGGGGGAGGCCACGAGTGACCTTCGAAAACACAGTATCTATGATACTGGAGGAAAGTCACGTAAAATGCATGAGGACCCCCCGGAGGGCATGTATGAAGAGGTTGATGTCTGTGGCCCAGGCAAAAGAGGTATGCAAGGACCGTAGCGTTTGGCGCTTCATCATCTCTGGCCACCCCACAAGGTATATTGCGTGAAGATAAATAAATAAATAAATATTCTTTAGAATGTGATAATTCAGGAAGATTTTTTATTTAGTCGGGACAATATAACTTGTAAAATGATATACTTACTTGTCTCCTAGTATATATAAAGACCTTTACGTATTGAATAATTTTATTTAAAATCTGCACATCTATATACAAAATTTTACTGTACAAAATATTATTAGTGTTGCGAGAGATTGAAGAAAGTAGCCAATAGCGAACGACGATCCTTCTCGTACGATCTAAGGCGTCACTATTACGTCATTGTCTGCAAAGGTTTTAAATATAGGAAGCGAGCGCGGGGAGGGCGAGCTTCATTCTGTGGCCAGCGCGCGGTGTAGACGTGTCTCGCGCTCTAACATAGTAAGCAGCTCGCGATGTTTCACTGGCAATAACTATATAAAATGTTATTTTGTGAATAATACTCTGGAGCTCACACTGTTTTTTTCAGAACAAATAAAACGGCAGCTACTCTTATATTTAATATTATTATGTTTGTAAAAGAAAAGAGTGTAATACAACATTACGTATTTACTTTCTTACCAATTCAGCAAGCTTAAAATACAAGTAAATGCTTAAATTCTACTCGTTTATCTGTATTTTAAAAATGATTTGCATACATATCTGTTGTTGCAGATAACAATTAACCAGTAAAAATCAGTAAAAGTACAAAAACAGCTAGACTGAACAGTTTTACTGCTTGTTTAATGTAGACTTAATTCAATAAAGAATAAATTTACTGTACTTGAATTTAGTGTATTTGATTTGAAGAAAGTTATTACTTAGAGTACCTACAATATTTCTATAATATTAATGTCGTTCGAAGGTCTTGAAAAAATAATCTAATATTAAGGATTGGTTTCTTTTCTATGTATCTGAAAATACTGCAGCAGGTAATGATTAATAAAGAAATAGTCTTTTAGATATCTCATTTATATTTGTCTTGAATTTAATTATTTCAGTACTGGATTCCAAAATTATTTTATTATGAAACTAGATAAGAAACGAAAACCAGTTATCAGGAAATTGGTTTATATTATTTTTCGAATTCAGAATAAATTACATAGAATGTCAACCATAATAATTTTTTATTTGGCGCTGGAGCTAGACGTTGCAGTATTGACATGGTGGTTTAACTGAATTTTTATTGAGGTCAAAACAAATATTTTATAAACAATTACATATATATATATATATATATATATATATATATATATATATATATATATATATATAGTTGCACGTTTGGAGTAAGGGATGTGTGATGTTTTTTTTGCAATAAATATATATAACTAGTTTGCTAATATTCCAAAACATTCGGTAAGCTGTAATAGTGATTTTGGATGGTATTAAGTAATAATGTAAGCCATTTGGAAGTTGTTGTTTTATGAGCCATAAAGCTACGTAATATAATGTGCTTTGGAAACATCGAATCGGAAATATATAGCCAAATTATATCAATCAAATATTAAGAATAAAATAAAAAAGTTTTTAAGAAGTGAAATATATATATTAGATATTAGAAACATATATTAGATATGTATAATATATTAATATAATTATAGTGTAGACTTGAATTTAAGAAGTGTGTGACAATGACAAACTAAAAAGTTAAATAATTTCTTTTTCAATTACGTTTCGGTCGAATTTTACAAGTTGTGGTCACGGGATGACTGTTGCGAGGTCTTCCTGACATGTGTGTCAAGTCATGTGTCTCGACAGTCTCGCTTGAACTTCGCAAGTTTTATTTTCTATGAAATCAGAAGTGAGGATTGATACCCTGTTGAATGAGGATTGTTTAGATTATCAAATACTTTTTTCACTTTACGTAGATTTTTTTACTGTGCTTACCTATTTAGTTATTTCTTCAAGCGGCAAGATTTTTATTCTTAGGTAGAAAATAAATTTTTGAGATCATAGCCTAAAATATTTGCGAAATAATTTTGGCTTTGGTATAAACATAATTCTTAGGGTCGTAGATCAAGTAAAAACGCTTCATAACGAGCGATGGCGGTTAACGAAATGCACTCTAGGGATCACACTCAAGTGTTAGGATTAAAGTACGATTTACACACATATATGTAGGTATCAGTGTGTATTTCAATTTTTATTTACAATTGCTTTTTTAAAATAAGACACTGCACTAAACGTAGAAACAATTAAATATTCTGAATTTTTCGTTTACAAAGTTTCTTATACCTTTTTATATTATTGTTTTAAGTCAATGAATATAAATTATTATATGGACAATTTAAATTTTCTGTTTGGCTGGATTTGTATAGTTAGAAAAGTCTAATATATAATTTTGTACTAACAGTTCTAATTAGTAAACAAAATAATCGACGATTTCTTGCATCTCCAAAAACCGCAACCAAAACAAAAAGGGGTCTATTAAATACTTAAAAAAATGTAATTTTAATTCATAACTCGGGACGCATTGGCCAAATTGAATTAAAAACTATTCATCCACTAGTTTCTAACTATGCTAAATTACCATTCCAATAAACCATATGCGTATACTTATTCCGATACTTTCATAGGCGCCTTAAATAAATGATGAATCTAAAAAAGTAAACTGATTCTTACTATCGATCGATCGTCAGTTTACCACAACCACTACTAATACGAAGATATCTTATTGGTGCAAACATTGAAGTTACCTATAATCGACTATGCGAATGTGTGTTATTCGAACATCAATCTTTTTTATCAATCATATTAATTGTCTTTTTAATAACTATATACTTTTCAATTCAAATTCATTCCGCGTATACTATAATTCTTCGTGTTCAATCTTGTTGTTCTGAATTACCTTTTTTGCCTCATGGTCTATAAGACTATGGAATGCTCTTGTTACTGGCATTCATAAGACTTGTAATAAAAGTATGTTCAAAAATTTATTCAAAACATATTTATTTTTGACTGTCACTGTCATCATCTTCCTGCCCTTATCCCATTTTGGGGTCGGCACAGTATGTTTTTTCCTTCCATACTCTCCTGTTACTCGTCATCTCTGTGCACACTCCCTTCTTCTCCATATCGTCTTTCACGCAATCCATCCATCTTTTCTTCGGCCGTCCTCTACCTGTCCATCCCTCCACTACCATACCTAGCACTCTTTTGGTCACGTGCCTTTCATCCCTCCTCATAACATGCCCATACCATGACAGACGGCTACCTCTAATTTTTTCTGTCACTGGCGCTACTCCTAAGCTGTTACTGTCTTTTTAATAAAAGCACGTGTATTGTAGTGTTGTGCTACAGAGATGAAAGGAAACGGAAAGAAGATATACGAATGATTAATGTCTTTTAGTGTTACAGAAAAGAAATAAATACGTAAATATTTATTTTCTAATTAATCTTTATTAATGGACATTTTGTAGTAACGCGGTCTGATATAAAAAAAATGATAACGATATTGAACCATTTTTTTTAAACTAGTACATAAGTTACAAAGTAATCTTAATAAGTAAGCAAAAGTACGTAACTTTCTACAATTATTATTTTATTATACATACTATGCACCAACAAATGAATTCCAACATAAAATGATTTATGATATTACAAGTGATTTAAATCCATTGGTTAAGAATCAACCAATTGGCGGAACGCGTCTAACGTGACTGTGTAGAAGCAAGTTTTTTTTTAAATTATTGTAAACATAAAAATGAACAAACTATTTATTGTTTTACTAATAAACTGGTTGTATCCAGCTGTATTGAAAAGCTCTAAACTGAACATACATATAACATAAGTATACATACTAATCCTTGGCACATATAATGTCCATATGAAATGATAATATTATACATTCAAATTATTTTATTGATAAGAGATTACTTATATACGTATCAAAAATAACCCACCTATAACTACCATATCCACTACACCTACCGTCAATTTTAATACAATGCAAATCATAGTTATTGAGATATTATTTTCAATATTTTGAAAACATTTATCCAATGTCAAGTCTTTGTATAAATCTTTTTAGGTTGTCTTTTCTAATATTTCTCACACATTTATATACCATCATATAAAAGAGCATATTACAAAAGCTTTTTAATATAATAAAATAATTACAATTTAATAAAAGTTCTATAAAGTATAAGACGCTTTGATAAGCATTGATTAAATACAACGGGGATGACTGCATACTTGTTACTGTCAAACCTAGACATTTTTATGATTATCACTATAATAGCTACTGTTAAACGGTGTGCCGTCAGTGCCGTCGGTGTCATCTACTTACAATTTACGATAATTATTCTTCCGGTTACGATAAATACAATATAACAGTTATTTGCATATAAAACACAAATAATGACAAATGTATTAACAATAACGTCGGGATTTGCTTCCTCAAGGAGTGCGTCGTCATCCTGTTAAGTGAGTTACCATGTCGTAACTTCAACTTAAGAATAAGATTAGTATTATACATATAATCGTCAATAGCTGTGTCAATAGATGTATGTGACACATTTAAAGCTTAAGGCTTTTTTTGGATTTTCCAAAATGTTTAGTTTTTTCAGTCTCTATTTTAACTTTTTAACTATTTGGAAACATTAAATTTATGGAATTAAAAACTTAAAATAAACCATTCATAGACATTCTTTCCGGGAATAGAATTGACAAATTGTAAACTACGCAAGTATGTTGTTAATAAAAATAATTACTTATTCTGTTAATACAAAAAGTACATAAAATCGTTAATACCTTTTAGTTTTATATTTTACAGATGCAATAAAAATGTAAGTTTGTGAATTGTGCATAGAAAGTAGTTTTCAAAATTATCTTTCATAAAAAAAAAATATCACCAATATTTTATATCTCTCTATATAATTATATCTAAGCAAAAAGAATATATAATAAAAGTATTTGTGGATTATAAACGGGAATGGTGCACTGTTTCTATTAACGGACCTCAAATATTAATATAGAAGGGATATTGTTCTTCTAGATACATATTCTCTCTCTGTTTTTCTCAAATTTAGCAGATATTCATTGGCGATTGTAGTCACTTACCGCTCGCTCGTTTGCCTGCTAGTTATATAATATATGATTTTCTATAATTTAAAACGCATTTAATTTCTTACTTTAATTTTTAATAACCTTTTTTTTCTTGTTTTCAGGTTTTTCTTACACCCAAAAATTCATTTATAAAAACCATAAATGAATTTTTGGGTGTAAGAAAAACCTGAAAACAAGAAAAAATTAAGTAAGTAAGGGGAAAAAAATGTAAATAAGATAATGTCAGAAGATATATTGCCATTAATGTACAATATATGTACCTAAAACACTAAACTATGATTTTGAACAACATGGAATGACTTATTTTCTAATTTATTCATTAAATATACATTTAAATATCTTTTTTTCACATTATTTTAGTATTTTTTTATATATGCGTTTTACATAATAGTCACTTTTATTGAGTTGAGAATTTGTGTTGTAAATTAATACATAATTGTCGGGGCAAGTTCGTGTCAGTTAGATGATTTATAATCGATTTTTGTTACATCCGAAATTAAATTTGTTTTTAGGATACTGTAGTCACTAACGAACCGTGCAGTTTTTGTGCAAAAAACTGTCATTATTAAAATTTTGATGAGATGAATAATCTTATCAAAAATTGTTTGACATGTCAATTCCGGTTCAATATATTAAATTAATTTGAATCGTAACACCGCAATAATAGTAAGAGATAATCATCGATAACGTGGAACGGGTCGGCAATATGGCTGCCAGAAATAATTGGTGGGAACGCGACGATGTGACTGTTAATTTGTAGTTGGCAGTTAATTGTTTTGGGTTTTACTGGTTGCCTGCTCCTCGAATATCGACTTTATTACCGTCACTATTATAATTTGATCTCTGATAAAATGGTTACACAAAATGGTTATCGTCAGATTTTCTTTGATAATACTTAATACTTTGATCTAGCGTTTGTGTGCTTTAATAGAACACAATTACGAATCATTTAAAGGCCATGTACAGAGATTATTCCTTTGCGTTACTTTATATATTTTACAATACAATATTTTATTCTAAAAGTTAACTTTTCTTAGCTCTGTATAAAAAATTTGGAAAACGGTTTAGGGTAATGGAGCCAATCGATTATGATTATTGATTAGAAATAAATAAAATAATTATGTTGGGGCTAAAATCATTTCATTACATACAATAAGCCAAAAAACAAGTATTGACTTGATTGTCAATAATAATAATTGGTTAAGATTATGAAAAAAAAAAGCAAAGTTTAGTTTTAAACGATGCGTCTCTTAACTACTATACTGGGGTATAACTTATCAGTAATAAATATTATGGCAGCTTACGCATTATTTTATTTTTATAGTCTTGTCTATAGCAAAAATGTGTACAAGATGATTAGAGAGATTACCACCCTCATAAGAGATATTTTTCTTTTACTTTATAGCAGGTGGTTCAGTAATGGAAATGAATAATTTAAATATATTGAACAGATTTCTTATGTGTAACGTCTTACCCGTTGCTTTTCTGTAATCTATGAAAGTGATTTCGTTAAAGAAGACAGATGTATAACAGGAAGCCAAGGAACCACGTGATATTTGATTTGATGAATAAATGGAATGAAACTGAGAAGAACAACGGAAAAGAACCAGAAGGTCAAGAAAATCTTTTAAATGATTTACTTTCTTGCATATTCAGTAATACGAGTAGTCGTAATATAAATAAAACTTCCAATAAAGCATGGTATAATAATTATTTATATATGTAATTAGTTTTTACGTTTACAAAAGCTTACACATTTAATATAATATTTGTTCACGGTAATATGAGATGTAAGTGCTTGTCAGGTTTTTTTTTTCACCTAGTTTTAATTAGTCACCTACCTCCAACGGTTTCTTCGTTGCTAGGCACTTTGTATACATCCTAAACTCTATACTATTTTAAAACGTAAATCGTTAAAAGTTATATGTTATATCCGTTTCAAATAGTTTTAGTTAATATATTTTTATTATACTTCTAAAATACACGATCGCCGCCGCAATAAAAATGAGAGTCCTTGGGATCGCTTTGAAATGCAGCGCTGAAATGGAACCACCGTCTTACTTTCTGCCTTTGGAATATCTTAAAAAAAAAACCCAAAATTTGTTATTAATATTTTGGCACTCAATTCCCCGTTCGCCTATCGTACTTCATCTCAGTGGAAACTACTGGTACTACTGGAAGTTACTTGACCATAGCCACAAGCCACATATACGTCTAAATATCGTATTTCAGCATCATAATGCTTTATAAAATACTAACTACTACTATTAGCTACAATAATGCATAGTATCTACGAGTATAAATAATTGCTCAAAGTTCTGAAATGAAAGTATTTTGAATTTAATATTATTCAATTTAAATTCAGTTCAATATAAATAAATTAAATTTAAACATTATCAATATCAAAGATTAATCATTTATATAATTGAATTTATTGAATTTTGAAAACTACAATTTTCTTCTGGAATGAAACTAAGATATATCTTAAACGATCACTTGCAGCCGTCTACGCATACTCCGGGACTCGGTGTGTCTTCTAATGTCATATAAAATATATTTAATATCCAGTAAATTAACTATTATTTTAAATATATATCTACACAATAATATAAAAATTTATAAATTATTATTCATTTTTTAAGACAAAAATAATTGCTTAAACTTAACAAAACATTACTAAATTCCTCTTATTACAATTTTATTAAACAATTAATTAACATAACTTTTGACATAAAAGACTCATTGACAATTAATTAACTAAACGTAATTTGAACTGCGACATATCTTTTTAAGTATTGCGGTTTGCTTTTGTTTACAACGAAAACAATATAAATAAGACAACTATTTATCACTAACACATATATTTCAGAAATATCACTTCATCAACACATTCAAAGTTTTAAATATTATATATTAACACAACTCTGCTAGAATTATAAACTATATATGACAAAGGTATACTGGAGAACCATTGTAGCAGAGAACATTAATGATATCTCCGAGTGCATGGTTTACACAATGTTCTTGGTAGAGTTAGTTGAATTTCCCAAGTCTAAGCTAGCGCTAATACATTTGCAGTTTCTGGGCGACCATTAGTTTTAGAACACGTAATTAAATTTGTAGTTCTGTGATCTTGTAAGCAGTATGTCTTTTGACACGATAAATAAAATAAAATTACGTAACTAAAACGTAACTATTTCATATATTTTATTCATGAGTTCTATCAGGTAATAGTACTAAGTATAGTTAGTCATAAAGAAGTGATGTTTAAGTTGCAACATCGTTTAACGCTTTTAATAACTTTACACCTAATTTATGTTCAAGATAATAATATTGTCTTGAACATAAATTAGGTAAGGTTTAATTTAGATATGTTGTTAACTGAACAGACCTAAACATACATTTATATACAAGAATAAAATTTTTGGCCCTAAACCAAAAGGTTTTCTGTGCTTTTGTGGATTTGGAAAAGGCGTTTGACAGGGTTGTGAGAAAGAAATTATGGGAGATACTGACCCGATACAATATGAACGGACCCTTGTTAAAGGCTGTAAAGTCTCTTTACAGAGATCACTCAGCCTGTGTGCGAGTAGGAGCTCACATGTCGCCCTAGTTTGACATCCAATCGGGTGTTAAGCAAGGTTGCGCTATGTCAGCTTGGTTGTTCAATTTGTATTTGGATAGTTGTCTCCAATGCGTGAAAGACAGTGACATGGGAGTGAAAGTAAGTTATCTTAAGGTCAATTGCTTGCTGTATGCTGATGACGCAGTGCTCATTGCATCATCAGAATGCGATTTGCAGGTATTGGTCACCATTCTGAAAGATGGGTGTGAAAATAATGGTCTAAACCTGAATGTAGATAAGACAAAGGTTCTAATATTTGAAGGAAATGAAGAAGGAACAGAATGTAAGATCAACGTGAATGGTAAGATAATAGAACAAGTGAATGAAGTGGTATATTTGGGAAGTATGTTTAGTATAGACGGAAGATACGAAATGGATGTGGAAAGACGTATTGCTGCCGGTAACAGAGACAACGGTGCTTTGCCTGCATTGTTGAGACGGCGAAACGTCAGCATAGCTGCACGTTTGGCTGTACACAATGCGGTTTTGCTACCGACGCTGTTATACGGTAGCCAAACGTGGGTAACACAAGAAGAGAAGAGAGAAGAAGAGAGGTGGAAGAATGTAAGAAAGATGAATGCTGTGGAGATGCGATCTCTTCGCAGAATATGCGGAGTCAGTCTAGCTGACCGAATCTGCAATGAAGAGATCCATAGAATAGCAGGTACTAGCGAAGACGTCACGGTGAGAATGAAGAAGAACGTGCTCAGGTGGTTTGGGCACGTCGAACGAATGAGTGATGAAAGCAGGAGGACCCCCTGGAGGGCATGTATGAAGAGGTTGATGTCTGTGGCCATATATACAATAAAAAAAATACAAAAAAAATACTGAATTATTAGAATAGTAATAATTTCGTCAAAGGGTACGGTAGGCTTGATTGAAAGCTTACGTAAATAATAAAATATAAAAAAAAATATGATTTCGAGTCGACAAAGAATATCCTATTAGTCCTATTAGTCATGTTTATTCTACGGAACCTCACTGACACCGGATGCCATCTTAAGTTCGTTAAGGTTCATGTATCAGTGAAATCACATCATCAGTTTCGTCCAGTCCGGTACAGTACCACCACATATTCTATGAACTCATCTTTGTCAGTCAGTCAGTCAGAGATGACACGAAGTTTTCAGTTTGTAAATAAGTCTTTATTGGTTCAGCTGTCACAATAAAGAAATGCTGTCTTCAAATATAAATTTCAATGTTTAATTAATTTATTCATATTTTATAAAATATTTTTTATTTAATTACTTATTCTTTATCGTTTTTTTTTTCAAAAGGTAAACTGAATGCCTAGTGGCATTCTCTACCAGTTAACTCTTCAAAAGATTGTGTATTATGAGTTACATGTCACAAGGGTTTTCATTTAATTAGGCATTATTATCTCTCAAAACACATATTAAAGTCTCCAAGACTCTTATTTAATGATTTCAAAATTTCAGAACTGAAAAAATCATATATTTGATTACGATTGTTAAAAATAAGTTCTTGCATATTTTTAATAAGAACTGAAGGAATTTAATTAAACAAAAAACAATGCTCATCTTGTGCTCTGCATCACAACTGTAACGAGAATGACACAAGATGACCCACGCGCGGTCACTGCGGAGACTTCTTTTAATTAGTTCTACCGCTTTTACTGTTTCCCTTAGATATCTAGCCTCAATAACTTTTGTATTTTTTAATTTAATATAGTATAGAAAAATCAGAATAATTATTATTTCAAACATGTACTGTCATTATGTTAATAAAACTCAATCAAAGCGGGCGTTAGCTAGCTCAGAGTGACGAAAGCACCCATAGTGCTGAAAGTCTAACTCTGTATATATACGCGCAATATCGATTTTTTTATACAGGAGACCTTCTGGTATGAGTGTGGTATTTTTAGAAAGCCCTTGGCCCATAGACCCACAAAATGTATTTACACTTAGCAATATACCTACCGCCGCACCTCTACGGCCGTTTGAAAAATGAGACTAAAATTTAGTTTTTGGCTCCGCACCAGTATAAAATCACTTATTTCCACCTTGAAAAAGATTTTCCTAAAGGTCCTCGTCGAGACCTTTTCAACAAGCCCAAAAACGCCAAAATCCGACCACCGGTTGATGAGATATGACATTTTGAATATTTTGACTGGCGCCGCCATCGATGATTACTTTGTCTGTGTGTGGGTATATTCGTAGTTTCAACTGATTTTGTTCAAACTTTCAGGGATTGAAGTACATCAAAAACTAAGACTTTTTTGTTCTACGACATTTCGATTTGGCCGCCATGTTGGCCGTGGCCAGCCCTCGAAAGGCCAAAAATGGCCATTTTTTGTACAGGGACTGTGGCCAAACCAGTTGACGTACATTGACAATTGGGCATCATTGGAAAGGTCTCAAGCTCATCTTTTAAATAACGTCCATTTTAATGGCAAAAACTTTTGTTGTCGTGACATTTTTGGTCAAAAGGCAAAAAATGGCCAACTGGCCGGAGACAGATCGGCCATTTTCTCGAAAACGGCGCCAACGATTTTTTCGAAAATTTCCACATTCGTAGCCCCAAATTATAGCTAAAATTTGGTATATAGCATATATCTGGGAAAACTCGTTATTTCGAGATATGGCCGTGAGAAGTTCAAAAAATCATGAAAAATGACCAAAAATGGCCAAAAAATGACTTTTAAAGCCAGAATCGTACTCACAACACGGTTAAAATTCAATGCTAGTTGCACAGTAATAAACACATGATAACAACAATAAACAATGAATAAACTCACTAACGCATTGCCGTCTGTAACAATAATACAAAATTTACAGAAAAAAATCCGAATACTGAAGAAATTCTGTTTTGAAGCAATGGATTAAAAAAATAAATGGAAACTGAAAAAATCAAATGAAAAAAAAAATCGGGCACCTGTAGGAATCGAACTCGAGGTCTCGTCTTTGTCATTATAACGCTCATCCTCTGAGCCAAAACACTCTCATTTTGTCACAGGCAACTATTCCAAATAATAATAATAATAATAATAAATCAATTTATTTCAGATAATTCATCCATAAGTGTTAGTAACATTTTAACTTAAGTAACTAATGTTATAATAGTACTCGTAGTTAGTATTCAACATAACAATCTCAAATTATACAGAAAAATAAAATTAATAAAATGCACAAAATTCATAAAATTATTAAAATTAAATATAAATTCAATTCAAATAAATATAAATTAAATTCAAATCAAATATAATTAAAATCATAAAATACTATTAAAGAAATTAAATAAAATAAAATTCATGGAAATCATCGTTCTAATTATTATTATTTTTTTTAATTCTACAAATAACTCAACGCTATACTTCTACAGTCAGTATACGCTACGCTTCGATGCTACGTGTACACTATCCCAGGACCTCCAGAGGGGAGCGTCTAGCTTTAACGCCAATATGCTGAGAAGACTGTTGGAGCTGTTCAGTAATCTTGTCATTGCGGACGCGGTCCGCTTTCGTATTATCGCATAGAAGTCGTCTACACGAGCCTCCGCAAACATTGCCGATGCACTGCAGTATCGAGGCTTCCTCAACAAAGCCCTCAGCACATTGTTGTACTGAACACGCAGTGCGCTATATGTCCGCCGCGTATAGTTCTCCCATAGGCTGCACGTGTAAAAGGACTGGCAATAGGCTTTAAATAATATTAATTTTACCTGTGTCGAACACCGTGCAAACCTACGGGCCAACATATTGCCTCTAACCGACAGAGCCCTGCGCTCCCTCTCGATATCACTATCATCACCCAGGCGTTCATTCACAATATGACCAAGGTATTTAAATTCAGATACTAGTTTCAGAGAAGTTCCACACAGATGTATTTTAGGAATGAAATTTAACTGTTTGTTTATTCCTCGAAAAATTAAAATTTCGCTCTTTTTAGCGTTATACCTCAGTCCATTCTCCTTTGCATATTCCTCACAGATTTTTATCAGTCTTCGAAGACCACTGACCGACGGGCTCAACAAAACCATATCGTCTGCGTAACTAAAATTGTTCATCATTACGCCATCTATCGAACAACCGACGCCTGCCCCGCTAAGCCTCTCTATGAGCCCATTTATGTAAAGATTGAACAATCTGGGTGACGTCAGGCCCCCCTGTCTTACTCCACACCCTAATTTATATGGTTCACTAAGTGCATCACCCCATCTTACCACATTACTTTGGGCACCATACCAGTACTTTAATAGTGATATCAACTCCGGTCTTAAACTGCTATCCTTTTCAAGCTTCTGCCATAAAATTTTATAGGATACGAGGTCAAATGCCTTCGACAGATCCAAAAAACACGCAAACACATGGGTCTTTCTATCAATACTGCGCTCTCAGTTGACAGCTCTGATCTAAAACCGAACTGCGCATCGTGTATGTTAATTGTTCTGCTAAGTTGAGTATCAAGCAAGCCGTCAAGCACTTTGGCTATGATGGTAGCAAGAGATATCGGTCTGTAGTTGGTTCTGTCCGCCGCATCCTCCGCCCTATTCTTGATTATAGGCACGACTATTGTCCTTGTCATCGAGTCCTTCAGAAAGCCGTGGCTTATACAAATATTGTATAACAAAACTAGGACTCTAGGAAGGTGCACACCAGCGTGTCGCAGATGCTCAACACTCAGGCCATCATGTCCAGGCGACTTTCCACGCTTCATACCCATTATTATATCTACTACTTCGCTAGACGTGAAACGTACAAAGCTTTCCCCATTATTTATGATATCCCCCCTGCCAGCCTCGGCGAAATTGATCTCACAGGGATCCACTGTAAATTGTGTTTTAAACATATTTGCTATGTTACGGCAACCGCTCACTCCCCCTACTTCAGCCGGAATATTCGATCTTGTATTCAGTTTGTCTGTTTGTTGCCAGAATTTTCCAAAATGTTTGTTTCTATATGACGTAGCCAGTATGTCCATTTTAATCTGTTCTGAATTGTCTTGGCACCATTTAAGTTTGTTTTTAAGGTCCCTACGAGAGTCCCTCATGTCATTATAGATAGTTCCATGTGTTGGTCAAATAAATGAGTATATATTTGCATGAAAAATAATCGCACAGCATTTTGTTTCCAATCCTTTTACAAAACTATTGATATCAAAACAAAAACTTCTCAACGAAGTAAATACCGAGTGACGAAAGCGAATCCACTGACAAAACTCCTGATATGAATTTTGCGACGAAAAAAACCACGAACATTTTTATTCACAAACGTAAACAAACACAAAAAATGTGAATGTGTTCGGAACGTTGCCAAACAAACAAACAAACAAAAAAACAAACAAAAAAAATACAAACAAAAAATGTGAATGTGTTACCAAATTGCCTTGATCAATCTAATAAAATAAAAACAAAAATGCAATTTGTGCAACGTTTCGAGCACATTCACATTTTTTGTGTTTGTTTACGTTTGTGAATAAAAATGTTCGTGGTTTTTTTCGTCGCAAAATTCATATCAGGAGTTTTGTCAGTGGATTCGCTTTCGTCACTCGGTATTTACTTCGTTGAGAAGTTTTTGTTTTGTAATAAATACGCTGGTATTATGCTAGTAATACTTGTACATCGATTTTAGTTATTTAATCTTTAGAATGTAATGATTCGGGAATAACTTCCAAATAATATGCATAGAAAAACTGGAATTATATACTTATAATTAATTTTATGATTCTTAGAAATATTTAATACTATGTCATTATTTCAATTATATTGATTTAAACTTAAATCATGTATATCCATGTTTTCATTACTGTATATTCAAATTAAAACAAAGGATTATAATAAAAAAACACGTATTTAGTTTCTTTAAAATTCACGAAGCAATCTTAAAATACAAGCCAGTGCTGAAAATCTACTCGTTTGTGTGAATTAAAAAAAGACTTGTTGTTCCAGATAACAATTAACCAGCACAAATCAGTAAGAGTAGAAAAACAGATAGACTAACAGTTTTACTTTTTGTTTGTTGTAAACTAAATCCACTAAAAGAATAAATTTACTGTATTTTAATCTAGTGTATTTGATTTGAAGAAAGTTATTATTTAGAGTATCTACAACACTTCTATAATATTAATGCAGTTCGAAGGTATTGAAGAAATGATCTTATGTTAAGGCTTGGTTGGTGTTCTTTGTATCTGAAAATAGTGCAGCAGGTAATTACTGATATAGAAATATCTATCTAATTTGTATTAGTCCTTAATTATATTTCAATACTGCTTTCCCAATTTATTTTATTATGAAACTAGAAAAGCAACAAAAACCGTTATCAGGGAATTGGATTATATTACTTTAATCGTCGAATTCAAAATAAATTATATAGAACGGCAACAATAATTATTTTTTATTTGGCGCCAACGGTTGGCCCTGGACGCTGGAGTATCGCCACGGTAGTTTAACTGAATTTTCATTGAGGTTGACAAAAATAATAGATATGAATAGTACATGAGGTATTAGCACAAAATATGAATCATGAATATTTAATAAAGACGGACTTGTCTTTTTTGTAATGTGTTACATTTAAAACAACTTCAGTACAATTTGTTTATTTCAAATTAAATTTTTATTCATATCTTTTTAATAGTTGTACTTTAAAAATATTTCAAAGATTTTTGTTAAAATTTCATTATTAATTATTTAGTATTACCCTGAAAAATTAACTGGGTTTAACTTTGATTTACTTTTGTATTAATATTATGCTTTTTGTCTAAAAATAAATAAATTAAATAACGACGAGGCGCAGAAAAGACAGCTTTGTTTAAACATTTAAAGTTATTAAAGCGAGCCAGTGGAATAAGAATAAAAATCTATGACTCTTAAATGGAATATACAGTTTAATACTTTTTAAATAAAAATGTTATAAGATTGTTATATAATAAAATCCTATACTGGTATTTGGAGTGAGGGACATTTTGTACCGCGTTTTTTTTTATCTTTCTATTTAATTAAATTTTCGTTAATTGAATATTAATAATTATTAAATATTGAATTGACTTTGAAGTTAATAGTATACATATTAAATTTTTTACACCCTTTTAATGTCAAGTGTAAAAGGAGGCAAGAGACATCTAAAACACAAACCTCTTAATTAAGTTCATTAACTTCAAGACTGTAAAGAATGGCACCATAAGTCATAAATCATTAAAAAAAAGAAAGGAAAGTAATTAGCTCTTAGATTTTAATACTACTTATCTAATTTCTTGTGTTGTGGTCACGCTTATTTTAATGCATTGTTAATTGCATTATCAACATTATTAGGGTTTTAAGTTATTATTAATAAATAAATTTTCGTCATCTCTTTTTGAATTATACTTTTATTCAAAAATAAGAAGTTAATAAAATTTGTACCGTGCATATAACTAAATAACTTCTAACCATCTATATACTAACAATAAATATATTCACAAAATTCTTTTTTATTTATCTCTTGTTTTATATCTTACTGAACTTTGAGTTAGTTTATTTTTTGATAAGTCCTTATAATTTTTCATAATCCTCTCCAACGACGCCATGCAAGTCCTTTGAGATGTACCTACCTCTCGTGATAATTTGTGAAAAATATGCAGTTTCTTGATAAAATATAATAACTAGATTCCCATCGATTAACCCTTAAAGTATTTTTTTAGAGTTTGTTACAAATTTTTTATGATAATTATATATTATTATATAATATTTTGCTAATACTCCCAAACATTCGATTAACTTCTAAAATAGTACTTTGGATGGTACTGAATAATAATGAAAGCCATTTGGAAAGTGTCATTTGAGCTATAAAACTATCCATCGTAAAGTTCTAGCTTCGGAATCATCAAATCGGATATAAATTGTCAATTTACATAAATTTATTTTTAAGGAAAAAATAATGAAATCCGATTATATATTAATACAATTATAATTAGTTGAAGGTAAGTCAAGTGTAATAATGACTCAAGAAAAGTATTAAGTACCTTATTGTTTCCTTACGTTTTGATCGAATTTCACAAGCTGTGGGAGCGTCGTACTGTTGCAGAATCAACATTGTCTTTGTCAGACGTGAGTCTCGGCACTCGACTGGACTACGCTTGCTTAATCTTCATAAGTTTTATTTCTATTGAAGTCAGAAGTGAAGGCATTATCTAATTACTTATAAAAAATATTATCTTATTTAGTTATTCCTTCAAGGGGTAAGGTTTTTCACTAATATCTTCTTAGATATTATTTTTATATAAGCTTTCCAATATATTAATAATAATATATTTATTATGTATCTATGTTTTTTTTATATTTATTTTTTTAAGTGTAAATTTATGAAAATTAAGTTAGTAGAGATTAGATGTGTCATTAAGCTAGCCTTAATGTACAAAAATATAAATAAATAATAAAGTGGTTTCATAGTAAATATCAATATTATTCTGTTTTTATAAATATTGTATTTTATATACGATGAATGGCCCATCCAATACCGATATCATATGTAGTCTCTTGTGTGTTGTTATAGCCTCGATTTTTTAAATAAACCTAACATTCTGTAAACAAGGCTGACAAAAATTTTATATATGGATACAAAATTGTTCACATCAAACTATTTTTTTCATGTCTTGACACTTTAATATTTTGTGCAGTTAACAAAATTCTACCCTCTCGTGTTTTCAAAAATACGGAAACACGTTAATAGATCACTTTATTAAAACTGTGAGTTTTTTGTCACGTACTAAATTTGTGGTAATAAATATTTTGTAACATTATTGTTATTAGAATTATATCACTGTATTATTTATTTTAGGAAAATAATAAGTAAATTCTGAATTTTATTTAAAGAAGGAAAGCCCAGTGTTCATTTAAATTAATTTTGTAGTTCCATTTGATGTCCGATTATAATTTTAAATATGTATATATCACGAGACAACAATTTTTAGAAAAAAAAATAACAAACTGATCTTAACAATATCAAAACACAATGTTTTATAATCATTGGTGATAATTTTGTAAGCAAGAACATTTTTTTGCAAAAATTTAATGTTTTACTGTATGACTCTTTTGCAGCAAAGATATATACGGCGTGCAATGTTAATGAACTTAAGAGAGCAAATTAGATGCATATAATTACGAATAATAAAATTTGTGTATAAAACAAAATAAAATAATGTCATTATTAAAGAAATTAAATTTTTAAGTTATTCGATTGAAAAAAAGATAATAATAAAGCAGTAATGTTTTTTGTTCCAAGGAAGTTAGGAAAATTTTAAAGACATTATTGATTTAGGTACAATATAAACAAAACAGTTGGTTCATGATATTACAAAAAATATATAATTTGCATACTACTTACTATACATCTTTACAATAAGTATTAGTAAATTGATTAAAAAATAAAGTTATTTTATTGGTATTGAGTTTTCCAAAAAATATGAAGGTTTTAGGTAAGTGTTTAGTTGTGTGGTGTTGTCACATTAACGAGGCATTAAAGGATTGTAAATTTTGACAAATATTGGTAATTAAGTGTTTTTTTTAATAATACATCCAATAGACAATAATCTTGGAAATGCTTGTAAAGAAGTAAAATACACAGTGTTGTTATAATTTTTTTTAAAGTATTACTGAATTTATGATGGAGTAGAGAAGGCAATTATTAAAAAGAAATTTCATAAGTTTTTTGTTTTACTATTTACACTATTACTCGGATTTGTTTCCTATTGCATTTGATGAACATTAATTATTTTAAGAAAATTGCAGAAATGTTTATAAATTTTAAAGAGAGAGGAGAAAAGACAATTGTATTATAATCTCGTGACACTCCAAATGGATTGAAACTGTAAAGAGCGGAAAGTGAATTTAAAGGATAAGTGCAAAATGGACTAAACATTATTAAAATAGTTTGGACTCGACTTGAAATAATAGGACATTGATAATGTTGACAAAAATTATGTTTATAATATAATTATGACTGCATTTTAGTTGGTCAGTGAATTAAGTTCCTACAAATCCAAATAACGACCCATTGACTTAATTGATTATTTTCATACTTTACAATTTTATTAATGCAGTAATATTAACTTCAAAAATAATATAATTATAAAAATATAGTAAAAGTTTCATGTTAAACTACCATGATACACATTGCAGAAAAATTTCATATAAAATCTGAAATAATCGTACCCGATCCTGTGTAACGGATAATATATCACAGTACATTTTCCGCGCCGCTTGTCACTGAAGCCTGCACGTGTTGTATCACGCTCCTGCGAACTGGCAAACAGCCCGGACTCTGTAGATCACACGTTATGCGTTTACAGCGATGTAATAATTACAAGTCACATACGAGGAATTTAATATAATATAGAGGTCGTGTTGGTATTACCATTTTGTCTTGAATCAACATTATATATCCTATTTTCTTTTCTCTTAAATTTATGGGATTACGTAAGTATAGCCAAAAATCTGTTTTTAGTAATTTAGATATTCTTGTTTCGTGTTTCTTCTTTTGGTAAAATATAAATTTATTTTATTTCAAGGAATATAATGTTTATATTTTAAGTAATCTAATATAGTTAAACTGTTTTCCATTTATACAATTATGTAAAATATTTAATATTTGTAAATAATTAATTTTAAATATTTATAACTTATTCCTGACCGTCTTTTAAAAAAAAAGTACGTGCACAGCAATGTTGTGCCACGGAGAAGAAAGGAACCGTAAATAAAATATGCAAATAAATAAATTAGTGTTATACGAGTATATACTTAAATGTATCTTTACTAATGAATTTTAAGTAAAAGACATTTTATAATAACGCTGCCTAATAAAAGAAATGTTAACGATAAACTATATTTTCGTGTTTTTATTATTTTTTGTTATATACACATACGTATACTATGCACCAACAAAGGAATCTCAACATCAAATGATTCATTTTACAAGTGGTTTAAATCTAACGGTTAACAATCAACAGATGAATCAAATTGGCTCAACGCGCTTAACGTGATTTGTGCAGAAGCAATTTTTAAAATTGTTTAATAATTGAAAATATAAGAATGGGCCAAAGATTTATTGATTTACAAATATAGTGGCCGTAACAAGCTCTATTGGTGAGCTATAAAACTGAACGGTATACATACGAGTACTCGCATATATACCTCGCGCTTTAGTACATACAGTATCAGTATGGAAATAATAGAATTATACAGTCAGATTATTTTAACTCTAAGAGAATACTTATATCTGTGCCGAAAATAAGCACACAGACCCTACATCTTGTTAGTTATAGGCCCTGTGGATATATTTATCTACTACACTTACCGTCTCATTAAAACAATACAAATCCTAGTTGTTGAGATATTATCTTCAAAAATTTTCAAAACATTTATCCAATCTTTTTCGGTTTTATTTTCTAATATTTATTACACGTCTTTTCTAATATTTATCACACTTAATTTTATAACGTTATGTAAAAGACCGGATCAGATTTTTTTTAAAATTTTAATATTAGAATTTAATAAAAGTTCTATAAACTATATGAAGCTTTGAGAACCAAGTGAAAGTATTGATTAATCTCAAAAGGGATGCAGTTCAAACCTAGATGTTTGTATGCTAATGACTATAATAGCTATTGTTAAATGGTCTATGCCGTGATCTCGTCTGATCTAAGATAATTGCTTATAATTTACGATAAATACGATATATCTATATCTTTATATATATATGTAACAATTATTTGTATCTAAAATAAATATATGATGACAAATTTATTAACAAATACGTTGGGATTTGCTACCTCTAGGAATTTATCCACGTCATCCTGCTAAGTGAGTTACTATGTCGTTACACTTCTGAATAAGTTTAGTATTTTACATAAAATCGTCAATAGCGGGATTGATCTTTCAATATGCCTATTTTTACAATTTCTATTCAAATTATTTGAATACATTAATTTTATGGAATTATTAACTAAAAACGTTTAATGTAAAGAAGACATAAAGTAAACTATTCATAGAAATTCATTCCGGGAATCGTTGACAAATTGTAAAGTACCTTACTAAGTACCCTTGACGCAGAGCTCGCCACCTGGAAATATTTAATAAAATTGACGGCAAAATTAAATGGTGACTAAATAAACTATATAAATGGTTAAGAATAATTATTGTTTGCAATTGATTTTATTTTAAGTTTTCTAGTTACTGTTACTATAAATAATTACTTATACTGTTAATATAAAAAGTACATAAGTTCTTTTTAATTATTTTATAAAAATGTGTGTTTGTAAATTTATAAATAGGAAATGATTTCATAATAATAAAAAAAGGTCTCCAATATTTATAATGGACCCTCAGAGGACACACTCCTTGTACAAATATATAGAAATAAAAAAGTATTTGTGAATTATAGACGTGAATTATGACTGGATGTATTTATCAGGAGACCTTAAAAATTCACTCTCTCTGTTCTTCTGAAATTACCCACTTTAGTAGATGTTCATGATCGACTAATATCGTTTACCGACAAATAGGCCAGCTCGCTGCTTTTTAGACCAATCATATCCCTGGGATTTAAGAAATTAAATTTAAGATTTTGTGTAATCTGTGTTTTATTTAATTTGTACTTTAATTTTTAGTTACTTTCAATATGATTTTATTTTTCAGTGTTTCTAAAAGCTAAATATTTCTTTTTGTTTTTTAGGAGAAAGAATTCTAAATTAGCTAATTTTAGAAAACTTATTTCTACTAATGTAATATAGAAATATTCTTAAAAACTAAATTAAGATTTTTAATAATATGGATATCTTGCTAACAAATTTATCTACTTAGTAGAAGGTTTATACTGTTACAAGGAAGATACAATTCAGCCATTCGCCTAAACTGAACTGTATGTAGGAAATTGATGAAAATGAACACATCTAACAAAAGAATCTTTTTCAGCTTCAGTTGCCGCCAATTATCTACCATCCATTTTCCATTTGCTATTAACTTCTCAGACGCTTGAATTATATTAAAAATCACTGTTATTAATTTTTCTTTATCATTATCTTTGGCCCGTAATTTGTAAATTCAAAACCCATTGTTTTTTTTTTCAAAAATCAGATGCATAAGATGTATTAAATACATTATTGTCGGGGCAAGTTTGTGTAAAGTTCTATTATATCCGAAAGTATATTCGTTTCATAATTTTGTAGTCAGCAATAATCCGTGCAATTGACGAGATTTCTACACGAAAAAAAAGATATATTATACAAAATTTTGATGTGATGCATTCGTCATCAAAAATATTCAATATATTAAATTAATTTGAATCGTAACATTGCAAAAATAATAAAGATAATAATCGATAACGTGGAATGGGTCGGCAATATGGCTGACAGAAATAATTGGTGGCAACGCGACGATGTGACTGTTAATTTGTAGTTGGTAGTTAATTGTTTTGGGATGGTTTTAATCGTGCCTGGTTCCTCAAATATCCACCATCCAATGTAAGCCACCATGCACTAATATTATTACCCCACTTTCTGTGAAGATAGTCAATAGTATAGTAATATTTCTGTGCTTTAATAAAACACAACTACGAATCGTTTAAAGGCCATGTATAGAAATTAGCTCTTTGTAGATACCAAATTTTTATATTATATTAATATCTAGGTAGAATAAAAACATTGTAGTTTTATTTTAGTTGATAAGAATATATAATACTCATTAAACTAAAACCAATTTTAAAAAGACGATTTATTTCATTTATTTTTTGTCTTATACCAGTTTAATTAGTTATTTAACACTACCAACTGATTGTGTCATTTTATATGTAATGATGTTTTATTATAAAAGTTAACTCTTCTTTATCTCTGTAGTAACAGTAAAAGGAAATATATTATTACGGTAAAGATGATGTGCTCTATCGTTTATTTTATAGAATCATTCCTTGAAAATTTTAATGACTTGATACTTTAGCAACCAAGGCTAAACTCATTCTAATATATATGTATATAACTATAGTCAATATATATATATATATAACTATAATACTTATACTATACTATACCTATACTAATAATAACGGTAATACAAACAAACCTTTTTCGATTATAAATTCTCGAATAACTGCGGGACGTCTTTGATTTTGAAAATTATAAGATTCGACAGAGTGACATCAAAAAGATTAGAGTAATTGAGCCAAAATTTAGTAACGCAACTTTAACTGACTGATTAGTCAGAGCAGCACTACACTGTGATCTTCTTCATCGCAGATGTGTGAGTGTGAGTGAGAGAGCCAGAAATATAAACTGTCTTTCTCCTCTTTTTACGCTCTTTTATTCCATTCTATTTTGAAAGAATGGCTGTAAAATTTATTTAAATTACATAATTACTAAATATATATAATACGTTTGTTTGGGAATATTTGTTAAATAATAACCACGTGTTGCTCTGTAAAAACAAAGAAACGACGATTAAAATGTATTATTTGAATTTCAAATTCCCTTTTTAAATGTTCTTTAATTTCCAATACTGCGTCACAAATTTTACGAGTTTCTTGTTTTTGACAGACTTATAAATCTTTTCTTTAGCATACCACAAATAATATTATAATAATGATATTACGTACACACTGTTAACGCCATCTATTTTAACCTTTGTGTAAACATAGGTTTTAATTTAAATAATTTAGGACAATAAAATAAACGAAATATATTTTCTTTACATATATAAAAAATATTGTCTTCAATTATTTTAGTATATCTTAACGCTTTTTCTTCTATCTTTTACCATACTCAAAACCATCAGTTCTGAATTGATAATTTCTAGCAGCGATTCATTTGATGATATTGGAACGAATTCATATCAATAATAGCCACAGATATACGTACCTACAGTACGTACATTCAACTAATATTACTATATTATGGAACTTTATTATTATCATTTACAGATGAAATAATTATTTTCGAACATGAATCATTTCCTTTACAATAAGCAAAAATTGGAATTAATTTGATTGCCTGTAACAATAATTGTATAAAAATTTTAACAATAGCAAAGAATTCTTTTATAAAAAGCGTCTTTTTACTTTATACTGGGTTATAACTTATCATTATAAATGTTGATAAATTTGGCAGATTATGTATTATTTTATTTTTAAAGTATTTGTTTATTAAATATCATGAAAAATCCATTTGTTTATAATTAAATCTCTACAAGAAGCGTTTGAAATCATTGCAGATTATTTTCAATGTACAAAAGTATACAAGATGATTCATTAGAGATATTTTTTTTTTCTCTGTCGCAGGTGATTGAGGAGGGAAATTAATAATTTACATCTAACTTACCTACTAATTAGATTTTTATGTGTAACGTCTATCCTCTAGATTTCTTGTAATCTTAGAAAGTCATTTCTTTAAAGAAGACAAGTTAGCCGAGTTTGAATGACGTGTAAATTACAAAAAAGTTAAAATTTCTTATAGTTATATACAATGTATTTGTAAAATGTAACGCATTCTAGTTGAACGGATTTAAAAGATAGGTCTTGAAGATGACGCGGAAGAACAAAAAACGCCATGTATACTTTTTAACTTATTTATTAATATAGATTAGAATATTTTTGACTATTGATAGATTCAGCTGTATTTGATATGAAACAAATAACACCTGGAGTAAAACATGGTGTCACAGAAGACCGGAATAACTAACCGCGCTGGTGCCACTTGTATCATGATTTGACATTTACAACACCTTAAATATTTAACATTGCTTTTTATTAAATGGTATTTTTTTTCTCTTTACCTTCATTTTCATAGACAAAAAAAATCTTCATTGAAGTGAATTACTTGACAGCGACTTATTTATTTGATACAGATTTATTTTTTGAAAAGGTCAATAAACACGTTAAGTTTATTTTATATATCCCTGGAAAAGCTATATTTTTCATAAACATTTTATATTTATTGAAGAACATACTTTAAGCAATCATTTTAAATGGTTGTATAAAAATCAATTATTTCACTTCAAATATACAAAATAATGTTGGAAGACGAAAAGGAAAATATGAATACTTCACAACTTTAAAGACAATGTTATATTAAACACGGCAATCATACTTTATCTTATTATTTTGTGAGACTAAAGGAAGTCTATTATATTTGACGGTAATACGGTTAGTATAAGTTGTTGATATTTTATTGCGGCGTGAAAGAAGATAAAACGATTCTATTAAATTAATTATTGAACAGTGGTTTCTCGGCTAAGGAACCATTTTTTTTAGAAAATTAAACTCTCTAGCCTCTGTCAGTCCAAATAATTAAACTTTTATTATTTATTCATTGTTTGTAGATTCCATTTTATATCTCTATATCCACTAACTGTTATAATAGATGAATAATCACAACGGTAGAATATATCATTGACATAACTTTGAATTTGCATTATGTATTGACATTATTGTTGTCATGTCTTTTAATACACGATGTAAAAATTTTATTTTATCTCAAACTAATGTTTAATATTTAAGGAACGTAACGTTCTTTAAATAATTACAACAAATAAAAAAATATTAATATCAATGAAAAACATGAACATTTAGGAATTAATTATTAAGTACTTAATTGAAACTCGGTGACAGTTTAATAAATGTTATTTTGTAGATTCATCTTTCAAATGGTGCTTCTATTAGTATTGCAAATTAAACTAGGCTTATATAACTAGCAACTAAATCAACATGTTGTACGGTCAGCTGAAAATATTTGTACAGCTCCAACTTTCCAAAACCGCTGCTTACTCTAACATACGAAAGTCACTTAATATTTTTAATTCTAATATAATATAACTGCATGTTGTAAACTTCCAAAATTAAGCCAAAACCAGATTGATAAGAGTATCTAGCTTTTTGATATTTTATATAACATAGAATGCAAAATTTTTAAAACGAACAGAACTTGAATCTACGAACCTTCGGGAAACCGTTCTGGACCTTTATCAAATAAGCTACTGCTTCGCCCGATAAAGACGATTATGTAACGAATGCTTAATTTTAATTTGATTTTCTTATATTTCCAAAACTAAATTCTTGACTGTATTTTACTCATTTTTTTAATTAAAAATATAGTAATCTAAAATGTTAATACAACGGTTTTGAGATTTGGATCTTATCTCATGACTCCATTTACTTTAAAACAAATGTATTCTTAACGCGTAACCGCGCAATGCCCGCGTATTGGTTCTCGATCACCAACTGTCTAAGTGTACTAACAAGTTATTAAACTTCAGAAAGAATCTTATAAATTGAATAACGTGATTAAACTAACTTAAGGTGGTTGATGTTACATTTTACGGTAATAATGTAAAAAAATAAACATAGAGAGTACAAATCACGAAATATTAATAAATTATTACACAGTCCTAAGGAATAACTAGACTATAACATAGTTTTAGCGGCGTTGGGGACCGCCAACCAACACGCCATGTTCCGAACGACGGAAGGTGGAGGACGGAGCTACAAATAGCTACGTGGAATGTAAGGGGAGAAATGGAACAGAAGATGAATGAATTATTAGATGTGATGGATGACCAAGATCTGGATGTTATTTGTGTGTCTGAGACCAAGCAAAAAGGCAATGATGCGACCGATTTGCCTGGCCACCGGGTCGCTTTCTGGGCTGGGGTTCCAGAGGGTGAGTGAGGTTACCAAGGTGTAGGCGTATTATTGTCCTCTCGAATGGTTAATGCAATGGTAGAATACAAGGCGATAAACCCGAGGCTTCTTTGGGTTCCCTTTAAGCTGGGGATAACAAGAGTATTCTTAGCCGTATATGCGCCAGTATCCTCAGCTCAAATGAGCGAGCTCGAGGAGTTTTGGGAGAGTGTCAGGAATGTTCTAAGTAGTGTCAGAGATAATGAAAAGTTGATAGTATGTGGAGATATGAATGGATGGGTTGGAACCACGCTAAGTGGTTACGAAAGCGTGCTAGGCAAATACGGTGATAGGAGAGTAAATGAGGCTGGAAAGCTTATTTTGGAATTTTGTAAGGAGAAAAATTTGTTTGTGGCAAACACGATGTTTGATCACAAACAAATTTACATGTACACATGGGAGCGAGCGGAAGAAAGAAGTATGATTGATTTATTCCTAGTGGATCAGCGTATTCGAAGTTAAGTTATGGTCACGCGAGTATTCAGGGGTGCTGATCTGGGAACGAACCATTATCTAGTCGTTACTAGAATAAGAGGTCTGTTTGCAGGTTGGAGCAGCCGCACGACGTGTCCAAGCTTGGCGTCGAATTATCGCAATACAGTTTTGCTACCGACGCTGTTATACGGCAGCCAAACGTGGGTAACACAGAAGAAGAATGTAAGAAATATGAATGCTGTGGAGATGCAATCTCTTCGGAATATGCGGAGTCAGTCTAGCTAATCGTATCCGCAATGAAGAGATCCACAGAATGGCAGGTACTAGCGAAGATGTCACAGTGAGAATGAAGAAGAACGTGCTCAGGTGGCTTGGGCACGTCGAACGAATGAGTGATGAAAGAATGGTAAAAAAGATTTATGTAGGAAAAGTGAGCGGTAAGAGAGATAGGGGGAGGTCTCGAGTGACCTTCAAAAACACAGTATCTATGATACGTCACGTAAAAAACATGAGGACCCCTCGGAGGGCATGTATGAAGAGGTTGATGTCTGTGGCCGAGGCGAAAGAGATATGCAGGGACCGTAGCGTTTGCTGCTCCATTGGCTCTGGCTACCACGTAAGGGATATGGCGTGAAGCTAAATAAATAATAAATATATAACATATTTATTTATTTTTTTAGGGAACCAATAGTATTAGTTATTAATTGTATAGTTATAACGTACTTGACACGTATTGTAACGCTTACAGAAAACTTGCTATTAAATGCATAAGATAATAGTTTATGTTTTATGTTATGACTCCAATTAATATACGAATCTGTTTTTATTATTATTTAACCCGAACATTGGAAAACAAGTAACAATAATTATCTATTATTATAATACTTTATTGTCTGGTATTATGATCTCAGATAATTTTAACATGGAAAAGGGTAAACAGCCCTATGATAGAAAATATCCCTTCTAACTAAAGGAAACTTTTGTTTTCTGTTTTCCTCATAAAAACGTTAATTTTCTGCAAATATGTACCAATTTATTTAAATAAAATTTTGAATTTACAACCTTATTATATATTACGTAAGATCCATTTAATTGAAATCGTTGAACACTGTTACTACAGAGCTTCATAATCAATTATTTTGAACACAATATTGGTACAGAAGTCAGGCAAATTGACTCATCTTTGAAGGTAACCTTAACAACCAACTGTAATAACGAATTTTTCGCTTAATTAAACTATGCATAAGGAAAAAATACAGCTAAAAAAACAATCTTACAAATAAAATATTGATGAAAGCTCGTTTTTGCGATTCGAAACCTTTACAATAATATATTTAACAGGGACGTAACCAACAAAGTAGTGTGTATTATATTTCGTTCAAAATACTTTTATTAAATTATTTATCAATTTGATGATAACTAATATATTCCTTATTAAATTATAATTAAATGACGAGATAATAAAGTAATTATTACAAAGCTCATTATAAAATTGAGAACTTTGTTGACGACAAGGAGGCCTAATAATAATCAACCTGTTTACGAGTACAATTCTGCGCATGTTGTATTACTGTAATGTCTTCTCAGGTTTTGTCTATTGCTCTTATTTATTATTGGTTCATTAAGGAAGCATTTAATTATTATTTTTATTTTAAATGCTTAAAGTTCGTTTAATTTCTTATGAATTTCAGAGCATCATAGCACAAATAGCAATGGCGTGGTTAGTTAATCTAGTATTCTTTTAGTACCTCTGATAAATGAATTCCATTTTAATCTTATATTATATAAGTGGTAGAACCTAGCTCGTATTGGGTTGGCGTGATCGGGGAAAAACTATTCTTTCACAGAAGATTGACGTATAGTAACAAAATTCATTTGGTTATGTTAAGTAAGAGAATCGGGAAGTGTAAACCAAACGTGAAAGCGATGCCTCAAAAAACCCCCAAGCGGGTACCGGCTTTGACAAAACAGAAGAACTCCTCCCCGAGCAGAATTGGGACAATGATTCTCTGATTTTGCTCGGGTTGCCCGTCGTATCTGAGTTGGCCAAAGTGTCGCGTTTTATCTTTACTGAGAACAAACGATGAGTTAACAGAGGTTGTTCTCCATAGAACTCCTTCCTATGGAATCATCTAGTCTGACATTTACGAACTGTAATATATTCATGTAACCTCTCAAAATATTAAATTTTGTATAACACCTGTTAGCCATGACAGCAAATTCCGTTATTTATAGGAAATTATTACAAAGGATTTTTTGTAAAATTATTAACTTGTAATTAATTGAAAGTAATATTAAATATATTTTGTTTTTTAATTTTATATATCTGTTAAATTTTCATGTCCAAGCGCTAAATAGTATTCGATGCCACTTATCAAACATAGTGCAGCCCAGGGAGTGCCATAGGCCAGCTACAGAGGGAAAAATAGGGAATAACAATTTGGAGTTACATGCTAATTCGGGAAGGTTAGGCCTAAAACGAAACAAATTTAGAAAGATTTTTATCGATTCGGAAAATCGTACCTCAAGGTACGAAATGATGATTGAATAACATATATTTTTATATCTCATATTTAAAATTAAATCTGATTTGCATAGACCAAAATTATTCATTATATATGTATTAAAAATTTGAACAACATCTGGAACCGATGGGTAGTGCTGAGGTTGCCTAATAATAGCGTTCACCTGTGAGCCGGAAGCAACCGACAATTAGGAATGATTAATTATTGAAAATTAATTAATCGCTAGTTGTTGACAGAGGCTTTGTCTGTCCCCCCGTTCTTGTCCCGCACAAATTAAGAACCATCTACCATTGCTTAATATCCACACCCTTACACCTTAATCCTAATATGTGTGAACACTATGAATACTTAATACGTTTCGTGAAGAAATTCAGACTTCGGATAGCAAATTGCAGACACAATAACTCAACCGACCAGAGCCGGATAAAAATATAAGATAGCGGTCCTTAATCGAAACCTCTTTGATTGAAAAGCAATCGTTTATTCTATTACATGTAATGGTTGTAAATGATTAAGTCGTTAAATAAAAAATGTTGAAGATTGTAAGTACATTAAAAAAATATGTTTTGTTTATAAATTTCTTTATTTTATTTAATTACTAAAATAAAAATAACAGCATTCGTAATAACTTAATACAATTATAATATAATAAATTGTATAGTTCACATAATAATAATATTAGACGATATGTTTTGTTTATCTACAGAAAAAACTTTTGATAAATCAAAAGGAGTTAAATGACAGAGTCGATGTAAAAAAAACTTTTTTTTAGTATTTTTAAAACCCCAAAAAGCATTTTTTATTTATTTAAATATTTTTATGAAATGGTATATGCTATGGAAGTTGGAATGTTAATACGATGACTGGAAGAGGACGAGATATTGCGGACGTGTTAAAGAGATAACGAATAAATGTAGCATGTTTACAGGAGACGAAATGTAAGGGATCAAAAACGAGACAAATTGGTGAAGGATACAAGTTTTATTATTGCAGGAATGATGGAAAAAGAAATGGTGTGGGAATTATGCTTGATGAGAAATTAAAAGAGCTTGTGACGGGGTGAAGAGGGTCAGTGATATTTTTATAATCATTGCTGTGAAAATGGTTTTTGAAGGTTTAATCATAAAAGCATTAAGTGTATATGCTCCTCAAACCGGGTGTGTTGATAGGATAAAAAAGAAGTATTGGGAAGATTTTAATTCTGTGGTAATGGATGTTCCAGACAATGAGCAGATATATGTGGGGGGTGAATATATATATGGGGGGGAATAATAGTTATGAAAGAGTACATGGTGGCTGGGGTTTCGATTACCCTAATGATGAGGGTGGGGCCTTGCTGGAGGCCGCGCTAGCCTTCGATTTTGCTATTTCCAATACTTAAAAAAAGGGAAGAACGTGACCGCCATATGACGTAGATTGATTATTTTTTAATAAGAAGAAATAAAATCGTGTCAAAAACTGCAAGGTACTGCCGGGCGAAAGTGTAGTTTTACGGCATAGGCTCCATCATGGAAGTTAAACATGTAGTCCGTACAAATATGTCCAAGAAACGACCCCCACCTAAAATAAAATAGTGTTGGTTAGAAAAGAAGAATGTGCGAGTAAATTTAAAAAAGAGTGACAGCGAAAATTATAAATATGAGTAGTGTGAAAGAAAAATCTTTGAACGACAGTTGAAATGAAATTGCGGGATGGATAAGAACTGTGGCAAAGGATGTATTAAGCGAAACGAAAGGAAAAAGTATGATAAATAAGGAAACGTGGTGGCGGAATGGAGATGTGAAAAAGGTTCTGAAAGAAAAGAAAGATGCGTTCAAGCAATGGCAGGAAGTATCGTATAATATTGAAGGTATAATATAGAAGGTATAAAGGAGATGAAAATGCTATATAAAAGATGTAAGAAGAGAGTGAAAGTAGCTGTAGCCATCGCTAGAGCTGAGGCGCAAGAGGAGTTATATAGGTCGCTAAAGTTTCTTAAAGGTCAATAGGAACTATACCGTGTAACAAAACGTAGGGAGAAGCTAGAGATGTCATACATGTAAAATGCATAAAAGAAGATACCGGAAAGGTGTTGATGAGAGATGAGGATACAAAAGAGAGATAGAAGGTATATTTTGAAACATTGATGAATGATGAAAATCATTAGGGTGGAGTTTTGAAAAACCAGGTTATAAATAAAGGATTAGTGAAAGAAGTGACCGATGATGAAGTGAAAGCATTTACGCAAGGTATTAAGAATGGAAAAGCTCTAAGGTCACATGCAATACCAGTGGAGGATTGGAAGATGTTAAATGAATATGGATGTAAGTGACTGGCTTTTATTTCAATAGGTTGTTGCATGAAGAAGCAATCCCGACGAATGGTGCAAGTTAGTGCAATAGTTCTCTAGTGCTCATTTATAAAACATACAAGACTGCAACAGTTGTTAAATTATAATAATAAAGGTCATGTACATACTAAGTATAGATAAGTGTGGGAGAAAGACAGAAGAGAGAAGTACAGACGAGGACACGGGAACTTGCATATAATGTTCGTTGATTTCGGGAAGGCATACGACCGGGTTTACCGTAAAATAGTGTGATGGGCTTTGAAAGAGAAGTGTATACTTGGGAGGTATGTGCAGTTCGAGGGAGGTTCGTGGAAGGTTCGTTCAATGTACAGTTGATCTAGTACAAGTCCAGTCGGCCACTGGAAACACTGACCAGTTCAATGTGGTAGCAGGTTTTGCACCGGGGGTCGGCACTGAGTCTCTTCCGGTTCACCAGTGCAGGCACCGTGGTGCATGCTGTTCGCTGATGATATCGCTCTTGTCGGCAAAGATGGACTTGAGATGCAGACCAGACTAGACAGGTAGAGGACGGCCGAAGAAAAGATGGATGATGGCGTGAAAGAAGATCTGTAAAAGATGGGAGTGTGTACAGAGATGACGAGTAACATTAGAGTATAGAAGGACAAAACATACTGCGCCTACCCCAAAATTGGGATAAGGGTAGGAAGATGATAATGCCGATGATGACTTTTAAGACTAGTTGCAGTAGAGCAGTTTATATAATAAAATGGAGAGAAAACGGATCATAACTGAGTCGCTGCGTGTTTCATTTTATTAGTAGATTGAAGTTTGTAAACTAAATTATCTTGTGATCTTATAACTTGACGGCAATTAATTTTAAAACTACATTGCAAAAAGCGAGCTTAATCCTAAGGAGGGATTCTCTACGTTTTGAAAGTGTACAAAAATATAGGTTAATACTACATATACGGATATATGTATTTGTATTGGCAAGAATGTATTAAATTTATTACCAGAACATTATCTAAACTTTAAAGACTACTTTAAAGGCAACTCGATCACGTTTCTATAATATTTCTAAATATATTGTTTTTGTCCTCGAGGATCGTTAAAAATAACGCATGTTGTTATTAATTTAATGAATTGAACATCGTTATGTGAAACGCATATTATAAAATAAATATTATGTAATTAATATCAATTATCAACTATGGGATATATTTTATCAAAATCAGATACTTTTATTAAAGCCGAAATTCTAATAACAAAATCAGATTGTGGATTTCACAAATTAGAAGATCATACATAATACTCGTAAGTCGAAGAAAAAGTATATTCGTGTTTTCTTGTAAAATCGTGTAATAAAACCTTTTGGGCTATATTGTTTGTGATTGGCTGTTAATGATTAGTAGCATAAACAACCAATTAAAATGTCACCTTCTAATAGCTGGGAAGGTGACATTTTAAAAATGACATTAAACATTAAAAATCTGTATGCCATCACTTATCACCGTTTGCCAAAACGAGCGAACCCAACGAAGACACTTGGGACATTTTACAGTTTAAGTTTTAAGTTATTTAAAATAAAAGAAAAATGCAACTCAAGTCGCAAAGAAAATTTGTAATTATGCACCTAATGCAATTGAATTAATTTAAGCGTTTTCAGTCGGTATATTTTGATGTAAATGATTATGGGTAAATGTGACGACATTTTTGAAAAAGTGGAGCAAGGTCGACATGTGAGTAGTTACGATATACCTGAAAATGTGAGAATTGACAATAAAACATTATTGACCCATTTAAAAAAGCTGGCTAAAGGAATATCTCAGTATACGGTTGACAAATTAACACACTGAACGAATTCAAATGGATTGTGTACTTATTTGCGATTTCTTCTTGAGACGTAATGAAATTTAAATTTTTTCAAAAGATTGATCGTCAATAAGAATTTATTAAAAATATCATGGTTAAAGATCTATTAAGCTGCAGAGATTATCGCGAAACCCGGGTTGACACACAATATGTCGATGATGAGTGTACGGGAAAAACCATCGATTTGGATTTCTACTGTCAACAGCTAGCAAAATTAGATAAGAAATTGAGAACAAGCGGCTAGAATTGATCAACGGAACGAAAATGTTGTGGTGTTTTATCACAACAACGTAAGGCCACATTAATTTTTAGCCGCTTAAAACAATTGAGAGAGGCTGATTGAAAAGTCTTAATGCATAAACCGTATAGACCTGGTCATGCAGCTTCAGATTTTCATCGGTTTCGCTCTTTTCAAAATTCCTTATGTAGTCTAAAGTTGACATTAAGAGAGGACTGATGAAACTTATCTTTTAATCAGTCAATTTCCAAAATTTCTACAGCTACAAAATCATGTCACTACTTAGCATCAGTATGGCAGCAACTTAGCAGCATATAGTACAGGAATGGTATATACTTGTATATAACATAATCAAATGTAAATAAATTTAATCTTACCTTGAATTTCTATAAAAAATACTAAGAAACTTTTTATAAATATTTATAATAACAAAAATGAGCATTTACACACTAAGTTATGAAAAATATGTTTTTTTTAAATTTAAATGCTGCATAAGTGTATAAAGTAAGTAGTAGTATCTTAAATTCAGTTTATACTAAAAGGTAAATAGTGTGTTATTCAAAACAAAATACATAGGTATTAACTACGACTGGAAAGGCAATATTTCAGTGACACAAGTTGTTCCGGTCATGCCCGACAAGCGGATTAAACTATTCAAAGTTTCAAAATATAACTTAGTATTAATTATGTAAGTACAAAATCCAATAGTATTATCACAAAGTATTGTTAAAATTTTGTTAAACATTGCTACGCTATGCTATTTCCAATAATATATTTTTCGACCATTTGTCATATCCAAAGTTTTCATAATATATAACCAAATAGAAACTTTCATTTTGTAGATACAATATACTAACGTATTTCTATGTGGTTTTGCTAAAAATCTTAAATATTACTGCACATTAGAGGCTCACTGCGTTTTATATTTTTAAGTAATAATGAATATGTTGCAAAGACACTAATTTTAAAGTTGCGATATATTCATTTTAAGATTTTAATCCTATATGTGTGTTCAAAATATTTTTCTTAAATTTCTTTAACTTATTACGTTAAATTGATATTGTTTGCTTATCCCAAACGTAACAAATATAAAAATGGTTTTTAGCATGAAAATTATTGAGGTGAGCGAAAGCGAAGCTCTTAACCGTTTGGGAAACTTCATTTTGAAGCAACATCACATAAAAATTACTGAACCGATTTGAATGAAAATTTGTACAGCTATAAATCTTGGGAATGGGCATGTAATTAAAAAATAGAAATAAAATATCTCATTCAGTTCAGAAATGATAGTCAAAAAACTGTTTCTCCTATAGAGTTAACGTTATCAGAACCTTAAGCTTAAATAAGTCTGGTTTCAACGCTGTTGAAAACATCTGTTTTTTAAATATGTATCTAAGTATTATGACTTTGGTTTAATGATAACTGCCCTCATGTTCTGCCGCCACAAGCGTGACAGCGTTCTTTTGCTAAAATAAGCAAATATTTCCATCAAGTATTTACAGAGAGTTTTAAAAACTTTATTTTAAGGAAAGTATTTATTATAAATTATATGATGATATGATGTGATTATTTATTTGCGTGTTGCGTTAAATTGCATTTACCAAAAAATATTCTTCTGTTTTAGCAGTAATTTCTTATGTCGGTATATTATATAAAAAAACGTCCAAATGCGTGTCAATTCGTAATTAGTTATGATGGGTATATACATAGATAGACAAACATATAGACTCGCAGACTTTTTGTAGATCTTGTTTGGATAGCTAGTATAATATTTGGACTCTAGGATTTGGCTAGCGTTTGAAATATAAGCACCATTAAATTAAGCGACTATTACTCGTAAACTGTCACAGTTTTCCTTTACATTTCGTTACATGTATTACAATCGTTAAGTTTTCAAATGTCTAAAATCAATCATTGAGGTAGGCGGATGAGGAACACTTGAATGTAACAAAATTTTACACTTTAAAGCTTAACATTTATTTTACGAATCCATTAATTTTTTTTTTTCAACAAACCTTCCATATTCTTAAGACCTATTTAAGGATACATCACGTCATGGGGTGGGTTATGGGTTGTTGGCATGACTAATATGTGTGTTCATGCCGAATTACAGCTTAAAGAACATATATATCAAAGTGATCTAGTCTAATTATAAATTCACTACGAGATTTCTATTTATCACTAATGATTATGAATATAACTTCAATGTTGATTAATTACTTTTCTCTTAATGTTACACTTAGTATAGTTAAAAGCTTAATAATGTCTGGATTATGTCAGATATACTTAAAGATATAAACGAAGTTGTTATCACAACATCTAAAGCTTCACCGCAACTTGGGAGGAAGAATAGACGTGGTGATAATATTTTTATTCGTAAAACGATCAGTATATTGTATAATGATATTGAAGTTAAAGCACCGTCTACCCATTATATTATTTTTGTAGTGTCCTTGGGTGGTTAAGTAAATTTGACACGTTGACAAATATCCGCTGTTCACTACAACTGTGACTAAGCGCGTGTCGGGACTGAGACTTTCAATAACACTGTCTATCTCCATCACACACTCGATGGATATGAAGTGCAAAGTGTCTTTTTCTTAAAACTTATCAAAATTAACATAACGGAGTTATTTATTTATTTAATTTTTTATTGCACAGTACAAAATAGTGTAGAAAAGGCGGGCTTAATGCTAATAGGCATTCTCTACCAGCCAATCTTAAGATGTGAAAGAGAAGAAGTCCGTAGGCGTGCAAAAGAAACAAAAATAAAATACAAATAAAGTGTTGATAATATTAATATGGAAATATAATATAATACATGATATAAGTTATATAATTATGTATATTTTTAAAAGATTGGATGTGTTATTCTTTGGTTAAATAAAAATCTTTCACCTGACGTTTGAAGGTTTCTCGAGACCGGGCTTTTCTAAGAGACTCAGGTAATTCATTCCAGAGTCGAACTGCAGTAATAGCAAACGAGTTGGACACAAAACCAGACCGATGAAGAGGAGTACTGAGGAATAAACTGCTAGAAGAGCGGAGTGATGTGAATCAGATAAGAAAGAGAATTTGCATTTAAGATACGAAGGAGTGGAAGGATTAAATAAAAGAGAATATAGTAGACACAGGATTCTGACATTCCTGCGAGAGCGAATGGGCAACCAATTTAATTTGGATGTAAAATTCGAAACATGATCGAACTTACGCAGGCCGAAAATAAAACGAATACAGGTATTAAGTAAACGTTCAAGCTTATTAAGTAGATCTTCGTTGGCGTCCAAATAGCACACATCTGCATAATGGAGAATAGACAGTAACAATAAGTTCACTACCTGTAATTTCGCATTGAAGGGGAGAAAATTTTTTAGCCGTAACAAGGGGTGAAGTGTTTTATAAAACTTTCTTGATAGCTCTCTAACATGGACATTCCAACTAAGAGAATTATCTAAAAATATTCTTAAATTTTTGACATTAGAAGTAAACGGTATTATACTATTATTATAAATAACATTTGGTAAGGAATTAAAGTCAATCTTTGCCAGTTGGCGTGTGCTACCTATAGTGATTGCTTGACATTAATAAGGATTGACTTCAATGCCATAATTTTTAGATCAAAGTGATAGGCTGTCCAGAGCGGTGTTAAGTGAGGATATTGGGGATGCGATCGAATTTACTCCAGTCTGTATATAAAGCTGTAAGTCGTCAGCGTAGAGATGATATTTACAGTTAAAATTAGAATTAATGGAGTTGATAAAAATAGAAAACAGTAAAGGAGACAAAATACCGCCTTGAGGGACGCCAGCAACCACCTCGCACCAATCGGAATGGCCCTCATCAGTGCGAATTGCCTGTTTGCGTCCTCGAAGATAAGAGAAAAACCACTTGTTAACAGAGACCGAAGCATTACACTTGGACAGCAACGATAGTAGGAGGTCATAATCTACAGCATTAAATGCCTTACTGAAATCAATCAGCACAAGAATGGTCACATGTTGATTTTCCATGCCATGTCTAATCTCTTCAGTAACACTCAATAAAGCGGTAGTTGTACTATACCCAATGTGGAAACCTAAGTTATATTGTTTAATACAGTTTTTTAGTACAGTATTTAGTACAGTTAATTGAAAGAGTAAAAGAAGTAAACATGGCTGGATTATAAAAACTCGGGTAAGGATAAAAGTTTGAGAGAGATAAGATAAGAAAAAAAAAAAGAAAATTAGTACAGGCTTCAAAAACACAAAACGAAAGCACTTATAAAGATGAAGCGTGTAAATTCTGAGAGAGAAAGGGATGAAAGGTTGACGAACATTTTCCGGGAAAACACGAAGATTTCTGAAGAGATGTTAGTGATACTACAAGCTACTTAAAAATATATCAGAGTTTATCTTTTTTTATTTTTTTAATAATTGTTTTATTTTCGCTTCTTTGCTTCTTATTCTCTATTCCGTTATATCCCTTAGTACACAAACGTTGTAAATCTAGTTTTAAATTGTTATAAAGTAAAATGTCAACACTTTTAAAAAAGTTATCTTAAAGGTTTTATAAATATTTATTATTTAATATGTACAAATACAAAGTAAAAAGTTTATTTGTGTATCTTTTTATCTATCCATCAAAGGTAATTACGGAATCCTACATTGTGAGTGACTCTACACACAGGTGCAGAAAATATTATTTAAAAAAATCATGTATATTTTCTACGAAGTATATCATATTATGATGACTTTTTAACATCTCACTATGCATTATTAAAAATATTTTTACCTTTGAAGTATAGTTTACTTCGCCATATATCTTAAAACATAACGTAAAATTACGCTTGGTCAGTAAAAAACTTGGAACCTTAAAATCAAGGTTGTTTTTTTTCTTCACTTTTAGTAATAATTAAGAAAACAATACAAAAACAAAGAAATTAAAAAGATATTAAAAAAAAACGATATCTTGTATTCATTTTTCGAAGATTTATTTTAAATGGATTCAATGTATTAGAATATAATATTAATAACAGCAGATACATAAAAATCATTTACCATTTTGTTTTTGGATGCATCTTGTTTTACTTCTTGATTTATTTCTCAAAACTTTAACATACAACTATAAAATATTCGACTTCTTTTGCTTTCTCCTTTACCTGGTAAAAAAAAAAATTTAATTTAAAAAATGATAAGGAATATTTGATTGCAAAAGAGTTAAAATCCGTTTAATACTTCTATCTGAAGTTAAACTATTCGGGATTTTAGTAAAGTTCCGTTAACAAGATTCTCCGATATGTTAAATAAATTCGACATGCGACTCCCTTTAGAATACAGTTCGCAAAGGTAATACAATATCACCCGCTGAAAACAGTTAAGTTTTATATATATTATCTTTTTTGTGTTATATTATTCTAAATAAAATTAATTATATCGTTGTTTATATAAAAAAGAACCTCAATATTACCTTCAAAATGTATTAAAATATAACAAAATATACTTATAATAATGAAACTAAACGTATTTTAAATATTTTTATTACTACATATAGCGAAGTCAATTTAAACTACAATTAAAGTCATACGAATCATAATTAAATTAATGTAGTAATTGAAATGATTCATATAAAGTAGTATTGTACAACTTACATAAATATTAATTTAAAATCACACTTTCAAAAATAATATTTACTGAAAAATATTAGTTAATAATAATAATAATATTATTATAAGTAACTTAACTTTGTTTTGTATAAGAAATAAAATTAACAAGGTAATTTAAATAAAAGTAATTATGTTTTTAGTGTTTTTTCGTTTTTAGAAACACGGAATTTTGCAATCGCCCCGATTGTACACACGACGCACATCGTAAATAGAAATGTAGCAAAATGAATCTAACATCAATGTTATGTAATTTATTAGATCAACTATTTAATCCATGTAGATAGATTGAAAATATTTGAAAAACAATTCCTTTAAACGGAAACTCCTCCTTTAGAAGGAAACATATTTAACATACAGAAAAAGAGAAAATATCCTCGCGTTGATTTGTAACAAGTCAAATGCTCTTATATTAAAATTATACTTTATAAACCGGTCGTGCCTACGAGTTCGTTCGCGAGTAATTTGTTTTTATAGTAGGCTAACCTACAAACAATAATTTTAAAGATCAAAATAATAGAGTTAGCTAAAGTTTCAGGCAATTTATTTAAACAATTTTATAATCGTTTTTTTCATTGAGTATAAAACGAAAAATTTAGGTTTTTTAATTGTGCTAACTTGTTTATTTATAAACTGATTTAAATAAAACAAATACAACGTTCTAAGTGAAGGTCACATTCACATCGGATAAGCCGTTCCAGAGATTAGCTCACAAATGGTAACAGATAAACAGACGAAAATAAAAAAATGTCTGTTTTGGGTTCTATTCCTTAATAAGGTAAAACTAATTTTTAATTCGAATCTGTACTTGTATTGAATTCAAACTATTTATTAATGTTATATTATTTTAAAAGCGTGATCTTATTTTTATGTTATTTTTTTCCTACTCTCAACTGTGTCGTTCTGTCAACATCGTACTCGGGTTTTTAAATAAACTTTTAAAAAATTTTAACTGCGTAAATCCGTCAGAGTGACAACTATTTAAAACAATATAAAGAACAGTGTAGAAGCACTGTATACTAAACAATGTATACTGTATTTTAGTAAGAAGTAAAAAATACGATCCAACAAAGAAAGTTATTTTGAAATACGTTTAAACAAATACAAGATTTAATCTGGATCTGAAATTAAAAGAAAAATAAATAAATAACTTAAAATCACAAAAACTAAGTGTCAAGTGTTTAACTTATCACATTTTCGCATGCAATGTGTACGAGTGCCACCTACTGGAAGCTATATTAACTATTTACAAATATTTAGTTACCGCCATGATCTACCATCTATCGGCAATTAGCGACAATATCTAACACGTTTCCATAAACTGGTCAATAAAATGCTAGAAAACGCCCATAGATGGGATCACAAGTCTCAAAGCAAAATAAAATATTAAGAAATTAAGGAATATGAAATTTAGCATGCAACAAGATATAAAACAACACAGTCCAGATATGTTAGAGAAGAAAGAAGACATTAAAATTACAATTACAATAATTTATAGACTTAAGAAAAAAATTATAAATATATTTAATTTCCTAAACATTAGATACTCGTATATGTATATAACATTTCATATCGTGTTCTATAAATAAGCCTGTGATTGTTATTATTGTCAAATACGTGTGCCAATGTTTCCTTCTCAATGTTAAATCTTTACTCATCAGGATATTTAAACAGTCGCAGGTCCCAGGCATTGTTTGCGCTCCTCTTCTTGCAACGCGATAGGCCCGGCACCCCCACGGTGAATCCATGGAATGTTAAGAAGCTTCGTCTGGTAGATAGTAGATACCCTTTACGACATTTATACTTAACAATCGTGTCATCGAGTAAATGAGATATTAGTGAGATTTGTAATTATAATTTATTACCTACAACGTTTATTTAGTTTTCGGTAGAAGACTTACAGTTTGCAATCAAAACTTATTAGAACAGAAACTTTGATACATTCATTGTGTTTATAGACGTGATATTTTACAAATCTATATTATTTATGAGAGAATCCTAGTTGTAAGATGTATTCTAATTATATATATCTTTATTGAAACAAGGATGTTTTTAATTTATTAATTTATAAAATCCAAGTATGAATATGCTTAAATTAAAAATTTTAAAATATGTAATTTTAAAATAGTCACAGATCCGAATTAACAGTTCAGCCAATAAAAATATTTGTGAGCACCTACAGCCACAATCAATAAAGCCACAGTAAATAAATAAGTTCCAGCAATAAATAAATTTTGACACTTTTACCTTACAAGATAGAAGCGGCTGACGAACGAACGAACGAACATGTAAAGATTTGAAACAAATATTTTTTTAATGCTGAATTCAAAACAGATAAGAAAAACTTTTATTATTCTTCCTTATTTATGATAGCTGTAAAATTAAAGGATCCTGCATTATAGTTCTACTAAAGACAGCTACTTTTCATATGATAGTACAGAATAAGGTTTCTTTATCTTTTAATTGTGTTTATCAGAAATACGCCCTTCACATTCTATGTCTTGACACTATAAATCTGTTTGGCAAACTTTTAATAAGGACAACAGAGCTTTAAATTGCTCTTGTTGACTTCTAACAACAGTTTACTTGATTAAAAATTTCATTGTTTCAATTTTAAAACTGCTCAATTATATTAAAACCTGGACTTCTTCTGTGTCTTGAATATTGTTGCTGTTTACATTACAGTAACACATTTACATACATACACGGAGCACTTAGTTTTTATTTTTTATGTAACCCGGATTTCTTTTTTTTTATGGAACCACGAAAGGATGCTGAATTGAATGTTCAAACTTAACGCTCATTACAAAAACTTCCCGAAGTCGATAAATTAATTATTTACACATAATAATGCCGTCTATTTTAAACTATTAGTTTTCAAACAGCTGTATTCGGAAAGTTAGTTTTGAATATCTGGTAAATTTCAACTTTTAAGTTTACTATGAAAATTATAAATGTATGTCGCTGAGTGCCTATCTGAAGGTATAGATGATGGGATGTCAAGCAATTATGTATGTATATTGTAAACATTGTTTTAGTTGATTTAATTATTGCTTGAGTGTCTTTAGCTGTGATGCGATGCTTTGACGGATGACATTGACAGAATGTCAACCGGGTGTCAGATGACAAACGTCAAATGACAGAAAGAATGAGCATTCGGAAACAAGGCGTTTTAATTCGATTCAATTCAATTATTTAATTCTAATCCTTAAGTATTCAGTTCATCCTTTGTTATTTTATTTCTAAAATCAGTGTATAAGTAAAGAACAGTGTGTTAAACAAGCAACGAGTTTTATTTCAAGGATCTTATCATGTCTGATGCCCAATGTAACAAACGTGAAGGAGAAGCCATGCCACCCTCACCGTCATGTAAATTATTATTAAAAGGGAGAATATTGTATCTGCATATTATGAAATGACTATAAATATATAACTCAGAAACCCTTGTTACCGTAAAGTTATATTTTACCCATTTTTAATTTTCCAAAATTTTTCCAGTAATCATCAACAACTGCATCGTTTTCATGAATATAAAAAAAAGCTAAAAACAATATAAAACCAAAGTATATTTATAAGTTTCAATTTTCTTTATTTTATTGATTCAGTCTCCAGCAGCTAACATCTCCACCTCACACACCATGTAAAGTAGAGTTGTAATAATAAAAATGTTAGCTTAAATAATAACATAAAACCTCGTGGTTTAAAGTGCACATTGAAACACATTTTTGTTAGTTTGTCGAATTGTTATTATTTTTTAGATCACACTGCCAAAAATTAAAATATTAAAGTATCACAATGTTGTTGCTACATGAAAAGGATTAATTATTTCGTCCCTATGTGTCACAACTTTGTATAACGTATCATACATTCTTATAAATTTCAAATAAAGATAGCCCATCTTAGAAGGAATTCTATAATATTGAAAGCATTAAAGTGCTTAATTGTAAAAAGTAGCCAATATCAACTGGAAATTATAACACAATCCTATGCATTATATTTTTTATGCGAGTGTTTAAACAAAAAGAGGGCATTGTCATGATAATTATTATATTTCTGTAATCGAAATTATAAGAATAATTTCGCCACCCCCTCAAATTATTAGGAAATTTAGATTTTTTTCGCATTCAGTATATTAAACGTTATATATTCCCATAGTATATTACTGATACGTAAAATCTATATAAAGTCCTCTCTCTCGGCCTCCTCTTACCTCTCGGCTTCTGTACCGGACGGACGTGTTGCCTGTGTTATCCGTGACATTTTTAAATTTTAATGAGACTCCGCTGGCCAATCTGAACGTCGAGACACCTCGGTCTGGTGCTCTGCCCCTGTCCTCTGGAGCCCCCGTGATTCTCGGGCTGCCAAAGGTGAGTGCTACACATTGCTATAAGTAGTGCTTTCGCTTGGGTTTGAACCATCGGCCTGCTGGTTTTCAACCGGTGTGCTTGCCAACTGAGCTACGGGATCGATGGCCGACTGCCGCGAAATTAACAAACGCATGCTAACTCTGCTATGAACGCAACGAGTGTTACAACTAACTGATATATCATACTACGAGATCAACTTTCACGGTGTTTTGCTACAAAACTTACGACTGCAGTGTCCTAAGTAGTCTGATTATTCGCTTCTATTTAAGCTTGGACATTTTATAATGCCTCTAAATCATACACCACCCAGGAGTAATTCACCGGCTTCAAGTGTTTTTAAAACACCTATTCAGCATTACGCTTCTGACCCTAACGTATCCGGTACTACTTCAAAAGACACGGAGCTAAGTACAACCTTGTCGTATACGAATATTTCAAACCGGAATACAAAACGAAAGAGGGAGAATTCCGATGATTTTAGCAAGGCGGAATTTCTAGATATGTTCATGTCTATAAAAGAGGATCAAGATAAAAAATTCACAGCACTTTTGACCTCCATTAATGACATCAAGACGTCAATGGACCTTATGACTTTGAAGTATAACGGAATACTTGAAAGATTGACCTTTCTTGAAGAAGAACGTTCCAATTATTCTGCTAATATTCAACGGCTTGAAAATACAATAAAGAACTTAGAACGCCACGCAAATGAGACCAGCGTTAAGCTAAGAAACATTCCACAAGCGGAAAACGAGACAAAAGAAGATCTGCGAAACATAATACTGAAGACTTCTGAATCTCTGAAAATCCCTGTTGATTTATCTCAATTAAAAAACATCTACCGTTTACAAAATCGATCCAATACTAAGCCAATTATAGCGAACTTTACAACAGTCTTTATGAGGGATAGACTGATAGGTTCATTCAAGCAGTTCAACAGGGAAAATAAGCTCAATAAGTTAAACACAGCTAATCTGGGAATAAGTGGACCCAAAAAACTGGTATACATATCTGAAACCCTAACACCCAGAGTGAGAAAAATCTACTATCTTGCACGAGAATTCCAAGCTACAAACGGATACTCATACTGCTGGATAAGTTTCGGTCGAGTATTTTTGCGCAAATCTGAAGGATCCCCCAAGATTCGCATTAATAGTGAAACTGACCTTCAGAACCTGGAATAAACTAGTATAGTTCTAATTTATCTTACCGTGCAGAACAGTTTTAGTTTTTGTTGTATACTTAAGTTTTATTTTGTAAGTTTGTAAATTCTCTTATACCCCTTTAAATTCATATTTATATTTAAAATAATATCTATGTGTTAAGTTTTATACAGTCATTGTATTTACGTATTGATCTCTCTTTATCATCACAATAAATTGTACTAACTTAGTCCTAATCTGTCAATTTTGCTCTTAAATTTGCTTCAGGCGATTTTCAAAATACTCATCAATCTTGTTAAAATCATTTATAATATAACAATACGAACTATCTATTCAATTATATACATATCAATTATATATATAATATGAACGACGTTAATGATATTCTTCGCGATATTGATACTACTATATCCACTGGTAAAGCAATTTCAGTCACCAATCCAACTCATTGTAAAAGATACATAAAATATAAGCGTACATCGTTTACAATTGTTACTCAAAATATAAGAAGTGTAAGCCGCAACTTTAATGATTTTGAAATTCTGCTTGCGCAACTTGATCTTGATGTAGATTTTATTGTATTAACAGAATGCTGGTTATCAAAAAAAAGTCTTCTACCGCAAATTCCTGAATTCATTGCTCATAGTACGGATAAGGTAATTAATCAAAACAGTGGTGTAATTATTTACATTAAAAAATCAATAGCCCAAGTCAGGGTGCGTGAGCCGAAAATTGATGATGATAACTGTTTATTGGTAGAGATAGGTAATCATATTGTCTTTTTATGTATTTACAGACCACCATGCTTATTCGCGGTTAATAACTTTCAAATAGCATTGGAAAACCTCTTAATAAACCTCAAAAAGTTTCGAAATTTAATTTTGGTAGGTGACATCAATATAGATATCAAAGATGGGAATAAGGATAGCCGTTCATCTGAATATCTTAATTTACTAGCATCATATGCATTGCTTCCTACGCATAACATTCCAACACGTTTGAATAACTGTATTGATCATTGTTTCGCTAAAACGAAAAAAGCTACTACTACCATTGTTTGCCAGTCAACCATCCCTGATCACTATTCCATTATAACAAATGTATACCATAAATCAATAAAAAATCGTGAAAATATCATTAAAGCAAGGAAAACCGACTACAAATCATTGCTAAGTGAGCTCGCTTCTGTGGATTGGGTACAAATGATAACACTTTGCAATGATGTCAATTTGGCAACTCAATTATTTCTGACAAAATTATCCGAAATAAATACAAAACATACTCAAATTATACAGATATCCAGAAGAAATATATGTCTGAAGCCTTGGGTTACTCCAGGCCTATTGCGGTGCATAAAACTCCGTGATATCCTGCATCAAAAATCCAAAAAGGCACCAAATGATAATGTTAAATGAAATATCTATTTGCGCTATAGAAATCATTGTAATAGGTTGTTAAAGAACCTCGAGAGACAGTATGAAAAAAATTTAATACAAGAGAACAAAAATAATACTAAAGGAACATGGAAGGCTATTAAGGAAATAAGTAACTTGGATAAGCGATCGAATACTCCAAATGAACTTCTCAATAACTCTACCACAACGTCTGATATAAACGAGCATTTTGTTAATATTGGTAAGAACCTAGCAGGAACAATACTGAATAAGCTAAACTTGAGTGAAAATGAACTGGTTAACAATTATGCTAATGACAACAGCTGTCCAATAAACTCTTTAGTCTTACTTCCAACAGACAGAGAAGAAATTAAAACTGTTATTCTGTCACTTCGTAAGAGTTCTTCTCCAGGGTTGGATGGTCTGCCATCTATACTATTTAAACAAGCTGTTAATATTATTTCGGAACCTATAGCATACTTATCTAACTTTTCACTCTCTACTTGCGTTTTTCCTGATATACTAAAACAGTCTATCGTTGTCCCCATTCACAAGGCTGGCAATAGAGACGATATTAATAATTACAGACCAATTTCGCTACTACCCACTCTGTCTAAAATCCTGGAGAAAATTATTAATATCAGACTTCTACAATTTCTTGAGAAATATGAACTGTTATCGGATAACCAATTCGGATTCCGATATAAGAAATCAACTACAAACGCTATTGAAACTTTGGTTGCCCAAGTTGTTAGAACCATTGATCAAAAAGAGAAATGCGTAGGTATTTTCCTTGATCTAGCAAAAGCTTTTGATACCGTATCTATTCCTCTCCTTCTGAAGAAAATGGAATTAATTTGTATAAGGGATTTTGTGATTTGATGAGGGATTGTGTGATGGGATAATGGGATTCTGTCTCTTAAGCTTTTGCGGAGTTATCTTAATGGCAGATATCAATCAGTTAGAATCGATTCTGGTATAAGCACTAAAGAATTGGTATTCAAAAAATTCAAAATATCTTTATTCAAGTAGGCATTTACACGCACTTTTGAATCGTCAATTATTACAATACAAAAAAAGGTCAGTGTAGTCCGTCCGTAAACAAGCTACCACCGGCTCGGAATGCTGCTCTGTTGAGAAGAGCCGGCCAGAAACTCAACAGTTGCTCTTTTCAAAATAAAAATATAAAAATAGGTGATGTATATTATAATATAATATAAATCCTGCAAATGATTCAACAACTTAAGTTCCACATATTTCGATCCACTAAAAACTCTTGAACGTTATAATAAGCTTTATTTAACAATAAACTTTTGATTTTAGATTTAAAACTAAGAAATGGAAGGTCTAAGATATCTTGTGGAACTTTATTATATATGCGTATACTCAAACCCATGAAGGATTTATTAACTTTTTGAAGCCGAAACTTTGGCGTTACGAGTTTGTTTTTATTTCTCGTATTTATCGCGTGTCTGTCACTGTTTTTTATATAACTATTTAAATTTTGACGTATATATAAAATGTTATTAAATATGTATTGGGAAGCGACTGTAAGAATACCTATTTCTTTAAAAACATCTCTCAGAGAATCTCTAGCTTTTAAGTTATAAATAGCCCGCACAGCTCTTTTTTGTAAAATAAATATAGAAATAATTTCGACAGCACTGCCCCATAATAAAATACCGTAAGATAAAATACTGTGAAAATAACTAAAATAAACAAGTCGAGCCGTATTTATGTCCGTTAATTGTCTAACTTTTCTAATTGCAAAGACGGCGGAGCTGAGTTTGGCTGTGAGTGTTGAGAGATGGGGGTTCCACTGGAGCTTTCTATCTAATGTTAAACCTAAGAATTTTGTTGAGTCAATCAATTCTAACACTTCATTGTTAAGGAGCAAGTTACAATTTTTACTTTTTACATTAGGAAGTGTAAACTCTACGCATTTAGTTTTCTTAGCATTTAACACTAAATTATTAATTTCGAACCAATGCAGGACTCGTGACAAAGTACTGTTTACTTCGTCATAATTAATCTTATCACGCTCAACTTTAAAAATAAGCGAGGTGTCATCAGCAAAGAGTACAATGTCACACAGACCCTTAACAAAAAAGGGCAAGTCATTAATATAAAGTAAAAACAAAAAGGGGCCCAGAATAGATCCTTGCGGAACACCCATCTTTAGGTGAGAACCAGACGATTTAGAATTATTTACGTAAACTGTCTGGATTCTCTGATTCAGGTAAGAGGCAATAAGATCAACCGCAGCGCTACGTACACCGTAGTGGTTTAGTTTGCATAGTAACGTCCGATGGTCCACACAATCAAAGGCTTTGGACAAATCGCAAAACACCCCAATTGCATTCTGCGACTTCTCCCACGCGTCGTAAATGTGCTTAAGAAGCGCAGCACCCGCATCAGTCGTTGATTTGCCTTTGGTGAAACCATATTGTTCACTATGCATGATCCCACTGATATACATAAACTCTGAAATCTGATTTAAAATAATTTTCTCGAAGACCTTACTCAAGGTCGGTAAAACCGAGATAGGCCTATAATTTTCGGGATCCAATCTATCGCCACTTTTAAACAAAGGAAACAATTTTACTGTTTTTCATCAAATCGGGAAATATACCGGTTTCGATACATTTGTTAAAAATAAGGGATAATTGAGGGGCAATATCATTTATAATAGTGCTAAGCAATTTAACTGACATACCCCAGAGATCACCGGTTTTCTTCGAATTTAAGGTTCTAAATGTGTTAACTATTTCATCTGATGAAACAGGTTTAAAAGCAAAATATTTATTATTGACTTTAACATTTTTGTTCAATTCTGCGATTGCAACAGATGATGAGGAATTTAAATTAAGTGTGACTGTCATTGGGATTTCAGTAAAAAAGGTCTCAAAAACAGCCGCCACCTTTGATTCTTTATTTATTTCAATATTATCAATTTTTAACTTTATAGGTCCATTGGGAGCCCTAGATTTTCCAGTAAAACTAGATAAAACATCCCAAGTTGCCTTTATTTTATCAACTGAATTTAAAATTTTATTTTTTATATAAATGGACTTGGCTTGTACGCAAACGTTCTTAAATATTTTAGAGAAATTTCTGACTCTATTTAAGAACACCGGATCATGATTCCATTGCCTCTCACCATATAAATCATATAATCTTTCTCTGCTTCTATATATTCCTACGGTAGCCCAATCACTAAATTTAATTTTAAAGTATTTCGTAAACGTTTTTGGCTTAAAAATATTATTAAATTCATTTAACAATAAATCGAAAACTTTATTATATAAATTGTTCGGATTATCATTGGTTACATTTTCTTTAACCACTATTTTTGCAACATTTTTTTTAAAAGTGAGCATTCTATTTTTTGTTATTGGTCTACAAGTGAATTTTTGGGGTCTTGCAATTTCATGATTAATTAAGAGAGAAAATTGAAAACCACAGTGGTCTGAACTTAAATTCGATATTATCCTCTCTTCATATACGTTACAGTGACAGAACACATTATCAATACAAGTCGCGGAAACACTAGTTATTCGAGTAGGTTCCGAAAAGACGTTTAACAGGTTATAGGATTTAAACAAATTTAATAAACGAACACTACACGAAGTTACTTGTAATATATCTACATTGAAGTCGCCGCACACTATCACCGATTTGTTTTTATTACAAAGTGTTGTTAAAATATCCTCCATTTTATTTTCAAATTCATCAAAGTCTCCAGAGGGGGGTCGGTACACGCATAAGATAATATATTCATTGAGCTCAATGCAGGACGGCTCAATAATTCGCTCGACAGAGAGCGCCACTATGTCTGAACGAGACTTAAAAACTACATCACTACGAGCTAAGATAAGTGAGCCACCGCGAATAGCTTTCTCTCTACAGAACGAACTTGACAATTTATAATTTTCGATATTTATAATATTGTTGCTCTTTGACAACCAGTGCTCTGTAATGCACAATAAACTAATATTGAATTTTCTTACAAAAAGTTCCACTTCCGACTCCTTGCCACCTAAGCCTTGTATATTTTGATGGATAATATTAAATAGCTTAGGCTTTGTCGTATTATTCAGTTTAAAGTGGAATGATTATTTTCTATCACAGTATCTTATGGTATTCCACAAGGCAGTGTGCTTGGTCCCACGCTATTTCTCATATATATTGATAGCCTCTGTAGAATGCAGCTAAAAAATGCCAAAATAGTTACTTTTGCAGATGACACTGCCATAATATTTAGTGGAAGGACGTGGATGGAGGCTCAGAAGTGTGCTGAAGATGGATTTTCCAAGATTTGTAAATGGCTAGATTATAATCTACTAACTATTAATATGGATAAAACTAAATATGTGACGTTTACAATTAAAAAGAGCCAACAACCACATCACGCATTACAAGTTAAGAACCACATATGTAACGATACAAGCTCATGCTCTTGTAAGAGCTTGACTAAGTCCACTAGCCTTAAATACTTAGGTATTACCATTGACCAACATCTCAATTGGGAGGAACAAATCTCGTCACTGAGCGGGCGCGTTAGAAAACTTATTTTTATCTTTAAAAATCTGAGACCAGTTGGTGATGTAGGTATTCTTAGAACTGTCTACTATTCACTTTGTCATTCCATAATTTCCTATGGCATTCAAGTATGGGGTGGCGCTGTTAAGTCGCGCATGATTGAAATCGAGAGAGCCCAAAGATCAGTTTTAAAAGTTATGTTCTCAAAACCATATCTTTATCCTACGGCTAAAATATATGGTGATTCCCAAATACTTTCAGTCCGTCAAACCTTTTTTAAAATTCTTATAATTAACCAACACAAAAGAAGAGGTAATGCAAACAGGTATTCTAAACGGAGTAGTGATATTATTTATGCAATTCCAAAATGTCGTATCAAATTAACCAAAAGATTTAGCCCGTATCTTGGGCCATATTTATACAACAAAATTAATAAATTAATTAACTTAGCAAAGAAATCCACCTATACCTGCAAGAAAAAAATTGAGAACTATTTATTATCACTAGATTACGCTAATACTGAAATCCTTATCAAACAAATTTCTTGATTCTCCAGGAAACCTATAAAACTTAAAACTAAAGATATTTTAACCTATAATATACGAGTACCTTTTTGCCAATGACTAATTTAATAATTGTTTTTTATATATATTTAAACCTTAAATTCAAATTGTTTACTTTTTAATTAACTATTTTTGTTTTTTATTTATTCTTATTTTTTATTGTTATTTTTTTTGTACCAAACTAATAATAATCTTGTTACATAATTGTTATTGATCATGATTATAATGTGTATAGTTTCTGCTAGCGCTCAGGTTATAAATGTAATAAAGAAAATAAGGGCTATCAAACGAATTAAAACCCTAGTGTGGAAGAGCATGACCCCCTGCCGTCATACAATGTGAACTAGTACGGAGGGAAGTCAATTTGACTATACTTAGACTCTGTTTTGCAACTTACCTACCATCTTTTATGTTTGACAAACCTTCACTTCTGTGCCTTACTTTATGACCTTGTGCCTATGATTGTTGTTCTTAATTTTTATGCTTTTTACCTAATTTAGTCTACTATAGTTCTTAAGTCATTTCTATTGTAATTAGGTAAGTCTGTAAAACCTTTCCTGAATAAAAAGCTTATTATTATTATTATTATTAAAGTTTAAAATTTTATCTACCAATTATTTATTAATGTTGACAAGAACAGGGACGAGTTCTAACGCGGTATACCTTCAATGTGGACACAAATTTTGAATCAATGCATGACTTAACTTCGGTAAGTTAACGAAATTATTGTGTGTATAATTTTGTATTAAAGGTTTATTAATTAGGTAATATATACATATAATATAAACATGTATAGGTAATATATACATTTTTTGGATTAAAATTCTTAAATTTCAAGTTCATAATATTATTATAAAGAAATAAAGTTCTATAAGCGTTATAAGACCCCTTGTTATTTGTCGTCATTGTTACTCCCGACACTTTTACCATTAAAGGTTATACTTGACTTGTACTTGACTATCATGTATTTCGTGATATTGCAGTTATAATTTATAATAGTATCGTAAGTTGCAAAATTTATGAAAGATACTTCTATAATCTTGACTACTGGTATAAAAATAATTAAAGCAATACTTTCTGTAGAAGTTAAGGTCATTAAGAATTGTTTCCAAAATAAGGATATTTATTACTTTTGTAGCCTCGTTACTGAAGAAGAGCATTGAAATGAAAAAAGCAGCGGGTTTGAAATGATCGATTAGTATTTCAGATCTCAAACTTAGATTGTAAAGATGCTGGGAGATATATTATGTTCATATTATTAAAAAACTACAAAACGAGTATTAGCTCCCACGAATATATATTTTCTACAACTTGTGAGGTAGAAGAGCCTAGCTGAAATTATTTGACTATAAATTGTATTGGGTTGGGTCGAACGGGGAAGGACCACTACCTCACGGTAGATGTAGTAGTCAAATTCATTTGGACATGTTCCGTTGGTGAGGGAGAGAATCCAGAAACCCAACACCTCTCACCCCTCCTCAAAGTGTAATCAAAATGAGCTCAACACCTCAAATTTATCACAAAAAGGAAGTAAAAGAGCTGTGTGCCTAACATATGAATTTAATAAATTTAATTTCACCACTGCTGCTCCTGATAAGACATTATGAGGCGATAGAGGGATCGGTTTTCGGGAGGATAGGCAGCAGCGACCGCTGCGTATCTTAATACCACACTGCGATCGACGACCGGCCTCCGATGTGTGGCGATTGTGACGTATCCCCTCATGGATCGGACCTTAAGGAACCTTACAGTGGGTGCCTATAGGCTGCCAAGAAGAAGAAGAAGAAGAATTATTAAAACGTAGTATTTAGTAAAAATGATGTTCCAGGATATTAAATCAGATACGATGTTATTGTTTCTCAGTCAGAATAAAATATATTTAAAAAAAAGAGTAAATGTATTTAAAATTATATTTTGTTTTTTTTATTTATTTCACTTAATAAACTCTGCATCGAATATAATAAAAATAATATAAACCCGTAAGTAAAACATAAAACATACTACAAATATATATTTTTTTATTTTTGGGAGTATAGTTAAAGGAATATTGCTATTTGCTAATGACAAAAATTATTATCGATAAACGGTTCCCAGGACACTCAGATATAGTGCTTTATATATCACTGACGATTTGAAGCTGTTAACTTTTCGGTATTATTACGAATGGAATATGTTTTTCCATAGAGTATTCAAGTAGGTTAGAGCTAATATTTTGTATTGATTGTTAATTCTAATATAGAAAAAATATATTTTTGAAACGAAACAATTTTACAACTTTGAATGAATATATAGTGGGCTTAAAAAATGATAATGAGTGTGTTATAAAAACAAGTAAAATAATAGGTGAGCGAAAATTCACACGAGAGATTGAGAGATTGCGAATCTTAATTGCGACATGCTGTAATAATTTCATTAAAAGATATTTACCATTACGAATATATTATTATTGTTTACATTATTTTTTATTTAAAGTAATTTTATTATGCATGTTTTAGTTATGTATACTTTTTAATATAATTAATATGTTTATTTTTTAAATAATGTAATCGAAATTTAGTCACAACAAATAACTTTTACTTACGAATTTGAAAATATAATTTTCGTACAAAAAATCGGATTTGCCTACTGTGGGTTCAGAACCAATGTGTAGTTTACAAATATTTTTGGAGTAGAGTTTCAATCTCATTCTGAAATTGTGCTTCCTTATCCTATATCTTACTAATATTTTTAACGTCCAAGTTCTTATAGATATATGGGCATATGGAGGTTTGTTTTTCTTTCAAGCTCGAAAGTTTGAACTATTATGATAAAATGTAATAGGACACAATTTAATATGCTTAAAATTTAATAACCCAGTATCTTAGTTAACATTAGTTTTTTCCCGAAACTTCCTTTTTCTGCAAAATTTCCATAAATCTGTATTATTGTAATTGTTTTCGATTTTTCGATGTTCATTGTAAATAATAATTTTAATGTCATTAAAATAAATAAAATTATTTAATATATGCACATCAAGAACTCGCTTGAACTACTTATTAGCTTTAAATTTAAATGACACTCTAAAAGGCAATATTTTTATGATTTAATTACAAATGTATAGTTAACAGATTTTTCTATGAACGCGTATGTTCATGAAACCACGTTACATGCCAAATGCCAAAGCTCTATAAATTTTGTCCCTGAGAGTATTAAAAGAAGTATTTTTATGGTATAAACGATTGTATTTTTTAACGTTAATTTAGAAGTTTTATTTATACACAGCTATGTTTTAAATTTACCTTGGACGAACTCTAACTCTAATCTCCACACGTGCCCGAAATCAAGCACCGTGACTGACTGACAGACAGACAGACGGATGGACGGCCAGATATAAAACAAAGTGAGCCTAAGAGGGTTCCGTTTTTATTGTTAAGGTACGGAATCCTAAAAATAGTTTCTAAGTTACAATAAATTCAATACGTTTTATTACAATGAAATATACGACTTAAGCTAATTTTCATTCAAAATATTTTTTTAAGTGTTATGAAAGCATAGCCAGGGGAAATTCTTATATTGAAGACCAAGTCAATTCCCAGGATAAAAATGCAGAATATTAAAATACTAACACAGCACCTTCATGTGAAACGAAAACGACACCGCTCGCTTTGCAGCGATCGGTGGGAAACGAGGTAGAAACTACTGGCACTACGGGCATTCTTGGGTCAATCGCTGACCTGGAATCACTTTTTTTTAGTATTAATTTATTATAAGTTTTAATTGTAAATTATTAATATAAATTTAGAAAATAAATTGATTTTAATTGCAGTCTTCGCTGCTGCCAAAACATAATTTATTTATTTATATTTGTCGTTTCAAAGAACAATTACTCGTACTAAAATCAAAAGAGCATAAACTACAAAACTAAAGAAAATAAATATTGAAAAAATGGATTCACCAATTAAATTTCAGAAAACAGTGGCTTCAAATAGAATTTACAGTTAAACAAACGTTCTTCAAGAAGTAAGATTAAGATTTCATAATAGTTTATAAGTAAAAGCTTATTTAAACAATATCTGATCTTTGTTTTTAAATAGTTTTTAAGTTTTTTTTTGTATTTCTAATAACACTTTTAAGAATAAAATAAGAGTGGATCATTTTTCTAGTTTAGCATTGTGTATGTGTAGTGTAGCGTTGATTAATAATTTATATGTAATAACTAAATTAACATGTGTTTTATAAAAGTATGCTTAACGTATTCAAATACCTTAACAAACAATTTGGTTAATCATTTTGTAATTCTCCTATTTCCATCATAATTGTTATTGTAGCGAAATATTTACCAGTTATCCTGTTCTTATTAAACATTATATTGGCAATTATAATTAAAAATCTTATTCTGAAGTTTAGATAAAAAGTATAAATGTCAAATAACACTTTAATGTCCAATTAATTCATACATACAAAATTGTTATGAAGAACACAATGGAGTAAAAAGCTTGAAGGAGAAAAACAGTTTTGTAACAAAAGTTTGTTTGATATAGTACATCTGTTTTTGAGAATGTATTTTTTATGGTTCCATTACCAGCAATGATAAAGAGCCAACGTTCGATTTACTCATTTCCAAGTAGTTATACTTTATTTCATTTAATTATTCTTATTTTAAAAATTATACAAAGGGACCCCATTAGTTTATGTAAAGATCTTTCTTATAAAGGCTTAAAGCTCCTCGTATATTATTAAATACGAGTATTATTAAGAATAAGTGAAAAACCTTGTTACCCGTAATTAATTACAATATCAGATATTTTCAAGCCATTTTTTTTTCAAGAACATTTTGTTATTTTACATTTTGTTATTTTACAAAGTCGGAAGCAATCCGAGCAACTGATATCGTCCGATCTCTCTTTGTACCCAAATAGTTTTTAATTGCGAAATTTTTCGCTAGTCTTACGCATTTCAACCAATTTATACTGTTTTATAGTTATTTTATATATGTTTCATTGTGAAAATGGAGATTAAGTAATTTTTTACAATCTCTATTTTTCTGACTTTTGCTTTACGGCCTGAATTATTTGTAAGACATATTCCAGTGTTGTTTAATTAATAATATTGTAATGTATCAAATTAATGACTCCCTATTAATATCTGAGGTATATTAAATACACAGAAGGCAACTATATATTTTTTTAAGTTATAAAAATATAATATATTTTTTGTTCTATTCTATAGTTTTAGTTTCCGTTCTAAACTAAATTTAATTGCAACAATTAATTACTGTAAGTAATTGTTAAAATTTATGAATATGTTAAAATATCCAAAGTTATAATTTAAATACGAAGTCTTTAAATTTTTCTCCTGAAAATCAACTTTCAGTATTTTCTAAAATAGCGTGATTATGTTAAACTTAATAAAACTATATATTTGTATGAAAAGCTTCTTTCAAAAGTGCTTATAGCGAAGCCAAAATGCTAAAATATGATAATTTATGGTAAGCGCTAGCTGCATCGTGTAATCAAATATTTGGTTGAAGTACTTTCAGTTTAACCTACTTACAGCATTATGATGATGTTATATTGAATACATACTCTTAAGTGTGGCATATCCATAAAGTGTATAAACAGTGTTTGATAGAACTATTTTATATTTATTATAGATCGATTAAATACTAACGGGTGTAACCTGTATCAGTTATGAAAATGATTTATTGTTTTATTGGTGTTATTTATGTTCAAGTTAATATACAACTCTCTGTTACCCTAATATTGATGTTTTAAAAAGGTTTAAAAGTATGTCATCTTTAATATTTTCTAAGAAATTCATGATTACAGCGTTGGGTAGCGGTTATTGAAAGCAAGGGAGAATGTCTGGCTGAATATGGCGAAAGCCTTTGACCATGTTTGCAATAAGGGGCTTCTTTCGAAGCTTCCTTACTATGGCCTTCCAGAGGAGTTATGCAAATGGATCACTAACTTTTTCGCTGGGCGGAGCAAACAGGTTGAGGGTTTCTGTTCGGACCCTAAGCTTGTGAACGTTGGTGTGCCCCAAGGCTACTCTCTTGTATGTTTCCAAAAAACACTGTTATGCGGATGACAGCACCGGGGATGCGGTATATTCCGTGCCAGGCTCTCTTGGGAAAACAGTGACGACTGCAGAAACTTATGTCTTTTTATACCTCCCTGGGAATGATCTCAGAATGGGATAAACCAAATCTTATTCAGTTTAATCCTTAAAAGGCACAAGTTTGCGCGTTTACCACTAAAAAAATTCCATTTGCAATGCGTCGCCAAGTATCAATTATTTCATACTTTGGAATATGGTTTTGAATTAATGGTTTCCATCAATAAAAGTGTATATAAGCTCCAACCTCCAATAGAATTGACAATAATACAATGTTGACATTTTTTTACTTTAGACGTTTATTTTTTGTTTAAATCAGTTTTATTAGAAATACGTCCTTTTTTTTCTCTATTTTCACTTTGTAAGCCTCTTTGGTAAACTTTTAATAAGGGTAACTAAGCTTTAAAATGTTTATGAGCACTTTTAAATTGTTGATATCAATATAAACTGATTTTAAATTTTCAATGAATTTCGTAACAACTGAATTGAATTAAAGTTTGGACTTATTTCATAAAAAGAAATGATATTAGCTAGCAAATACACTCTTATTACACTATCACTTGTAACGTGCTACGAGTTATGTATGTGTGATAATTATATTTTATAAGAATTTTCTTTCTTTTATCTTATGTTTTTCAAATATAATTTTTGTAAAGGTCCTTAATTTATTTAACTTTTAAAAATATTTTTCTTTACTACTTTCTAAAAAAAAATCACCTTATTTTTTTCAAATCTGATTTTTTATTAAATGGAATAATGTCTTTAAATAGTATTAGAAAATGTACTGATATTTTCTTTTTTCTAATATACGAGTATATAGAATTGTTGTTACATACTTTTTATATATTTGGTAACTTTTGTAAAACCATTTAGTAAGTATAGTAGTGAATTATGTAATAATTTGCTTAATATCATGGAATTAGTGTCTTTTTAATCTATTAGTTTTAAAACAACTGCATTCGAAAGAGTTAATTTTGAAAGTCTGCTATGTCTGCTAAATTCCCCATTAGATTTATTTATTTATTTGTTTACACTTAATTGCATTTTACAAAAGACGAACTTAATGCCTATTGGCATTCTCTATCAGCTAACGTTTGTGGATGGTGAGGAATTGCGGTAGACTTTATAAAATCAAAATAGAAAATAAAACTAGTGCTAAGCATATATCAGATAGAATATGTATTTAATTTTAACTTTAACTTATCTTCATGCCATACCCCTTGCGGGGTAGCCAGAGACGACGGAGCGCCAAACGCTACGGTCCCAGAATACCTCTTTCGCCTCGACCACAGACATTAGCCTCTTCATACACGCCCTCCGGGGGATCCTCATTCTTTTTACGTGACCTTCCTCCAGTATCGTAAATACTGTGTTTTCGAAGGTCACTCGAGGCCTTCCCCTGTCTCTCTTACCGCTCACTTTTCCTTTATAAATCTTTTTTACCAGTTTTCCATCACGCATTCGTTCGACGTGCCCAAACCACCTGAGCACGTTCTTCTTCATTCTCACCGTAATATCTTCGCTAGTACCTGCCATTATTATATTATGGTATTTTGTTCTAGAGTATTGTTACGTAGACATTTAAATACTATGTCACACATTCTAATTTATGTGTTGATTGTCTGTAATTAGGTTGATTATTATCTATTGACAGGTAATTCAAATAGTCTGTGACATTTAATACTATTTTAGAAATTAGATTCTGCCAGCTTGAGGATGCTTTGGATACATCAAAATGTCATACTATTTTATTATTTGTTGTTGTTTAATTTAGTGTTATTGTAATGTCAAAACTATAAAAACTGATAGGATACTGCTATATAAATATTAAAATTAGCTTTCATTTATTTAACATGTTTAGATGCTGCCTACGTTGTCATAATTATTCAAAATATATTCAGACTATATTAAAATGTTGTTAATTAATAATCTTATTTCTTTCTAAAGACATTCAGTTCTTTAGTGTAATATTACTAAATTAATTATTTTCATTTCTAGAAATTAAGAATTTACCCATATTTAGATTGATATTCTGCGTGAGGTAATATCACTATTCGCGTATTGGTTGTTTAGGATTTAACGGCGAGACCTTTCTCATCATTTTAATTTAATAGATTATAATATTAAGGATCTCATTCAATATAAGAATTTAAGTTTCTTACCTTAAGTGACCCATTTATTGTCTGAGTCATTTAAATTTAAGTATTAATAAATTGAGTCTTAAATATTAAATTTGATGTCTGATTTAAAGCGACCTACATGTTACACAAATACTAAATTTTTAAGAGTACAATTTAGAAGCTTTAACTCTAAAAGACTTATGAGAGCAGTATTGGTGCTGTGACCTGAACAAAACAAAGACTGGTAAAGACTACTCAGTAGGTTAAACTTAAAAATGTCAGAAGATATTTGCTTATAAAAACAGGCTTCTAGAACTTTTGATAGCAATATCTTTGTAGTGATTTAGGAGAGTTGGTTGTTGTTTTTAGTTCATCCTGTGGTACACAGTTGTGAAATAAAAAGTTGGGATATCATGGCAGAGTCATGATGATGATTGATGAAATGAAAGCTAGCGTTTCAGATAGGATTATATGGTCTAACAGAGGAATAGAGACAAAATAACTTTTTATCTTATCTAATATCAGAGGGGAGCAAGAATCTATGGTAGGTGACTTGCACATACCGATAGAATTTAGAAGTTATTCTATTCTAGAGGCTATTCGTATCGCTTGATTGCACCAATTCCTCGAACGCTTGTAAACTGACCAATTCTGTTGATTGCGGTCTTTTTAAATGTTCTAAATACACGATCCCGTTTAATCATAGCAGCTCAAATAGAGGCACTCAGCCACGGCACTGCAGGTCGATTTTATTTAACTTGATGTACTGGTGCGTGAGTATCATAGAATATAAAAAAGCACTGTTAGGATAATAAACTTTGTCTTTTGCTTTGTCTTTCTCAATTGTTGACGCTGCGTCTATCACAGACAAATCAATGTTTTGAGCTCAATATCTAATTTTAAAAATGGTAGGTTTTTGTTTAGGTAGCCTTTATTTTGGTACTCGGACTCGGTATATTTTGAGAGTTTAAATGACAAAAATTAAACAAGAAACGATTTTCAGAAAATATTCATTTCAAATGTTAATTTAATGAAGTTAAACTATCGTTTATTGCATCGTCGCAACTATCAAAGCAGCCACTGGAGTCGTGCAGTGAGTAAAATGTGTCATGAATATTGTGTGAAGAATCATTATCACACATAATATGGTATTAAGTAAATAATCAATAAAAAAGGAATATAAATAGACAATAAAATCAAAATAATATTAATCGAAAGTGAACTTCTCTTGTGCTATAAAAAATAAAATAAAATTGAAGTACCCTAGTTATCATCAACTCAACAGTTTACTGTTTACACGATTGTTAGGTTTATTTACTAATTTTTACTTAATAATAAATAAAAAAAATAGTAAATTAGATATCTGTTAGAATTTTCTTGAAATAGAATTTAGGTTGAGGTATCAAAGTCGACTGAACAATTTAAAGTTGAGTAAATATTTAAAAAACATTTATTTAAATTTATCACATTTAAGTCTCGGGTTTCGGTAAGCTTTAAACTTTGAAAAACAAAACTATACGTATAGTTAAATCAATAGACTAGACTTCAATAATTTAATAATATGATGCTAATATTGAAACATTGAGACAGATCTTTGATCTTCTACAGATTTTTGGTTGTTTGCCAAATTTTTATTAATTTTTTTAGAAAATATGCGAATATCATAATATTCTTACTACATGAAAAGGATTAATTGCTTCGTCCTTATATATTGCAACCTTATGTAACATATCATATATTCTTATATTTTTCAAATAAACAACAATTTAATTTTTTTCTATTATAACAAAGTTATATTTTCTTAGAATAAAATTTATATTATCAGCAGCTGAGCCGTAAAAGTAGTCAATATTAACTGTAAATTATAATAGAATTCTATAAATGACGGTTTATTATGTGAGTTTCTAAAGAAAGGGGGTGGTGTTATTATAACAATAATAATTTCACCACGCCTTCAATTTATTAGGAAAGTTAGATTTTTGCACATACAGTATATTAAACATTATATATTCCTATATTATTAACACGCAATATCTGTATAAAGTCGAAAATTTAATTTATCAATTAATTATTTATGTCGCCAATGTGGGCACAAATTTTGACTCAATGCATGACTTAATTTCGGTAATTATACGAATTTCCTGTGTATATTTTACAGTTTTGGGCAACGTCTAAAGTCCCCGGGTCCAATCACTATTGGATCAAATTCGTGTTCTATTTTTAAAGCTTATAATATTATTATCAATGGTAGTAGCGTTATAAGGTGTATGGGGGCTCGTGTTGTATGGCGTCATTCTTAGTATCGACATCATAGTATATAAAGTACTAGTAGACATGGTGTCATTGACAATTGACCAAACTATAGTTGAATATAAGCTAATGGTACTATCATTTGACTCATGACACTTATGATACTGTTATGATGATATGTTTTGATAATTTGATAGGGATATAACATGTAGTTTCACTACGTTTTTTAGATACTTTTATAATCCTGTCCTGTTATTATAATAATTCTAAGTAGCACTGCGGTTAATATTCCTTTTTTGTGATTTAATGTCGCTTAACTAAATAAGAAGTACTTCTCATACTAAAGAATAAAACGTATCATAAAAAAATACATTTTTATACTCTAGATAAGTATGCTTGTTTTAAATTATCTATAAACATAAACCATACTATTTATTGTGTACATGTTGTATTAAATGCTATCGCATAGAATTTCGATGCCTTATTCTATTCTCAGTTAGTTTTAAAATAATTAATTAAAACATTATTCTCCGAGTAGTTTTGCTGTTAAAAATATCTACTGTCCTCCCCACTTATTATGACAAAAGATAAATGTTATTCTATAATTAACATTACTACATTTTTATAACTATAAAACTCAATAAGACTCTTGTAAGAAATAATTGTTTAATTTTAATACGGTGTTATGATTAATAAGATGAATCAAAAATATTATATATAAATATATACATTGTACAATGTAGGAAAACACCAAGTCATCTTAAGGGGGTATTCTACTCTAGAGGCCCGAATTTCGAGCATTTTTTGACGGTGAATAAAAAAAAAGCTATTGATATTTTTATCATCCATTTTTTTATCATTTATTTATTTATATATTAAGAGCACACAAAATAAATTTTAAAAAAATAATAATAATTTTCATGGAATTATGCGTCCTTGAAGTGAAGGGGGAAAACAAAAGGCAGTGTCCTCGTGGTCATGATTTCTACCCTTGTGGTCATCTGAAAAAAAAAACGATGACAAATTCTTAATTAATATGAATGTCATTATCGCATGAAGCAGAAAAAAAGGGAAAAATTTATTTTTTCATAAAATGGCGGCTTCTCAAAAATTGAGGTCGATTTTTCACTAATTTTTAAGCTTTCTCGAATTGTTTACACATATTAAAAAATTGAAATTTCCAGTTTATCGAGCTTCATGCGATAGTGATATATTTAAAGAATATTCATGATAAACTTCAAGCAAATCAATTCATTAGAACTTGAGATATCATGCCCACCGTATTGAAAGAAGTAGTTTCGAGAAAAACACGTTTAAAGTTTTACGTTATAGTTTCTGGCAGCATAACTGATAGAATAGTACATATAACTTACGTTCTGTTAATCTGCTATCCCAGCTTCATACAATGGACCTTCCTCTACTTCATATTGACTGTAGTCAGCAGTTCTCTCCTCATAACGAGCATAAATCTTCTTCCAGAATATGTTGATTTCCAGTAAACCTCCGTTTTCTTGATCTGTCTGGACGATATTTGCTGTTTCTCCTACTTTTTCGATCCATATTAAAAACACTAACAAAATACTCACTTGAAATTTAAATTAAAAGAGTTCACAAAGAATTTTTCACTTTTTCGTACGTCTTAACAGCTTCGAGGTTAACATGAAACTAACTCAAACTAAAAGCAAATTAAATAAAGATATTTTTAGAAATGGGCTAAACGTACTATAATGGGAAATATCATTTCTAAGAAAAAGGGAGAGTTAGTCATACTCAGGTAGCCCGAGCGTGCACTTGCCTATTGTTACAGTCGTCCCCGCTCAAACCAGTCTCGCTGTCGCGCCACTAAAAGAGTTGTAACTTCGAAAATAATTCGAATTTTGAAAAATCCTTTTAGGGAGATATTTTTGAATACTTAAACTATCGAGTTTTGAAAAAAAAAAATTTTAGATTTTTTCAAATTTCTAGACTAGAATACCCCCTTAATAAATAAATAACGTTAAACCTAACGATGTGAGGACTGTGGATCCAGAAACCATTACTGATTGCACGCCGCGGTTTAATTTCGGTGTCCGAATCTGTGATCATTTCAGAATGTTTATATCAAGTTCAAGTGAGAAGAGATCGCAGGGTTTGATGATAGGACCGTGTCTTAATATGATTACAGCTTATTAATAGATATAGATAGTAAAGGTGTACATTTATAAGTTTATTAATCAATAGATATATCGAGAATTGAAATTCGAAAGTAACCCTAAGGAAGTCTTTATTATAAATATAATTGAACTGTTCTTGTCCTTATTCTTGTATCTTGCAGAACGAGTTTTCTCGAAGCGGACAGAACAATATATCTCAAAATAGGCGTTACTTAACGAAATTCGTGTCTAATGAGATTGTTCCCCCGACTGATTTCGATAGGGATAATAGGTTTTTCAATTTCTTTTACTTTTTTCTTTCGTAAATAATTTGTGACTGCCTCTAAGAAAACAATGTCCCAGACAGCGCTTTAGGACTATAAGCATAGAGAATGCTGTTATTTAAAGACTACCCACTAAGAACCCTAAAAGCCATTTACTCTTCTCATTTTAATAGGAAGTAAGGGGTTATGTTAAGTTTAGTTTTGATTTATTTAAAGTTCAATAAGGATTTATAAAATTCACTCTTTTTATGAAATAGTAATTAATTTTTAAATACTTATTGTATCAAATAGCACTAATGAACCATTTTAATTCATTCTAGCCACAAGTATAATACAGTAAATCACAACATATTATTTTGAGTAACATTAATTATTAATTTATTAGTTTTTATTTCATTACAGAAACATAATGTCCTAAAAATATGAATATTTGATTATTTTTAGCAGAAAGTTGTACACATACATCTTCCTAAAATTATGTTAATAAAAATAAAGTAATTTCGTATCAAATATTTCAGAAAATTTATACTTAAAACTAAGAGACACTTTCAAAATCGGAACTAAATCGATTATTTCCTATAGATAAAAAATGTAAATTAAAATAAAAATCTCAGAGTTTAAATGAACAGTTACTTAAAATTAAGAATGATAATTGGACTATACTTACTATGAGTAGAACTTCACGTTGGAGTTGTTAAGAGTAAATAGAAACACGAAACTCTGCATAATTGTATAAAAAACTTATGTGATATCAAGCCTTACATTTTCAAAAATATCATTTACTTTAAAATATAAGGAAGTCACAAATAATAATAGTTAACAATGGAATAAATTTACTTTGTTCCATATCATGATTTTTATTTTAAACTTATACGGTCATTTAAATTACAGTAATAATGTTTTTATTGTATTTAAAATGTATCACAAAAATCTTTCTACCACTCATCAAAGGAATGACAGTTGAGGACAACAACAGTTACGTACATAAATATTTTACAAATGCAAAATTGGAAATTCACTGTTAGGCAAAATATGCATATAATATATATTAAATAGAATATATATATAAAATTTTGCTTTGATATATATATATATATATCAAAGCATTATATAAATGAAAGATAAAATAAACATTTAGACTTTATATCGTTTTTATTGCGGAATGGAAACGTGTATCGAATTAAAAGTTTTAATTAATCCTGACCCTGAGAGACTTTACAGATCATGACGATAAAATTTATGAAAATAAAATAAAATAACGAAGATATTATATATATATATATATATACATTGCTGGAACATGAGAGCGAATTTAATATTCTTTGAGTAAGTATAATACGATGTAACTAAATATTGTTACAATCTATGAATATATTATGAAAGTTATAAATGAAACTGGAAATGAGTTGAAAAAAAACTTCTGTCATTTAAGTCATTCTATTCAAAATCACCTGGTTCGCAAAAAAAAAGAAACTTGAATATATATAAGTGGAGCACCTCTTGGAAGCCTCCTAAGGCTCTTCTTCTTCGTTATTATTTGTTTTCACTCGAAAATAATGGAGAACATCAATAATCAGCAAGTCGTAACATACCTCGAGGATCGCCAGTTGATCAATAACGGCCAATATGGCTTTCGCCATTGTCGATCAGCTAGTGATTTTCTATTATATCTTATGTTGGGTAGCGGTTATTAAAAACAAGTGAATGTCTACGTACGTACTGTACTTCAGCCACATACGTCATAGGCAAACAGGCACACGTCCGTAATATCTGGCAGTTAGTCTGAATATGGCAAATGTTTTTGATCGTTTATGGCACAAGTGGCTTCTTTCGAACCTTCCTTCTTATGGGCTTCCCGAGTCGTTTTGTTAGTGAATCACCTATGACTAGATTGCAGCTTTCTCACTGGGTGGACCCAGGCCATTGAACGGTGATGTACAACAAGGCTACGTGCTATCCCCAACTCTCTTCGTCTTGAACATGATATGTTGAACATTTCCAACATATATTGTTATGCGAATGACAGCACTAGGGATCCGGTATGTTCCGTCCGTGCAGAGCTCTCTCGGGATAATGCCAATGCAAGAAACTTGTGTCTACTATAAAGATCTCCCAGGGGATGGTCTCACAATGGGGTGAACTGAATCTCGTTCAGATTAATTCCCAAAAGACACAAGTTTTTGCGTTTTCTACTAACAAAACCCCATTTGTCATTTCTGCCTCCCACCAAGCACAACATCGCCTGCAATACTATTCGTACTACCCGGATACTTGGCGATCTTCTACTGTGCAGTTTTCAAGGACCTTTCTACCACGTACCTCTAAAATGTGGTACGTGGTAGAAAGTGTGGTATATGGTATGGAATAGGGTATTGTCACCTTTCCAATTTAGTATTTTTGTAACCAGCAATTAAATATCCAATTTAACTTTTCGGACTCAATTTATTAATACTTGAATTTAACTTAATACAATAGATAACATGCCAGCCACAATCAGCGGTGAATTACATGAGGTAAACAACTCAAATACTTACATAAAATAAGATTCTTAATATTATTTATTTATCTACCCTTTATTGTAAATTACAAAAGGCGAACTTAATGCCTGGTGGCAGTCTCTACCAGCTAACCTTTGTGGATGGTGAGAAATTGCGGTAGGCGTAACAAAAGCAAAAATAAAAAAATAAAAATAAAAAACTAGTACTGAGTAAAATTTAATATATATATATATATATATATATATATATATATTAAATTTAATAGAACAAGTGAATGAAGTGGTATATTTGGGAAGTATGTTTAGCAGAGACGGAAGATACGAAATGGATGTGGAAAGACGTATTGCTGTCGGTAACAGAGTCAATGGTGCTTTGACTGCATTGTTGAGACGGCAAAACGTCAGTATAGCTGCACGTTTGGCTGTACACAATGCAGTTTTGCTACCGACGCTGTTATACGGCAGCCAAACGTGGGTAACACAGAAGAAGAATGTAAGAAAGATGAATGCTGTGGAGATGCGATCTCTTCGCAGAATATGCGGAGTCAGTCTAGCTGATCGAATCCGCAATGAAGAGATCCACAGAATGGCAGGTACTAGCGAAGATGTCACGGTGAGAATGAAGAAGTACGTGCTCAGGTGGTTTGGGCACGTTGAACGAATGAGTGATGAAAGAATGGTAAAAAAGATTTATATGGGAAAAGTGAGCGGTAAGAGAGACAGGGGGAGGCCTCGAGTGACCTTCGAAAACACAGTAGCTACGATACTGGAGGAAGGTCACGTAAAAAGCATGAGGACCCCCCGGAGGGCATGTATGAAGAGGTTGATGTCTGTGGCCGAGGCGAAAGAGGTATGCAGAGACCGTAGCGTTTGGCGCTCCGTCGTCTCTGGCTACCCCGCAAGGGATATGGCGTGAAGGTAAATAATAAATAATAATATATATATATATATATATATATATATATGTACTATTAATAGTAATAATAATAATAATAATAATAATACTAATAATAATAAATAAAATATAATATTATGATATCTTAAATTAAATTCCTAGGCGCCACTGACAATGAACAAGTGAAAACCTTTACACAGTCCCCTTGTTTGTCAGTATAAGAAGACTGCAGTCAAACACTTATTTTTCAAATATTAATTTATTGTCTAGAACAATTATTTATAAAGTAGTACATCACCAGATAATTTCTTAGTATTTAACGAGTATCAGTCATTTAAAGGTAGACCTGACATGCAGATACAGTTGAGCCGTAATCTATTCAAACCCATTGGATACCTACGACTATATTTTTATTTAATAAATATTTATGTCAATTAAGTTTATCAAACTACTTTTTGTCGTCTTCACTCTGTAATCCAGTTTGGCAAACTTTTAATAAAGATAAGTTTTAAAATATTCATGAGTTTGTTATATTCCTTTATACTATGTAACTTAATAAATATTTCTTATACTATTATTTGTTACACAATTGATAAAATAACATTTATTATATTCTCAGGAAACGTGAAAATGCTGATTAGACACGTGTGCATAGTTTCAAATAAAATCCCAGAATGTAATATCCGAGACCTTTGTTCGTTATATTTGTTTTTCTGTATTCCTTTAATTATAATTCATTTTTGTCTCCAATTTTCAGCAAGGAATAGGTTGTTTGTAAATCAAATATAAGTATTAAATTTTTAGTTAATAAATGTCGTTTTTATTCTCCGGTCGCGACCGACGTAATTTGCTCTTATTCACTGTTGGTATCAATGGTATCTGATTCAATATTTTTCCAAAATAAACCTATCTGCTTAATTAAAGCATAGATCAGTTTACACCACATTTAAAATTTTATTTACTTCACTCAGATAAGCTTAAAGTAACTTATATTTTACCATTTTTCTGTTCAATAACCAGTTGTGGTGTTTATAATTTTAAATTAAAACGCTGTTGAGTTAGTTTTCGGCAGGTAATATCTCATATATTATGTAAATAAAGCAATGCAAAACTTGTAGAATAACATGTTATTCTTCAGTTTTAGGATTAGTTAAAAATATAATTTTTCAACTCATAATAATATAAAATTTTACAATATGTAGATGAAAATGATTGTCTATTATGTAAAGTAACCTCGTTATGTAAATTTGATGAATGATTTTTAGGTTTCTTTATTTTTATACTCCTACAGAAATTACCACAAACAAACCGAAGTAATAATAAACAATATTTATATTTTACTTTATTACTCGAGTAGGTATATAATATACATATATATAATATATATATATACTAAGCTGTTTATAATTTTTTTTTAATCTATGAAGATGGTTTTTGTGAGCCATCTGAAAATTAAACTACAGTATAACTTGAAAAAAAATAACAGAATTCTGATCGCTATAGTTATTTATATGAGTTTTTGATAAAAAGTAGTTCGCTAACATAACTATTATTATATAATCGTATTTAAAAGAATAATTGCACCACCCAATCAATTGCGGTTCTGTTCAAACCTTTCGAACGTTTATTTAATCAATATCTTAAATGTAAACTTAATTTAAGAAAAATTGGCCTGACTTAACTTCGGTAATTATATCTAATTTGAATATAATTCCGTACCGTATCTCGGATAACGGTTAGTCCAGAATTCTTTTTTTGTAGTTTTTCAAGGCGATAATACCTCGAAATATATAATAAATATGAAAATGGTGTCAATTTTAAGGGACTATTTATCATATGCTCCGTCACACTGTAATTATAATATTCAATAGTGTTTACCCTATGTAGGCCCTTGCAGTTTTTCTGTAGAAACTTTTCTTCTAGAGAGAAGTTGAGATGATTTTGAATTGTTTCCAAAAGCATACTTTAAGGGTATTTATTATCTTTGGTAGCCTTGTTAATGAATGGAAGCATTCAAATGGAAAGGGCAGCGGGGTGGCAATGATCGATTAGTGTTTCTGATCGCAGACTTAAATTGTAAAGATTCTGAGAGTACTTAAACAAAAATGTGATAGAATAGTTTGCTATTTATATACATATTCACATAATACATTCATATAATGTTATGGTTAGCTCGAGAGGGGCACTATTACCCTCTTTCACGGTAAAGGCTGACTTAGTAACATTTGTTAGTAACACAAAATAATTTGATTTTGATTACATTTTTGTAGATTGCACTTTGTTTTGCCAACCTTATATAGACCGTGGTTAGTCTTTATTATGTAATATTTAAAATTAGTATAGTTTTTATATTAGTACATTTTCTAATATAAAAACCTTACAGTCTTTTTTTTAATACTGAAAGGGTAATTTAAATTCCGAGATTATCCTTATACCATCAATTATTAATACTGCAATTATTATCCCTATTTCGTGGAAGATATTTGTATTTGTTATACTCAATGTTACTTAATGACCGAGGTGTGTCATTGAAAATTTTTTAGTGTTATGCGAGTAATTTGTTGATGCCACAAGTAAAATTTATTAATATTCAGATATATAATATTAAGAGTATGAAAGTGTGGTCAGTTTTACTTATGATATTTTAGTACGAGATTTCGAAAATAATACTTATTAAGTGCATTTTGAATACTATATATTTTATAAAAAATATTTTAAACTTCGTTTCCTGTTAGCTTACCTAAATGAGACTAAGACAAAAAAGTCTTGTAAGTACGAATCATTTCTATCTGTTAATTATTATGTTAAGGTACATATTCAATTTTATATAATAACCTAAAAAATGTTTGAAATTATATATAAACATGTTTAGCCATGTTGTATATTGTATACATATTGTATTGAATTCTTTGAGGTAGTATTTTTTTCCATTCCTTTTTTTCCATTCTCGTTTTGTATTACACTAATTAATTACAATACTGTTCTCTGATCAACATTTCATTAAAGATGAGAATCAACGGCTCTATTATATTAACATAGACATTAACTTATATAATTAGATTTAATATACACTACACTTTGATCTCTATATCTTTTTCCCTGGATGAGATACTCTCGAAGTTTTTTTGGAGACGTTTGTAACAAGATAATAGTTGTTTAAGCGAATTACATAACACACACTTAAATAATATATATATATATATATATATATATATGTGTGTGTGTAATGGTAAAGTAAATAGAGAAACACGAAGTTTTGATACTTAATAAATAGCGGGAAAACTAACGATGTAAGGATTGTGGTTCCAGAAACTATTACTGATTGCACGCCGCGGTTTAATTTCGATTGCCAAATCATTGTAGGGAGAATGTTTATTCCTGGTGCAATTGAAAGGTAAGCGCGGAGTTTAGTCGGTGGGATTTTGTCTCAAAATGATTATATTTTACGTAATAAGCGTTTACAATTTGGTAAAGGTTATATTATTAATCAATCATCACCAAATTATCAATAATTACCATATAATTTACTCTAACATCAATTTCTTTTTAAAAATGTGATATACTCCATTGAAACCATTTAAATTCATTCTTGTAGTAGGAGTAGCTTGAATAAACCTGCAAAAAGGTAAGTATGCAATATAAAACAAAATAATAAAAAATACAATTGAGCTGTTGTTGTCTTAATTCTTGTATCGTGAAGAATGCGGGGCCTTGTTGCGGATATAAAAATATATCTTTAACACTAAACCTACCAAGTACCGGTCGAATTGTCGTTCTTAAACTTTTTAAACGTTATAATATCGTTATTAAACTACATGACAATTCTTAGAATATGCATATAATATTTTCTACACTCTTTACTTTTAATTATTTCCAATATTACCTGCGTTATATAATAAAATAACTTTTAATTACCGATGAATTTGACGGCGTGCGGTAGGAACGAATTGTCGGTAGGTTTAGTGTTAAATGGGCGCTAGTTAACAAAATTCATGTCGAATGAGATTGTTCCGGATAGGACTTAGAATTAGGCACACGTTTTGCATTTTCTTTTCTTTTTTCTTGTGATGATATAGTTTATGAATCCAACTAAGAAGATAATAGGCCAAACGTTGCCAAACTCTCGGCATAGAGAATGCGGGTATTTCTGCTCGATTTAATATCACATAACGAGATGTTTTTGACATTAAAAAACAATATAAGGATTTTTATAAAAATCACTTTTTGTATATAATTATTTATTATATATATTATTATATCAACTAACAACAATGAATCGACCAATTTATTCTAGCCACAAGTGTAATGTAGTAAATGGCAATAAAATAAAGTTGTCAAAAAAATAATTCCATCCTCAATATTTCTAAGTTTATTATCCTCACTTAATTCAGTTGAATATTAAGTTTGAGAAGGCGATAACCTGCCATGATGTATGCGGTCTCTAAGTCAAGTTCGTTATTTTTTCATTTTTCTGTAGGAGGTTAACGGAGCATTCAAGTCACCTAGGGGAAAGAGACCTCCGTGGCTTACGGTATTTTGCAATATCCGAGGATGTTCAAGAACTTATTCAAATTTATATGTTTTTAAATCTATGTAAACCAAAAAAGTTTGTAAGTTTAATTAAACACAAGACGTTTTAAGGGAATATTATACACGATGTAGTCTCAATACACGTTTCATTATACAAAGCATCTACTGAGCAGTGTTTAATGTATTTCAAGAAGAATTAGTAAACGTTTGTAACTTTAGAGAACAATTAACGAAATCAAATATCGAAAACTGCAGAATCAAACACAGTAAATAATTATCGTTTGTTTTGTATTTACTAAACTGAACGATGCATTCGATGCGATGCAATTGCTTCAAATAGCTTTGGCTTAAGTGGCTTTTGTTTTAAATTTTGCTTTTATTTTTAATTATACGCCAAGAAACATACAAAAAAAACAAACGCAACTCTTCTCTAATTTCAATTCTTTTAATAATTCTATTGTTCATAGTATACATAACGGTATTCTACTACTTTTTACTTGTTGGTTCTAAGATTTAATTTTTTATATTTTTAATGATCCTGATCACCACTTAACGCTCAAAATAGCTTTAGATCCCTCACCTAATGGATCATAAACACAGTTATGATATGGCAAGTCAATCGTTCAAGTTTTTCAAAATTATGTAGCTTCCATAATAGTTCTCACATTAAGCAAAAAGCACTGTAGTCATAGTTTTGACAATATTTACTGAAGTTATAAATGGATTATTTCCTCAGATAATATATAGGATATTTGTTATTTCGAGAAAAATTCTCATTTCCATGGAGACGTAAAAAATTGTTTGTGTTATATTTTCTACTATGGATCTATTCACAAAAATTATATTTATATATTTTGGTATATAATGTTACAACATATATAAAGAACTAAATAAGTTTTGAACATCAGTTTTGTGCAGACTGGTGGGTGTTCGAATAAGTTTGTAATAAAATTTTCATATTAAAAATTATTACTGGTGAAAAAATTTGATATAATAAAGAATTCTTGGAAGGAAGTCTACGATATCTATCGAACTATAAAAATAACTGCCCAAATCTTAGTGTAATTACTTTTATTTTGACACATAAGTGTTCTTAAAGTTAGTAAGTAAGTAAGGCTTGAATAGTATTTTTACAGTAAAAAGTTATTTCATAAAAGTACTCTTTTATATTATTCTGTATCTTTAAAGTCCTCGTATTTAATAAAGTAAGTACAAGTGTAAGTATTATTAACAAAGAGTGAAAAACCTTGTTAAGCGTAATTATGTACCACTTCAGACATTTTTCATTCCATTTATTTTTAAGAAGATGTTACTTCGCAAACTTGGAATGAATTCTACTTGAAAACAACTAAAGCAACTAACTACTGTGGTCCGAGTACAACTCTCTCTCTTCCCAAAGAGTTCCTATTTGCGTAATGTTTCGCTAGTTTTAAGCTAGTTATACACATGTAAAATGATATAAGTAACTTATATACATGTATAATAATGTGTATATTTCAGTTGTCAAAGTATAAAGTAGTAGTAGTATTTTATTCAATAATTAATAAAATATTTTACAAAAAAATGATGACATCGTGAATTAACTGTGATGTATTCTGTATATTATCAATATGCATTGAAAAGTATTATCATAATAATTTTATTATATATTTCTTTATCAGTTGATCGAACACTAACAGATCTAACACTCGATATCCTTTAATTGTATAAAAAATGATATTTTCACAAATCTGTTGGAAATCATTTAATTATAAATATATATTTTATCCATTTTTAATCAGTACCAGTGATATACAAGTGGTATACTTCAAATGGACTTCTCTGGCAGTTGTTTTTTAATACCACACTTATCTAAACATGCCCTTCTGTAAAGACACTCAACAACTTAAAATTAAGGCTACGAGGGATCTAAAAACGCCCAGGCCTTCGAATAACCACATAACAAACTCAGCTGGGTTTTTCTTTATTGCGATCACTATTTCAGAAACGTCGATGTTACGTGACCATTTCACAAACAACTTGATCCATCGCAATCAATTTGATAAGCCGATCTAATGATTAGTTGCTGATGTTAAAAAAGAAATCAATAACTAGCAAGAGGACCAGTTACCGGCAGCCACACCAGTTCACCAGACGAATGGGAAAGTCAGGCCCTGTTACGTAGAAATTTCATTTCTGTAGTAATTGAACTACTTAGTCACAAATTCTAATTTTTGTGAAACGTCGCATTTTATTTTACACGGTATTTAATTTAAAGCGACCCACTGTTACATAAACGCTAAGTTGGAAAGGTTACAGTCCCCATCGCCATTATTGAGGGAGGGGTGCAACGTTACTGCTTTTATCGCTAAATTACATTACAATCCGTCTTTAATGTAACTCTTTATTTATTTAAAAACAACAAAAAAAAAACAAAGAAGTAATTACTTATCTAAAAATAAACTTAAAGCTACTTAAGCTCTAAACTTACCGGATAAGGTAATGTAAAAACGTATGTCTTTAAGGTTAATTATGTTAAAGAAAATGTTTATTTTATGGAGCATACTGATGGGAATGGTAAAATGCTCCTCCAATAAATTTATAGCTTAAATTTACTAACTTTTGTGTCTGTGTGTGAGATGAGATGTTAACCTAACTATATATACTTACGTTAACATCTCATCTCATCGAAGCATTATGTAAATGAAAAAGAAGACGAACATTTAGGTTAATTTCTATTCATATCACTTTTTTGCGGAAAGAAGCGAGTATCGAATTAAAATTTTAATTATTTTTTTAAAGCGACTCCGAAGATCCTAACTATAAAATGTATGAAAATGAACTTAAATAACAAGTGACATTACGAAAATTGTATATGTATATGTCTCGTGTATATTTGTTATTTATATATACGCTCATAAAACTATAGGTACGTTTTATACGTACCAAGAACATCTTTAGATCTTAAATTATGTGATTGAATACAATAAAATTAAATTGAATTTCATAATTTACATGAGAGAACTCCAGAAGTTGGATCGATTCCAATTGTCATCTATATTGCTGTTCAATTATAGTTTTTTAATAAATTAAAAATATTTTTTCATTTTGTATAAAAATATCAAACAATACGCAGATGTAGAGTTTACTTTTATAGTCACAAACTTACGTTACTTTTAATTTGTACAAGGACATAATATAGGAGTTTCTTTTATGGGAGGTGGGATGGGAACGGGTTAAATAGAATGAATATTATAATATTGGACCAGGTTATATCCTAATGGATACCACCATAACAAAAATCGGTTTTAATACTATCGAAGCTTTTGAAGTATTTACATCCAACAACTTTCTTCTGTAATTTTAAACTTAGTCACAGTTTATTTTTTTTAGTTTGTCCAATAAAAGTGTTTGTGAGCACCCACACCCACACCCACACCCACCGACACCCATTGTGTCCCTGCGATAAATAAATGGACATTACATTACAATATAGGAGCGGCTTACGAACGACGTATATAGATTTAATACAATACATTTTTCAGTGTAGAATTCAAAATAGATAAGAAAAAGTTGTTGTCCTATTTTTCATTATTGCTTGAAATTATTTCGAGAATCTACTATTATTATATGACAATATGGCTAGAATCAGACTTAATAAGAACTATATGTTCAAAATTACTCATAGTGAGAAAAAACAGACCATCGATTTTACAACATTCATAAAATCGTTTTATTATCTTAATTCCGACTTCAATAGAATTGTTGTTAAATGATGCTATTGTTGTTTACATTAGCGTTAAAAACTTTATACATTATAACATACGGAGTACTTAAATTTTACTTCTATTTTGGCCAGACTGCTTTACTTATTTTTACTTAACCATAAAAATATATTTGGTAGTTTTGTGAGACAATTTTGTAATTACTGTAGTAAATCAATTAATTATTTACATACGAGAAAGGTAATCGCGTCTATTTTGAACTGTTACTTTTGAAACAACTGTACCCTGTTTTTTTCAATAACTGGTGATATTCAACTTCCTAGTTAGGTTTACTGAGAATATTAAAAAAAGAATACTCCCTTAACATGTAATAAAATTACTAAAATATATACATATATTCTTAAAATTTAATAGGGTAATAATTGTCAAAGTCTACGTGATTTTCTAAAATTGAATCACGTATAAAAAGTCTTTTGTTAAACTGCACACTAAGTCCCGGGTTTTGGAAGGCTTTAAAACTCGGGAGAACGAAACCTATCTGCACAGTTAAAGCACAGACCAGATTAGGCCATATTACAACTTTATTTATTACACTGAGATAAGCTTGTGTCCTTAAAGTTACTAATATTTAAAAAATTTTACTTTCCAATATTCAGTCGTCGTCAGCAACTTCATCGTTTTTATGAATATAAAATGAAGATCAAGGATCAAGGAAGATCTCAAACAGATATTTTGATTGAAACAGATATTTCGTTTTTTATTAATTTTTGTTAGCTATTTTTACATTCTAATTGCTTTAAATTAATATATCACAATATGTTTTACGTGTAAAGGATTAGCTGCTTCAGATTAATCTGCATATAACATATTGTATATATTTTTTTTCAAACAAAAATAATAGATAGTAATATTACTACGTTGAAACCATCAAAAAATTACAATATTACCATTAACTATAGCTCGCTAAATGGTATATTATTAGTGTAGAAGTAAATAATTAATCTCAATATAAAATTCATATTACCAACCACGTCACTTTTTTACGATCTACCTTAAAATCAATTCTATAATATCAAAAATATTATAATATTATCCAGTTTAAGAAGTACGTTAAATTAACTATGAATCATAACAATATTCTGTTCATGACAGGTACTTATGTGAGTCTTTGAACAAAAGGAGTACACTATCTTGATAATATTATATTTTTGTGATTCAGTATTTTCAAAATTGCATACTACTATAATATATCATTATAACATCTTTAATTTAAATCTATCAATCAATTATTTATTTCTTCCGGAACAGGAATTATTTTTAACGTGGTTTAACATAACATAGGCTCAGATCATTTTTAATTGTTTTAAAAATATTTTTTATAGATATTTATTATCCTTAGTAGCCTCGTTAGTGAACGAAACGTTTTTAGCTTCGTTGCTGGTCGATTAGTGTATTTGATTTCAAAATTTAATAGACAATACAGTAGCATTAACAATATAAAAATAAGATCCATATATATTATGTTCGGGTAATGTTATTACTCAAAACCAATGTTGTAGTACGACCCTTTTTAATAGAAAAGACTGATGTAATTACTACTTATTAAGAAATTAATTTCTAAACGTATGTGGCAATTTTTTTTTCTATGTATTGGTGTTACCGGCGGTGTGTATATAGGGCGTTAGTTTAGTGTTAAAAAACTTTCAGTGTTTTTAGCGTAAAAAAAAGTTTGTAGCACCGATTATTCGAGGGAACAAGTTACATATATTTCGTAACTATTTTTAAAACGTTAACTATTATTGATAGTGTAATCAATATCTCGTGTTGGTGGTAGTTATCGCTTAATTTATTTAATATTATAAGAGTACTTTCCATGGCAAAGTATGAATATACGTATTTATATAATAGTATACAATAGTATAGTGAATAAAAAGCGAGCGCCGGTGACGAGCGGACGTGCTCTTAACTTAAATTTTAAATGTACCCGCATTATATTTTACTAATAATTAATTATAAAAGTTGGTTAAATCAATCTTTTGTGTAATAATTAATATGATAATATTGTATATGTGTAGTGTGGTATAATGTGTTTGTGCTCCCGTGAATTCTCCTGAACTGACCATGTCACCACAGTCAAATGCCGGTGCTAATTAAAAAGGTCAAATCAAATACAGTCTGATTGCCCAGACATGATGTATGTCTGTGCAAAAATCCACAGAGATTTAACTATCTCTCCAGTCTTGTAAAATATATGAAATACAGAAGAATATACTGCATGAAATACAGAAGAAGTAAGAACAAGAAAAAGAGTTAATTGCAATAAGTCTGGCCGCCAGCTGCACTCAAAAATCAATTCCACCACAAATGGAAATCAAAAAAAACAAGTGTGTCTGCACAAAAACAAGGAAAAAAAAAAAGGTATTTCAAAACTAAAAGCAAAGTGTAAAATAACAAAGAGAACTTAGTGTGGTGACCTGTATGTGATATAATAACGAACATTTTATATAATAGTATGTTCTATAGTTTTAGTTATTACAATTTCAATTTAAATATTATATATATATTAGAATTTGTTTCAATTGAAAGATTAATTTAATAATTTATTTTGTATAATGGTAAAAATGAGATGTAGTTTAATAAAATTGTAGAATAATAATGATGTGTAAATAAGTTTCAAATATAATATTTTTATATGTATGTTTTACAATAATTTGTTGTTTATTTTTATTTTTATTTTGTATTTGTTTGAATCAATTTAATGTTGAATGCACAATTTAAATATATTGAAGATAATAATTTCTAAATAATATTATCGAGCGAATTATTAGCATATTTTTTACCTTTTGTTTTAAATGTTGTATCCATTCATTGTGGTGAAGTACAATAGTTGTTATTTTTAATTTTATAATAATTTTTACATTCGTTATTTTGAATTTAAATTTATATTGCAATGTATATTATATTAAGTATTTCACCAATAATTGTTTCCTAGTTGTCGGTCCCAGATGAATTTATATAGTTTTTGTATTTAAATATTGTATTTATTATTGTCTGGTGAAGTACAAAAGTTGTTAATTTTTAATTTTATAATAATTTTTATATTCGTTATTTTGAACTTAAATTTCTATTGCAATGTATATTATATTAAGTATTTCACCAATAATTGTTTGCTATTTTTTCGGTGCCAGATGAGTTTATATAGTTTTTGTATTTATTATTGTATGTTTATATAAAAATGTGTGTATGTAATATTTAATATGAACAAATGCGGCGTTGGGGACCGCCAACCAACACGCCATGTTCCGAACGGCGGGAGGTGGAGGACGGAGCTACAAATAGCTACGTGGAATGTAAGAGGAGGAATGGGACAGAAGATGAATGAATTATTAGATGTGATGGATGACAAAGATCTGGATGTTATTTGTGTGTCTGAGACCAAGCGAAAAGGCAATGATACGATCGATTTGCCTGGCAACCGGGTCGCTTTCTGGGCTGGGGTTTCAGAGGGTGGGCGAGGTTGCCAAGGTGTAGGCGTATTGTTGTCTTCTCGAATGGTTAATGCTATGGTAGAATACAAGGCGATCAACCCGAGGCTTCTTTGGGTTCGCTTTAAGCTGGGGATAACAAGAGTATTCTTGTTAGCCGTGTATGCTCCAGTATCCTCAGCTCAAATAAGCGAGCTCGAGGAGTTTTGGGAGAGTGTCAGGGATGTTCTAAGTAGTGTCAGAAGTAATGAAAAGTTGATAGTATGTGGGGATGTTAATGGATGGGTTGGAACCGCGCGAAGTGGTTACGAAAGCGTGCTAGGCAAGTACGGTGATAAGAGAGTAAATGAGGCTGGAAAGCTTATTTTGGAATTTTGTAAAGAGAGAAATTTGTTTGTGGCAAACACGATGTTTGATCATAAACAAATTCACATGTACACATGGGAGCGAGCGGAAGAAAGAAGTATGATTGATTTATTCCTGGTGGATCAGCGAATTCGAAGCCAAGTTATGGACACGCGAGTGTTTAGGGGTGCTGATCTGGGAACAGACCATTATCTAGTCGTTGCTAGAATAAGAGGTCTGTTTGCAGGTTGGCGCAACCGCACGACGTGTCCAAGCTTGGAGTCGAATTATCGCATAAGAAGCTGGAAGCTTCAAGATCCACCGATCAGAGAGGAATATCAAGAAAGGATTTCCAAGAAGCTTGAAAGCTGTGATTCAGGAAATGAAAGTGTTGAAGTATGCTGGCAGAACCTTAGGAATGGTATGGTGAATGTAGCGACAGAGGTATGTGGTAAAAGGAAAAGAGGTTTTAGTAAAAAGCGCGATGAATGGTGGGATGATGAAGTGAAAGACGCTGTAGAGTTAAAGAAGAAAGCATGGTTGGATTATAAAGCCTCGGGTAAGGATAAAAGTATGAGAGAGATAAGAAAAAGAGAGTACAAGCTGCAAAAGCACAAAACGAAAGCACTTATAAAGATGAAGCGTGAAAATTCTGAGCGTGAAAGGGACGACAGGTTGACAAACAACTTCCGGGAAAATACGAAGCTTTTCTGGCGAGAAGTTAGTGATTCCCGGGGTTGTTCGGTAACCTGTAGAATGAAAGGGGTGCTTTCGAAGAGCGGTGAAATTTTATCTGAGCAAGCACACGTTTTGCAGCGGTGGGCGGAGTTCTATAAGGAGGTGTATGAAAGTGAGGACGCCTCGGCCTTGAGCACCAGTGAAATGCTGAGTCCGGATGTAGCCGATGGTGAAATCAGTTTGGAAGAAGTGGAGAGCGCGATTCGAAGTCTGAAATGTGGTAAAGCTGCGGGAGCGGATGAAGTTACTGCCGAGATGATCAAATATGGTGGGCCACGCGTCTGGGACTTGTTCTGGTTTTTGTGCAATTTATGCTGGAAATCAGGGGAAGTCCCAGGCGATTGGCGAGGTGCAGTCATCGTACCTTTGTATAAAGGCAAAGGTTCACAGATAGACTGTGCAAGCTATAGGGCTATCAGTTTGATCAGCTTGGGCAGTAAAGTTTATGCTAAAATATTAGCGAGAAGAATGCAAGAAAGATCTGAAAGGCTGTTGTGGGAGGCCCAAGGAGGTTTTAGACCTGGAAGAGGATGTATAGATCAGATCTTTTCCCTCCGCATGATCACGGAAAAGTTTTTGGCCCTAAACCAAAAGGTTTTCTGTGCTTTTGTGGATTTGGAAAAGGCGTTTGACAGGGTTGTGAGAAAGAAGTTATGGGAGATACTGCCCCGATACAACGTGAACGGACCCTTGCTACAGGCTGTAAAGTCTCTTTACAGAGATCACTCAGCCTGTGTGCGAGTAGGAGCTGACATGTCGCCCTGGTTTGACATCCAATCGGGTGTTAAGCAAGGTTGCGCTATGTCAGCTTGGTTGTTCAACTTGTATTTGGATAGTTGTCTCCAAGGCGTGAAAGACAGTGACATGGGAGTGAAAGTTGGTGACCTTAAGGTCAATTGCTTGCTTTATGCAGATGATGCAGTGCTCATTGCATCATCAGAATGCGATCTGCAGGCATTGGTCACCACTCTGAAAGATGGGTGTGAAAATAATGGTCTAAACCTGAATGCAGATAAGACCAAGGTTCTGATATTTGAAAGAAATGAAGAAAGAACAGAATGTAAGATCAACGTGAATGGTAAGATAATAGAACAAGTGAATGAAGCGGTATATTTGGGAAGTATGTTTAGCAGAGACGGAAGATACGAAATGGATGTGGAAAGGCGTATTGCTGCCGGTAACAGAGTCAACGGTGCTTTGGCTGCATTGTTGAGACGGCGAAACGTCAGCATAGCTGCACGTTTGGCTGTACACAATGCAGTTTTGCTACCGACGCTATTATACGGCAGCCAGACGTGGGTAACACAGAAGAAGAATGTAAGAAAGATGAATGCTGTGGAGATGCGATCTCTTCGTCGAATATGCGGAGTCAGTTTAGCTGACCGAATCCGCAATGAAGAGATCCACAGAATGGTAGGTACTAGCGAAGATGTTTCGGTAAGAATGAAGAAGAACGTGCTCAGGTGGTTTGGGCACGTCGAACGAATGAGTGATGAAAGAATGGTAAAAAAGATTTATAAAGGTAAAGTGAGCGGTAAGAGAGACAGGGGGAGGCCTCGAGTGACCTTCGAAAACACAGTAGCTACGATACTGGAGGAAGGTCACGTAAAAAGCATGAGGACCCCCCGGAGGGCATGTATGAAGAGGTTAATGTCTGTGGTCGAGGCGAAAGAGGTATGCAGGGACCGTAGCGTTTGGCGCTCCGTCGTCTCTGGCTACCCCGCAAGGGATATGGCGTGACGATAAGTAAGTAAGTAAGTATATAATAGTATACGTAAAAAACGTAACAAGAAAAAATGACATTGAAGCTGTTCAGTTGAACATTTTGAATGTTAAAATATTGTTGAATGGGTTATGGGTTGGGAAGTCAAGAACTATTCAAGGTCTTATCATTACTTAGTATATATTATTTTATATTTTTACAATTTGGTAATTACATTTTTCTATAACACATTATAAAATCTTTGAAACAGAGTATAAACATAATTAGCTATGATATTGATTGCTTGCATATCGTAAGGAACAATATAGAATGGTTATTATATTCTTAGTTCATTTTAAAATTAATTATTTACATTCATAATAAAGAGATTTTTAGTAATTTTAATATCTAGTTTCAGTCGAGTCCTTGTCTCTCATCAGGCTGCTTTTAAATATACGAGTAGCTAGCTAAAGTTTTACGACATTTAACAAAACAGTTTCGTTCTTTCTCTTTTTTTTATTTCCTTGAGTATTGCATGGTTTAGTAATTTTTGGATTAAGAATTGAAGAATTTCTTAAGAAAATAATGAAATGTCGTTAAGTGGGATTGTAAAAAGAGTTAAATTTAAATATACATTTCTGTTTGTTTGCGTACTATGCACTAGCTGTATCTTTTTTATTTTGTTTTAATATGAATATATTACTTCAATGATAATATAAATTTCTAGCAAAAAAGAAGAATGTATTGTGATAACTTGAAGTGGGCCCGCCATTTTCGTTTATATTACTCTGACTGATTTCAGTTTCGTAAAATTAAAAATTAGTCATTAAAACCAATGATTAGCCTGATAACTATTTTAGTGATTTTAATCACTATCAATTTATTAAATTGTTTACAGAAAATAAAGTAGATTTTGTTTTATACTATAGCTTTAATATTCCAAAAGAAATATGTAGTAGTAAGTCTTAACTTTTATACTTTATAAAAAAATAGATCCAATCATTTATATACATTTAATAGATTATATTATGTATGAATAGTTTCAGTTTATATGTACCACAAACCACTGCATTAACTAATAGAGACCGATCATACATTGTGATTTCAGTAAAAAATAAAAATTAAGAACTAATTACTCATTTATTCACATACAAATTTTAAAGTACATATAATTAAAACTGCTTTATAATCGAATGAAGAGAGGTATTTTACCGGTAAAAATTAAATCACATTATTGTTTATACATTATCCCATTAAAGTTATACAACAGATGATTTAACCATATCTGTAAATATACACACGAACAACACAATAACCATTTATAATGTAGAGAATTATGTGAGAAGTATATATTTTTTTCAAATAATATTTAATTTACAAGTTTTGCATAACTTTGTTATACGAGTATGTATAACCATACTTCTATATAGTCTATATCATATACTTATTCACACAATGCACTGTGTATTTTGCTGATCATCCGTTCAGTCTGTGTGTACGTAACTATTAATAACAAAATCCAGGCGCCACATTCTGTCTCCGAGGACTCAATTAGTGTACTTTGCAATTTGTAAGCACATCATGGTTTTATTATTAGGAGTGACGAACTTAAGAGATTTATATTTTATTATTTACTTTTATTTATAAATTATTTATGAGTATTTATTATAATTATTTATCATGTACTAATTTGTTTTTTTATTTATACATATAAACTTGCATAATGATAGCGGATAAGAATACGTAAATATTATTTTGTTAAATCTACGTTATGTGGTACATATTAATGCAAAATAATAATACAACTTATTATTTTTGCGTATTAGGTACTATAACAAACAATTTAAATGAAAAATATCAAATTATAATTAAACGTAATATGCTTTTTAATGTCGTCACGCCAGAGAATGTTATTAGAAAGTCAATAACAAATATAACGAGACTTGGGCTATAACCTCGTTGAAGTCAAAATAAATGCTTAACTTGGTAAACTATTACATATTAATGTCAATGTCAGCGATTGTGATGAGACTTCAATATATTTTATAAGAATATCTAATTTAAAAGATATATTAGAAAGTCAAATCCTTCTAACATGTGAATATTTGTTCGTCCAAAATAGTGACTTTTATCATTGTTTATAAATCCAAATTGAGTTGAACCAAATTTATGGCTTTATTTTAGGATATCACATGTAAAAAAAACAGTTTCTCACACGTAAATACAGCATCGGCCATTTAGTAACTTGATACATTTTCAAAATCTCTATTGTTAACAAAACTACATTAAAGATACATTACATTTACGCACGTAAAGAATCTGATTTATACAATATAGTACTGTACTAGCGAAGATGTCACGGTGAGAATGAAGAAGAATGAGCTCAGGTTTGGGCACGTCGAACGAATGAGTGATGAAAGAATGGTAAAAAAGATTTATACAGGAAAAGTGAGCGGTAAGAGACAACGGGGGAGGCCTCGAGTGACCTTCGAAAACACTGTATCTACGATACTGGAGGAAGGTCACGTAAAAAGCATGAGGGCATGTATGAAGAGGTTGATGTCTGTGGCGAAAGAGGTATGCAGGGACCTTAGCGTTTGGCGCTCCGTCGTCTCTGGCTACCCCGGAAGGGATATGGCGTGAAGCTAAGTTAAGTTAAGTTATAATATTATTAAATATTACAAAGTATTGGCCCACGCTCGTGACATAATGTAACAGCAATAAATGAAGTATAAAAGTTAAACAATAACGACGGACGGAGGAACGCGGGAGAGTGTTAACTATATAATTAAACCGTAATTTATACCCCAATGTTTTGATTAACGCGGTATAATAGAAAACAATTTGAGGGAGCAGTCACGAATAATTGTTTTACTCAAGAAATTTTACAAGGAATTAAATTGTCGGTTTCCTTTGAGCAAGACGTGCCTATTTCTTTGTTTTGAAGATAATTCGAAAGACCTTTCCGGTCTTTTTTAATATTATCAGACCAAAGAAAGCTTTTAAGTTTCGAGGAAACGACCATCGAACAAAGAGCGATCTTGAAATTAGAACTATTTGTTATGATATATGAGAACTAATTGTAGAAATGCGTCAGACAGCCTAAAAATTAAAATATTTTTTAATTTTATATGTTAGCAATTTGCCTGAAAAAATTAAATTGTATGTATTTTTAGAACTGTTGATTTGTTATGTCTGACTATCTCAGTAAAGTTACGATAAATAGAGACATTACGCAAATGAAAGTTTATCAACATTATGATGAATTACGCTGTTGGAATGATTTTCAAAACTCAAATATTTATTAAAGTTAAAAGACTTGTTATAACATTCAAACAGCTTAAAGTCAAAAGCACCCATTTGGTGCAAAACGTTTTGTTAAAGATTAATGAAAAGATTATTTTAATTGAATAAATTAAGATTAAAGAAAATCACATTACACCCGTTAAGACAAACTTGAGGAAAATGATTCCGAATTTATTCTTCACTAATATGTCATTACATAAGGAGTGCCTTATGGTCTGGGGTGTTTACCAATTTGTACAAGGCGTGTTAAAGCAGAAATTACAAGTGGAGTAGAATGTAATCGTTACGCAGCATACGATTCAAATCTTATTCAATCTCCGACAAAGATTTTCTAATTCATGTCATGTCAAAAAATTAATTTTTCATAAGTATTGACCCGATAATTACGAAATACAAATAAAACAAATGATTTTTTATCATTCATTTGGCGAATGTTTTGTATTAATTATAGAACACTAACAGGTTTTCTAATAATTTATTCTTTCATGATCCGAATAAAGCGACAAAATATTCATAATATTTATTTTAATAATTAAGTGGTTACAAAGACTTATTATTTTTGCGTATTAGGTACTATAACAAACAATTTAAATGAAAAATATCAAATTATAATTAAACGTAATATGCTTTTTAATGTCGTCACGCCAGAGAATGTTATTAGAAAGTCAATAACAAATATAACTCAAGACATGAACAAGTTCAACTTCTGTCACAACATGAGCTTTAACTTGGAAAAATAACGTAAAAATTGTAACTTCGCATTCATGTTGTGCATATGGTAAGATAGGAATTTAATGAAATATTATTGCCAAAGAATATGGAGTAATAATTTTTTAAGAGAACTTATATGTAATAGATGTTTAAACAGCCTATCTTACACTTATCCTTTCTATAGTGTTTCTTATTTATATTAAAGTTTATATTTAGTGAGATGTATAAAATATGTTTAGCGTTCTCAGAAATTCTCTTCAGGTAAGCAAACTTGTTTGTTTGTATATTTGACTACACTTGTATTCATATTTACCTTTAGTTTTGCTTGTGTTGTAACTTATTGGGCTTTGTCTCGTTATTCATAGTTGTATTATTATTGTGGCCAAAAGTCCTGTAATAAATGAAAATGGTTTAAACTATCTTTATTTGAGAAGGATATCATCGTCTGGTTTGTTTTGTAGGTACACGTGTACAAAATAAAATTATATCAACGAAAAATAATTATATAACAATTGTTATTTTTATTTATTTTATTTATTATGGAAATGAATCCATATTTTTATGTTAATTCGCACATTAACTTTTTAGCCTAAATTCATAATTTAATAAATAATAAAATATTGCTTGTGTGGATGTTCTTTATTTTAAAACGTAACCAAAATAGTTTCAAATATGAATGTCCTGCTTTCAGCGTGAGGTTAACTAATGTGTTCAAGGAAAATACTCGTTAATTATTGCAGTGAGTATTAACCACATTTTTACACGATATTTTTTGTAAAAACTTTATTATTATTTTTAATTTCTAATAGATTCTACAAAACTGTTATTAAATTTTAAAAACAATTCTAGAATTTCAATCTGTTCAATTAAGCAAAATTAGGACTAAACGGCTTAGGGTGGTAACCAGACTTAACCATTAAAGGTCAAAGTTTCTAGTCTATAGACCCAGAAACGACTTAAACTGAATCATTATAAATATGAATCACATTTATTTTTGTCATATGTTATAATATAATATTATATAACCGTTATTTTTTTTCATATCAACGCAATCAATCATTTATCAGGGTTATGTGCTTAATAAAAATACAGTTAATTGCATACGGTTAGTTCGTACTATTTTAGCGGTCACTACCTTTTGGCCTATATCAGTCCTTGGGAACTGATCAAGCTTGGCTTGTGTAATCGACAGTTCTCAAAGTCCTGGAATGAGGACAAGATAGACCTCTTCCGGAAAAAACGATTGCGTTCCGTCGACTTCTTCCATATACACCTACACAGTTCTTGGACAAAATGGTTAAATTTCTGGAAATCTTCTTCAACCTATCGATGTATCATTTTGTGGAGGTGGGTCCTGTTATTTCAGAATCTCATTTAGGCTTCGGGGTGGGTGGGTCTCTTAGCTTTGAAATCCCTGTTAGCGCTTTGAGATCTGACCCAAGAGACGGCTTACAATAAGAAAGTAATTTTGGCAATTGGTGGGCCTTGACAAGGTTTGGAACAACCAACATACCATGTTTTCTAGATCTTAGTGGAGTGGCTCTGGATCTATAGAACGTCCTTATTTTCTAAAGTTGTTGACGGCTTAACTATGCACTTGACAGCAATGGGATTCCGAAGGATTTTTGTCAAATCCCAACTATGTCATACTGATTGGGGTTTCTCGCCGTCAGTCTGGCGACAGAGTGGACGGTTCGCCCACATATTAACACTGTATCAATCGGTATTAACGACCGCTTAACTTTTACCATGTGTTTACGGACAAAGATGATTCAGCTCAAGACTGCTTAAAAGGTATTTGTTGGCTATACCTTGTATCCGCTAATATACGTCATCAAATTCAGCACTCATTCGTTTTTTAATAGACACCATGTCGTGAATACCACCTAATAAGGTGGCTAGCATTAATTGTTCGCCATGGTGTGGTGTGGTAGTCGTGGTGGCTGTAAGAGTAGAATAAGCAATATGATTGTATTCCGTTTACGGGTACTTCAGCTGTAATGCCTAGCTAGAAATATGACATCTCTCAATTGACATAAGCCAATAGTTGTAAAGTTGTCTCGTATGGCATTGTAAGGTGAATAATAAAATAGAAACGCCACCGAGGCGTCAGGGAGAAGTAAGGTATGTGGAGACTCGCTCGTAACAGCGTGGATGGGCTGGCTCGATCGGGGAAGTACTATCCTCTCACAGAAAATCGTCGTGAAGTAGCAGTATTGATACTGCTGCGTTTCATTCGATGAGTGATGAGGCCCTATCCACCAACATCTTGAGATGCTCTTCCGCCCGGCCATGCTTTTTTTAACGGAGACACAAATACGGCGTTTTGACGACGCTGAATATCTAAATTACTTCGGCTATTTGCTCGAGGAAAGCTTCCTAGCAATAGCCGGAGTATGCTTTTTCGTCAGAACGGATATTTATTGTCGTCGTCTGCGCTGCCTAGAGGACCCATTCCTATCTCAACTCTTCGACCACCAGAATCAGGCTGCAGATAAAACGCAGGAGCGGTTTCCGAACGCCGAAATGGTATGTCAAGGAGATTACAATGCCCACCATGGCTGGGATCTTCCAGATCGGACCATGCAGGACGAACTATCCATGCATTCACTCTCACGCAAAACTTGACCCAATTGGAACTTCAGCCCACCAGGATACCTGACGTTCCAGATCAAGCGCCCTATTTGCTAGACCTACTAAGGTCATCAAACTGGGCAAAGCTCGTCCCTCTTTCAGTCGTAAATGCACTGATCTAATTAAAAAAAACATTTAGCGTCTCGAGTTTGGATCAAGGCACCGACTATCCACGATCCAGAAATTGATCGCCTAAAAGCAGCATTCATCAAAGCATTTAAAGAATGCAAGAGCTTACATTAGAGCAGATGCCCAGTGCTTTACACGCTTTAGATAAGAACTTTTGTCACACCCGACGGGCAGCCGTAGCTACTGGGGACTTGCCAAAGCCGTGGAATCTAACTTCTGATGACTATGATACACAGCCACCCAACATCTCAATCTATGACGTCACCATGCCGGATACTCGTATCAAGCAATATGACGTCCGAGCAGAACTACGGTCATTAGATGTGCGAAAGCCAGCGGACCGGATGGTATTCGCGCAGTGGTAACGGAGTTGTCTCCGGTACTACCGTCAGTCCTACTCCTCAGGAACATTGCCGGAGGCTTGGAGACCGGCGAATAGTATCTTACAAGGCCGCCATAGTGGAGACTACCATTCATAATTCTGTTTTGCCTGAATGAGATTGGTGGCCATCATTTTTGGACCTCACTGTAGGCACATAAATAGAAAAAAAAGATCCCATGATACCCTAATAAGTCAATGAAGGCAATCCTTAGGTTAGGTTGAGTAAATTTCCCATCCTTCCTTTACCTTAAGTGCGTAAACTTGCAAAAAATGTTCCAACACTGAAGCTAAATAAGATTGATCTTTTTTTATCTACGAGTATAATAGCATATGGTTAATTTTTTAAATGTTTAACTACATTACTACTAACCTAATGTGTGAAATGGTTTCAACAAGGAAAATATTATTTCCAAAAAAAAAAAGTAACTAAGTAAGTAGGTATTTATTTGTTAAAAATATATACTCGTGCGATATGTGTAAGCACGAGTAATAATTATACGTTGTGAATATTTTCATTTTATTTTTAAATTTTACAGTTCTTCCTATTAAATTTCACTTTATATTTTCTTTAGAAAATATTTCTAAAAATTGGTTATTCATATGATTGTTAACCTAAAGAAGGTAAACTATGCAATTAATAACTAATAATGTAAGTCATGATAATAACTTATCACTATAATCATATTTTACTTTGGCTGGGTTATAAAATCACAATAAAAAAGAAAAAGGCACAAGCCTACTGAAATGATAACAAAAGCATATTTTCGGGGTTAGTTACTAGGGTCGTGTAATCTTTGGACGGTTCAAAGAGCTCAAATGGTGTATAATGTCATATTGGGGTCACTTCGGTAACGCGGATTAAGCTTATTTTCTTTGAACACGTAATTTAAGTGGATACGTGAATAAAAAAAATTGGTGTTTAGTGCTATTTTGATCTTATAAGTCTTTAGAATATCAGTAAAGTTTACTCTATAATTATGTGTTTTTTTTAATATTAAACTTTTCATAAAGGCTTGTTTAGAAGCACATTAGTATCGTAAAAATAATTATCTATTTTAAAGTATATTTAACTTTTTCGGTTATCTTGACAATTTTGGGCATATTACCAATAAAGAGTGAATTCAAAAATTCTGTTTCTTTCTGTTAGTTTTTCTATCAGAATAAACATCCATACAAATTCTGTCAAAGGACTTCACAAATAATTTTGTGTACAATTTTTCGTACAGTGATGTTGTTAATAAAGGTAACGAATAAATTTCGAAACCAATATTCAAGAGTCAATTAATTTAATTTTTTTATTTAATATTATTTTAATAATTTGTTTAATATTGGTCGTTTGATCTTCATTAAGTCTGTTAGAAGATTCCTTCCTTTTTTTAAGATTGATGGAAAGAGGTTAAAAATACAGTCGATTAATTAATATTTTTTATACACTCTAAAATATAAGTCAGCGTTAATAAAGAATATATTATATAACGAATATGTATATTTATATGCTGAAAATTTTGTTTTTTGTGTATTGACATCTCAGTTATGACACCTCTCTGATAGAAATAAGTAATATTCAAATAAGAAATATAACGTCCTTTCACGGATTCCCGTCTGTTCTCAGATCTCTTAAATTAAATAATCAAAGGAACCATTAACTTCGTTAAAGTTTGCAACATTTAATAATTATAAGTCCCTGATTTGTACAAAAGTTTTTGAAATGTGTTCCTTTGAAGATTGTTTTTGACTTGAAACGTAGAATCCGATCTTAAAGGTTTTTAATTTTTTTCTTCATCCTGTAATAATGTGACATGACTTGAGCTGGACTTAACAATCACAACAATCATTTTAAAGATTCCCTACTGTCACAATTGAAATACAATATATCTTACATAAGACAGAACCAGTATACACATCACTAACTTACTTTCTTACCTGTTAATACTAATCTACAATTAAACAGATAATTAATAATCTTACATAAATATAAATGTTACAATTAAAAATACAAAGCTACGTTCAAAATAATGTAATCAGATATGATATTAGTTACGCGTCTGTTAATAACGTACAAGTCACTATTTATTAAATGTAGGTTTGTGTAGTTGTGTATTTCAAATAACTTGCTCTAATTTGATTTTCTTGGCTCTCGTAACTTAGAAACAAACTTCTGTCTACATGTGAGAATCCAAAGTTATCTTGTTATAGAATTGATAAGGAGAATTGTAATGTGATTAATACGGATTAAAAACTAAATAGCTGCATAACAACAGCATATTGTTATAAGTGTTGATAGCTTTGTCTACTGTTTTAAATAATTAGAAAAACTTTTGTATAGTAACTAATACATAATAATCTGTAAATATATGTATGCTCTTTATTGTACATAAATAATATGAAAGTACATAGCTTAATGAATAACATGAAAAAAAAAAAAAATTATGCACAAAGGCGGACTTATCCCCTGAAGGGATCTCTTCCAGTCAACCTCTGGATGAATGGACAAATAAAACATATCACATGGTAAACTAAAGTGAAAGAACACATTAAAAAAAGCAATAATATGAAAGAAAAAGAAAATAACTATAAAGAACTAAGTAACTAAAACTAATTTAATCTAAAGTGCTACTCATAATAATACAATATTGCCCACATGGGCTTGTTTTGTCGAAATATAACCAATACTTATATAAAAATATACCTAAAATATATATATATATATATATATATATATATATACTCGTAAATTTCAACAAGTATTTATTATTCGTTTTCGTAAAACCTGCGGACGTTTTTCTTAAAGGAGTCTAAAGATGAAGAAGATATATATATGTATGATAGAAGAATGTAAATTAAATAGTAAAAATTTTATAAAATTTATGTATAATTATAGCCTATGTATATATGAATCGTGCCGCAATCCTAGTATTACTTCCTTGAGGTCTCTAAAGTGTACTTTGGTTACCCACATCGTACGAAGCATTTTTACTTATTCCTATGAATTATTATCATACCAAATGTTTCCGCCAATTATGTGCAAATTTGTTGAGATTGCTTAGAGCGATAAAAGCGTTTGTATTGAAAATAAATTAAACAAGTAATAAATCATTACAAACCTGAATACGTTTTATATTTAATTATGAACAAAAAAATACCTTAAATCACTGTATAATCATTTTAAAAAGTTATAAATATTGATTATAATGAACAATTATGGTTTTGTAATTGAAATTGAAATGAAAATATAAAATGTAAAATGAAATTACATATTTTTTATTTTATTCTATTTTTAATCCAAGAGATAATAATAAAAAATGGACGAATTAATCACAGAGTCCGATAGTGCCAAATATTCAGGTCAATTAAAATTACATTCGAAATGTAATATTTGAATACCACAAAATTGTAAACAACAAATCATAATTTATAACACATAACGAAATAGTGACGTGGCTAAAAGTGCTCTCTACATCTAATTAAAAACATATTTTGCTAAAGAGACTATCAATTTTCGAAAAGGACGTCTTAAAAGATAAATAATTCGATTTTAGTTAGGTAAATCTTTAAACAATAGTTAAAAATTTTAAGTTTTGTTATTTGTGCATTAAACTAAAATATTTTTATTTGTAAAAGAATATACATTTTTACTCTGAAAACTATACAAATTCCTCAGTTAGACAAAAGAATGGTAATTGAATATGATTTGGACTATAATAATTACAGTAAATTATGATGGAGCAAATCTTTATTTGAATAGATGAAGTCAGTGGCAATAGATAATTGTAAATAAAAATATATTATTATTTTTGAACAACAGATTTCTTTGATTTGCATAAGAAATTTTGAAGAATCCCATTAAAATAAAAAAAATGTTAAACTGTCTTTTACAAATAGCATTTTTTTTTCAATTAAATGAACTTTTGTTTATAAACCTATGAATATATATTTTTTTAAGAAAAAAAATGGACTGTACAGTACTAATATATTAAAAAAATTCGAAGGTCCAATTCGTCATGACGTCGAGACTCGCTATACTACTTTATGTTTTAAAGTAACTTATTTATTATGGAAAATGTAGAAAGCTAAAACTGTAAGTCTTAAATTTATTAAAGTGAATTAACCTTTCTTTAAAATTAAACGTGAAGATTGTTACATAATAATATAAAAATATAATCATTTTACTCAAACAATAAGTTATATTTTTTAATATAATAGTAATTTGATATTTGTTTGGTTTCAATATACAGTTCAATGATTCTGAAGCTATGAAGATTGAAATATTCTTGTTTTAGTATTTCTTCCATATAGTTTATATGGAAGACATACTACATTTTTATACTTATATGTTATATCTGTTCTGATTTTTTTAAATATATTTTAAAGGTAAATCAATAATATTCCTATAAAAACATCTAAATTAATATTATATACATTTCAAAGAACAAAATTTTCAGTGACTGGAAAATTATATAATTTTAATTCATATATTACAAAATTTTCAGTCAACATTTTCAATAAAACATTTTTAGAATGAAAGAATACATAAAAGGTATTTTAAAGCCTCATCTGTTATATTTAAATTATTTTATTACTTATTATATACAACAATAAAAGTTGATCAAATAGCAAATTCAAACCTGTGACCTCGACACTCCAGCAACTATAATATAAAAATGAATATATAAATTAGGTAACTAGCTTAAAACTAGCGGAACATTACGCAACTAGGAACTTATCTTTGGAAACAAAAAGAGCTTCGTACTCAGACGCTAGCAGTTGCTTTAGTTGTTTTCAAGTAGAACTTCTTTTCAAGTTTGTGAAGTAACAAAATCTTTTAGAAAAGAAATGGGTTGGAAAATATCTGAAGTTGTAATTAATTAGGCGTGACAAGGTTTTTTACTCTTTCTTAATAATACTTACTTACACTTGTACTTTTTTTTAAATACAAGGATATTTAAGACACATTTCCATTATACAAGAGTATTTTTCAAGTACTTTCTAAGGCTATTTATTATAGATTGTAATTGAACTACAAAACATACATTTTCACAAGAATGACAACGATTGACAATGTTTAATAAACTTAAGTTATGAAATTATTCTTACCATCCGATCTGATATTTGGCAATTGGTGATATTTTTAAGGTAATCTGATTTAAAAGCCTTTATTTTCTTCATTAGTTAGAACTGATGAGCTGAAAATATTTCGCTACCATAACAAATACAATCGAATTGCTAAAATATGAATGTTTGTAACAATGATTGATAAAAGAATGGTTAAGGTTAAGTAATTACCTTATTACTCAATTAATATGTAACTAAATAGCAAATGTTTTTTTTAATTGAATTGAATTGAAGTTGAATTTAACTGCTACAAACTCTTATTTCTCCGTTATTTGATTTTCTCCTTAGAATCTTATATTGTGTCCTTTTATTGATTGCAGTACATGTAGGATCTAAAAATATATATTTTTGAAGTGAAACTTCTTTAGGCGCATGAGGGTAAAATTTTTACAGATGAAACGTCACGCCGGTATGCAACAGAAGTGTCGGAAAAGAGAGAGAGAGTGATCGAGACCGATTGAGAGAGAGTAAGACAGGGCGAACGTAGCATGAGCAACTAGCCGTGGAGTGAAAGTAGGGAGCAAGCGAGTGAGAAAGATTGAGAGAAAAAGTGAGACAGAGCGAACGTCGTATCATGCATAGTGCTATGGAGTGTGAGGTGGGAGAGAGCTATAGTGAGAAAGATTGAACAAGAGAGAGAGAGAATACGGGATATCGAGAAAGAATACACGCCCTATTGGTTGTGTATTCGTTTACTAGTTTTATTTTAATGACAATTAAATTCCTAACCTATCTTCCTTTTTCCCTTCCTCTTAATGTTGGAAATTTAAAGTTTTAGATTTGTATAAATATAAACAAGATTTATAAATTAGTTCGCCAAAGAAGTTTCACTTCTGACATGTGTACTTTGTACGCACGCATGTTTTTTTTATTAATTTTTCAACTTTATTCGTCGTTTTTATATTTTTAAAAGTCTTTACAATTACTTAAATTAAAAGATCAGAAGCTTGTTCAGTCGCAAGTGAAATTATATTATCAGCGTCTGAAAACTCATTCTATAGTCTATATTCTATATTCTTACAATTACAAATTATTTTTTCTATCTATTAAATTTAATTATTTTCTTTAAAAAACGTAGAAACACACTAAAATATATCTTATTTGATAACGATATTTCTTTTTGTGATATCCCACTTGCAGGCGGAAGCAAAAAGAACTAAAATATAAATGAGTGAACTGTACATACACGGAAGTTATCTTATTTAGTGTGTAGTAAACACACCTTATAGTTATAATATTTAGATATATAATAAACACAGTTTATGTTGTAGAATTATTATTGAAATGTGAAAAATTTATCAAGGTCGGTTTTTTTTGCTATATTAAATAAAATAATAATAATTAATATAAATAATGGCGGTATTGACGGGTACCAGATTGGCTTTGAAAACTGCCCAGAGCTTACGTATGACAGGTACCTTACCAGCTTATCCGACAATTTTGACGACATTCTTGAACTTTGATTTCGTATAGTTTAATTTTGATTATAGTGTACGAGTATTTATAGACTGAATGAGGAATATCGTATCTTGTTAAGTTTGGGTGATTTTAATATTTTAATCGTTCTGACGTTAGGAAGAAAGTAGGGACTTTTACTAGTAAAGCGTCGTCATTAACAATAGTGAAAAATCATGTTAAAAGTGAATTGAAATTTTATGCACTCAAAACCAGTAAAACAACTTTGTCTTTTAAAAGAATCTTCTTATACAAAAGAATTTAGAGTTCGTAATACATAAAATGTTCCTAGATATAAAAAAGTTCTTTAATATTAAGTAAAATTCTAACGGAAATGACAATAAATTCTGATCTATATATTTTATTGTGTATTTATATACATACAGTCTCAATGCACTAAATAAATTTTCTACCATCCACAAAAAAGTAGTTTAAAAACTCAATATAATATAATTATATAATTGTCACGTTACCATTAAACGTTATTTATTAAACTTATTAAAATTTGGTTACGGTATTAATTACATTGAAATCGCATGGTAGAACCATGGGATTTAGATTTTATCGAGTTTATCGAGTAACATAAAGGTGGATAAAATGAAATTACGGCCCGTAGCTATAAATATTTTTATTGTAATAATAAGTATTAGACGAATTTTTTTAATTTCTTCTTAGTACCAAAATACCAAGTGTGAAAATTTTATATTTGTATCTAAAAAAAATCTGTCATCATGTATCTATTTGTTAAATTATGAATTTGAATGTTATAGAATAAGTTTTTTTAGTTGTGAAATTAAATTTATATAAATTTATAGGTATTTATTTATACGTTATCTAAAATATTTTTGCAGTTAGGTTAAGCAGAAGAAGTTTTAATTCATTAAAATACACGATGTAAACTCAAAACACATTCCGTTATACAAAGCATCTAGTGAGCAGTTTTAATGCATTTCAAGAAGAATTAGCAAATGTTTGTCGTTTCGTAAAACAATTAACAAAATCAAAGATCACAAAGTGCAGAAACAAATGAAATAAATAGTTATCATTTGTTTTGGTGTTTACTAAACTGAACAAATGCAGTCACTAATTTATTTTTAGAAAACGATTGCTTCAAATGCTCATAGAATTTTGTTATTCTAACTACATTGATATAGAGGACACTTTTTTTCTGAGGTAATCCTATTACTGAAAAATAAGAGTTGGAGGCAGTTATATCCCGTAGAAATACAACTGACTGATTAGAGCATTGCTACCCGATGTTGAAAATATTTCTGTCTGTCTTGAATAACTACAAAGATAACACTAAAAAGATAAGCTCTGAAGGTAAGAACATTATTTTAAAAATAAGAAGAAAGAAGAAAGAGAGAAGAACATTATTTTAATTTCTCTTATTTTAAAAATAATTCGGAAAATATATATTTATAATTTTTACTTGAAAAATTCACATATTTTTCTGCCTAGCAAACTTGTTACAACGTATAATCTTATTAGAGTAAATTTAAAGCTTCAGACAAATCTCATAGATAAATTGTAGTCAAATTCAAACGTTCAAATTAAAGTAAAAATGGGTAATGAGTTATAATTATGTATTGATGAAAATAAAAAGATGAAAAATAGACTTTAAAGGAAGAAAAATAGAAAATAACTTCTCATTCGATCTTCACGTTTTAGATGTCAAGTATAAATGTCTATACACACAAGCCTCAGGAATGTTGTACACAACCTAGATAAATATTAAATTAACCCTTACACTATCGAAAATAATATTTACCTTAAAAAATTAGAAAGTGCGAAATAACAATAATAAAATAAATAAATTTGCTTTAAGCAATGTATAATGTTAAACTACCATTTTCAATTAACTTATATTAACAATGTTCTTACACAATTTATCATGTACTTTTTATCGTCTTTACGATATTTGAAAAACTTGTGCAAAGATTATGACTACACAGTGGAGGTTCTTCGTACGAAAACACTTTTACAATGATATTCACGTTGATTAGTAAAAAATTTAGTGCTCGTAAAATAAAATTAAAATGTATAACTGAATTAAGTCTTTGCCTGTGTGTGTGTGGTTTTAATGTAAGCTCGGGATTTATCTAATAATGCAGGTATATATATCGAAGCATTATGTAAATGAAAGACAAGATAAACATTTAGGTTAATTTCGTTCAATATTATTTTTTTGCGGAAAAGAAGTAAAGGTATATTTTTTTCATACCTATACGTACGTAACGTATTATATTACAGTTTTACTTGTACAATTCTTTGGAACAATCGCGTTCACGGATGGATGAGATGTAGGTGTCTATGAGTCAATTAATTATTCATTTATTTTCAATGGTATATTATTTTACGGGCCTGTAAAATTTTAAGTACATTTTGTGTGTAACCACAACATCTTTAAATCTTTATAATAACAATTTATAACAGATAACATAATTTTCATGAGGTAATTTCCGAACTTAGATAGATTAAAATTGTCGTCTTTATTGTTATTATGATGTTGTTAAATTACATATATTGATATTAAATTGATACATAAATCCACTTTTCTACATTATACAAAAATCTCAAAATTCATGCATAAATTATTATTTATGCATAGTTTTATAGTTTACATTTAAAGACACAAACTACGTTACATTTAATTCGTACAAGGGCCATACACTTTAGGAGTCCCTTAATTTGAGGCGAGATGGGAATGGGTTAAATCGAATGTCTAATATAATATTAGACGCGGTTATATCCTGTAGGACACCACTATAAAAAATCGTTTTAATACTATCGAAGTTTTTGAAGGTTTTACAACCAACAACTTTCTTCAGTAATTAAAATTGTTAATAAAAGTATTTGTGAGTACCCGGAACCACTCACACCCACTTTGTCCGATAAATAATTGACACTATACTCCGTACCACTTCTGATACGACGGACAGCCGAACGACAAAACGAGAATAATTCTCTCGATTTTGTTCAGGGAGTGGTTCTCCGGCTTCGTCGTAGTCGGTACCCTGTTGAGGTATATTCTTTAGAGCTATCGCTTTCATGTTCAACATCACGTCAATTTTCCGTGTGAGAGTTCCTGTCCCAGTCGAATCAGAATTATTAATACGAAAATTGTATTTATTGAAAATGCACTTTAAGAATTTTTTTGAGTTTTGTTAATTTGAAGATGATATTTAAACCCTCGTAATTTCCCTACGTACTGTACGTTATGTAGTGCTGGTATAATAATAATAATTTTAATCAGCATTTTCTGCAGAGGCTGAGATAATTTTAAATTATTTTCAAAATCATAATTAAAAGGTATTTGTTATCTTAGGTAGCCTTGTTTAGTGAATGAGAGCATCCAAATGAAAAAGGCAGCGGGTTGGCAATAATCAATTAATGTTTAAGATCTCAAACTTAAATTGACAATACAATGGCGGTAACAAAATTAAAAAAAAATGTTATGAATAATATGTTCTTGTAATATTATTGAAGTGATACAACTCGGTTAAGACCCATTACTTATTTAATTGCCAGCTTGAGTCTTGTAATACCTTTTTATAGTAAAGGCTGGTGTAATTACTACTTGTTAAGAAACGAATTTCTAAATGTATGTGTTAACTAAAGATATTTCAGTGTGTTTCTGTTACCGCTGATGAGTTAAATAGAGCGTGGTTAGTTAGTGCAACAAAAGCTTTCGGTGTTTTCTACTTGTTGGTGGTAGGTAGCGCTTTATTTGTATTTAATATTATAAGAGTACTTTCCATTGTAAAGTATAATTATAAAAAAAACATAAAAGAAAAAAAATTGGCATGATATTCGAGAAATTTGTAGCGTCTTGTGAGTAATATCTCGTGTTACCTAAATGTTATCGATATTCAAGAATCGAAGCGCTATTTAGTTCCATTTTCAGTGTTAACATTCTTGTATCAGATGTCAGATAGTATTATTATCGAATACATTTTGGACCATAATATTGGAAAAACATTATTTATATCTTCAGTTGCTTATATCACACCTATATGAAATTAAAAATACTGTCCTGAAGTTCGAGCATATGATATATTATAAAAAGGAATATTGTTGAATGGGTTATCAGTCTTAAGATTAAAAATATAAAAGAAATGTGATATGTCAAAAATAAAAAAAAAATAAAACTTATTAAAACCTAATGTTAAAATTTGCAATTTGGCGGTGTTTATTACATTTTTCTATAACACATTAGAACATGTATAAAACAGCATGTAAGTATATTTAGTTATGATATTTACTTGAATATCGTCTGGAACAGAGTGGTCATTTATAACTAGTTGAGCTCATTTCGTTTGCATGTTTTTTTGCAGTATGACTTCAAACTATTATAGACCAAGTGTGGTGTACGCTATTTAAGTCGTACTAAGATGTAATGGCCTCTTGCGAATAAGTCATTGCTACTTAGAAGTCTGTAAGATCAGGCTAAGATATCGACCTTGTCCGCTGATCATGACGATAGGAGAAGGCTGAGAAAAAGGAGGCAGGAATATATAATATAACAAGCGAATTCCGTAATCGAAATGAGAGTAAATTAAAATTTGTTTGATATTGGTCGTTTGATCTTCAACAAAATTAGTAGAATCTTCTATCCAGTTTATTTAATATAGACGAGTTTGAGAAATACAGTCAGTTAATAAATTATTTTTAAACATTCTGAAATATAAATCAGTATTAATAAAAAATACATCGTATATCAACAACATGTCTAAATCTATAAACTGAAGACTGTTTGTTCACTACTTACTACTACTACTTACCCATCAAACATGAAAATCTAATTTTCTTTCTTTCGAAATTGGATTGTCTAGGCATTGACTTTCTCAATAGGCTATACACTAAACTAGTAGTTATAAACTAACATTGTGAACGCGTCCCAATCATCCTTCACAGCAAATGTTAACTCAAAAATAATAGCTGTTAGTTTTTATTGACATCTCAATCATGACATGACATGACTGATAGAAATAAATAATATTCAAATAAGAAGTAAAACGTCCTTTTATGGATTCCTTGAGATTGAGATCTGAGAATACACCTCAGATCTCAACAATTAGAAAATCAAAGGAACCGTTAACTTCATTAGAGTTTGAAACTTTTAACAATTATAAATTTTCTGATTTGAACAAAAGTTGTTTTCGTTTTCTTTTTGAAATGTGTACCTTTGAAGATTGTTTTTTACTTGAAACGCAGAGTTAGATCTTTTATTTTCTCTACCTACAATTGATTGCCTTGTCTTTGATAATAACAAAAATAATATTAAAAAATTATTTTAAAAAATCCCTACGGTATATGACTTATACACAACACACTTGTATAAGACTTAGGACCAAAATATGTTTCACGGACTTATTTTTGATTTATATTTTAGCTATAAATACTATTGTTCAATTAAAAAAGTAAATAATAATCATACATTTTTATATGTTAAATCTTTTAAATAGTAAAACTAAGACAGTTTATTTTCTTACTGTTATTTAGATTTAGATTTAACTAAAATGGTAATCCTGCCCCAATTCAAGTTTTAATTCATTGGGTTCTCTAGAGTGTACTTTGTTACTCACACTTTTTTACACACACTCGTTACAAAGCATTTTTACTGAATCTACTTATTCCTGGGAGTTGTTTTCATACGAAATATATTCGCGATAGTTTAGAGAGATCAAAGAGTTTGTTTTATAACTTTTAGAAATTATAATAAGTCATAACTCATGGCAATACTAAAGAACTTTTGTATCTGTAAATAGAAAAGGAAAAACAATATTTTTTAAGTTACTGTATATTCATTTTTAAAGTTTATAAATATTTGTTACATTAAACGACTCTTTTCGTTTTTTTTTTTTGTCATATTAATTGATTCGAATAAGTAGTTGTACTTAATAAAATATTGCAATTGTTATTTTATATAATTTAAGAATTAGATAATAGTACAATTATATTTATTTTATTTTATTTTGGTAACGAAGAGATAATAATGAAATAGGTGGAGTAATTAACCACAAAGTAGCCGCAATATTTATGAGTGCTCTGACTTGTTCTGAATCCGACAAACATTCAGGTCAATTAAATTTATATTCCAAATTTAATATTTTTATAACACATAATTTTCAATTCGTTATAAAGTGAAAAAGAAAGTAAAATTTTATAATTTTAAGTTGTACATTATTTTATATATTCTATAGAAATTTGGAGTGAATTCGAACACAGTTTTAAGCCTCTTAAGACTTTAGTCGTAATTAAGATATATTTTTTAAAGAATTTGCATAATTATATGTTACTTTGTATTTTTCTATTTATTTTAAGAGTAAATCAATAATACCAACGGATTGTGATAATATGTGTATTAAATTAATATACAATTAAACAATATAATTTCAAGTAAAGTAAAAGACTGGAAAAATATATAATTCTAACTTAAGAAAATTATTTATGAAAATTTTAAGAACAAGATTTCATGAAAATTTTTTCATCGTTTTTTATAAAATATCTTATTAATTATTAAATAAAATAAGAAAGATTTAAAAATACAAAGTTATAACCGAAATTAGGTAACTAGGAACTCTTTGTGAACAAAAATAATTGCGTACTCAAACGCTAACAGTTACTTTAGTTGTTTCAAGTGGAACTTGTGAAATAAAAAAAATCTTTTAGAAAAGAAATTAGGCGTAACAAGGTTTTTCAGTCTCTACTGCAAGAACTATAAAAACGCATGTCCATTATAAAAAGGTATTTATTTGTAAGTTTACTGAAAATAGTAAGAATAACGGAATTATATCACTAAAAATATTATAAATTGTTTTTTATTTATGATGAGGCAGATTTTTAAAGTAAGGAAAGGATAAATACAAATACTTTCAAAGGCGCTTTATTATAGCTTCTAATTGAACTACAAAACATACAGTCTCACAAGAATGACAAGTTCTAGATGGACCATGGCATCCTCATTTCTTTATTGTGTTCCACTTAGCAATTTTCTATGTTTCAGTGGTTTGATATATTCTACAACTATTAAAACGTCTTGTGTTTAATTTATTGAAAACTATTTTAGTTTACAAGGATATAAAAACATTTAATATTTTGAGAGGTACTTCTATAGTAGCAGTAATATAAATAGTCATATACATATTAAATTCCCAGTAAACTTACTTTATCGACTATTACGTGAACAATATTGACAAAAATTGAAATATTCGAGATCATGAATCGATAGAGATAAATCTGTGGGGGTATTGTAATTATAAAAATTATTAATTTTAAATTTGATTTAAATTTACTGACAATTCAAATACATTCTACCTGTACAGTATTTATGAAACCGTAGGAAAAAGCTAGATTATAAATAAAAAGAAAGATTTTTTTGATTAAAATTTTTAATTTGATTTAAATTAGATTATCTTGACATTTCTGTATTGAATTTATAGTATAACAAACACTTTCTTCTTAAAACAAACAATTTCTTCTTAAAATACTTAAACATTTATTTATTTGTTAATCAAAGTGTTATAAAACAAGGTTATTTTAAAGTGTAATTAATACAAAATAATATCTTTTTTATCTCCATGTAGACTAAAATAGTTTTGAAGTAATAAAAAAGTCGTTTATATCGTATTTACTAAACTGAGAGACTGCAGTCATTTATTTATTTTTGGTAAGCAATTAGTTTATTATTTTATAAATAAAAATATCTCACGTTTTTTTAAATAGCTTGCGTTTTTTAATTTGTAATTTTCTTAATATTGCCGCACGTAAGTGTCATAATTCTGAAGTATAATGTGGATGGTAGAAGTTATACCCCGTAAGTAACTGATTAGAGCTTTCCTATCCGACGTTATAGAAAATATTCTTTTTTTAAATACATATTAATTGAATAATAAGGTAAATACCTTAAAACCCCTTTTTTACTAATAATTTTGTAGTATTCATCTTGTAGCTATTCATTGTATTTGTTAGGGTAGCGAAATGTTTTCAGGATAGCCAGTTCTAACTGACGAAGGAAATAAGCACCTAGAAATAACCTAGAAACAAATTATAAGTCTTAACTAAGCCACATTATTTTAAAAATAACATTATCAATATTGGATTAAACTTAGAAAACTTTATAAAATATTTTCAATCGTTGTCGTTCTTATGAAAATGTATGTTTTGTAGTTCAATTACAAGTTTTTCTCTCGTTAGGCGCGTCCTTCAAGTTGTAAATGAAACGAACGCAAACGTGATGGTTGTAAATTTAGCAGTTGACTAATACACAGGTTGTGGTGCGACTGACTAAACTTATCTATGACAATTATAAAGAAAGGTATGATGCATTGCTTACGACCTAATTTTGGAAGTGGTGCCGTGTGCAAACTTATGATGCAATTATGTGACTCATTACATGTAGGCTCACAAGCAATAATAAAAAGCCCTTGAGAAGACTTTATTTATTCTTTCCTTACTTTAAAAATCTACCTCATTAAGGTCCCTGCAGATTTTCTTAAAAATATGTTTTCATTCATCATAAATAAAAAGCAATTTATACTATTTCGTGACATTCATTTATTCTTACTATATTTTAGAAAACTTACAAAAAATATTCTCTTATAATGGACACGTGTCTTAATAGTTCATATATTTTATAAAAAAGTACGCCTAATTAGTTACAACTTCAGACATTTTTCAAACCATTTCTTTTCTAAAAAATTTTGTTATATCACAAAATTCAACTTGAAAACAACTAAAGCAATTTTTAGCTCCTGAGTACGAAATTCTTTTTGTTCCTAAAGAGTTTCTAGTTGCTTAATGTTTCGCTAGTTTTAAGCTAGTTACCTAATTTCGGTTATAACTTTGTGTTTTTAAATTTTTCTTAATTTATTTAATAATGAATAAGATATTTTATAGAAAAACGATGATGTCGTGAAATAACTTTCATGTTTTGTTATAAAATTTCTCATGAACAATTAGAATTATATATTTTTCCAGTCTTTTACTTACTTAAAATTAAATTCCTTAATTGTATATAAATTTAATATAGATATTATCACAATCTGTTTGTATTATTGACTTACCCTTAAATAAGAAAATAAAAAAATGTTACATATAATTAAGAGAATTCCTCTAAAAATATAACTTAATTACTATTAATATTAATTAATTTGGTTATGTTTCGTCGGTGAGTGAGAGAATCCGGAAGCCCAACCCCCCCCTCCCCCCCCACGCCAAACATGAAAGCGATGCCTACAAGAAAAATACCCCAGGAGGGTACCGGCTTTGATGAAGCCGGGGACCCCCTCCCCGAGCAAAATCGGGGAAATGATTCTCGGATTTTGCTCGGGCTGCCCGTCGTATCTGGGGCGGGCAAAGCATCGCCTTTTGTGTTTTATGAGGGCAAACGACGAGTCAACGCAGCGGCACCCCGACCCACTCTAAATGTGGACTTTTGCAACATCCGGGGACTTCATTCCAACTTGAACGCCGTCCATTATCATCTAGAGACGGCGCAGCCGGCCTTGTTGTTTCTGACGGAAACGCAGATATCTCGACCCAGCGACACAGCGTACCTGTCATACCCCGGGTATAAACTAGAACACCATTTTATACCACACGCCGGGGTATCTGTGTTCGTAAGGGAGGATATCTGCTACCGTCGCCTTCAGGTTTTTGAAGGTCGGGACCTGTCTATACTCTGGCTACGCGTGGACATGGACGACCATGTCAGAGTCTACGCGTGCCTCTAGAGGTCCCATAGTGGTAATGCAGAAACGGATCAACTCTTGGGCCATGTTCAGGCGAAGATTGACGATCTGCTTTCACAGACTCCCTCCGCCGAAGTCGTAGTCCTCGGGGACTTCAACGCGCACCATGCCGATTGGCTAGGGTCACGTGCCACCGACTACGCGGGGAGATCTGTGTTTGACTTTGCTCTGGCAAATGCTCTGTCCCAGCTGGTAAAGACGCACACTCGTCTACCGGACGTGGACAGCCACACGCCCTCTTTGTTGGATCTTCTGCTGACTACACATCCAGAAAAGTACCAGATCACTGTCGAGGCTCCCTTAGGTTCCTCTGATCACTGTCTGGTACGGAGTGTAGTGCCCATTCAACGGTCGGCTCGCACAACACCTGCGACTCGACGCGTTTGGCACTACAAGTCAGCGGATTGGGATGGAATGCGGTCCTTTTTTGCATCCTACCCATGGGGGCCGATTTGTTTCCCTTCCGATGATCCTAGTGACTGCGCTGCGACTGTAGCTGATGTGATACTACAGGGCATGGAACTATTTGTACCAAGCTCTGTGGTACCACTTGGTGGCAGATCGCGGCCTTGGTTTGATGCGTCTGTCAGGGCTGCAGCAGCTGGCAAACGGCAGGCTTATCAAGCTTGGGTCAATGCGTTAGTCACTATTTCCTCTTCAGAACTCTAGAGTTCTGAAGAGGAAATATAATCGTGCCTCCAGATTCTTCAAACGGCAAATCGCTAGAGCAAAGTTCAAGCATGTCGTCAAAATTGGGGATCAGCTGGCAAAGTACCCGCCTGGCACGCGCAAATTTTGGGCGCTTTCAAAGGCCACTCTGGGAAACTTTAACCAGCCGTCCCTACCGCCGTTGCACATGGGGAATGACTCTCTGGCCCACACGGCAAAAGAGAAAGCCGATCTCTTGGGCACTCTTTTCGCCTCCAACTCGACTTTGGACGACCAGGGGAAGACACCGCCTATCATCCCGCGGTGTCAGAGCTCAATGCCGGAAATAGTTTTTCGGCAGAAAACTATTAAGCAGTCTCTATTTTCCTTGGACGTTCATAAGTCGAGTGGGCCGGATGGCATTTCTCCATTGGTGCTACGAACGTGTGCCCCTGAGTTGACTCCAGTGCTAACGCGTCTATTTCGGTACTCCTACCTTAAAGGCGTAGTCCCGGTCACATGGAAGCGTGCCCTTGTCCATCCGATCCCTAAAAAAGGTGATAGCTCGGAACCAGCTAACTACAGACCTATCGCCATTACCTCTCTGCTCTCCAAAGTAATGGAGAGCATTATCAATAAACAGCTCCTAACCTACCTCGAGGATCACCAATTGGTCAATGACCGGCAATATGGCTTTCGCCATGGTCGATCGGCTGGTGATCTTCTGTTGTATCTCACACACCGTTGGGCAGCTGTTATTGAAAGCAAGGGAGAGGGTCTGGCAGTTAGTTTGGATATGGCGAAAGCCTTCGATCGTGTATGGCACAAGGGGCTTCTTTAGAAGCTACCTTCCTATGGGCTTCCCGAGAGTTTATGCAAGTGGATCACCAGCTTCCTCACTGGGCGGAGCATACAGGTCGTTCTCGACGGTTTTTGCTCGGACCCCAAGCCCGTGAACGCTGGTGTACCCCAAGGCTGCGTGCTATCCCCAACTCTGTTCCTCCTGCACATCAATGATATGTTGGATATCTCCAACATACATTGTTATGCGGATGACAGCACTGGGGATGCAGTATATTCCGGCCGTGCAGGTCTCTCTCGAGAAAACGTCGACGAGTGCCGAAAGAAACTTGTGTCTTCTATAGAGACTTCCTTGGGGATAGTCTCTGAGTGGGGTGAACTGAACCACGTTCAGTTCAATCCCCTAAAGACACAAGTTTGCGCGTTTACCACTAAGAAAACCCCATTTGTCGTATCACCGCTCTTCGAGAGCACCCCCCTCATTGCCTCGCCAAGTATCAGAATACTGGGTCTCGACATTTCGAGCGATTGTCAGTTTCGTGGTCATCTGGAGAGCAAGGCCAAGTTGGCCTCGAAGAAATTGGGAGTGATTAATAGAGCGAGGCAGTATTTCAAACCTGGCCAAAGACTTGCGCTCTATAAGGCGCAGGTCCGGCCACACATGGAGTACTGTTCTCATCTCTGGTCCGGATCACCCCAATATCAGCTTCTACCATTTGACCGCGTACAACGGAGAGCCGCTCGGATTGTCGGGGACCCGGTGCTCTGCGAACGGCTGGACTCTTTGGCATTGCGTAGAGACGTGGCTTCTTTGTGCGTCTTCTACCGCATTTACAACGGGGAGTGTTCCGAAGAACTATTCGATCTGATGCCTGCCGCCGAATTTCATCACCGCACAGCGCGCCATCGACTTCTTTACCATCCCTACCACCTGGATGCGTGGCGATCTTCCACTGTGCGGTTCTCAAGGACTTTTTTTCCACGTTCCACTCGCTTGTGGAACGAACTCCCTTCGGCGGTATTTCCAGATCGGTACGACATGGGTACCTTCAAAAAAGGCGTCTACTTCTACCTACAAGGCCGGCAACACTCTTGTAAATCCTCGGATGTTGCAAGAGTTCATGGGCGGCGGTGATCACAAGTCATCTGTGACCCGCCAGCTCGTTTGACCTCCTCTTCCATAAAAAAAAAAAAAAAAAAAAAAAAATACCAAAGACTTCAGATAATATTTATTGTTAATATTTAACTCAAATTTCAAGTTTTTTAAAGAAAGTTTAATATGTAAAGACTAAACTTTAATGAATTTAAGACTTACGGTTTTACATAATATATTGAACATATAAAATAATGTTCAAAAAAATAGAATTATTAAATTTTGTTTTCTCTTTCACTTGATTGTAATAAATTGCAAATTCTGTGTTACAAAAATATTAAATTTAATAAATTGAACTGAATGTTTGTCGGATTCAGACCAAGCACGAGCACTCATAAATATTGCGGCTACTTTGTGGTTAATGAACCATAAAAGTAATTGTTTTATCTATTTTATTATTATATTTCCGTGTTCAAAATATAACAAAATAAAATACATATCATTGTAATGTTAATTATGTGGATTTGGTTTAAAAATTCTTTGATCTCTCTAAACTATAGCAAATTTCAACAAATTTGCACATAGTTGGCGAAAGTATTTGGTATAATAAGGCTTCATAGGAATAGGTAGATCTAGTAAAAATGCTTTGTAACGAGCTGTGAGACTAAAAAAGTACATTTTAGAGAACTCAAGTAAGTAAATCTACAATGGAGGCAGGCTTATCATTCTATTTTTTTTATAAAAGCATAAAAAATAACTAGTTATTATTCGATATTAATCATAATACAATTTTCCTTATCTAATCTATAACAAGATAATTTTGGATTCAGCAATTAGACAGAAGTTTGTTTATAAGTTAGTAGTGTCGAGGGAATCAGATTAGGGCAAGTTAGTTGAAAAACACAACTACACATACGTAGAGATTTAATTAATTGCATTTTGTATCTTACTAACAGGCGGATAAGGAATATCATGTGATTATATTCTTATAAACATACATTTATATTTATATATATATATATATGTATATATCATTAGGTTATTTTATGCATGATTACTATCACATGCTTATTTGTACAATAGTATTTATAGATAAAATATAAGTCTAGTAATAAATTTGAAAAAAATGGTTTTGTTTTAAGGCTTATATAAGTATGTTTTATATATGTGATACACAATAGGAAGGTTTTTTAAATAAAATTAAATACTGCGACAAGGATATCTCTTTTTTATGTTAGAGAAGGGCAAACGAGCTTGCAGGTTATCACAGCCGCTCATAAACTCTTGCAACATCCGATGAGGATTCACAAGAGCGCTGCCGGCCTTTGAAGTGAAAGTAGACTCCTTTTATGTTATATCGATCTGGAAATACCGCCGAAAGGAGTCCGTTCCACATTCGAGTGGAGCATGGATGAAAGGTCCTTGAAAATTGAATAGTGGACGATAGCCATGAGCCATGTATCCAGGTGCTATGGGTGGTATTGGAGGCGATAATTTGCTGTACGGGGATGGAATTCGGTGGCGGAAACGGGGAGTTTTCCGAAGAGCTATTTGATCTGATATCGTATATCTCTTCGAAAAACTCCCAGTTGTACGCGATCAAATGATAAAAGCTGATATTGGGGTGATCCGGACTAGATATGAGAACAGTACTCCATGTGTGGCCAGACCTGCACCTTATAGAGGGCAAATCTTTGGCCAGGCCTAAAATACTGCCTCGATCTATTGATCACTCCCAATTTCAACTTAGCCTTGAAATCCAGATGACCACGAAACTTACATTCGCTTGAAATGTTGAGGCCTAGTATACTGATACTTGGCGAGGTATTGTTGAGGGGAGTGCTCTGGAAGAGCAGTGATATGATAAATGGGTACGGTCAGTCAGAGTATTTAAATTAAAATCTGTTTAAATTAAATAAAAAAGTAATAATAAATTATTATAATTTTTGCCGCTCAATTGTTATTTTAATAAAATAAAAGCCGACTTCTGAACCTGAATATATATCTTTAAAAAAATACAAAAAAGTTAATTCAATTATTCAAATAAATATAAACAACATTTTGTCCTTTCTTCCGGATCTTATGGAACACAAATTATTTGTAAACCTGTTGGTATCCTACAGTAAAAATAAGGTACTTAACACGGGTATGAAACACCACTAATTTGTTAACTCGTAATTGTCAAGACAAAACTTAAGAAAATTAATTATTGTGATAAGAATTAGAAAATCCTTGTCGGATCTTTGTATTCATTTGAATAAAAATCTCAATCTAGAATGTACCTGTGCATGTAAACTTTTAATCGTTTTGTTTAATTTAATATTTAAATCGAATAATGCGTAACGATTACATCCCAGACCACTTGCCACTTCGTAATTTAACACACCTCATACAAACTTGCAAATAGCCTGGACTCTATAGAACATTCACACAACAGTAGTGATATAATAATCAAAAATAAATTTAAAACCATTTTCTTTAAGCCTGCCTTAACGGATTAGTTAATTTTCTTTAATCTTTTATTGATTCTATTAAAGTAAACTTTTCATCATGATATTCAAAACGAAAGCGTTTCGCCTGATTTGATTTTTCGGTGTTTTTTACTTTCAGTTATTTTAATATCTTAACATGACTTTTTTTGACAATAATAAATATTTAAATTTTGCAAACCATCCAAATAGCGCAATTTGTGATAATGTTACACGATACGATACATTTTCTAATAATTTTTTTTAATATTTGATAATCACTTTAAACCAATTTTATAGTTGTTTAAACAATTTGCAAGTACATTATCGTTTCTATAAATTTATTACAGGATATCTCGATTCAACAGTTTTAAAGATACGTATAATTTTATATTATCAAACAAACAGCTAAAACATACAATTAAAAAAGTTTTTTATTTATTAAGATATCTGACCCATTTATATAATTTGGTCTCACTGTTTCCTGTCACATACAGTTTTATTCTTAAGGTGGTCCTTTGTTCGATTGTCGTTTCCTTGAACTTAAACGCTTTCCTTAGTATTATAATAATCAAAAAAGACCGGAAAGGTCTTTTGAATTATCTTCTAAACAAAGAAATAGGCTTGTTTTGTTCAAAGGAGACCGACAATTTAATTCCTCGGAAAATTTCTTGAGTAAAACAATTCTTTATTCTCGATTGCTCCCTCCCATTGTTTTCTATTGGACCGCGTTGATCAAAGCATTGGGCTATTAATTACGGTTTAATTAGATAATGAACACGCGCCCACTGTACGTCCATCCTTACTGTATAATGCTTATACTCGATTTATTTTGTTATATTTTGTAATGAGCGTAGGTAAATATTTCATAATATTAAATATTTCTTAATATTATCTTGTCATACTATATATATGTAATTAAATATGTAATTAAATGCACATATGATAGCATATGTACATATATATGGACCGTTAGTTTTGAAAGTGGTTTAAGTCCATTTTCTCTTGTTTCGAGATAATTAAAGGGTGAATTAAACTATAATAATATATATTTATACGCTGTAAATTGACTCAAAAAATCTAATTTAACTTAAAATATAATTCACTTTAATCCAAATTTGTTTACAAATATGCATAACAAGACTAAATTAAATTTTAGACGCCAATTATATCGTCAAAATTACAAGACACAGATTTTACTTGTTCTCTGCATGTGGCAGTTTTTCGAATTACGCATTAGTGCCCGAATTATTTTTGGATCTTCTTCTATTGACAGATTCTCGTTGAACACTCTATATTGAAATAAATATTTCTTATTAAAATCACCTTTATTCCAAAACTTATCAAAAATTTCTATACGTTGAAACGTATGAAACATCATTAATACGTTCTATATATTTCTTCAAGCAATTACAATTTTTGGATTCAAATTGTTTTTCTGGAATGAGTTTTCCTTTTTTTTGTATAGTTTGTTTGTCCACTTTTTTTGCCTAATTTTGCTTGTGTTGCAAAATATTTTTCTTTGTTTTATTCTACATAATCTAAATTCTTAATAACAATATCTTCATCTGCTGTAGATTCTATCTCTATTATTCTTCTGCTCTTTTTACGATTCGCTGATTTGTTGTTCACAGCAGAATTATTTTCATTCTCTGAACCTAAGATTATTATTCTGTTTATATATAATTATATATAATTACGTACAATGTCAATAAAGTGCAAATAAACAGACGAGGCACAATATTAAGTAGTTTAATTATTTTGTTAATCTTATTATATATTCTCAGCAAATAAACTCTCGATGTCATTGTAGTATACAAACAAATCTGACAACAAATGAGATATATCTTTAATAGTACAAGTGATGTAAATCAGTCAGATAAATATCAAGAGATTAATCAATTTGCAGTACATCTCTAACGCTGCCTGTATTGGAACATTTTGTGGCTGCTCCAATTGATGGATCACAGATCACCAGAACGTTTGTCCACAAGCTTTGTCCACAAATAGGGTGTACCTATAATTCAGTTTTGATAACAATACAGATTTTTTACATTCATTAAGTTACTAAATGGCAGTGGAGCTGTTTAGATGTAAGAAACTGGTCCTTTTTTATATAATATCAAATGCATAATGCATAAGTTCGGTTCAAGTTAATTTTGTTTCATAAACAATGATAAAAGACACTATTTTAGGAGGATAAGTACTATATTGGATTTTCTTAAACAAAATATTCAAGTCCAAGTACAATCGCTGTTGGTGAGTGTTTTAAAATTTATTTGCAAGATTATAGCTTTATGGGTGTTATGAAAGAATCTGAATAATATATAACACTTTGCTAAGAATAGAAAAATACAAAATACAGAATAGATGACATTTATAGTCACCTTCACGCCATATCCCTTGCGGGGTAGCCAGAGACGACGGAGCGCCAAACGCTACGGTCTCTGCATACCTCTTTCGCCTCGGCCACAGACATCAACTTCTTCATACATGCCCTCCGGGGGGTCCTCATGCTTTTTACGTGACCTTCCTCCAGTATCGTAGCTACTGTATTTTCGAAGGTCACTCGAGGCCTCCCCCTGTCTCTCTTACCGCTCACTTTTCCCATATAAATCTTTTTTACCATTCTTTCATCACTCATTCGTTCAACGTGCCCAAACCACCTGAGCACGTTCTTCTTCATTCTCACCGTGACATCTTCGATAGTACCTGCCATTCTGTGGATCTCTTCATTGCGGATTCGATCAGCTAGACTGACTCCGCATATTCTGCGAAGAGATCGCATCTCCACAGCATTCATCTTCTGTGTTACCCACGTTTGGCTGCCGTATAACAGTGTCGGTAGCAAAACTGCATTGTGTACAGCCAAACGTGCAGCTATACTGACGTTTTGCCGTCTCAACAATGCAGTCAAAGCACCATTGACTCTGTTACCAGCAGCAATACGCCTTTCCACATCCATTTCGTATCTTCCGTCTCTGCTAAACATACTTCCCAAATATACCACTTCATTCACTTGTTCTATTATCTTATCATTCACGTTGATCTTACATTCTGTTCTTTCTTCATTTCTTTCAAATATCAGAACCTTCGTCTTATCTACATTCAGGTTAAGACCATTAATTTCACACCCATCTTTCAGAGTGGTGACCAATGCCTGCAAATTGCATTCTGATGATGCAATGAGCACTGCATCATCTGCATATAGTAAGCAATTGACCTTAAGGTCACCTACTTTCACTCCCATGTCACTATCTTTCACTCCTTGGAGACAACTATCCAAATACAAATTGAACAACCAAGCTGACATAGCGCAACCTTGCTTAACACCCGATTGGATGTCAAACCAGGGCGACATCCCAGCTCCTACTCGCACACAGGCTGAGTGATCTCTGTAAAGAGACTTAACAGCCTGTAGCAAGGGTCCGCTCACATTGTATCGGGGCAGTATCTCCCATAACTTCTTTCTCACAACCCTGTCAAACGCCTTTTCCAAATCCACAAAAGCACAGAAAACCTTTTGGTTTAGGGCCAAAAACTTTTCCGTGATCATGCGGAGGGAAAAGATCTGATCTATACACCCTCTTTCAGGTCTAAAACCTCCTTGTGCCTCCCACAACATCCTTTCAGATCTCTCTTGCATTCTTCTCGCTAAAATTTTAGCATAAACTTTACCGCCCAAGCTAATCAAACTGATGGCCCTATAGCTTGCACAGTCTATCTGTGAACCTTTGCCTTTATACAAAGGTACGATGACTGCACTTCGCCAATCGTACCTTGGGACCTCCCCAGATTTCCAGCATAAATTGCATAAAAAACAGAAAAAGTCCCAGACGCGTGGTCTCCCTATAAAACATATTGAAAGCTTAAATATATGACTATAATCAGAATTATCCAATATATAAATATAAAAAATTATTCTTTATTATAATTTTATTATAATAAAGGTTGATTGGATTTTTTTTTATTGTAATAAAATTACTTTACAAATTATTCCTTAATATTGTTCACTTTATAATTATTAATACACCTTAATTTTGTTATAGTTTTTTTAATAATATATATCAAAACATCACCAACACAGACAGGAAATTAACCTAATTTGCTAAATTGTTACTTTAAATTTTATTTAAAATATAATATGGCTGTCAGTACAGACAATTTCAAAGAATATAGCAACATCAAGTTTAAAGAAGAAAAAAAAATTATCATCATAATTATGAATAACTTATTGAGAATTAGGGTAAAATTGGTACGCTTAAATAAAATCACAAATTATGTAAAAATTTGAAATTAAGTTTATTTCTTATGAGTACTTGATTTATTTATAAATCAAGTACGGAAAATAATATAATATAAATCTCTTAAGTTCGTCACTCCTAATAATAAAACCATGATGTGCTTACAAATTGCAAAGTACACTAATTGAGTCCTCGGAGACAGATGTGGCGCCTGGATTTTGTTATTAATAGTTACGTACACAAAGACTGAACGGATGATAAGTAAAATACACAGTGCATTGTATGAATAAGTATATGATATAGACTATATAGAAGTATGTTTATACATATAACAGAGTTATGAAAACTTGTAAGTTTAATATTATTTGAAAAAAAAATATGTACAATTCTCTAAATTATAAATTCTTATTGTGTTGTGTTGTTTGTATACATATTTATAGATATGCTGTATAACTTTAATGTGATAATGCATCAATAATAATGTGAGCTCAATTTTACCATTACTATATATTATGTTCTTATTAGGTTATAGTGCCATATACTTCAGGTTAATGACATATACTTCAGGATGCGCGTGTGCTTTAAGAGATAGCCGACAATATGTCTCACGCTATTTTTATACCCTTACAGTGTCGTTATGCTTCACGTCACAGTAGTAAATTCTACACAGACCATGAAATACTATTTAGTGATCAAAATAAATAAGTAGAATGCATTGCATATATAATATGCATTATATATATAAATTACTCTATTTTGTTTGTTCATTTACAAATGATCAATCTGTACTCTTAACATATAAATATTACATTAGTAGTTATTTGAAAACTTTGTGTTTAACTAGTCATAGTGTGTAATCGGCCTGTAGTAGTTGATGCAGTGGCATGCGGTACGTATTACAAACATAATACCGACTGTGGGTTAATTAGTACTGAAGCTTTTAATGCAGTATATATTAAATGTGTGTGATTGAACTGTCGAATAAATTGTATTTTTATTTGAACAGATTATGTAGGTTTAAAAAAATAAACTAATATTTACTACTAAGCTATATGCTAAGCTAAGCTATATTATGGAATATCTACATATCTGACAAAAATTAATAAGTTGATGGTATGTACTTACATATTCTAGTAAATAGAATATATACGAATTTACAATAGTTAGGAATTATTTAAAAGAAACAAAACAACTCCAAATAAAATATTTAATAAATTTTAAATAAGTAAGAATAGAATATAAAAGTTCATAATTCTTTACTCAATTACTAGCCGCAAAGGATTTAAAAACACCCAAAGTTGACATTCAATTAAAATATTAAAAACAGTAAAAGTAACAATAACTTAGCTCAACAAATCTTCGGTACAGGTGTTTCATAAATAAAAAGAAAGCGCGTAGCCATATTTATACTAATTTAACTAAAGAGGCGCCAACGGAAGTTTATGGCATTTTGTACTACTCATAACCATATATTTCAATACAAAATACTGATTCTGAACGATACTAAATTCCTAAATGTATTTGTATTAACCATAACTCATACATTTATGTTTAACATATTTATGTATAAAAACATAATAATTTAATATCATAATGGCTTCCGCCCATATAGGCAAATTATTATGTTAACATATGTTAAAATACCTTTTATTGTGAAATACCTTTTACCACTTAAATATATTATTTATAGTATTAACTATTGTTCAAAGTAATGTAAATTAATCTAATTGAAACAATGATAATACACTTTAAAACAGTTACAATACGTAATAATTACTGGAATTAAATAATTATATAAACAATTGTACTACATAACATTAACCACATTACCAAATATATCATGAAAGTTCAATATATAGGTAATACATATAAAATAATACATAGATAAAAAACTACAGGCCTACTTTGTAAGTTATATAATATATACACTGCTTTTCCGATATGAGTTTATATCATGTTTCACATAATACAAATTATATTATTTTAAATATAAAAACAAATAGATACGGCTAGTGAATTGTATTCTTTGGAGAAACAGAAAGGTATTAAACTCCACTAATTTTACGATCCCACTTAACAACGTTCCATTATTTTCTTAAGAAAGTCTTCAATTCTTAATCCAAAAATACTATCCCCTGAGACACTCGAGGAATTTAAATTGTTGCTTTTATATATGGAGTGCATTTGTCTGTCTGTCCGCTTTATTAGTTGGATTTACGGTTACAGGAGGTTATTTTAAAATTAAACAGTATTGTTTGTCAGATTTAATTGTTAAGTTTTGGTTTCTCTCGGGTAAACAATGGTTAATTTGTGTTAATATTATATAACGCATCTATCATTAACCAGTAACAAAAAAAATCATTTGTTGAAAATTAATCAATGAATATATGTATAAAATATCTATAACTGATCGCTTCCTATAGATAGTTTTTAAAAGTCTTTATTATAAATAGAATTAATAATATATATTTTTAGAATGTTTTTCTGTTTGTCTGTTTATCGCACTAATCTCTGGAACGACTTATTCGATTTTAATACAGGTTTCAACATGTAATATACCTTCACTTAAGATTTTGTTTCTTTTCTGTAAATCGTCAAAAAATGTTATCAATTAACAATATGAGTCGTACCATTTCTTACACTTAACGAACTATGTATATATTTACGGTCTGTAATATTATGATGATTTAAATTCAATCTGATAAAAAATTAATTCAGCGCTTACGGAGTCCTGAATATAACTAGTAAAATATACCTATAATGTTACAATTTTATACAATATTACAAAAATATAATTGTTGAGAATCAATAACAGTTTGTCGTAAATCACAATCGAAGATCTTCATTCCAGTTTTAGTTGCCACCAATTACCTAGCGGTCAGTTTCTCTTAACAATCGCCATTAACAATCAAACTCTCAAAGTCGACTGGTTAAATAACAATGATTTAATATTCTGTGTTTCTAATCTTTCTCTCTGCCTGAGTAAATTCAATTATCATTAAGTTGATTTGAATTATAAAAGTTACGTATTAATATACTGGTTATTAATAAATAAGATATAATCATTTATTTATTTTCCGAATGCTTGCACAATTTTCAAAATATGCTTCATATGCATTTTACAATAACAGTCAAGAAATTCCGAGATACGAGGTACGATATTTCACTGTCACCGCGGACAAGCGTCGATACACGGTCGTTACCAAACAAGACTAATTTATTAGTGCGTCTGTCTGTGTCTCTGCATGTCTTAATTTAAACCGAATCATACATTGGTTAGCTGTAAATGAATTCAAAACTAATCCAGATTCTGTGAATGTACTATAATTTAGTAATAAAAAATATATTTGTTAAGTAAACACTTCTTATTGAAATTATGACTTTATTCATTGATGAATATGATAGTTGTTAAATACACATAGGTTTATTTCTACGCTTTCTTCATCGGAAACATCGTTTTGTTAATTATTCTAATTAGTTTGCACAAAACAGGTGGACAGTTATATATTATGATGTATTAAGATACATCATTGTCGGCGCAAGTTGGTGTCAGTTTGATGGATTGTAGTCGAGTTTTTACTTCCAAAAGTATATTCGTTTCAGAATTCCATAGTCACGAACCGTACAGTTAACGAGCATAATTTGAGAAAAACATATTATTACAACAAAGAATTCTAATACTCAAGATAAAAAAACAAAAATATTTAAATTTATTATTTAAAATATAAAGCTAAAACGGTTAAAAAACTGAAATAAAAATGTTAAGTATCAAAATGTACCTTTCTTACTTTAAAAACCTTAATGTAAAATGCACCTATCTGAAATAAATTTTGCTTATAAATATATAAAGTAATATTTGTTTTTATAGAAGAATTGTATAGTTAATTTTTGAAGAAATTTAATTGAAAAAGGTAATGTTTTATTAAGAATATCTGTGAATTATTTCGATATAAAAAATAAATAAATAAAAGAAACAAAATCTAGATATGGCGCTGTAAACGAGATATTGACGGCAGACAATTATTTATTATCTGTCGGCTATGAGAAACAGCTATATTATTATATTTAGGAATATATTATTTTACAATTGTAATTTAACGTTAGTAGTAACATTAAAACTTAATTTAAAAAATCTGAATAAATATATAAAAATTAAGTCGAATCGTAACACCACAATAATAGTAAAAGATAATCATCGATAACGTGGAACGGGTCGGCAATATGGCTGCCAGAAATAATTGGTGGGAACGCGACGATGTGACTGTTAATTTGTAGTTAATTGTTTTGGGATGGTTTTAATCGTGCCTGGTTCCTCGAATATCGACTTTACCTCTCTGTGAAATGGTTGTTTTTGTGTACCTTAGTCGGTATTTTAATCAGAAAATTTTGTAATTTTCTAAGTTTTTATATACAGATTTTTATTAAAATAGCTTCAAATCTTACCTAACCCAAGATAAATACTAGAATTAGTATGGAGTTAAGGAATAAAACACATTTAAACTAGCATCAATAATAATAATAATAATAATAATAAACCATATTATGTTATGAATACTTACAGTTCATAAGTAGTCATTTGGCGTTGTACAGTGAACAAGAATATTTTTAAACAGATATTGACAGTCAGATTGTAAGAAAAGAAGATGAAGTCTCATTTACTAATGTTTAAAAAAAATTGTTTAAATTTAAATTTTATACTTCTTTTTACACTTGACTAAGTTTTTATGTAATGCAGTAAACGAAATGCGAACAATAAATCACTTTAACGACAACAAAGCAGTCTCATGCGTTTCTAGAGTTTACGGAAAACAGCGAATGACTTTTAGAGTAGTTTCTACAAATGCATTTACAACGAGGTTCAAAACAATGGGATGTTTAACGCCACGGTTTGAAGCGTACTAATGTGCAGTCTCAAACACAAATAACAATGGTATATTCAAATATAAAGTATAGTTACACATGTTAAAGAGTGATGTGGCTAATAAGGGAGTCTCACATTATATTAATTAAATTATAACCTGATGTATTTCGGTATTTTCTTCTTTTTGTTTCATTTGAAATTCTATTTTTTTTATAATATCACGGTCAAAAGAACAGAATAGATTTTCGTATTATTGTTTATCGTTGTCAGTGATTTCGTGTTTGAATAATTTAGTAGAATTGTTTAATTCATTTATAAAGTTAATGTTATTAATTTAATTTATATTATAACTTAAATTTAATTACAGAAGGTGTTAACATATAAGCTGCTAGATATTATTTAACTTTAAAATGAATTAAATGATTTCGCTATTAAATTGGCGTTGTCACATTTATTTTTGTCATATTTATTTATTACAGTTATTCTACTATTAATATTAAAAGAAATTGTTCATTTATTTAACTTCTGTGAAACACAGTGTATTGCAATTCTCGAGTTAATGGAATGCATCGAATAACTTTCCTAACTGGTTCAGACAGATGCATCCAGAGCAAACCTCTCACAACGGATAACTAACTCAGAGGCTTTTAACAGAGATGAATTAGCACATTGATGATTATTTTGATTCAAAAGAGTACAACATATATATTTTATATTTTATGTAAAAGGCTTTATATATAAAAAGTAAGGCTTTATTTGTATAACTACATTAATGTCTTACCTAACATTTCTACGAAGTATTTTCAAGGTGATGTCTTCCGTGATAGAATGTTCACTTGTAGCTAAAGACCGAGAGGGTTGAAAAGTCACTTTAGACGCCCTCTATCACAATTAGGAGGTTAATAAAGTTTTGAAATTGTGTAAATTGGATAATAAGGAAATTAAAGTTAACAAACCAATCTAAGTTCCTAATTAAATATAATATAAACAGCACACGCACATTTTTATCACTGAGATATGTTTTGTTACTAGCATTTATATAATATTATAGAAACCTTTACATTTTTTCTAAAAATTAGATCCGCTCTTAAAAAGTTTAAACAGTAAAGATAACAACTTCACTGACATCATCTCACAAAATTGAATATAAACATAAAGGAAAATAAAAAAATCTTTAACAATTCTTAATGTTATAATAACAAACAACTTGTTGGCGTATTATAACATTAAAAAGTGTCATTCTGTGATTACTGTCACTGTCAATTATTAATTATTTCTTTAAGAGGACAAATTTGATATTTTTATCATTATTGCTTTACATGCAAATTTGAAAGAAATATATTTTTTTAACGATATCGTCTCAATGATTATACGATCATAATAAAAACACGATTCTTTTTATAACCTTACTTCATTACTTCGTTAGCATTGTCAAGGCCTATTCAAAGCTATTATTTGAAATAATTTAAGTAATGGCGTGCGAGAATGGTAGACAGATTAATTTATCCCCGGGTTAAAGGTTAAATTAAATTTCTTTATTTTTTTATTAAAATAAAGGCAAATCTTTTTTTAAATAAGGTCGTTAATAACCTCGGTACCCATTTAATTAACACAATATTATAAAAGCTTTTAAGATAATAAACAAGCAAGATAATTTAATTAAAAAACTATTAAACACTTGTTCAAAAAAAAGAGCTTGTAAAATGAGAACATTTTGAATCTGTAACCCAAGTCGCCTCCCCCTTTTCCATGTCGTTGACAATCCTATTTTGTTATTCATCGCTACTTAAAAACGCAGACCTCAATATTTTTAGGAGTAGGCAATGATAATATAAAAGAGTCTTTACTCTGTATTGAATATTGAATCATCATCATACCTCATAGTATCTTTTTACTACAATCCAAAATTAATATTTAAACTTTTTGAAAAAAGTCGTAAATGGTTCGGTTCCGTTTGTAAAATGGTTCTTGTTTAATATGTTTTTAATTATTAAAAAAATATATAAGAGTCAGGCAGTCAGTCAGACTAGAATCTTTTAATTAAAAAATAATAAATGATACACATTGTAGCACATAAAGTGCTTGAAACATTAATAATTACATACCTACATATCTAAATCTAAGTATAAAAAAAATCGCTTTGTCATTTTCGATTATTTCATATATTTGCCTTTCGGTTTCAGCTTTGAAAGCTGAATTGAAGATGGGTTACTCGCTTCGCTCAATTCGCCAAACTCTACCGAGATTTTGCAAGCGAGTCAAAATCAAAATCGAGGTCCGGTTAGAGCCCCTAGTTATAATTTTGATAGATAAAATTAATTATGAAACATTACAGCATATTTTATATGCATAATAACCACTGCATACCGATCTTTCACAAGATAGTGAGGCCAGGAACTCGCCTTAAAAATTTTATTATATTTTATATACGACATGTATAACCATTATTTGTTTAGTAGAATAAATTAAAGTAATTTAAATACAGATGCGAAGAACATATTATAATAATAATATTAAATCCCATGCCGTTGTTGTAACAAAACAATTTTATAACCAAAATATAAATAATGACATGCGGATCATCCGACATAAACTAACGATATTTAAATGAATATCTAATCAATTTGTAAGTTGAGTTAAGAATAGATATTAATTGATAATTGCTAATAGTATTCTAGTAACCTCTGATATCAATATTTATTATTTAAAGATTATATCAATATTTATTAGTTAAAGGAAATAATTAAAAAAAAATTATTGAACACCTACTAGCTTATTCTATATTTTCAATTTTTGTATCATAAATTGTAGTAACCTTATAAAAACAAATCAGTAAAGTCTATTTAAAATTATTATATAATTTACAAATATTTTGTTTTCAAATGCTTAAATACAGAATAATCATGCAGGTCACCGATATTTTAGAACGACATTATGATATCACAACTAAAATATTTTTATACAAAAATATAATGAACACAAAATTAACTTTTATGTTTGATAAGAAATATTATAATATTTCAGTGTCAAAAGTTGTTGGGATCACGATGCGAGAACAGGACATGTCCTGGAAGCGGATTAAACTGTTAAAACTTTGTAACGCATGTGATGTACATTGAAAAATAAAGTTAAATAATAATGTAATGTGGGAAATATTCTTCACATTTATTTTTTTGATAATTAAATCGTTTATACAAAGCATTTATTTTGCCTCAATATATGAGCTGGAATAGTGAAACCAAAGAAACATAACCACGACAACGTTTTTGAAAGACTTCAAATCTGTAGCATTTTTTATTGTCAGGTCATTTAATAGTTGAGAAACTCATAAAAAATAATAATTTATAAATTTACTATGAGTTTCACCAAATTATACAAACCGACCAACAGATTTTTTATTTCGTATAGATTGTTACATTCTTCTTTTTGTTACATTTATAATATCATCTGACATGAACATTTACTCTAAATCTAGTTGTTAAGACCTCAAGTTAATATTAATGTCCAGTTTATTACTTCCAGAATAATTTAGAACAATTTTAGAATATCTTATTGAAAATAAATAAAATGTATATAAATTTATGTTTTGTACAACATTATTAAGTAGTAGAACTGTATTAACATATACTGTATAAATGTTGTCATGTTATATTGTACTAGTTCTTGTCTGCTCGGCGGGCAGTGCGATTACAACACGTCATTAAGTTTTGCATTTCAAATTGTTATTTACATGTTATTATACTCTGCTTATTAAAAGTTCTAGTAATGCGAGAGTTGGTTATCAAAATAAATAAAATATTTACATTATAATATAATATCATTGTAGAAAAGTTTTGAATGTTATTGTTGTTTAAATTTATATCTGATAGCTATTTTTATCTATATTTTTAAATAGTTATTGCAAATTCAGTCCGTCAGCTTTTTTATAATAAAATTTTAAGATATCTAAACTCTGCTGGCATGTTCATGAATCTTGACGATTCCTAAACGTTGAACCTCAGCTTATCTGAACGCCGGTGTACATAATGGTGTTCTTAAGTTGTGTAATCGTTAATATTTAAAATGTGAATTAATTTGCTAATATTCTTTGTATCTAGTTTTATATTTATCTAGTAAGTTATTTTATTTACTTATCCGTTTTCATGAAAATAAATTAAACTAAATAATGGCACAATTTTGACAATATTTTAAGCTTAAACATAAGTCTGGCTTTAGCGATGCTGAAAACAGTTGCCATATTTTATGCCTTGGGCTTAACGTTATTAAATTTCAGCCATGTTGAGTATGATAGCGTTCTTTGGCAGGTAAACAAAAAAATACATCCGTCAAAGTGAATGTTGGATGTTTATAAAAAGAACTATATGAATTAATCAAAATGAAGCATGGGCTATATGGATTATATTTTAAGGATTTTTTTTAATATTCCGAATATTTACTTATTTTTTCTAAAATTTTATAACTAGATATTTCTACGTAATAAAACTATTCATTTTTATTACACTCAATTGGGGTAACTTTTGATATTTTGGGATATTATAATAATTACAAATTGAGTTACATTTTTTAGCGTTTGTTTACTTTCCCAGATGATTGATGTTTGGCTAATAAAACAAAATGTTATAATTAACTAATAAAACAAACTGTTAATCGTTAAAACATTATTTCATATAATTTTATCTCAACAAACACGGAGAGGTTGATAAACCTACGTTCTCAATATACTATTTATTCAACAAACTTCAACAATACATAACCAACAATTTAAACATAATTTCGAACCGAAACACGAGTTTGAACAAGACCTTCCCTAAGGAAGGGGTGAATGTTTGCGTGCAATCATAGAACAACTTTCATAGTTTCTTTTTATTCAAGTCAAGTGTTTAAAAGTCAATACCGTTGAAATTTACAAAAAATCGTGAAATTCAGTTGAGTGACATTTTAGAAAAGGGATTGCGAAGTATTAGTTGATACATTTTATGTAAGTACGCTTTTTTCATTACAGTAATTGTACATTTTTATTATCAATCCTATTAGATAAAATAAATTTAGATATCACAATATATTTTGTGATCAAAAATATTTAATATCTTGATCGAATTGTTAAATGACTGAGCAAATTATTAATAAAATTATTTTATCCATACAATTATATGGGATGGGTTTATAAAATAACTTTTATGTAATTATAAATATAAAGTCTGTCATGTCTCATGGGACACAAAGGGGTGCATTTTGTGCCGATGCTTATTCTAAATTTACTACTCGTATCTCTCTGTTTTCACTAATCTTTCACAAGTAAATAAAAAAAATCCGTACCCGCAGGGGGACACGCGTGGGTAGACCTCGTGTGTAACTCGTTTAAAATATAACTCACTACCTAAGAATAACACATGATGCCGTTGTTTATTTCTAAAATTTTCAAGCAAAAAAAGCAAGGTTTTTATTTTTTTTCTCGGAAAAGGTATCTTTTTTGGAAATATTTTGGTACTTAAATTTAGAGTAAAAAATAACCTTTCTATTAGAAATATTTGCGAGGAGGGAATGTTTACCAGAAAAAAGTTGCCGTGGTTTTACCTACCTTAAATTTTCAAGCTAAATTTGGTTTTTATTTTTTTTCTCGGAAACGGTAGGTACTACGGAAAAACTTTTGGTCCTTAAATTTAGAGTAAAAAATAACCTTTCTATTAAAAATACTTGTGATGTAAGAATGTTTACCAGAAAAAAGTGATGAATTTTTTTCCAAAAATTTTCGGTTTTTTTACCCCCACTCCTAAGTTATTGAAGTTAGGTTTTCGGTTTATGTACATTAGTTATAGGTATTCATCAAAGACATCATATAATATGAACGCGATTGATCTTCTTTGTATAGGGAAAAAGTTATGGTCGAAAAAATGAAATCAGAAAAAGTGAGGCCCTAGCGCTCCCTGTGGCCGGATTTCTCTGGTTAACGAACTTGACCTTTATTTTTGGATGGTTGATTTTTGTGCAAAGTTTGAAAGCGATCCGAGCGAAACCGCGGCCGCTATCGTGCTGACAAAAGTCGAATCTGGACGCACGCACGCATATATATATATATATATATATATATATATATAAACATTTTGACCAATGGTAATTTCGAACTCTGGGGGTCATAAGAAGACCTCCTGTGAAGAAATTTTTCCAAAATTCGGAAGTCGGGTACAAATGAATGGGCAGACCGAATTCTTCGAGGTCTACCCAAAATGTTTGACAGATTTCACTCATTTTTATTTTCGTGAGAATAAGAATGACGTTAAGAAGTCAGAACATTGTGTGGGTTAAATAATGTACGATATATCCAAATTGAGAAAGTTTAAATATATTATTTGAGATACTAAAAGGTATATTCACGATTATTTACGATAATTCCTTGCATATAATTTATATAAATCATAATTATAATAAATCATATTTATGATTATTAAAATTGTGATATTATATACATAACATTAAGATTAACAGCATATAACATATATGTTATTCCAAATTGGCTACAACAAACGTATTTTTTAGATCTTGAAATATTTACTCTTTTAATATATATATTCAGTTTATTTATGTTTTCTATTTAAATAAAGAACGGTGATCACTTGTATACGTCAAATGGAAGTGCCCTCCTGGCACACCTATTATATCATACTTTTCGAAATAAATCCTACTCTAAGGACACTCAAAAGTACACAAGAAAATCAGCCGGTATGTCCTTATAGTGATCACTGTTTCACAAACGTCAATATTTAGAGAACAATTGAGGAAGAACTAAACTATCGCAACCAATTCGATAAGGCAGCCTACAACCTGCCGGATTAGTTAATAATAAAAAAAACAAATCCGTGGCTAGCAAGACTACCAGTTACCGGAAGCAGCATCCGTTCACGAGCATAACGCAAGGCTCAACCATCATCTATTATGTGATTTTATCAGTCAACTTATACAACGTACTGATTATAATATCTATGTATTATGATATAAATATTATATAAATGGCTCACTACCTTGACTACTATCTCACTTTCTTGTCATAAATAAAAGCTAAAAATGATTGTGGAATCTGGAATCTGCTGATCTGCTCCTTAAGAGGGGGAAATAGGTGGTACATATTAAAAGATTATTAAGAGATTTTACTCTTCAATTTGTGTAAATACTCTAAAATCCATAAAAAACGTTATTTAACATGTTGTGAAGATCATTTCTCACATAATAAAGACGTGCACGAGGTCGCATGGAAAAGGCTGGTTAAAAGAATTAAAAGAAAATGAATGATTTTTTTTATATATTTACTCTGGGTAAAATATAATAAGTTACTAAAACGTTAGAAGTTATTGAATCGAATATAACTACGTGTAAAAGTAGATACGAAATATAATAAAGATATTTTTTTAAGGCATCATCTTCACGCCACTTAGAAATAAATAATATTTTTAAAAATAATTCTTAATATTAGACCGTTTTATTAACATACTTAAATATCTTACCTTATCTTCAAAACAGGCATTTACTCCTTACCTCTAACGCTGGCAGCGCTCTTGTGGATTCTCGAATTTTGCAAGAGTTTATGTTTGGCGGTGATCACGTATCATTTGCAACCCGCAAGCTCGTTTACCATCCTCTTAAATAAAAAAAAAAAAAGTATATCTGATAATCATTTGGAACTATTTAGTATAATCAGATGGCTCAATGAATCTACCATTATGATGTAATCACCTTTACCGGGAAAAGGCGAGATCTATAAGATTTTTTTCTAAAATCCTAATAAAACTAAAATTATTTTATTGATGCATTTCCATTTAAAATAACGAAAGTCATATTTCCTGACATCAGCATCTTGTCGCTTGCTTACATAATATAATCCTTAAAGCTCACTCTGCTACGGGCTCTTACAAATGCAATTTGTCAAGGACACTAAGCGCTGCATAAACATACCATGACGGATTTGAGTATTATATGGTTATAACGAAATGTACTTCAGTTAAAATATTTTTTTCTTATAGCAGAAATTAGTTTCATTAATGTATGTATGTCGGAATGATTTTTTTGTCAGAAAATAATAATAAGCGAAAAGCAAAAATGTGGTGAAGTAACGTTAATATTGTAATAAAATTATAACTATTTATTTTTTTCTTAATTAGAATTTGAAAAGTTTGAATATTTTATAAAATCAAAGTGAATATTATATTACAATTAACCTTGAAATTACCCATAAACTATAAAATATATTAAAATATATATTTTTCATAAAACTATCAATAACGCATTTAATATAAATAATATGAGAACAAGATAACTTAAGTATTAGGCTTGCAGGTTTTCATATTGAATGTGACATAATTTCCAGATTACAAGATTGAATGACTCTGTCTTTCAGAAAGGGTCATACCGCCATATGCAGTAATGAACACTGTCATGTCATCTGTACATGTTATATGAATACATACACATTATATTTCATTTAGAAACTTTTAATTAAAATGCTTTTATAAAAAAAAGCATTTAGTCATCGTTCAGGCATCTCGTTAAAAAAATATTTTTATAATTAGGCAACTTAATGAAATAAATGTAACTCAACCGAATTAAAAAAATATAGAAAAACAATTTATTAACAAAGCAATAATGCAAAAAAACAAATACGAAATGCAAACCATATTAATTCATAGAAAAAATAATTTAATTGTTTGAAAAAGTAGGAACCACCTCTTAACAGTGTATAAATAGAACTTATTTTTCTTGGTTTTTTATTTGTTGTTTTTTGGTTCTTTCTGCGTTTGAAGAAAAAGATACAGAGGATTATAAGGAATTGTACATACACAATATTCTGGGCACGACGTAAGACTCGACAATTAGGTTATGGGAGCAACATCTTCACTATACACAAAAATAAATTTAACGTACATTGCACAAAAAAAGAAGGCAAATAATTATGGAATAATTCAATAAATTCATAAATAAAAAAACAGGAAATAATGGTTTTCAAATCAGATGTTCATTCGTTCATAATTTTAAAGTGGTGATTATTTCTTAATATTTTCCTTTTTTTTTCTTCAAACATGTTATCGATAATCTACTTGACTTAGGTAAGTTTATTATAGTGGCATAACAAAACACGCGTTTATCGGATACACATGAAGGCAATGTGTATTGTTACATGTAGTTTTTATTTCCCGATGACGATTACGATTACGACTATAAATCGGCTTAGCTTCAATAGTCTGACTCAAAAAAAAAAATGAATTTTCTGGATCAACAGCATTTCTATTTACAGAATCTTTAGTATTTTTGGTCACTTCTTTTGCTACTTCGTGTTTGAATTAGGTTTAAATATTTTTTTGTTTAAGTTATATAATATATATATATATATATATATATAATGCAAATAAACTAATCGTTTTTTAACCTCGGGTAGAAAAGTGTTGCAATAATAGCATGTTGACCCTTAGGCGTAAATAGTTTGAAGAACTCTTCGAGTCTTCTTTCAACTCTTTGCCTGTACGCGGCTGCTAAACCATTACAGTGTGTTAAAAGATTGTTCTCTAACTTTTGCACTTTCTTGCATTAAATTGTATTTTAGTACCTTTCTTCTTACAGAATATCTAAAGTCACGGCAATAGGACATGAAGAAATCATATTTTCGTTGAAATATTCATACGCACGCATTCATTTACATAATTTCTGAGGGATAAGTTCTATGTAATTAAATGTTCTTTTCTTTTGGTAGAGTGAATTTGCTTCATAACGTCGTTTGAGCTATTCTATCTTGTAACACCAGGTGTGTCCTAAAATATTTTGAATGATTTCAGTTGACTCAGGATGTCCAGCAACTTTTCACAATATGTTACATTTCTGAATAATCTTGAGATGAATTACAAATAATGGTTGGTTGTCATTTTGGTTATTTTCAGCTTTAAGTATCCGATTTGCAACTGTAGCAGCATACAAATTAAAAGTATGTACACAGTATTTGAAATTACCCGCCAATTGTGAATCACATGAATCAGTAACGTCTTGTAGTTGATTTTCTTCGGCATCCTAATCATCTTCTATATCAATCGAATCTGAGTTCAGAATTGATAGACCAAATTTTGTGAATAGTTTGATAAAATTAGAACCATTATTAATAACTGTAGCAACTATCTTCGATGGATTCAGATTGAATTCAGTATGAATTTCGTAAAGTAGCATAGTAATTCGTTCATAATTATGAATACCGGGAAATTTCTTGCAAGCTGGTGTTTTGCATTATCCGGTTGAGATCCTCATCGATCCAAGAAAACTTCCTTTGGGACTCGACCATATATGAATATGTGTTGTACATCTTCTAATGTCGATTTGATCGCAGAAATTTGCAACGCGTGTTCGACATTAATTCTCCTGTTTAATGTTCATGAACTGATGAAATTTATACCGCAGTTTTTTAAGCTCAAATTATTTAACAATGTTTTAAAATAAGGGTCTTCAACTGCATTTAGGGGAATCATAACATTGATGAAAAGTAGCACCGAAACATATTAAACATCTTTCAAGCTTTTTAATCTTTCCAATTTGCTTAGAGCCGTTTCTGCAGCACTGGTGCCACGGTGGAACTCGTATTCGTAAATAACGTTATATTTAAATTTTTACATTTTGTAAACAGAAAAAACAAATGAATGAGGTTTAATGAAACACGAAATACATGTGTAAATAGGGGTATAAGTTTTAATTTGGAATTCCTAATCAATAAGGAGAAATTTGTAATTAAAACGTCCAGTATGACAAAACGCGATAGTAGTCATAATACTAATTGTACCAAATCGTACCGTACCGTACCGTATCCCTTTTTCTGTCATATACAGAAGATTCTTCGAAACACGTGTTTCCAAATATTGGTTTTGTGACATAAATAAGCTGTAAAAATTATTTAAAAATAACGAAAACAATCACGATTAAATAACGAAAACAATTGCGAATAAAAAAATGTTTGAATAATTATTCAGATTACAATTGATGCTTTAATATAAGCGACTACTAATTCGGTAATAGAATAGAATTTGTTAGGTTGCTGGTTTTGATTTTTTATACTAAGTGGATTTATTCTGCCGCCTATGCGGGTATTCATTGACTACCAAATATGTTTTGGTCTGTAAAGTGTCAATAATTTGGATTCAAGATTTTCTATATATCGCGAATCGGCGCTGCCGTAACTTCTTTTTTATGTATTTTACATGTAACCGCATAAATCATTGACATATGGGATAGGAAAATAATAAAAAACTTATAGGATTTTGTTACCGCAAGGGGTCTGATACCGAAACAACCTGTTAACAGTCCTCACACATTGCTGCAATGTAACCATTTTCAAAGCGTTGTAAGAGTCGGACTCATTTCCAAGACTGTGATCGCGTCTTTTTCTGGACGATTTATTCGTCTGTAAGTTGTTATTTTTTTAGGCCATCGCATATAATCAATAAAAACTATAGTTCTTATCAGCGGTACATCTATTCCAGTCATGTTGTGACCCAGAGCCACGTTATCGGGCCACCTCCGCGGTCCGTTTTAACACATTTTTCTAATTAATATGGCACTATATAGTTATATATATATATATTTTATGTTTTGTAAATAAGCCTAGAAAATAAATGGCGGTAATTTCTTCTACTTTTCTTTTAATATCACGCAATACTAGAATTAAAATTTTTTGTCATATATCAATTATGACAGGGGTTAAAAAGTCAATACTATAAATAACGGAAATTTATTGAGTTCAAAAACTATCATAGAGTATTTTGCCACTTCTACATAAACCTACCCTTTGGAGCCATGGTACGGGCCATTTTTTATCTCGTTTGCAAAATGTAACACAAACAATATTATGATCGAATGTCATGAATATGGTCTCTCTTACATTTTATTAAAATTATAGTTTCTGCGACCGGAGTTACCTCATCAGTGAATAGACTATATTATATGATGACATGACATAAGCTGGTATAGGTAGATATCGACACTGCAAAAAGATTACCGTACCGTAAAAATATGCACGTGCCATGTCCAATAATACGAACTCATACGAACGAAATATGAACATAAATCGGATTCAAAGGAAATTCCATCGCTTCATAAAACTTATAGGATATATATTTATAGCGATAACTATTACAACATACTATCAAAAGGTAATTAAATGAATAGATTTAAATAATTAAAGTGAATGTTATACCTCTAATTTATAATAAAGAAATGATACATGTAATACATATCGATATTCCAGTCCTGTAAAAATAACATTTTATGTAAAAATAATTGGAATATCAAAATCCAACGCAATGTGATTTAATTAATATTATATTGTTTGGGGGTTCAAATAAGTTATTATTATTGATTCGGTTTAATTAATTTCATATCACGTTCTACAATATCACCCACAAGCAAACTAAATGAAATAAAATGTCATTGGAATCTAGTAGTTCGCCTCATTTCGTATTACATTTGTATAATGCTTTTCCACATTTACATGCGCATTGCACAACGAGACGCTTAGTCGTTTCACATGAACACCTCTCACACACGAGCTTAAATATATGAAAATATAAAAGAAAATTTGATATGATCGCACTCATAAATTGTTAAAAAATATAAATGTATATGTTTATTTATATTCAATGTAAAGAGCAAACTGTGAATTGTCTCATAATTTACGGAAAAGTAAAATAAAGTGTAAAATAATAATAAATTAAATGAAGTTATTCTTTTATAATACGAAAAAAAAAATTAAATAAATGGATCACCAAACTTACGGTCGTTGTGTATCATTTTTTATTCTTAGAATCTTTATCGTATAGTCCAAGAAAGAAACGACCAAGATTCTTATTGCAAGGCTTAACCTATTATCCGGTAAAATAACAATAGAAATTTAGTTAAACAAAATTTACCAGATGTAATGGAGAATTTTGAGAGAAAATTTATAGGTTTAATTCTCCAATAAGACTTTTTATAATTACAATCTCTTTCTTTAGTATTTTATTCTATGATTCTATGATACAACGGATTTTATGACATTAAGGATATCATTTGCATGTTCAAGAGGCCTAGTTCGTAAAGTTAATTTTTTTGCATGTATTGCAGTAATGAAATTATACTATTGTTAATAATATTACTTCTTTCCGTAAGCAATATGTGTGTTAAAGTGAATTATTATTGTAATAATTAAATTAAAATTAAAAATGACTTATAGTATTACTAAATATATCAAATTTATACATTTTTATTAATTTATTATTTTATAATAATCACAAAATTCAGTGTGCCTCCGTAAATACCGCTATTATTAAAAATTATTACATTTATTGCACTGTACACAGATGCGAGTAGCGCAGGTTATGGTGCCATATTGAAGCAAGTCCACAATGGCGATAATAAAATCGTGATGACTTATTTTAGTAGTCACACAAGGCACTGAAAGCAGCTACCACTCAGTATATGTCTAAAAAATCATCTTACAATAATACACCTCTATTATACTACAAACACAAGAAAATCAGCTCGGTATTTCCTTATAGTAAATAGTTTCCTAGACGTCAATATTTAGTGAGCAATTTATGAACAACTACAACCATAGCAATCAATTCCGTAAGCCAGCCTACAACCTATCTGGTTAGGTTATAATAAAAAAAGGTATATTTTTTCACCGGAAGCAACAGCAGTTCACGAGCATAGCGCAAGGATCAGTGCTATCTCTTATAATAATTAATTGATTATTATAGTTTAAATCAATTTGTTCAAATTCAAATTCAAATTCAAAATATCTTTATTCAAGTAGGCATTTACACGCACTTTTGAATCGTCAATTATTACAATACAAAAAAAGGTCAGTGTAGTCCGTCCGTAAGCAAGCTACCACCGGCTCGGAATGCTGCTCTGTTGAGAAGAGCCGGCCAGAAACTCAACAGTTGCTCTTTTCAAAAAAAATATAACAATAGGTGATGTATATTATAATATAATATAAATCCTGCAAATGATTCAACAACTTAAGTTCCACATATTTCGATCCACTAAAAACTCTTGAACGTTATAATAAGCTTTATTTAACAATAAACTTTTGATTTTACATTTAAAACTAAGAAATGGAAGGTCTAAGATATCTTGTGGAACTTTATTATATATGCGTATACTCAAACCCATGAAGGATTTATTAACTTTTTGAAGCCGAAACTTTGGCGTTACGAGTTTGTTTTTATTTCTCGTATTTATCGCGTGTCTGTCACTGTTTTTTATATAACTATTTAAATTTTGACGTATATATAAAATGTTATTAAATATGTATTGGGAAGCGACTGTAAGAATACCTATTTCTTTAAAAACATCTCTCAGAGAATCTCTAGTTTTTAAGTTATAAATAGCCCGCACAGCTCTTTTTTGTAAAATAAATATAGAATTAATTTCGACAGCACTGCCCCATAATAAAATACCGTAAGATAAAATACTGTGAAAATAACTAAAATAAACAAGTCGAGCCGTATTTATGTCCGTTAATTGTCTAACTTTTCTAATTGTAAAGACGGCGGAGCTGAGTTTGGCTGCGAGTGTTGAGAGATGGGGGTTCCACTGGAGCTTTCTATCTAATGTTAAACCTAAGAATTTTGTTGAGTCAATCAATTGTAACACTTCATTGTTAAGGAGCAAGTTACAATTTTTACTTTTTACATTAGGTAGTGTAAACTCTACGCATTTAGTTTTCTTAGCATTTAACACTAAATTATTAATTTCGAACCAATGCAGGACTCGTGACAAAGTACTGTTTACTTCGTCATAATTAATCCTTCACGCTCAACTTTAAAAATAAGCGAGGTGTCATCAGCAAAGAGTATAATGTCACACAGACCCTTAACAAAAAAGGGCAAGTCATTAATATAAAGTAAAAACAAAAAGGGGCCCAGAATAGATCCTTGTGGAACACCCATCTTTAGGTGAGAACCAGACGATTTAGAATTATTTACGTAAACTGTCTGGATTCTTTGATTCAGGTAAGAGGCAATAAGATCAAGCGCAGCGCTACGTACACCGTAGTGGTTTAGTTTGCATAGTAACGTCCGATGGTCCACACAATCAAAGGCTTTGGACAAATCGCAAAACACCCCAATTGCATTCTGCGACTTCTCCCACGCGTCGTAAATGTGCTTAAGAAGCACAGCACCCGCATCAGTCGTTGATTTTCCTTTGGTGAAACCATATTGTTCACTATGCATGATCCCACTGCTATACATAAACTCTGAAATCTGATTTAAAATTATTTTCTCGAAGACCTTACTCAAGGTCGGTAAAACCGAGATAGGCCTATAATTTTCGGGATCCAATCTATCGCCACTTTTAAACAAAGGAACTATTTTACTGTTTTTCATCAAATCTGGAAATATACCGGTTTCGATACATTTGTTAAAAATAAGGGATAATTGAGGGGCAATATCATTTATAATAGTACTAAGCAATTTAACTGACATACCCCAGAGATCACCGGTTCTCTTCGAATTTAAGGTTCTAAATGTGTTAACTATTTCATCTGATGAAACAGGTTTAAAAGCAAAATATTTATTATTGACTTTAACATTTTTGTTCAATTCCGCGATTGCAACAGATGATGAGGAATTTAAATTACGTGTGACTGTTATTGGGATTTCAGTAAAAAAGGTTTCAAAAACAGCCGCCACCTTTGATTCTTTATTTATTTCAATATTATCAATTTTTAACTTTATAGGTCCATTGGGAGCCCTAGATTTTCCAGTAAAGCTAGATAAAACATCCCAAGTTGCCTTTATTTTATCTTCTGAATTTAGTTCGTTTATTAATATAAAAAGTATTTTTACCAGTCAACTTATATCATATACTAATTATAATGTCTATAGATATATAACTTTTTTTGTTGAGTGATAATAAATTTATTAAGAGAGTGTCTTCATAAATTTGTGCAAATACTCTAAAATCCAAAAAAAATAACAGGTTATTTAACATGATTTGATTTGAAATTCATTCCTTACGTAATATAGATGTATACGAGATCGCACGGAAAAGGCTGATTAAAATAATAAAAGGAGAAAAAACTATATTTAATATATATTAAGAATAGGTACAATACACTAATTTGGAACCAATAATACATAAAAACATGACTCAATGAATATACTATTCTAACACAATCTTTATTATGGAAGAGGTGAGATCTATGAGATTTTATTTTGAAAATCCTAATCAATGGTTTTAATATTGCAGTATAGATTTAGTAAATAACATCAATTAAACGATGCCACAATAAAAATGTATATTTTAATTTATTTATAAAGATCTTTAGCCATTTTAGACTTTTTTGCACTTAATCAAAATGGATCGAAATTAAAAAAAAATAAGGTAAAGATAAATTTATCTTATTTAAGCATTTCTATAAAACTAACGAAACTCATATTATGTGACAGCAGCATCTTGTCGGTTGCTTGTATAATATAATCCTTAAAGCCACTGAGCTACGGGTTCTTACATATGCAATTTGTCAAGGACACTAACCGCTGCATAAACATATCATGACGGATTTGAACATTGTCTGGTGATAACGAAATAAACTTCAGGTAAAGTGTTATTTACTTTAGCATAAATTTGTTTCAATAATGTAATTTCAATAAAACCATAGCATTTAGTAAAAAGTAAGACAGATTGTTAATCTCTGTAAGAAAATATATGAATAAAGTAACTTAATAAAATAAATTGTAACTCAACCGAATTTAACAAAAGCGAAAAGAATGTATTCACAAAGCAGTAATGCAAATAAACATATCTGAAATACATATTTAACTCAAAGTAACAATAATTTGAAGGTATCAAGAAATAGGAACGAGCTCTTAATATTTAATATAACTAAAAGCTACCACCAGTATTTTCGGCGGTTGTAGAAAAATATACAAACGGTATTGTAAGGAATTGTACATATTCAAGGCACGATGTAAGACTCGGCACTTAAGTTATGGGAACAATATCTCTATAACAACACACAAAAACAAATTTAACGTACATTGCGTTTTACCTTTTACGCCTCAAATGTGAGCGACTACTGATTCAGTAATGGGTTAGAATTTATGAATAATGTACAAAATGATCAATAATATTTAAGACGCAGTCGAGGGACGCGACTGAGTATTTATGCATTTGTTTGTTTAAAGATATACCTACTCTGAACAATTACGTAAATATTATATTACACGGGAAAATTGTTTTTATAGCTTTATTTTAAATATTTTTTATGATAAAATAATTAAATGATAATATTGTTTTAACAGTAGCATCTTTTTCATTCATGAAAATAATATATATTTATTAAAATAATCGCTTTATCAACGTTAATTACTTGTTATTTAACGGTTTATGTGAAACTTTAAGGGTGAGATAATCATTACAGAAATTTTTAATCTTTTATTCCAACTTTTTTTATCAAAATCTTATACTCATCCGATAACTGCTCTAGTTTCAGCGTCCGACTGCCGTAATCAAGACGAGTAAGGTTATTAAGTAGTGTAGTGATAACCTGAAAAGGTAGCTAATAAATTTAACATTATTTATTCAAGAAACCAGTTATATTTTAATTAACATTTCAACTGATAACTTTAGTTAGTTCACTCATGTAAGTATTTCAAAAGATAATACACTAGGATTCGCCACCGTGCGCTACGCGAGTTGAGCTGAGCCCCTCCCCTTTTAAATGAAATATAATAATATATATCTCTATATTTTTTTATTTAGCAGTTTTTATCTGATGTTGCTTTTATAAGCGTATTTCGAAGTTGACGACCGGCAAGCGCTCGGAGGTTCTGATAAAGTTCTGATAAAGTCTATGGGAGAAACAATTTTTGACCTTCATTTCTGAACGGAATGAGATATTTTAATTCTGTTTTTTGAAAAACATGCCCATTCCCAAGCTCTACAAGTCTCTTCACGGTGAGTGCGCAAGCGATCCCGTGGTGTCCCATTAAGGCGTTGAGGGCAACCGTTTGGTTTTTTAGTGGGTAACCTTAAAAATGGCAGCGTCCTCTATGCTGCCGGGTAGTCCCACATAACCCTCCGGCCATCACCGTCCTGGCCGAAGGGTATCCGTAACGGATTTATAAAACGCAAAAAAAAAAATAAAAAAATAAATAAAGCTCTACAAGTCTGCCAATTTTCCCAAATGGTTAAGAGCTTCGCTTATGCTCAGCTCAATAAAGACACTATAACTAAATAAAAAAAGTGATTGAAATTGTCTTTTTATTGTCATTCATAGTATGCTTATTATGAATTTTAAATAGATGTAAAATGAGAATTCGGGGGCGGTATTAGAGAGGTCGCAATTTTGAACCCTGTTCATATTGACATTTTTCAGTTCTATGAGGAAACAATTTACCACAATTTATGAATTCAATATATTATTTAGAAGACATACCTGTAATTGAAGAAAAATATTTAGAAAACCAATATCCAATGTAGTATTATTATGTACTATTACCAAGTTCAGTAGCTTTTATTGACTGGCAAACAAAAACAAAATAACACAAAGCAGTGCAATAGTTTCAGTAAAACAAGAACTCACAAATTTGCAATGGATTCACTTTGTTGTTCATAGCGCGGCAAATAAAACTTGTAGATGAAATATCTCTTATATTTACAATTTTAAAACATACTGCAATTTGGTATACATTGCTGTTCTAAGTTAACATGCCTGGTGTGTACGAGTATGTACGTAGCAATGGACGAAGCACTCTATGATATGATCGTGAAAAAGTTTCAATAACATGTAAACGGTACTCCCGTCACGTCCTGAGGGATATCCTTGAATGTGTTTTATGGCTACGTTTGTTTCAACAACATATTCGCTTATTAAAAATATCTTATTGTCTGAATAAATTCTTTTAATGTACATAACCTCTAAGTAATATCATGTAGAGTTTATTTGTTAATATATGTATAATAACGTTAATAATAGATTTATTAATTTTAGTACCCATCTGAGGAAATTCATGCAGTGTCAGTAAGAGATGCTGACGTTAGGCGACTTACTTAATTTTCTCACAATATTATGATAATCACACTGTTATTTTACTATTACCTATTTTAATTCAATTTCATGTATATAATGAAAATATAAATATAGCATCATAATTATCATATTAAATCTATTTTCAAAACTAGTTTTTAACGGACTAGATTTCTGACGACGAAACATTTCATTATTTGTTTTTATAAATTTTTTAGTAGCGACTGAACAAGTTTGAATATAATCTATTATTATTGAACCCTCCAAGTCTCAGTCACAATGTAGCTTAATTTTACTCAAGAATATTGAGTCGTTTTCACCGGATAATGCTACAACTGATTTCAACTACAATTAAATATTTGCAGAAGAATGACTACTCGGAATTTGATTCATTAATTTCTTTTGACCTATTAGTGTAAAGTTTATAAAGCTGCTGGCAACAAGTAGTTGATATACAAATTTGAATTATTTTTTGTTTACAAATATATAAGGTAAGTAAATACCTATTGCCAAATTATTAGGAAAATAATGTTCTATTTTCATATTTTTTTTATTCGGGATTGTTTAGTTTAAGTATTAAGACCAATTTAAATATTAAGGATTACGAACACATTACAATACATTTTTCTTTTATATATAAAGTAAACTTTTTTTTCAAATTCGTTTGATTTGATATTGTAGGTATAATAACGTTCTCATGGTATTTGAATATAAATACCTCGTTCGACAGGGTCGATCGTGTTAGGTAGATTTCCGTCGGTGGGATCGACAAAGAAAAACAAGCCAGCAGTATTCTACTGGTCATTACGAGTCTTATGACGGGGTCACTCTTCATATATTGGGTGAGCGGGGAACCACCCACCACTCCTATCTCCTAAACGGGGGGTCACATTAAAAAACTTTTCGGACAAAAAAGTTTCCTCTTTTAATTTGTTAATTTGCAAAATTTTGCCTTCTTCTGTGACTTTTTTCGGTTTTTAACTTTCAACCCCCCTAGCTCCTCAACCCCTAGACCGATTTCCCCCGTTCAAGAACTTAACCTTCATTTTGTCCTTACCTATTCTATTGCGACCTGTAGCGTGTCCCAAATGTTTGCACTTTCACCCCCCCTCCCAGCCCTCCCTTTCACTTTTTCCAAAAAAACGAGATGGTACGTTTGTCCTACTAATTTATCCTATCGACCTGTGAAGTCAGATTTCGCCTACGATGAATTTGGACTGATGGATCATATATACATATATATATAGAGGGATATATAAATTTTTTTTTTTCGACGGATTCTCAATCTCCAGTTCATAAAAGGCGTAGCGCCCCTACTCTGGGGTCTGGGTCCCGTCATCGCATCGATTGCAATAGGTAGATTCATCTATGGAATCTACCTAAAATATAAGTAGCCTGAGTTATTTCTCATAACATAAGCTATCCCCCAGTAGATAATATTACATATTGTTGAATAAAATGAAAATAGTCTTAAAATATATTCCGACAAATGATTTAAGCTTTGCGCTTGAAATTGTGAAACTAAAATTGAAGCAATTACAAGTTAAACTACTTCTGTAGTTTTATAAATGTTTTCTGCCTTACTTAAATGATTGTATATTATAAGAAATGTTTTATTCATAATAGAAACAAACCGAACAGAAACTCTCAGTAAATAAGTGCTCAAGTATATTTCACACCACATTTAATTAAGAATATTGAACATTGTCTTTCACCAAAATGAACTACAATTTAAGTTCACACAAGTTTCTAAGGTATTATAATTTGATATTAATTGTTAATAAAAGAGAATTCCATTCATTAATTAATATTTTCTAGACAAAATAAAATCATCCACGAATTGCGAAAAAAATACTTTGCATTAAATGTTGATTCTAAAATGGGTAATGTTATCATTATTAAAAACATGAATTAAATGTAAGTATGTTATACGAACAAAGGCTTATTTAAGCCTATAAGTGTAAATCCTATACCTTCTGTTTAACACCCTTTATTAACTATGTTATGTTATTTAGTTATGTTATTCTATGTTATAATTATGTTTTCTTTTGCTATTTCAATTTCGTAATTTAATTGTTATTATACATCAAAGTATGTTTTTAAACTTTCCTCTAAACATATTTAAATTTCCCTATTTTAAAATTATCATATATTAACATATATATATATATTCCTAAGATATATTTGTAAGTTGTTCGTGAAAATACTGTGTTACAAACGGAGAAACATTCTAATACTTTTATTATTATTTATCTAACATTGTACATAAACTGTTTTTTTAAGATTTTCTTGACTGAAGATATAAAATTTTGAAAGAAAAATAAATAACAGCCTTATTAATTTTGAAACTAAAATTTTACGTATTATTGGTATGGCATGGTTTTTAATTTTGAAATAATACTCTTTATATTTTTTTTACACAAAAAAAACCTTTCCCAAAACTTATGTCTGTCGTCAGTCACTCAGGTTGACCTAATCAATGGATTCAAGTTGGTCGTGCGAGTCAGAAGATAAATGGACCTACCGCAGTGTAATATCAGCTCACCACAGACGCGGTAAATGTGTAGTCTAAATTATAGTCAGTAATTTGCGTGGTCTAAAGTTATGACAATTATTTGGTGCATCCTGTTACAATACACATGAATTTAATGATGCATGTAGTTATTATTCAATTTTGCCTTATGCCTTAGAACTTCGTGTAAAGGCTTAAAATATTTTTTTCAGTAACAGTAAAACAAACAGTAAACAAACAGTAAAACAAACAGTAAAACAGTAAGTGAAATAAATAAAAATTTTCTATTATTTTTATCATATTGTTAAATATTTAGAATTGTATATGGTTGCCCATCATGGTAGGACCTAAAATAATGTAATCTAAAAACAGGTAAAATTAAAAGCAACATATGTAAAAACCAGCCGCTATCACCGAAACCTGCTCTTGGTTGTTTTGAAATTTCAACGTCTCGTTGTCATATAATTTTTGGATCTGGTTCAAATCTGGGTCGATATAAGTTTGTTGTTCTACATGACGAGCTTTACAACATATCTGAATTTTAAAAATTGTCACCGAACCTTCGATTTTCTCTGAATAAATGCCATTTTCTTTAATCATGTTATAAAGTGCTATGTGGATATTTTTAAAGTAGAATATTTATACCTATTTCGGTATTTTAGGACATCAACCTCTAATGCAAGTTTATTATTATAGCTCGAAACAGGCGTGGAAACGAGCGTGGAGCCTGCAAGAATATAATTTAAAAAAACATAACAATACAGAATACCCCATACTGGTGAAATTAAAAGTAAGCTTTTAATAAGGCTGCGATAAATCCATTCAAGTTTTTTTTATATAGTAAGCAATTTATTTCATTTTTGTCTAATTTATATTAAACTCTGTAATATACATATCATTAAATCACATTTAACAAAGCCTACACTAGGCTGCAGCAATAAAAAGAAATGAAGCAAATTGTAACTAGAATGTTTGCTTTAATCCTGTATTTCATTTACATAATGCTTCGCTACATTTACATGCTCAATACAAAGGAAAGCGCTTAGTCGCTTAACATGTCCACTTCGAACATACGGATACCATGACTACTATACTACTATACTACTATAATTCAAAATAATCAACCATTTATTTGTAAACGTTTATGAAAACACAAATATAATTGGTAGGAAAATTTAACATACGGAAAATTTATTTTATTTTATTATTTTAGTGATACAATATATATTTGAACGTTATGCAAAATACAGTTTTACAATATTAGTACAATATTATATCATTAATAAAGTTGTGAATAGGAATATTGTATTCCGATTACGTATCAGTGCATTTCCTTAAGGAATGTTATTAATTAACAAGGAGATAACTTTTCTTATTCTATTCTGATTGTTTTTCTGTATTAAATATAAAGAGAAAAATGTTATATATTGTAATTAATGTTATGCTGTTTGAATAAAAGACCCGTGTGTATAAACGTTTAGCCTTAAAAGCTCTATAGAGAAGTCGCCGATATTCAAGTCTTCACTGCGATGGATTAGTGAATAGCCTACAATAGAAAGTGTTTTAGTGAAGCCTTAAGATATTTTATGATTGAATAAAAAGACTAAGAGAGTTCACCACTCTTACATTATTATAAAGTCATAGGTTAAAACTTAAATTTTAACCCGAGTTTGTAATAATACTAATACTAAATTATGATGTATTTTATAATTTTAACAAAAATAAATTTTCTATATAAATTATAAATAATCGTTTAATAAGATACTTGCCCAATTACCTGTTTTGAAGAATTTAGCAATGTATATTGATGTATAAGACGATTTTCTTTATATTTCTATTCTTAAATCTAATCTCTATAATCTCTTTCTAATCTAAATAATCTTAAATTAAGTGTCCCGAACTTAACTTCAAGCAAATAAAAGATCAATGATAATAATTAGTGTTTCATCGCCGCCCATTCATTATCGTAAATATGCACCCGCTCAAAAACGTGAATGCGAGTTAAACGTATACTGTTTAGTTTTAATTATATATAAAGTAATAACATTATATTTGCAAATTTTCGAATTATATCTCTTATGTGAAACTTCCTCGATGCGTGAACATGAAATGCTTGACACTTCCATTATGCAAATCTTACAAATTTCACAAACTGTATGAGTGAAATGAATGCAATAATTGAAGACTTTAATGCACATCCTGGTGAATGGTGAAAATGTGTCTCTTTTGTAAAGATCAAAAATGGTTATGTGTTGATTGTGAATTATTGTCATGTCTTACTATGTTTACATATATTAGAGTGACAGCCATGGCTGTACACGTTGTTTAGACCATTGCATTGTTACTCGTTCGGCTAGAGAATATATCTATAGAATATAAAGATGTGACATGACGATCTGATCACTATCCTCTGGAGATCATCTGCGGGTTTGGTTTAGATCGGTCGCATTTGCTGCCTACTGCATCTACAGATAGTAATTAAGTAATCTGGGGTCAGAGAGATAGTAAGTAGATTCACTTATATACGGATTATTGTAATAATAAATTAAAATAAATTGATATTCCTAATAAGATGATTGAATGTTGTAATAATTTATGTAATGTATGTAATAATTTTGAACACAAAGTACTTATCAAAAATATGTATGACAATATTGTAGGTATATTAAGGGATGCAGCGATGTATTGTTATAAAGTTATAAAGTTAAGTTAAAAAACGATCCATTACGGGGTGGAATAAACACGTGGCGCCGCTTCATGCTAGGGCTCGGTATTGTTTCATGTCATGAATATAACCAACATATGGAACTATCAATAATGATATGTGACTCTCGTAGGGCCTTTAAAAACAAACTTAAATGGTGCCAAGACAATGCAGAACAAATTAAAATGGACATACTGACTATGTCATATAGAAACAAACAATTTGGAAAATTCTCGCAACAAACAAACAGACTGAATATAAGGTCGAGTATTCGTGCTGAAGTGGAGGAGTGAGCGGTTGCCGTAACATAGCAAATATGTATAAGACACAATTTATAGTGGATCCCTGTGAGATCAATTTCGCCGAAGCGGGCAGAGGGGACATCATAGATACCGGGGAAAGTTTTCTACGTTTCACGTCTAGCGAAGTAGTAGATACAATAATGGGTATAAAGCGTGGAAAGTCGCCTGGACATGATGGCCTCAGTGTTGAGCATCTGCGACACGTTGGTGTGCACCTTCCTAGAGTCCTAGTTTTATTCTACAATATTTGTATAAGCCACGGCTTTCTGCCGGACTCGATGACAAGAACAGTAGTCGTGCGTATAATCAAGAACAGGGCGGGGGATGTGGCGGACAGAACCAACTACAGACCGATATCTCTTGCTACCATCATAGCCAAAGTGCTTGACGGCTTGCTTGATGCTCAACTTAGCACCGTAACGTGGTAAGATGGGGTGTATTAACGTGTGGAGTAAGACACGGGGGCCTGACGCCCAGGTTGTTCAATCTTTACATAAACGGGCTGATACAGAGGTTACTAAACAGGTCCAATAGCCTCCTCAGCACATTAGCTTTAAAGCTAGACGGTCCCCTCTGTAGGTCCTGGAATCGTGCACACGTAGCATCGAAGCGTAGCGTATACTGACTGTAGGATTATAGCGTTGAGTTATGTGTATGTGTAATATTATAAAAGAAATATTGTAATGTAATATATATATACATACTCGTAGAACGATGATTTTCATGAATTTTATTTTAATTATTTTTTTTTATTTCATAGTATTTTATGATTTTATTTTAATTTGGTTAAATGTTTTGAATTTATTTTTTTTTTTAATTTTAAAATGTTATGCATTTTGTGTATTTTATTACTTTTACTGATTTCATTGAGATTGTGTTTGTTTGTTGAACAATTGTGTGATTGTTATGTCCAATGTACTAACATTAGTTACTTAAGTTAAAATGTTACTAACACATATGGATGAATTATCTGAAATAAATTTGTTTATTATTAATATGCGCGGAAAAGCCCCAAACGCTAAGTAAGTACTTACTAAGCTTCATTGGGTGATTAGTGTTTTTTATTTTTTTACTTTTAGTTTTCAATTATCAAACACGATCACCAGACGTATATCATTAGATTTTTTGATTTTACATTGATAGAATAAATATACCAGAAATCTATTAATATACGCCTTCAATAAACTAAATATTTATTACTATATGTACATATAGTATAATTAGCTCTTTTATTGAAGAATCAAAGGTATTTTACGACAAATACACTTCATAATTGGCTCATACAAACAAGAGCACATAAAAACTTTGCCAATTATTTAGAAACGAGTGACAGAGTGAGAAAGTTCTGAATAATTGACCTCAATAAATATCAAATATTCAGCATTCGTGTGAACCAGATATACTATTCTTGTATGTAATTTATTAGCGACCTTCGACTGCTGTTGCCCGACATATACTGCTATGTAAATACATAAATATGTAGGTAACTTTACTTCGTTCTTAGTTCGTTTATTTCAGATTAAAAATAAAATAAAACCGTAACAAGGTACGAAATTAAATTAATGAAATATATTATGTAACCAAATTAATTATATTTTTAAAGAGCAAGTATGTTCGACTTCATTTTGGAGTTTGGAAAATTGATTTAGAATTTATTTGGAATATAGGATTATAGTGCTAGGGTTAGGTCGTTATTAATTTTAAGAATAAATAATATCGAGACTGAATTGCACAAAATACAATTCTTTTGAGGAACACAGATAACTGTTATCAGACTCACACTAACATATATGATACATATTATAAGATTTTCGTTAAATTATTCCTTTTGTTTTTGATATAACAACAAAAAGTAATACTAATAAAATAACCCCATTAAAAATATCTTTTCAATTCAGTTTTCAAATAATTGACAACGTTGGCAGTTATGGGTCACTAATTAAAATATATAACTAATGTTAGTTGGATGGTAAGTAAAGTTAGATATTTTTTTTCCAAATTATTTTTAACCACCGAGGGCGAAGTTCGTTCTTTTATTTCATCAAGATCTTTACAGGGAAACCTCTAAAAACTGAATTCTGCGCGGGTTAAAAACGTGAAATGCATTTGACTATAATGAGACAGTGAACTGACAGATCTGAGGAGGTCTGTGTCTTTTATTTGAAAAATCGCACTTGTTAAAGTTTTTTCTATAATGTTTGAACTTAGTTTGTATTGTAAAAGAATATGTGACAAAGAAAATTCGGCCAATATTGTTTTATAGTTGATTTCAAATGTATTACAAAAATTACTCAATTTACTTTAAATAATAACTATTTATAGATATTCAAGAATAATAAATATTCTTTAAGGAAAAATTGAGAACTGTACTCAGTACTATGCATTATGCAAGATGCAAGTTTATATAACGACAAATAATAAACTGCAAACAAACTTGCTGTTTTGTTAATATTGTAGCATTTTGTTATTGTTTATTTCTCATGTTTTGTATTATTTATTGTGGATGTCGAGACAACGTGCCAAAACCATGCAGAGCAAGTAAACCAGATTCAAATTATTCGAATTTTCGAAAACTCATCACTACACACTGGCGACACAACCAGAGTTGTGTCACTGGGATACTCAAACCGACTTGAACACTTGTCAATAGTATTATTATCGTCACTTTTAGAGAGTAGTTACAAGGTCAAATGCTATATTATCTTTCAAAAGGTGAATTTTACAGGGAATTTCTAAGTTTAAAAAGGAAACGTTATTAATGAATAAATTCTCAAAATATTATATAAAATAACATACTACACTAAAATTTTTGGTGATGCATAATTATTTTACATAAGTATTTTAAAAGAGGACGTAATAATTATACATAAACTAAAAAACACTCAACTCTACCCCTCGGGACAAAAATTGGAGCTATGTGCACTTGTTGTAGAAATTTTTGATAATAATAATTTCGTTGAACAGATCATCAATTGCTTGATTAATAAACCTAGACAAAGTGACAGATACTAAATGTGAATTTATGTTGAATGCTTTAATATGATATATAGCTAATAGCAATGAACACACATTATGTTGCTTTTAAATCTTTAATTTTACTTTGTAATATAATGTATAATGCTCTTGTAAGGAGCTGGATATATTTGGAAGATAGCAGTACTCAATTACTTAGAGGAAAAAATGCAACATTTAAGAAATATTTTTTTTTTTTGTATATAATGTACATAATTATGTAGATATAAATAATTAAACATATCTCTAGGAATAAAAATATATAACTGAATTTACTTAACTTTTATTTGATTGCCTATGATTTTATGAATTACGTCCAGTGTAATATGTGTCTCGAAATGAACCATTCAGATGGGTCAATGAGTTAGCACACTTGATGTTGTTACTCTGCTTGTGGTATTTATGAAGGTTCCATAGATGCTTTACATCGCAGTCCGAGTAGTGTATTTGATATGATATACATAAGTCTTCACTCAATTGTCACAAAAATATTCCTCACTCGTTTTATCTTTTATCGTTTGGTTACATTTTATGACAAATTATGTAGCTTGAAATAGTGGCCGTATTCAAAATATTACAATGAAATCTAAAAAGCCAACGGTTCGTCATATTTTTAGGAACATGTGAACAAATAGTAACTTTTTTATCAAATTGGAATAGATATCTCTACTATATGTAGACGTTTTTTACTGGAATATATTATTCCATGTATTATATATAATTGTTAGGATCTATAATTATTGAATTTGTGCATTTGCAATATACTTTAATTCAGTACTTTGTGAATCTAATTTGCCGTCTGTGCGGGTTTATTTATAAATTGACTATCAAATGTGTGTTAGTTTGTAGTGTAGTGCAGTTTGCAAGTGCTAATAAATTGGTATTCAACATTGTCCATATCATCAATAATCAATCGGCGCTGTTTTTTATTCCTTTTTACACACTTCACATGTAACCGACAAAATTATGGACCTATGGGGAAAAAAAAATATAATAAGTTATAGATTTCGTAACTTATTGTGTATAAATATTGGAAATACCAAAATCTGAATGTCTGACTTATAAAAGTTCTGTATAAAGAGGCTGGGTGTTAATAAAGTACAAAATAGAATTAATATTATTTATTTTTATTTCTGCAGGCTTGAATAATTTTCAAAATATGTTTCATATGCATTTTCCAATAAAAGTCAAGAAATTCAGAGATCATACGATATTTCACTGTCACCGCGGACAAGCGTCGATACACGGTCGTTACCAAAACAAGACTAATTTATTAGTGCGTCTATCTGTGTCTCTGCTTGTCTTAATTTAAACCGAATCATACATTGGTTAGCTGTAAATGAATTCAAAACTAATCCAGATTCTGTGAATGAAGATAATGTAGAAATAAAAAACATATATTTTAAGTATTTGCAATTATGATTAGGCATCTTATTGCAATTATGATTATTTATTACATATTTATACTATTATATTTTTTGACTGACTAATATGATTTTTTTTGGATAAGCAAAGATTTATTTCTACGCTTCTTCCTCGAGAACATCATTTTGTTAATTACTCTAATTGTTTTTCACAAAACAGGTGAATAGTTATGTATGATGTATTAAGTTAATACATCATCGTCGGCGCAAGTTGGTGTCAGTTTGATGGATTGTAGTCGAGTTTTTACTTCCGAAAGTATATTCGTTTTAGAATTCCGTAGTCATGAACCGTGGAGTTAACGGTTAATAGAATATTTTGGAATACATGAGGTGTTAATATATAGGTGTTACAACTTATATAACTCTAAAATATATATTTTTTACTTTTATACAGTTAATAAATTAACAAAATTGTCGGCGTCATATTTATAACTTCTGTATCCGAAGTAACGATTTATGTTAACAAAATGAAAAGAATTCTGTTTTTGTATTTATACGGCATTAGTATTGAAAAGAAATTCTAAACTTATTTAACATCTATGAAAGGAAGTGTATTGCGATTCTCAGATTAATAGAATGCATCCAATAACTTTCGGATTTGTTTTAGACAGATGCATCCACAGCAAACTTCAAACAACGAATAACTGACGCAGAGGTTTCAACTGTACTATTTCAAACAAGTTTGCTAATAGAACATACTCGTGTATATGTTATGTTGGTAACAGTGTTAAACCAGTATTATTATTTTAATATAATTAATTAATTTTAAGGTTGTTTGCATTATCATTAAATCATAAAGTGATGAATTGCATATTGATGATTATATTGACTCAAATGAGTGTAACATAATTTTGTTGACTATTTTAATAAAAAAACGCTTTATATTATATATAAAAAGTGGGGGTTTATTTGAATAAGCCAATTAAAGTTATACTTGATATTTGTACAAAATATTTTCGGAGTGAAGTCTTTCGGAACAGAACGTTCACTTGAAGCTAAAGACCGATCGGGTTGAAAAGTCACTTTGGACGCTGTCTGTCCAATTAGGAGGTTAATAACATTTTGAACTTTCTATCAGATAAATGGATTATAGGGAAGTTAAAGTGAACAAACACATTTAAGTACGTAATTATATATCGTCCGTCACACTCGTATACTTAATCTCGTCTGCATTTAACAAAATGTATAATTGGTCCTTATATTTATAACAATAATTAAAATACCGTATAATTTACTTCTGTCTTATATAAAATAAAAAAAATAATTCTAATCATCTTTTTTTTGTGACAGTTTATTGGTTTTTGTTGGGCGGAATAGATAAAAAAATCGTAGAAATCGTTATTTATTTAATATATTATTTATACCACGATACTGAAGTAATTTAATGCTTTTCTTATTCTACTTATCTATCTTAGCTCTACTTATCGATAAGCAATGGTGTTAGGAAAGTTGACGTGCTCGGCTTAAAAATCACACACATTTAAACCGAGAAAAGGATTTGACACCAGCTTCATATAATACGGAAAAAATCTTTAAATTTATTCTAAAATTTAGATCCGCTCTTAAGAAGTTTCAGTGGTAAAGATAACAACTTCACTGATATCATCTCACAAAATTGAATGTAAATATTAAGGAAAATAAACAAAAAAATAACAAAATTTATTGGCGTATTATAACATTCAGAATTGTTATTTAAAAAAAGATTCTTCTTATAACCATACTTCATTACTTCCTGGGCATTCTTAAGGCCTATTCAAAGCTATTATTTGAAATAATTTAAGTAATTGCCTTTAAGAATGGTAGACAGATTTATTTAACCTGGGTTAAAGGTTAATTTCAATTTCTTTATTTTTTATTAAAATAAAAGCCAAACCTATTTTTAAATTCCAATTTTATTTACACAATTTTAAGATACGAGACATGTAAGATAGTGTAGTAATATATATATATATATATATGTATATGTATATGAATATGAATATATATATATATATAATAAAGTCAACAAAATGAGCAAGTAGTATTAAAATGTAAATTCATCAGATTGGATAGAAAAAAGTCAAGAATGCTTCGGTTCGGTTTGTTAGATGTTTAATATTTTTAATTAATTATAATAAATACACATTTTAGAAAATGGTTGCAACATTAATAAGTAATATAACTATCTAAAACATTTTAAGATGAGTATGATTGTCTTAGATTAAATTAATTATGAAATATTACAGTACTTTAAAACTTAATATCTATTTCACACCAATGTTTCAGGAGATGCTGACACTACTATGGCTTTAAAATTATATTATTTTGAGGATCGATATATGTATAGCCATTACTTGTTTAGTAGACTTAATTAATGTACAATTTACAGATATGTAGCAGATATTATAATGATCATATTTAATCCCATAGCGCATTTGTAACACAACAGTTTAATAACTAAATATAAATAATGAGGCACGTGTTGAAACGTGCGGATAATCCGATAAATTATAATAACATTTTGATTAATATCTAATCAATTTTTAAATTGAGTTAATTGGTTTAAGGATAGATAACATTAAGCGGTATTTGCCCTAATAGTTATGTAGTAACTACTTATATAAATATTCAGTATTTTTACATATATAATGCTCACTCCCTCTTACACAAAAAGATGGTTGGAAATAATGTATACAAATTATTGAACGCGTACTAGCTTGTTCTATATGAGCAATATTTGTATCAAAAATTGTAATAACCTTAATAAAGTATCATTTAAATCAGTAAAGTCTATTCAAAATTTCTCTACAAATCGTTTCTTTTAAAATGCTTGAACATAAAAATATCAAGCAGGTCAACGATATTTTAGAACGACGTTATGATATCTACATATCTAAAATATTTTTAATACAAAAATATAATAAACCTAAAATTAACTTTTATATTTTGTAAGAAATATTATTATATTTTAGTGTCAAATGTTGTTGGGATCAAGATACGAGAACAGGACATGTCCTGGAAGCGGATTAAACTGTTAAAAGTTCGTAACGCTTGTGACGTATATTAGAAAACAAAGTTAAATACTATATGTGGGAAATATTTTTTACGTATGTTTTGTTATATACAATACAGTTATATAAAGCATTTATATTGCCTCAATAAATAAGTGAAGTGGAATAATGAAACGGTGACGTTAACGTTGACGATGACGACGATGGTTTGCGACGGTATTCCATATCATCAGACGAGCCATTTCATCGTTGGGAATTAGTTATTTATAAATTTATAATGGGTTTCACCTAATTATTTAAACGACCATTTTAGTTTATAATTTATTTTAAAGAGATTATTATATTCTAAGTGTCGATACGTTTGTAATGTGATCTGAAATTTGTCCTTAATGTAGTAAATAAGTTAATATCAATATCCATAGTTTATTACTTCTGGAATCCTTTAATTTAGACATTCAGCCTTATTTTATACTTCCAAAGGTTAGATTGGTACCACAGTGAAAATAATAAAAATGTATTAAAATATATGTGATTTTGTCTTATTTATTTATTTACCTTCACGCCATATCCCTAGCGGGGTAGCCAGAGACGACGGAGCGCCAAACGCTACGGTCTCTGCATACCTCTTTCGCCTCGGCCACAGACATCAACCTCTTCATACATGCCCTCCGGGGGGTCCTCATGCTTTTTACGTGACCTTCCTCCAGTATCGTAGCTACTGTGTTTTCGAAGGTCACTCGAGGCCTCCCCCTGTCTCTCTTACCGCTCACTTTTCCCATATAAATCTTTTTTACCATTCTTTCATCACTCATTCGTTCAACGTGCCCAAACCACCTGAGCACGTTCTTCTTCATTCTCACCGTGACATCTTCGCTAGTACCTGCCATTCTGTGGATCTCTTCATTGCGGATTCGATCAGCTAGACTGACTCCGCATATTCTGCGAAGAGATCGCATCTCCACAGCATTCATCTTTCTTACATTCTTCTTCTGTGTTACCCACGTTTGGCTGCCGTATAACAGCGTCGGTAGCAAAACTGCATTGTGTACAGCCAAACGTGCAGCTATACTGACGTTTTGCCGTCTCAACAATGCAGACAAAGCACCATTGACTCTGTTACCGACAGCAATACGTCTTTCCACATCCATTTCGTATCTTCCGTCTCTGCTAAACATACTTCCCAAATATACCACTTCATTCACTTGTTCTATTATCTTATCATTCACGTTGATCTTACATTCTGTTCTTTCTTCATTTCTTTCAAATATCAGAACCTTCGTCTTATCTACATTCAGGTTAAGACCATTAATTTCACACCCATCTTTCAAAGTGGTGACCAATGCCTGCAAATTGCATTCTGATGATGCAATGAGCACCGCATCATCTGCATATAGCAAGCAATTGACCTTAAGGCCACCTACTTTCACTCCCATGTCACTATCTTTCACTCCTTGGAGACAACTATCCAAATAAAAATATTTTGTCTTTAATTACTTAAATAATTTTGTATTATTTCCATTAAGGTTAGGTTACACTTGGGTCTATATCACTCATGTGCAATGCAAAAATTCAAACTTTTGAAACAGATATCTTCCTTAAAGTCTAGAAGTTTTGTGTAAAACACACAAGATATAAGGTAGTGGTACTGAAAGAAAAAATATCATCATGTCAATTTGTACTACTTGCATTTGTTGAAGTGCATTTACAACACGTCATTAAGTTTTGCATTTCAAAGTATTACAAAAGTTGGTTATCAATATAAAATGTTATTATTATAATTTAATTATTAATTATAAATAAATATTATTGTAAAATATTTTTCAAAATTATTTTTTTTTGAAAAAAATATTTTGGTATTTTTACCTTTATTTTGGAGGGATATTTTAATCTTTATAGATAAACAACCTCTTGCAAGCTCTGTTTCTCCATCTGCTTTCATACTATAAGATTAGAAGATACCTGAATTTTGTTAGCATGTTCATGAATCTTAGCGATTCATAAAAGGTAAAACTCAGTTTATATGGACGCCCGCGTAACGGTATTCTTAAGTTGTGTTATCGTTCATATTTAAAATGTTAATTTATTTTTAAATTTTCTTATATATCTAGTATTGTAATTATTTATTAAGTTATTTTATGTGTTTATGAAAATAAATTAAACTAAATAATGACAAAATTTTGACGATATTTTAAGCTTAAAATAAGTCTGACTTTAGTGCTGCCGAAAACAGCAATATTTTATGACTTGGGCTTAACGTTATTAAATTTCAGCCATGTTGAGTGTGATAGCGTTCTTTGGCAGGTAAACAAAAATTTCACTCGTCAAAGCGAATGTTGGGTGTTTGTAAAGAGCTATATGATCTATATTTACAGGCGCCTTTTAAATTTTATAAAATATTGATAATTTTTAATATATATTTAAATTTTTTACTGAGTATTTAAACTATTTGTTTTTATTATTATAATAGTTACAAATAGAGTTAATTTTTTAGCGTTTGTTTAGTTTCTCAGACAATCGATATTTCGCTAATAAAATAAAATGTCCTTATTAACTTGCAAGACATACTGTTGGTCGTTGAAGCGTTCTTTAATATAATTTCATCTCAACAAACATGGAGAGGTTTACAAACCTTAGTTCTCAATATACTCTTTGTTCAACAAACTTCAACAATACAGAACCAACAATTAGTATATTATATTTCAAAAAAATAAACCAAAAGTCGAACAAGACCAGTTTGAACAAGACCTTCCCTAAGGAATTAATGTGTTCCTGCAAAAATAGCATAACTTTTTTTATTACCTTTTTATTTAAGAGAAGTGTTGAAGCTTTTGACAATGCAGTTGGAATTGGCAAAAATCCGAGAACTTCAGTTGAACGACATGTTAGAAAAGGGTTTGTGAAGTGTTAGTTGATACATTTTATATGTGCCCTGATATAGTGCCCTGTTTTGAGAAAAACTACACAAGAAAATCAGCCGGGTATTTCCTTATAGTGATCTCTGTTTCATAAACGTCTATATTTAACGAACAATTTACGAACAACTAGAGCCGTCGCAATCAATTTGATAAGTCAGCTTACAACCTGCTTGATTAGTTAATAATAAAAAAAAGGATCCGTGGCTAGCAAGACGACCAGTCACCGGAATCAACATCCGTTCACGAGCATAATGCAAGGGATAGCCATCATCCCTTAAATTAATTAATTGTTTATTATAGTTTTATTTAATTTCTTTATTTGCCAGTCCACATATACAATATACTGATTATAATATATTATGATATAAACATACTCGTAGTACTCTATAAAAAGTAGAATATGACTAATATCATATATTTATTGTGTCATAAGTGAGCACTAAATATATTTTTGGAAGTGGGTGGTATTAAATTTTAGAGTAATGGTATAGTACCATTACTCTAAAATACAAATAAGTAGTAGGTTATTTTACATGTTTGGAAAAGGCTGCTCAAAATAATTATTGGAAAAAATGTATAATTGTTTTTATATATTTATAATGGGTAAAATATAGTAAGTTGCTAAAAAATTTTGAATCGAAAGTATACGAGTAACAAAATAGAAAAGATATACATATATTTTTTCAAACATTATCTTCATCCGATTTAGAAACAAATAGTATAAGTATATATGTTAGGCCCAAAGACCGAAAACGCTCAGTGGACGGAAAAAACGGCCACAACGCGTTCTGGCTGTCTTCAAATACGCAGAATGCGTTTTGGCTGCTATTAAACTCGCAACGCGTTTTGGTAATTGTCGAACGGCCAGAACGCGTTTTGTCATTCGTCAAGCGCTCAGAACGCGATTTTAATGTTTGAGTCGTATTATGTGCCACTCTCTACCTGCGTACAATAATATTCATTTTGTACTTATAAAACAAATTATTTTTGATTAGCTGACTCATTTTGATTCCAACATGGAGGGCACGATTTTTTTTGCTTTGAATGAAGCGCAACCCCTCAGACCAAGTTTTTGTTTTGTTGTCAGCCATCCAAGATACCAGCATGTCACGTACATCTTGATTTGACCTTTCCACAGATCCTTGACTTTGGAAATGTCTTGGTTTTCCATGAACTAGTTTCATTCCAGGCCATAGTTCAGACAAGTTTTGTATAATTTTGTTCGAAAATTTTCGGCCATTATCACTTTGGAGGATAAATGGCGCACCAAACATGCAAAAAATCTCAACGAGGTTGTAAGCTACTTCCTCAGCTGTTTTGGTTTTCAGTGGACGTAAAAGTGTGAATTTAGTCAGGTGGTCTTGGTAATTCATGATGAAAAGGTCCATCTGGTTCCGACTGCATATCTATAAGATTGACTTGGCAACGACAGTTCATGTAATTGGAAAGAATCGGACGTACAACTACTCCTTTTTTCGACATCTTTTTTTTTTCAATTGAAATTGTTCACAGGTTGACAGGAATACATCGATGACTTTTCTGGTAATGTTGCAGTATTTTTTGCTGAGCTCAGCTTCCATAACTACAAAAGAAAGAAATTGTATATGTAATTATTGCTACGGAATTTTGATTTTCTTCCTCCCTACTCTATTTATATATATATCACTGGAAATAGATTATACGTATTATAATAGCAATATTTTTTCTCACCTCTATTTCTCTTGTGATCAACGTCAATATGAGCTTTCTTCAATGCAACGTACAACTCAATAAAACTGCAATAGTGCGAGTATATAATCCGTGCACTGTCGGTGGATCGCTTCTTGATTAATTTTTCTTTCTCGTTCATTATCATGATGTCGTAGCATTTAAGTCGTCTATAGTCCTTTGAAGTCAGAGAATTTTGCGCGCATTTTGAGCAAGTTAAACTTCTTTTACAAGCGATTTGTACTTTTCCTCAGATAGTAACACAGATTTATCGTCACAATTATCAAAAATTGTTTTCACTTCATCGTAAAAAATTTCTTTCGCTGATTTATTAGTCATTTTAAAGAAAGTTAAACTTTTCAACTGAGTTTAATAAGTTACTTGGTCAACGACAAACTGATCTTGTCCCTGCACTGACGAGAATTGTACTGATTTTTCATGGACTCAAGTTCGTTGTTATATATTCAAAAGCAATACCTCCCTTCGTATTATTGGATGTAATTAAATTGGAAATTTTCGAAAAGGTATCCCTAGACCATAGTATCATTTTGGAAATAATTGAAACAAAAGTTTGTATGTAGTCATCGGTACGTGCATTATTCTGTATTTGCTGAAAAGATCATACTAATTACAGAGGATCATAAAAGTAAAGGCTCTTTATTACGTAGCCAATAAAATGTTCTATTTAAATGATTAGAAAAGAAAAGTTGTACATTTCTAGTACCTAAAATTTATAATTATTGCCAATAACGGTAGGCCTCTATTGTTCAAAATTAGTTGAAAACATACCAAAATACGCACGCAATTGTACGCAGGTAGAGAGTGGCATATAATACGACTCAAACATTAAGATCGCGTTCTGAGCGCTTGACGAATGACAAACGCTTTCTGGCCGTTCGACAATTACCAGAACTCGTTGCGAGCGTTTAATAGCAGCCAAAATGCATTCTGCGCATTTAAAGACAGCCAGAACGCGATGTGGCCGTTTTTTCCGTTCACTGAGCGTTTTCGGTCTTCGGGCCTAACATATATAAACATGACAAAAAAACATGTTTATTTTAAAATATTTTCTTAACATACTTAAATATCTGATGATAATGAGTACAAATGCTTAAAATTCTTAAAAGTTATCTAGATTAAAATGTTTTGTAGGCTAATTGGGTTAACGTATGGCTCAATGAATTTACTATTCTAACATAATCTTCTTAATAGGAGAAGAGGCGAGATCTAAAAGATTTTCTTTTGAAAATCCTAATCAAAGGTTTTAACTTTGCAGTAAACGATGCCACAATCACAATTTATATTTTAATTTATTTATTAACAGCTTTAGTCCTTTTACATTTATATTTTAAACAAAAACAATTAAAAAAATATAAATAAGTTAAAGATATACTTATCTTATTGACGCATTTCTGTATAAAATAACGAAACTCATATTACCTGACACCAGCATCTTGTCGGTTGCTGCATAATATAATCTTTAAAGCCACTCGACTACGGGCTCTGACATGCAATCTGTCAAGGATACTAATCGCTGCGTAAACATATCATGACGAATTTGAACATTGTCTGATTATAACGAAATAAACTTCAGTTTAACTATTATTTAGTTATAGCATAAATTAGTTTCATTACTGTATGTTGGATCAGAATATTTTTTTTTGGTCCGAAAATATTAGAAAGAAAACTGTGGCGAATTAACTTCAATATTTTTAAAAAATATATAAGAATATGCACTTGTTTCTTAATCATAAATTAAAAAGTTGCAAATTTTATGAAGTCAAAGTTAATAATATTTTACAATTAACCTAGAAATTACCATAAACTCACTTTTACTAAAACTATCTAAACCGCATTTAGTACAATAATAAGAGAGATAGTTCCTTTAAGATACTTGCAGTTTTTCATATGTTATCTGAAATAATTCCCAGATTACAATAGTGAAATGATTGTAAAAAAAGTCATACTGCGATAAACAGTAACGAACACTATCATCTGTACGTGTTATATGAATATATAAATATTATATCACATTTAAAAAATAATAATAATATGCATTTATGAAAGTAAGTAGTTAATCATCTTCTTCATCTCGTTAAAAAATATGTTTGTTATAAGCAACTAAATATAACAAATGTAACTCAACTGAATTAAAAAGTAGAGAAAAAATATTTACAAAGCAGTAATGCAAATAAACATATGCGAAATGCAAACATTTAAATCATAGTAACAATAATTTGAATGTATCAAAAAGTAGGAACAACCTCTTAACAGTGTATAAATAAAAGCTATTTTCCACCATTTCTTGCGGCGGTTGTAGAAAAAGATACAGAGGGTATTGTAAGGAATTGTACATACATATTATTCCTGGCACGATATGAGACTCGATACTTAAGTTATGGGAGGAACATCTTCACTATAATGACACACAAAAATAAATTTAATTGCGTTTTTCCTTTTACCCCTCGAATGTGAGCGACTATTAATTCAGTAATGGGTTAGAATTTATGAATAATGTACAAAATAATCAATAATATTTATGACGCAGTCGAGGGACGCGACTGAGTATTTATGCATTTGTTTGTTTAAAGATATACCTACTCTGAACAATTACGTAAATATTATATTACACGGGAAAATTATTTTTATAACTTTATTTTAAATTATTTTTTTATAAAAAAAAAATGATAATATTGTTTTAATAGTAGCATCTTTTTCATTCATGAAAAATAATATATATTTATTAAAATAAACGCATTATCAACGTTAATTACATAATACTTAGGAGTATGTGAAACTTTGAGTGTGAGCAAATCATTACACAATTTTTTATCTTTAATTCGAACATTTTGATTAAAACAATATACTCATTAGATAACTGCTCTGGGTTCAGCTTCCGACTGCCGTAATGAAGACAAGTAAGGTTATTAAGTAGTGTAGTGATAACCTAAAAAGGTAGCTAATAAATTTAACAATATTTATTCAAGAAACCAGTTATATTTAAATTAACAATTTAACTACTTTGAGTTCACTCATGAAAGTATTTCAAATCATCATTTAATCAGGCTCGATTATGGTATAAAAATTGGCTCTTACATAATAAACCCAGGACTGGTTACATTTACGCTAACATGTGTAATTTTCGAACCATCTTTAAAAATAAATTGAAATATTGTCAGAAAAATCAACAACAAATTAAAATGGATTTAATAGCGAAAAGTCACTCAAATAAAGATTTTAAATCATTTTGGAAACTAACAAATAAATTTAAGCCTATGTCGAGCCGTCCTGTGAGTGTGGCGGGTGTGCATGATCCGGTGGACATAGCTAACGTGTTTCAGCAGCATTTTAAAGTGGACTCGCCTTTAAGGCAATCTGTTCGAATGCCCGGTGCTGGATCCGTGTCGGGTGATATTACAGTCAGATTTACTGAAAAAGATATTGCATTAGTTATATCAAGTATGAAAAGAGGTAAGTCACCCGGCCATGACGGTCTCAGCATCGAGCATTTGCAACACGCAGGTGAACATCTACCTCGAATACTATCTATGTTTTTCAACTTGTGTATGAGTCATTGTTATTTACCTGATGAACTTATGTATACCATAGTTGTGCCAATTGTAAAGAATAAAACGGGTGATGCATCTGATATTAATAACTACAGGCCAATATCTCTAGCGACTATCATGGCCAAGGTGCTGGACAGTCTGCTTGACAAACAATTACTTAATAATATTCAACTTAATGATAATCAGTTCGGTTTTAGACCAGGGCTATCCACAGAGAGTGCTATTTTATGCCTTAAGCAGACTGTCCAGTACTACACTAGTAGGCAGACGCCGGTTTTTGCTTGTTTTTTGGACCTCTCCAAGGCTTTTGATTTGGTCAATTATGAGGTTTTATGGCAGAAACTTCAAAATGAAACCACGTTACCACGTGAAGTTATCGATTTCTTTTGTTATTGGTACAACAACCAACTCAACAGTGTAAAGTGGCAGGAATCCTTTTCTAATGTATATCGGTTAGAGTGCGGGGTGAGACAGGGGGGCCTGAGCTCACCTCGGCTTTTCAACCTTTACGTGAATCGTCTGATAGGTGAGCTCAATAACAGCGGCGTAGGGTGTCATGTGGACGGTGTTAGTATTAATAACATTAGTTACGCCGACGATATGGTGTTGCTGAGCCCATCGATCAATGCGTTAAGAAAATTAGTAAAAATGTGTGAAACATATGGTGAGGCACAAGGACTCAAGTACAATGTAAAGAAAAGCGAAATCATGGTTTTTAAGGCTGGAACAAAGGGTTACACATCTATACCCAAAGTGTCGCTGTGCGGATTACCGGTTCGTAGGGTAACCAGTTTTAAGTACTTGGGTCATTGGCTAACAGAGAACTTGTGTGACAATAAGGATATCGATAGGGAGCGAAGGTCACTGTCAGTTCGCTGTAACATGCTGGCTCGCAGATTTGCACGATGTACTGACCATGTGAAAATAACGCTATTTAAGACCTATTGCCAATCATTTTACACGTGTAATTTGTGGACAAATTACAGCTTGCGTGCTTACAGTGACCTCCGCATACAATATAATAATGCGCTCAGGATACTGTTGCGGCTGCCGTGGCGTTGCAGTGCCTCGCTGATGTTCGCGGAAAGACGCATTAATGACTTCAAAGCTATTATGCGTAATAGAAGCGCATCGTTACTAAAGCGTTTCCGCGGCAGCCGTAATAGTATTTTAAAAATATTTGTTGATAGATGGGAGAGTCCAATGCTGCAACATTGGATTAAACTACATGTGTAAATTGCTGGCTTATTTAGTAATTGCTGTTTTAATTTGTTAATTTTTGAATTTTTGATTTATAATACTAACAATAGTCTTTAAGAATAATTGTTACTAACAAAATATGGGCTTGTCCCGAAATAAACGTTTATTATTATTATTATTATTATAAAGAAACTATACGGAACTAAACTATAACGGAATAAAAAAAATATTGAAATTTTCTTTTTATTGTCAATCATAGTACGCTTATTATAAATTGTAAATAGATATAAAATGAATGAATGGGGACGGTATCAAAGATGTCGCAATTTTGGACCCTTTTCATATCGATATTTTTCAGTTCTATAAGGAAACGATTTACCACAAAAAATACAATGTATATGAATTTAATGTATTATTTAGAAGGCGTACAAGAAATTGAAAAAAATTATTTAGAAAACCAATATCCAATGTAGTATTATTATGTACTATTACCAAGTTCAGTAGCTTTTATTGACTGGCAAACAAAAACAAAATAACACAAAGTAGTGCAATAGTTGCAGTAAAACAAGAACTCACAAATTTGCAATGGATACACTTTGTTATTCCAAGCGCGGCAAATAAAACTTGTAGATGAAATATCTATTATATTTACAACTTTAAAACATACTGCAATTTGGTATACATTGCTGTTCTAAGTTAACATGCCTGGTGTGTACGAGTATGTATGTAGCAATGGACGAAGTACTCTACGATATGATTGTGAAAAAGTTTCAATAACATGTAAACGGTACTCCCGTCACGTCCTGAGGGATATCCTTGAATGTGTTTTATGGCTACGTTTGTTCCAATAACATATTCGCTTATTAAATGTATATCTTATTGTCTCAATAATCTCTTTTAATGTACATAACCTTTAAGCAATATCATGTAGAGTTTATTTGTTAATATATGTATAATAACGTTAATAATAGATTTATTAATTTTAGTACTCATCTGAGGAAATTCAAGCAGTCTCAGTAAGAGATGCTGACATTAAGCGATTTAGCACCTCCTATTTTCTTCATATTATTTAAATCACACTGTTATTTTACTGTTAAGTATTTTAATTCTAATCTGTACATGTAATATAAATGTAAATATGGTATCATCATCATCATAGTTATCATATTAAATATATTTTCAAAAAATTTTTTATCTTACTAATTTTTTAACGATGAGGCTTTCCAATTTTCCATTTTATTAAACCCCCAAGCCCCAGTCTAAATGTAGATTAAATTTACTCAAAAAAGTTAAGTCTTTTTCATCGGATAATACTACAACTGATTTCTACTACTGTTAAATATTTGCAAAAGAATTACTACTTTGATTCATTTTTTTTCTGGCTTATTAAAGTAGAAATAGTCAACATATATGGTTTTCACTCTGAATTTTTTTTTTATTTCAACTGGAAGCTTAAAAATTGGTTTGGTCTGAATAATTGTAAAAATTAACAAAGAAAGAATTGATTTTCTAAAAAATAGTAAAAACCGACGTTTTATTATTTAGAAGCAAGAGTTTAGGGGCTGGGAGCAATGGGAGTCGATATGAAAATTTTAAACTGTGTGTTTATATTAATATATAAAGTTAATTATTAGGAAATAATGTTTTATATTTATGATGAATTATTTATTTTCAAGTATTAAGAATACATTACAAGACACTTTTTCTTTTGAATATAAAGTAAACTTTAATTTTCAAATCCGTACTTGATATTGTAGGTATAATAACGATCTCATCGTTATTGTCTATAAAAATGTAAGTATTATTTAACAAAGTTTTATATTATAATAATGTTAATCTGTATTTTCTTAAATACAAGTAGCCTGGGTTATTTCTTGTAACATAAGCTATCCCCCAGTGGATAATATTACAAATTGTTGTATAAAATGAAAATAGTCTTAAAATATATTCCAACAAATGATTTAAGCTTTGCGCTTGAAATTGTGAAACTAAAATTGAAGCAATTACAAGTTAAACTACTTCTGTAGTTTTATAAATGTTTTCTGCCTTACTAAAATGATTGTATATTATAAGAAATGTTTTATTCATAATAGAAACAAACCGAACAGAAACTCTCAGTAAATAATTGCTCAAGTATATTTCACACCACATTTAATTAAGAATATTGAACATTGTCTTTCACCAAAATGAAATTACAATTTAGGTTTCACAAATTTCTAAGGTATTATATAATAATTGGATATAAATTAAATAATAAAATAAAATTATAATAATAAAAGTTAATATCATTTATTAATTAATAATTTTCTAGACAAAATAAAATCATCCGCGAATTGCAAAAAAATACTATGCATTTAATTTTTGATTCTAAAGATAATGTTATAATTAAATAGAAATTAAACATAATTATTTATATTAAAATAAACATAATTATTAACCATTTAAGTATGTTACTCTTATAAGTGTAAATAGTACTTTGTTTAACACCTTTTATTAACTTTAGGGATCGTAACCGTGATCAGCCTAAAACTTCAACGAGGCTCCAATTATTTTTTATATACTTAAGACATTTTAAACAATCCTATTTGTTGAATCAATATATTTGAAGCATTTTGAAAGATTTGCTGTATTGTTTTGTTTTTAAACACGCTTAACATTATTACCGGAAGAAAAAAAATCTTATGGAAATATTGTTAAATTAGCAATAGACTTGGTTCCATTGAAATGAAAAGTCAAGTAAAACCTATAAATTCATGCATATCAATATTCTTAAGTGTTGTTATTATTACAGCCCAAATATTTTTTTATGTTGTTTTTGAATTTCGAAATTTAAAGGAGATATAAAGTACACTTTTCGTTGAATTATGTAATAACCACAAAACTAAATAGAATCTGTCTATTAGTTTGAGTGAATTGTTATTATAATTAAAAGTATGTTTTTAAACTTTCCTATAAACATATTTAAATTACCTGAATTTAAAATTATCATATATTAACATATATGATAGCCGTGCTGTGATCAACACCATAGCTGAAATTAAAAAAATCAAGATTGGTTTATCAGTTATGAGTGAAACTACAATGTGATTCGTTTTATCGATTCGTTGGTGAATATTTGTGTCTTAAAGATTATCTTGAATAAAGAAACAAAATATTGAAAGAAGAATCAATAACAAACTTATGTCTGTTGTCAGTCGCCTCAGGTTGAACTAGTCAATGGATTCAAGCTGGCGGTGCGAGTCGGAAGACAAATGGACCTACCGCAGTGTGATATCAGCTCACCACAGACACGGTAAATATGTAGCCTAAATTATAGTCAGTAATTTACCGTAGTCCAAAGTTATGACCATTATTTGGTGCATCCTCTTACAATACTAATGAGTTTAATGATGCATGGATGACATTTTGCGTATCAATAGCTATTATTAAATTTTGTTTAATGTTGTTAATTCTGCAAGTATAAAACATTAAGACAATATTAAATTAATTCTAACTCTGTTAATATATTATTAAGATTCCTAATAAACACTACTGTGAAGTAACATCAAAATGCACATTTAGAAGTTAGCATATTTTTCATCTGTAATCGATAAAGTCGGTTAAAGGAAAGTTACTTACATTAGAAACGATAAAACCTAATAGCCCATACCTCAAACCTTATTAGTTTACATTTATATCTTTACATGTGTATAGTATAATATTTTTAGTAATTTAAATATACAACCTTAAATTATAAGTAAATAATAATAATTATAAAAAACAATAAATAAAATGTTGAACATTTCAAATATAAATAAATTTCAGTAGTAAGAGCATTTAAAATTTTGAATCAATATTTTTGGTCTATTAAAATAAATATAATAATATTTGGAACGATTTAATTTTGTATAGCTTTATACCACTTGAAGTGTAAATAAAACACCTACCATTTTAAGTATTTACGTCAATCGTAACAGAAACTCTTCTGATCTACTCAGATTACTTCTAATCTACTCAGATTACGTTTAGTTACTTAGAATGTTAAAACATGTTTAAACATACTAACAGTCTTTTGTAATTATTAGCTTCACCAATAAAAGCAGACCGCTGTCTCGCATACCTAGCGATAAATAAATGTGGACACTATTACTTTACAAGATAGAAATGCTTTAGAACTTCGTGTAAAGGCTTAAAATTATTTTTTGAGTTTAAATTAAAAAACAGTAAGTGAAATAAATAAACATCTCCTATTATTTTTCCTAATATTGTGCTTAAGGTATCTATCTACTTTGTCAGTGGGACACATTATACAAATATCATAAAATATACAGAGTTGCGATTTTCTTAGTTAACGTAATATAAAAACAGGTAAAGTGAAAAGCAACATATGTAAAAACCAGCCGTTTTCACCGAAATCCAGTTTTGTTGTTTCGAAACCTCAACGCCATCTAGTGGTTGTCATTTGATTTTTGGATCTGGTTCAAAGCTGGGTTAATAAAAGTTTTTTTGTTCTTCTTGTCGAGCACCGAACCTTAATTTTTTTCTGAATAAATGCCACTTTTTTTAATCATGTTATGAAGTGTTATAAAGATATTTTTAAAATAAAATATTTATAGCTATTTCGGTATTTAATGACATCAGCCTATAATGCAAGTTTATTATTATTGCTCTAAACAGGTCTGGAAACTAGCGTGAAGCCTGAAAGAATATAGTTAAAAAAACATAACAATACAGATTATTTCATGGTGGTAAAATTAAAAATAAGCTTTTAACAAGGCTGCGATAAATCCGTTTAAGTGTTTATTATATATTAATCAATTAATTTAATTTTGTGTATTTTATATTAAAATTTGTAATATACATGTCATTAAATCACATTTAATGAAGCTTACACCACGCTGCGGCAATAAAAAGAAATGAAGCAAACTGTAACTAGAATGTTTGCTTTAATCCTGTATTTCATTTACATAATGCTTCGCTACATTTACATGCTCAATACAAAGGAAAGCGCTTAGTCGCTTAACATGTCCACTTCGAACATACGGATACCATGACTACACAACTAGAAAAACTCAATATTTTATGCTTAGATAAAGATTTGAATACAACGTTTGCCTTCAAAATAATCTACCATTTATTTGTAAACTTTTATGAAATCGAAAATACAAATATAATTATTAAGGAAATTTATCATACGTCAAATTTATTATATTTTATTATTTTAGTGATACAATATACGTTTGAACGTTATGCAAAATAAAATGTTACAATATTAGTACAATATTATATCATTAGTACAGTTGTAAATATTGTAAGCCGATAACGTGTCATTGTATTTACTTAAGGAATGTTATTCATAAACAAGGAGATTTATTAATATAACTTTTCTCATTCTATTCTAATTGTTTTTCATTATTAAATATAAGAAGAAAAATGTACAATTCAATACTATGCTTCTTGAATAAAATACCCGTGTGTATAAACGTTTAGCCTTAAAAGCTCTATAGAGAAGTCGCTCGATATTCAGGTCTTCACTGCGATAGATTAGTGAATAGCCTACAATAGAAAGTGTTTTAGTATAAGTCTTAAGATATTTTATGATTGGATAAAAAGACTAAGAGAGTCGTGATATACATTATTACAAAGTAACAGTAAAAACTCGGATTAAAATGGTGTATTATGATATTTGATTGCGAAGTAAAATTTTAACAAAATTAAAATTACAGAAATTTTAAAAATTTCAGAGAAATCCATCATAAAGCATGAATTAATGTATATTGATCTATAAGAAGATTGTCTTTATATTTCTATTCTAAAATCATTAAGTGATTCGAATTTAACTTCAAGCAAATAAAAGATAAACTAAAATGATATGCTATCGAGGGTCATCTTAGTGTTTCATCGCCGCCCATTCATTTTCGCGATTAGGCACCCGCTTAAAAAAGTGATTGCGAGCCTAACGTATACTGTTTAGTTTAAATTATATGTAGTGAAATTAACTATGCGGGTAGCGGGCGGAGGAACAAAAATACATGAAATAATTTTTTGGAGCTTAATTAATTAATAATAAAGTTACATTTTCAAATTTTTGAATTATATGTCTCATGCGAAACTACGTTAATAAAAGAATATAAAATGACTGACATTTCCATTATGCGTGAAAAAGCCCAAAACACTAAGTTAGTACCTAGTTGTGTGGAGTATCAGTATATGGTATATGTTAGGGCTTCGTTTCAAATTTCATTGAGTCATTAGAACTGTTTATTTTTACTTTTAGATATTATCTTCAATTATATCTATTATTTAATTGTATAATATATATGTGATTGTTATTTTTCCGACGAGTAAAATCGACGTTGGACACAGGACATTCTGTATGCATAGGTACAAGTCCACTTTTCACTGAAATATTTTCAGATCAATGGATTAATCCCTTTGGACCAGTGCGATGACTCACACAATCATCAGACTTTATATCACTAGATTTTTTGCCGGGTTATGTTCAAAACTTTGTGTTATTAAGGGAAATTGATGTAATAGATATATAAAAAAATCTATTAATATGCGCCTTCAACAAACTAAATATTTATTACTATACTAAATATTGAGAGTTAATTACATTATAATAGCATTGTATTTTAATTAAACATATGTATTGTATTGTATATTAATATACAGAAAAAATACTTGGAATTTTATTTGAGTGCTTAGCTAAAATTAAATTCCAAGAATATTCTAAGATATTTTAAGCAAATTGAACGAATTCTTCTGTTGCCAGTAATAATATAACAAATTAAACAAATGTTCAGAAAATATTACTCTACTCAATAATTAGCTCTTTTTTTGAAGAATCGAACGTATTTTATGGAAAATACACTTTATAACTGGCTCATACAAACAAGAGCTCATAAAAACTTTGCCGATTAAGTGTTCTTTCATTTTATTTAGAAACGAGTGACAGAGCGAGAACGTTCTGAATAATTGATCTAAATAAATATCAAACATTCAGCATTTGTGTGAATCAGATATACTATTCTTGTATGTAATTTATTAGCGACCTTCGACTGCTGTTACCCGACATGTACTGCTATGTAAATACATAAATATGCAGGTAACGTATTTTAATCTTAGTTCGTTTATTTCAGATTTAAAAATAAAATAAAATCGTAACAAGGTACGAAATTAAAATTAATGAAATGTATTACGTAACTAAATTTATTATATATTCCAGAGCATCTTGTTTGACTTCACTTTAGAGTTTGGAAAAAAAAATTATTTGAACAAGAATGCTTTTTCAAAAAGAATTTTAGTGCAGGGATAAGGTTGTTATAAATTTTAAGAACAAATAAGATCGAGACTGAATTCCACAAAATACAATTCTTCTGAGGAATACAGATAACGGTTATCAGACTTACACTAACATATATGATACATATTATAAGATTTTTGTTAAATTATTATAGGGTACATATTCTAAGACATATATTTTTGTTAAAATAAATCCTTTTGTTTTAAGTCCAAGATACGAGTTTGTGATATAACAACAAAAAGTAATACTATGAAAATTACCCAATTAAAAACCCCTTTTCAATATTTTTTTCAAGTAATTCACAACACTCGCAGTAATGGTAACTAAATAAAATATATAACTTATGTTAGTTGAATGTGAAAAAAATGTCTAACTTTACTTAAGTATATATTTTTTATACAAATATTTTTTAACTACCGAGAGCGACGTCCAAATTCATAAATAAAGCTCCTTAGGAAAAACTCTGAGAAGTAAACTTTTTTCTTCTAATCGCGGGTTAAAAACGTGAACGTGTTTGACTATAATGAGACAGCAGACTGACAGTTCTGAGGAGGTAAGTGTATTTTTATTGAAGAATCGCAGTTGTCAAAGTTGTTATATACTGCTTGAACTTAGTTCAACTGCTAAGAGGCGGTGGAAAAGAAAATCTGTGCAATATGGTTTAAAAAAAAAATCACATTTATAATAAATATTAATCAAAGAACTATAAGTGATTTAATATCACAATATACATTTTAAGAATAAACATTTTTTTAACATAATATCGAGCGTTGTACTCAGTATTATACATTATGCAAGATGCAAGTTTATATAACGATAAAAGATAAACTCCAAACAAACTTGCTGGTTTGTTAATATTTCATTGTTTATTTTTCATGTTTCATATTTTTCAACAAATTTTTGAACGGTGCATATTCAAGCGACTTCAAAAATTGAATTTCTTCGTGGATGTCGAGACAACGTGCCAAAACCAAGCAGGGATAGCAAACCATTCATATGTAAATTCGAATTTTCAACACTCACCAGTAGTAGTAGTTGTGACCCTGTGATACTCAAACCGACCTTAAAACTTACATTGTTAATAGTATTATTTGTGGCACTTTAAGAGGGTTGTTTCACAACCAAATGCTATGTAAAGTTTCAAAAGGCGAATTTTACAGCGAATTTCTAAGCGTGAATATGATATGTAATTACCGTTTAATTCTTAAAAAATTATATAAAATAACATATTACCCTAATTTTAATTCTTGGTGATTCTAATTATTTTATAATGAATAAAAAAGTACTTCATTTCTATGTATTTTAAAAGAGGACGTAATTATTATTAAATTAAAAAAACACTCATCTCTATCCCTCAGGACATGACGTGAAACTATTTACTTGTTGCAGAAATTTTTGATCAATAACTTCGTTGAGCGAATTAACAATTGCTTAATTATAAACCTAGACAGAGTAACCGTAAACTACAACAACTACTACAAATGCAATGGATACTGAATGTGATTCGAATATTTTAATATAATATGTAAATTAACTACAGCTAATAGCAATGAATACACATTATATTGCTTTAATTTTTACTTTTCTTATAATTTTAATGGCACGCTCTTGTAACGTGCTGGGTAGACTTAAAAGATAGCATTTTCCAATTACTTAGAAAACAAAATTATTTTTTTTTTTTTTCAGAAATTTATTAATGTTTTTTTAATGTTAGTCATTAAATAAAAGTTATCACTTTTAATGTAGCTCGCTGATGTAGTAGATTTCAAAATGATGACCATAAATATCTAGTAAAAATAGAAATTAATACGGAGGGATCTTTGTTTATTGAATAAATATATAAGTATATAGGTTAACTCCTTTTTACGAACGTACTTATATTACGTAGGACTACTTTTAACATAAACCACCAATTAAGTCGCTTAGTAGAAATAGTTGACGAAAGTAACAACAAAGTTTAATAGTTACATTAAATTTATAGTTTAATTAACAAAATATAAGTTTTAAGTACTCTATTTAAGCATAAACCTATATGTAAACCTAAGAATCCTTTTGTATATTCTTATTTACATATTTTTTGTATGTGACGACAAATTATTAAATTGTTTTAGATAGTCTTTATTCATTGATGATCCTTTATTTACATTGATTCAAACATGTTAAAAAACTAAAATACGCAAAAAATAATAAACTAAAGGATTAAAGTTAAATACCCCCCATCCATTAATATTAGGGTAGCAACATGTAAGAAATATTAATATAAATAATTAAACCTATCTCTAGGGATAAAAATGTATAAATAACAAATATATAATATATATATAATAAAAGTAATCCAGATTCTGTGAGTAAGTATTATTTAGGAATAAAAAATATATATTTTAAGTATTTGCTTCTTATTGCAATTATTCATTATGTATTATATTATTATATTTAATGATTGACTTATATGATTTTTTGGGATAAGCATAGATTTATTTCTACTTTTTCCTCAAGAACATCACTTTGTTAATTACTCTAATTATTTTACAAAACAGGTGAATGAATGTATGATGTATTAAGTTAATACATCATCGTCGGCGCAAGTTGGTGTCAGTTTGATGGATTGTAGTCGAGTTTTTACTTCCGAAAGTATATTCGTTTTAGAATTCCGTAGTCACGAACCGTGCAGTTAACGGTCATGATGTGAGAAAAATATATTGTTATATCAGAGGATGCTTTAGTTAAACATACCAGGAGCAAAAATATTTCAATTTATTACTTAAAATATTTAAGTCAAAACTGTTAAAAAATTAAACGAAGATGTTAAGTTATTATCAAGCCCTTGCAAGATGATATATTATTAACATGTATTATCTAATGCCTATACCAACCTTATGTTACCTTTCTTATTTTGAAAACCTTAATGTAAATTGCACCTACCTAAAGTAAGTTTTACCTGTAATCTATAAAAATATAAACAAATAAAAATAAAAGTTATATTTGTTTTTACAAAATATTTGTCGAGTTAAAGTCTGAACCTATTTAATGGTAAATATTATATCTATCATTAACTTTTAGAGACGTAGTGTTTTATGAAGGACATCTGTGAATCATGTCAGGAGAAATAGTATTATATAAAGAAAAGAAACAAAATCTGGATCCGCCGGCTCTGATAATCAGCTATATTATTATTTATTTGGAAATTTGTGAATGACTTATCTTTTCAGTAAATATCGGTAATTCTAAATTTTTTATAATATCAGTGTTAGGAAAACTTAACAGAATATGTTTGAATACATGAGGTGTTAATATGCAAGTGTTACAACTTATATAACTCTAAAATAAAATCGCTTTTTTTACTTTTATACAGTTGATAAACTAACAAAATTGTCGGCGTCGTATTTGTAACTTATCAGTATCCGAAGTAACGCTTTATATTAACAAAATGAAAAGAATTCTGTTTTTATATTTATACGGCATTAGTATTGAAAAGAAATTGTAAACTTACTTAACATCTATGAAAGGAAGTGTATTGCGATTCTCAGATTAATAGAATGCATCCAATAACTTTCGGATTTGTTTTAGACAGATGCATCCACAGCAAACTTCAAACAACGAATAACTGACGCAGAGATTTCAACCGTACTATTTCAAACAAGTTCGCTAATTGAACATACTCGTATATTTGTTGGTAACTAATAGTGTTCAACCAGTATTATTATTTTAACATATTTAATAAAAATAAGGTTGTATTCATTAAACCATAAAGTGATGAATTGCACATTGATGATTATATTGACTCAAAAGAGTGTAACATAATTTTGTTAACTATTTAATAAAAAAACACTTTATATAAAAAAAGTAGAGCTTTATTTGAATAAGTCAATTAAAGTTATACTTGAAATTGGTACAAAATATTTTCGGAGTGAAGTCTTTCGTAACATAACGTTAACTTGAAGGTAAAGACCGATCGGGTTGAAAAGTCACTTTGGACGCTCTGTCCAATTAGGAGGTTAATAACATTTTGAACTTTCTATCAGCAAATCGGATTATAGGGAAGTTAAAGACAACAAAAATATTTAAGTACGTAATTGTATATCGTCAGTCACACTCGTTTATTTAATCTCGTCAGCATTTAACAAAATGTATAATTCGTCTTTATATTTATAACAATAATTAAAAGGCCGTATAATTTACATCTGTCTTGTATAAAATAAAACAATTATTTCTAATCATGTTTTTTTTATGAGAGTTTATTGGTATTTGTTGGGCGGAATCGATAAATAAATTCATAGAAATCGTTATTTATTTAATTTATTATTTCTACCACGATACTGAAGTAAGTAAATGTTTCTTCTTATTCTACTTATCTATTTTAGCTGTACTTATCGATAAGCAATAGTGTTAGGATAGTTGATGTGCTCGGCTTAAAAATCACACACATTTTCACCGAGAAAAGGATTTGACACCATTTATAATACTGAAGAATCATTAAATTTATACGGTAGAGATTAGAATTTCATTCTCATAAAATTAAATGTAAATACAAAGGAAAATAATATTTTTTTTAACAAAATTTGTTGGCGTTTTATAACATTAAGAATTGTTATTCTGTGTTGTTATTTTTTTTTTACGATATCATCTCAATAATTATACGATTATAATAAAAGCACGATCCTTTTTATAACCACACTACATTACTTCGTGAATGTAGTGGCTTGCGCGAATGGTAGATAGATTTATTTATGCCCGGGTTAAAGGTTAATTTCAATTTCTTTATGTTTTATTCAAATTAAAAACAAACCTATTTTTAACACCAAATTTATTTACACAATTTTATAAAAGCCCAGGTTTTAAGATATTAAACATGCAAGACAACTTAATTTAAAAATATATATATAAAAATTCAGCTTGTAAAATGAGAACGTCCCGAATATGCAAACCCCAGTCACCTCTTTCGTGTCGTTGACAATCTTATTTTGTCTTATTCTCTATGTTTTTAAGCGTCGACGATATCGATTATTGAAAATTTCGACCGAGAAAATCCTGTCCGATGTTTTTAATATCTGTAGTTGTAGTATACTCTCCAAATTAATATTTGAATTGAAACATGTATCCACCGATTGGATTGAAAAAATGCGAAAATGGTTCGGTTCAGTTTGTAAGATGTTTAATATTTTTAATTAATTAAAAAATAAATAAGAGTCAGTCAGTCGGGAAAATAAGAGTCATTAATTTAAAAACAATAAATTATACATATTTTAAAAAATGATTCAAACATTAATAAGTAATAAACCTATATAAAATATTTTATGATTTTATGATGATTTTCAGAAATCAAACAATTATGAAATATTTCAGTAATTTAAGTTAAAAACTACTACACGATTATTATTTGGCGTTGGGAACCGCCAAACAACACGCCATGTTCCGAACGGCAGAAGGTGGAGGACGGAGCTAAAAATAGCTACGTGGAATTTAAGAGGAGGAATGGAACAGAAGATGAATTAATTATTAGATGTGATGGATGACAAAGATCTGGATGTTATTTGAGTGTCTGAGACCAAGCGAAAAGGCAATGATATGACCGATTTGCCTGGTAACCGGGTCGCTTTCTGCGCTGGGATTCTAGAGGGTGAGCGAGGTTGCAAAGGTGTAGGCGTATTGTTGTCATCTCGAATGGTTAATGCAAAGGTAGAATACAAGGCCATCAAACCTAAGCTTCTTTGGGTTCGCTTTAAGGTGGGGATAACAAGAGTATTCTTGTTAGTCGTGTATGCGCCACTACTCTCAGCTTCAGTGAGCGAGCTCGAGGAATATTGAGAGAGTGTCAGGGATGTTCTTAGTTCTGTAAGAGGTAATGAAAAGTTGATAGTATGTGGAGATATGAATGGATGGGTTGGAACCGCGCGAAGCGGTTACGACAGCGTGCTAGGCAAATACGGTGATAGGAGGATAAATGAGGCTGGAAAGCTTATTTTGGAATTTTGTAAGGAGAGAAATTTGTTTGTGGCAAACACAATGTTTGATCACAAAAAAATTCACAAGTATACATGGGAGCGAGCGGAAGAAAGAAGTATGATTGATTTATTCCTAGGGGATCAGCGTATTTGAAGTCAAGTTATGGACATGCGAGTGTTCAGGGGTGCTGATCTGGGGTCTGTTTGCAGGTTGGCGCAGCCGCACTAAGTGTCCATATTTGGATTCGAATTATCGCGTAAGGAGCTGGAAGCTTCAAGATCCACCGATCAGAGAACATAAAAAAATGGTTCCTAAAAAGCTTGAAAGCTGTGATTCTGGAAATGAAAGTGTTAAAGTATGCTGGCAGAACCTTAGAAATGGTGAAAGTAGCGACAGAAGTATGTGGTGAAAGGAAAAGAGGTTTTAGTAAAAAGCGCGATGAATAGTGGGATGAAAATCAAGTGAAAGACGCTGTAGAGTTAAAGAGGAAAGTATGGCTGGATTATAAAGCCTCGGGTAAGGATAAAAGTATGAAAGAGATAAGAAAAAGAGTGTACAATCTGCAAAAGCACAAAACGAAAGCACTTATAAAGATGAAACGTGAAAATTCTGAGAGAGAAAGGGATGAAAGGTTGACGAACAACTTCCGGGAAAACACAAAGTTTTCTGGCGAAAAGTTAGTGATTCCCGAGGATGTTCGGTAACCTGTAGAATGAAAGGGGTATTTTCGAAGAGCGGTGAAATTTTAACAGAGCAAGCACGTTTTCATGGTGGGTGGAATTATACAAGGAGACGTATGAATGTGTGGACGCCTCGGCCTTGGCCTCGAAAAGGTGAATATCGATGTAGCCGATGGTGAAATCAGTTTGTAAGAAGTGGAGAGTGCGATTCGAAGTGTGCAATGTGGTAAGGCTGCGGGAGCAGATGAAGTTACTGCCGAGATGATCAAATATGGTGAGCCACGCGTCTTGGACTTTTTCTAGTTTTTGTGCAATTTATGCTGGAAATCGGGAGAGGTCCCAGACGATTGGCGAGGTGCAGTCATCGTACCTTTGTATAAAGGCAAAGGTTGACAGATAGACTGTGCAAGCTAGATGGCTATCAGTTTTGATCAGCTTGGGCGGTAAAGTTTAAAGTTCTTCAGAACATTCCCCGTTGTAAATGCGGTAGAAGACGCACAAAGAAGCCACGTCTATACGCAATGGCAAAGCGTCCAGCCGTTCGCAGAGCACCGGGTCCCCGACAATCCGAACGGCTCTTCGTTTTACGCAGTCAAATGGTAGAAGCTGATATTGGGGTGATCTGGCCCAGAGATGAGAACAGTACTCCATGTGTGGCCGGACCTGCGCCTTATAGAGCTCAAGTCTTTGGCCAGGTTTGAAGTACTGCCTCGCTCTATTGATCACTCCCAATTCCTCGAGGCCAACTTGGCCTTGCTCTCCTGATGACCACGAAACTGACAACCGCTCGAAATGTCGAGACCCAGTATTCTGATACTTGGCGAGGCAATGAGGGGAGTGCTCTCGAAGAGCGGTGATACGACAAATGGGGTTTCCTTAGTAGTAAACGCGTAAACTTGCGTCTTCTCGGGATTGAATTGAACGTGGTTCAGTTCACCCAGCTCAGAGACCATCCCCAAGGAAGTCTCTATAGAAGACACAAGTTTCTTTCGGCATTCGTGGACGTTTTCCCGAGAGAGACCTGCGCGGCCAGAATATACCGCATCCCCAGTGCTGCCTTCCGCATAACAATGTATGTTAGAGATATCCAATAAATCATTGATGTGCAGGAGGAACAGAGTTGGGGATAGCACGCAGCCTTGGGGTACACTAGCGTTCACGGGCTTGGGGTCCGAGCAAATACCGTCGAGAACGACCTGTATGCTCCACCCAGTAAGGAAGCTGGTGATCCACTTGCATAAACTCTCGGGAAGCCCATAGGAAGGTAGCCTCGAAAGAAGCCCTTTGTGCCATACACGATCGAAGGCTTTCGCCATATCCAGACTGACTGCCAGACCCTCTCCCTTGCTTTCAATAACAGCTGCCAAACGGTGCGTAAGATATAACAGAAGACCACCAGTTGATCGACCATGGTGAAAGCCATATTGCCGGTCATTGAGCAACTGGTGATCCTCGAGGTAGTTTAGGAGCTGTTTATTGATAATGCTCTCCATCACTTTGGAGTGCAGAGAGGTAATGGCGATAGGTCCTTAGTTAGCTGGGTCCGAGCTATCACCCTTTTTAGGGATCGAATGGACAAGGGCACGCTTCCATGAGACCGGGACTACGTTTTTAAGGCAGGAATACCGAAATAGACGCGTTAGCACTGGTGTCAACTCAGGGGCACACGTTCGTAGCACCAATGGAGAAATGCCATCGGGCCCACTCGACTTATGAATGCCCAAGGAAAATAGAGACTGCTTATAGTTTTCTGCCGAAACTGCTTTTAGTTAGTGAGCTCTGACACCGCGGGATGATAGGCGGTGTCTTCCCCTGGTCGTCCAAAGTCGAGTTGGAGGCGAAAAGAGTGCCCAAGAGATCGGTTTTCTCTTTTGCCGTGTGGGCCAGAGAGTCATTCCCCATGTGCAACGGCGGTAGGGACGGCTGGCTAAAGTTGCCCAGAGTTGACTTTGGAAGCGCCCAGAATTTCCGCGTGTCAGGCGGGTTCTTTGACAGCTGATCCCCAATTTTGACGACATGCTTGAACTTTGCTCTAGCGATTTGCCGTTTGAAGAATCTGGAGGCACGATTATATTTCCTCTTCAGAACTCTAGAGTTCGGATCCTTAGTGACTAACGTATTGGCTCAAGCTTGATAAGCCTGCCGTTTGCCAACTGCTGCAGCCCTGACAGTCGCATCAAACCAAGGCCGCGATCTGTCACCAAGTGGTACCACAGAACTACGTACAAATAGTTCCATGGCCTGTAGTATCACAGCAGCTACAGCCGCAGCGCAGTCACTAGGAACATGGGAAGGGAAACAAATCGGCCCACATGGGTAGGATGCAAAAAAGGACCGCATTCCATCCCAATCCGCTGACTTGTAGTGCCAGACGCGTCGAGTCGCAGGTGTTGTGCAAGTCGAATGTTGAATGGGCACTACACTACACGTATAGCCATTATTTGTTTAGTAGACTTAATTAATGTACATTTTACAGATATGTAGCAGGTATTATAATGTTAATATTTAATCCATAGCGTATTTGTACCACAGCAGTTTAATAACTAAATATAAATAAGGAGGCATGTGTTAAAACGTGCGGATAATCTGACCTATAATAACAACATTTTACTTAATACCTAATCAATTTGTAAATTGAGTTAATTAGTTTAAGGATAGATAATATTATTACATTATTAGGGTATTTGCCCTAATAGTGATATAGTAACTACTTATATAAATATTCAGTATTTTAAAATTAAATACTTGTTCACAAAAATTACAAACATATTATAATGCTCACTCCCTTATATATACACGACTAAAATATTTTTAATACAAAAATATAATAAACCTAAAATTAACTTTTATATTCTGTAAGAAATATTATTATAATATTTCATTGTCTAAAGTTGTTGGGATCACGATACGCGAACAGGGCATGTCCTGTAAGCGGATTAAACTGTTAAAACTTCGTTACACTTGTGACGTATATTAGAATATAAACTTCCAGAATGTATAAGGCAGTGATAGTGAGTTAAAAAATACCGTCATGCCAATTTGTACTACTTCTTGTAAGCTCGTCGGGAAGTACATTTACAATACGTCATTAAGTTTTGCATATCAAAGTATTATAGTATTACAAGAGCTGGTACCCAAGATAATAAAAAAATAATATATATACGAGTACATAACTAGTAATTATTGATTATTATTAATAAATATTACTGTAAACATATGTTTGAAAATTATTTTATTTAAGTTTGATTTTGGTATTTTTACCTTTATTTTGGTTCGTTATTTTAATCTTTATAGATAAACTAGCTGTTCCAAGCTCTTTCGCTCCATTTGTTTTCTTACATTAAGATTAGAAGATAATTAAACTTTGTTAGCATGTTCATGAATCTTGGGGATTCATTACACTTCAGTTAATCTGGACGCCGGCGTAAGTGACGGTGTTCTTGAGTTGTGTAATCGTTAACAATTAAATTGCTAATTTATTTTTTAATTTTCTTAAATATTTAGTTTTGTAATTACTTACTAAGTTATTATATATACATATCTGTGTTTGCGAAAATAAATTAAACTAAATAATGGCAATATTTTGACGATATTTTAAGCTTAAAATAAGTCTGGCTTTGGCCCTGCTGAAAACAGAAATATTTTATGATTTGGGCTTAACGTTATTAAATTTCAGCTATGTTGAGTGTGATAGCGTTCTTTGGCAGGTAAACAAAAATTTATCCGTCAAAGCAAATGTTAGGTGTTTGTAAAGAGCTATATGTTCTCTGTTTACGGGTACTTTTAAAATTATATAAAATATTAATTATTTCTATGGAATTGACAAAAATCTTACAACTTCAGTTGAACGACTTGATATGAAGGGAAATGCAAAGTGTTAGTTGATACATTTTATATTAGTATGCTTTTTTCATTGTAAAAGATTATGGTCAATCCTAATAGATAGAATAAATTTGGATAGTACAGTGTATGTTTTGATAAAAGTGGTTTAATCGAGTAAACCTTTAAAAATATTAATAATATCAGTATAATTATATCTTGTAGGTTTTTAAAAATACTTTTATTCAATTATAAATGTAAAGTCTGTCATGTCTCACGGCACAGAAAGGAATGCATTTTGTGCGGGTGCTTATTCAAAGTATACACTCACTCTAATCTTTCACATTTAAATAAAATAATGTTTGATAGATTTCATTCATTATTATTTTCGTGAGAACAAGAACGATGTTAAGAAGTTAGAACATTGTGTCGGGTTAAAACGATAATGTAAGATATATCCAAGTTGAGAATATAATATTTAAAAATATTATTCGAGATACCAAAAAGTGTATTTATCTACAATAATTCCTTGCATGAAATTTAAATACATCATAATTTTAATAAATATTTAAGACTAATAATATAATGATTTAATATACATACTATTAAGGTGTAAATATTAATGGTACAGGTATGTATATCAAATAAAAATTACATAAAAAAGTGGTTTTAAACCTAATTTTTTTAAGACACTGACTATTTTGATAATATACTTATCAAAATAAATCCTTCGGTAAAAACAATCTCTATATTAAGATGAAGGCTAGGAGAGCCAAACGCAAGGCCATCATGCTTTAAATTCATGGTTTTATTTAATTTGTTTATTTGCCGGTCAACTCATATAATATACTGATTACAATATCTATATTTTATGAAATATATATAGCATTATACGAAGAGTAATAAATGACTAATATCACAGAATTCCTGAGTTCTAAGTGAGCATTAAAAAAAATTTTTGAAAATCTACTTCGGGAGTGGGTAATATAAAATTTATTACTATATTTTCTTCGTAAATTTGTGCCAATACTCTAAAGTACAAAAAAGTAGTAGGTTATTTTACATATTTCGAAAAGGCTGTTTAAAATAATTAGAAGACAAATGAATAATTGTTTTTACATATTTATTATTTGTAAAATATAGTAAGTTACTATAAAGTTTCAAAAATATTGATTCGAAAGTAAACAACAAATTATATTTATTTATTTATATATTTTCCACTTTGAATCCACACCAATTATTACTTGTGTACGTCAAATGGAAGTGACAGGAGGGCCTAGGTATTTTGATATCGTTCTAATAATAATTAATAATAAGAAAAAAAAAAGTCGTTTGATAGCCGTCCTAATAATAATTAATAATAAGAAAAGGGAAATCCATGGCTAGCAATACGACCAGTCACCGCAAGCAGCACCCGTTCACGAGCATAACGCAAGGGTCAGCCATCAGTCCCTTCGCCGTAATTGAGGGAAGGGGGCAACCTGGTCCCCACTGCTATCGCAAGTAATGACTTATAAGGGAGAGGTGTGATGCAGCCAGTAGATTGAACGTGATTAAAAAACAGCATCAGAAAACACAGATATAAGTGCCCCATTACAATTTTGCATCTAAGGTAATGCCCAAAAAAACAACAGAATTCACTAAATCCAGTTCCTCGTTACTTAATTGTACATTGGTTTTCACTTTTTTTACATTAGGTATCGTAAATTTAATATTTTTTTTTTCATTAAATAAGAGATTATTTGCATTAAAACAATATAAATCAACATGACAAAGATACAAGTTTATATTAAAATATTTTGTTAACATACCTAAATATCTGATGATAATGAGTCTATTATAATCTTTTTGATCGGGGAAGAGGGGAAATCTATAAGATTTTCTTTTGAAAATCCTAATCAAATATTTTTAACTTTGCAGTAAACAGTGCCTCAATCACAATTTATATTTTAATTTATTTCTAACCATCTTTAGTAGTTTTAGATTTATTTTTTATAATTTAAATTAAAACAGAATTAAAACGGATTTGAACATTGTCTGGTTATAACGAAATGAACTTCAGTTTAAATATTATTTACTTATAGCATAAATTAGTTTTATTAATGTAATTTTAATAAAACTATCTTTACCGCATTTAGTAAAATAATAAGAGAGATAGTTAATCTCTGTAAAAAAAATATAAGTAAGATAATAAAATAAATTGTAACTCAAGCCAATTGAAAAAGGGAGAAAAAAAAATATTCACAAAGCAGTAATGCAAATAACCATATCTGAAATATATATTTATCTCTTAGTAACAATAATTTGAAGGTATCCAGAAGAAGGAACGAACTCTTAATAGTTTATAAATAAAAGCTATTTTTCAATAGTTGTTTCGGTGTTAGTAGAATAATATACAGAGGATATTGTAAGGAATTGTACATACATATTATTCGGGGCACTATTTAAAACTCGACACTTAAGTTATGGTAGCAACATCTTCACTAAAATAACATACAAAAATAAATGTAATCTAAATTACGTTTTTCCTTTTACGCCTCAAACGTAAGCGACTACTAATTCTGTAATGGGTTAGAATTAATTTACAATGTACGAAATGATCAATGATATTTATGACACAGTCGAGGGATAAGGCTGAGTATTTATGCATTTGTTTGTTTAAAGATATACCTACTCTAAATAATTACGTAAATCTTATATTACACGAAAAAAAGGCGGAATGTAAAATTAAAGAAGAAAGCATGGCTAAACGAATGAAACGTGAAAATTCTGACAGAGAAAGGGATGAAAGTTTGACGAACAACTTTCGGGAAAACACGAAGCTTTTCTGGCGAGAAGTTAATGATTCCCGGGGTTGTTCGGTATCCTGTAGTATAAAAGGGGTGCTTTCGCAGAACGGTTAAATTTTAACAGAACAAGCACACGTTTTGCAGCGGTGGGCGGAATTCTACAAGGAGACGTATGAATGTGTGGACGCCTCGGCCTTGGCCTCGAAAAGGTGAATATCGATGTAGCCGATGGTGAAATCAGTTTGGAAGAAGTGGAGAGTGCGATTTGAAGTGTGCAATGTGGTAAGACTACGGGAGCAGACGAAGTTACTGCTGAGATGATCAAATATGGTGGGACACACATCTTGGACTTGTTCTGTGCAGTTTATGCTGGAAAATGGGAGAGGTCCCAGACGATTGGCGAGGTGCAGTCATGTGCCTTTGTATAAAAGCAAAGGTTTACAGATAGACTGTGCAAGCTTTAGGGCTATCAATTTGATTAGCTTGGGCGGTAAAGGTTACGCTAAATTATAGCTATATGAATTCAAAAGAGATCAGAAAGGCTGTTGTGGGAGGCCCAAGGAGGTTTTAGACCTGGAAGAGGGTGTATAGATTAGAACTTTTCCCTCCGCAGGATCACGGAAAAGTTTTTAGCCCTAAACCAAAAGGTTTTCTGTGCTTTTGTGAATTTGGAAAAGGCCTTTGACAGGGTTGTGAGAAAGAAATTATGAGAGATACTGCCCCGATACAATGTGAACGGATCCTTGCTACAGGCTATAAAGTCTCTTTACAGAGATCACTCAGCCTTTGTGCGATTAGGAGCTGGCATCTGGTTTCACATCCAATCGGGTGTTAAGTAAGGTTACGCTATGTCAGCGTATTTGTTCAATTAGTAATTGGGTTAGTTGTCTCCAAGGCGTGAAAGACAATGACATTTGAGTAAAAGTAGGTGACCTTAAGGTCAATTGTTTGCTATATGCAGATGATGCAGTGCTATTAGAATGCGATTTGCTGGCATTGGTTACTACTCTGAAAGATAGGTGAAATTATGGTCTAAATCTGAGTGAAGATGAGACGAAGGTTCTGATATTTGAAAAAAATGAAGAAAGAACAGAATGTAAGATCAACGTGAATGGTAAGATAATAGATCAAGTGACTGAAGTGGTATATTTGGGAAGTATGTTTAGCAAAGATGGAAGATACGAAATGGATGTGGAAAGGCGTATTGCTGCCGGTAAAAGAGTTAATGGTTCTTTGGCTGCATAGTTGAGATGGCGAAATGTCAGTATAGCTGCACGTTTGGCTGTACACAATGCAGTTTTGCTATCGACGCTGTTATACGGCAGCCAAACGTGGGTAACACAGAAGAAGAATGTAAGAAAGATGAATGCTGTGGAGATGCGATCTCTTCGTCGAATATGCGGAGTCAGTTTAGCTGACCGAATCCGAAATGAAGAGATCCACAGAATGGCAGGTACTAGCGAAGATGTAACGGTAAGAATGAAGAAGAACGCGTTCAGGTGGTTTGGGCACGTCGAACGAATGAGCGATGAAAGAATGGTAAAAAAGATTTATAAAGGAAAAGTGAGTGGTAAGAGGGACAGGGGGAGTCCTTGAGTGATTTTCCAAAATACAATATCTATGATACTGGAGAAATGTCACGTAAAAAGCATGACGATTCCGCGGAAGGCATGTACGAAGAGTTTGATGTCTGTGGCCGAGGCGAAAAAGGTATGTAAGGATCATAGAATTTAGTGCTCCGTCGTCTCTAGCTACCCCGCAAGAAATATGGCGTGAAGTTAAAATAAATAAAATAAAATAAATAAACACGGATTTTTTTTTATAACTTATTTTACATTACTTTTTTATGATAAAATAATTACATGATAATATTGCTTTAGCTGTAGCATGTTTTTCAAGAATGAATTTCATGAATATCAAGAATTTAAATAAATATAGTATATACTCGTATTTATTAAAATAACCACATTATCAAAGTCAATGACATTTTATTTAGAGGTTGATGTGAAACTTTGACGTTAAGATAATTACTAAAAACTTAGTAAATTTAGAACTTTAATTTGAAAAACTCTCTTAAAATATTATACTCATTAGATTACTCGTCTAGTTTCAGCTCCCGACTTTCGTAATGAAGACAAGCAATGTAATTAACAGTGCGGCTATAAAAATAGTAGTTTTGAGGCAAGCGAGTTTTTATATTATAGAGAAGATTTTTTTTTGTGTAATTAATATACATTTTAAGAAAAGCAAGAAAAACCCGTTATATTTAAATTAACAATATATCTAGTAACTTTGTATTCAATTGTTTGCATTTCAAGTGATCTTTACATAAAGAAACTATTAAATAGTGAGGAAATGAGTGAGTGTTAAATGGTAGTCATATTACGTACGTACGTACGTACTCATTATAATGTTTAAATAGATATAAAAGGAAAAGTCGGGGACGGTATCGAAAAGGTAAGTTCGAGTCCTATTCGTGTTTCCATTTTTTTATTCTATAAAGCAATTATTAAGCACAAACACAATAAAATAGTTCAATATGTTATTAATTATAATAAGGTTAGTAGCTTTCATTGAAGGGTAAACAAGAACTAATTTACACAAAAATAGTGCAATATTTCCATAGTTCCAGCAATATAAGATATCATAAATTTTGCAATGGTTTCACTTTATTATACCAAGTGCGGCAAATAAAACTTGTTTTTGAAATATCTATTACATTTGAAACTTTAAAATATTCCTAAATTTGGTATCCATTGCTGTTCTAAGTTAACATTTCTGGTGTGTTCGAGTATATATATGGCAATGGAAGAAGCACATCATGATAGGATTGTGAAAAAGTTGCAATAACATGTAAACGCTACTCACGTCACGTCCTGGGGGATACAGTTGAGTATATTTTAGGGCTACGTTTGTTTCAACAGCCTATTAAAAATAGAATATTGTTCAAATAACCAATAAGAATCTATTAATAAATATAAAAAAATATTAAAAAGTTATGCACAAATAAAAATAAATATTTAATATTAAGGTTCACTCAATACATATTTAATATTTAGTCTTTAGGTTAGCACTATTCGTCATCATTATTAAATGTAGACATTTCTTACGTGATCCTAATATTACCTTAATGATTAATAACATTTCAACTTTAATCATATCTACAAAAATAAACACAAATAATAATAAACTTGCAAATAAAACAACTGTAGGATTATATAAGCTAACATAAAAATTGCAAGAATTTAATGTAAAGTAAACTTATTATTTTAAATCTGTTTGATATTGTAGAAATAAAAACTATCTCATTGATTTTTGTGTATAAAAACGTAAGTATTATTATATAGTAATATTGTTATATCCATATATTAAAGAATAAGTAAAAAATCTTTCTACAAAAAAAATTATTTTATTCATTTGTTTATATATTTTACACTTTTACTCAATACCAGTGATCACTTTGTACGTTAAATGTTAGTGGCAAGAGGGCCCTTATTTTGATACCATACTTATCGAAAGACACTCACCAACTTAAAATAAGGCTAAAATAAGTGTTCCAATTGTGTCAAGCTCTGAGAAAAACCACTCAACAAACTCAGTTCAGTTTAGTGATCACTGTTTCAAAAACGTCTATATATTTAGTGAGCAATGTACGTAGAGCTAGAATCATTTTTACTGTTATTACATAAGTTATATAAAATGAAAATAGTATTTAAAATATATTTTGACAATTAAGAATCTTTTCCTGAAGTTGAAATGGAAGCTTAAATGTGATTAAGTTTAATTTAAGCTTAGCGCTTAAAACACTGTGGAACTACAAATGAAGCAATTACTAACCTGTAACTACTTCTGTAGTTTTATAAATGTTTTTCTGTATTCAGAAAATTACTGAAAATGAAAAAAAGTGTTCTTCATATTAGAAACAAACCGAACCCTTAATAAGAATTAAAATCAGTAATTTAATATATTAAGTCGTACAGCTTTCAGGTGTAAATATAAAATTATGTATAACAAATAAAAGCTTATTCAAGGTTATAAACTTATACAACTTAAAACCTTTTATTAAGTTTGGTGATCGTAACCGTGTTCAGCCTATAACTTCCACGAGGCTCCAATTATTTCACATATACGTGAGATATTTTAAGCAATCCAATTTGTTGAATCAATACATTTAAAGCATTATAAGATTTAGTGTATTGTTTTGTATTTAACACGCTTAACATTATTGATGAAATTAAAAAAAAAAATTGAAATATTGTTAAATTAGTTACAGACCCATTAAAATGAAAAGTCAAGTCAACTCTAGAAATTCTAATATAATAACAATACTATATGTTATTATTACAGACCAAATATTTTCTGTATGTTTTTTTTACTTATTCGAATTTGTTATTTTGTTGAAGTATAATGCATATATTTAGTTGATTCATGTAATGAATATTTATATTTAACTAGACTCTATTTAGTTGTCCTGTACTTTGGGTGAATTGTAATTATAGTTTTAAGTATGATTTTAAGCTTTCTTGTAAACAATTTTAAATCTAACGTATACAAAGAAACATTTAATACTTTTATTTTGAGTTGTATATCATGTAGGTACTGAAAATAAAGCAATTATATAAAAAAAACTTTAATTTATAGACTTGTTACTATCGATTACTTGCTGTTTCTAAACATCCAAAGATTTATCTAACATTGAACATAATATTTGATTTTTGAGCATTGTCTTAAATAAAGAAATAAAATACAGAAAGAAAGATAAGTAACAGCCTTATTAAATTACAAACTAAAATATAACTTTAATTTGTATGGTATGGTATTTTATTTTGCAATAATACTCTTTATATTTTTTTACACAAAAAAAACCTTTCCCAAAAATTATGTCTGTCATCAGTCACCTCAGGTTAACCTAATCAATGGATTCAAGCTGGTCGTGCGAGTTGGAAGATAAATGGACCTACCGCAGTGTAATATCAGCTCACCACAGACGCGGTAAATGTGTAGCCTAAATTATAGTCAGTAATTTACCGTAGTCCAAAGTTATGACAATTATTTGGTGCATCCTGTTACAATACTATTGAGTTTAATAATGCATGAAAACATTGCGAGAGCAGACTATCGATCAATCAATAGTTACTTTTCATAATTCTAATACTGCAAGTATAAAACATTAAGACAATATAGAATTAAATGTGTTACTTTGATAAAATATTATTAAGATTCTAAATAACAAACAGTAGAATGAGGTATCTAAGCAGGTATTTAGATAGATAAGAACATTTTAAATCTATAATCGATAAATAGTCGATCAAGGTGATGCATAAGAAACGATAAATAACTGAGAAAGTACATAAACAATTATTATAAAATACAATAAATAAAATGTTTAAAATTGTAAAGCTTTTTTTAGTATTGTAATTAAAACAGTAAGTTAAATAAATAAAAATCTCGTATTATTATTATTCTCGTAATATTATCATTAAGGTATATAATATAACTCGTAGGACACATTATGCAAATACACTACAATATAGAAAACTGCTATTTTTTTAATAACGTTAGTATAATTAGATATTTATTTATATATTTATAAAAGACACACTACACAATACACATAGGATGAACGTATTTTTACAAAGAGATCTTCTTCGAGCTACCCTTAGTGCTGGACAGCAGGTTTTAGATGGCAGAGAAAGTTACATAGATCTTTTATAATTACGTACATTTGAATTCCAGACATCAGATCTCTACTTTATTGTAGTGAACCGTACCAGTATTGGTCTAAGTTTTTTCATACTCAATGATAACAAATATCGATGTGGGAGATTTAAAAGCAACTTAAATCTTGGTTTTTTATGACATCATTTACAGCCAACATAGCATTCTCATTTATGGTTTCAGCGATGCCATGGATTAAGGAGAACCTTTCGGCGAGAGAATATCTCATGCTTATCAAAACCGGCAGAGAGCAACTGTTGTTGGTTCTTTAACATAGAGAGCGCCTTCCACACCAGGTCTCTAAAGAAATATTAAGTATGAGCCACTGCAGAGATATAATTAAAACGGGTTGCTGTTTGTTGGTGCCTGTAAGTATGAAGTGATTGTGTGAGGGCTTTATCAAAGCTATCCATTCTTTCCTCAAACATTTTTATAATGTAGATCCATTTAAGTATTATATTTTATAGTTTATATATATAGTGTAGAATAAGTTTAATATTTAATATTAATACGTAGGGGCTGTTAATTACAAATAATAAATTTTTAATAATTAAGTAGACAGCAGTAGTAGATAATAGAATAAGTGAATGAAGTGGTATATTTGGGAAGTATGTTTAGCAGAGACGGAAGATACGAAATGGATGTGGAAAGGCGTATTGCTGCCCGTAACAGAGTCAACAGTGCCCTGGCTGCATTGTTGAGATGGCGAAATAAATAAATAATAAGTAGACCGCAAAAAAAATTGATGTTCTTGTACTCACATCTATCCGCAAGAAAATTAGTTTGTAAGCGGTTGCCCATCCTGGTATGAGCGAAGTTAACGTAATAAAAAAACAATTAAGTGTAAACCAACAAATGTAAAAACCAGCCGTTTTGAGCGAAACCCCGTTTTGGGCTTTAAACCTTCAACGCCTCTTAACGGGTGTCAGGTGATTTTTCAAAGCTGGTGCGATAAAAGTTTTTTGTTGTACTTGAAGATATCTACAATATATCTGAATTTCAAAAATTGTCACCGAATCTTAAATTTTATTTAAAAAAATACATTTCCTTTAATCATGTTATGAAGTAATTATTATGAAAATATGTATTTTAAAATATAAATATTAATATTTATTTCAGTAACTAAGTTTTATTTTATAATAATTACTTTTATTTTATTTTGTGTATTAAATATTAAATGCCGTAATACGTATAATCTTAGTTTAAAGACGGTATATAAAAATAGACACATCATGAATTCATATTTATATGCAGCAAACTGTAACTAGAATGTTTGCTTTAATCCTGTATTTCATTTACATAATGTTTCGCTACATTTACATGCTCAATACAAAGGAAAGCGCTTAGTCGCTTAACATGTCCAATTCGAACATACGGATACCATGACTACACAACTAGAAAAACTCAATATTTTATGCTTAGATAAAGATTTGAATACAACCTTTGCCTTCAAAATAATCTACCATTTATTTGTAAACTTTTATGAAATCGAAAATAAAAATATAATTATTAAGGAAATTTAACATACGGCAAATTTATTATATTTTATTATTTTAGTGATACGATTTATATTTGAACGTTATGCAAAATAAAATGTTACAATATTAGTACAATATTATATCATTAATACAGTTGTAAAAAGGAATATTGTAAATTGATAATATTTCACTGCATTTATTTAATGAGTGTTATTAATATACAAGGTGATATGGGTTTATTTAAGTAACTTTTTATTCTATTCATATTTTTTTCTATATTGAATATAAGAGGAAGAAAATTTTATTTAATGTTTTGCCTCTTGAATAAAAGATCCGTGTGTATAAACGTTAGCCTTAAAAGCTCTATAGAGAAGTCGCCCGATATTCAAGTCTTCACTACGATAGATTAGTGAATACCCTAGAATAGAAAGTGTTTTAGTGTAAGCCTTAAGATATTATATGCTTGAATAAAAAGAATAAGAAAGTGGTGAATGGTATTATTACATACTCATATTTTCAACTCAGGTTAAAAAAAATATTATGATATTTGCTTGCGAAGTAAAATTTAAACAAGAAAAAATATTTGAAAATGATCAGGATCGGAACCTGCGCACTCTATACTAGAGATACTTTGCCAATTAAACTATCTGGTTTAAACAATCCAGCCATCTACTTATAGTCCTCTTTATAGGATCAGAGGCGACATGTAGTGTGCCTTTAAAGATTAATAACTTAACAATATAATTCAGTAGCGGAAATTGTCTGTAGACATGTTAATTTATATATTTTTATTTGTTTATTTTGTATTTTAACAGTGTTACAAAATTAAAGATCTGTACAATATATACTTCTGACTAAGATTACATACGATTACATTAATATAAAATACATGCTTAAAATCCGAATAAATAAAACATAATAAAAGTACTTTATATAAAGTAATATATAAATGTTAAGATACAATAGAGATGTTCAAAATATGTATATGTGTATGACAGTGCGTGTTTGCGTCTGCAAGTGAGTGTGTCCGTGTGCGTGTACGCATGTGTGCGTATGAGTATGAGTAAGTAAGCATAGCTGTATGTTAATAAATTATTTTAATGTTATTGAATATATAGTATGAAGTAGTCAAATTTATATAAGACTATACACTACTATAAGTTATTGTAAGTGCTGCTAATATGATTTATAAAATATTTATTATAAATTTCGTCCATAAATATTATTCTTGGAGAAGTAGCAAAGAGTGATGTATTTCGAGTTCTCTTGTTAGGGATTCTAAAGTGAAGTGCTCTGAGAAGTTTACTACAGTAATTTTCATTGGACAATAGAGAATATAACATCATAATTTCACAGTGTTTACGCCTTGTTTTTAAAGTATCGATGTGATTATACCTGCATGCTTTAAAATAGTTATCAAATCATTTTTCTTTTAATTCTTTATAATCTTCAATTTTATTTTTATAAATGTCATATTGTGGTGACGAAACTACGCAAACTTATTGTGATAAACAGCGAACATATGATAAATAAAGAATTTTAATGCAATTTATATTATGAAATGATTCACAAGTATGTCTAATATAGCCAAATTGTGTGTACGCTTTATCTGTAACTAATTGTATATGTTCCGTCAATAATAATTATAATTAAGCTGAAAACTGAGATCACAGTCTGGTGAAACTTTTTGGATTGCTTTGTCTCTTAATTTATACTTGTCTCTTAATTTATGGTATGGTATATCTTATTTAGATTACGAGAAAATGTAATCTGAACACATTTTGAATGGTTGATTGTAATTCTGTTATGTTTATAGTAATTTTGTACATTGTCCAAGTCGTGTTGTATGTTGTGACAATCTGTGAGTATTATAATTCGTAAGGAGATTTTTGTGTTATCTACAAATATTAGAAATCTTGAATATCTTAAGGCAGTATTTATATTTCATACGTAGACATTGTACAGGTAGGGGCCAAGTATGGAGCCCTGGGGGACACCGGATGTTGTGAATACAGAATAGTTACGATAACTTCCTAATGCCATAGATAATTTTTTTCTTTGTCACATAGGATACGAAATACCTGTGCAAGTCACCACGAATACCAAGCGCCTGAAGTTCTCGCAATAAGATGACGTGTTCCTCACGGTCGCAAGCCTTGTCAATGTCAGTGTAAATAACATTTACACAATTTATAAAAAATTACATATAATGGCTCAAAAAAAGTAACGAGTATAAAAAATATGAGGGATGTTATCAGTGCCAGCACCTTTAGTGGAATCCATTTTCTTTAAATGTTAAAACAATGTTAGTAAGTTCATTTTTGTCAGATATTGGTAAATGTACATTATGATACTTAGGTTTGCGTTGTGAGAAAGCACTTTTAAAGAATTAGCTGAAAAATAAACATACTTCTTCCACATTATTATATTGTTATCCTGCCAAACTCATAGTATTCGGATAACCGGTTCTATTACCACGCAGGCATTTTTGATACCACCAAAACTATTTTATAGCGATCAATTCTGAGGCATTTTAGAACTTTTAAACATTAATTACATGTCATTGCAATAGTTTTGATAACAGGTGTTATTGTAATAATCTTAGTAACATTTTTTTAAAAATAACTTTAAATTGTAAGTAAATTAAAAGTAGTAGCTATAAGAGCTAGTGTTAAAATTCGCAGAACCTTGTTGCGGATAGGTGACCCCCCATATAAAATGTTAATCAGGTAGCAATGTGATCAAAAATCAAGTCGCAGATCCTAGTTCTCATCACGTTGATGAGCTTTTCATTGTATACTAATTAAAATACTAATTATATATTTTTTTATAGATAATTTTAGGAATCAAGTTTGGTTGTGTAATATTTTAGAAATATTACTTTTATTTGAGTGCTTAGCTAACATAAAGTATGTATTGCACGATTTCTTTAAATTGGCAATTATAACAAACTAAACCAGTGGAAAAAAAACACTATATTATTTTCAATATTTATCTCTTTCATTGAAGAACCGGCTTATACAAACAAGAATTGGCTTATACAAACAAGAGCTCATAAAATCTTTGCCAATTAAGTGTTCTTTCCTTTTATTTAGAAACGAGTGACCTTTGGCTGCTGTTGCTCGACATGTACTGCTATGTATTTAAGTTTGCAAACATATTTCGTTCTTAGTTGGTTTTTTAGATGTAGAAATAAAATAAAATCGTAACAAGATACACAACAAGATTCTATCCCTAGAAATTTATTTTACAAAAATCGGAACCTATGCATTTTGTAGCTAAATTAATTTTAATTTTTAAGAGCAAACACGTGTGACTTCACTTTAGAGTTTTGAAAAAAAATATTTGGAACAAGCTTTTTGAAAAAAGAATTATAGTGCTGGGATAAGGTTTTTATAAATTTTAAGAACAAATAAGATAATGACTTCGAATTTCACAAAATACTATTCTTCTAAGGAACACAGATAACGGTTATCAGACTCACACTAACATATAGGGTACATATACTAAGACATATATTTTTGTTAAAATAACTCCTTTTGTTTTAAATCAAACATACGAGTTTTTTATACAAAAAGTAATACTAAGAAAATTACTCAAAAAATAGTAATACTAAAAAAAATATCTTTTCAATATATTTTTCAAGTAATTCACCTACACTCGCAGTTATGGGTCACTAAATTAAATAAAGTTGGATGTGTAAAAAATGTCTAACTTTACTTACGTTGACATTTTTTTTTTCAGTTAGACATTTTTTTAACAAATTATTTTTAACCATCGAGAGCGACGTCCAAATTCATTAATAAAGCTCTTTAGGAAAAACCCTGAAAAGTAAACTTATTTCTTCTAACCGCGTGTTAAAAACCTGAATGTATTTATTTGACTATAATGAGACAACGGACTGACAGATCTGAGGAGGTATGTGTCTTTTAATTGTAGAACCGCAGTTGTCAAAGCATTTTATATACTGCTTGAACTTAGTTCAAATGCTCAGAGGCCGTGAAAATGAAAGTCTATGCAATAGGTTTTAAAATAATAATTTCAAATCTATAATAAATAATAATCAAATGACTATAAGGGATTTAATATCACATTATACATTTTTAAGATTAAATATTTTTTAACATAATATTGAGCACTGTTTTCAGTTATGCGAGACACAACGGTGCACATTCAAGGGACTTCGAAAATTGAATTTATTTTTCTCAAAACCATGCAGAGAAAGCAAACCATTCATATGTTTATTCAAATTTTCAACACTCACCAGTAGTAGTTGTGTCGCTTGGATACTCAAATCGATTTGAAAACTTGCATTGTTAATATTATTATTTGTGTCGCTTTAAGAGAGTTGTTTCACAACCAAATGCTATGTTAAGTTTTAAAAGGCGAATTTTACAGCGATATTCTAAGCGTGACTAGAAAATGTAATTACCGTTTAATTCTTAAAATATTATATAAAATAACATATTATCTAAATTTTAATTCTTGGTGATTTTATATTATTTTATAATGAATAAAAAAGTACTTCATTTCTAAGTATTTTAAAAAAGGACGTAATTATTCTTAAGCTAAAAATACTCATCTCTATTCTTCAGAACAAGACGTGAAACTATTTACTTGTTGCAGAAATTTTTGTAATGTGTTGGGTAGACTTGAAAGATAGCAGTTTTCAATTATTATTAAAAAAATAAAAGAAAAATTTTTTTGAAGTATGTTATTAATAAAAAAAAATGTCATTAAACAAAAGTTACCACGCTTAACGTAGCTCGCTGACGTAAGTAGACATTTAAATATGTAAAAAAATAAACTTGAAGATTGTAGTTAAATACCTCATACATTATATTTATTTATTTATCTTCACGCCATATCCCTTGCGGGGTAGCCAGAGACGACGGAGCGCCAAACGCTGAGGTCCCTGCATACCTCTTTCGCCTCGGCCACAGACATCGTGGCCGAGCAAAAAGCATGATGACCTCCCGGAGGGCACCTTCCGGGAGGTCCTCATGCTTTTAATGTGACCTTCCTACGGTATCATAGATACTGAGTTTTCGAAGGTCACTCGAGGCCTCCCCCTGTCTCTCTTACCACTCACTTTTCCTATATAAATCTTTTTTACCATTCTTTTATCACTCAGTCGTTTGACGTGCCCAAACCACCTCAGCACTTTCTTCTTCATTCTCACCGTGACATCTCCGCTAATACCTGCCATTCTATGGATTTATTCATTGCGGATTCGATCAGCTAGACTGACTTCGCATATTCTGCGAAGAGATAGCATCTCCACAGCATTCATCTTTCTTACATTCTTCTTCTGTGTTACCCACGTTTGGCTGCTGTATAACAGCGTCGGTAGCAAAACCGCATTATGTACAGCCAAACGTGCAGCTATGCTGACGTTTCACCGTCACCGTGTGGATTTGTTTGTAATCAAACATCGTGTTTGTCACAATAAAATTTCTCTCCTTACAAAATTCCAAATTAAGCTTTCCAGCGTCATTTACTCTCTTATCACCGTACTTGCCTAGCACGCTTTCGTAACCACTTCGCGCAGTTCCAACGCATTCATTAATATCCCCACATACTATCAACTTTTCATTACCTCTGACACTACTTAGAACATCCCTGACACTCTCCCAAAACTCCTCGAGTTCGCTCACTGGAGTTAAGGATTTTGACGCATAAACGGCTAACAAGAATACTCTTGATATCCCCAGCTCAAAGCGAACCCAAAAAAGCCTCGGGTAGAAAGCCTTGTATTCTACAATCGCGTTAACCATTCGAGAGGACAACAACACGCCTACACCTTAGCAACCTAGCTCACCCTCTGGAACCCCAGCCCAGAAAGCGACCCGGTTGCCAGGCCAATCGGTCGTATCATTACCTTTTCTCTTGGTCTCAGACACACAAATTACATCCAGATTTTTGTAATCCATCACATCTAATAATTCATTCATCTTCTGTTTCATTCCTCCTCTTACATTCCACGTAGCTATATATAGCTCCGTCCTCCACCTCCCGCCGTTCGGAACATGGCGTGTTGGTTGGCGTTCCCCAACGCTGCATTCGTTGATTTTATAAAATAATAATTACATTAGAATTTAAATTAATTATTATATAATTACAACAAATTAAAAAATAATACTAAATTGAAATTAAATAAACAATTACAATTAAACAATAACAAAAAAAAAAAAAAAAAACATTAATATTATGACTAATGAAGTTCGATATCTGAACTTGGAGATTTGCGTATCTAATATTTTTTCACTGTAGTACTGTAAGTCTTTCTGAAAGCTTTGCAAGTCCAAGTTCCAACTTGCACCAGGGCCGGACACATGTTTAAATAATTGAATTTTACAGACTGCAGTGGCTGCACACGCACGCAGGAAATGGTAAAATGAAATTTATTTAATTCATCAACGAAACACACAACTTATTTGCCTCCTTTTATGATATATTTGAGGTTTATATATTATAGGTTATATATATTTCATTATTTAATATTGAATTATTGAAATGTAAGAAATCAAAATGTACAACATGTTTAAAGAAATAAATAATTTAACTTACCTCTAGGGATAAAAATATTTTAATAACTAAATTTACTTATATGTTATGAATTTTATTGTAAAACTTTTTATAAATTGTACATAATATATTGCATATTGAATTTGTTCTTAAAACATGCGTCACAATTCGTAATTGCGTATCAATATCATTCTACATTTTTAGAGATCATCTGATAAAAAATATGACATGATGCGACGACAAAATTTTTCATCCTGTAGATTATGTCTCTTGAATTGACCCATTCAGTTGAATCATTGAATCACCTCACTGGATATTTTTACTCTGCTTGTATTATTTATTAAGGTGAATCTGACATGGCATACATAATTCATAACTTAATTGTCACAAAAATATTCCGCACTCGTTTGTCTTTTTATCTACTGGTTATTTTTTGCTAAATTGGGTTCTACGATTTTTATGCTTAATATAGCTTATAAGACTGGTGACATTCAAAATATTACAATAAAATTTGAGAGACCAACGTTTCATCGTCTGTAATTTGTGTAACGATCCAACATCTGATTCAGTGTATGAACTTATACTTATACTTATTAATTAATCTATGTGGATATTAGTAACATTAGTAACTCATATGCATGAGTGCATCGAAGTTATTAGTATAACAGGTTTTATTTATTAGTATCACAGTTTTTTTTTGCATTCAACATTGTATGTAGCCATATACATATACTCCCTATCATCTCCAAATTTCTTAAAGTTTTCAAACAATTTTCCGAATTGCTTTGTAATAATAATAATCTAGTAACTCTTTTCTAATCCGGTTTTCGACCTCACCATAGAAGCAGCACTGTATTACCGAAAGTAACCGATGATACCCGTTATGCTATGGATAATAAAAAACTCTCCATACTTATTCTTCGTGATTTCAATAATGTTTTTAATTCAATGGACTTTGATGTTATAATTATAATAATAATAAGTTTATTTGCTCTTACAATGCTTTAAGATTACAATCACAATAACAAAAAATATCTAAGTTTACTTTTAATACACGTATAATAATCAGTATCATTTTGTTACTTCTAATATATCTATTAGTTATATGTATATGTGTCGGCAGTTGTGTACGTATTAATATTGATATCAAAAATGCACTATTTGTTATTTATGTTATATGCTATATATACTTATACCCCATAAATATTTCCATTAACCAAAGGTTTTCGGAAAATAGTTTTCGACATCAAGAATGACGCAATGTTACTTCCATCTAATTTTCATCAAAGTAACTATTGGATTCTAAATTACTGTCGTATCTGCAACAAGATTCATTATTGACTTTAACATTTTTAACTCAAATATTTAATATCTGGGGACTTTCACGTAATAATTTATAACTTCAGAGATTACACATAGAATAGTTAAATTACTACCGAAGAAACCCTGTTTCTATAAAAATATTAACTTCGGGAAGGAGGAAAGGCAAGGCAAAAGCCAAAGTTTCCGTGCAACTGCCTTATATCTCTCTCTTATAATGGTCAGTTCCAAACTAGGCCTGATTTGTAATGGATATTTGAATATTTGATAAAGAACATACACCATGTTTTCATGCTTAAAAATTGTATGTTAAAGACAGATGCTTAAAAAAAATAAACGTTAGCAAGATTACGCTACCGAGGATTATAATATCTCAGAGAGTGACCACTAGGACTTCACAACTATTAGAAAACGTTGAGAAGTCCCGGACAGTAAATAATCTAGTAAGTATCATTATTTTATTATTCGAATTTATCATCATTATTTTTTAATCATTACTTTATTATTATTATACAAAAATATTATAATTACGATTATATTATAATAATTTTATAAAATAATATGTCAGTGTTAAGTGGAGAATAAGATTAGTCAGATGAGGATGATGATGATCAATCCATTGAAGGGTTTTGAAATAATGTAAAAAGGACTTACGGCCAAAGATACGAGTAACACTGACGTTGGGTCTACAAGTGCTGCTGCTTATACAATATCAAACTTGTATTCAACATATACTTCGGTAAAGATCTGGACAATATAGAAGTAAAAAACGATTATCAAAAGAATTTTTATTGTTAGTCGATGTAATTGTTTATTATAAGAACATTTGCCCTGTAACTCATATAAGCAGGGTAGTATGTTATATAGAATTCATATAACAAAAAATCCTACACAAAAGCAATTGTCGTAGGAAAATTTAGATAGATACCCTACAATAATGATATGGAAGTCAACACTCATATTTTGCAGAACACTAAGATTTATTAGGTAATATGTGAAGTATTTAAAAAAGAAGATAGGCAGCGCCGATCGGCTATACATGATATACGAGTATATGATATATATGATAGATGTGGTAGGGTTAGATATTTTTGGTAAGAGAGAAATGTTTGTTTAATGAGTTGTTATATTGTTGAGTAGCGAGCTGATATTAACCTATATTTTCACCGCCGGTACTAACACGTACCACCTACCCCTCATTATGGCAATAAGACATTGAAAATCATCGGATGTCTGGTCTGGATAGATACGATATAAATATTTGTTGTTAGGCCATTGAATGTAATCAATTTATACTTAAATTCAATTTTTTTATCATATATATTCGTATCTACCCGTTTGAACCATAGAAGTGGAGTCTGACATTTTTCTCTCGCTTAAGAACAACAAGACAACAGACAACAAGAAAAACACAACATAATATTTTTGTGATCGGATGATATAAAAATGGTATCTCTTACACTTTATAAAAATTATTTTTTTTTCCACCGGAGTTACTTCATCACTGAACAGATTATATTACCGACGACATAAGATTATAAACGTTAACGATATATAGATATCGACACTGCAAAAAGATTACCGTACCGTGAAAATATGCACGTGCCATGTGTCAGCAATACGAACTCGATGTTACGTCTCGTTACATAAATCGGTTCCAAAGGAAATTCCATCGCTTCATAAAACTTATAGGAGATATATTTATATTAATAACTATTACAACATACCATCAAAATATAATTAAATGAATACATTTAAACAAATATAGTTAGAATTTTAATTTTATAATAATAAAAAAAAATTACGTAATATATGTCGATATTTAGGAAAAAATAACTTATTTTGATATTATTATTGATTTGGTTCTAATTAATTTCACGCCACAAGCAAATTATATGATACAAAATGTTATCGGAAGCTAGATGTTCGCCTCCTTTTGTATTACATTTGTATAATACTTCGCTACATTTACATGTGCAATGCACAGCGAGGCGCTTAGTCGTTTAACATGAACTTCTCTCACACACAGGCTAAAAGATTAAAAATAAATAAAATTAAAATTGTATGTGATCCACACTCATACAATGACAAAAAATGTAATAAATAAAACTAAGTTGTTCTTTTATAATATATGTAATTTATATAAATTGAACACTAAACTTACAGTCACTGTGTATCATTTCTATTCTTAAGAACTTTATCGTTGAGTCCAAGAAAGAATAGCGCAAGATTCTTATTGAATGGCTCAACATATTATTAAATAAAAGTAGGTATTTATTAACTAAATATATATTAATGTAGAGGGGGATTTTATAGGTTTAATTTTCAAATAAAATAATTAAATTTTACAAAATAATATTGATGTAACTTAACACTAAACCTACCAAGTACCGGTCAAATTGACCGTTCTTAAACTTTTGTAAAACTTACACATTTTTAAACGTTATAATATCGTTATAAAACTACATGACAATTCTTAGAATATGCATATAATATTTTCTTCACTCTTTACTTTTAGTTATTTCCATTATTACTTCTTCTGCTACATAAAAAAATATATCTAAAACTTTTTGGCTTGCCTTGGGGATACTATCTACTCATTTACCAGAACTGCTAACCAAATGACTTTTTTTACGGCGTCACATTCCTGTATGCAATAGTGGTCTTATTGTTAAAAGCTTATTTTATTGAATAACTATAAATTTTTAACAAACGATTTTTGTCATAGAAAAAAAAATTTACAATATGTTGAATATATTACGTTAAGGTTAAGGTAAAATCAATTAATAATTTTGCGACGGCATCGATGCTGTAATTAAACGACATTTAGAACCATGGCAATTTTGTAACTTCATTAATACCTAATGCCACACAAAGCATTTAAAATGAAATGGTTTTGTATTTATAAATAAAATATTATAAAAAAACTTATTTTTTTGTGTGTTAAAATAATCAGTGTTATTTAAATTACATAATATAAAGTCAAATAATCGGATAGAAAATAGAAACGACTTATTACCGATTCTATATCAAAATAGGATATTATAAGTTACTGAGACTGCAGTTTGAATGTATGTGAAATGTAACGCTCAGACAAACTTTAACTGTAAGGTCAAGCTTTAAGGATCACAAACAGGACAAAAGAAGTTTTTTATTAAATGACAAGCAAAGTGGACCGTTTTAACCCCTTGTAAGTTGAAAAGCCTTTCAATATCCTTTGTCTAACCAACTGTGGCATTGCACAAGGTTTATTATTAATCATTTTATACCGATTCATTAAAAAATATATTTACATACATATAAAAAGAGATAAGAAGTCGTTAAACTATATAAGTAGGTTAAACTGGAACTGCTTCATCTAAGTTGTTCCTAAATTGTTGGTAGCACCGACTTTGAAGCGCTTAGCGAAAATTGTATAATTCACTTATGTCATTCTTATAACAGATTTGTTTGAGTAATCAAGTTATGGGTATGGCTGAGGCAAATATTATTTTAATAATCTTATTTATATTTTTCAATTGCTGACATAAATTGAAGAGATAAAAATATAATATAAACATAATATTGTTATTAAAGAAACCACGTGTAAATAATCATAGGACAATCTGAAACAGAAAGATAGCTAATACGTCCAGATTTGGATTATATTTTTTCTCTGTCTGTAATTTGCATACGACAATATGTATCAAATAATAAAATGTTACAGTAACATGTGCAGAAAATAAATGTACAAAATGCAGTTTTAATAGAGATCTATTCTATACAACCTTAGGAATAGGAAAACTGCAAACACTCATTTAATAGGCGGTAGTATTATTATAATAAAAGTTTGATTAATATAGAAATATACTATTAAATACAACAATATAAAATATATTTGTAATAAATAATAAAAGTAACTTTAAAAGCCACTAAGTATCAAAAGACTGTTGTATTATTTTACTGCTTTTTTAAATATTTCTAAAGAAGATCGTGGCCATCGTATATATAAATTTAAGGTGAAATCGCTATTAGTAAAACTCAACCAGAATATAGTATTATTACGAAACACCAAAGTTTACTGTTTATTTTTTATCTTAAGCATAGCCAATTTATATTTAAAATCTCATTTGAAATTATTCTACAAACATGTAATACGTTTGTTAGGTATAGGCAGTGCATATTCAAAAGAGTTTTTAAATTACGCTTCTCAATTGAAGTTAAAAGTTGCCTAGAGAAGCATTAAAAAAATAATTGTGGTTTATAATAAGAATATACTTTTTAAAATTATTATATTTTATATTTTGAGTATATTCTCTTATATTATAGGTAATTGAAAATTATTATTATTGTTTCGGTAAAAATAATATAAGCTTCATAAAATTATAGTAATAACGGTACTATTATTTTCTCTTCATGATGGACCTGTATAGAATTTAGTAACAATAGCTAATGATAACAACATGGGATATTGTTAAATTATATTAATGTCACTTTTAAAATGCAACTATTAGGATACAAATTTGAAAATTGGATTCTTCTACGAGATACGAGAGTTTCGGAAAGCTTTCATTTACCAACATATTATATGAGTTCTTGACTATATTATTTGTAGGTATGATAAGTAATACCGGTTTCTCATCCCAAATCTGAATAAACAGGACAAGAAAAAATATGTTTTGATTATAATATATACGTTTATTAAAAAACTGGTTCAGAGAAATTTCACAATCTAAGGTCTAAACATTGAAATTTCGGACTGGACATTTGATTGTATGTACATTTTAAGACTGCACTCAGTAAGATAAATTTTGTTGTAGTCCCAAAAGAAGTTTAAATTGTGAATAAAAGCTTATCTTTGCGGTGAATCTAATAATTCGGATTAGAGTAAATAAAATATTTTATACAAGTAGATAATGCAATAATAGACTAAGTGTGTAGTCTTAATGAATGCGTTTAGAATTATAAACATGTATTTTCTTAAGAGATTCTTTGTTTAATGGTTTGTTGTATAAATTTTGTTATTCCAACTTTGTATTAACTCAAAAACAAAATTACAATAAAAAAAATCATAAAATATTCATTATTTCCATTTTTATTGTGTTCTTAAAAATACTGTTGCCGTTCGGGCATGTTTTAAATCATTCATACCGTTGAGATAGATTTTAAGTCATTCACTTTTACTGTAAATATTTGCTATATGAATGTAATATAAATAAATGCAGTTAAATTAACAAAGAAAAAAATTAAATCTAAGCTCATAAGTAGAAACGTTTACTTACTAGTCTAGAATAAGATAAATGTATTTTATGCTTAAGTAAACACTGTGAGGATTGAAACGATGACAAACGATTTGGAAACTGTTCCCTAGATAAAACATACGGAGAACTCAAACAGAAGAGAACCTTTTCAAATATTTTATCCTATTGCGATTTATTTTATGTTAGTTAATAAATGAATTCAGACAAAAAAACAAAAAATATTTATTTTTTATAAACATAAATGTATGTGTATTTTTACAATATATTCTCTTTTAAATTCTAAACTAATGTCTAATTCTTAATTCTAATTAATAATAAAGAGACTTTTATTCTTTAAGCGTTGACTTCTGAACCACTACAGCTTAGCTCACGAAAACTTTCATATCTCATTAATTTACTCGTTCAATCATTCTTTCGGAAAGAAACTTTTACATTCTATAACATTTACCAATTTTTTTTGAATAATTACTGTTAAAAAGAGTTTCGTGAATATGGAGCGTGGACAATTCTTTGACTGTAGGCGAAAATAAAGTAATAAATATTGTTCGATCAGCGATTTATCGGTATAAATTGGTACAAGAAGTGAAAACGATGTAATCGTCATAAGTTATTTTATAGTTTTTTTTAGAAACGATGTTGCCATCATATAGAAACAAATAATATTTAACAGAAAATTATGTATTTTAAAAAGTAACTGATAAATTATTAAAATTAAACAAATAATTAATCATTTTCAAAGTTTTCCAGAAAATCATAAAGCATCAAATTGTAGGAAATTCGTTTTTCCATAGATAGTTTATTTTGACTTTCAATTACTACTCGTTCTAATGTCTTATTTAGAATATTTCAAAGGTAATAAATTTTACCATGTCATTTAGCCATCCCCTAAAAAAATCAAGTATTTTTTTTTATTTTGGGTCCTTGTTTTGTATCATCGTATCATCTTTCAGGCATCATTTTTAATATTCTTAAGTTCCTGGCTAATCCATTCTTATAACTGGTCGAAAATAAAAGCAAATACGAAGTAATATTAAGATATAGAAGTAACACAAATTACGTAAGAACATATGACACGTTTTGATAATCGATAGCAATTTTATAAAAATCAAAACATATGGCTCTACTTCGCATGTATACAACTTGCCACGAACACTATCGGATGATTACCCAAATGGTAGGAAAGCGCGGGGAATAAGTTAAGTGGTAGAATATTCGAACTTTCACAGTTTGTTAGACCATCAGTCCTTAAAGGCTAAATAGCTATTACTCGCGAATTTGTCTGATGTTGAGATATGTACAAAATTTAAAAAAAATATTAGTCGGTACATATTCAGATTAAAAGTTAATTTTAAAAATTATAACATGTGCTAAGCTGTGAAATGGCAGACTCGTAAGTTGTTTTGAAATAGCACGTACCTTATATCAGCAATATGAGAACCTTACTGCCAGACTCGATAAATAAGTCGCTTTGTGAAATTTGTAGGAAAGTCTATGTTATGTGTATGTTACTTTTGTATCTTCATGTGACAAAATATATCCGTGGATCCCGTCACTTTGCTAATTGAACTATAGAGTTATCAAAACTCCAGTTATGATGACTCTGGCGTTCTATATATAACGTTCTTTATCGGAACGATAGTTACATCTATTAGACTTTGAAATATATAAATAATATTGAAAAAATGCCACAAACGTAACCAATGTTTGAAATAATCTATAAATATTTTCACCATATTAAGCTCATTTTCAAATAATATGTACGACTCACTATTAAGCATACTGTTGTTCAACAGTTCGGGATCCATACATATGTTCATACTTTACTTGAGATGGATCCCGAATCTTGATACAAACTAAACAAATGACATCAGTCCTCCGGTAGCCAAGTCTGTTAACGCACAAAATACCCATTCTATAGTCTAAAATGTGTAAAAGTAGAAATGCTTAAAAGAAAATTAAAGTTTTTAAACTACTTAATTTTGAAAATGTACTGTTTCCTACACCATGTTCTATATTGTGTATTTATTAACATAACAATTGTCTCTTGACTCATACTCAACCAATTTAACATGATTTGTAATTTATTCATTGCCACGTTCCTGTAATAAAACTATGTGATACAAAATCTAACTGGAATCTAGATACGCAATATCATGAATGATATTTGCATAATGCTCCTCCAAAAATGTATTTGCATATCGATGCGCTTAGTTAGTTAACGATTTAGTTTTTATACTTGGTTGGTTGATTAAAATAAATATTAAATTCTATCTATCTATCTATAAACAATTCACATTACAACGTCTGTTTGTCTTTTAAATATCTAGTAGACAACAAAGTTTGTATACTCACCGATTTATTCTTGCAATGTCAATTAAATTGCATATTTTTTCAAATATACGATACTATTAGTCTTAAAGCTCTATCGTAAAGTCTACGGCGTTTAATCCTCACTGCGAAGGTATTAGTGAATACAGAAAGATTGCGAGTTTAAGATTTTTCTGTTTGATTTATAATTTATATTTAATATAGATTTATGTTTATATAGTATTTGTTCCATTTATTCATATTTTATATATACAATTTCGGTCTATTTAATAGATATGATGACTATTAATAAAATTGTATTATTCACTGATACATATTGATTAGTGGTTATAAGACACACCTCTTTTTAATAATATATCTGTTTTATGGTTACAGGAAATGGCTTATTAATTTTTAACGTCTATATTAGCAATAGACCTGAATAAAATAGAGAAAAAAATTACCTTGGCGGCAATAAATATTAAACGCTCAATAACCTCTTAATAAAAGTAGGTATTTTTTTCTTATTTCGATGAATATAAGAAGAAAGTAATATATTTCACATTCTAAACATATTTATGAGATGCGTGGGTGAATATGAGTCTATATGTACGAGTATAAAATATACTAAAGTACTAAGGGTTATCAGTATTTTTCTGTCAATACAGATTATATATAATATATCTATGTATAAACACTATTATTCCCAACAGTTTCTGATTGAAGCACAGCAATCTATTATGTATTTCAACTTAGAGATGTCTCTTAAAAATAATGTCAGTAGGTTCAGGTCAAGAGCCAGCAGAAATATAGATATAATATTTTTTTTTCAACATTTTAATAACGATCCAATTTAGCGACGCTTTCAAGTGTCATTGACACTATTTGAAATTGTAACGATAATATTTTTTCAAATCAATGATAAGTGCAAATTATATACAATATAAATGGAAATTTATTAATGATTTTCTTTATTTTACATATTATTGAAATGAAATGACATTTGTTATGTAAATTAATAAAACTATTTTCTTTTGCTATTATATCTTATTGTTTCATGAGTTGCATGACAATATGACGTGATGGGCAATACTTTAGTATGTTCATTATCATACTGAGGAAAAGTTTAAAGTTAGTAAAGAAATATTTTCAAAACTATTAGTTTTGAAAATATTTCTTTACATAATATTACTAGGGGCGCCAACAGACCCTCAATTTCGACTCGCTGCGCTCGTGAAATCTCGGGTGCCGTTTGCATATTGAGCGAAGCGAGCCCAGTGTAATGACTCATAGTTTCCCATTGACTTCATGGGGTATTAGTTTTTCGACATGTAATTTTTCAAAAAAATTTTTTTTTTACAATATTTCCAATATTTTTTTTAAACCATCATCACCCAATGTGTCTTTTTCATTGCAAAATTTCACAATTTTTTGTCAAGTAGTTTTTGAGCCTATTCGAATGTGAAAAAGTCTCCAGTAGAACGCTCCGCTCGCTACGCTCGCTTCGCTCAATAAAAACCATTTTGTACCTGTTTAGCATAACATCTAAGTGAAGAGGTGATAGAGCTTAGCTGTAGCTATTTAACTGCAGCTTATATTGGGCTAGCTGGACAGGGGAAAGGACCACCCTCTCACGGAAGTTCGACATGTATTTACTAAATTAATTTGGTTGTTTCGATGGTGAGTGAGAGAATCGGGACGCCCAACCTTCTCTCCCCCAAACATAAATGCGTTGCCTCCAAAAAATATACCATAGGAGGGTACTAAAGCCAAAGAACCCTTCGCCGAGCATAATTGGGGGAATTATTCTCGGATCTTGCTCGGACTGCCCATCATATCTGGGGCGGTCAAAGTATCGTCTTTTGCATTTACTGAGCATAAACGACGAGTCAACACAGCGGCACACCGCTTCCCACTAAGAGTGGACTTTTGCAACATCCGGGGACTTCATCTAAACCTAAACGCCGTCCACTATCATCTAGAGAGTGTGGAGTGTGGTGCCCATTCAACGTCCTGCTCGCACAAGACCTGCGACTCGACGCGTTTGGCACTACAAGTCAGCAGATTGGGATGGAATGAGGTCTTTTTTTGCATCCTACCCATGGGGGCCGATTTGTTTCCCTTCCAATGATCCTAGTGACTGCGCTGCGGCTGTAGCTGATGTGATACTTCAGGGCATGGTACTTTTTGTACCAAGCTCTGTGGTACCACTTGGCGGCAGATCGCGGCCTTGGTTAGATTCGTCTGTCAGGGCTGCAGCAGCTGGCAAACGGCAGGCTTATCAAGCTTGGGCTAATGCGTTAGTCACTAAGGATCCGAACTCTAGAGTTCTGAAGAGGAAATATAATCGTGCCTCCAGATTCTTCAAACGGCAAATCGCTAGAGCAAAGTTCAAGCATGTCGTCAAAATTGGGGATCAGCTGTCAAAGAACCCGCCTGACACGCGGAAATTCTGGGCGCTTCCAAAGTCAACTCTGGGCAACTTTAGCCAGCCGTCCCTACCGCCGTTGCACATGGGGAATGACTCTCTGGCCCACACGGCAAAAGAGAAAGCCGATCTCTTGGGCACTCTTTTTGCCTCCAACTCGACTTTGGACGACCAAGGGAAGACACCGCCTATCATCCCGCGGTGTCAGAGTTCAATGCCGGAAATAGCTTTTCGACAAAAAACTATCAGGCAGTCTCTATTTTCCTTGGACGTTCATAAGTCGAGTGGGCCGGATGGCATTTCTCCATTAGTGCTACGAACGTGTGCCCCTGAGTTGACTCCAGTGCTAACGCGTCTATTTCGGTACTCCTATCTTAAAGGCGTAGTCCCGGTCTCATGGAAGCGTGCCCTTGTCAGTCCGATCCCTAAAAAAGGTGATAGCTCGGACCCAGCTAACTACAGACCTATCGCCATTACCTCTCTTCTCTCCAAAATAATGGAGATTATTATCAACCGACAGCTCCTAACCTACCTCGAGGATCACCAGTTGGTCAATGACCGGCAATATGGCTTTCGCCATGGTCGATCAGCTGGTGATCTTCTGTTATACCTTACGCACCGTTGGGCAGCGGTTATTGAAAGCAAGGGAGAGGGTCTGGCAGTTAGTCTGGATATGGCAAAAACCTTTGATCGTGTGTGGCACAAGGGGCTTCTTTCGAAGCTACCTTCCTATGGGCTTCCCGAGAGTTTATGCAAGTGGATCACCAGTTTTCTCACTGGGCGGAGCATACAGGTCGTTCTCGACGGTTTTTGCTCGGACCCCAAGACCGTGAACGCTGGTGTACCCCAAGGCTGCCTGCTATCCCCAACTCTGTTCCTCCTGCACATCAATGATATGTTGGATATTTCCAACATACATTGTTATGCGGATGACAGCATTGGGGATGCGGTATATTCCGGTCGTGCAGGTCTCTCTCGGGAAAACGTCGACGAGTGCCGAAAGAAACTTGTGTCTTCAATAGAGACCTCCCTGGGGATGGTCTAAAGACACAGGTTTGCGCGTTTACCACTAAGAAAACCCCATTTGTCGTATCACCGCTCTTCGAGAGCACTCCTCTTATTGCCTCGCCAAGTATCAAAATACTGGGTCTCGACATTTCGAGCGGTTGTCAGTTTCGTCATCATCTGGAGAGCAAGGCCAAGTTGGCCTCGAAGAAATTGGGAGTGATCAATAGAGCGAGGCAGTACTTCAAACCTGGCCAAAGACTTGCGCTCTATAAGGCGCAGGTCCGGCCACACATGGAGTACTGTTCTCATCTCTGGTCCGGATCACCCCAATATCAGCTTCTACCATTTGACCGCGTACAATGGAGAGCCGTTCGGATTGTCGGGAACCCAGTGCTCTGTGAACGGCTGGACTCTTTGGCATTGCGTAGAGACGTGGCTTCTTTGTGCGTCTTCTACCGCATTTACAACGGGGAGTGTTCCGAAGAACTATTCGATGCGATGCCTACCGCCGAATTTCACTACCGCACAGCTCGCCATCGCCTCCTTTATCATCCATACCACCTGGACGCGTGACGATCTTCAACTGTGCGGTTTTTAAGGACTTTTTTCCCACGTTCCACTCAAATGTGGAACGAACTTCCTTCGGCGGTATTTCCAGATCGATACGACATGGGTACCTTCAAAAAAGGCATATATTCCTTTCTCCAAGGCCGGCAACGCTCTTGTGAATCCTCGGATGTTGCAAGAGTTCATGGGCGGCGGTGATCATATACCAACAGTGATCCGCAAGCTCGTTTACCCTCCTCTAACATAAAAAAAAAAAAAAGAGATACAGGTATCTCAGCCTAGCGAAACAGCCTTTTATAATCCCGGGTATGATCTTGAATATCGGATTTTTTAAGGTCGGTACCTGTCTGTACTCTGCCGGCGCTTGGACATGGATGACAATGTCAGAGTCTACGTGTGCCTCTAGAGGTCCTATAGTGGTAATAAACAAAGGGATCAACTTTTTGAACGAATTCCAGGCGAATAGACGACCTGCTTTCACAAACTTGCCTTTCCTTTGCCGAAGTCATAGTCCTTGGGGACTTAAAAAAATGTAATACCGATTGGCTCGAGTCACTTGCTAGTGACTACGCGGGTAGATCTATTTTTAACTTTGCTCTGTCAAATGGTCTGACCTAGTTAGTACCGGATCACTGTTGAAGCTCCTTTAGGGTCCTCTGATCATTGCCTGGTACGTAGTGTAGTGCCCATTCAACAACCGACTCACACAAGATCTGCGATTCAACGCATTTGGGGTACTACGAGTCAGCGATTTGAGATGGAATGCTCTCTGTTTTGGCATCTTTTTCCCCAGTGACTGCGTTGCGCCTGTAGATGATATGATACTGGTTAGAATTAATTGTAATAAATTCTGTGATACCACTTGGTGGCAGATCGTGGCCTTGGTTTGATGAGTTTTTCAGGACTGCATGGTACCCTCCTGGCATGCGTAAATTGTGGGCGCTTTCCGAAGCCACTCTGGGAAAATTTTGCCAGCCGCCCCTACCACCCTTGCACACTGGGAATGACTCTCTAGCCCAAACGGCAAAAGAGAAAGCTGATCTCTTGGGCACTCTTTTTGCCTCAAACTAAGACTTTGGATGACCAAAGGAACACACTGCCTACCATCATGCGGAGTCACAGCTCAATGCTGGAAATAGGTTTTCGGCAAAAAACAATTCAAAAGTTTCTATTTTCGAAACGAGTACCGAAAAAACTTGTGTATTCTAAAGAGACCTCCCTAGACCGATGACCTTACTTGTAATGGGTGACTCGCACGGTCCTTTTCCCTCCTTGAAAATAAAAAAAAGGAATATGCGTTCAAGTCAAATCGAATTTTCCTATCCGGATATTGATTACAAGATATTTATTGTTGCTTTATAACTTAAACACTTGCTATATAATGTAGTTATATATTTGAAATAAACTTTATAATTGTTTTTACTGTAAAGGCCGACGTGACAAAGCGCTAAGCCTGAGGAAAACCAACATTATTACTATGAAACAAAATTGAATTTATAGCCAAAATTAGACGCTAGATCACAATTAAAAGATATTTATTGCTTATATATGATAATGCAAAGAAAAGAAAACATATCAAGAGAGTATTGAGTATAATTATAAAAAGAAGATGTGTGAGGGAAAGATGGATGAAGTGCGTGAAAATGATGTGATAATCATTCATGATAGACATAGATAGAAGAGATTGGAAGAAATGGATATATATGCGCCGATCTCAAATAATTGAGGGATAAGGACATAAGTCATGATTGTTTGTGTTAATTTGCTGCTTATTAACAAATAAAAATAACTGCCCGTTTTTAGCAACTTTCCTTGCCCCAGACTCAAATAGTACTCTATTTTTTTAATTCTTATTTTTATTTCCCAAACCTATTTTCGTCTGTTAAGTGAAACTTTGAGAATTTTCAGTTGCTAAAAGCATCATATTTTTTACTCCGATACTAAAATAACATGCTACCAAATTTAATTAAATCTGTCCAGCAGTTCTAAGCGTGATTACTGAACAGAAAAAAACTACCAAATAAGCAGACAAAAAACCAACTAAATAAGCACATAAAAATTTTAAAACTATTTTCTTTTTATTACTAGGTAGAAACACGAAGAATGTAGATTTACATCTAGAATGTTTTATATCTTAAATATGCATGTAAATACCATCTTACATTTTTATTTTATGTTTGTATAGATATTCTAACATTCTGACCCGTAAACATTAATAAAAACTACTTATAATCGAAAGATAATTGGAAAATATTGATTTTCCAAGTTTTCACCATTTTGTATTTATAATTTTTTTTAACATAAATCCTTATACTACTCATTGTTGTTCTTTATTTGTCCTAAACATCAATAGTATACTGAAACTACTGTCTGTCGTCCTATGAATTCCAATAACATTTCAAAAATCTATATTGATGAAACCATTAAATAAAATAATATACAAAATATATGCAACTTATAAATATACTAGCTTATTCCCTCCCGCTTTGCTGGGCACAATATTAATTTGGATATGAACTTAGGTTGCTATGGTAACCTTTGTCATATTATCAATTGTCATCGTAACCGTAGCTATAATAACTCTTACCTAAGCATTAAGTGTATAGCTCCTACAGGTTTAAAACTAAGCGAAATGCAAAAAGTTGAAATCCGTTGGTATAGGAATTTCGTAAAATCCGTTCTTAGTGGACGTCTGCGTCACAAAAGAAGTTACTATGTAAAATTTTAAGTTAATCGGCCAGATAGTTTCGGAGATTTCGTGATGACTCAGTGTGTGGTAAATCGTTTATATATGTATATATATATATATATAGATAACCTGTTATAAATATGTTATACAAGTAAGACAACGTTCAAAACGTAAAGTATGCAGTAAAACTAAATTAGGAAAGTCTATGTGAAAGTCATAGTCAGAATCGAAGTTTTTATCTAATGTATTACATAAACGGCACTTATGAATCAACAGAATATGACTAAATAAACATAAAATAACACAAAAAATAAATAATATTCTGTATTCGAAACTAGTCTTTGTTATAATAGTTGCAAGCTTAAATAGGTTTGAAGAGATTTCCTTAGAGATAGAAAGTGTGACGTTGCTGAACGCCTATAATGTTTTTTACCTATTCCAGCCGCTTTTTTAGTATAACTGAAATCCTGATGTTAAAACACTTAGTGTGTATGTAGGCCCTGAATTATACGTTATATCCAAATATTTTAAACATATAGGCTTTTGTTTTTAGGGTATGTTTGAAACAAGCGTAGTTAAAATCTTTTAAGTTTGTCGCTCGGAGCAAGACGTGAGTGTCTTTGGGTAATTCTCATGAAATCTCGAAAAAATGTAAATTAAATTATTCAGAATTATTTTAGTTAATATCTATTAAATTTATCTTAAATTTGTACTATATGTGTTAGTAACTTTAGGGAATATAGTGGTCCCCAGAATAAACGAGTTTTAAATGAAGTAAATCAATATTGATAAACTTTAAAAGTGAGGGAATGACAGTGAGGGAATGACAAAATAAAACATAACCTCAAAAATCTCCAAATGTAGTAAACTGCTGTATGTAAATTTTTCGGTGATTTTACTGCTTCTAAAAACATACTTTATTTTTAAATTTATATTCGAATATAGTAATTACCTCTTTGTTTTCTTCTCAGTGATGGAATGACTGTCTGAAATGTAATCTTTGAAAAATTGTAATTTAATCTTCTTCCAACAAGTACTCCGACAATTTTAATACAACTTCGCCATTCTGAGCAATTGTTAGTGTCACCAACTATCAAAAATTAATAGAAGTTCCAATAAAAAATCTCAAGTACGCTAACTTATCGACTGTCGGTAATGGTGTGAGGGAATGACTATTTTTTAAGGGACACATGTCAAATCAACATTTCCTCATTTATTTACGATCTATAATCCTAAATTCAAAGAATTTTTGAAATTTTGATGTATTTTTAATAAAATAGTCACACACGCAAACATAAATTTTAAGCAATTTCTAGTTAAAAAATTATAACATGTTTTATTTTAAAGTTTGGGACATAGTGAGGGAATGATTTTAAGGGTATTATATATTTATTATTCCTTACAGATATACATAAAGTTTTAAGGTTATTACCAAAATTATTAGCCTAAGTGATGTTCTTTAAAAAAAAAAAAAATACCACCATGAATAGTTTCGAACTGTGTAAAAACTAAAAGGACAAGAATTTCGAGATTCCATGAGAATTACCCCTTTACATTTTGACCTAACTTTTACAACAAATATATCTTAACAAATGTCATACCTTACTACGTCTTGCTTAAACTAGTAAATCAGAATATTAAATTTGTAAACGCTAAAAGTTTTTTTGAGTAACATGTTGTTAATATTATAATGTAACATTTTGTCTACAAGTGTCAAGCAGAAATTTGCAGAAGTTGCACGTAGAATAAGAAATAAACAATATTTTCATCCGAATATCAAATCAAGATTATTCATGAGGTCATGTGAAAGAAACATCTGCTTTAAGATTTTTAAGGAGTTCGCGTGAACGCATTTATAAATGTTAGGGAGGTAGCTCTAGTCAGAAGTAAATGTCTTTGAGATGCGTCACGTACAGTACACACCAACGTGCCATGCATAGTGGTTTTAGGTCATTAACATCAGATTTTTTTTCATATTTATTTATTATCAAAATGCCCGTTTATTTTCTCATCATCACCATCACTAAGTTTCTTACCAAAGGTTTCTCCAAAAACATTAACTGAATAGACATCATTCTGCCGAGTTATTTAACATATGTACTATGAACGTAATTGCAGGAATTTTGTTTTTACAATACATAATTTTATATATATAATAATAAATATGTGCATTTAACTGAAAGCAGAAAATTAGGAAACGAGCTGAAATTAAAATAACACTTATTTATGTAACAACACATAATTATTTAATATCTATAGAAAAGAAGTTTAAAAAAAATCATTTTATTCGATATTATCACAAAAAAATATTAAATAAGGTTTTATTATTTTAGAAATAGTGACTTACATATTACCCTAGTTGTTAATAGTTATCAGGCAAAAGAACCTCAAACTAATGCCATCTTAATAATACGCCCCACTTGAACGGCCAAAGAGTAAAACCACCTAAACCTTAGAATTACAATCCTTTTATACTAATTCACAAACAAAGAATTCCAAGAAACAGACTATTTTACAGTTCGCAGTAGAGTCAAAACACAAATTAATTAAATATTACACCAGGCTAATGTTATAAAGTCTAATTTTAATGTGTATTATGACAATCATAAACAATTTGTCCAATAAGGTGACAATTTACAAAGGACTCAAATCACTGCTTGACTAAATTTTACATCAGACGTCTCCTATAATAGTCCAAGAGCCCGTGAGTGCCAGACCTTCGGATTTTCATAAAAGCTGAAAATTTTTCTATGTGTGTCCCTAATACAGGTAAGAATGATCCCCACCCATGAAGCTGAGGCAGCGGTGGCTTTGGCAGGTAACAGGTAACAAAGGTGTATAAAATTCCATCTCAAATTTATCATAAAATAAAAATGAATTTTTTTATATTTGATTCATAATAATATCAAAACTCGCGTTGCTCATTGCCAGACAGTTAGTATGGTTGCAACCCTCTGCCGGACACCCTTAAACTATTATAATTTATAATTATACTTACGTTATATTATAAAATCTCAATTTTATATATAATTTTTTGGGGGCCTATTAATCTATGTTTACATAATAGCCGGACAGTTTCGACGGTTCTATCATCTTGCTAGACGCATTTAAAGTGAGCAGTAGTTCGGGGAGCAAGGAACGTATACAGTAACTAGTGCGAGTGAGACAGAGCGCTTGGTCTATTGCGGCCCTTCACTGCGCATCCACTGTTATCAAGTTCAAATTGTGCAGCTTATTTTTTTCTTAGTCAAGAAATTTCATTAAATAAATTTTTACAGTTTGAATAACAAATATTTAAAACAGTACTCAGTAAAATTGTTCTAATACAACTTCAATCATATCGAGACTCTAATAATTTTATTTATATTATTTTTCATTTTTACGAAGTTTATATTTTCAATTCTATCAAAATTGTGAAGCCAATGAATTAAAGTAAATCAAATTTTATTGTTTATTATATCAAAAGGCAAATTTTTTTTTAAATAAAAAAGTTACAGAAAAATACATTTATTTTAATAAAATCTTTAAACATTTTCATCACTTTCATCGTCGTCGTCAATACATCCATACTCCTCGTCACTATTATACCATTCTGTGGATTGATCGTCTTCAATATGGCCTTCTTTATTGTTTTCTGCAATAGTAAAAAAACCAAGTTAATTTAATTACAAATAGTCCAAAATTAATGTATAATAATTTAACATATTTATCAAATACCTGGAACTGTTTTTAGAGATTCGCTGACATAATTCGGTAATTGATCTCCCTCAAACCATTTAAAATAGTAGTCGTCATTTCCCAGTATCCAACCATTATTTACTGGTTTATATGCTGTTGGCTTTTGTAAGTGAACGTTGTTGCATATGTTACATATGTAATTCGCTCGCAAAAATTGCTGCCATAGCTCACTTTTGCAAGGTGGTAAACAGCTAGCATCGAAATTTTGCAACTTTTTTCGATTAAAAGCTTCGTTCACATCAGATACTGTATACGAATTAATAAACATTTGTAGCCTAGCAGCATCAACATCATTGATATCATTCAAATTGTATAGATAGCATATAAAACTTTGAATTATATCGAAGATTAATACTTGTTCATGTTATTTTCGATGATTTTGCTGTCACCAAACTTCATGAATGCTTGTTGAAATTCTACATATTTTTTTAACAATTTAAACGGTTTCAATTTTGCTTTTCTGTAAAATGCAGGATTGTAATCACATCCTGTGAAAGCGTGTAGTCCAGGTAAGCTTCTGCAAATAGATTCTCCTAATTTGGCGTGTATTTGAGTTAGGTCTACATATCTTAAATTATTTCCAGCTCCTGTAAGCATCCAAACATGTGATCCATCATTAAGACGATGTATATGACTTAGCATTATAGCAGCAACATCGGTGTCAACAGTTCGAATCACAATGTTTGCTTGATGGTTAATTTTACACGCGTGGTACACTATTTTGGTGTCTGCTTCTTCATGCTCTGGGCAAGACAATTCCTCATTTATACTTGACATCACTTTGTTGGCCTCATTAACAGTAAACGAATGACATTTTCTGAAATTTATATGTATCATTTTATTGCCAATAAACGACGCCATTTCGTCAGAAGCCCAGTGTAAAATAAAAAAATCAACTAGAGCTTCTTTAAAATTAGAATTTTTTAATTCTTTGACAAAGTCACTAGGACGGACTTGTTCAGGCCCAGCAATAGTATACTCCAATTGTGCAGATTCAAATCGCAGAGAACGTTCGTATCCTTTTATTGATGGGGTAAAATACTGGTCGAAAACGACATCAATTCTTGACGCTTTTAATTGAGTTACCATCTGCAACATTTTTTTAGAAATGCCTCCAAATTTTCTAGGAACATTTTTCATAGTATGTAACAAAAAAAAACCGTCAATTATTAGAATATCAATTTGAGATGGCTCTTCATGCTCGGCCTCTTTCTCTAAACATTTCATCAAAGCAGATTTATCGGTCTTGCAAATGGTCCCATCCAAATGACATATTGACAACGGTACTGAAGTAATCGGGTAGGATAAGATTTTTGAAATGTCAATGCTGTAATCCATTGAGATTCCCAGCATACGTCCAAATAAATCCCTTTGAATTTTAACTTCTTGAATTTTTCCACCGACTTTAATTTTTTTTTTTCATAATCTTTAGAAAAATTATTAATAGATGTTTTTTTAATAGCTTTTTCAAATCGCGTAATATCAGATTGGCATTCAGAAATGAATGTCTTTCGGAGGCTATCGCCGTTAGCTTCTAAATTTAATAGAAATTCTTCTACTGGCAGTGATGCGGACTTTCCTGATGAAATATTCACTAATTGGTCTTTGGGAACTTCTAAACTGAAAGGATTGATAAATTGATCGAAAGTTGCGACAAATTGTTGTAATTGTTTGGCGTTTTTCTTGATATTATGGGGATTCAAATCTGCTGAAATATCTTGATGTTTTTGTAGTCTAAGTTCAAGATAAACTTGACTTATAATTGTAGATCTCACATCATGGTTTCGAGCCCACCGTTGTCGCGCCGAAATTGAGTTAGTGAAGTGTATAACACCTGTCAGCCTTCTTGCAGCTTCTGCATTTATAGTTTGCTCTAGAACCAGGTCAATAGGTTGTCTTGAAAATGGCTTGGTAGTTCTTTTAATTCCAAAACAGCCTTTTAGGAATCCTTCATACAAATCAGGATGAGTTTTGTCAACTTGCAGTAGATTATCATAATATTTGACGCTCCACCTAGCATAGTTTTGTTGATTCAATATAAAAAAAATGCTTGTAATTTTAGGTAACACTGATTTAAAGAGTTGAAAATTTCCAGCACGAATACTTCGAGATAAGTCCAAGTAATGATGTATAAGATTTATATAAATTAGATAAAATTGTGACGTTTTACCATGCTCCCCGTTAAGGGTTTGTTGTTTGTAGATACCGTAGTTATTTATCAGCTCTCTAAGGCCATCATTTTCAATTTCAAACACAGAAATTTTACAATTTTGGAGTCTTTTAACTTCATCTATAATATCCTCAGTTAAGGTAATGTTATCATTTTGTAAAAATGATTTAAAATGGAGTATTTCTAGTCCTAATGCTACTAAAGGATGCAATCTTTTGCAGCGATTAAAGTGTTTTCCATCTAAAAACCCATTAACTGAACCGTTTGCCAGCAAATTACTCTCAACCATTACAGTAGTCAACCCACAATCACTAATTACTTTACCGATAGCTTTGAAGTAAGCCATCATTATATGGAATGGTCCTAAATGAATGAATAAATTATCAAATGTTGGTTTTTCTGTAGCTTGTATTTGTAACGCTACTTTAGCTATAGCTAGATCGTAGGTTACCTGTATGTAGGGTTGCTGTAAATCTTCAGCTATTTTTTGGCTTTGTTTCATAGTTTCTAATACGATTGATGTACTGGTTGGAGATGCATTTATCGGCGTCAAGTAAGATATATGTTGTTGTGGACTATCCTGATCATCAATCCGACTATTGAAACCAACCCACATAGGTACGTCAGGTAATTCTAAAGCGTGACTAATCATCCATATGTTGTCAATTTCCGTGTTTATTTGAGAGTCTATACATTCTATATCATCGACTGATAATTGTAACTCACTTGTCATTTTGGGTTTCTTAGGGTATGGCATTTCATCTATATTTATTTCATCAAATGTTCTTCTTCTTCTTTTTTTATTCGGCGAAGTATTTCCACTTGAAACTTCGGACATTTCAGGCTCGTCAGCTGTATCTGCATCGATATTTTGGTATATTATTCCGACTGTGTCGTGTAAAGTATCCTTACCACTAGAAGTTTCAACAAAACAATCAAAATTATCGTATGCCACACCAGTAAAAAGCTCTGGTTTTTTTTTTATTGTTTCTGGACATAAGCTAGACTTTTTCATTGATGTAAATGTAGTTTCAGTTTCTAATTCTTCAACGCCTTGATAACTAATACAGTGTCCATATCTGTTTATAATGTCAATTATTTTTCTGCTGCTTGTTAAGCTTTTTAGAGTCATACCTAACATGATATGCTTCGACGTTTTAACTCGACCTTCATGAACTCCGAAAATAACATCTTGACAATAAGAACGAACTAGACGAGAACATTTTTGGCCAGTCTTTCGTTTTTGGTTACATCCACCAAGAAGGGTAGAATAAAAGTTTGATAATTCTTCTGGTATTGAAACTTCTCCGGATATTAAATGCTGTGATGTTATATTTTTTGTTGATAATTTTTTTTTTCTATTTGGAGTATTATTTTTCTCAGAATCAATGCAGATTTTTGTAAAATGTTTTCTTGTTGTAAATTATCCAGTACTGAATCATCGATGGCTTCTAGATATTTTGGAGCTAGTATTTTTTTATTACGAACAGTAAAGAATTTTATATCCTTAGAGAATACTTTTAAAATTTTTTCTTCAAGGTGGTGTGCTGTGAAAGTAGCTGTCATTTGAATAGAATTTTCTTGAAAAATTTTTTCTAATAAATCGATATATGATTCATGTAAATACACTAATAAAAAACACCGCCCTTTTTTAATCACGTCTTCTTTAATGATTGTACTAATTTCATTAAATACTGTTTGATGATACTCCCGGTGATAATGCCACTCCGTTTTGCTAGGCGTTGCTTTTAATGAAGATAACTTATTATTAAAATCAACTCGGCATTCAGTATGATAATAGATTTTTGAGCCAGAAAAATTATCCAATTTATTAGAAAAATCTGTAAACTCTTCATGACTTTCAATATTAGGTTTGACACTATCTTTAAATTGCTGAACATCAGCTGCATGAAGCAGAAGCATTCTCGATCGCACTTTTTTCTTCTTTTTATTACAAAATATACAAACAACTTCGTTATCATTTTTACCAGCAATATTATTAGTTGAAATATTAACATCTTGAGTTACAAAATTATTATCACTAACTTCTGGTTCAAAAACGTCAGAAATATCTTGAAGAGTTGCAGATTGTAGACCTATTGATTCACGAATTGGAGCTGGCTGAGATGTCGTGGGAGATTCTGAGGGTACAAGCTGTAAATCAGATTCATTTTCAGATGTCGAAGATTGTGTTTCTGTGGACTGGGATAGTAAAATTAGTTGAGATGAAGATTCTGTTGACGAAGATTGTGGATCAGGTAGTTCGGAACTCAAATCTCGTATCGACGACAAGGTTAAAGATGAGTTGCTTGTAATTACACAACTCCCTTGTTTTTTTCCTTTTTGTTTTTCAGCACTTAATGGTTGAGAGGTGAAATATTTTTTCATAAGACCTGTAAATACCTTGTAACATACTCTGTGATAACCACTCTCGGTGTATTCACTAGGTAAAATAATGTCTTTGTATTTTAGCTTATGTATTTTTCGTAATTTAAGAATAGTCTGGCATTTTTTTAAAGTTTCTTCAGAAAATAATATTATATGTTCATCACTTTTCCTGCAAACAAAGCAAAATATTTTTTCGTCACTCATGATAGCACTTTATTACAACTGATCACATTTATTTTATAAACTGCACAGAAAAATAATACATTTATTATGAGCATAGCCGTTCACCAGATAGTTACAATAAACAACAGCTGATGCGCAGTGAAGGGCCGCAATAGACCAAGCGCTCTGTCTCACTCGCACTAGTTACTGTATACGTTTCTTGCTCCCCGAACTACTGCTCACTTTGAATGCGTCTAGCAAGATGATAGAACCGTCGAAACTGTCCGGCTATTATGTAAACATAGATTAATAGGCCCCCAAAAAATTATATATAAAATTGAGATTTTATAATATAACGTAAGTATAATTATAAATTATAATAGTTTAAGGGTGTCCGGCAGAGGGTTGCAACCATACTAACTGTCTGGCAATGAGCAACGCGAGTTTTGATATTATTATGAATCAAATATAAAAAAATCAGTTTTATTTTATGATAAATTTGAGATGGAATTTTATACACCTTTGTTACCTGTTACCTGCCAAAGCCACCGCTGCCTCAGCTTCATGGGTGGGGATCATTCTTACCTGTATTAGGGACACACATAGAAAAATTTTCAGCTTTTATGAAAATCCGAAGGTCTGGCACTCACGGGCTCTTGCTCTATAAGCTTTATTTTAAACATTTTATTCATAGATATATATTATTTATATATATTCTATTAAATGCATTAGATTGATAAAACATATGATTTCCTAAATTGTAATATTTAAGGAATTTTAAATTTTCGCTCTAGAACCCTAGATGTTTCTGGGATAAAATACGATATATATGTAGCCCTACAAAACTTCTCTGTTTTCAAGTACTATTAAAAATGAATGTTCAGGCTCAAAGATCAATCCAGGATGAAGATACAGACCGAAAGACAAAGGATTTCAAAACAATATTAAAATTACATATATTCTTTTGAACGGATACTTTGCACTTGATCTCATTTTGAAGATCCAATGGCCATGTTTGCCGAGTTTTATATCCACAGAAAAAATATTGTATAAAAAATTACGCCACTAAAACTCTGTTTCCACAAAACTTCCACAAACATGTTACGATTAAAGGAAAGCTTGAAATAAATCGTGAAACTAGACAATTGCATTAGACTGAAACTAAATTGTCTGTAATACGGAATTGTTAGGACAGAGTTAAAAATATTATGCTTTGCCTTAATAAAATTGCCTTAAAATATTCAGTTTAGTAAATTAGCATGGTTTTTAATATCACTTGGATTTTGTAACATTATTTATGTGTTTAGGTAAGCAAATTTTTGGTGAAGTAATTAATTTTTAAACGATTACTATAATTTATTTTGTAGTAATTTTGTAATAATCGTAAGAAAAATAAAAATAAATAGTACTTAACAAGTGGCTTAATAAGGAAGTTCTTTTACACCATTAAATATCAAATTGCTAAATGCGAGAGATTAATGGAGTAAAACCATAACCATTAAAGACTTTAAGTCTGACATTAAATTTATTATACATATTCTATTTCCATTTATTTATTGTAGAACGCTAGAACACAGAAGCTGCCTACAGCATTTCCTGACGTCCAATGAATAGAAAATGATTGTTCTATATATTTGTGATTATATGAAAATTAAATAAGATATTATGACGTTTATTCATAATTATAAGTTGAATCTTTTCTGTAATTCAATAAAAATATTATACTTAATAAATATATTGTCCTTTCGTGAAATGAAATTAGTAATTAACTTATTTATTTATTTATCTTCACGCCAAATCCCTTGCGGGGTAGCCAGAGACGACGGAGCTAAAAACGCTACGGCCCCAAACGCTACGGTCATTATATTTATGAGTATTAGGTTTATAATTTGAATATGTATTTTTTTTATGTAACAAGACGATGGTAAAGAACAGATTAAGTTCCTTCAGAAACCGCACGTTCAATGTGTCAGCAGTAAAAGACCTATTGCATCTCGATTGTTCGATCTTCTGTGAGAATGCATAAAGTTATAACATTTATGCATTTTAAAATGAATGTATATATTTTTTTTTCAGATATATCTAACTTACACTTTAAGCAAATAATAATTCTAAATAAATAAAATTACTTGATTTAATTATTTTTTTTATTTTGCTTATCCTTAAAATTTGTTATTAGAAGCACGATAATTAAGTTTCAGTATTATTATATTGGTATCTATATATATTATTGACCTCGAAAAATATACTCTATGTGATGAAAATCGGTTGATTACCCGACTACTCTTGAAGAATAATGACTACACTACACTAACATTTAAAAGAAAATCTACATAAATAGACATATATATATTCTTCACATTATATGTAATATTAAATAAACTTATTTATAAATTCAAGTAACACAACATATACAACATTGTTTATTTATGTATTCCTATTAATTTAATTCATATCACGTTTTCGCAATAACATGATATGAAGCGAAATGTAACTGGAACGTAGATTATATTCTTATCTATCTATTTACATAATGAGGCATTTATAATATATACCTAATATTTCATTCACTATTAACTACTTGTTGTGATTAACGGTAAAGCAGGGCAATTTAAAATGTATTATTTTTTATTATTGTCTTACCTAGATGAAATTTTCGAGCTATGCTGGAAGTAATTAATGTGAATCCATAGTGATGTCAGCCATTCACATATAAGTAAGGAAGTTATTAGAAAATAACACATTTCGTTATTGGGTGCATGATATCTTAGGTTAGTTAAAGATCTTAATAACAATTAAAATATTTATTTACTTGTTTATTTATATTTGAATAGTAATCTCTGAATTAGTTTAGTTTTTTCTTTCCAATTACAATTAATTTAAGAAAACCCAAATTGAGTAGTAGAGTATCTTCCATTTATAATTACTGGGTAATTCAACCATGCATCTCACATCATAATAATTTAGGATATCCAATTTTTCTAAAGAAATACAATAATAAAACAAATTAAAATTACGTAGACTTAAATGTGCTTTTGAATATCTATTAACGTGTTTAATAATTTACCATTTCTAATATCCCGTGTTGGTATAAATTAAGGCAGCGTTTTCATTTTTATGTTATTTTAATTTGTGAGTTATAAGCAAGACATAAGCGGTGACGTAAGCATTAAAATAAAATTAAATATATTATTGAGTTTGACGTCTATTGACCTAAGACCTCCCTCCTCTTTGCCTATTTATATTTAGAGTCAAAGAATATGATCAATTACTGGTTTCATTTTCGTTAAAGTGATATTGAAAATTAAATAATTAATGTTTGAATGTCAGATTATGAAACCAATATGGGTTTGAAGTTTAAAGTAACTGTCTTATACCGAAATAAATAATATAATAATAAAATCTTCAGTCACATAACTAAGAAGTAATAATTAGTTTTGGTGAAGGAAATGATATTTTTTTTTTAATTAAACATTTTTCTTAATATTATTTGTTATAGAGACAAGTACCAAACTGTGAGTATCAGCTATTTAAATATAAAAGTTCTAAGAATATGCTTTACGAAACTGGTGCTAAAATATTCTTTAGCTTATGCTTTAAGCCGTTAAATAACACTATCGTAGTGAGTTATCCAGTTTTTAAAGTAGTTGGTTTTGTCATTGCTTACGTTTCTCCTACATATGATAGGTTTAATGAGTATGAAGGAAATAAATGTTATCCAACTGAAAACCAAACTGAACTGTATGTAGCTGTAAATATGAGTAATTATTATATTCTCATAAATGCTTCATAAAACAACGTTTTGTTATATATTTGATTATAACCACTACTATGTTGCCGCTGATGTTGGCTTTGAGTCCACCAATACCCTCACCAATAATTGTCTGTACACGCAGTATTTTGCTAAAAATGCAGGGATAAGTAAACAAAATAAAATAAATTTGTAAAATGATTAAAAAACACAAATTCCAAGAATATGCCTACATTTTCTCGATACAGTGGAAATAATTTTATTCGCAACAAATAGGAGACCATGTCGGACCTACTTATTCCATACTAATGGCATAATCAAAAATGCGATAAATAAATCTGAATTTTTAAAAAAGAGCCAGTTTGTCACCTGGCGTAGCATCCACTTATCTCGGTCAAGCTGATTAAATTAGAACAGAGTTTTAATGGAGCTACTGTACACTGTATTTTTTTGTGAAATTAAGTAGTATATTCACTAGTAATGTTTTCATTATTTAATAACAATAATGAGAAATAAACTAAATAATTTTATTAATAATAAATTGTTGATTATATGTGACTTCTACGAATAATTTAAAAAGTTAACGCTTTTTTGTAATAAATTCATCACGAAATCACGAAAAAAGTTAATTATTATTTTTATTCAATATTAAAAGATGGCGATAGGGCATCAAATTAATTTTTTAGGCAATATAAAAATAAGATATAAATTCATATAGCTGGCACTACTTATAATGATTATTTATAGTTTAATAGATGTCGTTAATATCTAAACTATCTTATGTTGCAGTACTTTTGAAACTTTATAGAAAATTAGTACAATGAGTTTTGAGTTGTCATTAAAAAGTAAAAGAGACATTCCGTGAAAATTTTTGTTTATTTAATTCCTGTCATCTTTCTCTGTATAGTATATGCAACCTAAACTGTTTCTTGGAGACTCTTATCAAGCTTCATTCAAATTTCCTGCCAAAGGAAATTCTATTTACCTGTTATTTAGTATACAACACTATCAAAGACAGACACTACAGTGTGCCGCTTTGCTAGTGTAGTACACCTTTAACACAATTACTGATACATAAATATGATGTTTAAGTTATATAAGTAACGGCATGTATACTATTATTGCAGATATAAAAAAGAGTACGGTCAGATACTATTTTTTAATCTCATAATGTAAGGGAAGCAAAATAATTTTAAGGTTTTATTGAATATTGTATAACAAAGATTTTTCATATACAATAAATTGGAATTTTTAATCTCTTTACAATATATTTTCTTTATCATATAAATACAACTAATACGAAATAGTAAAAAAACGAAAACAATATTCTTGTTTAGCCTACTTGATACACACACACACACGCACGCAGCATATCGCATTTCGTTACGTGAAGATTTATACAAAATTGATCAACCCATAAGCCGGATTAAGGAACTTTGTTCCAAAATTACCTTGAAGACCCTGACCCTGCCAGTTGGTAAAAATCATTTCTACTTGTTTTCTCTATTTCGATATAAAGGGTCTGGCGTTCGTATATTAAATAATGTATACTATTATTATAATCATGTATCAAAATCTAGAAATGTAATAAAAAAATCCCTTAAAATTAATGAACAGCAGAAATAAAAGAATTTACTAGAACTTTAACTAACTCTACAAGATTCGGTCTGCCGAGTACTACAATTACCAAATAAAAATCTAGTTTCATTCCTAGTGCCGTAGAATTGTCATGTAGCCTATCACCCTACCTTCCTTAATCAGTATCTAAAAATAGCTCATATTAAATGAATAACTTCTTTTTATCTGAATATTCTTAGTATAAATAAGAATATTTCATTAAATATATTTTCAAGCCATACAATGTTGTCTATCAAACCTACTCTCAAAATCAATTTCTGCTATAAAACAGTTGTAATTTATATGTACGTTGTACACTGTGGCTTACAATGTACTCGTAGGTATAAACCTTGTTTTATAATGTATATTTTAATCTCTTTATTGGAAGAGGGTTTTAACAGATTTTAAATATATATAGAAGCTTAACATAGCTATAATGTTTATAGATATATTCAAAGTTTTTTTACAGAATTTGTATTGAATGATTGCCATTGCCAAGTGCCATTCTATAGCAAAGTATAAAGGGCGATTTATAGAGTAAATATGTTTTTAATCATTTAAGAAAATTAAATATCGAAAGCGTCCGCACGTTTTAAGTTTTAATAATATTTATGGATGACAGTTCATCCAAGTCATATTTTTTATATACATTATGATAGTCTAATTATATCTATTGAGAATTGTCATCATATTTTGTTCCTAATATTTTAAGAATTAAGGTGAAATTGCGTAAAGGTTCTTTCTTCATGCACAAAACAGACTCTGCCACGCTCTGAGCTCATGACTAACAAACCCAAATGGGTTCGAAACTAGTCAGGCAAACTAACGCGAGTACAGCCGGTTAAATAAACATAAATTGTATTTTTCTAACTAGTTGTTTTCCTAATATTAAACAATGGAAGTTATTCATGAAATGAAATAAAAATAATAGAAACTCGTTGTTTTAGAAATTCAGAATTATCAAGGTTGTTTACAAATACACTTACCAAATGTGTCAGCAATACTAGAAACTTGATTGATTGCGTCGCTTAATGTGTATCCAGTTTAACATTTATATATTATAACATATTATACTGTTCATGACAGAAGTAGGTCAGTATCAATAAAATAACATATTTATTTTTATAAAGAAAGTGTAATAGATAATTAATTATATATTAAATAACATTTATGTTAAATTCATTAATGGAATTTAGAAATTGAACTTGTTTTAAAAGGAATAATATAAACAAAGTTTGAATATTTTCGTATATTAATACATAATTAGTAAAACATTACAATAAATTCATTTTACCTCAAGCTCCCATTACACTACAAATCGATATAACTGGAGTTGAGGTATTCATCTTATTAGGTATTTCATTTGCTTAACCATTCACCACAGTTATATTATAATTACGATTTTGTTATCGCTTATCATATCCATTTCTAACACACAGACAATGACATTATACTTTAGATTAAGATGGAATGGATTTTGGTCCATATCTAATATTTATTAATAAAAAATAAAAACATTTGTTACTGTTGTTTATTAAGTTTATAGTCTATTAGACCAAAATCTCGATAATACAGTCACTTACAGTCTTTGTACTATGCAAGTTTTTGCTAAATTATTTATATTCATCAAATATAGTAGCCATGTGTATAAATAAACATTTAGTCCTAAAAGCTCTATCGGCGTTCAATCCTCACGATAGAATTTATGAATAGTGCAAGAATCTTAGTAATGGGCTTGAAGCGTTTTCTAATTCAATAATAAATTTTATATTAAGCGATACAAGTCATATTTTTACGTGACAGGCGATCCACCTGATCGTAGGTAGTGCCATTGCCTATAAACACTTGAGACGATACATGCGTTGTCACCCCTGAGGTATTCCTGAGAGAGAGTTAAAGAAAGGGAGACCCGAGAGGGAAAAGGAAAGAAAGAGTATTCGTTAACTTTCGGTTTTTTCATTCATCGTACGACACGTGTCTTTTAGCTATTTTAAAGCGATCATCTGTGACTGATTATGGCCATGAAATTGTGTCTATTAGCTTAAAATATATTTTTTATCTATATGTATTACAGTTGTGTGACATTTAGTGAAGCGGTCATACTAATTTCAGTGGGTCTCGTGTACGATTCTAAAATTATTTGTAGGGAAAACTAGATAATAAGTTGAAAATAAGTAATAAATTGCACGCTTAACACATTTCCTTGTTTACATTTGTTTGACAATGAAATACCTATATCTAGCATAGAAGACCAATTTATGAAGAAATGTAATGGAATGGAATAGATTGAAATGGATTGGGATGAATGAATAGATGAGATTGAATGAATGCAGAAATTACTTGCTTGGAAGAAGTGCCACATCCGCCGTGACTTTGATGTACAATCAATATATATATCATTACTTATTCTTTTGTCTTTTACATTTTTTGGTTTACTATAAAAAAGTTAATTGTTTTAAATAAAGAATTAAGTTTCATGTTAAACAACATGAATAGTGCACTTTTTTTCCTTGAGATATAAACCTACTTTCACTTGAATATTTTGAGGAATGGACTCGAACATGCGACCTCAAAGAGTCCGTCCTCGTTGTTTACAGTACATTGTAGTCAGTATATGCTATGCCTAAACTGTTTACAGATAATTTGAAATATTAGCATGCCTGTTGTTACTAAAAAAGAAACTATAACTATATATTTTTTTTTAATTTTGTCAAACAGAAAGTTTTACTTACTCCGTTTTTTGTTTCTTGATATAAATTTATAAACTGAATCAGAGCGCCATGAATGCCTGAATCGAATAAGTAGAAAAAGAGTACAAATATATTGTAGTGTTACATACCACCTATTACTACTACCATTACTATTCAGTTCTTTATATAATCTACTACCAGTACCTACAATATTACGAAAACAAGTATTAAACAAAAGCCACTAGTATCCACCCAAATCGAATAAAACTATTAAAATAATTTCTGAACTGATTTCAAGTAAACAATATTTTAAAGAAATAACATTTATATTATTGATTACTATACGAAACAAAACTTCGAACTATTTTGAAATAAAAATAATACATAGTCAAACTTCATGCTATTAAAATTCATCACTCGTAGAGAGAATCTTTAAATTGGGCAGACGGTTCTACAATTCGAGTGAGAATAGAGGACTAATGAATTAAATTCATTTTGAAGTGTAGGAAAATGCTGCCAAAACACACAGCGTTTGCCGTTCGATGAAAAGATCATTTGGAGTAAATAAAACCACTAACATTTTATTTCTCACAAAATAATTTTAACATTTGTAATATATTACCGATTTCTCACCATATTTGGAAGATTTTATTTAGATGTATCTCGAAAGAAAAATATCATTGAAAGGCATTACTACATTTAATAGGTCTACAAGTATGGCTCTTTGCTTTTTATAAAAAATATCTCACAAGCTTAACTATATCTTATTTGATTTATTGTTATGATTTTTATTGCGAATGAGAAATACCGTATTCAAATAAAATACTGACGAAATCAAGTGATACTCTAAACATTCACCTAGTTGAAGGCCATAGAAATAGCGGTTTAAATAGTAAAATGTTTAATAATATTATTTTGAATCAAGCGCTAGGTATTTTATTTTTCTGAAACTCAAAATATTACTAGGTTTCGAAAAAAGTACAGGCAATGTTTAATTAATAAACCTATAACAGTAATAACCCAGTAGAAGCGCATTTCATAGCCGCAAATAGAGCTCGCTATTCACAGCGCCAATCTTGTCGACTGAATACCCCATCCAATATGGCGGCCTATGACACGGCATTCAACCCTCTATAAATAAGTGAGTGAAGTTTTCAACCCCGACCTGCTGTATAAGCGCAAACAACCCTTACGTAAGTAAAAAGGAATTTTTGGAGGGTAATTATAGTTTTAATAATATATTAATATTATGAGTTTAACATACACTTCGTGTTTTTTGTTCAGTGAATAATAATTGTTCTTATATTAATAATAATAATTAAGTATATTTAAAATAAATACAATAGACATAAAAGTACTATATATTACTAGGATCCGCCAAACGTGTTGAGCTGAGCCCCTCTCGTTTCTTCTTTTATTGATAACTTTTGAATGGCTAAACATTTTTGCAATCTTTTCGCTATAACATCCGTGTTCGGCTCAAAAATACATGAGAAATTTTTTAGATAATTATCTCTTCTGGAGACAACTAAATACAAAAAAAAGTCTCCCAAATGGTTAAGAGCTTCGCTTACGCTCAGCTATTATCTAATAATGTTATCTTATAGATGATATACACAAATATTTATTTATTTATTTATTTGGTTATAGTGTATATGCAAACATATTAGGTATTTTACTTTTAAAAATATTAAAAGAAATTTATTAAGATTAAAACTATTTTTATTATTCCATATTTATTCAGTATTAATCATATTTTATTTCAGAACCATATCAACTGCCAAAAAATATTTTTTTTTTTTTTTTTTTTTTTTTTTATGTTATAGGAGGGCAAACGAGCGTGCGGGTCACCGTTAATATGTGATCACCGCCGCCCATGAACTCTTGCAACATCCGAGGATACACAAGAGCGTTGCCGGCCTTGGAGAAAGGAATATATGCCTTTTTTGAAGGTACCCATGTCGTATCGATCTGGAAATACCGCCGAAGGAAGTTCGTTCCACATTTGAGTGGTACGTGGGAAGAAAGTCCTTGAAAACCGCACAGTTGAAGATCGCCACGCATCCAGGTGGTATGGATGGTAAAGGAGGCGATGGCGAGCTGTGCGGTGGTGAAATTCGGCGGTAGGCATCAGATCGAATAGTTCTTCGGAACACTCCCCGTTGTAAATGCGGTAGAAGACGCACAAAGCAGCCACGTCTCTACGCAATGCCAAAGAGTCCAGCCGTTCGCAGAGCACCGGGTCCCCGACAATCCGAACGGCTCTCCGTTGTACGCGGTCAAATGGTAGAAGCTGATATTGGGGTGATCCGGACCAGAGATGAGAACAGTACTCCATGTGTGGCCGGACCTGCGCCTTGTAGAGCGCAAGTCTTTGGCCAGGTTTGAAATACTGCCTCGCTCTATTGATCACTCCCAATTTCGTCGAGGCCAACTTGGCCTTGCTCTCCAGATGACCACGAAACTGACAGTCGCTCGAAATGTCGAGACCAAGTATTCTGATACTTGGCGAGGCAATAAGAGGAGTGCTCTCGAAGAGCGGTGATACGACAAATGGGGTTTTTTTAGTGGTAAACGCGCAAACCTGTGTCTTGTCGGGATTGAACTGAACGTGGTTCAGTTCACCCCACTCAGAGATCATCCCCAGGGAAGTCTCTATTGAAGACACAAGTTTCTTTCGGCACTCATCGACGTTTTCCCAAGAGAGACCTGCACGACCGGAATATACCGCATCCCCAGTGCTGTCGTCCGCATAACAATGTATGTTGGAAATATCCAACACATCATTGATGTGCAGGAGGAACAGAGTTGGGGATAGCACGCAGCCTTGGGGTACACCAGCGTTCACGGGCTTGGGGTCCGAGCAAAAACCGTCGAGAACGACCTGTATGCTCCGCCCAGTGAGGAAGCTGGTGATCCACTTGCATAAACTCTCGGGAAGCCCATAGGAAGGTAGCTTCGAAAGAAGTCCCTTGTGCCATACACGATCGAAGGCTTTTGCCATATCCAGACTAACTGCCAGACCCTCTCCCTTGCTTTCAATAACCGTTGCCCAACGGTGAGTGAGGTATAACAGAAGATCACCAGCTGATCGACCATGGCGAAAGCCATACTGCCGGTCATTGATCAACTGGTGATCCTCGAGGTACGTTAGGACCTGTCGGTTTATGATGATCTCCATTATTTTGGAGAGAAGGGAGGTAATGGCGATAGGTCTGTAGTTAGCTGGGTCCGAGCGATCACCTTTTTTAGGGATCGGATGGACAAGGGCACACTTCCATGAGACCGGGACTACGCCTTTAAGGTAGGAGTACCGAAATAGACGCGTTAGCACTGGAGTCAACTCAGGGGCACACGTTCGTAGCACCAGTGGAGAAATGCCATCCGGCCCACTCGATTTATGAACGTCCAAGGAAAATAGAGTCTGCCTGATAGTTTTTTGCCGAAAAACTATTTCCGGCATTGAGCTCTGACACCGCGGGATGATAGGCGGTGCCTTCCCGTGGTCGTCCAAAGTCGAGTTGGAGGCGAAAAGAGTGCCCAAGAGATCGGCTTTCTCTTTTGCCGTGTGGGCCAGAGAGTCATTCCCCATGTGCAACGGCGGTAGGGACGGCTGGCTAAAGTTGCCCAGACTGGCCTTTGAAAGCGCCCAGAATTTGCGCGTGCCAGGCGGGTACTTTGCCAGCTGATCCCCAATTTTGACGACATGCTTGAACTTTGCTCTAGCGATTTGCCGTTTGAAGAACCTGCAGGCACGGTTGTATTTCCTCTTCAGAACTCTAGAGTTCGGATCCTTAGTGACTAACGCATTGGCCCAAGCTTGATAAGCCTGCCGTTTGCCAGCTGATGCAGCCCTGACAGACGCATCAAACCAAGGCCGCGATCTGCCACCAAGTGGTACCACAGAGCTTGGTACAAAAAGTTCCATGCCCTGAAGTATCACATCAGCTACAGCCGCAGCGCAGTCACTAGGATCGTTGAAAGGGAAACAAATCGGCCCCCATGGGTAGGATGCAAAAAAGGACCGCATTCCATCCCAATCCGCTGACTTGTAGTGCCAAACGCGTCGAGTCGCAGGTCTTGTGCGAGCTGGACGTTGAATGGGCACTACACTCCGTACCAGACAGTGATCAGAGGACCCTAAAGGAGCCTCGACAGCGACCTGGTACTTTTCTGGATGTGTAGTCAGCAGAAGATCCAACAAAGAGGGCGTGTGGCTGTCCACATCCGGTAGACGAGTGTGCGTCTGTACCAGCTGGGACAGACCATTTGCCAGAGCAAAGTTAAACACAGATCTCCCCGCGTAGTCGGTTGCACGTGACCCTAACCATTCGGTATTGTGCGCGTTAAAGTCCCCGAGGACTACGACTTCGGCGGAGGGAGTCTGAGATAGCAGGTCGTCAATCTTCGCTTGAACGTGGCCCAACAGTTGATCTGTTTGTGCATTACCACTATGGGACCTGTAGAGGCACGCGTAGAATCTGACGTGATCGTCCATGTCCACGCGCAGCCAGAGCACGGACAGGTCCCGACCTTCAAAAATCTGAAGGCGACGGTAGCAGATATCCTCCCTTACGAACACAGATACCCCGGCGTGTGGTATAAAATGATGTTCTAGTTTATACCCGGGGTATGATAGGTACGCTGTGTCGCTAGGTTGAGATATCTGCGTCTCCGTCAAAAACAACAAGGCCGGCTGCGCCGTCTCAAGGTGGTAGTGGACGGCATTTAGGTTCGAATGAAACCCCCGGATGTTACAAAAGTCAACATCTAGAGTGGAACGGGGTGCCGCTGTTTGCCGTCGTTTGCCCTCAGGAAACACTAAGTGCGATACTTTGCCCGCCCCAGATACGACGGGCAGCCCGAGCAAAATCCGAGGATCATTCCCCCGATTTTGCTCGGGGAGGGGGTCCCCGGCTTCATCAAAGCCGGTACCCTCCTGGGGTATTTTTCTTTTATGCATCGCGTTCATGTTTGGCGGGGGGGGGGGGGGGGGGGGGTTTGGGCTTCCGGATTCTCTCACTCACCGACGGAACATAACCAAATGAATTTGGTTACTACACGTCGGTCTTCTGTGAGAGGGTGGTCCTTCCCCGGTCGAGCCAGCCCAATACGAGCTGCAGTCAGATAACTACAGCTAGGCTCTACCACCTAAAAAACACTTGTAGTTTTCAGTCGTATGGTAAATTAATTATCTATGTTATCCTCACTTATATCATAAACGTGTACATGAGTTTGTTTGTTACAGTCTCATGACATAACTACCGAACCGATCATCATTATTTTTTTCATACATGTTTACAGAGGTATAGCAAAAAATAAGACTTTATCCTCAAATCCAACGTTAAAGCTGTCAACAAGAAAATCCTATTTTATAACTAATGGCGTGGGTAAGCGCTTCTTAAACCTAGTATTACATAAAAAAAAATTATATCAACTAAATATAGTCACACGCAGAGCCTATAAGATATTAGGTTTGGAAACTTGAAAATTGTATTTTCTGGGTAATGAAATAGGTTATTGCTAATACTTTTTTTAATTATAAGGAATGAAAGCTACATTAAAAAGTCGCTGTTGCAGTATAAAAGATATCCAATATTAAACGCCCCAACAAAAAAACGTTTAATATAAATTTAGAATGAATAAAAGTATAATTAAAAATTGTTCGTTGCTTTTACGGGTTGATATCATCTACGTTACTTGTTCCATACAGAGCAATTTAACGGTCTGCGGAGTATTAATAATTTTTAAAAAGTCAATTTGCAAGTCGGTTTATTTTTATAATATTTTTTTCCAATATTTATTTCTCTTGGTAGGCACGAAAATATCTTGGAATTAATATCATAGTAAAATAAATTGACCGAGGATAAACCTTTATGTGGGCGGCTCGTACATATAAGAACAATAAGGCAAGTCTTTAATCTCTCAGACAATAATAAAAACAGTGTGACAACAAACGTACAATACTCCTATCTATTGACCTACTTTTCAACTATTTGAGTTATTAAAATGCGACTAGATGCTGGTAGGTAGATGGCCTTAAGACGCTCAGGTTTCGTTGGTATTGACCGTTCGGATTGTGATTTCAGCTGTAACTATCAAAATTATATTAACTATTCACGTGTGACTTGCGATCGTAAATGTGGTGACTTTTGTTAAAGCTATTAATACTAGCTAATAGCATGGATGGATGGTAGTTCTATTCTGCAATTCCTGAACTTATACATCGAAAATATTTATTATATAATATGTGTTTTATGAACCTAATTATTTTTCAATAAGTATTTTCTTTGTTTTTAACTAGGAATTATGTATTAAAGTATGATAAGAAAGGATTTGGATCTATAAAAATTTTGAACATTTTATAAAAAACTAACATTAAAATAGTTTAAGTTTTTTAGTTTTTATAAATTTATTTATATGGTAAGATGATTTAAAATACTTTTTCCTATTTTTTTTTACTATGTAATAATATCAAAAATTAACACATATATTTGTAGTTAAATGTATCACTACATTATCTCCATTTAAATATCACGTCGTCTTATTCCTTTCAAATAAAATCTCACCGAATATAAAATGTTAATAAACATTTCTATATCAGTTACCGTAGTAGGGCTCTGGGAGGTAACTAAGCCCGATTGTCAACATACGAGGCAGATGGTCCAGAACTAAACTTAACGTTTATTTTGCGACGAGTTTCAGCTGTAGGGGATTGGGTTTGTGAAAATCTGTTTACAAACGAAAGTGGGTTGCAAAAATAGATTAAAGAGTAATTACGTGAAACAACAACTTGTTTATGTACATTTTATATTATTTTGTTTGTTTTTCATTCATTTAAATTAAAAACAACAATTTTGGATAATGTTTGAAGTTCCTAAATTCGTGTGCTATAAAATTATTTGATTTATTGTCAGCTCAAAACGGAATGACTAACGAGGCCGTCAAAACAACGTTCCATTTAATACAATTTGTCTTTTGAAGTGTCTGTATGACTGAGTGGAGTCGGTGTTTGGAAAATTATTTTATGAAATATCATTCATTGCGGTTAATCAAGTTACTTGTTATAGTAAAAATATTGTATAATATTACTTCATCATCATAACTTCACATAAGTTATGTCAAGATATAATTATCAATTGCAATAATATCCGTTAATTTAATCATCATTTAAAAATACATGAATTTTTTAATTATAGCTTAGCGCAATTCAAGGGAAATGGGTTCAACAAAGCAAGATTATATTACATACTTAAGCAGAAAGGAATGACACTAAGAGGAATGCGAGGGGTGTGGAATGCGATGTATGAGAGCAGAACGAACTGGACGCTATTGATGTGCATTATTTATCAAAAAGTATAACTTGTTTACACTTGTGTTATTTAATTACACTTCATCTAGTAGATACTTACACCAGAACCACTATAACTGTGGTTTAATTGTTTAACACGGGTACGATACCATCACTGACGAACTTCATAAAAATCACATTGTTGCAGTAATTTATTTATTATTTTAATATTAAATATTATCCTATATTTTTTCTATAAACAACTAACATTTTAGATTATTCTATCTTTAGCGACTAAGATTTTAGAGTTTCCCAAGGTAGTTCGTCTAAAAATTGTTTATAAGTATTTTAGAGGTAAAATAATTCTGACAGTATAAATGTAATAACATGTTTCTCAGCATGATATAAAGATTTCAATATGTCAGTTTCTTTTGAACGCTCCGAATTTTTGACACTTAGAATTTGGAAAACACTGCACATGTTATTGCCTTATGACTACTAATATATTAGAAACACATGTTCTTTTATTTGATACTTAGTATAAGAACATTTGGAAACATAGTCTACTACAATAAATGGCTACTAATATTTTATAAAAAATTAGGTGCCTTAAAACTTGATGAGACATTACCATTTTGATTATATAAGCATATATAATATAATGCATATTGCATGTTAACTAAAACACCAAACGTTGCATATTTTATTGCATATACGAACTGTAGTTTAAAATATAAGCACTAAACAAGTTTAAGTGTAGATATTTTATGAAATGTCGTCTATATTTTATAATGAACTACGTAAATTTCGTTATGACTGATATAAAATATACGAAATGGGTACTTTTATGCACAAAAGGCTCTCTATTATTATAAAGTTTAATATTCTGTTATCTTAAGCTTTATGCATATTATCTTGTTATATTTAAAATCGTCTGCTTTTGCTTTTTATAAACACTTTGTTACTTTGCTTTACCTGTGCTTTCTTGTATTATTCTCTAAAACATTCTCTTACCTTTAAGTCTTTGTTAACAAAGAATCTAAAGGGGAATAACACAGGCGAAAAAGTAAAAACATACACAAACGGACTTCAATTGTGGTTTTTTATACCGTATGTGGTGGAGCTGGACTTGTGATTAAAACGTTCTTTAAATTATATGGTTTTAAAACGTTAGAAAACTACAAACAACATGGGGATTAATTAAAATGTTTCAGATATTTGTAATATTTTAACTTGTGATTAATTTAGTTTATACATTTAAAATATAAGTAACAGTTTCTTTTAAGATGATAAGGCTAATGGAGTAATTTGTCTGCAACTCGTATATAGGGTTACTACTCCGCTCCAACAGAAGAGCGGCCGGAAATGTTATTATAAGTACGTATCATATAATAAGTCAAAGAGTCTAAAATTTAGACTTTCTCCCCTTCAAGTACCGTAGTCCTTTGCATTTAAAAATTTTCGGCAACGCATTTTTAAATGTTGGTATTTGCAGGTGGTAACGAAGAAACCACCTACTACGTAATAAGTTACAGTATAAACTCAAATTTCGTTAAGGGTGAAATTCGTTCAAAATTTTCTGTTTCTATCCAATTTGGTATACTTTTATATCTTTACATTCACTTGTTGACCCAAATAATTCTTATCAAATAGGGAATGTCTTGAATGTTATTTCATGTTTCTGTTTCAGTATCTTGTGTATTAATCTAAAGTAAATGTTTTGTAGCTAATAAGGCTTTGTTCGATTCTAATGAGCACATAGTTTTTGTATGGTTTAAGTAATTATAAATCATTATAGTTTAAGTAATTTGAACGTAATGGCAAACTTAATTATTAATAATATAATAAAGAAAGTAGAATTACGAGTCTTAATGTAATGTGATAATATTGTGGGAAAAAATGTTAAAGTTAGTCCTAATAGAATTTCAACAAAGTTACCGATTATTCGCTAGTAAAGATGAAAATAACATCAGACAGCCGATAGGATACTGACCTTTATACTCTCACTGTTTTGAAAAGCACGAACAGCAAGCAATTCTGGTTACAATATGAATTTCCAATTATAAAAATTAAAGTAAAAAATTAACAATAGATATAATAATGATGTTAATGCAAGACTGCTTTAAGTGGGTTACTCGAACTCTCCCAACAAATTAAGAATTCTAAAGTTAGACAGTACTGTCTTGTCTGTTAGATTAGAAGAGAATCGAAGATAAATTAAATTCGTAACTTCGCGTGCTAAGTCAATTCGACTTGCTACTTAATCATGATAAGGGTGAGACTGACGCCATTACTTTATGGTGAAACTAAAAAATAGAACCAAACAGTTCTATTCAAATTTTAATTTTTGTATTTCAACAAATCCTTATAAAGGTTTTACGTCTAAAACGGTTATAAATATAGTCCATGTTTGTGGATTAATTTCAATAGTGTCAATATAATGATATAGTTTATTACAAAAATTTAGGTTCGCAAAGCCAACCAGCGAATGCAATGTAGCTTATTTTATTCTGCTTTTACCACAAAAATTAATATAAAGGTTATTTTATATTGTTTTACTTTGTTATAAAAAAAAAGTGTTTTATATAGTCATTGTTAATTCTAAACAGACAATTTTAAAAATAAAAGCCACTTATAAAAAACAAAATATATTTTCTTTGATCAGGGCCATAGCCTTTAAGCGTGACACTGTACTGAGATGTTGTACGTCGATTTTAGAAAATTTAATTATCGTTAAAGTCTCTAGCGGTGTTCGAGATGTACGTAAATGCAGTAATGAAGATAAAGTGATGGTAGTTTCGGACAACTTAAATGGAATATGCCACACTTCGCTTACGATAGATGCTCTTGACTTTAATGGCGTAATAATTGCTTTTGTTTATACCGGAACTCTAACTTAGTTTGCTTTTTAATTTACTTTAATATATGCTACTGCTTAATACTTTATGTAGTATGATTATCACAGTAATAATCATATAAATTTATTATATGTAAAAATATATCTTTATTTCAGGATACTGAAGCTACATTTAATTTTTATAAGCGAGAAGGAAAAGTTTAAATTTCTCCAATTAGTCTTGCAATGATTTACGAAAATTGTATTGTGCTTCAATTTGCTCACGGTGCAACTTTGATTCTTCATTGCAAAACTTATAGAATTCCTTACAAGTGTTCTAACTATTTTACGAAACATTATCTATTTTACTCCATCTTAATAAGAGCCAATAGCGCTGCAAACCAAAACTTAGTTTTAAGATAGCGCAGGTTCGTAGTTATGCTAGTTTACAAGAATTGGAGTGCATCCAAAATAGTCCTTATTCCTCTTCCACAAGGGCTATTAAATCTTAAACACGAATTTGTCTTGAGATAAAGCTTTTTCAGTGGGTTTATACAATAATAGATCCTATGAGTAGGTATTAAGATTAAAATTTAAATAAAAATATTTCTCTATATTAGACGCCGTTACTGGAATATAGTTAGAGAATTAAAATATCTAAATGGATTTTGACCAAACAATTTGTTAATTAAAAATCAATTATTAAGTTCAGAACGAGTAATTATCCAGTTTCTTGTTTGATTTCCTTTGGCCTTGACATAGATACAAGTGACGCAAGTTATTATATAGTAATTTGTTTTACAACGATATTGTTAACTAAAAATATTTATATGCTGGTACAGCATATATCTACGTGTTTAATTCACACAATATTGGTTGAAGTAAAACCTTCTTCAGAGCCTTAGAAGACCTTAGCATTAAAATTAGTTCTGCTTGATGGCACTGCTGTAAATATTGGAGAACTTACATCAAAGCGGCACTAAATCCAGATCCAAGGTTTATGTGTATTCACAGATCTAGCTTGAGGGTAAATTCCAAGTAGTATCTTTGAAACCTAAGACAGTATTAGAAATAGTGCATTGGAGTCGTAAGAAATTGAGAATTGGTAGCTTCGATTTCTTCGCATACCGTTTTAAAAACCTCAATTCAATTTAGAAAATAACAAGATATTGTTGTTTCGATATTCTTTTTCAATTTTATAACATTGTTATTGGATATATCGGTTATTATAGAGCTTTTATTTAAAGTCCTTTTTATTTTTATCTGTAATGGATAGAAAATAGGGAAAATTTCAGGTTCTATTTTTTTTATTCTCTTTATTTTTGGTAATGAAATAAGATGACAGCAAATATATATATATATATATATATATATATATATATATATATATATATTTAAGATATGATGTATACTTTCTGTGTAAATAGTAAGCCAATATCTGAATTATATTAAACGACTAAAACTCCAAAATATCTTAAATTCTGCGCTTTAACGATTTCCGTAATGGCTGTCAATCTTAACTTTATTGTTAATTGAAAGTCCTCTCTACTTAAGCAAGTGCCTTATGTCTCGTTTGTAAATATTTCATGATCTTTATTTAATACCTTGAGTCAACTTAAGTTATTTTAATTGTTCTGAAATTAAATTTGATTTTCATTACAATTATAGTAACATGGACAATAAAATAAAGATTATACAATGATATCAAACACAATATTTATCCTTTTACGTTAATTAGAACATCGTGAAATATTCTAAGATACACAAACATCTCTTCAAATTGCTATAAACAAACATTTTATAGAATTTTATGTGCAAAAAGATTTACAAAAATATGTTATTTATTAAAAAATATTACATTAAAATCTGTTACATTATATCATTATACAAAACACTTATTTATATATATAATTATACAACACCGGAAAGTAACGAAGAAGTTAAAAATCAATCTCTAAATGTATTGCAATACTACAACTTCATGGTTACCGTTATTTTCCTCCTACACATAATAAAACTGACAGCTGTGAGATCGTAAAGTTTTTATAGTACGCCCAATATATTCAAGAGAAACAATAGAGGATGGGATATTGGAATATTTTCCCTTTTATGTACACAAACACGGATTTGATAGACACCGGAGGGTACTTATAAAACAACTGTATCTTGAATGCAGCAGTAAAACGCTGAATAATAAAATCAGCTGTAAAAAAACTGATTTTGAAGTTTGTATTAAAGAAATAGTGAAAAAATCGTTTTAGAATCCGTCATCATAAAAAATATAATATTCCAATGTGTGATGATATATTTTCTAATATGAACTTATTAAATAAATAAATATATATATACATGTGTATATTTACTCATCATACTTGTAGTATGAGTAAAACATATAATAATATGGCCTTTCCGATATTAGACAACAGCTGATAGTGTTATTGCATATACGCGTAATTAAGTCTCGACAGATTTCCAAGGCCTAATATTATTTCTATTGTAGCTTCTCTTTAGTAATATGATTCCATTTCTTAGAACTATTGTCACGTGGAACATCAAATGGTTCTGTCTTTCTGTTTGTGTTAATTTTATTTTAGTTAAATATTTTTAAAATTCTCGTGTTTCATGGATTTATTTAGTTTCAAAAGAAAGATGGACGATTAATAACACAATATAATTATTATGTTTTATTTTGTTCTATATACTTTAACTTAACATTTGTGTGATTGGGGATAAAATAAAATTGACAAAATTAATTATAGCTGCATATAATCAAATAAGTTAATATAAATCAAAAGGAAATTTATTTATTTCATCTCTACTTAATAATTGATCATATTCTCACTACGTGTTGTGCTTCTATTAACAAACAACGGCTAAGAAGTTATATCTTGAAATATTCAAAATTTTCAATTAAACCTCATAAGTATACAAAATTCAGACTTCCATTAATCCATATAAGGTCTAAGATTAGAATAAAGACAAAAAAAATACACTGTATATAAAACCCTATCCAGAACACGATACAAAGTGTAATTATTAACCTTTTATGATACTCATTGTTTCGGAACAAAGAGGGCATTTTAAGCTGTATAGGGTTGGAATGGTCCTCCACGTCCGATGGGAATCGGATCCCATGATTTTGGTATTGTGTACTTTTGTTAAATTTTAATACAAGATGAGTTTGCATTTTCATTGATAGTCGGTAATTCATTTGATTGAGATAATAGATATGGTTTAAATGGTAAAGCAATTAAACAAGTAAATGATACGTAAGTTTTTAAGTAGAACTTATAAAGCAATAGTTGAATATAAATAGGATAGCCACATGACGGAGATAATGTTTAGGAATATGGCATATGAGGGTCAGGGTGCAAAGTGAATTAAGACGTAGATGGGATATGTATTATGGAGTAATTACACCAATTATATTTACTTATTATTAAATAATCGAATTAAGCTTCATTTAATTTTTAGAAATATTTTATTTCTTTTTTATTTACCATCTTACCAGCGAAGTAGCTGCCCCCCTTTGCCCCCATTTAACTCAAATATATGTATATATGTGCAATACAATATATGTATATATTTAAAAAAATATTTGTTTATAGATCTGCATCGTATACTTAACATGGAACAAATATTTTCTTTAATAACGAATCAATGAATGAATGGTAGATTTGACCACTTTTAAGAAGTACTATTCTACTATAATATTTTGATATATATAAATTGATTTATAAAGTATAAATTTTCTTATTATAAATCTTCTTGGTTAACAAAATTGTTGAAAGCGAATAAAGATAAATTAATTGACAGAACGACTTATTGAGTCACAATCGAAAGTTAGAAGTTTTGTTTCCTAACAATCTTATAACTGAAGAAAGCTTGTTTGTGAAGAAGAAACGTGATTGTTTTACGAAATTTATTTGAAGTATCTATACTTAGGTAATCAATAATATATGATGAATTGGACTTATCAATTTATTTATTAGTATCAGCACTCAATAGCATTCTTGTCTATTTACATATATGCGAATGATTAATAATTATTGTGAATTCAAAAATGCTTATCATTTGTTAACAAGTAAAATATTTTTAATTAAATGAATACATTACTTTATCAATCCCAGCTTGAAACTCTGTAGTATTTTAATGTTCAAAAATAAAAGATCAAAGTATTTTTCATTCGTTTTAAAATTTGCTGGAAAAACGCGCCCGGGCGGCGAGTGTGGCGCCTCTAGCGCTCCATCCCGCAGTCTCGCTTTAGCCACGAAACGGTTTGCACGTAGAGATAGTGACCTTTTAACATTGATTTTCACGTGGTGTGAGTGAATTGTGTGTGTGATAGTGTGGTTCGTTTAGAATTCGGAATAGCGTGACGTAAGTTTTTTTATTTTTAATGGTAAATAAAGTTTTCATTGCCGGTCAGTTGTACGTTGTAGGTGGATATAAAATTGAAAAAAATAGATATTTGCTAAGCATTTAATGTTAACACTTTTAACGGTTTTATAAATTTTTAAAAGTATTTATTGTTCGATAATATTTTTAAAAAAATGTGATGTGATATTGGAATATTTTAATAAAATTTGCTTTGTGTTTAATTAACTAGGTTCTCTATAATTACTAATCTAATAATATATATTATAAAATGTAGAATTAATGAAAATACTATTATTATTACTAGGAAGGTTTATTCAATTTGTGATATCGGAACTAAAAAAAAAATTATTAACAGTTCACTTTAAAATTCCCGACCCATAGAGATGAGATGTTATAATATTGTTATGGGGATTACTTTTAATAACAAAACAAATTACAAATATTCTTACTTTACAATATTTATAATTTAACCCAGTTTATTATATATATGAAACATATAATATAAAATGTAATTAAAACATACATTATTAATTAACATATAGGTGCGTAATTTAATTTATTATATTCTGGATATGGGTACAAGTGTTATGTTTCTCTACATCCATCCAAGTGTCGGCATTTAAGCTGGCACATTTACATGGTTTTCAGTTCTAATCTTCAGTAATTGCGACTCACAGTTAACGTGACGTCTTTATAACGTGACATTAATTAATATTGTGTAGGTTCAGTCCCAAATATTGTAGCTATTATGTATTAATTAATTGACTGGGTTGAATCAATGATAATAATAATGTATGTGTTAAATATTTTAATAACGCTTATAGAAAAACGGATAAAAAAAGAAAAATCATACCAAAGAAAAAATTTTTAAATTTATATATTAATTTTTGCATTTATTTCTTTAACATTAGTTTCTAGTTCAGCTTAGTTGTTTTATTATCATTAATGGTAAAATAAATAAGATTATAATATTAGTACTTTTATAATTATTATAAAATACTATAAGATTTTCTTTGAATAAGAACAGCAGGAGCTTATCTCCTCGTAAATGTCCGTAAAACGCCAGTTTGGTATAAAATTGCATACCCTCTGCACATTCTCGAGGACGTTCAGAGATTAAATTCATCAAAGCGCTTGCTCTCCGACTTATACCATAAATTAAATGTCTTTTATGAGCTAACTGATATGGTCCCGCATTTCGTCTAATCTCCCTCGAGGGACTTTTAGGTCAAGTGTTCGGTGAAACGCTTAGCGAATTTCGGAAAATAATTAAATAAATTATTTATGCATGAATTCGTATAAATTTATAAACTTACTATTTTATATTTCGATATTAGACGTATTGAAATATAACATCCACCAAATTAGATAATTGTTTTTATGAATTCAAAATCAAATTTGGTGATTCATTGGATTTTGTTTACAGATGGTTTTAATTTCTTAAATTAAAATAATCAATATTTGCTTCTTTAATTATTCATTACCCAGCATCCAAGTTTTGTTTTGTTTTAATTAGAGATGTGTCAGATAAAAGTTACAGAGTATTAAGGAATGCTGATTAAAATAAATCAAGAAACAGAAAAACTTTGATATAATATACATTGCAATAATTTTCGCTACACTGTCTCTTCATAAATGTTATCTGTGAAATTCAGTCAGCTTTACATACTATTTAATGATGGCAGTTTGCCCGTTCCCAGATATCAAAATTTTTCACAGTAATTATATTTTTAAATAATTAACATTGTATATAAATTTATAAGTGGTTCTTTTAAATATTTAATAAATAAATAAGGTCAATAAAACACTTTTATCTTATAATTTGTTTTGTTTTTGTTTTTTCGTATTATTTAAAGGTATTAAGATTGTTTCTAAACCAAGGTATAATTACAAATATATGTCTGTGTTAATAAAAACGAAGTGGAAGCTATCATTACTTTCTCGCTTCGCTTATCACGCACATGAATATTCAGCGCGGCTTTATAACTCATATCAGCGACCTCGGTTATCTCTGCTCTAAATATTCTAAAAAGCCTTCTGACTTTATTTAACTCAGCTTCATTTAAGGGTATTCAGTCCGATAGGATGAGACCCTAATAAATTTGTATCATATTTAATAAGTATTTATATAAGGGTGTTGGATATGTTAAAATGATACGTCATTCCGAGCAAGGTTAAAGACTATGTGACTTTTAATGTTATATGTTATGTTAATGTTATATCATTATCATACGAAGTTGATAACACATTTATTTTATATATTTATTTTAATAACTCATTTCTATCAACCTAGAATAACGGATGTTTTTGTGTGGTTTATTTTTAATTTCAAATATGACATTTTAAAGCGAAGGTAACAAGCTAGTAGTTTGAAATAAATATGTTCTATAATACTTTGCATACCTTTCAATATTCAGTTCAGTTCTTTGCAAAGGTACATCACATTAGTTAGGGGGATAAAGTGAATAAATTATGTCGTCTAAGGCAAAATTAAATTCCAAATTTACACTGCATATCACAGCAATGAGCTTGCTAAATCAACCTTGACGGACATGTGGTCAACAATTCACCGCAATTTCATAATTTACAAAAGGGACAGGTACACACATTATAATGAATATTTTTTATTATTCTAAATATAATTCTTATTTATATTTATACAAAAAAAATTACTTATACTTCTGGAGCTAAAACATAAAATCGGTATCTTTTTATGAAATTGGTTGAAAAGGTGTTGAATCCCACAACAAAATAAAAAACATCGTCATTTTTAAAATGGGCAACATAAAACCAAAAATAAAAAAAAACAATAGCCACATGTACAACAAAGTATCACTTGAGGAAACGATTGAATTATTTATTTTGTTTACTTTATAATTACTTGTTTTGTTTGTAATTGTCAGAAAGATGGGAAAATATGAATAAAAAGCTAAATTTCAAGACATAGACATGTTATAAAATAAAATTAGTTTACTACAAAGCCTTTACTAAAATGCATTTAATCGAATTCCTTATTGTTAATTAAATAAAAAAAGCAGTAGTTTGTTTGTGAGCCGCTTCAAGTTACAAGGCTCGTTTACTTTATTCTATTTATATTCCAGACACAACAAGATATTTATTATGAAATCAAGACACTATTATTTCCTATATTACTTTGTAAAAGAGACAGAATTTTAAATGAAATAACGCTCGCAGTGAAAATGTATACTTAAATATCAATTTAAAAGGTTGTCTTTTTAAATATTTCAACATACGACAAAGAAAAATATAAACTGAAATGTACTTACATTTCGATTCTTTTATAAATAATTGTCAATTAGATTTTAAATATTACTTGAAAACCTTTCTTACCTTGTGGATGATAACACTCGTAAAAAATAATAAATTGTATTCTGTTCAATATTATAATAAGAAGTAATATCGCATGAGTCTGACGAGGAGGTATTTTATATTATTTTGTCATGTTGGCAATATTGTTTTCCTCATATTGATTCCTTATTAAATAACTTTATACATATGTTCAATCAGTCTTTTTTAGTATAGAGTATACTGTGTACATAAATCGTATAAAAATAATACTCACGTTGGCAATACGTAGCCTAATTAAAAGTGAAATACAAATAATGTACTGCCCGAGTAAAAAACAAAATAAAATTATTACGTACACATTTTAATGGAGTCATCTTGATAATTAATTCTTGCCACAGCCGAAAAAGTAACAAAAAATCGCGTGTCACTAAAACATTTCGCACTCAAAATAATTACTTTTAAAACCCTAAAGGATTTTTGCTACTTATTTAAGGTCGGTCTAGTTTAAAACTTCTCGAAAGTTATTGAATTTCATTACATTCATACCGCGTACGAGAACAGAGGCTTTAATTAACGAACACAAAGAAGAAGTTATATTATGCAAAGAAATTTACTTTTGAAGCTTTATTTTATATTTCTTACCTTTTTATTAGGATGTCTGTATTGATTAAATACAAAGAAATTAGTAAATAAAGTAACAACTGGAAAGTATAAAAGTGTTTATTTATTTCATTAATATACTTAAAGTTAACATAAAATGTGAAAAATTATGTTTGAATCTGTACTAATTTTGAAAAAGGCACATAAATTTTGTTTAGTAGGCATTGTCCCTTCTTAAATATGGATACAACTATTTATATGTCTAAAATAAAATTTATTATATTATAATTAATAAGAAGCACCACAATACAATAATTATTATTATAACAATATATTTGTAAGTGTGTCAGTCTGTATTACCTTAAATGGTTACTCAAGTAATTGGCTCTTAAAATTGTTAATTTTATCAGATTGAAACGTCTTTTCGTTTACAAAACTATTATTTTCAAACCTTATTAATGGTGGCTTGGAGTTTAGATTGCGTGACGCTGTTGAAAGTTGAGCCAGATTAATTACTTTATGACTGACGATGATTGCTTCATTTCATTGGGATTTTCCTGTAATAAGTTGAGAATTATGTCAGCTTTATCCAAATTCAGTTGCTTGATTCGAGAAAAACATACAGTAATATAAATTTTGTTCATCCACACCTTCTATAAATAGCAGTGTTACAATATTTAAATTGTATTCATTGAATTATAATATCAATTGAAGAATAATTTGTGGATAACCTACATTGTTATTTTAGTTAATTTATAATTAATAATATTTCAAACAAAGGGTAATTTAAAGTTCAGTATTATGGCATCATATTAGTAACATTAATTACAAATTTATTTTTAATTGAATATTGATAAACAATTTGGAGGAAACAAATTACAAAGTTTTATAATTAAAGCCTCATTTTTCTTCCTCATTATATTAATTTCATTTTAGTTTTACAACGTCAATGTTGATTGACTCAAAGGAAATTATTTTTAAAGTTAAAAGATCTTTTTTAATTAATCTTCATACAGGATTTTTTGCTCTTAACATAATGTTCCTTTTTTATATTGCTGCAAACTTGACGAATTTCATAGTACATTTTTTAGTGATTTGGGTATTTGTAATTTTGAATGAATTAAATGTTATATTCTACAATTATAAGACTTATTTTTTTTGTCCTAAATATATTTAATAGTTATTTTGAAATAATTGAAACAAAATGAAATAATTTAAAGTAAGGTTGAAATTATAGAACGAGTCCCTGTAAGTTTTATATATTATGAAATCTCATTTCAAAAAAATAATAACATTTTCTGTAATGTAAGTATATAAGCTGATTAAATAATACCTTGAAATTATTAAATGGGTTGTTTTACTAGACAGGTAACAATAAGCAAAAAGGCTCTGTGGCCTAAATACATATACAGGCTCATTGTAAAGGCGATTTTAATTATTTTAACGAGTTCTTGGAAACGCCCGATGGTTGTCTATAAGGAAATAGAGAGATGTCCTTTACTTTTTGCTTGTTAAACCAGCAACAGATTCAGTCAAAATATAATGTGGGTCGCAGAATTATATATAAGTTGCAAATTATTTTAAATGTTAGTCTATTGTGACCGTGATTAGAGAGTCAAACGTAGGGGGGGTCGATTTCAACACGGTTAATTTATTTGTAATACAAAGATTACTCTGTATTCGTAATTTACTTTATCAAATGGTGACTGTTTTTATATAAATAAATACTGAATTATAGTAAAAATACTCTAAAGATAAAGTTTACCTAAAATTCAAAAACGGTTATTAAATCTTCATAAATCAAAACTTTATTATAGATATCATCAAATAGTAAGTCTGGTGATTTCGTTAGAAGTGTCCGAGCGCTGGTAATGGTGAAACTTTATCATAAAATAAATCATTTTTATGGCTGGAGCGTTAGTATATTAAGTCTTCAAATACTTTGGAACTTATAATGGAGTGGGTACTATGACAATGAATTCCTTATCAGTTCAATTTTGAGTAGATTAGACGTGTTATTTAAGTGTTTGTGGAATTAATTAGCATTTCAAAAATGTATATACATTTTTGGGAATTTTTTTGGTAAAGTTCCAGTTGATTTAAAAAGAATTATTTTTTTCAAAATATACTATTTAGGTAAACAACTTTAAGAAATAAAAGTACGAAAAAGAATATCTTATAATTCAAAGATCCTGATATTTACTTTCGCTTAACTATATTCACATAAAGATCAGATGTATGTGGCTGTGAGTAAGTGTTAATTAGTCAACTACAAGTACAAATAGTGAAGCGAACGGTTCATTAGTTGTAGGGCTTAAAATTCGGGATGCACACTAAACGTACTAATACTACTTGAGTTCTCACAGCAGATACACTGACTAATATATTAAGTTAAATGATTTCAGAATAGGGCTGCGGGATTTACTTTTAATATAATTTATATTTTTTATATCTATAGTCTTAGGTAACTTTTTACTTTTTATTTTATTTTCGATTAATTTTATCTTCTGTACCTATAGACTTTTCTAGCATACCACGTGTCAGATTGTTTTGAATATGTTATGATTTAACATCAAATCGCAGAAATATATTCAAGTTTAATAATATAAACAATAACAGTCATTTTTAACTTCTTTAATAATTTGCTTCAATATTGGTTTTTAAATGATTGCAGAAACATATTTCAGGATATTGCTGATACCAGAAAATCTCCTTCATATATTATAGTAGAGTAGTAGAAGTATTAGTCTATTTGTTAGCACTGTGTTGGTTTGTGACCACTGTGACTTACGCCAGATACATACCTTGTCAACTACGGTATGCTTGACATGCTTGATTTAGTCTCTGTATGTTCAGGATATAGGGAAGATTCAAAGATGGAATGCCTCTGATATTTATAGTCTACCTTACATAATATTTGAAAGTCACAATATCTTTATCCTATTTCAAAGGTATAGTATATAATTAAATAGAAATTAAACATTATCTTGAAACTTGATATTATTATATAACTGGCTGTAACTTTTATGAAATCGGAAAACCTGGCTAGTTTAAACCCATTTGGGATTCTTAATTTTTAACCGGACACTATAGTGGAATAGCGAAACGAACTGTGTTCAGTAGCTGAATTAACGATTCACGTGAGCAGCGCCGGTGGATGGAAAGATGTAACATTGTAAATAGATGTAGGTGGTTTCGGAGACAACAATTGTATCAAATCCTACTTTCACATTAGCACTCAATTAAGATTCAAAATAAATGGCTTTTTGTGATTTATTTTATTTGTTATTAAATTAGTATAAATATTAAATATTTTTATATTATATAGAAATTCACATTGTCTTTAACATTTCTGAATATATTTAGTTACATTTTATATATGAGGCAATGCAAAGCTAGTCGTTCTAACTTTAATATATTTTACGATATCATAACAACTTCTGCGAAGTCCGAACTGCATTGTATTAACATTTTATATCAAAATTTTATAAAGGTTGTAAAAATATATAAAATCGTCGAAGCATTTAAGATTTATTTGTTCGATGTAACGAGAACATGAAAAGTGTAAAATTTTTTACGTAAATTTAATTTCACGAAAGCGTAGATAAACTCGCGTTACAAATATTTGGAGTTGTGCCCAATGACACGTCCGTTTTCAATATCGCCGGGGACATTTTAAATAGAATTGAATTTTCATTTAACTAGACTTGATTAGAGTATTGCGAATTGAAAATTGTTGTCTGTGCTAATTACGTATTTAATTAATAATTAGCATTTGACCGACACACCGCATTGTTACGGAACAATTTGTTGTAAAATATTTGCAAGTATATAAAGTAATCTTTGCATACTTTTATTTACATCATAGTTAGAGACCTGTCCTGGCTTTGGACGATATTGAAGTATATGAAATTTAAGTTTAAAAAGCCCCCACTTACTTTTGTCTGATCTTTTTATACATATATTGATTACGCTATCCATATTTTAGCTTTACTTAGTGTATTTTGTCATAAACAATTATTAAAATTATAAAGTATTATTTTTGCACATAAGTTTTTATGCATTTTTTAAAACCAATTTTACAAAACCATAAACTAATTTCTGATATTTAAAATTTTGTCATAAAATGTATGAAGTTTAAAACAACAACCAGAAAAATTCAAATTTTTTTGAAAAAAAACTGAAGTTACAGTGACCGCAAACTACATCAGAATCTAATATGTATTTACAACATATATGGTAGAGAAACGAGACAAATAGACAGAAACGGGAACTAATTTTATTTTATACGCTCCGGGCTCTTTTAGTTGTGCCCGAGATACAAAATAATTCGTTTGTATCAAAAGGCTAATTCTCCTCAAAAAAAAAAAACTCAAATTATTAACATAAATAGTTTAATTTATTACTTCTATGTTATGATTTCAGTTTAATAATATTTAGTTTTTTCAAACCTACATAAATGGAAGTCTTTATTCTGAAGCGTTATCTCTTTAAAAACATGTATATGGTTTTAATATTGAACACTAATAACTATTCAAGATATATAGATTTAAAACAGTTCGATGTATTCGCCCACTTTCCTATCATGTACAATGCATTCGACTCCTCGTTTGGCTCTTCGTTTCTTCGTTTCTTCGTTCTTCTTATCGTGTAGAAAGAATCGATCAAATAGAAGCAGCATATATAATGATACCAAAAACTCGTTTATTTGACGTGAAATGTACCGTAACTCAAGAAGCGACGAAAACGTTTCATAATCTATTCTGTATGGTGTCATCTATTCTCTGTAACATCCCAATGATAAGTGAACATAAGACCCAGCTTACGTATCCTGCTTTGATTTCAATTACAATTGAAACACGAATTTCTAAAGACTTAGCTGACTGAATATTACTATATAATAATACTCTTATACCTATGTTGGGATATATACATATATAACCCATATATGAAATAATGATCATAACATTTAATATATTGGATATGAAATAAACAAAGGTAAATTATGTTGGAAGTTGGAAACGTTAAAATATTAGATGAAGCCAATTTTGTGAATAGAACAATTTCGAATTGGATTCTATTTCAAAATCGTATAAAAGAACATTTGTTTGAACAAAGTGGGTTTTATTTAACTTATCATATTTATATTTTTTCGCAATTCATCATATTTTTGTCAAAATTAGCCCTACTCATTCTTCATCTTCAAAATATGTCAAGGAAAAAAAATCTCTTACAGATGCGAAATAAAATAAAATCAAAGAAAAACACTTAGTAATCGCATAATGAATTTACAGTGATATTCCTTCGTTTGATTCCTTAGTTCAACTTTATACTGTTTTGAAGGAATAAGCGAAATATATAATTGTATAAACTCATTAAGATAAACTAAATGCAATGTCAAACATATTCAGTTTTGCCAGAAGCGTAGTATATTTATTAATAATATACACTAGAAATATTTGAGCTGAATATTTAATTTCTATGATATTGGAGAAGTAAAGAGTATAACATAAAGTGAAATTATGGGTCGGAAAATATATTTATAACCTTATTATTTTCAAAATTAACTTATTACAGTTATTGTAAAACGAGACTGGATTATAAGTTTATAATAAAATCGTATATTATGTTGTATGCGATATAAGATAGAAAATTATAGAAATATATATTTATCTTGCTCTTTTTTCATAGTTCGTTGACAGGTAATAAACGATGTCTCAGATAAACAATCGATTGTCTACAAATATGTCTCAATAGATAGTGATCAAAGTCACAAATAGAGGGATCTTTTCAGAAAACCGATAAACTAGCGAAGCGGAAAAAACGTCACATGTCCTTTTAAGTCCGAATGGTTTTCCTGCAAAAAGGAAAGAACGCCAAAACAATATCTATACTTGCTAAAATAGATAGTATGAGAATAAAAAGTTTTAACTTCCACGCTTAATTAGTCCGTTAATTTGCCAAGATTGATAACTAATAGTTTTGAGATATATTAATTTTCGGTGAAGCCTTACGGAAAAAAAAATATTTGGTTTGCTTTATTAATTTAAAATTATATCTTTATCCTGATCCTATGAAAATAAACAAATATACTCAGTTCAATATGTTACGGGTTCTCTAATAATACAATTTACCGCCCCATTTACGGGCCACTCTCGCCCATATAACATGTACCTAATAGTTATCGAATTTTGATGCAGACTTCCAATATAATTTTACTTACCCCTTATTTTATAATAATTGGGGACCCAACTAATAGAATTTAGTCAATCATGAATCTAGGTCCGGTTTTAGCCTCAAATATTATTTTAATGAATTTTATTACTTTTTCTGCGTGAAGATAAATAAATAAATATTACTTTTAGTGTTAACTTTTTCTATGGCACTGAATAAATGATTAATTTTCTACGCTTTAACTATTTTGCTTTCTATTGATTCCTGATTATTGAACTTTGATCAACAAGCCCTTTCAAATGTATTAATGATAACAATTTTTTAATTAAGTTTAACAACTTATTAAAGAAAGTGACCTATATAAGTATTGTTGCTTCATTTATGGGGAATTCCTGGTTATTTTCTCAAAAAATATATCTTACACAAGTAGTACTTACTAACATTACATTGTTAAATAGCTAAGAAGTCATCCCCATTACACGCGCCAATTCACCAAATATTCGTGAAAACTACGATAACCTATACGGTTAGTCGCTTTAGTCCACGTACTTTCTATTTGATGCCTTTCAATTCGAATTATCCTAAAGTAGACAGCGAAAGAAACAAACTACATAATGTAGGTTGTCTTAGTATAGAATTGATTTATATCGCCTATTTAATTACTCAGAGAACCAAACTCTTGTCATAAAAGACTAAAACAAAATTTTAATAACATATAATATTATAATTAGACAAACAATTCTGAGCGCAAATATTATGGTTATCCCGTAGCGTTAATATGGCTTTCTCCCATCAGCTATGGCCGCTTATCTCAAATTTTCCAATTAAAAAGGCGAAGGAAAGGAAAAAAATATGGCGTACTAGAATTATATCCTTTAACTACATAATAGATAATAATATATTTTTTAACATAGCCAATAATACACACTTCCAAACCAAAACAAATACCACATATTAAGGTTAATCAAAACATAATACAATAAATGTACATTTGGCATAACAATATTTGTGTACAAACACATAAATCTAGTTGCTAAATATGTAAATCTGGTATTACCATTTTTATTAATACGAATTACCCCTTTGTTTGAAAATTTACGTTCGCTTTCGAATAAACGCGAAAAACAAAACGAAAGAATTTGAATGAAATTAAGGGGCACCCATAACCGGCGGTTATTTGAGTTTTTGTACAAATAAAATGCTGTGTCGTATTTAGGATACAATGTGAGTACGATACAGTAGATATTACGATTTTACAGGGTTGTACAATATATAAAATAAATATTAATTATGTTTTTATTGCAATGTATATCAAACAGAAACATAGTAATGGCGTGTCTAAACATGCAGAGGAGACCGGTTAAATGCAATCAATTCCGATGACGATAAGCCCAGTCCAATTAATTATTGATTGCTAATTCATGCACACGTTAATATATTTCTTTGACAATAACTTGTGATTGTTATTAAGTTCTAGAAATACATTGATCATCAATCATAATGGGACTAATATAATTAAACTTATAAAAAACATTTTTAATAAACAAGCTTTGTTTTTAAAATATTTTTAATAATATTGAGCCAATAATCAAGAAAATAGAATGTTAATCATATAAAATTATACTATTAGATATCACCACACTGCAAAAAAAGAAAGAAGTATGAAAATACAATAAATGTCTAAAAATATATTTAAATAATTTTAATCAGTACTACAACGTAATATGGTGAAAGGCTTCTTTTATGTAGTACATAATTGTAATCCTTTATTTTATTACCATTTATATTATTAGAGGTGCAGATGATTTCCTAATTGTTAGGAAATTTAGTTTAACCCAATCTGCTATGCCCATATTGGACCAATCGGATGCGAGTTTTATTTTATTTTATTACAAAGTACAACATACAAAATAATAGGTATTTTTTAATTATATATTACTTATATTTTTCCATGTTATATTATGTTATTGACCCTAAAAATAATAGTAAGTTATATTTAAATAACATGAAATGTGCCAACCCTAAATTGCCAAATTCCAGATAAAGTTTTCTAATAATGTCCGTACCAAATTGAACTAATATTTCTTCGGTCGGTAATGCTAACGAGTTTTTCTTGTGAGATATTTTTTTTTAGTATCTGCATATTTAGCCGCATCTTTATAATATTTTAACAATAGAATATAAACAACACTGGTTACTTATATTGTATTGTTATAATTATATAACTTGTATATATAAACAAATTGCGAGACAAGCCATGTAAAAAACACCTTAATTGTACAAAAACTAGTAACGACATTTAATTACACACTGCACACAGCGCAGTGAAAACATGTGCAACTCGTTGAGGTTAAACTAGTAATGACCATACGTACACACAATAATAGGTATCTAAATAGTGCTTAACATGCCTTTGGCAGTTCTGTGGGAATACCGAAGCTAATATTGTTTCCATAATAAACAGTAACTAGACTAACAAGATTATTAATTAACAATATATCGATCACGGATACGTTTGTTATAGAGGTGAAATTTTTGTCTAATTAATACAATTATTATGATCGATTCAAGGAATTAATTAAGGTCTCTTGAATTCACAGGGATTATATATTAATATGGAATCATCCCGTAATGATTTACAACGATTTACTTCGTCATTTTTTTCTGAGCGTCACTTGGTTTATTGGGAAGGCAAACCAATTTTCATCGTTCCATTTGATACCACATTGCTTTTATCGGCAACCACTCAACTTGAATACGCACAGTTTGTCTTGAGGAAAAGGTTGGTTTGGCAAATTTAATTAATATACTTTTATCTTTGAAATGTATTTGACGTTTAACATTTGAATAAACAATTTTAGGTTGTTGATTTTCGTAAAATATTTTTATATTGAGTTGCTTTAATATTTAAATGTACTTCCACTTATCTTAAAATACATAATGATAGGGTTAACAAACGTTTACATTTTACGAGATAAACAGTTTTCGCACTCAGCCTGCGAAACCACAGTTAAATCCATTTAGTATTACCTCGCCACGAAAGGATTTGGTTTTATTTGTACTCATTTTAAGCACTTTTTTAATTAAAAATTATCACTTCTTATTATACTGTGATTTTATTTTGTTGTAATTATATATACATTATATTTATATTTATACTTTTTCGAAACTGAAATCAACTTTTATTCACGACTATTAAATAACAAGGTTATTGATGACAGATTTTAAATGATATTTGATATATACATTATCTGTTATTACGGGCGCACCGAAATATTGAATATCTTTTTTTTTCTCTGCTAGAGGTGAGCAAAGGAGCGTACAGATCACCGATGACAGGAGTTCACCGCCGCCCACGAGCTCGTGCAGCATTCGAAGAATCACGAAAGATATGGGACTATACGCCTCTCTTGTAGGCACCCATATTGTATCCAGAGACACTGCCGAAGGAATATTTTGCCGTATTTGAGTGGTATGGGGAAGAACTCCCCGTTCGAAATGCGAAAGAAAACGGACAAAGTAGCCACGTCTCTACGCCAGAAAATCCAGAAGTTCTCAAAACACCGGGTCTGCAATATTCCGAACGGCTCTCCGGATGCTCTGGAGCTAATATTGGGGTAATCCGGACCAGAGATAAGAACAGTATTCCATGTGGTCGGATTTGCGCCTTATTAAGCGCAAGTCTATAGCCAGGTTTGAAATACTGTCTCGCTCTATTGATCACTACCAATTATCCCAAGAAAAATTGAGAACACAACTGTTAACAAATCACAAATATGAGGGTCTCATAGTAAATTAGCATCTAAGGAAATTGCCAAAAACAGTGGAGATCTAGTTTTTCATTATTTAATTGTAGATTGGTTTTGAGGTTTTTTACGTTGGGCAAGATAAATTTGTATTTTTTTTTCGTTCGATTATTAGTATTAAAACGTTGCACAACATCAGGGAGAGCATTATTTACATCGTACATTACTGATTGTTGTCTACTAATTTTAATAGTAAGAGAAGTATCATCAGTAAACAACACTTTCCCATGTTTATACCTCACAAGGTAAGGCAAGTTCTTTATGTAAATAAGAGACAAGAAAGGTCCAAATTTAGAGCCTTTTTGCTTGCCCATTTTGAGAAACAGAATAGGGGAACGCTTTCCATTTACATCTACTTTTTGAATTCTCTCAATTAGATACGATCTTATCAAATCAAGGTCCTTGTTTTTAATACTATAAATTAATATCACATTGTTCGCAAGTAATGACAGTGCTGTAGCGGAAAAGGAGTTTAAAAATTTTGTAGTGGTAATTGGAAAGTCTGCAAAGAAAGTTTCAAAAGCTATTACAACCTCAACGTGAGAAGAAGAATATGTCAACATTTGTTGTTTATATTTAATTTGAAGTCTCTTAGCTTGAACTCTTCCAGTTTCCTCATTAATTATTTTCCAAGTTGTTTTTATTTTATTATTGCTAGCTTGAATTTTCCTCCTTATACATAATAATTTAAAACTTTGATTCTCTTTTAAAGATTTGGAAGACAATTTTACGTCATCTTTAAACTCTTCACTTTTATTACCGCTTACAATTGATACAGTTTTTTTTTCTATTTTTATATAACTGCTGTTATCCATTCACTAAATACTTATGCATCACTAACAAAGACAGATTTAGCGGTAAATACTGATTTAAATAATTTAATAAAAAATATTAATAAATATATTATCAATACTTATGGCGCTAGTGGCGGTGATTCTAGTAGGCTCCATAAACATGTGTGATAGATTATGTGAAAAAATAAATTTAAAAACATAAAGCTTATTAAATTATTTTTTTAAATTAGATAAATCAATATTGAAATCTCCACAAATTACTGGCTGTTTATTTTCCTATTTGATATTCAAAGTAAAACTATAATCTGCTCAAATTGTTCAAAGTTAGAAGACGACAGACTATAACACATATAATAATGAATAGTTCTAGTTCTACTGATGCTAGTTCAATTATGTGTTCAAAAGAGAGGTTTACTGTGTCGTTATGTTTTTTAAGCCAGCCCAATACGTATAGAATGCGTCAATTATATATATAGTGAATAATTAAATCAATATTATTCACTATACTTATAAGTTATAAAAAAATCCTTTTTAAAATAACAATGATCACTTGAAAGAAACGGTAATGTAAGTTTTAATATTTATGCAAAGCAAAACAAAGTAAAATATAAATCAGAAATGAATTGCCGTCTTCTGTTTATTTATATACCTTCTAGCTCATTACCATTACTTTTCATTAAATTTTAATTAAGACTCAGAGGTTTATTGCAGAAAAAATTAACTCTCACAGACGACTACGCAAAACATGAAAGACCATTGTTTCAAACAATACTGAACAAATATCGAAATATCAAAGAGCTTCCGCTAAATTACATGTTTGCCATTTGCATAGTAATCTGAAAAGCATTATTTCGTGTACTGAGAGCTAGGCACTGAAATTGAGATGAGCACAGGAAACTAGTAACCTCTTTTTAAATTGTGTGACCTGGATAAGCTTTTGACAATGTTAGAATAAGAATTTGATATTGTTTATGACATATCCATTCTTTTAATATTATTTATATAGCGTCTAGTGTGAGATATTAATATTAGTTTACTTTTAATCTGTGTTTTTAGTATATTCAAAAAGTATTACATTTTTCAGGAGAATTATAATATAATATGAATTCATAAACTTCAATCTCATAAACTTTAGTAATATAAATGTAAAATTATTTCTAATAATATGTCTTCCCACATTTTATAGAAACTGCATTAGTTCCAACCAAGACGATTGAAATCTACTTAGTCATGACAAAGTTTTGTCTAACTCACTGAAGTTTTGTGGTTTTCTTGACTAAACTTTTCATAACTTAAAATTTATTTGCAGAAATTATTAGAAGCCCAAATATTATAAAGCTTTTGTTTTTGTATGACTCATGAAATAATTTTTGAATGAAAATAATAAATATTTTTCTTAAACATTTCTTTATAAGATATTGAATCTCAAGTACAGATATAACAATTCTTGTAATACCTTTAATCTATAAAACAGTTTTATATTTACCAATACGTATTGTTTTTTTATGCAAAAATATATTTCGGGTTTATTTTTTTTTATAAGATTATAAAGAAATAATTATTAAAAGATTTGTTTTGTTATATTTATCCTCCTTTGTTAATGTTAATTTCCGTTTGCTTTACGGAAATACGTATGTGGGTCGTATCGCACCTGCTTTCATTTCATTCTTGTTTCTCCACTTTCAACTTTGTTTGTTCCATCATTGTTATATTAATAATATCACGGAAACTGTTCTTATCGCTGAACAGGTATACATTATACGTTAATTTATGATAAGGGAAGTGATTAATTAATTTTTATTTGAAATAATATGTATAGTAAATTATAAATAAAAAAAGCTTTTTTTATTTCAAACGCTTTTCATGATTTATTTTAAGCCTCCGCAATAAATCAACGAAAATATTAATCTCTATTGTCTCGAGGCAGTCATTATTAATGGTATCAAATCTGGCGAATGAAGGTTTTAATCAAATTGATTACTTGAATGAAGCTCACAACTATCGTTTATATACTTCTGTTTAATCGTTTACTTTTTTTGAGAAACTACTTTATATCATAGTAATAGTTATAAAAATTATTATACCTCACACAATTAGAAGATAAATTAAAAGGATTAAAAAGGTTTGAAAAGCCTTGATAAAAAAAAAACTTAAATGAATTTCTTTAATATAAACAGTTTAAAAAATCCCATCAACGGAAAATTTTTCTCATATCCTGAGATCAAAAATGTTTAATCAAATTAATCTTATTTCGACACCTTCGTTATCACAGATATCGCAAGAAGTATAAGAAGTAAGTAAGTGGATGGCTATGCATATTACCTAGAAGCACACAACACCAATCCCAGAGCGATTTAAACTAACGACGATGACGACGGTATCAAATAACGTCCGGAGTCCTATACGTTAATTTTCAGATTTATAGCTAACGATCTAAATAATAAAACATCTGTCCATCGCATGCGTGCATTTAAATGTGAACATTATGAATATACATGTGAAATAATGTTGATGTTGATGAAACTATAAACTTAATAAAATAACAGATAAATTAATAGTAAGCCTTACCTATGATTACTTTTTTTTAGCTAATAGTATAATACTTTTTTTTAAATGCCATATAATATTAGAAAGTATATGTATTCTAATGTCATACTGTCATTTTCTTTATTCGGGGTTACTTGGCAAAAATTAACAAAGTAAAAATGTTAAGTCATAGAATTTTCAAAGATCCTCTCTTAAGGATCTCTGATCATTTTTAACTTTAAATGGACATAATTAGGGCAGGAAAAAATAGAACAATTATAGGATAAGATCACTTTGTCTGTCAATACCTTTAATTTCGGAACATGTAAATAAAAACCATATATTAAATTCTACAGACCCTTGAAATTGTAAAATAATACATCTTTAAATGGTGGTATTACAGATACGGTCACTTATACCACAAAAACGCAAATTTAGACACTATCAGTGAAATCAAAATCCTGCTGACCAAATACTATGAATTTTGGCAAGTAATATCGTCTTATATTAAAAGTTCAAGAAAAATCTGAAAACTATAAATTTATAATTATAACATAAAAGGATCTTGATGTGGATTATTAAAATCATACTTTTTTATTAAACTAATATGATTTAAAAAATAATATGTTTATTCAAGGTATAAAATAAAAATTTAATTAAAATTAGATAACCCGTTGGAGCGTGAAAGATTAACTCTACATACCATCCATCCATCCATCCATCTACATAAAGTTTTTTATAATATAAGTAAAATATAGGTTTTGCAAGCTGAATTTCAAGAATAGGTCGAGACTTAATTCAACCCGACTCCTCGGGTGATTCAAACTCGCAGTTGTCTCGTTTTCTTAATATCCATGCTACTCGTAAATCACACATGACTGAGTTTTATTTGTTTTCCCCTTAAAAGCTCTGTACATGTTTGTAAATTATCCTTAATTATTAAAACAAAATATCTATAACCGTAAATATAATATTATTGTTTAATTTATTTTAGAGTATTTAATATCTGCAATACTTTTTATATACAATTTAGATCATAACATAATTATTAAGTAAATATTTGAGACAGTTGAGGGCGACAGTTAGATTTTCTAATAACAATTAGAATAATAAATCTGTTTTTTTTATTTATAATTAAAAATATTTTACCTTGTGATTCTCTCTCTGTTCTTCTTTGCGAATGAGGAGAATAACAAATGAATTCACATCACCATGTTCCTTACTGATTCAAAGCTTTGAACATTCGTACGTCTAGTTAATTGAACAAATGCTTCGAGGAATTGAGAATGAGGCTGCGTTTTTGTATTTTAACTATTTTGCATTAAGCTTGATTAAACTACTCGTACTTCTAACGTTTGCTTACATTTTTAACGATGGGTACGTTTCGGCAAATATATAAATATGTGTGCTATATTTTTACTTATTAAATGATAAATTTTGTCATTTATCAAACAAATCACCGGAAACAACATAAAAACAACCGTTACCATCGTATCCGATGCCACAAGCGCTGACAAAGAACGAAAAGTAACAAAAGACCCCAAATTTCCCCCTATTTCCTCAACGATGTGTGACAACTCCCCTCTCCGGGATTAACTTTGGTGACAAACGTTTTCAAGCCTCGAAAATATTTCCTTAGGGCATTGTTATTGATTTTCAAAGAGGCCATAAATCATAGTAGGCATTCAAATTCTTCGCTTTTTTATTTTTCAAAGACTTGCTGTGAACATCATTACTAATATTCAAATATTTTACTTTTTATGTATTAGTTTTCTCCAACTTTGCATCACCATAAAAGACATTATATTTCCGCAAATTCATATTGCTCCAAAATATTTAATGACAGAGAATTTTCGGTTCCGTTGCGTCAATTTAAATATTTGCAAATCGTAAACGGTTCTTTGACACTTGCTTGCTTGTAAAACCTTATTTGTTTGAATTATATTACTTTTTTACTTACTTTCTTATATCGTCATGATTAGTTTAATATAATAAGAATTTCTTTTTCACAATTAACTATTAAGGATCTCGTACTATTAATTAAAGCCACTTTAATTATCTGCTATTGACAGCAAAACCAATAAGCCAAGTTCAGTGTTAGAACAGTTTATTAAATTATTCAATGCCTTTCCTTCACAAGATGTAAAATTAAATGATCTTCGATCACAAAGTTGTTAACTAGATCAATAAAAAAACTTAATTAATTTACTTTTTTTTGTAATTATTCTTTTTTCCCTTAATCATTCTTAATATTAATTATTATCGTAGTAAACTACATTGTAAACTAGTACATTAGAAGTAATGTTATGGGTATAATTACCCAGTTATATATTTAGAGCTTGAAATGAACCTACTCCACATATTATTAACTATAAATTTATGTTCCACAAGGGGAGGTATATTTTAATATACAAAATTTATCTTAGTTCTTTTGCCCGCGACTTCGCACGCGCTAAGTTCGTTGGTTGATAAGATTCAACTAACATAATAAATAACCAAACAAACTAAAAATTTTATGTAATTTAGTGGTAATCAAGTTACACAAAATATTTATAAATTTTTCATTATGTTTTATTCTGATAGATGTTCTAATATATTACTGCGAATTATTTTATATATCTTTTCGGTAGCGCTACGGGAAAGAGTAACAAACATACATACATATTTCCTCACAAACTTTTACATTTATAAAATTGGTTAGATTGGGTTGTATTAATAATATAATGTTTTGTAATCTTAGATTCTATCCCATTCGTATTATTATTATTACTGTTGTTATTTTAAAAATATTTCATTTTAGTCCTGTAAGCATTTTTAATGACATATTTTTTATGTCTTCAGTGTTTTTGAATAGGGGGCCAAAAAGTCTGCCATCAAGTTGCGGTGTAGAACTTTGTTAAACCTCTTAGTTGTTGATCCCGGAGACTCTTAAACCGGGCCCTTTTTAAAAAGGCTCTTCTCGGCTACTAGACTAAAGGGTGCCTTTGGGATCTACTTAAGTTGTTAGAATATACATTTATATATACCGAATGCTCACAATATAATCCATAATATAATTTATTTGTCTCTAATAAAACAGAAAATATACCAGCATTAATTAATATCTTAATCAAACCTCCTCTAGATAATTCTTTATTCGAAGCCTTATAAATGATTAAGTATGGGTAATCCCTTTATAGTGGATTGATTAATGAGTTTTGTGAGCTTAAGGGTAAGAGATAAGTTTTATTTGGTAGCTTTTGTTCGAGCAATTATAATAAAATCTCTATTTAAATATGGTTTTATTGTTTTAATAAGGATTTCTAAATCTTAAGGCTACTGTAGCGTTTTTCTAGGATTCTAAATAGCGTATAACGTATTTATTTTCAATTATAAGAACTTCTCACTTTTTGTGTTTTCGTGCAAAAATAAAAAATAAAATAACCTATTGTTTCTACAAATTTTATGAATTAATCATAAAATTTACACATTTTATATATACAATTTTTCTTTGATTTTTTTTTTTTTTTTTTTTTTTTTTTTTTATGTAAGAGGAGGGCAAACGAGCTGGCGGGTCACGGATGGACGTGATCACCGCCGCCCATGAACTCTTGCAACATCCGAGGATTTACAAGAGTGTTGCCGGCCTTGTAGGTAGGAATAAACGCCTTTTTTGAAGGTACCCATGTCGTACCGATCTGGAAATACCGCCGAAGGGAGTTCGTTCCACATTCGAGTGGTACGTGGAAAAAATGTCCTTGAGAACCGCACAGTGGAGGATCGCCACGCATCCAGGTGGTAAGGATGGTATCGGAGGCGATGGCGCGCTGTGCGGTGATGAAATTCGGCGGCAGGCATCAGATCGAATAGTTCTTCGGAACACTCCCCGTTGTAAATGCGGTAGAAGACGCACAACGAAGCCACGTCTCTACGCAATGCCAAAGAGTCCAGCCGTTCGCAGAACACCGGGTCCCCGACAACTCGAACGGCTCTCCGTTGTACGCGGTCAAGTGGTAGAAGCTGATATTGGGGTGATCCGGACCAGAGATGAGAACAGTACTCCATGTGTGGCCGGACCTGCGCCTTATAGAGCGCAAGTCTTTGGCCAGGTTTGAAGTACTGCCTCGCTCTATTGATCACTCCCAATTTCATCGAGGCCAACTTGGCCTTGCTCTCCAGATGACCACGAAACTGACAGTCGCTCGAAATGTCGAGACCCAGTATTCTGATACTTGGCGAGGCAATGAGGGGAGTGCTCTCGAAGAGCGGTGATACGACAAATGGGGTTTTCTTAGTGGTGAACGCGCAAACCTGTGTCTTTAGGGGATTGAACTGAACGTGGTTAAGTTCACCCCACTCAGAGACCATCCCCAGGGAGGTCTCTATTGAAGACACAAGTTTCATTCGGCACTCGTCGACGTTTTCCCGAGTGAGACCTGCACGGCCGGAATATACCGCATCCCCAGTACTGTCATCCGCATAACAATGTATGTTGGAGATATCCAACATATCATTGATATGCAGGAGGAACAGAGTTGGGGATAGCACGCAGCCTTGGGGTACACCAGCGTTCACGGGCTTGGGGTCCGAGCAAAAACCGTCGAGAACGACCTGTATGCTCCGCCCAGTGAGGAAGCTGGTGATCCACTTGCATAAACTCTCGGGAAGCCCATAGGAAGGTAGCTTCGAAAGAAGCCCCTTGTGCCATACACGATCGAAGGCTTTCGCCATATCCAGACTAACTGCCAGACCCTCTCCCTTGCTTTCAATAACAGCTGCCCAACGGTGTGTAAAATACAACAGAAGATCACCAGCCGATCGACCATGGCGAAAGCCATATTGCCGGTCATTGACCAACTGGTGATCCTCGAGGTAGGTTAGGAGCTGTTTATTGATAATGCTCTCCATTACTTTGGAGAGCAGAGAGGTAATGGCGATAGGTCTGTAGTTAGCTGGTTCCGAGCTATCACCTTTTTTAGGGATCGGATGGACAAGGGCACGCTTCCATGTGACCGGGACTACGCCTTTAAGGTAGGAGTACCGAAATAGACGCGTTAGCACTGGAGTCAACTCAGGGGCACACGTTCGTAGCACCAATGGAGAAATGCCATCCGGCCCACTCGACTTATGAACGTCCAAGGAAAATAGAGACTGCCTAATAGTTTTCTGCCGAAAAACTATTTCCGGCATTGAGCTCTGACACCGCGGGATGATAGGCGGTGTCTTCCCCTGGTCGTCCAAAGTCGAGTTGGAGGCGAAAAGAGTGCCCAAGAGATCGGCTTTCTCTTTTGCCGTGTGGGCCAGAGAGTCATTCCCCATGTGCAACGGCGGTAGGGACGGCTGGCTAAAGTTTCCCAGAGTGGCCTTTGAAAGCGCCCAGAATTTGCGCGTGCCAGGCGGGTACTTTGCCAGCTGATCCCCAATTTTGACGACATGCTTGAACTTTGCTCTAGCGATTTGCCGTTTGAAGAATCTGGAGGCACGATTATATTTCCTCTTCAGAACTCTAGAGTTCGGATCCTTAGTGACTAACGCATTGACCCAAGCTTGATAAGCCTGCCGTTTGCCAGCTGATGCAGCCCTGACAGACGCATCAAACCAAGGCCGCGATCTGCCACCAAGTGGTACCACAGAGCTTGGTACAAATAGTTCCATGCCCTGTAGTATCACATCAGCTACAGCCGCAGCGCAGTCACTAGGATCATCGGAAGGGAAACAAATCGGCCCCCATGGGTAGGATGCAAAAAAGGACCGCATTCCATCCCAATCCGCTGACTTGTAGTGCCAAACGCGTCGAGTCGCAGGTGTTGTGCGAGCCGACCGTTGAATGGGCACTACACTCCGTACCAGACAGTGATCAGAGGAACCTAAGGGAGCCTCGACAGTGATCTGGTACTTTTCTGGACGTGTAGTCAGCAGAAGATCCAACAAAGAGGGCGTGTGGCTGTCCACGTCCGGTAGACGAGTGTGCGTCTTTACCAGCTGGGACAGACCATTTGCCAGAGCAAAGTCAAACACAGATCTCCCCGCGTAGTCGGTGGCACGTGACCCTAGCCAATCGGCATGGTGCGCATTAAAGTCCCCGAGGACTACGACTTCGGCGGAGGGAGTCTGTGAAAGCAGATCGTCAATCTTCGCCTGAACATGGCCCAAGAGTTGATCCGTTTCTGCATTACCACTATGGGACCTGTAGAGGCACGCGTAGACTCTGACATGGTCGTCCATGTCCACGCGTAGCCAAAGTAAAGACAGGTCCCGACCTTCAAAAACCTGGAGGCGACGGTAGCAGATATCCTCCCTTACGAACACAGATACCCCGGCGTGTGGTATAAAATGGTGTTCTAGTTTATACCCGGGGTATGACAGGTACGCTGTGTCGCTAGGTTGAGATATCTGCGTTTCCGTCAGAAACAACAAGGCCGGCTGCGCCGTCTCTAGATGATAATGGACGGCGTTCAAGTTGGAATGAAGTCCCCGGATGTTGCAAAAGTCCACATTTAGAGTGGGTCGGGGTGCCGCTGCGTTTACTCGTCGTTTGCCCTCATAAAACACAAAAGGCGATACTTTGCCCGCCCCAGATACGACGGGCAGCCCGAGCAAAATCCGAGAATCATTTCCCCGATTTTGCTCGGGGAGGGGGTCCCCGGCTTCATCAAAGCCGGTACCCTCCTGGGGTATTTTGATTTGGGGAAGGTTTGATATGTGATACCGTTGCCCATGAATATTTGCAAAAAATATGCAAATATGTTATCACCGATGAGAAAGCGGAAAGTTTGGAGCAAACTATGGTATGCAGAAGGGAGACGGGGAGGGCAAACGGAGTGATAGCAACAGCTACTTCATATTAAAATAATATTTCAAGGCGTCTAATTTATTCTATTTATATGAAAAACATCTATCTCACCTCTTACGGTAATAATTACCTGTCGTATAAAATATTTTTTATAAAGTTGGAAATGATGTTGTAAATTCAATTCAAGTATAACTATAGATCACTTTGTGCTTATGGAAATTATAAATCTCCTTTACCTAGGAATTGGAAGCACGCTTTGAAAGAACATCGAGGTCAAAGTCCGCTGAATGTTTCATCTGCTCTAGTTTTCTGTCTTTCAATGATACCTTGCGCTCTATTTTCTGCAATATTTTCTAAAGACGCGGTATGATTTTCTAGTTATGCTAAGTTTTCTGCATAAAACAAAGTCTGCATTCTTATTCAACTCAGTGGGATGTGTCACTGTTGTTCTAGTAGTATGTTTATTTATTTCAATGTTTTCGTTACAGGTACAAACGCTTGTGTGGACAAAGGTAAAATGGTAATGTCAGGTAAAATAAATAAGATAAATGAAAGTAAAATACAAAACCGTTTTCAAGTGTCAGGCTTTCAGTACAATGTGCCATTTCACAATCTTTCTTAATTACTTGTTTATAGTTTCAGTTGTTTTGAATGAATGTAGAACAAAGTAAATATATTTTTTATTTTTGAAATCAATACTTTCTTTATAAATGTTTCATTCTATCAATCTTTTATTGTCTTAAACTGAATGTTTTCATTTAAAAACATTTTTTTAGGAGTTGCCAGAATACTTTACTTATATATAAACTTAAGAAGATTATTTGAATTCAACATTTATTTGAAGTAGCGTATTACTTTTTAAATGTATCTTTATTGCATTGTTATTCTTTGGAATGGATATCTTCTTCCTACAATCACATAAAGCTCAGATAATAGGAAAAATAATAGATCTTTCATTTAAATCCAATGAACTACTACAACGTAGCCTAGTAAAACATTTTATTAACTAGTATAAAAAACCAAACGTCAAATATAACAAACATATCATTTAATATATGTATATAATTAATTAAATTGAAGTAGCCGTTAGTAATTCCCAATTAACAGTTTTTCACTAAATTCATATGGTACTTAAATAATAAAAAAATTTAATATATATATATATATATATGTATGTCTGTTTGTTGCGATTAATCTCTAAAACGGCTAAACCAATTTTAACGGGACTTTTACTGGCAGATATTTTATGTAATAAGGAGCAATTTAGAATACTTTTATTTAAAAAAAAACATTTTCGGTCGAACGAAGTCGTGGACATACGAGTAGCTAGTTGTAATATAAGATAAAGAAATTTATGAATAACAAGGGTATTATTTTATCTAATTTAGAATATTCGTAGACAGCCTAATCGCATAGTGTTTTGTTTTTAAGATAAATATTATAATTAACTAACAAACTCCCAGCAGATATATCGCAAAAACCAGTCTTAAATTGGCTTAATCGAATTCCACGGTCATTATCCTCTATTTACTCCAGAAATGGAGTTTAAATTGAATGTCCAAAAGTTTTCACGTCTAAATGGACAGATAACTCGATAAGAGCCGTGTTTAGATGACGTACGTATTAGGGAGCTCTAGTTTGAGGTAGGTATAAGAAGTACGATTAAGTGTAGACCAGTGTACCGTGAAATGGGTGGATTGTTTTTCGATTTAACGCTAAACAACTTTAGGTCGCGTTGACGTTGAAGATGAATTGGGTATTGCATTTTTATTTCATACTTAGAATCCTAATTGAAGTGTTTTTATTATAAACAATGTTCGTTTAGTATTTGTCTCATATCCCTTACTTTATTTCATTAATCCGATTACGACGAAACTTTGGTGAGCTTTTGTTTGCAGTCAGCCAAGGTTTCTATTTAACTTTCTCAACACATTTTACAGTAGCTGACCCCAGTTCGTACTGAGTTTAGGGATCGCTCATATTAAATACATATAAATGTGCAGCCTTGATTTAATTTGATTGACATTAAAGAAAAAAAAATTGTTTGAAGACACTTTGATAAGGTATCTATTTCTAAACATTATAAACATACAAGGCATTATTATAGTATATGTATACTACATATAGTATGTAGTATATAAAGAGTACATAGTATATAGAACAATATCTCAAGGAAGCCTAATAAATATTATTCTTGTAAAACCAACACTGTTTGTTACTGACAACAAACGTTTATAGTTATTAGCATGAACATTACCTCAACAAGATGAATAAGTACTTTTTTTATTTTTAACGAAACCGAGTTTATTGGAAAATATATAAAAGCTAGCATAAAAAAAGAGATCAAGTTTCCTGACGCCGTTGCAACATGGCCGCCGTCGACGCCTTTTCAACATTTCTTTTTTGATAAAAAATAGCTCAGATAAAAAAATCTACGAATTCGCGATGTCACTGTAAGGCAACCCGTGGGATTTATTGCTACCCTTTTAACACTCGATTTGAAAAACATTGTTTCTCTAATGCTTCGACTTTCTATTTAATAGCGTTTTCATCTACAGTTACTTAGTATACTAAATGCTGATTCTTTATGACAAGCGAAAATTTATTTTATCACTTTGAAACATTATTAATTTAGACAATTACTGTAGAATATTAATATTAAAATATTGATAATTTTCATTTTCATTCAAATCTCAAATTTAATTATTATTATATATCTTACATATACATAAATATTTTTAATATTGACAATTTCAACTCATAACAACGCTACTGTTTCCGAGCTGTTAAGAATTGATTTGGTGCCAAATAAGTAATAAGTAACATTAGCAAATACTATCGCAATTTTATAATCAATAGTTAGACTATGAATTAGTATAAGTATAGTATCAGCATAATTTGATTTTGGACGTATAAGAAAGAGTAAGTAATCATATGATATGACTTCCATTATTCGTAAATATCTGGCACTGATAAAACATTAAAATCTATTTTATTACATTTATTACATTACATCCTTATTGTCAATACCTTTTAAGAATTCAGAGTAAATTTTGGGGTTAGAAAATAAATAATACTTTACAAATAAACGCTATATAAAAATATGAAGACATCGTCAACACGATATTGAACATCATTTAAAACCTGTCCATGTTTATATTTATAATATACACAATACTAAGAGACAAATATCTATTTTAATATTCAGCGAAAGGAGCGCAGTTTCAATATACGTGTTAGTTCAATTTCTTAGCTTCGGGATGTAAATTTTATTAGGAAATATTTGCGGCGTCGAGGCGCACGGCTGGAATACGCTGGCATCTTAAACGTAACTTCGTTGTTAGACTTCCGATTATAAAATGAAATGAAATGAATGAAATGAAAAAATTTTTTTTATCCTATTTGTTCAAATATTATTATAAAATAATGCAATTTATTACTATATTTATTAATATATATATTTTAATTGTTTCGTACAATATTATGTCCAAAAATAATAAAAGTGGTTATACGAAAGAATATTACGAAATTTATTGTTCACGGTCTCTGGACCTTAACTTAGAAAACCCCGAAGCAACCCGTATCATAAAAAAGTCAATTGATAATTCTGGAAAAAAAAACAAGATTAGCCTCATTATTTTCCTTCAACAAACTCTGTTCATTGAAATGCCATAAAAGCAGGAATAGCATATTTGCGTCGATCCAATTTCGGAGAAGCGGAAAAAATAGTTTTTTTGCCAACCCTACCCGGTGAATGCCATCAATTTTATGACATTTTTTGAGCTATTTTATTATCCGATCGCCTTTACTTGGGAATAGTTTTTGATTAGACATAAAAACCGACGAATGACAAGCCAATTGGATAGTTTCATGTTTAACTTTATTTTATTAGTTTTGAATAATTCTTTGAATTATCATTAATTACTTCTTACTGTAGTAGAATTTAAATTTGTAAAGTCTCCAATCATATAAATATAATTATTAAAATAACTTGGTATGTTATTTATTTATTTATATTTCAATTGATAAACTAACGTTAAACTTATATAACGTAGTAAAAATAGTACTTGAACTTTCAAAACCATAAATTAGTATTTTCACAGCCTTTGTCCTTTGTACCTTTAATATTATCGAAAACTTAAAACAATAGCCTTTTGAAACTTGGCTAATTGTTAAAAACAATTGAAGCGTCTCTTTGGAAAATAAATCTTTCTTTTATCTTTTATACCCCTGTAATTTGTACGTTATTCCCAAAAATAAATCACGAAGAAATCTAATAAGATACTGTTATTATTTTGCTCATATCGTATGTTAGGTTATATACAAATATTATCTAGTCGATACATTAATTATTTTTGACAAAAGATCAGCAAGTATTATTTGTATTAAGTTCAATTATCTTTTAACAAAACTTTGAACATCTAACTAATTTCACCTTCAAAATGACGATAACCTTCGAGAGTGTTTTCTAATCAAACTTAGGGAATTAAGTAAAGTTTTTCAAACGTCATTACAAACTTGTAAGCCTATGTATACGGTTTCTTGAGAAGTTTGATGGATAAAACCGAGTTTGTTGTCAGTTTCCTAAATAAAATACTCAAAGAACACGTGTTTTTCTTATTAAAACGCTTATTTTGCCGAAACTTTGCCCTCGGCCCAAATACGCGTGGAGCTATCATCCTCAGAAACAAATTAAAAATAATCCAAATTTATAGTTTTATCAAAAAAGTTCTAGGAATATAGTAGTATATATAATACATATAAAATAAAAAAGTATATCAACTGAAACATTATGATGATTTATATAATAATATATAATAATAACTTAAAAATCTTATAACAAAAAAAAATACTAGGAACAGAACACACACACTTCGATATATATAAGTAAGTTTAGTTTTTCTTTTTTAGCTCAAGTCCAAGCGCTTGAAATATCTTCCTTCCTTAAATAAGCTTACGTTGTTAGTCTGTGGTTTTTTAAGTTAAAGAGATGATAATAAATTCTCTCCGCTTTAAGATACACTTAAGTTAACTCGGTTACGTTAATAGTTTGCTTTTATTAACAGCGTAATTATATTCATAGACTAATATCAGTTATATAAACAATTTCTCTTTGACCTTTAATAATATTGTTGTCAATGTGGTACGTACTAATGCCTTCCTTAGGGTTACGACTGCACTCATGTAGTTGACCTTATTATAAAAGAAAGTATTTCATACCTTTGTACAGTACCCTTATGAATTTTATATTATATTTTAGATTTTCTTGCAATAACAAATATAAATATAAGATATGTGAAAAGAATCACAGACAATTCTGTCTCAAAATGAACAAGCAATTTAAAAAAAATACACAATGAATAGTTCATCAACAAGGGAATCAACGAGCGAGTAGCGACATCTGTATTACCATCCCCACACCCCTGAGGTCGTACGATGATCTCCTGTACGTGTTGATAAATTTTTCTTTTTATAACATTGAAATATTAAAATAAGCTCAACTTGGTTAACATATGTACTTACAATTTCAATCAAGTAATTTAGTCATTTTTATTTGTGGCTCTAAAGAAATATTCACGCTATGACTTCCCTTCAAAGCGTAAAAGTTTGTATTTTGAATTTATTATAGAAGTGAATTTGAATAATTTTTTACAAGCGACCGTGCCAACATATTGCCACTTCTCCTTGCGTATTCCATTACGTTTTACGGCGCGCCTCCTGCTCTCGTGCTTAGAGAAAAGAGAAATTCATTTAGTTTATAGAATTTTGATAGCAAAGGAAAAAAACATGTTCAAATTATGTAAAGTGCAGATAAAGCTTGTGTATAAGCAAGGGTGAACAGGGGTAACGAAGGTTTATTTTAAAACTAGATTCGATAAAAACTGTTTTTTTTCTATGCTAAATATATATTTCCGTACAATAGATTTTATTTATATAATTTTTTTTTCTTACCCGCTTCTATGATACTACTTTAATTATATTTCTTGCTGTTACTAGGTTTATAAATACACTTCTTAAATTTACGTTTAAGTTTCTAGTTGCAGGTAACCTTTAAAATATTTTCTTACAAAGCTGTGAAAAGAATTAAAACAAAGAAGTGTGAAAAGAAGACAATTCAACTTTCCACTATACGTAACGTTTTAAGAACCTTTTTATAATATCTCTTTTTTCCAGTGAAGGAAACTGAAAGTCGAAATAAAACTTTACAAAAAATTGCTAGATGATAATTTATATAAACTTCTTCTAATGACTAATGTTGATTTTTAATTTATCATCGGCGTTCAGGTTTTCTTTTGACCGTTATATATATTAACACAAAAACTATAAAAATACTTTCTTCCTTCGACATCAAAGAAATAGACGAAGTTGTGACTTCTTTATTCGTCTTTTTAGGTCATATATAATATAATTATTTTAGAAATTAAGAAAAAAATAGGAATAGACGATAACTCAAATATTCATCACCGCTTTTATTAATAATTATGATGTTACTGTTAAAATTATTCCAACTTCAGTACAACAAGTCCTGTTTTATATTTTTAAAACAGAAAAATAATTTAAATATATGTTTTGTGTTGGTTTAACACTTATAAATCCGATAAATTATCGAATTATTATTATCATTAATTAAAACAATATCAGGTTAATTTATGTTTAGTACGAATATCCGTTTTAAAAACCATTTATAAATCTTTTTTACCAGTTATTCCAAGAAATAATAACACATTTATAAACAGGCGATAATTATATAAATAGGAATGTGAATAATTTTTCAATTTATTAAGTTCTCAATAAAGTCACTTTAAACGAAATTTTAGTTCGCCTGTATTAAGACGGTATTGTTCTAATTCTGAGGTCGGAAATGGTCTTTTTTGATGAGTCCGTCATTTCAAAGGCGGCCATTTTGTCGTACGGAAACAAATAATGGCGCCAGACCTTTGTCTGCTTTAGTTGCGGAATTTATGTGCTGCGGTAATGGCTTGAGATGTCATAAATGTGGTATACTCGCTATGGTATACATATTCTCAGTTTACTTGACATTCATTTTAATATGTGCATATACAATCTATTTCGTCTTATATTTTGACTATGTAATTCAAACGGTAACGTATTAAAAATATATATATTAATGAGATTTATATTATTTAGAAGCTTTCCCACTGTACTTACCATTTGATCATTTCTTGCAACATTTTCTTCTTCCTGAGACAAATTATCTATAGTACTTTATATAATGTCAATTTCCCTTAAATGACGTGCTTTGCCTGCGTACCTCATCTCCGTTTTTATTGGTAAACTGTCCGTCAACTACAGACTTCGATTCTATTTTTAAATTCTTAGGAATAAATATTTAGATTCTAAACACTTACTTGGAAAACATCAACCATCACATTAAAGAACTTTGTCTATGATTTGAATCATTTAGAGGAAAACTAAATATTTAATAAATACTTTCGTGATATAGTGCAAGTGCCAGAATAATCTATATTTTAGTTATTTTAATAATTATGTTATATTTAATTTATTATCTCACAAAAAGTGACATCCTTATAAAACAACAAACCGACTAAATACTCGTATCATAATTTTATTGGAATGCTTAATGTGACACGCGATATACACAATTATTGTAATTGTACCGATAATAATTATATTACTATTAAACTAAATTATACTGAATAAGGAATAAATATTATTTATAAGTTCCTTTGTTGGAACATCATTATTTATTCGTGGAGAAATTGTATAATGGAATAACAAGCCTATCAAAAAGTCTTTGTAATGGAAACCATTATTTTGTGGTTCAAAGTCATACTTAGAAAACTACTTCAACTATCTCTCATCAACGGCTTCAGTATATTAAAGTATATTACCCAATTAATCTCGTTTTAGAAATAAGTTGATATAATTTGAGCAAAAATGTAAATACATTTTAATAAAAGTAGCAAAATTCTAAATTACAAAATCGCTTACAAAGGACAGGTCGTTGTCGTTAGGAAACAATTGAGTGCTCGTATAAATTCCCAGTGAGGGAAATATGTGCCTTAATACATTTTATTTTAGAAAAATATAATAAAAAATAAGATAGACGTGGTGTGCGTGTGGACGAACAGACGACGAATGCCTGACTGATCTGCACCATTTGTCATTTAAGAAAAACTATCCACTTTTTATATGTGGGATCCACGATATATGTATTATGGGATACTTAAAAACTAATCAGAGGATTGATCCTAAATATAAAGTTTTACAGGGAATTGTTTTAAACGCTTTTGAAATTGTTTCCCGTGAAGTCACTAAGCTGTTGTTTAGATCCCCGCCGCTTTGTAATACTTCAAGACAGGATAAAGTGACTGTAATTTAGTTCTCCGTAATACTATTTAAACGGAAGAAGTAACATTATGCTTAACGGTTAGCTACAATGTTTGTGATTTAAAATTAAAATGAGTGAGTGTGAAATGATAGATTTTTTTATATATCGTATTTTACTTGAAAAATATAGTTAATGTAATGCATAGCAAATTATTGTGCAGTCTTGTTTTGGTTAAAAATATATATCTATATTTTGCTGCTATTTAAATATAAAGGAATAGGGGGATAAAAAAAATATCCAAAAATAACGTCAGTATAAGATCGATTTAAATATTACTTTATGACCTTCATAACACAACATTCACCAGAAATAGAATAGAATCAAGATTAAATTTATGTAACCCTCGAATTTGTGGTCACACTACCTAATGTATTTCGATTCTTCCTAAGAATTTATCTGGCAATGATTTTACTTAGAAAAGGGTCGGATAAAGAATTCAGAGCGGTTAGAATAAGGACAATTGGTACCTTTTCCCCCAAAAAAGATTTTTGTGATGTTTCATTTCGAATAACATATTTATGTGAAAAATGGGTTCGGCATTAATAATTTTGTTTTATTACTGACCTTAAATCTTATTTTTTTCAGCATGATCTTTGGTTGATCTTTTGTTATTTTGGAAATGTTTAAGTATAAATTGCTTAAAAATATAAGTCTTCTCTTGATTTTGAAACTTTTACAAAATATAATTTTCCTATTTATAAGACGGGAACATTTGTTTGTGGAACTTGTATTAATGTAACACACACGAAGTATATATTAATTATAATAAGATTGGTGATAATTTTATTCATGTTTTATATTAGCCTTGGCACATTTGTATATAAATTATTATTCATTATTTATTAACATAGCAAAAGGTATATGCTATTTATATTAATGGCATTCTTATTAGTATTCTGCAATTATATAGATCTTTGTAATTCAATCTAACATCAACATTTTTACAAATTGATTGTCAATTATATTTGAGAGAAGTCACCTCTTTTTTCTGGATTATCCCAGAATTATATTGCACTGTTTAATGTAATAAGCCAAAGCACATAAGACTTTACAGTATAATTCATATTATAAAGTTTTTTTTTAAATCGAATTCTATACGTACAGTCTGTAGAAATATATATTTTTTGAAAAACCGTTGGCTACGCGTTTAGTCAAAACAAAACTCAAAACATTGTTTTGAAATTTATTGTCTGTTGATCAGTTTGTACCTGCATAGTGGAAATCTACTGGGCAGTTATTGTTAAAATTTTGTATGCTTATAAAATGAAAATATTTTACTCCAACTTTTTTTTATTTACCCCTAAAACAATTGAAGTTGCCGGTCGACGGTCAGTGTTAAATAAGCAAATAAATGAAATTCTGTATAATGTTTTCATTCTAGAAAAAGGAAATGTGTAGGAACGTAATAGATTAAAATATATTTTCCGTGAAGTATGTTTCGCAAGCGTAAATGAAAAACGGGGCATTATTCACATGTTTTACCATACATTACAAGGGAGGATAAAATCATGCATTCTTTATACAGATGCGACTACACTGATATAAAGTACAAACTGTGGAAGAGAATTCATTATAAAGGATTTATCTTATGTTAATAATTAAAGTTGTCATGTTTTTTAAAATATATTTTTAAATATTACACTAAAAATAGTTCTTTGTATTATATTTTTTTTCTAGCTTTTCCCCGCGGGTTTGTCCCTTTGGACTATAGAAGAGCGATACGCGGTCAGAACATTAGAATTATCAATCGATCCCTATAAAGAAACGACATTAATAGACACTTAAATAAACTTTAATTCCGTTTGTGTTTTCGTATTCAAACAATACAAATATGCAAAACCTAAGTGCATAGCGTCTTTGTTTCATAATCGTTGAATTTAAATACAAAAGCTTACAGTATGCAAATGTTGGCATGATTGTGTTGATTACAAACTTTGAGATGTTTTTCTCGTTTAATGTAAATCATTAGTGCGTTGAAGTTACAATTACTTTTTTTTGAAACTGAAATTTAGTTTTTGGGTAATTGTTTTTGTAAAACGACCCCGACACGTGCATTCTAATCAGTAAGTGTGAATTACGGGTGATAGGTGTGTTTATTAATAATAATATAAACAAACTTACAGGTAAATCGTCATGAAAAGATATTTATAAAAAAATCTTATCAATTTTACTGTTACAGCAAAGTTTGCGACTTAATCTTAATCAAAATTATTTAGACAATTGATGTCTAAAAATACAGCTAAAAATGAAAAGACGTTAGAAAAAAGCACAACAAAAAAAAAATAAAAAATTCAACACAAAATACTTACAGCGCACAAGAATAAACTTAAAGGTTTTAAAAATAAGACACTTTATCCTCTGCGCCTTCAGATATTATAATCTTAAGTATCTTTACGGTCTGTAGAATAAAATGACGTACCATTAATGTAGATTGCAAACATTTTTCTAGATTTGTGAGTTTTTTCAATGTACAGTTAAGTGGATTAGAGCGTCACTGTCTCGGCACAAAACAACTACATAAAGATTATATTAAAAATATATCAAGTTGTATGTACAACAAAAGGTGATATTTTTTAATAATATCATTGTTTTATTAGTTATTGTCTCTCAAATTACTCTTCTTGTATTTATTACAATGATTTTCCAAACATCTAAGATATGTTAATAATTCTATTAATTGAATTAATTTTGTAATAAAAGTATCTAATAAGATAAAACAAACGATACAAAGCTTTGATTAATGAAGCTAGTGGATGAAAAATAGGACGGATATTATAAGATATTATATAACAGGGACTTAGCATATAATATTTTTAATATATCACGCGCTAATATTAGGTATATACCTTTTATTTTTATTATATTATTTCTTTAATGCTATAACCGTAATTCTATTTTTAAATGAAGACTTTCTTGTGTCAACTATTTAACTGGCTGTAGTTACAAAACAAAAAACAACTACATATAGAATACATTGTCGGTTTTTAAATATTGTTTTATTTAATGTTATGGAACAAGTAATAAATGCATAAAACCTACTCGTATTTTTCTTACCCTAAGTAAGAAAATACTAATTCGTATGAAATTTCATAATTATGAATTTTCATATATTTGATATATACGATATTAATTTAAATAAATTCGATATTAGTTTTAAATAAATTTTAAATTTTATGACTCTTATATTTAATATAAAAATTGTCTCCAGATTCTAATTAGAATATTGTAATATAAAAGGAAATAATGGAACTAATTCAAGACAAAGCACAGCTTATCCGTGATTTATATAAAAAAACTCATCAAGCGACAAAACTAGACAAAGGCGAAACAATAAATTTTAATCAAAATACAAATTGCTTTCTCAATTGAGTATTCTTTGTTTCCTTCCCATCATGGGAGTGTACTGAAGACCATCTTGAATAAATTGGGAATGAATTTTGTTACGTGTTTGTAAGTAATAAGTGGAATCTCAGATGATGTTTTATGAACGTCATTTTTATAAGTGCTACTTTCCTTTTTATGTTATCAAATAATATTATTAAATGATATATACCAAACACCAGAATTAACATATGTACTTGTATCAGATAGAGAGTGATTAATATTTGATATAATTATTTTCCTTAAAAATAAGTTAGAGATAATCTACAAAATATGCCGTGAAGATTGTAAAGATAATTTTAAATTCCATACATTTCAAATTCTAAAACAGAAATGAAAGCTTAATAAACAACTTTCCTCGAATTGTTTATTTCTTGAGGACCTTATGATTTATGTGATCTCCAAGTTGGGTGCTTTTAATATCTTATTTCCGTCCTTAATTAAACGCTATAATTTAAAACATCTGTTACGCCCGTTTGTTCATGGTATGATACAATTCGGTAATAATTTTTAAAGTGCTATAATTATATCAAGCTCAAAAAATTTCAAAGACAATTATAAAAATAATTGGCTTGATATTTTCTTACCAATTATAAATATCAAAAGAAAACTTTTTACAGAAGCCTTAATTAGGGATTATAACTGAAAATATATGTAAAAATATTGTTCTTAATTATATTATAGTATAATAAAAAAAATAATTATTGTATTTTTTTCTACGATCCCTGTGGAATAAGATACTTTGGGTATCTACATATTTAAATGTATGTATATTAAGTACTATTTGCAAGGTGCAAGGGAATTTAACTAGTTATTAGATTAACATGAAATATTATAACAAAAAAAGTAAACAGAACACACTACAGCTAAAGATCACAACAACCATAACCATCATCATCTTTATAAAATTTAAACATACAAACTATATGAACAGGAAGGAAACAGTGTGATGGATTAAAGTCCGCATCCTAACTATGACTAGACAGGTGTAGTGCCAACAGTATGACAAATATAGGTTAATGTTTTATTTTATATTTTACAGGTTTATTCGAAATAAAGATAAATAAATCGATTAGTTAGATATGTTTGTGCCCAGTACTGTAAGTTAAGCAATTTACAATTCCTTGAGAGATAAAACTACGGATATCCAGATGATTATTCAATCCACAGATTTACAGACTTTAAAAATATTCTAGAGCACATCCAAAAATATTGAATATGAAGCTTATAACAGTGCTAAAGTCTAGAAAAACAATGCCTTACATGTTAACCTCTTTTACCTGCCTACTTTAAAAGTTATTAAGCCATGAAAGTCACAAAAAATAAAAGTTATTTGAGAAGAAACTAAACAGCACACGATATTGTTTATAAAATACAATATGCATGAAATATATTTCATATTAATAACTGTATTATACGATTTATAAGAAAAGCAATTTATTTACTTCATTGCGTTACAAGCTTTTCATTTAATCTTTCCGTTTTATACCATATTTATGTTTTACTACTTTCCTGAGACGTTTAGTTTTAACGGCACAATAAACTACAATGAAAGTATTACATGATTTTTTTTTGAAAAATGAACTCTTATTGTAAGAAGTAAAGTTGATTTTTGTTAGCACATTTATTCGTGAGTCCTTTAGAATAGTATTCAAATTTTCGGGTGAAAGCAAATATTCTAGGGAATGTATTTGTTTACAAATTCACAATATCGTTTTTGAGGACATAAAAGTATTATCTGGCTCCTTAATAACATTTAACTGTTACTTATACAAACTTAATGGATTTTAGGATTATTTAATTAAAAGCAGTTTAATAAGTAACATTAAAGATGAAAAGAATCTTCTGATTTACTTAGTTACGTAACTTTTTATACATCATTCATCACATCGGTTACCCCTTTGAGATATGATAGCTAAATAAAGAGAATGAAGGTTTGTAAGCTTTTGCAGATGTTATTCCCCTAAATTTCTAACAATAGACCCTAAATTAATCGGGTAAAATTCAATTTAAATGAAGTAAGTATAGCCGGTTTAATATATGTAATACTAATCAAAAGTCACAAGTTTAAATATGAACTGAAAAGTTTTATTGAGTTTTTACAAAAATAATTCATCAAAATATTTCAAAATATTTCATCCTTATAATATTAATATCAGTCTATCTAAACAAATGCGTGTCGAAACTCAAAAAGCTGACACAAAAAATTGTAACATTCATTTTACTAACATACATAATATGTGGTAAACGGCGACTGTCTTTTTGTCATCCTATTATGATACAAATAGAATATCTTAAGGAAAAATTGCGAGCAAATATATGCTCAGAAAATAAACGAGTACCAAGAAGAGGTTTATAGTTTTTCCCATCTCACGAATTTTAAATTGGGAAAAAATTGTAACACACCTTAAACACAGTTGATTATAAAACAAATCGACTTCAAAATTTGTGGTAATATTTCGATAACTATTAAATTTGTTTCAAAAAATGAATTGTTCATAATAACTTTACGTCTAAATTAGATATGGACTTTGTGGGATATATTATAATCTTTATTTATATCCCAGTACAAGCTACATGTTCCACAATACACGCCTGCCTAAAGCCTTTGTGCCTTTTTTCGCATACAACGTAATTACAAACCGCTTTGTTAATTGTATTGTATAACATGGAATAGAATTTCTTAGCTCAAAGGATATTTCATTTAAAGGAAAATAGCTCAAGGTAATAATAATTGCGCTAAAACAGGTCAGATTTTAAATGACTTTTCTTGACAATAATCTCGAATATATTTGCCCTTGAACTGCTAACTTTGTCAAGTATATTTTGTTACATTGTTCCTACTATTTCCTTCCAGTTTTGTTTTACTGACGAGACAATAGAATTACCTAATTATATATAAATTATATTATCTAAAAAACTTTAAATCATATAAGAAAATAACAAATCTTCAATAATGTTAAATATCAAAAATAGTTTTCCTAATCACTTTTTTCACTCTTAGAATTTTTTTTTTTTTTTTTTTTTATGTAAGAGGAGGGCAAACGAGCTGGCGGGTCACAGATGGACGTGATCACCGCCGCCCATGAACTCTTGCAACATCCGAGGACTTACAGGAGTGTTGCCGGCCTTGTAGGTGGGAATAAACGCGTTTTTTGAAGGTACCCATGTCGTACCGATCTGGAAATACCGCCGAAGGTAGTTCGTTCCACAAGCGAGTGGAACGTGGAAAAAATGTCCTTGAAAACCGCACAGTGGAGGATCGCCACGCATCCAGGTGGTAAGGATGGTATTGGAGGCGATGGCGCGCTGTGCGGTGATGAAATTCGGCGGCAGGCATCAGATCGAATAGTTCTTCGGAACACTCCCCGTTGTAAATGCGGTAGAAGACGCACAAAGAAGCCACGTCTCTACGCAATGCCAGAGAGTCCAGCCGTTCGCAGAGCACCGGGTTCCCAACAATTCGAACGGCTCTCCGTTGTACGCGGTCAAATGGTAGAAGCTGATATTGGGGTGATCCGGACCAGAGATGAGAACAGTACTCCATGTGAGGCCGGACCTGCGCCTTATAGAGCGCAAGTCTTTGGCCAGGTTTGAAGTACTGCCTCGCTCTATTAATCACTCCCAATTTCTTCGAGGCCAACTTGGCCTTGCTCTCCAGATGACCACGAAACTGACAGTCGCTCGAAATGTCGAGACCCAGTATTCTGATACTTGGCGAGGCATTAAGAGGAGTGCTCTCGAAGAGCGGTGATACGACAAATGGGGTTTTCTTAGTGGTAAACGCGCAAACTTGTGTCTTTAGGGGATTGAACTGAACGTGGTTCAGTTCACCCCACTCAGAGACCATCCCCAAGGAAGTCTCTATAGAAGACACAAGTTTCTTTCGGCACTCGTCGACGTTTTCCCGAGAGAGACCTGCACGGCCGGAATATACCGCATCCCCAGTGCTGTCATCCGCATAACAATGTATGTTGGAGATATCCAACATATCATTGATGTGCAGGAGGAACAGGGTTGGGGATAGCACGCAGCCTTGGGGTACACCAGCGTTCACGGGCTTGGGGTCCGAGCAAAAACCGTCGAGAACGACCTGTATGCTCCGCCCAGTGAGGAAGCTGGTGATCCACTTGCATAAACTCTTGGGAAGCCCATAGGAAGGTAGCTTCGAAAGAAGCCCCTTGTGCCATACACGATCGAAGGCTTTCGCCATATCCAGACTAACTGCCAGACCATAGAATATTGTTTTTTTATTGTTGTGGCTAAAAATTTTGGTTTTAAGTATAATAATTAATGTTGTACATTTCAAAAATTTTAAGTCTTTTTAAAAGATATTATTTTGTTATGTATCAGGATTATGTTACTAATATTTCTTAGGTTATAATATTATAACATGATTTGTTATCAAAATATTACACATGTTATATAATAAGTAGGTAATGATTGTGCTAAAATAATTTAGTTCATACAATAGCAACTGTTGTTTCTGTGGTTTTAGTAATTTCCTTTTGTATATTCACAAGGGATCCATTGAAGAAATTCGTTTATAACATATGCAAAAGATAAAGAAGTTACCCTTTCTTATTATATTTGAATAAAATTTTAAAACATAATTTATTGGAATGGATCATAAACATCATCAAAAAAATGAGATTTATGCCAGTCAAAAAAGATGGCAAAATGTGTTACGTCAATTACTATTTTCAACATGTCCCTTTGCGATATGTAAGATATTGCAGCTAGTCTATACATGTAGAAAATCTCTAAGTGATCGCCGTTTGTAGATATAAGATATATGGGAGAATTCTAGCAATAACTTTAGTAATGACAGAAATCAAAACAATTATTTTTAGTAGTTTTTTCAAATATAAGTAAATGCAAAAAAAAAAATGGAAATTTAAATAGCCAATTTAAGTTGAGCTCTAATCTATATGACCAACTATTAAAATAGGGCTTTATTTCAGCTGGCCGGTGTAGGTCAGGTCCAACTACGCCTGTATATAAGAATGCGAAGTGTCGTAATTAACAGAGTTGTGGAAGAAGCAGAGTCTACCAATTATTCTTAGCGTCAAGAATTAATATATCTACCTACATCCTCACAAACTTTAGAATTTATAATATTACTAGATGGATAAATTTATTTCTGCCACCACCATTTATATTTATGTAAATTTAAAAATATATTTACCCCTCAAATTACAACCAAGCCAAAATGTTTTGCTTTCTATTCTAAGATGACAAAGATCCGTTAATTTTCAGTTAGATGCTTTAATAAAAATACACGAAGATATAAAATATATTTTCAGAAATCTCAGATGTCATTGAATAATAGAAAATAATTCCGAAACAATCACGAAAATGTTATTATTCACTGTTATAATATAAAAACGAGTCCACAATATCCCGCTTTCCACCGAGGTACGTGCCTCAAATACAGAAGACTTAATAAACTCCATGATAAGGATTAACTGCTGCCTTTATTGGAATTGTCTTATTGGTAAGCTTGTTAGATTCTTCATGGGATATTACAAAAAAATTTATGACCTGTAGTCCAATGCCCGGCCAAGACTTACTAGTTACAGAGCATAAAATAAAACTATTTATGAATAGCATTTGTATGAATACAAAAAAAAACATTAATATTATATAATTTAATATTTAAGATTATTAATTCATGAATCCATTAATTCTTTTCAATATTCAAAGTCAAATTGTTCTATGACTGCACTATGAAACATCCAACTTTATTTGACTCTTCCAAAGAGCAGATTCATTTAAAAATCTGTCAAGAAACTCCCTGAAAATTCAATAATATATGTTTAATTTATATTTTTTACAGTTATTAATGTTGCGTCGCAGTTATATTGTATTTGTTAGAAAATAATTTGATTCAAGTAAAGCGCAATACGCAAATAAGACTGATGGTGCTACTAATACTAATATTGTGATGTTCTCGGATTATCAAGTTTTATTTTATATACTATTTGCTCAGGGAAAGAGAGACGTATTCTTAATTACGATAATTACGTTTAATATATAATCTATTCAAGGTATTCGCGTAAATAAATTACAAGTGGATATTTCTAGAATCTGTTATTTTATTCTTAATCTATTTACTTGATCGTATTAATTTAAATACTTATTTCATAAAAATCATTACATTTCTCGTGATACAAAATATGAGCTAAACACAATTATTTAGGATTTTCCGTAACAAAAATAGATATTTTGTCTTTGTAAATAAATATCAAATTGTATTTGTCATATTATTATTATAATATTAGTCATATTATTCCTAACACTAACAATAACAAAAGCTATTGTAAGTAAAACAATTTATAACTAATATTGTTATTAATAATAGGTAGCAAATATTTTCCCAAACAACGTTTTCCGGCTTCTCGTCTGTATTTAATCTCTTAAAAATGATGGTAGAAAAATAATTCAAACCGATGGATTTTAATATAAAATGTAAATATACCGGATTAATAACTATATTAATTAGTTTTCTTTCGATAGGAAAAATGACTTTGAATATAATAAAAGACATAAAATGATTTGATATATATATACATACATAAATGTATGTATATACTCGAATCTACATTTACATTGTATTTAATATATATATATATATATATACCACTACAAATAATGTATTATATTATAATATATTCTTCTAAATATATTTACATAATGTTAATCAATTTAGTATTTTCGATATACTTATGATAGCTATAACTCACTTCGCGCTGTCGAATCCCTCGTGACTTATAGTATTCGTGATCTATTACAATGGTAATCCAATGATTTGGTTGTTATGGTAATCCTGAATCTAATCTAAATATATCACCTCAACTTGCGTCTTCTGTTTCGATCTAATCCAACACAGGATTTGTCCGTGTGAGATGATTGAATACTTGAATTTATAGCTTTACTTGTACGAAAATTCTTTGTGAGTAATAATATTGTATTTTTTTTAATCGGCTGTATTGTGTAAACTTTTCAAACGGAAGCCGCAATTTTGCCACACCCAGATCTTGCGATAACCTTAGACAGATTCGAAAATAGGATTTTTTATACGTAATTTTTTTATGAGGACAAATTTAAATTATCGAACACTATTAATACATTGAATAAAATTAAATTATAGAAACAATGTAGTTAATACATATAATTAAATATTTAACTCGAAAGAAAAATAAATTTTATACAAAATTGAAGGTAGGACGTAAATTACGTTACCATAGGCTTTTCGTGTAGAATGCCAATTTCATAAAAGAACTAGATCGAGAGGACAGTTCAGTTGACATAGCGATAGCAAAATTCGGAGGTCTGATCCTTTATCATCAGAAAAACTGAGTATTGAGTATTTTAGAATGAACGTTGTTATGTTCCAGACTTACTTAAAGAAAATAAATTAAGATAAAACACAATTTTAATTTCGAATGATGAAATTATTAATTTATTCAGAAAACTTGTTAAAATACTGCAAATTGTGCATTGAAATGTGCAGTCACGGACAGAAGCTCCGACGCTACGATTAATGGAAATTTGAATAATATTAAAGCTTTGAAGCTATTCATGAGGAAATGGTCACTTCACATAAATATTATTATTCCTTTATATTAGAATACATATTATATAAATATAAAAGTCCAGAGGGCTAACTATATTATCTAATTTTTAATCCCTGGAGTAGGTAGATTTTTAAAATCAGAATACTTTTTAAAATAAATCTACAAAAACGAACTATTATCAAGAATCACTTTCTGGTAATCAATATAATTTTCCACAAAATGACTAAGCAAAAACAAAACATAATCTTGATTCAATGAACGAAGACAACATTTCCTAATTTATTATACTCATATATTTCCTTTCGCAAACAAAACTTTATTTGTAGAAAAAATAAATCAGTAAAGCCCAGTTTATTCGAACATTAGGATGGATCAAATCATGTAACCATTTCGTCTTTCCGAAAAAATACCGTCATAGTTAAAAGAACGTATGTTTAAGTATATGAAAGAGTTTTAAATCATTGCATGTTATAAATTGTATAACCAAAACCTTGTATAACTCTTCTTTTTAATTAAGTCTCTTTGTATAATAAGCGACAACACTACTTATAAATAAAAATGTTTTTGTATAAGTTTGTATTAATAAAGTTATCGTTATAGTGTCAGTGGTATCCTACGTTGTATCCAACTTACACCTTAATACTGTGGCAATGAAAACAAACTTAGACAGCAAACATTACGGACGGATGTTCACACCCAATCAATGGCTAGGATTGTGTGATAAGATTCTGCGTAATATAAACAAGCCTAAACAAATTTGTTTCTGTAATAGCCAATAACAAATACATAGATTTTCCTTGTATTTATTTTATATATAAATATTTAACTATTACTTACAGTATTTTTAAGATACATATCAATAAATCAGTATTTAATAATCTAAACATTTTCGCAAGTAAAGATTATACAGGTAGATTAAAATATTATGGGTTACAACATAAGAACAAAAGACTGTTTTCAAATAAGAAATGGGGTCTTTGTTCTTCTACCTCCTTTGTTTTCTCCTTTGACTGTTTGTTCGGCAGGTAAGGTAAGAATTTGTTTTAGTACATGCTGTTTTTGCTATTTTTAATTAATCACGAACAATATTTTATAATTGAATAATATAAGATAATGAATTTGATCGAGCACTGTTTTAAGAAAATATAAAAAAAAATAAACAGGATATGATTGATACAGTCGAGTAATTATTGGTCATGGGTTATATAACCAATTGCATCAATGTGTTGTTCTAATGTTAATAGTTTAAGTTTAGTTTTATTTAGTATATTAAAAACTTAATGATAATATTTTTCGATTGATGATCTCTGAAAGTAATACGAAAATTTACAAACTAATAGCATCGTATAAGACAAACCAAAAAAACTTACTATCAGATTTATGGATAAATAACATTAAATATTTGGTTCCCATCTCGTAGCGGCACTGCTCGAACATCCAAATGACTCTAAATATAAACATTGACTAATCATAATTAAACGAAGTTAGAACAATTAGAGATGCCGCATCAGCGCTCAACCGCCGTATTTCGAAGGAACATCGAGATTTCCATATTCAAAAGCTTCCCTTAACATTTAAGTGGCTACATTGAAACCCACCATCTTAACAGAATCTGTTAAGGACGAGTGTTTACTGGTAGCGAAAATATTAGATTTTATGACCAAATATATCTATTATTCCCTAAAATTTGAAATAAAATTATTTTAATTATAGCTTTATTCAATTATTCGTAAATATTTTAGGCAACTTCATTTAACACATGTAACACAAAGTATTACTTCGACCAGGGATCCTGTAACCGAACGAGTGAAATTGTATTTGACACCTAATAACACATTAGAGAAGCTTATTTAACTAATATAATTTTTATTACTTCCTCTAAATTTTTTATCGAGTTTTAAAGAATGCCTTTGAAAAATCAAAATTACGCAAAACTCGTTTGTAAAGGTTTGTTATTGTACAACAGAAGTTCACGAAATCGCAATTTGTTATTAAATAAACACCTTTTATTATATCCATGATATCAAAAATATTATCGCATTCACTATGTGTTAACCTAAAGGCATAACGAGGCACGTTTCATGGAAACGCCATTTTAATTCTGCCCTAATATCAAAGCGGCGGAAATTATATCATTAAGTGTGGATGTTCGGAACGGGAAACGATTACGTCGGTCACGACGGTTGAGATTACTGAACGTAATGCTTAAGATTACGGGATCGGGTGTGCGATTTAATTTAAAAGAGTATTATCTATTTTAATTTAGAATTCAATAACAAATGAAGAAATATATTAATCTTACAATCTTATATTAATCTTAGAAATATATTCCTTAAAGGTTGAACGTAAAATATATCCTTTTTGAAAATCTACCAGCTACCAAAAATATCAATTTTAATTATTAAACCTTAACTTAAAAATATATTTAAATTTATATATTAACAAACATATCAAAATTAGATAAAATATCGGATATTCCATTGTATAATATACATTACTGGCATTATTCTATATTATGAAGCCAAAGAAGTCATTTTCTTATCTCATTGACTTCTTTCTCTCTCTCTCCCTCTCTCTCTCTCGTATAACTTCATACGACTAATATACCTAGTGAAACTCGAAATTATAAATCATATTATCAATACTTACCTAATCCATTATACTTTTGCAGAACCCTGATTCATCTTTTAATTAATTTATTACACGTAATGGAAAATCGATTGCTAATATTAGGATATACATTAATATTATAAAATGTTACTCGTATTGGAAATATATAAATTAAAATATGCATTTCTATGTTAAAATATAACTACAATAAGTGTCCACATTTAGTGAGTTTAATTTTGAATCTTCTATTATTTTAGGGAAATTTAAATTACGTTAATAAGAATAAAATAGAAATATAAATAAGAGTAAAATAATTACTACTTAGATTCATAACGTAGTAGGTATATAACTTCAGCTAATAATACATGTAACTAAGCTAATTATCCGCTTTTTTAATATATATTGGTTTCAAAATCCTTTTTTTACCAGGATTTGATATCAAACAAGCAGACCTCTACCATAGACAACTACCTACAATTATATATATTATAATAAATTTCGTAAACACATAATAATTTACTTGACAACGGATTATATATTAACTTTGATAAAGTTAATATATAATCCGTTGTCTGAAAAAAGTCGAACTAAAATCTAATAAAACAGGTTCGCTACGCCTTAGAAAGTTTTTTGCATTATTCATGGTCATAAATTCAAGCGCCCCACACTGGTGTTTCTCTGATAACGGATTGTATCTTGGACGAGGGAAGTGCCCTATAATTCAATACATGACTACAACCGACCCACTTAGAAAAGGGTTTTGACTTACTCGTATATACTGTTTTGTTATAAGAGGTGTTTTATCAGTTTATGAAGTTATATTATCATATTTGAAACTAGATATACTGTAACAAATTGTATTTTGTAGTTATTTTTTCATTTAAATATAATATAGAAAATTTGTTAAATAAAACACATTTAAAAATAATAATAATTTACCTCTCACAATCCTATAAAATATAGGGGGTTGAGAAAAGGCTCATACATCTAGATGTATGAGCCTTTTCTCAACTAAATACCGAAAATACAACATCCGAATAGCTATTTGGAATTTACAGAGGTCGTATAGTATCTGATCGTAAGAGCCAGACAAATATCGCCCGATAGTCATATTTCCCGATTCACATACATAGCGTTATTCTTCGATCGGATAAAGAATAAAAGGCATCGTATGGGACGTAAATACGCGTACGTCCGTGATAAATCTGACGGTTTATCTGTGTTTTGGTGGAATCGAATCGGGTAATCTTTGGCGAATATAAAATTATGCTACAGTAATTTCACATAAAGACCTTAGAACAGTAAGTAGCCTTAGTTATGTAAATTATCAAATATTATACTTTTTGTCGGTTTTATTGTATTTTTAAGTAGATGTTTACAAATATTTAATATAAATTAATTTTACAAGAATGATATCATTCAATATAAATAGATTTAACAAAATATACTCGTTATATTTATCAAATTATTTAATCCATAGATGTCAAATCTCTACGCCTAAATATTTTTTATTCTACATTAGAATATAACCAGAATATCTTTAATGGATTAGAATTACGTCTATTTACGTTTCTGACTGAACCAGTTCGGTAACTTTTGTAATATTGTCACGATCATTTACTGTAATATGTAGTATATACACATCCTGTTATTGACAAACCATTGCGTTTTATGATAGGAGAAAAAACCTTTATGTTCTGCAAACTGCGGTCTGGAGGATAGGCTGGCAATATGATTTTACGTATAATTGCCCAATGTTATTTTCGTTAGTTTTTTATCCTTAATGTTTTATACTATGTGAATTACTTTTATGTTTGCACGCTCTCCGGTGAATTACTTACCATTAAATAATCTAAAATATTTTCGCGAACAGTCTATATTGTATATTATATTATCAGTATTGACAAAAACTATCGACTACGTACGATATTTCATTTTACTTGTTACTAGAAATATGTTATGAAATATTAGATATCAGAAAATAATATATATTTTTAAATAAATCTCTGAAATAATATTATTCACATTTTATTTTATAAATAAATAATTAATAGTAATAATTATTAGCAAAACTAATAATGTAGTGTTTAACTATTTTAATAAATAATCTTAACTCGGTAAGGAATCATGAACGTCATTTCAAAGATAATTTACATTCCCATTCCTTGTATTTGTTTGTTGCATATCACGTAATAAAACATGAATCACGGTAATTTTCATACTGTTACTGTAATTATGGTAATATGGAGGTTGTGGCTCGTTGTTCCAATTATTCTGATTGCCACAATCATGTCAATGACCCAGCTAAGTATGAGTGGGCGATTAAGATAAAACAAGGAAAGAGTTTAGTGTTTCTGGAAAAACTATCTACATTACAATTAAAGATTTTCCTCAGGATCTATTTTGTTTATCCAGTGACAAATGGTGAGCTGCAAAAAGGACGTACCCTTTCTTCAGGAATTATATATGTTTTTAAATAAAAAAAATCCTTTTCCAAATCATGAACGTGATCATGACGAATGAAAAGATAAACTGTTCAATAAATTTAAAACTTATTACTACTTACTCTCTATAACTTATTGAGTAATTTTATATTATATTAGAAATTACTAGTTTATTACTTTAACAATTTATTAGAGTGAGTTTGTGCAAAACAAACCGGTTTGATTTTCTTACATAATACAGTCTCTCTAGACTTAACCCGAAAGATTAATTTAGGACCTAAATTATTATCTTTATCCCGACGTACTTTAATATAATCAAAACTTAGCGTGTAATATATTCATACGTTTAAAACTGAACTCGTCTTAACCTCTCCATCGTCAGATTTAAGCTATTAAGATAACAATTATCAAAGTCTGAGTTAAGACTTAATTATTTAAAGTTGGATGCTCAAAGTTTATAAGTACATATTAGGTTTATTTACAGCTGACGTTAATACGTATTATACTTGTATAATAAGACATTCTTTGGTTTTCGCCTCAAAGATAAAGTTTTTTATTTTTAATAGACATGTATTGCACTTACGAAAGGTCAAACTCTAGTTTTACATCGAGACCCTCTAGTTATAATAGAGCCTTTTTTAATTAAGGAAACAAATTCTGAACCCGTCTGTGAATATTAGAAGTTTGAAAGCATTGTTTCGTAAACAACGGAGTGATTTTCGTGTTGTTTGTTGAATGGAGATCCGATTACTTTATACCTTTGAAATTTTAACGTTATCTTCTATTTTCGGAATATTTGTATAATATATTCATAAACTTAAATCATTCATTTACTTTCATTTGAATTTTTAATTGTAAATGGAATGAATCTTTATTACGATATTATTTCTATTAAATGACATATAAAATAAAGTGATTAAAATACACAATTAATATAAAAGTAAAATTTAATATTAATATTACACTTTTAGTTAAATTTTTCGAGTTGTGTAATAAATCTTTAAAAAAGAAATATTTGCCAGACAAAAGATATTATATATAACCGTTTTAACTTTCGTGACGTCTTCAGATATTTCAGACATCAATAAAAGCCATAAAAGTAGTTTTGGCTGAGAGTCATGTTCCAGCGGTCGTGAGGAATTGTGATTGGACGCGTTCAATAAAACTGAATGTGATCTACGTTTGAATGTTCTTTTTTATTACACCAACAATGATATAAATAATAATATAAATACAATCCATCTTATATGTAATTCTTTTTTATCTCAGCAAATTTAATAACTATTATAAAAATGGGTAAAATATAATAAAATACCAGTAGTTGTACACGAAAAGCTATTTTCTTAACAAATATCTTAAGAAAAGTGACATATACAACGTTTGTCAATGCCACTTTTTACATAAATACCTCTACATAAATATTGATCTTTTTTATTAAAATATATATACTTTAAAGAAGAAACAGCAATATCTATAAATAATAAAACATATACACAGTATGTTATTTTCAATAACATTAGTGGAGATAATATAAATTATTTTATTTTATTTATCTATTATGTATTCGAAATTCGAAGGTCGTAAAGTTATTCTTTGGATAATGATAAATTCCATAATGTGCGAGTCGAGGTTAGAGATCATGCTTAAAAGATATCGAACTTTAAAAAAAAGTTCATTAACGTTACATTTTAATTATTGTTGGTTCCTTATGACTTTGATGTCGACAACCCCAATCTATTTTTTGTGGCTACTGAGAAAACGGGTAGGCGGTTTGTCGAAAGGTAAGTTGTATCATCTCGGGCGTTTTCAAATGTAATTAGTCGTCAATGCCTCTCCATCCTGTTTAAATAAAAAAAACTAAGTTATGAAGAAAAAGGATTTGTTTTTACGCTTCTTGTTTCCTCAAAACAAATTTCTCACATTTAGTATTGTATCTGACCTAAAATAACCATGAAGTTAAAAACTGTTTTTAAAATACTATGCCGATGATTAAGCTCAAATATATACAAAAATCGTAAATCTCATTTTAATGCAGTTTGTGCAGCATATTCAAAAATCAATTAATTACGCTTGACGGAGAGCTCTTCGAGACATGATTGACAACTGATTAAATCAGTACGGTGTTATAAACAAACAACTTTGTGCCGATTTAGTAAGTTTCTATAGTTGTAGTTAATAAAATTATAGTATTTCACTTTCAGTTCAAAAAACAAATCGTGCTTGCATGCCAGCTGTGTTTTTACATCATTTGAATTTATTTATTAATTGCCTAACATGCGACTATATCTGTCCTAACGTGCCCTCTATCCGCTCCGATTATAAGTTATCTATAACCACTTAAAACTTATACATACCCATTGATTACTTTTTGTGTTAAGTAATAATGCATAAAGTAATTGCGAGACGTGTATTTGTGACTACATATAAATAAAGAAACAGTAAAAGACAAATAAACATTTAATTTTAAAAACTTTTGTTTTGAGTTCCTTGCGTTATTGTTTTATTATGTATACACAGTACTATTTTATTATATGTACAGCAGTGTGTCCTTGGCCACAGTTATTTCTATAACAAATTATATATTTTTTACTATTCTTTAAGAAAACGATTTTATTTTTTTATTTTTCTAAAAATGTTTAACGGTTTGTAAAAAACTGTTAGTAGCAATTTGCTCTTTACGACTTCATATATTCGATTTGTAAAAAGATATACGAGTATACTCAAAGTGATTAAATTTATACATTTATAATTATGATTTTTTACAATTTTAATTATTTCTTAATCTATAAAGTAGTAATTCTCTTTTATTTTGCTTATTAAATGAGTTCGCGTATCTTGCTCATAAATAATATATTAAATGTAAACTTTAATATTTTTATATTTATTATCCAAGATTTAATAAATTGATTGGAAATTATTGTAATTGAGGATATATGTTTTTTAACATTACAAATTTATACACGATAAAGATTTATATACGTATTTAGTTACATTACATAACGGTATTACTTAACTGAAAGTTTACTTAGTATATTTCTTTGAAATAGCGAAGTAGATTAATGCTCACTTACCGCATAATATTCTAATTACACAGTTTCAGGCCACTTGAAAAATAACACACGGTGCTGTGAATTTTAATTGAAAGTGAGCTCTATATGTTCGCTTAGTTTTCACTTGTAAATTATAATGAATAGAAGCAAAGTGTATTTTTTTTGGTGCGAAAATTAAGCCATTCATTTCCGTTTTTTTGTCACAAAATTTTCATGCTGACGCTTCGCTTCATTCTGATTCTAAAGAACTTTTAATGAAATTTACATAGAATTTATACGTTATGATGTTAAGTATGCCCCATTGAGCGTATTAATTAGGATCTCGTTTTTGTTAAAAGTTTTATTAAGAGTATCAACAATTTGGTTTGGAAAATCTTTTGAATTGAGTTACAAATGAACTGTTTGAAAACATTTTCTGTGTATTCTTATGTTATTACAATAGGTATTAAAGTACTATAGCCGTATTCTTGAAACTTAAAAATCTTTATCATTACATGTGCAATCAAAATATGTAAGTTAGGATAGAATTGTAAATAAAATTGCTAAGTAATGTGATTAGTTCTGCCTCAATTATGACTTCACCTGCAGTGAGTAGACCATACAAATAAGTGTCGCATAGTATGTGTAACACCCGAATTTATTATTTTTGCCGTATTACAGAATATGTATTTATATATATTTATATAAAAGATTAGTTGAATCGGATATAGTCGGTTGAAACATATAAAATATTTGGAGATTCTATAAAAAAACGACAGTAAAATAGCAGTTGTAAGCAGGCATGCAATGAACCCGTTAAAGATTTCCCGTTTTAACTTCGATATCATTAAATCAACATCTACAACAAAAACCCAAGCGGCAAATAACAATAAAATGACCTTCACGATTGAAAATGAAATAAATCGCGCGGAAGAATCGCAGGGTCATCTTACTTAGATTAAATGACAGCTGGGTTCTTTAAAAACGTGACTATCATTATGAGTTGATTTATTGCTCAAAATTTGAGTTCAGTACCGTGTCTACAGATGTTAGCGAGTGAGCTTCTCATGACGTGAATTAATGTAAGCCTTTGAATTTCATATCAACATGAACGGGGGTGACAGAAGACAGACAACTGAGCCAAAAGATTCTAAGGATTTTAAGGACAATAATGTGAAGAAAATATTTTATACAATATACATTTAATTGTTATAAATAATATATATTAGTATAATATGTTATAGTAATTGTATTGCCAAAATAGTTTATTATAATTTTGAAATACGAGTATGTTATTACAATAGCCTTATGAGATGATTGAAAAAAATTTAAACATAAAACTTATGCTTTATCTTGAATATGTAACATAACTTTATAACTTGACACAGACATTAGTCAAAGTAACCACAAATTTCTAAGCCTTGGAAGTGTCGGCCAACTAGTTATCTAGAGGTCTATATACTCGTAATAAGATATCTTTTTAAATATTTGGCTGGCAACAAACATGGTAGGTCTAGTAATCTTAGTAATACTTGTAGGGCTAAATTATCTAAGAGATGAATATAATATGTAAATGTAAATGAAGTGATAGTGTTAATAAAGTTAACATTATGTAATAAAATCAAATCAATATAAATTAAGGCAAGAATACAATAAATAAAACTGTTTTACGGATTCAATTAATTTTCACTCGACGTTTCAAATGCTGTGAAATAATCGCGTTCACGTACTAGTTTTATTTAGTGTATAACTCGCTTTTCTTATAAAACATTATATAATTTTAAATGCCTGTTGAAAGTATTATTTGTATCTTATTATTACATTTATATTTATTTATATACAAAAATGTAGCAAAATTTTGTTCTCCAATTATATCCTGGGTGAATGTTGCATCATTAATTTTCCGCCAGGACGAGGGACGTAATAAGAAGTGTCATTTTTCAGTCTCGCTTGTCCTTGTGACTAAAAATGTAGAAAGGTGACAAGGATTTACTTATTCATTTTTTAGATTGTAATTATGGTATGAATACTTTGTAAAATGAATGTTGGATTTTATTTTGCGACAGATGTTAATATTTTACACGGTTAACACAATTTTATACTAAAATGGTTTCAAATTTTCAAACTATCCTTGTTTCATGCGATGAAATAATAATATACATAACGAGGCCGAAATATCACTTTAATATGTACGCTAAAGTCAATTCCGGTGTAAATATATCCTTAATATCTCCCTTAAAATACATAGAAATTGATTTCAAGCTAAAATTGGATGGCATAATGCACATACGAACAATACTCTGGTATTCATGAACCGCTCGGTAATAGCACCGATGGTCTAAAATTACCTCTATCAAGCACAACCTCTACTATATAACCTTAATGTATAGGTCTCCAAATTGTATTATAATAGTTAAAATATATGCAATGATACCTACTATTTTCCTATACCTATTTGAAACACATTTTTAATATTTTCAAATTACCACTTCTTTCATAATAGATTAAAATGATACTCTGAAAATAGTAATTCAAATTCAAAACAATTTTATACAAAGAACAAAAAACATTTGAATAAAATATGTATCTTTAGTAACAAAATTTATTACATTTGATAATACCTTCTAACTGTTGTTTTATTTTAATCTAAATTGGAAGTGGTAAATCACCAAACACAGACTAAAAAAAAATAATTGTTATAATTTTTATTTGCTTGTCTGGTTGTCTGTTTCTGAAATGAAAAATCACTTATTGTATGAGAAAACACAAAAAAACTTTAACTTTAATTACTATAAAATAAATAAAATGGTTCTTTATTATAAAAGGTTTATGATTTATAATTTCATTCTGCAGGAGGAAGGAGAGAAGAGAGCAGAGGAAGTTGTTATGTACTATGACTATTATAAAAATATAGTGTGAAAAGAAAGGGATCAAGGTAAAAAGGAAATAAGTAAGATATAAATTAAGAATTTCTATTCGATATTATTTGTTTTAATAATATTCTCCAGAACTCAATATTATATGAAGAGTGAGTTGTCGTACATTTGTTTAATATTAATTTCGTGGGCAATAACCAAACATATATTCAATTAATTATACAAATATACAACTAATATACTTTTTTTATACATTTAATTCTTAAAAACATTCATTTAATTTATTAACACCTATACCATATCTTCTGAAGTTTGGTAAGTTTAGCCTTAAATTTTGGTTTTAGTGTTGAGTCTGTTAGTCGGATTGGATAGAGTGGGTTTGAGTTTCAATCCCTTTAACTGTGAGAAGAGATAAATTTAACCTAAGTTTCTGGTTTACTTATCCCATTTTAGAATAAATTGGTAATAAGTTGATCTTTATAGGGGCAACCATTTCCAATAAAAGTTTATTTTATTACAAAATGATACCTAAACTCTGACTAATTAACTTTTATATATTAGGAACATATTAAATTATCTATGAACTTGTAAGACAAGTATTTACTTATTTATATTTTTAAATAATTATAAAATGAAGACCACTTCACGAACAGAACTCAAACCTAAGATCTCTCCGAGCCCGCCTCCATCGTTCTGAGTTGTCGTGTCGTTACCAGTGTGGACGAATTGGAAGTTTATTTATGTTGAGGCATTGCTACTGTAATAAGAAAAAATATTTGGTTGGTTATTCGAATAATATTAATCTAAATTAAATTATGTTAATATTCATGAATGTCATGATATAATCGAATGTAATTTCAATTTTAAAATTTTACGTTTTTTTAAAAAGATCTAAGTAAATAAAATTAGGGTATTCCGAAAAACAATGTGTTATTTATTACTTAGAGAGAAAGAGTATATTAATGTAGTAATATTTTTTATGGTGATTTGATATTCGATTTTAAAAAATATAGAAAAAAATTTCATTTTTTTATGACTTATTTGTATTATTAGTTTTATAATTATATTCATAATTTATTTATTCATTATGGAACCATGCACTAAAATTTCATAACTGTGGAAAAAATGACTATGAATAGAACCCTTATTAAAAGATATTCCTAACAAATTTATAATAAAATGTATAGAATATTAAAGGGAGATATTATATAGCCAACTATTCCAAAAATTATATAAACAATAAGGACAATTTTTTTCAAGCCTCAAAAACCCTTGTATTCCCGCTTTTCATTTCTTCATCTGTATTATTAAAATCCTCAGAATCTTCCTTTTTCATATTATATTATGACACTGAATAATTCCGTTTAATGGAAGAAATTGCGACATTTCAATCCTGAAAGCCAGATTCAAATAATTTTACGGGGCTTTGAAAGTTTTAAATTACAAATTTTCTTTGACCATGATGAAAATACTTGAACTTATTTTTATAGTGTTGCTGCAATCTTAATTGACTTGTCTTCAATAATTTATTTTCTTAGAATCGATTACGACTTTTGAATGTTAAATATTATAGTTAATAATTATAGTACGACTATTAATATGCGTTTATCTATTTAGAACTTTTGAATATTAGTAGGATTAATTAATAAGTCTATCTTCATTAATAAATCTTTCCCTAAATCCGTCGTGATGAGCCACAATTTATTCAAGAGAGAAATAGATTTAATACAAAGAATTAACTTTTCCTGCATTAAGTATCAATTATGTTTTTTTATTAAGTAGCGAAAGCTTTTTTATAGAATCGTCAGGGATATCAGTCCGTCTGTCTGTTTGCTCTTCTGTCCGTCTTTACGTCTTTTCAGATTTTTTTACATAGGTAGCCCATAGACTCATGACCAAGATGTGCTATTAATCTTTTTATCAATCCACCCCCCGTTGGAGTTATGGACGTGTTGTGCTATCTTTTTATCAGTTGATTCATTCCTGCTAAGTATTCAGCACGTGGTCAATGTGGATTTAAGAATCTCTTCATGAAGTTTAGCTTTATTCGCTTTAAGCTTTTGCTGCTTTGAGAGTATCTTTTGCTTCTAAAAATATTAAATGTACTACTAAAAATGCTAAAGTATTTAAAACCAAAAGCTATAATTAATCTTAAGAAATAAGAATAACTCGTAAATAAATATCAAAGCAATGGGAACACTCCAATTATTTATTTAATTATTCATGTACCTCATTATTAAATATACACTTAAACTATAAATTATGTACATGTTTATATCATGTACATGAGCTTATTTCTTAGAAAAGATCTCTTCCAATTATCGAGTAGTATAAAAAGACAGTCTAAAAGGAAAATATAATATCCAAGAAAAAACATACCTTGTAAAAAAGGATTCTTTAACACTCTCTTTTTTTTCTTTAAATTCTAAATGACAATTTTGTTGAAACCAAATTTACCTCAAAAATGTATATTGATTCAACAATTACAAGTCAAATGCTCTTGGGATTATGCTGCAGAGGTAAATTGATCTCATATGTAATGCCTCTAGAGTCGCAATTCAAATATAATTTGGAGTTGTGGAGAAGTTAACATTTCTGATTCCATATATTAACATTTATATACATATTTTATATACGAGTTAAGGTAATGTTCTTAAAAATATCTTATGACTTTCGTATGATAAATTTATACTGTCTTTTCTAGAAAGCTCACTGACTTTTCTCATATAAGCTCTTTAAAAACATGGCTATATAACTATTCATATATAAAGCTATTGATGGTTGATTTTATTATTTATTTTGAAAGTGATGGAATACAAACGGTTCTCATTATTTATATTTCAAGGCTTAGACTGCCAGTCATGTTTCCTTAATTCCAAATAGCTTATACTTTATCTCTAAGCTACAATGGGGCCCTCATATAGCTGGATTGGCTAGTAAACTGAGCTAAGTTTACTAGCCAATCCAGCCAATGCCGCGTACGCTGTTAAAAAAATTAGATCCCTAACTGACGAGACTACTACTAAGTTAGTGTATTATAGTTTACATAGTTTACATTATGCTATGTATATCAGTATCAGTATATATCACTATCACCCCACAGTAGTGGGGTAGTGCTACTGATATAAATACCATTTTCGTTATACAAAAAAGAGCTGTCCGTGCAATTTACAACCTGGGTCCTAGAGATTCTTAAAGAGATAAGTTTAAGCAAATTAATGTACTTACGGTCGCCAGTCAGTATATTTTTGAAAATCTTAAATATGTACATAAAAATACTGACAATTTTATTAAACACAGTAATATACACACTATAAATACCAGGAACAAACACAAGCTCGCGCTACCTGTTACTCGACTTAAAAAAGTGAGTAAATCTTTCATGGGGCAATGTATACAGTTTTACAACAAAGTCCCAGCAAACGTTAAAGTATTACCATTTAACAAATTTAAGAGAATAGCTAAGGAACGTTTGTGTGCAAAAGGATACTACAATGTATCTGAATACTTAGAGGATAATGCACCGTGGGTATGAAGCGATCGCTGCCAGGCTGCTTCAAGATTATTTACTTAGTATTGTGTAATGTATTTATGTCATTTAGAATTTAGGAACTAATTAAAAAAAAAAAAAATCATGACAATCCCGCTGCGTTTCTGTCGCCAGCTCTTCTCAGGTCTGTGGAAATAATTTTCCGAGCTGGTGGTAGCTTTGACAATAAAAAAATGTTTTGTATGAAACTTATTTTCAATAAAGATTTTTGATTTAGATTTTTTTCGATTTCTGCGGTTTGAACATTATATACCTGTTGAACAATATACAACAGAAATATAATAGATATATTAAAAAAATATTTACTCGATTTTTATGATTAGATTATCTTCAAGTTTTTTTTATTTTACTATATTGAGAGTACTTTTATATTATTTATTTATTTAGCTTCATGGCATATCCCTTGCGGGGTAGCCAGAGACGAGTACTTTTATGTTTTATTTATTAAATTGTAATGAAATTAAAAAAACTCTAACTAGGATATACATATAAATAAATTATTTTGTTTTACTGCGATTCCAGTCATTTTTATTTCACCAAGCTTTAACCATTACCAATACCTAGGACATCTAAGATCGATTACCAAGGTTAACTAATAACAAAGACATAATTAATCTAATTCCGATAATAATAAATCACATAAATTCTATTAAAGTTTATAAAACGATATAATTCAAAGGTTGGAAGGTTCTTCCAGATGGGCTTGTCATAATAAGTGCCTTTGCGACCTAAAAGCCTTCTCAATAACATAATATTCTTCGAACGAACTAAAGATCCGTAAGGAAATCAATTTATGCAAATCAAAGTACCCTTGTTGGATGCTTCACGGTTTATAAGATAAACTTCCCGCATATTTTACTTTGCAAAGGTCCAACATTTTTGTTTTGTTAGATGTGTTACTTAAGTATTCATGCGTTGTGTTCGGTTTAAATTTATTTTTGTAATAATTTGTATAGATATTGATAAATATTCATAATATCATAACACAGTGAGTAATAAACGAATAAAAGGTAGACACTACATGGTTCAGAAAGTGATAAAGTAAATTTTTCAAAGCACATATGCTAAAAGTTACGGGCAAGAAAAGCTTGAATTTACATTTCGTATAATAAGAATCACAAACAAAAGGAAAACTCGTTTCCTAAGTAAACAGAGGCGTCAGAAATATGAATTGAAGTTATTATGAAATTCGTCTTCAATATATCATTATAATGAGCTCTTGATATTCCTTACCTCTTAAAAGTTTCTGAACTCAAAATCCCAACTTGGCCTTAGCGAGATTTGTGACATGCGACAATTTATAATTCAGACTTATCTTCAAAAGCTTTATGCCTTTGTAATAAAGTATATTCTATCTGGGTTTACTAAATTATCAACTGTGTTGGAAATTGTGTAATATGAAACTATGCAAGGATTTGGCCATGTTAGCCCCACAGCGTGTATATTTTATGGGATCTACGAAGCTAATACTCTAAGTCGTTACAACTCGAATAGTCTCTAACTCAACTAAACTCGTTTTAGGAATTGGAATGCATAATTTACTAATATAATTACTACTACTTAATAATTAAAAAAAATACAGTTTTTAAATTAAAACTTTTAAAATAATATATTATTATACCATGTAATAGAGATTGAAAGTGGTGAAATTTTAAAGGATCTACATAATGAAGTATCTTTTTATGTAATCGTTTCCATTACCTACTCTTATAAAGACAGTTTTGAGCTTCTTTAGCACTTAAGCGGCGAACTTTTCGTTTTTGTTGGAACATTCACTTTATTTAAAGATCCCCGTTTTAGTGGTTTAAGAGTTTAAGTTTTTATTACACCACTATGGTAATTATATCGTGAAATAAGACTATATGTTAAAAGTAGGTGCTTTAAATCATAATTACAATATTTTTTCTATTCTCCTTTTAATGTATACAGATCTAGATGTGTATATTTCTAAAGCAGCTTTTAAATTAAATATATATAAATCTCTTAATAGAAAATAACACTAATTAATTAGGAAACAAGTACGTTCTAGTAATTAACTACACATCAATAACAAAGGCTACATGAGTAATTAGGGCTTTAAAACCTAATGAACTAATGAAATAATGAATGAATAACAATATTCCAGACAAAATAAAATCTGATCACGGCATCAAGATAAAGTTGTTTGGCATCTAATATTAATTTAATAGTGATAAAAGTAGGCAGACCCAATCCAATTAATTCCGTATAAGTTCAATCCTAACAAAACTTACCCCATATATGTAACTAATCATTGTATGTAAGACTAACCATGTAAACATTCATTTCACTCAATATTCTGGCCATTTATTCCTAGATATGTGCCCCGGTCAACTTGAAATTCAGAAATATTATGCGTACAAACCCTACCAAGAGCCCACACTCCATTAAGGTCTGATTTATTGCTCTCAACTAAAAGGGTCTCACAAGGAACGATCCTTGGTCCATATATAAATATATGTATTACATACATTAGTTGTATGGAAATTTTGCCAGGAAATATTATTTGCTTTGATCGTGTAAGTACATTATAACGCTTTTCGGTCGTATATTGATTTTACATTAGCGGTCCCATTTTTTATATCATCCAGAGTCCTCGGTAAGTGAAATGTAAATATCATGACCGATATCAAAGTTTCGTGATTTTATCGAACCTAGATATAAAAATTTACGATGATTTGCGACGATCTAAAAATTATCACCGATAAACCGTTACATTAAAATTATTTAAAAAACAAGGAATATCTAATATATTATTTGAAATATTTAGATCTTATTTCTAATCTCTCAGATTAAAAAAAATCCATCGAATTACATTTGATCGTTTCATAGTTTCTCTAGAATTTTACAAAATATATTCATGAATTAATGTTCTGTTATGTTGATATTCTGTTCTGTTTTGTTGATAACTAATCCACAAACATCAATATATTTAATGAGCGATGGACGAAAATCTAGAATCATTGCAATGAATTCGATATTAGTTAATAATAAGAAAAAAAAAATCCGTGGCTAGCAAGGAGACCAGTCATTGCATGAAACATCCGTTAACAAGCATATCACAAGAGTCAGCTAACACCCTCTTCACCATATTTGAGGGAAAGGGTAACCGGGCCCTCATTGCCAACGCATCCGAAAAAATATATATACATACATACTTCATACTTGATGCATTGTCAAATGGAAAACTATCATGAGATATATAGGTATGAGGTATATAGTTTTCCATTTGACAAGATACTGTGAAAGTAGTTAAAGCAAACTATTCTAGCTATTTCAACGTTTGTTAACCGGTATAATCTTTGAAACGCGTATGTCGGAGAACTAAGGATGCTAGACAAATTATATATATATATATATCTTTTCCAGATCCAGTTTTTCATTATTTCATTGTACATAGGTAAATTCAATACATTTTGTTTTTTTTTTCGTTTAGGTATAGATTACTGCCGTTAAGCAATTGTGCATCAGAGAGATCATTGTTTACATCGTCAATTACTGATAGCTGCTGATTCATTTCAAAAGTAAGAGAAGTATTATTAGCAATAATACTAATACTATCCCATGTTTTGGCCTCACAAGAAAGGCAAGTCTTTTAGGTAAATGAGGAAAAAGAAAGGTCATAATAATAAAAAAGCCTTCTGATACCCCTTTTTTGATAAACAAACTAGGGGATTATTTTTCATTTACATCTACTTTATGAATTCTCTGATTGTAATACATTCGGATCCAATCGATGAACTTATATTTAAATTCATAAGGATGTCGTTTTCTAGTTAGAGTTTGCTGCTGTTAACAATCGAATTAGAATCGATAATAGCTATTGAGTATAATTTAACAAAAACCTTAATCTTTTTTTGTAATTTTTTATAATCTACAATTATTGTTGTCTTGCTTTTAAATATAATAAACAGTAGAAGACTTTTTAATTTCATTTCACGCGTACAATAATTATCTTACGTCTAAGTTAAAAACGTTCAACTACCGCAATCCTACCGTTATGTAAATGACCTAGGATGCTTAAAATATTCTCCAATAGATTTTAAATAACCGCTTGAGACAATTTTAAGATGTTCTACAAGCTTTAGGTTTCTAGACTTAAATAATTTGATACGAAAGGCATTTGGTGTGAGCGTTTATTTGCTGAGCATTTCTATTTGTTGTTATTTTATTTAAATTATTTATTAATGTAAATAGTGAAACAGAATAAAAACGAAACTTATTTTTATAATTAAATCTACAACAAAAAAATTAAACAAAGTAATAAAACTATGTATTTCTTAAATATGTGCGTTTCTTATAAATTTAATAATATATCACATAAATATAATATTTTTTTCGTAAAAACAGCTTCTCTTAATAATAAATCAAAGCCTCAGGTAAAAGTTGGATCAAGAAACTAAGTAGCTTTAAATATTAGACCTTAGGAAAATTATTAAAGGAAAGGAGATTGATTTAATGAGAACAAGTTGTCTTGTATGTTTTACCATTATTTTAATAGCTACATTTTTGTGATTTTATTATATATCACTGGATTAAAGAGAAAATTCTCCATAAAGATTTCGTACTGTCAAAATAGAGGGCGTGCAAACAACTGTCTCGGGCCGCAATGCGGTAAGTGTTTTGGATGAAATCAGTAGATTTTCAATTAAAATTAAGTGACAATTTGTACTACTTACCATTTTGTTTCGAAATTTTAAATTAAGCTTTTGTGTAAAGTAATTAAATAATAAATTTTAGCAGGCATTTAACCAATCCAAATGCAATTTTTATTATAACTTTGTACAAAGACTACCAAAAATATATTTATCTAGATAAAAATATAGAGTATTATAATTTTTAATTTTGTTGCTAATATTTAAAAGGTAAGCTACTATTTAATAATGTGTTTAATATAATGTATATTTATTGTTATATATAAATATATTTTTTATTTCATTTGAGAATTTGTTCAGAAATAAAGTATTCTAAATGTCTTCTGAAATGTTACGACAAATAATTTCGCCAGAAAGCTCGAAAGTTTCGATTCTTAATAGAGCGATGTTCTAAATAGATTACAAGCAGTTCCGTCTAGATTATTTTGAGTTTCTAATAATATTAAGACTACGTTAAGGAACAAATCTAGTATATATTATTATAATCCATACATAAGTTACGTTAAACGAATTATTTCGAAAAAGTCGAGTTTTTGTAATATAATAAATGTTATGTTTAGAACATAAAAGTACTTTTTATTATTTGAATCGGTAGTCACAATTAATCAATATATATTGTAAGCATTTTTGAACTTTACAAAAATCTAAAATTGCAAAAGCCATAATAAATACTTCAGGTGGGTAAGAAAGTCTAATAAAATAAAACACCAGTCTAGTTGTGTTTTATGTATTTTGCATAAAAATCAAGACAACCTTATATGGTCAATTCTATATAATTTTTTTTAATGTTATGGTATAGAAAAAATACGTAATAAAAATAACGGAATCCATTTGGGATATTCGAGACACATATAATATATTAACGTATATTTCTATAAATCAAATCCTGCTATGTACATATATTTCCCCCGGCGGTTTGACCTCTTTTTGTACGTGAAACTATGATAACAAGAAAAGATATCAGAGATTCGATGAAATTATTATTATTATTATCTTGTCGAATGTGGTACATAAAAGAAAGTAATAACTAATTAAAATCTTATAGACCTTTCAGGTTTCGAGAGATTTATTTATTTGAGTACTAATCAAAATGTAAATGTATCTATATGTACTAACTAGTTAGTAACTATCTTTTAGGTAACCTATTATAAAAAATAATTAGTAAAAAGAAACAATAAACAAAAGAAAGAAAGCTCGAAATATTTATCTTTATTGAACTTACTATGGCTAGAAACAACTCCTTATTGGTTAAGCAGATATTTTACCTTTTTATAGATAGAACAATGGTACTTACAAGAGATAAGCATAAAATAGCTATAATACCTAACTATATTTTGTACAGTGAGTGATAGAACCAGAAAGTTTCTACCCCTTTCTTCATATACTAATTTCTTTATATTTGCATCTCTTCCTGTTTCTGAAGAATGCCAATTTACTCGTATCTGAGATTTTTCATATTTTGTAGCTGTTAATGAACTACGGCAATACTCTCCATTCGTGGACCGTCTACCCATTTGCCATCAATACGGTCTGGCCATGCCAGATAAAACTTATCTTAAGTGACAACATTATTTTCGCATCATTGTATATAAATCTAAAGAAATTTAGTAGGTTTATTTTAAAGTCAAGAACATCGACATTTATATAACGCTTTAAGTTAAAAACTGTCGTGATATTACTTTCACCTTTACAGTGGAAGATAAAAGAAAGAGCACAATGTGCTTATTTGTCACGTTGCCAAAAAACCTCAAAATCCTCACAAATCATAAGACAAACAACATTGTATTTTTACTTGACAGTATAAGTAATACATTTTTGGATACTTTCTTATAAATGTTAGAATATGTCATTCAGATATATATAAAAACATATATACATATTTACCTTTCAACTAATCCTTTAAAAAATGCAAGTATTGGACTGGTTTCTACAGGGAAGGACAAGGACAAAGATCAAGGTTTAGTAACCAAAATTAATATGATTAGGTTTCGTCGATGAGTGAGAGAAATCGGAAGCCCAACCCTCTCTTGGTGGGGACCAAACATGAAAGCGATGCCTCCTAAAAATAGACCTCAGGAAGGTGATGAAGTCGAGGTTCCCCTCTCCGAACAAAACTCGGGCTGCCCGTCTGACCTGAGGCGGACAAAGTATCCCGTTTTGGGTTTACTGAGGACAAACAACGAGTCAAAAAAGCTGCACCCCGCTCCGCTCTAAATGTAGACTTTTGTAACATCTGGTGATTTCAATACAACCTAAATGCCACCTACTATCATGAGTCACGATCATCTGGACATCAAGTCCAAGTTGGAGTCAATGAAATTGGGAGTATCAATAGATTGTAGTGATATAACGTGATCAATACGACATGGGTACCTTCAGGACAAGCGTGTACTCCTAACTACACCGCTCTCGGTGTTGTAAGAGTTCATGGGCAACGGTGAACATTTGTTATCGGTTACCCGCACGATCGCTTGCCCTCCTCTAACATAAACATATATTATTTTCCCTTGGCGATAACTTCATTTTAGAACTTATTGTTTGATTTTATGCTGAAAGCCTAAATGTAACTTTACGCAGAACATTTTTTTAAATAATCTGAAGAACAGACAAAACCATATTTACATTCTGTGTCAATTGACTACTATAAAAACGCCATAAAATTTGATATTTTAGTAGGTAACGTATAATTTAAAATTGAATTTCTAATAAATACTGAAATATTAAAGTTGATAGTTTTCTGCTTATCATAAAGAAAGAATAAAGACGTAAATTTAGATAGAATTGAAAATCAAACTGTTTTATAATAGAACTTCGTGTTTAGAAGCGATTTGCAAAAGCAATTTGTTTTCCATTGATGTAATGGACAAATAATTGACTACATTTATTAGTTCAATGCAGGCAAGAACTTACCTTATTTTGATGATTAACATTTACGAAATAATTCAATATGAACTATTTGTAATGATGTAGGTATATTTGGTTGGTTGTTAGTGATTGTCTTAACTGATAAATTATTACATAGTTTTACTACACTTGAGGCTCAGAAGAGTAGCATATAATATCCTTGAAGTAGTACAGAACTCATTTGAATATATATGTGACGGCCGCAATTGGTATTTAATTGAAAATTTGTCTTTCACAATTTGACAATAATGTTATGTTCACATAAAAATGAAAAAAACGCAGGGGGACACGCTTGGGTAGACTTCGTGTGTAACTAGTTTAAAATATAACTCACTACCTAAGAATAACACATGATGCCGTTGTTTACATCAAAAATTTTCAAGCAAAAAGCGCTTTTATTTTTTTCTCGGAAAAGGTATCTTTTTTGGACTTTTGGTACTTAAATTTAGAGTAAAAAATAACCTTTCTTTTAAAAATATTTGCGAGGAGGGACTGCTTACCAGAAAAAAGTTGCAGTGGTTTTACCTACCTTAAATTTTCAAGCTAAAAGTTTTTTTTATTTGTTTCTTGAAAACGGTACGTTTTACGGAAAAACTTTTGGTACCTAAATTTAGAGTAAAAAATAACCTTTCTATTAAAAATACTTGTGATGTAAGAATGTTTACCAAAAAAAAGTTATGATTTTTTTTCCAAAAATTTTCTGTTTTTATACCCCCACCCTTAAGTTATTTAAGTTAGGTTTTCGGTTTATCTACATTAGTTATAGGTATTCATCAAAGACATCATATGGTATGAACGCGATTGATCTCCTTTGTATAGGGAAAAAGTTATGGTCGAAAAACTGAAATCAGAAAAAGTGAGGCCCCAGCGCCCCCTGTGGCCGGATTTCTCTGGTTAACGAACTTGACCTTCATTTTTGGATGGTTGATTTTTGTGCAAAGTTTGAAAGTGATCCGAGCGAAACTGCGGCCGCTATCGTGCTGACAAAAGTCGAATTTGGACGCACGCACGCATATATCTATATATATATAAACTTTTTGACCATTGATCATATCGGACTCAGGGGGTCATAAGAAGACCTCCTGTGAAGAAATTTTTCCAAAATTCGAAAGTCAGGTACAAATGAATGGGTAGACCGAATTCTTCGAGGTCTACCCAAAACGTGATTTATTAATTTTAACTCTCATTTCTCAGCATCGTTTAAAGTTTAACGAATGCTAACTTGCTTTTAACAATTTCAATGACTACCAATATGTAGAACGTAGTTCAACATTGACAATTATTAAAACTGTGTTGTAATAAAGCCCTCAAAATATTTTAAGTGTAGAAACTTTTACCTGAACGTTAAGGCGATATGAAGCGTGAGCCGACATGGCAACTTTAAATGGTGTAGAAATTTCATTAAAATCTAGTTTCTAAAATTCTACTTCTATTTATTATTCTAAACAAATTACAAGACACTACAAAAGTGCAGAGAACTCGTAGTTTTAAGGAAGTTTTAAAAAAAATAGTCTTAATTTTTTTCTGTGAATATTATTTAATTAAAGATTAATATTTTTTATTTTACATAATTTTGGCCTCAACTTTGTAAACTAAACTACTTTATATTAATCATGTAAACATATATACCCAAAACAATTAAACTAACTGAAAGTAAAATTGAAATAAATATCCTAAATTAAATATCAACCGAATGTGTATCTGTGAGGCAGAATTCCAATAAAATATGAAACTAAATATTAGAATGACTCATAATTATAATTGCGAGTACAGTATATTTGTTTAATTGCTGCAATCGCTTTCCTTTGACACTGATTTGTATATACAATTAAGTGTACTGGTTCGATAGAACGGTTCAGGTGATCCAAGTAGTATGATGCTGCATTTGACAAGTTACTTCTACTTGTTTAGTAAATCCTATTAAAATTATAATAGAAGAGTCTATTATTAGTTTCTGTGCTTAATATAATAAAAGAAAGCAATTTCATGGTTATATAAAAATTATATAATTAAAATACCAATATCAGTAGCATACCGAAATGTATTAGGAATAATTATATTTATACAGTTAGATTAAAATATATAACCGAAAATTATTGTTATTTATTTTCCTGAACCCTTATCAAGTTAGGATATCATTAACTTTTGTCTAGATTCACAGACTATAAAATCTTTTTTATTAACTTTTCTATTATATGTATAAAGGAATACTTTGCAAGCAAAATCTTTAAAATAATGGAATCTAAAAAAATATTCATATTTATATTTATATTCTCTGAGTCGGGTGGACAAATAATTACCTGGTAACCCGTCGAACTCCTGTGAAGCAGCATGATGGGCGAACATATGATATAAATACAAAATCCTTATATAATAGAGAAGAGGCCCTAGCAATGGATATAATATTTGAGTCGATATATTATTTTAATTGTTAATTTTTTTTACCAACAACTCTACGTTTGTAAATTACAAGCATAATTGTCACAAAAAAATTAAACGTTAAAAATTTCGTTTGTAAAAACATTTTCATTTTGCAGTATTTCTTGGAAATTGTTTCAATAAGTTGCCTCTTCAGTTTTCATAATAGACTTTAATCGAATTTCCAATAGTTAGGAATCTAATAAGAGAAGCGACGGAATGAAGAAATGGCGGATCTTTTTATTGAAGCGGTGTCCATAAGGTCAACTCCTTATTACTGAACGTCGGCTAGTTTCCCGTAGATACTTTAGACTCACTTTAGGATTTGCAGTAGACGTGACTACTAAAAGTCTCAAATAATTCACTTACTAGCTTTTATGGAAATCAAATGCTGTCTTCAAAGTGTATATTTTTTTGGTATTTAAAATTTATTTTATTGTTACGTTTGCAAATGTATTATTAAGTGTCTTTTATTTTATTTACAATTGCAAGCCATACAATGTAGCTGTTGTATGAGCTGAAAGTTTTTAAAGAAATAACAAATCCATTCTGTTTATAAAGCCAATTTCAAGATGAAACTGTAAAAGTGTTTAGGCAGACCGAGCTTAGTTTTAGATTGAATGAGATTGTTGGGGAACACGAAGACCACCTTAGGATAGTGATTGAAATATTTATAATTATGACTATCAGTGTTAGTGTTTTTATATCAAAAAAGGAAAATTCATGTGTTAAGTGCGTATGACTGATACCATTATAAATATAGCTGGTTACTACAAAATAGTATAAATCGTTTAGATGCGTAGAAACTCCTATTTCGTAAATATATTAATGATTATCTTTTATTACTGTATTTTTATGTGTTGCTAAATTTTAAAAACGTTGATAAGTTTTCATTTTACATGTGATGAGTATGTTAATAGTTCAATATTTTAATAATTTTATTTCAAATTAGTTAAAGTATAAGCAGAAAGTAGGACATTAGTTCCTTGTGAAGTTACAACATATGAGATAAACGTTTGTGATATTACTTCAACAAAATTGTCTTATATAAACTTTATTTTTTCAAAGCTTCTTTACAAATAGATGAAATCCATGATTGTTAAAATATTCTACGGATACACTACAAGTAATGTTAGAAGTGGTTAGAAGTTAGTTAGAAGCGGTAAGTATTGGCTGTAGTCAAGAGTGCCACAGCGTTATCATTATGAATGTTTCGAATAAAATATTCTTTTTATATTTTTTTTATGTCATTATGTGGGCAATCATATTTTTCGGTTATGCCGACAAGTTCAGCCAAATAATTTGTGTAAAATGTGTGTTGCCTCTTCTTAAATTAGTGCTATTCTAAATCCAAAACTACTAGAAATGCCTATATTTATGGAAGAACCTAAATTGATTTTTGCACCATAGTAACGTCCCTGCTAACACACTGTTGATTGTGCCCTAATTTTCAGCCAAAAATAAAATACTATTGATGCCGCTTCTACAGTGTTACCCATACGTGGCCAATGTGACTTTTTATTGTTACCGAAGCTGTAGAAACCTATATAAGGTAGTCCTTAACGCTTAGTCGTAACGCTATAATAGAAAAGAGAAAGAAAGGCTGAACAAGGAGCTGATCAAGATTACAAACAATATGTTATTAATTGTTTCCAAAAAAATATAATTTGCGATACTTTTTGATCAAACCTCGTATGTATGGAAGATAGAAATCGCAAATCATATCTCTTGAATCTTTAGAATTTATACTGGCTTAACTTACAATGTCTTAAAATATTTATAGAACTTTTCTAACAATACAAACCTACATTTAATGTCACAAGAGTTGTACTATTTACATAGATTACCTACCTATTTACCTCTAGGCTAGAGTCTATTTTGTAACATTATATTTAAAATAAACAATTTATTTTGTGTCAAAGAAAATTAGACGTATTCTTTCATCTATATAGATAAAAGAAAACAATTTACATTTTTACAATTGATTTTATACTCTATTTTACTACACTTCACAGTTTGAAAAGTAACAGTAATAAATAATAAAAATAATTTAATTTGTTTAAATTATAAGATTTTAACCACAGAACTACATAACCATGTAGAGCCAGTTAAGATATATAAAAGCTTAACAATTTGTAATATAAAACTTCTTAACATTCCAAACCAAATAGCAACTGCATTGTGAAGTATTATACACAATCCAGCGGAGAACAGAATGGAGTTTCAATAAGATAAAGCGTTTCGTCTTGCAATAAACTGTATTAAGAATTTCTCCAAGAAACTGACCGTTTAGCAATATTGGATTGATCTCAGGAACTCAGCTTTAAGATATTTTAAGATATTGTAAGATATATAAGAAAATAAAAGAGTGTGATCTTGAAGTATTTAAAATGAGAAGTTATATGAGGATACGTTATTTTTTAACTTTATTTTTTTTTAATTTCAAATATACCGTTGGTTATATACAAAAATAAATACGAGTTGCAATAAATCTTATACTTAGAATTTCATGCTGATTAAATTCTAAGAAATATAATGCAATCAATACTCCATTACTTAGTTACTTTTCAAAGACTGCCTTAAAATACAGCTAAGATTAGAGTAAGTCTGGTCTACAAAGTTTATTTATAAACTTCTTATTACTTACACCACGGAGTTAAAAGTCTTTAGAATCTTGCGAAAAGTTTTATTAAAATTCTTAAAATATTTGAAACTTTTAACCTGTTCTTTAAGTATTTAAGATATAATATAAATTAAATTCTATAATTAATAAATAAATATTTTTTTAATGATAAGTTAACAACATAGTTTGTTAATTATTAATATTTCAATAATATAAAATCGGCCAGACAATTATACAAAATGTCTTCATGCGATTTAACCGTGACCTCTTCATGAAAATTACATGCACTTTTATAACCCAGTAATTCAAAATACATTACGTCATTATACAACCACAGCATTTGTGAAGTAAATGAAAATGTTGCAGTGAATAAGGTGCTTGGAGCGATGGAGTGCTTTTCATAAATAATTCAATGGGGCAAGGTCGTTACATAAACTGTGCTAACAAATTACGACACAACCGAAAAATGTGCTTAAATTATTATTTAAAATATTAATTCTAGATGAATTTACATTACATTAACAATTCCCAATCATAATTTTAAATAAAACTTTTAAATCTACATCATTTACATCAATACTTTATTTAATAATAAAACTACGAAAAAAGACTAGTCCTAAACAATAATACAAATATGAAATGCAATGTGAACTTTTAATTAACTATCAGAATTTAATACTTTGACTGATGAAACGGGCAGAGCTCCTGCTCCCAAAAGAATCCGATACTAACAGGACCATAAAATGAGTGCCAGGTCGTTTATAAAGACATTGCCCTACAAGCAGTCTTTAGGTCTCATTATTCAGTTAACACGGTCTCTCCTGACTGGAGGACGTTCTCGGACTGAAGGCTTCCTGTTACATCAGCACTACCTATCCCACTATCAGAAATGTCATCATTATAGTCTGTATCTGAAATAAAAATAACGTAATGATACGCTTCACAGTTATTTATAAAGTTACCCTTATATGAAAGAAACTTATTTTGACATTTGAAAATATAAAAATATTTTCTTATAACACAACTGTGTAGTATACCATAGGAACGACGTTGGCATTGTTCCTCACAGTGCACTACTAGATACGTAGCATAGGCACAACGTAAGCATAGTTCACAAAGTATAAACAAATAGGATGATTAAGTCATCTTAAACATAAGCAGACAAGACGTTATCATGTGTCAATCTACATCTCGTGTATGACATAGGCACTATGTTAGCTTATTATACACATGTAGACGTACATAATCACCGTATAACATGGGCACGACGTTAGCGTGTCACATGAATAGAACTCACTGTCATAAAAAGCAGAACAATTATCCGGAGCCCATTCTCCACGCTATAGGACCATAAACTCTACTACAGCTTGAGGCGATTTTTCATATGAACCCGCTAACAGCTGTGGCTCATACTGACCACAAAAAGTGCCTTGGCCACACGGAATGCTCCAGGCATATTTGAATCGAGCTTGTTAGTTGCCTGCTCCTTTTTATAACCAAAACAAATGAATTATTTTTGTATATTTGAGGGGATTTGCGGTTAGCGTTCACACTCTCATTTTGTCGACTTTGATTGGCTTGCCGGTGTTCGGAAGCTCGCTGGTATTGCATTCCTTTAATACCTGGCGGTTTAGGTGGCATTTTCCAAGGCGATATCATGAATAAAATTAGGAGAGCCACTTCGATTCCCACAAGTAAGTTTAGAGGCGACAACCGTCTGGTTTTTTGCTTAGACTAATTGTAACCACCATATGACATCCGACATTTGTGCTCTCGATGGTAAAACTCGATGCAAACCGTATTTAGAAGAGACCGACACTAATTTTCCCATTTGATTGATGCATCTCTGGTGTTATGAGATGCATGTCAATGTCTATCTCCGTTACAAGTTTAGTAAATTCAGAGCTTTGAAACATTATGATGCTATGATCTTACAATTAGCTAAGGAGTTCTAAATGAGAATACATTAATGATTTTTTGTTTTGAATTAGTAGAATCTTGATTGAACATAGGATACAAAAGACAATACTTTGAAAAGTTTTGTTTTGTCAACTCCAGGATGATCATGTTCAACATAAAAAATTCTATGCAAACTGAGCCTATAACCTTTTGGAACAGAACAAAGAAGCTTAGTTTCCTCTCCTACCCGACAATATTTGTAGTACAAAAGATCATTTTTATGGACATAATGATTTGAACCTCACTGTCCTTCCGATAGTTTCCCAATAAGATGCTGGGTCTCTTTGTGTACAGCTTGTCCTATCTGAGTCCAATTTTGTTGTTGACGACTTTCATAGACGTTAACTGGATTGCGTCTTAGATAGCCAGCTTGTGACATAGAGTAGCCCTAACGATACCTTGAAATTGAAGTCATACAAGTCCATAATCTATGCCATGTCCATAGTCCATAATCTATCCATCTATATATATTAAGTCTTTCCTTTGTTGTGTAGACTTTAAAGCGTTACGACAATTCTGTTACGATAGTAAAATGACCACCGACCAGATAATGTCTATAATTTTACAATGTTTTGACTCATAGGCACGATACCTTGACTCAGCACCCTGTGTCCGTTTATCCTATAAAATCCTTTTAGATATTATATTGCTAGTTTATGTACGTACCCGATGAAACTGGCGTTCGTATGGACCTCTGTCGATAGTTTGGGGTCGAAAAAAGCCAACACGGTCTCGCTTGTAAGCTGCGTGTAATATCTTATTGTGCTTTTTCTTCTACACTACCCCAACTAAAGGGCACACTCTTCTTTGTTAACTTTCTGTTCTCTCGGTCTTACCTGACCTTATTGTGATATCTTAGTAGACAAGAAAGAATATTTCTTTAAATTGATAGAAAATCCATCATTCATTAAAGTTGTAAGTACGTTTCGTAATCTCGTCAACCCTTCCTCTATAGATCAAGATGTCACCAGACTCAAGGTGTTGACGAAGCGTTATTGAGATTATTTGTTGGTAAATGAAAGGGGCGTTTGTAAAATGTAAGATATTTTTAAATATTCATAATGCTCTTCCGATGTGAAGAATTCTGAAAGCGGTATATAATCATCATTCACTCTTATCTGGCAAAATTCGGCTGCCCTATATGGTGAGCATCTAATCTTTAGTTAATCAGTTAATACAATCATCTTTTAGTGGTAGTGGAAAACGATCTCTGACCTCACCTCTGACAACCTGTCCTATATCGCTAATATTTCTTAGTTAGTTAATAATTTAATAATTATTTATTATGGAATATTTTAACCCCTCAAATATATAAATTAACATAATAATAAAATCAATTCTAATAAAATTAATATAAGGGTTTTTTGACCAATGTTAATCTAAAGATTTACGAGACATTAATCTTCAATGACGTATAAAATTTTCTTTCATGAAAAACGAGAGAAAATCTCACATGGGTGGTATGACGTCATGACCTAATAACCTGATATTAACTATAAATCTTAATTACTGCAGCTTTGTGAATATTTTTTTTTTGTGTATTTTGTTCAATCATTAGTGATTGATTGTTAAAGCCGTATCTATCTAACATGCTGATGATTAGACATTATTATTGACGTTAGCTTTACTAAGTTTTGTCTTCTAAATTCTTCTGATAAACAGTCTATGTAAATACCTACTGACTAATATTATATAACTTGAAGTAATACTATTATGTTTTATAGATTAATATTGAGATCAGAGAGATAAAATAATTTGTACATCAAATACACCTAGACTTTTAATGGAAAAAATGTAACCGTATTTTCGCGACGTAGAAACTTTATATTCCAGTGAGCGAGATCAGTGTTTAACTTCAATGTGTTGGAACCGTTATAATTATACCAAACGAAAATATAATTTATATGTCAATTATAGTATCGCTCACTATTTATTAAATATTTATGTTATGTATGCTTTGATCACAGAAGCCAAAACTATTAAACCTAATAAAATTTAAAGTATATTGTTTATGTTTCACGCATTGCATACACGTTTCATCACGCAAAAATAAGCCTATAAAGTATAACACATTGATAGGAAAAAATAACACATATTTTATCGCATTGTCTGCAATACTTCTAGGAGCTAAGTTATATTTTTATGCTAAGATATTTTTAGTTATACCACTAGTGATTTATGAATCAAGACTTTCATCTTCTTTTAATTATTGCCATCTTTTCTATATCAAATTATTTATATTTATATATTTTGTTAAATCCTGGTGAAACAGACTTATTTGTGAAGATGCCTGTAATAGAAATTATTTTTAAAACTTTAGAAATATTTTATACGCGAGTATCAAATAAAATATTTTAGCACATCAAAACATTTTTGTTAGTCGAGATGACATTAATATTTCATACCTTTCAAAATAAAATGAATAATACCCGAAGCATTCCCAAGGGTACCACAAATCTATTAAAAATCTCGAAATATCATAATTTAAAAGTCACTATAATCGTCGAGAGGATTTGTATTTGATGTTATATATAAAATGATCATAAACTTATTAACTATCTTATGCTTATTGACTTTTCAAGGTCATGAACTGTCAAAGGTTGCGGTTTCGTACCCTGCTGAAATTGATAAATTTTTCATTACATATTTATTAAAAATTGTGATAGATACAAGATTTATTAAATATAAAACATGGTAACTATTCATTCAAGTAAGTGAAATAATTCATAAAAAAAGAGGAACTATCTAAAGGTAATAGCCATTTTTTACCGGATACGATGATTTCTAACAGTTTTTTTTTTATTTATATCTTTCCCACTTTCAATCAATACCAATGATCATTTCAATACGTCAAATGCCTTTTTGGCACAGTAGAAATCATTTAGTTCCTCATTATTTATTTATTGGTTTTTACTTTATTGAAGTTTAATAAAGTAAATATAATATATTTGTTTTGTATCAACAGATTATTAGCGTTATGTCATTATACAACATCAGAGAGAGCATTGTTTACATCATTAATTACTGATTGCAGTCTATTAATTTTAAAGTAAGAGATTTATAATCAGCAAATAAAATACCCATGTTTTTCTCGCACAAAGTAAGGCCAGTTATTTTTGTAAATGAGGAACAAGATCGGTCCTAATATAGAGCCCAATGTGGTACGCCCATTTTGAACTATGGTAACCCTTTCCACTTACGTCCAATTGTTCAATTCTTTCATTAAGATATGAACTAATCAAATCAAGCGCATTATTATGTTTTGTTTTCGGTTTTAATTTTTGTTTCAAGTTTTGGATAATATAAACAGTTTGGCGCTCCGTCGTCACTGCCTACCCCGCAGGGGATATGGCGTGAAGCTAAATAAATAAATAAAATAAAATAAAATAAAAATATTCCAACTAACGTGAATTCTAAATATCTGAATTAGAGTTTTATACATAGACTTAGACTAATTGGAAGCCTACTTAGAAGAATTTTTATCTAGTTTTTATAATTATAATCATCGGCTCCATTCGTGCACTAATGTTTGCGTAGGCTAATACATTAAATAAAAATGAAATACCATAAATCTTATAGTTTTGCATATTAAGATCAAATAATACGTGTAATTCAAGGCCAACAACGCTCTAGCGATACCCCGGATGTTGTAAGAGATCGTGAGAAGCGGTGAACAGCTGTCATCGGTGACTGCACGCTCGTTTGCCCTTTTCTTACAAAAAAAATTACACTACTTTAATGATAAAATTTTCTTTCTTTTAAAACTGAAATCACCTTGTGGTACATATTGTTATCACCTTTTAAAAAGGTACCTCGTAAATTTTCATTTTAAAAGAGGGCAGAATAACATTACTCTTCTATTTTACCTCAATTTATCAGATTAGATTACAGAAAAACAAAGTACGAGTTAAAAGCTTTAGCCGTAATTAAGATGTATGTACGAAAATTATGAGCTCTTCAAGGCTTTATTCCGCTATCTACTAACTGACTTAAATTATTGTTGTTTACAGTGCACGTAACCGACAGTGTACCGTAATAAACATTATTTAAAGGAATCTTGGATCTTGTATATTAAACCATGTCTGAGAAGTTATGGCTCTGTTGTAACCAAAAATATAGAACATAACTAAAATGAATTAGAAGTCTAATTTAAAAACTTTTACATTTTATTAATATTATACTCCAAAAATAAAAATAACAATGTTCAAATAACAATTTTAAAAAATCTACAAAGATAACATATGTATATAATAAAGAAAGGAAAAAAACTTTAGTGCATACAAGTGGACAAAATAGATAAAAAAATATAATCGTGTTCACAGCAAGTTTTGAAGCATGATTTTATTTAATTACATTTAAACAATGCTTTTGTTAATAAATTAGTTTTATTTAGCAAAAAAGTATTTAGTTAGTCTTAAGATAATACTTTGATATTGAAATTAACAAAGTTTTCTAAGAAACTGGAGGTTTTGACATTTAAAATAAATTAACAAAGATATTTACTTGTTAACATCGTCATTATAATATGATAAAAATAAATGTTTTATAAAAAGATGGTATGGTCTAAAAGAGAAAGGGACCCATATTAAAAAGTGATGGAACGAATAAAACTTTTTTTTTGTAGGCTTGAGCAATATTATATTTTTTTATGAAAGTCGATGCTGGAAAATTGTTCTATAAATGATATATGATTGTAACACATTTTAAAAGAAAATATATTCTTTTCCTCTATTGGAAACTGTATTTTTTATTACTATGATTAGTAAAAAATCTCACAAATTAATTAAAATTAAAAAGTACATCCTCTATTGTTTTTTGGTTCTCTATTTACTTAATATATGTTATAAAAAATATATATTCGAAATTCAGACTAATTATAAAAAAATATTTACATGTAATTAGAATAAAACAAAATAAGAGCATAAATTTCAAGAAATGTTTCCAATTAGGCACTACATGAGAGCATTCTTAATGGTCACTATAAAACTAAAACAGGAAGGGACCAAAACAAAAGGTGTAACTCCGATAACATCAAAGGAGCTTCAAGCGATTTAATCCTCTACGTTTAATTAATAGAGTCCGTTTTTGTCCACAGATGTGTAGCTCCATAAAGGTGTAGCGAAGCGTTAAAGTGGGATTATGAACAGACACATGATCTAGCCATGACTATGGCTTTTCTGTTCAGCGCGTTCGGTGCGCTCGCCCTCGTCAGTCGCACGGGTGAGTAAATGAGCACTTAGTAAAATGTTTTCATTTTTTTCTCTCTCTATCATTGATACAATGTTATATATGTTTATAAAATGTGAACCAAACTAGATTTTTTTAACAATTTAGAACATTAAATATCTCACCATCAAAATAGACTTAATAGTAAAAATCTTTCGTTCCTAGGACGGATGAACTGTTAAAAATAACCTTCGTCCTCTTGATCTTTTACTGGAACAAATAATATTATAAGCAATAATTATAAACATCACTTTAACGTTCTCAAAGAACGAAAAATACAGATTATAAGTTTATAAGTAATATTACCGATTAAATTATTTGTTGAAATATTGATAGTTCTATGATAGTTCTAGTTAATTATGATAGTTCTAGATTCCGTTTTTCTTTAATTCTTACCACATTCACAAATAAAAGTTAAGTTTTCCAGAAATTGTTATATCGTTGATATTGTTATATAATTTTTATTTATCTACCTGGTATAATCCGTGTCATTTATTATTTCTTTAATAATAATATGATAATATTTATACATTACCTACTTGCTATAATTTGTAATAAATATTTATTCTCAACCCATGTTTTCTCAGAGAATCAGGTATTTGTACTCTTCCTTGACATGCATTATTACGTAGATATAAAAGTTGTAATGTATGTAATTAATGACAAAAAATATCTTTATAAACACAATCGCTCCCTTACTTACTTTGGGTATCATTTATTAAGATATGTAGTTAGTTAAATATATAACGAAGTAACGAAACTAACTTTCTCATCATAAACCTACAAGTATAATTAAAGTGCATAAATTAATTAAGTGCATCTGTAAGTAAGTATGCTTTTGTACAAATCTTTTAAATAACTTTTTTTTTGTATATATAAATGTTAAATAAATAAATAAAGAACGATAGGACAAAGTAAACACTCCGATAATCCAGATCTTTAAGAAAGCGAGACCGAGTATAATTACAAGATTTAAAAACAACTTAATGAAACAAATCTGAGACTAAAATGATAGCTTTAAAACCATGAAAGCCGTTGGATTACATTGTGACCACTTTAATCAAGATGAAATTTCATTAACTAGCATTACTGCTCGTGCTTTGTTTCATGAAAAAAATAACATCTGTATATACATCTATATCTTTTGATAAGGAAAAAATATATTTTATTCTGTGTAATTGAATATAATGGTACGAATTTGTCGTATTCGTTTTTTGTTCTAGTATTGATAGCTTACCGAAATTGTAAATTTGATACTTTAAGATAGTACGATACTCCTTAATTTAGATTATCATGAAATATTAATATTATAATTGCGGCGGTAGGGACCGCCAACCAACACGCCATGTTCCGAACGGCGGGAGATGGAGGACGGAGCTACAAATAGCTACGGGGAATGTAAGAGGAGGAATGGAACAGAAGATGAATGATTTATTAGATGTGATGGAAGATAAGGATCTGGATGTTATTTGTGTATCTGACACCAAGCGAAAAGGAAATGATACGATCGATTTGCCTGGCAACCGGGTCGCTTTCTGGGCTGGGGTTGCAGAGGGTGAGGGAGGTTGCCAAGGTGTAGGCGTGTTGTTGTCTCTCGAATGATTAATGCAATGGTAGAATACAAGGCCATCAACCCGAGGCTTCTTGGGCTTCGCTTTAAGCTGGGGATAACAAGAGTATTCTTGTAAGCCGTGTATGCGCCAGTACCCTCAGCTCCAGTGAGCGAGCTCAAGGAGTTTTGGGAGAGTGTCAGGGATGTTACAAGTAGTTTCAGAGATAAAGAAAAGCCTATTCGAAGCCAAGTTATGGACACGCGAGTGTTTAGGGGTGCTGATCTGGGAACGGACTATTATCTAGTCGTTGCTAGAATAAGAGGTCTATTTGTAGGTTGGCTCAGCCGCACGACGTGTCCTGGCTTCGAGTCGAATTATCGCGTAAGAAGCTGGAAGCTTCAAGATCCACCGATCAGAGACGAATTTCAAGAAAGGATTTCCAAGAAGCTTGAAAGCTGTGATCCTGGAAATGAAAGTGTTGAAGTGTGCTGGCAGAGCCTTAGGAATGGTATGGTGAAAATAGCGACAGAGGTATGTGGTAAAAGGAAAAGAGGTTTTAGTAAAAAGCGCGATGAATGGTGGGATGATGAAGTGAAAGACGCTGTAGAGTTAAAGAAGAAAGGAAGAAGAAAGGAAGGAAGGAAAGGAAGAAGAAAGGCTGGATTATAAAGCCGATTCAAAGTCTGAAATGTGGTAAAGCTGCGGGAGCAGATGAAGATACTGCCGAGATGATCAAATATGGTGGGCCACGCGTCTTGTACTTGTTCTAGTGTTTGTGCAATTTATGCTGGAAATCAGGGGAGGTCCTAGGCGATTGGCGCGGTGCAGTCATCGTACCTTTGTATAAAGGCAAATGTTAACAGATAGACTGTGGAAGCTATAGGGGTATCAGTTTGATTAGTTTGGGCGGTAAAGTTTATGATAAAATATTATCGAGAAGAGTGCAAGAGAGATCTGAAAGGTTGTTGTGGGAGGGCAAAGGAGGTTTTGGTTGTTTAATTTGTATTTGGATAGTTGTCTCCAAGGCGTGAAAGACAGTGACATGGGGGCGAAAGTGACCTTAAGGACAATTGCTTGCTATATGCAGATGATGCAGTGCTCATTGCATCATCAGAATACAATTTGCAGGCATTGGTCACCACTCTGAAAGATGGATGTGAAATTAATGGTCTAAACCTGAATGTAAATAAGACAAAGGTTCTGATATTTGAAAGAAATGACGAAAGAACAGAATGTAAGATCAACGTGAATGATAAGATAATAGAACAAGTGAATGCAGTGGTATATTTGGGAAGTATGTTTAGCGGAGACGGAACATACGAAATGGATGTAGAAAAGCGTATTGCTGCCGGTAACAAAGTTAACGGTGCTTTATTGAGATGGTGAAACGTCAGCATAGCTGCACGTTTGGCTGTACACAATGCTGTTCTGCTACCGACGCTATTATACGGCAGCCAAACGTGGGTAACGCAGAAGAAGCATGTAAGAAAGATGAATGATGTGGAGATGCGAACTATTCGCCGAATATGCGGAGTAAGTTTAGCTGACCGAATCCGCAATGAAGAGATCCACAGAATGGCAGGTACCAGCGAAGATATCACAGTGAGAATGAAGAAGAACGTGCTCAGGTAGTTTGGAATGGTAAAAAAGATTTATAAAAGAAAAGTGAGAGGGGAGGCCTCAAGTGATCTTCGAAAACACAGTAGCTGAGATACTGGAAGGTCACGTAAAAAGCATGAAGACCCCCCGGAGGGCCTGTAAAAAGAGGTTAATGTCTGTGGTCAAGGCGATAGATATATGCAGGGACCGTAGCGTTTCGCGCTCCGTCGTCTCTCTCCGCAAGGGATATAGCGTGAAGATAAGTAAGTAAGTAAGAAATAGCTGTTATAGGTGCACTTATGTAGTTGAAATATTTACTCAATTTACTTAAGGTTTTAATTTCGCTCAGTTATTAGGGTTCTGGTATCAAGTTGTAACATTATAATTTATAACAAATATGATCATTAAATTTTTAAATGTTTGTAGTAATACAATGATATTTAATTGTTTTTTTGTTTTTATGTTTCGTAATTTTAAGCTTTGTGGTGAGTCTTGTGTATTTTTTTTCAAACTTCGTTAAAATAAACTAGCGATACAACTCTATCAACACAAATTCATTACATAAGTATAGTTTTTAAAGGCAAATATGACAAGAAAGAAAAATATTATAGTGTAAAAAAAGTACTGCGTAGAATTTTAATAATGTAAATATAACTTTTCGTTGGGTCCTCCCTCATTTAGATCGTTTTTTCTGTGGCAGGTGCAATGGACTGTAATAGCATAAAAACTTAACATAGCGGACATAGAATTTATTGGCGTAGCATAGATATATGAAATATTATTAAAAAACGAGTTATAAATGTTATGCTTAAAACTAAGAGTTTATTATTTTTAAGTCAAATATTATCTATTTTAAAATACTATATTTAAATATTATTAATAGAATATTTATTGGAATAAATGTGTGTTGGTTAAGTTTAGTAAAATAATTAATACGAAGATACTTCAAATAGGGTAACTAAATATGTAATATTGATAAAACATGTTAGTGCCTTAACATTATTATTGTTTATACTATTTTTCTGATATTATTTAATAATATAGTTATTATAAAATATAAATAGAAAAACAAGCTCCCAATTGGACATTCTTGTTCGTTTATTAGACGTATGTGTTCTAGAAACTAGGCTTTAGTAATGGATGTTTATGACAACTTTATAAATATTGTGTTCTATGGAATACACTATACACTATGGTGTATAAAATAATATTTTATTTTAGAATATTATAAAATAATAAATATATTCTAAAATATAATATTTATGTCGTTTTTATTTAACAAAAGTATGACAAGAGCGTAGAGGTTTTGTTTGTAAGTAAAACATAAGTTGTAATTTCTCTCAAACAATTACTATGGTTTAGAATATCAGTTAAAATTCCACATCACTTTTACACTGAGTCCTTAAGGGGTTCATTTGACAGTGTCGTTATGAAGCCTGACAATAGCTTAAGGTACACTGTATATAGGAAGCCAGCCAGCTTAGGCAGTTACTCGTCTTGGTGGCATTAATTTTGCAAAAATATAATAAGGTTAGGTTAGGTTATACTTTAAATTTATTGCATTCTGTTACAACAGAAATGTAACAAGGTCATGAAAATAATAGTATGAACAAATATTTTTTCCTATTAAACTTTTATATTAATCCATTTTTGGAATGTATTCCACAATATAAATGATTAGATAGATTGTCTGTTTCGACACGGGTCCGGATAATTGATTTTGTAGCGATGCCGTGAATTTTAATAATTGTATTTGCAACATTTATGTATGCTGTTTCCGTGGAACAATGAATGACAAAATGTTTTCAAAAGTGTAGGACATTCATTCGAAGTTTTATTCCAATAAAATACTTTAATGTTATTTCACACTGCGAAACAGAATTATATTGTAACATAAAAAAAGCTTTGTATAAGCGAGTGTTAAAACGATATAAAAGCCACAAGAGAATACATTGTGTTTTAATAGGTGGTTACTTTTTATTCGTTTTGGTAACTAAAATTTATAATAATATGTGTAAAATATCTGTGTTTATTTAAATCTATAATGACTTGTAAGAGAAAATAGGCTTAGAAGTTTTTAAACTTTTACTATTAACTTATTCATAAATAAGAATAAAGCTTTTTTAAGATGCTTATTGGCATAATGAATGATGCAATATCTGAAAAGGACTATAATACATGTTTATGTAATTATTGTGATAAAAGTGACTGTGCCTGGCGGTTAAAGGAATAATTTCCTTTTTAAGATTTATTTCTATGTCAAATTCAATTACATTTTCAAATTCAAATTCATCTATTTTTATTTTATGTAAAGAAACCTTGAGCTTGGAAATTGATGGTTTTCGAGAACGGTTTGGAAATATATACGTGCTATTATGTAAGGTAGCTTTGTCGAGATGTTTTCTCTCTGTGGTATTAAGTCGGATAACATAAAATGAGTTTTAGTCTCAAACTATTTTTGTTAACAAGTTAATCTAAAATTATAATTGTATTTTGTCTATTCAGTCTTTACAAACAAGACCGAGTTTTAGTACAATTCACCATTATGCAATTCCGCTTATAACTTAAGTTGGACTTGGATTCATTACATGGCTATAGATATATTGCTTTCATGAATCACAGAGCACAATGGCTGCTCTCTTTGAATGGACCGATAATGTTGTGGAGACAAAAGTCACTTACTGAACTGAGTATTATCGTGTTTAATATTGAAGTTCACATTATTTATTGAGGAACTTATTTGCTCCTTGAATTATTTTTTATTGATTTAATTAAAATTTACGGCTTTCTTTATATATATTTAAAAAATATTATATTTTTTTATAAGTTTTATTAATAGTTATCTATTGAATATGCTTAATAAAAACTTTACACACATTTTGTAAAGTGATATTTATGTACAAAAAACAATCAATGAGAAAATATCATAATAATATACTTAATAATTATATTTTTATTACCAATATTCCTTGTACTGTTGCTCTGGTTAGGTGATCATTCATTAGTAATCATAACGTATCAATGATAATATTACATAATTTGTAGGATACAGTTAATTATGTTTCGGCTATATGTAATAGGATATTCTCATTATGAATATTGCGCTTGGTAATGCGACCCCGATTTGTGATTGTTTTTTAATATTGTGTTAAAAAGTAGAAAAAAAAAATATTTCTACTACACAATATTATTCCTAGACTTAGTGTTATATTTAAATAGTAAAAGGTAACTTGTGTTGATGGTTTTCACGACGGCCATGCATTTTCATTTCATTAAAAGTATTACAAAAATCTTATAGATGAAAATGTGTACACGTGCTATAAAATTTTTAAAAATTAATAATTAAAAATCTTCGTATCAACATGAAAAGGATGGCTTTCTTTAAAATAACAATGTAAGCATGTCAAGAATGTTGATATTAAAATATTTTTTTCTGAAAAAGGATAAGCCTTTTCTTGTAAAAGAATAAAATTCATTTATGCGACAATAAGATAAGAGTAACATGAAAAAAATGGAGTTTTATTGGTTTTTTGGAAATATTTACATTGTGATATTGGGTAGACCTCGAAGAATTCGGTCTGCCCATTCATTTGTCCCCTACTTTCGAATTTTGGAAAAATTTCTTCACAGGAGGTCTTATGACCGCCTGAGTCCGAAATGACCATTGGTCAAAAAGTTTATATATATATATATATATATATTTAAATGAGTTACACACGAGGTCTACCCACGCGTGTATTCACGGGCAAGCCACATGTGCAGAACATAGTTGTTTGTTTATTGCCGGACATTACTATCATTAATCAAATCTTTAGCCCTAAATACAAATCAATAAGAATACTTTTTCTTATCAAAAGTTTAGTACTTAAATAATTTTATATATCTCTTCACCAGGTTGCACAGACAATACACATGGATTAAGCAATGGGGTCCAAGAATTGGAGTACCCAGACGTGGAGCTTGGACTGACTCAACGTGGACCACACTTTGATGTTGCATATTCTAGGAATGTGACTGCTCTTGTGGGAAAGACTGCTCAGCTCAATTGCAGAGTTCATGACCTCGGTAATAGAACGGTTAGTTGATTTGAATTACTATTATGCTAATCATAGAAATTTCGTAACTAGATAAATTAAATATCTTAGTATCAAATGGATAATTAGAAGATATAGAACATAATGGATGAATGAATTAAGTGCACTAAACACCGGTAGGCTAGCAGTAAGGCAGGAGTTTGACACATTGAGTGTTTAGTGTTGCAGTGATTTTGTTCAATATTTCTTTTAATATCCAAATGACCCAAAAGGATATAGCTCTGCCACAAAAAAAGAAATGAAACAGATTTATTTATAATGTTGTCAGAAATAATAGAGAGTAATGTCATAGAAATATAAAACAAGGTAGTAATTGGCGTCCTTCGCAGAGCTATTGAATTCATTCCGGCCTTTGAATAAAACATTTCTGTTTCAATTAAAGAGCTACTCAAGCATTCTGAAGATGGTCTTTGTAAACAGCTGAATTAAACATAAACACCCTTTCATGATGGTTTTTGTAGCAAATCTCTCTTGTCCAAAAGTAAGGTCAATTTAGCTATGAAAATATTGAATATATTTTGATAATAAAAAATAGAAGTAAAAAGAGCCGCAATGCCAACGGTATTTTAAAAAACCTTTTGACAATATAAATACACATATCCATTTAAATGCTCATTGAGATTTTAGAAATTTAACTAACTTTGCAAAATGTTGGTAATTAAAGTTAAAAAATTTACTTACGTACTGCAATCGTTATTACAAACTTTATTATACTTTTAAAAGAAGTTTATTACGTAAGTCCAACTTTCCCTGTGACAAAATATACAAGAATTCTTCAAACGAAATATAGGAAAAGTTTTATGAATTACTTGGTATTTTTAAAGTAACAGAGATTGTAGTATAAATTGTAACTATTCCCGGGTGTTGTTATGAATGTTCAAAGCCATTTTACCTGAAATGTTGGATACATTTATAGTGTAAAAGTGGAACGTTTTAAAAGTGAACTTTTATGAAGCACTCTTCCTTGCTCTTCCTGTTAATAACTCAATAACATCTGTCACTGCAATTTTCATAATATATTTTTCTCTGATTTGATTCTGATTTTTCGTTAGATTTAAAAATTTGAGTCATTTTTTATTAAGTGAACAACGAAAAAAATATATATGAAGGAATTCGTTTATTTTTTGTTATATTTGTAGGTACTTTTTAATATTACGTTCACATTTCTTTTGATATTTCAATAGTAACTTTAATTATTGTAATAACGAAATATCTTATTAAATAGTTTATTATTTAATTTATTATTTAATTTATTCAGTTCAATTGTATATTTGGATTGCAAAATAAAGCTTAACTATAACTATTATTACTTGATTTTACCATAAATTTACAAAAAGAGATCTATATCAATTTAGGAGATAAATGAAGCTTCCCCTGAGTTTTTGCAACTTTCTTACTGGGCGGACCATATAAATCATTCTGAAAGGTTTTTGCTAAGACCCCATGCCCGTAAACGCTGGTGTTCTCCAAGCCTGGTGTATTTCAAGCCTGGTCAAAGACTTGTTCTATATAAGGTCTGACTAAATATGGGGTACTGTGCTCATCTCTGATCCGGATCATCCATATAAAAAATTCTACCTTTTGATCGCGTACAGCGGAGAGCCGTTTAGATTGTTGGGCACTCAGTGGCCTGTGGACGGATGAACTCTCTGGCATTGCGTAGAGACGTGGTCTCTTTGTGCGTCTTCTATCGCATTTTTAACGGGGAGTGTTATTTGATCTAATGGTTACCTTACAAAAAGATGCATACTCCCATCATATTTAGCCCCACCACATGTTCTACCAATATAAGAGATATTTTAACTATCATCCATTTCATGTGTGTGTAACATGCAAATTTTTAGAAAAAAATCCATTTTTCTACGTAAACTTTTACATTTTTATGTCAATAAGAATATAAAACGTATCAGAAAAAGTCATTGACTAAGATAATAAAACAGAACCTAATAAACACAAACCCATCATTGTCTTGGTTTCATATTTATATATATTATCTTGTTATAATAAGAAATACGTCACTATGTTTATTTTGTTTTCAGAAAATGAGAAAAGATACACAAAAATATATTAGGAACTAAATAATCTTAAAATTCCACGAATATGGTTAAAAAACTAGGTCATAAAGTTATTGAGTCTAAACAACCGTTTAATATTATATCAACCGGCTTTAACAAACGTCTGGTAGCGTAACGATAGCAACATGTATGTACTCAAATTAATTTATCACACCAAATAACTTAGATTCTATATAGGATTTTATATCGTAAAATAAAAAAATAGGGTTTATTTTGCAGATAGAAATAAAACTAAAATGGTCAAAGTTATTTAAAACTAAAAAGTCCCGAATAAAACTTCAAGAAAAATCCTTTTTTAAAAATCAAATGAAGTTTGTATTTTCTGTATGAAAATATTATACCAAATTATTACACCGTCTCTAATTCTATAGAATCTCACAGCTAAACTTCCAATAAACAAATAGTATGTCCATGTCTTTTGCCGTGTAAGTACAAATATGCCCAATATGAACGGATATCAGAATATCACGAATGCCTCTAATCAAAATCCTACAAAAGAATTTAGTTCATTGAAATTAATTAACATTACTCTTTTATTTTTTAATAAATACTTTCTAATGCTTATTATTTTTATAAAGTGAACTGGTATTGACGTATCTATAAAGTATATTTCCATCCTTTTATCATGTTTTCGGTAAACAAAAATCTTGGAATATAAAAACGTAATATAATTGGAAACATTTATAAAAAATGTACTATATTAATTTTGATTGAAGCTGATGAAATATAATAAGTAATGTTTATCGATTTTCAATTCCTCTACAATATAAAATCGTTTTTATAAAACATCTAAAACAAAAAACAAATTATATGTAGCAGAAATGTAATAATAGAAATGTAATAATTTTATTTCCGGGATTATATCAAGGTCTCAAAGAGTTTCAAATTATTTGCACTTGCAAAATCGAAAATTGTATTAGAAAACGTACAAAAAGTTAAGTAATCGTATAAAAGATAAAAGAGTAAGTTGGGCGGGATTTCCGACTCCCGACAAGAAATATCTTAGATTATTTTATCTACTGTGGCTTTATCATTTTCAATATTATTTCGACAAGGTGATTTTATTTATTGTAATATGTTATTTATAGAATTGTATTCATATTTAATAATATCATATTATTATACCATTCGTATGATGGTATCATCATATAAATAGTATATGTATATATATTATATGTACATGTATATATATTATATACATATACTATTATTCATCACCGAAAATCATTGACATTATACTAATTAATTGATTGCGGTTATAAATCTAGATTTATTTATCTTTTAGCTTTTTTTTGCGCGTCTACCAATGTTCTTGCGTGTAGAGAATTTCTTGCATTGAATGCATTAAGCCCTCCCTTTGTGCATTATTTTGTGCAAAGAAGAATTAAATAAATTAATCAATAATTTCTACGGAAATGTTTATTGGTAAAGAAAACTTTATAAATTGGTTTCTACAAAAAGTTAAAAGTTAATAAATATAAATAAAGTATATTAATAACATTGCGCTTTTCAATTCATTTCATTGTAAATTGTTTTCAACCCTCAGGTATCATGGATCAGGCATCGAGATATTCATCTCTTGACCTCGGGGAGGATGACCTACACCTCTGACCAAAGATTTATCAGTGTTCACAACCCTCACACCGAGGACTGGATATTAAAGGTAAAACAATTAGCCTTGGACTATTACATTTTAATTATCTATAGACATGAAGGACATGTTATACTTTCTTACATTTTAATTTAATAATTTTGACATAAATTATAACCAACACAAGGAGGATTCCATCATCTGGGATACCGTCCTTCCTTAAACTATTTTTCAGAAAATAATGGTATTTCTTAATATATATCAGATATGCAGAATATACGTTTTAAAACACCGACATTCATAAAACATTATAAAAAATATGTTCAATACGTGACGTTATTTTGTAAAAGTTCAAAGTAAAGTTATTTAATCTCATTATAATTTTATAAAACCAGTTTATAAAATACATATTTTCTTTATAAAATATATATTATTGAATTATAAATACATATATTGTATATAAACTCTTTATTGCGCACCCTTGTACTAATACCACGATGCGCATTGCAACTTAGGTGAATATTGCCACAGTTTCCAATATTAGGTTAAAGATTATATAATAGTTGAATCTAATCTCATAGACCTCTATAAGTTTGACAAACTATCCTTAAGTTTGGTATCGACTATTCAAAATAGCGTTCTCGAAGTTTAATGCTGTTAACTGTAACTTTAAAATTAGTCGCCTATATTCTATTACCAACGACAATGAAATTTTGAATCTTATTATAAATTATATTAATATATGCAGCAGTCTTTCAAACTCGTAAAGCGAAGAATATTCTCTATATCATATATAAATTAACAATTAATAACCATTTGAATACATAATGTATTTCACAAAATGATTCATGAACATACAAGTGTATTAATTTCAAACATTAATGTTTAATACTAAATATTTTTTTTTATTATTTTAAATTGATTTTCTTTGAGTTAAGGAACCATAACCCTTGAGTAATCGTTTTTTAAAAGCCTTGAATTATTAGTAAAAACCTAATTTATCTCATCGACTGTTTCATTTAATAAATTTAAGGTTATTAAAAAATGCTAAATAATAATTTATATTATACAATTTTCATTACGTTAAAGCACATGTATAAGCTTCATATTAGTGTTATACCTTATAGTATACAAAATACCATGTTCCTGTATCTATTAAAAGACATACAAATTTTATCTCTTCACTAGCAGGTGTAGTCTTTTGGCTTAGACCCAGGGATATTTCATACATCGCATGCAGGCTAAGTAATTTACTGACTAACTTCCTGGGCAATTTCTAGCTGACCATTAATAAACATAAAACATCTATAGATAAGATTCCCGCAGCGACGTGACTCCGGTATCTACGAGTGCCAAGTTGGTACGACACCGCCCATTGGACACCGGATGTTCCTTTCGGTTGTCGGTAAATATAATAAATTCATCTCTTACAAATAATAACTTCATTTATGTTTGCAATTAAATTATGATACATGTTTTTTTATTCTTAAAAAAATTGAGCCGTAAAATTTTGTAAATTTTACTTGAAAGAAATTTTAGGGTTTTGTTTAGAATAATCAATATATTAACTTGACCTTATAATATTTTAATGATAAAATATTTTTTATTAATAGAACCTTTGACTACCATCTTGGGAGGTCCAGAGCTGTTCATCAACATGGGAAGCACGATTAATTTAACGTGTGTGGTCCAACACTCGCCGGAGCCACCCCCTGCGATTCGCTGGACCCATAATGATGAAGTAAGTTTACAAATATTTTACTATAAACTGTACATCAATTAAAATGAAACATACATACATACTAAATAAAATGTTTATAAAAAAATCTAAACGTCGTAGAATTAGTTCAAACTATTGAATGAAATATTTTGTTATTTCTATAATTATTGTTCCTAATCTGAAAATACATTGACGTATATACTTTAAAGATACAATTTATACACTAGATTTGTTATCTTTATTATGTTTTCAAAAATAATCTAATCGTTGTTTAAAATATGAAATTCAATTTAATCTACATATTAAAGAAAAAGAGACTGCTATTACGTAACCTTTGTACTGGAGTAAGAATATTACTGAAAATTCTCTCGGTAACTTTGCAACTTTCGCAGTAACAGATTTATCAAATGGCTCACATTGGCGTAAAGCTGCTTACATCAGACAAGGCATACATACATCTGTTTGCATCGAATTACGCAATCAGAGATGCAGAACATTTGGCGAACACCAAGAAAGTTTCTCCGGATTTATTCACAAGAAACTTGAAGGTTATTTGAAACCTTGCCAAAATGAGAAGTAAGCAACCTCACAAATGCGCTGCCAGAAAATAAAAGCCCAAATCCATTGTTAAATCAAATCCAGTGCAAAGTTTGATGGTCGTTACTTCGAATTGTATTGACATGTTTCCAAAGTCCTTGATCAAAATAATAAAATGTCATGATCTTTAGTGACAGCTTCGATGCGACTTTAAGAAGTACAAGATTAGATAGAGATTACAGTTCTAATTTGATTTTTAAATATAAAATATCGTCGGATAAAGAAACTTCAAGCGTAATAAAAATCAACATTTGCACTGAATATCCGTGTCCTATATCAATTATACAAAGTGTCATCCTATACATTCCTCACCGCTTGGCGAAGACTCCTTTTCTAAATTAAAAAAGGGTGTGAAATATAACCGATTACGCCGTTCCACGACAAGTTAGTAAAATATTGGTTTCCTTATATTCCTTCATTGACCGGACTTAAATAAAATACGTATAAATTGTTTATTTTTCAACTTTTTAACAAATACAAGTAATGCTTCCCTAGTACGTCGTTCAGCTTTGTAATATAAATTTATAAAAAAACACGGTATAAAACTACTTCCATATTTCAGTTTGACTACGTAATTTAGTAAGGTATAAAGCATACATTGCTTGTGTGTACATTCTCTAACAATCTGAAACTACTCTTTACTCGAAATTGTTAAACTAGGCAACGACGTTAAAGCAAGGCCTTGTTTTTTTACGCTCTTCATTATATAAAGTAAATATCTGCCTTTAGGACTCGTGTTTTATTAGAAATATTATTCATTTAAACACAATTTGAACGGAAAATGATGAGAAAACAGAAACCAATTGTATATATTCTGAAGATGTTATCAAAATAAACTCAAAGGGCATTGTATGTTTTTGTCGACTTATGAGAAAATAATTTTTATAACATTGCTTTTTTAAATATTCAAAGGAAATATTAAATTTTTATTATAAATAATCAATTTCTTAGAAAAAGTAATTGAAAAATATGAATGATATGATAGAAAACAAATAAACATTACGATAAAATATAATAAGTATTAATGGTATATTTCTGTCACTATAGACCAATCACTTCCAAACATTAAAAGCAATCCACAATACAAACAATAATTTCCATCAATAACAATATAAACCTTTATTTATGCTGCTAATTATTAAGAAGTTTAATGTATTGGGAATTGACATTAATGTTCTCAACAGGAAATAAACTATGACTCCCCCCGAGGTGGTGTATCGGTGATTACGGAAAAAGGAGAGATGACGACGTCCCATCTCCTGGTTCAGAAGGCTCGAGCGCCAGATTCCGGCCGCTATACCTGCGCTCCAGCCAATGCTAATCCTAGATCTGTTCTCGTACATGTACTAAGTGGTAAGTTACATGAGCCTAGAATTCTAGTATCAAAATTCATTCCCAAAACGAATTATATCTATAGTTTTGCTTGGGTTTAGATTATAACATATATCAAAAATACAAAAATCCAAGTAAGAAAGAATCATTTAAAAGATTGTATTTTTATACAACACATTCTCAATTCAATTTGATTACTAAAATACTTGGAAAATATTTTTTTTTAATATAACAAAGAACTGTACTTTAAAAGATAATGTTATTAAATCGGTGAGATAACTTTCCGTTGTTCATGGTAAGTAATCGCTGGATCATGTCCAAAAACTGGAAAACTATTCTAAAAACTGCTGCCCATTTTACTTCTCGAATTTAATATTTTGTATTATATTACCAAACTCTTATTTAGCAACTATTACTTTTCGAAATTCTCAAGGGTACAAAGCTACGCTATAACCTTGAAGAAATTGCGTTCACACTTTCAGGAGCAGTTTATTGAATACTTGTTTAAATGTGTCTAAAATAATAAAGATAAAAATTTTCACCTCCATTTTTACTTCATAACTTTAAATATAGTATACGCGCTTATCTGTCATACTTAATTTTATTATTAGGTTATTTTATAATATTATTATTATTAGCTTACTACATTTTACAAAGATATTATTTATAAACAATTAGTTACGTATACATTGATTGGACAAAGGAAGTCGAACTAGATTTTGTTTAATCTCAATAAAACTTCCTTATAAACGGTAAGAATTAATTTTCCCAATTACAATTAACATTAATCTTTTAACAATAATTGACAAGAAACTCCACGAAGTGTGCAGTTAAATAATAAGATTGAAAAAGTGCAAAATTGAGTCTACTATAGTTTGCCTTACTTCGCAGGAGAGCATCCAGCCGCGATGCAGCACGGGGGTCAGCTACGTCTACAGTATCCGCTCTCTGCTGCACTACTAAGTGTCATCGTAACCCTGATGGGCTGCTAGTAATGTAATTAACCCTGTTTTATTTTTTCTTTAATAGATCCTATTAAGTTCACAAATTAATGTATTTCCTGGGCAGATAAATATGTTTTTTGTATTTAATTATCTTAAAAAAGATATCCAGGCGATATTGTTTTATCGGAAATAATTTAGATTTGTGACCAAAAGTGGACGTATACCAGGTATGTTACTTTGTACATACTTTAATATATAATAATATAATAACTGTTCATTAATAAATAGTATACATGCAAAACATAAAAAATTGCCAGCTAAAATACAAATTTGGCAAAAATGTTAGTAAGATAATATTATAATACGAAATTAATATAATTTATTTTGTACATATTAAATTGTAAAATTTTATCTTAATAGTTCACATTTAAATAGAATACTAGACGCATTATGCTAGGAGATCGTCATCATTATGAATAAAATCAATCATATTTCCATAAACTGCTTAAACCTACACTTAACTTATAAATAACATTAACTGGAATTATTTTTAAATGAAAGTTACCGCAGTTTATTGAACAGGTTTGCAATTTATTATGATTGGTTATTTTATTGAGTAAATACTATATTACCTTTAACGTACATTATTAATAATGTATTCAATTTTGTTAATGACTGCGTTATAATTTGATTATCCCGTTCACTAACGGACATTAAATTTAATTGCCATTTGTTTGGCCGCAAATACATAATATTGAAAATAAAAGATTTAAAAATCGCTTTAAAAATCCAAGTAACAAAAAAGCAAAAAAATATTATATAATAAATTCTCAATATATGTATTATATCTAAAGTATTGTCTTTTGCACCCTATTTCCTCTACTCTAAGATTTTTATCGACATGCCTTTACCCTTCAATTTCCGGAATTTGATGGGGGATGGAACGTTTTATATATCTTGTTTTTTTCAACAAATCCTTAACTAAATAGGTTGTTCTTATACCTTTATTATATTTTGGCTACTTTCATATATCGTTATTAAATTTCATTATTTTTCCAAATAAATACACTCTTAATATATCGCCTATAATAAAATGTGTTATATAATCAAACGTACGGATATAACATTTTTAATCTGATTTACTTCTTTATAGGTTGAATCTCAATAAAATGAAATCGCTAACAGCGCGCCGTTGGCACAGATACAGACCTTAACGATAATATTTATACGTCAAATAAATATCAAAAAGTTTATCTTTTGGCTGGAATTTTAAAATGAAATGAACGTTCGAAAAATCTTCGCAAAGCTGGCCTTTTAACTCAATATTTTGTTGAACACTTTTGGTAATTGTACAATATAAGTCACCCTGAAAATTGAGCTTACAACAAGAAATTTAATTATTAAGAGTCCTTTCATTTTTAATAACTTCAATTGGAGCATTCCATCACTTTTTATTCTTAGTAGATCACGATAACACTAACATAATTTATTTGAAATAACAAAACACAAAAGTGGTGTGTAAATGTCCGTTACATTAATGTTTATTTCTTTCCATTTCAATGAACATATTTTATGTCAAGAAAGCAGTAACATTCGACCTTTGTACCAAATGGAAATGCATAAAACATCGGGCCTTAATTCTTAGGAATCTGGACAGACTTTGACACAAAATAAAAGCGGCTTACGGTTTTAAATAACTTCCTCATTCATCGATATAAGATTTCAGAATGATATTAAATTTATTTTATTTAAAATTTATTATGCGGAAGGGACAAAATTTAAACGAAAAATGTTTATTAGAATATTTTTTTATATTAAAGCATTTTTGTAATATCTTGAGTTTTTTTATTCCAACGATTTAGAAAACAGATATCTGATGACAAAAAAAAAATCGAATAAGAATTAAATAAGTTGTTTTTTTTAATGTTTTGTTCATTCTGTTAAAATTTAATAACATTTATAAAATATCATTTGTTAGCTTTTCTGAACACAGTATAAAAGGTACAGGTATCTATAAATAAAGTTCGTTTTTTTATCGTTAATATAGAAAAGTTCCTTGAAACATTTGTCATTTCAGGATATAATAAACATCGATCCCAATAGAATATTCAATGTAAAAATAATTTGCAAATTTAATGGAAATAATTTAGCACTGTCAATCATACGTTTTATTTTGAAACAGGCATTAAAAAAAGTTTGTATTATTTTACTACATATTTTTTTTTTACATAAGATATTAAATAATCATGTGGATTCTGTGATTAATAGGAATAATTTTGGTTTTAAATCATAAAATATATTAAAATCTAAACACTGATATTAAAATGTTAAAAGATTCTTAATATTTCATATTAAAGTCGACTACGGAAAATTGCGTTAGCGATGGTACGGTGTTCCCTAGAGTTATTACATTAATGCAGTTTTTATTCCCTTGATAAATTTGATGTTGATATTAAGCAGGCATTTTGTGTATAACCTTAATAATATTCATTAAGGACTATTGAAAAAATAATTCAGTAATGTTATATAATAATGTAGACTACATTCTGAAATAAACATCTATTTTTAATGTTTCAAACTTTATTCAGCAATTAAAATATTAATTTAAAAACTTTTTGCCTTTAAAAAAGCATTGAATGTATGAATGTATTTCAGTAGTTTATATAACAGTTTGCAATATATAAAACCTCGTCATATATAGAAACAATACTCGTATATTATTATGTTTAATGCTAAATAAATTGTGTATATTATAATATTCCAGTGAATTATTTGAACCTTGACTACTTTTTATTTTTATTTTTAAATACAATTATATTAAATATTATGTAAGCAGTAAAATAATATGTAAATATTTAAATAAGTCTACATATTTATTTTGTGTGAATCGACAATCTGTTCTTTTTTTAAAATATAATATATATGTATATTTATATCGAATATAATATGGTAGCGGGGGTGATCTGAAAAGATATACGATCATATGATACATCGTATGTACACTCTATATGACCAGTCTGTCTGTCCTAGGTGTACGTATATGGCTACAAATCTAGTCAATAAGATTTAAATTTCCCAGTGAGTATTGGATGAAATAGAACATGATCTTAGTCTTACCCACGTTTGCAATTAATTGTTTATATTATCATGTTAGGAAATGCCAGTTCCCGATGCTACGTTGTTGTCAAAATCTAACGATAGTGATATAGATTTTTAAAAATAACAAATGGCATCAGAAATCTTTTAAGTTTTTTTCTATAATTCCCGGCTATTTTGACATCCAGTTTTGTTGTTTTTAAACAACTATTTCAACTAAAATATTGAAATAATTAACTTGAAATAGTTATTTAAAAACTAGCGGTTTGAAATTCATTTTTATTTAAATTCAAAATGAAGGATGAATGTTACGAAAAATTCATTTTTACCATAAAGAGTATTTGTCTAATTTGCGGTACCTTACTAAATTATAGTAGCTATATTAACAGTTTACTGGAATAGTGACGCTTTAGAAATTAATAAAAAATGATTCAATCATTTTAAATAATAATAATAATACTTATTACCTAACGGCATTACGTAAACGGTTTTCTACTATTTCGTAATAAAATGTCGCTAAGTTCTTCGTCGTTCAAAGAAATCCTACCGTTTTTCCGCTCTCATCCCCGGCTTAACCAGTTTGTTTAGGGGTCTATTTGGGATTAAAATACTCGGTGAGATCGCGAAAATTGACACGTCCTTTTAGGCAAATTGTAAGGGTTTGAAAAGGGGCCTTCGGTGTAAGTTCTTATTTTACTTTTAGCGTCTTTCAAGCTTTCTGTTCATTATACAGTACAAAAACGATATTGGCGAAATAGAGTTTTTTTTAAACTACATAATAGCTAGGCTGAAAAATTGTCAAAAGACTTAATTATCAAAAAAGTTGTTTATTTGAAGGTGGCCTCCAAGGCCGGTAGCGCTCTTGTGATTCCTCGAATGTTGCAAGAGTTCATGGAAGACGGTGATCACGTATCATCTGTGACTCGCAAGAACGTTTGCCCTCCTCTAAAATGAAATAAAAATGTAAAAATTAAGCAACAATTTAAGTATGACAACTCAATTTACTGTATTCAAAAAGAAAATTGCGTGAAGAGTCTCGTTTAGACGGTATCGAAGATCAGTTGTCGATTCTGCAAAGCATAAGTATTCGTTAGCATTTAGATTTTAAAATAACGAGGTTATTACTTATATAATTTGTAATTTATATATAAGTAGATTTATGTAATCTAAGATTATAAGTATAAACTTCGATTTTTTATTTCAGATGCGGTTTTGTAAATAAATATGTTTGTCATGTTATTTAAGTAAATAAAGTTATTGGTCGTCAAAATTGTTTTATTTAACAAACATAAATTATTTATACCCAAAAATTATAAAAACTTTAAAATTTCGAAACTTATGTAGAATATATTTTAAATTTTTTATACAAAAACCTTTTATACATGTTTTACATAATTACACAGACACACAGAGGTAAAGATTGATTAATTCAATGAATAAATTATTAACCCTTATTGAAATTAATTGTATGTTTAATATTAGCACAAAAGGATAATTTCTGTTATCTCCTCGTTAAAGTATAATTATAATTGTATTTATTTTGAAATTTTGATCACCTGTTTTCTTGGATAGTTTTTATTTTGGAACGCAGAAAGATTTTAAGTAAAAAATTTGTATTATGTAAAATAATCATCATTTCTGTCCCTTATCCCAATTTTGGGGTTTACATACTCCCTTCTTCTCCATGTCTTCTTTCACGCAATCCATCCATCTTTTCTTCGACCGTCCTCTATCTGTCCATCCCTCCACTACTATACCTAGCACTTTTTTGGTTGCATACCTTCTATCTCTCTTCATAATATGACCATATCATGACATACGACTACCTCTATTTTTTCTGTCACATCCATAAATAACAATCAATATTATTAAAAAGAATATATATATATATATATATATATATATATATCTATATATTCTTTTTAATAATATGTATCTAATATGTATATGTGTATATATCTATATATAAAATATAAATTGTTTTATATAAATAATAAATTAAATTAAATTATTTATATAACAGTTATCTTTCCTTATTTAATGACTAGACTTTCCATTATTTAATGATTTTATCACCAAAGCAAAGACAAGTGTTGATATAGTTTTTTCTATTATATTAAATTTAAATATTAAATAAGTCGTCAATTTTAGACAGTAACCTACATTTATTTTATTGTAGTGCAAAAACTAGCCTAGACGGTTCTAATTAGGTATTAGTTAGATTTCGTTGCCAAGGTGACGAGGGTAGGACTGAAACCACTAATCGCTCGCATTAAACGGCTAATACCCCCAGAATGGCTTTGTGGTCGAATTAATGCCTTTTGATGGTTGGTTTCAGATTAAATTGACTTAATAACCACACACGCTTTCGTCCTGGAATTGCTTGAAAGTGCTTGTGTTAATTTAGTTACTATTTCAAAGTACATTAACATCTATCATTGAATTAACTTGTGTCTTATACTATTCTGTTAACTTTTTATGGGAAACAGTTAACATCCACATACATCAATTGAAGATTGAATATAGTTGTTAATTCATCAAGATAAGTTCCTACACGATAGCTCAGTTGCCAGATCGACGGGTATGGTATCTTAAAGAAGTCAGGAATGGGTACTTCTCATGTTTTTTAATTTATTTTTTTTTGTCAATTAAAATAATATATTAAATATAAATTCATTTCGGTTTCTTAAACCTAGAAAAAAAATATATAAAACGAAAATAAATATATACAAGAAATATATGTTAATATAAAGAAATAAAAAAAAGATCTTAGCTTATGTATCTTACCACAAATCGTATTGCCATTCCAAAAAACGATTCATCCTAATCTTTCAGAATCCAAACGCCGCAATCCAAAACGCCGGTTTAACCCTTACATAGAAAAGAGACCTCCTAAGTGGCTGAATGTTGAAGCGTATCACTGTTTAGAGCTTTTAGCCGTAGGTTATTGATTTTACTCTTGGCAACTGTGACCACACGATATGTGTTAGGATTTTTTCTTAAAAATCTTTATTGAATCCATTAATATTCAAACTTCCTTAAAAAAATCTTAAACAAAATTATATTTATTTACCAAATATAATTTCTTTTCTTATTTCCATTTTTATAATTAAGTACAAAAACAGATACGATTACATTATTAAACTACTTGATCGCGATAAATTGTAAAAATGTTTTCTAAAGGACACTATGTTGTGGTGATAGAAAAATTTTCTTAAGCGATGACTTTACATTGTTATGGAATTTAAGTCCCTGATATTCTAATCAAAACTTTGGAACAGGCTTGTGGTTACTGTTTATTATTATTAAGAATAATAAATAATATTTTTAATTAATTCTTAACAAACTTCGTTCCCCAATCATCGTAGCGTACTGTCGTAGCGGTATCTAAGTTAGTCTTTGTTTTGACAACGCCAATATTCGGCCCAGAATCAAAATAAAATGAATAAGAAATATTTATAATTATTATTCATTTTATTTTGCTTGAAGAAAAATACCGCAAAAAAATCTGTAAAAATATAGAAGAGTTTCTTTAAAAATATAATCTAGGAACCCGCAGTCAAATTAGGCGACATAAGAAAAACTAAGGTGGGTTGAGTACCGGTTTAACTTTATACTTAAATAATTGAAATGTAATAAATTATTAAAATGATGGCACTCAGCCGAATGACATGTCTGGACTGTTCTCTTACGTGAAACATAATGTTCATTCATATTCATTAAATAATGTACTCATACAAAACTATTGTATATAACTTTAAAAATTACCACAACCCGATTATAATTATGAGGAAAAACGATTATAATTAATTGAAGAATGATTTATTATTTAACATTTCTTCACAATAAGAGACTCTTCCAAAAATAAATAATTTTATAAACTAATCAACATTAATTATATCCTAAATATGCTTATTTAAAGAAATATTGTATTTTGAAAAGAAATAATTTTAATTTTAACAGACTATTTTAATTCCTAATGACGGTTTTATCATGGTTATCCTAGTACAACCTTTTACGAGTTGAAAATCTCTTTAGTAACCGCTAATGTAACTTAGGTTTATATTTTTAAGCAAAATGAAATTAGGGCGGTTCTACCTATTTAAGATATTCTCACAAAAGGTAATAAGGCTAATGTTTATATTGGATAGTGGTAACGTTAAATGTTAAGACTTTTTTATATATTTTATATTATACGACACATAGATTTTCTTTTATGATGCGATGTTAACTGGAACATTATTTTTATTAAACCTTTTTTTATACATCCGCTGCTAGTACAATGGTTTTATTGTACGTATATTATATTTAACTTACATATTCAATTGTTACATATGCAAATAATATGTCATATACAAATAGTAATTTGAATATAAAAACGAAAATGATTATAATATTACAAAAACATTAAATACTTCTTACATCTTCCCTCGTTACATCATATTAAGTGTCAAATAATTTTTTTTTCATATAAAATATTTCATAAAACGGAAGGTTATTATTTTATTAATAAAAACCTTTATTAGATAACAAAACACCCAATATGTTAAGTATAATATCCTTCATATTAAAACCTAAAAATAACACGCTCGTAACACAAAAGCGCCGTATAAAAAAACATATCGCGCATAAAATATAAAAACTTTGCCCTCAAGTAAAAAGTTCTTTGTCCTGAGCTAATAAACGTTCACCTTCACCTTCGTGAACGCAAGCATAAATAACAGAGAAAGTTGAATTTGATATTCATAACAACTTTACCTGGGTTGTTAATAAAATATATTTAATGAAAAGAAGTTAAAAATATATAATAATTATAAAATATTATAATTTATGCTTACAAATATTCCTGAATATCTTTATGTTATTCCATTTATAATGTTTTATTTATCATATAAAATGATTCATTAATAATTAAAGATATTTTGTAATGTTAAAAAAAAAACGGAAATGATAATTACAAACATGGTTACGAGTATTGGTTGATATGAACAGACGTGTCATAAATATTCTAACATGAGCCAAAGAAAATGATGTGGATTCTTACATTCGACTTTTTTTCAAAAGTTTTGATAAATAATAGTTCCAATATAGTCTCTTAACCAAATCTCTGTACTTTTAGGAGACTTTTAGTTGAAAACTTATACTACAAATTGTGTATACAGTATAACAATCAAATGTAGTTAACACTATATAACCGAGTCTACAGTTATTATTTTGAGAAAAGTAAAACATTAAGTCGATCTCCTTCAAATATAAAAACATAAGTTATTTCCTTTAACTACCATCTTCTTTTTGAAATGCATTATTTGCCATTTAACAACAATTACGGCAAGAGGCAATGACTTACTTTCTGTTTTGAGCTAGTACACTAAAAAGTAATAATGCAAAGCTTAAATATAAAAAAAAAAAAGAATCTTTTTTCTATAGCAACAGCGACATCTCACGTAAAACGTTTAAAGAAAAGATGAGCAGTTTGATAACTTCACAATGTAAATAAAGATGGGGTTAGCAGTCACTTTTTATCTTCTCTTGTAGTCATTGTTAAGAAATATATTGTTATATATTCCAAAACGTATTTCAACTTATGGTTTTTATGTCATCTTCTTTATATTTTAGTTGTTTTTGTATGAAGCACATTTTTATTATTTTTATTATTTCTGTAAAAAACCTTCTTAGTTAGGTTAGTTTCTTGTTAAGCTTGTTAATAATGAATTTCAAAATTTTAATTTTTCTGTGTATTTTAAGCATTTGTTCCAAAACTAAAAAAAAATAGATTGATCATAAATAAACATCGCAAATAATAAAATTTTGGTAAATTCATCATGCAACAGATGGATGGGATATTAACTTCAAACTTTTTCTCAAGTAACTCTATTAGAGTTACTTGAGAAATTGTAGATTAGAAACTTTTTTGAAGTGAGAGTAAATTAATATTATTATATTTTGATTTGCAATATTTAACCTTCGTAGATATTTATTTCGTTGTACCAGCAGAGGTAGAGCTCGTAGAACTTTACCCTTTTAGAATAGTCATTAAGCTTTTGTAATCATGCTCAAGGAAATAAAACGCACGTTGCACCCTTCATTGTAGTAGTTAAAAATGTTAATTAATTTTAAGATACATTACTTTATTTAGTATATCCTATTTTATCACTCACCACTGCAAATGCACCTGAAGGACGAACTTGCTTTGACACTATTAGTAATTACTCGAATATTCATAAATGGATTGATGCTTAATGCTACATGTAATTGTATAATTAGAGTAATATTGTATTTTTAATGTGTTCTTTGTTGAGGTGTAAAATATAACATTCAAAATATTTTTATTCTTACGACATAGTGAGTTATTTTATTACACTAACTTGCATTGTGTGTAGGAATAACATCATATCACTATTTAACGTAATTAACAAAGCTGGTTAATATTAAAGTAAGTTAATATTAGTTTAACATAGAATATGATCGAATGAGATACAAAATATATTATGAAATTTATATTCACGCTTGAACTTTGGTTTGCATTACAAACAAAGATTATTTTATGACGTGTGACAGAATTTACGTTTAGAATTTGAATGACATCCAAACTATATCATTTGTGTGCATACGAATTGGTATCTGTAGCAATACGTCGGAACCACAGATTTGACAGTTGTCATTTTAGGATCATATTCTTGCAGTGAGGTGGCCATCGCCCACTTTTGATATAGTAACCGCCGCGAATGAGTTAACCATATTTTTAATGTCATAAATATATCTCTTGTTTTATTATATGCACTTATATTCAGTATTTAATCAAAACGTAGCTTTCATAGCTTTGGGTGTTTCAAAAACATGGAAAGGCTAGATGGCAGCACTGTTCACTTATTCTGTGTGTAGCAAACGATTCGGTCTTTGCTGATTCAGGCTAACGGAATATTAGATATACAAGTAGTATCCCTTCCTGGTTCATTATCCTCAAATATATTTTTTTATTTCAACAATTATGTAGCATAAAAATGTATGTTGATTCGGATAGATTGAAAATATTAATATGAATTTAATGCATTATTTTAGAACGTAGTCATTATTTACTTCATTTATCTTTATTTTACGGATTTTTTCCTGAAATCTGGAGAAAAGCCGATATCCTTTTTCGCGAAAGTTCCCAATTCCACTACTTGTTCTAAATGTCGTTTTTGTTTTATATCTGAAAAATTTATAATTGTGCGAAGCCAGGGTTTTTGTTATTGCTAACATAAACAATATATAACGATTTTGCATCGCTAACATTAAAAATATCCTGCAGCACATTCATGAATGGTTTTTGTAGTTTGGTACAAGTGTATTATAATATATATCAGGTAATTGTTATCAGGAGCAATTACGAGCTGTCGAAGTTTGAAAGTTATAATATGTTCCCATTATATAAGACAACACTAATATATTTTTCATGCCATCAGTAAAAAGTCTGAGTCATATTGACAGCACACTTAATTAAACGTCATATAGTCGATCAATGTCGAAAAGTAACGTATTCCTATATAACGTATAAAAAAAAATATTTTGCTCCAAAAAACCTTTGATTATACTGACGTATGTTGCTATAGCACGTCTGAAGCTTATTTAGATAAATTGGATTGTCCTCTTAAGAGTTGCTTTCAATTCATTCTCAATTTTCGTAAATTTATCTGTACATATATATATATATATATATATATATATATATATATATATATATATTTATAAATTTATATATATATATATATATATATACTTTCCGCATATAGATAAAGTTGCTTTAAATGATGTACAAAAACAGATATAGTAGAAGATTTTCTAATTACCAAGAGAAGAGCATTATAGTGCGTGGTTGGTGTGTCGATAATTTTAAATTCCATTCATTAGGAGCACGGGACGGAGAACTAACCTAAGTAAAGCTCTCTTTAAGAAAAGTTGATTGAAAAGGGCTAAGTTTGGTAAAGTAAAGAACAATACTCAGTTGCCTATGCACAATGCGGTCGAGCAATTTAGAAAGGAAAGGAAGAATTGAAATGGGTAGATAGTGGGAAAATAATGTAAGATGAAAGATTTTAGGAATCAAAATAACAAACGCTTTTTACCATGTAGAGAAACAAAAACAGCTAAGAAAGGAATTATAATACGACATCAAGAATAAGCAGAAACATGTGATTATTGATTTCATTGCCGCCAATGGCATCACATTTGATAGCTTTGATATGTTGTTTAACCTCGTTATATGCTAGTAAATTGGAATGCCGTGTAGGTCGGCTTAAGGAGACAATAAATAATGTCTAGAGAGGAACTCTTGGAGTGAAAATTAATAGATGCGGTTGTTAAAAAATCGTAAAAATTTTCAAGGGCAACATTGCGAAATCTTGTTGTAATACTCGTAAGTGAAATTTGTCGTAATAAGTGAAGTGCAATAGTAATAAAAATATTAAGTTTATCATCAACGGCGGTTACACTAATTAATATCAATTCCCAGATTAGTAAGTACTGTTTAAAGGGGCGTCGTAGAACTACAGTCGGTTTAATTTTAGGTACATGAATTTTTGTATGAAAGAAGAACAAAGTCATGGTAAGAAAAGGCGTCAGTCACCTGGTTATTGACCATGAGTACTTATAAGTTTCATTGAAGAATTTGGGATAAAATTTTCGGACACTAAAATTGCTTGTGTAAACCTGCTATCAAAATATATTTTTTCATGGAAAACTTAGAAAGATGTACGAAGATAGTTTTCGATCTTCGGATGAATAGGTATCGCTTGCAAAGAGGCAGTTATTTGAATACATCATTTAGTAAATATAAAGTGTAGGCAAAAATAATAAGAAAAGTCAATAGCAACAATAAAATATATATTTATACATAAAAAAGTAACAAAGGAATAATGATAATGATAATATAAATAATAATAATAACATATAATACTGCTAATTTTATTAAGTAATACTATATGACTAATTAAGGAAAATATATGTTAAGGTTAATAATAAAATTATATTATCAGATCTTAACAAGAAAAACAATAATGCTCAAACAACTTCCTGTCCGCGGTGTATAAAAATTCTCATTTTTTTTATGTAGGAGGAGGGCAAATGCGTTTGCGGGTCACAGATGATACCTGATCACTGCCGCCCATGAATTCTTGCAACATCCGAGGATTCACAAGAGCGCTGCCGGTCTTAGAGGTAGGAGTAAACGCCTTTTTGAAGGTACCCATATAAAAACCGATCTAGAAATACCGCCGAAGAGAGTTCGTTCCACATTAGAGTACGGTACGGATGGTATTGGGGGCGATGACACGCTGTGCGGTGATAAAATTGGGCGGCAGGCATCAGATCAAATAGCTAATTGGAAGACTCTTCGTGGTAAATGCGGTAGAAGATGCACAGAGAAGTAATTACGTCTCTACGCAATTACAAAGAGGCAAGCCGTTCACAGAAAACCGGGTTCCCGACAATTCGAACGGCTCTCCGTTGTACTCGCTCAAACTGTAGAAGATGATATTGAAGTGAACAGTACTTCACGTGTGGATAGAACTGCGCTTTACAGAACGCAACCCTTTGGCCAGGCCTGAAATACTGTCTCGCTTTATTAATCGAGGCTAACTAGGCCTTGCTTTCCAATTGCGTGAAATATCGAGACCCAGTATACTGATACATTGAAAGGAATACTCTCGAAGGGCAGTGATACGTCTAATGGGGTTTTCTTAGTGGTAAACGCAGATTATTGTGTTTAGGAGATTCTGAGACGTTCCTGATGATCTTTTGGTACTCGTCAACGATTTCCCGAGAGAGACCTGCACGGTCCTTTAAAATCAGTCAATCAATCAGATATTGCATTTTTTGTAATCTCTTTTATCAAACCAAATCTGATTTCTTAAGGTAATACATCGGAATTTTATCAGGATATATCTGGGTGTATTATCGCGGCTTTGACCTTTATAATACACTGATTGATGGCATTCTGACCAAGGTCATGCCATTGAAAATGTTCTGACAAACCCTTAGAAAACATTGAAAAGGTATTTTCTTTAGATGATTTAGATTTCAGAAATATCACGCAATAGTTACATCTTTCTTCTCGTTCCCATTTCCATATGGTCATATTGGGTGTCCAAAAGTTTAACTTAAGTTTCTAGAGCTTCAAGCGCAGCTAAAACAAAGTTTCTAAAGCTAGTGAACTGTTCGTCTACGTTCGAGGATGAACTTATTGCAGGAATGTAATTTTGTAAATTTTGTTGGAATTCACACAATATTTTAATTAGTCTTTCTTTGGTTTTCATGTAAAATCTTGATATTTTACATTTCCTCTAAATCCGCTAAGCAGTTGAGTGAGACAGTCATTCATCCTTCACCTATCCGGAAAACATTATACGTTGTATTGCCGTATCAGTAATGGTGCTCCTCCAGGTGTTAAGAAAAGATCGATTTGTAGATAAATCTCATTTTCTTAATTTTTTCGATCTTCATAAATGCAGTTAATAGCTTTGGCTCCTTATCATATAAATGTTATAAACATTTATATGACAATCTTCAACGTTATATGTCCACTCCTGTTGAACGTGTTTCCGAAGTTATATAGCCTAAACCATGACATAAAATATAAAATATCTAAAGCCATAATACTGTTTTTGAATGAACATTCACAATTAATTGTTGTTGTGAATAAATAAGGTAATTTATTTTTATTTTAGAAAATAATTATGGATACTCATAAAATAATAAGAACCCATAAAATATCTTGAGTATTTATAAGGCATATGCCGTCGCCCCCGCACCGAAACGCGCATTCCATAGCGTGCACCTCCAATAACTATTACAAATATATTAAAACACAATACTCTTATTACGACATATTCTGCTATTTTTGTCTTCCCGAGGTAATAAGTAACATTGTTTTGTTTATTGTCTAATGTCATCGTGTAGTCGGTACAAACTAAAGTGCGTGGAACAGCTATTATATACCTAACTTATTATAGTAACTTATCAATTACTTTAATTTTCATTACAATTAATTCTTAAATTGACTTAACGAATATTTAATTTTTTGAGAAATTGCTAGAATAAATAAGTGGAGAGGATAGTATTTATACTATATGTTTAATAGAAGCCTATTTAATATGGTTGAATGAAACGCGAGCTCTCATTAATCGATTATACATAGGGGTGAGTAAGGGTAAGTTGTTTAAGCTGCTTACACGGTGTAACATTCAACGTTATCTCTGGAACATAAATCAATGAATTGCTTTCAAATCCTTATCACCTTAATTGGATTCACGATGCTTACTAAATGTCGTAACTATGTAATTTATAGAATTAATTAAATAATTTTTCGTTTATTCTTGACTAGTCTTTTATTTCTTGATAATAAATATCACATTCACATCACATTCCGAATTAGTTTTATTTTACTTTCAATTAAGTTTATTTTAAAAGAAAATAGTTAATTAATTGGAATATGTTATTGAAATAACAAGAGTTATTAATGAAAAATGTGACATTATAATAATAATTGGAAGGTTACATATAATCTCACTAGAAATCAATATTACATGTGAAATGTGAATCAATTCATTATCATGTCACAAACAAACATTTATTCGAATGATCTCTGAGTGATGATCAAGCCAAATAAGGCTCCTATCAATCAGTTCATTGTTTCTTCTGTTTTCTCTTGCATAGGTTGTGAAGGAAGAAATATCAATATTTTTATCCATAATAAGGTTGTGTGATATTGATGTGTATATACTTTCAGTATATTATTTAATATTATTATATTTATCGTTTCATAAGAATCAAATACTATACTTTACTTGTGTTGGAACTTTCAAAAATAGCACTATTGTATGTCTCATATCATATCTAATAAAAAGTCAAAGCATAGCATAGTATAATATAATAAAGTAGTAGTTTAAATTTCAACTCGGTTTTTTCATGCGTTTTCGAAATTAAGGCTCCTGACAGACGGACACACAGACGTAAACAAAGTAATACAATTAAAGTTCCTTTTTTCCTTATAGGGTACAACATCCTAAAAATATTCATATCTTTGACTTTATATTTTAATACCCACCCTTCTAACACCGATTGTCATGATAATATTTTGAATATCAATAACTCTAACTTTAAAATATCTATAAATACATTATGTCATCTTTATAATAATTATTATTTTATAAATAGGAATGTTTTAATGAATATAGTAAAGTGTTTTATAAATAATAGAAATTAATTTGAATTTCCATACTTTATTCAAATAATGTCCAAATATCAAGTAAAGGTTTGTATTTTATTAAAATGATAAGAATGTTAGTATGTATAAGCGATACTAAGGGAAATGAAATGTACATTTATTGTAAATGAAAATTAGTATGTTTGTGAGACAACAAACGAGTTTTGTTTGATAGATAGATTATTACATTTAGATATTTACTTACTTTTGTTACAGCTTTTCCTAATATCATTTATATTTTACAATTTCAAATATTATTATTTATGTCTGATTTTTTTTTCAATTTTAACAAGGGATAAAAGTTTTCTCATCTCTAAAAGTATTTTTGAATTTGTGTTGTATTAGAGGGTTCCTTTCCAATGCGTAGATATTTTATTTTTAAAGAATATAAAAAAATGGTTTTCATTTTAATTTCTACGCGATCAAAAATATATAACATATTTTTGTATGAGATACAATAGCTAGCTCAAATTCCAGATTCAAGAAATCATCTCACCGTACATTATGAGACGCGTTTGAGATTTTTTCATTGTTTCAGACATTCAAATTACAACCCTAAGTAAATTTTTATACTTCAACAAATTGGTTTTTGACGTGACTTTATTATTATACTTATTATTATGTTAATTGTATTATTAATACTCATTGTAAATGTCCATAAATTTCAGAATAAATTTATATAAATAAATTAAAAATATATTTATTCAAGTACACGCACTTTTGGATCGTCAATTATTACAATAAAAAATATCAGTGTAGTCAGTCCATGAGTATGCTACCACCGGTTCGGAATGCAGCTCTGCTAAGAGGAGCCCGTTAGAAACTCAACAGTTAATCTTTTTAAAAAAATTTAACAATGTCAGACGTATGGTATACATTATAATGTCAACCCTGAAAATGAGTTAACAACTTAATTTCGATCCCCTAAAAACTATTGAATATTATAATACGATTTATTGAATTTTACATTTTAATTTTAGATCTTGTGGAACTTTATTATATATGCGTACACTCAAGCCCATGAAATAATAACTTTTTGAAAACGAAGTTTAGCCGTTACTAGTTTATTGTTATTTCTTGTATTTAATGTGTGTCTGTCACTGCTTTTTATATAAGAATTAAAATTTTGCCGCAAAAATATTATGTTATTAAATTCGTACATATGTATATAATAATAGCATATAATAAAAAAGTAGCTAAATTTATATAACGCAAAAATATAATTTATCATTTTTATATTTTACAAGTATAAAAAATATGCGATTGCCTCTCATCCTTTACAACCACTGATTACTTGTTACATAATGATAAATAAATATAATAAATTATATACAGAATCAGGCATATACATTATAATTGATTATTGATTGATTGAGTTTTATGAAAATGTAATGAAAATATTTGAATATTTAATACACACTACACATATGACTTTATCTTATATAAGGTCTTATACAGTATGTATTAAATATTAAAAGATATCAGGGACATAAGATATCAAAGTGAGAGAACCCGGAAGCATGATCTTACAGACGCGTGATGGGGAACGCATTATATTTTATCGTATAGGTTCGGTAGTGTATGACACCGAAATGAATGTTACATAGTTCTTATCAAAAACATAAAATAATGTATCATAAACAGGGATAAAAGTATAATAATCCAAAATCATAAAACAACACATTGCCTGTATTGATTTTAAAATATTATTTTACCCAATGTAATTTCAGGAGACCACAATACTAACACCAGATAAACAAGTAGTAACTTAGTTTTAGAGAAATAAAGTATAAATTGACTATTTTTATTAACATGCATCACATAATTTAATAATCGTTTATTTCATATATCTTTACAGGTCGGTGTTACATCAAGCCATTTTAATAGAGCTAACTCTCAACCGTCCGTGACAGGAAATTACGTCTCAGCGCTAGTGGAAAAAACAAATTTCGATCGATTCAGAAGTTCAAAATGAACGAAACCTTTAAAGTTGTAGAATCATCATTGAATTAAATAAAGTGGAATATGGAAAACTGGTTTATATGAAGTTATTCCCTTGTAGAGTTACTATAGAATAATAACTGATCAATAACTTTAATATCATTGTTTAAACGATATTTAAACTCTTTAATTTAACCTTATTAATTTTACTATTAACCCTTTCTAAATGAAACTTGATAAAAATAAAAAAATGTAGATTCCAAATCACTTGAATCATTTTCTAAACGAATTGACACTTCTAGCATTTCTGTTAAACCTAGAAAATGAATTACTTAATAAAAGGATTGTTTTCATTTCATATAATTTGAGACAAAATACAGAATTTATTCGGGATAGTGTAAGGGAGTTGAAATTATAACACACTAGCTGTGCTTACGACTTTGTTCACACGAAATATGTTTTTTTAAATAAAAAGATATTAGATATTATATTAGTCCAGTAGTTTCAAGGGATTAACCGGCAAATACGGACAGACCGACAAACAACATTTTTTAAAATTTGTTTTTTTATTAAGTATATATACTTTTATACGCAATTAGTGAATAGCTTTTAATTTGGATTTACAAACAGATACTTAAATTTTATATATATATATATATATATAGATGTATAGATATTCTGTTACTGGAAAGCGTAACGTCACTGACGACCTGGTTGCCATTGCTATTAGTACTATTTAGAATAATTGAGCACCAAAGGAACTACTTTCCTGTATAAAATACATGTCCTTTATTCTATATTTACTAAGGTACAGTAATTTTATTTTAATAATATTTTAAAATTTACGTTATTGTTATGTTTGGTATGGTTTTAGTTTTGGTGTCAATATAAATTTCATATTTTTTCACCTCAATATCGGATGGTATATATTCTATTTATATACATAATAATGATATTACTATTTCATAAAAAGGAGTCATAAAACTAATATCTTATAACTCATCCTTGCTTTTAGAATTTATGAACTTTATATTATTACCAACTGAACCACAACAAGCTAGCATCAATAGAACTCATCTAAATTTAATTATAGTCTCCGATAGTAACCTTATTGCAAAGTCCGGCCAACTTTGTACCCTTGCTATTTCACTTTATGATCTCATCTTTGCATCTGATGTGATTATAGTGCACAAGCAAAAACTTTAGAACTTGTTATTCAGACATTTTGCTTGATTTTCTGTCAATAGATTGGAATTAGATGCTTCAAATATTATTAAAAACCAGTGTAAGCTAAGGTCACATATTTATGTAAAGATATTCGTAATGTTAATTCTTGTCAATGTGTTAAAAATTCCTATGTATCGTTATCCACGTTCTTCAAAACACATATTTTTATCTCTCTTATCTCAACGTCGACATTGATTTTTTTTTAATATAATACCTCTCCTTGTAACATGAATACCAAACAGTTTTAATTAAAATATATACTAAACATAAAAATGTTTTTTTTTTCTACAACCTATAATAAAGATAAATAAGTGTTAGATTGTATTTTTGTACAATCTATACGCAATATCGGTGATTTAAAGGACGTGTTCTATAACTAATCGCAAAATAATCACTCCTACAAGTGAAGGAGTCTATTATGACACTGTTATATAAAAAAATAATAGCGTTAATCAAGAAGTGGTGTGATGACACCGTTTAATTATTTTAAATTTAATTATTAATAATAATTATAGCTTTATCGCATAATCAAGCGCCGCTAGAATGTAATTAACATGAAGTACCGAAAAAAAATACTGTTTTATCATATATTTGATAATAAATGAATCAATGTTTAATCATGTTAAACTATGAAAGCTAAGTTTAATTTCATTTGTGGGTTGTTTTTAAATAATAAATATTCAAAATTAAAATTAAATAAATATTAGTTAGAACTTTGGAAAGAAGTCTAATAGATGCCACATCATGTTTTTTTCTCACCCACCTAAGATTAATTTGAGTCTCCTTCATTTGATACATTTTTGTTATGACATTACCTTTAATAAAGAGTTTTAAAGTGACAATGAGTATAAGCTGACATCAAAATAATTATTGATATTCTTCTGATATTCGTGACCCATTAAGAATAATTACGAGATAGAATGATATTGTTTTAGGATCATCGGAATTCATTGCGTATTTTATTATCTATTAAGGAGTTACTTCTAAATAGACTTAGTCTATAAAATTCCTAACTTTTTATAGATTTAAAATATATATATATATATATATATATAAAATATAATTTTATTTAATTTCAATATTTTATCTATATTTTTAGTATTTAATTTTATTGTGGACAGATACAAAACCTATTTTAATTGTAGCTACAAATGTAAGTTTTACTTTTCTGGTATTTTTGAGTGAGTGTAGAAAAAAATATGCAAAGATTTATTATTACTTACAATATATTTATATTTATTGAACATAGAATAACAACCACAAATAACATAAACTTAACAACGTACAGTTTTTCCAAATTTTTGTTTACGAAGGTTTTTGCAATCATTTAATAACAGCTGATTGATAAGGGTTCTGGCTGACAGATATTTTTTTAAATGCCAATAATCGCTGAGCAGTAAGGAAAATGATTTAACATATATAAGATGCAATAAATATTAGTGTTATTTGTTATTACTTTATTTAATAATTGAAGATGGTATCCTAAAATCTAAATTAGATAAAGATATATTAGAGGATTTCTATTCCCTAATCTCTATTAATCTCTATTATTTTTTTTTATTTATTTATCATTTACACTTTACTGCACACAATATACATATAAAAGATCTATTACAGGTAACCAACAGTTATAAGGACATTTATTTAAAATTAAAATTACAGTAATTGGTGCATAAAATAGATATATAATAATACATGTACATACATACATACTAACTATACATATACTGATTCTATAAGATAATATAAACGTTTATGAACTATACCCTAATAAATAATACATAAATATTTTAATATTATAAATATTAAAGATATAAATAGTGATTCTTTAGACGTTTCTTAAATATATATAACGACTTAGAGCATCTAATTTCACACGGAAGAGCATTCCATAATTTCACTGCTGTGACGGTAAAAGATTCACTATAACACTGTGTATGACAGGGGAATCTCTAGCAAGTTATTATTTTGCGAGCGAAGGACCATAGAAAGTGAAGACCACCACCACCAAGATAATTAAAACGTTTCTTAAGATATGGAGGAGTATTAGGGTGGAAAAGAATTTTATAGAGAAGAATAAGACAACGAAATTGCGACGATGTGGAATAGTAAGCCATTTGAGCTGAAGCGGTATGCTGTGATATGGTCAAAATTCTTTAGCCCGAATATAAATCTTATGCATACTTTTGTAATCTTTCGAGCTTGTTCAGAGAAGTATTTGTGACAAATCTAAATAGCAGGTATCTGCATAGTCAAGAACTGGGAGGAGAAGTGTCTGGACCAAAGAAGTTTTTGTTCTAATTGGTAAGAGATTTTTCCACCATCTTAACCTACCAATGGTACATAAAACCCTACGGATAACTCAGATATCTGAGGAGCCCAGGTTAGACTGCTATCCATCGTGATACCCAAATTTCTCACAGAGCTACTAATCTGCAAGGGAGTACCGTCACATACTACTGAGGGAAGGCAAGCGTAATTAAATTTAGCTAGTTGATGATTTTTGCCCAAAAACTGTAAACTGTGACTTGCATGGATTTATCGGAAGACCGTACGACTTACACCAATCGCTAATAGCTTGAAAGTTACAGTTGAGATGTTTAATAGCCTCGGTGATGTTAAAACAGTTGTAGTCGTATAAATCTGCAAATCATCAGCATAAAGGTGGAAGGGTAAAGGGAGAAGGTTAGTTATAGAATTTATAAAAATAGAGAAAGTAAAGGCGAGAGAACACCACCTTGCGGAACACCGGCTTTGAGGGAGTAATATGAAGATATTTTATCTTCAGCCCGTATGCATTGCTCAAGATTATTTAGATAGGAACTCAACCACTGAACAACATTACTACCAATATTTAGAGATTTTAACATGGCTAGAAGAATATCAATATCCACCAAGTTGAAACCATTAGAATAATCTAAGACAGCCATGATAGTATGATGCTGATATGAAGCTGGTCGTCGATTCCTAATCTAATATTATCGCACACTTTAGTAAGCGCTGTTACAGTGCTATTACCAGTGCGAAAGCCAGATTGGAAAGGAGAAAGTATATGGTTTTTAATAATAAACAAAGAAAGTTGTTTTTCGACGATACGCTCCAACACTTCGGACAAGAAAAGAAGAATGAAAATCGGGCGATAATGTGAAACAGATGTATTAATACAGATTTTTGGAAGTGGACATATAAATGCAAGTCGCCTGATTTTAGGAAAAATATTAGAGGAGAGAGAATAGTTAAAAATATGGCAGAGTACTGGAAGAATAATATTAAGAGCCAAAATTATCATTTTACGACTGATGGAATCACAACCAATGGAGTCAGATTTAAAAAAAAGAATGCGAGTTTTGAGGCTATCAATATAAATATTACTTTAATTAAAATAATCTTAGGATGGTGTCGTAAGAGATGAAAGAGAGTGTATGGTGTTGCGTTTGACATTGTCACTTAGTAGCTTGACTGTCGTAAAATGTGTGTTGAGTAATTTAACATCTATACTGGCCCTAAAACAAGAGATCTTCCTCCGATCTATACTCATCGTGCCAAGAAACTTCCAAACCTTTGCTGGACTATTATTATCTACAGACGAATGTATGAATGCCCGTTGAGCATCTCTACAAGTTCTATTGCATCGATTTCGCAGTACTTGATATTTTTTCAAATTTTCTTCAGATGGATAAGATTTATACTTTGACTTAGCATAGTTACGCTTGGCCATTAATGCTTTAATTTGCTCCGTAAGCCACGGTGCCAGAAGACGTTTGATTTTTATTGGTCGTAAAGGAGCTTGAATGTCAAAGATTTCAACAAACAAAGAATTAAATATATTAATTTTGTCATCCCACTGAATGTCATTAAGATCGCGCATGAATGCGTTAGATTTTAGGATGTTAAGATTGGCACTACTGATAATAGATTTTAAACGAGCTGAGCGAGAGCTGTTTTTCAATAAACATGTATCAAAATCCCCCATTATTATGGTGTGATCAACGTTCGGAACATCTCTTCTAATAATTCTTCTAAAGTATCAAAGTAATCGATGTTAATGGAAGGACTATAGAATACTCCAAGTAAAAGTTTAGACGAACCAATAAGGATTTTAATAAAAAGATGTTCAGAAGATTTCGAATATTGTGAAGGAGATTTGTCAAGAATAGAGAATGGAATATGATGAGATGAAACCTCGGGAGTGTATATGATGTTGAAGGTAGATAAGGTTTTAGAAACGTCTCAGAAATAAGAATTGCATGAATATTGTTGACATCGAAAGAAGTTAAAAGATCAGGAAAATGAGCGGGTATGCTTTCAGCGTTAATGTGTATTACATTAAAATTTTTCTTTGAATTTAAAAATGTAGTGTCTGAAACTAAGTTTAAACGCATGGTAGCACTATGAAAACTATCCTCCGATGAAGCCGTGGCATAAGTACAAACGCTTTAATCATCTGAATCAATATTATTATAATAAATAGAATTACTCAACATAAAATTAAAAAATGAAATACGGAAACGTTATCAAATTAATTTATTATTACCAATCTCCTAAAATATTAAAAATATGTTTTTTTATTTAAATTTATTACACTCTTGATTCTTTTTATCCCGGCGTAGGGTTGATTGGGTTGATCGACTCCACAGCAAAATCAATAAGTTTTCATAAATTTGATAAAACAAACTAAAAAAATCCGTGCCCGCAGGGGGACACGCGTGGGTAGACCTCGTGTGTAACTCGTTTAAAATATAACTTACTACCTAAGAATAATACATGATGCCGTTGTTTACATCAAAAATTTTCAAGCAAAAAGCGGTTTTAATTTTTTTTCTCGGAAAAGGTATCTTTTTTGGAAATACTTTTGGTACTTAAATTTAGAGTAAAAAATAACCTTTCTATTAAAAATATTTGCGAGGAGGGAATGTTTACCAGAAAAAAGTTGTCGTGGTTTTACTTACCTAAAATTTACAAGCTAAAAGTGGTTTTAATTTTTTTTCTCGGAAACGGTACCTTTTACGGAAAAACTTTTGGTACCTAAATTTAGAGTAAAAAATAACCTTTCTATTAAAAATACTTGTGATGCAAGAATGTTTAGCAGAAAAAAGTTATGATTTTTTATCCAAAAATTTTCGGTTTTTTTACCCCCACCCCTAAGTTATTGAAGTTAGGTTTTCGGTTTATCTACATTAGTTATAGGTATTTATCAAAGACATCATAAAATGTGAACGCGATTGATTCGCTTTGTATAGGGACAAAGTTATGGTCGAAAAACTGAAATCAGAAAAAGTGAGGCCTTAGCGCCCCCTGTGACCGGATTTCTCTGGTTAACGAACTTGACCTTTATTTTTGGATGGTTGATTTTTGTGCAAGGTTTGAAAGCGATCCGAGCGAAACTGCGGCCGCTATCGTGCTGACAAAAGTCGAATCTGGACGCACGCACGCATATATATATATATATATATATATATAAACTTTTTGACCAATGGTCATTTCGGACTCAGGCGGTCATAAGAAGACCTCCTGTAAAGAAATTTTTCCAAAATTCGAAAGTAGGGGACAAATGAATGGGCAGACCGAATTCTTCGAGGTCTACCCAAATGAACATTACCGAGTACTAACTAGAGTCTTGCTAGAGCGGGTTAAATAAAGTATGAGAGTGTCAAATTACTGTAAGTTAGTAATAATATTTGTTTTAGCGCTGTCAAGTCAGTATTATTGAAATATGATGTTATAAAATTTGGTTATACTTGTAAGGTAAGCGCTTATTGCATTTTATAGAAATTGAAAACCAAGTAATAAGATAATTATTCTATGATACAAACCTTGACTATAAAAAGAGTAAAGTTAACCTTAAGAGTAAAGATAGGTGACCGAAAATTGTTATGTTCGTTAAAAAAAAACTTTCCATAAATTGTCATAGGCTCTAAAATTTTTACTTTTTCATAGTTTTGCTTTTTTGTTGTTTTATTTTGTTATTTTGAGTTTCAATTATTTGTTTTATGTTTGAGTGGCAACTTAATTTATCTTAAATATTTTGTAATATCTTTTGTATAACTGTTTTAATAATTGTATGTTTCCCAAACATAAATAATAAAGACTAGATATAATGTTTATGGAAAAAAAGCATAAGGATATATTTAGATTTTATGGTATGTGGTTTGTATAGCAGGGATACTTTAATTTACTCTGTAGATTGTGTAACGTCGTGCCAAGTATGTAGGGTTGTTTGGTTGAAATCATAACGTCAAAACAACATGCGGTTCAGAGTTACCGACTATTGACTTGGCTCTTGGCCAAGCACTGATAAGATGGTATAAAATACGCCTATTGCGTTATATTTGATCTAAATGATCTCCTAATAATTTCGTAAAATAGGTAGCTTAGAATTGCTTTGAAAAACACATTTTGTTGTTATGTCATATTTAATAAATCATCTATTTATGACTCCTTTGAACAGACTCAGACTTAATATTAAAGTAATATATTATGAGCATGATATTCTTGTAATGATTAAAGAATATATTTTATGATTGGTATTGTATTCTGGAGGCGCCACTGTGGATTGGGGCGATTGTATTGTATTGATTTTTAATTTGGAAAATATAAAATTGTAATAGTTTTTAATTTTAACTCTCATTTTAATATTTTCAAGTTTTTGACGCATTTAGCTTAGATCCTGATACGTTAAAATATATTACCAACTGCGCAAGAGTTCAATTATTTATGAATAATTATTTACAAATAAAAATGGCTAAAGAATTAATGAAATTTATTAATGAATTACTACTGTCTCTAGTAAATAGTAAATATACGAAAGTACATTAGGTGGGACTTATTTAAAAGAAGATAAATCTAAACAAATAAGTTAAATAAGTTTAAAAGTGTAAAAAAACGTTTACGTAATTACACAATTACACACACATAGTAACAACATCAAATTGTATTTTAAGTAAAAAATACTTAGCTTATCACAACTCCAGTAGGGACAGTAATAATTTGGTCTTAAATGTTAAAACTGTCATCTCTCAAATCTTGCAGACAAACTCACCTCGGCCGTCTTTGCAATTAAAAAAGTCAGACAATTAACGGACATTAATACTACATGCATATTAATTGTAAAAGTGAAGAATTTACAGTATTAGTATTTATATTATATTTATAGCTTCAGTAGCACCAGCGACCGTTTATGGTATATTATTGATGTAGGCAATAATATCTATAATATAAACTATATATGAGCGATTTACCACTCACTGACTCATCACGAAATCTCTGAAACTATCTGTCCGGTTAACTTAACATTTTACATGGTTACTTCTTTTGTGACGTAGACGTCCACTAAGAACGGATATTACAGAATTCTTATCTGTTAAGATGACAACTGATAATATGACAAAGGTTACCATAGCAACCTAAGTTCACATCCAATCTAATAGTATGCCCAGCGAAGCGGGCGGGAATCAGCTAGTATGAGTTGTTAACATGACAATCGTGATGCTCTAAAAAAGTATAATTTTTTTCGTTATAAAAAGTACTCTGAATTAACGCATTAAGTATGTTAACAGAATTGTATTCAAATCAGCCCAGTATTTTTTTTATATTTTTCCGTAAAAAAGAGAGAATTTTGATGACTATAAAGTATTTTATCAGTCGACCGTAACAATAAGTTACAATCGTATCAGTTTATGCTTGATACGTAGCAAAATAATTGGCCTACGTTACTATTTTATTACATGCCTGTATTATAAACATGTTTCTAGAAATTATTAACCCTAGGAAATAGATATAATTACTAGTAAAAGAATTTAGTTTTTTTATCTTGATGAATTATACATCCTTGTTTTATAAAAAATGTATTTACAAAAACAATGCCTTAAATAATTAGAAAAGTTTTTATTTAATTATAGGAATTTTGTGAATTTACTATTTTTTGTAATTTTTTTATTTTACTATAAAATTTATACCTTATTGTAATGTAATATAAGTACTTCCAACAATATTTCTTAAACATTTGTTGAATAACTGTAAAAAATCCCTTATTTTTTCAATAGAGGATAATCTTACAAATTCCAACTTCTAAACTAAAAAAAAATTAAATACGGAAACGTTACCAAATTATTTTACCAATCTCCTAAACTAGTTCGGCATATTATAATTATTACATAACATTTTAATAATTCCAAGGTAACATAATTTTCAGCAACATACTTTTACATAAAACAACCACAATATGCCTGAGCTACGCATGGTTTGATGAAACATTCAACAACCCGATAAGTAACGGTGACAGAGTTCAGGAGTTTTTTTTAGTTTTCTGATTTAGTAAGGGTCGTTCGAAATTAAAACAAAAATGTTTTGTATTTTCTTTTTTTATTATATTGATTTAACTGATATCCAAAAAGTAACACTCTTTTCAGTAGAAACTAATAAACTAAGTAAAAACATATTGACAAAAATATTTTTTTGAATTAGTCAAATAAATATTACTACTTAATTTGATATATATATATATATCCTTCTTCTTCTTTCCTTTCTTGATGCCAAAATTTTAAGTGTTACTATAATATATATTTATATGTATTTTAAAATGATTTAAGTCTATTTTTTATATTTATACATTATTTTTTTTTGTATATACGTAAAGTATTTATACTTATATAGATATATGTATTTATTTATGTATATGTAGATGTGTATGTACATATATCGATTGTGTATTTTTATAATATTAAATTATTTATATTTTCTGCTATAATATATTGTTTCATTATTAGTAAGTTGCGGACCCCTTGTACTGCTACCACAGCGTATCCTTCATCTAAAGGTTGCCTGGTAGAGATCGCTCGTTAGCGATAAGGCCGCCTTTTTGTATAACCAAATTATTCTATTGACTATTTGTAACGTGTAAATTAAAAATATTTGTTTTTCTGGTGTGCAATAAAGTATATTTATTATTATTATTATTATTATTATTATATATTAATATATATGTATATCATATATATGTATAATAATATAACATATGTATAATAATTCTAAAGTCATGTAAATTATACATAAATCACAAGGTGTATTTAGACGATTTTGCTACATGTACAGCTCAGAAAAACGATTTTAGCGGTTATAACGATTCATAGATGCCAGAAAATTAATCTTAATAAACAGGCATTTGGAGGTTCTCTTCAAGTTTGCAGGCACAAGGATTTGTGGAACTCGACTAAAAGGGACCGCTGTATCGGTGAACACTAATAATACTGAATACTATAAACAAAATGTTACATATTATAGTCTTCATATATTGCAGAGTATTTCAACCTACAAACTGCACGTTTCACCCGATGCTTCGTTAGTGTAACTCATAAATGTATATATGTTACATGTTACAATATTGCTATTAATAAAATTTATTGACCTTATAAAATAACGATATGAATTTTATATTCTTAATGGGAATATGAGCTACTGACATAGGTTAGTTTTTGTTAGGTACATTTTTTATAGTATCCATGTGAAATATCTCTTACGAGTAAATAAAAACAAGGTGGAGCAAACTAGGACTGTATTCTGAGGCTTTATATTTATCGTCCACACTTTCTATTTACTCACCATATAAATTTTACGTTTGGTAAACATAAAAATCTTAATCTCCTAAATCAAAAAGGGATTGTTTTTTATATTTATGTATATATGTACTTTTTTCATAATTTGAGGATCTGTTTATTCTTAGGAATGGTTTTATTTTCAAAGGTTATTTTAGTTCTCGTCAAGTATTTCTCTGTTAAGTGAAGATTGTTTACACTGACGCTTTAAACTTTAGTTTCATTTGTTAAATCAAATAGCTATGTCTATAAAGTAATCCCTCCTAGATATTTTCATGAAAGGAAAGGAAAGGAAAACTCAATGATCTAATGTTACTAGAAAACTTAGACACACGTATTATTTAACAAAAAAAAAAACTAACTCACTATACCTGCATTGTTGTTAGCCTGTTTAATAAAGTTTACCTTCTCCTGGGGGTATTTAAGAAATAATTGTTCGTTTACGTTGTCAACCTGTTTCTTGGATTACTTATTATCATAATTATAATTAAATTATAAATCAATTGATTTGTCACAAATAATAATACTCTTTATAGATATGCAAAATAAGAAGCAAAAAGTGGGTCAGTAATTAATAGAGAAATGTATTTATTACATTACATAAAAAATATGAAAAAAATGTGTTTAAGTTGGTCATGTATAATACAGAAAACGAATTGATCATACGATATCCAGTATCAATATTCTTAACTGTCTTTTATTAAAAATCTATTTTATGATTAAATACTTCTTAATAGTCAGTAGTTTAGTATAACAACAATGGTCAAAAAACATTTTAAATGAAATTGTGTTTTCTTTTAATTACAAGGAAAGTTGAATATGGCAAATTTCTCGTTTAGATTGAAGCAAGAATTAATTGAAATTTGGGGTATACATTTATTAGAAAAAATATTAATTTAGCTTCGTTGCCACCGACGTCATGTCCGCTCCAAAATGACATCACAAGCCATTTAATTTCATTTAAAATTTATTCAAAGATACATCTATACTAATATATTAGAATAATTGCCTAAAGATTTGTCTCTCATAGTCCCTACTGAATAGTTTTAATAATTACTAATAAATATTTTCGAACAAATAGTATGTGTCTATTTTTCACCGCTAATTTCTCAAAAACATGTAATCAAAATTGTTGCAGAGTGTATGCAAGTTATTTAACGTACAATCTCTTACGGTATAATTATAACATATTGTGGTTGCCAGGACGTTTATTTTGCAAAACATGTTGTTAGGAAACTTTCATGCTTATACATTGCATGTACCTACATTGTTGTTGTTACAAATTTATCGTCACGCGTGGATTTTATTTTGATTCTTGTACCTGTTTTAAATATAAAAGTTTTTTAATTAATATATTTTAATAAATAATACTGCAATATACAAACAAAATCATTGAATTTCAATCATTATTCATAATAATCACGAGTAGTTGTCTATTAGTAAACATAAATTTGAATCTCTATTTTATGGTAAATTCAATGTAGAGCCCGTAGTGGTTAATGGATTGCGTTATTGCTTTTGTATTAAGTCACTAATAAAACTGCAAATTAATTAATAATATGACAACTAGATAATTGGATTGTGATATTTTTACTAGGACCGTTTTTAAAAATCGCTCATCCGATGAAACATTGGCTATGTCATGGAAACCATATTAAATATTCCATTTACAAGCTCCCATCAGAGTTACGATAAGTGGAGTAAAATATATTAAATAAATCGTTTAGGAATGCTATAAAATGCTCACTTTGTTTGATTTTATAAACACTTATTTGTTTTTTTTATTTTAAAGAATTTTTTCGTCTTCATCAACAACACTTTTTTAATACTTTTAATACTTTTTCATAAGATATAACCTAAATTTACGGTATACTTACCATAAATGACTATAATAAATATTCACATCATTCCACTTTTATATAATATTACATATTCAGTCCATTTTAAATGTTGTCTTATTTCTTATTTTTTATTCTGACACATAAAATAACCAATCATGTTTTTATACAAAAATAAATAATAAGTAAAGATCATTGTCATAAAATGTTTCTAACAGTGAAAGGTTATAGAATTGTGTCAGTATTAAATTATAATATCTAAAATTATATTAATACCTTAGAGTGAAAATTAATACAGTTAACTGTATGTTGAAACCAAAGTTATTATATTTCAGAAAATATACATATACTTAGAACTTTAGAACATTCTAAACTGCAATGACCTAAAGACAGTCATCTGTCAACAACATTTATCTTGCTCTAATAGTTTCAATGTTTAGTAAAAGTAGACATATTGCTACGAGATAAAACACCATATCTGTTTTACTGTAGTTTCCCTCGTTTACTCAATACCAGCAGTCGGCTCACGAGTATTATGCTCAACTTCATACATAATTTTATTAAGAGTGGATGACTTTGAATTAAAAATCATGTTCCGTGTATCACATAGGGTTTATAAATCTTTTTAAATTGCTCCCCATCCAGTGCTCGGGACGTGCCGTAATCGAGTTGTTGATACATGAGATAATGACAAACCGCCGGCTGTTCTAGCATTTTAAATGCCTCGGGTAAGATTAATAATAGATATTAACTATTTATTGTTAGTGATTTCGTCTGCTCGCACCAACATTGACTCAAATATTATAATTCAAAATTAATTGAAATTCATATATTATTTTTATTTCTGCTACAGCCCAAACGTATTTTCGACTTGCTTCGTGAATTTTACAAAAAATACTGAACTTAATTGAAATCTTGAACTTGAACTTAATTGGATTTCAATTAAGTTGCATTAGCAATTACACACAAATTTTTTTATTTTTTGTTTTTTTTTTTTTAAGAAAATAAGAAAATTTGTAATGTTACATGATATGTTGTCGTATGTTACATGATAACTAGAGGAATACGGTATCAACGCACCAAATTTCATTCATCTTGTACATTTTACGTGTTAACATAAATAATATCTTCTTTGTAATATAGTCAAAATACACTGAAGTAATTTATTGTTCACGCACTGTTATTATTTTCTTCTTTGACATCTTTGTGTAAAGTACATTAATATACAATAGAAATAAAACGATAACAATTTATAGAATATTGATCAGTATTCAATTTGACGGATTTCAATACCTGGTATATTGAATTTATTCTCGGATTCCGTAACTTAAAATATCATATCATTTCATATTTTCGACGTCTTCTTGATCTTCCTTCTGATCCGCCTTGCAATATCGCTTATCTACTAATACCCCTTATCCCCCTTACCCCCTATTACCCCCTATCTAGTCATACTACTCTCTTTTTCAAATCTTTTACTGCATACGCAGTGCAGTTAAGGAATTCTCTTACAAGCGATATAACTAATAGCTTCTCTTTCCTAATTTCAACGAAGTTTCGAGCAAAACTTTGTCTGTTTATGTATTATAATTGTAGTTGTATATATATTACAGAAAAATAAATTTTGTATACTCGTATGTGTATATTACATAATAATAAAAATATGTTTCTTTTTTTTTTGGTAAAGAAAAAGGTAGCTGAGAAGTAAACAGTTGATATGATAGACAGTGGTGCCATCGTGCATGGATATCTCCAAAAATAAAGTTTTGGAAATGTGTTCTCAGAGGTTGAGAATGAGAGAAATTAGAATTAAAAAATAGGTAATTGTGCATGCGTTCCTCTCACTATCCAAATTACATATAACAGCCAAGCAATGAGGCAAACATACCTGTATTTTTTTCAATAACCTTGTAAAATGTAAGCCATTCTTGCATTCCCTGAATATTTTTATAAGTAAATTTTTTTGTAATCCTTTCATTACATTTCTAGTTTTAAAATATTGTTATTATGAATAAGTCTTTAAGTAATAAATTAATAACATAGCTTATAGAAACATGTAATTTAAATATTATCATATCTCTTTTTTTTAAGCTCTCCGACAGAACAATCCTTACTTATATAATAACGAACTAATTGACTCTGTATGCACGCGCAACACTTATCACCCACAAATTACATAATAATGTGTAATACATAAAAAAAGCTATTGAATCAGGCTACAAAATAGGGTGGGTGCCAACCTCATACGCGTCTCTTGACCCTTCCCGGGAAATTTCCTCGTGTTAGAATTAAAATAAATAACCTATTAAATTTCGGAAAAATAAACATAGTTGTATCACAATTTCGTCACTACCTTTATCTTTTCTATTTCTTCTTTTATGCCTTGTCTTTTGAACGGCATATCTTAATTCTGTATGTTAGAGATTACATAATTGTACTATGTTCAGTATAAAATCTTAAAAATTAATAACATGTGCTTTTCTTTTCTTAGACTGACTCTTTATACACATATACAAAGAATAAACTTGCTATTCAAAGAGGAGAAGTTACCTGCATTATTGCTAAGTGATGCCCTGCAGATATGATCTGTACTATCGAAATGCCATAGCTCTTTCTTAAAATATTATAAATAATTTTTTATTCGCCACTTCGATCTCTAAAAACTTAAATCAATAAAAATGGTATTCTGCGCATTTTTTCAATTTTTTTTTTTTTGTAAATACCATAGAAACTAAAACATAGTTTTTAAAATTCCACACAAATACATCTGAAATTTTACATGATTGTGCGACAAACAAACAAAATCTCACATTTTTATCTCATTCTTAAGTATTATTTCACAAAAGCGCTTAAAGTTATATTATATTGTGTCGATTTATTCTTTAATTTTATTAAGGTCAAATAGACCCTCATATTAGAAAAAAATATATATATTGTCTTGCTTACATTAAATTAAAATCTACTTTAAACCTTAAGCTGTTGTAAATAGAATCCCATTTACATATAAAACATCTGTAAAATAGTATTCATATTTCGTAACGATATGGTTTAATATTTTTGGCAAACAATATTTTAATTTGATTAATGAGTTTTCAAAAACCAGATCATTTCAAAACTATTGCTTCTTTTTAAATTTTTACAGAAGATACCTTTACCTTAAGAAGTACTTAACATAATTATGACTTTTATTGTTTTAATTTGAAAAAAAAAATTGTTTAATTAAAAACAGTAATGAAATCTTAATTATATAATAAAACTTTAAACAAGAATTCAAGTACCTCTGGTATTGCTAAAGCATAAAACAAATTCATGTCATTTATTTAAGATAAGCGCAGTGGAGACATTTCTTATTTTTTTAGGACAGTCACACAACTCAAATATTTACTTGCCATTTACAACTCAATTCATGCTGACGGATGAAGCTTATGTAATATGAATAATAGTAAATCTAATAATAACACATCTGTAATGCAAAAAAATCGTTGCTCTGATGATGAAATGATGTTATTTTAGGGATCTTGTACTTGTATTCTGTTAAATAGCTACTTTGTCTACTTGTATATATTTTCTATAGTAATTTGACATAAACTCTGTTACCTGTACTGACCGTATGTAGGTTATGCATTACTTGTTCGTCTAAACTGCTAGTGTGTGTCTAATTAGGATATAGGTATTTTCGTGAATGATAGATATCCAAATGATTTGTTTAATTTTCTACATTTTCACGATAATAAAATTGAAACGATGAAAATTGCTCCTGCTACGCCAAAAGCAAAACTAAAAAACGCCGCCATTTTGGATTTTTTCGCCCAATCAAAAAAAGGCTCGACACAAAAAATTAAATAATTTGAAGAACACGCCTGCCAATTTTCGTGGCGATAGAATGAAAAATACGCCGGCTACGCCGGAACAAACATACTGCAATACATACGGAAAAATAGCAGAATGGGCCTATTTACTGGGAACGTGCCGAATTTGATCATATATTTATACATATAATATATTTTCATTAATATAAACGCACGTGCAATATATGTGTTAATATAAATTACTAATTGAGACAATTCCACATTATTCAATCACTAATTATTTCCCATCAAATTGAAAAAAAGCAGTAATTAAATGAAGGAATTGGATTCGTATTTCCGTAACGTTTTCTTTTCCAAGTACGTTATTAAAATAGACCTGAAGAATTTATTCATTTCAACTCACTTTCTTAGATCCCTCGTACTACTAGTCGGATTTTAAACATGATTTCTGTGTTTGATAGCCAATTTATTGAAAAAGAAAGTAAGTGTTTATGTTTGTATTAAAAAAAAATGCTTTTTAAAACATATATAACATACCTCTCCAATTTTATCAGTACTTTGTTATACTTTCTCCTTTGATCATTAGACGTAAAATAATATTATGACCATGAGCCCTTTTGTAGTTAACACTTACGTCATCTACTTACAGTCTTCAAAATAAGTAAATAAAATGAGAATAATCTTAATATTACAAGTAATTGTAGATTTGGAATATTATTTATATTTGAACCATGTTATTATTACTTAAACCAAGGGTAGGCTGGGCCTTGAACAAGTAAGTTTCAAATTGATTGATTTATTGACCGGGGTAAAAATGTTTGTCATCTAGAGATTAATTTATACCTACATTAAATGTTGCAACATGTTATAATTACAAAAAGTCTACCACTCCACTGTTTTTGAAAATCAATTGACATTGTCTGAAAAGATATACTTATAAACGAAATGTTAATAATAATTTGCATAGTATAGGCTTAGAGTAAAAGTAAAATATAAGATACTTTTGATCCCTGAAAATTGACTCACTTTCAGGGAAAACAGACACAAAAAGGGTTTTGAATATAAGAGCAAAAAATTCTTATAATTTTTTATAACTTTAACTTTAAAGTGATAGAGGCCTCGACAAGGCTGGCTAAAGAGGAACTTAAGTGATACTGTTTTTTGAGCGTGCCAGGTATAAGCTGTGAAAAGTTAAAAAGTTTTTAAAAAGATGTGGCATAATAATTTTAGAGTTTCTAACTAAGAGTATACAATAAGTGATTACTGTTGCAAGCAAGCATTTCAATTAAAAATGCCTGGTCCTTTGATGGGGTTATCTTCATAATGTTGTCTGATAAACGCCGCAAAAAGAAATTACTATGGCTGATATTCAGACACTTGTAAGTAAATTTCCACCGCATCCATCAGCTAGTACACAAGATCCCAAATCTTTGAAACCCTGTCGCAGGAACAAAAATGCTGCTAAAAAGTTTTATTTTCCTCTAGTCACTATTAGTACAATTTTGTAATAATAATATTTATCTGAATTGTTAGATTTTTTTATTCAAACATTTTATCTTTTATACTTTTTTTCTGATTTTTTTGTTATTATTAAATTTTTTAATTGTGACAATTTAGAAGGGAACTATTTTTAAGATGTCAAAAATATTATCTACACCCTCCTAGTTTGTTTTGGAATTGTGTTTATAGAAGTTTGGAGTTTTTTTTTTATTTTATATATTATATTTTCATTCATTGTATATTATTGTATAAATTGAAGGAATATTATTTTTTTGTCTTCAACGGAGAAATTTCACAGTGCTGTCAATTCGATTTCATCGGATAAATTTCGAATTCTTGTTTCTGAGTCTTGGCTTAAACTTTATTCATTCTTCCGGCTCTCATTCTTGTCCGTAATAGCAGAAGGGATAGAGGTGTGTACATTTATATCCAAAACAACATTGCCTTTTCAATTGTAATCTAATCTGCTCCATACATTTCTATTGCAGAATATATTTTTCTTTAAATCCATGCCCACCTCCTTCTCAACGTCATTTACATCCCATCCATGTATATTTACTATTTTTCACTTGAAGAAATTATTGGTTTCTTTTCTTCTTTTTACAACCACAGTATAATTATAGGTAAGACTCCTGCTCCAAGACTTGTCTCTTAAGAAGTAACTCGAGGATTAACAGATTCTGAATATTAAAAGTAATGTATTTTATGCAATCACGGAGTGTGATGTTAAAAATATCTTATAATCCCTCACTACAAAGTTAGTGATGACATTATGAGTTGAGATGAGATGCTTATTCCCCATTTGGAATTAGTTCAAGAAATAATCTTGCAAATTTTGAACTTATCTTTATCTACCTTTCCCACACAATGTAAAGATGCATATTTCTTTTCCTAATTGTAAAGATTCTTCTGCTCCGTCACACTTTCAATTTTCGTATACATACTACCAATTATTTCCAAAACTCTTCAGGTTACTGTTTGTAAACAACTTACATGTTAACCTATAACCTATAGTTCTATAACATTAATATTCTTTTTTAATCCAGTTTCCATAACTTCAACAGCACCTTCGTATAATTAATGAGGGTGACTACAAAAGGAAGGAAGAAAAGAAGGAAGCTAGGAAAGTATACGTTTAGCTGTGGATAATGAAAAGTATAAAAGAAGAAGTAATTTAACAATATTAGTTTTCCTTGACTTTAATAATGCTTATGGCTTAGTAGGTTTTCAAATTATGCTTGCTAAGCTCTCTTAACATTTCTTCACCCATGATGGATTGGTTTCTACCATTTTTAGAGGTCATTCGCTCGAACGAGGCTATTTCGGATTGGCCTGATCTATCTTGTGGTGTTTTTCAGGGCGGCGTTTTTCTCTCCCTTACTCTTCTCTATTTGTATAAATGAAATTTCTAAATCTATCTATATTTTCACTACCATCTATATGCAGACTATTTGCAGTTATATAGACATGCTAATGTCTTTGAACTTAATGCAGAAATAATAGCTATAAATACGAACTTGAGACGTCAGAATGCTCAAATATGCCCGGAAAATCTCAAGCTTTAATTAATGGAACTAAAAATTACGAAATACAATTAATCTTAGTTTCGTCAATGATTAGTATATGAAGAGTCATATATTTAATATATAATAGCTTTATTAATAATTGACTTAACAACAACAATTAAAGTAAAATACTTCTATTTTAAAAACTCAAATTCAAACGTAGCAGTAGAAAAAACTTTGAAATCTAAATTTATATTTTTAATTAACTCCATTTTAATGTTTTTTATATCAAATATTATACATTGCACTTATAAAACTCCAGAGTTCACTTCTAAAGTTTTAAAAGTAGGAGTAAAAAAATTCAGAAAAACCTTATTCAATTTTTTTTTATTAAAAAAAGAATGAAATTTTGTACAATATTTTTTTTTATTTGTCCAGATTGAATAGTAAGTACAAGTAGAAATTGAAAGTTAAGAAATAATTACTTACACAACTCGATAAATGATGTAGCGCATATTTAAAATAATACGAGTTACTAGAATTCTAACTTTAATCATTCCAAATAAATATAATTATATAATAACCTATTGTGACTAAAAATGTAATGGAATAACACGTTGGACGGTTATAGTGTCAAGTAAGTCAGTGTGTTGATAAAAATCAGCTGGGCAAATGGCAATGGATGGGCAAAAGCCCATCCTCCTATCAACACAAGCCCACAGTGTGGCCAGTGGTCCACTGTAACTAGACTGACCATAAGTAAAATGAGATATTTAAAATCAAAACCTTCTTTTTTGCATGTCAATTATGAAATAAGTTTATTACTTTTTTTACATATTTAAATCCTTGAGGTTAGTGAATAAATAAACTTTACAAAAAATATAAAATTGAATGGAGAGCAGAAAAAAGTGATATATATCTGTATCCATTACAAATCCGATTTTAATAATGGTCTATAAAAATATTTAGGGAGTTTTCAATAGTCTTGTAAGTAGCATAATAAAGCTCCTGGAGTACTATAAAATGTTAGTATTATTAAGTAATTCATTTTAAGCGGGAGATTAATACAATTAGTATGGGTCAGACTCTTACATACTTCTGTAGTGACTGATCAGTGCTCTCAAAGATTTGTCCTAATAATTTGTATTGTGAAATTGTTTTAGAGAGTTATTTGTGTAATTTTTATAAAAGGAAAACAATATTTCATATCGGTTTTAAGATTTATTTATCTTTAATATTTAACTATTTGTAATTTAGTTTCTCAAAAATTGCTTACGGAATTAAAATTTGAATGACTGCTCTGGAAATTGCAGAGAGAAATACTTTTTGTAAGAAAAAAAATCCTGTTGTAGATTAATACTAACATTATTTAATATATATAAATATTATCAACGTATTCTTTTGAATAAAAACGTATTGTTAAAATTTATTTGTGTATTGGAATTGTACATAATCACACATAAAAAGTATATTATTTGGATGAGTGAATTTATAATAGTAGCGATAAATATATTTATAATAAGATGTTCAAAGAATGGGACTTGTCATAATACCTATTGTGTTATGACAAGTCCCATTCTTTATTCCAAAAATAAATAAGGGTTGTAGGTTGAAATCATCCTCGAGTAGGTTTTTTTTAAATATTTATTTTACATATGACTACTACTATTATAGATAACTTTTAAAAGCCTATAGTCTCGCTTTTCGTTCCCTAAGCCTTATTTTATTTTAATAATTATATTAAAATTAAATAGTATGTAATTTGCTTGAAGCCTTATATTAATATTGTACGATCAAAAGTTAATTTGTGCCAACCAACAATATTATTTCAAATAGAAACACAGTTTATACAAACGAGAAAAAATATATTGTTCGTATATTGTTGACATACTCTGAAACAATTGAACTGTGTGATATTTTCGTAAAACTATAATCCTAATATAAATTCACAACCAGCCAATTCGACGGAAGCGGTATCGTATGCATTCCACACAACGAAAACGTTTATATGCCATATACGTGATTTTAATGCTGTGTTTAATAATTTGTGTGTGAGTTTGTTGGAAAAATAAAATTAAATAAAATCATGAATAAATATTACGATAGTCATTTATGTATTATTTATAGTCTATTTTTGCTGAATTCTGCTCAATTATGATTGTGAAGTAGTTTACATTACTCTATGATTTCTCTAGTCGTCATCGTTCTTCAAAGTTTGTCTGTAAGAGAGCGTTAAGCGGTAAAACCGCCTTTGCGTGAAATTTTAGTGTATTTATGTCAAATATTTTAATACTTTCTATGATAGTGTTATGTGTTATAAAATTTAAATAAATAAACTTGACTAGTCAAGTCCTTATGAAAACCAACTGACATAGTCGCCCTCGCCTCCTTCGCCTACCTCTGCCCTAATGATTATGTTTATAGCATCTCAACCCCACCAACCCTCCGGTTATAAAGGTTGAGCCGCTATACATGTGGTCCAGGTTTACCCCGGTCACATGGATCCTTGTTACGGCAGATCTGACCCCCGAAGTCATCCGACAATGGCACTATTAAGCCTAGTAAGCTCGCAAGGCTATCGGTCATAGACAAGTCCAATCGCGACCACCCTGCTGCCTTTTCTCCATGAAAGGTTCCGGAGCTGTACGGCACGCTCACTTCCCGTGTGATTTCTCACACTAGCAATAACTTGCTGAGATCGTCAGAGAGGCCAACTACCAGTTTCCTAGCTGGTGCCGGAGCTGTACGGCTCGCTCACTTCCCGTGTGATTTCTCACACTAGCAATAACTTGCTGCGATCGTCAGAGAGGCTAACTACCAGTTACCTGCTGGTGCCAGAGCTGTAGGGCACGCTCACTTCCCGACAAGCGATCGGGCCGCAAGTCTACCCTATACTACAGTCGGGTGACCGGATAGATGCTAGCTCATCCATCTAACCTCTAAGCAGGAGGCTACCCGAACTGCAGGGACCCCCAGGGATCTCTGCTTATGGACCGTTCCAAGCCCCGAAGTAAAAGACCGCAGCAGCCCTTCGCCTTAGGCTGGTCAATTACCTCTCGCTGCGCACGAGATCCGACGAGCCCCCGACAACTGTGGGAACCCAGACGAACAGCGCCGAACCTCTGCAGCTAACCACATTACCACTACGAATCCAACACCAAAACCGGTTACCCGGCAGTTTACACGCGCGAGCGCATGCGTCGCTGCCGGAGGGCTTAGGTACCGGGGTCCCGTAGTACCCTGATCTTAGCAGCTGACCCGTAGTTCAGCTGCAAACTATCTACCGCCGGGTATCTCAGAAGAAAACCAACTGACAGTGTGATTTGGTTAACATTCATAAATAATGTTTCCATAAAATAATACACACTATTTTATGGAAATATTATTATCTGCGTTACTTCTGCCATCGACCAAATAAACAAATAATTGTCAGGATAAATTTTACAAACTTTGAAATCTAATATTAATATTTTTAATTAACTTTACCATATTGTGTTTTATTTCAAATGCATTGGCACTTATAAAACTTCAGAGTATAGTACTAAGTTTCTAAAAGGAGGGTAGGTTCATATTAAAAAACAAGTGAGTGAGTTTAGGGAGATTTCATTAATTTCTTTTTACGGATTTTCGCTTTCATAAATTCAATATTGAGTATCAGTTTTAATTAATATTTGAGAATAAAATATAATACAAAAGGTAAAAAAAATAAATAACAACACTACTAATTAATTGTGCGTTCACATTTACAACAATTTGACTTAATAGAATTCCAACTTTAAACACCAAAATAATTAAAAATATATAACCTTAATTGGACTAGGATTGCTAATCTAGAACTCCTTGGATGGTTACAGTGAAATAAGCCAGTGTGTTGATTATTGCCTGTCTCCGTTTCAACACGGATATAGAGTGTGATCTTTGGTCCATTGTCTCACTCTGACCATAAGTACAATGAAATATTATTAAAAATAAGAAACTTCTATTTTGACTTACATATAAACACACTTTACGTATGAAATAAGTCTATTACGTTTTTATATTTAGTTCATTGTGTAGTGACTAAACTGACTTTACAACAAATAAAACAAAAAAAATATTTTAAAAAATATATAATATACTTAATCTATTCTATATATTTACAATACAAATCCGATTTTAATAATAGACTATAAAATAATATTTTGCAACTTTTCAAAAGTCTTGTGAATAGCAAAAAAACCCGATTTGATTTCTTGAAAGTTATTTTATAAAGTTATTTGTCTAAGTTAGATGAAGTTAAAACACCATTCAGTTTTGGCTTTAAAATTTAATAATCTCCACTACTGAACTAGTTCTTAATATTCTCGCACACCACAATTATATTTCTTTAATTAATAAAATAACTCGGTGAAATAAGATCATAAAATATTTACAAATATAAGAGTATATATGTAAATTGATGATTAAAATATATTATTCAAATAATATATAAATATATATTAAAAAATCACCGATAATTAAACGAAGATTAAACTTCAGCTTTAGATTAAAAAATATTTTTCTAAAATATCATTGTACAGGTAATATATATTATTTGCTATTACAACAATAACGAAAGTATAAAAATTAATTACCGTATATCGTCGTATAGATCACGTCCACATGGAATAGTGGAAAGAATGCAGACCGCATTTCCTCTCTGAAAAGCTTCGCTAATGCTTTATATATATTTATTTCGATTCACATATTTGCTTTTGGTTATTTCCCCGGAAGGTGTTGTCAAATATATATAATCTAAGTTCAAGCTTTTTATTTATATTTTTTTATTTATCTTTAAAAATCAGTCAAATGTCTAAAGCTTTACTATCTAAAATAGTAAATATCTTATTAAATATAAGCACGTTTCTCACTTACATTAATAAGAAATATAAAAAAATGATTAGTAGCAGAAAGAGTTTCTTCATTCCCTTAATGGATGGCAGTCATTGAAAGTGCCAATTTTAACCTGTGTCAGCGACAAAGTTTATTTTATGTTAGAAAGATAAGTGTAAACAATATATAATTATTGTGTATAACTATTTAGAATCGTTATTAAAATAATAGCAACTGAAATCAACAAAAATCAAATTAAAAATATGTTTTTCTCTCTTATGTCACCATTAGTTCTATATAAAATTAATCTTGAATTGTAAATCTATCAACTAAAAAAACAATTCAACAAAAACAAGAAAACAAGACGGATTGTTTGAATACAGAGCTCTTAAAGATTTTGTTTCTGATGATTTGTAGATCCTTATGTTTGTATTATTTAAATTATAATATTGATATATAATATTAATTTTCAACATATACTATTGTAATATTGATTCATACAAATTATTGACTAACAAATGTAGCCGAAAACCTTTATACTTTTAAGTAATAAAAATTTTAAAGAAATTAAATTAAATAATATTTATTTATCTGTAGGTTATGTGTAATATTTGAAATATCTACCAGTTTTATTGGTATAAAAAATAGAAGTAAGGATCGGTTTTTTTGATTCTCATTTTACTTGTTTCAAATGATCCCGCGATGACATTTAAAGTGATGATTTGTTTAAAAACTAAATTAAGACCATTAAAATTGACTAAATAATAAAAAAGTAGTCTTTTTTATTTAATAATAATAGTATATGTGTCTAATATATTTAATTATATAATTTGTAATGTTACGTCATCTTCTTTGTCAAAGTTCTCAATGTTCTGTTGTGTATATTTTTCTGTGATTGTAATATAATAAACTGATCTCTTTACTTACGACACGACGAAAAAAAAATCACTAACCGAGTAAATATTTCTGATTTATTACTAACTATTCAGATAAAAAACCTAAATTACGTATTTATCGTTTACCTTATTTTTACTATAAAAGACAGTATATTCAAAATATATCCAATTATTTTTAATAAAGCCATCTCTCAGTAAGATAAAGCAAACACATGTATATTGTGAAATTATATGTTTTTTATGAAGTTATAATATAAAATATTTGTGCCTTCAATATTGGATCGTTAGAGTTTTTTATCTTTCGACGACTGAAACTTTGTTTGCCAAATTAGGTTTTTAGTATACCTTCGGGTTTCTCGTAATTTACTCTCGATCACATCCGAATAGTGCACAGACATGTATTTCTAATGTTCAACATGTTTGCTTACTAGTTAAGTCATTATTATCGTCAACTATTTACAATATTATTTATTCTTTCTCTTTTAAAATATATATCTACCGTAAAAACAACTATAGTCGTTGGCATAACTGGATAGCTATGTATAAACGAAATTTATCTTTTGTAATAGAATATAATTAAAGGCAATAAGAATTAATAAACAAACATTATTTTACCATATTTTAGAGATAATTAAAGTAAAGTAAATATAATTACAGATGAGACTTGTGTAAAATAAACAAGTCAATATCGTTTCTCAGAAATTTATTACGGAAGTAAAACATGTATGATTGCCCTGGAATTTGTTAGGAGAGAAATATAACTGTAAGAAAAAAATCATTCCGTTATTGATTAATGTTATAAGTATATTAAATTACAACTTTATTCAAACGCACTAATTCCTTGATTAAAAAACGTATTATAAATGTCTAATGATGAGTTGTAATTATACGTTATCTCACTGAAAAAGTACATTATGCCAAAATACCTTTTTGGATGTCTCTTTTTTATTTATACTTGTAATTTCTTACTTGATTTGTTAATAAATCATAATTACTTTATTTATTTTATCTTAAAAAAGTCTTAACCAATGAGAAAGCTATTGAACCGTTTTTAATGATTTTCTCATTACTTTATCGTTAACGTAAGCTGTTAACATTAGTTAAACTAATAATTAATAAAAAAAATACTTCGCAGTTTTCACTTTGAACTATCTTCTGTTTTTGTTTTGGAGGAAATTGCTATTACTGTAGTGTGCTGTCTTTATTTGTCATTACATATATGAAAAAACATACAAATATATTTTATTTTTGGCTTATAAATGTTTGTGAATAATAAAGTTTTTCATAATAAATTAAAAAAAATTATTAAAGAAATTAAATATTTCCAACTCTGACATTCGTATGTATAAGGCGACCTAATTTTCACTTCGTGACCTGCTTAAATGTTTAGTAAAAGTCAACTCACAGAAGAATGACATTTAAAGCTACGTACTTTTATTTGCTTGTGTTAGCTTCATCTCTACAATAAGGTGGCAATTAAAATTAAAATCAAACTTCAACTGAAAATATTTTATTTTTTATTGACACTAACAGAATATTAGAACCATTAAGGATCCCGTTGATTTAAGAATTATACTTTTATTAATTGTTTGTAGAAATAACTATTGAAATGAAGACATTTTAGAAAGAGAATGTAGTGTTTATTACTGTTTACAACATTTAATAGATGAGTTAAATTATTCGAAATAATACTTCTAAACTAGGCCTGTTTTCAAATAACTTATGGTTTACTATTATTTATAATAGATTACTCAACATTTTAAAGAACTCACCTACACCCATTTAACATGAAACTAATTACTTTAAGTTTATAACTAAGAGAACTTAAGTTACTACTTGTACAGTTTACTAATTAATACAAACAACACATACAAGTTCTGAACAAGAAATAACTAGACAATATTCGCAGTATATGAGGCGGAAGATTACAAAGAGATACAACGGTAGCATTTTAATATATTATTTTAGAACATAACTACAAGTACATTTATAAAAATATTTTAAAAAAAAGAAACGCTGCATTTAGAAGCATAAAAACAATATTATTTGGTATCTAATCTATACAGTGCATATCAAGACATATAAAAATGGTATAAATAATTAATAATGTTATGGAAAACGATTGGGGTTGAGGATAACATTATAAAGTTACGACCGGTGTAACTGCGGTGTCAGTGGCTGTAAAGTCTATTTTACAAGTAGAATACAAACAATAATAACATAGAAGCCATCTTTACCATTTCATTAATTACTCATTATTTTTGTGTGTGTTATAATACGTCGTGCAATCTTTCTTTGTATTATTTATGTATATTTATGGTTGAGAAAACATTTTGAGATCATCCGAATCTTTTTATCAACTTTAATTTAATAATAATCAATATTCTTACATCATCTCGGATGAGCTTTATGTAATTAAATAATAATTACATTTTCTTTTCGTTTTAAAATATTAATATCTAATAATTATATTAGATATCTCATACATATAATGTCGTAAGTTCATAGAATTTATTACTGTATTTTTTTATTTTTAGAGTACCAATCAACCTAACAGTTTTACTTTCTGAGAGATAAAATTGCCATCTATGAATAATCTGTACCATAATTATAAAACCATATTTAGAGAAAAAGAACGTAAGAAAGGAAAATATGTTACAAATCACGAAAACAATTTCCTGTGGCGATGTCGTGCGTATTATATGTCAATGATGACTATACCAGTACCATCGTTATTATGAATTTGATATTTATTAAGAATAAATGTTATATTCATATATATTCATATATAAAATCATTTTAATATTAATAAATCGAAAATAATAAATTAATGTTCTCACTAATATAACAGCTAAAGCACTTCAAATATTTGGGCTAACTATGATTAAAATTTAGTAGATAGGACTTGTTTGTATAGATTAAGCTGTTATGTACTCGTACGTGTCGTCGTGATGTGTAATGTGTAATAAAGTTACTTATATTTCATCTAACTGTAAAAATAAATTTGACTTACATATTTTTATTAGGAAGGTTTTTATCTTGACTATTTTTATCGTAAAAAAATATTGTAATTTTTTAAATTGAAATATATCAAATGTATAGGAACAGTGGGTACGAATTCATTTATCAACAATTCTCGTTGTGATTTTTTGATATCCATCGCTTTAATAGTTATTTTTTTGTAAATAATATTTATATGTGTGAAAGACTTATCCTTCCGATTTATCTTTTAATATGTACCTGGCCACATCTCTACGCTATGTACGCAATGCCTCTAGTCGTTCACAGATCACCAAGTTGCCGATAATCCGAACGGCTCTCCGTTATCCCTCTCTCTCTCAGTCTAAAGATAGAAAGCTGATATTGGGGTGATCCAGACCAGAGATGAGAACAATACTCCATGTGGACTTATGGCTTATAAGATCTATACTAAAAGATTAAATCTGTATGTATATTATTAATAGTTGTTTTTCTTATTAAAAAAAGTAATTTAAGAAACGCGCTGAAATAAAATAATATTTATTTATCATATTACTTTATTATTTAAACATAACTTCAAATATTCATCAACTATCACATTATTACTAAAATTTAACCAAACTATTTTTATTACATGACATGACAACTTACAATATACCTTAGCTTATGATACATATCTGGCGATAGAACCTCAAACAAATTCCCAGTTAAATTATACTCTCACTGAGATATATACTTATTATAGATTGCACTGTCACTTATTATTTCCAACTGAACCATTTATCCAATTTATATTTTTATATATTCCATGATCATGTGACAATTTACAATTTACTCAAATCACTGCTTCATTAAATTTAACATCAGGCTCTTACTTATAAATTTAGTTTTTATAGTCCTACAATAACCGTTTAATATTCTTATCTTTATTTTAAAGAAATAATTCTCATAAATACTTGTCATATTTATACATATTCTACCAAGTGCAAATCTTTGGCCAAGTCTGAAAAACTGCCCCGCTGTATTGATCCTAACTTCATCGACGCCTAAAGTTCAATTTATATTACTGAACAAAATCGCTTTTACTGGTATAATGTAATGTTAATTGTTTATTTTTTTTCATTTATATAACAGTTATTAATATTCAACTATAATTCTGATATTTCATGGAATTCTATTTCATATATTATTTAAATTTACGGCGAGTTTTCTGTAGAGCTAATTTATTTGAGGTCTCCCGCCGAATTTGACTATCGCACAGTACTACATCGCCTTTAATAGCATCCCTACCATGGGTCATGATGATACTGTGCGGTTTTCAAAATCTTTTCTTTCACGTACTACTAAGATTTGGACTGAACTTACTTGGGCGGTATTTCCGGATTGATACGACATGGGTACCTAAAAAAAAGCGTATACTCCTATAGGTTGCAAGAGTTCGTGGGCGTCGGTAATCGCTTGACATCAGTCACCTGCATTCTCGTTTGCCCTACTCTAGCTATTTATATATATGTATATATATATATATATATATATATATATATATATATATATTTATAGATTTAGCATAAGCATAATATTTATTGAATAATTACTACAAAAAACTTAATTAATAAATTTTGCTGTTGTATTGTCTTTATCAACTTTCGTTTCTACTTGGACCATCAGCCGCGTTACATTAACGAGACTTGTATAAGAGTTCGTGTAAAAACGGTAGAAACTACAGACAGGACTCAAACTCATATATGTAATGTGTGTCCCTGTATAACATAACATATAACCTCAACGACCCTGGGGTTATAAATATACATAGAAATTTTGTGAAAATGCATTTGTTATTTGTATTTTTGTGTAAAATCGTTTGTGAAATTTGTTTTAATATTGCAATTTAGTTTTGAAGAGTGAAAACTTTATCAAATGTGTATAATACATATTTAGAAAAGTAAGTTGATAAAATTGTATAACCTGAAACAAGTATTTACGGTTTACATTCGTTTATTGTACATGCGACTTGAGTGTTTTCTATTTATTTTAGTAGATAAATTATAGAGTGACAATCTATAAATCATGTGTTCAGAGTTCAAACCAGTATCGAAAACGCAAACGACAGAGAGCAAATAAAATACCGATGACCAATGCTCAACGCCAACAATAATTTCGTTTCTAATGCAATTCGTTCCTTTTGGTTATTTGTCTTAAAAAAAATATATAAAATAAAAATTTTAATATACAGATTTCGTTTCAAATTTCTTACTATAAAACATGACATCTTAGAAAACTAATTATTATTCGATATTGTCTTATGTTTTCTGTTCCTTAACCAGGTTATGATGATTCACACTTTGTTTAGCACAAATCAGTTACACTGTAAAGTAAATATATATATTTTTGTTAACAATGTTAATGCGGGATAAAAAAATTGTATTTAAATTATTAAAAGTTTCATCATACATCATTTATAACTAAAATATTTAAATAAATTTTGTTGTAACGTAAATTTCGTTTATCATTTAAAATTTATTTATATTGTAGAATGAGGTTCCAAATATGCAACATCAATTCTTAAAGAATACAATAGATAACGTAGATACGTATAGGTTAATATCAAACGTGAAAAAAAACAGATGTCAATTTAGTGTTATTTGTGTTAATATATAAACATGGTTTTTATAACATTCGTGGTAGTCATTTACATATTTTTGTGTATAAAAAATAATATTGAAAGTATTATACATAATTGGTCTTATTATGATTATTGAAGTAATTGACGAAATATAAATAATTAATATAACAGAATAATATGCGTGTTATTTTTTATTTTCTGTATTCTAAAAACAGTTTACACTACGCGATGTACTTATATCATAATGTTTTAGTTTGTCTATATTTTAGAGCAATAAATTAAACAATTTACTAAGCACAAGCACTAAATTTAAGCACAAAATATATTTTATGTCAATTTATTACAAGGGGATGCATACTATCATAATATTTGCCTAATAATAATATATAAATACTGCCAATATAATAGATATTAATTCAAACAATTTTATGAATCCTAATATTGCATTATTTCCATATCATTATGTTTAAACCAATTTATGAACATATAACATAAAATAGTTCAATATGTCGTGACCAATATTTTAAACATTAAATTATTAATTATTTCTAAAAATATGTTTCTTATCAGAAAAAAGCGAGAAACGAAAGACGTCAGTATCAAGAGAGATCCTTCACCGCAATCTTGTGAACATCGGACGCAACTCTGACAATTTAATACTTTTGGCAGCAAAGCGAAAATTTAATTTTCTATTTGCATTAATTACACTGTTATAAATTTAAGCATTCTTTATATACGAGTATTTAAAGTTTAATGTGATAATAAATAGGTGAGATCATGTAATGTAAATGACGTAGTTATATAAGATAAAAAAAAAAATAAAGTATCATTGTTGAATGTTGCCAGTCTGTTTTTACAAACGTCACAACATTTGATCATATATTTTTATTTAACTACGGCAGTAACCAGATTCGTCCATCAAATTTTACTCATAGTGTTTGACGTTAATTTTCCGCCAAAACTAAATTTACTATCCAGTAGAAATTGTATATACTATAAAGTGTACAAAGGACAGATAATTTATTTTTAATATGACAAATTGTTTATATCAAGTAATATTTTATTATCTATTGTCGAGTTTGCGGTATTAAAATTTTAATATATCTGTCACATCAAAACACACAATTGCTGTACAAAACCTAATAATTTGAAATTGTTATGAGCAGTGGATGAGTTGTGAAAGTACCTAATGTAAAGTATGTAATCACTAAAGACCAAAATAACTAGTGCTGTTTAGCTATTAAAGCCGTCGTCATTTTTCATATTGTGGCTTCAGTGTAATAACATATAAATGTTTCTTTATTTAATTTTATATTATTCAGCTCTTTCCATCACTCTAAAATATAACGGAAATAATTGTGTCCAAATACTACAAACTTGTTAAAGTTAAATATTTTGTTGTTATGTGAGCCTCATTCATCCTGATCACGAAGATCCATTTCACTTCGTCTAATTTACTACATCCCCATATCCGTAAAAAAACATTTTTCTTTTCTGTGTCCGAAGTTATTTTGTACCAATTGGAGGATATTCACATAAATTGTGTATCCGTGTCCAAAAATACTATTTTGTATCCGTCTCCAATATACAACACACAAACAAATATGTATTTTTAGTCATCATGATTTTTTTTTATACAGCTAACATAATAACAGCAAATGCAGAAAATAAGACATTTCTGGCATGTTACTTATGTTTGAATTACCGACTAATCAGTTTTTTCTTTAAAAAAATAACATTGCAAAGTTATATATTTTATCTTAAATGTTATACGACAAATTTTGTTCAAAAATTTCAAACCTTTTTAGTTTTTGGTTATTTGTAACCTAACATACCAACAATCAATCAATATATAAGTTAAGATAATAATAGTATATAATATTTTTATACAATGAAACAAAATATCACCATCAATATCAAATGTATGCATGATTTTCTTGCAATATTTATACTCACGCTACATTTCCACAGTGAGAAAGCAATTTTAGAACCATATGCAAATACATGAATCATAACATTTATTCAATATGTGCCAAAATATTTTGCACTTGTGTTTGTACGTGGCCTGCTCTGCATGGGCAATAAAATAACTATTATGAAGAACCTAAAAATAGAAGATTATTCTATAAAAAGTGGTATTTTAAACTAGTATTTATAATTATTTAAAGATTAATTAATGGAAATAAAGTTAGGATACTTAAATAACATTTACATATAAATAATAATAATAATTTTGACAGCTCCTAAGCACATATTTGAAGAATATCTCCATGGTTTTATGAGACAAAAGGAGATCTAACGAAAAAGTTGACTTGACTCAACCGGAGCTGTGATTGCGAAAAGTCTCAAAAATTGGATGCAAGTACTTCAAAACAGTGCGAGGTAACAATTATTAAAGAAGAACTGTCCTGCCATGGACGTACAATGTTCATCTGTTAGCGTCTGTTATCTGAATCATCTGTATTGTTATCTTTATTTGTTTGATTTCATTTAAAATAAGTAACATCTATGACTGGATCATTATAAATTAATATCTAAATCGTTTAAAATCACAAATTATTTACGTTTATTATCATTGAAGTTGTTATTTATAATAATGACGAACATTTTATGTCAATTATGATATTGTATTATTTTTATGGACATCTAGATTATATTGAAGTGTAATAATTTGTAATCCTGATTTTTTATTCAATATATTATCCATATGATATATTGTTATTGTATTGCATCCGCATTATCCTTATCATCCATCCTCACAAAGTAATAAAAATAAAAGATAAAACAAAAAAATTGCAAAAAGCGACCTTATCGCTAAGATGATATCTCTTCCAGGTAACAACAATGTTGTAGGAGTTACAATAAATAAAGACGGAACAGGTGTACAACTGATAAAATAATATGAATGCAAACACCATACAACTTATTGATATAATTATACAATATATAATATAAACCTATATAATACATATTGATATATGTATCTATAGTAATCCGTATAAAGGTAAAATATAAGAAAGAATTAATAGGTATATGAATATGTACATGAATGACCTTAATGTGACCGTATTCTCGGTGCATTTTAAGTGGTAATTTGTATTAATAATTTCGTCAATGAGTACGGTAAACTCGACTGAAATTTTACCTGGATATAAAAAAAATATGATTCGATTCAACAACATATATCCGCAAAATTCGGATTATCAAGTATTTTGTAAAATTGTTGACAGACAAATTGCAGTATGGCCACTTTACCGAAACGTCACCGACGCCGGATGGCATCTGGAGTTGGTTAAAGCACAGTTCAGTCAGGTTCGCCACAGTATCGACATATTTTCTACGAACGCTTCTCTCCTCTCAGTGTCAGTATTTTTATGTTATAAGTGTATAAAAAAATATTATAAATTGTAATATATGTCATGTTTGTTTACCGAGTTTTAGTAAAGAAATATAACGAACTAAAATATTGGATCTTTGCTATTTGGTGCAAACATATCTTTCAACAACTTCAAATTTGTACAAATTCTCAATAAAGAAATCTTCGTAAGAAAATAAATATCATAAATTATATCGGCTGAACTGTTGATAAAACTTTAGCATACTTATTTTATTTGCTTGTCTTTGCTCTCAATCTACATTATTAAAACAACCCAATTGAAAGTTCAATTTAAAGACGTTTTTTTGACACATTGCCAGCGTCATAAATAAAATTTATCCATATCGAAGGATTTATGGAAGCTTTTATAAGAGTACAGCCTCAGCATGGATCGTTGTTGTGATTTTTGAGAAAATGTTGTAACGGGAATTTTGTTGTAGAATTTATTCTACTTATAAAAAATTCACATAAAAATATTAAAAGACCGGATCTATTAACGCATATCCTAAAACGGTGATATTACAAACTGAACTTTGAATGTGACTTCTTCTTATGATAAGATCTCACTAAGGTAAAGTAAATATATAATTTTTTGTGATTTTATCGCTAAAGGATTAAATGGGCAATGAGTGTATATATAACCTCACAACATCAGAATAAGGAACACATTCAAGCCAAGCTTCCGAATTCTTTCACTCACCGACGGAATATTCAAATGACTACACGTCAATCTTCTGGGAGGGAGTAGTCCTTTCCCGATCAAGCTAGCCCAATACAAGCTGCAGTCAAATAATTACAGCTAGGCTCTACCACCTTATGTCAAGAACAATTCCAGAAAAATCTCTATTTGTCAGGTCAGGATAATAAGGATTAAACATAATAAGTAACGTAATAAGTAACAAATTATTCTTCATAAAGTAATAGTGTTGTACATTGGCAGGAACATATAATTTTTTAACTGTATTTTCAAAGGCCATTATAATAATAATTACAACAGAATAGATAACACAATAGACAGGCACAATAATCTTGTCACTGCCGGTAATGTTGCAGTAAATAAAATAAACCTTTCGTGATCTTGATGATTTGTGATGATGATGATGTGTTTTGGTACTCAAACTCATCATCATCATTTGAAATAACAATATTATTTCAAATATAATATTGTTATTTCAAATATAAGTAAGATACTTAACATAAGTACATAAAGTGTTAATATTAATTTACAATAAATAGTTAAAAGAATTGAAAAGTTGTAACAAAGTTTAACTTTTCTTTTATATAAGCTGTAACTTAAACTATAGCTTAAACTGTCGATTAACCACAATTTTTCAACATTAAACCTTAAATATCATTACTTAATATTGGTAGAAATGCAAATTCATTTAATTTATATCTTAACTGGTAAGAAGTTTTATGATTTTATGTGAAAATGGATGATTCTTTACTTGCCTTTTATATATTAATTTCTCAGCCTAGGATTCCCATCCATACAAGGCGGCAGATCAATCTAAGACGAAAACGACATTCCTAAATTGTTTTCGTAACGTCGACGAACGATTGAACGTCTATACTATGGCAGGAAGATACTAGCTTCGTGAGCGCTTGTAATCTTGTTTTCACTTGTAGTGTTTAGAATTCTACGAATTAATTATAGTATATCAATAAAATAATTGCAATATGACCAACATAAAAATTTATTTAAGACGTGCTAACAGTTCGACGTTCAGACGCTTGCTTGTTCAGTGCTTAGTTATTTTTTCTGCAGAAAAAGAAGAGATAAGAAAAAGCATAACGAGTACATAAGTTTTAGCGATTAATATTTCGTTTGTATTATGCTATTCCATTTATTTATAGGCTTGAGTGTACGCATATATAATAAAGTTCCACAAGATATCTTAGAACTTTTTTTTCTAAGTTTTAAATCTTAAATTAAAAGTCTATTATTAATTTATTTAATCATACTATAATAACGTAGTTTTAGTGTATTGAAATGTGTGGAGCTTAAGTTGTTAACTCGTTTGCAGTTTTGATAGTATAATGTATATGTATATTTAACATTGTTAATTTTAATTAAGATTACTGCTGAGTTTCTAGCCGACTCTTCTCAGGAGAGCAACGTTCCGAGCCGGTGGTAGCTTACTCACCGACTGACTACAATGACCTTTTTTGACGATTCAAAAGTGCGTGTAAATGCCTACTTGAATAAAGATATTTTTATATAAAAACATATTTTGAATTTGTTGGCAACTTTTACACTTGAATCCATACCAGTGATCGATCATTTATACACGTCAAGTGTCAGAAGAGCCTATTTTGTTACCAAAGATATGGAAATAAGCCATTCTATAAACAAAATATAATAATTAGGACTATGAGCAATTCAAACACGACCTGGTTTAAGAAGAACCATGCAAGAATCAAAGTCGGGTATTTTTTTATTGTTATCACTGTTTCACACATTAAATATTTTGTGAGTAATTTAGGAACAACTCGATATAATATTAGAGGTTTAAATTTAAATTGCTCTGCACGATTTAACTTTACTAATAAACGGCAAATTAAATATATATTTGTAATATATAAAATCTTAACACCAAAAGTAGTTACTTTGTACCTTAAATCTAAAAATAAGTAATACATTAATTAATTCCATTATATCTGGCTTCCGATTCCTGGCCAAAGATTTCATAAATAACTTATCAGGTTTACTTTACGTTATCAAATAAATCCTTCCTTCAATTCTGATTTCGATCGGTGATCTTCTACTAACCTGTTTAAATATGTCCTTATTTGAACATTTCCACCATACATAATAATATCCATAATAAACAAAGTTTATATGTTTAAACTGTTATTGATTAAAACATGTTTGAATAAATATAAGAGTATAAGAAAAATCATCAACTCGGGAAGCACTCGAACTTGCATTCTCTAAGGCACTGTTGAAAAGGTAACTTTTTTAAAGTATAAGATATATAAAAAAATTGTATAAACAGATAAAAATCTCCTAGTTTTAAATCTGAAGCTAGTTGAATAAAATTATTTTTAGTATGCAAAAAATATTAACTGTATTAATCAAAATGTATTAAAATATAATTAAAATATATGTTCAAAAACGACACTTTTTTATTTATAACACACGTCAATGACACACAGGCCAAAAAAAAAACAATTATTTTGATTTCCCGTAAAGTATTAAACATTTTTTGCAGTAAAAAGTATTCAATATTTTCACCCAGCTAAAGCTAACAACACTGTCACCATTTTATATAAATCCGCGTAGTTGTTATTTAGTTTTGTAATTATACCTCGAACAATTTTTGGGTCTTCTCATAATAATGCTCTGAAAGGTAAGGTTTAAATAGTTACTTACTTATTTTAATCAGTATTAATTAAACTTAAACTCAAATACTAAAATAAATAAAAAAACATTCAAAAAGTCTGTTCCTTTCTCTTTTTCAAAAGTCGTTAAGGGTAATAATTTTTATTTCTATTGAAAAAAAAATCCTTTAAAAGGAAAGTCAATAAAATCGCGGTTAATTTCATGAACACACACGAATCTGTATGTTGTCGCAGAAACATAATAACGAAATTTTGAAGCCACAGAATAGGTTCAGTGGCAAATAGGAGATGGATAACTCATAGATTCTTTGTTTAGTTAAGGGATTACTTCTGAAAAATAAAATCGTAGTAAGCTAATCGACGTTTCGAATGCTATACAGAAATCTTTTAGACAGTAAATAATATGTTGTCATATCTCGGTAAAAAAGTTAATTAGTCGTATACCTTCCTTTTTATAAGCAAGAAATTTTCGTTTCGTTAGATAAACAATCTTAATGGCAATTCAGTTTTGAGATTAACTTATTATATTTTAGTAATACAATTAGTGTTTATTGAGATTTAATTTTTATCATTAGTAGAATATTAGTATGGAAAGAATAAATATAAAAAATGGTTTTTAAACAAATAACTTTACTTTTATTTACGTTCCCTTTCAAGGTATGATTGAGGTTAAGAGCTCAACAAACGAATACATTATTTTTAATAATGAATCACGCCAGAGCCTAACTTGCAACCCACCGTCAACAACTTGTGGCCTTTTAAATGAAAGGGAAACATGTGCATGGATTGGAAGTAAAGTCAATTTACTTAGCACCAATAGATGGCGCCAGTTGGTGTTTACATCAATTAAAATTTATGGCTAACTTCCGTCAAAGTTACATAATTTAATTCCAAAAAAATAATATTTTTATTAAAACATAACCTACGTTCACAGTATCCTTTTACATTGTTTGCAACTTTTTTCAGTGCCAAATAATACAAACCACCAACCATAGCTCAGAAACTGGTCATAGGTGAGCTATGAGGCTAACCATTTACCGTCAGATAAAGTTGACATCACTTAGTACATCTACTACAAATAACTTAACTTGTATCCGTATTTGTACCTGAACACTTTAATATGAGAAAATGGATTAGATTTACTCATGTACAGTATTTCACATAGAAGAAACACTAAATGACATAAATTATACATGTCAGACAATCTTTGCCAAAAATGTAGGAAAAATAATAGAAATATATTCTTTTAAACTGTCAAGATTTTGGCAATATAAGAAACATATGTCTGTAACATATAAAGGTTTTTTGGTTTATGTACTGTTTGATTAATAAAATTAATAATTAATTACTTGATATACCGAATATATGAAGATATAATAGTAATATACAAATTATAACCTATAACGTTACATACTCGTCAACATATCCCTAACGAGACATGTCTCCCAAAGTATTCAATTTGTCGAACACCGTCGCACTTTATCTCCAACGTTGTTAAGTAATATTGAATATTTACTAAATTTTTTTTTCTGTAAATCGATTTCTTATTCTCGTAGTCTTATCGTCAGATTGTATTGAATTAATATAAGTTACTAAATAAATGGCCTGTATATTTTACAAATGTTAAAAAAAACACTTTTGACTGGTAGTTTCATAAGTAAATATAACAATATAAAATAACCTCAGCTCTACTAAATTTTTATAGCGAAGAAATTAACAAATTGAAACTTATTAACAGTATAGTTAATATACTACTATCAACTTGGATATCTATACTAATATACTATATCAATTTATTCAAGCCGCGTAAGATAAACCAGTAAGATAAGGTAGGATGATAAGTTCTCAATTACCATGACCATGAGATTTTTTAAATTACAAATAACATGGAACAGTCATTTGTTTATAAATTTTATGTTACGGTTACAGAAATTGTTGTTGAAAGATTTAGTTTTCTTGATTTTCGTAATATTTATATTTCCTTCATATTTTTTATATGTTTTTATTGTCGTAAATCTTTTACAAAATATATATTTTTTTATAATCCGACCAGAGTACTGATTATTATGTTGTTGTTCTTGTACTCCTACATTTTTTTTTTCTTTTTAAACTACCTAATCCTCAAAAATTTTTACCAAATTAGCCTTCGAAATCTAGAACAAGGAAAATTGCAATATTTAAATTAATTAGTTACAATGCAGTTTTAAGTATCAAATATAACTATTGTTTTGTAAAGTGCGGTATCCCGCAATCAGGCTAAATCTATCAGGCTAAAAATCAGGCTATCACCTGAGCTCGTAAAATAATATTTATTTTCATTAGGAACCAAAACACCGTTTTAACAAAATAAAATCAGAATTTCTGAGTTTTATATACCACAATACAAAACCCTGTCTACATTTTTAAGTATTTTTTCTTGTATAATTAAAATAGGTGATGTTTAAAAAGCACTTAAATATGTACAACTAGTACGGTAAAGTTATCAGAATTGTATTTACAATTTTTTTTTTCCTCAACCAAAGTTTGAAGAAGGTGAACAGTAATTATGGAAGCTAATGGACTAATTTAAAGTTCACATTATTCGTTTACGGGGTGTTAAATGTCGTATTGTTATCAAACATATTTAATACTTTAAAAAAATATATTGATATTTTACGAAAAAATATTATGTATCTCAATTTATCGCAATTATTCGTAACCAGCCCAGTATGTCAATTCCGTACATGTTCTTCTAACATACGTCACTTTAAAGAAATATTTAGTCGTCATGTCATATTCACTCCATCCATATCTTCTTTGGTCGCTTTTTTCTCTTATAATAATCTACATTTATACTAAAAATTCTTGTTGCTAGATGCTTTTGATTTTTTAAAATCTTCTTTGTCTCCGGCCCTACTTTGAAACGCTCTTAAATACTGATTTCTTATTTTATCCATTCTTGTCACACCAGACAACTAAAATGAAATATTTGTCAATGTAGCTAAAGGTCCGGAGGGTTTCTTTGAGAATTCCTTTCAAGCTCGTTATTTATATATTTTTTTTTAGATTTATGAAAAAATAAGGCAAACTTATATATTATATAAATGATTAAAATGATTATAAAAAAGATAGATTTTGAAATAATTTATTTTTCAAAATACGATCGTAATGATTATCGCTACTTCTTTATTATATAAAACTGAAAAAGTTGAAAAATATATATATTATTTATGCCTTATCTATTTTTTTTTAAATTTGCAGTACTTTTAAGACCTTTTTAGATTTTCATAGTAACCTAACCAACCTAAAACCCTTATGTTTTCGTCATGTTCATCCATCCGTTTGTCAGCTTCCAAGCCAGGAGACTTTCAGTAACAAAAAGCTTTGAATTCGGAGCGAACATGCATATTAGAGGTAGAATATTTTTTTTTAATATTTTTCCAGATGAAATTATGCACGTATAGCGACGTTGTATTTTTTTCTCGAAATCCCCTGAATCATAAGATTTTGGATTGGCTAAAAACATTTTCTGAAAAATATTAAACTTTATCACAACCTATTTCTCTACAAATGCCTGTATAAAATCCTCTATCTTTAAAATATTATAAAAATTTAACAATACTGGTAAATCTAAATTATTAAAATTTTATGACCGATACATATGTTTTTAAAAATAATATCTTAAAAGACAAAGGCTGTTTAAAGCAATATAATTTGGCAAAGTAGCCAGGAAGTTAAGATTAATTAGGTTTTGGAATTTAAAATATAAACGTTGACCAGTAAAAAAACACATGAAAACAAAAGCCGGAAATAATTGACACAAAAGATCGTGTTTTTGAAAACCGGGGCTTAACTTAAAACGACGTACGGTAATGTGTGATTTATTTCTAGTTTTGGTTTAATTAGGCGATGAGCCATCATTATAACAATTGCAAAAAAAAATCAGAGCCGTCTAATAATTTAGTGTTACTATCACAATATTCTGAATATATCATTTATCTGCTATATTTTAAACATAAGCTTACATTATTTTTAGTAAACTACACGTACTATTGTATTCGCTAACAAAATGTTATTTCAATATCCATTCGCTTGGTTACTATTAACAAACTGTTACTGTCGTATTGATTTTTAGTCGGGCTTTTCATTTTTGTTTTTTTTTTCAATTCAATAAATTTTTAGTTTAATAACAGTCTTAACTCATAATAAATTTCATCAAAATCCATCCAGTAGGTTTTTGTATTATAATGGTAGCTCGAATCTTTGTTTTCTGCTTACCCGTCACATTTTCATTTTTATCATGAATAAAAATTTGACCAGTTGTTTTTACGTAATGCGAGTGGTTCTTTCTGGCCTATGCTATGGTCTTATACTTATGGCCGTACGTCTATTTGTACCAACAATACTATTTATTTGATATTTGTGTCATGTTTTTAAATTGTTTAGTTACAATTTTACTACATATACATTTAAAATATGAATGACATTTTTATAATTACGAAATTAAATAAATAAAATTGTTATCTATTTTTCATAATAAAGAAAAAAGAATTTAAATAATTTTTAAAATTTTAAAATAAACATTTATTTTTATTTATCTAATTTAAAATTATTTTTTAATCAAATTTATTTCGAAAGTTTGAAAATTATCATATTTTTTTTCGGATACTTTTATATTAGTGCTCGTAAAACCAAATTTAAAAAAAAACAAATAAATAAATAGAGTTACGTGTACTTCAAATCAAATAAATAAAATAGCAAAGGTAAAAGAAATTTGTTAACATAAAGTAATGTAAAAAGTAGGCCAGGCGAAGTGCAAAACTTCATTTCAACATCAAAAGATAAGTTGTTTTAGTTTTTTCCTCAACACTTGAGCACGCATTGCATACACCGAGGTGTTTTGACATGATACGTCGTTTGTATCTAGTGCAAAATCTTAAAAGAGCTTGTGAGGTAGCAACGACATGACTCCGAATTAATGTTGGAACAACTATGCGCTCGAATTGGAGCAAGCGTTCTTATTTTTTATGAAATATTCAAGTATTTTAAAAGGTGCACAAAGTTCAAAATATATGTTATAACTTTACATGTTTGACTAAAAAGTTTTATAATTACATATTAAAACAATAAACATCAAATTGTATTGAGTCATACCACATTTCAAATTCATTTGTTATAATATATATAAATACTTTTAAATATATTTTTAGTAAGACTAAACAAATAGCAAACAAGTAAATGGTAATCAGGTAGTGCGCGTACAACTGATCAGTACGATGAAAGCACTGACTACTTGTTAATTAACTTAGAATTAAAGTACAAATTAAACAAGTACTGATCTTGGTGGTTTATAATGTCTGGTAGAGTTACTTAATTATTCATAATAAATTTTGACACTCATTCACCTAAAATATCTTTGATCAACAACAAATATTTTTTGGATATTCACTTACTGTTCTCTGCTTTTCTTTCTTACTTCTGACAAGGAAATATATTTGTAGTGTAAATGAAAAAAGGCCTTTTGTATGTTTTGAAAATCATTTGTTAAAAATAATATTAAATAATAAAAAATAAAAAATTAAATATATAAAGTGTATACGTGTATTTGTAGCATGGAGAGTCTATTAATTTAGTTTAAAAATAACAAGTCCTTTTTTATCGAATATTTAATGTCGAAATGAAAATTTATAACATATTTTATACTAAAAAAGTAACAGTATGTAATTACATTATGAAAAGATTGGTTTCATAAAAATCTTCTATTTAAAAAAAAAATAATATAAGATTTTTAAATTGAATAATGTAAATATTCTTACTACAATACATTAATATACCAGTTTATATAGTTTAAAAAATAATAATTTTGATGTTTGATATTTTTTTTATAATTTTTACTTACCTATATATTTCTTATTTATTTATTTTTTCATTCAGCCAATAAATCAAAGACAATCAGGGGTTTATCATGAAAATTATTTAATATAATTCCGTTTACGAAATGAACTTCGACTTACCCCCTTTTTGAATGAACTACGACTACCTCCTTGGCTTACCAAGTAGATGGTTTCTCCATGACGATAAAGATATGTATAGTAGTGGTATAAAATTAAAAAAAAACGTGATAGACGCCTTACACCTGTGCTATAGCTTAACGGCGCCTTATGAGCAAAACACTTGGTGCTGTTGCACACCTTCGTCAATACATGGACGACATTGTATATAATATCAAGTAATAATAGTTTTAATATGGTAATGTTGAAATTCTTTTATAAACACATCTTGTGTTTATAAAAGAAAATGTATCCGACGTCAATCATGTTACAGTATAAGAACATGTTCCTTTTGTCTTCGAAACATTTACAATATTATATATTTTAAGTCAATTAATTTTTTTATTAATTATATCCAAAATATATAAATTATAAAATAAACAGTAAAATGGGTAAATGTTAAGAGCTTTTAATATTTATTGCTCTATTTAAAATAACTACAATTCTAATTGAATAACATACTAAAGATAATTATTATAATAATATACTTTAAGTAAACCTTTAATATTATATAAGTTCTATATAAGTTATATATGTTATGTCACCTTTTTGGTGTTCAGTTTAAAATTATGATAAGTAGTTTTAGGTAAACATGAAATATATATATTTTTTTAATAACAAATCAAAATAGTTTTAAATATTTATATTTTATTGTACTACTCTTGTACTGGTAATCTATCAGAAATCAAAGAATATTATATTATTTAACATAGTGAAGGATACAGAAAATAAGTATTTAAACAACATGGCGACATTGGAATCGTTTGTATAATAAAGGAGAAGTCAGCAATGAACGTTATTTGCTCGCAGAATACCTAACTATGTTGAACTCAACATTTTAGACGTAAAAGTCAGTATAATATAAAACAATAGCGAGCTTATTTCATTGCGCTAAACGACGTCGGTAACATTGCGCGATGGCGCTCTGCAAATGGAACATTCGCAGACAGGTCTCGCTAGGGATATGTTGACACGAATGGAATATGTACAATATGTTACAGTTTCTGTACAAACACTGGCTTAAAAGAATGGCAAATTATTATTTTCACATAATTTCTAAACGAATTTTGTTGGAAAGGTTATTTTATCATTAAATAATTATAAATAAAAGTTGGCTAGACTTAATTAGTATGAATGAATGAATGCATGACTGATTGATTATAGGAATAAATAAATGAATAAATGAAATATAAGAAAGTATGGTTTCTAATATCATATTGTAATCGGTATTTGAATGCAAAATGCAATATTTATATTGCATAGAGTGTAACTAGTATTGAACTTACATAAAAACGATACAACATATACCAGTTTGTATAATTTAGAAAATTGTCCTTAAAACTTTGAAATAAATTTTATCCATTTTATATTAGATATGGAAAACCGTTCAACCCATATTTGGAGTCAATAAAGACATACAGTAAAAATTATTGTTATCAAAATTATTATTGGCTTATTTTCAATATACTGAATAAATATGCAACTACTTTGTTGAAAAAAGTTTTTCGTCAGCAGTAATATCCTGTCCTGGTTTATAACAGCATAAACAATTTACAATGAAGTTATTCCAAGCAATTAATGACAAAGAAAATTTTTCTTTCTTTCTTCTTCTTTAGTTATAATTATAGCCGAAAGTTATTGTAAATTTCCGTGAAAATAAAATATTTCAAAGACTGAATGGAATCTAGTAAAATGATAAACTAATTATTCTTTAATAATTTAACTCACTCCGACTTGGTTTATATTATTTATAATTTTATATGTATAAATTTTCGTATATGTATAAATTTTATATATAATATAAATATTGGTTGTGGTAGTTGAAAATAGAATAATATATTGATAAAATCTTCTAAGAAAATAATAATAGTTATAAATACAAATATCTTACATCCTCGATACTTACACTCACAAGAAACTTATCTCCATTGTTAATATTGGTAACCACTAATCAATACCTTTGAAGAGGAATGAATGATGATCTAGTAGTTCATTAGAAGCTATTCATTACTAGGTTTCCTTATTAATTAAGAATCGACTGTAATCTCACTTAATAGCTTACAATAATCAAGCATTGTAGGAAATAATTACGGCTTAGAATAAAATAGATTTTTTTTAATTTTTCTGATATTAATTAATAATATCAATGCCATGCATGCGATTTACATTGAAGATGTTATGATCAATAACAACTAAACGCATGTATTATATATGTTACATATATTTATATACATATATAGAATAGTTTTTTTGAAATTAACACAACAACATGCAATTGCTAAGTGATGCCCTCAAAAAATAATAATATTAAAGGATATAATTTTATTATTATTGAAAATTAACTCATAATCAATTCCGATATTTCTGTCTTAGTGAGATCTATATACACATTTGCAAATAATTCATATTGGAGTATTATATAAATCAGGTAGTTTTATATTTCAATATGAGTTCCATTGCAGTTTACATAATAAACTTTACTTACTTAACAATATGACTGAAATCTGACTGACTGAGACTGAAATCAATGTCTAGTAATAGTGACATTGCAATACTATGGTGACAGTGCAAATGTTCCAAATGTCACGAAAGTTAATTTTAAAATTGTAAAGTTTGCATTCGTATATTGTGTTCCTTTCTTGTTATATCATCATTTGCAAATGTGCACAGTTGTAATGAAATACAATATATCAACGAACCTAATTCCTATATTTATATATTATACTACATAAAAAAATTAAATATGAAAATTTTTGCATAAGCTTACAAATTTTATCAATAATAATTTTGCCACAGTTTTTAATTTTTATAGTAAACACTTGTAAAAATATGTGGAGGATTCTTATATTACTTTTACTTTCGAGTTAAATAACACTAAGAATAAGCCAGCTTTGAAAAATCTGATGATATATGTCTGACTTGTATTTTCAAACCGCGGCAGCTCTTAAAGTATTGATGGAATTAGGATAACTTGTGATATACCTACTTGTTTGTTATTGTGTATACATAATAATATCTGTTTCATTTTATAATTTTTTCTACGATTTGCCACAGCGGTGCTTTTGTAGAAATATTTTCTGAACTTTGAACGTTACTGATAAACCATCAGCTATTTCTTATTTCTCCATTTTATTATACATAATCCATTAAAAACATTGCTTGCACAAACGCTAACCTTAAATAGTTGTGTGTTAAGCTAATTATTATGACATTTATGATACTTTTGTGACTTTGATAAATGTCTGTACAGTAGAATATGCCATCCTTTGGTGACGTCAGATATATTTTCTTATTTTATGAATAGGGTAAGATTATGATTGGGTATGACTCATTAGTTGCAATTTAATTAGGTTCCCATTTTAATCGTATTTCATTCTAATACTTTCTATATTTCTATATATAGTAACTACTATATAACCCTCGTTCAAAGGAATACGATGTCAAATATTAATTCGCATCTGAATATTAAATATTCCTATTGCAAGTTACGTCATCGCGTGGTGCAAAGTATAAAAGGTTGCGAGGATATCTTATTGATTTAAAGATTGATGTCTCATTATAGTAAACTAGTTTTTGACTATAGTTTGGAAATAACAACTCCATATTAAAAATGTAATGATATTTATGACACATTTATTATACATTATACAAAATGAGTATTAAATTAAAAATCCACATTTACCTATTCTTAATTATATAATAAGATGCTGATCCTTGTATATCTAACTGATGATCTGACTATAGTACTTAGATATATATATAATTTGAGTTTTAAAGCATTTAAATGTACAATAATTTATTAATTTCAACCTTCATAGAATAAATACTTAGTGCATTCAGATTTCTTCTTCAAGTTCATAAGCATTGTAACTATCAGAAAAATCAGTTACGCTCTTGTTTTTATTAATAATTTGATACTAGTCAATGATAGATTCTAATGTAGATATATCAAAAATATAATTGGTACAAAAATAAAATTATTAAATATTAAATTAATGTAGAATGAAAACTACCCCGATAAATACATAATTAAACCTATTTATATAAAATTAAAAAAACATATTTAGAAGGTTAAAGTCAACAAAAAGAGATATGTTTCAGCTCTAAATGATGTGGGGTTTTCTTAAGATACAATCTTACAGCCATTGTTGTTTATATAATTGAACAGCTAGGTTAATTTTGTAGAAAACTTTTGTAAAAACACATAATGACAAAGATTCGTTAGTGATACACGTTTTATTTTTAAAGTAAAACGGCAACAGGTAATGTATGACGATATACTAAAGCCTATCTTTAAAAATTTTTATTGGTCTACTATTTTACTCGTAGAAGTATAGTATACACTTAACTTCTACGAGTAAGATAATGTACCAAACTTCTCATATTCACCAAATATCAACTAAAGTATTGTTTTAATTATAGTTTTTCTTGACATCACTATGAATGCTAATTAATAATGGGTCTCTCTTATAACTGAATTCATTATTGCATTTAGTTGCCATTTTAGTTTTACAAAAGAGAGCTGAAAATTACAATATGGGCTCTAAGAGTTCAGTAGAAGAAAAGTATTTTTAAAGTAATATACCCACGGTGGCTGGGCAGTATATTTTTGAAAAGCTTAAATATATACATAAGAATTGGGTTAATTTCATTAAGCATAGTGATGTACATATTATAAATACAAGGAACAAATTCAAGCTCGTTTCACCTATTACTCGACCAAAAAAATGTGAGTATATCTTTTACGGTACACTTTTGCTGTACTAAGGTTTTTTATTCAATAGTATGTATCTCTTTCTGTGTACGGACTAAAAATCAAACCCAGACATAATAAGTAAAGTGCTTTGTTTTACGACTTATCCCGCGCCGTCGCATTGACTTAACAGAATCCTACCCTATCCTTGCAATCGGCTTATTTTTTCCCATATACATTATTGCCTACTACTTTATTTATATATTTATATAAGTAATATATTTTATATTCAATAATTAATTAATAATAATAAAAGACAAAATAATGCACATATTAATTTTCACGGGTGTTGTGGCCGGTTATAACTTATCTGCGTGCGCTCCAGACAAAAACGTCTGCTGTAAACTCCGCTGCAGCCACAATTCTAAATTGTAGGGCTAATTGTACGGCCAGAAAAGTCAACAACCGTAGTTACTAAGTGCAAATAACGCGTGTTTTGTTTTAAAGTTATAAAAATTTTAAAAACAAAATTTTAAAATTTTTTATATAATGGCGCTTTAAGTTGCTCTTTGACACAGTTTTTTTTTATATTTTGAATAAATATAATTTTAAAATTTTATATTTTATGTTCAAAGCAATGAATAATAGTAAGAATTAATATTTATCGCTGATCCTAAAAGTGGAATGTGAATATTTTAAATATGTGAAAAATAATAGTTTACAAAAACTGCTTTTAAAATAGATATTTTACGAATTTAACTCGCGTCTATTGTTTATATTTAATATTGACTGAAAATTTTAGATTCTTTGCAGCAATCGTGTTCAAAGGTAGACAAGCTGTAGGTGCCTGTAATAACAGCTTTGTTACAATTACGAACTACGGGATAGCCCCTAGTGGTATTTTAAAAAAAACGATGTTTCTAAATTCCCAGGATTTTTTGTTATGCCATGGCATTAAGCCTAAGGTTATAAACTGACTATTTTAGAAGAGTTGGATATGATAGACATCTTGAACTTTATATTTCACTTATAAAGGAATAATAACTCAAAAATTTATTACTTAAAAAAATAGAATAATGCTTTTAAACGTCATTTTTCTTTATATTCGCTATAATTTCATTTTTATTATTATTAAAATAAATCTTCTTTTTAATGAAGGAGTTATTTGAAGAATGTAAAAAATGGCCCATTTTTTTACTTATCACCACTGCCTTATTTTTATTAAAAACCATAACGGCGAAGTTAATCATTTCTTCTGTAATATTCATGAAGTGTAATACTCAATGTTTAATAAACATGGATTTGGTATTCATTTAAAGTATGTTTGTTTAATATGGCATTGGATAGTTTGATGCTAGAAACAATGGTCAGACTACTAAATTGTAATTCACAAAAAATCGTATGTAAGACGACTGATGTCGCCTATTTAATTAACGTTTTTGCATTTTATTTTTACTTATTCAGTACAAGTACTTCACATTTTATTTATATTTATTTATTTTTAATAACAAATACTTTAAAAATAATAAGTTTAACAATGTCTGGCATAGTTGACGTATTGTGTTAACGTGTGCTTTCTCCATATCAAGGATGTGACCTAAACTGAGGTTACAAACTCAAACCAGATAGGTTTCATTTATAGGATCAGAAATGAATGTATTTTATGCAAAATATTTTATGTCTTTTAATCAAAATATAAACTTGTAAAGAAAATCGTTTTTGGAAAATGGAATACTTTTCTATAATTAGGTGCCCAAATCTGCCACAGACTCGAAATTTAAAACTCACTTCAAATGCTGCTTCACTATATTTTTTTTTGTATTTTAGCATTTTGGGTTAACAAATAACACATAACAAAATTACTGTTTGGTTTAATGTTGAAGATTTGAATTCAAGTATGTCTTCAAGAATTCAAGTAAGAACATCCGAGAACGATTACTTGTAAAAATATGGTATATATTACATTTAATTCATAATATAGGTGTTATATCTATAGGTATCAGTTTATTGCATGTACGTTGAAAAATAGTAAGATAAAAAATCTTTTCCAATTTATCGAAGTTTTTGATGAACCTAATAATTATTTAATTTTCAATTCTTAATATTTTTCTCACTTGACTTGTATTTTACCAAAACTATATTCTATTAAAAAAGATTAAAACTGAAAGAAAATAATAGTAATAAATTTCAAAAGTTTATTTTCTTAACTATGCTGCAACATGTTCAAACGACTTTCCTGTATCAAAAATGATGTTGGGGGCTTAAGTAAGTACCTCCTTGTCTCCTCCAGCGTTGACACAGAATGACCACCTTTTTTTAGCGGCTAGGTTTGTAACATAGAAAATATTTTAATTGATCGGCTCTTTGCAACAATAGGGCTTAAATAGGATTTTTATTTATAAAGTTCTGTCTTTTCTTCATGTGTTGTTTTATTAGACGCTACAAAGCGAATCTTCATTTCTTGCTATAATTCTTTGAATCACCTTTTAAGGATTTTTCTGGTGGTAGGTGCAAATAAACTAAACACAAAGAATTAAATTCTTCCTTTACTTTAAGAATTATAATAAAATATATATTTACAATAGTGATAAGTGTCGCTTAAATGCTTACAGCATTCTTTCTTATTATTTAGTTCTCCTCGATACTTTTAACCGTCATTCAATTCATGCTGTGGTAGATTCTAAATCTTGGTTAAAGCCATACCTCTCTTCCACTTCTTTTTCTCTTCTTCGTTATATCCTTATCATAAACGACCGCATTTGTAAAGCCGGTGAGGGGCTTGCATCACCTTCGCAGTCGCCTGAATATCTATTTATTGAAGTGAATATTAAAAAATAGTAGTCATTCACATTATCTACTCACCTATCAACATAACTTACATCTCTATACTCGGGGAAATTTTTAAAGATTTGCTTGCGAAAAGCACACAACTCAAAGTTATGGGTTATTTTAAAAGTTTTTGCTCAGGCAAGATCTAATCATGACAACTAATTGATTTTTTCAACGCAGAAATTTTAAAATTCCTAATGTATTTGAGTATTAGCAAATCTCAATACTAGGAGAGCTCTTCTGGTGACGTCAGTTGCCTTAATCATCATTTATCTTGTACCAAAACTGTTGGTCAATAAAAAGAAACCCTTTTAGCCGTAGCCTGTTTGGCAGAGCTCGATATTCCAGTATTTTAGAGCGCACCTGTTGAGGAAGCAGAGGTTAAAAAAACCTTTTAGTCATAACCTTTGTGGCCCACTTTTTATGCATTATTTCGTGTATTGTGAAGAATTAAATATACAAGTAAATAAGGCTTCCTAGAAATTCGATATTTACACAGAATTGTTGATCTATTAGCATCAGGCCACCCTGATGTTTCAACATGTATGTGTTCCGATAGTACAACGTATGAACATACAACTAATTCCATTTTTTTTATGCAAATCTCATTCTGAATATTGAGCACTTTGTGCTAGGTAATCCTGTTTTCCTTAACATTGTAGTCGATATTGTAATTTAATTATATATCACTAGACTAGTTAAATAACATATACGTTTGTTTGTATCTTTAACATGCCATTACAATATAAATCATTCCAGTAACTTATAAAAAATGTATACTGAAATGAAATACAGTAATTAAAAATGAAGTAGTGTTGTTCGTGATTTGTATCGTTTAAAGCCTTTACATGTTTCAAAACAACAATGCTTGGCTCGTACAAAATCTCTACTTCTTCAACATAACTGGTCATCTTGCTAACCACGAATACATTTTTTCTTATTATTAATCATAAGGCCAGCTGTTCAAGTTGATTGCGATAGTTGTAGTTCTTCATATATTGCTCACTAAGTATATTGACGTTTGTGAAACTGACTTTGCTGTGTGGTTCTGCTCGAACCAGGGCACGTTTGGAAACCTCACAGCCTTATTTTAACTTGGAGAATATCTTTACAGAGCCCTTATATCGATAAATATGGTATTAAAATAAGCGTTCCTGCCACTTCCATTTAACGTACACAAGTAATTACTGATATTGATTCTAAGCGGAAAGCAATACAAATAAAAAGTAGATAGTTTTTTGTTACCTTATCAAATATAATTTAAAATATCCAATAACAAAAAAAATTAGACATTTTTAAACTTCTTATATCTCAACGTGGTCGATTATAAAAGCTACTTAGGAATATTATAAAATAACATTATAAAATAATTTCTTTGTTTGGATGCCTCATGCTTTAAAGCAGATATTGCAAATCATCATCGAACTGTTATTAGACATATTGTTTGTTAGAATGTTAGGACTTTTGATATTGTTTAAGAATCATAACATAATCAACAGATTTTTCAGTTAATTTTAATTTACCAAAGCACGTTTGTAAAATGTAAATTAGAATTGAATATATTGATATCTATACAGAATTGACAGCTTTCTATTCCTTTTTTATCCTTTTTAAATAAGATATACTTAATTAATTGAATAGGTATAAGCTGACAGACATTTAACTTGAACATCCTGCAACACCAGTCATATTAAAGTTTTTAATATATATTTTTTTATTTATCATGTTTTTCAACATAAATTTTTTATACCTTAGTATTTATTCCCCTAAAAGTAGCTTTATGCATATTATAAGGTAATTAAAAAATACCGTAAAAATTTAATTATGCTATTTGCATTTATCTCACAGATCTGTGAAAGTTAATTAATTAACGAATTTCATAAGCGGACAAAGTTACGTACATTGTGGTTATTTATGTTAATTCTTAATTAATATGAAAGAGTCCGTCATTTTTAATACTGTGATGCAGAAAATATTAATTATATAATAATAATTAACAAATTAAAATATATTTAAGTTACATATATTATTGATTTACAAAAATAGTTTTCATAATCCACTAAAATTGTTATTAATTCTTAAAACCTCTTTGTTTATTATATTATTATAAAATGTTATTATTTGTAACATTATCTATAGAAATTATAATATTTATATAAAGAACCCATTTATTTGCATTATTTATAAGAAAATGATGTCTAATTTTTACTACATTACTAAATGACAGCAACGCAAATTATACAAATAATTTAATGGGTTTCTCTTCGAATTACGTAAAAGATAATATACTAGGTTTTACCCATCGTGCGTGCGCGCAGGAAAATCCATTAGAAAAGAATAAAAGGAAATAAATATTTAATAACAATAATAAACAATTAATTGAAAAAGTTTGTCTCCATGAAAGTTAGACTACGAGCGACACAATCACGAGTATCTTGGTTATGTCTTTATAACTTTTGATTTAATCAAGCTATTTTCATTTTGTTTTTTGCTGTAGATGCTTATTTATTTGTTTCATATTCGTGCATAATTTGACTAAAATCGCTCTAGTAGTTTTCATGTGATGAAGCGATTCAGCTCATTTTGCGGAAGACTTACTCAGTTAAGCTTAACTCTATGGGGATTCAGTTTTTCGACCATAACTTTTGATCAAATCAAGATTTTATTAATCAGTTTTTTTTTCTGTAGAAGCCCGTCAACAAGAGCAATGCCAATTTTAATGAAGATCGACTGAGTAGTTTTTATGTGATGTGGCGACATAAAATTGATTCCCAAACGGTTAAGAGTTTCGCTTACGCTCAGCTCAATAAAACATTACTCTTTAATGTTATGTATACATATGCGTTATATATAATCACATTTGTAATAAAAATACATTTATCAAAAATTTAGAAGTCAAAATAAATGGATAATAAATAAATAAATCTTTATTGGATGGTTCTGTGTTATTTTTTAAGTTAGCAATTAAAATTTTTTGACAATACTTTTCTTTACATACCTTTATTTTAAAACAAAAATGTAGGATTGTCGAAACCGCGACCTCTATTTTTATTTTTATATTCATATAACACAAATTATTATGTTTGCCTCCAGTAAAATTAAAAGCACTAGTTCAGTAAAACTGTATTATTTGTATAGAAATAACTTAAAATCAATTTTAATATTATTCATATGCTATTACAATATTAAAATATATATTTTAATGGAATCTTTCGTATTCGAAATAGTATGAAAAAAATTCCAATTTAACCCAATAACATTTTGGGACATTATCGTCTTAGAATTAAAAAAAATTCAATACTTTTCTAATAACTTACAATCGAGAAAAAAAAACTTACAGTCAAGAAAAAAAAGAAGTTTTAGCTTACATATGTTTGTCGAATCGAAGGATAAAAAGTTTAGATAGACCTCAATGAATATTAAAAATAGAGAATAGATTAAAAGACTAGAATTGTGTTTTCTCAGCGATATAATAAAGAAGGTTGGAGGTGAAAGATCCAGCCGTACTGTCAACATCGTACTCATGTTTTAAATAAATTTTTAAAAAGTTCTAATTGCTTAAATCTGTCGTCTAACTTACAATATATTACCAGAGTGACAACTGTTTAAAACAATATAAAGGTAACAGTGTAGAAGCAGTGTATTTTAGTAAAAAGTAAATAACAATATTATTATTAAACAAAAGTGAATTGGTTTTAAGCCAAAACTGGATCTTAAATTAAAAGAAAAATAAATAAATAACTTAAAATCACAAAAACTAAGTGTCAAGTGTTTAACTTATCACATTTTCGAATGCAATGTGTAAGAGTGTCATCTATTGGAAGCTAAATTAACTGTCTCCAAACATTTAGTTACGCTGTGATCTGCCATCTATTGGCAATTAGCGACAACACCTAACACGCTTCCCTAGACCGATCAATAAAAATGCTAGAAAACGCCCACAGATGGCAGGCACCACCAGTATCAAAGCTATATAAATAGAAGGAATTAAAGAATATGAAACTTTGTGTGCAGCAAGATATAAAACATTACAGTCTAGGTATGTTAGAGGAGAAAGAAGACATTTAAATTAAAATTACAAAGTTAGTAGACTTAATTATTATATTTTTTTATAATTTTAAATGATTTCCTAAACATAAGATATATGATAACATTTGATATTGTGTTGTATAAATAAGTATACAATTGTTGTTTTTGTATAATTCCTACCCAATGATAAATCTTTACTCATTAAAATATTGAAACACTTTGTTACTAAAATTATAATTTTAACAAATTAAGCATTCCCAAGTAGGGTTTTGGCTTCGGCCGTAAAACAAAGCCAAATCTTTTAGCAATATGAAACAAAGGGATGTAAGACTGAGTTTTGAATGTTGGAATGTTGGTATGATGACTGGAAGAGGACGAGTAATTGCGTACGTTTTGAAGAGAAAACGAAATAGCGTGTAGCATGCTTACAGGAGACGAACTGAAGCGAGACAAATTGGTGAAGGGTACAAGTTTTATTATTGCGGGAATGATGGAAAAAGGAATCGTGTTGGTAATTCCAACTTGTTCGATGAAAAATTAAAAGAAGATGTGACGGGGGTTAAGAGGATAAGTATTAGATTCATTGCTGTTACAATTCTAAATCGTCTGGTTCTCACCTAAAGATGAATGTTCTACAAGGATCTATTTTGGGCCCTTTTTTGTTTTTACTTTATATTAATGACTTGCCCTTTTTTGTTAAGGGTTTGTGTGACATTATACTTTTTTGCTGATGACACCTCGCTTATTTTTAAAGTTGAGCTTGATAGGATTAATTATGACGAAGTAAACAGTACTTTGTCACGAGTCCTTCATTGGTTCGAAATTAATAATTTAGTCTTTAACTCTTAGAAAACTAAATACATAGAGTTTGCACTTCCTAAGGTAAAAAGTAAAAATTCTAACTTGCTCCTCAACAATGAAGTGATAGAATTGATTGACTCAACAAATTTCTTATGTATAACTTTAGATAAAAAGCTCCAGTGGAACGCCCATCTCTCAACACTAGCAGGCAAACTACGCTCCGCCGTCTTTGCAATTAGAAAAGTTAGTCAATTAACGGACGTTAATATAGCTCGACTTGTTTATTTTAGTTATTTTTATAGTATTTTATCTTACGGTATTTTATTATGGGGCAGTTCTGCCGAAATTAATTCTACATTAATTTTACAAATAGAGCTGTGCGGGCTATTTATAACTTAAAAGCTAGAGATTCTCTGAGAGATGTATTTAAAGAAATAGGTATTCTTACAGTCGCTTCGCAATACATAATAATAATAAATAATAACATATTATATATACGCCAAAATTTAAATTTGTAGTTATTTAAAAAACAATAACAGATAAGCGATAAATACGAGAAATAAAAACAAACTCGTAACGCCAAAATTTCGTCTTCAAAAAGTTAATAAATCAAAAAGTTTCAAAAGATTCAAAAGTGCATGTAAATGCCTACTTGAATAAAGATATTTTAAATTTGAATTATTTTTGAAGGTTTATAATTTACTCTACATTACTTGCTTTTTTTATTGATTACTTATAAAGGCGGGGAAATTCGTACAACGGAAGAAACTAGATATAAGTAACCATTTCAGTTAAGATGAATAAGCAACTCAAAACATAGATCCCGTCTCACGAAAATGTGCCCTTGTCCATTCTATACTTAAAGGGTGATGGCTCGGACTCAATTAACTTCAGACCTATCGCCATTACCTCACTGAATCTCTTCTCGTATGTTAACTTAGGGAATCCATCCATTTTATGTGTGGACTTTTACAACATCCCTGGTCCAACACCTAGAGATGATACAGCCGGCCTTATTGTTTTTGATGGACACGCAGATATTTCAATCTAGCGACACTGCGTACCTATCATACCTCGCGTATAAATTCTAACATAATTTTATACCAACACGCCGGGGTATCTGTATTCGTAAGAAGGATATCTGCTACCTTCTTACTGTTTTCAAAGCTGCTGCGCGTGGAAATGGTCCACCATATCAAAGTCTACGCGAGTCCAGGCGAAGATTGCCGATCTACTTTCACAGACTCTTTGCTCTGGTAAATGGTCTGTCCCAGTTGGTCAAGACGCACACTCGTCTACCAGAAGTACCATATACCCTTTTTGATGGATTTTCTGACTGACTGACTACACATCCCGTTAAACACCAAGTCACTATCGAGGCTCCTCTAGGGTCCTCTGATTATAACCTGGTATCGGGGTAGTGCCCATTCATTGTCCGGCTCGCAAAAAAATACATGCGTTTGGCACTACAAGTCAGCGGATTGGGATGGAATACATATACACCCACCTCCAAAGCCGATAATTCTATTGAAATTTGTATAAACATTTAAATATTACTAATATTAACAGTAAAATAATTATTTATTTCTTAGTCTAAAAAGTTTACGGACCAAAAACATGAAACTATTTTCATCCCTTCGGGAAATCACCCCGACTATTTCGTCCAACTTTTTAATTCGGCCATTGGTAGAACTATGTACCTATCTATACTAAAAGGAAAGATTTGTATTTATGTTTCAACAAATTGGCTCAAAAACTACTAGACTGTTTACAAATGTTCTTTCACCATTTGAATGCTACATTGTGATTGAAAAATATAAACTATATAAAATATAGACTATAATCTATTTTAAAAAATTTTCTTCGCCTGCAATATTTAAATGGTTAGGGTAAGCGAAATAATGTACTAATAAATCGTAGGACTAAAAAAGATCTATAAAGAAATTGAAACTCTATCTATCTATAACAGCAAAACTATAAAAAGCATTTTTATATTAACAAAATACTAAATAATTACTACATACATCAGATGCATCTTTTTCAGATGATAATATGAATTCCTATGAAATTTATTATTAATATATTAATTATGAAATTAAATGAAAGTATTTGACATCGAGTTAATTTTAAGTAATTTCTTTTTTTTCTTCAAATCATTAAAATTAGTCATGTCGTTGAGCAGATATCATTTAATTATAAACATTTTATTTTAACTTTTTTTTTTTTGATAGAATAAGTTTGATTAAAGATTAAGATCACAGTTTTAAATGTACACAATTATAATTTAACTTAGAATATTACACAGGCTACTTTTAAGAGCCGGACAATACTTTACCTCCAGGAAAAATATAAGTCAATATTTGGTAAATTTATTTCACCATCTATACAGTTAGGTTTTAAACAAAATTCACGCTGGAAAAGCCACATGGCTCAGTTAGTCATTGATTGAGAATAAAACATTCAAATCCAAAAAAAAACATTAGTCTATTGGGTAGACCTCGAAGAATTCGGTCTGCCCATTCATTTGTACCCGACTTTCGAATTTTAGAAAAATTTCTTCACAGGAGGTCTTCTTATGACCCCCTGAGTCCGAAATGACCATTGGTCAAAATGTTTATATTTATATATATATAAATATAAACATACGCGTGCGCGCGTCCAGATTCGACTTTTGTCAGCACGATAGCGGCCGCAGTTTCACTCGGATCGCTTCCAAACTTTGCACAAAAATCAACCATCTAAAAATGAAGGACAAGTTCATTAACCAGAGAAATCCGGCCCCAGGGAGCGCTAGGGCCTTACTTTTTCTGATTTCAGTTTTTCGACCATAACTTTTTCCCTATACAAAGTAGATCAATCGCGTTCATATTATATGATGTCTTTGATGAATACCTATAACTAATGTAGATAAACCGAAAACCTAACTTCAATAACTTAGGGGTGGGGGTAAAAAAACCGAAAATTTTTGGAAAAAAAATCATAACTTTTTTCTGGTTAACATTCTTATATCACAAGTATTTTTAATAGAAAGGGTATTTTTTACTCTAAATTTAGGTATCAAAAATTTTTCCGTAAAAGATACCGTTTCCGAGAAAAAAAAATAAAAACCACTTTTAGCTTGAAAATTTAAGGTAGGTAAAACCACGGCAACCTTTTTCTGGTAAACATTCCCTCCTCGCAAATATTTTTAATAGAAAGGTTATTTTTTACTCTAAATTTAAGTATCAAAAGTATTTCCAAAAAAGATATCTTTTCTGAGATAAAAAATAAAAACCGCTGTTTTGCTTGCAAATTTTTGATGTAAACAACGCCATCATGTGTTATTCTTAGATAGTGAGTTATATTTTAAACGAGTTAAACACGAGGTCTACCCACGCGTGTTCCCCTGCGGGCACGGATTTTTATTATTTTACATTTACTTTTTTCTATTGCACAATGATATAAATTCAAAGAATTCAATTTAAAAGCATAATCTTTTAACCTGGTTTCGTCATTTGTGTTAAAATCTAAAGAAAAAATGTGATTTGATTATGCACAGACTTGCCTTTTTTAAAATACTCTCTAAGATCAAAGTACATAAATATTAACTACAGAACAAAAGAAATACATTAAGCATCTCACCTTCAAAATAAAAATACACAAATTTATAACAAGGTATAATGTTGAAAATAAAATTAAAACTCTGTTTACGAGTGATAATCTTTTATGACTTTTGCGTTTTAATATTTTTAATAGAGGTGTTATATTTCTGACACTTCATTGCGTGAAAAAACAAATAAAAATAAAATAAGAGCTCGTTCACGAACTTTGAAGCTTATCATTGAGTCTAACACTTCTATATTTAAACGGAATGTTAATTGCGTTATTTTTAAATAGAAAAATAAAATTAATGGAACATTTTACTAAGTATTATATAATTACATTTCTGTGGTTATCTACTGCGGGGCACAATCCAGATATATTTTTTTCCGTATAAGTTTTGTTTTATTTGGGAAACTTAATATTTTTGCTCGTTATACGATGTAGAGATTGTTTTTTATCAGTTTTCATACACAGCTTTTGTAAGCGATGGTTTTTTTTGTTTATAGTAATATAATATGAACAATAATATTTAATAGTTTGTTTTTTATAGTCTGACTGTAGTAATTTGACGACAGTATATGGGGTGACCCGACTTTGGGTAGTAGTAACACCCCCTCATAGAAAATCAAGATGAAGTACTTATTTCAGATATATTCGTATAGTGCGTTAAAGTTTTTTTCCATTCCATCATTAATAGATAAAATTGGTTTGCATTATACAGTAAAATGACAATAAATACAAGTGTGTCAAAGTCAAAACGAGCTTTAAGGCTAGCGCCTCGATAACATGCGAATTAAATTTTACGCATCATAAGTCCTTAATTCTAAAACAAAATAAATAATATCCCTGGAGTATCTGACACTTAGAAAGAGAATAAAATAGAAGACTGCATAGTTTGTAAGGCTGAGGGAGAGAATTCTTCCTAAAAAATATGAGCAAGCTTTTTACTCATCTCACATTGCAAAGCAAAAAGAATTTTGCCGAAAATGTAATATCAAATTGTAGCGAGTTTTAGGGGCAGATATGTCTCCAGTAAAACTTTGTACTCCGAAAATTAGATCAAAAATTCCAAAAAAAGTTATGTATATTTGATTTTGTTCCTATAGTGATTTCATTTTATTTTGAGTGAAATGTGATTTATGTGTTGGCATATTAAGAAACAATAAAAATAATAAAATACACATGGGGGCAAATCAATATTTAATGAATAGTAATATGTTAATAGAAATATATATAAAAAAAATCCGTGCCCGCAGGGTGACACGCGTGGGTAGACCTCGTGTGTTACTCGTTTAAAATATAACTCACTACCTAAGAATAATACATGATGCCGTTGTTTACATCAAACGTTTTCAAGCAAAAAGCGGTTTTAATTTTTTTTCTCGGAAAATGTATCTTTTTTGGAAATACTTTTGGTACTTAAATTTAGAGTAAAAAATAACCTTTCTATTAAAAATATTTGCGAGAAGAGAATGTTACCAGAAAAAAGTTGACGTGGTTTTACCTACCTTAAATTTTCAAGCTAAAAGTGGTTTTTATTTTTTTTATCAGAAACGGTACCTTTTACGGGCAAAACTTCTAATACTTAAATTTAAAGTACAAAATAACCTTCCTATTAAAAATACTTGTGATGTAAGAATGTTTACCAGAAAAAAGTTATGAATTTTCCCACCCCTAAGTTATTGAAGTTAGGTTTTCGGTTTATTTACATTAGTTATAGGTATTCATCAAAGACATCATATAATATGAACGCGATTGATCTTCTTTATATAGGGAAAAAGTTATGGTCGAAAAACCTAAATCAGAAAAAGTGAGGCCCTAGCGCCCCCTGTGGCCGGATTTCTGTGGTTAACGAACTTGACCTTCATTTTTGGATGGTTGATTTTTGTGCAAAGTTTGAAAGCGATCCGAGCGAAACTGCGGCCGCTATCGTGCTGACAAAAGTCGAATCTGGACGCACGCACGCATATATATATATAAACTTTTTGACCAATGGTCATTTCGGACTCAGGGGGTCATAAGAAGACCTCCTATGAAGAAATTTTTCTAAAATTCGAAAGTAGGGGACAAATGAATGGGCAGACCGAATTCTTCGAGGTCTACCCAATATTAAAATTGATATTTAAATGACTATTTATAATCACAAAGGAATTTATCAAATTTTAGTAGATACTGTTATATTTTGACTAATTTGAAAATATTCAATATTCAATATATAGTATAATTGTTTGTTTTCTTTTATTACGTATATTGAACTATTTGTTATAACGTAATCTTAATTACTATAACGGCAGTGGCAGTGATACAACCTTTAAAGATATTGTTTTGATTATATAAAGAAGGTTGTGTTATATAAAATTGGGCCAGATCTGTGCTAGTTATAGTAGCAAAATAAACTGAAAAATATAAGGGTGCATTTTCATTGTGAAAATGGTTCCCGAACATCAAAAATGACATTTATATTACCATATCCGCAGAAAATGATGGAATATAAACTATTACAGTTAACCTATAGTTTTTCATAATCATGTCGTGGTCGGTGAGACCGTGAAGCTTCATTAACATTAAATAAATAATCAGGAATCAGAAATCATATTTCATATAAAATGGTAAATTACAAGTGTCATCATCATTCATCATGAGATGCATTAACTCATCATTCATAAATAAAATTTATCTAAAAAGTTGAAGCTAGTAAGATTTATTGTTCATGAACCGCAATATTCAAATTGAATGTATCTAGTTAATGCAAACTGAACTCGTTTTTGATGTTTCACTAAAGGCCTTTAAAATACTGAATTCCATTAGAACGTTATTTAACTAAAATAGATAGCACCTAACCGTAAAAAAATTTGGTTAAACCATTTTTAAAGGTTTCATGTCAAGACATCGTTTGCGATAAGAACATAGAGTTTGACCCGAATGTGTACACGATAAATGTTAAGTAGTTACATAATTAGACTTGTAGTGGTTTTTGTTGGAAAACTTTACTTAGTGATCAATTAAAAACCATTTTGTAGTTCGGATTATAGTATCATTATTTAACTTTATTATTTTTGCTAAAGAGGATCTATTTACAATATATATATTGTGAATATTATATATATATATATATATATATATATATATATATCTTATCAAAGCGAGCTTGTATACGGAAAGCACTGTCGTGACTCAAAGTCAGGAAATGCACCACTCTGCGTTGTATTGCATTGCGATATGATCTGTGTGATATCATGTGATTTCAAACATTGATTTATAAACAAAAATATAATATATTTAACCTACTTAAAGTAAACATTTATAATATGATACATTCGTCAAAATCAAAATGTTTATTTTTAGTTTGGATAACTACGAAGTGGGATTTAGTCCATAATTTATGTAAACAAAATATCAAAAACAAATATTAGAATAAATCAAGCAGCGTTTTATTTTCTCTGAAATTTTAATTTTACATAAAATATATATAAGTTAATTATTATTTAATTAAAATATTCATTAAGCGTCATTAACAAAAATAAAGTAAACATTATCTAAGAAATCAATGGTATGTACCAGTGGAAGGTTTCCATGTTTCCACGGAGGCAAGTAGTGTCACTGTCACTCTCTGCCTTGATATCACTGTTGTGTCCCTGAGCCATAGGTCGCGGTAGATTTCATTCGATAATTATTTAAATGGATAAAGTTTAAAAATGTTCCATAATCGAACAGATAATATTCATATTTATATTCAACTTAACATAAAAGCAGTTTCTCATGTTTTGTATTAATCAATCTATGGTGTCCAAGAGAAACGGCTCATGGTTTACTAATGCGGGAACACGCCGCATATAATTGATGGTTAGGGTTTAAAAAAATGTTTAAAAAAAATAATAAAAGCACCTAAACAAGAGCCGCGATATGCAAACTAACACCAAAACCGGTCCTTAGTATAATATAGTTGTAAATAGAATAGATTAAGTGATAATACACGTACTTAATGTTGTTTACTATTTTGCAGTCACAAATTTCAGTTAGCTCCTAATGATTCTAACAGATGGCGGTATCTGTTGACTGCATTGAGTAATTTAGAGTTCCAAGTTATTAATTAAAAACTTTGTAATATACAAATAGTGTTATAAACTTGGATAAAATTTAAAAAATAATTAAAATTATTTTGTTGTGATTTTTGCTGAATATTGACTGTAAAAAACATTATGGTTTTCATGACAGATGTACTCTGAACGTTACCCCTTAAATAGTTTACTACAATGTAATATATCAAAAACAATAGTCACAGCAACGCGTGACCGGGTCTGCTAGTTATATATACAACGAATGACCCTTACAATCTTGATTTTTCGAACAATTTTGACAATTAATTATATAATAAAGATGAATATCATACAATAAAACAGAAACTTAAATAATGATATTAAAATGGATATTATATATATATATAATAAAAATTAAATATTTTTACTTGTTCCAAGCAATTCTGAATTATCTCGTAAATATTTTAGAGAATATAAAAAATCTAGTTTTTTATATTTAACCTCTCTAGAAATGGTACAATAGTCTTAAAACATCATCAGTCTTGTCAACGTTTGCTCATTGTCAGCGTTACAAACCTGAAACTTGTAAGTGGTGCAAGTACCTATATCTTTTACTCGTAAACAAGTAGTTTATTGAATCATTCAATAAAAAATAAAAAAGAATAAACCTCACGTCTTTCTGTTTGAAATTGCGTTATATTTTCCTACAGAATAAGCCTTGTCAATTAATGTCGAACGGAAAATAGTAGTAGCAGCGAATGAAATCTTACAAATATATACTAAATTATATTGTTTTTATTAAATATAAAAATGTAAAATAAAATAGAAACAAAAAAAAGTGAAGCAACTTTGTCTTAAATTAAACCAGTGAAGATGCAAATACCTAGGGTATTTCCCGAACGAAGTAATATAATTAAATATGAAAATAAAGTAAAAAAAAAAATCCTACAAATTTTCAGAATTTTTTCCGTCCAGAGACATCCATCCCTACATCCATCCATTCATCCGAGAAAAGTGAAAATAATACAGAACGAACAAAGTTCGTTCGTGAATATCGAACATTATCTTTTATTATGACAGGGGTGAGAAAAACGAGTACCTCTAGCATTGACAAATTGATTTACAGTTACTATTTTTCTTTTTTAGATTTATATTGAATTATATATGAAGTTATGTTTTACACAATTTAATATTTTATACAGATGTGAATGGTAATCTGTACATTAGTACAGATTACCATTACAATTTTATTATATTTGAAGCAAATATTGACATACATTTAAAAACTAATATATAGTTAGTTTTAATACAAACGATTCATTCATACCAACTACTACTCATTGCTATATAACTACAGAACATCGCAGAATAAAGCTAAGACAATATTACTATTAATTATAAACTAAAATAAATTCTATTACTTTTAGTGTAAGAATGAAAGTGGCAAAAATTGATAGTTTCGTGTCAAAACCTCATTTAAGATAAACAATGTGTAAACGCTAAGAACGCCTTGATAAGTGCTAGCCTTTGACTTGTAAAGCACTTTGTGTATCAGCGATCGATCTGTATGTAATGGACCCGAAGTAGAAAGAAGTGTTTTGTACTACAACTTGTGACCATATTTCTTTGAATTTTAATTTAAAAATAACAAGGTGGTTTTGATATTACTTATCATATTTATATCACTTACACTTAATTACTTATGTTTTGTATTATATAATTTCATAAGACCTATATTTATTTATAGTCTACATATATAATAGTTTATTTTTAAATTTATATTTTCTAAGCAGGATAGACACATTGTCTTCAAATGATTTCCGCAAATAAACTTTTTACACGCTGTGAAAAATTTTCAGGTGTTTTTATTACGTGCTCTTCTACAATTATGACTTTACTCGACGTCGCCTTCGAAGTTGCTGGATGTTTTACTGGGGCCGAAATACCAAGAAAGTTTTTATTCTTATTGTTAGGGACCTTTTCAAAATATTTTTTAAATTCTCTTTTGAGCCAATGGATTTATCCATGCCAGAGACAAGTCGATCAGGAAAATACGAGCGCAAAAACTCAAAGTTTTTAAACTTATGTCCTTAAATAAACTTGTAATAAAAATATTAAGATATTAAACTCAAATCAAAATTACGGGACTCATAATTGAATTACTAAAATTTCTTATTTTTATAAAGAATATACTTGAGCGCCAAGAAGGCTATGCACTAGGTATTATATGGCTGATGCCCTTCCACCTAAAGAATAGCTAGTCATCGGTTAATTGATTCAACTTAGATATTTCATGGGCCACTTCAAGACCTCTTCAAGAAAAGGCGTTTCGATAGGCTACATAAACAAAACAAAGACAATTTAACACTTAATCTTAAATTTATTAACTTAATCTACTAAATAATATTGTACAAAAGTCACTTCTTTACTAAACAATAAATTAACACAAAAATAATTTTAAACAAGACTCAAATACAGTATCTCAAATGATGTCGGTAAATTGATATTTTCAACTCAATATGTAGCGGTTTACTAGACACGACGGCTACATTCAAATCAATCTTAAAATTGTTCATAATATAATATTATAAATACTTATTTTTAAAATAAATATACGATTAAAATGTATTTAAAAAGATGATACCGGAAACTAGTGGTTAGTGCTTAGAGTTATTGCGAATTACTTATAGTATCTAAACTATAAGCGTTATTAACTTTTACCATTGCACAGTTCCCCATACAACAACAAATAAACCAAAACAGCAAGGTTTTTTTTGTTCAATACGTGTTTTTAAAAATGATACATGCTACATTGCTAAGTATTTTCCGTATACATTATTTAATCAATAAACACTGTTTGATAGTTTATTAGGTACAATAGCATCTTAAAATGTTGTCACCAGTATAAAAATAAATTTGTGTGCTGCTTTGGATTGATATTTAATTTTTTTGCAGATTAAGTCACCCGCATTAACACGTTGTGCCCGGTCCCTGGGGACCGACGGTGAACTTTTCATTTAGCCGACGTCGGTCCCTAGGGACCGACAATTAAAAAGTAAATGTATAGTAATTTTAATGAAGTTTATTGTGTTTTGTTATCAACACTGTTATGATTTGATTTTTGGCATTGAGTATTTCCAAACTGTACTTTGCTTGCCATGGTTCATTTCTAACTGATCGCCCCAGTCTAGAACGCATGCCCCAACAAAGTATGTAGATCTCGTTTATAATATGAGTTGCTTAGAAGCCAATGCGGCTAAGTCCAATTTTTGATATTGTCTGATTTTTGTAAATTTTGATGGAAAAGATTTTATTTCTTCAAAATTTACAAAAATCAGACAATATAAAAAATGGACTTAACCGCATTGGCTTCTGAGCGAATCATATGTTAGCAGGCTTGAATATTACCGATTTCTCGCTCATTGCCGGCTAAACGGAAAGTAAAATTTAAATTCAAATCCTAATCGTTATGGTTTTCAGGGTTAATGTATGATGAAAACATTATACAAACAACGCTATTTGGATGTTCTGCTGGGTTGCTTTGAGGATGACAAGTAGAAATATACCACAACTTAGTATTAAACTTTTGAGTCATATTCATAAATTGTTGTTGAAATAGATTGTTTCCCATTATCACATATAACCGCTTCGGGCAAAGCATAAATCGGAAGTCGTTTTCCACCATTTTACATATTTCATCAGCTTTTCTTGTGCGCAATGGAAACAACAAAGTGATTTTACAATACAGTGAAGTGACTCATTAAGTCGAGTGATATTATTTGAAATAGACTTGTGACGTACCTGTGCTGTCCTATTTTATCAAATTTTAATTAAACCAATGTCTGACTGATATTTTATATTTTCTACTATATTAAATCAATAACAATTTTTCTTTTCTCTGTACATTATTTACAAAAGCCAACGTGTCCCGAAATAGCCTCTATGTAGCAGTCCTTCAATTATTTTACAATATCTAGTAATGAGGGCGTGTACATACATAAAGGTAATGTTATCAATTTTTTTTAGATATAAAATTTTAGTACGTATTTTATGATTTGTGATATCAAAACTAGAAAAGGTTCATGGAAACTTGCGAATAGTGTTTTATACAAAAAAAATGCATTCCTCATCATCATCTTCCTGCCCTTATTTTCACTTTTGGGTTCGGCACAGTGTTTTTTCCTTCCATACATCTCTGTACACACTTCCTTCTTCTTCCTAATGTCTTTCACGCATTCATCCATCATTCTTCGGCCGTCCTCTACCTGTCCATACTTCAACTACTATACCCAGCACTCTTATGTTCACATGCTTTTCATCTTTCCTCATAACATACCCATGCTATGACAGACAGACCTTTCAATTTTTCTGTCACTGATGCTACTCCCAAGCTTCCCCTAATATAATCATTTCTTATTCTATCTCTTCTAGTCACCCCACTCATCCATCTTAACATTTGTATCTCCGTTACATGCAAACGCTTTTCATCCATCACTTTCATCGCCCAGCACTCAGATCCATACATAACGACAGGTCTAATAATGTTTTTATATATTCTCCCCTTTAGTTTAAGGGGAATTAGGGCATCGCATGTTGTCACGGTGACTTGTCGCCATTTCATCCATCCCGTGTTGATTCTGTGCTTTACGTCCCGATCAATTTTGCCATCGCTTTGTATTTGTGAACTAAGGTAGCGAAAGTCTGAGCAGACTGGTAACGGTACTCCATCGAACAAAATAGGATAAACAAATGCATTCAAATGTTATATTTATTAAAAGAATTTATTTATTTAGTATAAAATTATAACAGTACCAGAAGCATTTTTCCTACTATAAAAATATATAAAGCTATCTACGCAAATATTATTGTTTATTATCGTTGAAAATGATCTAGGAAAATGGTGCTTTCTAAATCAGTCAAGTTATAGTACTAAGTAATGGCGCGAGTGTTGTACATAATTTATTTTTTCATGTTTAGAGTCTTTTATTATTTTTCAGGTGTTCGCTAAATAAGGCAACAACCATCGACACCGTACTGGAGCTTTATAGTAACGCTTGCGCTTACTTCCGTCTAGCCTCGTGAACTACCAGTTCTCCAATCGTGTATCTGATTGCACTTCTTTCTATTAATCTGCTTTTAATAACGTGAGAGTTCACTACATTGTTTCATTAAAATGTGTTTATTTTTATTTATTTTTATAGTATGTACTAGTTCTAAAGCAGCTAAAATAAGAGGACTTAATACTAAAAAACATTAATTCCTTTTAAAAATTTAAGCGTTATTTTATTTTAAAACATATTTAATTGTGAAATATATCCCCAGCCGTAGCAGTCCATTAACTTTTTTATTCCGTATCATTGAGAGCTCTCTTGTATACCGTTTTCAGTCAGATATAGCTAATTTTGTTTTGATCTTTTTTTTCACAAGTATCATCTACCTTTTTTTCACTAGTATCCTCCACTAAAACTGTTCAGCTTTTACATTTTTTTTTAAAATTATAAATGTTCATACGATTTTTGGCTAATGGTACACTAGTTCAAGTTATTACGGTTTGATAAAATATTAATAAGATAGCGAAATAACTTTAAGGCATTATTGAAAAAAAAATTTAACGGGCATATATCTACAAATCAAGTATATAACTCCAAAACTTAATTATATATCGGTGACGGTCATGAAAACGGAAGCTAAATGTGACGCAGAAATTTGTCCAAGTGGTGGCAGTAAGGCAGACAGAGCCTACATTATGAACAATTGCTAAAGATCAAACACTTGCTTGCGAGCACCGCTAAAGACTAGGAACTATCACACGCCACTAGAAACTGCCGTACATTTCGGTTATTGAAGACTAGTGCAGATATTGAAGATTGAAGAGATATTGAACAACGAGTCTTCCACGTGATATCTAACGACAGACCATATAACGATGTTGATCCGATAGCAAGATGAAACTGCAAGCGTGTCTTATCGCCATACTTGATGAACCTGTAACACTAATTGAAATGCACGTTTTTATAGAAAATAATCGGACTAAATATTCATCATATTTTGTTAAATAATAATTATAATTAATACTAAGAAACAAAACATTAACTTGCATAACAGTTAAGGTATCGATTAAACTCCATTTGGTTACAATAAATGATAAATAACACTTAGATAATCGTACTGGTATGTTTTTTAAATGGAGTTTTGAAAGCAATATTTCTTTGTTTGTTTCTTGACATCAAAATATATTGTATATTTTACAAAACATAACACTGCAAACGTTTCAGATTTCAAACTTTCTTCGGGAGTAGGGAACTCAATTTAAGAAATGCAAACTTTTGCGAATTTTAAAATTGAATTTCGTGACATTTTAAACCTTCGGACTGTCAGATTGTCATTGTTAGCAGGCTTTTCTATTTCAGTCTTCTTGCTGTAAAAATAAGGTTTCCTGAAATGCAATTCTAGACATCGCATGATTTCAGCCAGAATGTAGTTATAACGTTTTAAGGTATATAACATATTTTTATGTTTTTATGTTACTTTATTACAGATATATGTAATTTTATAATTATTGTTATTAAGTATAAGCATACATTTTAAATATAAAAAAAAATGCGTTTTAAAAAGCAGATTAATAGAAAGGGGTGCAATCGGATATACGATTGGGGAAGTGGTATTTCACGATTTCACGAGGCTCACTGTCGCAGCAAGACGGAAGTAAGCGCAAGCGTTACCATAAGGCTTCAGTACGGTAGCGATGGTTGTTGCCTTATTTAGCGAACACTTGAAAAATTCTATAGAACGTGTATCCTTAAAAGACTCTCCACATGAAAAAATATATAATGTTCAACTCTCGCGCTACCACTTAGCACTTTAACTTGACTGATTTAGAAAGCACCATTTTCCTAGATCATTTTCAACGATAATAAACAATAATATTTGCGTAGATAACTTTATATATTTTTATAGTAGGAAATGTTTTTGTTACTGTTATAATTATATACTAAATAAAAATTCTTACAACTCTTTTCTTCATAATTATTTTTGAATTTTGCAAATTGGTAATTCCATGGCTTTCTATTAAAAATTATCCTATTTAATTTTTATCAAACCACTACTAACAATCTAATAATTTTTTTCTGGACTATTTGAACAAATGTTTGTGATTTATTTTAATAAATATAACATTTCCCTATTTTGTTCGATGGAGTACCGTTACCAGTCTGCTCGGACTTTCCCTACCTTGGTCATCAAATACAAAGCGATGGCAATATTCGCCGGGACGTAAAGCACAGAATCAGCACGGCATGGATGAAATGGCGACAAGTCACCGTGACAATATGCGATGCCCTAATTCCCCTAAAACTAAAGGGGAGAATCTATATAAACATTATTAGACCTGTCGTTATGTATGAGTGATCTGAGTGCTGCGCGAGGTGATGGATGAAAAGTGTTTGCATGTAACGGAGATGCGAATGTTAAGAAATGTTGGATGTGTGGGGTGACTAGAAGAGATAGAATTAGAAATGAGTATATTAGGGGAAGCTTGGGAGTAGCGCCAATGACAGAAAAATTTAGAGGTAGCCGTTTGACATAGTATGGGCATGTTATGAGAAAAGATGAAAAGCATGTCACCATAAGAGTGCTGGGTATGGTAGTGGAGGGATGGATAGGTAGAAGACGGCCGAAGAAAAGATGGATGCACTGTCGGTGGTTTTTTGTCTGGTATCCACACACTTCGTTTGATCGGTTGTAAAACAAACACATTGTATATATATATATTTCTATTTTTTTTTCTTTATTTATTGTACCTCTACCTCTACAAATACCAAAATATTTTCTCCAATAATGAAGGGTTTCTGGAAGAGATCTCTTTTAAGAGATAAGTCATCTTTTGTGTTAATTATATTTTATATAGATTGTAAATTGTGTTTGTCCTGTTAAAAAAAAAAAAAATAAATAAATTTTTCATATTTCTCCTAAACCGATAATCAACAATCTATTTTATTTTGTGTTGAAACTCCTTAAATGACCATAGATTGATAATAAAGATAATTGGCTTATGATTAATCTTCATATTTCTAATGAACGAAGCTTTAAGCTATCAAGTATATTTATACATCCGTAGTTTGTAAATCTGTTCAAATTTGAGGAAATTAAGGTCATGGATTTTACTGAAAAGCTTTAAAACCGTCCGTCAGTAGACTCTTTCGAGTTCGAGAGACTTTACATTAAAAAAATTCAATCGTCAACCCTTTTTACAATCGGCAAATAGATTCGGTTCTCTGATTTGTCTAAAATCTTTTGCAGGATTCAGCGTAAAGTATTGGTTTTCAAAATATGGAATATACTCATAGTAGGTTAGGTTAGGTTAATCTGATTCAGTCTGACTCTAATATTATTAATGAATTAATAATGGCTAATATCATGAATTATAATAAAATCAGTTAGTTTCTATCCATAACACCGTTACCGATTTTGATTTATCAAAAAAGGCCAAACTATAAAAATATATGCATAAATTAAATAGATGCGCCACGTATGGCTGGAGTGAAAGACAACTCATTATTTATGGACTTTTCAAATTATGTGGCATTGCGCAACGACGATACGAAGGCCTTTCCCTCCTAATTGTACCTTACCAATTAGAAAGTGTAGTCTCTGTTTCACAACAGGTCATGGAATCAGATCGATGTTTCCCTAAAATTTCATCGTCCTTAGCGGTCAATGTGAAAAATGTTTCAAAACCGGTAAGGTAAAATTTCTATGGTTGATAGCGACCCAAGTAACAAATATTTTAATTCCTGTAGGTCTGTTAAATCCAGAAATCTGCTTTTAATTTACTCGAGTTTAATTTCGAAGATTGGGTAACTTGTTTTAAGGTTTTCGGTATTTCTCTAGTATTTCTATATTTACCTATTAATTTTAATACATATATAAAATTATGATATAAGAGTAGCATTGTTTTATAAAAATACCCGAAAGTCATGACAATTAAAACTAGAGTTTTTAACATTATTTTACACTTTCACTGCAAAATAAAAATATGACTAAGGCGATTGTAGGTGAAAGTGGGAAACTATGTATCTCTAGTAAGATCCGTAATCCGAGAAGGTCAATGGTAGGTAATAAAAAATAATTTATACATACAGGTTAATTTCATAGACTTCCAATAAGGTAACGGTCGCTATCTGCGATGGAGCGAGAAGCTGGTGATGAAGACTGAGTTGCAACACTTTATCATCTGCTGATGCAATGAGTGCCTTGGTCTAAATTTGACTGCTTAGTCTGAGTTTGAATGGATCGCGAAGTTACAAACTATAACAAATTCGTCTGGTGTTATTATAAAATATTTTTGTAGAGTAAAACTCATTAACATATTTATTAAACTAATACTACTAAATTCAAATGCAAGAAAAACTAAAATAAGTAACTTTATGAAAAATATTCTTTATTAAATTATATGAACTGAATTATATAAGAAAGAGATAATCCCGATTGTTAAAATTCTCCAACCCACCTCACTGACAAGAAATATCAGCTGTCTTTTCTTTTATTTTTCAAGATTCATGACTAAAGAACGCTTCCATTTAAAAGACGACCACATACATGTATATTATAATTATAATAAACAGTAGATAACTGTAGCAGTAAATTTGACTTCAGGAATTGTACTGACAAAGTAAAGAGATGAAGATGAAGTAGTAAATACAAAGATGTCATTTTTTTTTAAATATGTTTATGCGATTTATATTTTATTAGTTACACTCGGCGGAAAAGTGATTCAATCATAATTATTTATAATTGAAACACTCATCCGTCCGTAATATGTACTTAAAACAAGTTAATCCTTTTATACCAGACGGTTAGACGTAATTCCAAGCAAGATATTTAATTCATTCCAAGAGTGATATAATTTAATCATCACAATGATTTAATGAACAGAAGATGAATGAATTATTAGATGTGATGGATGACAAAGATCTGGATGTTATTTGTGTGTCTGAGACCAAGCGAAAAGGCAATGATACGACCGATTTACCTGCCAACCGGGTCGCTTTCTGGGCTGGGGTTTCAGAGGGTGAGCGAGGTGGCCAAGGTGTAGGCGTATTATTGTCCTCTCGAATGGTTAATGCAATGGTAGAATACAAGGCGATTAACCCGAGGCTTCTTTGGGTTCGCTTTAAGCTGGGGATAACAAGAGTATTCTTGTTAGCCATGAATGCGCCAGTATCCTCAGCTCAAATGAGCGAGCTCGAGGAGTTTTGGGAGAATGTCAGGGATGTTCTAAGTAGTGTCAGAGATAATGAAAAGTTGATAGTATGTGGAGATATGAATGGATGGGTTGGAACCGCGCGAAGCAGTTACGAAAGCGTGCTAAGCAAATATGGTGATAAGAGGGTAAATGAGGCTGGAAAGCTTATTTTGGAATTTTGTAAGGAGAAAAATTTGTTTGTGGCAAACACGATGTTTGATCGCAATCAAATTCACATGTACACATGGGAGCGAGCGAAAGAAAGAAGTATGATTGATTTATTCCTAGTGGACCAGCGTATTCGAAGTCAAGTTGCTAAGTCGTTGAAGTCGTTGCTAGAATAAGAGGTTCTTTCGCAGGTTGGCGCGCCGCACGACGTGTCCAAGCTTGGCGTCGAATTATCGCATAAGAAGCTGGAAGCTTCAAGATCCACCGATCAGAGAGGAATATCAAGAGAGGGTTTCCAAGAAGCTTGAAAGCTGTGATTCTGGAAATGAAAGTGTTGAAGTATGCTGGCAGAACCTTAGGAATGGTATGGTGAAAGTAGCGACAGAAGTATGTGGTAAAAGGAAAAGAGGTTTTAGTAAAAAGCGGGATGATGAAGTGAAAGACGCTGTAGAGTTAAAGAAGAAAGCATGGCTGGATTATAAAGCCTCTGGTAAGGATAAAAGTATGAGAGAGATAAGAAAAAGAGCGTACAAGCTGCAATAGCACAAAATGAAAGCACTTATAAAGATGAAGCGTGAAAATTCTGAGAGAGAAAGGGATGAAAGATTGACGAACAACTTCCGGGAAAAAAAAGAAGCTTTTCTGGCGAGAAGTTAGTGGTTCCCGGGGTTGTTCGGTAACCTGTAGAATGAAAGGGGTGCTTTCGAAAAGCGGTGAAATTTTAAGTGAGCAAGCACACGTTTTGCAGCGGTGGGCGGAATTCTATAAGGAGATGTATGAACGTGAGGACGCCTCGGTCTGGACTACCAGCGTAATGCTGAGTCAAGATGTAGCCGATGGTGAAATCAGTTTGGAAGAAGTAGAGAACGTGATTCGAAGTCTGAAATGTGGTAAGGCTGCGGGAGCAGATGAAGTTACTGCCGAGATGATCAAATATGGTGGGCCACGCGTTTGGGACTTTTTCTGGTTTTTGTGCAATTTATGCTGGAAATCTGGAGAGGTCCCAGACGATTGGCGAAGTGCAGTCATCGTACCTTTGTATAAAGGCAAAAGTTCACAGATAGACTGTGGAAGCTATAGGGCCATCAGTTTGATTAGCTTGGGTGGTAAAATTTATGCTAAAATTTTAGCGAGAAGAATGCAAGAGAGATCTGAAAGGCTGTTGTGGGAGGCACAAGGAGGATTTAGACCTGGAAGAGGGAGTATAGATCAGATCTTTTCCCTCCGCATGATCACGGAAAAGTTTTTGGCCCTAAACCAAAAGGTTTTCTGTGCTTTTGTGGATTTGGAAAAGGCGTTTGACAGGGTTGTGAGAAAGAAGTTATGGGAGATACTGCCCCGATACAATGTGAACGGACCCTTGCTACAGGCTGTAAGGTCTCTTTACCGAGATCACTCAGCCTGTGTGCGAGTAGGAGCTGGCATGTCACCCTGGTTTGACATCCAATCGGGTGTTAAGCAAGGTTGCGCTATGTCAGCTTGGTTGTTAAATTTGTATTTGGATAGTTGTCTCCAAGGAGTGAAAGATAGTGACATGTGAGTGAAAGTAGGTGACCTTAAGGTCAATTGCTTACTATACGCAGATGATGCAGTGCTTATTGCATCATCAGAATGCAATTTGCAGGCATTGGTCACCACTCTGAAAGATGGGTGTGAAATTAATGGTCTTAACCTGAATGTAGATAAGACGAAGGTTCTGATATTTGAAAGAAATGAAGAAAGGACGTCAACGTGAATGGTAAGATAATAGAACAAGTGAATGAAGCGGTATATTTGGGAAGTATGTTTAGCAGAGACAGAAGATACGAAATGGATGTGGAAAGGCGTATTGCTGCCGGTAACAGAGTCAATGGTGCTTTGACTGCATTGTTGAGACGGCAAAACGTCAGTATAGCTGCACGTTTGGCTGTACACAATGTAGTTTTACTACCGACGCTGTTATACGGCAGCCAAACGTGGGTAACACAGAAGAAGAATGTAAGAAAGATGAATGCTGTGGAGATGCGATCTCTTCGCAGAGTATGCGGAGTCAGTCTAGCTGATCGAATCCGCAATGAAAAGATCCACAGAATGGCAGGTACTAGCGAAGATGTCACGGTGAGAATGAAGAAGAACGTGCTCAGGTGGTTTGGGCACGTTGAAGGAATGAGTGATGAAAGAATGGTAAAAAAGATTTATATGGGAAAAGTGAGCGGTAAGAGAGACAGGGGGAGGCCTCGAGTGACCTTCGAAAACACAGTAGCTACGATACTGGAGGAAGGTCACGTAAAAAGCATGAGGACCCCCCGGAGGGCATGTATGAAGAGGTTGATATCTGTGGCCGAGGCGAAAGAGGTATGCAGAGACCGTAGCGTTTGGCGCTCCGTCGTCTCTGGCTACCCCGCAAGGGATATGGCGTGAAGGTAAATAAATAAATACAATGATTTAATCTTCTATTAATTGGATCAATATAGAAATATAATCATTATTATTCATGTTAAAGAAGAAGTATGGACGTAATCGTTAGAAAAGCGATTATATAAAATTATTTCGTTACAAAACTACATGTACCACTATTTCATATTATTCAGTTTTTACTTGTAAATAAAAAAAATAATATTAAGGTAAAAACAAAGTAATCGAAGATAAATGGATACGCGGCACGTAAAATATTTCAAACAGTAAATCGACTCATAAGATCTGTGTAACTTCAATGCGAGTGTTGTATTCAATTTATGATTCGGAACCTTATGTAGTAAATGATAAGGTCGGTTTTGTTATGGAATATGTTAAAAATGTGAAATTCATGTATTCACAAAGATCTTTGAATAGTTTTCTTAGTATTCGCCTCGATTGGCCGGAATGCTTTATTCGTTAGAGCTTTTCTCATATTTTTGTACTTATCTTTACGTTATTATTCATTTAAAACAAGCACTTGAATTTGGTTACTCTTTTCACTTTAATTGTAAAGTGATCATCTCAGTTGTGAGGTTTATATGTTTGGTCTATAATTTTCTATTCTTCTTTCTAAAATTACATTTTTCTATGGACCTATTTGGATTATTTGTTTGTGAGTGTATCTACTTTAAATAGAAAACGTTTACTATGAAAACATACTTAGTAATATAGGGCTATGTTTGTTCTTATTCCCTAATTCTAAACCACTGGAGATGTTAAATAATAAATGTGTCTATTTCATATAGTTTTTCTTTCGTACTTCTGTGTTTTATCCGTAATTTGCTAATGAAAATATGATTTATTATTATTTAATACTTTTCTGTCCCAATTATTTTAACACATAATAATGTGCATAGTTTGACATTGCCCTTTAATTCTATTTTTGTGTATCTCAGCGATATCTCACCCTGAATATAATATTATTAACTTATAAAATTATACATAAGAACCATTTATTTATTTATTACACTAGCATTTTATTTATTTATTATATAAAACAAATTTAATACCAATGTTATTTATATTGTAAATGTATTTTTACGAGTCGGTATTGACAAAACTATATCCCTGTATGTACAACAGTTATTTACTTTAAGTATCTTATTAAATATCACAAATAATAAGGCTTATCTCAACTATATTTACCCCAATCATCTAATCTGTCTGAAGCTTTGGTTTATTGTGTACCTTTGCCTTGTTGGTAAGCACTGCGATATCTTTAAATGTAGGATTCCAACAAGGAAATTATTACATTATAGTTATTGTTTTATATGTTAAGCTTTTATATTTATTTCTTTCAGTTTGTCGTCGGTGGAACATTTTATTTTTTTACTAAAATCTATAAACTATCAGCTTTGGATTGTTAATGTTTTCCTATCAAGATTTCTTAACAAAAACTTATAGATTTACAAAGTTCGTAGATAAAGCTCATCTTAAACTTTTTGATTTATGAGACGGTAAATTTCAGAAATTCCTGACAACTAAGTAATAAGTTTTTACATTTTTGTTGTATTTTTTTTATATACCATATTATACCATAAAAATAACATATTTGACATATATTATATAATAAAGTAGTGTAATTGTAAAACTGTATTTAATATGGTAAATATCAAATTATTTCAATGAATTCGTTATTTTAGTCCCAGTCGTGAATATTATCCTTTCTGACCTCTGCGGGATAATCGAACCGGTTGGGAATGTTAATTGACAGCTGAAACCCTTATAAGCTATAATTTAATAATTACAAACTATTCCATTTGATTTGTATTTACGCCGTACTGTGAAGTCCAATTTGTTTAGATTGTAGTGACACAGAAGGGCTGTTTATATATTACTTTCTTATATAATACTAAATACATTAATTACTACTTATGACTAAAGCGTTAATTTCTTGTGTCCTTACTTATTATACTTGACGATATACCATTAATATTGAAAATCAACAGCTTACATATGTGCCACTGCCGAAAAAACTTTCTTACCCATTACAAAAGGGATACAACTTACCCACCAATATACAGTTAGTCTACCATATTTTATAAATACAGGAGTATATTAAAAGTGATGTTGCTCTTATTGAATAAATAATTTCTTATTTTGTGTAGTACGGTTTACGGTACAGTTTTTGTTTACTTAGATTAAAGTTTGTAGAAAGAAATATTTATCATTGAGGCTTTCTTTCGGTAAAATAAAGGAAGAAGTAGATAAACATGATTGAATCAAGCCGTGTTTACTTTAAAATACTATTCTAATTCAGTTACAAATTCTTATTGAAGAAGGTATTTAAATAAGCTCTTTTGAACGTAATTATTACAATAAAAATGGTCAGTGTGCCCGTGAGTAAGCTACCACCGGTTCGGATTGAATTCGATTACGTCCGTTGGCTTATTATACAATATTATAACAGATTAAATGTATTTATTTTTATTAATACCCAAATATCTAGGGGAAAATAGATAATAATAATAATAATAAAAACCCTTGGTTATGATTGCCGAATGAATGCTTCTACACATTTCTCGTCCGTCCCGATAAAGACGATTATCTATTAAATGCTACATTAATCAAAAATCTACATGCAAATACATATTGATAACTTTTGAAACAAAAATTAATTGACGGCATTATTACGAAAAAAGAAAATATTTAATTATTTTTAAGTAATTTATGAATTTTCATAATAAATATTGTTGTTGGATAATGTTTCACTGATTTTAATGGCATCAGTATTAAATGTCACAAGTTCGATCAACAATCAGATATCATTTTGCAAGCGTTACACGAAAATTTTTAAAAAAGAAATCCGATGTTTTCCAGCGCCTATTAAATATTAAAACATACTTTGAATCTATAAAATAATAAATATTTTCCATATATAATTTTGAGTAAAATATTTATTATATTTTACAACTGCACGTTATACTGTTTGTCTCAAAATGATCTGCTCTACCTGATACCTATATATATAAAAGAAAGTGGTGTTAGTTACACTATTTATAACTCAAGAACGGATGAACAAATTCCCCTGAAAATTGGTGGAGAGGTTGCTTAGAACCAGGAGACCGACATAGGATACTTTTTATCCCGTTCGACCGCGTTTCGGTCAAGTCACTATAAAACGTGGTACAACAAAACGCATCTTACATGGAATTACAAAACACAGCTAAACATAATTGATAATATCAAAAGTTTTTGTTTTCTCTTTGAATCATCATTAACAGTGCCGCGGTCAAGACGATCAAATCTTTCTCGATAAAGCCGTAATGCAAGAAGGATAAGAAACACTGGGAATGAAATGACTGAAGAAGCACAAAGAATTGCCCGTATTGAACATAGGATTGGTCAGGTTGTTCAAGAGTGCTTTGGAACGCATGCCAAATGATGACTACAAAGTCGTTATCAGAGCCGATAAACGACCATCTGGAACACACGAACGCACATTTAACGCTACAATAATAGATGAAGTTGCCATCCTGGTTGTTGGTGAAAACTTGGAAACACGCGATATTGTGCTTACACGTCGCGATACTGGGCAACTGCAACAAATATCTGAAACACATCGTTCATATGACACGTTGCAGTACCCGCTGATGTTTTGGCAAGGAGAAGATGGATATTATTTTAATATTAAAATGATAAATCCATTGAATGGTGAATATCAATATCATAGTTCAATATGACATACATTTTTCATCGTTTGACTTTGTTTTACAATAAAATGCCAATTATATTGCTTATTACCAGGAAAAGATAAGGGGTTGTTGTAAATATAAACAAATAACTGGCAACCGATTTAAAATTATTTATCTTCACCCCTTTATAATTATGAAAAAAATATATATTTACGAAATACTAAATCTAATGTTTTAATTTCAGGTGAAGAAACTACAAAAAAAGTTAGCTAGATAAATTATTACGCATATCATTTAATGATTCGTGAAAAATGCTGACAACTATTTGTTGCGGTTTCGTCGATTGTTTCAGCAGTATTGCGTCGACATGTACGTCAAAATAGAAACGGAGCGTTTAAATTTCATTAGGTTGAACCAAGCCAAACTGCGTTCTGAGGAGTACGTGATGCAATTGGTACTGAAGGAAATGTAGCTAATATTGTTCGATTAACTATTCTTCCGGCGACGTACATAGGCAGTCCACGTCATATGCATGAATATGCGCAAGATGCAATGACCTATGTTACTAGTTAATATGTCACGAAAGGCAGCGATATGGCGGTTTTTGGTATTGAATCCTCTAATACCAACGATGAAATTGCGCGCTATCAAGTTGGTCGTTATGTGAACTGCAATAAAGCGATTTGGCGTATATTCGCATTCCCTATTTACGAACGTCATCCTACTGTTGTACATTTGGCGGTTCACCTGGAGAATAGTCAGCGAGTATATTTCACGGCTTCGAATGTTATTCAACGTGCTGAAACACCTCTAGCGACAACATTGACTACAGTTTCTATGCGATCTACCAAAGTGATCCGTTTGCAAGAACTTTGCTATACTCGGAGATGCCACGTTATTACACTTAGAATGCTTCATTGAAGAATTTTCAACGGCGAAAAACAAGGCGATACGGTTCCTGGTTATCCGGATGTGTATTCTACTGATGCTCTTGGTATGGATGTCTTATGTATACAGTTCATCCAAAGAATGATGAATGCTTCTATCTGCGATTGTTGCTGATAAATGTGCGTGCGCCAACGTCATTTGAGTCACTACGGACTGTCAATGGTACAATATTCCTAACATATCGTGCTGCAAGTGAAGAACTCAAATTACTAGAAAACGATAACCATTGGGAGACGACAATCGTTGAAGCCATTATCTCTGCATCTCCAAGTCAGATACGCATATTATTTGCTATCATAATTTCGACATGCTTTCCATCGAACCCATCTAACATGTGGCATAAATACAAGAATAATATGTCAGAAGATATTTAACATCAAATTCGTATCAGTTCCAGAAATTCCGATCTTGAGATGAATGAAGAGATACATAACCGGGCTTTACTCTTGATCGAAGACATGTGTTATGTGCGGCAGTTTATTATTCAGGTTAGGAATGCTAGCGCCAAATCGTGAAATGAATGATGCATTTAATCGAGAATTGGAACGGGAACTTGAATATGATCACCAGAAATTAGATTTAGTAGTTCAAACGAATTTACCACTGAATCCCCAACAAATGGAAATTTATGAAACATTATACACTGTAAGCGTGGTAAGACATTCCTGATGTCATTAGTTTTAGCCACTGTTCGTGCGAGATCCAACGTTGCGTTTGCAGTTGCTTCTTCTTGAATAGCAGCCCACATTACTAGAAAAAATGCCGTATGGCTCATTCAGCATTCAAACTATTGAAGAACCAACATGTAATATTTCAAAAAAGTCCGCAATGGGCAAAGTATTATCAGCATCGAAAATCAAATCAAATCAAATCGAATGATATTATTGGAACAATACATTTATTCAAATCAATTGACTGTGTAACAAACGAAGATGAAGCTACCAACTATCCTATTGAATTTTTAAACTCTTAGGATGTGCCTGGCTTACCACCGTACAATTTACTCCTCAAAGTTGGCTCCGTAGTAATTATGCTTCGAAACATAAACCCACCAAATCTTTGCAATGGTACGCGTTTGGTGGTAAATAAATTGATGAACAATGTGATTTACGCAACGATACTGAAAGGAAAATTCGAAGGTGAGGAAGTTCTCATTCCGAGGATCCCGATGATCCCAACCGATGTGCCGTTTGAGTTTAAAAGACTTCAATTTCCGATCCGTCTGGCATTCGCCATGACCATTAACAAATCACAAGGCCAATCCTTGAAAGTTTGTGGTCTGAATCTGGAAAATCAATGGTTTTCACATGGTCAATTATATGTGGCATGTTCACGGGTCGGAAGACCATCTGCGTAGTTTGTACTTGCGCCTGATAATAAAACAAAAATACATAAACAATAAAGAGTCATTAAAATACTTGATTTTTTATATTTATATTTTTTCCTAATAAAAAGTTGAATTGAATAAAATCCAAAGTCTGCTAATTTATTGCCTCGAAGGCGGTACAGAGTTCGAGTCCGCTAGTGCTATATAATTCATAATGTTTTTATTGTTTTTATTTAGATACATCTAAAATATAAAGTGTATATATTTTAGAATATAAATTATCAATGCGAGAGCTAATTTGCATATTATAGTAAAAATATATTATACTTCAATATATTCTGTAGTTAGTGTAACATCGCGTCAGGTATGCGAGAGTTGTTTGGTTGAGATCATAACGTCAAAATAACATGCGGTTCAGAGTTACCGACTCTTAACTTGGCTCTTGGTCAAATACTGATAAGATGATATAAAATGTAATACACGGTCCGTGTATTACATTTTATACATCGTATTATTTTTATTTTCTTATATATTACATTATTGCACTGGTTAGAAAAAATATATATTAATTAATAATACATGTATTATTGTACAGATTTTTAATTTCGTAACATTATTAAGTAAAGAAATAACATAACAATATATTTTATCAAATATTAGTCAGTTTGAAATACAAATATTCCGTGGATATTGTCATAAAATATTGTAAGTTAAAATGATATACGTAATTTACAAAATTTTATGATATTTTACAAAATTCTATACAATAAATACGAATTATCCCTATATAAACGACGTTTTTAGCAGTGTATCTTATTAATATCGCAGTTAAATTACTAGGACAATTTGTTTATAAAGATATGTTACCTTTCTGGAGCAATTCAAAAAACAATTAAAATTATATTTTTTTTTCTTTCAGAACACTTTATTTTATTCTGGAATAAAAAAAATGTTTTCTTCCAATTCAAGTCAGCTTGCATTGTTGTTCAGTTAGTAAACCTGATTTTAAACTAAAAAAACTATTAGTTTTGGCAATCAATGGCTGAGATTTATTTGTTGTAAGTCGATAACCGCAGTGATTTAATAGTTATAAAATTTATTTTTCTGTCCTTTACTTTATTAAGCGACACAAAACTAAATGTATAAGTATTTATATATGCAGGATTACCCGTGGTAGGATTTCTATAACTACTGTATGTAGACTACAGAGTTAAGCTATGAGTAAACATTGTTTTATTGAATTTCCTTAATAGACCCGAGAGACAAAGTTGAGCTTGTAATGGCATTATTGATTGTTTCTCTGCATCTTATTTACATATACTATCTATATTCTTTTAAGAATGGTTAAAAATTTATTATATTTAATTTTTTTATAGGAATGCGTTGTTTTTATTTAATGATTACAGATATTGTGATATTTATGTCTCGTTACAAATGTTATTTTAAATTTGTAATATCTTGTTACGTAATATATATTGTCACTACTGTACCTCCATCCTATGCTTATATTACATTAGAATTGATAAGACCGAATTAGTATTCATGGGAGGTCTAAAGCTAAAATTGAAAAACAACATAAATCTTATTTTTCAGATAATATAACTTTTATATAACTAAGAAAAAAATCGGAATTGCTTTAGAATACTGAATATTCTTCATACATCAAAAAACTTAAGCTAATTTATTCTTGACTAGCAGGTTACCCATGCTTCGGAACGGACAGCGAAAGTGATCAAACTTTTTGTTAGAATTTCCACACCACCTATTAACAACAATTATTTTCAATTATTATCAAACAGGCGCGTTATATTTTTTACAGTTTTTTGGCTGTAACTTTGGAACGGTTTGGACCTTTGCAAAATCCTTTCTTATTGCACCTAATCAATATGTCAGGAGTCATACGGTTTGGACTGTAGAGCGATGAATGAGTCAGTCAGTGAGTCAGTGAGTGTCTTTGTGTTTTATATATTAAGATATATCGCGACAATATTATTTTATTAGTGAAAGGGCAAAAGAAAACAGTTAATACATTAAACGTGTAATATAAAGTTCTGCAGATGTAAGCCTTGTGAGAGAAAAAAAATCGTCAAGTCGTAATTTTTTTGACTGCGGCTATTATAGATTTACGTAAAATATCTTTTTAAAATTATCACCACATATTTTTATAATAACAATAAACTAATTAAATCCTTTGCACTTTAGAGAAAGAAAAGCTCGTCTGGAAAAGTAATAATTTCAATATTATTGAAAATAAAAAAATCTTTATCCCTTGCTGATGACACGCACTAAAAATAATAGTTGGGCTGTACACAATAAATCAGAGTAGTTGAGACGGGGGAGATTATGCGGGTAGATTGTGTTAGAGTGAGGCTGCTTGTAAATAGACGACGTATTATAATTTGTTTCTATAAATAAATATCTTCTTTATTATTTCTATAGAGTAAAATTTTGAAGTTTAACATTTTTATTATAGTAACCCATGGAATATCATAAAATATTTGGAAATAATCAATTAAACATAAGGAAAGTTCCTGGGTGACCATGATCCCTATGCACTTTAGCCTTTTTTTATAAAAAAACGGTTAAATTGCGATATACTCTCTTACAAATTTTAAAGGGAGGGGAGAAGGTCTAATAAACAGGGGGGAAGGCCTTTCTCTGGACGGAACCTAATTCAATTCGAAAATATTTAGTTTTTCAAATCCTTCAAATCTATGAATTATATAAACGAAACAGAGACAACAAACTATATTAGGTTATAATATTTCCGTGTAAGAAATGTACTGTAATATTTATAAATACAAAATGTACTGATATCTCTTTGATATAAAAAACTAGTCAAATTGCAGCTTCAAATATATTTTTCATAATATTGTACGAGTAGAAGGAGATAACGATTTATAAGTTAACTCATCAACTAGTAGTGAGCTGAACTTATTAAAGAATAAGTTCCAACGGAAAAAAAAAATTGAAATTCGTAACAGTTTGAGATAAATGTTTTTAAAAACAATTTTTACTCTGATTACTAAAAATTTATTATAATATATTTATAAAGGAATATTTAATTATAATTAGAAGTAGATTTTTTCATAGAAACGTAAAAAGGACCATAACTTTATTTTTCTACAGATGCTTGTGTTAGATTCTTAAGATGGGTAAATAATTAAGAAAATCTATTTACCAAGCTATATTACACTATCTAGTAACTAAACTAGGATCCTCCCATCATGCGTGGCGGGAATTGAGCTGAGTGCAGAAAAATCCATTAGAAAGGAATAAAAGGAAATAAATATTTTATAACAATAATAAGCAATTAATTGAAAAAGTTTGTCGCCATGTTAGTTAGATTACAAGCGACACAATCACGAGTCTCGTGGTTTTTTATTTAAAACTTTTGATTTAATCAAGCTATTTTCATTCTGCAAATATTTATTTAATAGTTCTACATTCGTGCCAAATTTGACTAAAATCGCTCCAGTAGTTTTCATGTGATGAAGCAGCTCAGCTCATTTTGAGGTAGGCGATCGGCAAGCGCGCGCCAGAACAATTAAGTTTGAGTCTATAGGAATTCGGTTTTTCGACAATAATTTTCGATCAAATAAAGATTTTATTAATCAGTTTTTTTCCATAGAAGCCTGGCAACCAGACCTATAGCAATGCCAATTTCGATGAAGATCGACTGAGTAGTTTTTATGTGATGTGGCGACATATAATTGATTCCCAAACAGTTAAGAGCTTCGCAAACGCTCAGCTCAATAAATATAAGAAAGTACATTAGGACTTAAAGCATAAAAATACTTATCTTATCAGGTCTTTAATAGCGATATTACGTTTAATGAAATGGGGACTTCAATTACCGTGTTGAATATTAACAAAATAGTTATTCTGAACGATACTAAATTTTTAAACGTATTTGTATATCCACCATAACTCATACATTTAACATATTTATGTATACAAATATAATATTTTAATATAAATAAAGATGACTTTTGCCAATCTGTGAATCAGTAACTTTTACCACTATAATATGTTTAGTAATATTTTGTAAACATTTGTTCTAAGCAAAATTCTTAAATCTATTTAGTACAATAATAATGAAACTTAACAAATTTATATTATGCTGTTTTCCTAAAACTGAATAGTTATATAACTAAACAATGTTATTATTGCATTACCCACATTACTAAATAAAATGATATGAATGTTTAATATGTAGGTAATAATACATATAATATAATTCTTGTAATTTTCGATTCTTCACTAATCGCTATCTAAGACGATTTATATAGGATAGAATAGGATATGAATTTAAATTCCAAAAATGTTGCTAAACACCGAATCTGGTTTATTTTATTATTCATATTACTTACTGATTTTACGAAAATACACGTCCAATGTAGAATTTTATGTTGACCGTTATATTTTCCTTATTCACGCAATTAAAAATATATCGTAAAAGTTAACACAAAAACACATGAAATATGTAATATATTTTTTTTTGTTAATTAAGCTACTATTAAATAATTAAAAATACTAACTTCAAAGCATTAATACAATCTATCAACTTTTTTTTTTATGGTAATGTGAAAACTTACTATTTATAAACTTTAGTTCAAAGTTAAATTAAGTTTTAATTACCATAATGAAAATTATTCTACAATAATTTCATGTAACAGGATAGATATTCCAAATTTTCGAATTCCAAATTTTATAACAATTTTATTATATTATTACTATAAAAAAACTATAATATAATGACAGCTTACATAAGCTTTATGATTGCAAGTTAAAGATTTACAAATCTCATAAATAGCTCTTCTAGTTATTTCTGCACTCCGACAATAAATCCTTTGTTCCGATATCGCTCGGTAATCTTTTCTTAAATAAATTTTGGGCGATCTTGTATTTTATTGTATTTTTTATATTATATCTATCTAAGTCAAAATTTAATGTACATCTTCGAATTACAAATTCGTTAATTTATTCGATAGTTATTAGAAGTAGTATAGTAGTTATCTTAATTATTAATAGGAAAGATTTAATTCTTCTATAAAATATGTTCATCTATAAAATATGTTGGGATAAATATAATTTTATTAAAATACACACCACGCCACTACAATAAATGAATTTGTGATTTACAACAGGTACCGGTACAACAGGTAGGTACAGGTACAGGTACATATGTTCTTCATGACCGTCTCTCCGTCCGTCCTTCAGCAGCCAAGAACAAAGACTCCTAGTACAAGAAATCTGTAATTCGGCATGAGCATATATATTAGCCACACTAACAAATGAATTTAAAAAGATAACTATCACAACTAAGTTAAGTTTACAAGCTTACGAGTAGTAGCTAATTTTATTCTAACCCTAGAACTGTAATCTATGGTAGACCAGAAAAAAAAAGGATAAAATATGTGTAAGACTATATTTTTTTAACAATACAAATTTTTATTTTGAGCACCCAGTGTATTTGGAGATATTTCAGAATGTTTATAACTTGTTATTGAAGTAATACTTAATCAAAGTTAATATATGACTACATTTCACCTGATGGAAAGTAAAGATGTAGTAAGGTAAGGTAATGTCATTGTCGGTAAGGCGCACTCACTTAGGAAGTTCCTATTCACTCTCGCCTTGAAGACACCCACAATTTACTCCATCGGAAACACAAACGTTGGCAAGCTGTTCCCGTATTTCGCTGTTCTAATCAGAAAAGACGGAACAAAGCGCTTCGTTCGAACTGGAGGGACGTCCACGACATAAGGATGAATATTCGCCGTGTGTTGGACTGTTCGATGATGGAAGAGTGTGTTGGAATTAGCTCATGTTACAACGTTTTAAACATATTTTATACAAAATATGGCAAAATTTATGGTGCCATATTTTTTGTTATTTCTTATTATTTCTAATAAATAATACTAACTGGAACATAATATATGCTAATTTCTATAACTATGTATATTTTGCGGAAACTAATTTTAATGAAAGGAAAGAACTTCTTTTTATGATAAACTTATTCACTTTGCTCACTTTTGTTACTCCAAAGCCAAGCATAGGAAAAAGGAAAAACGATTTCATACTTTCCACCAAGCATTACAAAACAAATAAAGATAGAAGTGTTAATTTGCCGAAAATAATAAGTTTTTTAATCAAACGAATGGCGGGGTTGAAATATTCGATCAACTTTGTCATACCTACAGCGTATCACGTAAAACTCGCCAATGGAGTCTAGGTGTATTCTCTAGAATATCGTGATATAAGAAGAAGAGAATATCGTGGGGATCAATTCCATGGTGTGACCATAAGTGACGGAGAAACGTCACGTCAGATTAATAATTTAAGATTTTTTTTTATACACATCACATCTGTAGTTCAGTAATGCATTTATGCTATTGTTTTATGAATATCCAAAGTCTATCAAAACTGAAAATCATTATGAATTACGTGTACCATGGAAAAATTATATAGCTTACCAATTACGTAAACGTATTGTACAATGTTTTTTTTATTGTTGTAACCTTGATAAGTTTTATCACCAAACCCGACGATTTAAATGAATACATTGTTGTGACAAATTATATTTATTTGTTTATTTATATTTTTTCCACTTTGTATCCATACCAGTTATCACTTGTGTACGTCAAATAAAAGTGACAGGCGGGCCTACTTTGATATCGTACTTATCGAAATAAGCCCTTCTGTAAGGATAGAGTATCTTAACTTAAAATAAGGCTACAAGGATTTCAAACGCGCCCTGGTCTGAGAATAAACACACAAAAAACTAACACACAGAAATATATTTATTGACTAAGGTTCGAACAACTAAAACCATCGCAATCATTTCAATAAGCCGGCCTAATGATAGCAGCCAGTAGATTTAAAGAGAGTAATAAACAGCGACAGAAATAATTGCGTCAGATAAAATCGCTAAAATACAATTTATTCCCAGGTCATGCCGTCGTTAATTCTAACACTATATTAAGTTTTTTTATTTAATTCCCTTTAATGAATATTTAGAATTTTATAAGGCAAATTTCAGGCTTTACTGGAAAGTTTATTGTAAGAACGATTACAATTAAAGGAATTACCTATTTAGGAGCCTAGTGGTGGGCATAGCGAGTTTATTTTTATTTCTATTGTTATTTTATGTACATACACTACAATTTTATTGAATTTGAAAATATTTTTATGTACATAAACTAGTATTACATATATATGTCCATTGTACACAGTCATCAGTTTTAATTCTTTGATTTTATTTTTTAATGACTCGAAGTCTGATGTTGTGTGTTGCTCGAACCACCATAACTAATTACATAATATATTTAAAGATTTAGTAAGCTATCGAATTATTATATCTTTAAATCAATTTTCAATTCTTTCAAAGTTATACACCTTATTACATTTTTTTTTAATAAAAATTTATGGCAACGGTATTTCAAAGATAAACCGAAAAATGAGTTACAAAAATTAACGTTTTCATATTTAACCAGTAAAGATGCAAATACCTAGGGTATTTCCCGAATGAACTTTAACTAAACTATAAATGTTAATAAAAAACAATAGATTTTTAAGTAAAATGATTATTATTTATTGAAAAAAAGAAAATGTTAAACACATGTTTATTAACGGTTTAACATGTTGTTTAACATGTTTATAACTAAAATATTACAAAAAAGTATTATTAATAAAAAAAACAAAATAGTAATATAATTAAATATGAAAATAAACTAAATCAGTAAATTATAAACAGCGCCATCTTACAAACGTAAAGAAATTTGTTCTGTCTATAGACATCCATCCATACATCCATCCATCCGAGAAAAGTAAAAACAACACAGAACGAACAAAGTTCGTTCGTGAAAATATATTCTAAGTTATTTACGTAGCACTTTTATATGATATTGGATTTTTAATAATTTGTTAACATTATAAACAAAGATAACGTTGTTAATAACTTGCCGAGAGTATTATAAAAAATCCAATAATTGTTTCGTACTAGTATCATTTTCAAAGGTGTGTCTTTTACGCATGTAAGCGTTCTTGCGGCAGTTATAGCGTGATTACACTCAAAACGGATGACGTGATATAATAACACTTCGCTGTATGCAGCACGTGCTTAAGTGTTGAGGAACTAAATTTAAACAACTTTTTTGATAAAAAAGTTTTGTACTTGAAGTAGTCTGTTTTAGATTAATTTATTGTTGAATTTGTACTATATTCCTCCCCCAGCCCCTTTAAATTAATAAATATAAATCTTTTTTAATTGGATATTTCAAAAAGATATAATTTTGGAAAATATTCTCTAACGCAACTGTATAATGTAAAATTACAAAAAATTACGATCTCCTATGGGCGCTTATTTATTGCTACGTTCGTCATATCTAGTGTAACATATATATAAAAAATGAGATATTACAGCCTTAACTTACGACTTTTTTACAAATTAGCAACCTTATATTAAAATCAGTAAGTAGTAAAGTAATAAGAGAATGGTAACGGTGTTTAATCTGTTCTCGTTATTCTAACTTATGTCGTTACAAGTCTAGAAATACTGCAGAAAGCTTAATTTAAATTGTTTTTTGTTAAAAGCATTTTATTTTCGACTTTCGTTTCTATCCGCTTGATATATACGAGCTTCCTACCAATCAGTCAGCAATCTGGTCCACAAATAATCGCATTGAAACAAGCAGAGAAACGAGACGGATTTATCCCGTTTCAGGAAAATCTATAAAATAATTTGCAGTAAAAATATTTACACTATAAAATGCAATAATATGTTTTCTTTTTAAACAGTAAATACATAAAAATAATCCATTGATTTCTTGACGTAGTCAACATCTTTTGGCTCTTATCCCAATTTTGGGGTCGGTGCAGTATGTTTTATCCTTCCATACTCTCCTGTTACTCGACATCTCTGTATACACTCTCTTCTTCTCCATATCGTCCTTTGCGCAATTCATCCATTTTTTCTTCGGCTGTCCTCTACCAGTCCATCCCTCGACTACCATATCCAGCACTCTTTTGGTTACACGCCATACATAGTATATTCAGAAATTCGTTTAAACTAAAGGATGTCTGAAAATAATTATTATTTTTTTACCTTACAAATACACAAACTTGTAATAATTAAATCATTTTTAAGAGGAACATCCTAGGGTATAATAACGTCTTTTAATTTATTTAAATTTAAATATAGCCGTTAAAAAGGAAAGTGAACTGAAAGTAACAATGTAAATTATTTGTAAATATGAATGTTAAAATCTAATTAGGGAGTTATATTTGAGTAAGTGAAAATACCAAATCATTTTTATTAAATATAATGGTGAAGCCAACGCTTCCTTTGCACATTGTTATATTTTTAAACAAGATTGTTTTAGAGAACGGCGTCGTCCTCGTGTCTAATGGATTGGAAGCGCTCGCCGAGTCGTATCTCCCTGTACACTGGATAGTTTAAGTTACAAGCTTTATGTGAGGCAAATATGTATTTTTACACGATAATGATAATGAAAGAGATATCTTTAAAAGCCTGTGTTTTTGGATTATACTGAAAAATATCGTATTCAGAAAAATACATAATCTTAAATATTATTTATTTGAACTAAAATGATCATTTGTATTGCAGAAGTTTTTAAGAATTTAATAAATAAAATATTTGATTTTTGAACCATACACTGTATTTGTACTAAACACCAGATGTGACAACTTTTTTTAAAGTGAATTTTATTCTTAGACTAACACTTTAGACTTAAAAGCCTCTTAGTACCGCTTGACTTTCTTTCAAAAGTGAAGGTTTTAAATCAGTTGATTTAAGTGAGTGTAGAATTGAGTTTCATATTAACAAAAAATATATAGACATATACATATTATTTAAATTTGTAAGATTTTAAACTGTTTTGACTATTAATTTTACAATAAAAATGAATATTATTCAAATTGTTTCTATTTGTTTTCCGATATTTCTAAATTGTTTAAATTGTAATTTAAATATAAAAAAACTATTTATATAAAATATATCAACCTATTTCTATTTCTAATATATATGCATATGTGTTATTTAGAATATTTATATTTTGAGATACTCAATAGCAAAACTAATAAATATTGATAAAAATACACAATTAGATCACAGTTTGATACTTTCATTTCAATGTATTCAAAACACCTCAACATTTATTTATTCATTTTTTATGTGAGTCAGCTCGCAGCTCCAACGATGAATAAGGCCAACTTGTCGTAGTATGGGTTGGAGATATATATGTATGTTTATATATGCATCAATGTTTTTGTGTTTGTAAGAGTAGTTTAAAATTAACACCGATAATTAAAAAAAAATCATTTACTGTGTCTGGTCTCATAATTCCGAGGGAAAAGGAATTGGTTTAAGTGAAACACGTGGATGAAAAATGAAGAAGCATGTCTCTACTGAGTAATAAAATATAATAGTATTCTATTGTTGGTAGTTCCAAGTTGGAATCTCAGGAAGTTTTTCTAAAATTATTTATGTTATTAATATCAAGAACCAGTATTTTATATATAGGTGTCAACAATTTGATGTGTAACTATGTCGGACAGTCATGAGTACGGAAACAGCACGTTGTCCAAGTGGTAACAGCACCGTCGTGATTACATTACCACATGGATATTTCATGCTATGATAGTGGATATACATAATGAAGTAGTGCTTAAGAACGGTCACTTGCCTTCAAGGCACGCTGAATACTGGGACTACTTCACTGTCATACTTCTCGCTTATGGAAGACTCATGATATTGAAAATTTCGTTTTACATTTTATTCCATTTCCTCAATTACATAACGAAGCGCTCTGTGATGTCTGAAGAAAGACCTAAAAACGATGTGGGTATATATACATACATTTGCGGTGAAATTCCACATAAACTAAACAAGAAAATCTATTTGAATCCGAAAATACATTTTAGACTAAACTCAAATGTAAATCATTATACAATATTCAAGTATGTGTATGTACAGTGCTCATATATTTCATCCCACAATGGCTATCAAAGTGAGCGAAACCGCAGTAATACGTTTACTGTAATTATTCTACTATTATGAGGCAGAATATTACAGTCTCTTACTCAATACCAATATTGAGCTAAACTGTTACATTATGAATAGAACATTATTATTATATAAAATGTAGCTGATATAAGTTTTTTGAAAATATACTTTAAACAGTAATCGATGCATTTTTTTTACAAGCTCATATTATTATTTAATTTAATATCCTGTTAGTGTTACAATATATATGTGTTTTGAGAAGTTTTGTTATTTAGTTTATGACAGTTATTTTTTTACCCAATATATTTTCTGGAAGTTGGCCTTACTTTAGAAAACTCCAAGTGTTTTTATTTAAAAATAATGTGTACTTTTATTGTGGTAAGAGAAATGGTCAAATTTCCAAACCTTTTTTTATTCTTTTTTAATTTTTTTTCTTCAGCGCAAGTGAAAAGAACCTAACACTTTTCACATTAGATTTTTCGTAATACTAAAATTACCTAAAGAAAATATCGATAAGATCAGATTATAAATGAAAAGTCAGAAATCCGGTAACATAAACAGAGTTGTGCTGAGCCTTGAGCTAATAAGAATAATTTGTAACTTTAGCCTTTTAAAAAAAGCAAAAATATATTTTTATATTTTTTACATTTTTCTCACATAATCAATCAATCAATCAATCATAACAATCTCACATAATGTAAGTAGTTAATTTAATTGTTATAATTTTCCATTTAATTGCCTTTTAAAACAAAACTATTGAAATTCTGCGGATAGAGCTCTGAAACGTTGAAGTTCAAATCGTAAGTATCCGGCATCATTCGGAACAATAGTTTATCCTTGGTAAGAAGAACTTGTTCAATTATTAATTGGAATATTTTATTGAATTAAAAAATATATGGTATTGTAACAAAATTGAAAAGTAAAAATATTTTTATAGGTCTAACTGCCTTATATAATTAAAATTTATTGAACAGGTTTTTTCTTCATATATGAAATAAATAAAAAGTAAAGGCTAAAAGACTCAAACCTCTGAAAAAGAGAATAAGGACAAAAAAATCACAGTTTTTTTGTCCTTATTCCACGCATTTATACTAACTTTAGATAGACATTTGAATGTCTTCTATATATATAGTCATATTAAGGTTTTAAAAGTGGAGAAATATTTTTGCCATTTAAATATTTTATAGAAATGTGAATTTCAATAACCTTTTGAAATTGATCAGTAATGTTTAAATGTTTTTACGACACTGTAGAGTTAATAACGTTACGAACGTTATATTTAATTATGATACTTTATAATGAATTACTTTTTCTTAATTAGTGGAAATCATAATAAAATATTAGTGACACTGTAAGTTTCTTTTATTTTTCTTCAGATATTTTAGTACTAAATCGTGATTTTTTTTTACTTATTCAGTTTTGAAATAAAAAAGTAAAATGAAAATCTGAATTTATTTAAAATGTTTTATGACTAATACTATACAAAACTAAACATAAGAAAATTTTAAATGTATCAAAATCTTATTTTGCATTACTTTTTAGTGTTTTTGTTCATTAAGACAGTGACGTAATACAGTATTCATCTTCGAATGACTATTTAAATGATATTCTCGTTTTTATAATATTTAATATGGAAGTAACTTTCATAATTTTTATTAAAATATTAAATAATATGGTGTCATCATATAAGTCCTGTTAGGATGACAGAAAATAATTATATTAATAAAGTAACTATTTTGTATCAAATAGACCATACAAGTATGTTACGTACATTCATATCCTTTCTTTTATTTCCTTTTATTAAGTTTATTGGAAAATCTTTAATAATAGTAGAGTCAACGCTTTTCAATTTTTTCACTAATATGATTTTACCACATTTAAGTAAAGAAAGTTAGAAGCACAATATTCAAAAAAAATTATATTTATTGAAATGAAACTTTAATATAACGAATATAAGAAATTATTTTTTTATAATATTAATTATATCGGTATAATATATATAATATATAAAATTTTCAACTGCGACTGAAATTCATTCGCTTGATTGAACATTGTGCCCTTAATGACGTGAAATTTAGAAATACTATTATTTAATATATAATAGTTCTAATAACAGATCTTATAAACTAGGTTCGTATAATAGTTTTATAGTCTAATTATAATAGAAATTGGATATCTTCTTTAGTATAATATTACTACAGCTTCCGCAAAGGCGAAGTCTTGTTTGCTTATAATAGCATGTAAGCCTCCATAAACATAGACAATGCACTATAATGGTCGAGCAGCATTGACAACCACGTCCTAAAAGTGTTATTATATTAAACGACGGGAATTAAGGGCCAGTACAAATAAATAACCCAAAGACTCTTAAGTTGAAGGATTGGTAAATTATTTCATCGCAGCAAGTAAATCAGCGAGTGAAGTCGAGTCAAGTCATATTGTTCCTTGTACCGACGCCTTACGATCACTGTCATCAGAATCATCGTATAAGTTGTCAGTAGGGCTACCTGTTAAGTATTTATAAAGGTAAACTTCATAAAAAAATTTTGAATTTAGCACGACATTTAGAATTTAGATAGACAATTACACCACTTACCTCACCTCACTTACCGATACGGCAGCTGTAGCAAATTATTAATAATGGCACTATCTTTTTATATTTAGAGGATTACAAATGAACATGCACATTTTGTTTAAATAAGAGCGTTGCCTTTGAGAAGCAAGTGAAACTCATCTCGCTTTATCGATTAATCTCCGCCAAAGGATCTAGTTTTTTACGAGTCACCACATGACTCCATAATCCGAACGGCTTTATTGTTAATGTAAATGTTGTAAATGTGTAAATGCGGTAAAATAATAAAAAAAACAACAGTGATGATCACTTGGAGCATATCCTATGATTAATATATCCAGTTACAAATTACAAATTATGAAGTAAATGAAATATCAAAAAAAGTTGCAGATTTGTTGGTGAGCGGTGGCACGAGACTTTAGTTTCCAATTTTATATGAATGAAATAAAAAAATACAATAATTTTTATTTTATATTTCAATTTAAATTTATAGTCCAACTTATTCAAGCACAGATTTTTATAATTGAAAACGGTTAGTTTTTAATGCCTTTTATTTGATACATATACAATTTGGTAAAACAAAAATATTAAATTCGTAAAATATTTTTATAATCAAATCCTATAGCAAACTATTTTATACGCATTACTTTGCAAGTTCAGTACAAAAGGTTTTAAAATGAAATATGTATTAGGAAACCATTAAAACCTGTTTTTCAATAACCTTTTTGTTTACCTTTTAATAAATAATATATTTTATAGAATATTATAGAATATGATACATATCAAATATATAGAATTAATAAAAAAATTATAATTGATAACTTTAAACGTATGTCTTGCCTTCATCTTTTTATATTTATATATTGTATTATTACTGATCTGCCTTTATTTACATCTTATATTACTAATATTTTTCACTTTCGTCATACTGATTAAAATATTGCTAATATACAACTTCTTGTAAGTGATTTAAGTGAAACGACACGTGTTGAATGGTAAGCAACTTGACTTAGTTCTTAATTTTGTGACAAAATTTAAATATCAATATGTGTTTCATGTGAGTTTCTGAAAGGTTTGTATTACCTACTATTATCTTCTTTTTATTAAAAACTCTGTAAATGTAATTATATAAAATACTTTTAAAAATTCTCATGATAAGATTACTATTTCATAAATTATTCCCCGCCTATGGAAGCATTTTAAAATCTTGCCTAAAACTATAACTGAGTTTTAAAGGCGTGTTTCGTCAGCGTACTCGTAAATCAATAGTCTAACGTGTTCGTGACATGTAATGTCCGCTTATTACATTTCAAACCTGTGAATATGATGTACAAAAACTACATTTCATACTAATAGAAGGCCCATAATTCCATTTTTAAATACTATACATTATTATATATTTCTATCTTAAAATATCAGATTTTATTTCTTTGCAGGAGGGTTAAACATGCCCATACCTCGTATTACAACAAATAATTGGTTATTTTTAAATTAGGTCAGCAAAAAAATGTTCAAAACATAACACGGTGTCGAAATATCGAAATATTGATCAAAATGAGACACACTGTTAAAATCCGTATATAATGCCGGTTGATCGCAGTAGAGGTGATCACAAAGGTCCACAGTCACCCTTTGCTTCAAATTGTATATAAATTTCTACTACAATATAATTATTGTTATAGTAATTAATTACTTAAGATAAGAGAATTTTAAAAGGCACTAAAAATATTAAAATTACACCATAAAATTGTGAGAACAAAGTCAAAAAATGGCAACTAATATCCTTAGCAATTCATTAAGTTTCATTAAGTTAAAAAAACGAAAAGCAGGTCGTGACACTAGAATAATTAATGACCGCAGTTTTCACGATTAAACCTATTAGATAGTGCAAAGAAAGGAAGTCCTGAAATACGATGTAAAGGACAATTGAAATTTATCTGTACCTCTGAAAATTATAACTATAGTCTTTATGTAGAAAAATATCTCTTGCATTCCGCAGCGCGGAATTACAGTTTATTTTTTACCCCTTAAACTAAAAAATAAAAACTAACAGATTTTTTTTTTTCACCTCAAAGAACATCTACTTTCGTACTAAAACATATTGTTACCTGATCCCTTCTTGGTTAATATTATAATTTTTCACTTCATTAATACTTACATTGTTACTACGATAATTCAATTTAGTAAAATTACTTGAAAATAAATAGTTTTATAAATTTACTTTAAATACACACATTTTAAAACTAATATTAGAAAAAAATGCGGCGTGAAGTCAGATAGTCAAGGTGGCAGGCAATACCCACTGCTATTATGAACCACTGTTCATGACGGAACCATTGCTGTCCAAAGGTGTCAGTTACAGACTCTCTTACATACAGCACGGAATGTCTTACAATACATTGGTACCATAACTGCCTAAACTATAACAAAAAAAACGGCTTTATGTCCAAAAAAAATGTGCATTGGGGTTATTAACAGTAAATTAAATATTAGCTTCTGTAATTGACATGTCTTTATAATATAAGGGTATATATAAGTTTAAACATAAAAAATAATATTTTTTTCACTTATTTAATTCAAGGATGCACTATAACATTTTACATTTACCAAAACAAGAAAAATGTAAACTTCCGATTATTACACTTTAAATAAACACTGATCTATTAATTACACTTTAAAACTTCCAAACTAAAATGAAATGTGACCGCATCAAATTTTATAGTCACAAATCTAACTTTCTACATACCCGTATATGCAAATATAAAAAAATTAAGATCACATGTATCTTTATAAGTTGGTATCAGAAAAGAAGGATTTATTGAACGGGATACCTCATATCTTATTTATGAAATCTTTTGGCGGAAATCAAAAACTAAATATAATCGACTTTTTTAATGTATTACTTATTTTTATGTATAAAAGATACTAAATAAATACTTATTATATTATTTGAAATTTACTTTCCTTAGTATACTTAAGTAGATAACTGAACCTAACCTTGATATTATATTATCTTAAATAAATCCAAATACTCAGCTAACGTAATCACTCACTTTTTTATTGAAGAATATTTATTAAACACCTGTTTATAATAATGCTCGAAATCTTACCTTACTGAAATTAAACAGGGGATCACAATTATTATTTTGGTAAGGAACATAGAAAATTACAACTTATACAATATATTTTTTTACATCGATAATGCATTTAAACTTAAAATTTACTATTGCTGTAGGTGTTTTTTAATTTTAAATATACTGTAGCGAATTACACATAGTTCAAAAGCATCGAATTAGATAATTATCTTTGTAATTACAAAATGATATTCCTTATTACGTGTAGCTGTTGGTTAAATATATACTAATTTTTATAGCTGAAGAGTTTTTTAATTTGTCTAAAAAACGATAATCTATTAAATACCATCCCAGAATTACATAGACCATTTATTGAAGGTGATTTAACCATCGTTTTATATATTGGCCATAACACATTATAACATCACAATACAAACATTACTCGAATACTAATATTCAAAAACAAAAATTAATAAAGAAAGCGTGGTCCTAGATGTACGAAAATGTTAAATAATTTCCATGTAATTTATCTTTAATGAACATATATAATATTACTATTGTGTACGTCGGCGATAGGTCAGAGATTCCGTGTTCGTTGTCCATTATAATGAAAATTCACTTAGAATTTGTATAGTTTATTTTCGCATGAATGCTAGTAACAAAACTGACACAATTGAATAATAGCAGCTATATTTATACTTATTTCTAGGCGTTATAACGGTGATCACAATCAAAACTTATTTTAAAGCAAAAATTTAAATTACTGTATATAAACTTTTAAAATAAAGATCAATATTCACAATTAATATTATAATAAATTTTATATAACTCTAAATGGTTTATTTAATAAAAATTACATTTATATTAAATAACAATCAAAATTTGTTTAAAGCAAAAAATTTAAAATTACTGTATATAATATCTTCAAATATAGACCTTAGATGAAAAATTGCAATGGGGTTCTCATATATTTGATTTATCAAGTAGACTTAGTTCTGCTATATACGCGGATAAAAAAATACGTCGATTGACAAATATGGAAACTGCTCGATTAGTTTACTTTAGTTACTTTCATAGTATAATGTCTTACGGTATACTCTTATGGGGTAATGCAGCCGACATCTTTATTTATTTATTTATTTATTTATTTATATCTTTTCCACTTTGAATCATTATCAGTGATCACTTATGTACGTCAAAATGGAAGTGTCAGGAGGGTCTATTTCGATACCAGATTTATCGTAATAAGCCCTTCTGTAAAAGCACTGTCCAACTTAATGTTAAAGCTATGAGGGTTCCAAACGCGTCCTAGTCTGAGAAGAACCACACAACAAACTCAGCCGGATATATATTTCTTTATATTGTGATCACTGTTTCACAAATGTCAATCTTAAAAGCTATTTTGGAACAACTAGAACTGTCGCAATATAATGAAAAAAAAAAATAATAATAGCAAAAAAAATAATAATGATAGGCTCCATAAAATAGGTAAATCCTTTAAGGTTAATTGTATACGTTTTTATAATAAGCTCCCAAATGAAGCCTTAAGTTTATCATTAAATAAATTTAAATTATATATAAAAATAAATTTGATAAAAAAATCCTACTATAGTGTACAGGATGACATCAACGACGGTATGGCCTGGGAATGAATTATATTATATTGTGAATAACTAGTAATCTCCGCAATTTGTTTTTTGTTGTAGATTAATTTCGTTTTATCGACCTGTTGCATCACACCGATTCCTTAGAAGTCATTACTTGCGGTAGCGTCGAGAGTCGGGTTGCGCTTGTCCCTCAAATATGTGCGAAGGGGGTGATGGCTGGCTCTTGCGTTATGCTCGTGAACGGCTGCTGCTTGCGGTGACTGGTTGTGTAGAAGGCCTATTTTTATTTTTTATTATTATTATCATTATTATTTTTTTTGCTATTATTATTAATTTTTTTTCATTATATTGTGACGGTTCTAGTTGTTCCAAAATAGCTTTTAAGATTGACATTTATGAAACAGTAATCACAATATAAAAAAATATATATCCGGCTGAGTTTGTTGTGTGGTTCTTCTCAGACTAGGACGCGTTTGGAACCCTCATAGCTTTAACATTATATTGGACAGTGCTTTTACAGAAGGGCTTATTGCGATAAATCTGGTATCGAAATAGACCCTCCTGACACTTCCATTTTGACGTACACAAGTGATCACTGATAATGATTCAAAGTGGAAAAGATATAAATAAATAAAAATAAATAAAATATAGTTCAACCTTTACAATTGATATTATAATGAATTTTATATAACTCTAAATGATTTATGTAATACAAATTACATTTATTTTAAGAATATAAACTCCATTTCTTACAAGTTTACATAAATCTTCAACAGATCGCGCACCACGTAGGATGCAAATTAAATAAAGTTTGGTTTATTTAATAACATAATAAATGCTGGTGTTATAATAAATCTAATTTAGTTTTACTTTAAATGTTTAACATGAAAAGGTGCAACAATATGAATTATTAAATAATAAATTTCACATCCAATGTGAACCAATCAGTCAAATAGCCAATACAATGTCTTTAAGAGATTGAAGTTAGAGAAATAACAGTTTTGTGATTACGAATGATTATTTAAAAACTAATTATAAAAAATTACGGAATGTTTAAAACAATATAATCATTACATAATGATTTACGCCCATATCTACTATTCTCGGTAATTTCTTTTATTTACTAGTGAGATAAAATCTTAACTACATCGTAGGTTCACTTGATGATGAACTTACGCGAACCGCGCTTATGGGCTCCCGTTCGCCTCTTGAAAACCTTATAGTCGTATAGAAGTGTATTGAATTCTAACGTAATAATAACAACATATTGTATTTTCTAGACAGTGAAATTAATATAAATAGAATTATGTAACTGGAATTCATCGCAGTTCCTTTCAAAAGTGCACATTTTTTTGTTAAAGGAGGGAAAACGAGCGTGTAAACATTCAAATTTTTGTCTTTTGGGGATTAAAAGGGACAAAGTACAGTTCACTCCATTCTGAGACCATCCCTAGGAAGGTCTCTATGGAAAACACTAATTTCTTTCGGTGCTTATCGACTTTTTTATGGGAAAAATCTTTACTGCTAATCGTATAGATTGTCTTAGAGAGTCCAAATTATCATAACGTTTATAGCAAGCCTTACTCTCTAAAACTAAACATAAATCATAGTCCAGTGGATTAATATCAGGACTAGATGACGGCCAACCTTCAGTTTTGATGAATTCCGGTACGTTCATTGCTACCCAAGATTGGGTGGAACTTAATGACTTAGCGCGGAGTTTGCTGAAAAGACCATTCATTGTTATTGTCTACCTTCTCAAGAATATTATTTTGATATAGTTATGTGGATGTTTTGATACCTTTCTCACAAAAAATGGCTGTCTTCATAGCTAACACCCCACCAAGCTATAACTGAACTCGGATAAAGCCCACATTGTACTCTGTCGACTAATTGGGAAGTTTTTTTTAAAGCTTTCAGCATAAATACTTTCATATTGTTTGTTAAAATATTGCTCAATTGTAATTTTTTTCTCATCCATAAACAAATTCTGTGACCTCCTTTTGCGTATCGCTTATTTAGTTGTTTAAATTTTATCAGCTTATTATTTTTTTAATTATTAGTTAAGTTAAATAGCCAGTATAGGCTGCAAGTTCTAAATCATCTTCTAAAATATGTGACATTGTTGTAGGTAGGTGGACCTCATGTCCGGAGATAAAACCTTTTACTTTCTGACAGGACTTCTTGGAATTCTTTTCTTTACTACTTTTGATCGCCTTTTTCGTATGAATACGTGGACGGCAATATATTTTTTTGTCCCAAACAGAGGAGTTTTCACTAATCTATCAAAACACAAACATTTGACTAATAAAAAGCATATAGAAGATTTTAATAAATGTATTGGCTCCATACTTACTTCATGTAATGTAATCAAGGCGATTCCGTGCCATTTATCACCCCACTCTATTTTAAAATCACAAAATATTTTATAATATATTGGTGTGAAAATAAAAAAAATACAGCTTCAACAGTATTACTGTGTTTATTTTTAATTGTAACAATATCTATGGCCAAACTAAGTATAATATCCTGTCTTTACATATATCCGAAATATTTCCATATCTACTGGTAAATGCCATGATTCATGGAAAGATGCACTTATTATTCCTATACCCAAAACAAACAATATCTATGGCCAAACTAAGTATAATATCCTGTCTTTACATATATCCGAAATATTTCCATATCTACTGGTAAATGCCATGATTCATGGAAAGATGCACTTATTATTCCTATACCCAAAAAAACAAATGGTAGCAAGCTCTGCGATTTTCGACCTATTTCAATTTTGCTGTTTATAATTTTCATCAATACGATTACTGATAAAATTTCGTGCCACTATGATATATTTTAACAAACAATATGAAAGTATTTATGCTGAAAGCTTTAAAAAAAACTTCCCAATTAGTCGACAGAGTACAATGTGGGCTTTATCCGAGTTCAGTTATAGCTTGGTGGGGTGTTAGCTATGAAGACAGCCATTTTTTGTGAGAAAGGTATCAAAACATCCACATAACTATATCAAAATAATATTCTTGAGAAGGTAGACAATAACAATGAATGGTCTTTTCAGCAAACTCCGCGCTAAGTCATTAAGTTCCACCCAATCTTGGGTAGCAATGAACGTACCGGAATTCATCAAAACTGAAGGTTGGCCGTCATCTAGTCCTGATATTAATCCACTGGACTATGATTTATGTTTAGTTTTAGAGAGTAAGGCTTGCTATAAACGTTATGATAATTTGGACTCTCTAAGACAATCTATACGATTAGCAGTAAAGATTTTTCCCATAAAAAAGTCGATAAGCACCGAAAGAAATTAGTGTTTTCCATAGAGACCTTCCTAGGGATGGTCTCAGAATGGAGTGAACTGTACTTTGTCCCTTTTAATCCCCAAAAGACAAAAATTTGAATGTTTACACGCTCGTTTTCCCTCCTTTAACAAAAAAATGTGCACTTTTGAAAGGAACTGCGATGAATTCCAGTTACATAATTCTATTTATATTAATTTCACTGTCTAGAAAATACAATATGTTGTTATTATTACGTTAGAATTCAATACACTTCTATACGACTATAAGGTTTTCAAGAGGCGAACGGGAGCCCATAAGCGCGGTTCGCGTAAGTTCATCATCAAGTGAACCTACGATGTAGTTAAGATTTTATCTCACTAGTAAATAAAAGAAATTACCGAGAATAGTAGATATGGGCGTAAATCATTATGTAATGATTATATTGTTTTAAACATTCCGTAATTTTTTATAATTAGTTTTTAAATAATCATTCGTAATCACAAAACTGTTATTTCTCTAACTTCAATCTCTTAAAGACATTGTATTGGCTATTTGACTGATTGGTTCACATTGGATGTGAAATTTATTATTTAATAATTCATATTGTTGCACCTTTTCATGTTAAACATTTAAAGTAAAACTAAATTAGATTTATTATAACACCAGCATTTATTATGTTATTAAATAAACCAAACTTTATTTAATTTGCATCCTACGTGGTGCGCGATCTGTTGAAGATTTATGTAAACTTGTAAGAAATGGAGTTTACTTACGATGACTGCACTTCGCCAATCACCTGGGATCTCCCCTGATTTCCAGCATAAATTGCACATAAACCAGAACAAGTCCCAGACGCGTGGCCCATCAGTTTTGGTCATCTCGGTAGTAACTTCATCTGCTCCCGCAGCCTTACCACATTTCAGACTTTGAATCGCGCTCTCCACTTCTTCCAAACTGATTTCACCATCGGCTACATCCGGACTCAGCATTTGGCTGGTACTCAAGGCCGAGGCGTCCTCATATTCATAAGTCTCCTTGTAGAATTCCGCCCACAGCTGCAAAACGGGTTCTTGCTCTGTTAAGATTTCACCACTCTTCGAAAGCACCCCTTTCATTCTATAGGTAACCGAACCACCCTGGAAATCACTAACTTCTCGCCAGAAAAGCTTCGTGTTTTCCCGAAAGTTGTTCGTCAACCTGTCATCCCTTTCTCTCTCAGAATCTTCACGCTTCATCTTAATAAGTGCTTTTGTAGTTTGTACTCTCTTTTTCTTATCTCTCTCATACTTTTATCCTTATCCGAGGCTTTATTATCCAGCCATGCTTCCTTCTTTAACTCCACAGCGTCTTTCACTTCATCATCCCACCATTCATCGTGCTTTTTACTAAAACCTCTTTTCATTTTACCACATACCTCTGTCGCTACTTTCTGGTGAAAGTACGTTCCTAAGATTCTGCCAGCAACACTATCATTTCCAGAATGACAGCTTTCAAGCTTCTTGGAAACCCTTTCTTGATATTCCTCTCTGATCGGTGGATCTTTAAGTTTGACACGTTGTTCGGCTGCGCCAACCTGCAAACAGACCTCTTATTCTAGCAACGACTATATAATGCCCACCTGCAATAACATCACTATACTTTAAATGTATATAAACAAAGTGCCAATACAATACCAATAATGTCTGTAAACATTATTTTTCTGCATTTTATTTAATACAGATACGGGGCAGCGACTAGGAATTTCATTTACAGTTTTAATTTATTTGCTATGATTTTATAGTTATATATATAAGTTATACATATATCTTACACATTTACGAGTACATGTTTGATGTTTTTATATCATTCACTATGTTTTCAATTAGGTGTATATGCCAGAAAAAAAATAGTTTAATTAAATGTATTCCAGTCTCAAGTTTAAGACATGAGAGTGTGTTATAAGATATTGATATAAGAGTATGTTATATAACGAGTGTGTTCCCAAACTGAAATTTTTAGAATGTTTTTTACTATTTACAATTCTCAAAATCAGTTGAGGGTTCTTTAAAAGATTAATGTTGTCTAACAGAATATCTGGAAAGTAGATTACAATCGGTTATTTAGTTTGCTGAAGAGATTTATGAATTTTCTTCTACAATATTTATATATGGGTGGAAAATAAGAAGATCCACTGTCATATAGAACACCTTTTTATTTTTCTATGTTTTTCTACCATAACTCAGTAACATATATTATTATATAATATGATTTTTTCGTAGTGGATCAACGTATTCGAATTCAAGTTATGGACACGCGAGTGTTCAGGGGTGCTGATCTGGGAACGGACCATTATATAGTCGTTGCTAGAATAAGAGGTCTGTTTGCAGGTTGGCGCAGCCGAACAACGTGTCAAACTTAAAGATCCACCGATCAGAGAGGAATATCAAGAAAGGGTTTCCAAGAAGCTTGAAAGCTGTCATTCTGGAAATGATAGTGTTGCTGGCAGAATCTTAGGAACGTACTTTCACCAGAAAGTAGCGACAGAGGTATGTGGTAAAATGAAAAGAGGTTTTAGTAAAAAGCACGATGAATGGTGGGATGATGAAGTGAAAGACGCTGTGGAGTTAAAGAAGGAAGCATGGCTGGATAATAAAGCCTCGGATAAGGATAAAAGTATGAGAGAGATAAGAAAAAGAGAGTACAAGCTACAAAAGCACTTATTAAGATGAAGCGTGAAGATTCTGAGAGAGAAAGGGATGACAGGTTGACGAACAACTTTCGGGAAAACACGAAGCTTTTCTGGCGAGAAGTTAGTGATTTCCAGGGTGGTTCGGTTACCTATAGAATGAAAGGGGTGCTTTCGAAGAGTGGTGAAATCTTAACAGAGCAAGAACCCGTTTTGCAGCTGTGGGCGGAATTCTACAAGGAGACTTATGAATATGAGGACGCCTCGGCCTTGAGTACCAGCCAAATGCTGAGTCCGGATGTAGCCGATGGTGAAATCAGTTTGGAAGAAGTGGAGAGCGCGATTCAAAGTCTGAAATGTGGTAAGGCTGCGGGAGCAGATGAAGTTACTACCGAGATGACCAAAACTGATGGGCCACGCGTCTGGGACTTGTTCTGGTTTATGTGCAATTTATGCTGGAAATCAGGGGAGATCCCAGGTGATTGGCGAAGTGCAGTCATCGTACCTTTGTATAAAGGCAAAGGTTCACAGATAGACTGTGCAAGCTATAGGGCTATCAGTTTGATTAGCTTGGGCGGTAAAGTTTATTCTAAAATATTAGCGAGAAGAATGCAAGAGAGATCTGAAAGGCTGTTGTGGGAGGCCCAAGGAGGTTTTAGACCTGGAAGACGGTGTATAGATCAGATCTTTTCCCTCCGCATGATCACGGAAAAGTTTTTGGCCCTAAACCAAAAAGTTTTGACAAATTAAGAAAGAACAGAATGTAAGATCAACGTGTATGATAAGATAATAGAACAAGTGAATGAAGTGGTATATTTCGGAAGTATGTTTAACAGAGACGGAAGATACGAAATGGATGTGGAAAGGCGTGTTGCTGCCGGTAACAGAGTCAACGGTGCATTGTTAAGACGGCGAAACGTCAGCATAACTGCACGTTTTGCTATACACAATGCGGTTTTGCTACCGACGCTGTTATACGGCAACCAAACTTGGGTATCAAAGAAGCAGAATGTAAGAAAGAATTCATAAGCATATTGCATGAATGCTGTGGAGATGCGATCTCTTCGCAGAATATGCGGAGTCAGTCTAGCTGATCGAATCCGCAATAAAGAGATTCACATAATGGCAGGTACTAGCGAAGATGTCTCGGTGAGAATGAAGAAGAACGTGCTCAGGTGGTTTGGGCATGTCGAACGATTGAGTGATGAAAGAATGGTAAAAAAGATTTATATAGGAAAAGTGAGCGGTTAGAGAGACAGGGGGAGGCCTCGAGTGACCTTCGAAAAAACAGTAACTGTGATATTGGAGGAACGTCACGATAAAAGCATGAGGGGGGCATGTATGAAGAGGTTGATGTCTGTGGCCGAAGTGAAAGAGGTATACAGGGACCCTAGCGTTTGGCGCTCCATAGTCTCTGGCTATCCCGCAAGGGATATGGCGTGAAGCTTAATAAATAAATAAATAAATAATATGAATATGTTATAGATGTTCTGGAAAAAAGAAAGGCCATAACTATGAGATGCTGACATACATTGGTCTTTCTATATATATACAGGACATAGTGGTTACAGCTGCATGCACTGTGGATAATACCTAGAAATGTAAGCGGCATACTTGCATGCACGCATTGCAAGTTAAACTTTATTTATGAATTAAGTTTCACAATCTTGGTTTCATAATAAAGTACAAAATTAAATTTTACTGCCTCTTTTTTTAACACAACAATCTCATAAATTATATTTTAATTATTTTATTTAACTTGACACGTCATATACATATTTCGTATATTAATTGACATATTTCAGTATATGCGTTCCGGTGGCTAAACTATAAACAGGTATGTAAAGGGTTTCGGTATTTGTACATTTTTGTGGTGTGTAATATAAAATCACCGAAGCGAAAACTAATCACTATAAGTTAGAAATAAAAACATTATATAAAAAAAAATCTTTTTGTCGTTACAAATTTAAATATTAACTAGCATATGTAGTATCCTCCAACATTATATTAACTCGTAGTAGTAATTACAGCAATCTTGTAAAAAAACTAAAAAAAATCGCCGAATGTATAACGTATTTAGCAGTTACTCACATTTCGAGAATGCGAGACGAAAAACATAAAACGAACACGACGAAAACAACAAGTTTGATAATAAATTATAATAACTTCAAACAAATACTTAAATCGAAAACAAGAGAAAATTCTAAGATTAAAGAAGTGATATTGTGTTCTACAATTTGACTTGTGAGTTATATTAATTAATTGTATTTAACAGTGATATAATATTTATAAATCATAATTCATAAATATAAAAAGGATCTTTTTCTTTATATTTAGTTTATTTAAATGTACGTTACATATTTCTCTATAAATTAATATTATTTAGATTTACATCAAAAAGTTCGAGAGTGTAAAAAAAAATATCTTGTTATTATCGACGAGTTTCCATGAAATAATATTCTTTTAATTGGGATACGTCATAACACCACTGTTACTAACTAATTAATTTTAGGAACGTGAGTCTTATTTTTTTTATCCAACACACCTGTTGGAATCGGCAATTTACTTACTAATTGTACTTTAGACAACAAAGGTTTGTTTAGCTTATTTTGCAAAAATTGCCATAATGTGATTATTATTTTACTACAGAACCCTAAACGTACGTATATTTATTAAAAATTTAATAAAAATATTCGTACACACATCAGATACATCCTTATATTATATGTGAACCGAAATATAATAAAGGCCTCATTAACGGTGATCGATATTGGGTTATCCCGTGTATAAACATTATATTACAAACAAAACATACAAATATTTAATTAAATAGACACAAAAATATGGAGATGATTTTGTATATTGAATATAAATAAGAAAAATGTATTTCGTAAAGCAGCAGAGCGTGAAAATATTGTTTTAAAATAAATGTTAATTATGTTATTCTTCACTTATTGATCAATTACTTCATTAGAATAATTAGATATAATTTGCTTTGTAAATTTAATATTACTAGCCTTGGTCGCTGTCACATTGTAGAAATGTCGTGATTCCTACTTCGAATGAGTAAGACTTATAAAAATTTGTTTAAAAATCGAACTGGTTATTGCTTTGAAACAAGAAGGGACAAAATATATGCTAAAATCGTACACTGACATATTAATATGGGTTCATGATCCTTCCAGTCGGCGGCTTTTTATTCGTTTTGCAAAACTAAACTGTGAATCTTATCTTGACAGCATGACATAGAATTGAACCTTTGCGATAAAATATATTTATAGGTGTTGTATATTAACATTCTAGTTCAAAAATAAGACATTACTATACTATAAAAAAGTAAATTTTTGGAGGTTCTTCTCCGTGGCGTGGATCTACTCTTTATAACCGTGTAACTAGAATCTGACGTTTCATAACAATATTGTCTACCTATTTGAAATAAAAACTTCGACATTGACAATATGTTTGGATATCGGTAATAACATAAGTAAATATAATATTTTTGGTTAGAAGCTAGCTAGCTAGTAAATTAATATAATACGCATATATTCATTTGTATTTAATAACGTTAATTTAATGTTAGCTGAAAATTAACTACATCATAATAACAATAATAAACTTTCAACCTATATCAGATATCTATATTGAATCAATTCGTTACAAAGCGTATCACATGTGCTGCAATCATAACTTTATTTTTTAAATTACATAATTATAGTACTTGTATATTTCTAACAAACAATGTAAGTTGTATAAAAATACAACATATTTGGAATTAAATATATAGGTGTGGAAAAAATACATAAGGATCTGTGAAGACGAGTTTTCTAACTTAATGTCAATTATCTTAGTCTTACAAGCAGTATAATAGAAAAAAAATGTGGCAGATTTAAATACATTTATATAGGTCTTCATATAACTAATTAATCCCGGACGGAAAAAGTTTCATTTATATCGGATTAATTATACTAGATTGACATTGTGGTTATAAAATTAATAATCGTAACATTATTATTCACATTATTGTATTTATTTATTTGTTTAGATTTTCAGAATTTTAGTAGCTTATTTTCTTTGTTCTAGCTGCCTTAATTTATCTACTGCATAATGCGATGGAAATAAAAATATCATTATAACTTCGGTGAAAGCAGTGCCCCTTTCAAATTAATTTAAAACTTATTATTACTTTAATACCATCTCAAAATCAATAAAAGCGTTAATTTATAATCAGATCTAAGAATAACATTCCAGGTATAGTCTTGAAATCTGCTACAGCAGCTCGTCTTTGTTAGGTAATATATACATATATAAGCGAAATGAAATTAATCAAGGCTATTTGCAAAATGAAATAGCCTAAAACTGACCGCGGCGATGAAATTAAGTGAAAGGAAATACTGTTTCCCTAATTTCCTGCGACGGGCGGACTTCCAACGGTGCCGCGGTCAGGTTACCCTAACTGCTATGAAATGTGTATTTTCGGGACAAATACTACAATAAAAGTAAAAAGTACAATAAAAGTATAATAAAAGTAAAATTTATTTCGGCAGTAAAACTTTTATGAACTAATTCAGCTTCCTATATCTATATCGCGAATATATAAAAACAATACTATAACATTAAAAAAATTCTTTTAATCATACAACAGAAGCACAAATGGACTGATTCACTGGCATCACCACGATGACCACGCACGATGATCATACAGAAAGCCAGTGTGAAACAGTAGTCTAATGTCATTGTTAATCGTCGCATCGCAGGAGTGAGTGTCGAGAACTGCCGCCAAGATCCTAACCCCTCACCCGAATACCTATCATCAGGTACAGATCAATGTATGCAAAGAAATCATAACCTTAAGAGATATTAAATCGCACACTGAAAATTTTTATTTATGTATAGTTATTTTAGATCTATTGGCGTATTGCCACCATTATTAAAATAATTAATTTTTATTTCTTAGTATATTGATAAAGTTTTTTAGTTAATTTAAAGTTCTTTTATTATCCACAATTTTATTAGTAGATAATTATAACTAACGAGCAGTTGGCCGTCTATTGTTCTCTCTGGACGCGGACGCACAGTTGTCGCCCGGCTGGCCGTTTAATGTGACGCCGGTTTCCCCACCCGCTCTACGGTTCTAACGCGAGCTCCTACGGAGCGTCAATTAGGATCGATATGCTCAGCTTAAAACTCGTATTCTTATGTATTCCTTGTAGTAATAGTGATTTTTGTGTATTTGAGTAAAAACATCCGTGGAAATAACTGTGTTTCGCTAGACTACTCCTACCTACTTCAATACCTAACTTAGGGCACAACACAACAACTACGATTCTACACTAAAGCTAGGTCTAAATTATGTCGAAGATCTTGTTTGGTAATGTTTCTATACTACCCTGAAAGTAAATTTGTACGTCGTCGTTTGTGCTTCTGTTGTATGATTAAAAGAATTTTTTTAATGTTATAGTATTGTTTTTATATATTCGCGATATAGATATAGGAAGCTGAATTAGTTCATAAAAGTTTTACTGCCGAAATAAATTTTACTTTTATTATACTTTTATTGTACTTTTTACTTTTATTGTAGTATTTGTCCCGAAAATACACATTTCATAGCAGTTAGGGTAACCTGACCGCGGCACCGTTGGAAGTCCGCCCGTCGCAGGAAATTAGGGAAACAGTATTTCCTTTCACTTAATTTCATCGCCGCGGTCAGTTTTAGGCTATTTCATTTTGCAAATAGCCTTGATTAATTTCATTTCGCTTATATATGTATATATTACCTAACAAAGACGAGCTGCTGTAGCAGATTTCAAGACTATACCTGGAATGTTATTCTTAGATCTGATTATAAATTAACGCTTTTATTGATTTTGAGATGGTATTAAAGTAATAATAAGTTTTAAATTAATTTGAAAGGGGCACTGCTTTCACCGAAGTTATAATGATATTTTTATTTCCATCGCATTATGCAGTAGATAAATTAAGGCAGCTAGAACAAAGAAAATAAGCTACTAAAATTCTGAAAATCTAAACAAATAAATAAATACAATAATGTGAATAATAATGTTACGATTATTAATTTTATAACCACAATGTCAATCTAGTATAATTAATCCGATATAAATGAAACTTTTTCCGTCCGGGATTAATTAGTTATATGAAGACCTATATAAATGTATTTAAATCTGCCACATTTTTTTTCTATTATACTGCTTGTAAGACTAAGATAATTGACATTAAGTTAGAAAACTCGTCTTCACAGATCCTTATGTATTTTTTCCACACCTATATATTTAATTCCAAATATGTTGTATTTTTATACAACTTACATTGTTTGTTAGAAATATACAAGTACTATAATTATGTAATTTAAAAAATAAAGTTATGATTGCAGCACATGTGATACGCTTTGTAACGAATTGATTCAATATAGATATCTGATATAGGTTGAAAGTTTATTATTGTTATTATGATGTAGTTAATTTTCAGCTAACATTAAATTAACGTTATTAAATACAAATGAATATATGCGTATTATATTAATTTACTAGCTAGCTAGCTTCTAACCAAAAATATTATATTTACTTATGTTATTACCGATATCCAAACATATTGTCAATGTCGAAGTTTTTATTTCAAATAGGTAGACAATATTGTTATGAAACGTCAGATTCTAGTTACACGGTTATAAAGAGTAGATCCACGCCACGGAGAAGAACCTCCAAAAATTTACTTTTTTATAGTATAGTAATGTCTTATTTTTGAACTAGAATGTTAATATACAACACCTATAAATATATTTTATCGCAAAGGTTCAATTCTATGTCATGCTGTCAAGATAAGATTCACAGTTTAGTTTTGCAAAACGAATAAAAAGCCGCCGACTGGAAGGATCATGAACCCATATTAATATGTCAGTGTACGATTTTAGCATATATTTTGTCCCTTCTTGTTTCAAAGCAATAACCAGTTCGATTTTTAAACAAATTTTTATAAGTCTTACTCATTCGAAGTAGGAATCACGACATTTCTACAATGTGACAGCGACCAAGGCTAGTAATATTAAATTTACAAAGCAAATTATATCTAATTATTCTAATGAAGTAATTGATCAATAAGTGAAGAATAACATAATTAACATTTATTTTAAAACAATATTTTCACGCTCTGCTGCTTTACGAAATACATTTTTCTTATTTATATTCAATATACAAAATCATCTCCATATTTTTGTGTCTATTTAATTAAATATTTGTATGTTTTGTTTGTAATATAATGTTTATACACGGGATAACCCAATATCGATCACCGTTAATGAGGCCTTTATTATATTTCGGTTCACATATAATATAAGGATGTATCTGATGTGTGTACGAATATTTTTATTAAATTTTTAATAAATATACGTACGTTTAGGGTTCTGTAGTAAAATAATAATCACATTATGGCAATTTTTGCAAAATAAGCTAAACAAACCTTTGTTGTCTAAAGTACAATTAGTAAGTAAATTGCCGATTCCAACAGGTGTGTTGGATAAAAAAAATAAGACTCACGTTCCTAAAATTAATTAGTTAGTAACAGTGGTGTTATGACGTATCCCAATTAAAAGAATATTATTTCATGGAAACTCGTCGATAATAACAAGATATTTTTTTTTACACTCTCGAACTTTTTGATGTAAATCTAAATAATATTAATTTATAGAGAAATATGTAACGTACATTTAAATAAACTAAATATAAAGAAAAAGATCCTTTTTATATTTATGAATTATGATTTATAAATATTATATCACTGTTAAATACAATTAATTAATATAACTCACAAGTCAAATTGTAGAACACAATATCACTTCTTTAATCTTAGAATTTTCTCTTGTTTTCGATTTAAGTATTTGTTTGAAGTTATTATAATTTATTATCAAACTTGTTGTTTTCGTCGTGTTCGTTTTATGTTTTTCGTCTCGCATTCTCGAAATGTGAGTAACTGCTAAATACGTTATACATTCGGCGATTTTTTTTAGTTTTTTTACAAGATTGCTGTAATTACTACTACGAGTTAATATAATGTTGGAGGATACTACATATGCTAGTTAATATTTAAATTTGTAACGACAAAAAGATTTTTTTTTATATAATGTTTTTATTTCTAACTTATAGTGATTAGTTTTCGCTTCGGTGATTTTATATTACACACCACAAAAATGTACAAATACCGAAACCCTTTACATACCTGTTTATAGTTTAGCCACCGGAACGCATATACTGAAATATGTCAATTAATATACGAAATATGTATATGACGTGTCAAGTTAAATAAAATAATTAAAATATAATTTATGAGATTGTTGTGTTAAAAAAAGAGGCAGTAAAATTTAATTTTGTACTTTATTATGAAACCAAGATTGTGAAACTTAATTCATAAATAAAGTTTAACTTGCAATGCGTGCATGCAAGTATGCCGCTTACATTTCTAGGTATTATCCACAGTGCATGCAGCTGTAACCACTATGTCCTGTATATATATAGAAAGACCAATGTATGTCAGCATCTCATAGTTATGGCCTTTCTTTTTTCCAGAACATCTATAACATATTCATATTATTTATTTATTTATTTATTAAGCTTCACGCCATATCCCTTGCGGGATAGCCAGAGACTATGGAGCGCCAAACGCTAGGGTCCCTGTATACCTCTTTCACTTCGGCCACAGACATCAACCTCTTCATACATGCCCCCCTCATGCTTTTATCGTGACGTTCCTCCAATATCACAGTTACTGTTTTTTCGAAGGTCACTCGAGGCCTCCCCCTGTCTCTCTAACCGCTCACTTTTCCTATATAAATCTTTTTTACCATTCTTTCATCACTCAATCGTTCGACATGCCCAAACCACCTGAGCACGTTCTTCTTCATTCTCACCGAGACATCTTCGCTAGTACCTGCCATTATGTGAATCTCTTTATTGCGGATTCGATCAGCTAGACTGACTCCGCATATTCTGCGAAGAGATCGCATCTCCACAGCATTCATGCAATATGCTTATGAATTCTTTCTTACATTCTGCTTCTTTGATACCCAAGTTTGGTTGCCGTATAACAGCGTCGGTAGCAAAACCGCATTGTGTATAGCAAAACGTGCAGTTATGCTGACGTTTCGCCGTCTTAACAATGCACCGTTGACTCTGTTACCGGCAGCAACACGCCTTTCCACATCCATTTCGTATCTTCCGTCTCTGTTAAACATACTTCCGAAATATACCACTTCATTCACTTGTTCTATTATCTTATCATACACGTTGATCTTACATTCTGTTCTTTCTTAATTTGTCAAAACTTTTTGGTTTAGGGCCAAAAACTTTTCCGTGATCATGCGGAGGGAAAAGATCTGATCTATACACCGTCTTCCAGGTCTAAAACCTCCTTGGGCCTCCCACAACAGCCTTTCAGATCTCTCTTGCATTCTTCTCGCTAATATTTTAGAATAAACTTTACCGCCCAAGCTAATCAAACTGATAGCCCTATAGCTTGCACAGTCTATCTGTGAACCTTTGCCTTTATACAAAGGTACGATGACTGCACTTCGCCAATCACCTGGGATCTCCCCTGATTTCCAGCATAAATTGCACATAAACCAGAACAAGTCCCAGACGCGTGGCCCATCAGTTTTGGTCATCTCGGTAGTAACTTCATCTGCTCCCGCAGCCTTACCACATTTCAGACTTTGAATCGCGCTCTCCACTTCTTCCAAACTGATTTCACCATCGGCTACATCCGGACTCAGCATTTGGCTGGTACTCAAGGCCGAGGCGTCCTCATATTCATAAGTCTCCTTGTAGAATTCCGCCCACAGCTGCAAAACGGGTTCTTGCTCTGTTAAGATTTCACCACTCTTCGAAAGCACCCCTTTCATTCTATAGGTAACCGAACCACCCTGGAAATCACTAACTTCTCGCCAGAAAAGCTTCGTGTTTTCCCGAAAGTTGTTCGTCAACCTGTCATCCCTTTCTCTCTCAGAATCTTCACGCTTCATCTTAATAAGTGCTTTTGTAGCTTGTACTCTCTTTTTCTTATCTCTCTCATACTTTTATCCTTATCCGAGGCTTTATTATCCAGCCATGCTTCCTTCTTTAACTCCACAGCGTCTTTCACTTCATCATCCCACCATTCATCGTGCTTTTTACTAAAACCTCTTTTCATTTTACCACATACCTCTGTCGCTACTTTCTGGTGAAAGTACGTTCCTAAGATTCTGCCAGCAACACTATCATTTCCAGAATGACAGCTTTCAAGCTTCTTGGAAACCCTTTCTTGATATTCCTCTCTGATCGGTGGATCTTTAAGTTTGACACGTTGTTCGGCTGCGCCAACCTGCAAACAGACCTCTTATTCTAGCAACGACTATATAATGGTCCGTTCCCAGATCAGCACCCCTGAACACTCGCGTGTCCATAACTTGAATTCGAATACGTTGATCCACTACGAAAAAATCATATTATATAATAATATATGTTACTGAGTTATGGTAGAAAAACATAGAAAAATAAAAAGGTGTTCTATATGACAGTGGATCTTCTTATTTTCCACCCATATATAAATATTGTAGAAGAAAATTCATAAATCTCTTCAGCAAACTAAATAACCGATTGTAATCTACTTTCCAGATATTCTGTTAGACAACATTAATCTTTTAAAGAACCCTCAACTGATTTTGAGAATTGTAAATAGTAAAAAACATTCTAAAAATTTCAGTTTGGGAACACACTCGTTATATAACATACTCTTATATCAATATCTTATAACACACTCTCATGTCTTAAACTTGAGACTGGAATACATTTAATTAAACTATTTTTTTTCTGGCATATACACCTAATTGAAAACATAGTGAATGATATAAAAACATCAAACATGTACTCGTAAATGTGTAAGATATATGTATAACTTATATATATAACTATAAAATCATAGCAAATAAATTAAAACTGTATATGAAATTCCTAGTCGCTGCCCCGTATCTGTATTAAATAAAATGCAGAAAAATAATGTTTACAGACATTATTGGTATTGTATTGGCACTTTGTTTATATACATTTAAAGTATAGTGATGTTATTGCAGGTGGGCATATTAAAGCAATGCGTGGTGATGGAAATTAGCGGCAGGACTCATATCAAATTATTATATAATATAATCTTTTAAAAATTTAGCTGGATCTCGACAAGTACAATATCGTATTATTATCACAACGGTGTTTATTTCTAGAACAGCTCAACCAGCAGATATTTTGAAGTGCACTTCACATAGAACGACATCATTGTTTTGCAGTTTTCAAATCTTTTAAAGTAAAATTATAAATATCATAAAAGATATAATGTCAGGCAGTAATAACAAAATAGTTAAATTATCTTTAAATATGTTAACCATACTTTATTAACATATTCTAAAACATAATATATATAAAATATTTTAAAATGTCATGAAATTCATATTACACGTTATTGTCTTCCGTTTGTTTGTAATTCTATCACGATGCTATATATTAGGCCCCACTACAATGCATTATTGAGTACTGAAGAACTATTCATTCCAATCTCTTTACGACATGGTAAACCTTTAAGTGAAGTGCTTTTCTTATGAATAATTTGAAGTTGTACTTTTTATAGTAATAATATAGGAAGTGAACGTTTTTTTCATGGTGTATAAATATATATATGTATATATGTGTGTTACTGATTTATTAACTAGCCAATTTAATGGTATTTATATTATCTGCTTGTGTTATAAATATAATATATTTAAGTAGAATAATTTGTTCATATATTCAGGAACACGTATCAAAACAAATTATAAAAACAAATAATTGTAAGATAACATTTATTTTACTATTCTTGTTTGTTTAATTTTTATAAAAAGATTTATAAATAAAAAGTGCAAGTTTAAAAACAAGCTAATAGTCAAAGCCATCTCAAAGTTTATAATTTATGGGATAGGAAATGTTGTCCATTTTAAAGTTCTTCGTGGACGTATTCGCAGTGGCGTAGATAACCAATATCCCTCGGACAAAAAATATTCTAGGACTCCAAGTAAACTATTTAAAAACATTTGTTCCGTATTCGTCTTCGTCAGCGACACCTCGGGGACCACGTCCCCCTCGCGAGTTGCCTCTTGGATCAGGTCTCTCAGAGCTCTCAGGGCGTCGATCATCGATCGACCCGCCCTGAAGCCTATCTGGGCATCCGAGAGACCAGGCCCCACCTCCTCGAGGTGTTGAACAAGACGAACAGAGAGAATTCTCTCGAAGAGTTTACCAGTCTCGTGCAGCAGCACGAATGACCTATGTACAGAAGGGGAGTCCACAGAACGACCCTTCTTCCGCAACAAGCACAACCTGCCCTCTTTACAAGCCTTTGGGAACTATCCAGTGCGAAAACAAAGGAACAGCTCCCGAAAGCTGCCCCCAAAATATTCGAGGGCGAAGAATAGAACTCGCCCCGGAATACCGTCTGGCCCCGGCGCAGTACTGCGGACTCGGAGACGATTCAGAGCGACCTCCAGCTCGGCCTCTGTGATGTCCGAAACAGAACCGAGACAGAGGTGAGTGGCCGGTGGATTACGGGAATAGGTCCCCTCCCAGCCACTCGAGGAAATCCAGCTGAAGGGTCTCCATGACCGTTGATACGGGCGCCCCCATGGGTTCATATCGAGACCTGCCAGGATCTCCTCCCGAGCCAGGTCCTTCGCCTTCCGAATCGCTAGCCGCAGAGTCGACTTCGTTTCACGATGACGACTCTGCAGCTAGGCCTCCAGGACAGGGTCGAAGCCGTGATGATAGTGACACCGGACGAAGGACCACCGAGCCGTGCAACAGGCCGTCCGAAGTTTAGCTATTTCGGACGACCACCAGTACACTGCTCTTCGCCGGGGCCTAGACCCCACCCTCGGCATGGCCGCATCGCACCGTGACAAGATCTCGCGCATACGGCTAGCCAACACCTCCACGTCGGTTTCCGGTCGGAAAATGAACAGCCCTAAACAATGGCTGCCGCCCTGGCCATTTCCCGATCCAAACGCTTAATTGCCCAACTAGGAGAGCGATTTCCCTCCCGCGGTGGCCCGGCCTGGTTTGGCCGGGAGGTGGAGATCTCAAATGGGACGTAAAGATGGTCTAACAGAGTCTACACCTCCGTCTCGACTCTCCAGTCGACGACAGTGCGAGCGACAGCTGGGGTGGCGAACGAAACGTCCACCATGGAACTCCCTTATATTCGCACGCAGGTAGCATCGGTCGTTCTATTGAGGAGGGACCGAGTGGAGAAGAGCGACCATGCCTGGACAGCCCTACCCCTAGTATCCGTGACGTGGTTCCCCCAAGCCGCGGATTTGGCGTTCAGGTCGCCGAGGAAGATGACCTCTCCCAACGCCTGTCTGCTAATCGCCGCACTGACGGAGTCGAAGAAAGTCTCGAACTCCGTCAGTCGGCCATTGGGGGAGAAGTGTGCGTCGATGACGACGTATTTCCCCAACCGCGCCACGACCAAACCCGGGTTAGTCTCCAGGGTGGAGGAAGGGGGACCGGGACTAGAACTGACAACCACGGCTACGGAACCTGTGTCCTGGGTGTCCCCGGCCCAATCGGGATTCCGGCGAACATTATTATGGGCTCGCAGGCCAACGCTACACGCTATTTCCCACTCCGCCATTGTCTGGATGAAAAGTTCATGAGCCCCGGCGGAGTGGTTCAGGTTCGCCTACAGGAAGCCATGTCGCCGTCTATTCATGACGACATGGCTTCAACTGGCGCCTGCAAGCGCCCTCCGTTTGGGGCACCTCGGGAGAGACCAGCTACCTTTTCTCGTTTACGGGGAGCCTTCCACGCTCGACTCCCCAGTTCATGCTCCGCCTGGAGACCGAGGTCTAGGCAGACCGAAGGACTCCGGTGCAACTGTCACGGGTATGCCCTGAAAAGCCGCATCGGAAACATACATCGCTCCTATCTACCCCCGATGGCAAAGGGCCCGTGTGTGCCCCGGTTTCTAGCACCGGAAGCACCTCATCGAACGCTTGTCGAGGAACTTGAGCCTGGCCTGAGCTCCAGCCTACCAGGAGTCTCCCCGCATCCAGCAGCGACTTTGTCGTGACTGGCTCCGGTGGCTGACCTCCGGATCTTTAGCCCATGCTCAAGCCCCAACTCCCCAAGATCTACCTTGTCGGAGGCGCATTCGAAGATCTGGGCATAGGTTACTCCCTTAGCTGCCACCTCGGGCTGCAGTATGATGACCACTGCCGGTGAGCAAAGGGACGGCAGCTTGGGGAGAGACTCTTGGCCCGGCCCAGTTTGACCGGTCTTCTTACCGTTCTTTTCCCCCCCTGTTGTTCCTTTGCTTTGGTGGTTCAGCGGCTACAGCCCACTAGGCTACCAAAGCTTGGACGGCAGAAGCAGGGCCTACTGGTTTGTTGGCAGCGGCAGAGTATTTTTCTGCCATCGTTTTAAGCTCCACAAACTCCCGCCTGTGAGCTTTAATTTCAGCCTTTATTTCTCGGCAAGGATCCGTAAATCGGCTTTCGCTTGAGAGAGGTCAGTCCCTCGCAGGCTCGCAGTGACTTGTCCAGGACGAATGGTGTTACATTTTCCAAATTCAACACTTAGCTCAGAGTCGCTATCGGACGCGTCACTGATAGCGCGAGCCGTCGACCTCGCGGTCGGACATAATGTCTGAACGACAGGGGTTTTTTAAGACGCCCACAAAACTTAAAAATAACTAAAAACTAAGAAGAAGAAAAATAGAAAAAAAAGCAAAGATAAACCTCAAAAAACTAAATAAACAAACAATCACCGGGGCCCTAAAAAGGGCCTTTTAAATTTCGGATATAAACCTCCCATAACAGCCAAAAATCAATCAAAAGTTCTGTTAGTGAATGCGACACCACATCGGTACATCAGCAAGCACTCGAATACATTGAACATACTGCTAGGAATATTTGAGGTCGAGCCCGTCTCAATTATTCATAACAAGATACGCCTTGCCGCTTATACACGGACCCCCATACTAATTAATACTAACACAGCAACTAAACAACAAGTAATTTAACTGAGAAATATCACTGATTGAGATCGAAGTTCACAAAAATAAAAAAAAGTTTAATCATTTTAATTTTAATATGAATTATAGATTCATGAATAGAAAAAATAAAATAAAAATAAATTAAGAGGCATAATAAAATCAATAAAACGAAGTTAAAAAATATAGTGATGAAGCTTTGCAGTCATGAGACGAGGAATAATTCTTGTCGGAAATAATATTCCATGTGCCATGTGTTTGCCTGTTAATTGACTATCATAACTGGTAATCGTAAAGCGAATGTGACTATCAGATGAACAATCGTCGTCTCCTTCCAGTGTATGCATCTTCTTCTCTTCTTTTTTAAACACAATTTGTAATGAATCGAAATTTACTTCCGAAATGATAAGCAATTATTATATTTCTACTAAATAAATAGTTAATAAAGTGGTTTTATTCTTGTAAATATTTTGCTTTAGTAATCCCTATCTCTGTTTCAAATTATCTTGTCGATCACCACGAGATTGGGTGGTACTGAAAACATAATAAATACTGGTTTGTATTTTTATAGTTCATGTTAATGCTTAAAACATAACAAATTTTCAAAAATACGAATTTTATTAAATAAAACCTTTCAAAGAGGATAGTATCAAGTAAGCTGCTTTACCATATTTTTGTAAGTATCGGACACAGTGCTTACAATACGTAATTTGGAGTGCAGCAATGCTCTCATGCTTGTGTATTTTAAGTGATGATTGGTTTTATTTGCAACTGTCCTTTACGACACAAAAGACGTTATAAAGACTTTACAAATGTTAAATACAGTGTAGTCATTGTATGGAATGTTACCTTAAATACAATATAATATTTAAACACGAGAAGAATACTCAAAAGCTGAATAAAATAGCTGTATTTACTGTATGACGATTCAGGTAAGTTCATTTAAAAGGAAAAAATTGGATCTTTCAGTAAATTGATAAATTTAAGAAATATTAAATCGCAAATCTAATATGCTTCTAAAATGTTGTTTTGATAATGCAGAATTAGAAAGTGATGTTATAAGTTCAAAACCTTATGGTTTAAGCCTATATCTTATTTGCCGCATTTTTCTAAATTGTTTATTAAGTACCGCAACTCCTATAGTCACAATCCTACTCCCACAAGTTTATAAACTGTACCTATTTAAACTTTAATCAAAGTGCAGTGCCTATAATATCCATTGTGTGACCAGTGAATTTAATCTCCTGCAGACACCGCAGAAAGGACATTAAGAAAGCGCCAAGTAACTTACTTACTAAAGTAAATGGGTAAATTCCTACAATTTCGCTTTCGTTCTTTCTTCCCCCGCTCATGATATCAAACTAAGAATAGTATTTACCGCAACTGCCACACGCCAGTGAAAGGTTCCCTACTTACAGTATTGTTTTTTGCAGTTTATCAAATTTAGATTGGCAATTGGCATTATTATAAACGTCAATTTATTATATTGTATTTAATTATCATATTGTATTTCATTTTATTGCTTAGTTACTGGCTAGTTGGTATAAAAAGCCATACTTATATATATTACATCAACTATTAACAAGACCTTTACAATAACTTTCTTTTATGAGATCATTACTATGTGTCCGGTTTATAACAAACCCGTATAAAATAGTTTATGTTGTCTTTGTGAATGAATCAAAATATACTTGACGGATTTCGTTGAAATATTTTTATTAGGAGTATACATATAGGATACCACTTTTAAAAAATATAGAGATTAGTTTGAGAATTAATTACAATAAAACAATGACTATACAGATTTTAACAAAATTTGCTATCAATATTAGAAGTAAAGTTCCTGAAGATATTACTGCAGATAAAGTTGTAGCTATAAACTAATTAAAGAACTATTTAAGGAACTTATTATTATGATAACCATGATCTATTGCTGGAGTACTTGTTAATTATAATTGGAATGTGTAAAAATATATTATTATTAGTATACACTTTTACTGCTTATTAACTTCATCAAATTTTGTTTACAATAATATTTAAGTATAAATAGTCACAAGTTAATTAAGTTATAATTTTTCAAACTTGTTTTTAAAACAACAACAATTCTTTATTTTACAAATCGGTGATGTTTATGTATTTGTGAATAAGCAATTATTTTTAGTATAAGCCTATCGGTATCAATTATAAGCTTATTAAATAGCAATAATTTAACATCCAGATTTATTTGTTTTAAATTATTGCTCTATATTAATTAATCTATTGCTCTATATTAATTAATCATTTTGAATATATTGTCGATTATTTATCTTAAGATCTATTAGTAACCGTTGCTAGACAATACCTTTTCTCCTCCCCCCCGATTCACAAATGGAAGTCTGTCATCTCTTTATATTAGTATGATTTTACTGTAATTATAGCATTTTTTGTTTTTATTTAAGCTTGAGGCAAACTCTTGATTTATATTTAGTTTTATAATAAGCTGATGCAAAATTTCAAAAAACCTTAAAGGTCATAGATACGATGTCCGAATCTTGCACCTATATATACATTTTTCATTCTATATTTATTTTAAAATCTTCGGCTTGCGTCTAATTTTAGCTTGTTTTTACGTCCACACTATACTCGTGTCATATGTAACTACTTATTTCTCAATATACGCTTCTAAATTCTGGAACGACGTTTCTGATATGCTTCGACGTGCCTCGAGGAAATAATTGTTTAAAAAGCATATCCGTAGTTATGAGGATCTACTAGAAAAATAACCAGTTTTTCATGATAGAAAAATAGAGGACTGGAATTCAACATCCAACCCTTGACACCTTCAAACTGTAACTCAAAGACTTTAATATTATTTAAGTTTTTTAATATTTTCAACTAGCGGCCGGCCCCAGTTTCGCATGTGTATAAAACAAATATTTCAAAAATTAAATCTTTTAGCACACACAAACATTTGTACACTTCTTTATCGTCCGGGGTTAAAAAAGTTTGGATATTATTAGTATGTAAATTTGGAATGGTATTATTAAAAAACCGGCCAAGTGAGTGTATGGCACCCACCCACTTACTGTTTGTAGCTCTTTTTAAGATATATACTTCATTACATTATTTGATCTATTTTCTAAGATTTAGTCAGCGTTTGTAATGTATAAGTGCACAAAAATATATAATTTAAATTAACCGATTATTACTACTCGTATTACTCGTGAATTTGTAATGCTCATTCATTGTCATTGATTCGATTATTTGGCTCTTGGGAGGAGGCACACTTGAATCTAACAAAAAAATAGGATTATGCAAAATCGGATTTTTTAAGGACTCATCTAAATATACCTAACATCATAGGAAACTCAAAAAAAAAAACAAAAAACTTATACCATTATACGTGTAAAGATAATAAAAAGTCAAATTTTTATTCTACTACTTTGTTGCCGTGTCTTATATGTATATACATGCTGAATTACACCTTTTATTACTAAGAGTCTGAGCAAGGTTAAGGACTGACGGACGGACAAGGGTTAAGGGATTAAGGGTTCCCAGTACTACGGAGCCCTAAATAATTTAAGGTACCACTGATATAGCCTTCAATATGAAGTGATTTATTTGGATAAGAATTAATAAAGGAACACCCAAATTTACGAATAATATGGGCTAGTTTTTACCGGAATCACTATTTAACTGCATATATTATTGCAGACTTTTTCGTTTTCTTTTGATGTCTTCTATAAAACTGTAGTACACTACTCTGTTCTGTAAACAATAATTTCCGCAGCGTAAAGAAGTAGTAGATTAGTTTCGAAGCCTATTAATTCCTAGTATACAATATTGCTTGATTGTCTGTCATTTGATCCACATGAGATCTCATTGAATGTATATTACGGATATGTAATGTTCGATTTATCAAACGCAACTTGCTTATTGTCACACAAACACACTGATATTCGTTTAACATAAACGTACATCTCATCTCCCTATTTATAACAATCTCATCACGTACGGAAACATCGCATATACACAAGTACTAGCTGTCCGCCGCCGGCTTCGCGTAGACAAAAAAATAAAATAAGTAAATAACTATTAATTTCGCAAAATTTTAAATGAAAAGTTTTTTCTTTAGTAAATTTAAACGTGCCAAAGAGATTAAACGGGCCCAGTTTAATATATATAAAAGGTATAAAAGGTATAGTTTAAATTGTATATTTGTTTATAATCGTCTCCGAAACCTCCCTGCGGATAAAGTTCCGTGAAATCCCTTCTTGGCTGATCTCTACTCAGCGAAAATAATATGTTTACCAAATTTCAAGTCTGTAGGGGTTATAAGTTCAAAAGATATCGACGGTGGAAATATCTCGTGTATATGCGGTTAGTAATATTATCATATGACAAAATATTTTAATAAAATACAAATATCATATATTATTAAAGCCTCATTTAAATATTTTTGTTCTTATTGAGTCAATTATGGAAATTAAAATCTCTCTTCATTATTTATAAGATTATTTTACATACATTCTGTATTGTTCAAAGAAAATATAATTATGTATATAGAATTTGACTTCAATGAAACTAATAGATAATTAATAAAAACATAGATAATAGTATTAATACTTCAGCTTTTGCAGACCGACACAAACACCAATCAGAAGGAGCAGCTTGTAATATCAAATAACAACTGATTGATAAGGGTCCAACTGACAGGGGATATTCATAACCGGTCCGACCAGCATTCAGAGGTCATCCAAATAATATGTGTATTTGTGAGATATTTAATTAATTACAATTTAACATAAGTACCTTACTTTTAGAATTGGATTAAATATTTATTACACATGACGAAATTAATTATGACGACAGTTGTTATCTTGCTGTGCTAACAATGTTTGTAGCATTCCAGAATGTTGTATAGCCGTAGATTAATATATCTGGTACAAGTAACACGATAACTTTTATGTTCAAAACCTAGATGAATTTAGCATTCTGTATATAATCGTCTTTATCAAGATAAAGCCACATCTCTAAGGCTTCTTTCCTAATCCTAAATAACATTGGCAGTATAGAAAATATGAATAAAATGTCACAATAGCAATCAATGTTTGAAATTGTCTATAAACATATTAATATAAATAATATAAATTTAATTTAATGTGAAATAAATATAGAATGTTAAATTTCTTAATACTTTAAGATTTGTTGACAAATTTTTATTTAAAAATTAGAAATAAATCAAAATCACAAGATACTAAATATTGTAACAAAATTATTTTTTGACTATTACAGATATTTTGGACGAATTCATTCTTTATAAATATAATTGAATATATTTTATTATTAGTTTTGCATATTGCAATAACTTATTACAATAAATTAATTGTTATCTTTTAAAATAAAATTTCTCTTAGTAAAAGAAAAATGGTAAACTAATTTGGAACGTGATAGTCATTATCGAGGAATAAAAGACAAAAGAATAAACGAAAAATAATTAAATTTACTCTAAAAATTATATAGGTACGACATTTAGTAAACATCTTGAATCCAATTAACATGATACAGATCTGAAAGCAATACATAGATTTATGTTCCAGAGATAACGTGAACGTTACACCGTGTAAGCAGCTTCAACAACATACCCTTACTCACCTCTGTGTGGGTTTACTTGTTTAATGTGAGCTCGCGTTTTATTCAACTGTATTAAATATGTTTAGCAGTTTCTATTAAACAGAATACTATCCTGGCAACCTATTTGTTGTAGCGTATTATAAAAAAAAATTTTGATTATTTATCATTTGTTTTGTTATAATTATGGATTAATTCTGATTTAACATTTTAAATAAAGTAATTGATAAAAAATACTACTACGTTTTTGCTCTATAAGATTGTATGTCGTATATTAGTAATGTATGTTTTATAGTTTTATTTGTATATATATATGTATATATTTAACTAAATACTTTAGTTTTGTTTTATTTTCGTCGACTACAAAACGATGTTACACGACTGAACTGAATATTGGTTTATAATTGCTTATTGAAATCGGAGGGTAATATTACTGTAGATAGAATGTAAGATTTAATATTACTGTAGAAAGATTTAAGAAATAATCAATTTGCGTGATATAGCGGCCACTTTTGTATGTGATTAAGTGTTCATCTCTCTTTTTAAATCAAGTATCGGATATAGCCAAATCGAAGGCTAGCGCGTCCTCCAGCAAGGCGTCATCCTTTTCATTACGGTGACCAAAACCACAACCACCACGTACTCTTTTATAACCATCATTCATACATCCCAATGGCCATTAAAATCACCCCCCACATGATATATGTGTCATTGTCCGGAATAGTCATCATCACAGAATCAAAATCTTCCCAAAACTTCTCTCTCATCCTATCGTCACACCCGGTTTAAGGAACATACACACTTAATACATTAGGGATTAAACCTTAAAAAATCATTTTCACAACAATGCTAAAAGATTTGACTTTGTTTTAGGGCCGGCCGCTTATCTGGCGCCAACCCTCGTTGGGAATGGTTGGAAATAATAGTTGTACGGAAATATAGATAAAAAAATATTTATATCAACAGTAACTAATGTAATATAAGTGAAAGTGTTTAAATATCCTAAAGAGTAAAGCTTACACATTGGGAAGGTAACATTGGTACATGGCCTACACATGTATTTGACAAAAATAACAATTGCATGCTTATTTATACAACACAATATCAAATGTTATTTACAAATCTAATGTTTAAAAATTAAATATTAAATTATATTACATATTTCCTTAAGTCTATTAATTAATGTAATTGTAATATACATTTTTTTGTCTTCTTTCTTCTATAACATATCTGGACTGTGTTGTTTTATACCTTGCTGAATTCTAAATTTCATACTGTTTAATTCCTCCATATAATTATTTTACTAAAACTCACAATGCCAACTATGGGCGTTTCCTAGCCTTTTTATTGATCGGTCTATGGAAGCGTGTTAAGTGTTGACGCTAATTGCCGATGGATGGCAGAGCACGGCGGAACTAAATGTTCGGAGATAGTTAATACATCTTCCAGTAGGTAAAAAACGTAGAATCGCTGACCGTATAGTGGTCATCGATTCTATTGTGTAAGATAATTATTTTATGATATGATTTATAGTATTTAATACTGTAGTACATTATTTAAATATGCCATTATTGTAATACTTCGATACACAGCATAAAGAAAAGTATTATACGAGTATATGGCAACACGAGTGTGCATTATGAAAGCGGAAAAACTGTTTGTTGCCTGTGAAATGAAATATACAAAAAATTGTGTACTCAAGTAGGATTGTTTCGTTGAATTGTGAATACACAATAAGTGAATAAATAAGTGAATAATGAACAGTGCATATTAAAACAATAGTTAAATCTTGTTTTGTGTTATTATCGAATACGACCTGAGTTGATCTTTTATTTATAACTACAACTATAATAAGATATGCCAATTATAGTTCTATGATTTTATATTAGTAAAGTGAGTGACAATTATCATAGTGAAATAATGACAGGTAGAAGAATATTAACAAAAAGAAACAAGTTAATTATTACTTTAAATCAACATTTTAATTAAATTAGACAAACTGACATAGATTGTACTTACAATGTGTATTCCTCGAAAATCAGCAGCAATCTGAGCTCTGCTCATAAAACACCGTTTTTTATACAAAGATTCTCCTCTCTTGAAGTGAATCGATGCTATTCAATCACAATACTTTTTCACATAATACTATCAAACACTCTATTTAAGTAAGTATTATTCGGACGGGTTTAGGTATTACAATTCAGAAAATAATGTTATAAAGAAAGAATAATTATTTAAGAAGTTGTTTAAAAACAAAGAACATTAAATTTAACAATCCATCAATTAAATATAGTCAAAATCACAACTTCTTAAATCTTACGTCGGCCATCTTTATAAGCAATTCCGGATGTGTAAATTACAAATGTGGCATCAATTATTATAATAGACATTGCTGAGTTGCATTCATAATGATTGTTAAAATAATTATAAGTATGTAAATCAATTAATCTGATTTTTCAAAAATATTCAACGCGGCGACATGTATAATCGCTTTATATTAACGTAAATGTGTATATGCCATAGTTTATACACAAAATAATGTAGTACAATTTTTCACATTCGGAGATATCATGTTTGCCATACAGAATACATAATTAACTCAAGCCATACATATCACAAAGCACCCAATTGTACCTACAAGTAAGATACGTATGTATATATGTACGTCGGTCATCGACGCAATCTATTGTAGTAGTTGGTCGTGGTCACGTAACTGATGATACGGCCTATGTCAGTAACCTACATAATATCTCTATGCATACCACATCATTCTAATATTATAAATTTGAAAATTTGTTTGTCTTCATAGCTTATAAATTTTTCTACAGAAATATAAAGTAGAAAAAAAGAATTATTAGGATTCTTCCCCAGCAAACGTGAGGGCGCTGTGACTGTCGGTTATTTTGAACATTAGTTTGTTAAACAATACTGTAATCAATGTAATCAGATTGAGTAAAGTATTGACTCGAGACTAAGGTAATAAAAGCTGCTTCCAAAATCTAGTGTTATATGAACAATGAATTAACCCATTGTATCTATTTATATATATACCAACATATATTTACTAAGCAACTGTAAATGATAATTATTTATAATTGTTAATCATATACTTCATTTTTAATTTAAATGAAAATATCATTCAGTGCTTTGGGCAAGTTCAATTTTATATTCTCAGAGCAATGACTGAAAAAAATGTAACAGACAAGAGCTTTTAACAAGTATATATGAATGAAGCTAAATGGAATATCTTATATTTCAAGAAATATATGAAACCATTACCTGTTTTGACTTAAATATAATACTTATTAAATATAATAAATAATTATAGATAAAGCGTTATTCAAGCGGAGGATAGAGAATGTTTTAAACCACCAACAAAAAAGGGTTAAAAAACAACTATAGGTGTAGATCAGACAATTATAACAGACATCAGAAAATATATATTTATAAGTCAATATCAGACCATATTTTTTTTTTATAAAAATTCCACATTTATTTTGGCAAGTTCTTATTATTTCACCGGAATTGTTAATATAACAATTACTTAGAATTTATATAACAACAACGGTTGACACTGTTTACAATATAATGACTTCATGATACTGACAGGAATGTCTACAAAATGTTAATCATTGTTAAGGCAGATGTTTGAACTATTTACGGCACTGCTCTGTAGCAGCTTTTAGCATTTCTTCATTATGCATTTATAGTAATAAATATTAATAATACAATGTTGTTAAACAAACAAATAATATGATTATTATTATTAAACAGAAGCAACGTGCTTTTAAGACAAGACTGGATCTGAAACAAAATTACGATTATTTATGTTCACAATAAAACCATTCTATAAAAGATATAAAGGAATCAGTATAAATAAAATTAAAATCAAAGACCTTGAACTAACTGACAAGATATTATTAGTAGTTTTATGTAAAAAATAAATAAATAAATAACTTAAAATCACAAAAGCTAAAAGTGTCAAGTGTTTAATTTATCACATTTTCGAATGCAATGTGTCAGAGTGTCATCTACTGAAAGACGCACTAACTATCTCCAAACATTTAGTTACGACGTGATCTGCCATCTATCGGCAATTGGCCACACCTGACACGCTTCAATAGACCGATCAATAAGAATGCTAGAAAACGACCTTAGATGGAACAACAAGTCTCATAGCAAAATAAAATATGAAGGAATTACTGTATTAATGTATTTTTGGTCTTCAAAACAATAAGACTATCCTTAATGTAAGTACTGACTAATAATATAAGATATACATAAATATCATAGTATTAATACTTACGACCGATTTAAAAACTCTTTGCTTCTCGTCTACATAACTTTATAACACTTTTATATTACAAGATACGAAGAAGTCTGAGATAAATATTTTATACAGTTGATATATTTTCTGTGACTTTTTAAAAAAATATATATAAATTATTATGATTTGCCTTATAATGAATGTAATATAATGCGACGAGGCAGAGACTGAACGTAACAACGAAATAAACTAAAAACAATTTATTTACTTTTAAATCGTATTCTGCTTCTAGTGCTTCCAAGATTGTTTAATAAAGAAGTTAATAAAGATACTTTATTAATTCGTGTTAATGAAGCTCTCTGACGATGATCAGAGAAATGAAAACACTACAATAACTTCAGAGTTTATCAACAATAAACTAATTAATATGTATTTTCTCTTGAAGTGAAATATTATTGTAGTCTACTCCTTTAAAGTTTTTTTTTATTTAATGGTAAAAGATCTATGTAAAATATTTTGACTTAATATTGAATTGTTTTTCAATAAATCAATATCGATGTGTTGGTTAATATATTATGTGTAGGGTGCGTCTCTCTACACCTGTACTATTCTGTGAGTAAGTTATCTTATACATCTACGAACAAACTTTCAAATTGACAAAATTTCCCGTCTCATATATCACAAAGTTTGTGACGGGCTTTGTCAGTTTTCTTCCTCCAACTAGCAGTTTATATTCGGAAATCGTTTTATAAACAACTACACAAACGAAATCCGTAAAATAAATGTCATGTACACAATTATTAGTTCTATTTGTTTCTGATTCTGATTCCAAAATAAATATTTAAATAATTTTTAAAATACAAGTAAATACAAACAAACGGAAGAGTGTTTTGTTAAAATATGATGTTATTTATAATATAATATTTTAAAATAAAATAAACATGGCAACACGTTTAAGGGTTGTGTGACTAATTTGTTATTGTGGCATCGTATTAAGTTATATTGATCAATTAACAATAAAATTATTTGCGTTACATCACATAAAGTAACTTAACTGAATTAGTTCGGGTGCCATTTTATTTCAAAAGATGTGACAAGTGCTAAACGAATTATTAAAATAAAAGTTATTTCTAATAATATTTTAAAGCTATAGACGATCTGCTTAAATCACAATTTATTATATCTACAGGAAAGCTGTTGTTGAGTTAAGCAACATTATAAAACTAACAAAACTTATTTATATATTTAATATACATACATACGTACAATATAAAATAATTTGAAGACACCAATGTATAATTAATATGAATTATTATAATGCTCATTTATCATTACTAACATTTACATTAAGTTTCAGATTTTTGTAACATGAATTTAATATTAATTTTAAGTCTAAAACGACAATAAAATATTTAAATTTAAATTCAATGCTTGTTCAACCACAGAAGTACATAGAAGTAGAGAAAATATATATTATTTATTTTATAAGTTAATTAAAATTATAAAAATCGTGGCAGCATTGGGTAAATGTAATAGAGATTTTAATATAAGGTTAAAATTTGGTAAAAAGTAAAAATATATTTTTCTTAGTGTTACTAACTTTTTTTTGAACGTAGATTTTTGCAATTAACCCATACATCATAAATATAATCACATCTAAGAAAATCATTCCATATATATCTCATATTTTTTTTACGGCAACTCTTCTTTGTTAGACAACGTATAATCGACACAATATCAATCAGAACTATTTGCTGAAACTGAAATAAGCTATAAACGCTGCTTCCCCATTTCTTGCAGGTACGAGGTTCCGACGATGCTGCGACTGGGTTGCTCTCACTTTATTATAACATAACTTTATTAATAGCTTATTTTATTTGATCTTTGGTTAATCCCAGTTGTTCCGCAAAACTAATATTAATATACTAAGACCTTATTCAAATAAGTCGTCGGTCGTATACAAACACGTACTCTCTTTGTAACTAATCTCTTCTATTTATTTAATGTTGTTACTGCATAGTTAACATTATTTTAACATGATAAAATATTAGAAATAAAGTAATATAATAAAAAAAATAACATAAATAATACCACGATAATATGAACCTCGTTCAGTTTTAGGTTTTTTATTTTGTCGATTATTATCGTTACAAGTAAAGTAAATGATTTTTAATGTACCATACATTCTTATATTATTTTATATTCATATACAAAATAACACGAAATAATTTATAATTATTATCATATTATTTGTCATTATTATCACAAGACTGTTTATAAAAATCGTTGATTAGCAAAAAGGAGAATGAAAATTAATATTTTTTGTAGTGTTAATATTTTTTGTAATACACAGCCGTACATTTACATGATTTTTTAATTCAAATTGGTGAATAAAACGTTAACGTCTCAGATACTACCCTGCCTGTGCATAAAAGTGATCGCCCTAATAAATACAAAAATTATACCCAGAAAGGTGAACATGATAAAAATTTATGATATATATTGTAATTTTCCGTAGTTAATTTAGATGGCATGACTACTTCGTTAGCTTTATTTTTATAAGGATACTTGTTATTTATATATTTTGCTATATATATGATATTTTGTATTTGATCTCGGTAAATGTGTTTATATGTTATATGTTCAAAATGTGTATAGTGTTTAAAAAATGTTTTCACAAATGTTTACTAATCTTACCAGTTTTATTAGTCTTATAATCAAGCTTTTCAGAACTATGGAATCTAATACAAAATGTGTATTGCTATAACCTGCAAAAAGATATATAAATTACGAGCTTTCATCGTTTCGATGACGCAGATTAAAAAAAAACACGATAACTTTTTAGCTAATGCCAATAGATTTTTTGCCCTCGCGACGGCCGGTCCTTCTTAGGGTGTAGCGGCGCGTGCAGCATTACAACAACCATGGATCGTCGACTCGACGAAGGTTAGTAGTAATGTTATATTTTATACTGTGTATATATGTATGTATTGTATGTAGTATGTATTATTAGTGTAGATATGCTTTATTTATTTTTAATGTTTTTTATTATCCGTTCTTTTAGATACTATTGGTCAATTGTTATAAAGTGAAACGAGAGAGAAAATTTCGTTGAGTTCGATCAATGAAACGAAATAGATTGTGATAGAGAAGAAGTTCCTACTTTGGCCTAGCAGCAACTTCCAGAAATTGATAATTCAGCAAGTGACACATCATCCGTACAACAGCTCATTAAAGAATCGATTTTTAGCACGTCAATAGAATCCAGCAATTTGATAATACGACCAATACGTAACATTCGTTCGAGGAAAAAAAACAAACACCACACACGACCACTTGGATCATCGACAAAGGCAAGGTCTCAAAGCAGAATAGTTTCAAAAAATATAGTTCATATTACACCTGGACCTACACACCTGTCCAAAAGTGAATTAAATCCGCTAAAATATTTTTCGTTTTTTATAACATGAGTTATGATTGACCATACTATGACCCACACCAACGTAGAGATAGAAATAAAATCTCAAAAATATAAAAACGTTAAAGCTGCTCATAGACTGACAGGTGCTCATGAAATTAGGACCATCATTAGCATACTTACATTATCTGCTGTTATGAAAGATAATCTTTTTCCTTCAAGGAAATTATATAAGTATAAGATTGATTATATATTGAGTATAAGATATTAAAATTTATATCAGTATAAGATAATGTTACATATTAATTAGTTATTTAATAGTATCGTCTTAAATAACTAATTAATATCACGCTTCATGTGAACTTCATGAACGCGAAAATCTTTTAGATAAGATTTGTATTTAGGAGTATGTATTGTAAAGTTGAAATATAATAAACAGAAATAAATAAATAAAAAAATTACGTTTCATTTTGTGTAAATGGCATTGCAGTACAATGTCATGTCAGAGGTTTGATTTCCTAATAAATTGAAATCTAACAGATTTGATGACACATCTAGAACGGAGGTTGACCGATGTTTTTGCTCCATTTTGAGCTGAATGGGATATGTTCATAACCAAATGTATAGAGAATTACAAAGCCGGCTGTTGTCTTACCATCGATTACTTACGATGAACTGGGATTTGGAGGAAGATATTCCTGATAAACCGAATAAATATGGTATCAAAATTGTGATGATAGTATATAAATCTACTAAATACATAGAGGAAGCACAACCTTACTTGAGTTCTTTTACTAAAAATAGGAACAAACTGAACACAAATGAAACTGTCGATAAAACCTCCATTAAAATATATAATCTGCTAATAAATTAATCCAGATATGAAAGATATTGTTTCGTAATGTGACAAGTAATCCTAGGATAGATTCGTTTTTAAATAGTTTCCTCGTTGTGAGTTATATGTATAAAGCATTCGTAATGCTATAAATGCACATGAAGTGTTCATTTGTCAAAAAAATGTAATACGTGCAATAGAAGGTTTAAAAATAACAGATAGCTAATTCATTTCATTTTAGTCGAGCTCCCGATACTTCAATTCAGTTAATTAGTTAGTCCATGCATTCAATCATTTATTTGTAATATAAGGTTAGGTACAATTTTTTTTGACTCTCCTATAAAGATATTATATAGTGTATAAGATAGATAAATAACATGTGATAAAAATGTGAAGGTGGTATTCATGTGCAATAGGAGTACTTAGAAAGAATATCTTGATCTATGATTTTTCTACATAAAATCATTCATCTAGTGTTTTTATCTAACGACTGAACAGACAAATAAATAATCATACGAAAAAGCAAAATGTTTAAGCTGTTCGTTTGAGATATGTGTCACGTACTGACTTGGTAGCAATTAGATATTCTTTATAATATTTTATGTACATGTTTTGCTCCAATTTTATTAGATTTGTACAGATCTTACATAGTATTGGAAGATTTTTCTGACTTTTAGATCCTTACTCCTGTGTCAATATTCGAATGTGTAACGCTCTTTTCTCCAGGTCGACAAATAAAGAGTAACGGCCAACAGTTACCAAAATATAAAACTTTAAATTTAACTTTTGCAGTAATTAAATTATTTTTTAAACAAAATATGCACAAAGGAGTGTTTAATACTAAAAAAATCTTTGCGGTGTTATGATTAGTCTGTTTGAGTTAGATAAAAAATCAAGAGGGGTGTCACCCGTGACTCTCGGAAGATGTAAAAATAAGCGTATATAATACGTCGAATAAGCAGATATTACATAAGTTTATTAGGTACAATTTGAAGAAAATTATATTTATTTAAACTAAAATGATTTTTTTATATAATAAAAAGAAGAGTTATCTCAAAATAAACACTAGAATAGGTTATTATCAGTAAATCTTGAGTATGTTACTCTAAAAAGTAATTTTTACCTTCTTAACTCATAACTTCACTCTGCAAAGATATAAAGTGTTTTCATATAGAAAATTAAAAGAATAAGAAAAAACACAAAACAACACACAATTATTAGAAATATTTGATATGATATGAGATGAATATGAACATAACTTAAATCAATAATAATATACTATAGCACTAGTGTTCTTTCTAATGTTTAAAGTTAGAATCCTTTTATACCCTGTAAGTGTATTAGTTGCAGAGTTAGTTAGTTAGTTGTAGTTATTACTTATTACTATATTATACTTATACTTATACTTATTATACTTATTTCAGTACCACGGTCTACTTTAATTAAAAAATTGACTTTATAGCTATCTAATACATGAATGTCTATTATCTTTATTTTATTTGTTTTGTATATAGGTAATGTTAAATTACTTGGAATAACTTCCTTGTTAACAATAACTTACAGTATAATTAAAGAAGAATAATTAACTAAGTATTGAATATGACTTGTAATTAAAACTATCAGTTTCCTTTTATTTTAAATGAAATAACGTTACTTACAGTAACGCAGGATATTAATATTAACACACATTACAGATAATTGACGTAACGAATTACTTAGATTGACTGAATTAATACAAATTTAGATATATTAAATAAATCTAAATTCTATCTAATCCATATCTAAATCTCCTGTATCTATCTCATATTAACTACATAATAATAATATGTGTATCCACTGACACTAGCAAGGAGGTATTATTATAGTGTGTTACGTATACATGTAACGGTTACGTCAAACTGAACTATGTTGTTTTGTAAACATATTCGATTATTGAAAATAGATTAGGTTAAATGCACACATTTATTTCGTGACCATATTATAGAATTAATACTGACTAATAACCACATTTTATTGAAAAAAAAAATCGGTAAAATTATTAAATAGGTATTGAATCCGAAATAATATAATCAAGATTATAAACATAATTTATTTATAGTTGTTTTTGAGGTTTTGATTTTATTTAGTGTATTATTTAAATGACGTACTTCGTTGTACTCAAAAATAGAAGCACAATAATTATAATTAACTATTACTCGTTATGGTTAACTCTCCAATTATTACAATAAATTGTATTTATATCAACTGCGTTAGGTAAAAATGATATAACTTTATTAAATAATTAAAATTAATTCTTGTAATTACTATTTATTTTATTGCATATATAAGTATTATTATAAAGTAGTAGTTATAATATAATATATACTGGGAGATATGTATATTGTGTTGTAATTTAACAAATAATTCTCAGTTAATAACAATCGAGATGATAACAATGTCTCCAGCATATTATAACAGCGGTTACACTGCCAATGACAGTAAATGATAAATAATACCACAAATATTTTTTTGCATTTAAATATTTAACCCAATGTTATATGACATCAAAGAATTGATATGTTACCATAAGCCATTATCATTTCTGTTGTAAATCTTAATAATTTAAATTGTAAATAAATCTCCTTGAATATAACTACAAAAATTAAATATATTTAAATTTATTAATCACTTATAATTAAAATATAACATACTTTTAAATGTTCCAGTGAGAACCAATAGTAAGCTCCCCATACTTGTACAGCGGAGAATAGAAGCTTTTGCAGTCGATTTGTTCCTCATTTGTCCATCCTCAATATCGTCGAACTGAAATTATTGAAAGTACTGTCTAAATTGTTTGCATGATGGTTTTGTTTTTTGTTTCATATGGATATGCTACTGTTTATCGGCAGCTGCAAATAGCTATAGCTATAGATAAAATATTATTTGCTTACTGTAAAGTTTTATATTAAAAGAAGAAATTACTCGTTTGCAATTTCATAGACTTTTATTCATATTATTCATGGAAGATACGAAATGGATATGGAAAGGCGTATTGCTGCCGGTAACAGAGTCAACGGTGCTTTGACTGCATTGTTGAGACGGCGAAACGTCAGCGAAGCTGTACGTTTGTCTGTACACAATGCGGTTTTGCTACCGACGCTGTTATACGGCAGTCAAACGTGGGTAACATAGAAGAAGAATGTAAGAAAGATAAATAATACTGTGGAGATGCGATCTCTTCGCAGAATATGCGGAGTCATTCTAGCTGACCGAATCCGCAATGAAGAGATGACACACAGAATGGCAGGTACTAGCGAAGATGTCACGGTGAGAATGAATAAGAACGTGCTTAGGTGGTTTAGGCACGTCGAACGAATGAGTGTTGAGAGAATGGTAAAAAAGATTTATAAAGGAAAAGTGAGCGGTAAGAGAGACAGGGGGAGGCCTCGAGTGACCTTCGAAAACACAGTATCTATGATACTGGAAGTATCTACGATACTGGACGTAAAAAAATTTATAAACAACTATTGCGCTGTGTACACGTTAAATTTTGTCTCCCGTAATAAAAATAGTTATATCACATAAAGTTTTTGTTAGTGATTTTGAAAAATAGCATCGAGTTATATCATGAGTGAACTTAAATGCGATTCAAATTGCGAATAAGTAAATAAACTTGGACTCAGTTGCTTTATGTGGGGAGTCATTTCGATTGATCATTTTGTTTATTTGTTTTCTATCGTCTTCATAAAATATGGAATGTAAACATTGTTCGACAACTTTGAATATGGAAGATTTAATAAAATGTTCTGTATGCCAGGGAATTTATCATTATTTATGTGTCGGCGTGAATGAATCCGAATTAAAAAAAAATCTTCCTATGAATTAATGTAAGTGGAAATGCCCGACATGTATGACATCAAAAAGACCTAGTAACAGCCCAAAATTAACATCTGGCTCTGGTAAAATACATGATGACCCGACCCAACCTCAGTCACTGTTTCAAACTGATGCTAAATCATTGATTGATACTTTGATGATCGTTTGAATGGTTTACAATCTTCAATAAATTCATTTAAGTCCCTGATTACTGATGAATTTAAGAAACTTTCAGATGCCTTCGGCATGTCCTCATAGCTGTCCGTTGTAACCTGGTAGTGAGTATGTCGAGATTAACACCTTAACCTCTTTTATACGATGCCGACGTAACTTGTGTACACATTGTATTGAAACAAACATCACGAACATATTTGTTGAGACTATATTGTTGTTACTTCACACAAACACACAGTCAGGGGTCAGCACAGCTTTCATTATACGAACATACTCGTATTTCAAATTTAAAATTAAATTATCCTAATGTATATAATTTTAAGGTTAAGATAAGTTCTTGGTTATTGGTGATTTTAATATGCGATTTGCTGAATTATGTTCTAGGCCTGCTATTTCTTCTACTTTAAATAACTAGTTGCTTTTAGTAAAGGTCCATGAAGATTGTTTAACTTCAAAGCTGTATGATTTTTTGTTTTTTAATGGTTTTGCTCAATTTAATTCTGTGAAGAATATCAATAGGCAACTTGATTTAATAATGTCTGACATTTCATGTTCCGTATATCGTGTTAGTCCTTTATCATTATCAGAGGAAGCACATCATCCTTCTTTATGTATCGATGTTACTACCCAACTTGATCTACGGTGCCTACAGCCAGTAACGCGTTTGATACGTTGTTTTGGAGCTGCTGATTATACCAGAATTAATGATAGGATGGCCAGAATCGACTGGGAAAAGCATTTACCTTTAGAGGACGTTGTCACCAGTGAGTACTTTTTATGAAATTACCAATGAAATAATTGAGCTTAATATAACTGGGTTTACTTCTAGAAATGATAGATATCCAACTTGGTTCAACAAAAAATTAATAAAAATTATAAACAAAAAAATTTAAAAAGCATAAAAAATGGAAAATCTATGGTAGAATTAATGATTATTTTGAGTATTCGGTTTTACGAAGTCAAGCTAAATTATTTGAAAAAACATGCTATAAATCTTTTATTGATCGAAGTAAGAAAAATATATCATTAAATTCTAAACATTTTTGAACATATAATAAATCTATACGAAATTCCAATGAAATACCCGATGAAATTTACTTAAGTAACACTCATGTTACGCACGGTCAGAATGTTGCCTTTTTAACTCTTTCTATTTTTCGGTATTTGAACCAAGTTTCAATATTAATGTATTCACTGAAAATAGTAAAGACAATAATGATTGTGTTATTGATAGAATAACTTTAAATGAAATAATTGTTGAGAGGTATCTCAAATCAATTAAAACGGAATGGCCCCGCTCGGCCAGATGGGATCCCTCCTATCTTTTTAAAGCAGTGTAGCAAGACATTGGCTAAACCACTTTCTGTTTTATTTAATCTCTTTCTGAAGACTGATACAGTGCCAATAATGTGGAAGAAATCTATTATTGACCCTATTTTTAAAAGTGGCGATAAACACAACATAGCCAGTTGGCTATGTTGTGTCTATCGTAGTATTTCGAAACTTTCAGTCATACCGAAACTTTTATGACTATTTATTAATGGCAATCAGCATGGAATACTATTTGGAATACAATGTACTGTCTTTATAAGAATCAAATAGAAGCTATTCAGAACAAACTTCTTCAGAGGATAAACTATATCTTTGGCAGTGAGGTTATATCAGGTCCTATGTCGTTGGAGCTACGTCGTGAACATAAAGACCAAATTTTTCTATATAAATTAATTAACAATATTACAGATTCTCCTTGTCTCCTTACACGTATTTATTTTAATTGCGCGAGATTGAGTGCTCGCACTAAAATCGTATTTCATATTCTAGTTTGAAGAACCAAATACGCCCGAAATCGTTTCGTGACAAGAGCTTGTAATGCACACAACGAATATTATTATGACATTGATATATTTTGTTCTAAATTGACTATGTATGTATCTTTGGTTAGAAAAGTTGTTCATAATTAAGTTCTTTCACAATTTTTTTTATGTAAAATTTAGTTTTGATTATCATCGATAATTTTTTTATAGTTTGTGTATTAATATTTTAATGTTTTTTTTCTCTCATTTTCATTTGTTGTATTTTTTTACATCCATTTTGTAAACATGCTTTTAGTAAACATTTTTAATTCACACTGGCTATGTATAAATTAGTAGTGAAAACTTTTTGGCTTGTGTACATTTAAAAAAAATTGATATAAATGAAATATTGTAAGCTGTATGTATATGTATGTATGTATGTATGTATATGTATGTATATGTATGGTGTATGCTTAAAAAAAAAGGCTTAAAAAAAAGCATGGGGACCCCCCGGAGGGCTTGTATGAAGAGATTGATATCTGTGGCTGAGGCGATAGAGGTATGCAGGGACCGTAGCATTTGGCGCTCCGTCGTCTCTGGCTACCCCGCAAGGGATATGGCGTGAAGCTAAGTAACTAAGTAAGTATTATTCATATTGCAAGTTTATAATTAGTTAACAAGATTTTTTTATATAATGAAAGTAATACTATGTACAATAAGTACAGATATTAAGTTGCGACTTAGAAGTAACATAATATATCGTGTTGGAATGTTGTTATTTCAAGAATGGTACGCATATCTTACTTTCAATAAAGATTTTCAAGAAAGAAATTTTTAAGATTGAAAACAATTATATACAAAATTTTAAACTTAATTTAAAGATAAAGTTTTAATTCATTTTAAATCAAATTTAAGAATAAAATTTTGAATTTTCATAGAGAAATTGGGCAATCTGAGGTCAGTTGAAACTTTAACGATTTTTCAATAGCCACGAATTGGCTTCGGACGTCTGACACGAACAGCAGTTTAAAAGTTTGTAAAATAGCAAAATCTTCCTCAAATAAACATTTAATGGTATTAATTGTGCGTAAAAAGTGTTTATACATTACGATATTACAATATAGTTTCGATGTAGTGTATAATAAAGTGTAATAATGTGTGCACGTAGAAGTCTAGGAGGATGACCAGATATTATAACATCGAAACACTAACACCGTTTTGTTAGATTTCAACAAATAATTACGTTATACATTTTTCAAAATAACTTCAAACCAGAAAATAAATTTGTTTTGACATATTTTCTGTTGAAAGTATGCGAAAATTATAATATTGTATAATATAATATAAAAAATATCAAGCTAGTAAATAGAAGGTGATTTTGATTCTTTTAGTTAACCAACCCAAAATAAGATATTAAAATAAGTAAAGTATTTTCAAAATAATCCAACAACTAATAAATACAAGCAAATTTGGATTTTTTTTTATTTTTGCTAGATAATTTTATTATTTAGTTCAGTCTTTAAAATTTTTATTTATATTTGTTCCTGACTTGGCAAATTGAAGGCATAAAATCTCATGAGCCTATAAAAACAGATTAAGGCTGTTCTAAACTAACCCATGCAAAAAGGCGGCAATATTGTCAATGAAGTTAAATAAAATGCTGCTTCCCAATTTCCTGCAAAGGACTTCCAGCGGTGTCGAGTGCCAGGGTGCATTAACTGAGTGGAAATGTCGCTTTTAGTTATGTTAGTTATTAGAGAGCAAGACATTTGATTGGTTTAAAACAATTTTTTAGAAATGTTAAAATAATCTCATGAACCAATCGTCAATCTCTTGTTAGGTAGATTCCATAGATGAATCTACCTATTGCAGTGGATGCGATGACGGGACCCAGACCCCAGAGTAGGGGCGCTACGCTGTTTATGAACTGGAGATTGAGAATCCGTCGAAAAAAAAAAATTATATATCCCGATATATATATACACCTAAGTCTGTTTTTACACGGTCTTTTTTACACGGTTTTGATATAACACGGTTTGAAAATAAAATATTTTTAATTTTTTTATACGATTTTTTTCCATTCAGCACGATAAAAAATTTTTTGGGCTTAATTTTTTTTTGTCAAATTAAATTTTTGCGAAGTATGTTCATATCACAAATTTTGAGGAATTCCCTTTTTGTGCATATAAGCAAATTTACTTACTGGTCAGAGCAATTGAAATGTGTTAATATTTTGTGAATGATCTTTTTTATCTTTAATAACTATGCTTGTAAAAATAAACATTGTATATGTGATTTAATTAAATAATAATAATAATCATTTATTTCAGGACCAGCCCATATAGTGTTAGTTACAATATATGTTGAAAGTTCAAAACCGAAAAAAGTCACAGAAGGAGGCAAAATTTTCGTGTCGGAAAAATCTTAGAAAATTAACAAATTAAAAGAGAAAACTGTTTTGTCCGATAAGTTTTTCGCTGCGATCCCCCGTTTAGAAGATAGGCGTGGGGGGTGGTTCCCCCCTTACCGAGTTCACCCTATATGCCGAGTTAAAAGACTCATATTGATCAGTAGAATACTACTGACTAGTTTTTTTCTCGTTCCGACCCCCCCTAAGGGAGAGGGGGGCCCCCACCCCCAAAATCACAGAAACCAAAATAATATAAATATATTATACATATAGTATATATACGAGGGTCAAACTGAAAGTTCTTAGAAAATCAAAAACTAAGCATTCTAGCCAGTTATTAGTTTTATTGTAAATTTTCAAAATAGCGTCCATTTACATCAATACATCGCTGCATTCGATGGAACCATTGAGAAAAGCACCTTGCCCACTCGGCCTTAGGGGTCTCTTCGACGGCGTTTTGAAACGCAGCCACTGCTTCTTCGGCGTCTATAAAACGTTTTCCTCGAAGTTTTTCTTTTATTTTCGGAAATAAATAAAAATCGCAAAATCGCAGGGTGCGAGGTCGGGGCTATACGGCGGGTGACCCAGTAATTCCACGTCTGAGGTCACCAAATAGTCGATCGTTTGCCTGGCGGTGTGCGACGAGGCATTGTCGTGATGAAGGAGGATCCTGCTGCGAGGTCGTTTCTCTCGAACTTTTTCCAAGACAAGTGGCAAACAATTGTTAGTAAACCACTCTGCATTAACCGTTTTCTGATCCTCTAAGACTACTGTCGCGTAATGACCTGTCTTTCCGAAGATCGAGGCCACCATCTTTTTTCCAACACTTCGACCTCTCTTCACTTTAGTTGGCAACTCTTCGGAAGGAAACACCCACTGAGCAGACTGTCTTTTGGTTTCCGGATCATAACAGTAAATCCAGCTTTCGTCACCCGTTAGTATGTCGAACACAGCATTTGAGTCACCTCCGTTAAATTCTTGGATCATTTCTCGGCACCAATCAACACGGCGAAGTTTTTGAGCCTCGGTCAAATTATGCGGTGTCCAGCGGGCACAAAGCTTCCTGACCGCTAAATGTTCATGGAGGATTTTTTGCACTTGACTCATACCTATGCCTAGACTTGTCCGAATCTGCTGATAGGTCACTCTTTTGTCAGTCTCTATCATACGCCGCACAACACTGATGTTATCTTCAGTCGTCGCTGTAGAAGGCCGTCCCTCACGCAAATCATCGGGGAGATTAGTTCGACCACGTTTGAATTCATTAAACCAGTTGTAAACTGTGGCACGAGATGGGGCTTCATCGTGAAAAGCCAATCGAAGTCTATCATAACTTTCTTGTTGACTTAAATGACATCGAAAGTCATAAAAAATCATTGCACGAAAATTTTCTCGGCTTAAATTCATTCTGACGTGCACAGACAATTTTCAATTTGCCGCCAAATCGTAAAACAAATGACAAATGAATGAAATGTACACTCAATAATATTGGTAAAGAGTTCTATTTTCAACATTTAAACTATTTTTTTTAATATAATGCTTTTAAGTGGCCAGTTCTAAAAACTTTCAGTTTGGCCCTCGTATAAATATAAATAAGATGTTTACTCAACCAGTACATCAAATATAATACAACTAACTACACAGTGCCATGGTCTGTTTTACTTTGAAATTGTTTTGTAGTTTTGTGAAACTTGTTTATTATTAATGAAGTTTACTGCACTTATGAAAACAATTTATTGCCGAGACGCTGATAATATTATCGTTACGTCGATGATATCAAAACAGGGCAACATTAAAAAAAAAGATTGTAGTTGTTCTAGTATTTATGTTAAAATTCTATTAAATCAGACACGAAATTAGTTATGAATTCTTACATTTTATTATTGAAATAAATCTAAACATTTTTACTCAAATATAAAACATGATATATTATAAGATACACAAAAAGTTAAAATATTAAAATATGTTTAGAGGTGCATATATAACATGAAAATGCATTGCAATTGCAATGCATTTCATCAACATGTTATTGGTATTACAATGCAAATAAATTCCATTCCGTGGTTATATATACACATGGTTAGCAAAATGCTGCGAGTCACTTAATGAGTTCATTATTTCAATATTACCGAACAAAATGTTATAACTAACTATAACTAACAGTGTATCAAAACAAGATAATATTATATTATAAATTACAGGTTCTGTTTTATATGGCAAAATTTTGATAAATAACTTTTGGAATCTTATCAATCTCTAACTGTTCATTACTTGATTCTTTTATTGATTACATTTGATGGTACATATCTTATAGCAACTGAAGGATATTATAGTACTTACTAATAAGAAGCATATGAGAAGTGTGTGTTTAGGGCTTTTAAATAAATGAGAAAAACAAGTTAATAATATTTTGTAAAAGACATCGACATCTCAAATCTTGCGTCTTTTTCATATTATTACTACTGAATTCGTCTAATTTTCAATAGTTATATTCATAATAATGGTAACATATGTTATGTATTATTATTTATAGTACCTTGTGAGGTGAAGTTTTCACAAGAAATAAAGATTATCTTCAAACTGAATGCAACAAAATTTTCTAAAGTCTAGGACAAATTGTAGCATAAGTACTTGTCACGTCGTTTAAGTTAATATTCAATTCAATATATTATATTTAAGTAGTACACAATTAGTAGCCAAGGCCGGCAACGCTCCTGTGATTCCTCGGATGTTGCAAGAGTGCATGGGCGGCGGTGATCATAAACCATCTGTGACCCGCCAGCTCGTTTGCCCTCCTCTAACATAAAAAAAAATGTTAACTTTACTTAAATTTAAGACACTGAGATTATTCAAGATTCCGATCTATTTAAACACACTTTTCCTAAGCCAAGATACCTATTATATTTTCCTATACCCTATATTTTCGTAATTTAATGCTTTAGTTATAACCTGCTAATTTGATCGTTTGTCGTTTCCAAGATTATATAAAAACTATTCCTTAAAATAAACAATCCATAACAATAAGATATATATAATTCAATATGAATAATTATGTAATACTGGCTCCATAACGAAACAAGTAACATTTCAATAATTAATTGTATTATTGATAAAAGAAAACATAAATAACGACATTATATGTCGTTTGTAGTTAGGCATTTACTTATTATTATTAATCCATCCTAGCTTAGTAACATCATTGTTCAGTAAAAGTTTTTAAAATTTTACTATGTAGTTTTTAGAACATTATATCTATACAAACATTAACAGTAGAATCGTTAGAAGTTTTACCGAATATCTCTCAATACGAATGCATTTACATCGATCACGAGCGGTGCGCTAACATTATAAAATAACAAAATTCTCTATATAAAATTTTCATTAGAAAAGGTTGCAGATTAAAACTTCAATGCAGTTATCAAAGTTTATAATGAAATTATTTGATATTTCTGTTTGAGTATTTCACCTAGTATCATATTAATCATCTATATCTCAGACTAAAACAACTATACAATACAAACATACTATAAAATACATCTCACAGACTAATTATAAATCTGAGAAGCTAAAACTCTGTTATAATTTGTACTGCCTTAAACGGGATTTGGAGAATTAAAATTCTAAATATAAATTAGATAAATTAATAGATACAATTCTATTGTGGTATAATTTAATCTACACAATAATCAAGTTATTGATTGTTCTAATTCTTGTAATAACCTATATTTTTTATTTTTAATATTTACTATGATTAAAATTATATATGTTGTTTGTTTGTGCTTTAATTAAATAGTTTAAATCTTGAAAAATTTATCTAATAACGAAATACATGCTCAAAAAGGGTTGTATTCGGTTTTTTTCTCCCCGAATATGATGCTTCATATATATCTTATGCTATGTACGTGGCACTATGAGTAATGGGCAGTGTCAATGTGAACGATGGCGGACCGGCAACATGGTGTCCGTCAAGAGTACCTGAACCTTAACACTATCGGTCATTTTCATTTCTTTATGTAATTGTATTAGAAGCAATTCATATGGTGTTGTATTTAAAAAAATGAAACCCTATCATAAAAAAATCCTTGAAATGTATCAAAGGACAAATTTAGTTTAACATTAAATGTAAAAATTTGTGAAACTATTTCTAATATTTTATTTTTATAAATTAATTTTAAGTATGGTATTCATGTATACAGTAATATAAAACACAGGAATTTTCAAAACCATATTTTTTTTTTGTTAAATTTAGCATAATTTTTTTTAATAAAGTAGCATCGACATCTAACGAGTTGATTTATAAATGAAATATAATTCCCGGATAATCCCATATATTAATTAATTATCGATAGGATTCCATTATTTCGTCGTTCTTCGTCTACATGTAAATAGACTGTAGCATTCTGCTCCATCATGATAGAATAATTATAAATATATTACTGCTTCATTTACTTTGTTAGCCGTTGTTGAGCGAAATATATGAGCATTGTATTGTCACACAGATACACATTTTTATTTAGTCTTAAATGTGATTTTGAATTAAAATCCATTTGATTTAACATAAATATTATGTAGGTACCTAAGCGATGTTGCTTAAGTCTTCTGTTTTCGAATAGGTTATGAAATAATAAAATAAATGTTCTCAATTATTGAGAACATTTATTTTATATTTATTAGCAACAGCAATGAAGTACTATTCACATTGAATTTTAAATCATTAACTCTTAATAAATGACAAGTGTGGTTTTTTATGAAGTCAGCAATCAAGACCACTTTAAAAGTTGCAAAATATCGGAAAATAAAATAACAAATTTTTGTAAAGATGAAACTCAATTCTACATTGACTGAAATCAACTGATTCTAAAACCTTCACTTGTTACAGAGTCCCGCGTTACTAAAAGGCTAATAAGGCTAAAGTGGTAGTCTAAGAATAAAGTTTACAAATTATTTACATTGATATGTCTAATCCACTTTCCTTCTAAACGACTTAATTTTAATTAATATCGATTAAATTGAAAGGAAACATTAAGAAATAGGTTGTACCTATTAAAATTAATTTATTTACTACAAGTTATTGTATTTGTGAGTAAAAATAAAATAATTCTTTTGAGACGTGAGTCTGTTTCAGCGAACCTCTGATTTGAATACTTTAAGAAATCATTCTGTTATTCTGGTGTTTATGAAACAACCTTATTGTTACTTATAAAGATAATTTCCATAAATTTACCGTAATAAGGATTAAATTTATATATAATTAATTATTTTTTGGTTTGGCGATGTATGTTAAGGTAATAAATACCAGCTGGCCAGAAACTATTTTTTGTCAAAAAATTGCCTAGATGTTATATGTTGTATACAACATTACATTTTACAAACAAAATTATAATAATATCAACATACACATATTTTAAAATACCTGGTCAATAGGATCGTTGGTACACAAAATTATAACATGAATAGTGACATCTCATAGATTTTATATTATATCTGTATTTCTTTCTCAATCCTGAAGATTTTTTTTTCTTCTTATGCATCTAGAATGTGCAAATACAAGTGTATGATAATGCATTCCAGAGCAAAATAATTATTTTGACAGCTTTTAATGTTTCTAGATATTCATATTAAGACAATAGAAATAAAAGAATGTTATTGTTTTTACTCAGAGAGTGTAAATATAACAATAACTTATGTATGTAACAAAGTAATAAATTACATGTATCAGGAAGTAACTAACATTGTATAAAGTTTTATAAGAAGTACACTGTAGAGTTAGGTATATTCTGTGTTATACATTAGCTACAGCTAGTGTGAATCACTGCTATTTAATAATAAGAAATAAATAAAAAACTTTTTCGTTATATGTCGATATAAAGATAAATAGTATGTCAAATGACCTATATTTGGAGATAATTTTTATAGTAAGAGTTTTTATATATTTTCCGTTTAATTTAAAAATAAAACATTTATAGTCTTATATTATAGTGAAAAGACTGTTTTCATTTCCCGTTCCGTTTCTTGCTTGAATGTGATTATTCTGAGACCAAATTGCTGACTGATTGATAAGAAACTCGGATGTATCACGCATATATAAATTGAAGTTAAAAATAAAATGTTTTTTGCGAAGAATATTTTAAATTGAGCTTTTTCAGTCACAAATCAATATACTAATATATAAGTATAATAAATAAAAGCTTTCGAGTAACAAAACAAGATCATATGAGGCATGATTAATAATAAAGTAATCTAAAACTAGACCATTTCTAGTGCAAAACTTATTTTATTATAAATAAAACAAACAAGTAAGTTGTTTAATTTTTTTTCCTCAACGCTTCACTTACCTACATCGAGTCGTTAGCTTCAGTGCAATCGCCGGGAGAATTGTCGAGATAACGCTTACATGCGTGAAATACTCATAATTCAAAATGAATTAGATAAACGAGTATATGTTATTTTGTAGAAAAAGGCTCAGATTTTTCTTATTATACATACAATACATATAATTATAAGTTCATATTGCATACCTTATTTGAAGAAATATATTAACACGTAAGTCTGAATATTTTTCTCAAATGAACAATTATATTTGACTATTCTAAATTTACTATTATACATTGAATCTGATATGGGCATTGCCTTAATTTTGTTACAAAAGCAAGCAATTCCAACTTGATTTACTTCTTAAGCTAGAAATATATATTTTAAATCTACTCGAACAGAAACTATAAATGCGATAATAACGCCAGTAAAGCTATGAAAACGCGCTTAAAATGCTATTCATAACATTTCCATTAAATCAGACTATTATCTAAAGTAGTATGAATTTAAATGTTAGATATTTGATTCTCCTGTTTACGTAGATTAAAAAAATCCCTTTACCGGTTCTATCTTATTTTGAACTACCTTCATATTATATTATATTTACGGTTTGACGACTTTAATAATGCATCCAGTAAATATATTTATTTTATAACTAAATAACAACAATTTTATATTTTATTTAACTAATTACAGAAGAAGATATTATATGACGCGTCATAACGTGATTCGATACCATACGATGTACATACTCGTACGAGCGAAATGTATTGTTGTTATAAAAATATTTGTTTATATATACTACAAGAAATATATATGTGAGTCAATATATATTCGAACTTCGTATTCAATAATTTCTAAGTGAATTTGGCAAGTAACTTATAACAAAGGTCTAGCTTATTGATACCGAACATTTAATATAATGGAGGTTGAGAGAACTCGTTATTATAACTGAATAATGTAATCTATAAGACATCTGTAAGTCGATCCCTGGACTATTACTCAGGTTATCTCTAAGTTAACACAACCATAAACTTTACTAACGTTTACAAATAATTAATAGATATTGCATTTCAATAACCAGCAGTGGCAACATTAATAAGACTTTCACCTAATCAATACTAGTATTATCATAGTCATCGAGTGAAAATGGACTTAGTATATATTATATTGTTACCAATATGACATTATAAGCTAAAGTAAAAAAATATATAATAATAAATTTACTTAATTTTATATATAGATATGTTATACCCAATATTTCGTATTATAGCAACTGCTATAGCATAGCGAGGCACTTATCCCAATTATTTGGGATTGCGTAATCTGTCAAATCCTTCCACGCTCTATCTATCTTCTATCACAGATCATCTTAGTGGAGTCATTTGCCTTATCATTTTTCACGCACTGTCTCTGTCTCTTTATCTGTCGATACTTCTTTTATAATAAAACACTGTCATATTTAAAACTCTTTTCGTTACATGCTTGTGATCCCTCCACATTAAACAATCATACCGAGATAAATAATTGCATCTCTTTTTTTCTCTCAACGTTGCTATCTTCAAATTACCTGTCACAGAGTCATTTCTCATTTTATGACAGTATTTGCATTTCAACTGCATAATCTTACCTATTGTTTCGACCCTTTTTTCGCCCAGTTTTCCAATCCATATAATTGTATAATTCATATCACTGTTATATAAAGTTTATATTTTATTATAGGTAGAAAGGTAACTTTCATAGCTATGTCATAAATAAAAGGTCTATACTTATATTTTCATGATACTTATCTATTTGAACTGTCCATTATTAAAAGGGCATTAAATTTGGTCATATGCATTTTCCTAATACCTTCAGTATTCGAATCAGTTCATTAAATGTATAAAATGTTAAATGATAAAATTAATTATGAATTTTGGTACATGGACTCATTGTAATTGCAGTTATTTAAATATCAAGCTTCTTTAAATTAAATAAATTTGTAATAATTATAATATATTTAAAAACAAATCGTTATAAAGTCGAGAATAATTAACAAATGCTCGTAGCAGTGCAGTGTTAAACCGTATGATAAAGTAGTCTTAACCACTATGAATAAGGTTTAAAAGAATGAATCCCAAGCATTAATTAACTTTCAATGTATATAACATCGGGAGTCGTTATTACATTAATTGTTTCATATAAACTGCCTGTTAAATACAATATAAGTTAATTTTAGAGCTAGAGCGTTTTCTATGGTTGATTGTTTTTAATTTACGAGTACATTATTAACTTATTTCTCCAAAATGTGTCAGAATTCTGATTGGAATTTTATTTTTGAAATCATATTTGTAGTGATTTTGATTCAAAGGTGGTATGTGTATGTATGTGTATAATATTTATACTAAGAAAGAAATTTTGTTTTGTTTTTTTGTATCGAATATTCTCCAAACTACATGGAGTATACCTATCTATAAGCTAAGCTATTAAAAGTATTTTTATACTATAATAATTATTAAATAACTACTACATAGTAAAGATGTATTTTTTTCATATAGTCTTCATAAAATAAAGGTATTTCATGAACGAGATAATTTCAAATACATATTTTTTTTGTCCTTACATCATTAAAATTGGTCAATTCGTTGAGCGGATTAGTATTAACATTCAATTATGAACTTTATTTTATTTATTTATTAGTGAAAACATTCAATTATGAACATTTAATTTAACTAACTTAGCGAAAATATCTTAAACCCAGCGGAAAACCTAATAAACATTTGTTAATTAGATTGTACCATCATTATCAGGCTTTATACAAAATTCAAGACTACCTGAGTCAGCTAGTTATTAATATATTTTTTAAGATATTCCAATGTTGCAGATTGAAATACTATATTAAGGCCAAAGCTCATAACGTGTCTTAAAAATATGAATACATAAATGTACGTACTTTATTATTCATGATGATTATTTATTGAAAATTTAACACGTATTAATCATTGGTCATCGAACAAAAAATATTGAACTAACTAGTAATAAGAATGTTATTTTAATTTAATTCAAGAAATCTGTGGCAACTCCACATAGTATATCATTGGGAATAATAATTAAATAGTAAATATTATGTTTATACATAGAAATCTTTTTTTTTTATGTAAGCATCAAAAATTCTAAAATAGCAGCACCAATTCACCTCAAATTTTAACAGGATATAGAACCAATCTCAAAGATGTTTGTTATCTATTTATTCATAGTATTTTATTTTATCGATATCAATTTTTTTATAATTGCAACCCATTCAATATATGAAGAGTTTAAAAATGTAATGTATTTGCAATGTGAGACAACAAAACTATAAAAATAGTAACGAAGTGCATATCTTAATGAAAAAAATCAGAAAATATGTAAATGCAAAGCGTTGTCTTGGTTAATTTGTTAAAATAAGCACGTCACGAGGCTCTTTAATAAGACCTTTCATGTTCCTAACTTATATAAATGACTTGCCTTACTTTGTGTGGGAAAAACTATTGTTTTTTGCTGATAACACTATTTTAACTCTTAAAATTAATAGACAACAATCAGTAATGGACCATGTAAACAATACTCTCCTTGATGTTGTACAATGGTTTAACCCCAATAATCTATTACTAAATGATAAACAAAAATGTCTTAAATTTACCTTACCAAACATCAAAAAAGTTAAACCAATGCACAATTATGTAATGAGAAACTGGATTAAGTGAATTCTGTGTTTTTGGGCATTACTTTAGATGCAAAGTTGCAATGGACTCCTGGTTTAACAAACTTTGAAATATGTAACTAGAATAATTTACTTTACCTACTTTTACAGTATTGTGTCATGGCATACTATTGTGGAGTAAGAATAAGTATTAATCAGATATACTATCTTGGTACTGCAGAAGAGGGCTATGCGAGTAATGTACAACGTGATGCCCAGACAGTCATTAAAAAATAAATTCAAAGGATTCATAATTTTGACTGTGTACAATGAAGATATTTATGAAAATTTCCTTTAGGTGCACAAAAATAATAATAAATCACATAAAAAATGTGATGTACACAAAATTAATACAAGAAATAAAAATAAACTTGCTATGCCCATCACTAGGTTCCATAAAATAGGTAATGCCTTTAGGGTTAATTAAATTAAAAGTATAGGCATTTACATACTAACGATGGTTGAGCCTGACAATGATTTTTATTTTAACGATTAACTAGCAACCTATGCAATTTCTTTTTATAGTGTTTGTTATTTTTGTTAGATCTACTGGCTATATTATACCGGTCGCTTTAGAAGTTATTACTTGCGGTAGCAGTGGGGTCGAGTTGCCCCCTTCCCCTTAATATGGCTAAATATGGCTCGTGAACGGTTGCTGTTTGCTGGTCGTCTTTCTATTCACGGATTTCTTTTTTATTATTATTAATTAATTATCCGGCCCGCTTATCAAATTGACTGTGATGGTTCTAATTGCTCGTTCATTATTCACAAAATATAATAACGTTTGTGAAACAGTGATCATAAAACAAACAAGAATCAATTGAGATTGTTGTGTGGTTCTTCTCAGACCAGGGCGTATTTGGAACCCTCGTAGCCTTATTTTAAGTTTGAGAGTATTTTAACAAAAGGGTTTATTTCAATAAGTACTATGATATATTGAACTAGACTATTCTTTTTGGTAAAATAGAAATAGATTCTACATGACATCAACTTAAATCTGAATTTTATAAAACATATTATATAATAATGACTACTTCTTTCTCATTTCCATTACATCATGTTTAAACAATCATAGATATGTAGAATCTATAATTATTTGTATTATAAAAGTTCAGTTCTAAAATCGGGCGTAATAACTGTAAATTTAATGGTGAAAATTAAACCAGAATAAGTTACGATTAGTTAGGTAAATTTAGTCAGAGGTTTTCCGCTAGGGTTTTGTTAATCTCGCTTAATTTCAATTGAGGTCACTTTTCGTTCTAACCATCCTGACGAAGGCTTGACGGTTTAACTCCACTACCATTTTTCTCTTCTTGCAAAATTATAATGACCATTTTGATACAAAATAAATTCACTTATTATGAAAGATAATATTCAGAGATTATTGAATAAATGATATATGATTTTTCATAATAAGTTCTGATGTTCGATAATATTTCATTGATTTTAATGGAAACAGTACCACAAGTTATTTTAACAATCATATTTTGTCGTGATAATTTTGTACGAAAATTGATTTTTAATTTAAATAATATTTTATTATATTATTTTTAGTATAAATATTAGATATCGAATCTTGAAATATATATAACCTCTATTAAATGATTAATTTAATGTTCTATATAGTTTCTAAATATTTTACAAAAGTCAATTGGCACCTTTTGGTGTTAGATAATATAAAACATCGATGTATTCGGTAGTTAGTGTAACATCGTTCCAAGTATGAAAGAATTGTTTGATTTAATTAATAACGTCAAAACAGCAAGCGGTTTGTAGTTTCCGATTATTAACTTGGCTCTTAGCCAAATACTGATAAGATGGTATAAAATGTAATACACATTGTTGTGAAATGACAGATGGCTTATTATTGCAAGCTTTACTAAACAGATGGCATGTAACAATTACATAGTAAAATGTTTGACATTTGATAATTTTTTTTTATAAACATTATGAGCAAAACAAAAGCAAAGTATTTATTTATAACTTCAAATTTTTCACTTTCGTGGGTTTATCTTTTAAAAATGGTTAATATTTCATAACATTTCTTGGCTATATTTTTTTAAGGGAAAGGCAAATATAATATCATAGACAGTATGAAATTGAAAGTAAACGTATAACTATAAGAGGTAGGATATTTTTTTTATGAATTTGTCATTTTTAGTTAAGTGTGGATGTATACAACATGTTAATGGAAAAACAGGGGTATTACCAATAGAGCAAAAATGCGTCATTTCACTATTCATGCACGGCGTGGAAACGTGAACCATCAAAGCGAAAGTGAGAGAAAAGAACTAGAGGAAGTCTACCTACCAGATCGTCTGACCAACTCAAATTTCTACACTGTTGCAAGCATGCAACTGACAGGAGTCGTTGGAAACTGTTCGTCCACTTCAAACACCACCTCAATCTTCGGACATGAAGGACCGACTATAGTGAGAGAAGTACACCATACGGCTGTGGAAAAATATTTTAAAATAAAATTATTTCTATCCATAAGAAAAAAATTAAAATATAACAAAGGTTTTAGAGCTGATTATAATTAAAAAACAGCATTCGGTACATACTTGACGTAGATATCGTCTACCGTATGGGTTTGCCATCTGCTATTGTTGTTCACCAGAACTCGTTGAATTTCAATATAATGTAAAAGGTTTCAATACCTACTAGTCATACAAAACATACTTATATCTAGACAATATACTTATATCTTGACCTGGCTGGTGAAGGAATAAATTCTTATGTAACGGCAATAATATTTTTTTTGGCAGTGGTACACATATAGGTTTAATATTTTCAATAAAAAAAATATGTTTTCCAGTAGTAATAAAAGAGTACAAAAAATTAGATCAATCTAATAATAATGATAAAAAATATAATATAAAGATAACCCTTCTATGTACATAAACAAATATATAAATAAATACATTTACATAGTTTTGGAGACAAAAAAAGTCGTATAATTTGAGCTTCAACTTTTTTTTATTCAAAGAAATTATAGTATAGTAAGTATACAGTAAATATACGAATAGGATTATTTCTCAGAAATGTAATAAATAATAATGTACATGACATGACATCTACATAAAATAAATAACTTTAGCGAATAAAATCGAAAAGTCAGTGTCATATAGATATTGTGCAAATTGTTTATTTTCACTTTATTCACATTTATAATGATCACCATTTATATAATTTTTTTATTGTTGAAAGAAAAATATGGGTCTATATGATGAGATCTGCGAGTGCGATATTAAAACCAAACGAATGATAAATTTTCGTTGAGTATTTATTGATCAAGTAATTGTATTCAAAAAAAGTTTAATAGCCAAAATCCAAAAATCAAACTTCTATTGGTAAATACCAAATAGAAAAATCCGAAGTAATGACAAAAGATATACCCGTAGTTGTTTTGATCATGTCAATGTTTGCATATTTTTTTATTTATGTAATCCACACGGACACAACTCACAATTAGAAGTTACTAAAATCATGAAATAAAGAAATCGTATTATATTTCTATAAAATAATTCTCAAAAACTAATAAAAGTAATTTTGAAATTTTGTGCTAAAAGTATTTATATGAAAAATATTAAGAGTTAAACGATTATTTATATAAAAGTGCAAAAAAAAATTTGGAAAATCCAGTTGGAAATCTTCTGAGGATTGGTTTTTATATTTACCTAACATTCACAAATAATATTTTTCTTATATTTTATTTACCCAAAAAGTTAACAATGGTATGTGTTAACCATTAGCATTACAGTCACGTAACTGACAAATAAACATTTCCGTTCCGCCATGCATACAGCGTTTCTTCCACTGAATTTGTAGGTAGGCAATAAATATTAGAAATATTATAAAGCCAGTTTTTTTAATATTTTTCATTTAACATTATTTTTTTTAAAGAGGGAGTTAAAACAGAGTATATTATTAGTTGGCTATTTAGTTAAAGGATTAGTGTAACATATCTAAAATGTTCATTATTAAGACGAAATTTAAAAGGAGTGCACTTGATATGCAGTATTATAGACACCAGTGAGCATATGACATAATACTTTGAATTAAATAGCACAACTCATATTATCATTTTGACCACTAGAACCACCTTCCAGGAGTGCGAATTATTTATATTGCATAATTAATGTTTTAGATTAGAAACCAACAAAACATTATTTATTGTCATTAATTAAACTTAATAATACGGGCTCTTTACTAACTATCTCGTATTACGAGTAAAATAATACAACAAGACTGTACTTCCAATTTGACATACACATAAATATCACGGAATAAATTACATAAATATTCAAAACATTATTAAGAGATACCGTTTGGTAGTTCAGTGAGAGCAATGAGGATGAACAGACCGATTTAAATAGCAAATATGTCATATTAATTATTGTAATATGAAAATACCAAACCATATGTAACATTTTCAGTGACACCCAAAATTCTGCTTCAACCGAGTTAAAGTTATAATAATATTAGTAGGATTATTGATATTCGGGTTGCTGGAAATTCTATTAACAATATATTATCATTACAAGCAGAATCATGTTCAGGTGACGATGATCTGTAACCAGCTTACGAGAACGCTCACAATGACGCAATCAAGATTTAATTAACGATTCCAGGATGATAATTATTTTCATGTCAAATACCACAATGTTCAAAACATTAATATATAGGCAGGTAGTATTTATGGAAGTAATATGAAAACAATACGTTTTGAAGATACATCACACATTGCGTCTATGCGTCTAGTGATTTTGACCTCAAATGTTGAGCTGAAGGTCGTTGGTTGGTTTGATTCTTACACGGAATAATTGTTTGTGTGATTCAATAATTGTAAAAGGTTAGATTTTATTTTGTGGCTGTTACTTAAATGTTGTTTTAAACTCTCCGCGTAACAGGGACTAATGTCTAAAATTATGTAATAGACGGGTATTTGAATGTATATAATCTAGCAAAAAGTAAGTAGTAAGTAATTGTATTTAATGTGATTTTCTGATTTTTATGCAAGATGTAAATATATTTATTATACTTAGTAATATTAACACTAAACCTACTAAGTACCGGTCAAATTGACCGTTCTTAAACTTTTGTAAAACTTACACATTTTTAAACGTTATAATATTGTTATCAAACTACACGACAATTCTTAGAATATGCTTATAATATTTTCTTCACTCTTTACTTTTAGTTATTCCCATTATTACCTGCGTTATATAATAAAATACCTTTTAATTACCGGTCACTTGACCGCGTGCGGTAGGAACAGGTGTACAAGAATTGTCAGTAGGTTTAGTGTTAAGCAAAGATTAGAGTATTTTTAAAGAAATAAAAGTTCGAATAGTTTTTATTTAAGCAAATACTTACCGAAATAGACATCCTTCAAGTCATTTAATTTGTTTACAAAAATAAGAACCTAAATTTGTTTTTCAATATTCTTTATTTACTTTTTTGTCCATTCATTCTTAAATGTTTATTTATTTACTAATTCTATAACTTCAAGTTTTACATACTTACATTTTTTATTCCCTAAAAAAACAAAACAATGCCATATCACGTGTCGTGTCGTGTCTTTGTTGTCAATTACCATATTCTGAATGTGTACATTTAATAAAAGTTGTATTACAGTACTCTTTGAAATAATAATGGTATAAGTTTATCTTCGAGTACATTTCTTAGAATAAGTTTTGTTTTCCCTAAAAATAAGTGAGTATTCAATCGGATGTTATGTTAGTCACGATAATATAACCACAAAATGTTAATGACGTCATTGTTTTGGCGATACAGTTTAACATTAACCGAGCTTTTATTATGACAGTTATTAATTTAATAACAACTGTATGTACCGTTGTAATCCTCTTCGTCTCTCGAATGACATGCTCGGATAACTTGATTCTATACTAATTCAAAAGCTTTTGGATTATAATATACGTCGCTTTAATTAATGTTTGAACAATCGTTACAAAAAATAAATATATTTTTTTATTATTGTTTATCTTTTGCTTACTGATAATAATCATTGAAAAAAGAAAGTTGTTAAAATTATATTCTTGATACTAATAATAATGTAACGCTGAATTATACTTGCATGTTTAATAAACATAGTAACATAACAGAAAACTTCAATTTAAACAGTTAAGGAAATAGCTGATTATACAGAATCCTGAAGAGAATAATCAGTCACTATGCTTGGCATTTCTTGATTATGAGAAAGCCTTTGATTGTGTCGAAACTGTGATCGCTTATCGGTACATTCAAATTTTGAAGTTTTTCTAAGAAAATAGTTGGCATTCCGGCTACATGGTCAGATCTAGAAAACTAAACGGTTGCAGATAGGTGTAAGTGTAATATTTACCGCTACACTGGAAGATGTCTTCAAGCTCATGGACGAAAGTGGGCTCGATATCATCATAAACGGCTAGTACCTTTAAACTTTAAACTTGCTTATTTTATAATAATAGAATAAGCAAGTTTAAAATGTAATCAAATATTTTTTGATTCATTGTTGTACTTCATATTGTATTTTATAGTTTGAAAACGAATACTTTAGACCAAATCATACAAAACATTCTAAACAGATACGAGTCACAGAAAATAAAATCTCGTTGCCGATTGTAAAAAGGCTTGGCAACTGAAAATTTTCAATGCAAACTCTTTAGAATTCGAAAGAGTCCACGGTCTGTCCTTCTAAAATCTTTACGCCATGAATCTTCACGACCACATACGAGTATATATAAATACAGAAATATAAATATACGTATACATTAAGAAAATCTTTTACTTGTTTTTCTTTGATTGGTGTTTCCATTGTTATTTCTGCTCTTTAATAATATAGCTGTAATATTCTTTTCTTTAATTTTAAGTGTTATAAATACAAACGTATTTTAAATTTACTTATATTTGAAAATATTATGTTGTATATATATATTCTATAGAATACCATATTAGTTAGTAAACGATCATTAAAATGACTTTTTACGGTAACGTTGATGACAATATTCAAGCTAACGAAATTATTTAAGTTGCAATTTAATTTAAAAACAAAATAAATCAAATTTATTTTACCAACTATTGATTATCGGTTAATGAGAAATATATGTATAACAGCTAATTACTCTGTTCCTATGCTATCAGTGATCTCAATTATACAATATTATGAGTAGGTAATGTGAAATATTATCATGAATAATCTGTAATTGTTTCTTTGTTATAAATTGTTGTTTTAAGATTATGTGAAGGTAGTTTTATATATCTTGTGTGTATGTTAAATCAATAAGTAAATATACAAATTTATAAGTATTATTGAAGTTAATGTCATACTAAGTAATGTACTTATATGTACAAACATAAAAATAAAATTAGACTACAACTCATTACTACAATACAATTTGAAATGAAGTTAAACGCAACATGATAGCTCAGTCGGTATGCGGTCAACAAGAATTATGTATTTTGTGTACAAGATATTTTTTTTGTATTTTAATGATATTTTGTATTTAAGAAAAGCATATAAATAAAGTTATTTTTTATTATAAGATAATCTTTTAGAAATACGCATTACATTACCTTTTCACAAATTTTAACATCACTTGTGTCTAATAGATTCAAGAAGATCTAATTTTCTACTTTCATGCTTTCCTTACAAACTTAACCATCGCACAACGAAAAGTTGTCAAAAGTTTTTTTATTTTATTATTTTAAATTATAGTATGGTTAGTCTTAGGTAATAAAAAATAAAGTTGTGATCCTTCTTTCATAATCTCGACATTCTAAAAACAAAGAAATTAGGAATTCTCCAATTTATAAATGGATATGCAACCTGATACAAGTATTATATACATCGTTATTAGTGATTAGAACTATAAAAAACTAAGGGATTTGAAATATACGGGAATTGAAGAAATGCTAAAGGTTTTCAAGGAAATAGGGAATTTGATAAAACATTAAATGATGTAAATAAAAAAGTAATTAATATTTTTTTATATGATTTTTTTAAAAAAGTAAGTAAACTCGTCACCACATTTTTTTTTTATTAATGAATTTTGATGAACTTTTTCATAGTTTTATGCTAGGTCAACTTAATAACATATATCAGAAAATTATTTCACTATTAAAGCCTAGTAGGTATACATTTAAAAAAAAGTTTGATTATTGATATAACAAATTTAAGATGACTTTTTCGTAAGATTCCTTTTTTAATTCTTACAGAAAAACTAAAAAAATGGTTTGGGATAAAATAATAAAAATAAAATAAAAAAGTACATCTATTTCAAAAATCAGTATATTATTAAGGTCGCGGCCTGGACGGGAGATAGGTGGACTGGACGGGACGGGACGGGACTAACAAAGTTGTTGCTAATAGCGAGTCCACATAAAAATATAATCAGATATTAATATCTTTGAAAGTAATTTCAAAGTTTATTGATTTTTAAGTGTGATAAAAAAATAAAAAGGTTGGATATAAAATCACTTATTCTCATTTAATACTATATTTTCCTACTCTGTCAATTAGGAGATACAATCTGCACTAACTATCTGGTTGTCAATCTAGATATCGTTAAGTCAAACATCTGAAGTTTGCCGTCAAAGCAAGTGTTCTATAGAATCCCACCAGGACCCGGAAGTTATTTGACTAGGGTTTGTATTAATAGGATTATGGTAAGATGTTATTTTGTGATCCATCTCTCTACAAAATATCTGTTTTAAATACCTATTTAATTGTTTAAAAATCTATTAATACAATTGGAAAGAGAAGCCAATTAACACAATTGTTAAGAGTACCAAATATCATCAAGTGACATGTACTCGTAAGTAATGGAAGAAAAAGTTATAATCGATTAGTTAAAACTTATTAAACTATGTAAACCCTATTATAACATCGTATGACAAGAAAACATTGGATAGCCACATAAACTTATTTATTTTAATGCCTACTGGATAAAAAAAACAATTTATATATAATATTGTATTAAAATCTTATTCTTCGTCATGGAAATAATATCATATTATTCAAAATAATAATGTTTCGAAGATTCTGATGTATAAGAAGGCACAATAATAATTCTAAACACACGCCATTTACAGTAACTAAGACCGCAAAGTTTCACTCGTAAATGTCCAAAATAATTAATTTCTTAGATAATATGTACTGTACTTTATAAGTCAAGCTGAATTGAGCTTTTTTGGAAAAATAAAATAAAATGTTTAATAATTATTGTTAAAACTTTTTAACCTAGAGGATAATAAAGACACTACATAATCTATATCTAATTTACACAAACGTAGTTCTGTAGACTGACTTTTATTTAAAAGTATTTAGATGCTGTACAAAAAATGATATTGACAAACATACATATTTTTGATTGACGCCATTTTATTGACTTTTTACAGTATGGTTATCCTTTGCAATTCTTGAAATACTTGAAAAATACTAGAGTACATTTTTGGAGATTGAATTTCTTAAATATTATATAAATGTGTTTAATCATAAATATGTTTTCATTTTATTATTAGTTTAATTTACCTTTCTATATACCCACATGATAGTTTGAGTTTTATTACAACAACCTTTATACTACTCAATTACATAAGTTAACATATCGCAATACTATACAACGCGGAGTGCTGCATTTCCTGACTTTGAGTCACGACTGTGCTTTCCGTCCACCAGTTTGTGTTGGTAAAACAATATATATTATGTGTGTATAAATATAATACAAGAAATACCTAACTATATAATAAGAGTGATTGTAAATAGCAGTTCTTTAGCATAATTATAAAAATTAAATTATGATACTGTAATTTAAAATATTAAATGGATTTTAATTGAACTTAACAAAGGTTTTCCAATAAAAAACCACTACAAGTCATATTATGTGGCTACTTAACATTTATTGTATAAACATTATGGTCAAAATCTATGTTCTTATGGCAAGCGACGTCTTGACATGAAATCTTTTAAAATAGTTAAACCACAATTTGTAACTGTTAGGTCAAGGAAATAAAGTCTATTTTAGTTAAATATTATTAATAGAATTTTAACGTACTTTGACGGAATTATAATACTGTATTGTATATCTGGTATGCATTACGTAGATAAATTATTTTAATTTAAATCTAGTTTTAATATATTTTGCAATAGAAATGTAATATTTGTATAAAAATATTTATAGAACTCGGTTTATAAATGTATGTTCATATTATTTATATATTTCTAAATATTTATTGCTAGTGTTACTAATTACAATATCAAAAAATAGATTACATGGGAAAGACACTTACTAGCATCCGCTTTTTAGACAACTCTTATTTGAAAACGTAGTTTTAAAGTGGAATAAATATGTTTACTTTAAGTAATAAGTAAAATTATATTGTTTCCTCAATTCATTAAACCTTTTGAGCCAAGTGTATTTTTCATGTTCCACAATATAGATTGTGTCAGAATTAACATTATTTAAAGTATTGTTTTAAAACAGCTCACAAAAAAATTAGTAAAACTATGAGTATTATTTTTATGATTTTTAAACAACTCGTGTAGTTGTGTGTGGATGGATATGTACCACTTGGACAATGTACTGCGCGCGTTAAGCGTCAGTCATGACCGTCTCTAGTTACTGTTGTGACCGTCATGAAACTACTATTATGAGCTGTACTTAAGTTTTCAATCGTAGTGACCTAAACCATTACCATGATAATTTGAGTCTAATAGATTCTTATAAAAAAGACTATTTTTCACAGTTGTGGGCTGACAAACGTCTAGACGGTGTAAGCGATATAATGTACTGAACGAACGAAGTTTAGGATCGAATCTACTAAAATTTTCAATTCAAAAAATAGTTAAAAATAACACCGAAGCTTATTTTGAATTGGACCAACACGTGAATATTAACAATACACATACATTAATGCATTTCAATTACACGTTTAAATACTGTCAATACTTCGAAGTAGTGGCCTTGACATTTAAAATTTAGCATTAACTATTATTCGTGAAATACATTATTATTTATAATTTATAATAATACTAGGGGCGCCAACAAACCCTCAATTTCGACTCGCTGCGCTCGCGAAATCTCGGGTGCCGTTTGCATATTGAGCGAAGCGAGCCCAGTGTATTCACTCATCATTTCCCATTGACTTCATTGAGATATCAGTTTTTTGACGGGATATAAAAAAAATATATTTTTTTGGACATTTTTCAAAATTTTTTTTTTATAAAAACCATCAACTAATATGTGTCTTTTTGTTTGCAAAGTTTCATAATTTTCCGTCAAATAGTTTTTGGGCCAATTCGTGACAAAGAATGCAAAAAGTCTCCAGTAAAACGCTTCGCTCACTTCGTTCGCTTCGCTCAATTAATTTACATTTATATCATTTTTATTTGTAACATATAAGGGTTTATTATCTAATTAAGTATCGCATTTGGAGTTAGATTATGTTGCTTTATAACAATCGTTCAAATATAGAGTTAACCATAATTATTAGGGACTTACATTCGTGACCCGTCAGTATGAATCAAAAGGTAAACAGCGTCTTACGCGTTCGTGATATTATGTTATATTTCTTTATTATATTTTAAACTACTGTTGAGTTGGTAATATATAGTTTTACTTATAAATTTTCTGTTATTTTAATATAATGACGTCATGTTAAAATCTAGTAGACATTGAGAAGATATTTTATATTTAATAATATTTTGTCATTAATTTTAACGACTTGAATATTATTCAATTATGATTATGGAGTCGTTGAATTCCGCTCCTGTACAATGAACATCTGTAACCGCTTAAATATTATTTTGTCGCCTATTTAATTGAATGCTGATTCCTGCGGTGTTACAGTGATTATAATTATTTATAATTTGCTGTCCAAAATATTAATTTTACGAATATTGATGTTTAATAATTGTATTGTTTTCTGTTTCAAAGTTTTTGGATTACTCTTTTAACGAAGCGCTAAATGTAAAATAATTCTACAGTATGTTTCGATATTCATATTTATTATAAGTAATTAGAATGACAAAACGCGGTATATCTTCGAGTGTAAAAATTACATAAGTTTTCTTATTTTGGCAATTATATATGTCATTAAATGACCTTAGTTATTAACTTTAAATTTTATTCTGAAAAATAAGCTGTTAACATTTAATATTTGTCCAAATAAATAAATTCCAGATATTGTGAAAGTAAAACTGATATTCCTGAGAAGTTTCCTCAAAAGCCAGCTGTTATTGGAAAAGTGTTCAAGATACTCTCAAAATACAATCCAAATAAGCTTTGTGATAACAGAAGAGAAGTAGTGGTTGTATTATATTACAATATAACGTGTACGTATTCTTATGTTAAAACATAAAGTAAGACTGTCGTACACTTTTAAAAACCAATATCATAAATTATTATAATTGTGGTGATTATATTGATTTATTTATTTATATAACGTAGCATTTTCTGTAAATTGTGCCGTGACACTATGATTACTTTAAAAAAGTTCACACAATGTACCAGTCTTATTATTTATTTAATATATTTAGCTAATTACCCCGTAAAAATTTATAAATTCGTTACCACCCTTCAAAAATGTATTTATGTATAGAATCTAATGGAAACGAAAAAAATGAATTTGAGAACCGATACTTTCACTCACAATACAAACTTACTATAATTACTACATTATGCTGATCTTCTGTAAGTTCTGTAAGTTAAAAATATGTTTCTCAAATAAAACACAATTAACACAAAATTAATCAGATTGTGCTTAGCAGTAAACCAACATTAATCAAAGAAAATAAATAGTATCTACTTAAAAATGGATAGTAAGCATTTAGCGTTTACTTTACTTAATTTAAAATTATATTTTAATATTTTTTCTTTCTCTTATTATGTCTGTAAATCAGTAAAATTTATGAAGTTTACACATATAATAATAAAAATCCGTGCCCGCAGGGGGACACGCGTGGGTAGACCTCGTGTGTAACTCATTTAAAATATAACTCACTACCTAACTAAGAATAATACATGATGCCGTTGTTTACATCAAAATTTTTATGCAAAAAGCGGTTTTAATTTTTTTTCTCGGAAAAGGTATCTTTTTTGGAAATACTTTTGGTACTTAAATTTAGAGTAAAAAATAACCTTTGTATTAAAAATATTTGCGAGGAGGGAATGTGACCAGAAAAAAGTTGACGTGGTTTTACCTACCTTAAATTTTCAAGCTAAAAGGGTTTTTATTTTTTTTCTCAGAAACGGTACCTTTTACGGGAAAAACTTTTTATACTTAAATTTAAAGTAAAAAATAACCTTTCTATTAAAAATACTTGTGATGTAAGAATGTTTACCAGAAAAAAGTTATGAATTTTTTTCCAAAAATTTTCAGTTTTTTTACCCCCACCCCTAAGTTATTGAAGTTAGGTTTTCGGTTTATCTACATTAGTTATAGGTATTCATCAAAGACATCATATAATATTAACGCTATTAATCTTCTTTGTATAGGGAAAAAGTTATGGTCGAAAAACTAAAATCAGAAAAAGTGAGGCCCTAGCGCCCCCTGTGGTCCGATTTCTCTGGTTAACGAACTTGACCTTCATTTTAGGATGATTGATTTTTGTGCAAAGTTTGAAAGCGAACCGAGTGAAACTGCGGCCGCCATCGTGCTGACAAAAGTCGAATCTGGACGCACGCACGCATATATATATATATATATATATATATAAACTTTTTGACCAATGGTGATTTCGGACTCAGCTGGTCATAAGAAGACCTCCTGTGAAGAAATTTTTCCAAAATTCGAAAGTAGGGGACAAATGAATGGGCAGACCGAATTCTTCGAGGTCTACCCAATAAGACCTGATCTGCATCATATATATCATAACTATGAAACGTCTTATATTTATTTTTGCTTTAAATATATTACAACCATAATAATAGTTATAGATATAAAAATATAATACTTTAATAAAAACCATATGTTGGTATAAGGAAATTACCACTCCGTTTAAATATAGAAGTGTTAGATTCAAGGATAAGCTTCACAGTTCATAAATGAACATATTTGTTTATTCACGCAACGAACTGTCAAAAATATAACACTTCTATTCAAAATATTTAACAGAAAGGTCATAAAGGTAAGGTAAAAGTCATTATCACACGTAATCAGAGTTTTATTTTTAACATTATACCTTCTACACAGAAGGATTTATACTTTATATTTTGAGTATTCTCAAATTCAGCATTATATTCATTGTAGAGCTAATACTTACTTTTGTCTTAAACAGTATTCATAATGACATTTTAGACAAGTGTATATATATCTGTATAATCTAAACATATATTTTCTATAGATGCTAATTGAAATTAATGTACCAGGTTAGAATGATCTTGTTTTTAATTGTATTCTTTGAATTTATATTCAATGTCCTTGAGAAAAGTTGCTGAAAATTAATTAATAAAACCTAAGAACTATTTTCGGCGTTGCATGCTTTAATTTTTTTTTTAATGGTAGGTATATATCGCTTTTAGCAATGGTCGAATAAAAAAGTTAAACGAAATAGACGTGGTGATTTCCCGATGGAATTGAAAACAGTTTCATGTTTTTTGTTTCCGTAAATCTTTATTTCGCTAAAAAATAAGTACTTATTTTACAGTGATATTAAAATTAAAACAAGAATTGAATCAACACGTGGACTGTAACTTAAATATTTGTAATATCTAATCTATCATGAAAATATCAATACTATACTTTTATATTAATACACTATTTCTTTTTTATGTCAATTAATGTTAACCATTACAAAACTAAGTTTAATAATTGTATGGCCAACTTTTAAAGTATGAAAATCAACTCTAAAAGCTTTGACAATAAGTACCTACCTAACAAAAAAAAAAACTCTGTACGCTCATAAATTCTTAACTACCGAAAAGTAAATGCAATTTTATAATATTTATAAAGTATAAAACGAGTTATATATAAAATAAATAGTACTTATAATATATTTGAATCAGTTCTTGATTTTGAAAGATTGTTGATTTTTTTTATTAGAATTGATTAAATATATTTATAGTTTCAAGTTTTAAAATAATATAATTACTAATAATATGAAAGATACTTAAAAGCAGAGAGAGCTATCCAAATATATGTGTCAAAGGTATTTCAGGTTGACATCGATTTTTCGAGTTCTCAAACATCATAATATCGCCCATTTTAGAAAGAAGCTTGGATGACTTTTGATTTGTTACTACAAGTTCACATTCTTTTTTTTCTGATACCGGAGGGTCTTTGATTATATGTGATCACCGTCACCCATCAACTCTTGTAACATTCAAGATTTAATAATAAATAAAAAAATTGGTTACTGCAGTTATATCTTAATATATATTTGTCACATATTATATTTTTACATCGTTTTGAATCTTTGATTTCTCAGTGTATATCTAAAGTAAGGTATAATGGTATTGATTTTCCAAGAAACTATTTACTGTTTACTCACTTTATTTTTCAATGGATATTCTATGGATAGTTTTTTAACAAAAAAGTCTTAGCAGTTGGTTCTTTATTGGCTAATAAAATACACACATTTATATTTTTATATATTGTAATTATTTTGACAAAAAATATAATCACATACAAGAAGAAATAATAAAATACATTAATTTAACTTCACACATCAGAGAATTAACACAAGTTACCGAGACGTTACACTGCAAGAATATTGTACATAACTCTTTGTTGATTATCAATAATTTATTATAGACACTTTTGATTAAAATTAAAACTGTACTTAAATGTAGTCTTCTTTTGTACCATTTTTTTGCCCTTCTTCAAATGTAACCTACAAACAAAGCAAGCAAAATAAAGTAAAACATGCGTTCAATCTATCTATTTGTGTTATATGTCCATTTGTCTCTGATCCTCATCTATCGCTTCAACTTCTATTATTATGTCACTGAGAAAACCCGACGCTGAGATCCTTGGTCCTGATTAATTATATTATGGATGTTTATATAAAAGAAAATACATTATTATACGAATCATTAGTTTATTGTAGCAACTATAAGCTGGAAATTAAATTCAAAAGCCAATAAATAAATACAATTATTATATCAATCTGATAATTTAAAACATTATTATTATTTATCTTATCCGATAATTAGATTTATGAAACATTATAAGTTATTTTAATCTTATGTAAAACAATAATTAATGTGAAGAACACTTATATAAAACATTAATTAATATAAAAAGAAATCATTTAAAATAATGATAATAAATTGTAAATCCTTTCCAATATCACGACAGCGATTCAGAGTGTTATCACACAAACACAGAAGATGCGCTTAGTCCAACGCCTGACTCGCATTTGAATCTTTGAGCAGGTTGCACGTCCTCTTATACTGTGAGATCAAAGATAAAATAACACTTTTATTTCCAATGTGGAAATAATAGTGTTACTTTCAATCAACAAATCGTTAACAAATGATTGCGACAACTGATGCGCCGACATACTCGTATACAGGCTCTTAGTTTATTCTTAATCTTGATATGTTACATTTCTCGATTTGACAATACTGCTACTTCATGGCACTGAGTTGCCAATAGTTAATGTACCTACCTTTTTTCTTAAAAAAAGATTAATTGTTATTATATTATTAATCTTAATTTCATGAAAAGTTAATATGCCAAAAACGAAAAACTTTGATTTTTGCAAATAGTCGTATAACCAAAGATAACCTACAGGTTATCTTTGGTTATATTTGGGTGGTATGGTTTGGTTGGAATGTTATATTTGGTTTACAAGTCATATAAACATCTACTTATCGATATTTTTGAATTTGAAAACTATTTTTATTACTCTAACGGAGCCTTCCTAGCCTTAGTTCCTACAAAGAGGGTCTGTTAATATAAAATTTGGATACATTTTCAAACTCTATGGATACGCAGGGATTACATAAGGCAAATATAAGAGTGTAAAGGAAAATATAATAAAATGGAGTTATAAAAATATTATGACAGATATACATACAAGGTCATGGGAATTATTACAAACCTCGTGAATAATTTAAAATGAATATCAGAAACTGTACATAGCAGTTATCTTAACTAACAGCATTGCTTAAATTTTTACTGGAATATTTATATTTATTATTTATATCTTTTAAATATTTTTTAATACCCACCGCATATAAAAGAAATATTTTAAGGCATTCCTACATTATTGCTTCTAAAAAACGTAAAACCTTGCTGTACTATCATCACCAGTAATTGTATCATTTACATTTAACAAATAGAACAAAACTGGTATGGTATGGTATGGTATGTTTTGTGAAATACATCATCATCTTCATGATATTTATAAAAAAACTAATTTAACTTAGTATAAGTGCTGCCAAAAATAAAAACCACACATGAATTAAGATATTTGTGTAATTTAAATTATAATAAATTTACGTTTAAAATAAAATTCTGGTATTAATTAGGTATTGAAAATTTTATCATAAATAACTCAAACCAGAACCTTTTAAAGCATAACATTTTTCTGAATTATGGCCAAAAATTGAGACGCAATTAAAGTGAAATTTACCATATAAGAGTTCGCTGAATTTACAAAATCTGCTTTAAACATGGAATGTTTATTCCTAAGTGGCTATTATATTCTATGTAGTATAGATGTAAGAACTTTTAAAATGTCCGAAATAGAAAGACGATTTAATTTTTTGTTGGATTTATTTCATTATATATTATAGGGTTGCAAAGAATAGGCTGTGGAACGAGGAATAAGGAATGTTGAGGAAAAGGAAGGGGTTTGGCTAACCGTCTATTACATTTACCCTGCAAATCGTATTTATAATAGCTATATTAACAACGATATTTATAAAAAATAGGGCTAATAATTTTGCAAATAAAAAATCGTTGTTTACAAGAAGCGATAGAAGCATTATGGATAATTACGATCATGTAACATGCAGGGCACATTATACAAGAGTCAAGATTATAAACGACGAATGTTGTTTTGAAATGTGTAAAGAAATTTAAACGATTCAAATCACGAATAAAACTACTTCATTTTAAATTACTGTGTTTCATTTTCATTTCAATATTTTTATAACTTATCCGAAAGGGCTATAATGTAGTGTTCACGTTCCATGTTCAGGATGGCACTCGCTTATGTTATATAACTAGTTTAGCTCTAAATATTGTTAGAAAATAAAAACTTTTTCCCTGCCACTTTACTTATTGATTTTCCTGATATAATATAAATAAATCAGAGTAAATCCGGATTTCCAGCACAAAGTGATCGAAATACACAAAAAAAAAAGTTCTAAGAAAAGAAATATATAAGTAGAACAAAATATAGTGGGAAAAAACTCACGTCATGAAGATTAAATAAAACAGGTCATCAATTAATTCCTGCAATTGAAAAGAGTGGATCAATCAAAACACAGTGTGCAAGTGCACATTATAGAGTGGTAGAAAAATCACAACACTGAACAACACAATGTCCTCTGTCAAATATAGTTAAGAAGGAAATGTCTTAAGTTACAAAAATCAGATTTAATTAAAAATAAGAAGATCATGTTGCAAATATCAGAATTTCAGAAAGACTTGCATAATTCTCCTGATCTAAAGTTTTCTCCTCCTTAAAAAAAAAACTGAAATTCTTTCAACTTAAATAAATTTGTGTTAATCTATTCAGTTACAATACCTTTCTTTGACTTATGAAAGAAGTAAGAAAAAATATTATAAATCGAAAATAATGTATTATAATGTTTGATTAAAAGATTCTAATTCTTAACATTCAAAAAACAAATTAATATTTATTGTTTTAATTATGAACTAAAAAATATGATATAAGTAGGAAGTGGTTACAGTGAAGCGATATGTGCAGAAACGTTAGCAATTTTATTAAATTTTTGACAAGTAGGTGCTTAGTTTGTGTACTTTTTTATAAAAAGAAACTCCATTGCATGTCATCTTATGGGGAGTATGGAAGGAACAAACATACTACGCCGACCACAAAACTGGGATAACGGCAGGGAGACGATGATGATGAGTATTTGGGTATGCTATAAAAACTGGTTCTGAATATTTTATTACGATATTACTTTACATTGCATATAGTAATCTATTTTATTTCAATGAAATAAATTAAAATAAGTTTCTTTAATAAGGGAATTATAACAAATAAATATCAAAAACTATTCAAAAATTTCGTAAGTCTTGTTTACTATAATGAGTCATCTATTTATTACGTAACTACATATACTCGCAACCTTTTACACTTTACACCACGACTTTAAGTTATGTAATAAATACTATATATTCAAATATAGCACACATCGGATTTAAACCGATATCAAATTGATTCTTAATTAAATTGCAACGAATGAACCCAGTAATTGTGTAAGCGTTTGAAGCAAAACAGGACAAAATATCTCACACAAGCCTGGGACTAGCCTGGGACAGCCTACTATACATATATATCTCAAAGATATCATAAAGATGGCAGAATTAAGGTAATAAATTAGCCTAACATAAAATTTGATAATTGAGGAAAAGAAGTTGTTAATAATTTTTGCGTAGTAATAAATCAACTTGTATTCAGTAATAACACAAAAAAAGAATTAACTATTTATTTTATTATTCGCTATTTGTTATTCACTTTTATTTATATTAACAATTCAGCGAACCAACCCTTAATAAATCAATTATAATTATTATATTTATTAAAACAACCACCACTTTCCCTGTTCACAATTCACTTCCTGGTGTTGCCAAATCCAATAATTAACTTTATGATGCATATACACATGCACATATTACTATATTTATATTACTTTATTATATGATAACGACAATAACAACATATTTAAATATTAAATACTTTAAGTATTTAATGTTTAAATATGTTGTTATTGTCGTTATCATATAATAAAGTGCTTATCTTGCAATAATAAAGAGGAGGCGAATGACGAATTGAAAAAAAAAACATAATAAATCCAAAGATTTACGTTTCAACAAAAAAGTTTAAATAAAATATGAGCGCTCGGAATATTTGATTTTTAAGAATTTATTTTTTTATAAAAGTTAATTTATAAAAGTTTAAGAGAAGTGGCGACATTATTATTGATGGAATTCGTTAGATTTCTCAAATAGAATATGTTTTTTAAGAAATTATTCCTATTATGTACAAATATATATGTCAAATAAATATATAGATATGAGATTTCATTACATCGTATTTCATTACAACTGTGCACATTTGCAATTCATAATGTAACAAGTAAGGAACACAATTTACAAATGCAAACTTTACAATTTTAAAATTGAATTTCGTGACATTTAAACAATTTCGACTGTCACCATACTATTGCAATGGCACTAGACATTGTGTAGTGTTTGAAGATTTTATTGGTTACCAAGATTATATAATAAAAAAATATATATTTTAATGTATCTTATATCTGTATTTTCCTGCTTTTTGCCCTGAGTTGTGGTTATGTTTGTCAGTTTTAATGTTCTACATAATGTATAATGTAATTTTGCTTGACTGAGCCTAAATAGTTTTCTGTTATAATAAACAAATAAAAAAAAAGTACCTGGTTTTGTATTTTAATGTAAATAATTTGCAAATAAATACAACAAACTAGATGCAAATATATAAATATCAATTTATTTTTAATAATCATATTAGGGTGGCCTTTAATTTCATTACATTATTCTGCTACCGTTATACGTCAATATAAGGCATATAATTGATATTAATTGATTAATACCGTAAAAATAAAATATATTGCATTGCTTAATTATTATGACCTATAATGTGAGATTACAGCTGATTCTCAATTAATGAGGAAGCCGAGTACTGAATAGCTTCTAATGAGGACTGATGTACATTAACTAAGTACATTATGGCTTTAGATGGTATTGATTTGTGCTTAACTGTTAGTATTGTAAACAATAATGATAATTACGGAAGAAAATAATAACTGTTATAATTCTATTATAATGTTTATAAATATAACTTTCAAATTAAACAAATATCTATAATATTTACATAGGTTATAGTAGAAGGTAGGACAATTTCTACTCTTAGACACATGTAAGTATGAAAAATCGCAGTAACGTGTATAATTATTATTAATTAATTACAATATTTTTAATAATAGCTGTTTATTTCAAAGCATGTCATCTTATGAAGTAAGATATAAAGTATTAAACTTAAGTTCACATTCAGTAAGTTCTTGTTTGTACTAATCAGTAATATACATATTTAAATTTTTTATCCTCATATAATTAAAAAATACATAACTGTACAAATACAAAGATATATCAATTCTTAAAAGTAAATTTGTGCCCTTTATAGTCTATAACGTTGATCTCAAGTTAAGCTTGGGTAGTTTTCGCCTTACATCTGATGATTGTGGTTTTAAAAAGTACCTATGGCTATACTACTAAGTGCAAAGTAATATCACTGCAGCAAGATAACTACTAAAAATATGTGATGAAACTGGAAAACTATCGATTTTACTTTTCCCATAAATTATCTTATGTCCTGTTTTGGAAGATGGTCGCAATATAAGTATAAAGCGTTTGATGAAATTTATTATATTATTTAGAGTAGTTTATTATTTTATTTCTAAATCAGACAACCTTGTAAAGTATCGTGAGTATGGTGTGTACCATACTTGTATCAGTATTCTTATTGCTTTAGCATTTGTTCTGAATGTATTATTATATTTTAGAAATATCATATTTGATATTAATATTATGATAATAAAATTACACATATGCTTGATAATTACAATAATAAAAAGTATTTAATAAACAATAGTATATGAACTAGATTATTATTGAATATAGAAAAGCAGTACAACAGTATAACATTATCTAAAGTGGACCTATACTTTTCCTATTACTGATGTATAAGTCATGAAATTTTAGAAGTTCCATCACAGTCAGTAGGAAGATCCTCATAAAAGTTAATAACAAACTTAGTTTTTGATAATGCTTTGCAAAATATTTGTTTATGTTCTAGATTTATTATGTTAAAATTAAAGAAATGTTTTATTTAAATTTAAATAGTAATATATATAAATTACAATATACTCGTAAATATTTTTGTTTGTTTCAGAGATAAATATCTAAAGTTTCTCAATATTTTGTTACAACAAAGGGTTCTCCTAATGACCATTATAGTGAAGCGTCCATAACTGAAACTGATACCTTTCAAGTGCGGAAACAATCTCTCAGAATGTCCGCGAAATAAGTAACTGATGAGTGATGTTAAGAAGCGGCTGTTATATTTTTGTGTGTTTCTTTAAATTATTGTAAGTATTGTGTTGTATAGTGTGTTTGTTATTTATTGACAAATTATTGTAAGTAAATTACGTCGGTCACAACCGGAGGATCCATAAGAATACAAATTTATTACTTAAAATTTAATCATTATATTTACACTACAAACTACGTGATCCTTGCTCAAAGTTGGAGACAACAATGAATATAACAAAATTGAAATTATAATTAAAAGAATACAGAGAAATAAATGGAACAAACAAGGGTTTCAGATTTACATTACATTCTGGGATTTTAACATGTTACAATGCACCTATGTCTAATCAGCGTTTCCACGGTTCGTGAGAATATACTAAATGCGAATTTAACAATTTTATAAATAAGAATATAAGAAATATTTAATTAATAAACACAAGTATATAAGAATATAACAAGTACGTAATTTTTTTCTTAAATGTTTATTTGTGGTATTATAAATGTTTTATTATTTCTTTCGTTGATCTTTTATTAACTTTAATAGATAAGGCAATGATGGCAAGCGAGGGAGAGGGTCCGATAGATAGTCTGGATATGGTGAAAGTCTTCGATCGTTCATGGCTTCTTCCGAAGCTTCCTTCCTTTGAGCTTTTATGGATTTATTCATGCGGATCATCTGCTGTCGTGACGAAATTGAAGTTCCACTTGCATACATTTTTGGGAAGTCTGAAACATTACACTTCGGTATTAAATCTTTTTATAAAAGCATTACCATATTAAAACCATGCTATTATTATTCGACATTGTATAAAATGTTACCGATGTGCTGAGGCAGGTGTTTTTGTTTTAGGTGTTCTAAGGAGACACTCTGGTGTCTCGCTCTTAAGGCGGAGTTATGGCACTGAAGTAAGACTCCTGATGGGAGTATATTTTTTGAACTTATTATATATTTTTATTGGGATAGAGACGAAATCTATGGGCTAGATTCAACAAGATGAGTCTAAATTCTATCCATAAACGGGAAATAATAATACTAATAATAATAAAAATAAAAATATAATAATAATAATAAGTAATATTTTTAATACAAATTTTAAACATATAAATATATATTGCGAGGCAACCATAAGAGATAGAGCTATGCTATTGCAAACTTCTTCATAGTTTTTTTTGTAAAACTATAATTCTTTAGTATAGTATATACTATCTCTGCTGGTTAATGAGGCAAACGCTAGTAAAGCTCGCAGCAGGAGAGATATTTTATGACCGCACGATCTTTTTAACAGTACTCGTTATATTTCAGTCAAATTACATAATAACGCAATGAACTGTTTACCTTAGGTTTAGACCTTCCCCAAGAGTTGCACTTTTTTTTAGAAAAAAGCGTACAAAAATACGTTAAGTAGTTTTCGAGAAAATCAATTACTTACAGACAGACAGCTTTTAAGGACTTTGTTTTATAATATATATATAGATGTGATTGTGTTCAGAAAAATCTTTTATTTTTGGAAAAAAATATACGCTAAGTTGTTACTACAATATATGATTCATATATTATTTTCCTATTAAATTATTCATCAATGTCTATTATTATAATATAAGCGATAAAAATAGATTATTTCTTACTTACCTTCAATATTTGAATTTCTTTTTAACTTACTTTTTCCAATTAACTCTTTATATACAGTAAATAAAAATGAATATTTTATATGTCTTTTGTTTTAAATGGTCAATTTCATGTTAATTAACAATTAATATTTAAAAATATTTTAAGAACATTAATCTCAATGTGAAATGTTCTTTACAGAAAAAAACTTGTTCCTTTTAAAAGTGAGTAACAAATTCAATACTACAGCAAATAATGCAAATATTTATGCACATTATTTATTTATAATATTCTTTTTAATAATGCAATATAATATTATTTATAATTAAAACATAAAAAGGCATTTTTTTTAAAGGTATGGCAAATAAACCTAATGTGAGTGAACTTCCGTAAAATATTTATTGTTTTGTAATAAATTAATTTATCTGATGTATTTTTATAACGAAGTTACATAAACATTTAAACGTTATGTATTATTAATAATTGTATCAGGAATTATAAACACCAATATCAGTAAAACTTGTTGTTTAATCTAAACGTCAATTCTAAGTTAATTAATCTATTCAATGAGCGGTCAGTGCTTTCAGTGTAACGAGCAGTTGCGATCGCAGCAACTGATTAACATTGACTTGGTTGAAATTAGTTTAGTCAGTTAAAAATAACTATTAAATGTATATATACTGTAACAAGTTCCTTTAAAATGTGGTAAGAGTCATTATAATTTGATGTATTATTGTCCTAAATATTATACTTATGCCAAATACTTTGCAATCAGCCGGAGTTAAATCGATAGAAATTAGAAAGATTACAAAGAAATCATTTTGATGTACCTACACTGAAGTCATGATGTGAAAGAGCACCAATCACTTACTATAATATTCGTATATCGATAGAGTAAACTAGAAAGAGAAAAAGGAGGAGCGCCGTTATGGTTGCAAAGTGATAAAGAGATTCGATATAGAAGGTAGATTTATTTATTGTAACTTTATTGATATTATATAATAATAATAATACTTTTAAAACTGTGTGAGATGAGTTTTATTCGATAGTTTGTAGTAAATCCTTATTTATCCACACAATTTCCTTTCAATTTGCCTAATACTTTATACGCTACTTCTCTTATACAGTTTGATAACTTATTCCAATACGTCTAATAATGTATAGATAACCCTCTTTTTAAAAACGTATATAACGCAATAATATAAAAATTAACCTCAACTTACGCAGTAGATACGTGTAAACTACACTTAGAGACAATTTATTTCAATGTATAATTTACACATGACGTATGGAGTAAATCTCTAACTTGTTTAAATAGCTACACAGTAATGTCGTATACTTATACTCGTACTTCGTTGTCTTAGACCTAACTTATTTATGTAGTAAAATTATTTATTATAAGATTGACGTATATAATAATATGTTATACATTTTATCGGTAGTTTATTTATTTATTTATTTATTTATTTAACTTCACGCCATATTCCTTGCTGGGTAGCCAGAGACGACGGAACGCCAAACGCTACGGTCCCTGCATACCTCTTTTGCCTCGACCACAGACATTAACCTCTTCATACATGCCCTCCGGGGGGACCTCATGCTTTTTACGTGACCTTCCTCTAGTATCGTAGCTACTGAGTTTTCGAAGGTCACTCGAGGCCTCCCCCTATCTCTCTTACCGCTCACTTTTCCTTTATAAATCTTTTTTACCATTCTTTCATTACTCATTCGTCCGAAGTGCCCAAACCACCTAAGCAAGTTCTTTTTCATTCTCACCGTGACATCTTCGCTAGTACTTGCCATTCTGTGGATATCTTCATTGTGGATTCGGTCAGCTAAACTGACTCCGCATATTCGGCGAAAAGATCGCATCTCCACAGCATTCATCTTTCTTACATTCTTCTTCTGTGTTACCCACGTTTGGCTGCTGTATAACAAAGTCGGTAGCAAAACTGCATTGTGTATAGCCCAACGTGCAGCTATGCTGACGTTTCGTCATCTCAACAATGCAGCCAAAGCACCGTTGACTCTGTTACCGGCAGCGATACGCCTTTCCACATCCATTTCGTATCTTCCGTCTCTGCTAAACATACTTCCTAAATATACCGCTTCATTCACTTGTTCTATTATCTTGCCATTTACGTATCGGTAGTGTCTTATAAAGATTATAGGTACTTATATATTTTTTAAGTCTTATAAATAAATTTCCAGATACACACTGTAAAGTCGCATAGATACATTGCGCAAACATATCCATACTATGACAATACACTTTGTTATACATTGTTTAATAAAACTACATTATGATATTGATACAATTGAAGTCAGCAACTATCCGATTGAAATAGTCTTTCAATAACATACATCACGCCATAATAGTTGGTAATGTTTGGTAAAAGTGGCCATTTTGCTTTGAGATCAGTAAAGCGTTGTATTTGTTTCACTGCAGTTTCCAGCGTTTGTTCAATACACGAACTCGGTTCGTAACAATCGTATACAAGTCTCGTCAATGTTCCGCGGCTGATGAACCAAAGTAGAAACGAAAGATGATGAAGACAATATTTACAACTTTTGGATCTTTATAAATTTATATTATTTAATTGGTTGATTTCTGGTTATTTAGTTTTAATGTGTATTAACTTTACATAATATATGCTTTGTTAATAAATCTGTTAATTATATCTGTTAAGATAGGAAAGATTAAAAAATATACTGAAATTAAATAAAAGTTTAAGTTGAAATATAAAAGTAAGTTACATTATACATCACGACGTCAACGGTTATCTACAGAACAGCTTAATTTATGCAGACGAGTCAGGTCTAGCAAACTTTAATATTAGTTAACCCAAATATTTGAAGTGCTTTATTCGCTGTTACGACAGTGCGAACATTTCTTTGTTAACTAAGTAATATTAATATTAAAAATGTTAAACTCATGATAAGGATGGTATAATAATCACGTACTATATATAATACAGACGACGTCATCACAGAAAATGTTTCACATGTGTTCAATGCGGTCCAGCATTGATTCTATGGCTCACACCAACAAAATGTGGTTCCAATAAAACAAAAACAAATTATCGGCTTTACAAATATCTTCGATGTAGTAAATGTGATCCAAATTACTTATAAGAAAACTATTTCTTATAATATTTAAACTTGAATCATAAAAATTCATATTATTGTTTAAATCGAGACCACTTCTAGCTATTTGAGCTACTATTAATAATACATTAATACCTTATGTACATTTTGATTAAATATTTTAGTCTGTTAGACTCTTATATATATATTATTTAATTATATAAAGCCTGCCCGAGGTGATGCTAGATCATTGTTAGTTAAATATAGTCTAAAAAAACATCCGGCTGACCGCAAAATGTTTTGTTAACCACAAACATATAAGTACATAGAATTTATTGCCCTCTTTGCCGGTCAATAAACTAAATAGATAATAATTCTTAAATCAATGTAATAGGTTTTAACCAAGGAGCTAAAATTCATAGTCAAAGTTCGCAACAAAACTTACTCGTATCACAAAGTGTATTTAAAAGCTTCTTACATAACTGTTGAAATGAAGTTAATGCTAGCGAAAACAAATATGTAGCCTTAAATGTTATTCTTCGGTGAGTTGACTTTTACTATACTTAATTAGGTCACAAAGTGAAAATTGGCTCACCTTGTACATACGACTGTCGAAGTAAGGGTTGGAAATATGTTTAGTTTCTTTAATTAAAAAACTTTTTTATTGTAGAAAAATAGATGCTACATTATAACACGAGTTCTTGCTCGCACCTTAAGGGCGAACCAAATTTAATTTATGCTTGTTTGTCATATTTTTTGAAAATTAAATTGATCTCGACCCACAAATAAAACTTTCATTCGATATAATTAAAAACTAAGAAAATTCTAAATGTTTTTTTTTTATTTTTATTTATCTAAATATTTTTTACGTCATTAAACAAGCCGAAACTGAAGCGAAGTTTAATAGTTTTAGATTACAATAGTATCAAACTAACAGACATTTTTTTTTAGTATTTGTATTATTTGAATTTAAAGATTGTTTGTATTATTTGCATTTGTAAGATCAACGTGAATGATAAGATAATAGAACAAGTGAATGAAGTAATATATTTGGGAAGTATGTTTAGCAGAGACGGAAGATACGAAGTGGATGTGGAAAAGCGTACTGCTGCCGGTAACAGAGTCAACGGTGCTTTGGCTGCATTGTTGAGACGGCGAAATGTCAGCATAGCTGCACGTTTGGCTGTACACAATGCTGTTCTGCTACCGACGCTGTTATACGGCAGACAAACGTAGGAAACGCAGAAGAAGAATGTAAGAAAGATGAATGCTGTGGAGATACGATCTCTTCGCAGAATTTGGGGAGTCAGTGTAGCTGATCGAATCCGCAATAAAGAGATCCACAGAATAGCAGGTACTAGCGAAGATGTCACTGTGAGAATGAAGAAGACCGTTCTCAGGTGGTTTGGGCACGTCGAACGAATGAGTGATGAAAGAATGGTAAAAAAGGTTTATATAGGAAAAGTGAGCGGTAAGAGAGATGCGGGAGGCCTCGAGTGACCTTCGAAAACACAGTATGATACTGGAGGAAGGTCACGTAAAAAGCATAAGGACTCCCCGGAGGGCATGTATGAGGTTGATGTCTGTGGCCGAGGCGAAAGAGGTATGCAGGGACCGTAGCGTTCGGCGCTCCGTCGTCACTGGCTACCCCGCAAGGGATATGGCGTGAAGCTAAATAAATAAATATAATATAACATTCATTAATTATTAAAGGAAACAACATAAGTAATAGGCAATTTAAATTAAAGCTATAAAAACTCATTATTAACATACTCAATGAATGTTTACAAACTCAAGTAACGAAAAACAATGTGTATATATAAGAAACAACGGAAAAGAATATCAAAACAATGGTAAAAGAAACATTTATTTCATACATAAGCAAATTCAATATTCCCTGTTAAATATAAAGAAGAATTAAAAAAATTACAGTGTTTAGTCTTTTACTGAGCAACACTTATTTACGTATCAGGTTGTTAAACAAAACTATCTATATTACTTAATTTAAAATTAATTTAAATACATATATGTTGAATCAAGACACTGTACACATCTTTCTTCTTTATTTGTGATTTGATATAATATTAGTATTAGCTGGCAGGAATCGCTTATTAGGTTTGCTTATTACGAGGAGGTCAGTTTGTACATTTTATTTTTGTTGTTGCTATGTATTTTTATTACTTTCGGAGGATGTGAAACAAATATTATTATTAAATACTAAATGGTTTTAAAACAGTTGATAATATCTCTCTTATACAATTATGATATAAATAATTTAATATTGTATGATTTTATAACAGCAAAGTGATATATAGTCTTCTATGTATTTTCTCATATATATAGGATTCGATATAAACCGGCAATTAATTGTAAATTAATAAAATGCATTAAAAAAAATTATACTTATTATTATGCTTAAAAATATTTTTTTATCAGAAATTAGTTATGAACATTATATAAAATATAAATGATTATAAGTACAAAATAAAAATAAAACATAAATTTATTTATAGTATATTTTGGGTACAATAATCTATACTTATAATAAATCTGTAGAGAGGTCAATTCTGTACATGAAATATATTTACAAAATAAGTAGCAGGGGGTGATTAGTGTTCGATACTGATGCCAAAAATGCAGTTAAAAAAATTTTTGTCTGTCTGTCTGTCTGTCTGTCTGTTTGTATGTTATTTATAGAAAAAAATACTACTCGACGGATTTTAACGAAACTTAGTACAATTATTCTTTATACTCCTGGGCAGGTAATAGTATACTTTTCATCACACTACAATGAATAGGAGCAGAGCAGTGAAAGGAAATGTTGAGAAAATGGGAGAAGTTGCTTGATTTTTTAAGCTTCCGTCGCGTGTGCAGCCTTAATGGTTAGAGCTACATAGAAACTATGTATAACGGAAATATTCTACATAAAAATACACGAAAAATATTCCAAGACAGCATATATCTACCTTTTATAGTTAACTCACAATAACACGCATAACTCTCGATAGCTTAGCAGTTCGGAGATTTCTTATTATATTTGTTTACTTTTACGTTTATAAAACCAATAATGCTCACCATCATTCCTAATTAAAAAAAAATAAACATTAGCACCAATTCATTAAAAAAAGAATCATTGAAATCGGTATAGAAACACCAAACTTATACTTACTTACATGAAATACGCCAACAAGACATCGCGCGTGAATAGTGAATCAAGCTATAAGGATTATTTTTGCGTAACGGTTGCCGCGCTCGACGGGGCTCGCGGCGGCAGAGTATAAAAGGGGCGGGAGGCGAGCGCAAGCGTCATTCAATATTTGGCTGTTGATGCGTTCAGAGTGTTCAACTTTATTGACAGACAATAATTGTTATTTTATAAACCGTGCTTATCAGCGCGACTTTTTGTCTTTAAATAGTTTATTTTAATTTCTTTTGTTGTTATTTTCTAAATTAGTTTTAGTTTTGTTTAAATTCTTAACTATTAATAGTTCCTATTTTATTTCTTTTTAAGTAGATTTAGATTCGAATTTTAGATTAGATAATAGATAGATAGATTAGATTATTGTTAGATTTTTAGTTACTGATAGGTTAGTTTTGGGCATTTTATGTTTAGTTTTTTTTGTATTGAGTAGATAAAAGCGTAGGTAGGTACTTTTATTAATTATAGTATTCATAGGTATTTTTTATTTATTTTTAAGTGAAGTAGGTATAGGTAGATATTGCCTACTATCTACCTATACTGCACACGTGTTTTAGCTTTATTTTCATTTCTTTTTTTTTTGTACCTAAGTTGTAGGTAGGTAGGTACATATTTCTTAGTTTAATTCTATTAGAATATTAGGTATTTAAGTTTAAATAGGCACTTAGATTTATATTTTTTTATTATATAGCAGCTGTACTTAGAACATCTAAGGTTTTTTTTGTATTAGCATAGGTACTTTGATTAATTACAGTAGTTGTAGGTATTTCTTATTATTCATTTTTAAGTGAAGTAGGTAAGTGTAGATAGTATTGCACACGCATTAAGTATAGCTTTATTTTCATTTTTTATTCTTTTGTAATTTGTAGGTACCTACGTACATATTTATAATTCGATTAGAATATTATTTTAGTTTTAATAGGCACTTAGATTTATATTCTATTTATTATATACTTAGCTATAGTTAGGACCTCTGACGTAAGTTTTTTGTTGGGTAACTAAATAGAATTTAAGTTACCGTCGATTAAAAATAAAATAAACGATGCCACCTAAAAAACGACCATCTTTATCTCGAACTTCGAGTCAAGCTAGGAGAATGAGAATGACGCGTTCTCAAGAATCGGAAGAGGAAAGAGCACATCGGTTAAACTCTATGAGAGTTAGTGCCTCAACATCTCGAGCTAATGAAAGCTCTCCAGAAAGAGAGATGCGATTAGCAGCTGAAAGAGCGAGACGAGCTACAACACGGGCTTCTCAAAGCTCTTCTCAACGAGAGCTAAGGTGTTCCATTGACCGGGAACAACATGCGTTATCCCGAGAAGCTGAAACTGCTTTACAACGAGAATTGCGACTCACAGCTGACCGCGAACGGCATACATTATCTCGCGAGTCTGAAACCTTCACTGAGAGGGAATTACGGCTTACAGCTGACCGCGAACGTCATATTTTATCTCGCGAGTCCGAAACCTTCACTGAGAGGGAATTACGGCTTACAGCTGACCACGAACGTCATATTTTATCTCGCGAGTCCGAAACCTTCACTGAGAGGGAATTACGGCTTACAGCTGATCGCGAACGTCATATTTTGTCTCGAGAATCTGAAACTTTTACTCAATATCAAGACCGTTTGACAAATGATAGGGCGCACCATAACATGATTCGATCTCTTGAAGATGAACATGAGCATGAACAACGACTAGAGTCGGGACGCGATTATTACAATTCTTTGAGACAAGAACAATTGATTACTTTATCTAATGAAAGATTAAGAATTGAAAATATTCGGTCGCTTGAAACAGAAGAACAGCGAGAGGCCCGTCTTACTGCAGATAGATTTCGACATGGTCTTAATGACTTAGATATACACGTGGTAGATCAATCTACAAATTCGGTGGCGTGGTCCGATAAATATAAAAGTGGGTTTGCTTATAACCTCACAATTGATTACAGATCATCTTCTGAAATAGGCGATATGAACGTAGTATGTTCCTTTTGTAATGCTTCGAAGTGGAGGAAGGAGCCTGCTGGTTTCTGTTGTTCTGGAGGTAAAATAAATTTGCCTTCGTTCGAAGACCCACCGGAACCTTTAAAATCACTACTTTTAGGGGAACATTTGCAATCCAAACAGTTTTTAGATAATATTCGCACTTATAATAGTGCATTCCAAATGACATCCTTTGGTGCTAAACAAATCTCAGAAGGCCCTTTCATGCCTACTTTTAAGGTACAAGGTCAGGTTTACCATTTGATAGGGTCCCTTTTGCCTGAAGAACAACCTAAATTTCTTCAAATATATTTTGTATCCGATTACAACGAACAGTCGAATATAAGAAATCAATATTTTCCGAATTTAAATACTGAACTCATTTCACAACTTCAGAACATGTTACATCAGGTTAATTCGTACGTATGCAGTTTTAAATCGGCATTAGAAGCCCTTTCTCAAGATGGTAATAACAATTATAAAATTGTTATAAATGCCGATAAGCGTCCAACTCAGGAACACCCTGGGCGTCATAACGTTCCATCCACGAATGAAGTTGCTGTAGTACTGGTCGACCAGGAATGTGATAGGCGTGATATCGTTATACGTTCCAGAGACAATCGTTTGCAACGTATTTTCGAAACCCACAGGGCTTACGACAGTTTGCAATATCCTATGATATACTGTCGAGGGGAAGATGGTTATAATTTCGCTGTATACCAAACCGATCCGCGCACAGGCGCACCTAATTATAATAAAAAGGTGTCATGCCTTCAATTTTATTGTTACCACCTGCAAGTGAGACGGAATAGATTGGTATACTTTCAACGTTTTCGTGGCTTATTTAATCAGTTTATTGTTGACATGTACGCAAAAATTGAAACCGAAAGATTAGTTTATATACGATCTAATCAAAGGCAGCTGCGCGCTGAAGAATACGTGCACCTTCGCGATGCCATGCAGCAAGATAACGATACTGTGAATATGGGTCGTTTAGTTATTTTACCCTCTTCTTTTACTGGTGGTCCACGCTACATGCATGAACGTACTCAAGACGCTTTTTGTTACGTAAGAAAATATGGACGTCTCGACTTATTTGTTACTGTAACTACCAATCCCAAGTGGGATGAAATCACTCGGCAGCTTCTTGAGGGTCAGGCACCGCATGACCGCCATGATATTATTGCAAGAGTGTTTCATTTAAAATTAAAATCAATGATAGATCTTCTTACCAAAGATAACATTTTTGGAGAAGTATTGTGTTATATGTATAGTGTTGAGTGGCAAAAACGCGGCTTACCTCACGCACATATCTTGCTTTGGTTAAAAGATAAGGTTCGACCTAATGATGTAGACAGATTAATCAGTGCTGAAATTCCAGATCCGACTGCAGATCCCCTGTTATACGACATTGTTAAAACTCATATGATACATGGTCCATGTGGTGCATTTAACGCAAATGCTCCTTGCATGCAAGACGGTCGTTGCACTAAAAGGTATCCAAAAGCATTAGTGGATGAAACTGTAACAGGACATGATGGATACCCATTATATCGTCGCCGTTCAAGAGACAATGGTGGTTTTACTGTTGAAAAGCGAATGTCTGGACAACAGGTTACTTTAGATAATAGGTGGGTCGTTCCGTATTCGCCTGTATTGTCCAGAGCATTTCAAGCTCACATAAATGTAGAAATGTGTAATAGTGTAGAGTCAATTAAATATATTTGTAAGTACATTAACAAGGGCAGTGACCAAGCTACGTTTGCGTTAAGAAATGAACATGATGAAGTTACTAGATTTCAGTCAGGCAGATATATCAGCTCTTCAGAAGCTGTGTGGCGGATCTTAAGTTTTAATATTCACGAAAGATATCCACCTGTGACCCATCTGGATGTTCATCTGGAAGGCGGTCAACGTATATATTTTAACGCCGAAAATGTTACAGAACGATTAGAGAACCCTAGACAAACAACTTTATTGGCATTCTTTCGACTTTGCCAAACTGATAATTTCGCAAAGTCTCTTTTGTATGAAGAAGTTCCATCGTATTATACCTACGATAAACAACGAGGTGTCTTTAACCGTAGACGCCGAGGCAGGCCTGTAGATGGCGAGACAGGTATTTTCAAAGAACATGTTCTTGGTAGAGTGTATAATGTTCATCCTAACAACGCAGAGTGTTTTTATTTGAGATTATTATTACATACAGTGCGAGGACCAACATCATTTATAGATTTGAGAAAAGTAGACGATGTTGTTTATCCAACTTATCATGCAGCTTGCCAAGCGCGTCATTTGCTTGAAAATGATCAACATTGGGATGACGCTTTAGCAGAATCCTGTGTTAGTGATAATCCACGACGGTTACGCCATTTATTTGTAACATTACTCACATTTTGTAATTTATCTGATCCTGTCCAATTATGGGAAAAATATAAAGAAAAATTTGCAGAAGACTTTCTTCGGAATTTATCTCACAATAATGAAGGCGCAACTAATGATAATTTTCGAGATCTGGCTATAAATCAGTGCTTATTAGCTCTTCAGGAAGACTTAACAGCAGTAGGCGGTAAATCACTTTGTGAATATGGTTTGCCAACGCCAACCTCAGTCGGAGAGGTTACCAATAGGGAATATTCCGCAGAGATTGGTTACAACCCAATGGAACTGCTGGTAACATTAGAAAACGGTGTCCCAATGATGACTGCAGAACAACGCTTAGTCTATGATCGCGTGTGCGAGAGTGTGCAGAATAATTTAGGAACAATATGGTTTTTAGATGCACCTGGAGGAACTGGGAAAACTTTTTTGACTAAATTAATATTAGCTTATGTTCGAAATCAGCGTAAAATCGCTCTTGCCGTGGCTTCATCAGGTATAGCTGCAACATTGCTACCAGGAGGTAAGACTGCTCACACTATGTTTAAAATACCAATTAATTTAGATCGCACGGAAAGTCCAACATGTAGTATTTCAAGAAATAGCGACAAAGCTAAGGTATTGCGTGAGTGTAATTTAATCGTATGGGATGAATGTACGATGGCCCATCGAAAAGGAGTAGAAGCAGTAGACAGAACTCTAAGGGACATAAGACAAAATGATCGACCAATGGGCGGTATTACGGTTTTATTTTGTGGTGATTTCCGACAAACCTTACCGGTAATACCACGGGGAACCCGAGCTGATGAGATTAGGGCTTGCCTGAAAAGCTCTTATTTGTGGCGTGATATACAATCGGTGCATTTGACTATAAATATGCGAGTGAGAACTGGAGACAACGCAGATAATCGTGAATTTTCTGATACATTATTGAAGATTGGTGAAGGTACCTATCCACAACTACACCAAGGAAAACTTATTCTGACACCTGAGTTATGTTGTATAGTGCAATCCCAACAACATCTTATATCTTCGGTTTACGGTGACATAACAATTATATTAATAACTAGCAGACCCGGTCACGCGTTGCTGTGACTATTGTTTTTGATATATTACATTGTAGTAAACTATTTAAGGGGTAACGTTCAGAGTACTTCTGTCATGAAAACCATAATGTTTTCTTACAGTCGATATTAAGCAAAAATCAAAACAAAATAATTATAATTATTTTTAAAATTTTATCCAAGTTTATAACACTATTTGTATTTTAGAAAGTTTTTAGTAAATAACTTGGAACACTAAACTTACGAATGAAGTAGGTAGGGTAGATACCTCATTCGTAATTACTCAATCCAGTCAATAGATATCGCCATCTTTTAAAATTATTAGGAGCTAACTGCAAAATAATAAACAAATAATTTGCAATAAAATAATATTGCGACTATGAATTGAGTTGAAAATTATTCTATCTTTTAAATTAGGTCAAAGTGTACGTGGTGTGTAATTTTATTAAAATCGGTTAAGTAGTTTAGGTGTGCCGTGTGCCGTTGCAAAGACGTGGTTGGTTGATATTTCTTAACATTATAACTATCGATCCAACCTGTAATTGAAGATAATGAGGTGGCAATCCTGGTAAATCCAGCGAGTTTAACAATTCAGGCGGATAGTTGACGACATCATCTTGGTTAGTAGCCAAATCAACTGATTTATATATCCTCAATTCGCCTGTAATTTGTTCTTGAATTTTGAAATTTAATTCACTTACATCTATGTTTTTTGCAGCCAATATAGCCCGTTCGCTCAACCAATCATGGTTTCTATAATTTTGAGCAACATCTGGAAACACCTTTTGAATAAGTTCATCTTTTGATCTAGTTAACTGACAAAAACCTTGAGGAAAGTTAATGCAACCAGTCAAGGTGTCTATAGGAAATTTGCCATTACCAATGTCAATGAGTTGTTTAGAGAATATGTCTCCAGATTTGTCATTTTGCAACTTGATACGCATATTCTTGCTTAAGTGTAATACCTTCACATGTTTCCACAAATTGGAGGACTTTAAACAGGCATTAAGTTCATCAGCTGGCGTTGATCGTGGAATCACTGGCAATGTTTGACGAAAATCTCCTGCTAATAAAATCATTGCACCACCAAATGGGTTATTATTGCTCCGGAGATCTTGTAAGGTTCTATCTAAAGCCTCCAAAGATTTTTTATGTGCCATCGTGCATTCATCCCAAACAATCAATCCACATTGCTGCAAAACCTTTGCCATTGCAGTTCTTCGAAATGTTGCAGGTTGGAGTTTCGTTGCTTTGCATGTTTAATGGTAATTTTAGTGCTGAATGAGCTGTTCTACCACCTTCAAGCAAAGTTGCTGCGATTCCCGACGAAGCGAGTGCAAGTGCAATTTTATTTTGTGAGCGAATTGTTGCTAATATCAATGAAATCAAAAAGTTTTTCCTGTACCACCAGGTGCATCTAAGAAGTAAATCCCTCCTCTTTTATCATTTATTACTTTCAAAAGTGTATCAAATACATACTTCTGTTGTTCATTCAATAGTGGAAGATTCGTTTGAATTAATTCTTTCAAAGTGTTGAGATCATACAGTTTTTCTCGGTGCAACTCTTGGTTAAAAGCATCATGCATTGGACGATTGGGTGCGGCCAGGCCTAATTGAAATAATAGTTTGTTTGACATCATCAAGCACATGTCCTCAATTGAAATCAATACTTCATTGTAAATTTCTTCGCTTATTTGTATATTTGGATTTCCCCTTCTAATCCGTATTTGATACAAAATATCATCACACATATTATCTTTGTACTTGATTCACAAATCCTTTGGGTTTGATGGGAAGCAGGTAGATATGATTATAGAAAACAATGTTCGTATTTGATGAGCTTGTGATGATATTACAGCATCATTGAGAGTTTGATCCCAATGAGCATCATTGTGTAGCAATCGCAAACGTTGGCAAGCTTCTCTATATGATCCACACAAATCACCATTAACAGTTCGTACATGTTGGAACGATGTTGGGCCACGTACATTGACTAATAGCAGTCGTAAATAAAAACATTCATCATTGCTTGGATGTACTGAATAAATTCGACCAATCGCATCGGTAGAAAATATATCTGGGTATCCTGTAACTGGTTTTCCTTGTTTCCGTCGTATAAATCTTCTTGAGGATTGATTCCAAGTATAATATTTTGGCATTTCAGAATATAACAATGTTTGAGCAAAATCATCGTTTTGACATATCTCAAAAAATCTGGTTAATGTAGTAGATGGTGGCTGTAAAGCACTTTCTACTGCGTTCTGTGCTGTAAAATATACTCTTTGTCCATTTTCTAAATGCACAGCTAAATGAACAACAGTAGGGTGTCTTTCATGAATAGGAAAAGAAAATATTCGCCAAACTGCTTCATTACTACTAACATAGCGACCCATTTGGTATTGGGTAACTTCATCATTGGAATTCTCTGCATTAATACCAATCACAGCCATATCACTCCCTTTGGTTACATATTTGCAAATGTATTTAATAGATTTTACTGAATGGCAAGATTCAACGTTGATGTGCGCTTTGAAGGTCTTTGATAAAATGGGTGAATATGGAACAATCCAGCGATTATCTATTTCAATATCTTGTTGATTTAATTTGACAATTGTTGATCTTCCATTGTCTGCTGTCGATCGGCGACGATACAAAGGATAACCGTCATTACCAGTGATTGTTTCAGATATTAATGTCCGTGGATATCGCTTTGAACATTTACCATCCACCATACACGGTGAATTTTGATTAAGAGTTCCACAGGGACCATGTATCATGTTTTTAATAACTACCTCATGCAATCCAGGATCTACTTCTACATTAGGAATTTCAGCTGATATTACTGCATCAACTTCATTTGGCCTTATCTTTTCAACTAACCAAATCAAAATGTGTGCATGTGGCAATCCCCGTTTCTGCCACTCCACAGAATACATCCAGCAGCGTGTCTCTCCAAACACATAATGTTTCACAATGAAATCCATCAAAGATTTCAACTTTTGTCTAAAGACTCTGGCTGTAATATCATGACGATCAATAGGTGATTGCCCAGGGAATAACTCCTGCTTGATTTCTATCCAGTGTGGATTGCATGTAAATGTGATGAACAAATCTGCTGTACCATAATGACGAACATATGACATGGCATCTTGAGCATATTCATGCATATGTCGAGGGCTTCCGATGTATGTTGCTGGAAGAATAGTCATCCGACCAACATTCTGTGCATTTCCATCAGTATTAATCGCATCTCGAAGGTGAATATACTCTTCAGATCTGAGTTTGGTCTGATTCAACCTGATGAATGTTAATCTCTCCGTTTCAATTTTAACATACATGTCTACAACATACTTGTGATATAATCGCCGACATTTGAGTATGTGATTGTCTTCATTTTCACGAATCATTAGGCGGTAGGAATAATAGTTCATTGAACTGACTTTTTTGTTGGTTTCGGAACCTGAAAATAGATTTTTGTTTTCATAATATTGAAAATTAAAAAAATAATAATATAGTGACTGATAATATAGCTCCATAGCTAAACTAATATTTTTTATTACCTGTAATGGGATTTATCATCTTGTTTGAAAAATCATAGCCATCTTCACCTTGCCAAAATATAATGGGATATTGCAGTGCGTCATATGAGCGGTGTGTTTCCTTTATACGTTGTAATTGATCATTCCGACGATGTAAAACAATATCACGGGATTCCAAGTTTTCTCCAACTACAACGATGGCAACTTCATCAATAGTTGGTGCATTAAAACGTCTTGCATGTTGGCCAACAGGTGTTTTATCAGCTCTGATTACAATTTTGTGATTATCAGATGGCATCCGATCCAGTGCAGTTTTAAACAACATAACCAATTGATTGTACTCATGAAATAAAGTTTGTAATTGTTCTACAATAGACCTCTTTAGTGAATTGTTATGTGAACAACGCATATCAATTTCTCGTGGTGAATTGCCCATGAAATAAATTTGCAGAAATTTGTAATTGCTATCTGACATTGGTAACAGTGAACCTGCTCTATGATATATTTGGCCTTGTATCTGTAAATTCAAAAAAAATGATTTTTGCCAAATAGAAATAATATTTGTTCCTAAAAAGTATATCTGTCTCTTAATTTGAATCACCAAATAATAATTGATATGCTTAGGTATGTCGATATGTAATAATTAGTTGTAACTAATATCCATCGTCAAATAATTATATTGTGTTTCAAAATAATAAAAGTGTTGCTAATACTGAATCACCAAATAATATAATGACTAAGTAATATATGTTTTGGGGTTTAGGAAACTGAAGGTTAATGACACATATTTACTTAGTTAACAGGAAATTTTGTTCATTAAAATAATAATGATTAACTGCTATAATACATACCTTAAAAGTTGGCATGAAATTTTCCCGAACTACGTTTGTTGCCCCAAATGATGTCATTTGAAAGCAATTGTTATATTGTTGAATATTTGACAAAAAGTGTATGGAATCTGGTTCTATTCCTGAAACCAATGAATACAATGGCTCTGGTGGTGGATCCAATGGTATCAATTTCACTTTCCCATTTGCGCAACACAATCCATTTGCTTCATTTTTGTATTTCAATGCCTTACGATAAGAGCAAACCAAGTTCATAGATCCAATAGCAACACATTGGTGGTTACTGTAGTCAATTGACAAATCGTAATTGAAAGCAGCTCGATTCAAACTTTCGCGATTATTAGTTGAATCTCTCGCTCTCGCTTCCCGCGTTCGTGATATACGAATTCTTTCGCGTTCATTTCGGTCGTCACGTTCATGTGCAGTATGATAAGATCGGTAATTCATTTGGTTTGTAGCATTTCGGGTTCTTCTACTTAAATTACTTCGTCTTATAGGAGGCATATCGTATATAATTACCTAAATTTATTCACATGAAATAATTATTAATCACAGGTATTTATACAATCAAAATTAATTATTAAATATTATAAACGCTTTTTAACGCAGTTTGTTTGACAGATGCAATGACGTGAAAACTGATGACAATTTATGTCGCATTCCGAAACTAAAACAAAAGAAAGAATATTCCAAGGCCAATCAAATCTTACATTTACTTTTTTTGACTTTTCAATTTGGTCGGGTGTACACATTCATTTGATTAAATTTGAACGTTGTGCAGCGACAATAAAGCGCGAATTGACTCTTTGACGTTAGCAAGACACCTACATTGTTTAGACAACAATGAGTGCTTGTAATTTAATATCAACTTTATTGAATAGCAATACAGTTCAAATTGACTCTACATTTAGTTATTTATTCTACATTTAAAATATTTGTATAGGAAAAAGAAAAGGGCTTTTTTAGGGTTTCCCTGGAAATAATTCAAATTTTTCTCGCCGTTAGAGCCATCCTTGGACTTCAAGGAACATTTAAAAAAAAGAATTGTTAAGATTGGTCCATGCGTTGTTGAGTTATGCGCTTACCAACACATTTTGCGATTCATTTTTATATAATAGATTAATAGTTAGTGTGCTTGAAATAATAACACCAGAAACTATATAAGTTTCTGTTGTTATTATTTCACGCACACGTGATGTATACGACGATGTACGGAAGTTAGGTTTTTTTTAATTTCTATATTGTTATATGATAAAAACTAGTTAAGTATGGAAGATTACTGAATCTTGAAGCTAATCTTAACTAGTGTATAGTAATTTTATCTAAATTATACCAATAACTGTATAAAATAATCTTCATAGTACAAATTGTTAGGAAAAATCATTGAGTGACTGTCATCAGTCGCTCATCAACTACCTGAGAGTCTGAGGTCCCTATTAAGTGTATCAATCTCCATCTTGAAACGAAATCTTAATTAATATTACTTACATTTTATATAAATTAAATTAAATAAAATTATAAAAATTAGTTTTCTCTACTTGTCTCGGAGTCTGCAGAAGCGGTGTGAAGAAATTTATAATGAATAAAGTTTCCTATGTGCACGTACTTATGGGTGATAGAAATTTATGAGCACTCGAGGCGGTTCGATTTGTTACTCACAAGGCTTTTAAAAGTCCCTAAACTTTCTTCAGATTTGTATCGTAACTCGATTCCATTTTTGTTTGTATTCGGTTTTTTTATTTATTTATTGCACACACAGTTTAGGGACTATTACCTTATTATATTTAATATAAAAAAGGAATAAATCTGTTGTACTTTTATCTTTTGTAGCACGGACCCAAAGAATTTCAGTCGATACTCTTTTAAGCCATTTATTTGTTTATTTATTATTAAATTGTATTAATTTGTCAAATATATGATAAAAAATATTAAGCTAAACTTAAAATTGTTTTAAGAGAAGTACATCCTTTTATCAAAATCACCCAGAAGATTTTCACCCCGTAGCGTCGGATGCCCAACCTTTGTGACCACACGGTCACTTCGTAGAGGGCTAGGGAACGCACTACTTTCGCATAGATATGGTGAACTCCATCCCTGGTACCGAGGCGATTAGGTAGCAGCAGGCACTAAGCGACCCTGTAGCCAGCCTAGTATAAATATAAAGCGGTTGTTGCGTCGATAGTTCGTTTTAATAATCGCTGAACTAGCCGATGAAATTTAATTAAAAAACAATTAAACACGCCCGCTGAGTTTGTTTTGCCGGATCTTCGCAAATCCGTGTCAATTAATTTTTCAATCCGGTGGAGTGGCGGTGTTTTGGCAATTATAAAATATTAAAAAATTTACTTATTTAATATAAAAGTAACATAAATATATTATAAGGTTAATATAAAGTAATAGATGACACATATTTACATTACTTACTCTAATAATTTTGCTTCAAAATGAATATATGGCAATAATTAAATGAAGAAATTTTCATTCATGTTTGCGTAACGTTTTCATTTACTAGTACGTATTATTATTAGTATATTTCACAGCAATAAAACCTCATAATTATTATCATTGAGCCTATTAATGATATACTATTTTTTATTTTAATAAAGCATAATGTTTAAACTTACTAAACTGGGACAACTAGTCAGATTTTATAAAAATCTGTCCGAGTTTGATCATCAACTTATTATAAGAAGCTTTATAGTACCTATATTTAAATATATCGTATATATTACATATAATTCATCACCTTCCTGCCTTTATCCCAATTTTGGGATCGGCGCATTATGTTTTTTCCTTCCATACTCTCCTGTTACTCGTCATCACTGTACACACTCCCTTTTTTTTCATATAGTCTTTCAAGTATTCCATTCATCTTTTCTTCGGCCGTCCTTTACATGTCCATCCCTCCATTATCATACCCAGCACTATACAGGCTGTCCAGGAAACAATGGATAACCTCTGAAAGGCTAATAGTGGAACTAAAGGCAAGCCCAAAAAAAAATAAAAAAATTATAATACCCTTACACTGCTAGAAAAATGGCGCTTTAAAAAAAAACATCATTTTTTTTTGTCTGATTTCATATTTTTACTCGTAATGAGGTCAAATCAGTTAAAATCATAACTATTTTTATACTTAAATATTTATTATTAACCGCATACGTGAATAACTATCAAATAACATAGCTAACTGTAGTATTTTTAGTATTTCAAAAAATAATGTTGAAAAATTGTTTTGTGTAAAATATCTGAAGAAATATTTTTGACGTGGAACTTTGAATAGCTCTGGTGTAAAAAAAATATGAAAGCAACAGTGACCAATAGCTTTAAAATATTCCTGGTTTAATGGCGTTTCTAAAAAGATGTAATAAGTCGTTATTGATATAAAAAAATATTGAACTATTTGTATTAATGTGTAAAATGGGATAATTATTTAATACTAGCAAAATTAAAAACACGAAAAAACCAATTTTGATTTGACTAATTTGATCAATTGATTTTTAATTGATATTTATTGCACACACATTACAATAATTCAGAACAACTGTTTAAATTGTCTGCCCCCCATCCTGATACAGGCCCTACATCTACAAATAAAGGATCTTCGAAGAAATCGCGCGTGACGTCGATCATTGATTTTGTCGAACGGTATCCTAATTTTTTTTATTAGATTACAGATTACCATGTTTTTATTAGGGTTAATGGCTGTTATTCCGAAGGCAGAATGCCTGGTGGCGGTGTAGGTGGCGCTGGTCCCGGAAGGGTTGGTCGCCTTGCCGTCGAAGAAGATGTTCTCAATGAAGTTGAGCAAGACCATAAGATAGACAAATCAACCGTGCACAATATTTTAAAGAAAAACAGATTCTATCCATATCATTTTACACGCGTGCAAACTCTACTTCCAGAATTTTTTTACTGTCCACAGACATCCATCTATACATCCATCCGAGAAAAGTGAAAACAAAACAGAACGAATAAACTTCATTCGTGGAAAAAATTGTATAAGGAAATAAAAAGGAAAGGAACTGAACATTAAAAAAACTGTAGGTCAGGAATTTTATTTTTAAATCTTTGCCGGGTTGTGTAAAGTAAATTTATCATTACGGATACGAGTTAGTCGTGTTCATATTTGACTTATAATATTTTATCAATCAATATACAAGTGATCACTGGTATTTATTCAATGTGAAAAAGATATAAGTAAATAAATAAATATTTATATCGCGGTAACGACATTTACATCAGCAGTCCCTACAGTATACAAATAGTTTATGCCAGCGATACGAGGCTCACTCTATACTAGTTGGTCGAAAGAGTAACACCTGGTAGAATTACTGCTACACAGTTCTTCTAAAAGTTTACTAATTGTTAATTAATCTTGTGCTCATTCTTTTATTATTGAAACCGACAACCGCCCTACATCTCCCATACTGAATATCTCAAAGCTCAAAAGCCGTGTCAGAATACATTAGTACCTTTTGTTCTTTTGTTTTATTTTATTTAATTATGAAAACAAAATAGTGTGTACAAGAACGTATGACACGAAGCATTCGAACGTAAAATAATTATTATTCATAAAACGCAATATTATTTACATATACTTTTATTTATAACATATAGAATATAAAGTTGAATTGTTTTTAGGGCACCGTATCTTTAAAGAAATAGACAGAATCCTTTTAGGATCACTTTGTCCTTTTGTCCGTCCTTCCGTCTGTCTGTCTATCCGTCAAGACCTTTAATTTCGGAAACGCGTGGAGATATCGAGTTCAAATTAAAATATATTATTTATTATTATTATTATTATTATTAAGATTCACAACTTAAAGCTGTTAGTTCAGGTGGGACACAAGTATCACATCGAAAGGTTTAATGTGGATATTTTAAAACATACTTGATTTTTTTTCGACCCAAAAATGCTTATTTACAATAAATATGTAGAAGAAATACTGTTTACAGTTTTGGAAACTGCCATTCAAGAATAACTCAAGCGCTAAATTTAGATTCTGAGTCACAAATTATTTTTTCTCCTGTTTTTTACCGAACATTCATAGACCATTTAAAGCAATATCCAATCAATAAGGTCCACTTGTTACACAGAAAGAAAGAAAGAAAGGTTAATAATATCAAAATAGAGTTCCATAAAACCTTTGAAATCTTTTCGTTTTAAAATGCAGTCTGTGAAGTCTTTGAAATAGCACAAATTAGTATCATTTGTTAGGGATTGCATATTTGTTTGTATGCAGTAGAATTTATTTATTTATTTAACTTCACGCCATATCCCTTGCGGGGTAGCCAGACACAACGGGGCGCCAAACGCTACGGTCCCTGCATACCTCTTTCGCCTCGGCCACAGACATCAACCTCTTCATACATGCCCTCCGGGGGGTCATCATGCTTTTTACGTGACCTTCCTCCAGTATCATAGACACTGTGTTTTCGAAGGTCACTCAAGGCCTCCCCCTTACTCTCTTACTGCTCACTTTTCCTGTATAAATCTTTTTTACTATTCTTTCATCACTCATTCGTTCGACGTGCCCAAACCACCTGAGCACGTTCTTCTTCATTCTCACTGTGACATCTTCGCAAGTACCTGCCATTCTGTGGATCTCTTCATTGCGGATTCGGTCAGCTAAACTGACTCCGCATATTCGGCGAAGAGATCGCATCTCCACAGCATTCATCTTTCTTACATTCTTCTTCTGTGTTACTCACGTTTGGCTGCCGAATGATAGCGTCGGTAGCAAAACCACATTCTGTACAGCCAAACGTGCAGCTATGCTGACGTTTCGCCGTCTCAACAATGCATCCAAAGCACCGTTGACTTTGTTACAGGCAGCAATACGCCTTTCCACATCCATTTCATATCTTCCGTCTCTACTAAACATACAACATACTTCCCAAATATACCACCACCACCACTTCATTCACTTGTTCTATTATCTTACCATTGTTGATTATCTCACGTTGATCTTACAGGTTGATTCTGTTCTTTCTTCATTTCTTTCAAATATCAGTCTTCGTCTTATCTGCATTCAGATTTAGACCATTATTTTTACACCCATCTTTCAGAGTGACCAATGCCTGTAGATCACATTCTGATGATGCAATGAGCACTGCATCATCTGCATATACTCGTAGCAAGCAATTGACTTTAAGGTCACCTACTTTCACTCCCATGTCACTGTCTTTCATGCCTTGGAGACAACTATCCAAATACAAATTGAACAACCAAGCTGACTTAGCGCAACCTTGTTTAACACCCGATTGGATGTCACACCGGGGTGACATGCCAGCTTCTACTCTCACATAGGCTGAGTGATCTCTGTAAAGAGACTTTACAGCCTGTAGCAAGGGTCCGCTCACATTGTATTGGGGCAGTTTCTCCCATAATTTCTTTCTCACAACCCTGTCAAACGCCTTTTCCAATTCCACAGAAGCACAGAAAACCTTTTGTTTAGAGCCAAAAACTTTTCCGTGATCATGCGGAGGGAAAAGATCTGATCTAAACACCCTCTTAGAGTGCAGTAGAAACTCTCGACTAAAAGATCCAAAATGCATAACTATTTATGGCACCCCCTTTTGCTAGTAGACTAATTTACTTTATTATGTAATAATAAAGTAAATTAGTCTACTTTTATATCGCTATCTTTATAATTAACATAAAAAACTGGAATGAAAAATTTTTTTTTGTGCTTATTATAGAAGAAAACTCTTATACAATATTTTGCTTTCTTAGACATAGAAATTTGATCTATAACAATGTCCTCTCAATATCTGGTCTTACATAATTATCCTACCGTATATTTATCCAGGAAAAAGTGCGTCCTTGTCAAAAACATGACTAATCATTTCAGTACGTCATGAAGATACCATTTAGGTAAAAGATTAGATAGTCGGTCTAACATTATTTTATATCTATTTACAAACTTAAGCTAATGGAAAATATCGATTTTTTACTTTTAACTGCCATTTACCTACAATTGCCAGGACATAAAATAATATTTATATTCCGTAAGGTAATGGTTTAATGTTTTCGCAGAGTAATTACTTAAATGAAAGTAAAAAGCTCTCAATAAACAGACCGTGTTTAAAGCTATGAGTTTTGCTTTTCTTCAAGTTTAACAAAAATATTTTTAAAACGAATAATCTAAATAAAAAACAGTAATGAAATATCTTTTATTTATTTTATCTCATTTTACGAGTACTAAATGCTAACTTAAATTGATAAATTAATTCAAACACTTGTGGTGTTGCTGAAACATAATAAAAATAATATTTGTGTACTAATTGAGACATTTCTTATTTTTTTTTAAGACAATCACACAACTCAAACATTTACTTACCATTTGCAACTCAATTTATGTCGACGGGTAAATTCTACATAACAAATACGTGATAAAAAATTAAAACAATTTGGATTTTTTTATACAAAATAAAATTTAAGAGTTTATTTCCTTGTTTCCTTTCTATAGTATATTTTCTTGTTTTACCTACACTTGTTTTACCGTTACTCAGGATACCGTGATTTAGACCGATTTTACTAGTAGAAAATTGATTAGGAAACCAGAATGAAAAATTATGTCATTGGAATCTACCAAATATAAAGTATTATACTTTAAGTTACTCTATTGTCTATTATCGAATTATACTTTAAGATTTATTACGTATTCTTCTAAGTTAAAACAAAAATAATCTCAAATTTCTCTTAATTTATTGAACGATTTACAATATTTCAGGAAATCATTTTAGCAATATATACCATCTTTAACCCCATTCTTTTTTAAAATATTTTTTATTACTCTATAATAGCTATCAAGTTTATAATTATAACACTCAGTTATATAATGAATCAACGACTCTCATCTCTCATATCGTATACTCATCGTATCTCATTGGCTGTTATGATATCAGTCGGATATAGTCAATTATAATATATAGTGTGTAATATACTTACAACATACAACTACTTACATATCAATATAATACACATAATATTTTGATATAATATATATACCATATCATATTGTGTTCGGTAAAGAATTTTTTTATTCAGTTATTTTTGAAAATCAACAATTTCTTTTCTGACAATAGACTCAATGCATTTGACCGCATTCCGGTCAATCTAAACGTCTTTATAACTATTCCTCATGTTATTTTGAGGAGCTTGTATCAGTTGCTTACTTGTTAGTTATTAATTCTGTTTTCTTCTTGTCGTTAATTCTGTTACTGTTGTTTGGTAATGTATTGTCTGCGAATAGGTAATAACTTACTTTTTTACCTAAGGTGTCAATATGCGTCTAGCTACGATATATTTCAGTGAAAAATTATAAAAAAAACCAGACAAGTGCGATTCCGACTCGTTGATCAGAGGCTTTAGGTTGTAGGCATATCGAATGCGGATGAAGAGCCACTTAAGTTTTAAGGTTTTGAAGGTTTTTTAATTTATTACGTAGCTAAGGTGAATTATTCTAACCATAAATTCTGAACTTGATAGAATGACATGTGTACTGGCATACTTGTTTTGTTCACTTAGATAAATGCGTTTAAACAATGGAATGTATCTTTATCGTTGTTATTTTTTGAAAATAGATTCGGGCTTTAGAACAACATATCAATAAATGTAAGAATTTATATTAATTTAAAGTGACAATACATAATGTTTGTGTCAGTGAATGGGAACGAACACACGAAGTCGCTGACAATAAACAGTAAATAATAAAAACTCACTCGGGGCACTTAAAACAATAGAAGAGTAGACATAGTGCTTTTACGCTATGTCTCGAGTACTGGATGGGGAGCGATTTACAAAGATTTATAAACCCTATAATTCACAATACTACATAACAGCTTATTTTTTTGTTTTTAAAGATAATTGTTCATCTCTGTATCATCCTGTTTAATATTGTCCTACCTTACTTGGATTGCTTGAACTTTTGTTTTAGCTACTTACTCTCCCAAAAACTTATTAAATAAATCCTGTCAGTAAAGCTTGGTACATATTTTTTTACAGCATGAACATTAGACGAGAAAATTGCAAATTTTAACTCCCTTCTTAATGGACTCTTTACAGAATATACAATATGATGCTCAATATAACTATTTCCACAGTTCATGGGATGGTAAGAGTAACTCTGAATATTGCTACAACCACTAGGCGTCAGAAAACATCATAGGGGCTTCGTACACTATGTAGACATCTACGCTATTAACTCTCTGTTAATTTGGTTACAACTTACTTTAATAAAAAGTAAACAAGTTTTCTTTAAACTTGCAACAAATGCAACTTCTTTTTCTTTTCTTTAATATAGTCAGTAACAATTTCTTTTCTTTAATATAGTCAGTACCAAAGAAAAAAAAAAAAACATTGCTGTGAAATTTGACGCCACTCGCTATGACAGGGGTTAGTCTATTATCTTACCTTCAATACCCAGTGCCTAAAATCTCTAATCTCTAATCCATCATTTTTCTCACATTACCGTCTAATTGCTATACTTCTTCTGTTTAAAGTTCTCGATTGTTCATTCCCAGTCGTCACTGTTTCTCTCCACAATCAAACCTCTTTGCTATGCTGTGTGTGTGTAGTTCTGTGGCACTGTGCTCGCATTAGCAAAGGTGTATGATCACAAAAGGTGGCAGTAACGATGTCACAGCTGGATTTCTCAAATACATTAAGTGCAGTTGGCTTCGATATTCTTTTAGCCATTTTTAAATTCATTAATATCTCGTCAAAAACTATTGATTGGTTCAAATCTTACTTATATCGCACACAACATATCTGAGACAAAGAAAACTTATCGTCGTACTATCATATCTACTTTTGTAATGTTATGTTTCTACATTATATACGAATGTTACTGTAAAAAATCTTGGTATTATCATGGATAGTAATCTATCATGGAAACTGCATGTAACTGCTGTAAGTAAGAAAGTTTATGGTTCTTTTGGGCGTTTGAAACTTTGAAGCAACCTCTTGCCTGCAAAGACCTAAATTCTGCTCACTTATACTCTCCTTCTATCTATCTTATATTAAGCCGATTACTGTTACCTGGTCTTAACTGAATATTCTTATGGTCTTACCTAAAAGAAACTGGAACTCCTTCAACACCTGATTCGGTTCATATTTTGTCTTAAGAAATATGATCACATCTCCGAACATCTCTTAACTGGCTTCTTATTAGGCGTAATCTTCGTTTCCTTCTGCTCTTATACGCTTCCCTTTTCCATACCATCCTATGCGGATAGCATTTCACCTTCCACCACCTTTCATTTTTCACCTTAAAATATAACTTTCAATTTCTTAATTCCTCCTTTGACTATGACCTGAGAATGACTGCTTATACATTTAACAATTTGCTTGTATCTTTTTGTATATAGATATATATAATTTTTTACTTATATTTATCATATATGTAAGTACATATTACATTAATTTATCTATATTACATTATAATTAATACAGTATGTATTATAATTCCCCGTCTATCAGAGTTGTTATGTTCGTTAATGTCGAGATCACTTTTAAATTGGTAGAGTTTCACCTTTGTGAAAATAGATCGGCGTATATTTTACAAAAAGGTTTCTGTGTACTGAAAAACCTTTGTCTTTAAAAACGTTATATCTTAGATTTATAATATTGTTATTGTCGTGTTGTTGATATTTTTTTAAATCAAGTTTTGAAATTGTTTAATAATTACAAATTTCAAGGTGAAAATAATATTGTAAACAACATGTGTACCATTTTACTTGAGAAAGTAATGGATAAAATAATGGTTTATTTTTAGCAGGTAGACAATTATATTTTAATGATTGAAAGTCTTTATTTATATATTGAAATATGATTTGTATGAATCTACAAATTATATTGCAATATATAAATAACGATAAATTGATAACAACAACAAAGCAGGTACGTGCAACGAAACAGGCAGGAAAGTTTTTTGCTTACGTGTTTTGTAAAATTTAACATCCTGGCTCCTAAAGTGTATTGTAATTATAGTGTGAGATATTTTAATTTAAATAAGTTTCATATGTTTAGCAACAACATCGTTAACATATTATTCAGTACTTAACGGTGAATAGTAAACACATTGTATTTATAAGGAAATATGTAGCAACATTATTCAACAGGTAAGACTTATTCTTTTAGGACTTTTTAGAATGTTAAAAGGATAATATTTTAATGATGGCTTGTGATAAGTTTTGAGCAGAAATGACGATATGTTGATCCGATCTGGCACTTAAAATGCGCGTGCGGCTCTCTCGGTAAAACGGCGACGAGTTCCAAATGAAATCTGTGTCTTTTAAAAAGACCTCCCTGGAGATGGTCTTAAATTGGGGTGGACTGACCTCATTAAATTTAATCCCCAATAATACACAAGTTTTAAAAACAGAAAACTTTTTGTCCTGTTTAGTTACAATACTTACACAGACATATTAAAAGCAGTTTAAGCACGCTCTAAAATTGCTTGGTGTTAAGCAATTTTTTTAGAAAAATAGAACAAATCATATTTTGCTTTGAAACCAAAGAAAGGAAGAAGAAGAAAAGGAACAGGAGGAGTACAGTTATTTTTTAAAAGCTATAAACTAAAGCAGCAGCACCCTCGCGCCGCCTGGTTTATAAATTGTAGCACGTTGTTATATATTTTTCCGACACTACTGAAGAATTAAGAAAAACAAACAAAAAAAATTACAAGGTTATAAAATTAGTATGATGTTATATGTATAAACATTATGTTGGTAACTTACACAATCCGTATCATCAGTTACGTGACCACGAACAACTACTTAAATAGATTGCGTCGGTGACCAACATACATACATACAAATATACATACATATTATATAATAAATGTTACTATATTAGCTGCTTTGTGAAATAATAATGTATACCATATGGTAGGAATTCTTATTCCTTCCTTCCTCCCCTATTCTCAGATTGTTTTGTTTAAAAATACAAATATGTTACAATATATGACATTATATATGCAAAATCGATTTAGTTAAATCTGTTCAACCGTTAGCCTAATCGTTTTTGGGTGACTTAATTTGGAGTATCAAACAAATTTTATTAAACATAATTTTTCAAACACAATATTGTCGTACATTAAAAAGATGTCGTAATGTAAACAACAACCAGTAAGTTGATAGTCCAATCAAAAGTATGGTTTTTTTTTCCAATTATAAACATACTACATAGTTATTAGGTGTTGGCGGTTGCGGCAATGGTCTGGTGGTTGGAGTCCCACCACCAGTGTAGAGACGTGTATCTACAATATCTTTTACACCTTAAAGATTAGTTTGTAATCGATATACTAAATATTTAAAGCTTCTAAGTTATAAAAAAATGTTAACTGTACAAAATAGGCTAAGTAGTTAACGAGCTGGTGGAACAATAATATATTACTCGTCACACGTTTAACGTCACTACTAATTTAAGATTAATTAGGGGAGTAATCCATTTATCAAAACAAACTCTGTTGTCTTTGAAGAAATTTCTTCTACCTACAAATGTTTTTCTCATAATTACTTCACTTTCATGACATACGTTTTCGTTGCTCGTAAAAAATATAATAGAAATAAGTATACAGTAGTCCTACGAATTAATTATTACCGCCGAAATGAGCGTACGCGGACAAAAATTATCACTTCCTAACATACGCAATAAAATATGAACATTATATATATATATATATATATATATATATATATATATATATATATACTGATGATTCACTGTGAATACTTTTAAATATTTTTATAATTTTTGGAATTTCATTGCATCTGTTATAACGCATTTAAAAGAGTATAATCCAGTAGAAACCAACAACTATTAGTATATACGTACATAAAGGTTACTTACCAGTAATTACCAGTGCCATTGATCGTTCTTTTTTTAATATTTAGTTCAACGTGGGGTTGCACTAACAGTTATTATAAGAGGTTACCAATAATGTTATTACAGGGTGACCGATGCCAGTCAACGTCTGACTGAGGTGCTAATTTCGGCAACTACTCTCGCTTCGTTTTCATAATTATTATATATATTGCGATCAAGTGCAATTTGACACATAATACTAACGACGTCCAGTCACTAATGTTAGAGATCGTAGGTTTGAGTCCTGCCCTATATGCTTATTTATAATTAAGATGAAAATGTGTTATAAAAATAAGCCCCTTGCGTCAGTATATTCAATACAAGCTTGACCTCGCTGTTCGACATAAATATAAATCAAAAGGAAGGGTTTGTATTGAATTACAGTTAATTGATAAGGATCAAAACTGTCAAATAACATTTGTAAATGATCGAATAATTATTCATAAGTCACTCATGATAATATTTATGACTGGGGCTCTTAAAAATCCATTGAAAGTGTTTAACATTTGAGAAATTAAATATTAGTATTCATATATAGTTTTTAGTCCTAGCCAACACTGTATTTTCTAAAGGGATTTTTTCTACAAAATATCTTTTAACTTCTTGTAGTTACCAGTATTTATTATTTTATCTCGTTTTACTTAGCTCGTCTTCGTCACGTCTGTCTGTTTGTGGCGATCAAATCTTGCAATCTATATTTCACCCACTTTCCAGCTAGCTAGAGCGCTGAAATTTTCAGGTTCGCTCAGAAGTCGATGACAATGCAATATTCAAACATAAAAAAAATCTAAAAAGTAGAAAATAATTAAATAATTAAAAAAAACTAAAAACCCACGTTTTACAAATGCACACAAAAGAAGAAAATAATTTTGCCCTGTGGCAGCTCTGAGCTCCATGTGTGCCACACTCTATGACCCCTCCTGCAGCTGTTGCCTTAATTTGTGTCACTCGTAATCTTGTACTAAGCTGAAGACTGAAAACGTGGGGCGCATCAACACACATCTCTACCCTCATATAAACATTACTCTAATCTTACTTCCAAGTATATCCGGCAAGAATGTCAACTTTAATTTCTCTGCCGATCTCAAATTCATTGTCCATTCTAATCCATAATTATGCTGATATAGATTTACAACAGTAGCATAACTAAGAATTTTCCTTAGACTCCTAGACTAAACATCCACACATCTCATACAAACTCACTGATGGAAGATTCCCATGAATCTCATAAACTTAACTCTCTAACTCTAACAGCCTTGTTATCAAACGCATACATAGAAATTCACTCTCAATTGACTAAAAATTTAAAACCACCTAGAACTAATCAATACACATGTATAAGCCAAATTACCAAATGATGCGCATTTGTAAAACGTAGGTTTTTAATTTTTTTTTATTATTTAACTATTTAGTCGTAAAATTATGCTATATGTAAAGATATAAAATACATAGATATATAAAATAAGATAAAAAAATATCTTTATTTTAGGTGTTTTTTATTTTTTCAGATATTTATATTAAAACACGTTATTGCGTCTTATGGTAAGATGTTTGAACCAAAATATATTTAGGCCATCCATTTATTGACTATTATTACAACGTCTTGTGAAGTATAAATTAAAAATTTTCAATATATAATTTAAAGACTTGATAAGTAACCAATCTACGAAGAAGGCCGACCCGCTCCTATAACCTTTGGAGTTATGTCCCAGCCGGCTCGTCTCAGAACTTGAAATTTAGAATTCTCATGGTGTTGATAAATTTTACATTTTACATACAATAAAATGGCTAACAAATATTATGAAAAACTAGTATTAGTTATTAAATAAAGAAATAAATGATTTAATAATTTCAGTTTAAAGAAAAGGATTTAATTGAGAGACAAATTGATGGCCTCGAGCGTTTTAATGATGTTAAACAGATTGTAAATTATAATCAAATCCTATCTAATACCAGCATAAAATTTCCAGATCTTTTTGCAAAGATATACATGTCTTACAAATTGTAGTCCACATCTCCTCAAAACGAACCGCTGCATTTTAAATAACTTCTGCAAATTGGTTCCTACATGCTTACAGAAAACCAGAAATTATTCTGAATGTAAAGGGCTTTTCTAGAGAGTTTAAGTTCAATTATTTTATTTTATTTATTTATTTATTTTTTATATTATAAAGTTTTAAGATGATATGTATTAATATCAATACCAATAATAAATTTGAAATGTTTATAAAAAATAAGTAGTAGGTTTAATTATATGATTGTAAATTTTTATACCTAACTGCACTGCACTGCAAAATAGTTAATAATTATTTTACTTTTAAATTTGAAAACAAAAAGGTAGATAGAAAACTTTTTAAACTTCTGTGCCCATCTTTATACTTTTGCTATTGTCTATGTAGGTTATTATATACATAAACCAACAAGTATGGAGTTGTGACAATTACTCACACTCACAGTTTGAGAGCATTACGTGTGTTTTTTTTTGGGTAAATTATTTTCGGCATTTAGCTTTGACACCGTGGGACGGAAGGCGGTGTTTTCGAATTTGGTGCAAAAAGTGCCAAAGATTGCCTGTCTCTTTTTCCGTATGCATTTCATTACGTTTGGAGTACGGTCTAGTAATTTAGACGCAATTAATTATTGTCTTTTGGTAGAATTAATCACATGCTATAAATTAAATAATATTTTAGTAGGTCATCACCGAAAGTTATGATGTTAAAACTAAGGGCTTATATACATTACTGTATTCAAACGCGATAATGAAATAAATTGTTCTCAGCGTGTAATTTTGTAATAAAGTAATGCACCACTTATGTACGTTTATATCATGTTCAATATGGTATCAATACAAACGCAATACTGGTCTCTAAAAGATCTTCGCCAAATATTCTTTGATCAAAGAGTAGTGGTAATTATATATAATCTACAACTACCGTACGAAAGCACTCACAATGAAACGGAATTTCAAATTTAATTAAAAGTCACAGAATGAAAACTAATTCATATAATTTGATCGTAGCCATATATATTATTAACGTAATTATTCTTGACAAATACTAATAGAAACCATACGTTATGTTTCGAAAAACAATAAAATTGTCTCTCTACGTTATGAACTAGAGAGTTAATTAATGACCTATGTTATGACATAAAAGTAGATATATATTATGAGTTATTGGGACGGACTCGTCAACACGAACATGTCTAAACATGTCAATAGACATTTTCGAATATGATTAATATTTCTATAATCTATTATCTTTCCGTCTTTAGAAGACTAGAAAATAACGCCATTGTTCTTCGCCGCAGGAAATAGACCGTGATACTCATTATTCCCACGCTTGACGCCACATATGAAGGATTTAATCTATTACTTTTTTATGACACAGATGTTATTTTCCTTCATTCAACAATATTCATCATGTGGGTTAGGTTATAAATCTTAAAAATACATAATTACAAACAAAAAAAACCTCTTAAGAATTGCAATAAAATAATCAAAAGACAATTTTGTTAATTGTTGCAATAAATATCTTGATAAATAAATTATAAATTAAGACAATATCGAGTGCCAAGAGAACATTATTTGCGAGTTTTGAACAGTTAAAAAATACATTCATCTAAAGATTATGTAAGGATGTATTTAAAAATTTACTGTGACGTATGGTAGAGAATACAAAATCGAATACCCACAAGATGCTTTGCGGTCATTTGTCCGTAACAAAAATATTTAAAATTTGAAATTTCCAGTGAAATCTTTAATAATTAAACTAAACGACGTTATAATGTATGTTTTTATTTTTAGCACAAGATATACAGCTACAGACGAGAGCTTCTTAATGGAATGTATATAACGTATGCCAAAATGGGATTTTATTGATTAGAAGTGAATATTTCTTAACATTATACAAAAAAGATATTTGTATAATTAGCTTTTAGACAGTACATCAGTCTGGACAAATAGAAACACAATATTTTTATAGATTTATTTATAAATTAGCCACTGAATTAGGACTGTTAAGTTTTCAAACAAAAATTTATATATATTTTTTTCTTTTTAAAAGACAGTTTCAACATCAGTATCGGTTGTAATTATCTCATCATCTAATCTCACTTGATGTAATTAGAATTAAGCAGTTTACAAGTGAAATATTCTTTCAACCAGGTGCAGTTCTTCGAACATACCATAACTGTCACTTTTGAGATCGCTTATTTGTTTAACGTTTTCAATTATTTTGCCACAGAGTTTTAGTTTTATAAATATTGATAATTTAACATTTTGTAGACCTGGTATTAGTACAACTTGTATTATTACAGTTAAAATTATTATGAAACGTGAATGATTCGACTAATCTCCAGTTAAATATAATTCCCTCATTCTGAATTCAAATTTTTTTTACTCAGATTTTCAGTAGTTCGAGGAAAAAGCTCTGTATCGAAACATAAATATCTTTTTCTTGTGCATTGATATTTTTTTGGCCCCTTGTGATTACACTTTTTTATTATAGTTCTTATAAATTGGTTGTTATATAAATAATGGTTTTCAATAAATAATAATAATTATAATTTTTTCCTTTTTCTATTAAAAAGGATGATATGATTATGTGAATTTAAACAACATTTTAAATAAATAAATAAAAAAAGCTGCAATTCAGATGAAAAGGTATGTTTCGTAAATAAGAAATACATATCTTATATTAGTATATTTTTATCTCATCCTGTTTAATAAGTTGTGGCTTTATATGAATGTATTGCTTTATTGTTGTAAATAATCATTCATAATGGAGGTGATGAATTCACCAATTTGAAATATACGAATTAAAAAATATTTATGACTTTATCGTTTTTGTATCACTAAAAAAGTAATTATATAATTCAAACTAAAATATAACGAAAGGCGCAAATATGATTATAAATATTTTTAACTACACACGTCGCTTTAACGCAGATGATATCTAAAAACAATTAAAATGTAATACAAATTAGATACGCAAAGTATGATATAAATAAGTTTTCTATTGGGTATACCTATGAGTTTGAGTCAATTAATAGTACGCCAAGTCAGTAAAAGAGCTCCAGTAGAACTGGTCCCACACGTTAATCAAAGGCAGTTTTTCTATTTTATATACTCGTATACAAAACTCATTGTCAGTGTAAATGCTTAAAATCATAAATTATACAAACAAAACTGATAGAGAATTATTATTATTTATTTAATATTTATTATTATTATTTAGCTTCACGCCATATCCCTTAAGGGGTAGCCAGAGACGACGGAGCGCCAAACGCTAGGTCCCTGCATACCTCTTTCGCCTCGGCCACAGACAGATAGAGAATAAAATAAACAATATTAAAGACATAATGTAACATTTTGTGAAATTGTATGCATGTGAGCACTGATAGCACTGAAATGAACTAACTAACCGTAGAATATTAATAACCAATATGTACAACCTTTATCGATTGGTTTTAAAAGTCCCTAAACAGATCTGTGAAATACTATGATCATAAAAATGCTCGTAAAAGACATATATTATAATATACCTATAGTTGTTATCTCATTTTGTATTTAATATTAACACAATTTTATAATACGAGCAGAAAATTAAATATATTACCGTTATAATGTACAATATGTGAAAATTATATTCTATATCATTATACATTAGCAAGACAAAGAAATCAAGAGAAAAGAAGACCCAACTGGAAGAAGTTTCTGAATTTAAAATTTTGTGTCTCATAGATGCTGTTATATTCTATATATATATATATATATATATATATATATATATATATATATATATATATATATATATATATATATATATATATAGAAACTGAGGTCAAAATCTTAGCGAAAAGATGTAAGAACTGCTGTCAGTTGAACCATTTGAGTTGCAACAGTTTGCGTTAAAAGTTTCAATTGTTGAGCCTTTTTGAAATCGACGACGGGATTCGGGTCTCTGATTCTATCTAAAATGTTTTGCATGATTCAGCTTTTATTCTGCTAAAGAATTAGTTTTCAAACTCTGAACACAAAACTTAGAATATTACACTTGGTGTACTTAACTACTTAGAATGAGAATTTTATTTTAAACTTAAGTTTTCATTCTATATTTAATTAAAATTTCTAAGGTTACTGTAAAGCATATCTAGTTAGATGTTCGAAAGATGATTGAACTGTGATAGTCATATACACGCACTTTTGAATCGTCAATTAAATTAATTAATAACGTATTATACGTTATTAATTAATTTAAACATTATAATTAAGTTTATTACATTAAATTACCATAAAGTAAATTAAATTAATTAATATTAATTTAATAATTCAATTTATACGGTAACATGAAAGCAAAGCAACTTTAACTATATTTTTTTAAACATAAAATTAACTACAGAGTATGTACATTTTAAGTAACATAATTGGACTAGAATTAAATTATTAATTAAAGACAATAACTAGGAATTATATTATAACTAGGATATACAAAGTGGTTTCCAAATTAAAGTTTTGGTGAGAAGTGTGCCTTCTTATGATTATTTTTATTTAAAGTATTTGTTTTATATTTGTATAGTATTAAATACCATTCAGTTTTTAGTTAATTCCTGTAACAACTACTATCCCTGATTACAGAAGACCGATTTCAATAATTACGGGTAGTTTAATCGGTATCTTTCCCTACCCAATGACGTCTGGGTTACTTTTATTTTTAAGTGAACGTAATAATGAATAATATAAAAAGCAATGCGAACTAAAATCAATGTTTACATAATACAATACAATAAAGTGCAGTGCAGTGCAGTGCAGTACAATACAATACAATATAAAATAATATAACACATAAAATGTAAGAACATTAAATTGCCCTAAGTACATTTTTATTTTGCAAGCAATACAATCTGGTTAAAACGCGACATATGCATTACGTCTTAAAGACTTTTATGCTTATTGTAATAAGACTCAAATAGAAAAGCCCGGTAAGAATGACAATCGGACAGTCCCTAGGTATACAGTGTCAAGAAATTCAATTTTTGATTTGCTGAAATTTTACAATTGTTAAATTTCGTTCCTTATTTCTTAAAAAAAATTGTAATCAAAAACGTTTTAAATATCCATCATATTTTGTGAAAAGGAATCCAAGCTGCAAATTCTTATATTCTCTCTGAATGCCATTTTCGAAACATATTGAATCATTTTTGTATGACAACATAACCGGGTTTGTTTATTTATTCACGAACCTCATTTCTACACAGACAATTAAACTATATATTATGTACTTATCCCTTGGGAGAGATCTCTTTTAGCTACCCCGGAGTGTAAAAAAATGTATTTGACGGTTGAGGTACTTATACCTACTGACCTAAGTACTTACCCACCTGGTACATTAATAATAAAAATAAATATTATGCGCTTACATAATACAATAAGCAAATATATAAACTTGCAAATAAATAATAATAAATAAACACATTGTATAGAAGCGTGAATAAAATATGCTGTTATAACGAGGAATGTCAAGCGGTTTTAAAGGCAGACATGAACGGAATGGTATTAAGATATGCATATTCCAATGAAAAAGAATTGATAGCCACTTTAATTGACGTCGGTAATCTGATATGTTATCGTGTTTACGCACTCCATATATAAGTCTTATACACAAGTTTTGAAGCCGATCTAGTTTTTGTCAAGTAGCTCATGTGCACAATCTAAATATCACATGTCAGCATTATCGAGGAGAGGAAGTAACAAGGTTTGCGTTAAAATTATTTTTGATTTTACAGAAAGAAAATTCTGAAAAGTTCTCAGAGAGTGAAAAGAATAATGAAAGTGCTTACTTATTTAAATGTAACGACCAACACAGACTGCAGTCCATTGTTAAACCCAAGTTTTTAACAGTGTCGGTAAAAAGTTGTAACAGTTGTATCGTATACAATTTACGGGATGGTTTTATAATTAACTTTGTAAGCTAGGGACCTATTTCTTATAACTGTAGTCTGACTCTTACTCGGATTAACTCAGAGCTAAAAGAATAGCCCATTCCTTGAAACACTTCATATCTTCATTAATCATTACAATGTCTGAGTCAAGTATCTCAATGTGTACGTGTTTATACAATTGTAAATCATCTGCACAGATATGCTAGCGAGAAGGTATAACTTTAGTGACTTCATTTATGAATATAGAGAAAAGAAGAGGAGATAAAACGCCGTCTTGTGGAACACCAGCTATCAGATCATCCTAACCCGAGGAACCTTAGTTAGAGCGAACCATTTGCCGGTGACCATGAAGATAAGATTGTAACCATTCAATCACAGGAAAACAAAGTACCGAAATCAACTGAGTTGAAAGCGTTACTAAAATCCAGTAAAACTCGGATGGTAAATGATTTGTTATCCATAGCAAGACTTATGTTTTCAGTAATTTTAAGTAGTGCTGTAGTGGTACTATGATAAATGCGATAACCTGTTCCTTTAGTTGTTATTAAAATAAATGTATTTTTATTATATTTATTATTTTTTTAATACTGTTATATTATTAGTATCAAATACTCACTTCTTAACATCGTGTATAAAGAACTATAAGGTATATAACTAGGTATAAGACATTTAACGTCCGAATCCAGATTACGTTTTGATTCAGTGTATGAAAATTCTTGAAAACAAGATACTTGATACTTGATAAGTAATCGGAGCAAAGCAAAGCACTTTTTTCGAATATTTTTGAATATATATAATATTATTTAGTCTTCTCGACGCGTACACTGTAAGACATGACAAGTATTCGTCTTAAAAATATTTAAATATTTAAAGCACACACTGAACAAGTTGATAGAAGAAAAATCCGTGCCCGCAGGGGGACACGCGTGGGTAGACCTCGTGTGTAACTCGTTTAAAATATAACTCACTACTTAAGAATAATACATGATGCCGTTGTTTACATCAAACATTTTCAAGCAAAAAGTGGTTTTAATTTTTTTTCTCAGAAAAGGTACCTTTTTTGGAAATACTTTTGGTACTTAAATTTAGAGTAAAAAATTACCTTTCTATTAAAAATATTTGCGAGGAGGGAATGTTTACCAGAAAAAAATTGCAGTGGTTTTACCTACCTTAAATTTTCAAGCTAAAAGTGGTTTTTATTTTTTTTCTCGGAAACGGTACTTTTTACGGACAAAACTTCTAATAATTAAATTTAAAGTAAAAAATAACCTTTCTATTAAAAATATTTGTGATGCAAGAATGTTTACCAGAAAAAAGTTATGAATTTTTTTCCAAAAATTTTCGGTTTTTTTACCCCCACCCCTAAGTTATTGAAGTTAGGTTTTCGGTTTATCTACATTAATTATAGGTATTCATCAAAGACATCATATAATATGAACGCCATTGATCTTCTTTGTATAGGGAAAAAGTTATGGTCGAAAAACTGAAAACAGAAAAAGTGAGACCCTAGCGCCCCCTGTGGCCGGATTTCTCTGGTTAACGAACTTGACCTTCATTTTTGGATGGTTGATTTTTGTGCAAAGTTTGAAAGCGATCTGAGCGAAACTGCGGCCGCTATCGTGCTGACAAAATTCGAATCTGGACGCACGCACGCATATATATATATATATATATATATATATATAAACTTTTTGACCAATGGTCATTTCGGACTCGGGCGGTCATAAGAAGACCTCCTGTGAAGAAATTTTTCCAAAATTCGAAAGTAGGGGACAAATGAATGGGCAGACCGAATTCTTCGAGGTCTACCCAAAACACATAACAAGAATATATTATATTTCATGTACAATGTTCTGATTGAGATTCATAAGGCTTACGTATTTTTATGGATTTAAATCCATAAAAATACATATATCATCTGAATACATTGATTTGGGTTGTGACATTTTTTTACTGTACTTACTAGGAATAATAAAGAAATCTAATAGATGTCGGTCCCGATTAAGAATTTTATATGGTTTTATATAAGGTGTCTAACGACACATTAGCATAGTTAGCAGAGGGATCGGAACAGTGTCTCGGAGGGCGCAGGTTGTTGATAAAATTTTCTCTCCATATTATTGACAATTTAAAAATATTCTAGAAACACCATTCTGTTTGTCATATTATATTATACTATATACAAAAAGAGATTTCTCATGAATGGTCGCATAGAAAAGACTTTTATAACAGTTTTTCGCTATTTTAATTTGAAAAATGTTTAATGCTTTAATTTTAATAAATACACAGAATGAAATAATAATTATTAACACAAATAACATAAATATTATTGCAATTAAAATGAATAACTTATAATTGTAAAGCTTAGGCGAATATTAATTAGAGTGGGGTTTGAAAGTAGGAACCAAAAGCTATAGAATTAATCTAGAATTCAGTTTTCCGAGGATGTACTTCCAGAAACGATGAGCATTATAAAAGTACAAGCGTTGATATTAATGTGATTTGTATCATAATAAAAGTTATTTTTATATTTTACTCTATCCCTAAAATAACAACAGCTTTAAATTCCAATTAACAATAACAAATAAATAGTCCGATTAAAATATTGAAGTCATATGCAAATGGATAAAAAGAATAACAGAATTAATACTAGTTATTTTTGTTGACCTTGGGATCTTTGCAGGACTAATATTGGGGCACATAGATCTGTTAATACTAAACGTGTCTGTCGCTTCGTTTCAAGGATTATCGTGTTGCAGCTTTGATGAAAAACTTATTGAATTAAATTTATATGTTGTTTACTTTTACAATAAGGGATTACATGATATTGAATAACATTTTTGAAAAAAAAATCTTAAAAATTCCCTTCCTTATTTTAACTGTTTCAACAGGGTATTATGTAAATGGTAATTCCTGGTTAATATTTTATCCACCCATTTTAACTTGACCTGACTCTATCATTAACCGAAATTAATGTAATTTTAAAGAACCGATGTAAGGGGAACCCTTATTATAGTAGATATGAGTCAAAGATACAACTAAATTGGATAGTATCCACTGAAAAAGATATACGAGAGAGATCTAAATGATACGGAATTCCAAATCGATTAACTAGTAATAGTGGCAATATGGTGTAGTTCTAGATAAAATTTAAATCAAATTACCGTCTAATTTTCAAAAGAACTACATACTACAATTTTTAATTTTATTTTTTCTAATATTAATATATATTTAATATGGATGTACGGGATACAATTGTGGGGCAGCGCAAGCGACTCAAATGTAAAAGTAATCCAGAGGCCGCAAAACAAAATACTAAAATCAATAGCTAATGGTAATGGTACATCACCAACAATGAAATCATGCAGCACTTATCAATGAACTCTGTGAGGGACGAGATCCGATCCACTTCTGTAAAATATAGAGAGAAGTTACTATGCCACCCCAACGAGCTAGCCCGTCAATTGACTGTGGACGATTGCATTAAGAGGCTGAGAAGGCATAACATTCTGGAACTACAAAACAGACATTAGACTAGAGAAATTTTGAGAGTAGATGTCTCAGTGGAGGCACACTTAGCCACAGACATATCTCTGATTGAATGGACTGATTGCAGATATAGCTATAAAAAAAAAATATTAAATATAGATATTTGATTAGTTAAATGTCCCTTCCCATGTTAAATGCTAAGTTTTTAAAGATTAAAAGCAAAACATTTTATTTAAAGGCTCTAAAAAGAAAACTTTTTTTTTTATTTTTAACTTACTCGGACATGATAAATTTTAACCCTGATAACAATTACGCACAGCAGGTAATAAAAAATGAACGTAATAAAAATGTGTTAGAGGTGCATGAGTGGCATACATTTCAGCAAATGCACATTGCATATATAATACCTCGCTCGACAGGGTCGATCGTGTTAGGTAGATTCCCGTCTTTCGGATCGACAAAGAAAAACTAGCCAGCAGTATTCTACTGGTCACTACGAGTCTTATGACGGGTCACTCTGAATATATTGGGTGAGCGGGGAACCACCTTCCACCCCTATTTCCTAAACGGGGGGTCGCATCAAAAAACTTTTCAGATAAAAAAGTTTCCTCTTTTAATTTGTTAATTTTCTAAGATTTTTCCGACGTCAAAATTTTGCCTTCTTCTGTGACTTTTTTCGGTTTTTAACTTTCAACCCCCCCAGCCCTGCAACCCCCCGACCGATTTCCCCCGTTCAAGAACTTAACCTTCATTTTGTCCTTAAGAATGTGTATACTAAGTTTGAAAATCCTCCGTCAATATTTGCGACCTGTAGCGTGTCCCAAAGGTTTGCACATTCACCCCCCCTCCCAGCCCCCCCCTTTCACTTTTTCCAAAAAAACGAGATGCTACGTTTGTCCTACTAATTTATCCTATCGACCTGTGAAGTCAGATTTTGCCTTTGATGAATTTGGACTGATGGATCATATATACATATATATATAGAGGGATATATACATTTTTTTTTTCGACGGATTCTCAATCTCCAGTTCATAAACGGCGTAGCGCCCCTACTCTGGGGTCTGGGTCCCGTCATCGCATCGATTGCAATAGGTAGATTCATCTATGGAATCTACCTAATAAAATAATCAATTATGACAAGAAAGAAAAGTATTGAAGACTACAATAAAATTGAAGATATATAGTATATAATATATTTTTAAAGGGACAAATCAAGTGACTCTGTTCTAAGATTTTTTTATTAAGAATATCAAAATAAATTTATTGTTAACTTAAAATTGTAAATTGCATTCAGACCCATATATTTACAAATTTAAAAGCTTAGAAACCTTAGTGGATTTAGAAATATAATGCTTTTAACACTACTCTATGTCCTCAAACTTTCCAAACTTATTTATTTCACACTTATCCACTCTTTTTCTTATATATATTGCCTTTTAGCATTACTACAGACAACGTGAATACTTTTTTCTTCTGTTAATTTAGAGCAAATGTGTAATTTATTAAATGGCTTGCTTACCTTAAATTGTTATTTTAAAATTTCTAAGTTGCCAAATGTTTCGTTATATTTATTATATAAAAATGAAAGCTACTAAATTTACATAAGTCTATAAAAATATATAGAATCAAATTTAAATAAAAAAATATTTTTGATCTATAATAAAAGACCTAAGGAACTCATTACACTAGTATTGCATAATCCGGATTTATTTATATTTGTCAATGAAATTAAAACAAATCGCTGTTAATGCACAATCCAGGCGATAAACTATTAAACATAAATTAACACAATAACGTTAATTAAAAATGTACACAACTATTCAAATTGAATTTCGACGATAGAATAAAAATAAGTGCTTACTGTAATTATTACTCAAAATATCAAAGGACTATACGTCAAAAGCCATAATTCCAGATGGTGGGATTCGGATCAGAGACTAGTAATCTATCCGGGTGGACCTGCACCCTCCGTGAAGTATTGTCTTAATTTGTCGATCACTTCCATATTATTTTTTTTGGAGGGTAGGCTTCAAAAAGTATACAAGTGCTAGTGCTAATAATTTATTTTTAAAATAGTAATTTATGTGTTTTAATAGTGAAATTGTGTTTATTTACATCACCAAAAACCATTTTAAAAGTGTTAATAATAAATTGTAGCAAATGAGTTCATATACTCTTTAATACAGCACTTCACATTCCTGCCTATACATTGTTTCAAGATTGTCATTCACTTTGGCCTAAACATCTGTTCTCATTGAAAGTACTTGATCTGAGTCTGTGACTATGACGACCATTTACTCCATTGCCGAAACACAAAGATCATTAAGTTCAGAACTTATGGCTCGTATGGCCGATTTTGAGAAACGGTTAAAAAGTAAAGTGTCACCCAGTACTGATTCTGTGTCTCGCTTGACTGAGGAGTTTAACTGCTTTAAGCAACATGTCTGTGATATTTTGTGTCTGCTTCAACAACAAGTCGATGAAATAATGAAGACTCTTGATTACTCCGAGTCACGGCATCGCAGCAAATATCTTTTATTGATGGGTGTTCCTGAGACACCCACTGAGGACGTTACAAGCAGTGTCACTTCAATTTTATCAAATAATTTAAAAATTAACAGTGAAGTGTCTATTAAAACTTGTAGTCGCTTGGGCAAAGTGTCTAATGATAAGTGTAGACCAATATTAATTAAATTTACTGACCGGAACATGAAAACAATCGTCTGGAGTAAAAAGGCTTTACTTAAAGGTTCTTCTTATGTCTTAAGTGAGTACCTTACAAAATACAGACAGTCTTTGTTTATATCAGCCCGTAACCATATTGGAATGAGGAATGTCTGGACACACAATGGGTCAATTGTAGTAAAGCTTCCTGCTGGCAACTTGAAGAACATCCATACTCAAAAAGAGCTAGATGCCATACTACTGGATTTACCGGCCATCAGGTTGGAACCATCTAAGTCCCCGGCAAGTGTCCCCAAAACCACTTCTACATCTGAGGTTGGCCGTGCTAAAAGACTCATAAGTAAGAAGAAATAGTTATTAATTTTATGTGTTTCTTTGTGGTTATGGTTTATTATTTTTCTTTATTTAATTTTGTTGATTTTGATGTTGTTTTTGTTTTCTTGTTTCTTTCAATTTAGTTGTATTGTATTGGCTTTACATTAGCTTCGATGACTTTCTTAGTTATTTTATTAATATATTGAACATTTAAGATTTCTTTTAATTTATAACATATTTATTTCACTTTTTATTTCTGTAGATATATTGTAGTTTGATAAGTATTTAGTAAATGTGTTTTATAATAATATCCTTTCTATCTTCTAGTATATAGTTGCCACTTTTGTTTTCATCTCAGCATTTATATTGTGTAGCTATAAACTTAATTAAATAATGATTTTAAAAGTGTTACATATGTTTATAAGCTTTATAATACTTGTTGTCAATAACAACTTCTGTTGACAGCTGACAGCAAGAGATTTCATGACAATGACATTAGCGATATTGCCATTGACAAATTATTTTAGCATTATTAATTTAACAATGTAAACTATATATCTTTTTATTTACTTTTATGCTTTTTTTAAACTTTAAACTGTTTAACGGTTTAAACTGTTATTTTATATTATTGTTTTTATGCTGAAATCAATTTATTACTTTTATTATTAATAATTTACTGTAGATATTTTTGGGCATGAATTTATATTCTGTATTTTTTATTCAGTCGACTCTAATGTTTAGTTTTTTTTTTTTTCTTGTTTTATATGTAACATATTGAAGGTGATGTAACGCTTGTGCAAACACTATTTTTGTCTGCCAAAGTTTATATAACTACATTTTCATGGCAGGTTGTGTAGATTTTGTTTTTAGTTTTATAATATACATTAGTATACTTTACATTTCATTATTTATATATCATTTTTATATATTTTTTACGACATACATATAATATTGTTTTATACATATTAAGTTATTTATTTATACTATACAAATAGTTTATCGTATTATATTATATATTGAATTATACGTTGATTATGTCCGATATGGAGTCTTATTACTCTGCTTGTAGCACTGGTTCGTTTCTCTCTCTAAATTCGACTGATACTTCTATCTTATCTTTGAGCGAAGAACTTTCTTCTAAATTATCACTTCACCAAAATTCGTTTAACTGTTGTCATCTTAACGCTCAAAGTATTCCACAACATTATCCTGATTTATCCTTGAAGAAACTTGGCTGAAACCTAATCTTTGCTCCACCGCTTACCCCTTACCTGGTTTTGTATTGATCCGATGCGACCGTATTGGTAAAAGAGGCGGTGGAGTTGCGATATATCTTCGAAGTGAAATACCTTATAAAATTTTAAACATGTCACAGGCTCCTTATTCTGCTTCAGCCGAATTTCTTTTCCTACATATTAGCTTTATAGGGGTAAAGACTGTTCTTGGTGTCGTGTACTGTCCTCCTTCTACTAACTATTTTTCTAACTTAGAGCCTGCTCTTGAAAGCATCAGCTCAGAGTACATGCATCAGATAGTTATGGGTGATTTTAACACTAACCTTCTATTGGATTCTCCTACCTCTCAAAAATTAAGATCCGTTCTTAGTTCTGTTAGTTTAAATATTCTACCTTTGGACCCTACCCACTTTAACCTTAATGTCCCTGATACATGGATTGACCTGATGCTCACCGCTTCTCCTGATAAGGTGATAAATCATGGTCAGTTACCCGCTCCAAATTTTTCTAGACACGACCTATTATATCTTTCTTATAACCTTAAGCCTCCTAAACTCAAACCTTTAATGCTGCACTTACGGAGTTTTTCTAAATTAAATATTGATAGTATTGTAAGAGATGCCTCTCTTATAAACTGGAGTGACATTTGGGACGTGACGGACGTCGACACAAAAATTGCTATGTTGAACAAAAATATCTTGGGTCTCTTTGATAAACATGCTCCAATAAAAACTGTAAAGTTGAAACGTCCACCTGCTCCATGGCTTACCGATAATGTGAGGGCAGCCATGCGGAGACGGGATCGGGCTTTCCGTAAATTTAAACTGAATCGAAATGAAGTTAACTGGTGCAATTACAAATTTTTAAGAAATCGTTGCAATCAGATGGTAAGAGCAGCCAAACGGCTCCATATACATAATAAATTATCATTTTCGTCCTCGGCAGAGACATGGAAGTTTCTTGAGACTCTAGGTGCAGTGCCATCTAAAAGTTCCACTGGTCTAAACTCATTTTCATCTGATGAATTAAATCGTCATTTTTCTAAAGTTTCTACTCTTAACAATAATATTAAATTCAAAACCATTTCATATATATCTTCCCTGCCTAATCTTACTAATGTCCCATTTTCTTTTTCTTTAGTCTCCGAGGAAGAAATTAAAAGAGTTTTGCTGTCAATTAAATCAAATGCTATTGGCGAGGACGATATCAGCCGGCGTATGACTGTCACATTACTTGAATTTATCCTACCCACTCTGACCCATATCATTAATACTTCCTTATCCAATGGGTACTTTCCTAAAGTTTGGCGGAGCGCCCGTGTCCTTCCTCTTCCAAAAGTTTCTAATCCCACTGCTTGCAATGATTTTCGTCCCATATCTATATTACCCTACCTATCCAAAATCCTTGAAGCAATCGTTCACAAACAATTTTCTGACTACATTTTAAAGAACAATCTTTTAAGTAGTTTTCAGTCTGGCTTTCGTCCTGGTCACAGCACTTCCACAGCTCTTCTCAAAGTTACTGAAGATGTCCGAGAAGCGATGGAGCATTCTCAATTAACTGTTTTAGTTTTAATTGATTTCTCTAACGCTTTTAATGCAGTTAATCATGACATACTTCTGGCTCTTTTAAGGCATCTTAATATTTCTTCCAAGGAACTAAACTGGTTCTCCTCTTACCTCCGGGATCGCCAGCAGGCCGTCTGCATTGACAAAATTTTGTCAGAGTGGTGCATCTTGGTATCTGGTGTCCCGCAAGGTGGTATACTCTCCCCGCTTCTTTTTTCTGTGTTCATAAATTTTATTACTTTTAACCTCTCTTCCTCTTACCATTTGTATGCCGATGACCTACAAATTTATGCTCATGCCACACCTGACTCTATAAACTCCGCTATTGACTGTGTTAACATGGACTTGCTTCGGATCCATGATTGGTGTAAGAACTTTGGTATTAATGTTAACCCACAAAAGTGTCAAGCGATGATTATCGGCAGTATACATGGTCTTAACAAGTTAGACTACATTGCACTTACACCAGTATCTTATAATTCTGTTAGAATACCACTCACGCAGTCCGTAAAAAATCTCGGTCTTCATATCGATAGTACGCTCAGTTGGAGTGTCCACATAACTGAGTTATGTCGAAAAGTTACGTACTCGTTACGTTCACTTTATCGGCACAAAAACATTTTACCCATTCGAACCAAAACTCTGTTGGTGCAGTCTCTTATTCTTCCACTTATTGACTACGCTGATGTATGTTACTCTAATATCTCTGAAGCCAATCTAAATAAATTGGACCGTCTCGTCAATAATTGCATTCGCTTTATTTTTAACTTACGTAAATATGATCACATATCTGAATACCGTTCTAAGCTGGACTGGCTTCTCATCCGTAAAAGAAGAATTTCAAGAACTCTCTGTCAGTTATTTTCTATTTTAAATGATTCATCCTCTCCTCTGTACTTGAAGTCCAAATTTCAACTACTGAGGACAACTCATAACTTTCATCTCCGTTCATCATCGAACTTAAGTTTATGTATTCCTTCGCACCATACTGGTTTTATGTCTAATTCCTTCACAGTACACGCCATTAAATTGTGGAATAGCCTTCCCGATACACTTCGTCGTGCTCCTAACCGACAAATATTTAAGAAGCGCATTTGCGAATATCTTCATGAGAGAACGCAGTGAGTATTTATTGTTCATCTACTACCTGACTATTAAATTTGAGTATTTGTATTTATTTACACTTTAGTATTTAGTTTATTTTATAGGGATAAGATGTTGTATTTATTATTCTTTATTTCAGTATAGTATAGTATATTAATATTTTAGTATAGTTTAGTATATTTCATTTATAAGTGATTTGCTTTCATTCATTTTTTTTGTTTACTTGTTACCCTCATTGTTTTTGTTTTTCTGTTAATATTGTTGGTTGACTGGTAGATAATGCCTAGATAGCATTAAGTCCGCCAATTGTACCATTTTGTTTGTACAATGAAGTTTTAATAAATAAAAAATAAATAAAATATTATTGATATTGACCTCTAGGTGACCGCGAAACATATAACATTGTATTATTTTATAATATTTACTTTATTAAAATTAATTTTCAGATTTGAAGTCAACTGGATTAAATAAGTGAATAGATAGTAAAAATAATTAACGGTTGAAACTGAGTTCATCTTTCATTATTTCATTTCGCGTGCAGTTAAAATAATTTACTGTTATATGGATAAAGTATTTCATATTCTCTTTGTGAAGAGTTTTTAACTGTATACATATAAATATTTAATCAAATTTATGCCAGTACCGAGTAAACTATGTTCAGTAATTTGATTTATTGATGAAACAAAAAACAGTTTTGTTTGACGTTACTGTGTTACAAAAATACGATGACGTGCTAGGCGCATTATATATCAGTGCGTATTAGAGAAAAAAAATATTTATAATAAAGATTTCCACCATATGTATTTTAGGCATTACCCTTATTAAAATTGGCATTTTACAATTATTATAATTTTCATATAGAGTTGTTATTATTTTCTGTTAATTATGAATAATGTCTTTTGTTTGGTCTGTCATTGCACGTCGCCTATCAGTGTGCCGCTGAAAATAAGTATTGGATATAATATCCAATGAATACTAAGTAACTCATGTTGAAACGACCCTACGATTAGTTTGTAATATTAGCAATATTATTGTTTTTACTTAAAAATATTTCTTTCTTTGTTTATATTTTCCTACATTATTCATTTTTTTCTTGCTTATTATATTTTTGTACTGCATTAGCATTCATGTTTTTTTTTACTTCGCAATACAGAATTATTTCATTTATTTACTATAAACTAATATTATGCGCCAGTTGTAGACGTAGAACTTATTGAGAAGTAAAGTTTTCGAAAAAAACTATCGTGATTCAGAAATTCTCTCCGTGATCACTACACTGTATGAAGAAGACGGTTACATACTGCTTGCAGTGCACCCCTGCAATCAACAAAAAATTATTTAATGTTTTCTCAAGTACCATGTAAGAGTAAAGTAATTTAAGTAAAAATGATTAAACCGATTTAAATCACCTAAATTTTTAACATTTTCATATTAATACCACTGAATTTGAAATTTATCTAAGACTTTCGTACCCCAAGGATGCTATTAATATGTTTTCAGGGTTTTCTAAACTAAGAAACGATTGGAGGTAAATGTCAAACTAACTAAAAATTTTTAGTAACCAACATACTTACCTGCCTCATCCCTTGAACACGATTGCTGACAAAGCATTTTAAACAACGAGTTAAATCCATGAAATACATTTATATCAATTATGTATTTATTTTTCAAGGGCAGCATATTAACAGTTAACTCTGTAAAAAGCATACTAGTAGAACATATCACACAACACTTCGCTTTAATTAATATTTCAAGCAGTAACTGTTTCTCATAATGATTCTAGATAATTTGAATATAATAGGATTTAATATGCGGTGGCTGTAAGTCTTCATTAATGCGGAGTGCACAGATGTTCAATACTAATAATTTAACGTGCGCTCATTAAAGAGTCACATGTTATAAAGTATTATTGCGTTCTTCCCTTTAAGTAGAGGCTACTTTAAATACTCAAAATACAGAGACGATAACTGAAGTGAAATCAATTTAAACTATTTCTTTGAGGCAACCAAGTAAATAAAGACCAATAATTAGCAAATAAATAAATAATTTTTAACTATTGAATAGTTAAAAACTTCGTTGATATTCGTAAGTATGTTAGCATTTAAAATTATTAAATAAACAAATTCACAAACGTTTAACATGATAAAATGAAAACAAAATAATATTTTTCAATTTTTAAACCAAATTTGTTTGTTGATGTATTGTTTTCTTAATTTAGGTACGGCTTAAGCTGAAGTTAAGGAATTATAGATGGAGTCATTATATAATCAATTAGTAAAATATATCAATTAAAATATATTAAAAGCATAATAAGTGCAACGGATATAATAAAAATTCTCCTTAATTCAATTCTGTGTATCTTGTTTCATTTTATTATACTAAATTAAAGGTTTGTAACTAATTTATGATAGCGCCAGGAATTTACAGACATTTATTCAAAACTGCTAGTTCCATTATAGAAATGAAGTTTTCATTCAATTACAAAAATGAAGTTTCAATAATGGCTTCAAAAAAGATAATAAAATATTATAATTTAATATTAAATTATTATTCAAATTTTTATTTGCCGAGATATAAAATGAATTGGAAGTTAGCCTGTTGACAAGAAATATCTATCTCAAAATAACTGCAACATACGGGAAATACAGAATAGAATATGGAATGCTAGCCTCCTTGCCGTCTTAGGAGCCAAAAAAGTTAAATATAGTTAAGGAAGAAAAATTAAGTGACTCCCATACACATAGGACGAAAAACAACTCTCCAGGACGATCGTCTGTGAGGAAGTGGCAATGCTTCCTTGGTTCAGTCGACTTCCTGACGAGTTACAGTCAAGGAATTGTAGTCAAACCCTACCATCATTATCATAAAAGAGAGATATTTTAATTGCAGGATATATTTGAGGGATGTAAAAAAATAAAATATTATCTTTTATACACTTTCAGTTTCTCACTTTTACTAATACTCATATTTATACTTACGATTACAACTTTTCAATATGATACAATGTGTGAAATAAAAATTTTTGTATGAGCTTGATTGAATAAGAATACATTAGCTTTATATAAGTTTCAATTAGATTCAACAAGTATCACTATAAACGGATAGATAGATAATAAGGAACTGTATAGTGCAATCAGAATATTGTAACTTCAACGACAAAAATACTATGTCCGGAAAACCGGCTGTTCACCGCCTACCACATATGTTAAATGTAAAACGTAAGTAGTCACTAATCACCAGTTATTAGTTACCTTTTCAGAACTTGTAAATATTTTTATTATATTAATTGAAGTTCGAGTTTTGTAATTTAATTTGAATATATTATCTACATATAAGCCAAATATGATCAGTAAAATGTTAAAGCTGCTCTTAAAATATGTTCCTGGTAAGAATTGTGATAATAATCAAGAAGGGTATGTATTATTTATTTATTTATGTACCTCATTATTACATATATACCTAAAATTATAAATTATGTACATGGGATGGCTTATCTCTTGGAAGAGATCTCTTCCAGCTACCCCTGAGTGTAAGCGCGTTGTAATAGACGTAAGTAGGTGGGTACATTAAAATAAAAAAAATAAAAAAAACAAAATAAAATAATAATAATAATAAGAAATATTACATGCTTATACGATGCAAAGAATAAATATAAAAACTTACAATTTAAGAAATAAATAATATATACTTATATATATATATATATATATATATACAAACATATATACTTACACAAATTTTATTTTTATACATACATCAAAGAAGTGAGTGAAAGTGCTGCTTTAATTTACATTTAAAAGATTTAGCGTTTGGACATTAATAGAACTCGTCAGTTAGTGAGTTCCACAGACGCACTGCTTGCACTGTAAAGAAGTGTGAATAAAATATGCTATTATAGGAGGTATACATGACCGCAATGGTCTATGATTTGTAATTGACATTCTAAACCGCTCACTAAGGGAATTCGGTGCAAAGTTTTTAATTATATTGAAGAGATTATTTAAGATATGCATATTCCGTCGAAGAGGAATTGGTAGCCACTTTAATTGACGTCGGTAGTCTGATATGTGATCGTATTTCCGCAATCCATATATAAGTCTTCTACACAAGTTTTGAAGCCGATCTAGTTTGTCAAGTAGCTCATGTGTAGCATCTAGATAGCATATGTCAGCGTAATCGAGGAGAGGAAGTAATAAGGCTTGAGTTAAAAGTATTTTTGATTTCACAGGGAGTAAATTCTGAAGACGTCTCATAGAGTGAAAAGAATAATGAAATCGCTTACTTATGTCATTTACATGTGACGACCAAGACAGATTGTATTATATTGCTAAATAAAATAGTCAAAGGGTTACTCGTCCTTACTTTTAAACCTATGTTAAAATTGCCTTATTTACTGTTTATTACGAAAAGAATATGATATGATTACATTAAAAAAAAATCAATAGACCTAATTACCGAAATAAGAAATTTCGGTACTTTATTGATTCAGATATATATTTAAAAAATATTATACGGATTACAAATATGTAGTAAAAGAAAATATTTCAAATAAGTTAAAGAAGATATAAGCTCCTAATATGCTGAATGTTAAAATATACCATATATTATGAAAAATATTAATTAATAAAAACGAAACATCTATATTTTGTATCATTATTTTATATTTTTTAAATTTAAATAAAAAGTAATAATATTGTTTTGACTACAGCACTATGGTAAAAAATCATAATTTAATTTATAGAATATATACAGTAGTATATTTCAGCCAAAATACCATGTAGCTTTGTGTTTCCAAAAACTAAGAGAAATTATAAGTAATGTGCATTTGAAATATGTAATAATTTATTATAATTTGATATTATTAAAATACCAAAATAAGAAAATATTGTACTGAAAAAATAAATTAATTTTATAATAGCAATTAAAATGCGATGAAAACAACATTTTATTCTATTTATCTTCAGATAAATTTTATTAATATTTCATAATTTATCATTGCAACGACTTTGTCAATAAACGTAAATATTATAATAACATTATGATTGTTGTGTTCTGTAACTGTTTCACAATTTAATACAAAACATTCCACTAAGAACTTTTATTGATAAATCTTTACAAGCCAGTAATATATAACAATGATCGGAAACTCTAACATTGTGGATATTCCATTTCTGTCACATATCCCTAGCGGAACCTGTCGCTGGATATTATATTTACGGAGCATCCCACAATGTTACCGACGTCGTTGAACGTATTGAAATAAACTAAAGATATTATAATAATTCTATACTGTTCTTAAGTATTGGATATGAATTGTTAACATTGTCCGGATATTTTTCTTTATTAAATAGTTTTTTGTTTTTAATAAACAAAAATAAAATGTACTTTAAAATAGAGAGTGGTCATATTATAACGATGATTAAGGAACGTCTTCTTATATTAGGGAGCTGTGACATGATAGCACTGGAAAACAACACGTTTCGGTACAAAATGCATGCATGTATATTCCTTATACTGTGTTTATGAGACACTATATATTATATTTCCCATATTATTTATTTTAAATTATTAATTCTAATCGATTGAGCAGTATTATTATTTTTAATGATAATAGATTTTTTTGTAATCACTTGCTTATTAGTAATATTATTTTACTACAATCCTTGTGAAAACTGTAATATCGTTCTGATTTATCATTATATAAAACTAAAGTTATTAAAAAGTTTCTAACATTTGAGACTACTTCGATTAACACCTTAAATAATATTAATAATAATATCTTAGTTATGAATTACTCTATTTATCCATTGGACGAATTTAATATGTAAGGGTTAACCTCTTATAATAACTGTTGGTGACATTTCTGACCGGTTTTACCATGTCAGCAAATTGCGTCCACCGGGATGAGCCCACGTAGTAATATAATTATTTAATTAATTTTGATTATTAGCAAACTAACCAAATCTTAGAACTTAATCAGAATTATATACTATATATTAATATATTTTATTAAATTCCAGTGACAAAATTGTATTTATTTATTTATTTAAGAAATAAATATAATGTTTGGTATTTTGACACTGAGGTGTAGCTTTAGTTATTTAACTGCAGTTCATATTGGACGGGCTCGACCGGGGAAGGACCGCCGTCTCACAAAAAATCGACGCATTATAAGTAAATTAATTTTAATTAATTAATACTATGAATAGTATATTAGTCAATTGAGAGTATATATGGAATGGACCGAGCATCAAACGATATCCATTTTAAATGCTCTCAAAAAAATTAAAATTTAGGCCTAGTACAATAACTGCAATTATAAAAAAAACTCTTTGATTTAGATAAATACATCCCTCCATATTCTGTAGATTTAATCAACTTAAGAACTGGATTTCACTCCGCTGTTCTCTGGTACTGGAACAGAATGCCCTAATTGTTTAAAATGCAGAGTACCTACTGTCGATTAAATTTGACAAAATACGATAAACTTATTTAGAAATAAATTATATGAAATGGATGGAAGCTTTATAAAATTATAATAAAAAAAAAAAATAGAAACCTATCTTAGTACAATTATTTAATAATAGAACAATGTACAGTGTGAACATCATAACGCAAGCGTCTACATGCTCAACAAACACTATATATTTTTATTTTCAGTACAAGGGCATCAAATATTATTTAATTAACTATAAACACCAAATTAGTGTCATCCTTAAGGTGACGGGTTTATTCTTGTAGTTAAGCCTTTCGTCGCAGTTATTCAAAGACTCCTGTATCATATTTTTGAGTACATTTTAATTTTAATTTTATATTATTAAATAAAATTTTTAAAATAATCTCTAGAGTATTTTGAATGTGAGCGATCGTGTATCTGTAATAAGTTGAAAATATCAATTTACAGTATTTAGATAAATATAATATTTAGTTTATGTTTATGCTTTGAGATACTGTTTAATGTGTTTGAGTCTTGATTTATTATTGATTTTCGTGTCAGTTTAATGTTTACTCAAGGGGTGAGTTTTGTATAATATTAATTAGTAGATTAAGTAAATAAATTAGTTTAAGATTAAGTGTTACATTGTCTTTGTTTTGTTTATGTAGCCTATCGAACCGCATTTTCTTGAAGAGGTCTTTAGGCAGCCTATGAGATATCTAAGTAGAATTAATAAACTTAGCTAGCTATTCTTTATATGGAAGGGCATCAGCTATATAATACTTAGTGCATAAACCTCCTAGCGCTTACTATACAGTTTAGTGTTGTATAAATATGAGAAATAATATATGTAACTAAACATTAGAAAATAAAGCTTAGCTTAGCCTAGCAACTTTTTTCTTTTAAAACCTTTAAAATTAAAGCAATAATGATAAAGAATAACGGTCCAAACATTGAATTTCCTATTTTCCATTAAGTAAATACTTGTTACAAAATTGAAAGTCGTATTAGATATAATACAAATAATAGAGAACTTTTCAAAGTTATAAAATTCTTAATATGAACCCTCTCAAATTTCAAAGGAGTCGGTTTAAACTTTTTACCTGACATCATTACAGCTAAAGACCTCAAGATTCATGAATGCGGGTGCAACTTCCTTTCTAGTGCCCTTTACAACTCTTTGATGGTTATTAACAGTGGTTACAATAAATTTTGGTTACAATGTTAAGAAAAAAAAATGTATCAACCAAAAGATTTAGATATTATAATTTATATTATTTGTGGTGTTAATTTTAGTACAGTTAAATATTAGAACATTTAAAACAAAATTTTATAATAAAAAAATTGAAAATTGAAAAGGATATAATTTTCATGATTTGTTTTTTTGAAATAAATAATATAAATAAATCATCAAAATTAGCTATTGTTATCGATATTACTAAGAGTATCAATCTCATCAAGAATATCATTTACAGTTTGATGAATTATTGCTTATCCATTGTATTACCTATCCGTAGTATAATTATTGTATATTCCGTTTACAATAACACACGTTAATAAATTTTTAATAGTTAATTATTGACATTAATTTTAAAACACAAAATATCTATCTGCATGTAATATACCTGTCTCATTACCCGGAAATGCTTTCACCATTAGAGTCTAAATACATGCTACCTGTTTTCTGAAATGTGGTTTCGTTTCCGCTGCTTTCTCAATTTCTTGTCCACTATTAGCATTCCTACAAATTCGTACTTATCGCTTCAATAAGAGATCTACATACGCTCCATTTTTTTTTGTATTTTAGTTCATTTACTGAGTTACATGCTCTTGACGTGTTAGAGAATTTATTAATTAAAGAGATATTCTCAATCTAAAATCTTTTTCGGTGTCTACGGCTTTTCTTCTTGTATCATTTATTACTTTGGATGTTTTATGAGATAATTGGCAGTTCGCATTAGTTTATACAACCATACATCTTCCTTTTGATTCATCGGTTGATTGGGCTCATATTTGGTGCTCCAGGTGCATCCAAGGCGGATGTCACTATTATTCTATCTCTAATACGATTCACAACAGATGTGAGCTGCATTCTGATTCCAATCGCGAGCGCGACTCTTCCAACAGGAATAATTTAATATTGCAGTTTCTTTTATTGCGTATCTATTATAGTATTAATAAAATACTATGGTGCTATTTAAATATGGACCGAAATTGAAACCTGATACTACCGTTATCATAATTTTAATCCTATAATTGGGAAGAAAACTTATGTATTTTAAGTATGAAATAAATTAAGACCGGGTCTTCACTGCAAATACACAATTGGCTATAAAAATCCTAACCATCCGTAATAAGGTTGTCATACGCACGCGTTCGATACGACACACAAAAGATGATAGTTTTTACACTTATTTTTCTTTAATACAAGTATTAATTAATTTTATAATCGATAAATAATGAAATATATAATAAATAAATAAAAATTGTACTAAATAATTTAAGACACTAAAATTTTGAAATTTAGGACACTAAAAGAATTTGTTAATATTGATTTCACTTCAGTTATAAATTCTCTGTATTTTATGTTTTTAAATTAGTCTCTACTAAAAAAGAAAAATGTCATATTACTTTCTAGCAGGTGTTAACAGCTCTTAACTGAGCGCAGGTAATTTCATTAGTATTTGAACATCTGTGCACTCCACATTGTACATTACATCTTCGTCTCTATGACACTTTAAACGTAATACGTCTTTAGATAATTCAACCATTGCATAAAACGAATATAAATTGGTAGTTGATGAAGACTAACAGTCACATATTAAACTACACTATATTAAAATTATCTTAAATGATTATGCGAAATAGTTATTGTTTTGAAATTAAAATATAGAGTTTTTGGTTATTTAAATCAAAGAAATAAGGAGGAGCATAACTGTAGATGTATTTAAGTGTTTGTATGTGTGTAAAAGATGTGCTAAACGTTAAAAATATGTATCTAAAGTTTAAATAATGTTATTTATGAACTAAAATATACGCAGTTATTTTGAAAAAATTATCAATTTTTTTTACCTAATTAGAGTTTTGTAAAGAAATTGCGATATTATTTTTATAATACGAAACGAAATGCAGATAGTTTTGAGAAGAGTATTACATAAAGGGGATAAAATCTATTTAGAATTAAATTATTTTTATGTGACAGTTTTGTCAATTGTATGTTGTAAATTGAGTTATGAATTTTAATTTGTATGGTTTATATTGAGCAGTTCAGTTCCAAAAATTGACCATAATTTCTTGGCCAACGGTTTTAGATCTAGGGTAAGTTGAGGTTATTTTAGCCTTTATATAGTCTGGAAAGTTGTGAGCATTTATTTATTTATTTGAAAGGCCACAAAACTTCACTTCAAATCAGATGCACAGGCTTGTAAGAGACCACGGTATATTTTAAAAAAGCCTATTGCCGAGAGATTTCATAAAATGATCCCAGACTGACTTCACTATCTGGAAAGTCTTCACTGAGTTTCCACAAAAAATTAAGCTTTCTTACTCGTCTTTCTTACTTCCTTACTCGTCGGTAAAATACCCCTTCTAAGACTTCCTTGCAAAGAATGGTGACTATATATCTTACCGTTTTAATTTCTTTAGAGCTATGAATTATTAATTTCTTTTAATTATACAAATGGTATCACAATTACTATTAATCGAATAAATTAAAAATAAAATTCCTTTTTCGTATTTGTATTTAAAAGTAATTTTATTAATTAATTTTCATGAGATTACCATGTTCATAAGTTTATAAACTGAATTTCTTTTTGTCAATTATCTTTCTCCTTACAATTTTTAAAAAACAAATATAAGCAAAAAAATTAAGGTACTTTTTAATACATAAAGTTAAAAGGTAATTTATTTTAGCTTTGTGTATTATTCCATGACATTACAGGAAGATGCGAAATATTGAAGATTATACATGAGATGATTACTTAATTTAATCATATTTAAAGCACTTTTGATGTATTTTAAGTTTTTTGTTAGTTTTGTTTTATATTGATAAAATAATGATAAGCTATTTATTGACTTCACTATTGTAAAAAAAAAATATTGTATGAAATAATTTATATTTCTTTATGAACTGGATTTATTTCTTTCAGGGTTGACTTTTTCATTAATTTATTATAAAATAAAATAAGTAAGGATAATATACATATATGTCAAAAAGTTAATATAATTTACATATTGTAAATAATATTTAAGAACATAATGGAAAAATATTTGATTTATAATAGTGTATTGTATGAACATGGTATGAGGTCTCCTGGATTGTATATATAATATATCAATTCATTTATCTAAAAATAATCTGTGTCCGAAAATCAGAAAGTAAATAATCTGTCATCTAACCGGTTGACCAACAGTCAGCTCCAATATAAAAGTATTGATTTAATCTACGTTACTAAAACTTCAATTTCACTTTGATGCTTCGGGCAAAGTTTATATTTTTTATTTTACACAACAAACAACTAACAAAACAAAATATTGTTTAGTTATTGACAAAGACATGTCGCGTTTGAAGTGTCCATTAAGGGAAGTTTGAATATTTGATTAAAATACAGACATTCTATGTTTATTATAGTATAACTAGTTTTGGGTATATAAAAATCTTTGTTATTATTGTGTTCGTTACTGTTAAAACCCTCAGTAATAATTTTTTCTCCGACCTATCTTCTATGTACAGACACCTGCCTTGAAGTTAAAAAATATATAAATGTTTAAATAACTAGGCTCTTACCTAAACACACAACATTTGACTGTAGTCTTGCAGAAACTGACACACCATTTCCTGATATAAAAATGTAGATAATTATGTGTTGTTACCATTTTTCGTAAAATATAGTGGAACGGTACAGAAGTTAATGTTATGCTACGTTATCTGGTAGCGACCAATAGCAAAGGGGATAACATTAACAGGTGATTACTTTAAAAAATATAGTTTTTTAAGTTTTTTAAAATAACTTAAATAATAAGTCGTATTATATATTTATTCTGAAGAAATTTAAATAAATTTTGAACTAACCTGTTTCTAGGGTTTTAATTGTTGTGGGAAATCTGGCTTCTTTTTCATACATGTGTTTGTTGGTATAGATGTTACTAATAATATATACCTTCCATTTAAGTAATTCATTTTAAAACAATTGTTAAAGAAACTAATAGATTAGTTTACATAATCAAAGTGTATACATTTTTTAAATTATATGTGCCTAACAAAAAGAAAAAGAAACCTTAAAAATCTGTTTTGAATTAATTACATTGTGAGAGTCAGCAAGACGTTTCTATTGATGGTCTTAATTACAATAAAAAGGGTATAGAGTTTCCTTATCATATAAGAATATATCCTAGCATTGCGCTATTACATTTTGTCTCGGTTTATAACAATTTTTATCAAGACTGAATTACGGAAATATGAACACAATGCGAACAGGATTTCAATTAAAAGATGCTTGTAGTTTATTATGAAGTACTGCCGTTATTAAAATTAAAATTAATTATAAAATCGTAGGAATGGGTGATCGGTAAGTACAATAAAGACCCTAATTTTAAAATAATACAATTAAAATATACAATTAAATTTCCACCTCAATACTTTTACATTATAGAGAATTTAGTTTATGAAATGTAACTAATTAGCTATGAGGCAACTGACAAATCAAATGATATGTAATGTTTAATTGTTAAATTGCAATTTCAAAACAATGAGTTTAAATTTACTGTTTGAATTATTTCTATTATATTATTATACCTGTAGAATTATTAAATAATATTAGATTAATCTATAAAAAATTTGCGTTTAATTTAAATTATTTTATTATAATGTTTTTATAATCAACAATTATTAACGAAATTATATGGCTTTCGTCATAATACATCTGTTGGTGATCTTCTATTATATCTTACGCACCGTTGGGCAGCTGTTAATGAGAGCAAGAGAGAGGGTTTGGCAATTAGTCTGAATATGATGAAATCCTTTGATCGTGTATGGCACAAGGGTCTTCTTTCAAAGCTTCTTTCCTATGGGATTCCCGAGAGTTTATGCAAGTGGATCACTTAGCTTTCTCACTGGGTCTTCCCACAGCATACGGGTCATTCTTGATGGTTTTTGCTCGGACCCCAAGCCCGTGAACATTGGTGTACCACAAGGCTGCGCGCTATCTCCAGTTCTGTTTCTGCTGCACATCAAAGATATGTTGGATATTTCTAACATACATTGTAGTACGGATGTCAGCAGTGGAGATTCGATATATTCCAGCTGTGCAGGGTTCTCTGGGTAAAGCGTCAACGAGTACCGAAATAAACTTGTGTCTTTTATAGAGTCCTCCCTGGGGAAGGTCTCAGAATGGAGTGAACCGAACCTTAAATTGAACCTTGTTCAGTTCAATTCCTAATAGGCACAATTTTGTTCGTTTACTACTAAATAAACCCACTTTGCCGTATCTCTACTCTTCGAGAGTACTTCTCTCAATTCCTTACCAAGTAATAAAATACTGGGTCTCGACATTTTCGGCTGTCGGTTTTAAGGTGATCTGGAAAGCAAGGCCAAGTTGGCCTAAATAAAATTGGGAGTGATAAATAGAGCGAGGCAGTATTTCAAGCCTGACCAAAGACTTGCGTTCTATAAGGCGCAAGGCTCGTTTGCCCTCCCCTTGCATAAAAAAACAACGAAAACTTAACTTTACCACTGATTTATAATTGGATTTATATGTAAATATATCTTTGTTAATATTACATTTTTTTTAAACAAGTATAAATAAATAAATTTTGTCTCGTTGTTTTTTTAGAGCTTATTAGCTAAATTATTAAAACTACTCTGAATCCCTGTTGTCGGATGTTAAAAATATACAAAAAAAAATAACAATAAACTGGTGAAAGTTTTATTACTTTAAATATAAATTATGTTAGAGTGTTTTACTGTTATATATGTATGGTTGTATATGTATTTTGTGGAAATAAAAGTTGTTCATCCATGTTGAATTTTTTTATAAATATAAAATAAATATTTATAAATAGTTACATAGGCAGGAATCGAACCATCAGGTATCGGACAGCTATCCTAGACCTATTTTAGTCTAAGAAAGTAAATAATTGATTACTCTATTGACATTGATTTAATTAGTTATTCTAACAAAAATCACTATTAAATTTATAGAAATTATACTATTACATTATAATAAAAATATAACTTTTAGATTATTTTATTCGTCATCAGAAGCATGGCTTTAAACGAAAGAAAACATCAGATATCCACTTTAGTCTAAACGTTTACCTCTTACATTGTTTACGCTCTCAACCATGACACTTTTAACCTACCATATTAAAACCCGTACTCTACTTGATCTTAAATAAATCTATTCATAGCCTTCAACAGAAACTATTGGCAAAAAAACAAAACAATATAAAAAACAGTTTTGTCGCCATGCCAATAACCTAAAAGTTTCTTAATCAATTAATTTCCCGCATAGTTTGTGGCTATTGAGGATGTACAAATGAAGACAAATCGACTGCATTAGATTCTATTCTTAGCTGTTACGTAAAACACCTTACTATTAATTCTCACTCAAACTATGTTTTATTTAATATTCGTTTTTAAAGTGGACATTTTTTTTACTCAATATATATTTATATATACAACACACACACACACACACACACACACACAAAAGTGTTTAAACGTACAATAAAATCCCTTGTTATATGAAATTTTAAGACAAAAGTGTCACATGATTTAAACTTTTCTTTTTGAACTTTTTTGTGAACAGTAAATCTAATGGATTGTGACGACTCGCGTGGATGAACCTGCCCTTTCATTGTTGTCAGCAATATCTGAAATCAGTTATGAATACGGATGTGGACATTATTTTATTTGTCTGTTTAGTTTACGGTTCTATTATTTTTACTTGGATATAATTAATACCTTAATATTATTTCCCTTTTCTTTCTTGTATTGGGATTTCGAAAAGAAAGATAAAATCACGATGTAACATTACAGTATTCAACACTTTTTTGCAATATGTATCAAAATCCAAAATGGCAATAAAATATTGATTGTTTTTATATAAAAAAATTTTTTTTTTTTTTGTGAAAATGTTGACTATCATATATTAATACTCTTATAATAATTATTAAATATTTTAAATTTGACCGAGTTGTACGTTACTTAAATATAAAAAAAATCAAAATAAAATTCCATTAAAAACAATTGCGTTTTTTTTTCTCTTTAATATTATCTGGAGAACTTTTCAGCTCTTGGAAGGCAATCAGTTATGGTTTCGATAGCTGATCAGGTTCGGTTTCGATAGTAACATGTTAAATAGAATGCATTCCTTATTATTCTTTCCTAATACCCTAAAATGGGGGTATTTCAAAAATACTTCAAAATTACATATCATATAATAGTCACAATTTATTAAAGTTTTACTTCTTCGGTACGCTCGAGTTCGGTTGACTACTTAGTTGAAATATGCATTGGTAAGTCAAAAACGGGGAAGGAGAACAAGAAGATCCAATATCCCCGACCATTTTCATTTTTGTTATTGTTTGTTTTCATATTTAGCTGTTTGTTGTTGTTTGTTTTCATATTTAGCTGTTTGTTTTCATATTTAGCCCATCACGATTAAAATCAACTGGTATCATGCAAAAAAAACCTACTTCAACCACCAGGTTTTAACGGAAGGTGTTAAGAATTATATAGTGTTAGCATCAGAGTGCTCAAGACAACTGAGACTCATGGTAACTGACACATGATTGGTTATGTCCTGCAAATAAAGTAAGTCTTCGAAAGAACATATATTCTTAAAAGTTATATTTGGTTTATTTAAGATATTTTTTCTTGTCAATAAATAAATACTATTTTCTTTAGTTCTTGGAAATGATTTGTTGTTTATAATAGTTAATTACAAAGTCTGTCCGAAGCGCCACGGTGAAGTTGAAATGTTTTAACACGTTAAACGCCGTCTTAATTTTTAAGTCTTAACATTTGGGCCGTGGGGGGCACCATGTAGTCGACATACAATAGTTCCGTTGGGGCCGCGGGGGACACCGTATGACCGCAAGCTATAGGTAAATTGAAGCTTAGCTATAGAGCCGTGGGGCACGTATTTAAAGCTAATATGTATTGTTTGTGACCTCCACGGCCCTGTAGACAAATTTACTGTACTTGGTTTTTAGTAAGAAATATAACTTTGAAAAATAGGTTTGATAATGTTGGAACAATATTTTCACTGCAAGATTCAGGTATAGTATAGTTACGTATTTATTATCTTATTTCCAACAATATTAATTTTTATTGTGTTTTAAGTAGTTATTTTGTACAGAACAAGTACATAATATTACTATTCAAATATTGAATTAAAATCTAAGGTTTCACAATGTATAATGTAAGAACATATAAGTTTTCGGGGATAGGTTTTAACGAAACAATACATTTGTAAGTAAAACGAATAATTTATTACATGAAATAATTGAAAAGAAAGCAAAATAAAATGAGAATTCTAAATTAAGATTGATCGAATTATATATATCTAATTAATGAATTTTATGAAAACAATCGAAACATAAATATGGGAAGGTTTCGCAAAAAGTCACAACTTTTTTTGTTTTATTTTTGGCCTATAATCGCCCTATCACTTGAGTATTTTCTTTGTATCACTGCTGACAAGTTCTTCGATTGTTTTTAGTTGTACCATCTTTTCTTGTAAGTTTGTGTCTAATTTTTTAGGCCTAGTGACATTTGTATGAGGTTTCTTCACCTTTCACCAACAAACCTTTCAACAGTTGTTTTCTAAATTCAACTATTTGAATTTTATTTCCGTTTAATATCTGATATAATATTAATGCATTGACAACCACAGTATTTAACAGCAGATTTATTCCAACTTTCTTATATCACATAACAAATTTCCACAATGGCGAGGAGTACGCTACGAGTATGTTTCAGGTGATTTATTACATTTGATCGCGTCTTAATTAATAAAAAGTCATATTGAAAATTATGTGAACAACGATTTTTAATCTGGCTTCTTTCATTAAATAAGTGTGGCTCATATGTAGTCCCCCATGGCGTTTAACGTGTTAATAACATAGATCTGACTGTCAGTCAGCTGGAAAGGTAATCGAATTTTTTTCTCTCGAATATGCATAAAATTAATTATTAATATTATTCAAACAATTTTAATAATTCAATTAAATATATAAAGTGGTTTGGATAAAATATGTGCAAATAAATTTATAACATATTATATGTAAATATGTAAATTTATATCTGTGAATGTTAGTGAAATAATTTTAAATAACATTAATCAAGTCTGATATAGAACACAATGTTTAAATCCAAAAGTTAATCAAATTTTTTTATGAAATGAGGCTACTAAATTACCAACAGAGATAACAAAACTAGACAATAAAAAATATGTTATTCACATATCAGTCACATATCAATACGCTCACGTCTAGTGCTTTAACTCCATTCTCATTGCAATTTCCGGAGTCGATTGCATGAAATTGCTGCGATTTTTTTAATCCTGACATTCTCCTTTTTTGCTTATTTATGTTTTTTAAAATATATTTCTCAATTTACATTATTCATGTATTTTGTATACAATAATTATTCATACCATACCTAATTATGAATCCATTTATACGATGACGAGGAGGGTCGAGGAACCAAGTATCGAAATTTAAAAAAAAAAACGTAACATATGACAACGACTTAGATATATGTATGTAGGATACATCCATCAGGATTATTTATTTTATCATATGTTTTAACAATATTGCATTTCATTGCTTTAGTTAAATTTGACAAAGAGGATGATATGTGAATACTTTAAATAATCGAATAAAAAAAATGTGTAAAAAAATACTATTTAAGTGTCTGCTGATGGTCTGCTAATCTACATAAAACATCTTAGATGTTGACTTATATTTTAAGCAAATTTAGTTTAATTTACCCACAGTTAATCTCCTATAATAAAAATTAACCTTTAATATAAGTACCTAAGTACCTAATGAATAAAAAATTATAAAGTTTGGAGGTTTTGTGTTTTTCATTAGTTAATTGGAAGGAAGGCTAGGATATAATAATAATATTTATAATGACCACCAAAAAATTATTATACTATGAAAAAACAACTCCAGGCGTATTTATAGGTAAATGTAAGAATTTAGTTGATAGAGCTTTGATATAAAGCTTAATTACTGATTCAAATGTTATTGTATAAAATGTGGAAAAATATAGAATCAGAAAAAGGGGGTTCGACCACTAGATGTTTTCTCAACATTTTTATTCTGTACTCCATCTTGAATATATTTGGGTTACCTTCGGTCTACCGCGATAAGGGAAAAATAAAATTTTCTCCATTGATTCGGATGTTTAGTTTTTTTTTATTAACTTTGTTACTTGAGAATTTGTTTCGGATCGACCGATGGAATTTCCAAGTTCTCCGTGATATTTATTTCGTTCACAAGTATGGGAGACAGTCTTTTATAGATTACATTGCAGTACATAGAGAAATCCCTCAGAAGAACATTCTATAAACAGATCATAAGAAAAATATGTCTATTGGTGCCAATGATTTCATTAGTAGTTTTTTATACTATGTGTTATTACTTTTTTAAAATACGCAACACTTTGGACATATCAAAACCTATTAAAGTGAAATAAAGCCTAAAAATCATTACAAATCACACAGATTATATATCATGTGTCCGAAATGTTGTATCAAGTATCTGTTACTAATAAAGAAAATCTAGATTGTTTCGAATTCACCAGTAACTTAAAAGCTTTGTTCAACTAAAACCAATTTCTATAAAATCGCGTACAGCACTACAATGTCAGTTGCTTCTGCCGTTGTAACATATACTATATTTTTTTGCAAATATTACATAATATAAGTTGTTAGGTTATAACTAGGGGAAGAGGGGCAGAGTGGGGTACTTATCGTTTAAATATTCCTAAAAATAGAAATAATGTGATTCTATCAAATCTATAACTTGATTTAACTTTGCATCATAGCATAATTCATGGCAAATGACTATGAATACAGTTATGTTGTTAATGTAATTAATCTACGAGATGTGAATACTTAAATGAAAAAAGATACTTGACCCGCTATGCCCCGTGATATAAATTAAATATTTCAAATAATTATAATTAAACTAAAATTTTAAATATAGCCTACAATAATAAACTAATAATAATAAATTTAATCTATCGTATTTATCATTTTTTAAAATTTATCGTATTTTTTCACCTCAATATTACCTGACGGTATATCTGCTTTTGCTTGTTTTCATAAAAATGATTAATTTTAGACACTCACTGAAACTATTTGAAACCTGTACAACAGTTGGAAAACACAGTATCTAGATATAGTCATCTCATTATAATGCTATCTTAACATATGTATGCTGATAAATTATTCACACTAGTACAATTTATTCGTTCTTTTAGAATTTATAAATACAATATTATTACCATCCGAACCTGCACAACGAGCTAGTACCAATTTGATTGAATTATAGTGTCCGATAGTAATCTTGTTGCAAAAGCCGGCCAACTCTGTACCCCTGCTTTGTCACTTCATGGCCTCATCTTTGATACTATTAAGGTGCACAAACTCAAATCATAATCTTGTTGTAACTATGTTAAAAACTTTTAATTCAGAAATGTTGGTCGATTTGATGTAAATAGGATTGAGTTAGATGTCAGATGACTTCAAATATCAGTATATGCTTCAATATTTGATCAGTATAGGTCAAATATTTGTGTAAAGATATCCCTCATAATGATTGTTGCTTATGTATTTAAAATAGCAATATATCTTTGTCCATATATGTTTATTATCTTCTTCGAAAACAAAAAAAAAATAGCGGAAATTAATCACAACTAGAGGTGCAAGAGTATCATATTACAGTATTATATTATATTACACTATTATATAATATCATATAAAAATAATAGCGTGAATTAAGAATTGGTGGGATGACCCGCTGTAGTTAATTTATATTCTAAGGTTGTAACTTTTGTAATTTTATAATAAATGTTTATTTTAAAATCTTATGGCTATGATTAAAGAATGTAAGAAAGTACTACATATTTAATACAATATTATCTTAAAATTTATGAATAGTTGCATGCAATAAATGGCTTATCTTTTTCGCAAAATATTTTGCCCATTCTTAAATTTAATTGTAATAATAATTATAAGAAAATAATATTTAACCATATTAAACCATCATAGCATTTAATATTAAAAAAGTATAAAAAAAACAAAGTTACAAATATTAATTGGAACTTTCGAAGGATGTCTAATAGATAAAGACGATTGGATAAAGGATCATTAAAGACGATTGTGTTGAAGGTAGCATTTATTATATAAATCATTTTTATGGAAGAATAGAAGAAAACGTACAATGATAAGTTTTTATTTACAGAAGAGAGAATAACAACCACGAACAACATTAACTTAATTTTTACAACCCACGTTGATAAGGGATCTGATAGATGTTTTTTAAATGACAATAATCACTAAGCCGTAAGGAAAATAAAATCATATATATAAATGTAACACATAAATATTATTTATACGTTTTCCTAAAATCAGAATGAGAAAATAAGTATAAAAAATAATTATATTGTTAGAATCAGCAAGAGGATTTCGGTTAGGGTCTTGTTAATCTCACTTAATTTCGATTGAGGTGGCTCTTGATCCATATCAACCTGACGTAGGCTTGAGAATTTAACTACACAAATAGTTTTTTTTTTTCATAAATAGGATAAAATAAACTAAAACTGAACTTAAGCGAATGCTAACTATAGTCTTACTAGAAAATTCTAACAAAAGTGCTTACTAAGTCTACATATAATGTTAAACGTAATCTAAACATAAGGAAATATTTACTTTGTATAAAAGGTGTACTTTCATTTACTCTGTAGTTAGTGTAACATCGTGCCAAGTATGCGAGAGTTGTTTGGTTGAAATCATAACGTGAAAACATTATGCGGTTCAGAGTTACCGACTTTTAACTTGGCTCTTGGCCAAGCACTAATAAGATGGTATAAAATATCATAAAACAGCTATCTAAAAAAATTAAAAACACCATGGCACCGGTACTCTAAATAATCTTCTAATAGTCTCCTTTCACGTTTGATGTAATGCTTATTTTGTATGATGACGAAAATTGTTTATTTATTCCTAATCATTTATAAATGAAATATAAATATATTGTGACTTCTATACAATTTAAATAAATTTAAATAAACAGCACCTTGTATGTGTACATTGTGTGTAGAGGTAATGTAAGATTCAATTTAATTTAATTGTTTTTAACAACTTAATTAGATATACTCATAGAAGTAAGAATGATTTAAGGCTTAATAACATTATGCAACTGTTAACTACATATTTAATAATATTTTGTTCAGTTAAGTAATTTTATTACATATAATAAATAACGCAGAAAAGGTAATTTGCTTTCATTCCATGAAACTCTAAAACTATATGACTTAAACATATATACATATCTAAAAAGGTGCATTTAGACGGTTTTTCCTACATATGCTATATATGAGAATGCGATTTGACGGTTATCACGATTTCATAGACTCAAGAAATTACAAAGACTTTTGGAAGCCTACACGGAATTAAGCTATAAAAAATAAAATGAGAAATATGCCATAATCGATAATAGTCGTATATGGAAAAGTATTTGAAAAAACTAATCATTTCATCTAATGCTTTGTTAGTGCAAGTCATAAATATTTTTTCACAGGTCTTATCTAATGGCAGTAATAAAATTTATTTACCTTATAAAGTAATGTTAAGAATGTTGATTACTTAATGGAAATATAAGCAACTTACATAACTTTGAAAATAGAACGAAGTTACTTTTCTTTTCGGATACATTATTATTGTATCGAAGTGAAATATCTCTCAAATAAAAACAAGTTAGAGGAGACTAGAACTGTATTCTGTTCCTGAGACTGTTCCATTTATCGTCTATATTTTCCATTTACTCGGCATATTAATGTTACGTTACGTAATAATAAAATCTGTAATCTCATGCATCAAAAATTGATTATTGATATGTTATGTTATATATATATATATATATATACTGTTTTTATAATCTGTAAATCTCTATATTCTTCGGAATACTTTTATCTATCTAAGGTTACTTTAGTTCTTGTCAAGTAATTTTCTGTTAAGGAAATTAAGACTGTGAATGTTGTTGATAAACTTTAGTTTAACTAGTTTATACAAATAGTTGTCTACAAAATAAATGGTCGTAAATATTTTAATGAAAAGAGACTTAACGATATAATGTTCATCATTTTCCTGCCTTTATCCCAATTTTGAGTTCGGCGCAGTATTTATTTCCTTCCATACTCCTGTTACTCGTCATCTCTGTACACACTCCGTTTTCCTTCATATCCTCTTTCACGTAATCAATCCATCTTTTCTTCAGCCATCCTCTACCTGTCAATCCCTCCAATACCATACCCAGAACATTTTATGGTTACATGCCTTTCATTTCTCCTCATAACATGCCCATACCATGACAGATGGCAGAATCTAATTTTTTCTGTCACCGGCTGTAAGGAGTACCTTAGATTTCTCTTATATACTTATTTCTTATTCTATCCGTTCTTATCACCCCACAATTCCGTTTTAAAATTCGCATCTGTACATGCAAACGCTTTTCATCCACCTTCACCTTCATCGCCCAGCACTCAGATCCATACATAACGACAGGTCTAATGATGTTTTTATAGATTCTCCCTTTTAGTTTAAGGGCAATTCGGGCATCACACGTTTTCCTGGTGACTTGTCGCATTTTATCCATCCCATGTTGATTTTGTGCTTTACGTCACGGTCAATACTGCCATCGCTTTGGATGAGAGAGCCAAGGTAGCGAAAGTCCGAGTAGACTGGTTACGGTACTCTATCCAACAAAATAGGAACAGAACCGGAGACATCAACAATCAACAATCTCCAGCTTTGTTACCATTTACGCTGTCTACTCTGCATCTTAAGCCTTGTACATTACCGTTATTTTTATAAATAGACACTAGGTCACTACTGCACCAATCACCGGGGATCACTTCTTCATACAACAAATCGAAGGCTAGCGCGGCCAACAGCAAGGACTTACCCTCATCATTACAGTAACCAAAACTCCAACCTCTATGTACTCTTTCATAACCATAATTCTTACATCCTATATGCACATTAAAATCACCACCCACATATATCTGTTCGTTGTCCGGAATATCCATCATAACAGAATCCAAATCTTCCCAAAACTTCTCTTTCATACTATCATTACAGCATTACGGATTGAGGACAAAACCCAATAAATGCTACAGTCTATGTCTGGCTAGGCGGAACACCAGATATACCTCTTAAGATCCGGGTCTTATAATAGGCGGTAAGTGCGTTAATATGATTACCGACGCAGCTCCGTTTAAATTTTTAGGTAAAAAATCGATTACCAAGGGTGCACTCCATCGTTAGATATAATAGTCGAGAGCTTTTTGAATTATCTTAAAAAGGTAGACAATCAACCAATAAGTAACATCAAAAAGGCTTGGATATATGATAATTAATGAACATCACGTCTAAATTGGCCTTTCTTCGTTTATGATATTAATAAGACCCTTTTTTCGAAGTTAGATGCAAGCGTCATAAGGACACCACCACCGAAAAATCTTGCAACATCTGTGGGGAGGCAGTAAGAACCGCGAAACACTTGCTAGTAGGGTGTAGAGTACTTTTAAATAGAAGTAAATGCTCGCGTCGCCACGATAAAATATTAGAAATCGTTCGAGAAGCGGTTAGTCTTTCTGTAGCAAGAGCGCAGAGGGGTATAACAACCACCAAAATATCAGTAGAGTTCGTAAAGGCGGGTTCGTCCAAAAATCTAAACTAAAACCTTATTTCATCTTGGACGCGTCTCCTGATTGGACTCTCATGATGGACACGTATGAAAGCCAATACAAAATCCCCGGGGATGTTTCGTCATCTAGGCCGGACTTATTCCTGTAATCAAAAAAACTAAGGCGAGTTATACTTGTGGAGCTTACCCTGGGAAACATACATACCCAAAGATCATACATTTAAACTTAACAAGTATTTCGAACTATGTAACGAACTGATCAGGAATAAATTTATAGTTAATTTGTACGCTGTAGAAGTAGGAGCGAGAGGTATAACAGCAAAATCTCTCTACAACTTATTTAAGGATCTCGGCCTTTCTAAAACGATCATTGTTAATTTCTGGAACGTATTTCAATTCTTATATTATAGTCTTATATTCGTGATAAAGTCTCCAGTAGAGCGCTCCGATCGCTTTGCTCAATCATTATTATTTTCATACATAATTTTATTATGACAGAGTGGTTTGAAATTATAAAATAATGGTCAGTGTATCATTTAGTGTTCATAAATCTTTTTAAATCGCCCCCATCTAGTATTCGGAACAGGCTATAAAGCAGGTTGTTACTACATTAGAAAGAAGCAATCCTCCAGCTGTCTTGTCGTTTTAAGTACCTCGAGTTAATTCGAGCTTAATAATAAATATTAACTATTTATAAATAACTATTTCGTCTGCTCGCACCAATACTGACTCAAATATCATCTCTCCTAATTAAGATCAGGCAATAAGCTAACACCATAATAAATATTATACTTACACACTAAATACATTTTTGTGCTTTCTCGACCGTATCGACATTACCGTTTCGTTAACTAGTACGTTTAGCGTGATGCTCGCTCATATAAGACAAGATAATATAAATACCTTCTATTGGTTAAATATAATTTGCTTTTTTATATAGATATATTTAATCAACATCAATAATATCCACTTTATAATATAGCTAGCATAATTTACGTAGTGTTATTAATTTGGTATTTGGAAACTTTGTTTTTAGTATATTAATATAAAGGCGACAACCATTTTTCGAATACTGATAATTTTTTTATTGAAGTGAACAAAATAAGGAAACAGGTACACATTTCTTGCTTTTCCAACTCTTACTTATTTAAATTTATTATTTGGATGCTTATGAGGAGCTACTTAATAAGTTAAATGAATTTCAAGTTTGAATATGTTTCACTGAATCGTTTACTGAACATGCAGTGTGGTAGCAATTCTCATACAAGCGATATAATTAATAGCTTTTCTATCCTAACTGTTCAAGGAAGATTAATGTACTCTGTAGTAGTCATTGTTTATCTATCATTTATATACTATCTATAGGTATTACATTTGTCTGTGTATACATTATACTTGTAGTTGTACATATGACAGAAAACTTTGAAATTATGTATGTGTATTATATAATAATAAAAATTAATGTTCCAATTTTTTCTTAAGAAAATTCATATTAAATATATATGAAAAAAATGTCGGCCATTTTTGTATTCACGAAATATTTTTGTTCCAATTTCAAAAATTTCATGTTTTTACTTTATTTCTTGTTTTGAAATACTGTTATTGTATTACTGTGACTACAAAGCAATGAAATCATTTATGTTTATCTATACTAATCGAAATCTGATAGTTCTATTTTTGAATGTTTAATAATAAAATTATTGACTGCAAATATGTACTATTCTCATAGAAGAGCGGCGTAAATTAACTATTATAGCTACGGCACAAAGAGTCAGATCATACCATCTGCATATTTACCACCTTAATCCATAATAAGAACATTATTTTAGATAATTTGTCTAATTTCAAATTAGATTACCTCTTGTATATGCTTTAGTTGAGGCTAGACTCACATATGTCTGTGATATCGTCGTAGCACTATAAACCTACTGCAACTTTTTTAAATAAAAAAATATTAAATGCTTTCACAACTTTAATGAATAAATAAATAAATTCCTCGGAAGCGGTCCCGTATGCATTCCACGGAACGAAAACGTTTATTTGCCAAATACATGATCATAATGCTTGTAGCTAAGAGTTTTGTGTGTTTGAAGAAAAAATAATATAAAATGATATACCATAATTGAGAAAAGTTGGGAAGATCGATTTATACTGTTATATGAATGTGTAGTAATTTGCACTACCCTGTGGCTTCTCCAATTATTGTCGTTCTTTTTTTACAAAATTTACTTTATTTATGTCAAAAATTTTAAAATTTGATTATTACATTAATATGTGTGAAGTTAAAGAAATAAATAACTTATCTAAAATAAGTCAAGTGCTTTTGAAATCTAACTGACAGTGTTTAATACTCGTATTTTCGATCTGGTAATCTATACGAACGTTTTAATTTAATACAAATATTTTTATTTTCATAAATGATATCCTTGTAATTATCGGAATTCCATAAAATAATAAAAAGTTTTTACTGACGTATAATTTTCTGCGTTACTTCCTCCATTGACAATTATCATTATAAGATTGTGAAGTATGAAAGAAGTCTATTTCTTTTTATATTTTAATCATTGTACTTAGTTCCTTAAAATAACTTTACAAACAAATAAAACAAAGAACAAAAGAAAAAAAAGATGTTATATTTAATTATTTTTATAATACTAAACCCTTTTTAATGGCCTATAAAAATATTTTCGGAAAATGCCTCGAATTCTTATAAATTCCAAGCGCATAAAATTTTTTGGTTAATAACTTCATCACACCACTTCTGTAGAGTTAACTTTAACCCATAATGTCTTTAATTTCTAGAAAATTTTAGTAACATTATTTTAGGAAGTTTGTTACATTTAATAAAAGTATCACACTCTGAGATACTTGAGTAGTGACTGTTCAGTGCCCTCAAAGATTTGTCGCCATAATTATGTATTGTATTATACAAAATATTCTATATAGTTATTTGTTTAATGAAATAGAATCACTATTACAAATTCATTTTATAATAAATTTTAACTTTCTCCAATACTTAACTAGTTCTCAATAAGCTCATACACTACAACATACACAATTATTTTTCTTTCTTGTAATAACAGAATGTTAATTACTTGTACATGTATTTATTTGTTATTTTTGAGACAAGTATAATAACAACGAAAGTATAAAACCTAACTATCATATATTGGTATATAGATCACGTCAGCATAGAATAGTGGCAAGAATGCAGACCGTATTTCCTCTCTGAATAGCCGCTCTAATTCTTTGTATATATTTATTTCGTTTCACATATTTGCTCTTGGTTTGCTCCTCTGAATATTCTGCCTAATATTTATAGGTTGGATTTTTTATTGTTAATTTTTGTATTTGAAAATTATTGTGTATGACTACACCGTATATAAATATGATATTAAAATAATAAAAAGTGAAAACAAAAATAATAACCAATTTTATGCAAACCGTGGATACTGCCAATCAAATACAGAAAATATGAAAATATTCTTTCTTATGTTATCATTAATGTAGCCAAAAATACCTTAACGTTAACGTACCTTAAAGTACCGTAACCTTAAAGAAATTAATAAAAGTGTTTTTCTATAGTTTATTATGTCTAATCTTTTGAATCATCTACAATGTTAATGGTACATGTACCTCAATGTAAATATTATATGGAGGATGGGGACAAGACACAAGCTTTATATATTATAGAAATAATTATCGCATTATTTGTTTCTCATTTTCCTTGTTGTTTCAAATATTCCCGACACAGCCTTACTTAAAACATCAGATTGATTCATTCAATATAATCTCAGACACATGTATATTATGGAATTATGTATTTTTTAAAACATTTAATATCACATTAGGTATTAATCTTAATATACTCCAGATGATTCACATTCAGAGAATGCACAGATACATATATATATATATATATATAAATATATATATATATATATATATATATATATATATATATATATATATATATTATATATATATATATATATATACATATATATATGTTGTTTGTTGTGTAATGTTTAATGTGTAAGCTTACAATTTATGCCCGTATTATTATATTATTATTATTCTATTATATTATTCTTGATTATAATGGTACGTACTAAAAATATATATAATTATCGTAAAAATAAAATAGCAAGTGGGTAGCCATGTATGACCGAATTAATCTGTATTAATACAATTGATATATAGTCAATAAGATTTAATAAATATACACTACCTTTCTCATGTTTTAGAAACAAGTAAATCAAATATAATTAGAGATGAGACTCGTTTGATGTAAAAAGTTAATTTCGTTTCCCAAAAATTGTTCACGGAATTAAAATTTGACTGATTGCCCCGGAGATTGTAAGGAGAGGAATACACTTTGAAATAAAAAAAATATCCTGTTATTAAAATACTACAAATATTATATGCTAATCTTATTTAAACATTTTATTTTTCTAAATATAAATGTTGAATCTCACTCAAAACGTCACATTTATGAAAGTAGCTATAAATATAATCATTAATTTATTTGTACATGTTATCAATTATAATTAAAAACTAAATAGTTGATACTATAGTAAGTTGTATTCTAAATCAATCTAATAAAGGTTGCAGGTTCAAATTTTCATCGAGTTGGTGTTTTTTTGGTCGTTCCCTATTATTATATTTATTTAATAATATTTGTATGTGGTTGGTTCTTGTTCTAACCGTAACAGAAGCGATTTATTTTATGTTCTAGTACTCAAGTATACTGCATTCCTCTATATTTATCTTGTGTAATAAAGTAACTGTTCATATTTCATAGAATATTCAGACTTTATTTCTGACTAGCTTTTGCCCGCGACTTCGTCCGCGTTTCCGTCGTTTTTCGAAAAAAAATTAGCAGATGTCCTCCCTCATAGTTTTGACGTAACAGGCAGATTCACTTTAGTATTTTAGAAGGGCAATAGTAATATAATATGCCAATCCACAAAACTGTTGAAAAATATAAGTAACCGCAGAATATTATAATATACCCACGCTATACCCACGACTCGGTCAGCGTGTAACTCCTTGTTTTTTATTAAGATAATATATTGCTAATATTTTTAGATCAAATTAAAATGTTTCAGCGCAAAGCTTCTGGGTAGACTATGTTAAGAGTCGACCCGTCCGGCACGTGAACGTAAAGATTCCTAGAATTGCTAACCCGGGAAAGAGCGACGTATAATTGACCATGCGAGAAACAGCTAACACCGAGATCTACTCCAGCAACACGAAAAGTCTGCCCTTGAGCTTTATTGATAGTCATGGCATAGCACACCGATACTGGGAATTGCGTTCTTTTAAATTGGAATGGAAAATTATTTGGTATTATGGGAATTCTGGGAATAAAGACAGTTTCTCCTGCACCGCAACCTGTTAAAATTTGAGCCTCGATTACATTTTGTTGCAACTGGGTTACTTTTAGCCGAGTTCCATTGCAAAGTTGAGGTGGTCTTAAATTTCGGAGCAGAATTATCGGTATGCCAATTTTTAAACAAATTATATGAGAAGGTAGTCCAGGCATACTTAAAGAATTTAAAAATTCTATCGGGTAATTAGTGGCTTCTTGTTCATGAACCATTCTATTTATTGAACTATAAACTTTGCTTTCTCCCTGTATATTAGACAGTATTTTATTATTAATTTCAGATGCCTGGTCATTGCGAGGAGTCAAAATGGACCTTTCGCAAAGCCAAGAATTGTCCCTATTTAATATAATTGTTATGTCACCGTAAACCGAAGATATAAGATGTTGTTGGGATTGCACTATACAACATAACTCAGGTGTCAGAATAAGTTTTCCTTGGTGTAGTTGTGGATAGGTACCTTCACCAATCTTCAATAATGTATCAGAAAATTCACGATTATCTGCGTTGTCTCCAGTTCTCACTCGCATATTTATAGTCAAATGCACCGATTGTATATCACGCCACAAATAAGAGCTTTTCAGGCAAGCCCTAATCTCATCAGCTCGGGTTCCCCGTGGTATTACCGGTAAGGTTTGTCGGAAATCACCACAAAATAAAACCGTAATACCGCCCATTGGTCGATCATTTTGTCTTATGTCCCTTAGAGTTCTGTCTACTGCTTCTACTCCTTTTCGATGGGCCATCGTACATTCATCCCATACGATTAAATTACACTCACGCAATACCTTAGCTTTGTCGCTATTTCTTGAAATACTACAGGTTGGACTTTCCGTGCGATCTAAATTAATTGGTATTTTAAACATAGTGTGAGCAGTCTTACCTCCTGGTAGCAATGTTGCAGCTATACCTGATGAAGCCACGGCAAGAGCGATTTTACGCTGATTTCGAACATCTTCAAGAGATCGAATCATGTTATGGTGCGCCCTATCATTTGTCAAACGGTCTTGATATTGAGTAAAAGTTTCAGATTCTCGAAACAAAATATGACGTTCGCGATCAGCTGTAAGCCGTAATTCCCTCTCAGTGAAGGTTTCGGACTCGCGAGATAAAATATGACGTTCGTGGTCAGCTGTAAGCCGTAATTCCCTCTCAGTGAAGGTTTCGGACTCGCGAGATAAAATATGACGTTCGCGGTCAGCTGTAAGCCGTAATTCCCTCTCAGTGAAGGTTTCAGACTCGCGAGATAATGTATGCCGTTCGCGGTCAGCTGTGAGTCGCAATTCTCGTTGTAAAGCAGTTTCAGCTTCTCGGGATAACGCATGTTGTTCCCGGTCAATGGAACGCCTTAGCTCTCGTTGAGAAGAGCTTTGAGAAGCCCGTGTTGTAGCTCGTCTCGCTCTTTCAGCTGCTAATCGCATCTCTCTTTCTGGAGAGCTTTCATTAGCTCGAGATGTTGAGGCACTAACTCTCATAGAGTTTAACCGATGTGCTCTTTCCTCTTCCGATTCTTGAGAACGCGTCATTCTCATTCTCCTAGCTTGACTCGAAGTTCGAGATAAAGATGGTCGTTTTTTAGGTGGCATCGTTTATTTTATTTTTAATCGACGGTAACTTAAATTCTATTTAGTTACCCAACAAAAAACTTACGTCAGAGGTCCTAACTATAGCTAAGTATATAATAAATAGAATATAAATCTAAGTGCCTATTAAAACTAAAATAATATTCTAATCGAATTATAAATATGTACGTAGGTACCTACAAATTACAAAAGAATAAAAAATGAAAATAAAGCTATACTTAATGCGTGTGCAATACTATCTACACTTACCTACTTCACTTAAAAATGAATAATAAGAAATACCTACAACTACTGTAATTAATCAAAGTACCTATGCTAATACAAAAAAAACCTTAGATGTTCTAAGTACAGCTGCTATATCATAAAAAAATATAAATCTAAGTGCCTATTTAAACTTAAATACCTAATATTCTAATAGAATTAAACTAAGAAATATGTACCTACCTACCTACAACTTAGGTACAAAAAAAAAAGAAATGAAAATAAAGCTAAAACACTTGTGCAGTATAGGTAGATAGTAGGCAATATCTACCTATACCTACTTCACTTAAAAATAAATAAAAAATACCTATGAATACTATAATTAATAAAAGTACCTACCTACGCTTTTATCTACTCAATACAAAAAAAACTAAACATAAAATGCCCAAAACTAACCTATCAGTAACTAAAAATCTAACAATAATCTAATCTATCTATCTATTATCTAATCTAAAAATCGAATCTAAATCTACTTAAAAAGAAATAAAATAGGAACTATTAATAGTTAAGAATTTAAACAAAACTAAAACTAATTTAGAAAATAACAACAAAAGAAATTAAAATAAACTATTTAAAGACAAAAAGTCGCGCTGATAAGCACGGTTTATAAAATAACAATTATTGTCTGTCAATAAAGTTCAACACTCTGAACGCATCAACAGCCAAATATTGAATGACGCTTGCGCTCGCCTCCCGCCCCTTTTATACTCTGCCGCCGCGAGCCCCGTCGAGCGCGGCAACCGTTACGCAAAAATAATCCTTATAGCTTGATTCACTATTCACGCGCGATGTCTTGTTGGCGTATTTCATGTAAGTAAGTATAAGTTTGGTGTTTCTATACCGATTTCAATGATTCTTTTTTTATTGAATTGGTGCTAATGTTTATTTTTTTTTTAATTAGGAATGATGGTGAGCATTATTGGTTTTATAAACGTAAAAGTAAACAAATATAATAAGAAATCTCCGAACTGCTAAGCTATCGAGAGTTATGCGTGTTATTGTGAGTTAACTATAAAAGGTAGATATATGCTGTCTTGGAATATTTTTCGTGTATTTTTATGTAGAATATTTCCGTTATACATAGTTTCTATGTAGCTCTAACCATTAAGGCTGCACACGCGACGGAAGCTTAAAAAATCAAGCAACTTCTCCCATTTTCTCAACATTTCCTTTCACTGCTCTGCTCCTATTCATTGTAGTGTGATGAAAAGTATACTATTACCTGCCCAGGAGTATAAAGAATAATTGTACTAAGTTTCGTTAAAATCCGTCGAGTAGTTTTTTTTTCTATAAATAACATACAAACAGACAGACAGACAGACAGACAGACAGACAGACAGACAAAAATTTTTTTAACTGCATTTTTGGCATCAGTATCGAACACTAATCACCCCCTGCTACTTATTTTGTAAATATATTTCATGTACAGAATTGACCTCTCTACAGATTTATTATAAGTATAGATAATAGAATAATTTGAGAGCGTAATAATGGTCATTATATGTTATACACGGTCACTACAATATGTACTGTAATATTTAATAGATAGATTTAAATTACTTCCTAACTTAATACATAGAAAAATATATAATTTGACATTTATAAAAACATTTGAAATTAATAATAAATATATTTTTCCAAAAAAATCGTTTCAATTAGCAATTTATTTAGCATTCGTATAATTAATAATTGGTTAATTTAGTTTAAGTAAAATAATGTAAATAGTTTTATTATTAAAATACTGCAACAATGTAGAAATGAAGTGAATATTATGTAATAAAAAAAATATTTATATCAAAAATTTTGTTGTATATTTAAAGCGTTTTATTCAGTACACAGTCTCAAATACTCTGATTTATGTTATACGTACTATTAATTCACTGCTTTAAAAATATACACTTGAAAGTTAAGTGTTCATTAAAAATAGAAAGTTTCTAAAATAAGTAAGCGTATTTAAGTAAAATAATAATTATGTCTATAAAGCTAAGAACTCTGTTTTATCATAAATAAAATCAAAGTCTATAAAAATAAGAAAATCATGTTTGTTCGAATGTTATCGACACACAAACTCTGAACTATTGAACTGCCTTCAACAATTTTCTCGTTCATTTTCCGTTAGCATAAGAAATTTAACTAATGATTAATATAAAAAACCATAGGCACCAATGACAATGGATAAGCGAAGACATACATACATAGCACATTGCACACAAAGTTAATCTTCAAATATTATTATATATCGTTGAATAAATATATAAATATATATATGTAACATCACCAGTTAACTACTTAATATTTTAACAAAGCATTTAAATGTAGACTACACATTCAGCTACAGCTACAGATCAGGAAACTAGACATCCAGGTCAACGCCCCGAAGTTTCCCGTATACCCATGATAAAAATATATGTTCGTGTGAAATATATTCCCTTATTTAAAAAAAAAACTCCTGTACTGAATAATATACAGGTTAACTCACGACGTAAGTAATCTATTTTAATCCAATAACTTACTAATGACCCCACAACCTATTCAAATAATATTGAATTATAATACCTTATGGAGATAAAAGGCCTCACAAGCAATACAAAAACCTATGGGGACTTCGATTGTCGAAATAGGATAAATAATAAAATTATGTAACGTAAAATATTTATGAAAGCTATGAAAACTAAAGAACACCTCTTATTATCGTGAGGGTTCCAATTATTTACATATATCTATTAGAAGACTACTTCCCGCGGTATAATTTATTAACCACTATAGTCGCTATTCACTAATCACTAGCGACTTCACTTCTTGATGCTAGCAGTTCCACGATACGAATGAGCCCTACTGATCGGCGAGTGAGTTATATACCGTCTTGAGGCAAGTTTCGTAATAGCGGTGCTACCCTCTTTAACAATTAATCATGGCAAACTTCACGCACCAAGTATTGAGAATGTTAAAAATACCCTCCGAAAGTACTGGCGATAACACCCGGCCTTCCTGCAACGTATTCGCCCTCGAATTACGTCTTAGTCTGATGTTATTGCTGAGAACTGTAATAATTAATAATAACACTTAGTAGATAATTTACGATTATATGACAATTATTCTTTTCCGAATGTATACATTGGATTCAGAGAGAATGTATAAAAATAATATGTGTCATAAGATGTCTATATGTCTGTGCGGTAATTAAGATCATTAAACCTTGTAAGGTCTTAAGTCACTTGTAAATCATGGTTTAGAATAGAGATGCCTGAGGCCACCCTAAACGTTTATCACCATATTACCGATACAGTAGTGTTCACAACGGATATCTACTGCAGCACCATATTGACATCCTATGTTCGAAGCAAATACATAAGACATTCACCACATTACCAATATAGTAGTGTTCACAACGGATATCTACTGCAGAACCATATTGACAATCTTTAATCAACCTTTGATAACATCCGGATTACAAATCATTATTTCGGAAGGTCTTAAGTCACTTGTAAATCATGGTTTAGAATAGAGATGCCTGAGGCCACTCTAAACGTTTATCACCACATTACCGGTACAATAGTGTTCACAAAGGATATCTACTGCAGCACCATATTGACAATCTTTAATCAACCTTTGATAACATCCGGATTACAAATCATTATTTCGGAAGGTCTTAACTCACTTGTAAATCATGGTTTAGAATAGAGATGCCTGAGGCCACTCTAAACGTTTATCACCACATTACCGGTACAGTAGTGTTCACAACGGATATCTACTGCAGCACCATATTGACGTCCTTTAATCAACCTTTGATAACATCTGGATTACAAATCATTATTTCCTAGTTGTATCCATGGTTTCATGTTTTCAATACATGTTGTGCTATTATATGGCCTGGTACTTTGTTCTGCTCCTTGCATATCATATACATTGTCTAGACACGAACCAATGTCTACCATATTCTGTTCGTCTGTAAATTTTATTCCCCAAAAGTTTGCCTCGGCCTCTCCTGTTTGTAAGATATCTCGAATACTACAAAGGCTTGGATCTTGTAGTTGTACGGAAAGTAACCAATCAGCCTGTGAGGTGATTTATGACGACGTCTTTATTTCGTTTGTGATACTCATCAGAGCTGCTACTTGTCCAGGATACTGAATCGGTACTTAAACTTCATGTTGATGCTCTTCGAGATTGTCTATGGGTTTTCCTTTTTATCTGAGGCATGGCGGTAGGCGTTGTTTCACATCCCACTTCTGATATTAGAAGACTACTTCCCGCGGTATAATTTATTAACCACTATAGTCGCTATTCACTAATCACTAGCGACTTCACTTCTTGATGCTAGCAGTTCCACGATACGAATGAGCCCTACTGATCGGCGAGTGACTTATATACCGTCTTGAGGCAAGTTTCGTAATAGCGGTGCTACCCTCTTTAACAATTAATCATGGCAAACTTCACGCACCAAGTATTGAGAATGTTAAAAATACCCTAAGAAAGTACTGGCGATAACATATCCTTCAAAGTAATTTTTAAACGCCCCTAGAAGTACTGGCAATGCGAATTATGGTTACCCCACAATACTCAATCAGCCCTACAATAATACATAAAAATGATTAAAAGGACCAAGGCCTTTTCTGCGACATTGAGAACACTAATTACAACAACATTCACTGGAGGGTAATTAAAAAGTGAATCTCGGATGTGTTTCTGATACAAAGAACTAGAAAGATCATGACGTCGAATTCTAAATTCCATATCATGCAAATAAGCGAATAGCGTTGCTACATATGCAGAATATCAAACTAAATGTGGTTAAATTAAAAATAATCACAAACAAAAATGAGTTATTTAGTAACATCGAAGTAAAGAACTGAAAGTCTTTGAAAACAAATAAACATTGTTCATTGATTACATTTCAATATATTACTCAATAAATCAATAAGACAACGTAGACAGCATCTTAGCATCTGAAACGAATGACGGCTTCTTTTAAATAATGTTCAGCAGTGTGCTATCTATTTATATAATTTATGATTTGAGAATAACATTAAATCTAAACAAACTAATACTTTATATTTTCTTTAATATTTCGAGTAACTTATAGTAAACTCGGCAACATTTAATTTCTAAAATAATACGCAATGTCACAGACTATTTATGTTTTGAATTACCTGTCAACAGATAATTAATCAACCTAATGTCTTCAGTCAATGCGATTGCTAACATCATAAAAAATAGAATGTGTGAGTAAGTATTTAACTTATACAGAAATGAAATTTCTACGTCACAGCCTATAATAATGACTATTGAAATTATCACAATTTTATATAACCTAGGAATTATTAGATACTATTTATAAATTGTATAAATTAATTAAATTATATGAAGTAATGTCTCTAAACTATGCTTATTTTCAAATAACCAAAGAATAGACACATACCCGCTTAACATGAAACTAATTAATTTAAGTTCCTAACTTACAGAACTTAGGTTACAACTAAGCAATAACAGTTTACTAATTAATACCAACAACATATACGAGTAACTGAACAAGAAGTGATTTACCAGACAATAGTCACAATTGATATATTAGACGGTTACTAACAGATTCGTTGGCAGTTCAATATACTACGGGCGCCAACCGACCCTCAATTTCGACTCGCTGCGCTCCCGAAATTTCGGGTGCCGTTTGCATATTGAGCGAAGCGACCCTAGTGTAATGACTCATTCATTATAAAGCAAATTTTTCATTCTCATTAACTTCAATGGGATATCAATATTTTGACAATTATTCCTCAACGACAAAACATTGTTAAAAATTTTTGTTTTGTAACCATCACTTAATGTGTGTCTTTTTGATTGTAAAATTTCATATTTTTCCGTCAAGTAGTTTTCCAGCCTATTCGTGACAAAAAATGTGAAAAAGACTCCAGTAGTCTCAAAAAATATACCAAAAAAAGTGTATTTAGGAGCACTAAAATAATAATATTTGCCTTCCAATTTTAATAAGCACGTCACCATGCATAAAAATGGTACTTTATTGACTAGAAAGTGTAGGTTAATTGATAAGGAAGCTAACAAAAGATACTAACAAATTAATATGATTTTTCAAAATGTTTAATTGTTTACTTCAAATATAATATTATTAGGTAACACTGCAGCTCTTGAAATAATGGTTATTTAATTTGACTTTTATAATTAAAATATATGTTTAAAACCAGTAAGTACACTTTAGGTGATTTTTTAAAATTAGTTTAATAAATTTGGTATAAATATAATATGCCTTCACCAAATAAACAGACAGAAATCTAACATTTAAATAATATAAATAAAGATACAAAATCTTTCCTTATTAACTTTAGTTTCTACTTTGTGCCATCAGCCCCGGTATTTTAACGAGACTTGTATACGATTGTTACGTGAACGGAGTTCGTGTATAGAACTGACGCGAGAAACTGCAGTGAAACAAATACAACGCTTTATAGACCTCAAACCAAAATGGCAACTTTTACCAAACAATAGATACTATTATGGCACGGTATATGTTATTGAAAGACTATTTCAATCAGATAGTTTTTTTTATCTTGAAGAGTTATTATATCATATTGTAGTTTTATTTAATAATTCATAACACCGTCTTTGCTTCGTCTAATTTTAGATGAGGTTACTCAATGTTACACTGGACGGGTTATAGCGTACATATACAATTTCATTTAAAAGTTTAATTATTTATAAGGTGCTGAGGTGATTTGATCCTCTGATTATTTTGTTAGTGTCACAAAAATACTCAATAATTCTCTAATAAACATGTACATAATAATAAATGCTTACATGTAATTTTTTTAATTGGTAATTTATATAAAAATCATAAAAAATTATACATATAGATAAAACGAAAGACAGTATCAAGTGAGATGTTTCACCGCAGTCTTGTAAAAATCGAGCGCAGCTTTGACAATTTAATACTTTTGGCAGCAAAGTGCACATTTAATATTCTATTTGCATTTCAATGTTATAGCATTTTTATGTACTTAAAGTTTAATATGATCTTATCTCTTAAATCATTAATTTTCTAAAATATAATATGCAAAAGAAGCAATTGCTTAACTTTATTTATTAAAAATGTTAAATATAAAGTTCAAATAGTGAATTATCATTTATTATGAATTAAATCTTTTTTTAACCTGGATACTAACGTTTCAATCCTATTCTTATATAACATATATGAACGATAATTCTGATTAACAATTTTTATTAGTTGGGTAAGTGTTTATAACCAATTTTATGGTTGGTTAATTATTATTTTTCTTTATTCTTTTATATTGATCTAAAAGAATTAAGTAATCTGTTTTAGAGTCAACTGGATATATTTTACAATTAAGATTTTTTTTTATATTGTAGTGCTACACAGATAATAGATTTTTGGTAATAGTAGATTTGTATATAACCTTACATAAAGATCTCAGTAAATTATTATCAGCCTAGTATTTTGAAAAATATAATTCTAGTTTAAAGCTAAAGTACCGAATCCTTTTACCGTTTTGCAATCATGAAACCGCTGAAGACTACAATAATTGATGTTTACTGATAAGCCTCTTTATTCTTTCATATTGTGTCTTTAGTGTAATAAGATGAAAATGTTACATTATAAAGTTTTGGATGAGACATCCCACTTCAAGTTCAACTTTATCATTAAAAAAGAGACGATACAAACTGTAAATGATGTGAGAGAGAAGAGGACCTCCTTCCTACACTTAGTTCTTGAGTGTAAAATCAACAAACAATCTAGGTTGGATTTCCTAAATGAAACATGATGCTCTAAGGGCGACTTTCTCTTCTTTCTCCATCAAACCTTAAGTTCAGGTTTCACTGCGCGAACATATTGGTAGATTTGTAAGTTTCATCATAGACTCATTGAATCTTAGATTTGAGTATTATAAAAATACTCATTAAATAATAATCCCAACTGTTAACGTAACACCTAAAGTATAAGCAGTATTGTTATTAATTTTAAGTCGAATTAATCACTTTATGTATGACTTATAAAATAAATAAGTTAAAAAAAAGTTTTGGATGACAATTTCCCTTTTAAAATTTTATTTAACACAGCTCTTTACATTACTCTAAGAACTACAGAAAATAATAATGGATAATGTTTTTAAATTGAAAGATTTCGTTATGTTAACATGATTGATCTTGATCGATCGATCGATCTGATTCTTCTCACTTTGTTTAGTCTTTTCTTTTAATATTAATATTACTTTATTTACATACACACAATAAAGTAAATAGAAATAAAATAAAATAAATAAAAATATCACATCACGTTTTAGTTTAACATTTTTCTTTTCATCGATATTCTGTGGACGAAGTTATTTTATACCTATTGGATGATTTTCATGAAAACATCTCCAATAAGCACATGCAGTCTTTATTCCCTCTCTATCCAGTATTTTTATTACACATTCACATATATACTGATAAAAAAACCGATTTGGTTCTTACTAAAACGGATAGGAGTAACTAAAACACAAAAAAAACGTTATATAAGAAATTTTGGTTCAGAATTTTATATTCAAAACCCTTTACTTTTTGACATTTTCTAATTTTACTACCAACAACCAATAACATAAGCTGAGATAATTACAGTAAATAATTATAATATACATAACCTACATTGTATATATGAGTAGTTTTAACAAATTTCACCATCAACATCAAATGTATGCATGATTTTCTTGCAATATTTATACTATACGCTTCATTTCCACAGTGAACGAGCAATTTTAGAACCATATGTAAATACATGAATCGTAACATTTATTGAATATGTGCCAAAATATTACATTTATGTCAGCACGTGGGATTCTCTGCAAGGACTATGAATTATCTGTATGAAAAACCTAAAAGGCGAAGATTAGTCTACAAAATAAGGGTTATATTAAACTGACATTTATGACTGTAAGGTAAAGTAATGGAAACAAATAATTAAGATACTTCAATTTCATTGATATAGATATACGGTATATTGGTATACGTGGTGGGTAATTTAACAACTCCTTCACATAGTCTAAGAATTTCTTGATGTTCTTATTATATTGCACGTTTATTTGTTTGTTTATTTCTTTAATATTTATGAATTGAATAATTCATCGAATAATATATAAATAAATGATATTTATTTATTTATATAATTTTCACTTTGAATCCATCAGTGGTCACTTGTGTAAGCACACTTTACAGTTCTATATTCCACCATAGACGTAAAATATTCATCTGTTGAAGGAGATATCGTTATTTTCATATAATAAAATAACAACAACTGTCGGTGGATCATTATAAATTAGTAATTGTTTAATATCCAAAATAATTAAAGTTCTCTATCTCTACTAATAATAATTAGTAATATTTTATAATTATTATGATACTATATTTTTTATTTACATCTACATATGTTATAAGTATAATAATTTGTAATTTTAGATGTTTTGTTATATATTTTTTCGAAATATCTATGAATGATACTATAGCATTAACTTAACCACGTATTATGGCTAACTGGTTATGGCTAATACTGAAATATTTGAAAGTTTTAAATCAATTAGTAATAGCCAGCATTTTCCCATTGTAACAGTAAGTGTATCATAGAGTATAATTCGTACCTCTTCAAGATCTTTTCGTTATGGTATTGTACTTGGTTTACTTGTTATATAATTAACAGTTGAATTACCATTCAAAATAAATAGTTTTAGTAAGAAGAGTTTTTTTAATAATAACATTGAAAAGCTTTGACAGAATATATATACAATAAATATAATACCTATCGAGATAAAAGTTTTTATAGCGAAACTTCTCCATAGTGGGATGAGTATAAAACAACTGCGGCGTCATGTTCCAGCACCTCAAAGCAACTAAGTAAAACAAGTTATTTGCTTCGTTAAAACTTAGATTTTGTTTTTAGTCATAACAGGCGTTATTCTATTAAAATATGAGTAATTATGGTTTCGTTAAAAATATGATTAATTAAAATTTGTGTTATACTTATTACAGAATGTGAGAGTAGCTACCATATCAGTAAATCAAAAACTAAATATACGTTCTTCGATTTTTTTGTGCTAAGAGAGGGGTTTTGAGACATTAGTTCTTAACGATTCCAATTTCCTTCTACCGTAGTATCTTAAAGTAATCGTTCAATCGTACTTCGACGTTACGAGATCAATTTGTTATTGTTGTTTCCTCTTAGACTGAAAAGTAAAGTAAATAAAAAAATACGATCTGCCGCGTTGTATATATGAGATTCCTCCGCTAAGAAAGAAAAATAAAAAAGACGAGTAAATTTTCTCCCATTTTCACAAGAGCTCGTATATCTTACTCATATTTTACATAGCAATACACTACCTGAAGGATATAATTTTCAATATCATCAAGATCACCAAATGTTTGATTACGTACTCGAACAATATTGACAGTGACAAGATGAAATATTGCTCGTCTGTTGTGTTATCTATTCTGTTGTAATTAATGTACATTCCGGTTTTAATTGTATAACGATAACAATAATTGATCTAGATATGTGCTACGAGAATGATAATGTTCCTGCCAATATTCAAAAGCAATAATTAATTAGAATAATTTGTTGCTTATTACGTTCATTTTTATTTTCGTGACCTGAAAATTACAGATTACGATTACGCATTACAGATTAATATTTTTATGTCCCACCATTATGATAGTTTAAAAGTTAGAAGCCCTAATAAAAGAACACCCATAAGTTTCAATCTTATTTATAATCGTTAGATTACTACTATACTAATTAAATATATTACAATCATAAAATAATTACTATAAAACATAAAAATGAATCTACGAACATAATCTATTTACTTGCGTACTTTACGTACTTTTAGTGTTTCAGTAGAAAAAAATGTAATTTAACTTTTTTAATAGCATTTGTTTAATATATCTCAACATATCTCAAAAACTGGTGCGTGAACTAGTTAGTAGCATCTGAAAATTTTAAAATTTTGGAGGCAACTTGGATGTAGGATTAGTAAACTTTAGATCTGACCAATAGATTTTTAGCGTCCATTTTTCCAAACGTATCATTATATCTACAATAACTTTTATTTTTAAAAGAGCTTAAGCTATTGCTAATCAATTACCACCAGATATAAATTACTATAGCTGCTATAAGTAGCCTGACTTGTCCGCATTCATACCCCAATAACTTTTGTAGAAGATAACAAGAGATAAGATTAGATGTATTGTATGTGGAATAATATATATGAGTATAGTATTTGACTTGGGAAATGACATAAATATAATTATGTTTGTTTGTTTCAGTCAATCTTTGCCAAAAACTGAGTAAAATAATCTCAAAATGCAGAAACATATTACTTTAACAATTTACGAAATTTTTACAAATTAGCCTTGGGAGGCTTGATTTGGGAAAATTATAACAGAAAAATGTGTAAATATATATGTTAGCATTCTAACTTAGAGTAATAAAAATAGCACTAGGATCTATTAATGTTAATTTGCCTGGTTAAAGTAGTTACAATGCATTTCTAAGTCTCAAATATAACTATTGTTTTGTAAATTCTGGGTTAACCGAGGCTCGTAACATAGTATTTTACCTCTAATAGGATCCAAGATACAGTTGTAATAAAATAAACGAGGGGATTCTGTGTTTTCTAAACTACACTACAAAATACATTGCCAACATTCTCAAGTGCTTGTAATTTTTTATTTAAATTAGGTGTTGTTTAAATATGTACAAGCATAACAAAGATATTTAAGTTGTCGTTAAAGTAAGTTTTGTTCCTTAACTAAAATTTAGATAAGGCGTGAAGTAATAATGGAAGCTAATGGACTAATGTAATAAAGTTTATAGTGTACGTTTTCGGAATATTAAACCTCATATTGTTACCTAACATATTTAATATTTAAAAACTATATGTATCATATATGAAAACTTATCCCAATTATTTGGAGTCAGCGTAATATGTCAATTCCTTCCATGTTTTTTATCATAGATAAATACTTTTTCGTCATGTCAAGTTCTTGCACTCCATCTATGTCTTCTTTGGTCGCCTTCTTCCTTTATGGTAAAAAACCGTTGTAATTTTAAAACGATTTCTAACATACTGATTTTTTACTTTATCTATTCTTGTAATACCAGACAAATAAAATGAAACATTTGTTCATATAAAGTTAAGTTACGTTAAAGAACAAAAAATAAAAATACACTCATAATACATATATTTCGTCTACAAAAAGTTAATAAATCTTTCAAGGGCATATGTAATATATAACTATATTACATATGCCCTTCCTTTTTTAGGTTTAAATCTAGAATTAATAGTATATAATTAAATAAAACTTATTACAGCATGGAAGAGTTCTTAATTGATCGAAATTTGTGCAACTTATTTGCAGGGTTCATATTACATATATACTTTAAAAATGTTTGGTGTTGCCCTTTGAAAATGATATTTTACAATTTAAATTTCATTTTAAAAAAGCAATTATTGTGTTCATGGCTGGCTCTTTTCACACAGCAGCTTTCTGAGCTAGCGGTAGCTTACTCACGGACTGACTCAACTAATGTTTTTAATGTAATAATTTGTTTTTTTTTATTTTTTATTTCTTTCAGTTCAAATCCATATATTTTTATTGGTCTAAATTATAATTTATTCAAAAACAATTTGTATTATAATGATTCCAGTAGGTTTATATATTATAATGGTAGCCCAAATCCGTTACTCTACTAGGTCGTAAAATTTTCATTTTTATCACGAATAAAATTTTGCAGAGTCGTTATTATGTAATGTGAGAACTAAGAAACAGATGAACAGATAAGATAAAAATAAAACTATTATTTGAGGTCTGTGTTTAGTTTTAAACACATGTTATTCATATTTATTTATTTATTGATTTATTTATTTGTTTCTTTTAGCCTCACGCCATATCCCTTGCAGGGTAGCTAGAGATGACGAACGCCCAACACTACGGTCCCTGCATACCTCTTTCGCCTCGGCCACAGACATCAACCTCTTTATACATGCCCTGGGGGGGAGGGGAGGGAGGGGTAATCATGCTTTTTACGTGACCTTCCTCTAGTATCATAGATACTGTGTTTTCGAAGGTCACTCGAGGCCTCCCCCTGTCTCTCTTACCGCTCACTTTTCCTGTATAAATCTTTTTTACCATTCTTTCATCACTCATTCCTTCGACGTGCCCAAAGCACCTGAGCACGTTCTTATTCATTCTCACCGTAACATCCTTGCTAGTACCTGCCATTCTGTGGATCTCTTCATTGCGGATTCGGTCAGCTAGGCTGACTCCGCATATTCTGCGAAAAGGTCGCATCTCCACAGCATTCATTTTTCTTACATTCTTCTTCTGTGTTACCCACTTTTGGCTGCCGTATAACAGCGTCGGTAGCAAAACCGCATTGTGTAAAGCCAAACGTGCAGCTATGCTGACGTTTCGCCGTCTCAACAATGCAGCCAGAGCACCGTTGACTCTGTTACCGCCAGGAATACGCCTTTCCACATTCATTTCGTATCTTCCGTCTCTGCTAAACATACTTAAAAAATATACCGCTTCATTCACTTGTTCTATTTACATTTTATTATCTTTATTATCTTTCCATTCACGTTGAGCTTGTATTCTGTTATTTCTTCATTTCTTTCAAATATCAGAAACTTTGTCTTCTCTGCATTCAGGTTTAGAACATTATTTTCACACCCATCTTTCAGAGTGGTGACCAATGCCTGCAAATCGCATACTGATAATGCAATGACCACTGCATCATCTGCATATAGCAAGCAATTGACCTTAGGGTAAGTCAGATTGGATGTCAAACCAGGGCCACATGTCAGCTCCTACTTTCACACAGGCTGAGTGATCTCTAAAGAGATTTTACAGCCTGTAGCAAGGGTCCACAAATCAAATCCACAAAAGCACAGAAAACCTTTTGGTTTAGGGCCAAAAATTTTTCCATGATCATGCGGAGGGCAAAGAGCTGATCTATAGACCCTCTTCCATATCTAAAACCTCCTTGGGCCTACCACAACAGCCTTTCAGATCTCTTTTGCATTCTTCTCGCTAATATTTTAGCATAAACTTTACCACCCAAGCTAATCAAACTGGTAGCCCTATAGCTTGCACAGTCTATCTGTGAACCTTTGCCTTTATACAAAGGTACGATGACTGCACCTCGCCAATCGCCTGGGACCTCCCCTGATTTGCAGCATTAATTGCACAAAAACCAGAACAAGTACCAGACGCGTGGCCCACCATATTTGATCATCTCGGCAGTAACTTCATCTGCTCCCGCAGTCTTACCACATTTCAGACTTCGAATCGCGCTCTCCACTTCTTCCAAACTGATTTTACCATCGGCTACATCCGGACTCAGCGTTTCGCTGGTACTCGAGACCGAGGCATCCTCACATTCATACGTCCCCTTGTAGAATTCCGCCCACCGCTGCAAAACGTGTGCTGGATCTGTTAAAACTTCACTACTCTTCGAAAGCACCCCTTTCATTCTACAGGTTACTGAACAACCCCGGGAATCACTAACTTCTCGCCAGAAAAGCTTCGTGTTTTCCCGAAAGTTGTTCGTCAACCTGTCGTCCCTTTCTCTCTCAGAATTTTCACGCTTCATCTTTATGTGCTTTCGTTTTGTGCTTTTGCAGCTTATACTCTCTTTTTCTTATCTCTCTCATACTTTTATCCTTACCCGAGGCCTTATAATCCAGCCATGTTTTCTTCTTTAACTCCACAACGTCCTCCACTTCATCATCTCACCATTCATCGCGCTTTTTACTAAAACCTCTTTTTCTTTTACTACATACGTCTGTCGCTACTTTCACGATGCTATTCCTAAGGTTCTGCTAGCATACTTCATCACTTTCATTTCCAGAATCACAGCTTTCAAGCTTCTTGGAAACACTTTCTTGATATTCCTCTCTGATCGTTGAATCTTAAAGCTTCCAGCTTCTTATGCGATAATTCGACTCCAAACAGCACCGCTACAGACCGCTTATTCTAGCAACGACTAGATAATGGTCCGTTCCCAGATCAGCACCCCTAAACACTCGCGTGTCCATAACTTTACTTCGAATACGCTGATCCAATAGGAATAAATCAATCATACTTCTTTCGTCCGCTCGCTCCCATGTGTACAAGTGAATTTGTTTGTGATCAAACATCGTGTTTGCCACAAACAAATTTCTCTCCTTACAAAATTTCAAAATAAGCTTTCCAGCCTCATTTACTCTCTTATCACCGTACTTGCCTAGCACGCTTTAGTAACCACTTCGCGTGGTTCCAACCCATTCATTAACATCCCCACATACTATCAACTTTTCTTTACTTCTGACACTACTTAGAACATCCCTGACACTCTCCCAAAACTCCTCGAGTTCGCTCACTGGAGCTGAAGATACTGGCGCATAAACGGCTTACAAGAATACTCTTGTTATCCCCAGCTTAAAGCGAACCCAAAGAAGCCTCGGATTGTTTATTTTTTTTAAAGACGTCAATGTACAGAAATTGCCTTGCATACTATTTTATTATATGTATTGATATAAAATATTAATGACGTTTGTCTAATTTAAATGTTAAATTTCAAAAATGATCATAAGTTCATAAAATTTTCTAATTATATAATGCTCATAAAATCAAATAAAAATAAATAAAAATAAATATGATTGCATGTTCTTCAAATTCAATAAAGAATTAAAGAAGAAGGTAAAAGAAATAAGTAAACATAAAGTATTTTTAGAACTAGACCAGACGGAGTGCAGAACTTCATTTCAACGTCGAAAGGTGAGTTGTTTTAGTTTTTGCCTCAACACTTGAGCACGCATTGCACACACCGAGGTGTTGTGATATAATACGTCGTTTGTATTTAGGGCAAAGTCTTAGAAAAGCTTATGAGGTATCACCGACATGACACCGAATTAATGTTGGACCAACTGTGCGCTCGAATTGAAGCAAGTGTTCATGTTAATTTAACACTAAACCTAACAAGTAGCGGTCAAATTGACCGTTTTGAAACTTATGTAAAACTTACACATTTTTAAACGTTATAATATCGTTATCAAACTACATGACAATTCTTACAATATGCATATAATATTTTCTCCACTCTTTACTTTTAGTTATTTTCATAATTACCTGCGTTATATAATAAAATAACTTTTAATTACCGGTCAATTTGACCGCGTGCGGTAGGAACAGGTTTAGTGTTAAGGAAGTCAATTTAATTTAAGGAAGTAAGTTATCTTAAGGTTTCTCAAAGTTCAAAGTTTAATCAGGTAGTGCGTTTGCAACTGATTGTAACTATGAAATTGCTGACCGATCTTTAGTTAACTTAGAATTAAGTAAAACTTGTTCAAATTTAATAACAAGTTTTACTCATAGCGGTGGCTTATAATATCTGATACAATTAAAAATTAACTATAACGTAATATTGAAATGACTGTGTAAAATATACGAGTACCAACATCATATTTAGGACTCGGAATGTAATAAAAAATGTGGACCCTTTATCCTAAAATATTTTTAATCAACAACAAATCCGCTTTTTTCTGTTGCATCTTTTAAGTAGATATATTTGTTAAGCTTTAATAAGGTAATGCCTTTTTTATGTTTTAAAAATCATTTATTATAAATAATATAATTAAAGCGATTTGTGAAATTTTGTGTAAAATTAGACATAAAAAAAATGTGTATTTTTAATGTATAATATTGAATTTAATAATTAACTTCTTAAAGAGCTAAGCTTTTGTGGCGAACATTTTACATCGAGATGAAAATTCATCATACATTTAATACTTTCAAAATGTTTAACATTTTTAAATTACATTTAATTTAATTAATGAATTTTCATTTTAAAATTTATGCTAAGAGAATAAAATATTAAGTAAAAGTATGTATAGTTAGTTACACTGAAAATTATATTGTGAAGAGATTGTGTTAAAAAAAACTTATATTTAAAATATTCATCAACTTTCATTACCGAAAGAATAAAAAAGTACTTATTGCTTAATTACGTATGAATTCCTAATTTCATGTAGTTCTTATTTTTTAAATATTAAAATTATTTTCATACAGGCAATAAATGAAGGAATGGTTTCTCATGGGAATTTTATGTAATATCAAGTAATAATTATTTTAATATGGTAATGTTTAAAGTTATTTAAATAAACATAAACACATCTTATACTAAAAGATACAAGATATTTTTTAAATAAATTAAACATATCATGGCCAAATAAAAATTTTTGTAAATAATTTCATTAGCGTACAAGATATTTAATATCACTGCTCTCATCGATCGACACGATATTATTACTTTATTACTCGGCAACCCAAATAAAACATTTACTAAAAGACCAACTGCCCGATACAATGTGAGTAGACCCTTGCTACTGGCTGTAAAGTCTCTTTACATAGATCACTCAGCTTGTGTGCGAGTAGGAGCTGGCATGTCGCCCTGGTTTGACATTCAATCGGGTGTTAAGTAAGGTTGCGCTATGTCAGCTTGGTTGTTCAATTTGTATTTGAATAGATTTCTCCAAGGCGTGAAAGACAGTGACATGGGAGTGATAGTAGGTGACCTTAAAGTCAATTGCTTGTTATACGCAGATGATGCAGTGCTCATTGCATCATCAGAATGCGATCTGCAGGCATTGGTCACCACTCTGAAAGATGGGTGTGAAAGTAATGGTCTAAACCTGAATGAAAGAAATGAAGAAAGAACAGAATGTAAGATCAACGTGAACTGTAAGATAATAGAACAAGTAAATGAAGTGGTATATTTGAGAAGTATGTTTAGCAAAGACGGAAGATACGAAATGGATGTGGAAAGGCGTATTGCTGCTGGTTACAGAGTCAACGGTGCTCTGGCTGCATTGCTGAGAAGGCAAAACGTCAGCATGCAGCAGCTGCAAGTTTGGCTGTACACAGTGCGGTTTTGCTACCGACGCTGTTATACGGCCGCCAACCGTGGGTAACACAGAAAAAGAATTTAAGAAAGCTGAATGCTGTAGAGATGCGATCTTTTCGCAGAATATGCGGATTCGGTCAGCTAGACTGACTGACTGACTGACTGACTGACAATGAACACATTCACAGAATGGCAGGTACTAGCGAAGATGTCACGGTGAGAATGAAGAAGAACGTGCTCAGGTAGTTTGGGCATGTCGAACGAATGAGTGATGGAAGAGTGGTATAAAATATTTATAAAGGAAAAGTGAGCGGTAAGAGAGACAGGGGGAGGCCACGAGTGACCTTCGAAAACACATTATCTATAGTATCTATGATACTGGAGGAAGGTCACGTAAAAAGCATGAGGACCCCCCGGAGGGCTTGTATAAAGAGTTTGATGTCTGTGGCCAAGGCGAAAGAGGTATGCAGGGACCGTAGCGTTTGGCGCTCCTACGTCTCTGGCTGTCCCGCAAGGGATATGGCGTAAAGCTAAATAAATAAATAAGTAAAAGACATTTTAATAAGTATTTGCCATAGTCGCAATTATTACATACTGCACTGTACTGTACTGAACTGTACTGTTTTGTACTGTACTATACTATTATATCACTTTGATAATACTTTTAAATGAAACATTTTATTTCTATTATATGAAAATTTATGAAAATATTAAGTTTATTATTATAGTATTAAGCAAAATAGAGAAGATTTTTTTTATTTAAAACTTCAATAACTGTTTGATGTTTCTCAATATACACTTCTATTAAACGCAAATATTTTCATTACTAATCAAACAATAAGCTGCCAGCATTATATTTTACGCTACTGTACTTAATTAGTTTTTTTATTTTCTGTTGTAAAACTTATGAAGGAAGAAAGATCGTTCGGGAAAATGATATACGAGTATACAAACGATCATTAAGAAAACTCTTTATTGCAACAAAATAATGTGAATATCTCTTAAACTCTTACATTATTAATATTATAATTTATTAATTTTTTTTCATAAGATTTATATAAGATTTGCAAAAATATATAATGACCAGCGATAGTGAGAGTATTGAATTTTTAAACTTGTCTCTTAAAGAATTCCTAGGACCCAGATTGTAATAGATGTTGTTGTATGGATAGTTCTCTTTGTATCTCAGATAAATTTGAACAATTATTGAAATTTGGCTAGACCTATAAATTACAACCCATTTGTCGATAAGGTACCATGATTAAATCTTGGCCGTCGGGCTCCTTCTTGTAGACTTTCAAAAAGCTACAACACAACACATCATATCACAAATATTGAACTAAGAATACTGTAAATTATTGGATTTTAATGTATAAACAATATTATTGAGTTATTATTGATTTTTAATAATGTATGTCCCGATTGTAAGTAGTTTTTAGTATGTAATTTATACGATTAATATTTTAAATTGGATTGACTATTCACAGGTTATCTTTTTGTATATTCATTTGTTACGCATTTTCGTTATTTATTTTCTTTAAATCTCCAAATATTCAATTTAATAATTTTGCAAACTCATAATGTTATTTATTTACAATTTATGTATATTTGAGTAGTCAATTAAAATATATCATTAGATTTATGTTGTTATAGCATGTCGTTTATGAACATGTATTTTGCACCTATGATTGAGGTGACACTTATCTATTTAATGTACGTATATTTAAATATCTTAGGATGATTATGACCTGGTTAGTGCGATAAATAAATAAAAATAAAAAATATGAAAATAATTAAAGTTATTGGTACTAATACAAATAACTTTTATTATTTTTTTGAGTTAAGGCTGCTAACAGCCTTAACTCAGATGTAGGATACTATACAACCTTACGCTATGAAAATAACTATAAAATTATCTTAGCCGTTGTCTCGCCATTAGGGAATCTTATCTTTTTAATAACATATGCGGTAGTTTCTTACAGAATTATTATATTTTTCCGTGAAAATAAAATATTTTAAAGACCGAGTGACATCTAATAAAGTGATAAAGAAGTATTCATATTATACTTAAACATTTCATACACATAGCTTGCAATAGTATTTTGATAAATTTTCCAAAAAAATAACATTATACGTACTTATACGTACAAGAAGTCTGTGAGTATATGTCTTATTGCTTTGATCTAGATACATATTTAGAATATGTTTTAACAAACCATCACAAGGATAACGCAGTTATTATTTTGTCTTCAATAGTTATCACCATTGTTAATATTGGAAACCAATAAATACCTTTGAAAAGGATTTAGTATTTGATTAGAAGCTATTCCTTACTTGATGTCCTTATTAATTTAGAATCGGCTCTAATCTAACATAATAGTATACAAAAAACAAGCATTATCAGAAATAATTAATTAAGCCTTTGTGACATTAATCAAGTAATATCAATTTCTTGCCAATTTGATTTACTCCAAAAATGTAATAGTTAACAAAAAAATGCTTCAAAACGTATATTATTTCTGATATTCTTCGACATGATCGTAGACATATTAATTTTATTGATAATTTCACAAATCTGTTTCTGTATCAAGACGTCAAGGCTCATGAATAAAAGATGCAATAAAACTTGTATTGGATGAAAGTAAGTCTCATATTAAGTTTATCTTTAATATTAATATGATCAAATTATCTAAACGTTGTTTACTTACTCATATTATCCTTTTATCATTCCATCGTGGAACCGTTTCAATAATATACTCTTACTCTTAATGAAACAGCTATATAAGGTCCATTAACATTTTAACTTTTTTTTTAACTTATATTAGCTTAAATTAACCGCTGTCTAACAATTTCATAGAAGTACAATATGCAATGTTTTTAATAAGCGTGAAACCGGTAGTCACTAAAAGTATTTTTGGCATGACATTGGAACCGGATATCTCAGAAAAAACAATATTCAAAATATTTTATACCATACGATTATTAACCATTCAAGTAACGTATAAAATATTTTTACTGAAGTGAAATACAGTTATTTAAATCGTATCGTTTAACGTTTCTTAACATACTGCAGAACAATATACCTCGTCTCATAATTTTATCTTTTTTATAATTTGACCTGCATGTTACATGGTCGTAATTATCCATAATGTTTTCCTCACTTCTTGTTAAATAATATTATTTTCATGCGGCAATTTATTATCCTTAATGCTAATAAATGGTTTCTGGAGAGCATTTTAAAATCGACTAACTATTATCTTGGAAAACAAAATATGAAAAGTAAGTCAGATCACTTCACTGTAAATGAAATAAGAACTAGTTCAACTCGGCCACAGACATCAACCTCTTCATACATGCCCTCCGGGGGGTCCTCATGCTTTTTACGTGACTTTCCTCCAGTATCGTAGATACAGTGTTTTCGAAGGTCACTCGAGGCCTCCCCCGTTATCTCTTACCGTTCACTTTTCCTGTATAAATATTTTTTACCATTCTTTCATCACTCATTCGTTAGACGTGCCTAAACCACCTGAGCACGTTAGTCTTCATTCTCACCGGGTAATAATAGGCAATTAGTAATCATTTACTACGGCTTACAATTTTGCGTTATGACTTTTGATATCTACTATTTAAATATTATTTTTTAAGAATCATAAAATACATTATTAACTTCATTTAAATTTAGCAGTGAGGGTTTGTGAAATGTAGATTAGTATTACACATATACATTTTAATATCTAGACAGAATTACGGCTTTTTCTTTTATTTTGTAAAATAAGATAGACCTAATTAAATATGTAGACGTAAGGTGATAGACATTTAATAATCTAAAACATTCTTCAACATCGGTCACGTTAAAATCTTCGACACATAAATATTTGTAGAATTTTCATTACGGAAAAAGTATGTTCTTCAATATTACATTTTTATGAACCTTAAGTGTTGGTCTGAAATGTTCTTTATTCATATAATATAAGGTAATAAAAAAATACTATAAAAGTTTAACTATGCCATTTGCATTTATCTCACAGATCTGAGGAGGTTAATTGATTAATTGAATTTCATAAACGGACAAAGTTACATACATGGTGGTTATTTATGATAATTCTTAATTAATATGAAAGTGTCCGTAATTTTTAATAAAGCGATGCAGAAAATATTAATTACGTTACTACAAATGTCGGTGGACATAAGTATTTTAGATAGACAACAAGGTCTATTCAAAAATAGAGTAAAATACTATATTAACACTCTTTAATTAATCGAGACCAAGGACCGTAGTCTTGTGTTTTCTCAGTGACATAACAACGAAGGATGGAGCGATAGATTAGGCTCAGAGATAAATGGAAATAGATTGAACCAATGTTGTTCTCTGTATTGTTTGGTTTGTTCTTTAAATAATTTCGAAAGAAAATTCGTAGAAAGAAAGAAAAACGTTGGTTACCATTAATAAAGAAAAATAAATTTCATGAATTTATATTTATAATCATGTAAATAAGAATACTATTTTTTTCGCTATTCTTTAGTGATTAATAATTAATTTTTTAAGAAAAATAATAACAATATGTAGAATAATAATTCTTTTACATTTCATAGCTAATTAAGTACCTACCTTAAAAGTGTTTCATTTATTTAAAAACTAAGCGTCGAAATCCCATGGTAAAAAATTATATAAAATAATCTCTAAAAATCAATACCATTGTAGTTATACAATAGAATTTACAATGATTTTGTGTATGTCCATATGAGACGTCATTATTTGAGGAACTATATTTATGGTTGACTCCCAATCAAAAAGAATAATCACTAAATGTCTTTGATAAAATACAATATATAATTTCAAACAACTTTCTAAATTTGTCTTATTAAATAGCATTAAATCAAAATAAAATACATTCAAATAATTAATATAGTTACAAGAAAATAATGTTGAGAAATTACAGACAAAAAAATTATAATATATACCTACATTTAGTAAATCCTCAATTTGATTTCTTTATTATTCTAATATATATTATTCAAGCTTTCAATAAATTATTTTTTCAAACATTATACAATAATTTTAATGAAATAAATAATAATAATAACCATGATTTATTTTACATACAGAATATATATGTAGAAGTAGAAATCTTGAAAGCAGAAAGCGATATACTCGTACGTAGTAAAAACTGTGACGACAGCATCACTGATGTCACAATGCTTATTAGTATCTATGTGTCCTCATGGTACTACTGACTTTTAATACAGAATATTACCTCCTTATATTCGCTTGATCACTTCCCCGCTATAATAAAGTGATATAGTGATAGTTATATTAAATATATATATAAGAATAAGCAAATTAGAGGTAAATAGACAAAATAAATTAATAAGTATTTTAGCCAAAAAGTTATTTTTACATGGTTTAAGGAAATGTATAAACGAGCGCATTAAATTTTTTTTTTGAAAATTATTTTAAAGACTAATAGCATATTCAAGTATAGTGTGAATATTCTTACAGTAACAGATAAGAAGCCACTTGAGCTTTTTGCTAGCAATATAAAGCAATAAAATGAGCAATATGGATAAATTTTTCAAAACGGAAGATTTAAAACTATATTTAAGATTCTTCATCTATCTTCCTTTGTCACAACTATTTAGATTTTCAGTTATCAAACTATTAAATCAAACATCTTCCAAAATAACTTATAAATGCTATTTATATTATACATATATTAAATAAGTTAATTATTTTATATTTTTCAAATGTCTAAAGACGGCTACTATATGTAATGAAATTTAGAATCAGCAGTTGTGCAAGTATTTGACAGTTATTAAGAATTTATGAACGTTCAAAGTTATTTATTTTAGGTGGTGATAGAGCCGGGCTGTAGTTATTTGGCTACAACCCCAATTGAACTGACAAGACTCAGGAAGAACCATCTTCTCACAGCAGACTGACGTGTAATATGTTCCATTGGTGAGTGAGAGAATCCGGAAATTGGTAATCAGCTGACAAGGGTGCCTTCTGGACCCGGTCCTGCAAGCGATTATTTTGGGCGCTTTCTAAAGCTACTCTGAGAAACTTTTTACAGCCGTACCTCCCTCTTTTGAACACGGGAAATCTCTCTGGCCTATACGCGAAAAAAGAAAGTCGATCTCTTGGGCACTCTTTTTGCGTATTTGTATATTCTATCCCTTAAAAAAGTGACAACACGGACCGAGTTCATGTTCATTTCCATTACATCTCTTCTCTCCAAAATAATTAAGAGTATCATTAAACACAGCTTCTAATGTACCTCAAGGAATGCTAGCTTCAATGACCGGTAATATGGCTTTCTCTATGGCCCATTGGCTGGTAATCTTCTGTTATATCTTATACAATGTTGGGCAGCAGTTACCAAAAGGAAAGGAGAGGGTCTGGCATTTAGTCTGTTATGTCCTTCGATGTATGTCACAAGCGGCCTTTTCCGAAGCTTCCTTCCTATGAGCTTACCCTAAATGGAGCATAAGAGTCTTTTTCACGGTTTTATCTCGAAATCCAAGCTCACGAACGTTCCTGTTTATCCCGCACATCAATAATATGTTATGTTGGAAATTTCCAAGTTATCTTATTATGCGGATGACATGATAATGATGAAATCGCTGACGAGTATCGAATCTTGTTTTCTATAGAGACCTCCATGGGGATGTTCTTAGGATGAGGAAAACTCAACCTCGTTCAGTTCATTCCCCAAAAAATAAAACTGCTCTCAACACCTCGCCAAGTATCAGAATACTAGGTCTTTATTAATATAATATAATAAAATTTTATTCCATCTAGTACGCGTCTCCTGATTGGACTCTCATGATGGACACGTATGAAAGGCAATACAAAATCCCCGGGGATGTTTGTGTTTCGTCATCTAGGCCGGACTTATTCCTGTACTCAAAACAACTAAGGCGCGTTATATTTGTGGAGCTTACTGTACCCTGGGAAACAAACATACCCAAAGATCATACATCATACCTTTAAGCTTAACAAGTATTACGAATTGTAGAAGTAGGAGCGAGACGTATAAAAGCAAAATCTCTCTACAATTTATTTAAGAATCTCGGCCTTTCTAGAATGATCATCAGTTAATTTCTGGAACGTATTTCAAAGGCGGCTTTAGCAGGTTCTTACGATATTTGGTTAGGAAGGGGAAGGAGCGTGAACAGCGAAGGAGAACGTGTATGCGCATAGGAAAGGGGCCCCTTAAACCTACACCTGGGTCGCAAGTCCCAGGCATTGTTTGCGCTCTTCTTCTTGCAACGCGATGGGCCCGGCACCCGCACGGTGAATCCATGGCATGCTAAGAAGCTTCGTCTCTATTAATATGACAACGTAGCCAACATCTAAACATCTCAAAGGAATGTCAGCTAATTTTAAATAATAAAGAGCAATATGCTATCAAATTATATAATTTACAACATAAGAATAACACTGAAACTAGATAATAAAATACTATTATATTTCAAGAAATCCAAAGCATCCTCAGGCTGGCAACATCTAATTTCTAAGATAGTACGAAATTGCGCAGATTATTAAAGTCTTTTGAATTCCCTGTCAACAGATAATTAATTAACCTTATCGTAGACACACATCATAAAAAATAGAACGTGTGACTAAGTTTTGAAATTTCTACAGATATAAAATTTCTACGTAACAAAAGTGTAGGTAACCTTGACAACGTAGTAATAAAATGTTACGTATCAAAAATCATTTATTCGAATGTGAAATGAATAATATCCCCTGAGCATCTGACCATCTAGAAAAAGAATAATTATAATAAAGACGAGTGGTTAGTGTCTTAGGTTAAGAGAGAATTAGAAAAATATGAGCATATTTTGAGGCAAAAGTGAAATTTGACAAAAATTTTGAGTTTTACTACCAAATATGTTTCTAACGGATCTTTCTATTCTGAAAATTTATTCAAAATTTCCAGAAAAATAAAAGCTTATTAGATATGTAATGATTATAAAAATATTTATAATCATTACATTTAAATAAATAACATTTAAAAAATAACCAAGAATGAAATTTCATATTTAATATAAAACAGTAGGTAGTTAACAAAATTTCAATTGTATTGTTAAGCTTACATTTAAGTATCGACGGCATTTAAGTAGACAATTGAAATGTAATTCATCTGTATTATTAATATTCCCATGCTGGATCAAAATAATGGTTGTTTTATAATATCAGAATGTTTTTATCAGAATTATATATGAAATTACTAGCTTATTCGCTCCCCCTTCGCTGGGCACACTATCAATTTGGATATGAACATAGCTTGCTATCGTAACCTATGTCATATTATCTGTTATCATCCTAATCGTTGCTATGGTAACCGTTGCTTTAGTAACTCTTACCCCCGCGTAAAGTGTATAGCTCCTACAGGTTTAAAACTTGGCGAAATTCAAAAAGTTGCAATCCGTTGGGATAAGAATTCCGTAAAATCCGTTCTTAGTGGACGTCTAAGTCACAAAAGAAGTAACTTTGTAAAATTTTAAGTTAATCGGACAAATAGTTTCTGAGATTTCGTAATGAATCAGTGAGTCGTAAATCACTTATATATATATATATATATATAGATAACAAGTTGTAGAAGTATTTTTTTCCGAATAACGTTTATAAGTTTGACGGCGCAGTCGCGTCGTCGTGCTGTCAAAATTTACGTCAAGAGTGTCTGTCTGGTCTTGACTTGTAGGTTTTATTTTACAAATTATTATTTATTTAAAAATAACATGAAAATAATAAACAAATGAAAAGATAACGAAAGATCTTTAAATAAAAAAATCGAGGTTTGATGTGGTTTAATAGATTTTAAAACAGAACTATGTAGTAAATATATTTTTTAGTTTTATCTAGCAAGATGTGTACTTCAGATGTGGAACAACGAATGAGATTATCTATCTAGTTGTATTTTGCTTTAAAATCGTGACTGATTTTTTTAAATAGATGCAATGGCACTGCAAAATATTAACTAATTTCTCACTAACTACATAATCGAGTTCTTCTTCAGATTACTAATATACCTTGTAACATAAAGTTCCGCATACAAAGCCTTATATTTTTTATATTCATTATAAGTTATCACTACATATTTACTTTACCTTTTAATTACTTAACTCGAAGATTTCATTTATGTAATGCGAATTATAATTAATATGCCAAAGTGGTGTTACTTTGTCACTAAGAAAAAAGACAATTATTAATAAATATCTTACCATACAGGAAGATTAACTATATTCAAACTTTATACACGCTCCTACAATGTGTTCAACGTATCCGTCATGCTAGATAGATGTACGATGTTTTAGGTTATGTTACAATTTTATGTTGAAGTTAAACAAGGAGTAGAATCCAATTTACATCAAAACTTTCAGTTCAAATAAATATAAGCAACAATTTTTATAAAGTTTTGGGATACCAGCATTTTTAAAAATGAAATGAAATGGAAATTCACTTGTGCCATTTGTAAGTTTTCTTCATCTACTCGAAATTCCTGACACACAATTTAAATGTGCTAATTAAGTCCTTTCATTTGATACCCACACTATACCAGAAACTACCAGAAAATAGATATTTTTTCATAATGTTCGTTGAATGTCCTCGGTTGTATAATACGGACACACTGATATTAGACTAATGTGTAGGGATATAGGTACAGCAGTAGTGTCCTAACTTAAGAAGGTCGGGAAACAACTGTTTAAGAAATAAAGAATTTAATTGCTCTGATAATGAAATCATTCATTCCTTCCTTATTTATTTTAAACTTACGAATAGCATTTTATAATAAAAAAAAGAATTTAATATCATGTCATTTTTTTTTAAGTCCATAAAAGCTGTTACAATTGAATGGGAGAAATACTTTTATTTCAATAGCTTATAATCGTGGTTTAACATGCTCGAAGTACAATAATGTTTCTTTTTACCATAATATTAAGAAGGACGAAATAAGTAGGTACATTCAAACTTTTTAAGTGACATTAAATAGTTTGACGAGATTGGTCGAGTACGTTTAAAAACTTTTTTACCTAATTATTAATCAAAGCGATGTTATTACCAATTTTCAACTCATAAATAATTATGAAAAAGAGAACACTCTCTTCTTCATAATTCTTCATGCTCACACGAGCATTTGTATTTAGTAGATGATTTTCACAACTTAACTAAAAATAAATCTTACTCAGATAAAAATAAAGTAAGTTAGATATTCTAACAGGGATATTATAATTTATTATAAAACCTTAATCAGATTACATACATTGACAATAACAAAGTACATAATGTTTTAAATAATTAGATTGCAACCTTGTACTAATCTAAAATGTTGTGTATCATTTCCAATATTTGAATTTATAAATATAGCATTTAAATCTATGTCAGATGTCTACACAACTATAAGGTATATTAATTATAATTGGCAGTAAAATAAAACATGAAAGAAGTTCAATATAAACATTATCTGAGCAAGAGATATACAAGGATACAGATACACTACCATCAATATATAATGACCGAGTATCTATTGGTGATTGAGGTTTCGAGTTAGTAACGTTAACTAGTATATTGTGTTTCCGTTGTTGCTTGGTCCTTATATCTATTTACATAATGACTGACACTTTATTAATTTTCCAATAACTTCAATCGCTGATCATTACTAAGCTCTAAAAATTGTGAAGGTTATTAGAAATAGAATAACAATCTAAAGTTTTACCTATTTATTGAGGTTTACCTTTCTAATACTAGTAACATATGTACGAGTACATTTAGTTTTATTATTAAACTTGCTACAGGCTGTAAGGTCTCTTTACCGAGATCACTCAGCCTGTGTGCGAGTAGGAGCTGGCATGTCGCCCTGGTTTGACATCCAATCGGGTGTTAAGCAAGGTTGCGCTATGTCAGCTTGGTTGTTCAATTTGTATTTGGATAGTTGTCTCCAAGGAGTGAAAGATAGTGACATGGGAGTGAAAGTAGGTGACCTTAAGGTTAATTGCTTACTATATGCAGATGATGCAGTGCTCATTGCATCATCAGAATGCAATTTGCAGGCATTGGTCACCACTCTGAAAGATGGGTGTGAAATTAATGGTCTTAACCTGAATGTAGATAAGACGAAGGTTCTCATATTTGAAAGAAATGAAGAAAGAACAGAATGTAAGATCAACGTGAATGATAAGATAATAGAACAAGTGAATGAAGTGGTATATTTGGGAAGTATGTTTAGCAGAGACGGAAGATACGAAATGGATGTGGAAAGGCGTATTGCTGCTGGTAACAGAGTCAATGGTGCTTTGACTGCATTGTTGAGACGGCAAAACGTCAGTATAGCTGCACGTTTGGCTGTACATAATGCAGTTTTGCTACCGACACTGTTTTATTTATTTATTTATTTATTTAAAAACTTTATTGTACAACAAAATTATACAAATGGCGGACTTAATGCTACAGCATTCTCTACCAGTCAACCGAAATATAAAATACAGAAAAACAAACAAGGGGTACAATAGAAAACAAACAACTTATGTAAATAACAATCAATACATATATGGATACATATATATATATATATGTAAGAGCGTCGGGAGAAGCCTCATAGCGGTCTTGGCTGTTATTGTTCATAATGGGCGTTGTAACGATAAGAATAAAAAATAGAAGTACACTCGTATTCTTCAAAACGTTATTATTAATTCTTTTAAAACTGTTTAACAAAATATTACACACAATCAATAAGATTAAACTGGATTTAGAGCCAATAGGTTAGCAAATGTGCACCTCTTCCAAAACAGCTGTCAACTCCATGACAACCGCCATTTTCAGTGGCGACACCTACTACCCTATTCGGGATTATCCGCTCATATTTTAATATTTTTTATAACAATCCATTACCGAATCAAATAATATAATTGCGTAACTTATAATTTAAAATAAACTTTAATCAACGCGCCGTCACGGCCGTCCTGCATTGTCACACGTCCTCGTGTGTACCATTCTCATCTGTGGACAATAAATATAGCGCTTTATACTATATCACGATCGGTCTTCCTGACCACATATTATTCTTATTTGTTCATGTCATACAACTTACAGCAATTACATTTTTTTTTTAATTTAAGTACTACGAAATGTTTGGTAAAAGTCACACTCAACATATGACATATGTCACATACGTCAGTTAATGCTACATAGGTCATTTGCTACCACACAGGCAGTTTTCTGCCACACAGGTTAGTCGTTGCCACACAGGCCAGTCGTTGCCACACAGGCCAGTCTTTGCCACACAGGCCAGTCTTTGCCACACAGGCAGGTCTTTGCCACACAGGCAGGTTTTTGCCACACAGGCCAGTCTTTGCCACACAGGCCAGTCTTTGCCACACAGGCCAGTCTTTGCCACACAGGCCAGTCCATGCCACACAGGCCAGTCCATGCCACACAGGCCAGATGCCACACAGGCCAGATGCCACACAGGCCAGATGCCACACAGGTGGGTAGCCTATTGTCTCGTAGACTAAAAAGTAGGATGCACAGGTTATGTAATTACTTACCATGGCCGTCATCGGCACATTCTGACTGGATTGGATTCTCTAGTCCACCACTCAACTCTAATGGAACATAACATTCGCCCGTATACGGTCGTGTGCGTACTTAGTTGTACTATACTACTACTACTATTAGAATTAAGGGCCCGAAGTAAATACCTGTTACCATCCAACAGCTCAACTACTTTAAAAGGGCCTTTAAATTTTGGGTCAAGTTTGGTTTTGTTACGCTCGTGGTTTTCAAGTAGCACATAATCACCTACTTCAAACTTTTTTTAATTTTGCTTTACTTTTATCAAACCTTACTTTCTCCGAAAAAGCATTAGCTTCTATTGCTCGTGTCGATTGCTCTCTTATAAGATTTAAATCAACTTCTATGTCATCTGTTTCTAATGTCATTAAGTTTGGGAGCCTAGCAACCTTTCCTATTAACAATTCTAAAGGACTCGCTTTTATAACCCTAATCATAGTACAGTTGATGGATAGCTGTATATAAGGCAGTGCAGCTTGCCATGACTTATTATTATCTACCTCGACAGCAGTTAACATATTCTTGAATGTGGACGTGACATGTTCTACTTGCCCATTTGCACGACTTGTAGCTACCGAGCTATAAGATGTACTTGTAGGTTAATGTTGTATGCATTGCAAAAGTCAAAAGGTAATGTTGTATGCATTGCAAAGTTTGCCCCCACTAGACGCTGTATTTGGTCTAAAATAAGTGGGAGAGGATATCTATCAGGCACTGTATTACTGTTCAACTCCCTATAATCTACGCAGAGCCTATCACTCCCGTCCTTTTTCTTAACAAGGATAATTGGACTAGCAAAGGGAGAAGAGCTTTCACGTATGATGCCAGCGGACAAAAATTCTTTAATTTGACGACGTACTTCCTGTCTTTCATCTGGACTTAATCTATAGGGTCTACGCTGGACCGTGAGATTAGGATCACATAATTTAATTATCAGCTGACCCGTACTAACCCTACCAGTAGGTATACCCTCTACGAAATTACTGGAATGATTGTTCAGTAGAGCAACTAATTGCCGTTTTTCAAAATCATACACATCACAATCTATACTTTCGAATTTGTTTTCCTTTGTACCTATGTCACAAATAGAAACGGCCTTATTATTTTTAAGGATAAGATTATTTTCAAAAATTTCTATTGAAAACCCTAGTGAAAGTAGATCCCTCCCGATCATTATATCATTTGAAATACCCGAATCGGGCACCACATGAAATAGTAACTGTACTGAATAACCCTGAATTGAAACTGTAGAAAGAATTTGGACGTTACAATTAAGATGCGCATTACTTATTCCTAACAATAATACTGAATCATACTGTCGTTTACCTAGAAATCTATCAGATAGAACTCGTTTTATTAACGAGTATTCGGCACCTGAGTCAAAGCAAAATGAAAACTTCTCACCGGTTTCATCTAAAAGTTCATCAATGGCAGGTTGGATGGAACAGACATTCACTCGTCGTTCAGTTCGTGCATCGCTGGCCTTGACATCTCATCACTGGGGCAACGGGGCGCGATGTGGCCTCGTTCCCCACACTTGAAGCATGTTGGAGTAATTGTCTTCTTCTGCGAGCTAGCGTCCTTCGAATGCTGAGAGGAGGTAGTATCTGAAATCTCAAATTATGTAGTAGTATTGCTGTCACGACTACTATTTCCTCGACATTCCCGAGATATGTGACCCGGCTTGCCACAGTTATAGCACCACCGTGCATTATCTGTACGCGACTTCTTTAATTCAGTCGGAGTAGTCTTCTCACTAGTCGGGGGTCCTCTTTTTCTAAAGCCGAAAGACATAAGTTCCTGTTGCAATTTATTACGAGTGTCAATCTCAGTAGTAAATGCTATTCTTTGCAATCGCGGCTCAATTTTTGAAGTATGTGCTAAAGTAAGCGCGATCGCAATCTGTTCTTTCGATAAAGACTTCCATCGTGCTAATATAGTGCTCATAAATCGCCCGGCAAACGCAGATAAACACTCTCCTTCCCTTGGACTACTATTGAGTAGTCGCCATAAGTTCGCAGCTGGTGTCTCAACAGTATCAAATCTAGCTAAGAAGAGATCTTTTAATTGCGGCCACGTAATACCGGTAAAACTAGATTGCGCAAGCCATGCTGACGCCGTTCCCTTGAGTGCCTTGCTCATTGTGATTACTAAATCACTGCCGGAAATAGGTTGTTCTTGTAAGCATATGTCCACGGTTTCACACCACGCTCGAACGTCGTACTCAGGAGTATCAGGGTTAAACTCGGGTAATGTTATTTTAGTACTAGATACAAATGGTTCTCGTATAGTGCAAATTAATTCCATCATATTCTGTTGTTGCACTTCAAAGAGATATTTCCAACGTTCACACTCGTTATTTAGAGAAATATTAATGTTCTGACCTCTATTCTGTTCCTTATTCGTCGCTGGTAATCCCGCTTCTGATGTAAGAGCGTCGGGAGAAGCCTCATAGCGGTCTTGGCTGTTATTGTTCATAATGGGCGTTGTAACGATAAGAATAAAAAATAGAAGTACACTCGTAATCTTCAAAAGTTATTATTAATTCTTTTAAAACTGTTTAACAAAATATTACACACAATCAATAAGATTAAACTGGATTTAGAGCCAATAGGTTAGCAAATGTGCACCTCTTCCAAAACAGCTGTCAACTCCATGACAACCGCCATTTTCAGTGGCGACACCTACTACCCTATTCGGGATTATCCGCTCATATTTTAATATTTTTTATAACAATCCATTACAGAATCAAATAATATAATTGCGTAACTTATAATTTAAAATAAACTTTAATCAACGCGCCGTCATATATATATATACTTGCACTACATATAAATATTATAAACATATTAAATATATAAAAAGATAATACATATACATACATACATTCATAGGGCGATAGTGAGACGATGATGTATATATAAAAATAAGAATAATGTTATGCCAATATTGGTATAAATATCACTGCGCAATAATAATTATAAAAAAGTTACAAGAATGGTTATGTTATTTTCTGGTGTAGATATCTACGGATACGCTTTTTAAATACAAGTTTATTCGGCATTATTACTGTTATACGGCAGCCAAACGTGGGTAACACAGAAGAAGAATGTAAGAAAGATGAATGCTGTGGAGATGCGATCTCTTCGCAGAATATGCGGATTCAGTCTAGCTGATCGAATCCGCAATGAAGAGATCCACAGAATGGCAGGTACTAGCGAAGATGTCACGGTGAGAATGAAGAAGAACGTGCTCAGGTGGTTTGGGCACGTTGAACGAATGAGTGATGAAAGAATGGTAAAAAAGATTTATATGGGAAAAGTGAGCGGTAAGAGAGACAGGGGGGGGCCTCGAGTGACCTTCGAAAATACAGTAGCTACGATACTGGAGGAAGGTCACGTAAAAAGCATGAGGACCCCCCGGAGGGCATGTATGAAGAAGTTGATGTCTGTGGTCGAGGCGAAAGAGGTATGCAGAGACCGTAGCGTTTGGCGCTCCGTCGTCTCTGGCTACCCCGCAAGGGATATGGCGTAAAGGTGAAAAAAAAAAAAAAAAAAAAAAAAATTAAACTTGTCCGAATTATTGAAGTTATAATTAAGTTATTACTAAGACCGCCTGTGCAGGAGCAGAAATGTTCAATAATTTTGGTTTGAAAAGCCTCATTATTGTCGTTTATTAAGTTACACTGGGCTAGTATACGAGCTGCAGTAAAGCTTATACCAGCTGCAGTAACTATTAGTTGACTCTACTGACAATTATAATAATAGCTTTCTCGGAAACCGTTGAGTAGTTCGGTCAGAGCAATGACAATAAACAGACCTATTAATTCTCATAATAATTAATGTACCAATGTGTAATCTGTAATGTAACATTTTTAGTAATACAAAAAGGTATAATTTAACCCTGCTAAACTTATACTAATTTGGGTTGACATATTTTCAGGCTGTATAGCATGTAGTTAACTTAAGTCAGCAATAAAAGGTATTTAAATTGGGGATCAAATGCTGCTTAGAAATTAATTAAAATAAATTTCATCTTTATAAAACAATCTTTTTGTAATATCTTTCATATTGTATAAATAAAATAACTTTATATCATTCAAATAGTGGTTTATTAAAAAATATTTTAAGTGAGTTCAATTAAGGATTTTTTCAATTACGGTAACATGAGTTACACTAATCAATGGAAAGAAGTATGTCATATGCACCATAGTCTTTCTGATACTCTGTGCTAATTCTACTACTAACACCCTTTCAATCCTTACATTTAAAAAATATTAATAATATACTTATAACTTATAACATATTAACTGTCTCTTAAATAAAAAAACGATAATTTTCTGAAATATATTTAAAGTAATAGATTCATAGTATTTCTAGTATTCATTGACTATCAATAAGTTCATTGGAAGAGACGTCGTACGCGTGCCAAGGAGAGAAATTATTTATTTATCAGATACGTGACACTAATGTTTATGGTTAACACATATCATGGTAAATTTTTGGATATAAAAATATTATGAATAACAATAAAATCTAAGTGTAAGTTAAATATAAAAACCAATCGTTAGATGATTTTCAGATAGAATTGAAAAACAATTTCTTGTTTCATAAAATACCTGAGTTTAATTTTAAATATAAATATTTTTTCACAAAGTTTATAACTTATTTCTATAATGCTCGAATTCATAATATAATACGTTTATTAAACCTAGTACTGCCGATTACCAAACGGCGTTGTAAGTTTAGATCGCGCCGCGACCGCGTCTAGGAAAGAAGCAGCATTGTCTCGTTTGTCAATTTTTAAAAACACACATTAATAGGTTATAGTAATACTATAGTATATACCATTCAAATTTATATATTTAGTATTTACCAATAGGTAAATAATAAATTAATTTGCACTAGAAATACTTGTGACTAAATACCGACATCAAGAGGCTAGTACAAAATTATTAACACTGGATAAGATATTAGAGTTAAAATATTTATTCATCATCCAGAATATCTAACTTGCAAGTATCTTCATAAAGACCCACATTTTGCATTCCTTGACTCCACTTAACCTCACTTAAAGAGATATCAAACAAACCGTAAAATCATAAAATCTTCCTTCCTCAATATTTCTTTGTATTGGTTACCAGAAAACAATTGTATTAAAATAATAAAATAAGCAAGTTAATAATAACAAATTATTTATTTATTCGAAAACTAATATTACATATTATATTTGAGAATCAGAATATTATTTTATTCATTCATCTTCTTGCCCTTATCCCACTTTTGGGGTCGGCACAGTATGTTTATTCCTTCCATACTCTCCTGTAACTCGTCATCTCTGTACACACTCCCTTCTTCTCCTTATCGTCTTCCACGCAGTCCATCCATCTTTTTTTCGGCAGTCCTCTACCTGTCCATCTCTCCACTACCATATGGGTATGGTAGTGGAGAGATGGAATGGAATGGTAAAGGAATGTGACCAAAAGAGTGCTGGGGCACTCTTTTGGTCACATTCCTTTCGTCTTTCCTCATAACATGTCCATACTAGGACAGACGGCTACCTCAAATAGTTTCTGTCACTGGCGCTACTCCCAAGCTTCCCCTAATCTACTTATTTCTTATTCCATCTCTTCTAGTCACCCCACACATTCATCTTAACATTCGCATCTCTGTTACATGCAAACGCTTTTCGTCCATCACCTTCATCGCCAAGCACTCAGATCAATACATAACGACAGGTCTAATGATGTTTTTTATAGATTCTCCCCTTTAGTTTATGGGGAATTCGGGCATCGCATGTTGTCCCGGTGACTTGTTGCTATTTCATCAATTCCGTGTTGATTCTGTACTTTACGTCCCAGTCAATATTGCCATCGCTTTGTATTAGAGAACCAAGGTAGCGAAAGTCCGAGCAGACTGGTAATGGTACTCCAACTAAAATAGGAATAAAATCGAAGACACCGCCGAAATCGCAGAACATGTATTCTATTTTGGTTCTGCTTATTTTCAGGCCAACACTCTCCAGCTTTTGTTGCCATTTCTCTTTCAAAGCTCACCACATATCACATTACGGGGATCCCGGTCGAATGCCTTCTCGAGATCAACAAACGCCATGTGGAGGTTCATCTGGGCTCGTCTGTTTTTCTCACATAACTGACGGAGAGCAAATACAGCATCTGTCTTAATCCGACCAGACATAAAACCGAACTGGTTCTCCGAAACAGCACTCTCGCATCCTTTTCTCTATCACTTTCTTCCACACATTCATAGTATGTAATCAGAATATTATTTAATAGTTTTAATTATATTGGCATAAAGTAATTAATTAGCTTCAGGAAGAAAAGAACCTACACTAACCCCTTTTGAACGATTCTAATTAGAGTCGCAATTTAAATCTATGTCGCTGACGATATTTATTTTAAAAAAATAATAATGAAATACAAAAAATCTGATCGTTTTCATTTACAATATAAAATAATAAAAGGAAAATATACAGTTACAACAATATCTAGACGGTACTTTCGATATTATTCGCCACAGTTATGTATTTTCTGTAGTCATTAAATTTCTGTGAAATAACCCTATATTATTTCCCGGTACTTACAGTATAACTTCCTTACAGTTCTCCTGAACTTAATAAGAAAAGAGCTTACAACCAAGTCCCGATATTCAGCGTCCGATTCTATGGCCGAGTAATTCTATCTGTTTTAGCTTTGAGCTGAGTAACATTCTAGATATTGATTCTATTTTATTATTCATGATTTCAAGCATTTATAGGTATTTGTTTGTAGCAAGCAATAATATTTATTCTTTGATATTATTTAACAAAAAAGTGTAAGCATCAACTAAAATACTTTCAAAATTATTTTTTAGTGTTATATACAGAAATTTTACTTAGAAAACTTATACCAATATAGTATATTATAAGTTTTGTTAAGTTATAAAGTTACGAGTACGTTTAAGAAAATTAACAAATATATATTTTTTTATATTATTATCGTTTTAACAATATAATATTTAATAAATTATATTGTATTGGGTAAATTTATATTTTTTTAAATTTATAAACAATCAAAATTCGGCCCCAATATCACATTTTTTATTATACCGATATTTTCTTAGTCAAGCAGCAAAATAAAAAAAAGTGACTCACGCGATTACTATTAATTACTTATTATTCTTTTATAACAGCAGATAAATGTAAGAAGAAGGAATTCTGTTGCAATATAAATTACCGTGTCAAAAGTAGTATGTAGAAAGTTGACTAATGATTTTTTCTTAAAAGAAACATTTTTATATGATTTATATTGTATTAGTTACAGTTTAGAATTATATTATATAAGTTACACTCGACGGATAAGAGATTCAGTTTTAATATTTCCAAGCAAGCTATTTAATTTATTACAAGAGTTATATAATTTAACTGTTAAAGACGATTTAATCTTCTTTTAATTGAATCGTATAGAAATATTAAAGATAGTGATTAATGTTAAGGGAGAAGTCTCAACTAAATCTTTAGAAAGGCATCTTCAAATAAAATTTATTTTGTCACCAAAATAATATTTATTTCTCAGTTTTACTTATAAATAAAAAAAACAAATTTGGGGGTTAAATATACTAGTTCAAAATTTATCATATTCTTATTACACATTTAAAATAAGCTCTTGATTCGGTTACTATCTTCAATTTAATTCCAAAAATCCATATCTTTGTTGATTATCTTAACGAGGTTAAAATATTTCCTCTTTAATGTTCTATTTTCAACCTATAGTGTAGCTTAATGTTTTCTAAGATTATTTTGAATAGTACACTTTTCCATGCACCTATTGACCCATTTGGGTGGGTGAATGTCTATTTTAAATAGTTTTATTTTGAAGTTATATATTTTTTCTTACAGTACTATGTTTTTTCCTTATTCCCTAAACCTAAACGAATAGAGATGTTATAAAATAATTTAATATATTTTTTTTACCGCAATTCTGATTTTTTATACAACATTTTCTAATGAAAATAGAAAGACGCGACCGGGCTACTAGATAAATCTTCTACTCAAGTATATCGTTTTTATTTTATTATCATTTAACATTTAACATACTTACATCCCAAATATTTTTAAAACATAATAAATAATGTGTATAGTTTTAGTGCCAATTTTTACACTGTACGTTTTAATGTATCTCAGCAACATTTCACCCATAATTTATGAAAACTGCTTCAATTTTGTTCACAATTTCAATTATAATAATAGCAAACTAAGCAAAATAAAATAAATTTAATATCAATATTAGATTTATATTATAAATGTATTAGTATGAGTATGTGCATTGGAAAAATTATATGCCTATTTGTACAAAATGTATTTATTTTAGGTACGACCTTTTTAGATTCTTGATATAAGTCTTACCTCAACCAGATTTATCCAACAACAACAACAAGATCATCTAATCTGTTAAAAGATCTGTGTTTTTGTGTACCACTCAATTATAATATTAATTTCATTGCCTGTTGGTAGGGAATATGGCATCTTTAAATGTAGTATTCCAACTAGGAAAGCATTTTATAAATTAAATATATAATTATATACATTTTATAGCCATTAAATATGTTAAACTTTTCTTTTTGTCTCATTCACTTTGGCGTCGGAGAAACAGTTCAGCTTTTTACAAACAACCTGCGCAATATAAAAATTAATCGTTAGTAACTATCAATCTTGGCCTGTTATTGTTTTACTATCACAATTGTTTAATAAAAACTTTATAGATTTTCAAAGTTCGTAGATAAAGCCATCTCAAACTTTTTGATTTATGAGACGGTAAATTTTGTCAATTTCAAACGTCCTTGTTGTTCCTTATCTACGACAACCTACTTAGATAGTTTAGATAAGTACAAGTATGTAATATTCAAGGAATCAAAGGATTAAATGACATGAAAAAAATCCGTGCCCGCAGGGGGACACGCGTGGGTAGACCTCGTGTGTAACTCGTTTAAAATATAACTCACTACCTAAGAATAACACATGATGCCGTTGTTTACATCAAAAATTTTCAAGCAAAAAGCGGTTTTAATTTTTTTTCTCGGAAAAGGTATCTTTTTTGGAAATACTTTTGGTACTTTAATTTAGAGTAAAAAATAACCTTTCTATTAAAAATATTTGCGAGGAGGGAATGTTTACCAGAAAAAAGTTGTCGTGGTTTTACCTACCAAAAATTTACAAGCTAAAAGTGGTTTTCTTTTTTTTTCTCGGAAACGGTACCTTTTACGAAAAAACTTTTAGTACCTAAATTTAGAGTAAAAAATAACCTTTCTATTAAAAATACTTGTGATGCAAGAATGTTTACCAGAAAAAAGTTATGATTTTTTTTCCAAAAATTTTCGGTATTTTTAACCCTACCCCTAAGTTATTGAAGTTAGGTTTTCTGTTTATCTACATTAGTTATAGGTATTTATCAATGACATCATATAATATGAACGCGATTGATCTCCTTTGTATAGGGACAAAGTTATGGTGGAAAAACTGAAATCAGAAAAAGTGGGGCCCTAGCGCCCCCTCTGTCCGGATTTCTCTGGTTAACGAACTTGACCTTCATTTTTGGATGGTTGATTTTTGTGCAAAGTTTGAAAGCGATCCGAGCAAAACTGCGGCCGCTATCGTGCTGACAAAAGTCGAATCTGGACGCACGCACGCATATATATATATATATATATATATATAAACTTTTTGACCAATGGTCATTTCGGACTCAGGCGGTCATAAGAAGACCTCCTGTGAAGAAATTTTTCCAAAATTCGAAAGTAGGGGACAAATGAATGGGCAGACCGAATTCTTCGAGGTCTACCCAATATATTTATTTACGTCAACTTCATCAAGTTTGTAAATATGAGAAATTAATCTCATTTTAAGTTTTTGCATTTTATTGAAGTGGATTGGCCGGAATTCTTGTCATCTTTAATAATAAGTTTTTTTCATTTTTTGTTGTATATTTTTTCTCATTATGAATATATTCGATACAATATACTCTTCATCAAAAAAACGGTGTCCCGTGTCAAATTTTGTAACTCGTAAATTTGTTAAGTATAAAAATAAATTATTAAAGTGAACGTCACGTTATTTAAATGAAATTGTAATTCTAGTCGCATTCATGAATATTGTACCGAGAGACCTCTGAGGGATGATCGGACCAGTTAAGAATGTTACCTGACAGCTGGGACCCTTATCAATCTGCTGTAATTTAATTATTACAAAACTATTCTATTCATATTTGATTTAATATTCTATTTAGATTTATATTTGCGTCGTACGGAGAAGTATTATTTTGAGTGAAACGATTATTTTGAGTGACACGGAAGTATTTTCATTATAGTATTAAGCGGTATAATCCCCGTTAAACTTATGAGTGCTTTGTAGATTATATACCATAAACAGCCTGTCGTATTTCTGCCTGAACATGACGTCATAAACGTCATTTATGTTGGTATCAACTTAATTTCATTAAGCCGTCTCTAGTAAGTATGCGTATACTCGAAGATCGTTTCCATTTGTAAATATAGAGTAAACTCAAAGTTTTCCAATAAATAAGAAGAAGTAGAATTATTAAGAATATAATATACCGTAAAAAGTAGTCTGGAGTTACGCTTTTGTCGAATAGAAAGCCAGTTAAGTTGCGAAGGACATTGAGAAAAGTAATCATACTGCATTAGACCAAAAATATATCTGATACAGTTGTTACGAAGGCGCTAGAGCTTAATAAGAAGCTTTTCAGTTAGGTGTGAGTAACAAACATCCGCATAATCAATGATAGGCTTAATCAACGTCTGCACTAGGCAAGAAGTGTTTAAATAGATACAGATAGTGCAGGATACCGTTAATAATTTTAGGTTATTATTATGTCTTGTATTCAATTTAATGTTTCGTAATACTCGCAAAATAAATACAAAATGTGTAAGTATAAAATCGAAACTATTAGTATAAATAGGTTACTTCTAAAATTAGGCACATTACCTCCAAATTTTAAGGCTATAAAACCAGAATAGTGAGGTAAATTTAATCAGAGGCTTTGTGATAGGATTTTGTTAATTTCGCTTAATTTCGATTGAGGTAGCTCTTAGTTCTAATCATCCTGACGAAGGCTTGACGGTTTAATCCGACTATAAATTTTTCCTTCGTACAAAAATATATTGATAACTATGATAGAAAATTAATTTGACTTTACTTTTACGAAAATAGATATATATATATATATATATATATATATATATATATATATATATATATATATATATATATATATATATATATATATATGCACTATTAACAAAATGATTCATAGATTTCTCTCACTTTAAATTTTGTTGTTGGATAGTATTATCGATTTTAGTTGACTCAATATTTAATATTATAAGATTGATTACTAATTGATTATGGTTTAGTTTATATACGAAAGTTCATTTCTTTATTTTAATAAAGTAATCGGATATTTTTAATATCTCAAGAATTTTTGAATCTCTTAAAAGATAATTTTTATTTTGAAACTAAATTGTAAGAATTACAGAAGCTATGTATTTCTGAACAAAATATTTATTATTTTTTAAGAATATTGTATTACAGTGCTTAAATTATTTATTAAAATAATCTACTACACCTTACATGCTATACTATTCATAGTGCATTTCCTTATTACATGGTATATCTAAAAGTTCATCCATATGTTTCAGAATATAAAAATCGATTGGGAGAGTTAACTGACATATTTTAATAAAAAATAATATATATTTCAATATATTTTGTAGTTAGTGTAACATCGTGCCAAGTATGAGAGAGTTATTTCGGTGAAATCATAACGTCAAAACAACATGCGGTTCAAAGTTACCGACTATTAACTTGGCTCTTGGTCAAATACTGATAAGATAGTATAAAATGTAATACACCGTATTATGTTTATTTTATTATATATTACCTTGATAACAGGCACTGGTTCGAAATATTTGATTACATACAACCCATATAATATGTAATAATATTTATAAATTAATTGAAATATAAAGATTCTGTGGACCATATTCTCATAAAATATTGTAAAAAAAATTATATATGTACATTTTCTCAAAAAAAAAAACATGTTACTTTTCAATATTAACTCACTATCTGGTTACTATGAATTACCTTCATTTATACAATGATTTTCGTAGTTCTTCTAATCGAATATGCGATTAAAATTTAACAAATTGTTTATAAAGAAATGCTGTTATACTATCGGAATTCAATAAACGATTGCTTATAATCTAAGCTGTTGGTAATGAGTAAATACTGTTTCGTTAAATTTCCTTATTAGAACCGACACACAAACACGAGTTTGTATTGACATAATTGATTGCTTCTCTACATAATACATCATATATATATTATATATAGTTAATTTAAAAATCTTTAAAAAATTATTTGATTTTTTTTACAGAAATATATTCTTTCTTTAATACTTTCTGATATTGAGATACTATCGTCTCGTTACACATGTTATTTTATATGTGTAATATCTTTATACGTAATATATTGTCACACTCATACTTCCATCCTAAGCGATTATATTACATTATAATTGAAAAACTGAATTACTACGCATTGTAGAACTAAAAGTCGAAAAACAACATAAATCTGATTCTTTAGATTTTATTTAGTAGCATCTATATATATTGCACTAGTATATAACCACTAACAAGTTTGACATTGACTTGGAATACTTCCGCTTTATACATTAGAAAACTTAAATCAGATTTATTCTTAACATGACTTCAAATTATTTTGACTGTGAAAGAACAAAAGAGACCAGTTTAATAAGTTTAATAAAGAAATAAAACAAATCTTTATCCCTTGTTGATGACACGGGCTAAAAATAATAGTTGGGCTGTACACAATAAATCAGAGTAGTTGAGACAGGGGAGATTACGCGGGTAGATTGTGTTGGAGCGAGGTTGCTTGTAAATAGACGACGTTGTATTACAATTTATTTCTATACTTATTTGTCTATGTCTTAGTATATTATGGAGTGAAATTATGAAAAGTAAATAGTTTTATATAATAGTATGACACAACAAGGGTACCTTGAAAAAAAGGCTAGTTCCTTAAAGGTCGTCAACGATCTTGTTATTGTAAGAGCTCCTGGGCGGTAACCCGTATGTATATTACGCCTATTAAATAAAAATGATAAAACTTTTTTTTTTCCTTACAAATTTTCATTTCATGGTAAAGTAAAAATAGGATGGCCTTCTCCGGCAGTCTATTCAAGTTAAAACAAACAGTTTTGTAATCCTTCAAATCCATATATTATATAAACGAAACAGATATAATAGTTACATGATATGAGGTTGAGTAAATTCATTGACCTTATTTACCACCTCGTACATTTTTAAATTTTCATTTCATTGATTTCGAATGCAAATACATCTTATCTAATCTAATTTAAAAACAAATTGAGACTCTAAATATAATGTTCATAATATTATAAAACGAGATAAGAATTCATCAACGTATATTCTAAACTAATAAAGTATATCTAAGTTTCAACAAAAAAAATATATATATATTTAATTTTAAGTCAAAATGTTTCTAAAGTAAGCATTCAGCAGTTCTTTCGTTGAAACGAAAGAACGCTGTTAATCTGAGTAATGTTTGTTTTTAAATTTAAAATAATTGGAAGTTGAATATTAAAAAAACACTTAATAATTAACTTACCTTTAAATACTTGCAATTATTGATTTTTAACTAATCGCATTCTAAAAAGGTAGCGATGAATGAATAAATTGAAATTATAAAATTATTTGAATACACAGGATCCGTTTGTTTTATTGTAGTTATTAATTACTGACTTGAAAACATGCAAAGTCTTGTACTGACTTATTAATTTTCTTTGCTTACAGAATTCATTATTAAATATATTGTAAGAGCTAATACAAAAAAAAAACTTTTAATAATGACAATTACTTAAGCCCTATGATTACAAGTAATAGATTTCCAAATCTCATAAATATCTTATCTAGTTGCGTACTTCACCCTGACAATAAATCTTCACCTTTGTTCTGTTATCCTTCTGTAATGATCTCCTTAAAAGAATTTTGTCTGATTTTGTATTTCTTTACATTTTTTATTATATATCTAAACTTTATGTACATCATCGCATAACTTAAAAAATAACTTTTTAATATTTATACTATTATTATAAATTGGTAAGATTTTATTGTTTGTTTTAAATTTAATAGGTTCAGGATCTACTGAACCGATTTGAATAGTTCTTTTACCATTTTAATCCTACATTATCCTTAATGATAATAATGATAATTTTTTCGTAAACGTTAGGGATATGAACTTCGAAACTATAAACCAAAGTGTGAAAAAGAGGAAAACTGTTATAGTTATGTCACAGTAGTAACTTTTTTACTTTAAGAATTAAACAAATGGAAACATGAAAGGAAAGTGCATGCGGCTGAAATCCAATTGTTGAGATGAATGGGTTCAGTTATAAATATTGATATGGATGGGAGAAAAAAATTAGAAGAAATTGTTTATATGGTCATGTAATGTGGAAGGCATGAATCGAGAAGTTTTAAATATGAATGTGGACTATCATAAGAGAAGCGGCAATCAAAGAAAACAGGGAAGGACGCAAAAACGGCTTGACTCCATTAAGATGACGTGTTATAGAAGAGTGTTACGCTATGCTACAGCAATTAATGCAACAACGAAATTCTGGATATTAAAGAAATAAAATCTAAAGTAAACATTTGCATTCACTAATAGATAAAAATATATATAAAGATGTTTATGTTATGTTGATATTAACATAAATTTATTTGTTAAAGTTTCAAGTCCACTTCCACTGTAACTGTGAAGTAATAATTGGGTGAAGTTTTGATTAATATGGCCTTTGTTTGTTATTGAAACCGTCAATTATTCGGAAACATTTGTAAAGATTATGGTTGTGCTAACTTTGAGATAAATTGCGTATTAGTCGAGGGATCAACTTACAAATATTTTATGAATTATATTATTTGGTAATAAGAATATTTAATATCAATATCTTTATCAATAACTGAGATTTGTTAAGAGTTACGTTTAATTATTTATTAAATTTAGAAATAAACATAACGATGTAAAAATGAAGGTAACGAAGTCCGAGTATAAGATAGTTCTCGGGTTTCCAATCATATAGTTTCGCTTTACATTTCTTGAAATTTGAAATTTGAAAAAATTTAATAAATCGCCATAATCTTCAAAATGAAGGTTATGGCGATGAATTGTATACTTGAAATTCAGCACATAACATTCAGCATCCTTATTTGAGGTATCGTATGGAAAATACGTACTATAAAACCATACGATACTATAAAAACAGTTACGTAACCTAGTATAATTTTCGAAACCAGTTATTCAAAATAATAATAATGTAATAACGTTAACTATTCCACTCCATAATGATAATATAAAAAAATATTTATTAAGTAAAATCTAAAATAAATTGTTCTCACAAGCCACAGAACTTACAATTTCTAAGATAACTAATTTCATAGAAGAATTGTAATATTCTTTTAGATTTAGTAACCTATGGAATTATTGTGTCTTCAACACATTTATAAATTGATTCAAATTTATTTAGTTAAGAATCTAAAGATAACTAAGGAAGGCTTAATTTAAACTAAAAGTTTTTTGGTAATCACATTATATTTTCCAAATCCCTTGTTTTATATTCGCTTGATACATGCGAGTTTCCAATCGATCAATTAGCAATCTGGTCACGAAATAATAGAATTGTTACAAGTAGAGAAATTAAATTCAAATGTACTATAAATATGAAGATTAAATAATTCAGAATATAATAATTATCATAGAGTACTTCTTACAAAACTTTGTAAAATGTTACTTACTCGCTGATATATGTAATATACGAATTTCTTACATCGATTCTTAAATGAATGCCAGTGCATTATATGCATATATCAGTATGTACGAGTATATATGATATTTAATTATATATGTTAAATATGATATTTCTGATAAATATATATTTAATAAATAAAAAATACATATCTACACGTGTACTACTAAAATATACGAGTAAGTCAAATACACAATTAAGCCATAGTAAGTTATTTCTATTTCAGTGTTTCTAAAATGCCCTCACATCTTGTTATGTCAATCATCTAGGCGACGACACCGAAGAAGTAGACCAGCTGGCATGTCGTAGCACGGTTAGGAGAGTCAAGTGTTATTATACTTTGAAATGAGATGTATGATATGAGTGTATAGTACTATAAGTATATATATATAATTTATGGTATGAGTGTTTTTTTGTATGTAAGAGGTGCCTTAAAATAACACCGGTAACAGAAAAAAGTATAAATAATTGTTATACATGAAAAAATTTGACACGTGCCTGAAAAATGAAGTGTATTATTAATTAAAATGTAACGTGAAACTCAACAAAATTTTATTCCCCATAAACTGAACAAGAAAATCTATTTTAATATGAAACTACATTTCAAAGTAAATTCAAATGTAAATCATTGTACAATATTCAAATATGTGTATGACAGTGTAATTCTACTATATTTTGCTCCACAATGACTATCGAAGATAATACAACCGCAATAATGCGTTTAACATTATTCCACCATTATGGGGAGAATATTAGTCTCTTACTCGATATAAATATTGAACTAAACCAATTGTTAAATCGTGAGTAGAACATTAGTGTTATGTAAAATATTGCTAACATACATTTTATATTTTTGCTATTATATTTGTATAGTAATCGTTGCATTTTTATAAGCTTTTTATAATAGTATTTAATTTAATATATATATATATATATATATATATTAATATTACAAAATACATTGGTTTCATTCATGAGTTCGTTTGTCACTACTGAAAATTTTGTATGTGATTATAAGATTGTGGTCGAAACTTGGGTATAATGAGAAAATTAAAGTATTAATATTAAACATAACCAGATTTAGATCAGGGCAAAAAAAAAATTTCTTTCAACATCGAAATGACTGAAACAGTTTTAAAGAACCAGGACATACGAAAGAGTTACATTGATCCAAATTAATAAATAAGTACCATTACACACGATCCGTGATGACATTTTTTGTTCAGGGCAAGTGAAAAGAGATAGTTAACAGTTTTCACATTAGACTTTTCATAATATTTACATAACAATACAAAACAATTTTATTGCCAAGCTTTTTCTTAAGGATTTGTTACATAAAATATTGATAAGATTATCATTAAAATACGGAAAACTAAGATAAGATAAACTAAGTCCTGAGCCTTGAGCTAATAAAAATAATTAGTGACATTAGACTATATATATATTTTATATATATATATTTTATTTATTTTTTCTTTCTATTGAAATTTTGAGAGCTAAAAAAACGCTCTGAAACGTCGAAGTTCAAGCCGACAGCATGCAGAACTTAATTATTAAGTTAATTAAGTTATCTTCGGTTAGAATTACTTGTTCAATTACACAGGCACACAAAAAAAAAAAAACGTCATGAACCAGAGGGGAGACCCCATTATTCCTAGGTTTTTGGGATCGCTGAAACCGAATATGACAATAAAAACTAATTTTAAATGCCAGTTTTCCCGCTAGCACCCCCTTACTACCTCTTAAGGGGTGAAAATTGAAATTTTTGTAAAAAATCAAGATAGATGTGTCTTTCTACGTTTTTTGGGATGCTGAAACCGAAAATGATAACTAAAAATAAATTCATGACCACTATCACCCCCTACCATCCCTTACAGGGGGTGAAAATTTCATTTTTTTCTATAAAATCAAAACAGATGTGTATTTCTACGTTTCTTGGGATGCTGAAACCGAAAATGATAACTAAAAATAAATTTATGACCACTATCACCCCCTAATAACCCTTACAGGGGGTGAAAATTTCAATTTTTCTATAAAATCAAGTTAGATGTATATTTCTACGTTTTTTGGGATGCTGGAACCGAAAATGATAACTAAAAATAAATTCATGACCACTATCACCCCCTTACTACCCCTTAAAGGGGGTGAAAATTTCAATTTTTCTATAAAATCAAGATAGATGTGTATTTCTACGTTTTTTAAGATGCTGGAACCGAAAATATGTGAATTTCTATGTTTTTCAAGATGCTGAGAGAAAAAAATATTATAAAGTATATGGTAACCTTATTGTATGCATATATTTGTTATTATGATACTAAGACTGAATCATGATTTTTGTCCTATTCTTAACAAGTTGTTTCATTTTTTGTTTTTTTTTGCTTTCCATTTAATTCTGTTTATACTGTTTTCCATCCGGCAGTCTTGTAAAACGCTTAAAAGATGCTGAACCTAATTCTATGCCTCCGAAATAGAAAGGTTACTATTTTTCGGCCAATTTAGGAGACTACAGTGAGGAGCAAGGTGAAAGGTTCCATCAGACAGGATCTTAAGACAATGGAACAGCGCTATCAGGGTAAATGGGATGTCAATATGTTAGCAGACTACTGTTGGAATTTAAAAAGAGATTTGCCAGAACAGAAAAGAACCAATAAAAGGAAACCACTTAGAAGAACTTTTGACAACAAGAGAGTTCGTTATCGTAGAAACAGGTAGACGCTGAATAGTGAGAGGCAAGGGGACTCACTTTAATTCAGCACCCCGGATAGTGAGAGGCAAGGGGACTCACTTTAATCCAGCACTCCAAAAGGGAACAGAAATCTACTACGTCCACGCCGTTGTTCCTGGGTTACGCTAAGAATAGAATTAAATCATGAATATATATCAGATACTTCTGATCGATAAAGCATTTGAATTTCTAATATAAGAGCTAAGTGTAACTTCAAACTAGTTTGATAAACATGTCATTTACTGTAAATCGTCAAAATTTCTTCATACATCTTGATTTTATACAAAATTGAAACTACCCCCACCCCCTCTCCCCCGTTAGGGGTAGTTAGGGGGTGATATTGAGTAAAAGAGGTATCAAATTCACTTTTGGTTGTCATTTTCGGTTTCATTATACCAAAAAACATAGAAATACACATCTGTCTTGATTTTATAGAAAAAAATGAAATTTTCACCCCCTGTAAGGGATGGTAGGGGGTGATAGTGGTCATGAATTTATTTTTAGTTATCATTTTCGGTTTCAGCATCCCAAAAAACGTAGAAAGACACATCTATCTTGATTTTTTACAAAAATTTCAATTTTCACCCCTTAAGAGGTAGTAAGGGGGTGCTAGCGGCAAAACGGGCATTTAAAATTAGTTTTTATTATCATATTCGGTTTTAACGATCCCAAAAACCTAGGAATAATGGGGTCTCCCCTCTGGTTCATGACGTTTTTTTTTTTTTTGTGTGCCTGTGTTATTAATTGGAATGTTTCATTTAACGAAAAAATATTTATCAACGTAACAAAATCAATAATAAATATTTTTATAGAACTAACTCCTTTATATGACAGAAATTTACTACTTAGTTTTTTATTTATTTATGAAATAAATAGAAAGCTATTGCTAATAATATATAAAATAAATAAAAACTAAGAAGACTCAAGCCTCTAAAAAAATTGTTAATAGATTGTTTGTATTTTAAATAATATACATTTTATGATAATAAATAGGCAATCCTATTTCGTTAAAGTGTAGGATTATTTTATATCAAAGAATATTTTTTACGTAGTCTTGAAAGCGATGAACTCTTCTAAACTATCTAATTGCTAAAGTTTTAATGAGTGGATAGTAGATATTTGTGCCTGGGAGATGTGTGTTAAAATCAATTGGTAATTGAATAAGTTTGATGTTCATTTATATTTTTAAGTCACCAACACGTTTCTGACATGCTTCTTAATATTTCTTTTGAAGGATGATTTTCTATAGTTACCAAATCTACAAATGTAGCATTCTGCAATTGTTAAAAAACGATTGCGGCATCAAGTAATGTTTTAGAGATTGTTAAAATTAAAAGAGTTATCTATCAAAATTATGCTGTTTAAAACAGAAACTGCATTAATTACATAATTTACCAGTGGTTCCAACACTGTTATAGATTATAACGTTCCGTGCGATAATGTTGGAACAGTGAACTTATTAAGCGGCTCGCAGCATTTGGTAACTAATGTGTAACCACTGAGTTGAAAATTTATTTGCATTATAATACCGTTAAAATGTCTGATGAAATGTTCATTTTCATATTACCTCTATTATACGAGTATATATACTTCTCAACATATTTTATTATCGAATTTCATGTTTTATATTTTATGATATTTATGATAAAAAAATTAAAAATGTTATTACAAAATATATTGTATATGTAACTATATTCGATTACAAAAGCTAAGCATGAGGTGCATGATCAGAAACTTTTTTTAAATGTTATTTCGTTTTGATTACATCTAGATAAGAAGGATATTTTTTAAAGTAATTCATTTTTATTTAACAAAACTAAAAAGTTCAGGAAAAAAATCTCTGTTTTTGTAGGACGCAATATATTTCATATACAAATATTTTAATTATAATAATGGGTATCTAAATATCTTATCCCTCCCGCAATTCAAAAATTATTAATTTATTCCATTTTTTTAAACATAAAATCTTACCTTTAAAGAATGCGAAGACGGCGAAGCTTCTTAGAATTCCATGGATTCACCGAGCGGGTACCGGGCCTATCGCGTTGCAAGAAGAGGAGCGCAAACAATATCTGGGACTTGCGACCCAGGTGTAGGTTTTTGGTGGTTGTTATACTCTTCTGCGCTCTTGCTACAGAAAGACTAACCGCTTCTCGTATGATTTCTAATACTTTATCGTGGTGACAAACTCGCGTAAATGCTCATTTACCTCTATTTAGAAGTACCGTACACCCTACTAGCAAGTGTTTCGCGGTTTCTACTGCCTCCCCACAGATGTTGCAAGATTTTTCAGTGACTTTGATAAAATTTTAATAATGCTGGTGACCAATCATAAAGTGCGCCATCTTTAAGCTAGTGGAATACAAAAATGTCCTATGGTCACCCTTTCATTTTGCAATTATAGGCTCATCGTGTGCAACCGGTAATTATTGTCTTCATCTTGCCGAATGAAGAATTTTATTATTTCTATGTCTTGTTCTTTCCTACTTGATCCTATCCCTGTTATATTTGTTTGAGCACTTATCATAAATTGTTTATGGAATTGAAGTCGTGACTCTCTGGCAATTTTATCTTTTGGGAGAGATGTTAAAGTATCATCATTAGATTTTGAGATGATATTTCTTTTGGTCACTCTTAGGTGTTTATAGAGTTCCGATGGTTTCTTTAATTTTAACCCAAAATTGTGTCAATCTCTAAATAACGTAGAAGTGTCCGCTGGATGCGCTAATCCAAGCCATGACTTCAATGTCCTTATGACGCTTGCATCTAACTTTAACAATAGGGTCTTATTAATATCATAAACTAGGAAAGGCCAATTTAGACGTGATGTTAAATAATTATCATATATCCAAGCCTTTTTGATGTTACTTATTGGTTGATTGTCTACCTTTTTAAGATCATTCAAAAAGCTATCGACTATTATATCTATCGATGGAGTGCGCCCTTGGTAATCCATTATTTTACCTAAGAATTTGAACAGAGCTGCGTCGGTAATCGTAGTAACGCTCTTACCGCCTATTATAAGACCCGGATCATAAGAGGTATATCTGGTGTTCCGCCAAATCAGACATAGACTGTAGCATTTATCCGGTTTTGTCCTCAATTCGTCCGTCCAAGCAAAAAAATCCTGTACATCCAATATACCGTTATTTGTCTTTCACTAGTTCTGGGATCTTTAAGGATTTTCAATATTAATGTGTTATGTTCCAGGCATCCAGAAATGCCGGGCAAAAATCCTTTCCGGTGATTAAGCCCGAAATATTTATTATTAATCATGAATTGCGTCATTTTTGTTTGTAAAAAAAAAAAAAATATTTTTGATATTGTATTTGTTAGAGCTATCGGTCTAGTATCCCTAGGATCCGAGACATTGTCACATTTAGGAATAAGGACAAAAAGAGCTTTTCCGAATGTTACCGGTGTTTGTCCTCTTAACCAGATTATTCAATAGATGTTTATGTATCGACGGCCATTTTTATAAACTACATATAAGGGATACCATCCGTCCGGATCTGATGCTGACTTAGATGGTTTCTTCTTAATTATTTTATTGATTTCCTCCAAAGTTAGTGGGTTGGCAAGAAAATCTATGGAAGGGCTCTCAGATTTTCGTTCGTTGGGATCCCCATACAGCCTTTGATTTTTAGGCACTACATATGTGCTTTTATAGTGATCAAAAATTTGCTCGTTGGTCAAGAGAAACTTACCTTTTTCGTCTTTGAAAATGTTTTTAGAGTACTTAAAAGGATTTTTATTAAAGTCTACTTACTGTTTTGCCCGGTCAAAGCTATCACGGTCTTTTGTTATTTGTTCTGATATGTCTTGTATTAATTTAAGAATCGAACTTAATGCCCTAGACAGTTGGTGACTAAGTTGGTTGTCGCCCATGGCTTTGGCCCTACGAAGTTCCTTTCTATGAGGTCTCTTTATTTCTCATTTTCAATTCAAAACCGTTGTCTTTATTCTTGTGAGCATAACGATTCGAAGGTGGATTCGAAGGTGGAAGGTGGATAGTGCTCATTAAAGTAGTTAAAAATAGTATTTTGTATTGTCGTGCATTTTCCATGTCGATTGTTTAATATTGGGAACGCTAAGACGCGTCCGAATGGTCATGGACATATTTAAAGCCACCGAATGCATTCTTATATTTTATACGATATCTGAAAGGGACTTACAAACCATAACCAAATTTTAGATGCTGAAAGCCTTCTTATTGCAAAATATTCTGACTTTATGGATTATTCATTTTATTTTTTGAGATTGAATCTTTATAGTAAGTTGCAGATATATTATAACTTGGAAACTAATTTATTCTTTGTGTACCATTTTATAAGACGATCAATGTACATATAGTACATAGTCAATTACAATTAAAAATATTTTATTTAAGCCCAATTTGAAGGTACTTCACCTTCAATTATACTTATGTCTGTCTTAAAATCGATGTTTAATTTTTTAATTCAAATATTTTTTCACGTTAAGTATGACTACTTAAATTTTAACTCATCATAATGAAAATAGTTTAATTTTAGTTTTCAATAAACAAATATATTATGAGTAAAAAACCGGAAACTTCTGATATAATAAAATAACAACGTTCTTAAAATACTAATCTGACTGGTTGATCATTTAATAACCCAACACCGTTGAAAGACAGATATGGCCTGCTCTAAACACCTACGTGACATTATCGTAAACAATTCCTAAATCCTAATAAATCTTAAACGTCAATTCATTTTGAAACAGGCCATGAAACTACCACACTTTGATATTCAATAATAATATTTATTAAATAATTCGTATTCATTATCACTAGCAATAGCTGACATATTACTAAAAGCCACATTTCCACACACTTAGAGTAAGCTGGTCTCGTCACCGCCGGAAGTCCCTCGCAGGAAATTGGAAAGCAGCATTTCATTTAACTTCACCGGCAACATTGCGGTCTTTTTAGCATGGGTTAGTTTGGACTTTATTTTATTGGCTCATTTGATTTTATACCTCGAATTTTCAAACTACAAATAAAAAAATTAAAATTGAAAAGAGTTGACTATAATATAATAATAATATAAAAAACAAATAATAATAATGTGATCAAAAATTAATAATTCTAAATCATTCTGTCTATAATGGTTGTTAGATTGTTTTGATCATATCTTATTTTACTTATTGCGATAAGAAACAAATTAAATTATTGGAAACAATTGTTTATCCTGGTTAGATGTTATTTCGAAAAGTCGGACCCGAAAATACTTTGAAATGGCATTAAACTGCAGCTGTGTTTGAATTTCGATGCTAAGTTAAAGCTTTCTTCGTTCGATGTTAGTGTGCAATTCTTAGAGAAATTTACATCTCCCTCGTTTAATACAGACAAATATACGTCTTTATATATGTTTGTAAATCTTTATCTCAATGTAAAATCTGCAGAATGATATCATAAAAGTTTGGTTTGCGAAATGTTTTCATCATTATTGCCTTTTAAATGCCTGATCCTCGTTAATTATTAAGAAGTTGTCACGTGATGAACTACTTTATATATATCCGTTCTACACTATAGTGTATATTAATATATATACTAATATATGAAGAAGAAGTATTTGACTGCAGTTTCTTGTACTGACAAACAAGGGGGCTGTGTATTTATCTTATCTTGTGCGTTGTCAGTAGCGCTTAGGAATTTAATTTAAAAGACTAATATTAAGGATCTTACTCAATTATAAGTGACCCACCGCTGAGTCAAGCTGGCACATTATCTATTGTACTTATTTAAATTTAAGTATTAATAAATTGAGTCCTAAATATTAAATTGGATATTTGATTTAAAGTGATCCACTGGTTACACACACACTAAATTAAAAAGGTTACAATATTTTTGCAAGAAATTTTAAAATTATATTACATATAATTCCGAATGTAACACATCGATAAATATAATATACGAACAACTCCCTATAATATATTTATTATAATTTCTCGTTATATCAACATATAACGATAAAGTTATATTTTAAGACCAGATACCTCAATATTTAAATTGTTACATAAACGAGAAACCAAAAACAGCATATACCGTGTACGTAACAATTGATTGCACAATAGCATAACAAATATATGAAATAACCGCATTAAAATTAAGATAGGTAAAAAATTTTATTTGACGTTACTTTCCTAATCTAATCAAATTTCATGAAAATTTGTTTTTCCGGAAAATATTTTATTTTTATAAAAGTTAAAACTTTTTCACGAGCACATAATGTGAGATGTGTGTCGAAGTCAAAATGTCGAATTTGTTTTAATAAGGCTTTAACTGTCAGAAATGTGTGTGAATTTCTAAGTTAGGAGGTAGGTAATGTTGAAATTAGTTAACGCCTTTAGTAATTTATTATTAATAATAAAATAATTAAAAATAAACTGGAAATCTAATTATAGTCTGCGAAGTTACAAACGAGTCATATTTTTCTTCTATTAAAAGTTATCATTATAAATACTTTTATTAATAGCTGTCAATAAACAGTTGCATATTTGTAACAGGCCACAAATACCAATACGAAAAAGAAAACCGTTCATGCAAACAATTTACACAGTACTATTAATTATTTTGCATACATAGTTGGACAATATTGAGAATGGGCAAATGAGATAAACACGACTGCACAAGTTTCTATTCTCAGCTGTATGGAGAGATAACTATTGGTTCTCACTCGTACGTTTTAATATGTGTTACATTTTTTATGTAATTATATTCCATGAGATAATTATTTGATTATTCATTTATCACTAAAATCTGGATAATGACTTAGCATGAAATAACAACATACCACATTTTATAAATCAATTCTTTTAATTTCATATAACATGGCATTAAAAGAAATTATCTCATCAACGATATAATATTTCTCGTATTATTACTCATTGGTAAATATAGATTTTAAATATAGGGTCTTCGGAAGCGACCGCGACATGACACACATTATTAATTCCTACTTTGCTCTTTCGAAATTCGTAAGTCTACATTTCAGTTAATTATAAAAGTATTTAGTTGCATTTTTTTTTTCATATTAATTATTGTTTAATATCTATTGTAATATAACCGCAGTTTTAATATACTAGTGATTCTAGAGACTCAATTTTTTCTCTGCTGTTATTTACTGTGAATTCTTCGTTCAATTATAATACAATATACTCCGAACCTACTGTATATTATATTTTAACTATCGTTGCATAATGATGTAAAAATATGCAATAAAATAAAATGATCTAAAATATCCTGAAGATTTTTTTACTTGCTGGATACTGAAATATAAAAAAAATAAATATTAACTGCACAGATTTGCAATAGCATATAACATCATATAACATCATCAATAAAATAAAACACAGAATTACAATTAGAGTAATTAGAATAGTGTAAGAAATTAATAAGTAATAACAACGTTGGATAAAATGAAGAGGGTATAAGTGGATAAATTATAAAATGAGTTATGATTTGGTAAAAACGATTGACAACTGAAAATCTAAAAAATTTACACAGAATATTAATAGTAATGAACAATTAGTTTTAACGCAATAGAGAGAGAGGACAAGTCACACGTAATGATATCGAGAAAACGACGATTTAAAAAAAACGGTATATAATATATAAACACTTATTTACAGTTTGATGGTACAATTATGCATTATATTACAGTACATAAAGTAAAAGTAAAAAAAACGTTACAGGAAATACACGTACAAATAAGACTAAAAATAGAGAAATATAAACAAACTCACCATATTTAAGCTTGCTCCCATCTGTGAAAGAGTGGGTGGTGTGAGGCTGCAGCTTTAATGGACAGCTCTAGACCTCATCAAGATTGTAAAACAGGTAACCAAAAAGCCTTGGATATGGATTTCAGATGTCAATTAGATAAGTTGGTTCAGAATAGATAGAGGCCATCTTGTACCAATCTATACCGTATCAATACCATCACCATGAACTCTTGAAGACTTTTAGTTACAATTATTTGAGGTAAAATACTCGTAAATGATAAGATCGTGCCGTGTTATAGTTGTTTGATATGGATATGATGGCGACTAACATGCCAACGCTGATTATCTGTTTCAGTAAGCAGCCGCCGCCATAATTTTTTGAATTTTTTATATACTCTAGAGTAAGACTTAGAAATATAATTTAGTTTTATGTACAATTTTTTACAGTATCATAGTAATGAATCTGTAGTAAGTTCATTTACGTTAATTTGTATTGAAATAGTTTAAATACAAATTAATATACGCCGAGCTGTAGTTATTTTACTGAAGCAGGCTGCTCTTCCGGGAAGGACGACCCTCTCACAAATAACCAAACTCATTTGTTTATGTTCCTTCGGAGAATTAAAGAATCCAGACATAAATAGATAATAAATTTGAGCAGAAATATTTTATAGAAAATATAGAGTGGGCACATTATGTTTTTTATTACACACTGGCGAAATAATGTATTTCTCTCAAATTTAATTTTATCAATATTACCCTACTAGGATCACATTTAAGTAGGTTGAACATTTTTTAACAGCATGTGACTTTCGATAAATAACTTATTTTCTTATATAAAGTTTCCATTCTCGACATATAAATTTTAGTTTAGCTATTTGCAGCTCCGTCCTCCACCTTTCGCCGTTCGGAACATGGCGTGTTGTTGTTGTTGCTGCCGGTAACAGAGTCTACGGTGCCTTTGGCTGCATTGTTCAGACGGCAAAACGTCAGCATAGCTGCACGTTTGGCTGTACACAAAGCAGTTTTGCTACCGACGCTGTTATACGGCAGCCAAACGTGGGTAACACCGAAAAAGAATCTAAGAAAAATGAATGCTGTGGAGTGAGATGCGGAGTCAGTTTAGCTGATCCAATTCGTAATGAAGAGATCCACAGAATGGCAGGTACTAGCGAAAACACAGTATCTATAATACTGGAGGAAGGTCACGTAAAAAGCATGAGGACCCCCCGGAGGGCATGTATGAAGAGGTTGATGTCTGTGGCCGAGGCGAAAGAGGTATGCAGGGACCGTAGCGTTTGGCACTCCGTCGTCTCTGGCTACCCCGCAAGGGATATGGCGTGAAGCTAAAAAAATAAATAGTAAATATTCCTGGCACCCTATATTTTAAAGACATATGGCTCTCTTTATCACTTAGATATAAAAATAAAAGAATAAAGTTATATTATATATTTTTTCAATTCTTTTGCAAAATATAATTTATTACTTTTAACCATTTGGTAACTTACTTCTACTTAAATATGCAACCTGAAATCATAAAATTATAATGAAGTAATAATAAACAGATGAATAAGTTAAGTACAATAGGGTAAAGGGTAAAGAAAAACTATTTTTTTACCTTTTATCCAATTAACAAAACAATATTTATAAAAAAAAAATGTAAGATGGCTCTAAATTTTACCATTGTAATATCCTGAATTGTAATGAGATCTGTTAAGCAACATAATATTTCTATACAGTATATGTTTTTTACATCACTTTAACATTAACGACGCTATCGGTATATATAACGAAGACTGAAGGCTGGCCACGAGGCCAATGATGACATTATGGTAGTCCGTCATATGTAAAAAACTATAAGTAAAGTAACTAGCCAGTATATAGCACTGCGATATATATGTATATATATTTATTTATTTATTTTTGAGAAACATACAATTATTAGAACACTTATACAATAAAAACTCAAAATACTCTATTCAAAAAAAAAAACTGTATACAGATATATATCACATCGTTCAATAAGTCCCGGGACTAGCGTAGAGATGACGCTAATAATGCCATTTATATACCAAGGTTCAGAAGTACCAACCTTCAGATAAGATGTGTCAAAATTTGATGTAATTCGAAACATAACCAAGAAAGCTACAGCGTTTAAAGTGACGCTACCTTTGCAATCGTGAAAAAGTGGACCAAAACGAGTTTCGTGTGTTGATAAAACATTGTTTTCTAATGAGAAAAAACACTATTCAAGCTCAGCAATGGCTTGAAAAACGTTATCCGGACTCTACCCTGTCGAAAACAACCATTTTTCGGTGGTATGCTGACTTCAAACGCGGTCGTGCCTATACAAATGATGCGGAACGTTCGGGTCGGCCAAATGAAGCAGTAACTCCCGAAAACACCAAGCAAGTATTGAAAATCGTGATGGGTGACCGTAAAATTAAAGTGCGCGAGATAGCTAAGATGGTGAACATATCAAATTTTTCACCAAAAATTGGCTATGAAAAAGGTTTTTTCCAAATGGGTGCCACGTTTGGTCACAATGGAACAAAAGCAACAACGTATCAATGATTCGGAGAGCTGTTTGGCACTCTTTGCTCGCAATAAACAGGTTTTTATGCGTCGATATGTCACAGTGAACGAAACATGGATTCACCATTTCACTCCGGAGTCAAGTCGGCAGTCAGCTGAATGGCGTACGACCGGTGAAAGCCGCCCGAAGCGTCCAAAAACAGAACAGTCGGCCGGCAAAGTGATGGCATCCGTATTCTAGGATGCGAATGGTATAATTTTCATTGACTACATCGAAAAAGAAAAAACCATCAATAGCGACTACTACATGGTGTTATTGGATCATTTGAAGGCCGAAATAGCGAAGAAACGGCCACACATGAAGAAGAAGAAAGTTATCTTTCATCAAGACAACGCACCATTTCACAAGTCCATCAAACCGATGACCAAATTCAACGAATTAGGCTTCCAACTGCTCCTTCATCCTCCGTACTCGCCGGATCTGGCCCCCAGCGACTACTGGCTCTTTGCGGATCTTAAAAAGATGCTCCAGGGAAAAAGATTTGGATCGAATGAGGAGGTGATCGCCGCTACTGATGCTCGTTTTGAATCAAAAGACAAATCGTTCTACAAACATGGCATTGAAAAGTTAGAGAAGCGTTGAAATGATTGTATTACACTTGAAGGAGATTATGTTGATGAATAATAAAGAATTTTGCCGACAAAATGTTGTTTTCATAGTTAGTCCCGGGACTTATTGAGCGATGTATTATATTATAAGTACAATAGTTTCTTTACTGTAGCGTAACTGATGATACAGCCTGTGTAAGATACCATGTTTATACATATAGAATCATACAAGTATTCCAAATTTGTATCTGTCTTTTCCTAAATATTAACATTTATATTACATTTTATATACACAATAATAATTTCGGTACCCACTGACAATAGAAGACCGAATTATTCTATCTTGTTACGTATTCATAAGCAATGACAATCAACATTCACGTTAGACAGAACTACGTTATATTTTGTAAACATATCGGATAACTGAGAGTAGTTTAGCTTAAATGTACAAATTTGTTTGTGATTATGTTATAAGTTTAATTTAATGCCATGCTGTATTGAAAACACATGTTAGGTAAGATCATAAAATAGGTAAATAACATAGCCAAGATTATAAAAATAGTTTATTTAAAGTGAATTATTAAGTTTTGAGTTTATTTCTTAAGTTTAATTTTTAAAAAGGAAGTACCTTATTAAATAACAAATATAAGCACGAAATTTTCTGAAGTTTCACTTCTACCATGACTGAGTGCAACTCGTACACAATTTTTTTATAGAATCAACATATAATGATAGTATTACTAATTATATTAATACAAGTACAAATATTAGTTTACTGCTTAGGGGCAACTAAATAATGTTGGTATTAATTTTTCATTTTTCATATTATTATTTCATTATTAAAAATATATGACTAAAGAAGTTAAACAATTTCCAGGTAGGTATAACTCAGAAATTTACAGACATTTCTATCAGTAAACCTCATTAAAACTTAACCGTCATTTAGATATCGAGATTCACTTCCTACGCTTAAGCACAACTTGAGAAAAATATTTCGTCTTTAATACATAATGTAATAATTAAATATTTTTTCTCATGCCAAGTTACATTACATTAAACATTTTTTAATGCTAGTAAAAAACCAGTAAAAATTCAAATTTTAAAAATTCTTTTTTATAATAAAGTAGAATTTACAAAAAGAGGTAAGGCAATCTCGGATCGGTGAAAAGTTTAAACGTCTTTTAAATAGGAACGAATTGTCTTCGGACGTCGGACACGAGCAGCCTTTTAACAAATTAAAAAGAGCAAAATTTTCTTCAAACAAACCTTTGAAAAAAGGGAGTTATATATAGTTATATTATGATATTAGGATATTGCCTCAATGGAACGTAGATTTCTAGGAGAATGACAAGATATCATCTAAACACAAACATAGTTTTGCTACATTTCAATAAATAGTTAGGGTTTTTAAAATTACTCTAAAATCAGGAAATGAACTTATTTTGACATATTTTCTGTTGAAAATATAAAAGTAATTTCGTACAATTTTATTTGAAAGTTGAAAATTATTATATTATAAATAATGTAAAAAAATATCAGAATGATATTGAATATGTAATTTTATTATTTTACCAAACCAAAGGTTAAGTAAAATAAAGTAAGTTAATTATTTTCAAATTAATCTTACAACTAAAAATATCTAACCCTTTCGCTTTTTCTCAATTCCGTCCTATCTCAATATTACCTATTTTATCCAAGCGTTTGGAAGATGGGGTGTACAAGCAACTCACCTCTTTTTTAGCTTTCAATAATCTATATAATCCTTTCCAATCTGGCTTCCATCCTTTACATAGCACTACAACTGCATTGCTCAAAGTAACTGAAGATATTCGCCATGCCATGGACAATCAAAAGTTAACCGTACTCATCTTGTTAGACTTCAGCAATGCGTTCAATTTAGTCGACTTTGACATAATGCTAGGGATATTACGCTCTTTTAATATCTCATCTCCAGTAATTGATTGGTTTTCCTCTAACCTTCATGGATGCCGGCAGAGGGTCTGCACAGATGAGAACTTCTCAGACTGGGCAGATGTCTCTGCAGGTGTACCACAAGGCGGTGTGTTATCTCCTCTTCTCTTTTCATTGTTTATTAACGAAATCACAAAAGTCATTTCATGTCACTATCATCTCTATGCAGACGATTTGCAGCTTTATCGACACACTACAATAAAAGATCTGGCTTGTACTGTCGAAGCTCTTAATAGTAATCTCAGTAGAATTAAGAAATGGGCTGATGAATACAGCCTCCTTATTAATCCAACGAAATCACAAGCCCTGATTATAGGTAGCAAGCAATTGCGAAAAAAAAATTAACTATAAATTTACCTACCCTGACTTATGATTCTAATTTAATACCATTTGTCAACAAATATAAAAATCTTGGAATTATTCTGGATTGTAATCTTCCATGGTCAGTTCAAATTGATGAAGTTAGTAGGCTAGTTAGTAGGCGGCTCGTCTTTGGAATTCTCTTCTGGATAACATCTTTCATGGAACTCCAACCCTTAGCTCATTCAAGCTAAGACTGAAACAACACTACCTCTCCTCTTCATCATAATTAATAGATGTAAATTAGTATGTAATTTTTGTATATGTATATAATATATGTATACATATATATATATATATATATATATATATATATATATATATATTAATAATACAAAATTTGCTTCATATTTTTTTTTGTTTTGCATGGTTTTTTTTTATGTTTTTAACGTACCAATCCGCATTGTCATTTTAATTTTTCAATTTTTTTTTTTTTAAATACTGCTTCTCAATTTCTTGCGAATTCATTTCATCATTTATTCATTTATTATGTTTAAATAATTGATAATGATGATAACGTACTCATTGGGTAAAACCATAATAATCTTTAGTATTTTCTTAAGAAGCCAAGAAAAGAAATTAAATCCCAAGTTGCTAATTACATCCTAAATATAATTGCAAAATTTAAAAAAATCTGGTCATTAAAAACACCTTCATAATTTTTTTTTATTTAACAATGAGTCACAAATTGTGGCATCAGATTAATTAAGAATATTAAAAACAAATCATACCGTTATCTCGAAACTTTAAAAAGCATGTTTCAACTGCTCTGATAACATAAACAATTTTAGTATCTAGATATAGATAACATTTTTCTACTGATTTTTTGAAAATTTCCAAACACTTTGATCGTTATATATATAAAGGAAGCATATTCCAAAGGTAGGTGGCAAGTAGGGCCTTGTACACCTAGAAATTTTTGGTTAAAATGTCACACAAGACAAAAGAGAAAGTATATATAAATCCCGTTGTCGACGTCTGAGAATCTGCTTGAGTTTGTTTGCGAAATCAGGAAATGTTAATAAATAAATAAAACTGTGGTCTCTGTAAGATCAGATTTGTGATTTAATTCTATTTTACCTTACCTCTCTCTCTCTGATTTTCAATCTGAGTTTCGTCTTGGTCACATTTAGTATTTAATGTTACTTTTAGAAATATCTAGGAATAATGTGTGATGTATATCTACAATAAAATTTTTGTAATTTTATTTATTTTATTTAATTTAAGTTATTTTCTACTGTAAAAATATTAACGTCTTTTATATTTATATATCTTACATTTGTTTACTTGTTTACTGGCAGCGATTGCTTTTAGCATTCACTTCCCCCGTTGCACCTTCTTGGGTTTATTACCCCAATTAAAAAGTTTAGTTTAGTTCAGTTTTAATTTAGTTAATTGTATTACAGGTAAATGAGATTATGATATATGAATGCATCAACTGAACACTAGCCGTGCTCAGCTCAGCTATAATAACATCAGGCGCAGCAACCTTAATCAGGTCAACGAGAGAGAAAGTGCAGCCATGAAAATAATGTGTAAAAGGTAATGTATGTGTAATCTACAGGAATCAAAAAAGGACAAGAGATTTTTTGAAATTTCAAATTATCAAGATTATTAATTAGACATGCTTAAAGTACCTTAGGAAAACCGGACCCAGGTTCTAATCCTGCCCGTATCGAGAATAATTAATTCTATATTTAGTTTAACATTTAAATTAGCTTAATATGGCTAAACATGTTAAAGACATACAGATCTGATTAAAACAATAAACAATATAAAAAAAAATATACAAGTAAAGTATGAATATAAGTAAATCAAATACATTAAATATAAAACTGAATAATATATAACTTAAAAACAGTATATCATATTAATATTTCAAAACGATGTCTTTAAAACTACGACCTTATGGTACACAAGTACACAGAAATGCACCGAAAAATTTGTAGACACATTGAAGCTGGTATTGAGCACACTAAGGATAAATTGGTTTCGGACTCGAGGAAGTAAGTGTCAGTGGATAATAAAAGTGTAACATACCGATCCTCAAATTGGACTTTCATTGCAATCGAGATTGAGTTTCAATATTGTGCTGCAATAAAGACTGACAGAATAAAAGTATGGTAGTTTTTTGGTCTATTTCGAAATGAACTGAAGTAAAAATTCATACTCCGTTACACTTATAAAAAAGATTGAAGACTTTTTCATAGCTTTTGCAATAAATTGACTTTAACCTTATTAATAAGAGTCGTAATATAAGTATTTAGCGAATCGTTCTCATGACTGTCAAATAGATATTCAGTGCGGGATATATTTATCTTTTAACGATGTGGCAATAAATGTTCGGTTGCCTCAGAATTTATATCTTATAGTAAGTGCAATAATTTAACCTAAATATTATTAAGAACAATGTCCGAAACAGTGGTTATAAAATAAATGCGAAAAACATTATAATAGTGTTTTGTCAAATACCTCAATTTCCCAAATCTCGCATCATAGTCGTATTATTACTACTGAATAAGTAATTAATTTTCAATAATTGCCTATGCGATAACTGTAACATTTATTTTACTATTTATAATATAAGCTTGTTAAGTTGAACACTCGTCAGATGATCTTAAACTTAGATTTTAATGTTGTCGAAGAAGAATAAGAAGGGCAAGTTTTACAATAAGTACTTTTTACATTGATGAAGTTATAATTTTATTTATTATATTTATTAGATCACAACAAATTAAGCATATCAGTGAGATCACATTTCCTAGGTAAAGTTACCTACTTTGCTTTGGAAATTTATATATTCAATAATATTTTCTATTACTATTTCTGAAATTTGATAGTTATCGCGTTCAAACTAAACAAAAAATAATCTTTAAAATAAAATAATCATTACACTAAATTTATGACGACAAAAGTTAATGAAAAATATGTACATTACAGTTAGCAGAATGATTATATTTTTAAAACCAATACGCTGGGTTGTTCTTTTTATATAAGTAATGTTATTTTTGTACTCAAATAAAAACATTGCATTTCACATACTATTATATAGTCTGCATGACAACAAGAATAATTCTTTAAATAATGAAACATAATAATGACCCTCGTTATTGTCCTCAGCATTAGTGGATTTAACAGTTTCTGGGATTTAACACTATTAAAACGTCATACCAAGAACTATCAGGTATACAATATTCATAAATATTTTATTGTATGAACGTGGCACTATAAGTTATAGGCTGTGTCAATCTGAACAATGGCGGGACTGCTAGATGGTGTCTATCGAAACGACCTGAACTCTCAAGCCATCCGTTATTTCAAGCTCTTTATGGGCGAAAAGCGTATATTAATCGAATAATTTCCTATTTCATATTCAATTACTAAAACTGTTTGTAAAAATTGATTTCTGTGAATAACATTCGTGTATTTGGTAATATAAAAACCCAGACGTTTACAAAAACATAAAAGGTTTAATAAGTTCGACAGTTTTGAAAAGTTAGTTGCAAGTCTGTGTGAATTAAACTGATTGAAATCTGATGTGCGAGCGACAAACAAAAAAGGTTTTGAATAGCATACCTTTACGTATTTATATTTTTAATATGTCGTGGATGGCAGCTGTAGTCACTTGATCTTAGGTTATATACGGGCTTGCTTAACTGTGTAATACTAAACACCCTCTTGAAGAAGATTAGAGACTTAGCCATTATAGTTATAGTTACTTTTTATACGGGGAGTAAGAAAGGCTTAATCGTTCTTCTATATATATCAATGTACCACATGTACACTAATTCGAAAATATAAATTTTTCTGGCATAAAAATACTCAATATTATTATAGTGGTTAGAAGGATACGTCGTTTTTTATTATTATCCAATATCATTTAAAAAATGAATTAACATTAAATTCCATCAAATTTTTCTCTTCAATTCTCAATTCTCTTTTCAGTCTCGCAAGAAATATCAGGAAATAAAATTAGTAACAAAGCATATTAAAATACAGTATATTATGCTAAACGTTTCTTTAAATGTTTTAAGTATATTTTAGGTAATTTTTTTGTAACGAATATTTATCGACTTCATTTCCTTAAACAATTTTAGTTAAATCTTACTTTTTTCATTATATGCAATTATAAATTTTTTTATTTACTAGTTATTGTTTGTTATAAAATGCGAACTTAATGCCTAGTAGCATTTTCTTCCAGTTAACCAATGTGTATGGTGAAAAACTGTGTTAAGCGTATATTAAGAAAACAACTGTTTGGATAAATAAAATATTATGAATTAAAATAATATTTGTGAATGTAAGTGAAATATAAAAACCAATCCTCAGCTGATTTCCAAAGTAACGGAAAAAAAACAGTTTTCTCACGTAAAAAAATCATTTCACTCTTAAAACTTATCATTATTTAAAATATTTTTTTTTGACAAATTTTATATATTACTGTTGTTTAGTTTTTCAGTTTATAGAAATATAATAAATTTTTCTCATTTTATATTCTTAGTACCTTCCACTTGCGACTTAAATGTGTGTGGATTATTACAAACATGATCAGAATATAAATATGTAGTGTTCAGTTGTAATATACTTTTTAAGGTTTGTTTTTTTCTTTATTTATAATCTACTTTAGATAAAATCGATGTCTTACGTATTACGAATTATAACATAGTGTTTTTCGCGATTTTAAAAATATAGGTGCTGTATCTATTATGGCTTTTATATTTTATGACTATACCCTTTTCGTTGCTTCATACTTACAGATAACCTGACTGTTTTCTTATATTAAAGTGTTTTTGGTGTTATTTTTATCTGATACATCACTCAATTTATTTGTTGGGTAACTCCGATCCTTATAACTTATATTTCTTTTTGTTAGTATACCGCTGTACATTCAATTATTTGGATATTAATATGAAATAAATTACAATTAACTGCCCTTAATAAACTAAAAGTGTAAAATATCTTAAAAAACTTTAAGTAACAGCACACGCAGTAAGTAGAAAAGTAATTACGAAACATTTTAACCTCATTAAGATATTTGAGGAAGGTTTGGATATTTTTGGAGTTAATGTGAAAATTATTAAATACAATAGGTTATTTTACCTGCATATTAAATAAAGATATGTCCAAAAATATGAGACATGACAAATTTATTCGAACGGATAAAAATCTCGGTCAATCCGCGGAAATTCAAAGATCATTGTGAATACATGAATTTCACATTTTTATTACATTTCGTATCAAAACCGACCTTATCCTCTAAGACGTAAGGTTACTAAAAACCACATCAAATACGAAACTCGTATTGAAGTTACATAGATCTTATGAGTTGATTTAATGTTTGGGATATTTTACGGGTGGTAAGAAAAATACTATTTTTATTTATGAGTTATTGTAGTTTTGAAACCTATTGAAACTTAACTGAAGATCTTTTTCTAAGAAATTTACTTAAAAGAAATTGAATTAATAGTAAATGAAATCATTGTCATTTATTGGCGTTTAGAGATTCTTCACTAATAACTATACATGTAGTCAACGTATGGATGAAAGCTGCGTTCTTTATTCATGAATCTTGGAGAATAAAAGAAAAGACAGCAGATATTTCTATTAGGTTCATTCGCATTGAAAATTTGTACAATTGAAATTATTTTGAAGTCGAGGCTCAGTTTATCTTGTACAGTTCAATTCATTTACATTGATGGAATTGTTTTTTTCGCATCACGATTTCAATTCATTATAATTTTTAAAAATAAAAAAATATCCCAAATAAAAAACAAATTACAAAATAAAATGAACATAATTTAAAAAAATATAAAATATCGTTAATTTGCTTGAAAATAAACTTTTAGTTTAATATAAGTATAGTCTTAGTAAGATTTATATTTTTTTATATAATAGTACATAATAAAAGTGAAGATAAAAAAGTAATATAATTTGAGCTTAAACTTTTTTTATTTAAGAAAATCAAAAGAATAAATATTATTGTCTGCAACAAACAAATATATATAAATAATAGAAATCATGAATAGTGAAATAGAATCAATACAATTGAATGTATACAAAGAGCTCAGACAAATAGAAATACTCCGCCTGAGAGTCGGTCGCTGTATTACAAGTCTTGTTTCCAAGCTCTTTTGTTATTAAAAACTATAAGGAAATTATACTGCAAAAAGTACGGGAAATAATATAGGATTATTTCTTAGAAATGTAACGAAGGTGACTACAGAAAATATATAACTTTATCGAATATTATCGCAAAGTCAGTACCATCTGGATATTGTCGTAAGTGTGGAATTCCATTTTATTCACATTTATTATGATCACAATTTTTATTCTTTCTTTTATTTCTGATTTCAATTTTGATAATTTATGATTATATTATATTTCTGTAAACATTCAACTTTCTTAATTATTTAAATTGACTTGACTTCTTATTAGCTTCGTTTAATAAGGATGGGTTCTAGTGTGGTCAGCAGTAATTAATACTGGTCTAAAGTAATTAGTCCCTGATTAATTAAAAAAAAAGTATAAATAAAATTCTTGTATAATTTTTGATTCTCAAATAAATATATATTTTTTATTTTTTTTAAATATTAACTTTATTGTATTAACTGAAAACTAAGGAATACAAAGTGCGGACATAATGCATTTGCATTATACGGTATAGTTCTTTTTAAGCTTTAGGAAAGTCTTGAAATAATCTAGTTATTTGGTATATAACCGTAACCGTATATCAAAATAACTTTCTTTGTTGGATCGTATTTTGAACTTTTTACTAAAATAAATTTTACAATTTTATTACTTCTATCTGTTTGAAATTTGCCAAGCCATATCTTGAAACTTTACCTTATTAAAAAGTCATTTTTAATCGTTTAGAAAAAAATAAAAGGTCTTAGTCAAAGTATACCTATAACTTTTTTGTAAGTCATGTTGAGTAGTAGAAAAATCATTTTTAAAATTAATTTCTTCATCATAGTTCAGAAATTTATACTCAGCCTAATTAAATCAGAAAGAATAAAAAAAATTACCATCTATATTAAAGACTTCGAATTTGGAATTAATATTTATTAGGTTGAAGCCAACGGTCGGTTATCGCGAGTGAAGTGAAATGAACTGAGAGGACGAGATACGAATAGGGGCAAGTTTATTTCACATAATATTTATATTGTATTTCAATTGTAATCTCTTCTGTTATAAAATATGTAATAAGGTTTAGATATTATTTTTAAGAAGTTTGACAAGATGAATTGTTTTATGGTTAGTAGCTTGAAATGTCGTTTGAAACTATATGAACCTATTAATTAAATAAATAAGGCAAACTTTCATTATTTTGATATTTATTTAAATTTGTCTCGGACTATCGGGACTAGTATTCAATATTAAAATTTTTCTTCGCAAGTCTTCTTTAAAATACTATTGTTAAATGCATTACTATTATTCAAAATTTTTATACTTTTATTTTATACACATAAATAATATAATTAATCATTTGGAGATAATGTAAGTAATTGTCTTTTTCAATATTAAATCAAAAACAAAGTTAAACAAAAATAATACCTTCCCCTAAGCATATTTTTGTACCGTTGTAACGACATTTTGGTTTAAATCATGCATATCAAGATATTTTAATGTTATAGCAATAATATTTAAATACAAAAAGTATTTAAACAAAGATGATCTGGCAATCCGAAGTTTCATAACGTCACGAAGCTAATTTTTAAAGTTAAATTGTTAAATTGAGTTCCTTTTTTTTAGTTCAGTTGTCACTAACTAATGCATCATACAAAAGATTTCTAATTTATGTACGATTTTTCAATTCATTAATTAAAGTAATGCGTGATATAAACCAAGCACTCTGGAATGAATATAGAATCAAATTATCCACCTAATGTTAAACTGTATCGACAAACAATGCCGTCATCAATATACTGTGGTTATATTATCATTACTACCTTACAGTCTGATTGAATCATCGTTTATATTTAGAGAAACAAAGCTCATTACAAGAAATCTACTCGAAGATTAACTCTTTAAGTAAAAAAAAAAATAAAAAAATAAAAAGTTCAAATAATAATCTCTTGAATTCCCTTATCACAAAGATTACTATGACGCTACTTTATTAAATAAATAAATTTACTATTACATTTAGTATTACAGAGGTTTGTAATTTTATTTATAATATTTTAGGGTCTCAAATATTTCAAGACAAATTTTCCTCATCTATTCCAATCTTTTAAACAATGTTTCAAAGTGAGTTCGCTGTCATCTTATTATTTTTTAATTAACCCATTATAACTTGATCCAGTGTACATATATCCGAAAATGTAGTAAATAACTTTTGTAATTTTTATCCGAACCCTTTTTGTAGTAGAATCTAGGCAGGTAAAAGTTCAAACAAAATTGGTTATTTCTGACTGAATACGGGATAAGAGACAGCTCTCAATGATACTGAATTCGAAATTCAATTAGCAGCAACGACTGGTAATATAGTGAAGGTCTGAAAAAGATATTATATACATTTAATTAGTATAAAATTTTCAAAGCGATTGAATATATATTTTTATTTACATTAATTGTTTCTTTAGTAGCTTAAGCTTCACGAGAAGAATAAATAATTAAATTCACATTTAAATTTTTTATTAAACAATGAAATAATATTGTATCCTTACTAAATTGTTAGAATATTATGAAATAACAGACTAACAACTAAAATGTAGACTATTAACCAGAAACCTGACAGAAATATTTTTCTTAATGTATATAGAATATGTATAAAACTTATAACTTCACGGGAAGGCTCATGTATCCAGAAAGGATGTTAGAAATAAAAAGCGTATCCCCGCGGCCTCACTTCGATGTATATATATATATTATAACCTGTGTTCAGAGCTTCTTATTTTTTTCTAGTTTACTGGTTAACAACGAAATGGTACAAAAAACTACAACATTTTCAGCTCTCTAATATTAGTATAGACAGAATATATTTTAATCGACGTTGTATTTCTTTTGACTTAAGCTGTTATAATCATCTATTAAAATAAAAACCCTCACAACTCTTTTTTTCATAAAGAGTTTTCAAATTGGTAATACTATTACTTTTCATTAATAAGGCATAAAAAGCTTTTAAACGGTAATCGAGTAATCTTTTCAAACTGCGCAATATCACTTAAAAAGTTTGAATGTCGCTACTTACTTCGTCCTTTTGAATTTTATGGTAAATGGAAACATTATTGGGCTTCAAGCATATTAAACCATCACTACAAACCATTCTTACAAATTTTTAGTAATATTTGAAGTATTTTTTTCATAAGAGAATTTATATCTTTTCTAGTTTTTATATCAGAAATAAGAAATATAAAATACGTACTACAACTTTATGTCTTTTTTAAAATATACTTTACGTTAAATGTAGGTATGAACTGAACTAAATGACCTCATTATCCAGGTACTATAAAAAATTAGTTAATTAAAGTCAATCAAATTTTTAATGTAAAACGTATCCATATTAGACCAGCGTTGCAGCTTGCAATCATTAAAAATTCATCCATTCTACATTGTAGTCTAAATTTTTCCATGTTTATATCAAATCTAGGACAATCAACCAAAATCTATCAGTTTGCTTTGCCCTTAATTACCAATATACATGGCATTGTTATATAAATTTGAGTTCAATGAGTCTGGATAACGCATTTTGCAATTTTTCTGATTTTAAAACGGGTTTAAATTAGTTTTACAAATAAAAAGTGAATAATATAAACCACTAACTTAAAGTCATTCATATCAATTGCTAGTACAAAGTATTTTATAATATATTTGCATGAGTTAATGATCTATAAATAATTCCAAATTATATTAGACGAAGTCACTTCTTAAAAAACAAGCACATAAAGGCAGATTTCGCCTTTTAGTAGTAAGTGAGAATTTGCAGAATTTTATGGCAACATTAAATCTGTTTGAAGCAATCAGTCACAATTTGCATTTTAAAAGCAAAGTACAACTAACATGTATATTGAAGCCTCTCCGCTGAACATCGATGATCACAAATATAATATTTAGTTTTGTACTTAAGTCCATACAATGACACCAAGAGTCGTGTTATAGATTTAAATAGGTATTTCGATATCGCTGAATATGTATTTTATAATCTTTTTTTATTATGTAATGATTTTCAAAATAACATTATTATTGTAATTCAAACATTATTTTAATATTGTTTAAACATACATGTATTTTTACACCATATTTTTTACAGTTATTTCTTTTTTACCTTTTGCTGTGATTACATGATTTAAATATTTAAAATACAAACAATATAGTGGTCTCTTTATTTTTATTCCTTGAATATTTACCTTAATTAAAGTTGATCAGCTATATATATATGTTTTATAAAATTGAAAATTAAGCAAACAGACCGTTTAAGTTATTGTAAGTGTCATAAATATCAAAGTCAACTAAGTAAAAATTCAAAAGCAATAAAAATATATCATAAGTTGTAAAACTAAAACTTCATCGACATTTTACATTCAAGCTCTTCCCCGCACTCGATCGCTAATAGACAGACAGACAGAGAGCTTCACAAGTCACGTGCCCTCACTTATCAAAGCGCTGAGGTCAAACTTACTATTTGTTTCTTAAACGAGGTCTTAGCACGAAGAGACTAATTTTATAGATATTGATTCTTACACTATTGGAATTAAGGCATATTTTGGTTTAATTAAAATATTAGTATCTTCATGTAAGTCAGTGCAGTTTACTGCAAACATATGGCAATCTATGTCAGTTTATATAATATGGCTGAATAACCCGTAGTTAGTAGGAATGAATAATTTGTAGAAAAATTAAGTACATGAACATTTTCTCTAAATGTAGTTTTAGTATTTGGAGATGTATAGATATACATCTCCAAATACTAATGAGACAAAATCTTTACATTCAATGTTATGAAAACAAAACATGGCACTTTAAATAATATTTAAAAAAATCTTTTTATCTATATGTTTGTTCAAGCATCGCGGCGCAGCTGCTCCTCAGATTTTATATATATTTAGTATATTTACCGAGTAACTTCTAGCCCCGGCAAAAGTACATAATATTTAAAAAGATCATTATCTACCACTCCATCCTCGGACACACAATGTGTGGTTTTGAGATCGAAAATAATACTCTGGTGTGTGAGTAATGACATTTCAGTCCTGCTTGGGTAACTTCAAATGAAAGTGATTTTAACAGTTGCCCTATTAAATAAACGCTTGATATCTGCCAGATAAAGAAAAAACTAATATATTTTATTTAATTCTAACATCATGTTTAAATTTAAAAAACACAGATTTTCCTTAATTCATTATCAAATGAGGTTGTTTTAAATACCAAATGACGCATTTGTATATTTTGTATATTCTGAAAAACAGTTTAATAATAAGTCATCCAATTGTATTGCATAATTGACATCATCATGATATTATGTAATGTATGTGGTAATAAACCTTCATTCACACATACTGTTTTCAACATCTGTCACGTCAGTTAAGTTGGATTTTGTGTATTTTTGAATAGAAATAAGTATATAGAAAATTGTATTAGTATAGTTGACCAAATCCTCTTTTTGGAAAGAAGTATTACACAAAATGTGTTATTTTCCAAACGATAAGTAGTTATTGTTTAAGTAATTTATGTCGATGTCGATAATAAAGATATCAAAAGCTTAATTAAGCATATTTTACTAAAATAAGTATGAGTTAAAACTGCATAATTTAAGTTTTAATGAAGCAAATAATTTCCTTTACTTAGTTGCTCTGAGGTGCTGGAACATGACGCCACAGTTGTTTTAAACTTATAGCACTATGGAGAAGTTTTGCTATAGAACTTCCTTAGCTCGATAGGAATTATATTTAAATTTTTGTAACAGCTTTTCAGTGTTAGTATTAAAAAAAGTTACATTAAAGAACACTTTCAACCGGAACCAATTCACGATGAAACGTTGTTTTACAAAATTATCTAGTTCATCAAGTTTTTAGTTTATAATTTTTAATTATAACATATAACATTGTTGTTTTGGTTGTATTCACAGATATATATATGTATATATATATATATATACACTTAGATAAGTATATATATATATAGTCTTGCCATCAATATTGTAACAAAGAACAAAAACATTCATTTTTTGTACGTAACATTTATTATTATTACAGTGTGTTAATTAAACACATTAATATGAAACTATTAAATTACATAAAAAAGCTTTTCGAAGTGGTCTCCATTGGATGCAACACAGTTCTTTAAACGTTGAGGCCAGTTATCAATAGCATCATGCACTCTTTTTATGGAAAATTCTTTACTGACAATCATATGGATTGTTTTAGACATTCAACATTTTCGTGGCGTTTAGAGCATACCTCTGAAACTGGTCGTAAATTATAATCCACTGGATTAGAATCACAAATAGATTATGGAGCAGTCTTCTGCTTTTATGAAATCCGGAACGCTCGCTTCCAACCAAGATTGGGCGGATCGAGCTTTATAACCCGGCGCCGAGTCTTGCTGAAAGTTCACAAGTAATATTTTGTTTATTTTTATTTGTATCAGTATTTATGGAAAGACTAAGCCTATTATTTGATTTTACGTATAAGAGCTATCAATATTTATATATTACAAATATCCTTGATATTTATTAACAAGAACAATCAACATAAGCTAACAACAACATAAGTAAATAAATTACCTTAACGTACCATTACAAATGTTTACATAAAAATAGAGATATTTATATGTCTACTTTTATAAGTAAAATGAATATATACAATAAACAAGTTAATACTTTATAAATATTTTTTATTTGCAACAATTTTACAGCAATAAATGTAATATGCATCTCCTATTTGCACTTGAAATGTTTATACTTTGTGCGAAAGTAAGTGTGCCTGGTGAAGCAATTTAGGTAGATACTATTTATTTGTCTCGTTTCGTTAAGTTATTGTAATATGTTATTTATCGTTTTCTCTCCTTGTATCAAATTCAAATTCAAATTCAAAATATCTTTATTCAAGTAGGCATTTACACGCACTTTTGAATCGTCAATTATTACAATACAAAAAAAGGTCAGTGTAGTCCGTCCGTAAGCAAGCTACCACCGGCTCGGAATGCTGCTCTGTTGAGAAGAGCCGGCCAGAAACTCAACAGTTGCTCTTTTCAAAAGAAATATAACAATAGGTGATGTATATTAATTATAATATAATATAAATCCTGCAAATGATTCAACAACTTAAGTTCCACATATTTCGATCCACTAAAAACTCTTGAACGTTGTAATAAGCTTTATTTAACAATAAACTTTTGATTTTAGATTTAAAACTAAGAAATGGAAGGTCTAAGATATCTTGTGGAACTTTATTATATATGCGTATACTCAGACCCATGAAGGATTTATTAACTTTTTGAAGCCGAAACTTTGGCGTTACGAGTTTGTTTTTATTTCTCGTATTTATCGCGTGTCTGTCACTGTTTTTTATATAACTATTTAAATTTTGCCGTATATATAAAATGTTATTAAATATGTATTGGGAAGCGACTGTAAGAATACCTATTTCTTTAAAAACATCTCTCAGAGAATCTCTAGCTTTTAAGTTATATATAATATTAATAGCCCGCACAGCTCTTTTTTGTAAAATAAATATAGAATTAATTTCGACAGCACTGCCCCATAATAAAATACCGTAAGATAAAATACTGTGAAAATAACTAAAATAAACAAGTCGAGCCGTATTTATGTCCAATGTATGTTTATGTGTATGTATCAAATAGACATTATTGAACAAATAGTTTTAACTTATCTATGCATGTACGGTAAAAGATTTGGAGAAGAAAGTAGTATAAGGGAAGTATGATAAGGAATATAGAAGGCGAATGGAGAGTCACTTAATATGATCTCGGTAATCTGAAATATATTCGAACTTTGTAGGTTTTGAAGATGTTTTAATTTATTAAGTAGCTCCTCATAAGCATCCAAACAGAAAATATCAGAATCGTAGCGACGTGGTAACAAAGAAAATTTGTAGTAATAATAAATTCTGCGCTTGAAAGAATGAGATGTGTACTGGCATACTCGTTTTATTCACTTTTACTGGCGAATCTAAATACGTACAATGTAATGACAGTACACCAATTTTTAATTTTTTCTAGCTATGCTATATGTAATAAAGATGGTATTTATATTAATTAAATATATTTAAAATAGAACGATGAACAAATTTTGATGAAAAATACTACAGTTATATATATTTTTCTTATATTTATTTATTTAGCTTCACGCCAAATCCCTTGCGGGGTAGTCAGAGACGATGGAGCGCCAAACGCTACGGTCTCTGCATATCTCTTTCGCCTCGATCACAGACATCAACCTCTTCATATATGCCCTCCGGGGGGTCCTCATGCTTTTTACGTGACCTTCCTCCAGTAACATTGATACTGTGTTTTCGAAGGTCACTCGAGGCCTCCCCCTGTCTCTCTTACCGCTCACTTTTCCTATATAAATCTTTTTTACCATTCTTTCATCACTCATTCGTTCGACGTGCCCAAACCACCTGAGCACGTTCTTCTTCATTCTCACTGTAAGATCTTCGCTAGTACCTGCCATTCTGTGGATCTCTTTAATGCGGATTCGATCAGCTAGACTGACTCCGCATATTCTGCGAAGAGATCGCATCACCACAGCATTCATCTTTCTTACATTCTTCTTCTGTGTTATCCACGTTTGGCTGCCGTATAACAGCGTCGGTAGCAAAACTGCATTGTGTACAGCCAAACGTGCAGCTATGCTGACGTTTTGACGTCTCAACAATGCAGTCAAAGCACCGTTGACTTTGTTACCGGCAGCAATACGCCTTTCCACATCCATTTCGTACCTTCCGTCTCTGCTAAACATACTTCCCAAATATACCACTTCATTCACTTGTTCTATTATCTTACCATTCACGTTGATCTTACATTCTGTTCTTTCTTCATTTCTTTCAAATATCAGAACCTTCGTCTTATCTACATTCAGGTTTAGACCATTAATTTCACACCCATCTTTCAGAGTGGTGACCAATGCCTGCGAATAGCATTCTTATTGTCATATAAAATACTGTTTACTGTAGAAAGTCTTCCTTTTCCAAGAAAAAACCCAAAAATATTTAAAAGGGTAATTGTAATACAACATACCTAAACTACTGAAATGATTAATGTCTAAGTCAACATATGAGAAGATTTTCCATTATTTAAAATTCTCAGAAAAACTGAAAAAAATATAATGTTTCAGTCAGTGTGAGAGTAAACAGATAAAGGGGTTGACAACAAACAGTAAATTGAATAAGCTGAAGTTTTTTTGCAGTCTATAATGTCCTCGTATAATGTAAATCTGGTTCCAACAAAGAATTTCTAAATGTATTTCGTACTATGTAAGAAATGTCAAATCTTAGGTATTCTTGTCCCATAAGATAGTAAATTATAATATCAACACAATTCTATAAGCTTAATTATTAGAACTATTTTATAATTATGACGCATACTAAATATTTTTTCTTGTCCAAAAATATGATGATTTGACAATTTCATACTGCAGACAATATATGTCAATAATGCTTACGATTACACTGACTGTTACCTGATTTCAATTTAACGGAATAAAATATTTTATATCTACGGTATGTATTTTTTTTGTAATAAATATAAAAAAACAATAATATTTTATATTACATTATTAGAAAAAAGGGTCTATGGATTTATTTTTTTTGTATTTGAATACGATGAAATTTTAAGTAAAACAATAAGTAAATATTTATAAGTAGACTTAAATTGAGAAATTCGGTGAACAAGTTATGAAATGTATAATATTGTTACTAAAGTTTTTAAACTATCGATTTGCTTAATAGGTTTTATTGCATTTAAGGTTGACAATTATACTTTAACGATTGCAAGCCAATGGGTTTATTATATTGCAATATGATTTATATAAATATACAAAAAAATATATATTTAAAAAAAGTAACAAAAAAGTATCCAGGAATGACAATGAAATTCATAACAACAACAAAGTACTCGTAGGTACGTGCAACGGAACAAGCTGGAATGTTTTTTTACTACACATTGTAGCATGAGAGATTTTTAGTGAAATAATTTGCATGTATTCCTCAACAACATCGTTAACATGCTGTGAAATAATGAATAGTGAAAGCGTTAACACATTATATTTGTATGGAAATGTTATTAAAAATTAGCAACTTTACTTAAAGGGGCATACATACTAGACATAATACAAGACTTATTTTTTAAGGCTATTGTTTTGATGAATTTTGAGTTTATGGATAACATGACTTTGTCAAACTAGTAATTTTTGTTAGAAAATATAGTGATATATTATTTTGAAAGGACATAACAATTAATCAATTTCTAAAACACTTTCGCTGCTGGAAAATTTTATCGGAAAACTAAACTTAGACAATACGTTAGATAGTTATAAACTATCAAGGCACTTAATTATTTTTCTAAACAGTATAAATCAGAGTATTTTTGGTTATATATAAAATTTTTGTTATATAAAATATAAAAATTAATGTTTCTTCGGCTTAAATCCTCTAGTTAAATATATTTACAATACAAATTAAATATTTTTATTTAAATTCTTTAATTATTATATTTCAAATACTTCTTTAAAAGTTTATCTTTTTTATTTTAATCAGCTGACCAAGACCACTTCGCTGGTCGTCAAAAATATTTTCTCGTAATATAATAATAATATAATATAATAATATAATAATTGATTTTAATTCAGAGATACCATAACTTTCAACATTTCTGACTAATAAAAACAACATTAGCAACATGTCTGTTGTTTTGATCGATGATCATTGTTCGTGAAGATCTTGCATACTAGATTTTTATTTACATTAATTTCTTCATCACAATATGTAACCAACACGATATCAAAGCGTAACTAATGATAAGAGCAATGTTTAAAAACAAATACTTACCTGAATACTAATACAGATAATTCAAAAAAATATGAAGCCCGATATATCCGAACGAATACAAACATTTCGGTTAATCCGGGCAGATACTGCGGTAGATATTATAGATCATTATGAATACAAGAATTTAAGGTTTGCTCATATTCGACAACAAAATCGACCTTAAGTTTAATAAGGTAAAGTAATAAATACATTGATGGCGCAGGACACTCTACTCGCTTTGAATTAACAGTTATGAAAAGATTCACTGTTTGAAATATTTTATATACTTCATAAATTTGTTCGATTTTATTAAAATATTATAATAACCTACAGGGAAGTATCGGCCTCATATTAAATACATGTAAATGATATTGATACTTCATTGATTATGACAACATTATTTCATTTACACTAGCTCTGTTTGTATGCTCTTAAATAAATGGGTTAATATCTTCCTTATTATTACTTTCATAATATCGGTAGTAAATCTACATATAAAAACAGTTATCATTATGATCATTAAATTATATCTCACTCCAAATAAATTGTACATATATTTTATTAATAAAATCGCAGTGAAATTTTCAGAAATAGTTTCTATCATAATTCGGAATAAATCAATTTATTTAAAAACTATTTTCTTATTGCTTCAAAATTTATTTCAAGTTTAATTTTTATTTCATTATAAGTATTCTTAAAAGAAAACAACCTGAAATAGTGGAAACCAGTGTAAAGAAATCAACAAAGTGCAGACATTGGCTTATAAGTGTTGTTGGTGTGAGAAATGAAAGAAAACAGATAAACAAATACAACTAGATAATTGATGTAAGCCTCTAACATACTTCTGTACCAGCACCACTTATTTCATTATATAAAATAGTACAAATATTTTAAGATAGTAAATAATTTTACGTTGTTGTGTTAATGGAAATGAAAGGAATATGCTGTTTATGGTGTAAATACAAATCCAATAAATCAAGTATAATGAAATAGAATCAATACTATTGAAGATTACAAAGAACACAGACAACTACAAATACTCAGCCTGAGAGTCGGACGTCGACTATCGGTCTCGCTTACGCCTGCTAATGAAGCAAGGAGCGGCTTGATAATTTGGATTAAAGTTTTAAATTTCATTATTTTAATTGATTATTCCTCTTGTTCGTGTATAAAAAATAATGATTACCTTAGCATACACCGCTTTTTTTTGTTATACATTGTTCATGTTATTGACCGTTTTTAGTAATGTTCTAATCTCTGATGTTTTCTGATATGGTATTTAATCACTTGTAAGACAGTTTTAAAGATTATAATTCAAAACACTTTATTTAGTAAGTACAATTGGGTAGACCTCGAAGAATTCGGTCTGCCCATTCATTTCTACAGGACTTTCGAATTTTGGAAAAAATTTCTTCAGAGGAGGTCTTCTTATGACCCCCTGAGTCCGAAATGACCATTGGTCAAAAAGTTTATATATATATACATAGAAAAAGTTTATATATATATATATATATAAACTTTTTCTGATTTCAGTTTTTCGACCATAACTTTTTCCCTATACAAAGTAGATCAATCGCGTTCATATTATATGATGTCTTTGATGAATACCTATAACTAATGTAGATAAACAGAAAACCTAACTTCAATAACTTAGGGTGGGGGTAAAAAACCGAAAATTTTTGGAAAAAAAATCATAACTTTTTTCTGGTAAATATTCTTACATCACAAGTATTTTTAATAGAAAGGTTATTTTTTACTCTAAATTTAGGTACCTAAAGTTTTTCCGTAAAAGGTACCGTTTTCGAGAAAAAAAATAAAAACCACTTTTAGCTTGAAAATTTAAGGTAGGTAAAACCACGGCAACTTTTTTCTGGTAAACATTCCCTCCTCGCAAATATTTTTAATAGAAAGGTTATTTTTTACTCTAAATTTAAATACCAAAAGTATTTCCAAAAAAGATACCTTTTCCGAGAAAAAAAATAAAAACCGCTTTTTGTTTGAAAATTTTTGATGTACACAACGGCATCATGTTGAAACATATGAAGAGCCACGAGAAGTGGCGGGCTATTTTGTGAAAATGTGTTATTCTTAGGTAGTGAGTTATATTTTAAACGAGTTACACACGAGGTCTACCCACGCGTGTCCACCTGCGGGCACGGATTTTTTTTTATTTTCAGGTGTAGCAGTAGGTAGGAATGTTAAATGATCCAGCAGATGTGTGTCCTACACTACGAGGACGGGAGAAGTATCTTCCAATTTATACGTTGATCTTCTAGGAGAGAGTGGCGACTCTGTTTTATTTTATTATTTTTTAGATTCTCATTTTATTTTTTACTAAATTTAAAATATTGTGAAAATATTATTTTTTTATGAATGTAACTTTTTAACAATACAGAATGATATTCTACTTAAACTAAGCTATATTTCTAATAATAAAAACTAATCTAAGCATTTAGGCTGCAAAAAGTTTTATTTTATATGTTTAAGGTATAACTTAATCGAATTAAACATCTAAGAGCAATGGTAATTATAGTCTAAATTTAGCTCACGAAAGCACACACAATGACACGGAATTCCAAATTTAATTACCAATTTTAAAATAAAATCTATTTTTAAATTAAATTTCACATAGTTTAAACATTATTACATATTCCATTTACGAAATTATTGTAGAGAAATAATAAAAATACATATTGCTTTATAAACAGTACAATATACTATTTAGGTCATAACAAAATAAAAAAATCCGTGCCCGCAGGGGGACACGCGTGGGTAGACCTCGTGTGTAACTCGTTTAAAATATAACTCACTACCTAAGAATAATACATGATGCCGTTGTTTACATCAAACATTTTCAAGCAAAAAGTGGTTTAAATTTTTTTTCTCGGAAAAGGTATCTTTTTTGGAAATACTTTTGGTACTTAAATTTAGAGTAAAAAATAACCTTTCTATTAAAAATATTTGAGACGAGTAAATGTTACCAGAAAAAACTTGACGTGGTTTTACCTACCTTAAATTTTCAAGCTAAAAGTGGTTTTTATTTTTTTTCTCGGAAACGGTACCTTTTACGGGCAAAACTTCTAATACTTAAATTTAAAATACAAAATAACCTTTCTATAAAAAATATTTGTGATGTAAGAATGTTTACCAGAAAAAAGTTATGATTTTTTTTCCAAAAATTTTCGGTTTTTTTTCCCCCACCCCTAAGTTATTGAAGTTAGATTTTCGGTTTATCTACATTAGTTATAGGTATTCATCAAACACATCATATAATATAAACGCGATTGATCTTCTTTGTGTAGGGAAAAAGTTATGGTCGAAAAACTGAAATCAGAAAAAGTGAGGCCCTAGCGTCCCCTGTGTCCGGATTTCTCTGGTAAACGAACTTGACCTTCATTTCTGGATGGTTGATTTTTGTGCAAAGTTTGAAAGCGATCCAAGCGAAACTGCGGCCGCTATCGTGCTGACAAAAGTCGAATCTGGACGCACGCACGCATATATATATATATATATATATATAAACTTTTTGACCAATGGTCATTTCGGACTCAGGGGGTTATAAGAAGGCCTGCTGTGAAGAATTTTTTCCAAAATTCGAAAGTTGGGTACAAATGAATGGGTAGACCGAATTCTTCGAGGTCTACCCAATTATACATTATGAGTTTTCGGTACGAAATTGTCGGGGTGTTCATTTGTTCGCAGGAAATAGATTGTGATACGCATTTTTCCAAGCTCCCCTGACATCACATATAAAGGATTTATTCTATTACTTTTTTATAACATGGATATTCATTTCCCTTAGATGAATGTTAGTTACGTAATAATTTATGCTTTTACTAAAAGAAAACAAAACCGTCTTACGAATTACAATAAAATAATCATGTTAAAAAAGACCGATCTTTTACAAATGTTATTTTTGACCGTAATAATCATCTTGATAAATAAGTCATAAATTAAATTCAAGATTGAATGCCAAAAGAAGAAGAAATTTCTCGAAAGACTATATAAAATAGAACGAACATTTAATAGTAAAGTAAAGATTAGAAAGACCTAGTCTTTGTAGCTATCTACAAAATATTTTTCGGTCATTTGTTCATAACAAATATGTTTAATTCTGGGAAGCTTTAATATCATAATCACATTCACAACAAAGGACAATAAATCAGTCCTGCCTTTTTCAGGTTATGATCTTTCTCACATGTGGCATTTACTTTCATTTATTAAAATTTTACAATGTTTATAATATTCAATTAATTACATATTTAAAGTAATATAAACGACGTTACAATGTATATTTTTATTTTAAACTCAACATATCCAGCTTAAGACTAAGACCGGAAGAGGATTGTATTGATTTTAAGAGAATATTTCTTAAGATTATACTAAAATTATATTTGTATAGTTAGCTAATAGGACAATTTATGCCAATTTATACCCCACTGCATTCGGACTGTTAAGTTTTTCTGTTTTTTTAAAGACAAATTCACCACCACCATGTTATATAGTGTAACTGGAATGTTGTATTATTCAAGAAAAATATAATTTATTTTGTCAATTACGTTTGGCTTCGAATATTTCTCTCCGAACGTAGCGTAATTGGCACTTTTAAGGTCAGTTATTTGATAGGATTGAATAATATGATTATATCAATTTAAATAACATTTTGTGTAAATAAAAGCTGCAATTTAGATTAAAAGATATATTTCGTAAATAATAAATAAATATTTTATATTAAGGTACTTTTATATCATCCTGTTTAATAAGTTGTGACTTTATATGATTCTATTACTTTATTGTTGTCAATAACCATTTATAATGGAGGTGATGAATTCGCCAATTTGAAATATACGAATTAGAAATATCTTCATTAGTTTATTGTTTATGTATCACTATAAGAATTTGAAATATAACTCAAATTGAAATATTCCAATTTGTAACTTCGTTATATAACGAAGGGCGAAAAAGTGATTATGAATATTTTTTATGAAACACACGTCGTTATAACGTAGATAATAACTAAATACAATTAAAATATAATAGAAATGAGATTTATATGCAAAGTATGATATTAATTATAAATTAAGTGTTCTATTGGGTGGCCCTATCTACCCACGAGTGTGAGTCAACTAATAAAGGCCGATTCAGTAAAAGAGCTACAAGAATATATAAGTAAATAAATAAAGTATGTATCCTTTTAATATATGTAATATATTTATACGTATGCATATAATACGTCTTATTTATATGTAGTACAAGTATATATATACAAGTATTAAATATTAGTATCTGTATTAAATATTATTTACATAAGTTGTGTGTATCTTGTTTGTTTGTTTTCTATTCTACCCTTTATGCTGCAATTGGCAATCTGTGATCTTGAATCTTCGCGAAAGATTTCAGAATAACCGATAGTAGAACCATTCGATGCAAAACAGTTTGCGTTAAAAGTTTCAATCGCTGAGCTTTTTTGAATTAGGCGACGGGATTCAGTTTCCTGAGTCTTATTTGTATAAATCTTTTGCATAATTTTACTTAAAGTATTAGTTTCCAAACTCTTAGAAGTTAGAATGTTACACTTGAAGTACTTAATATAAACCTTATATTTATTGCAATTTTCTTATGTTTCTGTAAATATATGGAGTTTATTTTAATAAGAATGCCATTAGATATTCGTATGATTGAACTTTGATATTTTATTAATATAATTCATTGAATTAACACTAACACGAAAGGAACAGATTTTTTTTGTATATATATTTAACTTAAAATTAATATAATTTGTCTAAAATTAAAATTATTTCTTAACACACTCCATTTGTGTAATTTTTAATGCAACGCTGAAACCATCTGATCCCTAAAAAGGTGGTAGCTCGGACTCAGCTAACTACACCTAACTCTCTCCAAAATAATGGAGAACTACATAAACCGACAGCTACCAGCGTACCTTGAGGATCGCCAGTTGATTAATGACCGGCAATATGGGTTTCGGCATGGCCGATCAGCTGGTGATCTTCTATTAAATCTTACGCACCGTTGGGTAGCGGTTATTGAAAGCAAAGGAGAGGGTCTGGCAGTTAGTCTGGATATAGCAAAAGCCTTCGATCGTCTATGCACAAGGGGCTTCTTTGCAAGATTCCTTCCTATGGGCTTCCCGAGAGTTTATGCAAGTGGATCACCAGCTTTTTCACTGGACGGATCATACAATACATTCAATGTTGTAAATTAAATAAATAATTAATAATTGAAAAGATTTGGCGAATATTAATAAGAGTAAGTTGTCAAAATACAATCCAAAAGCTCTAGAATTATTATACAATCACGTTATTTGAGGTTGTAATTTGAGAAACGAAAAGTTTTAAAGCAGTACATGCACTGGTATTAATTTAATTTGTAAATGCTTCTTATATTTTTCTATATACTTGTACCTAAAATAATAATAGTCTTAAAGACTTTTTTGAATATCTGGTTAAATAAACGGTCCGGTTCAAATACTAATCTCATATTCAACTGGATAATAAGAATAAGAGAATTAATATTAATAATTTTAATTAAGTTTGGATCATTGAAAGGCCAATATGAAGATCACATAGCTCTGATAATATTGTAAGTGTTAGTCGCTTCGATCCAATGATTACAACTTTGTAAAATACTTGAACGCAGAGTACGGTGATTAGACATGTTGGTAATAATTTGTCTTATTTATATGTTTGTCATCATCTAGATTTAAATTAAGATATTAAATAAATAACTGTGTATATTTTTTTTTAATAGCACACTTTTACTATTTTTATTATTTTTGACAGTATTTAAAGAGTATTTCATTTCTTTCTGGTTAATATTTTATCTACCCATTATAACTTGACCTACTGTATCATTAGCCGAAAACGGTGTGAAGGCTTTATGTAATTTTAACGAACCGGTATAAACTGAACCCTTATTGCAGTAAAAATTTGTACGATCAAAGTTCCAACTAAGTTGGATAGTAACTACTGAAAACGATATACGAGAGAGCTCTCAATGATACGGAATTTCAAATTCGATTAACTGCTGCTGCTGGCAATATGGTGTAGTTCTGAATTAAATATGATTTATATAGAATTAACATTGTATTTTCAAAAGGACTACTTCTACATTTTAGTATTATAGTAAAGAAATATTCATTTTTTATTGTTCCTTTTTTTATTGTTCCTATTGTTTTTATTCCTTTATATACAACATTAGATAAAAACAGGTGAATCTATGATTACTACTAATTAGTATTAAAAATATACATTTTCTATTTCTATGTCATAGACTAGTAAATCCGACGTTATGTTGGTATCTATATTACCCTAAATACTTTAATGGATGTTAGTACATTTAAATCTTTATAAGTAAAAGGTAGGTAAGTTAGGTTTTGCTATTTATACAGTGTGGTATATAAAATTTGTATGTATATTCGGTACTAACACATTTGTATTTGGAATTTTAAGATTGTCGAATTAACTTAGCTACTAAATATTTTACTTATTATATAGGAATGATAGATATCTCCTAAACTTATATCTCTATAAAAATTATACGTCTAAATAAGAATATATTTTATACTTATTACTGACTGTATAAAAGCCATTTTAATGATAATAGACTTTTAAACTATTTTGACAGACCTTAGCACCTCGTTACACTCGCATGACATAATCCAGATTGTTATATATTTGTTTATTGTCAATTAAATTAAAACAAACTGCTTTTAATGCATAATCAAAAATAATAAAACTATAAAATCGTTGGTAATATAACTGTTCGATAATATTCTTGTTTGTTAACCTCTTGTATTTTAAAAAATCGTCATTTTGTCATATCTGACTTTAAAACCTTAAAAAATATATAAAATAACTATCATAATATTCCTCATCTAAAACTTTAACATCCTGGATAGACTATCCCTGCACTTAAAGATCTCAATAACCGGTAAGTCACCCTCCATGAGAATAAACTGTAAGGAATTTTTAAATATTAATCTCTCAATCTTGACTGCAACTGTTGAAAGCAAAGCGTCTACCGATTTGAAATATAATAATTATTATATAATAGAAGTAGTGTATGATAAATTTAAATTAATAATCAAAGTAATTGAATTTCTATGTATTATTATCCTTCTGATATAACTAGTTCTTTATCTTTATTGTCCATTTGATGAAAATATTTAGCTAGAAATAAGTTCGTTCAATTATTTGACAGTTCAATTATTATTATTTTAATTTGAATAAAATAATATTAATATTGTTTATTTTTTGTTTTAATAAATCTTAATTTAGTTTTACAAAACATTCATATTAATGTGTTAATGTGTTCGTACGAGTAAATAATAATGTATTATCATTGAGTGCACGATGGGTGGATGGATACAGCGTTACATTTTGCAACGCAATCGATTACAATTATTTAATTAAACGTAAGAAAACAACTTTTCATTCTATTAAACTTCAGGAAGATTTTATTGATAATTAAAATAAATTGAAATATTTATTGCAATGACTTTGTTAATAGATGGTAATTTAATATTATTAATATGATTTTTGTGTTCTGTAACTGTTTCATGTACAAACCATTCAACGACGAAATCTTATTCATAAACTTTTACAAGCCCGTAATATATAATAATGTATAGTAACTCCAACATTGTAGATATTCCATTTCTGGTAACATATTTACAACGGAACTTGTATTATATTTTCATTGCACAATATTACCATCGTCGTTTAAAGTAATGAAATAAAATAAAGGTCCATTTCATGAAATGCTGCGCTGCTATTCTGTAATGTACTAACATTTTGGATATGAATTATTTTCATAGTCTTGATATTTCTTTTCATATAATAAACATTTCGTTTTTGATGAGCATGAACAAAATGACTGCTTGACTTTAGAATATGAAGTATTCATAATATAATGTCGTGTAAGGAAGGTATTTTAATATTAGGAAGCTGTGACATGATAGCAGGAAAACATCGTGTTTCGGTACAAAATGCATGCGATATATACTTCACATTACAGTATACCCATACTGAGGTTATGTTTCACTATATACTTTGATAGTTTCGGTATAATTTATTTTAAATTAATAACTCATTTTGTCGCTAACATTATTGATCGAACAGTAAATATATATATTAGTATTAAAAATTATGATTAATAATATTGAAAATTGTCTTAAACTTAATTTTTGCTGCATGTTTTATTTGTATAATATCATATTATTTTTTATAATTTATGACCTAGCCTCCAAATATGCAGAATATATTTAATTTAATTCCTTAGTTAAAATCTGATAGTTAGTGATTTTTTTCTTTATTTAGTTAAAATATTTTAATATAATATAGGTATGGTTTTAATACGCTCAAAACCAGTAACAGATTACTGACAAAAAATCTTTTCTAAATATTATACACTACCTAAATAGTTGCCGTCAAAGATTTGTTAAGGGCAGTATAAAAGAAATTGAATTCAGGAATCTTGATAATAACGACTATCTCTTGCTGTAATGATGTCTGGCAAAAGTTTTAACCAACTTCTTTGAAATTTAAAGCGGGTTCATATTACGAATTTTCTAATATACAAAACTTACTTTGGGGCTTCATACCCTTATAGCTGTACCGAAAGAGTTCTTTATTATTTAATACAACTTGTAATTTTATAATCAGTGTGAATTTAAATGAGCACAGGGAATTCCAGTTAGCAAGAATTGTTTATTTGGGGAACTTTGGAGGTTTATTGACATTACGTATATTTTTAATTTTATTACTCCAATTTGATAATTTTATTAATATATATTGCTTTTGTGTTGTAATGTTTTTTATATATCTATTATTAGATAAATTGTTACAGTTTTAACAAATTATTCCTCACAGTTAAATAAAGCTATATTAAATATTATATTATACACAGGTGTATTCAAAAAATTATTATCTAATTTTATCCTTCATTTTTGTTCATTTCATCAAAATGGACGCTTTTTTATTCACTTGGAACTTGGACTGTTGAAAAGTGTAATTTAATATTCAATGCGCTTCCAAGTTTCCTATTCTATTCATTAACAGGCCGAGGAAATGAAGTAGCTAAAGTAGTGTTAGTTTTATTGACGTATTTTAAATTAATGTAAAGTTGACTTTAATAAAATGAAACGTTAATGTAAAAAAATATAGTTCATAGTACACGGAAGTGAAAACTTTAATTCATCCTACAATTAGTTATGATACTGTCACTTGATTGTATAAACTATCTGATAATTATTAAATAAAAAATAAGAATTGTAATAAATTGTTTTAGGAGTCTCATTTTAAGACACATCAAAATATATTCTTAAAATTTTTACAGTTAACCTTGAGTCTTAAACGGAAGGTTTAAGAGAACAGAGAAACATACGTAGACATCTTTATAATATTTTGGAGATACATAATAATACTATATAAAAAATAAAGTGTACATATTTACAAATAAATATACAAATATGTATATAATACAATATAGTGACCAATATATTGACAAAATTGCTACGTGTCACATGGTTTGTAGAAAATTCTATAACCACGCTGCTTGTAGATTTATAAGAAGGGAAGTGCAAAGTTTCTACTATTACGTAGGAGTATTTAAGGTGTCTGCTAAGTATTGCAAGTTGGGATCGCTCTTGTGAATCCTCGGATGTTGCAAGAGTTCATGGGCGGCGGTAATCAAATATCAACGGTGACCCTCAAGCTCGTTTGCCCTCTTCTAACATAAAAAATTTGTTTAATAATAAGAGTAGGCACAAGACAAAAATCACAGTTCAATCACAATCACGTTCTTAATTAGAAGCTAAAAGGAATGGTATTTATTGAACTATATGCCAATCAATCCTCGTGAAAACAAATCAAGTAATCAGACTTTGAAAACATAACATGAAAAACTGAAATCAGAACCATTTTCAAAGCCTGAACTATGTAGGATTTTCGGTAACTCAATTCTTAAGTTGAACAGTGGTTATAATTGGGAATTCAAAACAACTTCAAAATTTCTTCATTTCATTGTTATTCAACAATGATAGATTTGAATAGGAATTCACAAAATTAATTACCTCTTACAAATTTTAGTCGTAAATAAAGTCACTAACAATATTTGAACTTTAATGTCCGTTTATGAGTCTGTTAAAACAATGACACGTTAGACATATTTTAATTAAATTGATTAATTTATTTAACTAAAATATGTCTAATCTTGTTACGTGTATGATATTATAGTTTTATCAAGCAATATTTACTACTGTTTTGCTTTGTAATAACTTTAAGTGTCAATAGGATAATACGAAATGTCATAGTTTATTAAAGTCTTGTGAATTTCCTGTCAACATATTATAATTAATCAACCTAATCACAGACAACCATAATAAAAATCTGGATGGTGACTAAGTATTTAAATTACTGCAAAAATTAAATTTCTACGTTACAATTTTTGTTAACTTTTTACAGTTCAAGGTTCTAAGTGAGTTTAATAAATCATTTTTACTCTCCTGCAGAACACCAGAATCCCTTAAACCTACTTCATGATTGCTTAATTTATATTTTACTTTCACAGACTCTCTTACATCTATGCCATGATGTGGATTTTACGATGGAAAGTAAACATCAGAGATACGAACAGTTTGTACCGATGGTTTTACCATTCTGCAGATATCGTAGATTAGTAAATCATTTTACGATACATTTACGATGACATCTCAGTCATCGTATCCTTTAAGCTATAAAAAAACACGGTCATGGTCGGTGGCACTTCTCCGTTATCGATGTCGCGGTTGTATCATACCACTTCTGATAAAAGAAAATACATTATTATATAAGTCAACAGTTTATTGTAGCAACCATAAACTGTGAATTAAATTCCAAAGTCAATATAAATACAATTATGATATCAATCTGCTAATATAAAACATGATTATTATTTACATTATCCAATAATTGGATTTATAAAACAATATAAGTTATTTTAACTTTATATAAATAAAAATAAATTATTTAAAATTATGACAATAAAATGAAAATACTTTTTAGTATCCCGGCAGTGATTGAGTATGTTATTACGCAAACACAGCGCTTTGTCCAACGCTTGACTCGCTTTTGAATCTTTGAGCGGGTTGCACGTCCTTTTAAACATCACCTGATATACGACAACTGATATGCCGATATATTAAGTTATTAAATTTTAAGGAGGACATCAAATAAAATTCCTATTTTATTCATTTTATATTTGGAGTAAGTTAGCTTAACTTAATTCATATATAATAGAAAAAGGAGTAAAATGTAAAACTCTCAATATCAATAAATTCATACGTTATAAATTCAGCCCCGCGGGGAATAATAGTAGTACACATTATTCCGCGCTTGTCACCACAGACAATATGTTATCTGGAATACTTATTTTTCTGTTACGTACACTTTTTAATCAGTGCGTATTTGTTACAGCGTCATTTGATACTTAAAATGATATGTGCTCTAAGGAAAACTGTGTTTTTAAACATAAGATATAATGTTAGTATTAAACAATATCCTACCTACAGATTTCAAGTATTTACTTAAATTAGAGCAATTAATAATAAATCCTTATACGGTTAACTCACATCACTCTTGGATTAAAATGTTAGTACTTATACTTTAGAATTTTATTTTGGAGTTCCAAAAAATGCTTTGTGTGCCAGCGGATGATCAAATCTGATGTGTGTCTTTGCTAACATGATGGATAATGATTTATTAATTTTACTGTAAGGATATGATGATTGCCTGAATCCTGAATATAACCTCTAAAAGAATATAATCCTTGAAAAGTATTTCTATCAATATATATTTTACTTTAAAACCCTATGCGGTATTAATATTTATGATAGACTTAATTTTTAAATATTCTAAATCCTTAAGTCGTTTATTAACCAAACAGAAGTCCTATAAGTACAGTACTTATTAAACAGTAAAAAACAAAAATAAATTCTGCGGTCGGGGGACGCCCCTGGGGTCGAAGTTCCTTACGTTTTTCTTCAACTCCGAATGTTAATCGAAATATGTATATTTAGATATTAATTACTTTAATTATTTCAGAAAAACTATATTAGATAAAAAATATAAAATTATACCTTTTATGTACTATGTGACAAGATATTTTGAAATATCATCCTTATGTTCTTTCATAAAAATTATTGGCTAGTTAAATCGTTAAACACACAGTAAACACTTAAATCACGTGTACAATAAACGAATGTAAACAGTAAATACTTGTATAATACAACAACTTATACAATATTTTTATCAAATTCGTTTTCTAAATTCATATTACACACCTTTGCAGTAGTTTCGATTTTTAAAAACTTAATTGCCATAATAAAACAAAATTCATGTATGGTCTACCACAAAAATACAAATACCAAATGCGTTTTCACAAAATTTACACTTTTCTGTACAACCCTATTTTGAGGTATTATAATAAAATGAAATAAGGACACACTCAGAGAAAGAGAGAGTTACGCGACCAGCACGCTCAAATACACTCGCAGCATACGGCATTTTGATCTTCGTTTAAAAGAATCATATAGTAATAAATGTTAAGTACATTATTACTATAATTAATTACATTTTTTATTTTTGTTTTTAAAAATTTAATTCAAAATAATACTATTAAGATAATTTTGTTATAAACATTATTAGTTTATTTTATTTTAGCTTCACATCATGTCCCTTGCGGGGTAGCCAGAGACGACGGAGTGCCAAACGCTACGGTCCCTGCATACCTCTTTCGCCTCGGCACCAGACATCAATCTCTTCATACATGCCGTCCGGGGGGTCCTCATGCTTTTTACTTGACTTTCCTTCACTATCATAGACACTGTGTTTTCGAAGGTCACTCGAGGGCTTCCCCTGTCTCTCTTACCGCTCACTTTTCCTATATAAATCTTTTTTACCATTCTTTCATCACTCATTCGTTCGACGTGCCCAAACCACCTGAGCACGTTCTTCTGCATTCTCACCGTGACATCTTCGCTAGTACCTGCCATTCTGTGGATCTCTTCATTGCGGATACGATCAGCTAAACTGACTCCGCATATTCTGCGAAGAGATCGCATCGCCACAGCATTCATTTTTCTTATATTATTCTTCTGTGTTACCCACGTTTGGCTGCCGTATAAGAGCGTCGGTAGCAAAACTGCATTGTGAACAGCCAAACGGGCAGCTATGCTGACTTTTTGCTGTCTCAACAATGCAGCCAAAGCACAGTTAATCCTGTTACTATCAGCAATACGCCTTTCCACATCCATTTCGTATCTTCCGTCTCTGCTAAACATACTTCATAAATATACCACTTCATTCACTTGTTCTATTATCTTACCATTCACGTTGATCTTACATTCTGTTCTTTCTTCATTTCTTTCAAATATCAGAACCTTCGTCTTATTTACATTCAGGTTTAGACCATTAATTTCACACCCATCTTTCAGACTGGTGACCAATGCCTGCAAATCGCATTATGATGATGCAATGAGCACTGCATCATCTGCATATAGCAAGAAATTGACCTTAACATCACCTACTTTCACTCCCATGTCACTGTCTTTCACGCCTTGGAGACAACTATCCAAATACAAATTGAACAACCAAGCTGACGTAGCGCAACCTTCCTTATCACCCGTTTGGATGTCAAACCAGGGAGACATGCCAGCTCCTACTCGCACACAGGCTGAGTGATTTCTGTAAAGAGACTTTACAGCCGCTCACATTGTATCGGGGCAGTATCTCCCATAATTTCTTTGTCACAACCCTGTCAAACGCCTTTTCCAAATCCACAAAAGCACAGAAAACCTTTTGGTTTAGGGCCAAAAACTTTTCCATGATCATGCGGAGGGCAAAGATCTGATCTATACACTCTCTTCCAGGTCTAAAACCTCCTCGGGCCTCCCAAACAGCCTTTTAGATCTCTCTTGCAATTTTCTCCATAATATTTTAGCATAAACTTTACCGCCCAAGCTAATCAAACTGATCGCCCTATAGCTTGCACAGTCTCTCTGTGAACCTTTGCCTTTATATAAAGGTACGATGACTGCACCTCGTCAATCGTCTGGGACCTCTCCTGATTTCCATCATAAATAGCACAAAAACCAGAATAAGTCCAAGACGCGTGGCCCACCATATTTGATCATCTCGGCAGTATCTGATCTCGCAGCCTTACCACATTTCAGACTTCGAATTGCGCTCTCCACTTCTTCTTCTCCACCACGGCTACATCCGGACTCAGCATTTCGCTGGTACTCAAGCCCGAGGCGTCCTCACATTCATACGTCTCCTTGTAGAATTCCGCCCGACGCTGCAAAATGTGTACTTGTTCTGTTAAAATTTCACTGCTCTTCGAAAGCACCCCTTTCATTCTACAGGTTACCGAACTACCCCACAAATCAGTAACTTCTCGCCAGAAAAAGAAGTTGTTCGTCAACCTTTCATCAGACATCGACCGGAGTCTAGGAGTACCCGGAAATATAGATGACAGCGCTATTTTAAGGTTATCCACAAAAAAAATCAACGATTTGAATTATTTATTCCTACCAACAACTACTCAGCCAAATATAAACTTATGTAGATTGCTATTTAACTACAGGCAATTGTACTGAAATACACTAAGACAATATTACTTACTATTAAATATAAACCAAAATAAACCTTATTACTTCTAGGTTAAGAATTAAAATGGGCTAAATAAGTGGCTTCGTGTCAAAACCTCTTTTAAGATACAAATAGTAAGTTTAACCTCAATGTTTAACGCTACGAACGCGCAGATAAGCGGCGGCCCGTGACTTGTAAAGTACTCTATAGCGTAGGTCTATCACCAAGACTATCAGTGCGGAAGAGCCTGAATGTAATATGGCGAGAAGTGGAGAAAAGTTTTTTGTATTACAAGTTGTGATAAAATTTCTTCGAATTACTTATTTTAAACTAATTCGCTTGTTTATATTATATAATACCTATCGTATTTATATCACTTAAAATCAGATAAGTAGCATGTTTGTTTGCGATATAATTTCAAACAACTTACATAATAGATTTTGTAAGGGATAGCAACTGATTACCTTTAATTTCAGTAAGTAATTATACTGTAATAAAATGAGTGGTGCAATCTATATAGATGAAATAGTTATTGAATTAACATTATGAAATAAATAACGGAAGAAAGGAAGCAAGTACCTGCTAGTCATATACAATTCGTGTTGGTAAATAAAGTCAATATACTTCAGAGTTTTATTACTTCATTGTAGATGATAACAGTAATGGCGGTGAAAGTGACGTCATGATGGTGGCGTCTGATTTTTAAATTTTACGAATGTTGTATATTTTTCTGGAATGTGATAGTTTTTTATTTAATTATAATCTATGGACACACTATTAATAACATTGTAGGTTTTATTTTATAAATTATAATATATTAAAAATTATCACCAAAAAAAAATTATAAACAAACAAAAAGAAACCAAAATCTATTTAGTAAATATATTTTTTTAGCTTTAAGTAACAAAATGTACGCTTCGGATGTTGAACCACAAATGGGAGCATCAACTGGTACCAAGAAATAAGCGTTTTTTATTATGATAATTCACTAGTCTGATTTGTAAGTTTACTTCTCTTACGAAATCCTTTTTATATTTTTTGTCTAATTTTAATAATTCAATTTTTAATATTTTTGGGCTGTTTACAACAAGAAATATACTAAATTTACTATAAACTATACTACTATAAAAATACAAAATTACTATAAAAATACAAAAGTTGTGCTTAATAGCAAAAAGGAAGTCTGAATCGCTCAAATTAGTAGGCGGACGAAGCGCAAAGGAGTTATGCCTTTTTTTATTTAAATCTTGAATTCTTTAAGGATATAATATAGAATGGAACCATAAACACTATTTTTAAGGTGTTCACTAACAACACACAAACAACCACAGTCGTAGTGAAGCGTCTCAACAACGCATATACTTCTGCCTTGCTTCAATAATAAACCGCGTTTACGATCACTTCCCTGTTCGTATATCCGGTTGACCTGAATGCACCCCTTTTCATTAGTCTGCTTCTATTAAGTGAATGGGGTGAAAGCCGGCTGAATCGAAGATAGACATCGCTGCACCTTATCTTTACAATTTTCATATTGTTGAGAGAAATTATTGTATTAGAATTCAAGTAAATTGCCTACATTATTACATTTGATTTCTGTCTAGGATATAACCATTTTTTATTGAACTCTTATCTCATTAGTATCTTTTACCGAAACTGTTTGATTATATATTAAAAAATACATTATTCCTATACATAATTTTCGACTATGGTGCTATAATGGTATTCTTGACCAATTTATAAAGGGGTTAAAAAAACATTCACATGATAATAGCAAATTCACTTTAAGGCATTGTTTAAAAAAAATTACGAAAGGGGCGAACCTGTATCTTGAAATCAAATATTTGACTGCAATACTTATGTTGTACACAACAATGTAAGTTATGGCAGAAGGACACTACAAAAGTGTCTTATTGGACTACTTTCTACCCTGCTGAACTTGTAACCTGTACTAAGTTTGAAATGCATGTTTTAAAGAAAATAACTGAATCTTACTAAATAATCATAAACATTTTAAAAATAATAATTAATAATAAACACAAAACATTAATTAGTACAACAGCTAAGTGAATAGTTAAACCCGATAAATTTGGTTATAATAATTGATAAATCACACTTAGGTAAGTGTGCTGACGTTTTATAAATGGCGTTTCGAAAACAATATTTCTAGTTTGTTGCTTGACATCAAAATATATTGTATATTGAACAAAACATAACATTACCAATGTTTCAAATTTCTTTCTATTTTATTTATTTTAGCGAATAGGGAACTATAACAATTTAACAAATTCAAACTTTACTAGAATTTAAATTGAATTTCATGACACTATGAACAGATTGTCATTGTTAGCAAGATTTTCTATATCAGTCTTCTTGATACAGAAATAATGTGTCTTGAATGTAGTTATAACAGAATAAAAATATACTAAGGGCAAGATACTTTTTATGATGTTCTTGTTTTATTATTGCGTTTATAGAATGCGAATGGGAAATATTTTGTCAGTTATATTTGTCTTTTGTTTTATCACAAATATAAATAAAAGTATCAAAAGCTTTTTAAAGAAGATTTGCAAAGAGACATATTGAACGTCAGTCCCGATGATTTAATCATTTAACTGATAAGGATTATAATCTTAGATATAATTAAAATATTTTGAAAAACAAAAATTCGACCTTATTTTTGTCTCTTCCTAACAGGTTCTTTCACTTTTCGTGCGATAGCGGACCGTCAGCTTCGACCTAATAAATATTAATTAAAAAATCGAGGTTTTATAAATAATTTAAATACCAAATACATTTGGTTTAGTTAGACACACAGTATACATATATAATATATTATGATTAGAAAATTAATTTTAAATAAAATAAAAAAATTCCCCTTAACAGTTAACTTTGCGAATTTCATATTCCACATATCTAAAGAATCATATAAAAAACTGAAAGAAAGCCTATGTACCCCTTTCAGAAAAAATATGCGGATAGTACAGAACTTGGCTTGGCTTTCCTATAGAGAACATTAAATTGATAAAAAATAGAGTACACATTCTACCATACATTTTATTTCGTTTTATTCATTATATTGTCATTGTCATATTATATATAATTTGACACAATGTAAATTGTCGGCGGACATAAGAGGATAAAATAAAAAAATATATATAAATACACTGAAACAGGTACCCCAGGTGCAGTTGAACCTTTTTCTTTCCTTGCATATTTTAAATTTCTATTTTCCCAAAGACTTCTCAAAGTGATTAGTAAATAAGCTTGATAAGAAATATATAAAGTCTTCTCTAAATTAATGACAAACTGAGCCAAAAATGTCACAACTTACAAATAGAAATAAAGCCCTGGATTTATTCAATTTTTAATTTAAATTAAATTATAATAATAACTTACAAATTATGGTATTTTTAGTCTTAGACAATTAACCGTAAAAATAATTTAAGTAAAAAAACTTCTCGATATTTTAAACGCAAGGAAGTTAGGAATTGGTTAAGTTATATATCGACACACAAATTGATACAAGTATTATCCAAGATTGACTTTTAAACATCTTGCGCCAAAAAAAAACACAGCAACCACGCACAATTGCCTTTTGAACATTACTGTGTCAAAAACAATAATGTTCTTAATTCTAAGTAAACTTTTTAGTGACTTTATGAACATTCATGAATAAAAAAAAACTTCGAGAAGGAATAAATTATTAATTAATTCTACGACCGTTGGAGGTTGACTAGTTATTATGTAAATCTAATAAACTATTATAATGAGCGACCGTGAAGGTTTTATTGAAGAAAGTAGTCCCTTTTCTTTTATAATTATTAAGCAATGTATCGTGATTTATTACAACTGTAAAAATCTATAACAATTAATACATTTAAGCAAAAATACATTTAAGCATTATGTATATATATTAGCTCATAACTGTGTAGCTCATAAAAGTGCTTTAAATATTTGCCTAAACTATAATTAATGATTCCGGCGTGACCCGTCAGCACTAATCAAGGGGTAATGTACACACCGTCTAATGTGGTTCGGACAATGATACATACATGTTATGTTTTAAACTACCAACATTAACTCGTCATTGTGAATATGTTGAAAGTGAAGATAAACGAATAGTTAAGAAAAAAACTCATTAATAATGAAGTGCGCTTTCATAAAGCAGTTAATAAAAATTATTGAAATAATTTTAGTTTTTTTACTCTGATAATGCAAAACAAACACCTTGATGTATACGTACATATTCGTTTTTGTTCGGTAAGTACAAATCAATGCGATTTCTATTAAATTAATGTCTTGATTTTTTTGTCATAAAATTATAACCCCAATATATAAATAAATTATATAAATAATAGTATAGAATAACCACTATATTTTAAAATTATATAAGCTATTAACTACACGCGAGCACCAATTGAATGTTCCATTATGAAATACGCTCCGCTAATAAATACTCTTCTCCTCTCTACACCTCCCCACCACGTCTCGCCGCCATTACTTCACTCCTCATCTCAGCCAAGAGAGAAATAAGTCGTTTACACTATCTTACAATAATATTTAATAAACCACTATTTGTAGGATATATCTACTGTTTAAAACATATAATTGGAAAATGCAATGTGTCGCTTTTAGTATACTTATTGCAAAACATATTAAGTGATTCCGGTATGACTTGTGATTTCACTTATTTCTCGACGTATTCCACTAACTGTATAATATATCGCTAGTTTATCAAATTCTTGACAATCCGTATCAAAAACCCATGTCTTTAATAGGTGTATTTAAGAAAAGAATATTAGAAATGGAAAATTAAAAATTCTCAATCATAATAACTTTCAATGACAATAATCACAAAAATATATATATATAAACAATATCTCAATAAGATTTCTTTATAAAGAAAACATTTCTTTTCATTAATTTCTAAACAGCATTTGATTCCCAATTTAAACACCTTTTACTGCTAACATGGTTCAGCTTCTCAAGGTAATAAATAGTATGCGAAACAGACCGAAAACTATGTTCAACTTTAATAAATACAAGTTGAACATGGTTGAATCATACTTTTCTATATTACTATAACTGTTACACTAATATAGATATTTTAAACATTACAAGTATTAGTACGACACAAATTTGCTGACCAAATAGGTCTGTTTATCCTCATTGCTCTGACTGAACCACTCAACGGTATATCCTAATAAGGTTTTCAATATTTATACAACTACTTCGAGAGATTTATATGTACATTAAATTGTCAGTAGAGTCGAGTTGTAGTTACAGCAGCTGGTATAAGCTTGACTGCAGCTAGTATACGGGCTAACTTAATAAAATGCAATAATAAGTATATATATTATACCGAAATATTGAACATAAACAATTTCTACTTCTTTGTAGGCAGATCTGGTCGCCAAAATAGTTAAGGTAATATGACTTACACTAGTTAATATAAAGAAGTATGTCATATGCTCCCCAGTCTTTGTAATATTGTGTAAATTTTATTACTACCACCCTTTACTAATTTTGAATTCTCTTACATAAAAAAAATATAATTTAGTGAAATATGTTTAAGGTAGATTCATATAATCTATATATATATATATAATATATGTGATAGATTTATATATATATGTGGTAGATTTATATATATATTCATATATATAAGGTATATTCATTCATTGTTAAGACGTCAAAACGTCAGCATAGCTGCACGTTTGGCTGTACATAATGCAGTTTTGCTACCGACGCTGTTACACGGCAGCCAAACGTGGGTAACACAGAAGAAGAATGTAAGAAAGATGAATGCTGTGGAGATGCGATCTCTTCGAAGAATATGCGGAGTCAGTCTAGCTGATCGAACCGCAATGAAGAGATCCACAGAATGGCAGGCACTAGCGAAGATGTCACGATGAGAATGAAGAAGAACGTGCTCAGGCGGTTTGGGCACGTCGACCGAATGTCTGATGAAAGAATGGTAAAAAAGATTTATATAGGAAAAGTGAGCGGTAAGAGAGACAGAGGGAGGCCTCGAGTGACCTTCGAAAACACAGTATCAATGTTACTGGAGGAAGGTCACGTAAAAAGCATGAGGACACCCCGCAGGGCATGTATGAAGAGGTTGATGTCTGAGGCCGAGGCGAAAGAGGTATGCAGAGACCGTAGTGTTTGGCGCTCCGTCGTCTCTGGCTACCCCGCAAGGGATATGGCGTGAAGCTAAATAATAATAAATAATAATAATAATAGATTCATAATATTGCTAGAATTTATTGACTATCAACAAGTTCATATGAAGTGACGTCGTACGCGTGCCACGGAGAGAAAATATTTATTTATCAGATACGTGACTTTAATGTTTATAGTTAACACATACTGCGGTTAGGTTTGCATAAATAAAATATTACGAATAACAATAATGATTGATGATGATGATGATGATGATGATGATGAATAATAATGATTTTTTTTAAATGCAGCACTATCTCGTTTGTCATTTAATTTTAAAAGGTACATTTTAATAGGTTGTGACAGTTATAGTATACACCATTAAATGATCCCTGTTTCATAACTCATTGTTTAAGTTTTATTTATTTGGTGTTTCCCAATAGATGAGAGGAGTATAATTTAAAACAGTTAGTAAATTATATAAAAATATTAATATAAACAAGTTAATAATAATTTAACAAGTAGCTAATTAATGAGAATGAGAATCAAATATCGTTTATGAATTTTAATTATACTGGCATAAAGTAATTAAAGCCCTAGGGCCATAATAACTACTACATTAACGCCTTTTGAAGGATGCTAATTAGAAGCCGTAATTTAAATATATGGCGAATTTTATTTTAAAACGAAAAAATTCAAAATTGACGATATTTATTTGAAAATTAAAATCAATATATAAAAATAATATGATCGTGTTAAATTATAAATAAACAATTCAGGCAATATCTAGATAGACTTTTTGATATTTCCTAAAGTTATTTATTTTCTGCAGTCATGTACCTTCATTAAAATTCTAAGAAATAATCATATTTAATAATATTATTTTCCGATACTTGCAGCATAAAATTCTCTTTCACTTAATAACAAAAGAGCTTGAAGCAAGACCCGTCGGTGAGCGACCAAATCTCAGGCTGAGTATTTCCATTTGTCTGAGCTCTTTGTAACGTTCAATTGTATTGATTTTATTTCATTATTCATAATTTCTATGATTTGAGCGTATTCGTTTATTTAAAAAAGCTTTAAGCACTAACTAACTAACTAACTTTTTTCTAAATTATTTTGTAGTATTATATACAGAAATCTCACTTAGAACAATTATATTAATAAAGTATATTAGAAGTATTTCTAAGCTATAAGTGTTTATCTAGAATTTACAAACCAATTTGTATAATTTTTTAAACCATTATCATTTTATTTAGCAATGTATCAATTGGGTCAATTTATATTTTTTAAATTATAACAATAAAAATCGTGGCGCCAACGACACGATTGTTATTATCTCTTCTCAATTTCATAAGCCAGCAGCAAAAATAAAAAAAAAAGCGATGACGCAAAATAAAAAAAATCAATGTTTCCAGCGATAGTAGGTGAAAGTGGAAAACCATATTTCTCCAGTAAGATAATCCAAGAAGATCAAAGGTGCGTAACAAAAAATAATTTACACAGATTAATTTCACAGACTTATAACTAGGATCTGCCGAACGGGCGCGGCGGGTGTTGAGCTGAGCCCCTCTCCTTTCTTCTTTTCTTGATAATTTTTAAATGGCTAAACATTTTTTCAATCTGTTTTCGCTATAACATCCGCGTTTGGCTCAAACATGCATGAGAAAAATTTTAGCTAATTATCTCGTGGCAATCTGGAGACAACAAAATACAAAAAATGGTCTCCCAAATGGTTAAGAGCTCCGCTTACGCTCAGCTCAATAAGCTGCAATCGAAACACTCAAGTTTCAAACGAGACTCTAATCTCACCATCTGCTGATGCAATCAGTGAGATAGTCTATATTTAAATTAACAATGGAAGGTTTAAAGAAGAATGAAATGTGATACGAAGTCACAAACTATAATTAATTAATCTAGCGTAGAGTAAAAGTCATCAACCTCATTGTTATTTGTTTAATCAACTTCATTAATATATTAATTAAAACTATAAATACTACTAAATTGAATTAAATAAATGCTAAAGTAAAAAACTTTATGAAATAAAATTAATCCATATTCTAGTATTTTAAATACATTGCATTTTATAAGATAGAGATAACCTCGATCTTCAATAGAACTTTAATTGTTATAACATTTCTATCCCAATTTATTCAAAAAAATATGTCTACTGTCTTTCCTTTTGTTTCCAAGAATCCTGACTGAAGAACGTAGCTTCGTCCTTATAACGACCACACTTAATAGATTATAATTATTCATGAAAAATTATGCAATATTATTCGTAACTGTATTCACGATGATGGGTCTTTATTCTATATTTTTATTAATGTTATATGGTAAAAGACGAAAGATTTCTGTACATTCAATATGTCAATGCTAAGCTGCATATGTCACAGTTATACCGTAATAATATATGGATGCAAATATTACACTATCTTTAATATATCTCAATAAACTAAAAAACTATGTAAGTCACTAAGCAGATGTAACAACCATACTTTTACAACAGTAGATAACTGTACTAGTAAATTTTCAGTAAGTTAATTTGTAAAGCATCTTTAAAAAAAAAATATTTTGTTACTAAAACTTATAGTCAGTAAATCAGTTTATACTTATAAATAAAATGTCTATATTTGGGGGTTGAACCTTTCCTTTTAAAAAGAAAATTGTAATATTTGAGTAAAACTTAAGTAGTCCAAGATAAATGGTTACGCGGCACGAAAAATATTTCAAACAGTAAATCGACTCTTAAGATCTATGTAACTTCAATGCGAGTGTCGTATTCAATGTATAATTTGTAACCTTATGTTGTAAAGGATAAGGTCGGTTTTGTTATGGAATGTGATAAAATGTGAAATTCCAGTATTCACAATGATCTTTTAGCTTTCGTAGTTTCGATGGATTGACCGGAATGTTTTATTCGTTCAAATAAATTTATATTTTCTCATGTTTTTGGACCTATCTTGTTCTTCTTATTTATGCATTTAAAATAACATATATAAGAAATGCAACGAGTATAATAAGATTGAAACTATTTTGATATATTATATAAAAAGTTAGTTCTAAAATCAAGCAGTTTACCTGCAAATTTTAAGACGGTAAAAGCAGATTACGTTACAATTCGTTAAGTAAATTAAGTCAGAGGCTTTATGTTAGGATTTTGTTAATCTCGCCTAAATTCGACTGAGGTCGCTCTTAGTTCTAATCATCCTGATGAAGGCTTGACGGTTTAACTTCACTACAAAATTAAGTGTTTTCATCATTACGAAAAAAAAGATATTTAAGCGTTGTTGAGTAAGTTAAGATTTTTCATACAAAATTTTGTGGTTGAATGATGTTTCTCCGATTTTAATTAAAACACTATTTAATATTACAAGTTTCAATAACAAAAAAAAGGTTCTTAGAAAACTTAAAGTAGATTTATTCTTTATATAACGTTATACGATTATTTTGATTGTAAAAGAACTAAAGAGACCGGTTAAATAAATTAAACACATTATATAAAGTTTAAAGATTTAAGAAAGAATTACTTTTAGTCCTAAGTATTTTTTAAGAAATAAGTAAATTCTACTATTATTTATTTATTTAAAATTGTTTATTGCACAACAAGGTACAAATAGTGGGCTTAACGCAAAAGCATTTTCTACCAGCCAACCCAAAACGTGCAAGAAAATATGTACGGAGTGCAAAAAAAACAAAACAAACTAGATATCGATATATAGATATCATATATAAACTGTATACATACATAAACGTACATAAATACTAACATACATACATACTATCGAATAAAATCGACAAATACAAACGAATTAAATTATTTTATGCACATTTAAGGAAAGTAGTCCAACGTCTTGAATAGTGATAATTACCTTCTTATTAAAAATAAAACAAATCTTTATCTCTGATGATGACAAGCACTAAAATTAATAGTTGGCCTCTACATAATAAATTAGAGTAGTTGAGACAAGGGAGGTTATGCGGGTAGATTGTATTGGAGTGGAGTTCCGTCGGCGGTGTCAGGTCGATACAGAAGGTACCTTGAAAAAAGGGCCTACATCCTTAAAGGCCAGCAAAGGTCTGGCGATGTTGTAAGAACCCAGAGGGTCTTACAACACTAGAAGAATACCAACCAATGGCTAAACTTCTGTTTAAAATTTGCAAGTGAGTGGAAAGTAAAAAGGAGAGGGAAAGCCCTTTCCCGGCTGATACTATTTACTCAAATTTAAAATGTTTAGTTTTTCTTATTCTTCAAATCCATTAAATATATAAACGAAACAGGCACAACACATTAACGTAAATTGTATTTAAAGTAAACAGCAATAAAGTGGACGTACATTAATTTTACGGTGTATATAAATGACAAATATGCAGCATATAATTATTGTATTTTTGCTTTATTACGAAACTTAATAAAGTCCATTTGAAAACATAGTACAAATAATATTTAAGACTTCTCAATAATAAAATAATAATATAATGTTCTGTATCATAATGTCGATAATATTGACGCCTTAGTTTAGATAAAGACTTAACTAATAATATCTTATCAAGTTACGTACAAGATCTTGCATGCCCCTAACATAAAAAATAAACATTTTAATAATGTTTAATTAATTAAATCTGTCGTGCAACTTACAATAATATATGACCAGAGTAACAACTATTTAAAACAATATAAAGGTAATAGTGCACAAGCAGTATAATTTATTAAAAAGTGCAAAATACGATCCACCAAAGAAAGTTATTTTAAAAAACGTTGAACAAATAACAAGATTATTATTAAACAGAAATGAAGTGCGTTTATGAAAAAACTGGATTTGAAACCAAATTACAACGATTTATGTTCACAATAAATGCCATTTAAAAAAAAATATAAAGGAATCAGTGTAAATAGTACGAAAATCAAAGACATTTAACTAACTAACGACAAGATATTATTTAGTAGATAAATAATAGTAAAATACGTGTACCAAGAAATACTATCCTGTCGTTTTATTTCTTTTCTTAATTAAATAATAAATTAAAATTACTTAAATTACAAGAAAAATCTTTGAACTATAGTTGGAACAAATGGCGGGATAAGTAAGGAAATAGGATGGTAGAATACAAATCTGCAAAAGGTTCTGAAAGATAAAAAAAGATGCGTTTTAGCAATAGCTGGAGCTATGGGATGATAATAAAGGAATAAAAGAGGAGTATATGCTATATAACAGATGTAAGAATAGAGCGAAAGTAGCTGTAGCTAGAGCTGGGTCTGAAGAGGTCGCTAGAGTTTTCTTTCTTAAAGTTCAAAATGAACTATACCGTATAACAAAGCGTAGGAAGGCTGGAAATGTCATATGTGTAAAATGTATAGAAGATGATACTGAAAAGGTGTTGATGGAAGATAAGGACATAAAAGAGAGATGGAAGGTATATTTTGTAACATTGATGAATGAAGAAAATGATTGGAGTGGAGTTTTGGAAGTCCGGCCGGTAAATAAAGGATTATTGAAGTGACCGATTATGAAGTGAAAGCCGCTGTGCAAGGTATGAAGAATGGAAAAGCTGTAGGGCCGGATGTCAGTGAAGGTATGGAAGGTGTTTAATGAATATAAGTGGTTGGCTTTGGTTTTTCAATAAGTTGTTGCATGAAGAAGTGATCCCCGATGATAGTGGAGTAGTTTGTTTAAACTGAATTACATACATACATTATTACATCTCCAAATAATAATTATTAATTGAGTAAAAAACTCAATGTTAAAGGAAACATCGTAAGTTGTAAAATTTCAATTTAATATATTTGATATTAATTAAATTATATTCGTTCGTACAAATAAATATAAATGTTGATATCTTATTTGGGAGTTATATTTGAGGATATAAAATTTTCAAATTTTATATCTTCAAATAATAATATTAATTTATTTATATACATATATCGATGACTTTAAATATATTTATAACGCAGAGAACAAAAAAAACAAACTTATCTTTTTAAAATTTTATATAGTCTTCTTGTTTCCCCCTACTTTTTAAATAGAATCTCATTTAAACGCCCTGTGTCCGCCGGTGACACTGTCATGGCCGGTAGGACTAACTGCAGACACAATACACGTTTTTTATCTTATTTTTAATATTTACTGTCTGTCTGAATGATGCTGTTTATCGTTCCTAATAAAATTAAATAAAATAAGTATGAGAAACCTGACTTTATTGTAAAGCATATTTTTACGGCACATTATATATATTGAAAAAATAAGATTATAAACGAAAGCTGGTAAGATAAACTAAGTAGGGCTGAGCCTTGAGCTAATAAGAATAATCAGCAACTTTAAACTTGAAATAAAAGCAAAAAATATATTTTTTTATTTTATACTCTTTCTTTTCTCACATAAAACGATGTAACTAGTTACTACAATTGTATAATTTTAGATGTATTTTCTGTTAAAACACTAACTATTTAAATATTGAGATCCTTCTAAGAAAGAGCTCCGAAACATTGAAGTTCAAACCGATAGTACGCGGTATCATTTGGAAAAGCAGTTTAACTTCGGTAGAAGTACTTGATCAATTATTATTTGGAATGTTTCAATGGAATGAGGAAATATGTAACAAGGTTATCAAACTGAAAACTAAAAATATTTTAAACAGTTTTTTATCGTTAAAGAATTCTTTAAATAGAATTTATTGCATTTTGTTTTTATAATTTAAATTTTATAATTAATCAATTAGGGGAATTTCACTTTATATATTTAATTATATTATTATCTAGCATTCTTTCCGAACGATACAGCTGCTTAATAACATGACACTGTTATGTGAAATACTCAAATACAAGTATCTTATAACTGTATTATGAAGTTCGATAATTACGTTGAAGTTTTAATTTGCAACCTCTTCAAATAAAAGTTTTTTTAATGGTATTTTCCTATTTTTATAGGTTAGCACGCCGCTCGTGATCGGTGTCAATTATTAGAGATACTCGTTAAAACTTTTATCGTTTCATGATTCTGATGTTTTTATGTTTGTGCACGTATAACATACTAAAAAATAAATTGTATAATTTTAATGAAAATTGCGATTATTAAGCTTGTTCATAAATTGTTTTTTTTTTTAGAAATAATGTCACGGATTAATTTAGTTTCATTATAAGGAATAAAACATAAAGGAAGGAATATGATATTTATATATATTAAACGGGATTAATTTTTTTTATTAGTAATAAGTAAAACTGCTTAGCACGTACAACATCGTATCTATGAATTCCTTCAATATTGACGGAAATATAGAGAATAATGAACAGAATAAAATTTATTATTTTACAAATTGGTTTTATTATCATGTAAATCATGATTAATTGTCATCATCATAAAATTAAATTTTAATAAATTATTAGATAACATGAATTGAAAGATTACTTATGTGAAATTACGATGTAATACTACTATTATTTATATTGTTCATCTTGTTTATTGTACAATTAATAATTATATTTTATTATATCCAAAGAGTATATTGCGTAATTCTACGATTATTTTATATCAGAATATTGTGGTTTTTATGTAGTCTTAGAAGTAATATGCTTGCCGAAATGTTAATGAACTATCAAAGTATCAAATTTAATGAATGGATGTTGCCTGGGAGATGTATGTTACAACCAAACAAATGTAAAACAAGGTACTTACTGATCTTAAAAATACGTTCTCATTGGTAATTGACATTCTTCATAATATTCCTCTTTTAGGATATGTTTTTATAGTTACCAAAACTACAAATGTAGCGCTGTTTATGAAATAATAAATTATGTTTTAGAAATTAGTAAAATTAAAAAAGTTATCTATCAACATTATACTTTTAAAAACAGAAACTGTAATAATTACATAATCTAATCGTGGTTCGAACCGCTGTTTAGTTAGTGTTTATAACATTCCATTTGGTAATGTTGAAACAGTCAACTCATTGTATCATTTTGGTAACTAATGTGTAACCACTGAGTGGAAATTATTTGCATTGTAATACTCATATTGTATATGTATGTACCTCTAAACGTATTTTATTATTGAATACATGTGACTAAATAATGTATGATATGATATGATATTAGTCACATGAATTCAATTTCATATTTGAGTTTTATAAAATTCTAAAGTTTTTATTCAAAATAACTAATACATAAGCCCAAAATATATTTTATTTGTTATTGTAATTGGATAGCTAAATATGATTTTTTTTTACGTGAATACCACCATAAACACATTTTTTTAAAGTTGCCTCATTGTGAATACATCTACATAGCGAGGTTATTACCGGTTTTTTTTTTGAAGTACTTCATTTCTCTTTTAGCAAAGCTAAAAAACCATTTCAAGGTAAAATAGAAACTCAGATTTTCAAGGACACAAGAAATCTTGCATATAATTTTTTTTATTGGTATTACTAAGTTTCTAAACATTTGATCACTCCCGCAACATAAGTTAAAGACCTACCTTAATAGTTTTTTTTGGGTAGACCTCGAAGAATTCGGTCTGCCCATTCATTTGTACCCGACTTTCGAATTTTGGAAAAATTTCTTCACAGGACGTCTTCTTATGACCCCCTGAGTCCGAAATGACCATTGGTCAAAAAGTTTATATATATATAAACTTACACGCATATATATATATATATATATATATATATATATATATATATATATATATATATATATATATGCGTGCGTGCGTCCAGATTCGACTTTGTCAGCACGATAGCGGCCGCAGTTTCGCTCGGATCGCTTTCAAACTTTGCACAAAAATCAACCATCCAAAATGAAGGTCAAGTTCGTTAACCAGAGAAATCCGGCCAGAGGGGGCGTTAGGGACACACTTTTTCTGATTTCAGTTTTTCGACCATAACTTTTTCCCATTACAAAGTAGATCAATCACGTTCATATTATATAATGTGTTAGATGAATACCTAAAACTAATGCAAATAAACCGAAAACCTAACTTCAATAACTTAGGGGTGGGGGTAAAAAAACCGAAAATTATTGGAAAAAAAATCATAACTTTTTTCTGGTAAATATTCTTACATCACAAGTATTTTTAATAGAAAGGTTATTTTTTACTCTAAATTTAGGTCTAAAAAGTTTTTCCGTAAAAGGTACCGTCTCCGAGAAAAAAAATAAAAACCACTTTTAGCTTGAAAATTTAAGGTAGGTAAAACCACGGCAACTTTTTTCTGGTAAACATTCCCTCCTCGAAAATATTTTTAATAGAAAGGTTATTTTTTACTCTAAATTTAAGTACCAAAGGTATTTCCAAAAAAGATACTTTTTCCGAGAAAAAAAATAAAAACCGCTTTTTGCTTGAAAATTTTTGATGTAAACAACGGCATCATGTGTTATTATTAGGTAGTGAGTTATATTTTAAACGAGTTACACACGAGGTCTACCCACGCGTGTCCCCCTGCGGGCACGGATTTATTTTTATTTCTTCTACGAGTAAAATAATTCTAACCTCGCTTTAAACGATTAATTCACCCATTTCATTTATTTTTATAAAGTAGAATATTGAGTGAAATAACTCTCAGTGATATAAATCAAGCCTTGAAATATATGTAACTTATTTTAAGCCACATGGAATACATTCATTATATACGATATTTGAAAGTGACTTAAAAACCAAAAAGTTCAGTTATTAAATACTAAAAACCTTCTAATTGCGTCATATACGGATTTAATGTATCATATGCATGTGTATGTCAACATATTTTATTTTATTACAATGTAAATGTTTAAGTTTTAAATATTTCATAATTATAAAACGAATATATTCTTGTTGTACCATCGTATAAGATGATCATTGTACAGACATATAGTACAGAGTTAGCTACATTTAAAAAATATTTTATGCCAGACTAACTCCACAACTTTTGAAGGGACTTCTACCTTAGATTATACTTGTCTTCCTTGAGATCGATGTTTAATTCAAATGTTTATTTACCTTAAGTATGACTACAAAATCCTTCCTTGTCTTTGTCGACTTATATGAAGTGTTTGTTTTCATAATTTTTCACTGGTTTTAAACTCAGGTATTCTAAATATTATTCGTTATTTATCTTAACTTTAACTATTTCTAAAACCATGAGAAATCCCGAAGGGCATGTATGAAGAGGTTGATGTCTGTGGCCGAGGCGAAAGAGGTATGCAGGGACCGTAGCGTTTGGCGCTTCGTCGTCTCTAGCTATCCCGCAAGGGATATGGCGTGAAGATACATAAATAAATAAATAAATAAACTATTTCTTCATTTTGTAGGTCACACAAAAGTATAAAGTACATTGAGTAAGGCATTAAATTTGGACTGTATTACCAAACGACCTCAACATTATTTTAAAATGCGACCTACTTCAGAATTATAATTGTTGTTTTAAATTTTAAATGATTTTCATTTTAACTGGTTGGTATTCATTATTAAACACCCATCACGACTCGTATATACAACTAGAGAGTTAAAGATTTTTTAAGCTAGTAACAAAAAGGGTAATAAATTCCAATGCATTTTATAAAACAGTATTCTCTGTTGAGAAATGAAATAAAAGCCAAGATATATCTCCTGACATCAAATAACTTTTCAAAACAAGTGAATTGAAAATTTTAAGTGAAAAAGTATTATTTTTTCAAACAAAAACCCATTTTTCACTCATTACTCATGAAGTTGTACAATATAATAAAAATTATAAGTCAAAAAGCGGAAATTACAAACAATATAACAATTTTCTTAAAATACTTAACTGACTAGTCGGACATTTATTGCGATGCCCCGACACCGTTGAAAGAGATATTTCTCCTGCTTCGTGCTGCTACGTGACATTCTTGAGAACAATTCATTAAATACTCCTAATATATTAATTTTAGTTTATTTCTAAAACAATGAAAATATTTTTAATGTTATAAGTGTAAGAAAGTACCAAAATTTATCCTAAACTTCAGTTCATTTTGAAACAGACCAATAAACTATCACACTTTCACTCTACTTGTCTTTATTGAAGCACAAGATTTAAACTCAATCTCAATTGCAATGAAAGTTCAATTTGAAGATGGTTTTTTGAACTTTTATTATCTGATCTGACACTTCCTCGAGTCGAAAAACAATTTATCCGCAATAAAGGTGCGAACTTGCAGAAGCTGTGAAAATGCTCTCCGTTGTAAAACTTTGAGGAGAAAAATAAGCTTATTGAAATTTAAAAAATCCAATCATATAGGTGTTTCTTACTTGGACAGCTGCATAAGTTATTTAGATTATAAGATTACAAATAAATATTGATAATATAAGATAAATAAGAAGATTAAGAATAATATAAGATTACAAATAAAATATTTTAAATTTATAAGTTTGAATCAGAATGCAATTGTGCAATTGCAAATTTCATAAAAATGTAAGTAACATTATGTTTTTTTTTTATTATAACCAAATGTATTTTTTAATGAAATCACTAAATGCAATCTATATGTATAATTTATTATAAAACGAAAAAGTATATTTAAATACTTTTTTATATTATACAATAAATATAAAAATATATATTTTACAAAAGTAAAAAGTTAAATAAATATTAATAAAAAAAATTAAGGATTATTATGATTTTACTGTATGAAAATGTAATCCTCATAATCATTTAATAAGAATCTTTATCAAAAAATTCGTGTTTTTACCATTAGTACCATAGCTGCCATAGTACTAAAAAAAGCCACATCTCCACACAGTAAGAGCGTGCTGGTTTCAGCACCGCCGGAAGTCCCTCGAAGGAAATTGGGAGAAGCAATTCTTTTAACTTCACCGGCAACATTGCAGTCTTGTTAGTATGGGTTAATTTGAAACAGGCTAGTTTTACATTCTTACTTGACTATAATGAGAAGTAATAGACATGGAATTAAGACAATATTTATAATTCTAAATTCACTTCTTTTAATAAGAAAAATAATGTAACAATGAATAAATTGCTACATTATTTTGATAATACCTTACTTAATAAGAAAAGAAACAAACAAAGAAACGGAGCGAGAAATTAACAACCTGATTACATAACTTTTTGAAAAATCAGGCCGAAAAATATATTCAAATACAATCGGTGTTAGTGTGTAACTCTTAGAAACATTTACGTCTCCCCGTTTAAAATACACGTATGCCTTTCTTTAGCATTATATATATATGTGTCCTTTTATATCTTTTGTATGCGCCAAATGATATTATAAAATACTGTTTTATGGAATATTTTAATCTTTGACAATCTTTTGAAGTACTGTAATACAATTTGTCCCGCTTGAAAAATGCTCGTTAAAAGTTTTCTCCGGCGCCAGATTGCTCAATATCTATGATAAATTATGGAAATTATAAAATGTGTTATTAAATTTGATTAAAAACTCTTTGGATTATTCTTTAAGCTTTAGTAATTTGTATTAAACTTGCTTTCTGATCGCAATAAAGAAAATGTAAATCTTCGTAAATAATGTAAGTTTAATTTTATTTTATAAATAATTATTATTATGTACAAGATGGAGTGTCGTCATTTAATGACATGAAATATATATTGGGAAAAAAAATTAAAATATATATATCACTCTGAATATAATATATAAATAAATGTAACATTTATAGATATACAATATTATGGAGTTTATATAATAAATAAAAATAAAAAAATAAAAATCTTTATTCATCGGACAACATAAGGTCCATAATTGTTAGTAATTTTTACATAAAGCTTAATCTCTAGTGTTAGTACCTAAAAACTTAATAACTTAATAATAATAATAATAGTGACCTTGTAATGTCACACAAGTGCTCGATCAGCGGAGAGTCCCCACTATCAGCGCTGTCCCTCAAGATATTGTTGCGGCTGCCGCGCACTCGCCTTAAAAGAGAGCTAGCTTTCTTACGAAGAATGGCCGGGAAACTGTCGAACCCTGCATGCGCAAACATACTTGAGGAGCTACAGTACCGCGGCAGCCCCAGCAATGCCCTGAAGGCATTATTATATTTAACACGCAAGGCGTTATAAGATCTCTGAGTATAGTTGACCCACAAACTGCTCGTATAAAAAGAAGTACAGTAGGCTTTAAAAAGCATGCTGGAGTTGAACAACGGGAAAAATTTGCGAGCCAACATATTCGCCCTGATCGACAACGCCCTGCGCTCTCGCTCAACATTAAATCTTCCTTTAGCTCTTCTGAGACAATGTGTCCTAGATACTTGAATTGGTTTATTCTAGCAAGATTTGCCCCGTTGAGCGTAATTGGTGGCACATTTCCCGGTAGTCTGTTACCAGCTTTGAAGACCAGATATTCACTCTTCTTGTTATTGTACACCAATCCATGCACTTCAGCGTATGAGTTGCAAAAAGCCAGCATCTTTCTAATAGCACTGACTGAGGGAGCCAGCAGCACCATGTCATCCGCGTAACTAATATTATTAAAACAAACGCCACCGATATGGCATCCGACACTCATGCCGCTGAGCCCCTCAATCAGCGCATTGATATAGAGGTTAAAAAGTTTAGGGGAGCTCAACCCTCCCTGTCTCACCCCACATTCTAACCTATACGGACCAGCTGAAGGATCAGTATTAGGCCCTACTGATTACTTAATATATGTCAATGATATGTGCAACATACTGCGACAAAGTCCTGTGTAAGTGATCGCATGATGTTGGCCTTTATATAAATCATTAGTTTATATAAAACTAAGTTTATGTACATACAATCACCACATAAGACGGCTATCTTCATACCTAGCACTCTGGCACATGACCATATTTGCATGCATGGACGTCATACCCCGTGTGTATGTGGGTCACTTAAAATGGTTGATCAACATCTGTATTTAGGTCTAAAAATAAACCACCATTTTTACTGGAGTCCTCACATTGACGAAGTTTATTGTAAACTGAGAGTTATTTTGGCAAAAATGTGTATACTTAAACGGAAGCTTATCTTTAAAATTTTATGAATTTTATATATTTGGTGTGCAAAAATAATATAAATACATAAATAATAAAAAATCTATTGATATAATCTTCCAGGTTTGTATAGCAGCGTTCTAATCTGCTATTCACTGAAGTTGTTGCCAAACCATGATTCACACAAACTATTATACACAATTGCATAATGAAAGGTAACCGTATAAAAATAAAATAAGAATGTGTGATTCTGATATATTTCAAGTAAATAAGGCTGATGGAAATTTTGTTTCTCATACTTACACTTTCAATTCACATCAATTGTATTGATTTTTACATTGACACACTATTGAAATTACTCTGGTCGGGACAAAAAGTTTAACTTAAGCACGAAAACACTTTTTTAATTTTATTTTTCCGTTTCATTACATTTAAGGATTTAAAAAAATATATTTTTAATTAGATACTTAAAAATATTCTTAGAAGCTGTGAAAATGTAGTTGTAACAATAAAAGAAGGTAACACGAATACGAATGAGGATTTCTTTCTTTTTTGCGCCGTCCCGAAACAATTTATAAAACTGCTTATTGTCCCATTGTGACTATAATACTACAGGCTAAAAGATAACATACAACAACAAGAAATATCATTATAATTTTGTTTATTAAAATTATTAATATTGCAGCTGTTATAACAAATTACTTTATTTATAGAAAGTTAAAATAAAAGGATAATGAGAAACAATAAAAAATATATAATGGACCATTTATAAAGGGAGATTGCTGAAAAGTCAGTTAATTAAATTATAAATAGGATTATGATCTTGTTAGCTTTTGCTCGCGGCTTCGCTCGCAATGAATTTGTAAGCAAAATCCAACTTTACCTAAGATACTCTCAACGTATTTATGTCTTTTGTCCAAAGTCCAAATATTATATAAAAACTCTTATTTTTAACTATTAATTTGTTTCAACTATAATATAGTGTAAAATTCAATGATCACATTTTAAATATTAGTAATTACTTTTTAAATATTAGATGCCATAAAAGCATATTTTTTTATGAAAATAAAAGTAAAAAATAATATGTTATATGCAGACTGTATTGGTATTGAACTGGCATAGTAATTAATATATATTTTATCGCGACCTACCTCAACAACAACTCAACAAGTAAATATATTAAAGTGCATTTCACATAGAACGACTACATTGTTTTGTAGTCAACAAATCTTTTAAAATAAAATTATAAATATAATGTATTTAAAAACAAAACTTTATAAAGTTAGGTTATGGAAGTTATAATATAATAATAATAATAAAAATCTTTTATTGTCAAGCAACATAGGCTCATAGTTGGTTAGTACAATAGAATTACTTAAGAACTATGTTAGTGTAACAAAATATAAACAAAAATAAAATACAATAACATACAATACAAAAATAAAATACATTACAAACAAAATTAATATAAACAAATATCTACCACAGGGAGACTGTCCCGGCTACATTTTGCACATGCAACCTGATAAACCTCCCCATGGTCGGCCCATCCAATCTATCTGCAAATACTTTCAGGATGCTGTTGGTGCTTACCCTTACCCTTTGTATAACCGACGCTACCTTTTTACGCATTATCGCGAAATAATCATCTGTGTGAGCATCTGCAAACATGCCTGACGCACTACAGTGATAAGGGAGCCTCAACAGCGCCCTGAAGGCATTATTATATTGTACTCGCAGAATGTGGGCTGCTCTTTGGGTACAGCTAGCCCAAAGGCCGCTGGTGTAAAATGTTTGGCAGTAAGCTTTAAATAGTGCAATTTTAACAGGTACTGAACAACCAGAAAACCTTCGAGCCAGCATATTGGCCCTTATAGCCAATGCCCTGCGTTATCTTTCCATGTCTTTATCGTCTTTTAAATTCTCAGTAACAATGTGTCCCAGATATTTTAATTCAGTTACCCTCTTTACAAGTTTCCCACTGGAAGGACACATGTTGGACTTTTATTTTTCCCTACAAAGACTAACAACTCACTTTTCTTAGGATTGTATATTAGGCCATGCTGCTTAGCATATCCTTCACAGATTGATATTAACTTTCTAATACCGCATATCGACGGACTCAGCAACACCATGTCATCTGCATAATTTAAGTTATTTACACATATACCATCTACATGGCATCCGACATGTGTGCTGCTGAGCTTCACAAGTAATTCATTAATATAAATATTGAAAAGCCTCGGAGAACTGAGACCTCCCTGCCTTACTCCACAATCAAGTTTATATGGGTCAGACAAAGCATTTGACCATTTTACAAAATTTCTCTGATTATCATACCAGATGGATAATATAGATATAAGTGAAGCAGGAATGCCGCTGCTCCGAAGCTTTTCCCAAAGGATATTATAAGAAACCAAGTCGAAGGCTTTTGACAGGTCCAGGAAACAAGCATACACTGGTGTTTTCCTATCAGTATAATATTTGACAGCGTGCTTCAAAGCAAAAATGGCACTCTCAGTTGACAAGTTAGATCGAAAACCAAACTGCGTATCGTGCAATTGTACGTATCCACCGATGCGAGAGTCGAGCACACTGTCAAATACCTTGGCTATCACAGTTGCTAGTGAAATAGGCCGGTAGTTACCTTTATCTGCTATATCTCCTGTCCTGTTTTTTACAATAGGTACAACTATTGTGTCCAACATCTCCTGATGCAAGTAAGAATGTCCTATACAGAGATTGAAGAACATTGTCAACACTCCTGGCAGATGTATACCAGCATTTTGAAGGTGCTCGATGCTGAGTCCGTCGTGTCCAGGAGACTTACCTCTCTTCATATCTTTAATTGCACCTTTTACTTCGTTACAATTGAACCTTATAGGGGATTCTGATTGACAAGACTCAGTATCATTCACTCCCGGCTGAGATTCAAGAGGTGAAATAACTTTAAAATGTTCTCTAAATAAATTTGCTATCTCAGTATAGTCACTCCTACCCTCCACGCTAACTGGAAGACTTGGACTATTATTCAGTTTCCTAGTCCCTTTCCAAAATGATGAAAATTTATTTGCCGTATATAAGGAAGCCAAAATATCCATTTCTATTTCATCTTGGTTTTTAATGCACCATTTTAATTTTGACTTAAATATCCTACGACTTAACCTCATTTCCTCAAATATATGCCCACTAGTGGGTTGCCCATACGACGTCCATATTTGAAATTTAACTCTGGCCTTTGCATGAGATTCTTTAACGTGCTTGTTTCAACCTTTTATACCCTTATAATTCACTTTAGAGCCCCTTAAAGTTCTACTTTTACAAGCAGCATCGCCTAATATACAAACAATATCTTTATACAATTTATCCAACACACTCTTATGTTGTAAGTTATTACAAAAATAATCCGCACATTGTTCAAAATGTGGAGGAAACTGAACATTTTTTAATTTGTTATTACATAATTGTGAGTATCTTGCAATGTCCTCAGTATTTCTTTCCCCCCATCGAATACCGCTATTTGCAAGCTTAATTGAACTAGTTTTTGATCTGATGACATTGATATCACACTCTAACTTCAAAGGAAAATGATCTGACCAATACGTATCAAGCATAACTTTAATGTTTACAACTGTTCTTGACGCCGAATGAGTTACAAGACAGTGATCTAGCCAACGTTTACACCCATGCGAGTCACTTATATATGTATATGTTTGTGATGAGATACCAAGGCGATTAATATCAGCACACAAGAATTCTTGTTCAGTACAAAAACTAAGAAGTTCTTTAAAAAATGTGTCACCTGGGTGCGCGTTGAAATCCCCCAACACATAAACAGATTCAATATTATTGTATTGTATTACAGAAATAATTTCACTGAAACAATTCGTAAAATCTGGACGGTTTTCACTACAATCTGTCGGCATATACGTATTTATAACCATAAAACATTTGTCATTTACTACTACTTTTATTGCACAAATCCGATCACTATCACATTGCACTACAGTCACACACTTCAATGCACTTTTACGCCATAGTATTGCAAGTCCTCCGAAAGGTCTCCCTTTACAAATACCGGTTGATGTGTCCACCGACGACTTTGCAGTGTAACTGAATTCATGATCTATATTCTCTAGATAGCATAAATCATGTGGATATAACCATGTTTCTTGTAACAATACAATGTCAGCTGTCCTGCACAATGATCGCACACAGTTCAATGACCTCTTGACATTTTTACACTTAAATGTTATTATGCTCAGTTTTGACGAATTATCCATTTATTGTATTTATTATTTCTGTAAAAAGGATTTTCCTTCTTCTTTTCTGTATTTAAAATGTATAAAACGCCTGAATGTAATACCATCGGGCCAAATCTGATCATCCAAAAATATTTTCAATTTATTTTTATTTACAAGTATTTTATATGCGTTGTACGGTCTTTTGTTTTTCATTTTAACTTTTTCAAGTGAAACGACTTCCGACGTTTTGTTTTTAATATATTCACAAATGTCCTCTTCAGCGGTCTCTTTGTTTACATTTGAAATAAATAACGGGATTTTAACTACAGCCGCTTTAAACTTCTCTGTATTATCCGTAGTTGCTTTCCCTGTTTTTCCAGCAAACCTATTCCTATACCTTCTGTTTTGAACAGTAACCCACTCACTAGTTTTTGCATTCTGCGTTTTCCATTCTCCATTTTTAGCAATATCCGCAATCGTGGGTTGTTTAATTTCTGTATTCGTATCCGTACGGCAAGCCGCCAGCGCCTCTGTCTCAACCATATCGGTGCATATTACGTTTTCAATCAATGTTGAATTCATGAGTGCGCCGGCACTGTCTTTATTTCCAACGTCCGCCTTATTAGCGTGAGCGAGATAGCGATACTTTGATGACTCCGTACGCTCCGCGCTTTGACAAGCCGTTATTGTGTCGATCTCAGCTGGTAATAAACCGATAGGTCCACTATTAAGTACATACCCTCCTCTTTTTTTCGAATGAATATTACATATTAATAAAGATGCCGGGGGTTGATTTTTCTCCAAATTCAATTTTAATTCATCTAGTTGCTTCGTAGTAACGTAGCTATTTTTTATTTCGTTTATTTCAGTCCGCAAAATCAGCAGGTCTTTCAATAACTTTGTGACATCGACATGATCGAAGGTAACTGGCGGTAATTTATGTAAATCTCGAGCCACAAAAATAGGGATTAAATCCGATTCTATAACTTTGAAGACACATATCATATCCTCTAAATCTTTGTGTAATTTCCCATTTTTACGTCTTGACACCTTCTTCATATTCATTTTAATAGAAGCAAATAGCAAATTTTTCGCACATTCTACCTCCTCTTCAGAAAAAGAAGTTGCACAAATTCTTATTAAACATTCATTGTCAATTACAGAAATTTTATTTTGTATAAATGATAATAATTCACTTATTACAATATTACAGATCGCACACTTTAGCGTATTTACATTTTGTTCGGACAGCATCGCGGAGTTAACCATTATCGATCCGTTCGCTAGCGCGTATGACGGCTGACTGATATAAAACAATAATAAGAAAATTGTTAAATTATCTATAAACATGTTAAGCATACTTGATTAATTTCTTATATTATAGTCTTCTATTTGTTTAAAATAGGATTTAAAACAAACTCGAAACACAAAACACGATGCTGTCGAATCAGTCCCAACTACTCTATTTTATTAAGTATAGAAGTAATATTAATTTGAATCTCATTACGACTTGACAAGTCTTTAAGGTACATCCTATTCGATTTCATAGTTTTAAATTGTAGTTTTTGTACTAATAATATATGAAGTAATTTTTTTTCATGGTTTATAAGTATTATATATTTTTTCTTGTATTTTATTTTCATTTGAGTTACTACTCTATTAACTAAGCAACATTATGTATTCAGGGATAAGTATCACAAAAAAAATTTAAAACCAAATAATTGTAAAATAACATTTGTTTCAGTAATTTCGTTCGTTTAGTTTTTTATAAAAAGAAATTCTGAATAAAAACTGTTATTTTAAAACGAAGTTAACGGTCAAAGCCCATCTCAGACTATCTAATTTATGAGATGGTCAATTTAGTCCATTTCAAACTTTTTCGATAACGTACTAAGTCAAAAGGACAGGTGTATATATCCCGTTATTTCATTAATATATTAAGCAACACACACTGATTATTGATATATAGAACCTATATTATACCAACCACAGCTACAAGTAACTGAGCTACAAGTAATTTAACAGATTGAAGGTTACAAATATAACCAAATGTTAAAAATATAGTCAAATGGTAAATTTATACTTTTCAATGTTTTTGTATTTTCCGATATTACTAACTGAAGCACCCTTATTTTGTTGCAGTCCTACAATATTTACGAGTATAACCTTTATTACTATTTAAAAGTCAGATGAACTGTCGCCGTCTCTTTCTAATGTATGCATCTCCTTTCCTTTCTTCTCAAACACAATCTGCAGTAAATGAAATTGTACTTCCAAAATAATAATTAATTAATATATTTGTACTAAATAAATGGCTAATAGTGTTGTTTTATTCTTGTGTGAATGCAATATAGGTTTAATAGTTCTTTATCGGATTCTCGGTCTATGGTTTAGATTCCATTTACATCAGATTGGGTAGGTTTGAAAACATAATAAGTACTGTATTGCATTGCACAGTATAAAATAATATATTAGATAAATTATATAGAATTACTAGCATTATGTTATAAGTTCAAAGACATAATATTTTTTGTAATCCGTTATTATAAAGGCGCATTTGGTCATATATTTTTATTGAACAAGCCTCAGTCTCCATAACAATTTTTTTCTTCTATAAAATTTTAGAATATCAGTTGTAAAACATAAGATAACTATTTTAAAATATACAAATACATTGAATGTCGCGTTATCAACTTTGACCACATAGATATGTTATTATTAAGCTACGATACGTAAACACTTGCGACAATATATTATAAAAATAAAGATTTTTTTAAGGTTCAAATGTAAAAACTCTTTATTACATCACAGCCACGAGTCTAAATAAACCCATTTTTGATGTACGAATATCCCTTAAAAATGATCATAATGAAATATTAGAAAGGCACACTGTAACAGACAGATAAACATTTCCAATATCATCATGTTACATAACACTGTTCAGTAGTAATGTAGTAAATAAAACAGATCTGAAAGTTATTTGCCTTGAAAAAAAAATTCTGACATTTAAATTACTAAATGTTAAATTTTAAGGATATAAATGACAACAGCAGCAGTTGTGATAAAAGTGGATATATAATTAAAATTAAAGTATGCGCAACATAAAATTATATTTTTTTTTCTCTCAAATAAAAAAAATATTCAATTTATGTCGTGGCGAAATGAGATTCAGAATATGTCGCTGTATATAAAGAATTTAATGTCACCGGCAATCTTACCGATGGACTTCAGATAAATGTTAGGATCTCGTTCGATAATAGTAATCGAACTGAGGAAAAAGAGTTTTTTCTATGTATTTTTATAAAAGTTACTCATGAGGGTTATACTCTAATGTTGCATACGGTACTATACCTGAAAGCAATCCCCAAAAAAAAATTATTAAATGCAAAAAAACTGTTTCATAGATATGGCAAAAAAAATCTACAAATTTATTTTATTAGTATAGAACGAAATGTATGTTTAATGATACTAGATTGCCTAATTGCCTGTCATTCGTTCCACATTAGATCTTGTTAAACATAAATTAGGGATATGTAATGTTCCATTTATCACACAACTCGCTTGTTGTCACAGAAACAAACAAATTTTCGTTTATAATAAATGTATATTTCTATATAATAGTACTAGCTGATTTCCTCCCGCTTCACGTACACAAGTAGTGACTATTTTGTTTGCTAAAATGCAAAAAGAATATTTGTGTAAAATTGTATACATGAATATTCATTAAAATATAAAATAATATTATCAAATAATAATAGTTTATATTCTGGATACTTAAATTTCAATTACCACCTAATTATACCCTGGAATAGTCAAAACGCATTTCCAATACTTTGATTGTAATTTTTAGACGGGCTGTTCCCAAACTGATTGTCATAGTAATATTATGAATATAAAAATTAATATAAAAGTATGCTATTATCCGAAAGTAAATCATTGATTTAAGTTAAAGAGATAACGTTGAATGTTACTCCGTGTAAGCAGCTGATTCTGTGAGAGACTGTGTTTTATTCAAGGCATAAAATAGGTTTGATATTTTATATTTAACATTATCTAACTTAATGTAAGAATAAAATCTAATACACCTACCTCGTGAAAACAATAGAAACGAACGACTGACTTGACTATTGACTTTTTTCTAATGAATGAATGAATGTTTGTGTAACTGATTCACGCAAAAACTACTCAATGGATTGAGATAACACTTCACAGCAATACATCAAGCTTTTACATGAAAATAAAACATAAACTTTGATATTAACTACAACCGGCTTTATAGGTAAAGTAGTGGTGCATATAACAATATTCAAACATACAATGTAACTTATTATTTTTATGTTTTGAATGTTATATTTTGGTCTGAAAACATTTAGGGATACAGTCGTATATAAACTTTCTTAAAAATACGTCCATGTAATTCTTATGAGAAGTTAAATATAAATACTAATCGTCATTACTAGCGTTATCAAATTATCAGACTGCTCATCTTTTCTATAATAATTTTTCGTGTGATATTGCTGTTACTATAGTAGTATATTAGATTCTTTTTATCATATTTACAGTACTCTGAATTTTTTTCGTTCTTTTATAAAACACAAATATTTAAAGAAAATACAAAAGTCCAAATATTACCAATTTGGATCATTTGTTTCCAACGAACGTTTTAACCTCTAAAACAACAATAATTATAAAAGTAATTTGACAATATCATGTATTATGTGGTAAATTTCCCTTTCACTAGATTTTTAAACGGATGTTTACGTAAAAAAAAATGCTTTAACTATGAAGTAATATATTCTATTCGCAATCAGCAATACACATTCAATTTAATCACTTTATTAACAATTTCAATGCATAATTCTCAGCTATAACGAATTAATCAAAATCATATTTTTGAAGCCTGTATTTAGACTATACAGGAACAGTTACGGGTGTAATAGCTCGAATCAGAAAATAACGCATATTCTAAGCCTATAATTGCAAATAATGTGTAGGAAAAGCAATTGGTAACCTAAGAAAATAATCTACACCTTTTATCTTAAGGAGAAATCGACTTTATCTTTTACTTTGCACAAAATTATTACAGTAAAGTTAGTTAAATACTTTTAACTATATCTGGCTGCTGGTGGTAAGGCAGGTTTCTTAATTATTTTTTATTATTCTAGAAAATAGGTGGGTAAAAACGTGGGTAACGCAGAAGAAGAATGTAAAAAAGATGAATTCTGTGGAGATGCGATCTCTTCGCCGAATTTGCGGAGTCAGTTTAGCTGACCGAATCCGCAATGAAGAAATCCACAGAATGGCAGGTACTAGCGAAGATGTCGCAGTGAGAATGAAGAAGAACGTGCTTAGGTGGTTTGGGCACGTCGAACGAATGAGTGATGAAAGAATGGTAAAAAAGATTTATAAAGGAAAAGTGAGCAGTAAGAGAGGCAAGGGGAGGCCTCGAGTGACCTTCGAAAACACAGTAGGTATGATACTGGAGGAAGGTCACGTAAAAAGCATGAGGACCCCCCGGAGGGCATGTATGAAGAGGTTAATGTCTGTGGTCGAGGCGAAAGAGGTATCCAGGGACCGTAGCGTTTGGCGCTCCGTCGTCTCTGGCTAAGGTAAGTAAGGTAAGTAAGTAAGTAGAAAATAGGTAATAAAGATCATTTTATATTACTTACATTTTATTTATTTTTGAATCTGTAACTGATAAATGATTGGATTGAAACTAAAATACCTAGCTTTCGTAAGAAATATATATATATAGTTATTGTAACATGGATGGTTTCTTATGATAATATTTTGAGTTCATATTAAAATTTATCTCATTAAAATTGCATAAGATGTCGTTTTTTCATTAAAAATCTTTTAATGTCTATATAATTATAATACTAAAATAATTGCACATCTTTAGGGTTGATGAAAAGATAATGTTTAATTTAGTAATTGCAGTAATCTTAATCTAACCAAAATGTTTTAAAAAAGCCGAAATACAACATTTTGCGAGAAAACATTGACAGTATTTCCAATATACTTTTTAGTTAAAAATATTTTGAAACCACATAGATTTTTATCCAAAACAGAAAAAAAAATCGAAGAGCTTATACTGAAACTATCATTTATCAAAATATTTGAAACATTCATTCGTAAAAAAGTCGGCTACAAAATCCATATCGTGACGTCACAGATCCTTAGATGTGTAGCTCCTGATACGATATACGAGTATATGTTCACATCACTATTTCTGTATTTGTACGTAGTTACCGCTGCTGCCTGAATACAAAACATATCCAACAATTGTCATACTTTATTATTAATAAATCATTTTATCAAAATATGGTTAATAAATAATCTATAGGAATAAATAAAATAACAAAGATACCCAGACACTATTTATAAGAATAGCTTATACTACTACTAGTTTAGTTATAATATTATCAATTAAGAATATTTAGAATTATAAGATATTACTTATTTCCGCTTTTAAAATGTATCTTATTAATAATAATGTAATTGTTATAATAAATATAAAAAAATATATTCTTGCAACCACAAAATTACAAAGAAATACAGGCACACTGTTTTCTTGTTGTAAACTGTAAATCTAGATTATGCAGCAAGAAATAAAATACTTTTTATTTTATTTTATTTTTATTATATATGTCGCATCCAGGACACACAAACGTCATAGTGACGTGTACAGAGCCTAGACTGGAGAGAATAGACGTTAATAAAAGAGCGTGCACCCTAAATTCGACATTCATTACCGTTCAATCCATTCCGAAAGCAACATTGGCCTAGGAACTGTACTGTGTATATTTAAAGTGATTCGAGTAACAATCTGTATTTTGAAATTACCTACTTTAGACACAATACATCCGGTCATTAAAACCATCTTCACAGATTATTAATGAACCAAAATTCTTGAGGGTGTGGCGTCTCGGATGATAAATAGATAAGTTGGTTAAGGATGGAGAGAGAGAGATGGAGGCTGTCTTGTGTCAATTTGAACCAATTTGCCACTTTTGAAGAAGAAAAGCGGCTGTGAGTTGGAATTGCTTGAGTCAAAATGCAGATCAATCTGAGAAGTTTAGACTTGTATTTTGTCTAAACCACAGTTGGTTGATATTTTTTTTCATTTATTTAAGTTAATTCCACAATTATATTAAGTAAATTTTCTTTGCTATAGGGTTATACACAGAAATATTTTGGTCTACAACGAAAATATATTCTGCTGTAACATTTTATTTATAAATAAATAAAGACTGTAGATGTCTCAAAGTTACTACTTTGAGACATCTACAGTCTAGTTTCTACTAAAGTGGATTTTTGCTGAAAAGTGGTTAATATAAATAATAATTATTATAATACAATAATTTTAACTATTTTTCAATATCCAATTTACGTAACGCGTTTTGTTCTTTGTTCATTTATTATGTAGTTTTTTCTTATATTGATTTATCATATCAATATACCAGTAGTAAGTACAATTATATAAATTTGTATTGAAATAGTTAAAATATAATTTAAATACTTAAAAAACGTTTAAACCTTGTTAAATGAAAAATAGTGCGACTTAATATTATTAAGTTTGAAAATAATACATATTAAATAATGATAGATCTGCAATGTATTTTGTATATAGTGCGCACATTGATTTTAAAAACACAGCGGTAAAATAATATACTTCACTCATATTTATTGTTGTCCATATTACCTTACTGGGATATTTTTTTTACAACGTTGAATATTTTCCGACAACATGTGGCTTTCGAGGAATAAGTTCTTTTGTTATATAAAATTGTTTCCTATCTCGTGCAACCTTTTAAAAGACATATGACTCTCTTTATCACCTAGTTAAGAAATTAAAAGGTTAGGTAATATTATGAAAAAGGATTTAATGAAGTGCAAAGTATAAATTATTGTAAATAAAAACATACTTACAAAAGATAAAAGCAAAAAGTACACTTTTTTTCTTAAACGAATACTCAATGTACGCAAATACCTGAATGGCATAAGAAATAATATATTTATATTAACTAATAAAAAAATGAGAGTGGCTCTCGATTTTACCGTAATTAGATCCTAAATTGGTAAACGGATCGCTTTAGCAACATAATTTCTCTAGAATAAAATATTTTTAATATCGCTTCAAGGTTAACGTCACAATCGATAAATATACATAAGTATTATATGACGAATACTGGAGGCTTGCCTCGTCATTACGAAGATGCATCATGACGTAGTGTTCGAAAAAATATATATATTTTTTAAACGAGTCAGTATATAGCGCTGTGACATAATAAATATGTATATTGTCAAAAATAAATTTCCCCCTCTTTCGAAGTCAGGTGAAAAGAACTAATATTAATACATGTAATAAATAATAAAACCATGAAATTGAAAATTTTCTCGAATAGAATAGAAAAATAGAATTCGCACTTTTAAAAATAATGTGGCGCAAATAGTGCTTAAAGGATATGTAACTGATGATAATCGAAATGACTTTTATAATAAAATTTTGAGTTTTTTATATATTATATTATATTTAACTTCACGCTATATCCCTTGCGGTATAGCCAGAGATGACGGAGCGCCAAACGCTACGGTCCATGCATACCTCTTTCGCCTTGGCCACAGACATGAACCTCTTCATACATGCCCTCCGGGGAGACTTCATGCTTTTTACGTGACCTTCCTCCAGTATCATAGATACTGTACTTTGGAAGGTCACTCGAGGCCTCCCCCTTTCTCTCTTACCGCTCACTTTTCCTGTATAAATATTTTTTACCATTCTTTCATCACTCATTCGTTCGACGTGCCCAAACCAATTTTTTTAAATTTTTTTGTTAGATATATTTAATATTATTTTAAAGTCACAAAAGATAACAAAATACTTAATTGGGCTACCGTAGGAATATATAAAATCGGAGAAAAATTATATAATTTATTTGGTGAGATGCAATGGAATCATGATCTGGTGTTATTGAATAAAGTTAGGTGTTTCTCTAAAATATTTAAGAAGCTTGGGATGTTTTATCTAGTGTTACTGGGAGAACTGTATACGGCTGCCAAAAGACTTATAAAATTTAAAAAATGAATTAAAATTGATAATATTGAAATGAATAAAGATACACTGACTGACTACACTGATCTATAATATAATCGCATTGTATACATATAATACGATTATATATGTTACTCTTTCTGTATATTAATATTCAAATTCTAAAATATCTTTATTTAAGTAGGCATTTATATGCCCCTTTCAAAATAAAACAGATCAATCCGTGAGTAAGCAACTACCGGCTTTGAATGCTGCTCTGTTGAGAAGAGCTGGCCAGAATCTCTCTCTCTCTCTCTCTATATATATATATATATATATATATATATGACATATATATGTCAATGTTCATATGTAGACTAATGTCAAAAATAGAGAATCAATTTTTATATAAAACACAATCGTATATAACACGAGTACCATACATAATACATACTATTCGGGTTTATTATGTATTATGTATGGCACTCGTGTTATATCATACTCGTGTTATGTTATACCATATCGTATATAATGTGTATATAATATGTACGTCGGTATCTATTGTAGTAGTTGGTCGCGGTCTCCTAACTGATTTAAACGTTCTGTGCAATTACATCCATATTATGTTTATACTTATAACATCACATTAATACAAAAAAATTGTAAATTTGTGTTTCGTGACTATGTCTCCTAAATATTAAAATTTATATTCCATTTTACTTACACAGTAGATACCCACTGACAATAGTAAGACCGAATTATTCTAGCGTGTTTCATAATCATATAAGAGTCACGTCAGACAGAACTGCGTTATGTTTTATGAATATATCGGATTACTGAGAGTAGTTTAAACATATATAGCAGAAACAAATTATAGCGAATCGTACATTTAAAAAGGAGAATACAAATGTAATGACGTGTATCGTAATTTATAAAAATAATATGATTCATGTTAATAATTCGATGTATACAGTTATTGTCATTACACATTAAAATGCAATTGTATAATTTAAGAATTAATATGTGATACCAGATACATCAGATATAGCAGATACAGATAAAATGATTATTATTTTTTGAAGAAATGAAATGTTAAAAACATGTTTATTGAGCTGAGCGTAAGCGAAGCTCTTAACCGTTTGGGAGACCTTTCTTTTGTATTTATTTGTCTCCAGAATGCGACGAGATAATAAGCTAAAAAGCCGAATGCGGATGTTATAGCGAAAACAGATTGAAAAAATGTTTAGCCATTGAAAAGTTATTAAAGAAGAAAGGAGAGGGGCTCAGCTCAACACCCGCCGCGCACAGTTGGCGGATCTTAGTTTATAATTACTAAAAAATTACAAAAAAGTGTGATTAATAATATTACAAAATAGTAATACAGTTAAATATGAAAATAAACTAAATCAGTAAATTATAAACAGCGCCATCTCTCGACAGTAAATTATTTTAATTAGTGTATATTTCATTGCCTATATTTGTATTATTATACAACAGTAGTTATGATATAACATACTCTAGGTGATGTGTATATTGTGTTATAATTTAACAACAAATACTCAGTAAACAATAGCCGAGATGATACTAATGTCTGTAGCAAATTAAAACAGCAGTTACATCATTACAAATAATAAGTAATATGAAAAGTATGTTTCTCAACTAAATACGTCTGAGTGAGAATCAACGGTAAGGTATAGTTGATAATAGAAGCTTGTGCAGTCGATTTATCTTCTTCCACAACATCTTGAACTACGAGTATGTTGGTGAAATAATTAATACTACTATCTGAATTGTTTGAATGAACGGTTTTGTTTTCATTATAGATTCTTACAACTTAATATGAATGAGCAACTTTATTGCCAGTTAAAATAAAATAATAAGTTTTTTTTTTAATAAAAGAAATATATTAAGTTAGTACCTAGTCATAACTAACATATTATATGGTGTTGGTATTAATATTTAATTATTAAAAATATATCCATAAAGGTGTTAAAGAATTTCAAGGAAGGTACGCATAACTCAGAAATTTAAAGACCCTTTTAACAGTAGAGCCTCATTAAAACTTGTCCGACTATTTGATTTCGACCTACACTTTTCACGTCACGAGCTTGAGAAAAATGTTCCAACTTTTATATACTCGAATAAAATAATAATGAAATATTTTATGTGGTGAGAGTTATTGGTGAGTGAAATGTTTATAAGTACATTGGGAATGGTAATATCTAACGGAATAGTGTAATGACTTCAATTATAATGCCCGAATACAATTCGTGTTTTTATTTATCTTATACTATTGAGCAACCTATTCGTTTGTCCGTTACATATTACATAATTGGCTTCTCGCTAATGGTTCTTACAATTTAGATATTTTTGCTTGTCTCCAGAATATATTATATAATTTAATGTTACAAAATTACTGTTATTAACACAACACAAAAATGTATATTCTTGCTTTCTGCCAGCATTAAAAAAAATATTATTTTATTAGCTTTTAATCCGATTGACAAAAAAACATAGAATTTTCATAAAGAGATTGGGCAATCTGAGGCCGGTGAAACTATTAACGATTTTTCAACACGAATGAACTGGCTTCGGACGTCGGACATGTGCAGCATTTAAAAAAAATGAAAAGAGCAAAACCTTCCTGAACTAAACCTTTGATCGTATTTTAATGCATATATGTATTTACATATGAGAAAAGGATGTTTGTACATTACGATATTAAGATATCATCTCAACGAAGTGTATAATAAATAAGTGACACATAGATGTCCAGGGAGATAAGATATCAATGATAAGTTATCATTGTATAACAACATATAGCTTTGCTACATTTTAAAAATATTTACAGTGTCAAGTTTTTAAAATGACTTCAAACCAGGATATAAATTTGTTTTGAAATATTTCCTGTTGAAAATATGTGAAGATATAAAAGGACTTTTGCAAAATATAAGATAATATTCTAATTTTATACTTTTAGTATAAAATTAGAATATTACAAATAATATAAAAAACTAATAGATTAATAAATAAAAATCTTGATTTTGATAGTTTACAAAACCAGAGGTTAAGTAAAATATTAAAGTATTATATATTAATTAATATTTTCTGTCATGTTTTTCTTTTTGAATTTTTGATTACATTTCTTTATTGCTTGGCAAATTCAAAGCATTAGACAAAAAAAAATAGAAAAAGTCTATTCTGAACTAACCCAAGCTAAAAAGACCGCAATGTTGGCGATGAAGTTAAAAAAAATACTGCTACCCAATTTCTTCTTCCGAGGTGCGGAGGCCAGGTTGAATTAGCTGTGTGGAAATGTGGCTTTTAGTGATGTTAAAACATTAGAGAGAGCAAAACATTATTCATTTAAAAACAATTATTTATAAATGTGAAAATAACTGATTATGACAATAACATACTCACGGATTAAAATCATAATAATCTTTATTATTTTCGTAAATATTGTTTTCGAACTCTTTTTTACTGATTTTAATTTTATATATATATTTTTTTAATTTAAATAACATGTTTTATTTTCTCTGATAACATAATTGATTTGAAGAAGCTAGTAATTATTTGTATATATTTTCTACTGATTTAAGAAAATAGTCCAAAGCTTGGTGGCAAGAATTGTAAACGTTTATAAAAGTTGGAGTTATGAGAAGGCATTTATATTATTTTAAGTTTATTTTGATAATGTAGTGTGCAGTATGTATACCTCACTCTTTTAAAAATATATATTTGAGATATTAACACGGTATACTGTTAGTGAGTTACATATTATTAAGTTTTATTTTTAATGTTTTATATTTGCTTATATTCATATTTTATTTCTTGCTGTTGTACGCATTTATATGATGTGATATATGCATTTTGTTGGCTGGATATGAATAGAAAAGTGAACTAGTATTAAAGTACCTTCTAGAAATGGAAGTGAAATCAAGTAAGTGATTAATAATTATACATATCGGGAAAATTTATTTTGTTGTATATCTATTTTGTTTTATGACGCCTACCGCAATTTCTTAACATCCACAAAGGTTAGCTGGTAGAGAATCCCAATAGGCATTAAGATCGCCTTTTGTTAAATTCAATAAATTAATTAATAAATAAAAAATACTAATATAAATATTTAATTTATTTAATATCAAAACGGATTTTGTATATATTTCTGTGATTTTCAATACAATACATGACATGCGATGTTTTTCAGAATCTTTATTTTTTTTTTACCCTGTCATAACAAAAAAAAATCTCAGAAGTAAAAAAAATAGAATCTATATCGAAATAAACGGGGTGAAATAAAAATTATTTATTAATGTCGTTTGATAAATACTTTTTATTACATTTCATAATAATTTTATTTTTAAATGTCTGTTAGTGATCCTATTTTGAGCTATAGAATGGAGACTTTGCTATAGCAGTGAGTACTCTTAAGTACTCGTAAATGAGTCTTGTGACTAATTATAACACCATCAATTAACTTTCTGGGTTTTATTTTGGTCCTGACTATTTGTACTTTGAAAATTTTGTATCGTCTGTGTATACTTAATACATTTGTTATTTTATTCTTTTATAACAAACGGAATAGTTTCTAATAAAATATAAAAACAAAAATTACATATCAATTATAAAAGTTTTGTCAATAAAATCAGTAATTTCATATTTCTACTTAAGCTAAGCAAAACTATTAATTAGTAACTAAAACTAGTCTAAAGTAAAACATTAAATATAAATAAGTTGCGAAGTTATAAAAATGTATAATTTACTTATTATAAAGAATCATCCTTGAAAATGCTCTTCAATCTTTTATATTTTTTCTAAATCAAATATTACGTATCAAAAAGGAACCTTAATAATTAATAATATAATTTTGTATATTAGTTAAAACAAAAATAAATTATCTTCATATTCAGTTCCACTTTAGAAACTCGATTATTGAAACCGAGACCAAAATATTCAAGTCCCAGCTGGTTATTTAAATATAACGTAGAGTTCATTTCATTACCTCAACCAACTAGAGCTGGAAATATAGATGATATATTTATCGTAGTGTATTCACTAGGCTGTTATATTATAAAGTAAATTCTTTACATTGGAAACGAAAATCGAATTCATATAGCAATTTTACTCCTAATTTCATTTTGTCTAAATATGTCTTTGTTTTTTTTATTTTTTTATTTCCTTAATTTATTTTAATGATAAAAATAGTTTAGAAATCCAACTAAAGAGAATATACGTTACTTCTACAACTAAAAGATTATAATCTGGTTTCTATAAGATCAATCCATCCAATTTTTTTTTTTTGTAAAGTGACTGAAATATTGTATTCAATGAAATAATTCGCATTGATTTAAAACAAACCTCGAAGTTAATTTAATTTATTTCTAGCCATATTGAATTCATTTTTTCATTACATATGATATTTGACAGGAAAAAAAAATCCTAAATCGTATATTTTACTAATTAAGTTTATTTGTTATGTTTATGTTAGTTAAGTTAATTTATATTGTAGATGATAATAGTACGTTAGCAGTTAACTTTTATTGTAGAGGATGCCTAGCTGTGCAACAGAAAAGAGGTTTTGTCTTATATGTTACCATTATGTGAAGGAAAGTTTCAAAGATGGTGCTACTTTTTATGAGATAAATAATTTAAAAAAGTTTTGTAGTTACGTTATTATTTATTTAAAAATATCATTAAACTACACATGAAGTAAGTTTAGGCTTCCTTCATTTATTATATTAAATTAAAAATCTAAATATTTTAGCTACATCAATGTAATAATAAAATACGAGTATAGAGGTGCATACGTAACATGAAAATTCATATTTCATCAACATGTTATCGGTATTACAATGCAAATTAATTCCACTCCGTGGTTACACATGCACATGGTTACCGAAAAGCTGCGAGCCGCTTAATGAGTTCACTATTTCAACATTACCGAACGAAATGTTATATAATCATTAACTGAACACTGTTCCAAAATACGATTCTACTGTATTATTGTAAGTTTCTGTTATATATAACATTATTTTAATAAATACTTTTTAAATTTTACCTATCTTCACTTCATTATTTTATTGATTATATATAATGGTGCTTATATACTGGTATATATAATTTATGTCTATTATTATCTACATTAAATTATTATCTACACACTATTAAGAAGCATGTCATAAAGATAAGTTTGTAGCTTTTAAATAGATGAGAAAAATGTTATATTACTTTGTAAAAAACATCTTCTCTTCTCAAAACTCACGTCGTATTTTTATTACTAATACTGAATGAGTAGAATTTTTAATAATTACATACACGGTAATGTAACATATGTATTTATAATAACCTTCTGCGGTGAGGCTTTCACAAGAGTTAAGATTATCTTCAAACAGAATGCAACTACATTTTAAATTCCAGGGAACGACTAACTGTATCAAAAGTACGTAAGTTTGAATTAAAATGTTATATACTAGGGGCGCCAACAGACCCTCAATTTCGACTCGCTGCGCTCGCGAAATCTCGGGTGCCGTTTGCATATTGAGCGAAGCGAGCCCAGTGTATTGACTCATCGTTTCCCATTGACTTCAATGGGATATCAGTTTTTTGACATGATGGTAAAAAAAAAAAAATTTTTTTTTTGAGGACATTTTCCAATTTTTTTTTTCTAATAACCATCACCTAATGTGTGTCTTTTTGATTGCAAAGTTTCATAATTTTCCGTCAAGTAGTTTTCGAGCCAATTCGTGACAAAGAATGTTAAAAGTCTCCAGTAAAACGCTTCGCTCAATTATATTTAACTAGTAAAGTATTACTATGAGTTTACTTAGCTTTTAAATCACGGAAATGCTGATAAACTTAAATTTTAAACCCACGTTCCTAAAGCAAATATATTTACTTTGCTTAGGAAATGTGGGTATCCATTTAATAAAACTTTTGTACTTTGATAGTTAAGTTATAATTTGCCAATTGGATAGTTCATCGCTTTCAAAAAAAATATATGTATATATATAAAATAAAATAATCGATTATATTAAAATTTATGGCAATAAAAAATAATTTTAAAAAATACGAATATTACAATAAGTACAATAATTATATAAAAAGCAGAAGAAAAAAATGGCTTTCTATAAACTTTAAAACCTATACTTTCGGAGGATCGTTTTATATAAGTAACAGGTTAGTCGTGTCATGTAATAAACAACTACATATATTTAGTAACATTTTATTTTATAGTTTGCATGACAATAAGAATAATTGTTAAAATAATAAAACATCATAACAATCCTTGTTATTGTCCTTAGCATTAGTGAATTAACAGTTTGGGACATTTAACAAATAAATAATTCAAAATGTATGGTTATGTTAAACTCGCTTTGTAACGAAACAAGCAACATTTTAATAATACATTTTAATATAGATAAAATCAAAACATATATACAATATTATATGTAATTTTGTAGCTATGCATCTGGTTTTCATCAAATCGTTCAGTGAGTTTTTTAAATTTTCAAATTTATTTCTATGAACAATATATCTGTACATAAAAATAGTAGAATCTTCTGAAGTTTAAATGAGTATTTCTCGATGCAAACGAATGGGCATCGATCAAGATCTTGACAGCAAAAGAAAATTACAAATATATGAAAAATATATATAAAACTTTCATTGAGGAAAGTTGCGAATAAAAAGTTAAACGAAAATATCGGAGTTCATAATAAAATTATTAGATATTTCCGTTTGAGTATTTCACATAGCGACATTTTATCAAGCATCTATATAGTAGACAAATGCTACATAATATAGTTAAATATATAGCTCAAGAGAAATACTGACCAATATTGGCATCTCAGAAGCTAAAATTCTATTATATTTTGTACTGACTTAAAAGGATTCTTGAGAACTATAGTTACTAAATCAGTTTATATTTTATTTTAAAATTAAATTATTATCTGTCGTACATCGAAAACTTTGTATTATATAATCAGGAGGTATTGCCGATGGACAACTAGCATTTATATTTACCGTGTCCATTGATGCGGACTGTATTTTATTTGTGACGTTATATAAGGATAGACAGTATTTTACTTTATATTGAGCTATAATTGATTCCTCACAATAATTAAGTTACTAAAACTGAATTATTGAGTATTCAAACTTCTACAATAATATTCGTCATACAAGAAACTATTTTGGTAGACAATATATTCATATATATTTAATGCCATGTACGTGGCTCTATGAGTAATGGGCAGTGTCAATGTGAACGATGGCGGAACGGCAAGATGGTGTCCGTCAAAATGACCTGAAGCTTCAAGCCATCTGTCATTTTCAGCTCTTTATGGACGAAAAGTGTATTTGAATTGAAAAATATTATATTATGTTGTATTAAGACAAAATAAATCCTATATAAAAAAAAGAATATCATCATCAAATATTATATCAAAGGATTAAACAGTAATTATAAAACTATTTCAAAAATTTTATTTCTGTTAATAAAATTCCAATATGGTATTCGTATATTTAGTAATTTAAAAAATCCGGGAATTTTCAAAACTAAACTAAAAAGTTTAAAAAGTTCAATAGTTTTAAAACATTTGTGTCAAATATGCCTGTGTGAATCACACCTATTGAAATCTGGTTTGCAAGCGAAAAACCAAAAAGGTTTTGGAATTCATTGAGCGCAGATTGAGGTAGCATCGAAATCCAATGTGTTGATGATTTATTAATGAAATACCATTTGCTAATGGAAGTGGATAACCCATAATTCATACATTAAATTATTGATGAGATCGTATTATATTTCTTGTTAAAAAGTCTGATCTCGTGAAGTTAATGAGGAATGTTTATTAAGGTTTTAATGAGTAAAACATTTCTAACGTCAAGTTTCATGGATATTAAATTTATCAATTTTAAAATTTACATATTTACAGTTTTAAATGCTGGTTGGATAACAGCTGTAGTCACTTGATCTTAGATTGTACAGGGGCTGTTTTGATCGGTAACATTAAACACCCTTTTAAAGAAGATTGAATATTTGACTATTATAACTACTTTTGGTGCAGCGAGTAAGAGAGTCTGAAGCTTTTCACTTCTTCTTTATATATTAATTTACTATCTTTACACTAAATAGAAAGTATAAATTATGCTACCATAAAAATACTCAATATTATTTATAGAGATTATACTCAATATTATTAATAGGATATATGAAACTTCCTATGCCGATGTATTAGGTAAGACTTCTAGGGTTAATTGTATACGCACATACAATATTACTAAATATTATATACCTTCCCATTAAAGCTTTAAATTTGTCACTAAATAAATTCGAATTATTAATTAAAAGGAATTTGATAAAAAAAAGTTATTAGTGTAAAGGATTATACTAGCGACGGTATTGTCTGGGAATGAATTGTATTTTAGCGATTAACTAGTACACTTGCTAGATCTACTGGTTACACTAAACAACTCCCTTAGAAGTCATTTCTAGCGGTATAGATGGGGGCCGGGCTGCCCTCTCCCCCAAACATGGCGTGAGGAGTGAAGACTGACCCTTACGGTGATATACTCGTGAACGGGTGGTGCTGCTTGCGGTGACTGGTCGTCTTGCTAGCCAAAGATTTCTTTTACTTATTATTAACTAATTATTGAACCAGCTTATCGAATTGACTGCGTTGGTTCTACTTGTTCACATATTGTTTACTAAATATATTGACGTTTGCAAAACAGTGATCACAATAAAAAAATAAATAAAAAACTCGTCTGCGTTTATTATGTGGTCATTCTCAGACCAGGGGGAGTTTAGAATCCTCGTAGCCTTTAAGTTGGAGAGATTCTTAACAGAAGGTAGATGGATTGTCAAAATAAACCCTCCTGTTACTATGATAGTATATGATATATGAAACTCGACTGCTTTCTTTGATAAGGATTTGATTTTACATCAACTCAACTCAATGCAGAATGTCGTAAGACATGTTATATAATTATGACCACTGTATATTTCTTCTTATTTATATTATATCCTTTTTACATAATTATTTTATATAGTAATTAAAACAATAGACAGCGGTAGGGTCGCCGAGTAAAGAATGAGGGCTGTTTTTCAATGCAGGTCTGAGATAAAAAAAAAACAGTCTTTAATGATCATTATATAGTTTTTTTTATATAAAAAAAATATATAAACTTTCAAAATGTATAATATTAGTGTGATGTTAAATGTAAGAACATATTAAACAGGTACTACGAGGAGCATCACTTACGTGACCGCGACGGGTTACTACAATAGATTGTATTGGTGACTGACATACAACCACGCTGTACCACCACCAGTAGGTGGCTATAATTCGCTGCTTTGTACTAGTAGAGTTTAAATTAATTACTGTATAGAAGACATAAGGTCTCCGATTGTGTTTCACACTTGAATGGAAAATTTCATATAATGTAAATCAAATATTCCAAGTGTGATAAATATGATTATTTAGGTTTGTATTGTTTTCATATGAATATTTCAATGTCATATTTATTTTAAGATTTGATTGTTACTAAGCTTCAGATCACGGAGTATATTGCGTAATGGAATACTACTTTTTAATTTTCTATAGTGTTAGGTGATAGTGAAAATCATATATCTCTGTTAAATATGATATGATAGAAACTGATATAACCAGAAAAGAAATAATTTAATATACTTAAGAATATAAATTATTCTCGAACGCCAGATGTTCTCGGTAAGGTGTTGAAGCTATTGTTCAAGTATATTCAGCGTAATTCCACATTTTATAAAAGAAACTATAATATATTTTTCACTTTATATTTTCTACTTAAATTTAATGTAGTAGGTATTCATGACATTTTTGTCATTACATACCACACCTTACAATTTACGAAAAATGGTCTATCATGTTGAGAGGTCTCCCATTACATTCAGGCTTTGAAAAACGCTTTCCAATGGCAAATTTTATGTAACTTTTGCAGAAGGAAGCTTTTTGAGTTATATACTAGCGGCACTTAAATGTTCCGTACAAATTTATAAACTACAAACACGCCTGGAACCGTGTCTCAAATTATACCTGAAATTCAGCTTCCAAAACGTTAAACGGTATTTTTGAAATTTTTCAATTTAAATAGAAATTGTCGTTTATATAACACGTTCTTTCTCATTTTTCGTAAATATAACACTTTTTGAAATATTCACATTAAGCCCTTTCATACGATATTTAATCTAGAAGCCTCAATTTTAAATATCGATCCCTTTTATACATATTTAATTCAAAATGTATGGTTTCAGTAAAGTATTCAATACATTTTGCTCCCTGATTTAAGTAACTATTCTTAAATAAACTTAAATTGTGAAATAATATCTTTATCTTGCATAATATATATGTATGCTTAAAATATCTTGTATTTGAGATTAGCCTTTTTTTTATTAAAGGAAATCAAAATATAAATAATATTGTTTCCAACAAACGTGTAGCTACAATTCCTAGAAACCGTAAATAGTGAAATAGAATCAATACAATTGAAACTTACAAAGAGCTCTGACAAATAAAAATACGCAGTCTTAGAATCGGACTCTTGGTTCCTCTTTTGTTAATAAGAACTATAAGGAAATTATACTGCAAGTACTGAGAAATAATATAGGATTATATCCTAGAAATGTAATGAAGGTACTGCAACTTAGAGGATAATGTAGGAGTTATTCTCTACCGAATGAATTACTTTATGTCAGTATAATTAAAATTCTTAAATAATATTCTGATTCTCAAATATAATATGTAACTGTTAATCTTTTTAGTGTTAAATTAGCCACAATGTTAAATTATTATTAACTTGAACATTTTAATTTATTGATATGTGGAACAAAATAAATTTAAGTAATGAAATACTAAATTGAAGTAAAATTTTAAGACAAAAATGAAATCATCTGAGATTTGTTTTTCATATTTTATTTATATTCACAAATATTATTTTTATTCATAAAATATTATTTATCCAAAAAGCTAACAGTGGTATTTATTAACACTACACCTACCGACAATTCTTGTCTACCTTTTCTTACCGCACGCGGTCAAATTGACCGGTAATTAAAAGTTATTTTATTACATAACGCAGGTTATAATGGAAATAACTAAAAGTAAAGAGTGAAGTAAATATTATATGCATATTCGAAGAATTGTCATTTAGTTTGATAACGATATTATAAGGTTTAAAAATGTGTAAGTCTTACAAAAGCTTAAGAACGGTTAATTTGACCGGTACTTGGTAGGTTTAGTGTTAACCATAATTATTACAGTCACGTATCATACAAATAAACATTTCCACTCCGACGTGCATACGACGTTACCTCCACTGCATTTATAGGTATTTGTAGGTAGGTAGGAATTTGAGATTTAGAGTGTATACTTTTTTGATGCATCGCTTTCATATTCAACGGGGTCGGCTTCCGGATTCTCTCAATCACCGACAGAATGTAACCAAATAATTTGATTACTACACGTCGATCTTCTATGAGAGGGTGGTCCTTCGCCGTTCGATCTAGCTTATACGAGCTGCAGTCAAATAACTACAGCTTGACTCTACTACCTGTGTAGATTAAGACTAACTTTATAGGTCCCAACATTAAAATTAATAATGTATAAACCAGCAATGTATCTCGATAATGGAATTCTAAATATAGACATAAGAATTGTAAATTATTTTAATTATATTTCAATAATTAAGTTTATATGTAATCGTGTTTATTCTGATCAGACAATCCTAAAAGTAAGACCGGTTTCCGAGCTACGTATTTGATTTTTTTTAAACGATATATTTAATGTTACTTTTATTTTTGCAGTTCTAAGAAGAAATTATATTATAGTTTTAATCAATGTAAGAAGAGATTTTAATATGTGTTTCCTTTTTTTTTAATCTAAATTTCGGATATAATAAAACAAACAAAATAACAGAGCATCTTTTTCAAGAATTGGTATATTATTTAAGTCGCGCCCAGAAGGCAAGATAGCGGACAGACAGAGATGATGCTCATTATTAGTCGTCATTAGAAGTTTAATCAGATATTAATATTAGATTTATATAACGAACAACGAACACTGTACTATATAAATTGATACAGAAGTTTACGCCCATATCAATGGAATCTTTAAACGGAAAACGGAATATTTAAAACATATAATATGCAATGTTTTGTAATTATACTTAACTGATAGTTATCGTGCATACAAAAAAAAATATTCATAGAAAACATTATTTGAACTAATCAATTCTTAAGTACAATAAAATAAAAATAAAAAGGTTGGATATAAAAAGACTTATCCTTATTTAATACTATATCCTCTCACGCTGTCAATTAGGAGATGCAAACTGCAGTAACTATCTAGTTGTCAATCTGGGTATCACTAAGTCAAACAACTGAAGTTTACCGTCAAAGCATGTGATCTATACTCCATCATTTCCGGAAGTTATTTTATTGGGATAGAAATCCCTCCACACTCATTTTCCTAATGGGACAGATATTAACATTATCATTAAAATCAATCAAATTAAATTATTGAACAGGAGATTCTCCATGTAAGAGCAATAAAGTATTCTAAGAAAAAAATATCATCTATTATTTAAGGCATTTTAAACTATACAAGGATTTATAATAGGATTATTATAAAATTGTATGACAAGAATATATTATTGAGCGAAGCGAGCGTAGCATTTTACTGGAGACTTTTTCACATTTCTTTGTCACTAATAGGCTCGAAAACTAATTCACGGAAAATTATGAAATTTTGCAATCAAAAACACAATTTAGGTGATAGTTTCTAAAAAAAAGTAAAAAAAAATGTCATATCGTTGAGGAATAATCGTCAAAAAACTGATATCCCATTGAAGTCAATGGGAAACGATTAGTCATTACACTGGGCTCGCTTCGCTGAATATGCAAACGGCACCCGACATTTCGCGGACGCAACGAGTCCAAATTGGGGGTCTGTTGGCGTCCCTAGTATAATTAAATAGGCACTATTTTAAATTTATACAATATGGTAATAACTTGCAAACCCTTCAAAATATTCAAGTGCTTTTTTGAGATTGAATTTATTTAATATAATGTACAGTACCTACAGTAAAATTAGTATTACATTAAATGTGTTCCATCAAAAACATGACTTATATTTGCTTAATTTACGTTGCCGTTACCCGTGTTAATTATTGGGTTTAATTTCAACAACCTTTTCAATAATCAATCAATCACATAAGTTAAAATATCGTTAAATGCTACAAAAAGGTATAAATAATAATTTGATAAGTATGTATCGCCCTAAATTTTCACTCTAAGTGGGTTAAAAATATTGTTATGTCATTTATATATCAATGTTTGAAATCTCGCGACATCACACAGATCATATCGCGATATTATACAATGCGGAGTGGTGCAGGTCCTCACTTGGAGTCTCGACAGTGCTTTCCGTATTAAGCTGGCTTTGATGAAATATAATATACACATTACATATACTCGTATTATTTATTGTAAATAGCTCTTTAATATAAGTAATAAAAATAAATTCTGATACTATAATCTGACATACTAAATGTTTTTTACTTGCCCTCAAAGAAAAGTTTTGTAATAAAAACACTTTACAAGTCATTATATTTATATTATGTAGCTACTTAACATTTATCGTGTACACATTATGGTCAAACTCTATGTTCTTATCGTAAGCGATGTCTTGACATGAAACCTCTTAGAAAGTACAATTTCCAACTGTAAGGTCAAAAAATAAAGACTATTTTAGTTAAATGTTGTGTTTCATGAGACTTAGTATTTTAACGTTCTTTGGCGGAACATAACATGTAGGAACTTGTATATCTGGTATTCATTAAGTACATAAATGAAAGGCCTAGTTTTAACAAAAAGTATGTATTAAGTACATAAATCAAAGGTCTACTTTCTAGTTTAAAATATGAAAGAATCGATTAAGTGAGAAAGAATCTTGATAGAATCAACTTTTTGGATAGATATCCTTTATTTAACAACGTGGCTTTAAAGTGGGACAAATATCAGGTAGTATGAATACTGTCTACTTAAAGTAATAACTTAAAATTATTTTATTTTTTCAATTCATTGATCCGTTTGATCCATAGACTGTCTTCATATATAATAAAAGTTATGTCAGAGTTGTTAACATTTAAGAACATTAGTATTTTAACCCAGAGGTAAAAAATATATTAATGTAATTGAACATAAATTAATCAGTTTAATTTATTATTAACATTAATATATGCATATATAATATTTATTATAGTAATTCAAAATATCTCTGAGAAGAAATTTGATTAGTGTTGCACTTCAGTCTGTTGTTTTTTTATTGTGGCATGAGTTCTAAACTGCTGAAATCAAATTGGAGTCAGTGCGGTGACTGTATATACTCGTATATATTAGTTTATGTTTTTTTCATTACAAATTCATTTTTATTAATTGAAGTTTACAACAATGGAAAACAATAATGTAAATGGTGAGAAAATTAAATAGTTATTTCTATCTATTGTAGCGTATAATTATTCTAATATACCATACTACTTGGCATAGCTTTTATTTAGTAAATATAAGGCACCTGCCCTGTTATGGCTCTTAAAAAAATTACAAATAAGGTAATATTACCAGAAGAACAGTTTGAGCTTCAGAATATTATTCAATATAACTGACTTATTTTTATAGATTTATTTTTATAGACTTTCAAATGTATCATGCATGATTCATCTCACAAGAAGAGTCTCCACATTTATTGTATTTTCTTATATAAAATAGTAAAAAATGGTTGTATCAGTAGCTTAAATTATTATTACAAACACATTTATTCACAACTTTTACAATAGTGAGTAAAGTAAATATAAAAACTTAATAACACACATTATCCTATAGTAAAAATTACTTCCTACCATATGATGTACATATTTCTAAATGACTGTTGTTACCTGTATTTAAGTTTTCACTCGTCATGACCTTATGCATTACCGTGCTAATTTGATGGGGGCTTGTTACGTTCTAAATAATGGTTAACAGTATCCTTACCCATGGACTTATACAAATTTAGATACAAAATGCTTTGCCACTGTTGAGACATGGAGTCGGATAAAATAAGCTATAATGGGTGAGGAAAGGAACGTGTTATTAATTAAATTATAACCTTCAAAATATTATTCCGAAAAACTGCTTCTATCATTTGTTATGAATTTGTATCTTCAACAACAATAATAAAAGTCTACTAATCTATTAAATCATTGCAAAATAGTTAATAATATTAAATAAAAATAACATCAATACTTTTTTTGCCTATTTTAATATAATTCAATAATGATTATGAACTCATTGTATTTCGCTGCTATGTAATAAACATGTTTGTAATAATGATGCGTATTCGTTGTAATGTAAATTCGCATAAATATTATTTGGTCGTCCATTTAATTGAATGCTCGACTGCGGTGTGATAGTCAATAATATTATTTATAATTTACTGTCCAGGATATTAATCCGTGATTCTGTGAATGATAAAATCCGTGAATTTTGAGGTTTAGAAATTAAATTAGTTGTCATGATTTTTCAAATAGAGTTTTTAATAATGTACTAAATGTAAAATAATACTAATATATAATAATGGTAATAATAATCTTTGACTTTAAAAATTGCTTAAGTTTGTTTATTATCACAGTTAAACTTCAAACATATAAAAAAATCATTAAATCTAAGATCATGTTACAAATAATACACCAAACATTTCAGACTAAGAGAATAAGCTAATAGCTTTGCATCGATAATTACAAATATATAGTAGAAGCAGCTGATACTTGGAGCCTATATCTATATTTAACAATTACATATGAAATATTATGAATATAATTACATAATGTATTTAATTTGATAAAATCACTAAGGTTTAAGGTATTGAAAATTAATTTATCACTTATAATTGGAATATAATACGAGTATATATTAGAACGTTCGAGTGAGAACCAATGGTCCTACCATTAGATTTTAGGGTTAGATGATAATAGAAGTTTGTGCAGTCAATCTATCTTTATCCACAACGTCCTTGAAATATGTGGGCAAATAACTAATATTTTTTTTTAAACGGGTTGCGGGTATTAATTAATAAGACATTTAGTTATCCAGTACATTAAGCATATTAAAGTATATGTAATACAATTGATTGCAAAAGTCCAATATATGTTTTTACTTTTAAATTATTTTCCAGTTAAAGTTCATTAAGAAGGTTATAATAGCATCGTTACGAAAATAATAAAATATGTTTAGAGGTGCATATGTAACATGAAAATGCATATTTTATCAACATATTATCGGTATTAAAATGCAAATAAATTCCACTCCATGGTTACACGTACATATGGTTACCAAAATGCTGCTAGTCGGTTAATGAGTTCATTATTTCAACATTACCGAACGAAATGATATAATAATTATCTGAACAGCGTTTCGAAACACGATTAACTTATAACATCATTACAGTTTCTATTTAACAAAGCAAAATTTTGATAAATAACTTTAAATTTTACCATTCTTTAGTTCATAACTTGATTCTTTTTTTGATTATATATTAAACTAGCCTATTCCCTCCCATTTTGCTTTGCACACTATTGATTTGGAAATAAAATTAGGTTGCTATGGTAACCTTTGTCATATTATCCGTTGTCATTGTAACAATTGCTATGGTAACCGTTGCTATTGTAACTTTTACCTCCACGTAAGTTTATATTTTCTTCAGGTTTAAAACTTGGCGAAATGCAAAAAGTAGAAATCTTTTGAGATAGGAATTCCGTAAAAATCGTTTTTAGTGGACGTCTACGTCACTATGTAAAATTTAAAGTTAAGCTGACTGATAGTTTCGGAGATTTCGTGTTAAGTCAGTGGTAAATAACGGCTTGTAACGAAACAAGCATTTCTATAATAAATTTTAATATTGACAAAAAAAAACATATATACAACATTAAATATACTATTATTAATTCACGAATGCGCCTAATAATCGCAACGTTCAGTAAGAGTTTTAGAAATTTTACAATTAAGTTTTTAGAACATTATGTTTGTATGATCATAAAAATAGCAGAATCGCTAAAAGTTTTAACGAATATCTCTCAATACGAATGAACTGGCCCGATCAGGAGCGGGGTGCTAACAAAAGAAAATAACTAAATACTCTATATTAAACTTTCAGTGGGAAAGTTTGCAGATTAAAAGTTCTACGCAATTTTCAGAGTTTATAATAAAATAATTTGATATCTATGTTTGAGTATTTCACCAGGAATCATATTATAAAGCATCTATTCCGTAATCAACAGCGTGCTATATAATATATATAATATAGATATATTTTGTACTGTTTAAACGTATTCTTAAGAATTTAAGTTTCCAAATCAGTTTTTTTAATCTTATCGTATACCATACAAATCATATAACCTATAAATCAGATACCGTGGGTCAACAATCCATGCCAAATTTGTATAAAACGCTTTAGAATAATATTATATGAAACAATTTATCATAAAATGAAAATCGGCACTATTTCAAAACACAAAGTCACGTTGCGAAAATAACAGTATTAAAATTTACTAAAAACTAATGCGTTTCTCATAACGCAGTACAAAAAATATTTCATATAATATATTGGAATATGTATCTTAAAAATGTTTTATTTATTTTGCAAGTCGGAGTATGGATATAAAAGGTAATAAAAAAATGTATTATATCCAAATAAAATTATATTTTTATATACATATCTTACTTACTTACTTAGCTTCACGCCATATCGTAGGGTCGTCGCACGGTCGGGGTAGCCAGAGACGACGGAGCGCCAAACGCTACGGTCCCTGCATACCTCTTTCGCCTCGCCACAGACATCAACCTCTTCATACATGCCCTCCGGGAGGACCTCATGCTTTTTACGTGACCTTCCTCCAGTATCACAAATACTGTATTTTCGAAGGTCACTCGAGGCCTCCCCCTCTCTCTCTTACCGCTCACTTTTCCCATATATAAAATAAAATGTGTATTTTTATCTAACATAACGTAACATTCAAAATAGTGAAAGGTTTATAGTTATGTTTTCATGAAGCTTATCTACGAGTATATATAACTCTCCATTATTACAATTACATTAAATTTGGTCATAAATCTTTTAAAATATCCTCTGTAATCGGATTAAATATACTAAATGTTAAATGCTAAAATCAATTATGAATTTCGGTACATAGACTCTTTGTAATTGAAGTTATTAGAATATCAGGCTTAATGACACGAATTATGTTTTTATTATAACATATTTAAAACATTGTAATATTAATATCGGAAAAAGTCGAGAATAATTAGCAAATGCTCGTGGCAGTGCAGTTTGTAAAGAATTTGAAAAAGTAGACTTAATTATGATTAAAGTTAAGCAGCCTGACTTAGCATTAATTAACTTTTTTACGTATACTAGTTATAATTAGTTCCATGTCATAACGATTCTGGAGTCGTTATGACATGGAACTAATTGTTTGATATAAACCGCTTGTAAAATATAAGCTCTAAAATTAGAGCTAGAGTTTCTACGGGTGAATATATTTTTTATCTAGATTTTTATTTTATTAACTTAATCAACTTGGTAGTTATGAAATGGCAAATGGTAATTATGAAATGGAAAAATTAGGAAATGGAAAAACTAGGAAATGGAAAAGTCACCGGGACAACATGTGATACCCGATTTCCCCTTTAAAACCATCATTAGACCTGTCGTTATTTATAGATCTGAGAGCTGGGCGATGAAAGGGATGAAGAAAAGATGGATGGATGGCTCGAAAGACGATATGGAGAAAAAGGGAGTGTGTAAAGAGATGACGAATAACAGGAGAATATGGAAAGAAAAAACATACTGCGTCAACCCCAAAATTGGGATAAGAGCAAGAAAATGGTGATGATATTTAATGAACTTGAGCAATAAATTATACATATATCAATATAATAAAAACTACTAAATTAGTGAGGTGTGTGTGCACTTTAAAAAATATCATAGGTTATTAATGTGTATCACATTTTACATTATCTTGTCAGTATTTTGCCAAGAGAAAAAGTTAATAGATGGCAACCGTACGTGCGAACCGTATGGTCTTTAGACGTTATGATTTTAATCGAACAATTTTCTCATACTTGGCAAAATGTTACACTAACTACTGAATATATTGATGTATTATATTAATATCTTACATGAAAAGATGCAGATTGACTCTTTCTTTCCATAATAATATCCTAAAAAAATTAATTACACTTTAAACGTATAGTAAAAATACATATGATATGATGACAACTCTACGCATTACATAGCATATAGGGTGTATTAGATCATTATTATAGGTTTTTTTAAATTTAATGTAACACTTCTGGTAATAATCAACAATAACTTGTGTTAATAATACCAAAAAAATATTGAAAATTAGCATATCATTTTAGGGGATACATTTTTCAAGTTAAGAATCGAATTTTCATACAAATCCTTAAGACAATATATTATGGTTAAAGACACTTGTAATATTATTTCTATTAAAATCGATTAAACATCCAATAACAAAACTTAATATAAAAAATCATGTGACATTTTTCTCGATAATGCTTAAATATCAATCTTTTCATAATAAGTAAATTTATTTTTATAAACTATTACTATAGTTTTGGACGAAGAGATAATTTGTGGGGGTGAAACCGTCAAGCCTTTGTCAGGATGATTAGAACTAAGAGCGACCGTAATCTAAATTAAGCGAGATTAACAAAACCTGAAACAAAACTGGCTTCTGACTAAATTTACATAACTACTTGTAACATATTCTGTTTTTATCTCCTTTAAATTTATAGGTGTATTGCTTAGTTTTAGAACTAACCTTTAATAACTTTTTAATTATGAGATTCGTCTTAAAAGTAATTTTATATTTTATAACATTTTGTGGCAATGTTTTGTTAAGGTAAAAGCAAATATAACAACATAAACAGTATAAAGTTGAAAGTATATTTTCTTTAATTAAACGTATAACTACATCAGTTAGTATAATTTGTTTATTTATTTGTAATTTTCAATAAATTGTGGATGTATACACCTTTTTTAAAAACAATGGCATTACCAAGAAATAAATAACAAACAGAAATGCGTCCTGTAAAAGTTCTGATCTTTCCAATATTTATGTAGGGCTTGAAAACATCGACCAGCACAGCAAGAGAAAGCAAAGTCTAACCAAGCAAGAGAATGCCTTGGATTGATGCATTCGCGATGTGTTGCTGAAGGTGGATGCCGCGAATTCCTTGAACTGCCAACCGCACGAATTTGTCAATACTCTCACAGCTGAAGATAAGATAGCAAACCCTACACTACACTGGAAAGACTTCTACACCCTATTATAGGCGTGCTCTAAACATCTTTGGGTATATTGCAGAAGAGGATTGCTCGTGCAATCAATAACATGAGGCTTCGAGAGTTATTAAAAATAAATTCAAAGAATTAAAAATAAGGACTCTGTATAATCAAAATATTTATGAAAATTAAATTTATGTAATTAAAAATATTTCAAAATTCAATTACAATTGTGATGCACACAAAATGAATACTAAAAAATTCGTGCCCGCAGGAGGACACGCGTGGGTAGACCTCGTGTATAACTCGTTTAAAATATAACTCACTACCTAAGAATAACACATGATGCCGTTGTTTACATCAAAAATTTTCAAGCAAAAAGCGGTTTTTATTTTTTTTCTCGGAAAAGGTAACTTTTACGGAAAAACTTTTGATACCTAAATTTAGAGTAAAAAATAACCTTTCCATTAAAAATACTTGTGATGTAAGAATGTTTACCAGAAAAAAGTTATGATTTTTTTTTCAAAAATTTTCGGTTTTTTTACCCCCACCCCTAAATTATTGAAGTAAGTTTTCGGTTTATCTACATTAGTTATAGGTATTTATCAAAGACATCAAATAATATAAACGCGATTGATCTTCTTTGTATAGGGAAAAAGTTATGGTCGAAAAACTGAAATCAGAAAAAGTGAGGCCCTAGCACCCCCTGTGGCCGGATTTCTCTGGTTAACGAACTTAACCTTAATTTTTGGATGGTTGATTTCTGTGCAAAGATTGAAAGCGATCCGAGCGAGGTCTACCCACGCGTGTCCCCCTGCGGGCACGGATTTTTTCCTTTTAATAACTAATTATTTCTTTTTTTATTAATAACTAAGCTGGCGTAGTTTATCGAATGGTTTAAGATGGTTCTAGTTGTTCGTATATTGCTCTAAATATATTAATGATTGTGAATCAGTGATCACAATATAAAAACACCGGACTGAGTTTATTGTGTGGTTCTTCTCAGATCAGCGCGCGTTTGGAATCCTCGTAGCCTTATTTTAAGTTGGAGAGTGCCTTTACAGAAGGACTTATTTCAATAAGTATGGTATCAAAATAGGCCCTCCTGTCGCACCCATTTGACGTACACACGGGATCACTGGTATTGATTCAAAGTTGAAGAAATATAAATAAATAGATATACATTGAAGCATGGAGAGGACAGCCTTGAAAAGCTAATTATTGTTGGGAATTACTGTTGGAATTATACACCGAGAAAAAGACCTAAAATCTACCAGATTCGCTAGCGTTTCAACTGACAGGAGCCGTTGGAAATAGTTCATCTGTTCGAAATATACATCCGATCATAATCTCGATTTTCAGACATGAAGAACCAAACTTAGAGAGAGGAATATATACGATAAAAAAAGGGCAGTGAAAATATATTTAACAATTTTGTCCATAAGATAGTTAAAGATAAAAAGATAAGTCAAACAAAGGGATTAGGGCTTATTATAATCAAAACACAATATGAGTTTCCTTGTGGCAGATACACGACGTAGATATTGCGTATAATATAAAGTATGCCATCTGCTGTTGTTGTACACCAGAACTTGTTAAATTTCTATTTATATTTTAATTTTTATAATTTTGAATATTTTCAATATTAAAGGTATGCTTTTGAGTAATAATGAAAAAGTAAGGAAAAAATACATCAATTCTATTATGATAATGTAAAAATACAACATAAACATAAGTATCTACGTATATAAATACACTCACAATAAATCAGATTTATCAGTAGGAAACAAATATAAGACAAATAAAAGGGTTTACAATAATTAAAATACAGCTGTTTGATAAGGGTTCCAGCTGTCAGTTAATATTCTTATTAGGTTTGATCATCCCTCAAAGGTCACTCACTCAATATTCGGGACTAAAAATATCATTCAAATATCATTAAACATTTACCAAATTATATACTAACCCTCAAAAATAACAAAATAATATGTTTTGAATATATACTTCATTATTTTCTTCTTATTTATAATATAAAATAGAAAAGCCATAAGTCTGATTTAATTTCACTTACGAACATCATATTGCACAAAAGATTATTCTACCTGTAAATAAATTAAAAAAAATAGAAATATGAAGTGTTCAGTGTAAGTATATATTTTTGAGGCTTAATTTTTTCTTACTTTTAGCAAGTTTTGATAAAATCATTTTTTACGTATTACCACTTAAAAATGGGTTTTGTCGCGATTTTAAAATTGTGGGTGTTGTATCTATAATGACTTTTATATTTCAAAACTTAACAAACCATTTTGCTGCTTACAAATAATCTGAATCTCTTTCTAACACTTTAATTATTTTCGGTATTATTTTTCTTTGGAACGTAATTTCTTATTTGAAAGAAGTGTGTGGCGTAACCAATATATGATATATGATTATAAGATTTATTAAAAAAAAAAAAACATTTTAGATTCTATCATATGGCTAACAATTGAAAATGAATAACAATTAACCATCCTGAATTGAAAGTTAAAAGTAAAAAAAAAATTAGAAACCTTTAAGCGACAGCATACACAGTGAGTAGACAATTGAGAAAGATATAGATAATTTCGGAATTAAAGTGAAAATGGTAATCAAACACAAGAAATTACTTTAAATTTATAATGAAATAAAGAAAAGTCCAAAAAATGAGAAAAAAACAATTTATTCGAACAAATCCGGTTAATCCAGGCGAATTTACGAAAGTTATACAAAATTCATTGTAAATACATGAATTTCACATTTTACCACATTCCATAACAAAACTGTTCTTATCTTCTATGAAATAAGGTAACAAATAAACTCGCATTAAAGGCACACCGATCTTATGAAATGTATCTAATATCTGTAATGTATATGTATGTATATAACTTATTTATCTTCCATGTACTCAATTATTATTATTTTATTTCTAACAGAGGAATTGACATCCAATATTTATATTTATTTGTAAGTTAAAACGGAGAAATAAGTTATAATTTTGGAATCCATTTTAATTACAGGTCCTTTTTGACCTTACTTTTTTCCGACCTCACTTCCTTATCATTTATCAACATAAAAATATTAAAAATTAATAGAAAAATTAATCAATGTGGCCATTCAATTAAAGTATAATTGTTATAAGTATGGATTAAAAGATTTTAGTGTAGGATTTATTACCTGTTTAAAATGTGACTTTACATTTTCTCAGTGTTAATTAATAACTCATTAAATAAATAATAATAAACAAATATGGAAAATTTTATGTTTTATTGGGTATGATCTCTGTAAATAACATCAAGTGGAAACAAGGAAAACAAAATGATTATCTATATGATGAAACTTGCAAGCTCGATATTAAATCTGTGATTGAATAATAAATATTTTAACCTACTCTAATTGAGTTCAAAATAAGTTTAATAACCATTATAAAATATAAGCTTGCTGTTGGTAACAACCAAATGTCTATTGGCCTATTAGGATATGCATGGGGTGAGCTGCGACTGTGACTAACTGGCTAGCTGTGTAGCTTCGAACGTGACAAACCATAATCGTGGTCGATCACGCCCGAATGGTGGAATACGCATAGAGAGAGCAATGCCGGCGATCTCACCAGGTTTCAAAGTAGTAGCGGGGCTGGCTGAAAACTTCGCTGGTTTCTTTACCATAATATTGTGACTTGAGGCGTGACATTATTTTTTTTTCTTCACGTGTTTTCACGAGTTTTCGTGTTCGTCACGTGGTCGCGCGAGATCGAAGAAGGCTGCTAATAGCGAACGACGGTTATCCTTCTATGAACTATGACTTCACTATTACGTCATCGTCTGCAAAGGTTATAAATATAGATGGCGAGCATGGGTAAGGCAAGCTTCATTCTGCGGCCGTCGCGCGGTGTAGACGCGCTCTAACATCGTAAGCGACTCACGATGTTTCAATAGCAATAGTTATAAAATATAAAATATTCTTTTGAGAACATAATTCTTCAGCTCAAACTGTTTCTTTCAGAACAAATAACCCGACAGGTGCAACTGTATACGTATTTTAATGTTATTAAATAAAAAATAAATAAATAAATAAATACTCGTACTGTAAACCGTTTAAATAAAAATTTATCTCTAAATTATTTGTTTTTCCATATCAATATACGTACGTAATAAATTTATTTTAAGTATCTACAAGCAGAGATATATACAGTGAAGGCTCAAAGTAATGGTTCCTTCATTCATCGTCCAAATTAAAATAGAAGATATCTGTTTTAATATTGTTTTGATTCATTTTAATCTCGATCAATGGCAGGTAGGGAATAGTGATAAAGGCTGTTCACAAGTTATATTAAATTAGCCAGCCTTACCATTCATAAGAAGCTTGGTTTGCTTGTATCAGATTACAAACCGGTGTTAGTACAATATATAGGAAGTATATATTATAAAATATTATTGTTGAAACAATTGAATGCTAATGTACATACATTTTCTTTGTAATCATATATTTTTTCTAAGCAAAACCACAAATACAGCAGCCTCGCTTATTAAGCTACACTATCAATAGTAAGGTCATTATTATATAGATATTAAATAATAAATACGTTTTTAAGACATAAAATGTGAATATCATCAACAATATCCACCAATACAGTGCACCTTGAACACAAGCGACACTACAAGTTTATTTAGTACAATTTAAAAGTTCCTGAGTGAAATTTAATACTTCATAAAATACTAAAATACCGATATTTTAGTAAGACATTTATACTGTTGAATTAATTATAATATATTTTTACTTAGTTGCAATTAGTTGCTAACAGCGACTTCATCTGCCTTTCTTGTTCAAATTATAAGCTATCTTACAACCCTTTAAATGTAATTCATATTGTTAAAAAACTCACTTTATTACAGCCCAAATCAAATGAGAGATTTCCTCAAGGTGAAAATAATTTTTTAGCTCTCTTAAATAATAAGTCAACACATTACAAAACCACATCACGTCCACCCATTTTCTTTTATTGTATAGTATTACTTTAATACTTTTGTTTTGAAATTAAGATAATGAAACAATTTTCTTAATAGTAAAGTGTAATTTATTAAGTTGTATGAGGTACTAACATATAACTATGCAAAAATTTCATTAAAAAATATATTATTGTGAATTCCTTACACTTTCATTGCGTTTAGAATGTTTAAATATTGAAAAAAGTGTTACAACATGAATCGTGTAAGACTAATCCGACTATATTTAAAAATAATTAAATTTAAAAGTTGGTGACAACTTTTCTCCGCGCGACCACTCTATGGTTAATTTTGTAAGGTAAGCATAAAAGTAGACAATCAGCTACCTTTGTGAATTTAATAGACCAAGTGAAGTTAAAGTTTATGAAAAAGGATAAGAATTTAGAAATCGACAGAAATAAAATTTCAGTAATTAATATTAATAGTTGCTTATTTATTTTCTATCGCCATCATTTGTGTTCGGTAACCATTAAAAGAGCAGTACTTGAAGGAAACTCATGACGTGCAGGATAAAACCGAAGAGATGAGAATTAGAAAAAAGTGTGAAAATACCGGTTTAAGAACAATGTGTTTGAGAACTTTACATAGAAATGATAAAGTAGAAATGGGACGAAAATGAGATACTTAAATTAGCTACAGCAAAAATTAACAGGTAAAAATTTATTAAGCCCATTCTGGACCTATTAATTACTATATTAATGGGAAAGTTTATGTTTTTTATTTGCAGTGAAACTATCTCTATGTAACATAATTTATAAAAATGAAACATTTACACATGATTTATGATAAAATGCATATTTCTAATATTGTATGCGTGTTACCGGTGAAAGCGCTGGAACCCAGTTATTATTTAATATTCATTAAGCGATAATCAATAGTACGCAAAATAAACTCTATTTGATTTATAATATATAAAACAATCAGAATGGAGAAACAAGTTAAAGACTTTTTTGTATGTTTATTTATATTTCTGTATTTTATAGATGTGGCCGTATTTGAGAAAATTGAGGTCATGATTCTTGGCGAAGAGATTTCAACAGTCCACCCATTCGAATTTGAAGAAGTTTGCATTACAATAGTTCAATCGTCGAGCCTTTACAAATGGCAACGAGATTAGATTCTCTGACTCGTATCTGTCTAAATTTTTTTCATTTTTTACACAAGGATTTAAAAAGTATATATTTAATTATTTTTTTAGTCTGTTTGTTATATTATTATTGTAATTATAATTGATAATTCATTTCTTTATTGGTTTTCAACAATAACAACAATGGTATTGAACAAACTTCTAAAAAAATGAGATTATCCGCTTTTGCTTTATTTTTATAGAACTCACTTTCTAATTATAATTGTCAACTACAATTGCTAATTGTATGTATCGTAGTATAATACATGTGTATATGTAGTATAATACATGTGTATATGTATATTCATATTTATCTAATCGAAATATTTTTAAAACGTCATTTCTTTATATAGTTGCCATGTTTTTCGAGAAAGCTATACATTCAAATTCACCAAATTCGCATTATCCTTTTAGGGAAAAATAAAAGGCTGTATTCCAAGTACACTTGTATATTTTTTAGAAATGAGTTTGAAAAAATTTTATTTAAAAGAAAAATCTTAATTATAATTCACAAATATATACTGTGAGCCTGATTAATTCTCTAAGACTCAGTAAAATTTACCATCTATATTAAATACCTCTAATTTGGAATTAATATTTATTAGGTTGAAGCCGACGGTCGGTTATCGCGAGTGAAGTGAAATGAACTGAGACGACGAGATACGAATAGGGGCAAGTTTATTTCACATAATATTTATATTGTATTTAAAATATAATAGTTTTTGTTATAAAATAGGCAACTAGGATTAGATAAAGATTTAAATTTATTTTTTCAAGAAATTCGCCGTGACTTATTTTTTCGTGGTTATCAACTGTATATATAATCTTCGATTAATTAAATACATACGAGTAACTATAGCTAAATTTTGCTACTTATATTTTATACATAAACAGGGTGTCCAGGAAATAATGGATAACCTCTGAAAGGCTAATAGTAGAACTAAAGGCAAACCCGAATAAAAAAAAATTAAAAAATTATAACTCTAAAACTGCTAGAAAAACGGCGCTTTAAACAAAAATTTTTTACTGGCTGCCGGTAAACCTACACACAGTAAAAAAACACCCCCAGTAAAAAAAGTCTAAAGGGTTTAGATCCAGAGATCTTGGGGGCCATTGAATAGGTTCCAGGCGGCCTATCCACCTGTTTTCCAGATTATCGTGTTTTTATTAAGGTTCATGGCTGTTATTCCGACGGCAAAATGCCTGGTGGCGGTGTAGGAGGTGCTGGTCCCGGAAGAGTTGGTTGCCTGGCCGTCGAAGAAGATGTTCCAAATTCACCAAAATCCGCATTTTGTAAGTTTAAGTATAAAACTATCTTTAAGTACACAAGCACAAGTACAAACACAGTTACAATCTTGATTCTCCGAGCGACGGCATAAACATCAGTTCCGTATTGTCTTATCTCAGTTTAAGGCGTACTTGCCCTGAGGCTCTATTGAGAACATGGAACAATGTACTCACGTCTTCCATAGTCTCATTATGATTATGTCATCGGCAAACCGAAGATGACTGATGTACTCGTCATTTATGATGATGACGAGCCGCATCCAGTCGATGACCTTGAAGACATCTTCTAGTGCACTAGACCCTAACGCTGCAGCGTTAAACAGTTTCGGATAGATAACTTCTCCCTGTATTACACCTCTTTTGCAACCGTATAGTTTCCGAGATCTGACCCTGTAGACGGAATGACGTGGTTGCTTTTACATACAAACACATTAACATTTCTATGTACCAATAAGCGATCTGGCACCTTTGAAAAAACTGCAATACAGCCTTTATAGTCTCGACACAATCAAAGGCTTTCTCATAATCTAAAAATGCCAAGAATGGTGACCGTTTATACTCTTCAGATTTCTGTATAGTCTGCTATTTCCTTAACTGTTTAAATTGAAGTATTCTGTTGTGTTATAATGTTTATTATTTAAACATGCAAGTGTAATTCACCGTTAAATGATTATTAGTGTCAGAAATATTTTTTAACAACAATATTTTTTTTATTATTATCAGTAAGCAAAAGATAAACAATAATAAAAAATATATTTATTTTTTTGTAACGATTTTACAAACCTTGATTAAAGCGACGTGTGTTATAATCCAAACGCTCTTGAATTAATATAGAATCAAGTTATCCGAGCATGTCATTCGAGAGACGAAGAGGATTACAATGGTATATACAATTTGTTATTAAACCACCATTGTTATTAAATTAATAAGTGTCATAATAAAAGCTCGGATAATGTTAAACTGTATCGCCAAAATCATAACGTTTAATATTTTGGTTCATTCATTCATTCCCCTACTATCGAATTTTGGAAAAATTTCTTTACAGGAGGTCTTCTTATGACCGCCTGAGTCCGAAATGACCATTGGTCAAAAAGTTTATATATATATATATATATATATATATATGCGTGTGTGCGTCCAGATTCGACTGTTGTCAGTACGATAGCGGCCGCAGTTTCGCTCGGATCGCTTTCAAACTTTGCACAAAAATCAACCATCCAAAAATGAAGGTCAAGTTCGTTAACCAGAGAAATCCGGTCACAGGGGGCGCTAGGGCCTCACTTTTTCTGATTTCAGTTTTTCGACCATAACTTTGTTCCCTATACAAAGGAGATCAATCGCGTTCATATTATATGATATCTTTGATAAATACCTATAACTAATGTAGATAAACCGAAAACCTAACTTCAATAACTTAGGGGTGGGGGTAAAAAAACCGAAATTTTTTGGAAAAAAAATCATAACTTTTTCTGATAAACATTCTTGCATCACAAGTATTTTTAATAGAAAGGTTATTTTTTACTCTAAATTTAGGTACCAAAAGTTTTTCCGTCAAAGGTACTGTTTCCGAGAAAAAAAATAAAAACCACTTTTAGCTTGTAAATTTTAGGTAGGTAAAACCACGCCACTTTTTTCTGGTAAACATTCCCTCCTCGCAAATATTTTTAATAGAAAGGTTATTTTTTACTCTAAATTTAAGTACCAAAAGTATTTCCAAAAAAGATACCTTTTCCGAGAAAAAAAATAAAAACCGCTTTTTGCTTGAAAATGTAAACAACGGCATCATGTATTATTCTTAGGTAGTGAGTTATATTTTAAATGAGTTACACACGAGGTCTACCCACGCGTGTCCCCCTGCGGGCACGGATTTTTTAAATATTAAAGGGAAAAGTCTCTTAAAATCTATTATAAATATTAATACCATTTAGATCGAAAGAAGTATGCAAGTGGATAACTGCATTCTATGCCATTGAAGATCATAATAAAATATGACTATGACAATAATAAGGAACTTTGACGATCTTCTTACTAAGCAGTATCAATACTTGTTGCTTAAAAATGGTCGATTGTTTAATTAGTCCATAGGAGAGAACTCCTTTATCAAATTGTCAAACTGTATACACTTCTTAATTTTTTAAATATTTTAAGGTATTAGACCTCCTCAAATCTAGTACTTTCCGAGATGTGTAGGCAGCAAAAGATCCAATAAAGAGGGCATCTGCCGTCGAAGTCCGGGAGACGAGTTTGCGTCTTAGCCAAGTGGGACAGATTATTTGCCACAACGAACAACATAACACAGATGTCCCCCGTAATCGTTGGCACGTGATCCTAACCAATCGGTAGTATGTGCACAATATCGATTGGTTAAAATCCCTTTTAATTTTCATTTGCACAAATTTTCATACAACACAAAAGTATCGCATACTTTCCCCGCCCCAGATACGATGCAAAAACGAGCATTTCATTACTAAAATTCAATAATTTTACCAAAATGTTTACTAAACATGTATTAAAAGAATTTTCTATATTAAATACATATGAAATTGATGTTTTGCCGTCCTGACCACTTTTTTTACAAATTTCTTCTTTTAGTTAGAACTTTGTTTCTTAAATTGTCCCAAAGATTTGATAACAAATATTAATAGAAAAATTGTTTTAGAATACCCTAAAATAACAATTATTCTCATATCTTTGACTAAATAAATTACATTTCTTTTCCGATACTTCAATACATTGCAAATGGCTACCATTATAAATACTAAACATTTGTAATTGACTTCTGTATTATATGAATTGATGTAGTGATTACACAAATTATAGTCTTCTTTTCACACTGGCTTTATATTAATTACATTTTTGTCCGTTAAGCCTGTCCGGGATTTATTAACGAAATTCGACAATGTGGTGTTGAATATAAGTACGAATATTTATTTTAATTTAAAGAGTAGTTTAATTTAAATTTATTGTAAATTATAATAATTTACATTATCAATTACAGCAGTGTTTATAAGTTAGTACTGAAGACAGAACTATTTTAGTGATTCTTTTGAAACAATACATTTAATTTTATTTATATATTTACGGTCTAAGTGATGTTTGATAGCTTCGAAATAAAAAATAAAAAAATTGCTTAGAAGAAAATTAATATAATGAAACGGTATTTCAGCAATAATATCATAAATACTGTCTATTCGGTAACATTGGCGTGTACACAGCACTGACTACACAGACAGATCATAAAAGTACTTTAGATATTTGCTTAAACTATAATTGCGGATTCGGTTGTGACCCGTCAGCATTAATCCAGCAGCGGTTTGGACACATGATATGCCATTGTTTTGTTTTTAGGGAATAAAAATTGTGAGTATGTAAAACATGAAGTTATAGAATTAATAAATAAATAAATATTTAAGAATGAATGGGCAAAAAAGTAAATAAAGAATATTGAAAGACAAATTTAGATTCTTATTTTTGTAAAGAAATTAAATGACTTGAAGGATGTCTATTTCGGTAAGTATTTGCTTAATTATAAACTATTCGAACTTTTGCTTTCTTTAAAAAATACTCTAATCTTTGCTTAATGTTACTAAGTATAATAAATATATTACATCTTGCAAGAAATATCAGAAAATCACATTAAATACAATTACTTACTTTTTGCTAGATTATATACATTCAAATATCCGCCTATTACATAATTTTAGACATTAGTTCCCGTTACGCGGAGAGTTTAAAACAACATTTAAGTAATAGCCACAAAGTAAAATTTAACCCTTGACAATTATTGAATCACACAAACAATTATTCCATGTAGGAATCAAACCAATGACCTTCAGCTCAACATTTGAGGTCAACAATCACTAGACGAATAGACGCAATGTGTGATGTATCTTTAAAACGTATTTTTTTCATTATTACTTCCATAAATACTACCTACCTATATATTAATGTTTTGAACATTGTGGTATTTGACTTGAAAATAATTATCATCCTAGTATCTTTAATTAAATCTGGATTGTGAGCGTTCTCGTAAGCTGGTTACAGATCATCGTCATCTTACATGATTCTGCTTATTATGATAATATATTGTTAACAGTATCTCGAGCAACCCGAATATCTATAATCTACTAATATTATTATAACTTTAACTCGGTTGAAGTAGAATTTTGGGTGTCACTGAAAATGTTACATTTGCTTTGGTATTTTCATATTACAATAATTAATATGACATATTTGCTATTTAAATCGGTCTGTTCATCCTCATTGCTCTCACTGAACTACCAAACGGTATCTCTTAATAATGTTTTGAATATTTATGTAATCTATTCCGTGATATTTATGTGTAAGTAAAATTGGGAGTACAGTATAGTTATAATATTTTACTGCAACTCGTAATACGAGCTAGTTAGTAAAGAGCCCGTATTATTAAGTTTAATAAATAACAATAAATAATGTTTTGGTGGCTTCTAATCTAAAACATTAATTATGCAATATTCTTTTCTAGTGGTTCTAGTGGTCAAAATGGGGTAATATGAGTTGCACTATTTAATTCAAAGTATTATGTCATATGCTACCTGGTGTCTATAATACTGCATATCAAGGGCACTCCTTTTAAATTTCGTGTTAATAATGAACATTTTAGATATGTTACGCTATTCCTTTAACTAAATAACCAACTAATAATATACTCTGTTTTAACTCCTTCTTAAAAAAATAATAATCTTAAATGAAAAATATTAAAACAACTGGCTTTATAATATTTGTAATATTTATCGACTTCCTACAAATTCAGTGGAAGAAACGCTGTATGCATGCCGGAACGGAAATGTTTATTTGTCCGTTACGTGACTCTAATGCTAATAGTTAACACATACGTTTGTTGACTTTTCGGATAAATAAAATATAAGAAAAATATTATTTGTGAATATTAAGTAAATGTACAAACCAATGCTCAGAAGATTTCCAACAGGAATGAAAAACATTCTCGCATTTCTTATATAAAAAAACATTTTACTCTTAAAATTTTTCATATAAATACTTTTGGCACAAAATGTATAAATTACTTTTATTAGTTTCGGAGTTTATAGAAATATAATACGAATTTTCTCATTACAGAAAATTAAAAAGTAAGGAAAATCCATATCTAAAGGAATTAATATATTTACCGGTATAGTAATTTCACTATATTTGAGGGTTAATGTCTAATTTGTTAAATCCTTTTATTTTTCTTTACGTTAATCTAATGATTAATCTATGAAAATAGATCAAGCTAATAATAATAATTTATTAGATTGGTCTATTTTTTATACTTTATATTATTACTTGAAAGCATACTTTTAATATTGAAAATAATCAGCCTATATATGTACCACTGCCAAAAAAAATTATCATCGTTACATAAGGAAATGTTCCTTCACCAGCCAGGCCTAGATATAAGTATTTTGCTTGACTGGGATCGAAACTAGCACCCTTCACATCAACGAATAACATTGTTATACGAGACGATCGATATAGATACAGATGTTTCGTATAAATAGTAGGTATTGAAACCTTCACATTATATTGAAATTTAACGAGTTCCGGTAAACAACAATAGCAGATGGCAAACCAATACGGTAGACGATATCTACGTCAAGTATGTACTAAAAGTATAATCATGTCATTTTTAAATTATAATAAGCTCTAAAACCTTTGTTTTGTCTGTTGTTTCCTCCTGGAAATAAAACATTATTACTTGAAAAATATATAATAATCAAATATTAACTTCAGCAACAAATTACAACCGCACCAATGTAGTTTTTATGTAATGCACTTTAATAAATATCAGGTGCTATCAATGTGTATTATATTATATACCGTCTTATCAGTATTTGGCTAAGAGCCAACTTAACAATCGAAAACTACAAACCGCGTGCTCTTTTGACATTATTATTTCAATCAAACAATTCTTTCATACTTGGAACAAAGTTACACTAACTACAGAATATATAGATGTATTATATCTAACATCAAAAGATGACAATTGACTCTTCCATTTGAAGCAAATATATACAAAAATATATATTATATTTCAAACCTATTTAATATACATCTAATAGATATAAAACATTTCGTACACATAGGGTACAACTATTTTTATAATATAACAATTATTTTAAATATAATGTAACACTTGCGTAAAATAATTAGAAACTATATAGAACATTAAATTTATCTATATAAATAAATTTTATAGATGTTTTGATGTTTTAAGATTTGATATCTGATATTTGTACTAATAATACTAAATTAAAATATTTTAAATTTAAAAATTAATTTTCTTATAAATTGCTTACGGCAAGTAATAAGTGAATTTAATTTTGTATCAAAATGGTAAATATATTTATAAAAGAAGAGTAAATTTGTAGTGGAGTTAAAACGTCAAGCCTTCGTCAGGATAATTAGAACTAAGAGCGACCTCAATCGAAATTAAGCGAGATTAAGAAAACCTTAACGTAAAGCCTCTGATTAAATTTACCTAACTAATCGTAACTTATTCTGATTTTATCACCTTTAATTTTTAATTATATTTTAATTATATTTATAATTATATTATGCCTGATTTGAGAACTGACCTTTTATACTACACACAATTATAGAATCTACATATCTATGATTGTTTAACCATGATGTAATAGAAATGAGAGAGAAGTAGTCATTATTATATAACATGTTTTACGAAATTCAGATTTGAGTTGAGGCACATGTAGAATCTACTTCTATCTTACCAAAAAGAATAGTCTAGTTGAATATATCACATTACTTATCGAAATAAGCTCTTCTGTTAAAATACTCTACAACTTAAAATAAGGCTACGAGGATTCCAAACACGCCCTGGTCTGAGAAGAACCGCACAACAAACTCAGTTAATTCCTGTTTTATTTTGTGATCACTGTTTCACAAACGTCAATATATTTTGTGAATAATTAACGAACAATTAGAACCATCACAATCAATTTGATAAGCAGGCTTAATAATTAATTAATGATAAGAAAAAATACATCCGTGGCTAGAAAGACGACCAGCAAGCACCACCCGTTCATGAGCCATAATCCCATTCGCCATATTTATTTAGATCTAACAAAAGTAACAAACATCGTAAAAAAAATGCATAGGTAGCTAATTAATCGTTAAAATAAAAATCATTGTCAGGCGCAACCATCGTTAGTATAATCCTTTAGACTATAATCACTTTTTTCAAATTCCTTTTATTGAATTATTTGAATTTATTAAAAGACCAATTTAAGGCATTACTGAGGAGTTTATTGTAAATGCATATGCATTTAATTTAATTAACCCTAAAGGCATTACCTATTTTATGGAACCTAGTGATAGGCATAGCAAGTTTATTTTTATTTATTGTATTAATTTTGTGTACATCACATTTTTATGGGATTTATTAATATTTTTGTGTACCTAAATTAAACTTTAATAAATATCTTCATTGTACACAATCATAATTATGAATCCTTTGAATTTATTTTTTAATTATTATCTGGGCCCCATATTCTACATTACTGGCATAGACCTCTTTTGCAGTACCAAGATAGTATATCTGATTAATACTTATTCTTACTCCATAATAGTATGCCATGACACAATACTGTAAAAGTAGGTAAAGTAAACTATTGTAGCTATTACAAAGGTTGTTAAACCAGGGTTGTCCATTGCAACTTTGCATCTAAAGTAATGTCCTAAAACACAGAATTCACTTAATCCAGTTCCTCATTACATAATTGTGCATTGGTTTTAACTTTTTTGATGTTTGGTAAGGTAAATTCAATACATTAATGCTTATCATTTAGTAACAGATTATTGGCGTTAAATCATTGTACAACATCAAGGAGAGCATTGTTTACATGGTCCATTGCTGATGACATGACATGACATGACATGACATGAGTCTTTTAATTTTAAAAGTTAAAGTAGTGTTATCAGCAAAAAACAATGGTTTTTCCCACACAAAATAAGGCAAGTCATTTATATAAGTGAGGAACATGAAAGGTCTTATTAAATCGCCTTATGACGTGCTTATTTCTACATATGAACCAAGAAAACGCTTTCCATTTAAATACTCGTACTTTCTAATTTTTTTCATTAAGGCATGCTTATTTTTGTTGTCTCACTTTCCAAATATATAAAAAAAAAGATATAAATAAAATAAGATAATATAAATATATAGAAAACAAACATCTTTGAGATTGATTCTATATATTGTCAAAATTTGAGGTGAATTAATGCTGTAGATTGCGAATTTTTGAGGTTTACATAAAAAAATCTATATATAAAAAAACATTTAATTTTTATTGCCCATGATATATTAAAACTCCACAGATTTCTTGATTTAAATTAAAATAGCATTCTTATTACTAGTTACTTCAATATTTTTTGTTCGATGACCAATGACGAAAACGTGTTAAAGTTTCAAATATATACATCGTGAATAGTAAAGTACGTAAACTTATGTATTAATATGTTATTTAAGACACGTTATGAGCTTTGCCCTAAATATCGTATTTCAATCAGCAACATTGGAATATCGTAAAAAATATATTAATAACTAGATGACTCAGGCAGTCTTGCACACTAAAATTTTGTGTAAAACCTAATATATAGATGGTACAATTACTATTACTATTTACCAAATATTTATTAAGTATTTTCCTGGGATAAGATATTTTCAATAAATTTAAAAATAAATTAATGATTTCACCAATAAATAAATAAAATAAAGTTCATATTTATTATTATATATATTATTTTATGAGGATTCATATTACCATATGAAAAAAACACATCTAAACTATGTAGTAGATGTAGTTATATAATAATTATTAAAGTATAAAGATACTTGTAATAGATTAGCTTATAGATAGGTATATTCCATGTAGTTTGGAGAATATTCGATACAAGCAAACAAAACTAAATTTCTTTCTTATATATAATATTAGTATAAATATAATACATACACATACACATACATACACATACCACTTTTGACTCAAAATCACTACAAATATGATTTCAAAAATAAAATTCCAATCAGAATTCTAAGACATTTTGGAGAAATAAGATAATTATGGTAATTAAAAAAAACAACCAACAATAGAAAAAGCTGTAGCTCTAAATTTAATTTATATTTAACTGGCAGTTTATATAAAACAATTAGTCCCATGTTATATATGTTAGGCCCAAAGACCGAAAACGCTCAGTGGACGGAAAAAACGGCCACATCGCGTTCTGGCTGTCTTCAAATGCGCAGAATGTGTTTTGGCTGCTATTAAACGCTCACAACGCGTTCTGGTAATTATCGAACGGACATAACACGTTTTGTCATTCGTCAAGCGCTCAGAACGCGATCTTAATGTTTGAGTCGTATTATTTACCACTCTCTACCTGCGTACAATAAGATTCATTCTGTACTTATAAAACAAATGAATTTTGATTATTGTTCTACACACATGAGATATTTCGAAGTACTTAATATACTTATATTTATGATATTTTTACTTTTCCTCAGATAGCAACACAGATCTAAAAAAATCTTTTATCTGATTTATCAGTCATTTTAACAAAAGTTAAGCTTTTCAATTGAGTTTAATAAGTTGCTTGGTCAACGACAAATTGATCTTGTCCCTGCACTGACGAGAATTGTACTGATTTTTCATAAACTCAAGTTCGTTGTTATGTACTCAAAAGCAACCCCCTTGGTATTATTGGATGTAATTAAATTGGAATATTTTTGAAAAGGTATCCCTAGACAACAGTATCATTTTGGAAATAATTGAAACAAAAGTTTGTATGTAGTCATCGGTACGTGCATTGTTCTCAATTTGCTGAAAAGATCATACTAATTACAGTGGATCATAAAAGTAAAGGCTCTTTATTACGTACCCAATAAAAAGTGCTATTGAAATGATTAGAAAAAAAACTTGTACATTTCTAGTACCTAAAATTTATAACTATTGCCTATAACGGTAGGCCTCTATTGTTCAAAATTAGTTGAAAAAATCCCAAAATACACACGCAATTGTACGCAGGTAGAGAGTGGCATATGATACGACTCAATCATTAAGACCGCGTTCTGAGCGCTTGACGAATGACAAAACGCGTTCTGGTCGTTCGACAATTACCAGAACGCGTTGCGAGCGTTTAATAGCAGCCAAAACGCGTGCTGTGCTTTTGAAAACAGCCAGAACGCGATGTGGCAGTTTTTTCCGTCCACTGAGCGTTTTCGGTCTTCGGGCCTAACATATACATTAAAAGTTAATTAATACTGACGATTCATTCTTCTAAACCTTAATCATAATTACGACTACTTTATCATACGGTTTAATAATTGCACTGCTACGAGCACTTGTTAATTACTCTCGACTTTTTAACGGTAGTATTACAATGTTTTTAAATATATTATAATTATTAAAAACATATTTAATTTCATGGAGCTTGATTAACAAATAACTGCAATTATAATGAGTTCATATACCAAAATGCATAATTGATTATATCATTTAACATCTTATATATTTATTGAACTGATTTGATTACTGAGGGTACTAGGAAAAGGTATATGATCCAATTTAATGCCCTTTGTAATTATTATAAAGGATATTAAATTTGGACAGTTCAAATTAGATGAGTATCATGAAAATATAAGTATAGACCTTTAATTTATAACATAGCTATGAAAGTTACGTTATATTGAAATATAAACTTTATATAACAGTATATGAACTATATATTTATATGGATTGGAAAAATGGGCTAAGAAAAGATCGAAACAATAGGTAAGATCATGCGGCTGAAATGCAAATATTGTGATAAAATAAGAAATGACTTTGTGAGAGGTAATTTGAAGATAGCAACGTTGAGAGAAATAAAGAAAAGTAATCGTTTATCTCGGTATGATCGTGTAATGGGAAGGGATCGAATGCATGAAACGAAAAGAGTTGTAAAATTTATTATAAAAGAAGCGGCGACCGATGATAACAGAGAGGGAGTGCGTGAAAAATAATATAGTAAAGAGGTATGGCTCCACTAAAATGACGTGTGATAGAAGAGCGTGGAAGAAATTGTCAGATTATACAATCTTAAATAATTAGGATAAGTGCCTCGCTATGCTATAGCAATTGCTGTAATACGGAATACTTACTATTGGGTATAACATGTCTATATATAAAATTAAGTAAATTCATCATTATATATTTCTTATTTTAATTTATAATATTATATTGGTAACAATATATCCTAGTCCATTTTCATTTTATGAACATAATAATAATATTGATTGGGTGAAAGTCTTATTAATGTTGCCACTGCTGGTTATTGAAATGCAATATCTATAAATTTGTCGGAAACGTTAGTAAAGTTTATGGTTGTGTTAACTTAGAGATAACCTGAGTAATAGTCCAGGGATCGACTTACAGATGTCTTATGAATTACATGATTCGGTTATAATAACGAGTTCTCTCAACCTCCATTATATTAAATGTTCGGTATCAATAAGCGAGACCTTTGTTAGAAGTTACTTGCTAAATTTACTTATAAATTATTGAGTACGAAGTTCGAATATATCTTGACTCGCATATATAAATATATATATTTAATAATAATAATACATTTCGCTTGTATGTGTCGAATCTCGTTATGACACTTCATGTAGTGACTTCTTTTGTAATTAGTTAAATAAAATAAAAAATATAAAATCTTATTATTATTTCGTTATAAAATAAATATATTTACTGCATGCATTATTAAAGTCGTCAAACCGTAAATATAATGTAATCTAATGGTAGTTCAAAATTAAATTTTATTAAGATTCTTTTAATCTATAGTACATTATGTTATACGTTAACGGGATAATCAAATATCTAAGATCTAAGATCGTCCCATTTTAGATGCTAATCTAATTTAATGTTATGAATAGCATTTTATAAATATAATTCAAATATCACGTTTTCTTAACATTCTCGAACGCTGGCTCCGAGTGTTTTAATTAATAAGTACGTTTTCGTAGCGTCACCGACGTTTCTGTCGCATTTGTAGTTTCTATTCCAGTAGATTTAAAATATTTATTTCCTGCTTAAGAAGTAAATCTACTTGGGATAGCTTGCTTATAATTAGTTTGAAAGTTGTTATCATGTTACGAGTTAAGGAGGGGAATGGAGAAACCTCAAAGACCTGCTGTTTTAAATTAAATTATAATATATTATCAATCTTCAAAGGTATTTCCTATTTCTGTAAAGTGTTAATTACTAGTATATAATGAAAATCATATATTTTACTATTTTGAGGCAAAAACTATATTAAGAACCATAATTTAAAGTTTTAAAATTGTTGTTAGAAACTTTATAGATAAATGAGTTCTTAAATAAACATGGCGCTAATAATAATTGTTTTTTTTTAAATATTATATTAATAGAATGTTGCCTAAATTTTGTCTTAAAATGACTGAAAAAAAATCCGTGCCCGCAGGGGGACACGCGTGGGTAGACCTCGTGTGTAACTCGTTTAAAATATAACTCACTACCTAACCTGAGAATAACACATGATGCCGTTGTTTAAATCAAACATTTTCAAGCAAAAAGTGGTTTTTATTTTTTTTCTCGGAAAAAGTATCTTTTTTGGAAATACTTTTGGTACTTAAATTTAGAGTAAGAAATAACCTTTCTATTAAAAATATTTGCGAGGAGGGAATGTTTACCAGAAAAAAGTTGCCGTGGTTTTAAATTTTCAAGCTGAAAGTGGTTTTTATTTTTTTTCTCGGAAACAAAAATTTTTGGTTTTTTTAACGCCAACCCTAAGTTATTGAGGTTTTCGGTTTATCTATCAGCATATATATCTGAATGAAATGTGTATTAGGAAGATTCTAGGAAGTAGTTGCGAATAAGATTTTTAAACGACCTTTTGGTAGGTGCAGGAAGATTATTCCAAAGGATAGAAGCTTGAACTCTAAAAGACTTCAGAACAAAATCAGTTTTATGGGGTACAATGGAGATTTTAAGGCTGGAAGATGATCGAAGCACTTTGTTATGTATTGCGTGAAGATATTGGAATTCCTTCTTGAGGTATGGAGGCGCCTTTGGATCATTTAAGATTGAATAGAGGAGATTAAGTATTCTAGAGCTACGCCTCTGTCGAATAGTGAGCCATTTAAGTTTAGTGCGAAATTGAGAAACATGATCATACTTACGTAAGCCGAAGATGTGGCGGAGACAGTTGTTAAGAAGGCGCTATAACTTGTTAAGAAGATCATTGTTTAGGTCTGGATAGGAGACATCTGCGTAATCAATAAGGGGCAAGATAAGAGAGTTGATTAGCATTATTTTCGTCTTAGTAGGGAGGAAATGTTTAGTTCGATATAAGGACTGTAATGCGGCAGTGACTTTGCGGCATATTTCGTTAATCTGGTGGCGCCAATCCATTTTACAGTCAATGCACAACCCCAGGTTTTTTACGGTCTTAGATAGTGGTATGACATTGCCATTATATGTGATGGCAGGCATGCTGTCAATAACCGTTCTGACTAGCAATCTTGAGCTTCCAATGACTACAGCTGTACATTTTTTAGGATTAACAGAAACACTAAATCTGGAGGACCATAAACTCAATTGATTTAAGTTGCGATTAATGGTAATAATTGCATTTGAAAGTTCATTTATCCCAGTTTGCATATAGAGCTGAAGGTCATCAGCGTATAAGTGATACGAACAGTCGAAGTTGGGAAGTAATGTACTAATAAATAAAATAGGAGAAAGAATTCCGCCCTGTGGCACACCAGTTTCTATGTTGGCCCATATGGAGGATGAGCAACCCATGCAAACTGACTGTTGGCGGCCACGAAGATAAGATGAGAACCATTTAACTGCAGATGGGCTGAACTTGAGTAAAGATAAAATGGCAAGGAGGATTTCGTGGTTCACTGTGTTGAAAGCATTTGAAAAGTCTACAAGCACCAACACTGTTAATAGCTTTTTGTCCATACCAAGTCGTATATCATCTGTTACCTTTATGAGAGCGGGATTGGCGCTGTAACCTGGACGAAACCCAGACTGGTAAATACTCAGTAGGTTGTACTTGAAAATATGAGAAGATATTTTCTTAAAAACACAGGCTTCTAGAACTTTTGATAGGAATGGCAATATGTAGATGGGTCTGTAGTGATTTGGGAGAGTAGGTTGAGGAATTTTTGGTAACGGAAAGCTTTTTTCCAAATATTAGGATATTCACCAGATGTTAAGGAAAAGTTAACAATATGAGACATTAAAGGTAAGAGAGGATCCAAAATATTAAGAATCATAGATCTGCTAATATCGTCACATCCCATTGCCTTAGATTTTATAGAGAAAATGGTTGTTTTAATTTCATCCTGTGGTACAGTTGTAAAATAAAAAGATGGGATAGCAGGACTCTGCATTGATGAAATGCAAGCAAGTGTTTGAGATAGGATTGTATGATCTAATTGAGGAATAGAGACAAAATAACTATTAATTTCATCTAATGGCAGAGGGGAGCAAGGTTTAACGGAAGGTGACGTGCAAACACCAACAGAATTTAGAAACTTCCATGTATCGGAAGATGAAGAATTGCTTATATTGTCATGTACATAACGGCGTTTAGCTATTCGTATCACTTGATTGCAAAGATTCCTCGCACGCTTGTATATTGACCAATTCTGTGCATTGCGGTCTTTTTTGAATGCTCTAAATAAACGATCCGGTTTAATCATAGCAGCCCGAATAGAGGCAGTCATCCACGACGCTGCAGGTCGCTTTAATTTAACAAATGAATTTTGTCTTCAACGTTCGACGCTGCATTTATTACCGAGAAATTAACATTGTAAGCATCCCGCATTAAATTATTTAAGTTTATTTGTGACAAATTTCTAATTTCCAAGATTTTAGGTTTCTGTTTAGGGGGTTTTTATTTGTATGACAAGTAATAACTGTTTTGCACTGGAATGCATTATCATACTCCTGTACTTGCACATTCTAGATTGCATAAGAAGAGAATAAAATCTTCAGGATTGGGAAAGAAACACAGAAATAATATAAAATCTAAGAGAATACACTGTTCATGTTATAATTTTTGTGTACAAAAAACGATCCTATTGACCAGGTAGGTATGTTGATATAATTATTATTTAGTTTATAAAATGTAATGTTATTTAGAGTTTGTGTTTTAATACCATCTAGGTTAGTAACAAAATATTTTTCTAAATACACCTTATGAATTGCTTCTAATACAATTACAATTACATAAGAAACTGAAAATGACCGATAGTGTGAAGGTTCAGGTACTCTTGACGGACACCATGTTGCCGTTCCGCCATCGTTCACATTGACACTGCCCATTGCTCATAGTGCCACGTACATAGCATAAGATATATAACGAAGGCCCATTACCATCGAAGTTTCTAGAAACAGTGACGTCACAATTTTCATTTCCTGGCTCACTCATCACAAATAATGAAATAATTGTTACACAAAAAATATTTTTCAAATAACAATCACTAAATTAAATTAAAAATGAAACCTTATGGTAATTATATAAACAAAAAATTTAAACAACAAATTCTGACCTCACCAAAATAATTGATTTTGATTTTAACACTGACACTTTTTATTTCAACCAAAGCTCCAACGATAATGGTACCGGCCATCTTTGTTGGCGCTTTTAAAAACGATCGTTTTTTAATGAAAACACATTTATAAAAAATACAACTCTTAATCGTTATTAAAAATTACAATAATTATTTGTAAATTAAAGTTATAATTTCTGGACAACGTTTTCATAATAATTTGATTTATTTGTCACATAACATTTTAGTTGTTATGTGACGGTGTTAGGATTCGCGTAGTAACGCGAATGTTCCATTTTAAATCAATTGTCGAAAAGTTCTATTTATAAAAGTAATATTCATAATAAATTGTAATAGGAATTTAAACCAACATAAAACAGATAAAAAGATCCGATAACTGTATCAGATAGACTAATCAACAATCAAAAACTAAACAACAACACAACATTTCCTACCACGTGATTTCCGTAAAAGTAATCATCAAAAGTCTAACTTAAAATAATTAACTTAAGACTGAAATGATTTTACGCCGACATATATATGAAGCATCATATTTGGCGAGCAAAAAACAAAATTTTTCAGTATGTATTTTATTATTAGAGAAAATTTTCAAGATTTAGATTATTTAATTAAAAAATAAACAAACAACATGTATTCCATAATTAAATAATCGTCAATATTATTAAATAAAAAAATATAGATTATTAGAATTAGAACCATCAATAACTTAATTTTTTTGTAAAATAAATTATATTACAATAGAATTGTAATTACTATCTATTAAATTATCTAATATATATTTAGAATTTTAATTCTCCAAGATGCGTCTAAGGCAGTACAAATTATTCCAGAGTTTTAGCTTCTCAGATTTATTATTAGTCAGTGAGCTGTATTTTATTGTATTTTTGGTCTAAGATATAGATGATTAATAATATGATACAAGGTGAAACACTAAAACAGAAATATCAAATAATTTCATTATGAACTTTGATAATTGCATTGAATTTGAATTGATGTTTAACCTTTCCTAATGAAAGTTATATATAGAGAATTTTGTTATTTTATAATGTTAGCGCACCGCTCGTGATCGATGTAAGTGCATTTGTATTGAGAGATATTCGTTAAAACTTCTAATGATTCTACTGTTTTAATGTTTGTATAGATATTATTTTTTAATACATACATAATAAAATTTGAAAAACTTTTACTGAATATTGCTATTACTAGGCCAGGATGGATAGATAATAACAAGTAAACGCCAAGCTACATACCACAAATAACGTGGTATTTAATTTTGTGTTATGGAGCCAGTATAAGATAATTATTCATATTGAAATATATATAACTTAATGTTGTGGATTATTTAATTTTAAGGAGTAATTTTTGTATAATCTTGTAGACAACAAACTATCAAATTAACAAGTTATAACTAAAGTATAAAATACGATAATATTATTAATTGGACAGTAGGTATCTTTTCTAAGGAAAGGTGTGTTTAAATAATTCGGAATCTTGAATAATCTCAGTATTTTAAACTTAAGTAAAGTTAACTATTTTTATTTTATTTTTTTTATGTTAGTGGAGGGCAAACTAGCTGGCGGGTCACAGATGGTTTGTGATCACCACCGCCACTGAACTCAACAGTTCAGTGGCGGTGTTCGATGTTGCAAGCAACATCCGAGGATTCACAGGAGTTGCATTCAGTTTCATGACAATCTTTAACTCTTGTGAAAACTTCACCTCACAAGGCACTATAAATAATAATACGTATGTTACCCTTATTATGTATGTAACTATGGAAAATTAGACGAATTCAGTAGTAATAATATGAAAAAGACGCAAGATTTGAGACGTCGATGTCGTTTAAAAGCCCAAACACACACTTCGGATATGCTTCTTATTAGTATGTACTATAATATCCTTCAGTTACTTTAAGATGTGTACCATCAAATGTAATCAATAAAAGAAACAAGTTTTGAACTAGAGGTTGGTGACATTCCAAAAGATATTTATTAAAATTGTGTTATATAAAAAAGAAACTGTAATTATAATATAATATTATCGTGTTTTGATACACTGTTAGTTATGGATTATAACATTTTCTTCGGTAATGTTGAAATAGTGAACTCATTAAGCGACTCGCAGCATTTTGGTAACCATGTGTATGTGTAACCACGGAGTGGAATTTATTTGCATTATAATACCGATAACGTGCTGATGAAATGTGCATTTTCATGTTAAATATGCACCTCTAAACATATTTTAATATTTTACCTTTTTGTGTATCTTATAATATATCATGTTTTATATTTGAGTTAAAAAAACAAATTTATTTCAATAATAAAATATAAGAATTCATAACTATTTTCGTGTCTGATTTAATAGAATTTTAACATAAATACTAGAACAACTACAAACTTTTTTTTTAATGTTGCCCTGTTTTGATATCGTCTACGAAACGATAATATTATCAGTGGTTTGGAAATAAATTGTTTTCATAAGTGCAGTAAACTTCATTATTAATAAACAAGATTAACAAAATTAGAAAACCATTTTGAAGTAATAATAATTTCATGTATACTAAAAAAATGTGACAAATTCTATAAAAGCTTATATGTATGTATGTATATATATATATATATACTTTCGTTTGTGATTACAAAATGCTTTATTATTAAACTATTGTATACTGAGGGTAGAATATTGCTTGGAAATATAACATATTTTACGGTAAAATACTACATATTATTATGCTATTCTTTGTCTCGTCCAAAGGTAATTAGCAACTTGGAATTTTATTTTTGTCTCGTTTTTCATATGCTGTAAGCAATTGAAACATACAGTTTTGTATACTTAACAACAATAAAAACAAGAGATTGAAAAATGATGAGTACGGTAACGTTAAAATCAATTATTTTCACATTTATAAAAAATCATTTTAAACCAATCAAATGTTTTGCTCTCTGATAACTAACATCACTAAAAGCGACATTTCCGCTCAGTTAATGCACCCTGGTCTCGACACCGCCGGAAGTCCTTTGCGGGAAATTGGGAAGCAGCATTTTATTTAACTTCAGCGGTAACATTACCGCCTTTTTGCTTGGGTTAGTTTAGAATAGCCTTAATCTGTTTTTATTGGCTCATGTGATTTTATGCCTTCAATTTGCTAAGCAAGGAAAACATAACTAAAAATTTAAAAGACTGAACTCCAATGACAGATAATAAAATTATTTAGCAAATAAAAATAATTCCAAATTTGCTTGTATTTATTAGTTGTTGAATTATTTTGAAAATACTTTACTTATTTAATATCTTACTTTGGGTTGGTTAACTAACAAATACAATATCACCTTCTATTTACTAGCGTGATATGTTTTATATTATATTATACACTATTATAATTTTCGCATACTTTCAAAAGAAAATATTTCAAAACTAATTTTTTTCCTGGTTTGAAGTCAGTTTGAAGCGAGCGGAGCGCTCTATCTGAGACTTTTTGCATACCATGTCCGAGGTTGGCATGAAAACGGCTTTACCGATGTTCATGAAATTTTGCACATTTATAGCGATGGTTTTTAAAAAAAAAGTGAAAAGAAAATCTCTTTAAAGAATATACACCAATAAATTACAGTCCCATAGATATCAATGTAAAAAAAATTTCGCTATGTGATATTTAATTATTTTATATTTTTTGCCTGTCAGTTTCAGCTTTGAACGCTGAATTGAAGATAGGTTACTCTTTCTTTGCTTAATTCGCCGAACTCTACCGAGATTTTGCGAGCGCAGCGAGTCATAATTGAGGTTCGGTTTGGGTTCCTAGATTGTGCTATTTTTCAAACTTTTAAACCGCTCTTCGTGTCATACATCCGAAGCCAATTCGTGGCTATTGAAAGATCGTTAAAAGTTTCAACTAACCTCAGATTTCAAACTGTCCTTATGAAACTTCAAAATTTTCATGTTAATTAAAAATAAATTTAATCATTTTTTAAATTTTAAAATTTTGTATAAGAATTGTTTTCTAACTTAAATATTTCGCTCTCGTAAATCTTTATTGAAAATAACTTTTACACAAAACAATTTTTCGTTGACAAAGCTACCATCCCCTTATTTGCTAATAAACTGTGAAGAGCTGGCGACAAAAACTCAGGGAGCTTGTCTTGTTTCTTTTTTTTAAGCCATACTGAAGTCCTAAATTACATTTATAATAAAATTTGAAGTAACAGCGAGCGTTTCATGCCCAGGGTACATAACCTTCTAGTTATTTGGAAATACTTGTGTTTGTTTCTCCTATTTATATGATTTACATCACTATGCTTAATTAAATTATCCCTATTTTTATGTACCCACAAAAACAAGATTTTCAGAAATATACTCACCAGCGACCGGCAGTATATTGCATTGCTTAAACTTATCTTGTAAGGAATCGCGTGATTGTAAATTGCACGGATAGCTCTCTTTTGTAAAAAAAAAGATATATCAGCGGTGTTATCCAAGAGTAGGGTACCATCCGACATTATGGTATCTAAATAACCACAATAAGATAGTTTTTTTTTAATAATGTATAGTATTTTTCATATACATATCATATTAATCCTAAGTTACAACTTAATGTCTGTTCTTATTGTAATTAGCATTACTTTCATTATATAAAGAACTAATTATAAATTCGAAAAATGAATTATAGTCTATGAAATTACAAGCGATAAATATATTTTCTTCTTATAATATAAAACTTTTCATTTATCAAATAATATTTTATCTATAGCTGCCAATAAACAGTTGCATATTCATATGAAGCAGTACAAAGCAATACCTTATACAAAAGCATTCATGCAAACAATTTGGACAGTACTTTCAATAATTTCAGTTCGATATTGGCCATAGACAAATGAGGACAAATCGACTGCAGAACCTTCTATTCTCCGCTGTACGTGTATGGAGAGCTTATTAAGGGTTCTCACTCGAACTTTTAAATGTATTCTTGGAAAATAGATCAGAAGGGACTTTTTTTTAAAAAATAATATTACACACAGTTCAACAATCAATTTAATAATAATAATTAACACAAAGAAAATCTAACAATTCTACACTTTGAATTAACAAATCCTAAATAATTACTAATTATTATAACCGCTAAACTATATCCGATTTCAAAATATTACGACCGACAAACGTACCGCACTGACACAAAATATTACAACACGAAACAATATTACGACCGCACAATGTTCCGCACTGACTGACGTAACGCAATAGAGCCCTGACTACCGTCGACACGCGCTTAAATATAATTCCTCCCTCCACTAGTCTCATATCTCTCTACACGGCCATTCCTGACATGAGACCGTCCTCGGACTCAGTCATTTTCAACTTTCAAAATCCGTGTCACGAATTGGAAGAGAACTCTCTTGGTTTACAGTGGAGGCGATCAGCTCTGAGTTTCTCTGTATCACAGAGGGGCCTGGTTGCGGCTCAATTTCTTCCAACGGCTGCTCAACATCGGGGGGCAGATCGACATCAGGAAGTAAATACTCTTCTTCTTCAGTATCTGCCTCTGTAACAAGAAAATATAACACCAGATCTCCCTTCGCATTGCGGGTACAACGATGGTATCCTCAACTATGAACCAAAGACCGGGGCGGGACTTATCATAAAATCTCCCCCTCACGACTTGACAGAGACCTGCGAAGACTTACGTGAGGCATGTCTTTGCCCGTGTTCATTGGTTCACATATATGCCTTAAATCAAATTATCTCAACACAGTTATAACAATACTGGCCAAATAAACTTATTACAATCTAAACCATGACAATCGTTTAATATCCAGCTCCAGGACAACTGACCATCGAAGTCATGTTTCCGAGCACACTAGGATAGCATGTCTGACACTCAATAACAATCACGTATCCTAAACCAAGAGACTCGCTTCCTTAGAATAATGTATCCGATGCACTCCAAGATAAACACTTATTCCAGGATCAGAGTCCCCTCTGGGATAACCTGTCTGATGCACTCCAAGACAAACGGTTATCCCAGATCCAATTTACCCATAGGATAACCACTGTCCGATGCACTCCAAGACAAATGATTATCCTCGGCCCAGGGACCCAGAGCCCAAGGCAGCGTGTCCGATGCACTCCAAGACAAACGCTCACCTTTGACTAAGAGACCCAGCCCTCGGGATAGCGTGTCCGATGCACTCCAAGACAAACGCTCACTCCATATTTTTTGAACAAAAATAAAACCATAATAGTGCGCCCGATCTACCTCCAAGGCTAACACTAATTTCATATCAAGTAATTAAACTCTCCCCTGCTTTAGCCCCGAGACTATGTGGGATTCTTGTCATAAAATGATAACAACAAATTAAGTAAAATATACTGAGTGTCAAATGGGTTTAAGTCTTAATTAAATCTCAAAATAAAGCGAAAACTCACCATCGAAAAAAACAGAACACACCTCGGGAGTCCATTCTCCCCGCCACGGAACGATATATTCCGCAGCCGCTTGGGTCGACTTGCCATATGAGCCAGCTAGCAGCTGCAGCTCATAGCGACCATGTGGAAGTATCTTCACCACTCGATACGGTCCTCGCATACACGAATCTAGCTTCCCGGTTGACTGCGCTTGTTTGCGTACAAAGACCATAGAGTGTAGTCCAAAGGCGTGAGCTGGTTTACGTCTCTGGTTAACGTAGGTATCCTGACGAGCTTGATTGGCGCGAAGATGTTCGGACGCCCTCTGTCGGCTCATCTCGCGAAGGGCTTCCCGATTACCACTGGAGCCTTCAACAGTAATATCCCGTATCAAACTACGTATGAGCGGTGTGGCAGCTTCGATACCTACAAGAAGGTTCAAGGCAGAATATTGTGTCGTCTTGTGTTTCGTTATATTCAAAGTCAGCTGTAACTTCCACATAACCGCTGGCCATCTTTGCTGCCGATGGTTGCACTCAATACGGACCATGTTGAGCACGGTACGACAATAACGCTCCACTTGTCCGTTGGACTGATGCATCTCGGGTGTTATAAAATGAGTATGGCATCCCATGTTCTTAACCCAATTAAGGAAATCAATGCTTTGGAACATCCGTCCTCTGTCAGCGACTATCAATTTTGGAGTTCCAAAGAGAGAGATCATGTTCGTGAAATGTCCTTTCAACTCTTCAGTGTCTTGTCGGTACATAGGATACAATAAACAAAATTTCGAAAACGCGTCTATAATAATAAGCACATGACGGTAACCGTCAGTTTCTGGCAAAGGTCCTAAAGTGTCTATATGGACAGTGTCAAAAGGGGCATCTGGTTTTTCCCAAGAATGAATTGGCTGTAAAGGAGCCCGAGCTACTTTTTTATGAGAGAGGCAAACTAAACAATGGGAAATATATTTTTGAACAAATATTCTCAACCCCGGAAACCAAAAGTGTTTTGTTATTAAATCTACAGTTTTATCAACCCCGTTATGATCATGTTCATCATGAAAAATGCGCATAAGGCTAAGCCTATGTCCTTTTGGAATAAAACAACAAAGTTTAGGATGTTCACCAGTAGGTGTGAGCTTAACATAAAGGATATCGTTTTTGACCATATAACGACTAGGGTCCAACTGTCCATCAGCTAGTTTTTGTTTTAGAGACTGCGTCTCCTCATCAGCAGCCTGAGCAACTTGTGCCCAATTTAAAGGCTTTTGGATGGTACATACATTAACCGGGTTCCGGCTAAGATAGTCAGCGTGAGACAAAAGACAACCTTTTCTGTACTCAAGGCTGAAGTCAAAATCTTGGAGGTATACCCACCACCGGGCGACCCTGGGCAACAGGTCTTTCTTACGCTGAGTAAGTTTTAAAGCGTTGCAGTCGGTAACCACAGTGAAATGTACACCCACAAGATAGTGCCTGAAATATTCGAGAGCCTTCACCACTGCCAAGGTCTCAAGCTCGTACGAGTGGTACCTACTCTCAGCCCCCTGGGTTAGTCTACTGAAATAAGATACCACTCGTTTGCGATTTCCCTCATGTACTTGCATCAACACAGCTCCGTAACCAATAGAACTAGCATCCGTATGCATCTCTATTGGCAATGAAGGGTCATAGATTGCAAGCACTGGCTCACTTGTCAGACAATCTATGAAGTATTGTCGAGCGGCCTGTTGTTCAATACCCCAGTGAAAGTTGACACCCTTTTTAGTAAGTGCGGAAATACAGGCAGCTTTTTGAGCAAATCCAGCTATATACCGCCTAAAATAGCTAGCCAACCCCAGAAATTGCCTCACTTGTTTCACATTTTTCGGTTCGGCTGAGTCAATTAAAGCTCGCACTTTTTCGTGACTCGGCCTAACCTGACCTTCACTAATTGTGCGACCCAAGTATTCTATATTGGTAGCCAAAAATGTGCATTTCTTTAGGTTGATAGAAAAACCAGCCCCTGTTAATGTATCAAGAACCTTTCTAAGCAAAATTAAGCCCTGATCGATGGTTTTGCTCATAATTAAGATATCATCGATGTAAACAAGAATGTCCCCAGAATTTATGAGCTCTCTAAGGGTTTTAGAGATGATACGCTGATATATAACTGGTGCATTCGCCAAACCGTAAGGCATTTTTCGGTATTGATAATGTCCCTCCGGTGTGACAAATGCTGTAAGCGGAATTGATTCACAATCTAAAGGAATCTGATGAAATCCAGTCGCCATATCTAGGGATGTAAAGTATTTATTATTACCCAAACGATCTAAACAATCATCTATACGAGGCAACGGAAATCTGTCTTTGATTGTAATCTCGTTTAGCTTTCGATAATCTACGCACATCCTATCCGTCCCGTCTTTCTTTTTAACTAGCAGGATTGGACTCGCGTAGTCAGACTCAGACTCCTCTATTATCTGTTTGTCAAGCAAGTCTTTTATTATTTCACGAACACGAAGCGTTTCAGCGTTGGAGAGTTGGTATGGTCTGTAATACACAGGAGTGTTGGATTTGAGTTTTATGGACATACACCCCGTGTTTACGGTTGATGTTGCAGTGCCGGTAATGAGGTACCGAGAGAATTCAGTAATTATCCCTAGTAATTTGTCTAAATCATTATTTACCAATGGTGTATTAATTGGTATTGAACTCTCCGATTGAACATTCATCACCGTCTCTGAGTTGTGGCTTGCTCTCCTTGTAAGTAACTGACAATCTTTAGTACGTACGTACCTAACACCCTCTCTATTTAAAACGTCTGTACCTATGATTATCGACACATTCATGTACTCGGAGGACACCACAAACAAATCTACCTCAAGAGTCAAACCGGCAAACTCAATAGGTAGTGTAACGTAAAAAGTGCTTTCAATTTCTTGACTACCTAGCCCTTTCAAAACCCGAAACGTCGGTGTACGCGAGCATTTAAAATGCTTTAACAGAGACGATGAAATTAGAGAAATAGTGGAACCGCTATCAATCAAAACGTCGACCGGTACATCCTGAATTACAGCTGCTATAATGTCCCTGGCTGAACAGATACGCTGCAAAAATTTACACTATCCGTGTTTGAAGCTTCCGCACGCTTCTTAATAAAACAAGTTTCAGCTCTGTGTCCCGGTCTCCGACAGTATGTACATGGCTCGGGCCTAGATGGTACATACGAGGGCGATTGCAACTTAGCCCCCTCACTATTAGGTGAACTTTCCGACGATTGTTCAACTCTGGGTCTCTTGCTACATGAAGCTTGTCTATGTCCTAACTGGCCGCAGGAGAAGCATCTAATATCACTGAAGTTGCGTTTCCGCGAATACTCTATACTACGCCTACTTGTAACGTTTCGCAAATCAGAGCGTGAGGAAGACTGTTTGAAAACGTTGCTAGTGCTAGGTTTAACGTAGACCGAAAAGAATTCAACTAAATTATTCGGTAATAACTTGGCATTCGTTGCTGAAGCTCTAATATTTGGATCGGTAATACCACGAATTATTATAGCCGAAATAAGCTCATCACTAAGCCCTTGCACTATACGTAAGCGAAGTAATGACCGGCGTACATATTCTGTGTACGTTGGATAGTTATCGGAGTTTTTAGTCATAACTTCAAACAATATGCCTGCAAAATCTGGTACTTTAGGGCAGAGAGGTGTAAACTCTTTCTTAAAATTGGTCCAACTACGATCGCTGGAGACCCATTCATTGAGCCATGATTTCGCATCCCCTAGCAGACAGTTTCCTATACGCGAAAGACATTCAAAATCATCCCAATTATTTAAAACTTTTGCGCGATCTACTTCTAAACACCAATTATCAATATTATGTAAGTTTGGATCAAAGTTCGAAATATAATAATGCTGAGACGATTTGCCTACCGCATTAATCGAACGTATGGCACTAACAATGTGATCCGTAATATTAGCCTGTACCGAATCTGAGGGTATACCCGTATCTTTTACTTCACTACTCGCGGACTGTATCGGCGGTGTTATCGAGCGAGGTCGTGAATTAGGGCGATGATTTCGATCGCGAGTTATTTCACGTCTAGTCACAAGCGAAGATGAAATGGAACGACCTACTAACGGTAGATGACGTACGCTACGAGATACACGACATTCAGAAACACGAGACCTATCACACGCACCCGATGGTGTTCGCAATTGTCGCGATATTTGCCTTCTAGCAGGTGTCAAATGTTTATCCTCGCGGTCGCGGGAGTGCGCTGACACATGGTCTGACGATGGACCCGGCAAGGGTGAAGCCCTTGTTTTAGTTTCTAACGCCTTAATCCGAGACATCATTGCCTTCATTTCAAGTCTCAACATGTTGTTCTCGTCGAGAGATTGTTCGCGGGACCTATTACCCTGACCATTGCGGCGATCACGGCAAGAATTACTATCACGATCACTGCGACTATGATTACGCTCACGTTCCGACATATTAAACAAACTAATTCACTCAAACAAATTAACTTATTAAAAAAACTTATTAAAAAACTTAACAACAACACAGAACGATATTTAAAGTAATTTATTCGAAAATAACTATGAAATCACAATAGCGCAATAACGAAGTACTTAAGAAAAAATATTACTTAAAGTGTGGGTAGTCTAAAAAAAAGTAAATGAAAATAACTATGAAATCACAATAACGCAATAACGAAGTACTTAAGAAAAAATATTACTTAAAGTGTGGGTAGTCTAAAAAAAAAATAAATGAAAATAAACTAGGTCAAGCCGAGATGGGCCCAAAAAGTAAGAATCCCACTTCTGATCTTGGAAAATAGATCAGAAGGGACTTTTTTTTAAAAAATAATATTACACACAGTTCAACAATCAATTTAATAATAATAATTAACACAAAGAAAATCTAACAATTCTACACTTTGAATTAACAAATCCTAAATAATTACTAATTATTATAACCGCTAAACTATATCCGATTTCAAAATATTACGACCGACAAACGTACCGCACTGACACAAAATATTACAACACGAAACAATATTACGACCGCACAATGTTCCGCACTGACTGACGTAACGCAATAGAGCCCTGACTACCGTCGACACGCGCTTAAATATAATTCCTCCCTCCACTAGTCTCATATCTCTCTACAGTATGTTATATTCCAATTATAAGTGATAAATTAATTTAAATATATTTAATTTTAGAATTCGAGGAGATTTATATACAATTTAAATTATTAAGATTTACAACTGAAATCTTGATAATGTCTTGTGGTAACGTATCAATTCTTTGACGTCATATAACATTGGGTTAAGTATTTAAATGCAAAAAAATAATTTTCCTTACATTTATAATTTAATATCATTGGCAGAGTAACCGCTGTTATAATTTACTGGAGACATTATTATTTTTTCAACTGTTATTTCAATTACAACACAATATATAATAATAATAATACTAATATATGCCATAAAATAAACAGTAATCAAAAGAATTAAATTTTAATAATTTAATAAAATTGTTTGATTTTTAACAAACGCATTTTATATAAATACAATGCGTATTAATATTGTATATAAATACAATTTATTGTAATAATTGGATTAATCATAACGACTACATCATTAATTATATTTATTGTGCGTCCATTTTTGATTACAACAAAGTACTTCCATTTAAAAATACACAATAAACAACTATATATAAATTATGTTTATAATCTTGGTTATAATTTTTCGGATTCAATATCTATTTAATAATTTTATAAAATATGCTTTGTTCAATAAAGTGTGGTTGTTAGGTTCAATAATCCAATATGTTTACAAAATAACACAGTTCCGTTTGACGTGACTGTTAAATGAATACGTAATACTCTATAATAACTTCGTCTTGCTGTTGTCAGTGACTACTTAAATTATTATTGTGTTGTTAAAATGAGATAGATACAGGAGATTTGGATATGGATTAGATGGAGTTTTGATTTGTTTAATAAATCTAAATTTGCATTAATTCAGTCAATCTAAGTAGCTCTCAGAATTCGTTACGTCAATCATCAGTAATGTGTGTTTTAAATAAATATCCTGCGTTACTGTAAGTAACATTATTTAATTTAAAAGAAAAGGAAGCTGATAGCTTTAATTACAAGTTATATTCAATAGTAATAATATAATACTACGTTTAATATTCTTCTTTAATATACTGTGAGTTATTGTTAGCAAGGAAATTATACAAAGAAATTTTCAAAATGACCTATATAAAAAACAAATAAAATAAAGATAATAGACATTCAATTATTAGATAGCTATAAAGTCAATCTTATAATTCAAGTAGACCGTGGTACTGAAATAAGTATAATAAGTAACTAACTACGCCACTAGAATATATTTACAAGGTATAGCAGGATTCTAACTTTAAACATTAGGAAGAACACTAATGTTTATATTATTATTGATTCTGTTCATATTCATCAAATATGTCTAATAATTGTGATATCTGGCGTTTATGTTTTTAACTTGCTCTTTTTTCCTTCTTCTTTAAATTCTTTATATGAAAACACTTTATATCTTTGAGCAGTGAAGTTATGAGTTAAGAAGGTAAGAATTACTTTTTTGAGAAACATACTCAATGTTTAGTGATAATAAATTTTCCTAGTGTTTATTTTGAGATGATTCTTCTTTTTATTTTATAAAAAAAAGTTTTCACGAACGAACTTTGTTTGTTCTGTATTGTTTCCACTTTTCTCGGATGGATGTATGGATGTCTGTGGACAGGAAAAAATTTTATTACTGTCGAGGGTTGGCACTGGTTTTAATTTACTGATTTAGCTTATTTTCATATTAATTATATTACTATTTTGTATTATTATTAATCACACTTTTTTGTAATTTTTTAGTTATTATAAATAAACATGTATTTAACGTTTTCTTTTCTTTAATCATTTTACTTAAAAATCAATTTTTTTATAACCATTTACAATTTCGTCAAAGTTCGTTCGGGAAATACCCTGGATATTTGCATCTTCACTGGTTTTAAATAAATATAATTTTCTTCAAGTTATGCCTAATAAACTTATGTTGTAGCTGCTTATGTAACGTATTTCATACGCTTGTGTTTACATCTTCCGAGAGTCACGGGTGACACTCCTCTTGATTTTTATCTCACTCAGACTGACTAATTATGACTTCTCAACGAATGTCATAGCATTAAATACTCCTTTGTGCATATTTTGTTTAAGAAATAATTTGATTAATGGCAAAATTTAATTTACAGTTTTATATTTTGGTAACTCTTTATTTGTCGACCTGGAGAAAAGAACGTCCCACGTTCGGGTATTGACACAGGAGTAAGGATTTTAAAGTCAAAATAAACTTACAATACAAAACAAAACATGTACATAAAATATTTAAAAGAAGATCTAATTGTTTTATTTGTTTGTTTGCTTAGCCTTTAGATAAAAATCACTAGACGAACTTCATATGGCTAACGGATCCATTTAAAAACATTACTTGAAACTACAACTAAGTTTTATAGGTTTGGTCTGTCATAATAATCATAATCTGTTTATTATGTTCAAAACTAATGTTTTTATATAGAAAAATCACAGATATTCTTTCTGAGTACTTCAACCTATTGCAAATGAATACTAACTTCACATTTTGATCATATGTTAATTTATCTATCTTATACATTATATAATATCTTTATAGGAGAGTAAAAAAAAATGACGCTAACCTTATTTTACAACAAAATGTTGCTTATTTTTAAATAAGGCCAGTAAGTAAATGATTGAATGCATGGCGTAACTGAATAGAAGTATCGGGAGCTTGATCAAAATTAAAGTCTGAATATCCCTTAGGTAATTATGGCATTAAGTGTGACTATCGTGAGAGCCTAAAAAAGTTATATTTTTAATTTACTTAGGTTATTCTACTGGAATGTTTTATTTTCTTTTTTTTCAAAGGTTTCGTTTATCCTATTTTAACAAAAAAAAATGTTATTAGATTCCAAAGTTATTTCAATGCATTTTAAACATGAAGTAACTGAATATTGAATGCTTTGTCGTAATATATTTTACTGAATTTTAATTACATAAAGGAAGTACATTTAACTTATTTACTTCTTATGTACCTACCTTGTGTACCTCTCTTATATGCTTTCCTCATCTTCCTTATAAATTATTTTCTATATTAGCAGTTTCATTGTCATCTACTTCATATTCATATTGTTTATTTGGCTTACACAGTTCTTAAAACTATTTCTAAAACTACAAGTTTTCGGCTAGGTCATAACAAATCTTGGGTTAAAAATCTAATGTTCACCTTTGATCATTAATTAACATTTACTAGTAACGTGTTAATAAAAATAACATTAACTTATTTATATGTCAATATTATTCAAATAGTTTAATTTGTTAATTTTCTAGGATTTTTCTGACACAAAAATTTTGCCTCCTTATGTGACTTTTTTATTTTTTATTAAATTTCAACTCCTCCAGCCCCCCAACCCCCCGGCCGATTTCCTTCGTTCAAGAACTTAACCTTCATTTTGTCCTTAAGAATGTATATACCGAGTTTGAAAATCCTCCGTCAATATTTGCGACAAAGGTTTGCACTTTCACCCCCCTCCCAGCCCCCCTTTTCACTTTTCAAAAAAAAACGTGATGCTACGTTTGTCCTACTAATTTATCCTATCGACCTGTGAAGTCAGATTTCGCTTACGATGAATTTGGACTGATGGATCATATATACATATACGAGTATATATAGAGGGATATATAATTTTTTTTTTCGACGGATTCTCAATCTCCAGTTCATAAACGGCGTAGCGCCCCTACTCTGGGGTCTGGGTCCCGTCATCGCATCGATTGCAATAGGTAGATTCATCTATGGAATCTACCTAAAATAGTGTCCTTTTAGTTTTTTTTTATTTTATTCATTAACTCATTATGTTTCTATAGCCATTCAATAAGTACTTAATTACTTAAGCTATCATTTTGTCACCAGGGTAATCAAAACGTTGTTTCCCACGAGTGTGATATGTACGAGCAGCTTTATTCATGTAAAAAAGTTGCATTGTGTTCTTATATATATAACATTTTTAAAATATGGACATAAGGCATTGTCAATATTTAAAATTTACCAAATAAGGGCCTCCAGTGTTTTAATTATTATTTAAGCATCACGTCGCTGTGAACAAAACTATGGACAGGCCGAAAGGATTCAAAATTTAATCGATCACATCCAAATAAACAAAGTTATGGATGATTTGAAAGTTTTTCTATTTTATTACAAAATTTGAGTAGCTTTATTTATACATATATATTTATAGATCCTGAAGTTCAGGATTCTCTGAAGAGCCTGAGGGCGATTAAATAATAATTAATAATTACTAGGGTGTATTAATTTTCATTCAGCCAACTTATTCAAACTGGAATATCCTACTCTAGTATCAATAATTGTTGCAATATTTTAGGGAAAACTAAAATTAAAAATGATTATATTTAATACGTCTTGTGCAATATTAAATATCTTTTACATGAAATATTTTAAATTTTGCTATCATACTAGTTATAGCAAGAGTACCCATATTAATATAAACATAGTAACAGTATTTGGTTATTATTGAATATTAATTCATAAAATTAATAATCTTATCATGGAATAGTTATATCTACTTGAAAATCTGTTTAATTATAAGTTCTTGTAATCAACATTGAAAATTTAATAATACGTAATCATTTTGTACTATAAACATATTTACCGACATCATATACAAAATATTATATTTATATACAAAATATTTATGTATAAAAACAAAGCTAATGAAGTCATGCTATCTAAATTAACTACGTAAAATTACAATATTTATCATTACTTTTTATCATGTTCGTCTTTCAGTGAGCAATTTTTGTATTTATTAGGGCGATGACTTTTATGCACAGGTAGGGAAGTATTTAAGACATTAACGTTTTATTCTCCAATTTGAATAAAAAATAAATGTAAATGTACGGCTGTGTATTACAAAAAATATTAACACTACAAAAAATATTAATTTTCATTCTCCTTTTTGCTAACCAACGATTTTTAATAACAGTGTTGTGATAATAATGACAAATAATATGATAACAATTATAAATTATTTCGTGTTATTTTGTATATGAAAATAAAATAATATAAGAATATACATTAAAACTCATTTCATGGTACACTGTTAAAAGCAATCAGATTTAATTTACTTTATTTGTAACGATAATAATCGACAAAATAATAAATCTAAAACTGAACGAGGTTCATATTATCGTGGTATTATTTATGTTGTGTTTTATTATATTACATTATTTGTAATATTTTAACGTTTTAAAATAATGTTAACTATGCAATAACAACATTAAATAAATAGAAGAGATCAGTTACAGAGAGAGTACGTGTTTGTATTAAAGTGCTGACATATTACTACTAAATTTACTTATATGAATAAGGTCTTAGTATATCAATATTAGTTATGAGAATCAACTGGGATTAAACCAAAGATAAAATAAAATAAGCTGTTAGTAAATGTAATGTTGATATATAAACTTAGATATAAAAATTTAAATTTGCAAAAGAGATACAATTTTTATTTCTCTAATAAAGGCTTTAATTTTCTTCTAGTGAGAGCGACCCAGTCGCAGCATCGTCGGAACCTCGTACCTGGCCAGAAATAGGGAAGCAACGTTTATAGCTTATTTCAGTTTCAGCAAATAGTACTGATTGATATCGATTATACGTTGTCTAACAAAGAAGAGTTGCCGTAGAAATAATATGAGATATATATGGAATGATTTTCTTAGATGTGATTATATATATGATGTATGGGGGTATAATTGTAAAAATCTACGTTCAAAAAAAAGCTAGTAACACTAAGTAAAATATATTTTTACTTTTTACCAAATATTAACCTGTATTAAATTCTCTATTACATATTAACCAATACTGCCACGGTAACTTATAAAATCAATAATATAACTTTGCTCTACTTTTATATACTTTTTACACGGTTGCTCTATCACTAAATTTAAGTTTTAAATATTTTATTGTCGTTTTGGGCTTAAAGATATTATTAAATTCATGTTACATCTGAAACTTAATGTTAATGTTATTATTTTAGTAATGATAAATGGTCATTAATAATAATAATTCATGTTAATTCTGCATTGATGTCTTCAAATTATTTTATTTTTTACATATGTATATTAAATATATAAATAAGTGTTGTTAGTTTTATAATGTTGCATAACTCAACAATAATTTAACCTGTAGATATAAAAAAATATGCTTTAAGCAGACCGTCTTCATAGTTTTAAAATATTATTGGAAATATTTGGAAATTGCTGTAACGCAAATGATTTTATTGTTAACTGCTTAATATAATTTAATACAATGGCATAATAATAAATTAGTCACATAGTTTTCAAAGATGATTGCCATGTTTATTTTAAAAATATTATATTATTTATAATTTAAATTTTGTGTAGTTGTTTATAAAACGATTTCTGAATATAAACTGCTAGTTCGAGGAAGTTAACAGACAAAGCCCGTCACAAACTTTGTGATATATGAGACGGGAAATTTTGTCAATTTGAAAGTTTGTTCGTAGATGTATAAGATAACTTACTCACACAATAGTACAGGTGTAGAGAGACGCACCCTACAAATAATATATTAACCAACGTATCGATATTGTTTTATTGAAAAACCTAGCTTAGTAATTCTTATAAGTTTTATAAAACTTTTATTACTAAGCTAGGTTGAATTGTAATTCAATTTTAAGCCAAAATATTTTACATTGGTCTTTTACCACAAAATAAAAAAACTTTTATAATATCTTGATTTTTAAACCAAGCATAATAAAAGGAGTCGACTATAATAATATTTCACTTCAAGAGAAAATACATTAATTAGTTGGTTATTGATAAACTCTGAAGTTATCATAGTGTTTTAATTTCTTTGGTCATCGTCAGAGACCTTCATTAACACGAATTAGAAAAGCATCTTTATTAACTTCTTTATTAAACAATTTTGGAAGCACTAGGCTCAAGTTTATTTAATTGGTCCTCGGTTAAATTAAGAAAGCTTACATCGGCATAATCTAGAATAGAAAGTAGGAGAGAATGTGCTAACATCATTTTGGTAGGAATAGGTAGAAAATATCTTAGTCGCTGAAGAGAATTCATTGCGATGAATGTTTTCCTACTGAGATCTTTTATGTGAACGGACCAACTTAATGTTTGGTCTATGTATAACCCAAGATCTTTAGCGGAGTCACAGTATGGTATTGCTATACCGTCATATAAGATCGGTGGGAGATTTAATTTATTAATTTTAGCAATCATGCCGGGTCTGCCAATAATAATTGCCTGTGATTTAGTAGGATTTATTTTCAAACCATACAGACAACTCCATTTTAAAATTTCAGTCAGGTCATCATTAATGGCATATATGGAGGAATGCAGATTGTCAGCGTTAGTATGGCGGTAAATTTGAATATCGTCTGCATACATGTGAAAGAGAGAAGATATATATTGAGTTATGGAATTAATGAAAATTGCGAAAAGTAAGGGATATAAAACGCCGCCTTGAGGCACCCCAGCCGAGACATTGCACCATTGATTTTTTTTTGCCATTAAAGTCCTCAGTTCATTAGTTAACCACGGTGCAGGAAGATGTTTCATTTTAATTGGTCGTACAGGGGCATGCCTGTCGTATAATTGGGTCAACAAATTATTTAATATCTCTATCTTATTATCAATAGATTCGGAATTAAATACAAGATTCCAGTCTAACTGACGAGCATCCTCACACAGTCGATTATTGTCAATTCTTCCAAAATTACGTTGCAGAAGTGTAGTGGGTTTGTATTTTGGAGGACGTATATTATAAGAGATATAAATCAAATCATGATAGGAAAATGCATCAGCAGAGTACTGACCGTGTTTTAAAACAAAATTTGGTGAAGATACCATAATAAGGTCAAGAAGAGAGGATTCACTGCCGGGGAAAAAGTGTGTAGCATTAAGAGGTAGCAACTGTAAGTTACATGCTTCAGATACATTTAATAGTTTTTTGCTGCGGTAATTATCTTTTTTCAGACATGTATTAAAATCACCCATAATAATAGAATGATTGTAGTAAGGAACATATTTATCTAAAACGGTCTCTAAAGAATTAAAATAATTAAAAATAGAAGGGGGACAGTAAAATACGCCAAGGAGGATTTTAGATTTACCTAAACATACTTCAATTAATAGATTTTCAGTGGCTTGAGGGTCTGGAGGCTGAGTGGACGAACTAATAATATTAAAGGGTAAGTGGGTACGTAAGTAGATCGCAACTCCTCCCCCACCCTTACCAACGCGATCATTACGAATGAGATGAAATCCCGGCAGTGAATAAGGAGCTGATGACAAACATGGCTTAAGCCACGATTCTGATATTAAGATGGCATGTATATTAGGAGACTCAAAAGATGCAAGCATATCAGGATAATGAGCCGGGATACTTTGTGCATTTATATGGATTACATTAAAACTTTTCAGACAATCTGAGTAACACGAACTAAGAGTGAAATTAAGAGGATGAGCGGCTGTACTGTGAAAACTAACATCACTTAAAGATTCGTCACAAGATGAAAGGGAAAGAAATTGGTTACTACTGATACTATCTGCTGAAGACATAATTAATATATGTGTATATAATATTCAGTATATAAATTATTAAAAAATTAAATAAATATCAATAATACGTTTATAATTATAATAATAATTTTATATTATACAAATATAAAGGCGTTCAGAATATATATAAATGTCTACCTAATAAAATTACTAATAACGAATAAAATTAAAGTACCTAGCGGTTTGCTAACCCACCAGCTTTGTAAATAAACATAATTTTAAGATAAGGTAACACTTAAACATAAAACAAAATATGTATATAAAATTAAAGTTTTGAAATTAAAAAAGAAAAAAAAAATCACATCGAGTAAGAACTGACATAAACAAAAATTACTGCAATGCCCTCCCAGGTATTAAAACATAAATATAAAATAAAACATAAAACAAAAAAAATAAATAAAAAAAGTATTAAATAAATCTATAAATTGATGGACAACGTCAAGTTGATGACAGCTAATGTCAATTGGTACTTGTCACAGTTAAGACTTGACATGTATTGTCAAGTTGTTGTAATAACTAAATAAGTATTAACTATTCAATAGTTATTTGTGATTTTATACAAAGTACTTCAACTATTTCCAAACTAAAAGTAACTAGCAGAATTAGGGAGAGGCTCATTTGAAAGTAATAGTAACAACAAAACAAAGTTATAGTTAAAATACAATACATAAGTAGTTTAAACTATTTAATATCAACTACATGCAAGAAAATTACTTTTTGATGGTTCTTTTTGTACGAGGTATCTGAGGTTGTCTAACCTTCGACTCAGTTGTCATGAGAGGCGAAGCAGACGCTGCTGATCCTGGATCCCGGGCACCAGATACATTACAAAGATTGTTGAGCTCCGAAATTGAGGTTATTCTTTGGCGCTTACCATCTGATCCAACAACAATAATGAAGCCATCCTTTGTCCAGCATCCGGATAATCCAAAACGTTGTCTTGCAGCAACAAACGCCTCATGTCTTGGCTTAGTCAAGAATTCTGACAAAGTAAGTCCTGAATTTTTAAGATTGGTTTTGGAGAACCACACCTTTTTTCTTAAGGACAGATCTTTGAACTTGAAAAGTATGGGTCTTGGTTTATCTGAGACCATAGTACCTAAGCGATGACATCGACTAATATCTTCAAGAGAAAGATCGGGCATTTTTAGATGATCAGACAATAACTTTGTTCCAGTGGATGTTAAATTTTCATTTTTGTTTTCAGGGACACCGTGTATCAATAGCATTTTCCTTCGAGTCCACATTTCAAAATTATCCTGCTGTTTAGACAGCAACTGTACTTGGCGTTGGAGTCCTTCAAGTGCTGCCAACACAAAGGACCTGAATGCATTAAATTGGGCTGCAATATGCGAAGTTGGACTTGTTGCAGGAATGGAAGCGTTGAGGTTCTGCTGAAACTCAGCCATCTTAGAATTAAAGTGTTGTGTCAGGTCCTGTATTGAGTCCTTTATTGATTCCATAGTGTCCAGGAGAAGCAATAAAATTAAAGTGACAGATAGCGAGGTGCAGTTATTGTGAAATATGTTTTAGCTAATGTTTATGTGGAAACTTTACTAGGGAGAACTGCTGGTAGGTAAAATCACTTTCAGTACATAATTTATTTATGCACAGAATAAGTATAACAAATTAAAATAAAATATTATACTGGGAGCACAAAAAAATACGTCTACACTTTTTACAACCTACCCACCATCATTCTTGTTGTTGTTGTTTGAAAATGTTTAATCCTTAATCTATTAAGTGTATGCTTCTCAAACCGGATGTGATAATAAGATGAAAGAGAAGTTTTAGGAAGATTTTGATTCTGTGATGATAGATATGCCGGACAATGACCAGATATATGGGGGGGGGAGGTGATTTTAATGGCCATGTATGATGAATGATGGTTATAAAAGAGTACATGGTGGTTGAAGTTTTGGTCACCGTTATGATAAGGGTTAGGCCTTGCTGGAGGACGCGCTAGCCTTCGATTTGGCTATTTCTTATACTTGGTTTAAAAAGAGAGATGAACACTTAATCACATACAAAAGTGGCCGCCATATGACGCAGATTGTTTTTTTTCTTAATAAGAAGAAATAAAAACAATTGCGTCAAAAACTGCCGGGCGAAATTTATAATATATATTATTTCTGAAGCCTAGCTGCTTATATGCAAACGTCTATTAAACGATTTATAGATGTAAAATAAAAAAAATCTTTTATAATTTAAAATAAAAATTGTAGAAACATAACACGATTATTATGATATATTTTGTCGACAGTAATATTCCTTTCCGATTTCAATCAGCAAATATTCAGTTTAGTCGTGTAACGTCGTTTTGTAATCGACGAAAATAAAGCAAAACTAAAGTATATATATATATATATATATATATATATATATACAAATAAAACTATATTACATACATTACTAATATACGAAATACAAGTTGATGGAGCAAAAATGTAGTAGTATTTTTTATCAATAACTTTATTTAAAACGTTACATCAGGACTAACCCTTAATGATAAAAAAAACAAATTATAAATAATAAAAATATTTTTTTGAATAATATGCTACAACAAATAGGTTGCCAAGATAGAATAGAAACTGCTAAACATTTTTTACACAGTTGAATAAAACGCGAGCTCACATTAAACAAGTAAACCCACATAGGGGTGAGTAAGGGTAAGTCGTTGAAGCTGCTTACACGGTGTAACATTCAACGTTATCTCTGGAACATAAATCAATGAGTTGCTTTCAGATCTGTATCATGTTAATTGGATTCACGATGTTTACTAAATGTCGTACCTATATTATTTTATTATTTTTGGAGTAAATGTAATTATTTTTCGTTTATTCTTTTGTCTTTTATTCCTCGATAATGACTATCACGTTCTAAATTAGGTTATCATTTTTCTTTTATTAAAAGAAATTTTATTTTAAAACAAAACAATTAATTTATTGTAATAAATTATTGCAATATCCAGAATTAATAATAAAATAGGTTCAATTATATTTATTGATAATGAAGTCGTACAAAACATCTGTAATAGTAGCTAAAAAATAATTTTGTTTCAATATTTCATATCTTGTGATTCTGATTTAATTAAAATTTTTAAATAATAAGTATTAACAAATTTTTAAATATCAAGTTTTTAATATCAATAAATTTAACATTATATATTTAAATCACATTAAATTAAATTTAACTTGTCTTAACATAATTATAGACAAATTCAAACATTAATTGCCATGGTGACATTATATTGATATTTTCTATACCGCCCATGTTAGAAACTTAGGATTAAAAAAGAAGCCTGATAGATGTCACTTTGTCTTGATAAAGACGATTATATATAAGAATGCCACTACTATTCATAACTAATTGAAGGCTGTAAATATTATTTACGCTACAAACATTGCTAGCACATCAACTTAACAATTGTCGTCATAATTAATTTCACCATGTGTAATAAATATTCAATCCAATTCTAAAAGTAACATAGTGTGTTTTAAATATAAAAATTTAATATATCACAAAGACACATATTAATTGGATGACCTCTGAATGCTGGTCGGACCGGTTATGAATATCACCTGACAATTAGACCTTTATCAATCAGTTGTTATTTGATATTACAAGCTGCTCCTTCTGATTAGTGTTTGTGTCGGTCAAAAGCTAAAATATTAATTCTATTTATGTGCTAATTAATTATCTATTAGTTTTATTAAAGTCAAATTCTATATACATATTTATGTTTTATTTAAACAACACAGTATTTGTGAAAAATAATCTTATAAATAATGAAGAGAGATTTTAATTTTCATAATTGACTCAATGAGAACAAAAATGTTTAAATGAGGCTTAAATATTATATGACATTTGTATTTTATTAAAATATTTAGTGGTATGATAATATTAGTAACCGTGTATATATATATATGTCCTTTATCCGCAGGGAGGTTATGGTGGCGATATAATAAATTTCAAATGCAAACTATTGTATCTATATAAGCATTACAAATTTACAAATAATACGAGTAACAATAATCGGTTAATTTAAAATGTACATTTTTATGCACATTGTGTACATTGCAAATACTGGCTACATCTTAAAAAAATAGATCAAATAATATAATCAATTACATATCTTAAAAAGAATTACGAGAAGTAAGTGGGTGGGTGTTATACACGCATTTGGCCGGTTTTTTGATAATATCATTCTCAATTGCCGTACCGTATAATAATTATCGGAAGTGTAATAATATCCAAACTTTTTTCATAATATACTCTTTTTAGTAACCCCCGACGATAACGAAGTGTACAAATATTTGTGTGTGTGTTAAAAGTATAATGTTGACGTAAAAATAATTTAAGCTTATTTTTACGCCAACATTCTACTAGACGCAAGTCGGAGATTTTTCAATAAATATAGAGTGAAAAATATACTGATAGGGAAATCCAAAAGTTCGTGGAATGGAGAGGATGGAGCAGGGGTAGGGACGCTCGCTTGGTATCATACGAATCGGAGACTCATCATTAGTATAAATACCGAGTTTCAACCCGATTGCGGCATTCGTTTACGAACAGTCGCCTGCTGAACAAGTAAATCCGGAAGAAAACTGAAACTATGGAGAAAATTGAACACCGCGCTTTGATAAAATTCCTTACCAAACAAGGAAAGAACGGTCAAACCATTTTGAATGAAATGGGAGTCGTTTATAGGGAACAGTAAACTAATAAATCAATGATTTACAAGTGGCATGGTCTTTATAAACATGGTCGAGAGTCAATTGAAGACGACTCGTATCTACGACCTTTAGATTTTTATGAAATATTGCGTCAGCTTACTTTAAAATTAAACATAAATCAAGAGTTTGCCTCAAGTTTAAACACAAACAAAAAATTATATAATTACAATAAAGTCATACAAATATAAAGTGATAGTAGACTCCCATTTATAAATTGGGAGGGGGGGGGGGTAAACGGCAAGGGGGTCTGGCAAGGGTTACTAATAGATCTTAAGATGAGTAATCAAGAAAAAATTCAAAACATAACTATTTTTTAAGTATAAAGTTTCATCTAGCTTCTGGAGATAGATTAAATAATATAGAGCAATAATTTAGAATACATTTCGATGTAAAATTATTTCTGTTTAATAAGCTAAATATCACCAATTTGTAAGATAAAGAATTATTGTTGTTTTAAAAACAAATTGGAGAAATTATACATTAAAAACAGAAAGGAAAAATATCATATGATATGTAAGATTTTGCTCGAGTCTAAGTAGCGATTATTTGTCTTAGAAGCTTATGACAGAACGAAAGTAGTCCTATTATATAGCACTTGAATGTCTTAAGTGCACTAACCATAAATGTTCATACTCGTAACGTGACTTGTGACCATTTATACTTAAATATTATTGTGAACAAAATTTGATGAAGTCGATAAGCAGGAAAAGTGTATACTAATAATAATATATTTTAACACATTCCAATTATCATTAACAACTACTCCAGCAATAGATCATGGTTATCATAATAATAAGTTCCTTAAATAGTTCTTTAATTAGTTTATAGTTTCAACTTTATCTGCAGTAATATCTTCAGTAATATTACTTCTAATATTGATAGCAAATTTTGTTAAAATCTGTGTAGTTCTTGTTTTATTGTAAATAATGCTCAAACCAAACTCGATACTTTTTCAAAGTGGTATCCTATATGTATACTCCTAATAAACTATATTTCAACTAAATCTGTTAAATACATTTTGAACATTACATACAAACAAAGACAAACATACTGATAAAAATAAACTTTTTTACACGGGTTTGTTATAAACATAGTAATGACCTCATAAAAGAAAGTTATTGTAAAGGTCTTGCTAATATTTTCTTTAATATGTCTTTTTATACCAACTAGTCAGTAGCTAATACATAGCACATTTTATGGTTCAAAGGTGGCAATAAAATAAAATACAATATGATATTTAAATACAATATAATAAATTGACGTTTATAATAATGAATTGCCAGTCTAAATTTGATAAACTGCAAAAAACAATACTATAAGTGGAGAACCTTTCGCTGGCGTGTTACAGTTGCGGTAAACACTATTACTAGTTTGATATCATGAACGGTTGAAGAAAGACCGAAAGCAAAATCGTTGGAATGGGTAAAGTAAAGTTGGGCTTACTTGGCGCTTTCTTAATGTCCTTTCTGCGGTGTCTGCTGGAGATTACCCATTCACTGGTCACACAATTGATATTATAGGGACTGCACTTTTATTAAAGTTTAATGCATAAACTTGAAATCCGTTGGTATAGGAGTCCCGTAAAATCCGTTCTTAGTGGAGTCTACGTCATAAAAGAAGTAACTATTTAAAACTTTAAGTTAATGGGACAGATAGTTTCGGAGATTTCGTGATGAGTCAGTGAGTGGTAAATTGTTTATATATATATATAGATTATAACTTAAGCAATAATTTTGTGCTGAGAATAACTGAAAAAAGCAGTATAAACTTGTACTTTTCATGCTTATGCAAGTAATGTGAAGTCCTCAAATTTTCCTCTCATGTGTAATTTTGATTTGTAAAAGCTACTCTATGACTTACTTGCCTGCTTAGCTGAATAAAAATAAATAAATAACGTAAATTAAAATAAAACACTGAAACACATTTTATAGTGATATTTTAAACAAAGCCGTCATTTTTTTAAATTGGTATAGTTAAATGAAGCATTAACTAAACATTTGCGTGGTTCTTCAAATCACAATTATCCATAGAGCGTGCTTATAACTTTTCAATGAACTTCCAAAAGATGGAAGTGTATAAAACAAATAAACTTGATATTTTCTCAAAATTTTTAATACTCGTTTTTAATATTATTACATGTTTTTTTTAATTTACAATACTGTAAAAATAAACTGAGTTTTGTAAATATAGCTAAAGAATAAGATATATCAAGTTGTTTATTTAATCACAATATATATTTAACATAATAAAAAAGTTGTTTGTAAAATAACTTTTTTAAAACCACGCTAACTTCTACCGATATGCATCCAAAAAATGTGTTAGCAAATGAGAATACATCTTCAAAATTTCAATACCATTCGACATCACCTATCTGAAAGTTTGCGGTAATTCCATCAACACGGGTTCCCAAAAACATTCTTTGAGAGACCGGTATATGGTTCTGCAAACTTTGCACTACAAAGACTCCCAGCTTATCGGAATATTCCATAAAATAACCAGTATATGATGCACACAAATGCGACGTATCCACGCAATGGAATGAAACTAATATCATTCCCTGTGCGTTGGGTCCCTGACAGCTTAATGGTTCATATATATGTATAAGTATCCAAAAAATAGTTTGCTTTTACCAATTATAAATACTTTGGATATACCCAAATTGAATATTGCCTAAAATCAGTTGATTTTAAGTAGGTTGTACACTCCTCAATCGGTTAATTAGTTTGCTTAAGTGATTTATGAATTTTCTTCTGTATACAATATTTATATATGTATGTGTGGAAAACAAGTATGTCCACTCGGTACATAACATACTCTCATATCGAACGCCTTTTTCTTTGGTATGTTTTTCTTCCAAAACTCAATAAAATATATTATTATATAATATGAATATATTATAGATGTTTTGGAAAAAATTAAGGCCATAACTATGAGAAGCTGTCATACGTTGGTATTTCTATGACACAGTACAGCTGTAACCTGTATGCACTGTGGAAAATTCCAAAACTTGTAAGCCGCTCACTCGTCCATTGCAAGTTCAATCTTTTTATGAAATAAGTTTCATAAATTAGAAATAAACATAGTGCATTAAAAAAAAACATTATTTTAATCTTTATAAATTAAAAATATAAGTATCATATGTAACATTATATTAACTCTATTAGTATTACTTATCATCGCAATCTTGTAAAAAAAAAACTAAAAAAAACGCCGAACGAATAACGTATTTGGTTAACGTACTTACATTTTGGAAATGCTATACTAAAAACATAAAACGAACATCCTTGAAAATAACAAGCTTAATAATAAATAATAATAACTCTAAAAAAAAACTTAAATCGAAAAGAAGAGAAAATTCTAAGAGTAAAGAAGTGATATTCTGTTCTATAATTTGACTTTTGATTTATATTTATATAATTGTATTTAACAGTAATATTATATTTATAAATCATAATTCATAAATGTAAAAAGGATCTTTTTCTTTTTATTTAGTTTATTTAAATGTACTTTACACATTTCTCTATAAATAATATTATTTAGATTTACATCAAAAAGCTCGATTGTGTAAAAAAAAAAAATATCGTATTATTACCTATAGATCGATGAGTTTCCATGAAATAATATTCTTTTAATTGGGATGCGTCATACCACTGTTACTAGCTAATTAATTTTAGGAACGTGAGTCTTAATTTTTTTATCCAACACACCTGTTGGAATCGGCAATTTACTTACTAATTGTACTTTAGACAACAAAGGTTTGTTTAGCTTATTATAAAAAATGCCATAATGTGATTATTATTTTACTGCAGAACTCTAAACGTACGTATATCTATTAAATAAAAAAATATTGGTACACATGTCAGATACATCCTTATATTATAAGTGAACCGAAATATAATTAAGGCCTCATTAACGGTGATCGATATTGGGTTAAACGTTAGTATAAACATTATGTTACAAACAAAACATACAAGTATTTAATTGAATAGACACAAAAATATAGAGATGATTTTGTATATTGAATATAAATAAGAAAAATGTATTACGTAAAGCAGCAGAGCGTGAAAATATTGTTTTAAAATAAATGTTAAGTATGTTATTCTTCACTTATTGATCAATTACTTCATTAGAATAATTAGATATAATTTGCTTTGTAAATGTAATATTACTAGCCTTGGTCGCTGTCAAATTTATCTTGTTTTCTACTTCGAATGAGAAAGACTTATAAAAATTTGTTAAAAATCGAACTAGTTATTGCCTTGAAACAAAAAGGGACAAAATATATGCTAAAACCGTACACTGACATATTAATATGGGTTCATGATCCTTCCAGTCGACGGCTTTTTATTCGTTTTGTAAAACTACACTGTGAATCTAATCGTGACAGCTTGACATAGAATTGAACCTTCGCGATAAAATATATTAATAGGTTTTGTATATTAACATTCTAGTTCAAAAATTACAATACTATAAAAAAGTAAATTTTTGGAGGTTCTTCTCCGTGGCGTGGATCTACTCTTTATAACCGTGTAACTAGAATCTTACGTTTCATAAGTATATTGTCTAACTATTTCAAATAAAAATTTCGACTTTGATAATATGTTTGGATATCTTTAATAACATTAGTAAATACAATATTTTTGGTTAGAATCCAGCGAGCTAGTAAATTAATGTAATATGCATATATTCATTTGTATTTAATAACGTTAATTTAATATTAGCTGAAAATTAACTACATCATAATAACAATAATAAATTTTCCATCTATATCAGATATCTATATTGAATCAATCCGTTACAAAGCGTATCACATGTGCTGCAATCGTTACTTTATTTTTTAAACTACATAATTATAGTACTTGTATATTTCTAACAAACAATGTAAGTTGTATAAAAATACAAAATATGGAATTAAATATAAAGAAGTGGAAAAAATAAATAAGGATCTGTGAGGACGAGTTTTCTAACTTAATGTCAATTATCTTAGTCTCACAAGCAGTATAATGGAAAAAAAATGTGGCAGATTTAAGTACATTTATATAGGTGTTCATGTAAATAATTAATCCTGGATGGAAAAAGTATCATTTTTATCGGATTAATTATACTAGATTGACATTGTGGTTATAAAATTAATAATGGTAACATTATTATTCACATTACCGTAATTTATTTATTTGTTTTGATTTTCAGAATTTTAGTAGCTTATTTTCTTTGCTCTAGTTACCTTAATTTATCCACTGCATAATGCGATAAAAATAAAAAATACAACTGTAACAATAATTAACTACGGTGAAAGCTGTGTCCTTTTGAAATTAATTAAAAACTTATTACTTTAATACCATCTCAAAATCAATAAAAGCGTTAATTTATAATCAGATCTAAGAATAACATTCCAGGTAATAGTCTTGAAATCTTCTACAGCAGCTCGTCTTTGTTAGGTAATACATACATATGTAAGCGGAACGAAATTAATCAAGGCTATTTGCAAAATGAAATAACCTATAACTAGCCTAACTGACTGAACTAACTAACTAACTAACTGACCGCGGCGATGAAATTAAGTGAAAGGAAATACAGTTTCCCTAATTTCCTGCGACGGGCGGACTTCCAACGGTGCCGCAGCCAGGTTACCCTAACTGATATGTAATGTGGATTTTCGGGACAAATAATACAATAAAAATATAGTTTATTTCGGAAGTAAAACTTTTATGAACTAATTCAGCTTCCTATATCTATATAGCGAATATATAAAAACAATACTATAACATTAATTTTTTTTTTTTAATCATACAACAGAAGCACAAATGGACTGATTCACCGGCATTATCACGATAACCACGCACGATGATCACACAGAAAGCCGGTGTGAAACAGTGGTCTAATGTCATTGTTTATCATCGCATCGTAGGAGTGAGTGTCGAGAACTGCCGCCCAATACCTATCATCAGGTACATATCAATGTGTGCAAAGAAATCATAGCCTTAATACTCGTAGATATTAAGCTGCACACTGAAAATTGTTATTTATATATGTTATAGTTATTTTAGATATTTTGGCGTATTGCCGCTATTATAAGAATAATACATTTTTATTACAGAATTGCATTTTAGTTTATTTCTTAGTATATTGGTATAGTATTTTAGTTAATTTAAAATTCTATTATTATCCACATTTATATTACTAGATAATTATAACTAACGACTGCCTGGCCGTCAATTGTTCTCGTTGGAGGCGGGCCTACCTATGTCGACCAGCTGGCCTTCTGTTGTTCTCTCTGGACGCGAACGCACAGTTGTCGCCCGGCTGGCCATTTAATGTGACGCCGGTCTCCCCACCCGCTACGGTTCTAACGCGAGCTCCTACGGAGCGTCAGTCAGAATCGATATGCTCAGCTTAAAACTTGTGTTCATTGTAGTAATTGTGATTTTTGTGTATTTGAGTAAAAACAAACAATATCCGTGGAAATAACTGTGTTTCGCAGGACTATTCCCACCTATTTCAAAACCTAACTTAGGGCACAACACAACAACTATGACACTACACTACAGATAGGTCTAAGTTACTATCGAAGATCTTGTTTGGTATGTTTCTATATTACTCTGAAAGTAAATTTGTGCGTTGTCTTCAAATATATCATAGTGACACAAAGTTTAATCAGTAATAGTGTTGATGACAATTGTAAACAGCAAAATTGTAATAGGTCGAAATTCGCAGAGGTTAGTAGCATTTGCTTGGGTATAGGAATAATAAGTGTATCTTTCCATGAATCAGATATGAAAATATTTCGGATATGTGTAAGAACAGGATATTATACTTAGTTTGGCCATTAAAAATAAACACAGTAATACTGTTGAAGCTGTAATTTTTATATGATTTTTTTTATTTTTATTTCATTTCATATCATTATAAAATATTTTTTGATTTTAAAATAGAGTGGGGTAATAAATAAAACCGAATCGCCGTGATTGCATTACATGAAGTAGTTGTGGAGCCAAATAAATTTATTAAAATCTTTTATATGTTTGTTATTAGTCAAATGTTTGTATTTTGATAGATTAGTGAAAACTCCTCTGTTTGTGACAGAAAAACATATTGCTGTCCACGTGTACGTACCAAAAAGGCGATCAAAGTAGTAAAGGAAAGAATTCTAAGAAGTCCTGTCAGAAAGTAAAAGGTTATATCTCGGGACATGAAGATAGCACCTTTTTTTTTAACATCTGGAACCCATCATGGGTGCCACCGTATTTCAGGGGAGGAAGGCGGTGGGTATGGGAGACTCCTACTCACTAAACCAGACGGTTGCCGTTGCCGTCTTGATGGGACACCGCGGGAACGCTTGCGCATACAACCGCGGCGCCCCGACGGACACCACGTAGAGGGCACCCCGCAACGAGAGGCCCCCTCCATAGTCGGCAGGCTTGATAGATCTCGTGGGGTCCTCTCACCCCCATCCAAGCTCACCTTAAGAAGATGGCTGAAGCCCTCTTCCAGCCAGGTCCGTTCCGGAACCCAAACGCCCGGGGGAGTCCAGGCTCAACTCCAAAACGCCTGAGGACCTCGTCCAGGCCCAGCGCCCTCAGCGGTGATCTTCCTGAAGGAAGACCACCGTTCGGACCCCACATGAGCGGACAGCCAAGTACGATCCGGCTGGCTGGCAGGGAGGACTACCAACGCACTGCTGCCGCGCAAGACCACCACTCAAAAAAGGAGCCTGACCTCGAACCCGACAGGCCTCTACCGCCGAACACGTTGGTCAACCGAGTCCAGCAAGAAAGAGGCATAAGTCGGGAACCCACCAAGCCGGGACTAACGATCGCCGAGCAAGACCGTGGTGTCACGTTCCACGAAGATTAATCCGGGCACCATCTGTTGTTTGGAGAAACGACCTTCCGAACCGCTCCTTAGAGAGCGACTCGATAGGAAGAACCCCAAACCGTAGTCGCCCCCAAAAAATCCCGCAACCACGAGGCCACCCCAAGGTCAACTCTGCAATCAGAGAAGTACCAGGAATGACCCCACGGCTGTCCCCCGGAAAAGAGGGCCTGTGCCCTCCCACCGAATTGCCCAGGCCCACTTTCTAACGGCTAAGGCCGCAGGAAAGGGACCCGAGCCCGCCTCCTCAGACGGGCCACCCCTAAGAGCAGACCGCCGCGTGAACCCCCCTTGTCAACCATGAGCCAGACTCGATCACCTTATGGCTGACAACCCCGCACTGGACATTAGCAGACGGCTAACGCGATCCCGAAAGCGCCGCACGAATCCGGATAACATTGGTAGCGGACGGGCACACGAGGAAGTTTCCAGCATGGCCCCCCCTAAAGAAGATAGCACCAACAACAACATCACATATTTTAAAAGATGACTTAGGACTTGTAGCCTTTACTGTCCATTTAACTTAACTGATAATTTAAGAAATAATAAGGTGATAAAATTTAAACAACTACATAAGCGATACAAAAATGAGGTCACTGAATTTGTTTATGGATGAGAAAAAAATTACAGTTGAGTAATATTTTAACAAACAATATGAAAGTATTTATGCTGAAAGCTTTTAAAAAACTTTGGTCGACAGAGTACAATGTGGACAATATCCGACTTCAGTAATGGCTTGGTGGGGTGTTAGCTATGAATGAAGACTGAGCCATTTATTGTGAAAAAGGTATCCAAACATCGACAGAACTGTATCAAGATAACATACTTGAGAAGGTAGATTGGCCCCATAATGACACCATGTTCAATAACAATGAATGGTTTCAGCAAACTCCGCGCTGATACATTAAGCTCGATCCTGGGTGGATCGATCTTGGTTAGCAATGAACGTACCGGAACGTAATCGTATTTATATTAATTTCACTGGTTATAAAATACAAAACGTTATTATTATTACGTTGGAATCAGAACTATACTTCTATACGAGTTTAAGATTTTCAAGTAGTGAATAGGAGTCCATAGGCGCGACTTGCGTAAGTCCATCATTAGGTGGATCTACGACGTAGTCAAGATTTTGTCTCCCTAGTGAATTTAAAAAATTACTGAGAATAGTACACAATAGTAATATTATATATGTTCACTACAGATAAATTACATGGAAATTATTTAACATCATCGGACGTCTAGTACCACGCCACTCTTTGTTATTTTTTGTTTTTAAATATTAGTACTCGAGTAATGTTTGTATTGTGGTGTTACAATGGCCAATATATAAAACGATGGTTAAGTCACCTTCAATAAATGGTCTATGTGATTCTGGACTGGTACTTATCACGCTTTATAAAGAAACTAAAAAAAACTCTTAAGCATAGACATTATTATATATTTAACCAACAGCTACATGTAACAAGGAATATATTTTTTTTATCATAAAGATAATTATCTAATTCGATGCTTTTGAACTGTGTCTTATTAAAAACACCTACAGTAATAGTAAATTTTAAGTTTAAATACATTACATATGTAAAAGAATATATAAGATGTAATTTTCTATGTTCCTTACTAAAATAATATCTTTGATCTCTTGTTTATTATCCTTAGGGCGAGATTTCCAGCATTTTTATAAATAAGTGTGTAATAAATAATCTTCCATTACATTAAAAAAAAAATTAAAAAAAATTTGTGATCATGTTAGCTCAGTATTTGGGTTTAGAGACTTATTTAAGAGAATATAATATCTAATTAGGTTCAAATATCTACTTAAGTGAACTCTACTTACCAAGGTTGAATTTCACATTTAAAATAAGTATTATTTACTTAGTGTATACTTCTATATATAAAAATAAATAATACATTAAATAATTTTATATTATTAAAAGATTATATTTCGTTTTTGATTCCCGCCAAAAGGTTTCATAAATAAGATATTATCCCTTCCCTTCCCTCCCTTCCCTTCCAATAAATCCTACACTTCTGATATCAACTTATAAAGATATATGTGATCATATTTTTTATATTTGCATGTATGTAGAAAGTTAGATTTGTGACTATAAGATTTGATGCGGTCACATTTCATTTTAGTTTGTAAGTTTTAAAGTGTAATTAATAGATGAGTGTTCATTTAAAGTGTAATAATCGTAAGTTTTCATTTTTCTTGTTTTGGTAAATGTAAAATGTTATAGTGCATCCTTGAATGAAGTGAAAAATTATTATTTCTTATGTTTAAACTTATATATACTCTTATATTAATGTTAACTACAAGAGCTAAAATTTAATTTACTGTTAATAACCACAATGTACAATTTTTTTAGGACACAAAGTTTCTTTTTGTTATAGTTTAGACAATTATGGTGCCAATATATTGTAAGATATTCCGTGCTGTATTTAAGAGAGTCTGTAAGTGACACGTTTGGACAGCAATGGTTCCGTCATGAACAGTGGTTCATAATAGCAGTGGCTATTGCCACCTTGACTGCCTGACTTCACGCCAATTTTTTTTCTGGTTTTAGTTTTAAAATTTGTGCATTTAAAATAAATTTACCTATTTCTGATTTTGTGAAATTACATTATAAAACTTATTAGTTTCAAGTAATTTAAATAAACTGAATTATCGTAGTAACAATGTGACTATTAATGAAGTGCAAAATTATAATATTAACCAATAAGGGATCAGGTAATAATATGTTTTAGTACGAAAGTAGGTGTTTTAGTAGGTGGTTGAAGTGAAAAAATATCTTTTTTTCTTTGTTTTTTATTTTTTAGTTTAAGAAGTAAAAAATAAACTGTGTAGTTTCGCGCTGCGGAATGCAAGAGACCGTTTTCAAAATATATTTTAATTATTTTATTAAGATTAATATTAAAATATTTTATACCAATGATATAGTAAATTTTTGGGATCATATATTTAATATAATGCTATTGCCATTGAGTAGGAGGTGAGGATATGAAAGAACATAAATTAGAAAAAATATTGGAGGAATATATTTAGTTTAGTAATTCAGCAATAAGCTGACCAAACTAAATTATATCGGGTAGAAAAAATTAAACCTACATTAAATAATACTTACTAACAATTGGCTCTGCCATGCGTGGCATTGCCAATTGAGTCACCATACTACCACCCGCCTTGTTGAGTTTACCATTCCATATATAATCATCGTTATCGAGATGAAGACGACATTTATTAGGTTTTTGAAATTCCTATTTCAAATACAATTAAAAATGGCAATAAGATGTATACATATATCAAAACAAAAACTTCTCAACGAAGTAAATACCGAGTGACGAAAGCGAATCCACTGACACAAAACTCCTGATATGAATTTTGCGACGAAAAAAACCACGAACATTTTTATTCACAAACGTAAACAAACTCAAAACATGTGAATGTGCTCGAAACGTTACACAAATTGCATTTTTGTTTTTATTTTATTAAATTGATTAAGGTAATTTGGCAACATTCCGAACACATTCACAATTCAATTTAAATGGTGCTCATTACTATTATTGTTGAATTTCAATAGAAAGATATAGAAATGAATGGTAGCTTCCATTCCAGCCGATTATGTCGAAGTCCGCTTCAGTTGGAAAGGGGAATAAAATCGATATTTGTACGGGAGGAAACTAAGAAAATGCGTTTTTAATTAAATATATATCGATTTTATACTAGAAGACTAATCAAATTTTGGTGAATATTTCAACGTTTTGAATTTTCATCAAATCATCATCCCATCATTTATGGTGCTCATTAGTTGGTGTTTGTTAGAAATACACATGAGTGGGAATTGGTATCTTATGGAATATATTTTTTTTCGATGTTAATTGAATTTTAACCGTGTTGTGAGTACGATTCTGGCTTTAAAAGTAATTTTTTGGCCATTTTTGGTCATTTGTCATGATTTTTTGAACTTCTCACGGCCATATCTCGAAATAACGAGTTTTCCCAGATATGTGCTATATACCAAATTTTAGCTCTAATTTTGGGACTACAAATGAGGAAATTTTGGAAAAAATCGTTGTCGCCGTTTTTGAGAAAGTGGCCGATTTGTCCCCGGCCAGTCGGCCATTATTTGGTTTTTGATCAAAAATGTCACGCCAACAAATGTTTTTGCCATCAAAATTGATATAATTCAAAAAAACAGCTTAAGGCCTTTCCAATGATCCCCAATTTGTTAATGTACGTCAACTGCTTTCCCACAGTGCCTCTACGAAAAATGGGCATTTTTGGCCTTTCGAGGGCCGGCCACGGCCAAAATGGCGGCCAAATCGAAAAGTCGTAAAACAAAAAAGTCTTAGTTTTTGATGTACTTCAATCCCTGAAAGTTTGGACAAAATCGGTTGACACTATGAACATACACACAAACAAACAAAGTACTTTCAAGAAATCTTCGATGGAGGCGCCAGTCAAAATGTTATATCTCATCAACCGGTGGTCGGATTTTGGCGTTTTCGGGCTTGTTGGAAAGGTCTCAACGAGAACCTTGACGGTGGAAATAAAATATGATTTTATGCTGGTTCGGAGCCAAAAACTAAATTTTAGTCTCATTTTTCAAACGGCCGTGGAGGTGGAGGCGGTGGGTATATTGCTAAGTGTAAATGCATTTTCTGAGTCTATGGGCCAAGGGCTTTCTAAAAATATCACACTCATACCAGAAAGTCTCCTGTATAAAAAGTTCGATATTGCGCGCCGAGTCGTTTGTAGAAACATCGGTTACATTTTAAAAAGATAGAATGATGATGAGCAATATTCTTGAACAAAACATACGAGTTCAGTCCTTCCAAAGGGGACCGATACTTAGCTGTGCGAGTATCTTTATTATGATTATTGTCTTACCTAAAACGTCCGCTATGTGTCTTTTATATACAGCCCTCGCCGTTATACGAGTATATATGAATACAAATATATCTCTTTTAACCGGATAGGTATGTTTAGTCAAGAAATATTTTTATACATAAAGACTATATAATTTTCAGAGGCACAGATAAATTTCAATTGTCATTTACATCGTATTTTAGGACTTCTTTTCTTTGCAGTATCTATTGGGCTTAATCGTGATAGCTGCAGTCAATAATTATTCTAGTGTCACGATCTGCTCTTCGTTATTTCAACTTAATGAAACTTAATGAATGCCTAAGTTGAAATTTTTTGACTTTGTTCTCACAGTTTTATGGTGTAATTATAATATTTTTAGTACCTTTTAAGATTCTCTTACCTTAAATAAACAATTACTATAACAAATACTATATTATATATAGTACTTAAGAATTATAAATATGAATCTTTAAATTAACCTAAACTGATAGATGTAGAGATAACAAAGTTGACGTAAATCTGATGTTATAATGTGTGGGACTTATTACAATAAAAAATATTGTAATAAGTCGAATTAGAAATTAATGTAAAATTTGAAGCTTAGATGCCGAGTTGTATTGCTTGTTGGTGAGTATAGTAAATATAACTTTATACTTCAAGAATATTTTAAATATATCTAAAACAATATTAAGAAATTAAAATTAATAAATAGTTTAAAACTCTAGTTATAGTTATCAATTTTTGTTTAACTATTTTATTGTAGAACCTATAACTGATTTGGTGACTGTGGACCTTTGGGATCACCTCTACAGCGATCAACCGGCATTATCTCTGCATATTTACAGTGTGTCTCATTTTGATCAAGCTGTCGATATTTCGACCCAGTTACATAAATCCGGTTATGAGTTTTTAACAGTTTTTTGCTGACCTAATTTAAAAATAACTAACATTTTGTTGTAATACGAGGTTATGGGCAATTTCAACACTCTTGCAAAGAAATGAAATCTGGTATTATAAGATAGAAATATATAATAATGTATAATGTTTTTAAAAATGGAATTATGGGCCTTCTATTAGTATGAAAATGTATTTTTTGTACGCCTTTAAAACTCAGTTATAGTTTTAGGTAAGATTTTGAAATGCTTCCGTAGGCGGGGAATAATTTATAAAATAGTAAACTTATCATGTGAATTTTTCAAAGTATTTTATATACTTACATTTACAGAGTTTAAAAGAAGAGGTAACAGTAATACAAACCTTTCATAAACTCACATGATACACATATTGATATTTAAATTTTGTCACAAAATTAAGAACTATGTTAATGATAGAAAGGTAATAGTCAAGTTGCTAACCATTCAACATGTGTCGTTTCACTTAAATCACTTACAAGAAGTTGTGTATTAGCAATATTTTAATCAGTATGACGCAAGTGAAAAATATTAGTAATATAAGATGTAAATAAAGGCAGATCAGTAATAATACAATATATAAATATAAAAAGAGGAAGGCAAGACATACGTTTATTTTATAAATTCTATTTATTTGATATGTATCCTGGTCTATAAATTAAATTGTATCAAAATATTATTTATTAAAAGGTAAACAAAAATAGTTTTATTGGAAAACAAATTTTAATGGTTTCCTTTCACATATTTCATACTAAAACCTTTTGTACTGGCAAAGTAATCCGTATAAAATGGTTTGCTATTGGATTTGATTATTAAAATATTATAAGAATTTAATATTTTTATTTTACCAAATTGTATGTGTATCAAATAAAATGCAATAAAAACTATCGGTTTATAATTATAAAAATATGGGCTTAAATAACTTTGACAAAAAATTTAAATATAAATATAAAATAAAAACGATTTTTTATTAAACGATGTAAAATTGGAAACTAAAATCTCGTGCCAACAACCAACTATCTGCCACTTTTTTTTGTCTTTTTTACTTCATAATTCCTAAGTAGGAACTGGATATATTAATCATAGGACATGCTCCATATGATCATCATTGTTACAAATCAGCTTTTATCATTTTACTGCATTTTCACATTTACAACATTTACATTTACAATAAAGCCGTTCAGATTATCGGGTTCTGTAGTGACTGTGGTGACTCGATTAATCGATAAAGCGAGGTGAGTTTCATTTGCGCCTCAAAAGCAACGCTCTTATGCATGATCACTTCCTACAAGATGACCTGCATGTTCGTTTGTAATCCTCTTAATATATTACTATATAATTTTCCTATAACAACACACATTAGTTAGAAGAAAGAGATGATATTTGTATACAAATCTATCATTTTATACGACTAATTCACGACTAGACCACAAATCCAGCCTAGCGCTATGTAGAGACGCTGCAAAGGCTGCATTGCTGCCAATCAAACAATCGTACTCTTTAATTAGCGCAAGCTAACCATAAGTTACTGTGATTATTGGGAAAAATTTTTTTTGGTTCCGTTATATATATATATAAAGGGATGAAACTTAATTGTTGATTGAAGTCTTGCTACAATTTTTTGGTTTTTCTACAATGTACTGGTAAATAATAGATATTGTAGACAAAATATAAAACTTTTATTTGTTCAATTGTGATTCCAAATAAGTGGATAATATTTCGGCAGTTGCATAAAAAATAACCAAATAAATTTTATAAGTTTTGCAGATGTTGATACATGCAAAGGTGACCATGCAAATAACAACGAATCAGATCGCTATGCAAAGAATTATGAAACGTTAAACAGATTCCAATTTCTGAAATATGTTTTGTAATTCAGACAGAAATAATAATCTCCATTACAGTTTATTATTTTCATAATCTTTGATAACTTTGAGTGATAAAATTGGCTGACGGTATTTGTTGCTAAAACCTGGAGGACGTAAAGAAATCATCAAGCACATCGGTGGTTGGTAGATGAATTAAAAATATTTCCTTAAAGAAGTAAATCATTTAAATATAGTTTTAAAAATTATGAAATATATTTATTTTCAATCAACATCAACATAATCAACAATAAATATAAATAAATAAATAAATCACATTCTTCATTACATAATACATGCGAATTTAAGGAAATGAGGCAATAATATGTAGGTCATACATTTTAAGAAATAAATGTAAGGAAAGCTGCCAGTAGACATAATCGACGTGAATGTTGTTACAGTGAAAAGTTTGAAAGCGCTTCTTTCGACTAAGGGTTTCTTAAAATCGTATATGTAAGTTATTTATATGTATTATTCAATTATTATGTAAAAAAATACTTCGAATTTTTAACTATGGTAAATATAAAACAAAAATATCTACAAGGGTAGGATTTGTACCTGTAACCTCTGGGAAACCGTCCCGTAGCTTTTAAATTTACAATTAAAATTAAAAGCTACGGAAGTTTACAATTTTAAATACCTAGCGGGATACGTGCTGCCTGGCAATTTAAATGATGTTTCTGATGACAGAGAGCGTAAGACGTTGGTACAGGGAGCAACATGACTTGACACTGCTGCGAGCAAATAATTTTAACAGCAGATGTTCTGTTAAAATTATTTCATTAAAAGCAATTTATCAATGCTTCGACTTAAAGAGTCATTGGGTTATTTATTTTTAAATTAAATACCGTCATATTTAATATAATAACACTTTTAGGACTTTGTTGTTAATGCTGCCCGGCCATTATAGTGCCTTCTCTGTGTTTATAGAGGCTTCCTCGCTATGAGCAAACAAGGCTTCACCTTTGCGGAAGCTGTAGCAATACTAAAGAAGATATCAAAATTATAATTAAACTATGAAACTATTATACTAGCCTAGTTTATAAGATTTGTTACTAAAGCTATTATATATGAAATAATATTATTTCTACTTACACGTCATTAAGGGCATAATGTTCAATCAAGCGAACGAATTTCAGTTATAATTGAAAATTTTATATTAACGACTCGTAGATCTATAGAATTACTGTTATAGAAAATGTAATTTGTTATGCTCGTTATATTAAAGTGTTACTTGTTTAAATATAATGTTTATTGAATATTGTGTTTTGTGACTTTCTTTGCTTCAATGTCGTAAAATCATATTAGTGAAAAAATAGAAAAGTATTGACTCCACTTACAAATTTAAATAATACTTTTATAATAATTTTTTGTTAATATGAAACTCAATTCTACACTGACTAAAATCAACTGACTTAAAACCTTCCCTTGTGAAAGAAAGTCAAGTGGTACTAAGAGGCTTTTAAGTATAAAGTGTTAGTCTAAGAATAAAATTCACTTTAAAAAAAGTTGTCACATCTGGTGTTTAGTACAAATACAGTGTATGGTTCAAATACATTTTAAGCGCAAATATTTTATTTATTGAATCCTCAAATTTTTTTCAATACAAATTATCATATTAGTTCAATTAAATAATATTTAAGATAATGTATTTTTTCCGAACTACTATATTTACTATATTTTTCATAATAACCCAAAATCAAAGGCTTTTAGAGATATCTCTCTTATTATCATAAGCGCAAGTTATTGTGATTATCATGTAAAAATACATATTTGCCTCACATAAAGCTTGTAACTTAAACTATCCAGTGTACAGGCAGATACGACTCGGCGAGCGCTTCCAATCCATTAGACACGAGGACGACGCCGTTCTCTAAAACAATCTTGTTTAAAAATATAACAATGTGCAAAGGAAGCGTTGGCTTCACCATTATATATATTTAATAAAAATGAATTTGGTATTTTTATATACTCAAATATAACTCCCTTATTAGATTTCAACATTCATATCGACAAATAATTTACATTGTTACTTTCAGTTCACTTTACTTCTAAACGGCTGTATTTGTATTAATGTTAAATAAATTAAAAGAACGTGATACACTTTAGGATGTTCCTCTTAAAATTTATTAAATTATTACAAGTTGCTGTATTTATAAAATTCATTACAGGCGTCATTTAGTTTAAGCGAAATTCTAAATGTACTGCGTCAAGAAATCAATAGAAGATTTTCTATATATTTGCTGTTTAAAAAGAAAATATTTTATTGCATTTTATGGTGTAATGTTTACTTCAAATTATAGTATAGATTTAACTAAAACGGTACGAATTCGTCCCGTTTCTCTGCTTGTATAGATGCGATGATTTCGAGACTAGGTTGCTGACTGATTGATAGGAAACTCGTATGTATCAAGCGGATAGAAACGAAAGTCGAAAATATGCTTTTGACAAAAAAAAAATATTTAAATTAAGCTTTCTGCAGTGTTTCTAGACTTGTAACGTTAGAAGGAGGAGAACAGATTTAACACCGTTATCATTCTCTTATTACTTTATTACTTAATAATTTGTAATTTTAAATATAATTATAAGTTATTTTTGTAAAATAAGTGGTAATAAATTATGAGCTGTGTGAGATCTCAAGTATTATATATATGCTACATTAAATATGACGAACATAGCAACCAATAAGCGTCCATAGGAGGTCGACATTTTTGATAATTTTGCATTAGAGAATTTTCAAGTTAATTTCTTGTTCAAATATCCAATTAAAAGCTAAACATTACAAAATAACTCTGGAAAAAATATTGATATTTATTAATTTAAAGGGGCTAGGGGAGCAATATAGTGTTGAAACACTTTCTTTGTTTCTTTTTTTCTTTGAAATCGCTAGAAATCAATATATAAATAAATAAATAAATATATCGTTAATATAATAAAGAAAAGGCTTCGAGGTACAAATCTTGATCAAGAATCATTCAAGTACAAATTCAATAATAAATTAATCTAAAACAGAACATTTCGGGTATAAAACTTTTTTTTATCAAAAAGTAAGTTATTTAAATTTAGTTCCTCAACACTTAAGCACGTGCTGCATACAGCAAAGTGTTATTATATCACGTCATCCGTTTTGAGTGCAATAACCGCTATAACTGCCGAGACAACGCTCACATGCGTAAAAGACCCACATTTGAAAATGATACTTGTAAGAAACAATTATTGCAATACTTCTAATACTATCGGCAAAAAAATAACAACGGTATCTTTGTTTATAATGTTAATAAATTATTAAAAAACCCAATGTCAAATAATAAAAAACCCAATATCAAATAATAATAATAGTGTCACATAACTTAGAATAAATTTTTAAATATGAAAACATTAATTTTTGTTACTCATTTTTCGGTTGATCTTTGAAATGCTGTTGGCCTAGTTTTTATTAAAAATGAAATGTAATAAGGTATATATTTAAAACAATTGAAAATTGATTTAAAGATACGATAGCTATCTAAATCTTAAAATATAATATTCTATTAGTCACGGTGGTTCGAAACTTATGTCTGTGCACAATCAATATATATATGAAAATTGAGTTTATGTACCCAAAAATATGTCAAAATTTAATAAAATTGTGATGTACATAAAATAAAACTAGAAATAAAAACAAAATAGTTAATCCCTATAAGGTTAATTGTATACGTTCTTACAATAAACTCTCCAGTAAAGTCTTAAATTTGTCTTTAAATAAATACAAAATATTCTTTAAAAGAAAATTAATTAAAAAAAAGTTATTATAGTGTAGAGAATAACACATTAACAATGGTATGGCCTAGGAATAAATTATATTTTAGCGATTTTATCTGACGCTGTTTGTTACTCTCGTTAAATCTATTGCAGCACACCGCTCCCTTACAAGTCATTACTTGCGGTAGCGGTGGAGGCCGGGTTGCCCCCTCCTCTCAATTATGGTGAAAGGAGTCATGACTGACCCTTGCATTATGTTCGTGAACGGATGCTACATGCGGTGACTGGGCGTATCGCTAGCCACGGATTTCTTTTATTATTAACTATCATTAGGCCGACTTATCGAATTAATTGCGATGGTTCTAGTTGTTCGTACATTGCTCAATAATTATATACGTGTGTAAAATAATAAAAAAACCCGTCTTTGTTTTATAGTAGTTCTTCTAAGACTAGGGCGCGTTTGGAACCCTTGTAGCGCTATTTTAAGTTGGGGAGTATCTTTACAGAAGGGTTCATTTCGATACATACGATATCAAAATCACTTCTATTTGACGTACACAAGTGATCACTGATATGGATTCAAAGTGGAGAAGATATAAATAAATAAATAAATATTATTTGTAAGAACAATGTATTTATTTAAATATTCGGGTTCGTGACAAAACTTATTAAGGTTACTACAATAAAAAAAATATTCTACAATACGTTCTCGTAACTGGTAAGCTATATAATGATTTCCCCTTTTGATAGATTTTGGATATTTATAAAACAATAGCATAAATAAATTACTTAACTACAGAAGTGATGTTAAAAAAATCTTAAGTTAATACTGACCTGACGTTTCTGCGTCACTTATGGTCACACTGTGGAATTGATCCCCACGATGTTTAGTATTCCAGAAAAAACACAAAGACTCCAATGGACATTTTTCCGCGATACGCTGTAGGTATCAACTCCGTCATTCGTTTGCTTAAAAAACTTATTATTTCCGGTAAATTAACTGTTTTATCTCTATCTGTTTGGTAGTGCATGGTGGAAAGCATGAAATCGTTTTTCCTTTGTCTTTGCTGGACTTTGGAGGAACATAAGTGAGCATCACTTTGCTCATTATGTAAAACAAAAAGGTTTCTTTCGTTTCATTTCAATTAGTTTCCGCAAAACAAACATAACTACAGAAATTTGAATATGTTATGTTCCAGTTAGTATTATTTATTAGAAATAATAAGAAATAACAAAAAATATGGCACCATAAATTTGGCCATATTTTGTATAACATATATATAAAACGTTGTAATATGAGCTAGTTTCAACCCCGTCTTCCTTCATCGAATATTCCAATACACGACGAGTATTCACCCAGCGCTATGCTCCGTCTTTTCTAATTTTGCGAAGCGAAAGACTGGAACAGCTTGTCTACGTCGGTGTTTCCGATGGAGTGAAATGTGGGTGTCTTTAAGGCGAGAGTGAATAGGAACTTCCTAAGTTAATGCACCTTACCGACAATGACTACATTTTCACTTTCCATCAGGTGCAATGTAGTCATATATTAATTTTGATTATGTATTAAAAAACTCTGTGTGAAAATAACATCAAAAATAAGATATATACATCACCAAAAAATAACAAACAAAAATAAATTAAAATCGCAATACTTACATTGAACGTACCCTTGGTTACCCCAATAAGGTGTGCACATGTAAACACGCCAGCAGAACTAACACTCGTCTGAAATATCCCCAATACAGTGGGTGCTCAAAATAAAAAATAGATTGTAACATAAGAAAACAAACTATGTTTTAAATCACAAATTCTTTTATTGTGGCGGTGTGCTGTGTATTTTATTAAAATAATATGTATCCCATTATATTTTATAGAAGATATTAAATTAAAATTATTACAATGTCCTCTAATTAGTTTAGGAACGATCGATCTTTGATCAGGCGTAATAAAATCCTTATGAATGTGTATTAATAATCATAATATATTTAAAATTATTGTAATATAATATTTATAATTCAGTAATAATTAGCAAATGCTAGTAGCGGTGTTGTTGACAAAGCATTTGAAAAAGCAATCTTGATTATGATTAAGATTTTGAAGCATAACCTGTCAGCATTATTTATTTTTTTTGTATCGTGCGTCGACTATGACATGGAACATCGACAGTCAGTATAACATGGAAATAATGCTTTGTGCTTTACCTTTAAATGTTATTTTTTTGTATTTACATTATGATAGGCAATAAGTGTTATTTTCAAAATATATTTCTCTAAAATGTTTATGTAGATAAAGTGGTCGAAATTTTATTTTTTAAATCATTTGTGTAGAGATTTTAATCTTGGGCCTTTTTAAGTGACACATATTTATTTATTTACCTTCACGCCATATCCCTTGCGGGGTAGCCAGAGACGACGGAGCGCCAAACGCTACGGTCCCTGCATACCTCTTTCGTCTCGACCACAGACATCAACCTCTTCCTACATGCCCTCCGGTAGGTCCTCATGCTTCGTATATATATATCTTCGTATATATATGTTTATACGTGATCTTCCTCCAGTATCATAGATACAGTGTTTTCGAAGGTCACTCGCTCTCTCTCTCCCGGTCTCTCTTGCCGCTCACTTTTGCTGTATAAATCTTTTTTAACATTCTTTCATCACTCATTCGTTCGACGTGCCCAAACCACCTGAGCACGTCCTTTTCTTCGTGACATCTTCGCTAGTACCTGCCATTCTGTGGATCTCTTCATTGCGGATTCGGTCAGCTAGACTGACTCCGCATATTCTGCGAAGAGATCGCATCTCCACAGCATTCATCTTTCTTACATTCTTCTTCTGTGTTACCCACGTTTGGCTGCCGTATAACAGCGTCGGTAGCAAATCCGCATTGTGTACAGACAAACGTGCAGCTATGCTAACGTTTCGCCGTCTCAACAATGCAGCCAAAGCACCGTTGACTCTGTTACCGGCAGTAATACGTCTTTCTACATACATTTCGTATCTTCCATCTCTACTAAACATACTTCCCAAATATACCACTTCATTCACTTGCTCTATTATTTTACCATCACGTTGATGTTACATTCTGTTCTTTGTTCATTTCTTTCAAATATCAGAACCTTCGACTTATCTGCATTCAGGTTCAGACCATTATTTTCACACCCATCTTTCAAAGTGACCAATGCCTGCAGATCGCAGTCTGATGATGCAATGAGAACTGCATCATCTGCATATAGCAAGCAATTGACCTTAAGGTCACCTACTTTCACTCCCATGTCACTGTCTTTCACGCCTTGGAGACAACTATCCAAATACAAATTGAACAACCAAGCTGACATAGCGTGACTTTGCTTAACACCCGATTGGATGTCAAACCGCGGCGTCATGCCAGCTCCTACTCGCACACAGGCTGAGTGATCTCTGTAAAGAGACTTTACAGTCTGTAACAAGGGTCTGCTCACATTCTATCGGGGCAGTATCTCCCACAATTTCTTTCTCACAACCCTGTCAAACGCCTTTTCCAAATCCACAAAAGCACAGAAAACCTTTTGGTTTAGGGCCAAAAACTTTCCGTGATCATGCGGAGGGAAAAGATCTGATCTATACACCCTCTTCCAGGTCTAAAACCTCCTTGGGCCTCCCACAACTATCAGATCTATATTGCATTCTTCTCGCTAATATTTGTATTATTATACATTATTATCTTTTCTGAAAGATGTCTAATTATTTTTTTTTGGTCATTCATATTCTAATTTTGCAGATTTAACATATTCCAATCTGTTAAATTTGAACGTGGCTCATACTTTTCACTTCGATGTATTTTTAATTTTTTTTTTCAAATATGCCTTCTATCGCCTATGTTATTCAGAACACGCCCTCGTGAAAAAATTTGACTGTTTAAAATTTTAGTCTATAGAAATAATAAACAAGATATTTATTTATACAATACGTCGCCTATTTACAAGCAGCCTCACTCCAACACAATCTACCCGCATAATCTCCCCCGTCTCAACTACTCTGATTTATTGTGTACAGCCCAACTATTATTTTTAGTGCTTGTCATCAACAAGGGATAAAGATATATTTTATTTTCAATAACATTGAAATTATAATTTTTCAAACGAGCATTTCTTTCCTTAAAAAATGCAAAGGATTAAATTAGTTTGTTGTTATTATAAAAATATGTGGAGATTATTTAAAAAATATATTTTATGTAAATCTATTATAGCCAGAGTTAAAAAATTAAAGTATGAATTGACGATTTTTTTTCTCACAAGGCTTACATCTGCATAAGTTTCTACTTTATATTATATGTTTAATTTATAAAAGTGTTCTCTTTTAACCTTTTACAAATAAAATAATACTATGGTGTTATATCAAGAATAAATAAGCTTTAAGCTTTAAGTTTTTTATGTATAAAGAGGCAATATTCTAAAGCAATTGTGATTTTTTTCTTGGTTATATACATATTATAATCTGAAGATAAGATTTATGTTATTTTTGAACTTAAAAGCTAAGGTAGGTAGTATTCATGGTAATGAATACTAATTCAGTCTTATCAATTATAATGTAATATAAGCATAGGAAGTAGGTACAGTAGTGACAATACATATTACGTAACAAGATATTACACAACTGAAATAACATTTGTAAAGAGATGTTAATATCACAATATCTATAATTATTAAATAAAAACAACGTATTTCTGTAAACAAACTCAAAGAAATCTTTAAAGATTTTTAAAAATAATATAGATAATATATGTAAATAAAATGTATTCAATTGAACATGTAGAAAAGTAATATCATATGTCATTACAAGCTCGACTTTGTATCTTGGGTCTATTAAGGAAATTCATAAAAAAACTTACTTACTCATAGCTTAGACAGTAGTTATAAAAATCCCACAATTAAATACTTATATTATGTATACAATTAGTTTTGTATACATAACATAAGTATTTAGTTGTATAATGTTGTTTAGTAATGTTACAAAATTAAAGATCTGTACAATATTACTTATATTATAAATTAATATATATTTTTTTTTGTCAGTGTATTACATTTTATACCATCTTATCAGTATTTGGCCAAGAGCCAAGTTAATAGTCGGTGACTCTGAACCGCATGCTGTTTTGACCTTATGATTACAACCAAACAAACAACTCTCTCATACTTGGCACGTTGTTACACTAACTATACAATATATTGAAGTATAATATATTTTTTTACCAAAATATGCCAATAGGCTCCCCTATTAAATATTCATATTCCAAAATATATATAAATTATATTTTCGATGTACCTAAATAAAATAAACTTAAAACATTATGAATTATATAGCATTCAGGTAGAGTAGGTTATTTTGAAACAGTATAACGTATAGTTGTAAAATATAATACATATTTTACTCAAAATTACATAGTTTTACATTTTTGAGATTAAAAGTATGTTTTAAAGTTCAATAGGGGCTAGAAAATATCGGATTGCTATTTATTCGTTCAAACGCTTGCATCCATATTTCATTGTTGATAGAACTTGTAACATTTAATACTGTTTCAATTAAAATCGATAGAACATTATTTAACAACAATATTTATTATGAAAATTCATAAATCACTTAATAATACTTAAATATTTTCTTTTTTCGTAATAATGCAGTCAATTAATTTTTGGTTTAATAGTTATCAATATATCTTTACACAAAGCTTTTTGATTAATTTAGCATTTAATAGATAACAGTCTTTATCGGGACGGACGAGAAATGTGAAGATGCCTTCATTAGAAATCATAACTAAAAGTTATAACTTCGAGGAACATTTATCATATCGCATTTTTAATGACATATATTTTCCACTAGATATTTGGGTAACAATAAAAATAAATACATTTAATTTATTGTAATATTATATAATAAGCCAGACGGAATCGAATTCAATCCAAGTCGCTAGTAGCACAGACCATTTTTATTGTAATAATTACGTTAAAAAGAGCTTATTTAAATACCTACTTGAATACGAATTTGTAACTGAATTGGAATAGTATTTTAAAGTGAACACGGTTTGATTCAATCATGTTTATCTACTTCTTGCTTTATTTTACCGAAAGTAAGCCTCCCTGATAGATATTTCTTTCTACAAACTTTAATCTAAGTAAACAAAAACTACTTAACCGTACTGCACAAAATAAGAAATTATTTATTCAATAAGAGCAACATCACTTTTAATATACTCCTATATGTATAAAATATGGTAGACTAACTGTATATTGGTGGGTAAGATGTATCCCTTTTGTAATGGGTAAGAAAGTTTTTTCCGGCAGTAACACATATGTAGGCTGTTGATTTTCAATATTAATAGTATATTATCAAGTAATAATAAGTAAGCACACAAGAAATTAGCTCTTTAGTAATAAGTAGTAATTAATGTATTAAGTATTATATAAAAAAGTTATATATAAACGACCATTCTATGTCACTACACTCTAAACAAATTGAACTTCACAGTACGGCGTAAATACAAATCGAATGAAATAGTTTGTTATAGTTAAATTATAGCTGATTGATAAGGGTTCCAGCTGTCAGTTAACATTCCTAACCGGTCCGATTATTCCTCAGGGGTCAGAAAGAATAATATTCACTTCTGGGACTAGAATAACGAATTCATTGAAATAATTTGATATTCACCATATTAATTATTTTACAATTGTACTACTTTATTATATAACATATGTACAATATTTTATTTTTATGGTAGATGGATTTACTAGTTACGTATTTTAACAAGGGACACTGTTTTAATGAGAAATAATATATTATATCATATATTTATACTGCAAAAAAAATTACAACAAAAATGTAAAAACTTATTCCATAGTTGTTCGGAATTGCCAAAATTTACCGTCTCATAAATCAAAAAGTTTAAGATGGGCTTTATCTACGAACTTTGTAAAGCTATAAGTTTTTATTAAGAAATCGTGATAGGGAAACAATCCAAGGCTGATAGTTTATAGTTTTTAGTAAAAAAATAAAGTATTCCGCCGACACCAAACCGAATGAAATAAATATAAAAGCTTAACATGTAAAACAATAACTATAATATAATACTTTCCTTGGTGGAATCCAACATTTAAAGATGACGCAGTGCTTACCAACAAGGCAATGAAATTAATAATTGCGAGTTACACAATAAACCAAAGCTTCAGACAGATTAGATGATTGGGGTAAATATAGTTGAGATAAGCCTTATTATTTGTGATATTTAATAAGATAAGATACTTAAAATAAATAACTGTTGTACATACAGGGATATAGTTTTGCCAATACCGACTCATAAAAATACGTTTATAATATTGGTATAAATTTGTTTAATATAATGAATAAATAAAATGCTAGTATTTAAATTGTAAACTGAATTGGGGTTCTTATGTATAATTTGATAAGTTAATAATATTATATTCCGGGTGAGATATCGCTGAGTTACACAAAAATACAATTAAGGGGCAATGTCAAACTATGCACATTATTTGTGTTCAAATAATTGTGACAGAAAAAAGTGTGAAATAATAATGAATCATATTTTAACTAGTAAATTAGAGATAAAACTCAGAAGTATGCAAGAAAAAATATATAAAATATATACATTTATTATTTAACATCTCCAGTGGCTTAGAATTAGGGAATAACAACAAACATAGCCCTATATTACTAAGTACGTTTTCATAGTAAACGTTTTCTATTTAAAGTAGAAATACTCACATCCAAATAGGTCCATAGAAAAATTTAATTTTAGAAAAAAAATAAATAGAAAATTATATATAAGAATAACAAACATATGAACCTCACTGAGATGATCACTTTAGAATTAAAGTAAAAAGAGTAACCAAATTCAAGAGCTTGTTTTAAATGCATAATAACATAAAGATAAGTACAAAAATATGAGAAAAGCTCTATTTATTCGAACAAATAAAGCATTCCGGTCAATCGAGCGAATACTAAGAAAGCTATTCAAAGATCATTGTGAATACATGAATTTCACATTTTTATCATATTCCATAACAAAACCGACCTTATCATTTACTACATAAGGTTACAAATCATACATTGAATACGACACTCGCATTGAAGTTACACAGATCTTTTTTTTTTTTTTTTTTTTTTTTTTTTTTTTGTTTGTCTCTGCTGTTAGCCCTACTGGCCAAGACAGCGTCACCGGAGTAATGGACGGGTGCAGAGACCCGCCCTTGAAAAGGGGGGGCCTGAAGGGCCCCAGGGGAACGCGCGTCCTGAGGGCGCCTCCTGTGAGGCTCGGACCACGGCTCAGGACACCGTTAGGTGGGAAGCGAGGGTTGGATGTGGGTTAGAATTTGACACTAACGTCCTCCGACGGCAGAACGCCGGAGCAACGTGCTTGGATGGGGGCCTCGTCTTCGCCGGCGAAGACGCTGTGTGTGTGTATGTGTAGTATTTATGTTCGCTTTGCCGCTTTTACGTAGCGTTCCCTAACGTAATCGCGTCGTCCGGGTCGAAAAGTACCGACTTGGGTCTTCTCTTTCTGACTTTAGGAGTCTTACGGGCCGTGTATCCTGTGGCCTTAACCACCAGCGGGTTTGGGTGTCCCACAGCATTGTCAAAGTAGCTTTTGGAGAGCCCCTTGAAATACTGTGCGATCGTCGGTAGATCTAAGTCTCTGTGCAAGTCGATATTACGCATATACCACGGTGCTCCAGTGGCGAGCCGCATGAATCTGTTCTGAAGCACCTGAAGGGGCTTCAGGTTCGCGTGAGCGAAGGCAACGCTTGCATAGGACATGACGGAGCGTATGCAGGCTTTGTAAAGTGTGACCTTATTTCTAAGGGACATTTTACTCCGCTTGCCTAACAGGGGATAAAGTCGCCCTAGGATAAAGGCCGCTCTGTTGCGAACGTCCTCGATATGTGAAGTGAATACTAGCTGTTTGTCCAGCGTCACTCCTAGGTACTTGGCCTTGTTTTTCCAAGGAATCGGTTTGTCAAAGAGTTTAATCTCCGGGCCCCTTGTGGATCGTGACCGTTCAAAGAGTACCGCGGTGCTCTTCTCCGGGTTCACCTCAATCCTCCATTTCCGAAACCAGTTCCCGAGGGAGTCGGCTGCGGATTGGAGGCGTTGAGAGATCTCATAAGGATCCCTTGAGGATGTGTAAATTGCGGTGTCATCCGCGAACATTGCTAATTCTACTTTATAACGCGGCCTAGGAATGTCGCTGGAGTAAATTGAAAAGAGAATTGGTGAGAGGACTGAACCTTGAGGGACGCCTGCCCTGATGGGGCGGGGAGTCGACATTACGCCTTCCACTCTGTAGCGGAAGGAGCGATTCGACAGGAAGTCCCGTATGATTAGTACGAGTCTGTCCGACACCCTGAACTGGTATAGCTTGTATACCAGTCCATTGTGCCAGACCCTGTCGAATGCCTTCGCTACATCGAGGAAGAGCGCTCCTGTCCTACGTAGCTTGCGGCACAAAGTGGCCCCAGAAAGGATGTGCTCCGTGAGGCGTTGCACCTGGTGGGAACTGGAATGATAGGCTCGAAAGCCAAACTGCTCATTTGGGATGATGTTCAGTCTCTCTACTTCTGACTTAAGTCTACTGAGGATAATCCTCTCATAGATTTTCCCTAGGGAACTAAGGAGACTAATTGGACGGTAACTAGTTGGAAGATTCCGGGGCTTACCCGGTTTGTGAATGCCTATCACTATGGCCTCTTTCCACTGGGCCGGAAACCGGCAACCGGCCAGTAGAGCATTAAAAATATTAACCATTAGGTAAAGCAAAGGAGGCGGAAGGAGTTTGATCACTTTGTTGGTGATCCTATCTGATCCTGGCGACTTTTTGGCGTGAAGCGCCTTAACTAGGTTCGTTACCTCTTCGAGGTTCGTTTCCTCTATGGCGGGACCTGCTGGTGGTTGAGAGCACATGACTCGAACAGTGTTGTCGACGACTTCGACATGTTCGCGTTCGACCGGTTGCGTTACACAGATCTTATGAGTCGATTTACTGTTTGAAATATTTTACGTGAAGCGTAACCATTTATCTTCGATTACTTAGTTTTTACCTTAATATTATTATTATATTTCATAAATAGGAAAATCGCCCCTAATATTTTTTTATTTATAAGTAAAAATAGAATAATATGAAATAGTGATACGTGTAATTTTACAACCAATAATTTTATATAAACGCTTTTCTAACGATTACGTCCATACTTCTCCTTTAACATTAATCAATAATGATAATTTTCTATATTGATCCAATTAATAAAAGATTAAAACATTGTGATTATTAAATTATATCATTCTTTTAATGAATTAAATATCTTGCTTGGAATTACGTCTAACCGTCTGGTATAAAAGGATTAACTTGTTTTAATTAGATATTACGGATTGATGAGTGTTTCAATTATAAATAATTATAATTGAATTACTTATCCGCCGAGTGTAACTAATATAATATAAAGCGCATAAACATATTTAAAACAATATTTATCTTTGTATTTACTACTTCATCTTCATCTCTTTATTATGTCAGTATAATTCTTGAAGTCAAATTTACTGCTACAGTTATCTATTGTTATTAAAGAATAATTAATACATGAATTGAATTGAATAATTATTAAAAAATAATAAACTACTACTTGCTTAGTGATTGTTACATGTTCATTCAAATATAATTTTTTTTTTATTCAAATATAATACCGTCTGATTCTATGCTCTCCAACCACATGGACCAGACGGTAGTCGTTATTTATCTACTAGCTACAGCGACAGTTAGTCAATTGACGAACTAATACTGACAATTTATTAAATATTTTCCATTACAATCTAATGAATTATTAGAATATCTTACAGTCGGTTATCCGAACAATACGGCTTCGTAAACTAATAGGAAAATAGGTAATAATAATTTTAATTATTTAATTACAAGTAAATAAGCTTTAACATCTTTTGTGTAAGCACTGAATAATGTTTAATTGATAAGTAATTTATACAAAGGTGTGATATTAATTTATTTATGTATTTTTAATTATTTACAACAGGCATTAATTTGGTTTGTGCAACATTTTACAAACAGAAGCAATAATTCATGAAATTTTAAGGAAACATTGATCAGATTGATCTGATGGGTATCATCGTTGCGCAATGACACATAATTTGAAAAGGCCATAATTGATGGGTTAGCTTTCACTCCAGCCATACGTGACGCATCTATTTAATTTATGCATATATTTTTATAGTATTTCCTTTTTTAGATTAATCAAAATCGGTAACGGTGTTATAGATAGACCCTAACTTTTCAATAGAAACAAATCACTGATTACTATAGCTTTTATTAATTCATTAATGATATTAAAGTCAGATTGAATCAGATTAACCTAACCTAACCTTGTTTCATTATGTTCTTCGCTGCTGCAGTGTCAGATGTCACAATATCAGAATGCCGGTTTTCGTTAAAATTCTTACTTGGAGTGAAAAAAATAATAATTATCTTTTTTAAATAATCTTAAAATTTATAAAAAGATTTTTGTATATAACACTACAAAATAATTTGGAAGAAAGTATTATACTTTATACTTAAACTTGTATTTTGTTAAAGGAAATCAAAGGAATAAGTATTATTGTTTGCTGGGCCAGAGACTGGGCCAGAGAATCGGACGCTAAATAACGGGTTTTGCTTTCAAGCTCACTTGTTATTAAGTTGAAAAGAACTGTAAGAAAATTATACTGAAAGTACCGGAAACTAATCAAGAATTATTTCTTAGAAATTTAATGAAATAGCCTTAGCGAATAATATTGAAACATCGGTAGCCATCCATCTTGATATTGTAGTTTATTTTCATTTTGTTAAAATTTAATACGATAAAATTTCTGTATTTATTCATTACTGAATTCCAAATAATGTTCGCCGGCGTCGGAGTCATGCACACGAAGTTACCCCCATAGAACTTGTTCATAGACAATGAGTATTGGAGATATTATGAATACAACCATAATTTAAAAATATTTCACTAAATTATTTTTTTTTTATTAAAGAGACAGTTAAAACAAAGTATATTATCAATTTTTTTTCATATCAAGTTTTTAAATGGGGATAGCAGTAATTGTTAATTTAGCACAGAAAAATGAAAAAAATAGATTGCATGTGATGCACTTTTTATACTTAGCTAGTGCAGCTCATATCTCATACTTTAGTTAATTTGGCAACTATATATTAGTGCATTAGTGGAAACTATTTATGTTCATTAATTTACATTTTAAATGGTTACATTAACTACATTATTATGGTTAATCAAATTGGGCTGTATATGAGTTGCAATCAAGCTTATACTAGCTGCGGTAGCTAAAACTCGATTCTACCTTAACCTTATTAGGATATAACGTTGAGCAGTTTAGCCAGAGCAATGAAGATAAAAATTGGATCGTACATTTGTGTCGTAATAATTCTTGAAATATTTAAAATGCCAATCTTAATGCAACATTTATTGTAACATTATTGTACAAAAAGTTATAATTTAACCAGTTTAAGCTTGTACTAATATAAAAAGATCCCAGTTTTTTTGCTGGTTGGCATACTATTACCATAATAAGTTGAACTATGTTAGTGGTTAAAGATATTTAGATTGGGGATCAAATGCAGTATACAAATTAATTTAAAGCAATTTCATCTTTTCAAAGTCATGTTTGTATTAAATGTCCTTTATATTCTTGGGAATCTGACAGGACGATTTTTTAACATACATGAAAATATTGTCATTAGAGGTTATAACGATTCAAGATTTTTAATTTCTAATTTCCTTTTTTTAAATACACCTATTCAAAGTCCTGGTCCTTCAACAATTCGCGTCTCTAAACTCGGATCGGATCCTTAGTGACTAACGTAAACACGAATGCCAAAGCTTTTATTAAATATAAAATCATAAATCAATCCGAACCATTTTTGTAATTACAATTAGTCACATAAAAGTTGAAACAAAATCGATTATTGTTCAAGAAGATATAGTACATGTTTCTAGCATTCAATCCACTATTTAAAGATAAGTTAGGTTCTATATTATGTCCGTTATTTTTTCATTGTTTTAAGCTCTCCATAATATAAAGGTAATTCGCAAAAATTTTGGAATAGCTTCTTTTAACTGAAAATACCTTACCTAACTCAAAATACACTCGGAATCGCATATTAAATAAAAAACATTAAAATTATATCTTTTTATGAAAATAAAGCCTAATAGTAATGTTCCTAATAAAATAAATAAATACCTTGGTATTACACTTAAAAATTTTAAGCATCACTATGAGCGAATGGTGCCGGGCTACTATAAGTTTTAACATTTACTGCTATAAATTTGCCTTTAAAATTATAAACTATACACTTACTAACCTTATTACATAATTTTTCTTATGAATAGGGCATTTAAATATCGAAACATGTTATGATAACGATTTTTTGAAATTTTGCATACCCTTAGTTTTATTCTTATGAATATGTAAAAAAAATGGCGATGAAATAAGGTCTAACCTTGCTATCACTCAAATTGAAGAGTACGACAATTAAAGAAACCAGTTTATGTATTTTGTATTTTCTCAATAAATGTGTGTGCCTACTAGATTGCATCTAGTTAGTATAAATCAAAATAACGATTGTTGTTAAAGAAGCAAGTGGTCGAATGTCGTAATCACCTCGGATGAGAAATTGTTGCCTCAAAGAATAACTACCTTCTTTGACTGTGTCAAAAATATCACAACGACATTAATAACGTAGTAACTTTTACTTCTTTATCCGCTTGTGTCGGTAGACAATAAATCAATAGAAATGTCATTGATTTGTATTTAACGATTTTTATAAACACGAATATGTATGTCTTCCTCAAGCCGTTTGTTTTGCATTACCACAATAAAAAAAAAAACTAAATTTGTTTGAATAATTTTATATTTATTGATTTATGAAAACGCATTTCATATGTAATAAATTTTTTATTTACTATTTGTTTAGCTTCGGCTTCAACATATTCACAATGACGAGCTAGTTTTGGTTGTTTAAAACATAACAATGGGTCATCACGTGTCCTAACCACATTAGACGGTGTGTACATTACCCCTTGATTAGTGCTGACGAGTCACGCCCGAATCCTTAATTAAAGTTTAGGCAAATATTTAAAGCACTTTTATGAGCTACACAGTCGGCGCTTATATAGCAGAATGCTTTTTTCGTTTAAACGTATTAATTGTTATAGATTTTTACTACCAAGTGATTAATCGCGTGATTACACGATATAAATTAAATGGAAGCCCAAAATGACTTAGCAAATAATAATAATAATAATAATAATAATAATAATAATAATAATAATAATAATACTCTTTATTGTACACTAAAAAAAAAAAGTAACAAAAGAAATTAAATAAAAATAAAACAAAAACAATAACAAAAGTAGAAATTATACATAACATGTTCAATTAATGTACAAGAGGCGGCCTTATCGCTAAAGCAGCGATCTCTGCCAGGCAACCTTGGGGTACAGAACCTTGTATAATTTAAAAACTAATGTTTGCGAGTAGGGGTGCAACAATTAAATAAAACTACAATATAATAAAAAGCACATACATCATTTGCTGTAGCTGATGTGATACTACAGGGCATGGAACTATTTGTACCAAGCTCTGTGGTACCACTTGGTGGCAGATCGCGGCCTTGGTTTGATGCGTCTGTCAGGGCTGCAGCAGCTGGCAAACGGCAGGCTTATCAAGCTTGGGTCAATGCGTTAGTCACTAAGGATCCGAACTCTAGAGTTCTGAAGAGGAAATATAATCGTGCCTCCAGATTCTTCAAACGGCAAATCGCTAGAGCAAAGTTCAAGCATGTCGTCAAAATTGGGGATCAGCTGGCAAAGTACCCGCCTGGCACGCGCAAATTTTGGGCGCTTTCAAAGGCCACTCTGGGAAACTTTAACCAGCCGTCCCTACCGCCGTTGCACATGGGGAATGACTCTCTGGCCCACACGGCAAAAGAGAAAGCCGATCTCTTGGGCACTCTTTTCGCCTCCAACTCGACTTTGGACGATCAGGGGAAGACACCGCCTATCATCCCGCGGTGTCAGAGTTCAATGCCGGAAATAGTTTTTCGGCAGAAAACTATTAGGCAGTCTCTATTTTCCTTGGACGTTCATAAGTCGAGTGGGCCGGATGGCATTTCTCCATTGGTGCTACGAACGTGTGCCCCTGAGTTGACTCCAGTGCTAACGCGTTTATTTCGGTACTCCTACCTTAAAGGCGTAGTCCCGGTCACATGGAAGCGTGCCCTTGTCCATCCGATCCCTAAAAAAGGTGATAGCTCGAACCCAGCTAACTACAGACCTATCGCCATTACCTCTCTGCTCTCCAAAGTAATGGAGAGCATTATCAATAAACAGCTCCTAACCTACCTCGAGGATCACCAGTTGGTCAATGACCGGCAATATGGCTTTCGCCATGGTCGATCGGCTGGTGATCTTCTGTTGTATCTCACACACCGTTGGGCAGCTGTTATTGAAAGCAAGGGAGAGGGTCTGGCAGTTAGTTTGGATATGGCGAAAGCCTTCGATCGTGTATGGCACAAGGGGCTTCTTTCGAAGCTACCTTCTTATGGGCTTCCCGAGAGTTTATGCAAGTGGATCACCAGCTTCCTCACTGGGCGGAGCATACAGGTCGTTCTCGACGGTTTTTGCTCGGACCCCAAGCCCGTGAACGCTGGTGTACCCCAAGGCTGCGTGCTATCCCCAACTCTGTTCCTCCTGCACATCAATGATATGTTGGATATCTCCAACATACATTGTTATGCGGATGACAGCACTGGGGATGCGGTGTATTCCGGCCGTGCAGGTCTCTCTCGGGAAAATGTCGACGAGTGCCGAAAGAAACTTGTGTCTTCAATAGAGACTTCCTTGGAGATGGTCTCTGAGTGGGGTGAACTGAACCACGTTCAGTTCAATCCCCTAAAGACACAAGTTTGCGCGTTTACCACTAAGAAAACCCCATTTGTCGTATCACCGCTCTTCGAGAGCACCCCCCTCATTGCCTCGCCAAGTATCAGAATACTGGGTCTCGACATTTCGAGCGATTGTCAGTTTCGTGGTCATCTGGAGAGCAAGGCCAAGTTGGCCTCGAAGAAATTGGGAGTGATTAATAGAGCGAGGCAGTATTTCAAACCTGGCCAGAGACTTGCGCTCTATAAGGCGCAGGTCCGGCCACACATGGAGTACTGTTCTCATCTCTGGTCCGGATCACCCCAATATCAGCTTCTACCATTTGACCGCGTACAACGGAGAGCCGCTCGGATTGTCGGGGACCCGGTGCTCTGCGAACGGCTGGACTCTTTGGCATTGCGTAGAGACGTGGCTTCTTTGTGCGTCTTCTACCGCATTTACAACGGGGAGTGTTCCGAAGAACTATTCGATCTGATGCCTGCCGCCGAATTTCATCACCGCACAGCGCGCCATCGACTTCTTTTCCATCCCTACCACCTGGATGCGTGGCGATCTTCCACTGTGCGGTTCTCAAGGACTTTTTTTCCACGTTCCACTCGCTTGTGGAACGAACTCCCTTCGGCGGTATTTCCAGATCGGTACGACATGGGTACCTTCAAAAAAGGCGTCTACTTCTACCTACAAGGCCGGCAACACTCTTGTAAATCCTCGGATGTTGCAAGAGTTCATGAGCGGCGGTGATCACAAGTCCTCTGTGACCCGCCAGCTCGTTTGCCCTCCTCTTCCATAAAAAAAAAAAAAAAAAAAAAAATCATAACAGTACACAGAAGCATACCTACATACATAAATAAAATTTATTAATATACATATATATCCATACACATACATACACACATACACATATACACATATATACATACACCTACACACACATATACATATATAAACATATATATATATATATATATATATATATATATATATATATATATCACATATAATAAAAGTAACCAGTGAGGACGAAGAAGAAAAAAGGACAAAGTTACATATAAATTAAAATTTATTGACATTGGGATGAATAGAAATCATGGATGAGTTTCTTAAAAACAGCAAGAGATTTAGATAGTCTAACTTGTAAGGGGAGGGAATTCCATAAACGACAAGCTTTTACAGAAAAGGAATTAGTATAAAATGTAGTAGAATGTGAAGGAATTTTTAAGAGGAAATTGTTATCAGAACGTAAGGAAAAAGAATGAGAATTAGTTAAAAATTGAAATTGTTTTTTTAAATACGGAGGAGTAGAAGAATGGAACAGCGTACAGTACAGCAGGTTAAGAATATGTGTATTCCGGCGGAAGCGGATAGGGAGCAGCTTGAGATGTTTACGAAATTCAGAGATACGGTCATATTTGCGTAGTCCAAATATGAACCTGATGCAAAGATTTTGGAGTCTCTCAAGTTTATTTAAATGCTCTTCTTTTAAATCTAGATAACACACATCAGCGTAGTCAAGTATAGGCAAGAGAAGGGATTTAGTGAGCGCTATATTTGTGGAAACGGGAAGAAAATTGCGTAAACAACGAAGAGATCCGATCGTGGCAAAAATCTTTCTACTGACCTCGCCTATCTGCGGGGTCCAAGATAAATGTTGATCGAAAATGATGCCCAGGTTTTTTACTTTTTTACTGTAAGGAACCTGGACACCATTTATATAAACTTGTGGAAGACAAGACCAGTTAATTCTCGATATCAATCTTTGACTACCTATAATTATCACTTGGGATTTTGAAGGATTGATATTGAGTCCAAAGGAAATACTCCACTGATGAATACTTGTAAGTTGGGCATTTAATGTGTTTATACTTTGCGGGAGTTCATCTAATTTAGAACTTAAATAAATTTGTAGGTCGTCAGCGTACAGGTGGTAGAGAGAAGATATTGATTTGCAGATAGTGTTCATAAAAATTGAGAACAGGAGAGGAGACAACACACCACCTTGCGGGACACCAGCATGCATTAGGGGCCACTCAGAATAGGAATCATTGACACGAATGCGTTGCCGGCGTCCAAACAAGTAACTATGAAGCCAGTCAATTACTTCAGGAGATACGCTAAGAGAACGTAATATATTAAGAAGAATGTCGAAATCGACATTGTTGAAGGCACTTGAAAAATCCAACAAAGACATTATGGTGACTTGTTGGTTATCCATGCCCAGTCGGATGTCATCAGTAATCTTAACCAGCGCAGTAGTCGTGCTGTGACCAGGGCGGAAACCGGATTGCATAGGATTAATAATTTTATTACTGGCAAGGAAACAACTTAACTGATTATGTATAAGTCGTTCCAAGACTTTTGACAGGAAAGGAAGGATGGAAATTGGACGATAGTCAGAGAAAGAGGTAGGATTCTTTTTTTTAGGGATCGGAATAATTTGTGAATCTTTCCAGACAGAAGGAAATTGATTGAGATGAATGGAACTGTTAAATATTACAGTAATGACAGGTGTAAGTATGTTGATAATGGGAATGATCATTTTCCGACTAATGCAGTCAGAACCGATGGCATCCGACTTAACGGCAAGTACGTTCCTCTTAACATCACTTTCAGAAACTTGACTTAAAGTAAAAAAGATACTGCCAGGAGTGGATAAGCTTGCGAGTTGTTTTAAAGTGTTAAGTTTAGTCGAACCATCTATGGTAACAGTTGAGGAGAAGTGCCGGTTAAGGTCATTTAAGTTAATATTAGAAAAATTTGCATGTTCCTGAGTTCGCCCAACTCCAAGTGACTTAAGAAACATCCAAACTTTATCTGGATCTTCCTCTTCGATTACAGATCGGTGAATATGGTGTCGTCGTGAATCTCTACACACCGTGTTGCAACGATTACGTGCTTTATGGTATTTTTCCTTGTTTATATCAGTAGGAGATGCTTTAAATTTTAATTTGGCCAAGTTCTTTTTCTCCTGCAACTTTTTAATTTCATCAGTGAGCCATGGAGCAGGGAGATGTTTCATACGAACTGGCCTGATCGGTGCGTGTTTGTCATACAACTGAACAATAAGGAAATTAAATGTTGCAATTTGTTCATCAAGAGTATCACAATTAGTTATCTGCAGCCAGTCTATATTGGAAGCATCATGACACAATTTCTCAAAATTTCGCTGTAGAAAGATTTTTGGCTTTGCTTTAGGTGGTTTAAGTTTATATGATAAATATATAAGATCGTGGTACGAGAATGGTGCAGCAGTACATTGGCCGTGTTTTTCAACATGATCCAAGGATGACACAAGAATTAAATCTAGAAGTGAGGGGGCACAATTGGGAAAAACGTGTGTAGGAGATAACGGCAGGATGGATGCATTTACCAGTGTATTAAGTCGTCTTGATCTATTATCATTTTTTAAAAGACACGTGTTGAAATCGCCCATAATTAAAGTATGGTTATATATCGGAGAGAATTGTTCCAGAAGGTTCTCAAATGATAAAAAATAGTCTATCGTCATAGATGGACTATAAAAGACACCAAGAAGTATTTTACTGTGGGAGAAGACTACTTCGACAAGAAGATGTTCAGCCTCGTCTCGGTGTTGCATTAGCGATTTACTTTTAATAGAGTAAGGAATGTGAGAACGAAGATAAATAGCAACGCCTCCACCAGATCTCCCAATACGGTCATTGCGTATTAGACTGAACCCGGGCAATAAATATGAAGTTGAAGAGTGGCAAGGCTTGAACCATGTTTCGGAAATTAAGATAGCATGAATATTTTTATTGTCGAAAGAGGATAATAAATCAGGATAGTGTGCCGGAATACTTTGAGCGTTTATATGAACTATGTTGAAGTTTTTCTGTAAGTTTAAGAAATGTGAGTTAAGAGATTCATTAAGAGAAGGAAGACTATGGAAACTGCTACCACTGCTTAATTCATCGGATGAAAAAGAGTAAAAACTATCATTTGGGCTACCATTAAAAGACATCTCAAAAAGATCTAAAATAAAAAATAAACTGTGTAGTAAAAATGGACTAAATAAAAATAATAATAATAAGAAGAATAATAATAAATAAATAAAAATAAATAAATAGAATAAAATAGAACAAAATAAAGCTACTTAAAACTGAAAAGTATAAATAAAATAATAAGGTAAATGAAGTAAAAAATAGTAATATGATAATAATAAAAGAATTTAAGAATTAAAAAAAAAAGAGAAATGTAATAAAAATATTAATAATAATAATATAAAATATTAATAACAATGACAATAGTAATAATCATAATTAAAAAAATAATAATCAAAAATAATAATAATAATAAAATAAAAAAATAAAAAGATAAATTCCCAATATGCAACCAATACGTAGCCGCCAGTTGCTAAAAAAGTAGATTTTCATCACAAAAATCTTTACAACAAAAATATAGAGAAAAAAAAAACAATAATAAAAAGTTAAATTAAGTAATAATAAAAACAATAAAAAAAAGAAAAAGATAGACGTAAAATAATTACCTAATTTAAGGAACAATATTATCTATGGAATTTAATCAATACATTTCTAAACGTTTCACAAACAGTGACATTTAACAATAAACATTTGTCAAACGTGAAAACAAACTAAAAACTAAATTAAAAAATTAAAAGTAGAAAATTTATTAAAAATTAGAGTAAATATATTAATAAACTGAGTAAATTACACAACTAAAGTTACTGTTTCCTTACGGCTCCTCTCCTAGTGCGCGAAGAAGCTGCCACGGGATCTTTAATCTCAGTGGTTATAGGAGGATGATGAGGAGACATTGAGTTCGGTATACAAATACTATTAAGGTCTGCAAGACATTCTATTCGATGGTGGGATCCGTCCGCGGCAATAACATGAATGCACCCTTCCCGTGTCCAGCATTTACCAACGCCGTAACGTTTTCGGGCTTCAAGAAACACATTGTGACGACTTTTAGTAAGAAACTCGGATTGAGTTATGCCGGTGCCCTTCAAGTTGGTTTTTGTAAACCAAACCTTATCGCGGATAGAAGTGTCTGTAAACTTAATCATGATAGGCCGAGGTTTATTTTCGGATGTCCGGCCCAGTCGATGGGAGTATTTAATGCTGGCTGTAGAAAAATTTTGAAGATCTAAATGCTCGGCAAATATGTTTGTAACTCGCACTGATAAGTTCTCAGCCTTATCCTCAGCGACACCATGTAAAAGAAGCATTTTCCTTCTACGTTGGAGCTCTTGGCGATCAATTTCCTTGGCTAGAAATTCAACTTGCCTTTGCAGCCCATTGAGAGCAGATAATATAAAGCTCCTAAATGTAGTAAATTCAGTTGCAAGGGAACTTGAAGAAACTGGTGATGTAGTTTTGTGAAGGTCTTGCTGAAACTCGTTCATCCTACTATTGAACATATTGACCATGGCATCAAGAGAGTCTTTGATGGAATCCATTTTGTGGTGACTTTTGTTGAGACAGTGATGAAGTTGTTTAAGATAGTGATGAAGTTCAAATGAAGAGATATATAAGGATTTTATGCACGGGTGGGTAGATTAATTCACATATATAGAAATTAATTACTTTGTTTAGGAAATTTTATACTTTAACTATTTAAATTAATTAGACAAAGATGTAAGGCTCAAAAAACGATGTTCACTTTTTTCACTTATGCTTTATAAAAGGAAAGGTGTTTCCTTCTTCAATTCTTCAATAAAACGATCACGGTCCCTTTTGATAATCCGCCGGTAGAATTAATTAATAATTAATTCCTTCTCGGAGTTCCTTCGCGTGAATCTCTCAAGACAGCGACAACCGGGTGTTTTATGGTCCGGTTTGTAGAGGAGCCATGATTCAGGAATGAGGGCTTGACGACAACGTTATTTTTGAATTCGCAGGCGCTGGATGTGTTATTGTTATTTTGGTACATGTGCCGATATATTTTGTACGAGTTTATTAGTTATTTTAAGGTAATATTATAATCACTATTATATCTATTTATATTACTATTATAATCACTAATAATTCTGTCAAGTGAATAAGCAGTGACAAATTTGTGAAGTTTTTGCTGCAAACTTTCCTTTTCTTCATATAATTAGTATTAAACAAAAAAATGTTTTTCGTATTATGTCTGTGTATCATCAATGTTTATAATTTGATCTTCATCTCTCCAACTACTACTAATACAAAGGCGGGTCACGTCAAATGTTACGTCTCCCTACACCGTGCGAAACGCATTTTATTTAAAAATATTTAGGTCTAGGATAGCCCTAGACGATTCAAAGCGTATACGAGCCGCAATTATACTAATAAGCTAAAATTTAAATTGATACATAAAGTTTTCTGGATTTTCTATGTATCATCTATTCAAAGATGTATTTTTTTCAAGAAAAACTACCTCGACTGAATTTTTAAAAGCATTATTTATAGAAATTAAACCATTACAGAATTAGTTACATATTATTAATGATAAAATGTAACAATACGTGTGTTTGATCACTGATAACGTTGGAGATAAAAGATCAATTTTACATATTTCTCTGTAATCGATAATCAACAGTCCATTTTATTTTAGTTGAAACTCCAAAAATGACCATAGATTGGTAATAAAGATAACTGGCTTATAATTAATGCTTATATTCCTAACCAATGAAGCTTTAAGCTATAATGTATATTTATACATCCGTATTTTGTAAATCTGTTCATATTTGAGGAAATTGAGGTTATGGATTTTAGTAAAAATATTTAAAAAAGACCGTCAGGGAACTCTTTAGAGTTCATCAAAACACTTTACATTAAAAAGTTTCAATCGTCAAGCCTTTACAATCACAATTTTACAATCGGCAAAGAGATTCGGTTATCTATTTATATTATTTATCCTTTGCGGGGTAGACAGAGGCGACGGAGCGCCAAACGATGCGGTCCCTGCATACCTCTTTCGCCTCGGCCACAGACATCAACCTCTTCATACATGCCCTCCGGGGGGTCCTCATGCTTTTTACGCGACCTTCCTCCAGTATCATAGATACTGTGTTTTCTAAGGCCACTCGAGGCCTCCCCCTGTTTCTCTTACCGCTCATTTTTCCTATATAAATCTTTTTTACCATTCTTTCGTCACTCATTCGTTCAACGTGCCCAAACCACCTGAGCACGTTCTTCTTCATTCTCACCGTGACATCTTCGCCAGTACCTGCCATTCTGTAAATCTCTTCATTGCAAATTCGATCAGCTAGACTGACTCCGCATATTCTGCGAAGTGATCGCATCTCCACAGCATTCATCTTTCTTACATTCTTCTTCTGTGTTATCCACATTTGGCTGCCGTATAACAGCGTCGGTAGCAAAACCACATTGTGTACAGCCAAACGTGCAGCTGTGCTGACATTTCGCCGTCTCAACAATGCAACTAAAGCACCGTTAACTCTGTTACCGGCTGCAATACGCCTTTCCACATCCATTTCGTATCTTTCGTCTCTGCTAAACATACTTCCCAAATATAACACTTCATTCACTTGTTCTATTATCTTATCATTCACGTTGAAAAGTGAATGGAGGGATTCGGCTGATTCGGTTCTCTGATTTGTCTAAAATCTTTTGCAGGATTCAGCGTAAAGTATTAGTTTTCAAAATGTGTAATACTGCATCATTAGTACTTCAATGTTTTTGCAAGAAATATTCGGCTATGTTTTAAAATCCGCTTGTTTTATTATTATTGAAAAAATATAATAGTTGAATACATAAACTAATTGATAATTTTTATTTCACTTGTAACCTACAAGTGGCCAAAATTCGACCATATCTCTAAGTTTAAATATTAATAGTCATTTAACCTTAATTATTTTATTATTTTATCGTTTTTTGTTTGAAAAAAAATACACGTCTATAATCATTATATTTTTCTTTTTTAATTTTTTTCTGTTATACCGGACGACAATATACTCTGTATCAAATTATATATATATATATAAATATATGGACAATATAACACAACAATAAACATTAATTTTATTCATGTGTGTAAAACGTGTGATAGTGTCTGTATTGGATTTTTTATTAATGTAATGTATTTCTAATGCACTGTTTATAGGAATATTAACTTAACTCTCTGCATTCCTTCTCCATATGAACTACGAGTATAACGTGTATAACGAGTATAAACAATTTTATAGTCCTCCACGCTCATATTTTTTGTTAAAAGGGGTACAAAATTTTTCTTTCACTTGTCAATATAATAATTCTTTACATTCTTGAAACAGATCACCAGAAAGAAAAAAGATTATCATATATTTTTTGTAGAACATTTTCAATACTTTCTTATTATGTTTAAAACAATTTGCTGGTCAAACGGATTGCAGTATAATAAGTATGTGCTTTAAATAGTAGCTTATGTTCAATAGTTATAAATGTTGTATAAATTGGTACTGTTTAAGTGTACTTTAAGTATAATATTTATAATATTTAATAACAAAATCATTATTCAAGATATGGTAAAAAGTATGCAGTTTAGTGTTTCAAGAAATTAAATGGAATTAACAAGGTCCACCCACAATCCTTTTATGTCCTTTGACCGTCGATCTGAAATTCTCTTTTTAGAAATGTTTCCCTAATACAACAATGTGTATTTTAAGCTTAATTAAATCAGGAAACCCAAAAACATTCTTCGTTCATATCGAAGACTTTGAATTTGGAATAAATATTTATTAAATTTATAAATTAAAACGACCCGTTAGAAAGAGATCGACCAACAAGGTCGAAGTAAATTTTACATAATATTTTTATTGTATTTATGATTATTAGTCATTAAAGAGGTGATAAGAATAAAGTAATGTTTTTAATGTATCTTATAAAGAGTTTTATAAAGTAATAATATCAATATGACTAATTGTTTCATTGTCATCCAATTTTTAAAACGCATTTATATTGTTATTTTTTTATATTTACAATTATGCTATTACTTATATCTGTAATAAAATTAAATATAAGAACATAATAAATATGTTATATACTTAAAAACATTATAACTACATTCTGGCTGAAATCATACGATGCATTTCAAGAAACCTTATTTCTATAACAAGAGAGTGAAATGGAAAAGCTTGCTAACAATGACAATCTGACAGTCCGAAAGTTCACAATGTCACGAAATACAATTTTAAATTCGCCTAAAGTTTGCATTTGTTAAATTGAGTTCCTTGCTCCCGAAGAAAGTTTGAAATCTGAAACGTTTGTAATGTTATGTTTTGTAAAATATACAATATATTTTGATGTCAAGAAACAAACTTGAAATATCGCTTTCAAAACTCCGTTTACAAAACATATCTGTACGCTAAGTGTTATTTATCATTTATTATAACCAAATAGAGCTTAATCGATCCCTTAACTGTTATGCAAGTTAATGTTTTGTTGTTTTAGTATTTAAAAAATTATGATGAATATCCGAATTAGTCCGATTATTTTCTATAAAAACGTGCATTTCAATTAGTGTTACATGTTCATCAAGTATGGCGATAAGACACGCTTGCAGTTTTATTCTGCCATCGGTTCAACATCGTCATACGGTCTGTCGTTAGACATCATGTGTTAGTACCCTTCCATAATGTAGGCTCCGTCTGCCTTACTGCCACCACTTGGATAAATTTCAGCGTCACATTTAGCTTCCGTACTCATGAATGTCTCCGATATATAAATAAGTGTTGCAGTTATATATCTCATTTGTAGACATATACTTTGCCTGTAATATTTTTTTTAAACAATGCTTTAAAGTTATTTCGCTATCATGTGAATATATTATTTAACCGTAATAACTTGAACTAGTGTACCATTAACCGATAATCAAATGAAGATTTATATATTTTTTAAAGAATTAGTAAAAGCTGAACAGTTTTAGTGGAGGATACTAGTGAAAAAAAAGTTCAAACAAAATTAGCTATATCTGACTGAAAACGGTATACGAGAGAGTTCTCAATGATACGGAATAAAAAATTTAATAGACTGCTACGGCTTGGGATATATTTCAGAATTAAATATGTTTTAAAATAAAATAACGCTTCAAGTTTTAAAAGGTATTAATGTTTTTAGTATTTAAGTCCTCTTATTTTAGCTGCTTTAGAACTAGTAGATACTAGAAAAATAAATAAAAATAAACACGTTTTTACTTTTAAAACTAAGCGAAAGTGTAGCGAGGCTAATATGCTGTGTTTCAGCCGTCTCACGTTATTAAAAGCAGATTAATAGAAAGGAGTGCAATCGGCTATACGATTGGGGAAGTGGTAGTTCACGAGGCTTACTGTCGGAGCAAGACGGAAGTAAGCACGAGCGTTACCATAAAGCTCCAGTACGGTGGCGATGGTTGTTGGATTATTTAGCGAACACCTGAAAAATAGTATTTATGGTTCCATTCTATATGTTGCTTAGAGCATGTATCGTTAAAAGACTATACTTAATTTTTTTAAATAAATATAACAATTAAAGACGTTTTTATTGTATAAAATGCTATTCGTCAGTTTCCATGAATGAATTGATATCTTTTCTAGTTTTAATTTCACAAATAGAAATCAATAAAATACGTACTAAAATTAAAAAATATAAAAAAAATAGATAACATTAAATTTATGTTCAAACACGTCCTATTACTAGACATTGTAAAATGATTGAATGACTGCTACATAGAGGCTATTATTCTAGCATTTGTAAAATAAAATGGCACAGGTACGTCACAAGTCTGTTTCAAATAATATCACTTAACTTATTGAGTCAAAGATGTAAATTCACTGTATTGTAAATTCACTTTATTGTTTTCATTGCGCCCGAGAAAAGCTGATGAAATATGTAATGGTGATGATGAAATGTGTATATGGAAAAACGACTTCTGATTTATGCTTTGCCCGAAGCGGTTATATGTCATAATGGGAAAGAATGTTTCAACAACCATTTAAGAATATGACTCAAAAGTTTAATACTAAGCTGTGGTATACACCTAATTATCTTCCTCAAAGCAACCCGGCACCTTAAATTAACTAAGTAGGTATACATTGAGCAAGAATGAAAGATCGCAATCTAATACATTGCAAGGTAAAGGCGAAATTGACAAAATCGCTAATTATAGTCAAAGGCGGTATGATTCATGTCAAAGATTTGCTATCTTTTATGCGGGTGTCTTAATCTGGAAGAAAACTAAATATAAATCGAAAGCAGCACACAAATTTGTCTCTACTAGCGCTTAAATATTAAAAAGCTATTGTAACTAAGAAACTGTCAAACAGTGTTTATTGCGTAAATAACGTATATGGAAAATAGAAATGTGGCATGTATCATTTTTAAAACCAAGTATTTAACAAAAAAATAACCTCGCTATTTGTTTTTCTTGTTGTTGTATGGGAAACTGTGCAATGGTAAAAGTGTAATAAGCTTGTTGTTTGTGTACTTTAAGTAATTCGCAATAACACTAAACACTAGTGTCATGCTCATGTTCGATCCCCCACTAGTCCCGTATCATATTTTTAAATACTTTTTAATTGTATCTATAATCTTCAGTATATGTGGATGCTTTGAGATACTATATTTGAGTCTTGTTTTAAAATTATTTCTGTGTTAATTTATTGTTTAGTCCAGGAGTGAGTTTTGAGTAAGTAAGTAAATAAGTTTAATATTAAGTGTTAAATTGTCTTTGTTTTGTTTATGTAGCCTATTGAAACGCCCTTTCTTGAATAGGCCTTGAAGTGGTTTTTTTTTTTTATGGAAGAGGAGGGCAAACGAACTGGCGGGTCACAGATGACTTGTGATCACCGCCGCCCATAAACTCTTGCAACATCCGAGGATTTACAAGAGTGTGGCCGGCGTTGTAGGTAGGAGTAGACGCCTTTTTTGAAGGGAAGGGAGTTCGTTCCACAAGCGAGTGGAACGTAGAAAAAAGGTCCTTGAGAACCGCACAGTGGAGGATCGCCACGCATCCAGGTGGTAGGGATGGTAAAGAAGTCGATGGCGTGCTGTGCGGTGATGAAATTCGGCGGCAGGCATCAGATCGAATAGTTCTTTGGAACACTCCCCGTTGGAAATGCGGTAGAAGACGTACAAAGAAGCCACGTCTCTACGCAATGCCAAAGAGTCCTGCCGTTTGCAGAGCTCCGGGTCCCCAACAATCCGAACGGTTCTCCGTTGTACGCGGACAAATGGTAGAAGCTGATATTGGGGTGATCTGGACCAGAGATGAGAACAGTACTCCATGTGTGGCCGGACCTGCACCTTATAGAGCGCAAGTCTTTGGCTAAGTTTTAAATACTGCCTCGCTCTATTAATCACTCCCAATTTCTTCGAGGCCAACTTGGCCTTGCTCTCCAGATAACCACGAAACTGACAATCGCTCGAAATGTCGAGACCCAGTATTCTGATACTTGGTGAGGCAATGAGGGGAGTGCCCTCGAAGAGCGGTGATACGACAAATGGGGTTTTCTTAGTGGTAAACGCGCAAACTTGTGTCTTAAAGGCATTGAACTGAACGTAGTTCAGTTCACCCCATTCAGAGACCATCCCCAAGGAAGTCTCTATAGAAGACACAAGGTTCTTTCGGCACTCGTCTACGTTTTCCCGAGAGAGACCTGCACGGCCGCAACATACCGCAGCCCCAGTGCTGTCATCCGCATAACAATCCACTTGCATAAACTCTCGGGAAGCCGATAGGAAGGTAGCTTCCAAAGAAGCCCCTTGTGCCATACACGATCGAAGGCAGACCCTCTCCCATGCTTTCAATAACAGCTGCCCAACGGTGTGTAAGATATAACAGAAGATCACCAGCCGATCGACCATGGCGAAAGCCATATTGTCAGTCATAGACCAACTGGTGATCCTCGCGGTAGGTTAGGAGCTGTTTATTGATGATGCTCTCCATTACTTTGGAGAGAAAAAAGGTAATGGCGATATGTCTGTAGTTAGCTGGGTCCGAGCTATCATCTTTTTTAGGGATCGGATGGACAAGGGCACGCTTCCATGAGACAGGGACTACGCCTTTCAGATAGGAGTATCGAAATAGATGCGTTAGCATTGGTGTCAACTCAGGGGCACATGTTCGTAGCACAACTGAAGAGATACCATCTGGCCCACTCGACGTATGAACTTCCAAGGAAAGGAGGGCTTTTCGGATGAGTTTTTGACGAAAAACTATTTCCGGCATTAAGCTCGGACACCGCGGGATGATAAGCGGTGCCTTCCCCTGGTCGTCCAAAGTCGAGTTTGAGGCAAAAAGAGATCCCAAGAGTGCCCAAGAGATCGGCTAACTCTTTTGCCATGTGGGACAAAGAGTCGTTCCCAGTGTGCAATGGCGCTAGGGATGGCTGACAAAAGTTTCCCAGACTGGCTTTGGAAAGCGCCCAGAACTTGCGCATGCCAGGTGGGTACTTTGCCAGCTGATCCCCAATTTTGACGACATGCTTGAACTTTGCTCTAGCAATTTTCCGTTTGAAGAATCTGGAGGTACGATTATATTTCCTCTTCAGAACTCCAGAGTCCGGATCTTTAGTGACTAACGCATAACCCCAAGCTTGATAAGCCCGCCGTTTGCCAGCTGCTGCAGCCCTTACAGACGCATCAAACTAAGGCCGCGATTTGCCGCCAAGTGGTACCACAGAGCTTGGTACAAAAATTGTTCCATGCCCAGAAGTATCACATCAACTACGGCCGCAGCGCAGTCACTAGAATAGAGTCAATAGAAGAAGAATAGGATCATTGGAAGAGAAACAAATTGGGCCCCCGTGGGTAGGATGCAAAAATGACCGCATTCGATCCCAATCCGCTGACTTGTAGTGCCAAACGCGTCGAGTCGCAGGTCTTGTACGAGCTGGGCGTTCAATGGGCACTACACTCCGTACCAAGCAATGATCAGAGGACCCTAAGGGAGCTTCGACAGTGACTTGGTACTTTCCGGGATGTGTAGTCAGCAGAAGATCCAACAAAGACTGTTCACGTCCGGTAGACGGGTGTGCGTCTTTAACAATTGGGACAGACCATTTGCCGGAGCAAAGACAAGCACAGATCTCTCTACGTAGTCGGTGGCACGTGACCCTAGCCAATCGGCATGGTGCGCATTGAAGTCCCCAAGGACTACGACTTCGGCGGAGGGAGTCTGTGAAAGCAGATCGTCAATCTTCGCCTGAACATGGCCTAAGAGTTGATCTGTTTCTGCATTACCACTATAGGACCTGTAGAGGTAGGCGTAGACTCTGACATGGTCGTCCATGTCCACGCGCTGCCAGAGTACAGACAGGTCCTCACCTTCAAAAACCTGAAGCAGATATCCTCACTTATGAACACAGACACCCCGGCGTGTGGTATAAAATGGTGTTCTAGTTTATACCCCGGGTATGATAGGTACGCTGTGTCGCTAGGTTGAGATATCTGCGTCTCCGTCAGAAACAACAAGACCGGTTGCGCCGTCTCTAGATGATAATGGACGGCCCATGAAATATCTAAGTTTAATTAATAAACTTAGCTAGCTATTCTGTAGGTATACGGGTATCAACCATATAAGACCTAGTGCATAACCTTCCTAGCGCTCAACTATAATAAGTAATTTAAGTTATGACATTATGCGTCCCGTAATTTTTATTTGAGTTTAATATCTTAATATTTTTATTATAAGTTTATTTAAGGACATAAAAGTTGAAAACTATGAGAGTGTTTGGCGTCGTATTTTCCTGATCAACTTGTCTTTGGCATGAATAAAACCATTGGCTTAAAAGTGAATTAGTAATAAGAAAAAAAAATCTTGGTATTGTGGACGCAGTAAAATATACAGCAACATCGGAGGCGAAGTCGAGTAAAGTCATGACTGTAGAAGAGCACGTAATAAAAACACCCGAAAATTTTTCACAGCTAGTAAAAAGTTTATTTGTGGAAATCATTCGAAGACAATGTGTCTGTCCTGCTTCGAAAATATTAATTTAAAAATAGACTATTAGACATCCTGAATGGTATCCTGAAGGATTATATTTAAGTTAAATTAGCTGTTGTCCTTTAAAAACAAATATAGGTCTTACGAAATTGTATAGTAAAAAACATACGGTATATTCTGACTATAGGTGATATAAATATCATAAGTATTATCAAAACCGCCTTGTGAGTTTTAAATTAAAATTCAAAGAACATATTTCTTTGAATTTTAATTTCATTGTCACAAGTTCTAATACAAAACACTTCTTTCTACTTCTCGTTTATTACATACAGACTCATCCGCACTCGATCGCTGATAGACAAAGTGTGACAAGTCAAAGGCCCGCACTTATTTTCTTACGTTTACGTTTACGTTACGTTTCGCACGTTCTTAGCGTTTACACATTGAGGTGAAACTTTCTGTTTATCTTAAATGAGGTTTTGACACGAAACCACAAATTTTTGCCACTTTCATTCTTATACTAATAGCAATGTGTGTGTTAGTAGGAATAAATCGTTTGTAATAAAACTAAGTACATACTTGTTTTTAAATGTATGTCAATATTTGGTTCAAATGTATACTATTGTTATAATTCATTTATTACTTTAACCATTTATTCATTCATTCAGATAATCAATCAGTCATGCATTCATTAATTCAATCAAAATAAGTTTAGCCAGTTTTTATTTATAATTATTAAATTATAAAATATCATTTCAATCGAAATGGTTTCAGAATTTATATGACAATTACAATTTATCATTATTTTAAGCCAGTGTTTGTAGAAAAACTGTAACGTATTGTACATATTCCATTCGTGTCAACATATCCCTAGCGAGACCTGTCTGCGAATGTTCCATTTGCAGAGCGCCATCGCGCAATGTTACCGACATCGTTTAGCGCAATGAAATAAGCTCGCTATTGTTTTATATTATACTGACTTTACGTCTAAAATGTTGAGTTGAACATGGTTAGGTATTCTGCGAGGAAATAACGTTCATTGCTGACTTCTCCTTTATTATACAAACGATTCCAATGTCGCCATGTCGTTTAAATACTTATTTTTTTGTATACTTCACTATTTTAAATAAAATAATATTCTTTGATTTCTGATAGATAACTAGTAAAGGAGTAGTACAATAAAGTATAAATACCTAAAACTGGTTTGATTTGTTATTAAGAAAAATATATGTGGTGTAATATTTAATTTTAAGTTTACACAATTTGTTTATTTTACTCGTATTATATTGTAGACTATGTTTAATATTTTATTAGTATGGCAACCCGCCTACCGGGCTGTCAGTCGATCAGGCAAGATATAAGACGAAAGACGCTGTAGAATTGGTTAACAAAAGAATTAAAATAACTGCTAAATTAAAAGAAATTTCACTCTCATCATATCCCACAACTTTTGGGGGCTCGTCCGGGATATGAACACATCGAGTCGAATTGAATTGAAGATAAAAGATATTGTTAAAAGTGAATTACGATTGTCTACAAATTACAAATTATCAAGAACGCATGTGACGCCACGAGTCGACAACGAATGCTTCGGGACAAATTAGGTCAAACCGAATGCTTCGGGACAATAAGAGTGTCGTAATAATATTTTTGTATTGGAGTACGACTTCGATATTTTTAATACTGACTAACTATTGATATGAAGATTTGAATAAGACGGTTATCAATATTCTAACGGATGAAAAAGTATTTAAAAACTAATAATAATTAAACGACGCATATTAAAGACGAAATATGCCGCCTAAGAAGGATAAAGAAGATGTCCAGAATCTTCCAGAGTCCAGAAAAGAAAGGATAAAGAAGAAGATAAAGAAAACGAAGAGATGTCCAGATCGGGACGGAAAATATCTTTTTCTGACTTAGAAAAGTCGATGATTACCTTTACGGGCGACGACACTTATCCTATATCCACGTGGATTCAAGAGTTTGAAGATACCGCTAGTATTAGGGAATGGTCAAAGATTGAAAAACTTATTTACGGGAAAAGATTGCTGGGTGGAACAGGCAAGCTATTGATTGGGATGTTTCAAAAAGAAGCCTTATGGAAGAATTTATGCCCAAGGTAAATAGTGCTACGTCCATAAACAGTTAGCTTCACGGAAAATGAAAAATGATGAAACATTTCAACAATATTTTCTTCATACGAAAGAGTTAGCCTTACGAGTTTCTTTAGAAGATGAATCTCTTATAGAATATGTGATTGATGGCATTCGCGACTCTGAAACAAATAAATCTATATTGTACGGTGCCAGAGACATAAAAGAATTTCGTGCCAAGCTGGAATCATATAGCCAGTTAAGAAAACAAATTGATAGTAAGAATAGTGTCCGTCATAATAATTTTACAACTTCAACCTCTTTGAGAACTGCGCGATAACCTGTAAGAAAAAGATGTTATAATTGTGGTGACACTGAACATATAGCACAAGCTTGTACAAAAGGTATGAAATGTTTTCGATGTAACGAATTTGGTCATAAGGGGACAGACTGTCCAACCCACTTAAAGAAATCTTTAAACATTCACACTTTGAAAAGAAAAATGAACATTCTTTATAAAAAGATTAAGATGAACGGAATTCATATGATGGCATTTATAGACACTGGAAGTGATGTGAACTTGATAAAAATAAGTGAATTGACACAATTTCAAAAAGAAAAATTGCAATATGAGAAAAATACTAAAATATGTCTGACTGGTATTGGAGAAAAGGAAATAGATACAGAAGGAAGTTTTGTTGCTAAATTAGAGATTGATGATTGCTTCATAAGCACAATTTTTCATATTGTCAAAGATGAAGCCATACCTGTCAACTTAATTTTAAGAAATCCAATCTTGAACGATATTAATATTAACTTTACATCAGATGGCATAACCGTAGAAAAAATTACCCACCTAACGTTGCTCACAGAAGAGAAGAATCCACACGACGATCTAGATATAGAAAAAACAAAGTTTACTGAAACTATAAAGACAATAATAAAAGTGTACAATCCCACTGAAGTCAAGAAGAAGAGTAATATTAAACTAAAAATCATACTTACCAATGAAAATCATATTTACCAAAGTCCTCGCCGACTATCTCCACTGGAAAAAGGTATTGTTGATCAGTAGATAGATGATTGGATCCAACAGAAGATTATTCAACCTAGTAAATCAGATTTTACAAGTCCGATCGTACTAGCTAAGAAGAAGAATGGTTAATATAGACTGTGTATTGATTATAGAATACTAAATAAGAAAATTATAAAAGAGAGATTTCAGTTACCGCTAATAGAAGACCAAGTAGATCAATTGAAAGAAGCTAAATTGTTTACATCTCTGGATTTAAAAGACGGGTTCCTACAAGTCAATGTCCATAAAGATAGTCAAAAATACACATCATCTGTGGAGGAGTTACCTGGAGGTCAGTATGAATTCCTGAAGATGCCCTTTGGACTTTGCTCAGCACCTTCAGTATTTCAAAGATTTGTCAATAATATTTTCCAAGATCTAATATCTCAAGGTATCATTCTGGCTTATCTTGATGATCTAATCTTACCACTGCAAGATGAAAATGAAGGAATAACGAAACTTAAAAAATTGTTAAAAAGAGCTGAAGAATTTGGATTACAATTCAATTGGAAAAAATGTCACTTTATGAAGAAGAAAATCGAATATTTAGGTTATATAATAGAAGAAAAGAAAATTCAACCATCTGAAGAAAAAATAAAAGCCTTTGATACAGCTTTCAAGATACCTAACGATGTAAAAGCATTACAGTAATTTCTTGGTCTCACTGGTTACTTCAGAAAATTTGTTAAAAATTATGCAATAATCGCTAGACCTCTAAACAGATCTACTTAAAAAGAATAATCAATTTTGTTTTGACGAAAGATGTGAAGAAACTTTTATAATGTTGAAAAGTGTATTATGTAGTTCACCGGTTTTTCGCATCTACAATCCCAAATATGAGACTGAGCTACATACAGATGCGAGCGCAAAAGGTTTTGGAGCCGTGCTACTTCAAAGAGATCCTGAAGACAACCAGATGCATCCTATTCATTTTATGAGCAAAAAGACGTCACCAACCGAAAAAAAATATCACAGTTATTACCTAGAAATCTTAGCTATCGCAGAAGCCGTGAAGAAATTCAGAGTGTATTTGCTCGGAATCCATTTTAAAATCGTGACCGATTGTGCTGCATTGACTATGACTTTACAAAAGAAGGACTTACCGCCACGCGTTGCTCGTTGGGCTCTTCTTCTTGAGGAATATGATTACAAAGTGGAACACAGACCAGGCTTGAAGATGAAACACGCAGACGCATTGAGTCGAAATCCAATTTGTCTTCTACTTACCGAAACCTCTGCACGTATTAAGAAAGCTCAAGACCAAGACACACAGCTGAACATAATAAAACGAATCCTAGAAAAAGAAGCATACGAAGATTTTATTTTGATTGACGGAATACTTACCAAGCAGAAAGACGGAAAAAATCTAATTGTAGTACCGAAGAAGATGCAATATGAAATCATCAGAAAGAACCACGAGAAAGGACATTTTTGCATAAGTAAGACTGAGGAATGAATTAATCGGGAACATTTTATTGAAGACCTGAAAAGAAAAATTAAGAAAGTATTAGATAATTGCGTAGAATGTATATTGATATCACACAAAAAAGGGAAAAAGGAAGGATACTTACATCCGTTAGATAAAGGAGAAAGGCTACTGTCAACTTACCACATCGATCATCTTGGCCCACTTACTTCAACAAATAAGAATTACAAATACATACTGACGGTTATTGACGGGTTTACTAAATTTACTTGGATATACCCTGTAAAGACGTTAACGACTGAGGAAACCCTAAGTAAGATAATAATGCAACAACAAACTTTTGGTACACCGCAAAGAATCATATCTGATAGGAATGCTGCATTTACTTCAAATGATTTTGAGAATTACTGTAAGGAGGAGAATATTGCTTATTATACTATCACGACTGGACAATCCCGTGGAAATGGACAAGTTGAGCGTATTCACCAGATCATTAAAGATGTCTTGAGTAAACTTTCTATAAATGACCCGACTAAATGGTATCATCACGTCGCAGCAGTACAATGTGCCCTAAATGGTACTTTTCAAAGAAGTATTGGTATGACACCTTTTGAACTGCTTATAGGCGTACCAATGAGGAATAGAGATGATGAGATATGGAAATTAATAGAGGAAGAAAAAATGGCACATTATAATGAAAATGGAATAGAACTAAGAACAAAAGCAAAGGAATCTATCCAAAAAAAATGAAAATAGGAAAAATTATAATAGAAAACGGAAGGAAGCTAATCAATATAATGTAGGTGATCTAGTTGCTATTAAAAAGACGCAATTTACCTAAAGCAGTAAGTTACATCCAAAATTTTTAGGACCTTATGAAATAATTCAGAAGAAAGGAAACGACAGATATGCAGTAAAGAAAGTTGGTAATGTTGAAGGTCCGATTAATACCACTAGCTCAGCTGATCTTATGAAGCTGTGGAGGGTCTATAATTCTGATTCATCTGGGACAGATGAAGAAGCAGGATGGCCGTGTGGTGTTATATTTAATTAAGTTTGCACAATTAGTTAATTTTATTATTTTGTAGACTATGTTTAATATTATATTAGTATGGCAACCCGCCTACCGGGCTGTCAGTCGATCAGGCAAGATATAAAACGAAAGACGCTGTAGAATTGGTTAACAAAAGAATTAAAATAACTGCTAAATTAAAAGAAGTTTCACTCTCATCATATCCCACATATATAAAACTAACTAAAACTATTTATCATAATTTTAAATTGAACCAAAAAGGTGACATAAAAGAAATTATATAATATTAAAGGTCTACTTAAAGTATATTATTATAATAATTATATTTTGCATAGAGCAATAAATACTAAAAGTTTTAAATATTTTCCACTTTTCTGTTTATTTTTTAATTCATTTGTTTGAAAATAATATAAAATGTTTAATTAATATGAAAGAAACCTGTCCTTATACTGTGATGTAATTGACGTGGTATACATTATTTTTCGTTGTGAAATTATTTTATAAACACAAAATGTGTTTATAATATAATTTTTAGCATTACCATATTTAAACTATTATTATTTGATATTATATAAAATGTCCAAGTACTGAAGCAGGTGTGCAGCAGCACCAAAATATTTTGCTCATAAGGCGCAGCTAAGCTATAAGCACAGCTGTAAGACATCCATTACTTTTTTCATTATTTTATTCTACTACTATACATATCTTTATCATCATGGAGATAACATCTACTTGGTTAGTCAAGGAGGTAAGTCGTAGTTCATTCAACAAGGGGGTAAGTCGAAGTTCATTTCATAAACGGAATAATATTAAATTTTCATGATAAATCCCTGATTGTCTTTGATTTATTGGCTGTATGAAAAAATTAATAAATAAAAAATACATACGTAAGTAAGAATTATTAAAAACTGATTAAACATTTTGATTAGAAAATTATTATTATTATTAAATATATGAACTTGTAAATTAATGTATTGTAGTAAGAATTTGGCGTATATTTACATTGTTTTTCAATTTACAAATATTATATTATCTTTTTTAAGAATAGAAGCTTTTTATGAATACAATCTGTTCATAATATAATTTTCAGTGAAAAACATACCCTTAACTATTTTTTACTTTGCGTAAAATTAATTAAAAAAATATTTAAATACAGTTTATAAACATTAAAAATGTTGAAAGTATTAAATGTGTTATAAATTTTTATTTCGACATTAAATATTCGATAATAAAGGACTTGCTCGTTTTAAAAGTAAATTAATAGATTCTATGCTACAAATACTTATTTTTATTAAATAACATCATTTATAATAAATGATTTTCAAAACATACAAAAGGTATTTCTTGTGTTAAAACTTAACAAATATATTTCCTTGTCAGATGTAAGAAAGAAAAGCGAACGGCAAGTGAATATCCATAAAATATTTGTTGTTTATTTTAGGTCAATGACTGTCAAATTTTCTTATGAATATTACGAGTTATAAATTATTAAGTAACTCTACCAGACATTATAAACCACCAATATCAGTACTTATTTAATTTGTACTTTAATTCTAAGTTAATAAACGAGTAGTCAGTGCTTTCATCGTACTGATCAGTTGTACGCGCACTACCTGATTACCATTTTCTTGTTTGCTATTTGTTTAGTCTTACGAAAAATATATTTAAAAGTATTTATATACATTATAACACATGAATTTTAAACGTGTTATGACTCAATACAATTTGATGTTTATTGTTTTAAAATGTAACTATAAAACTTTTTAGTCAAACATATAAAGTTATACATATATTTTGATCTTTGAGCAGCTTTAAAAAAACTTGATTTTTTCATAAAAAATACGAACGCTTGCTCCAATTCAAGCGCATAGTTGTTCCAACATTAATTCGGAGTCATGTCGTTGCTACCTCACAAACTTCTAAGACTTTGCACTAGATACAAACGACGTATCATGTCACAACACCTCGGTGTGTGCAATGCGTGCTCAAGTGTTGACGCAAAAAACTAAAACAACTTATCTTTTGATGTTGAAATGAAGTTTTGTACTCCGCCTGGCCTACTTTTTAAATAACTTTATGTTAACAAATTTCTTTTACCTTTTCTTTGTTGGGTTTGAAAAACATATAACTCTATTTATTTATTTGTTTTTTTTTTTATTTGGTTTTACGAGCACTAATATAAAAGAATCAGAAAAAAATTAAATGAATATGATCATTTTGACTTTTGAAAGAAATTTAATTAGAAAATCATATTAAATTAGATAAATAAATTGTAGATGATAATAATAATAAATGTTTATTTCATAATTTGAAAAAATATTAAAAGTATAAACAATAAATTCCATTCAAAACAAATTGTTTTGAATGGAATTTCTTGAATTTTGTAATAAGTAAAATGTTAATATTTTAAATGTGCTCGTATATATAGTAAAATAGTAAACGAACAATTTCAAAACATGACACAAATATCAAATAAATAGTATTTTTTAACTTATGGTCTGTACATGTATTTGTTGGTTATTGCATTACGAAAAAATAACTTGAAATTTTTTTATTCATGATATAAATGCAAATTTGACGGGTTAGCAGAAAAAAAGATTCGTGCTACCATTATAATACAAAAACCTACTGGGTGGATTTTGATGAAATTTGAGTTAAGACTGTTATTAAACTTAAAAATTATTGAATTGAAAAAAAACAACAAAAATAAAACAAAAACCCGATTAAAAATCGATACGAAAGTAATAATTTGTTGATAGTAACCAAGCGAATGGATATTGAAATAACATTTTGTTAGCGAATACAATAGTACTTGTAGTTTACTAAAAATAAAGTAAGCTTACGTTTAAAATGTAGCAAATAAATGATATATTCAGAATATTATTATAGTAATACTAAATTATTTGATGGCTTAGATTTTTTTTTATTGCTAGTATGATGGCTCATCGCCTCATTAAATTAGTAATAAATCGCACCATACTGTTAATCCCCGGTTGTTTAAAACACGATCATTTGTGTCTTTTGTTTCCGTCTTTTTTTTCATGTTTTTTTTTTGTTGGTCATCATTTATATTTTAAATTCCAAAACCTAATTAACGTTAAGTTTCTGGCTACTTTGCCAAATTATATTGCTTTAAACAGCCTTTGTCCTTTAAGAAAATATTTAAAAAAACATATGTATCAGTCATAAAATTTAGATAAATTTAGATTAGATATTTTAGATTTAAGATTTACTATATTTAAAATATTATAAAAATTTTACAATTCTGTTAAATTTTTATAATATTTTAAAGATAGAGGATTTTGTAGAGGTATATGTAGAGAAATAGGTTGTGATAAAGTTTAATATTTCACAAACGTATCGCTTCTTCAGAAAATGTTTTTTGTCAATCCAAAATTTTATTAAGGTCCTATCTAATGATACGCCACTTTAGAGAATTTCGAGAAAAAAATACAACGTCACTATACATGCATAATTTGCATAAAATTATTCTACCTCTAATATGCATGTTCGCGCCAAACTCAGCTTTTTGTTATTGAAAGTCTACTAGCTGGGAAGCTGACAAACGGATGGATGAACATGACGAAAATATAAGGGTTTTAGGTTGGTTAGGTTACTACTAAAATCTAAAAAAGGACTGAAAAGCACTGCAAATTAAAAAAAATATATATATACGTCATAAAGGTATATAATTTTCAATATTTTCAGTTTTATATTATATATAAATAGCGATAATCATTATAATCGTATTTTGCTAAATTAATTATTTCAAAATCTTTCTTTTTTTATAATCATTTTAAGCATTTATATAATATATAAGTTACCTATAATCAAGTATTCCTTATCTTTTCATCAATCTAAAAAAAATATAAATAACGAGCTTGAATGGAATTCTTAAGAAAACCCTCCAGACATTTAGTTACATTAACAAATATTTCATTTCAGGACAAGGACAATTTCATTTTGAGACAAGAATGGATAAAATAAGAAATCAATATTTAAGAGGGTTTCAAAGTGAAGCCGGACACAAAAAAGATTTTAAAAAATCAAAAGCATCTAGCAGGAAGAATTTTTAGTATAAATGTAGATTATTATAAGAGAAAAAGCGACCAAAGAAGATATGGATGGAGTGAATATGACATGATGATTAAATATTTCTTTAAAGTATGTTAGAAGAACATGTACGGAATTGACATACTGGGCTGGTTACGAATAATTGCGATAAATTCATATACATTTAATTTTTTTCGTAAAATATCAATATATTTTTTCCTAAAGTATTATGTTATGTTTGATAACAATACTCCGTAAACGAATAATGTGAACCTTAAATTAGTCCATTAGCTTCCTTAGTTACTGTTCACGTTCAATAAACTTTGGTTAAGAACAAAACATGTTGTAAAAACAACTCTGATAACTTTACTGTACTAGTTGTACATATTTAAATGTTATTTAAATATCACCTATTTTAATTATACAATAAAAATCACTTAAAAATGTAGACAGGGTTTTTGTATTGTGGTATAAAAAACTCAGGAACCCCTTTTTTATTTTGTTAAAATGGTCTTTCGGCTCCTAATGTTACGACCCCAGGTTATCCCACAATTTATATAACAATAGTTATATTTGGCACTTAGAACTGCATTGTAACTAAAGATTGACTAGTTTGTTAATATACCCTAATTAATTTAAGTATTGCTATTTTTCTTTTCTTTTTGATATTTTCTTGTTCTAGATTTCGAAGGCCAATTTGGTAAACACCTTTAAGGATTAGGTAGTTTAAAAAGAAAAAATCTTTGTAGGAGCACAAGAACAAACTTAACTTAACTTAATTTATCTTCACGCCATATCCCTTGCGGGGTAGCTAGAGACGACGGAGCGCCAAACGCTACGGTCCCTGCATACCTCTTTCACCTCGGCCACAGACATCAACCTCTTCATATATGCCCTCCGGGGGGTCCTCATGCTTTTTACGTAACCTTCCTCCAGTATCGTAGATACATTGTTTTCGAAGGTCACTCTAGGCCTCCTCCTTTTTCTCTTACCGCTCACTTTTCCTGTATAAATCTTTTTTACCATTCTTTCATCACTCATTCGTTCAACGTGCCCAAACCACCTGAGCACGTTCTTTTTCATTCTCACCGTGACATCTTCGCTAGTACCTGCCATTCTGTAAATCTCTTCATTGCGAATTCGATCAGCTAGACTGACTGCGCATATTCTGCGAAGAGATCGCATCTCCACAGCATTCACCTTTCTTAGATTCTTCTTCTGCGTTACCCACGTTTGGCTGCCGTATAACAGCATCGGTAGCAAAACTGCATTGTGTACAGCCAAACGTGCAGCTATGCTGACGTTTCGCCGTCTCAACAATGCAGCCAAAGCACCGTTGACTCTGTTAATACAAGAACAACAACATAATAATCAGTACTCTGGTCGGATTATAAAAAATATATATTTTGTAAAAGATTTATGATAATAAATACATATACAAAAATATGAAGGAAATATAAATATTACGAAAATCAAGAAAACTAAATCTTTCATAAATAATTTCTGTAACCGTAACATAACATTTAAATACAAATGATATGTATAATAACTATTCCATGTTCTTTGGACAAAAATCTCACAATGCCTTATCAAAAAACTTCTAGTAGGTACGTTAAGTTGGAAAAAAAAGTTCATGTGCGTCAGCATTATTTGTGTCAATATAATATTTTTTTCGTAATAATTCGTTACCAACATGAATAAAAAGAAATTTGGTAAACGTAAAATATTTTTAAAATACCTGTCTACCATCATAGAATACTAGAAAATAAAACCTCACTAAATAGTTTTTTTTTCTACCATTTTGACGGCTTTGCTGGTACGTATGTTTATGCCAAATCAGTCTCTAAGCGAGGCTGCGGACAGACAGACGGATGGACAAGACGGTTTCGTCTTGTCTATCCGTCTAAAAGAAACTAAAAGAGTTTCTAGTGGACAACGAAACCATAAAAATAGTAGGATATTGAATAGCCAGCCACAAAGCCGACCAGTTACCATAAATCTAATTATACTATCGTATCAATAGAGGACTTATCATCGTACCTTATCTTACTGGTTCATCTTACGTGGCATGAATAAATTGATAAATATCCAATTTGGTAAATATTATTATAACTACACATTTGGGTTTACTATTGATAAGTTTGTTTGTTAATTACTTCGGTATTCCAATAAGATAGAGCTGAGTTTTTTCTTATTATTATGTTTTCCTCTGAAACTACAAGTCAAGTTTGAAAAATTTTGTAACTTGTTAAATATACAGGCCATTTCTTTACAAAGTTACATTAATGCATTACAATCTGATGATAATATCACGAGTATAAAAAAACTGATTCTAGAAAAAGAAATAATTATAATAAATAATATAATAATAATAATTATTATATATAATAATAATAATTATAATTATAATAAATAATAAATAGTTGGATATAAAGTGCGACGTGCGTGCGACGTTCGACAAATTGAATATTTTAGGAGACATGTCTCGCTGGGGATATGTTGACGAGTATGTAACGTAATCGGTAACAATTTACATATTACTATTATTACACATAAACTGTATATCAAGTGATTAATTATTAATTTTATTAATCTTACAGTACATACACCAAAAACCCTTTATATGTTAAAGACATATGTTCCTTATATTGCCAAAATCTTGACAATTTAAGAGAATATATTTTATTATTTTACTTATATTTTGGGCAAAGGTCGACTGACATATATAACTTATGGCATTTAGATATTTCTCTAATTGAAATACTATACATGAGTAAATCTAATCCATTTTCTCATATTAATGTGTTGTCTTTTTAAAAATTTGTTCAGGTACAAATACAGATACAAGTCAGATTATAGTAGTAGTTATACATTATTGGAAATAAAAGTAGTTGCAAATATGGTGATATCTTGGGGAAGACGGAAGTTTTAGTTGTTCAAAGACATCCGTGACGCTGATTAACTTTTGTTTGGTACTATCTTTGTCAAGCCAGCCTGTACAAGCTGAAATCAATTGGCTAGATCTGAGGACTACTGTTCCAACACAAAAGATCCCTCCAGTTCAGTCGCTATTCATGACTACGAGTATGAGCAGTTAATGAACTATAGTTGGTGGTTTGTATTATTTCCTACTGAAAAAAGATAAATTATTTAATATATTTATTTCTACTAACAAACTAAAAGGATAGTGTGAACGTAGGTTATGTTTAAATAGAAACATTATTTTATTTGAAATCAACTCATGTAACTTTCTTCATACTAAGTCGGAAGTTAGCCAAAGCTTTCCATTGATCAAAGCACCATGCACCAGCACCAAAGCACCACCACCACAAGCAACTGACGCCATCTATTGGTGCTAAGTATATTGACTTTACTTTCAATCCATGCACATGTTTCCCTCACATTTAAAAGAATATAAGTTGTTGACGGTAGGTTGCAAGTAAGGCTCAGGCGTGATTCATTACTTAAAAATAATGTATTCGTTTGTAGATCTCTTAACCTCAATCATACCTTGGAAGTGAACGTAAATAAAAGTAAAATTATTTGTTTAAAAAACCATTTTCTATATTTATTCTATCCATACTAATATTCTACCAATGATACAAACAAATTCTCAATAAACACTAATAGCATTACTAAAATATAATAAGTTATTATCTCAAATCTGAATTGCCATTAAGATCGTTTATCAAAGGGAATGAAAATATTTTGCTTATAAAATGGAAGGTAGAAGACAAAAATAACTTTTTTTACCGAGATAGGACTACATATTATTTACTGTTTAAAAGATTTCTGTATAGCATTCATTGTATGCATTCGAAAGGTCGATTTGCTTGCTACAATTTAATTTTTCAGAAGCAATCCCTTAACCAAACAAGCAATCCATGAATTATCATCCATCTCTCATTTGTCGCTGAGCCTATTCTGTGGCTTCAAATTTCGTGATTATGTTACTGCGATAACATACAGATTCGTGTGTGTTCATGAAATAGACCACGAACCTTTTGAAGAAATATTTTTTTTTTTAATAAAAATTAAAATTATTATCCTTAACAACTTATGACAAACAGAAAGGAATATTTTATTATGAGAAAACACAAAAATTGTTCAGGTTATAATTGTTTTGTAAATAACAACAACGCGGATTTATATAAAATAGTGACAGTGTTGTTGGCTTTAGCTGTGTGAAAATATTGAATGCTTTTGACTGCAGAAAATCCTTAATACTTTACGGGAAATCAAAATTATTGTTTGTTATGGGCTGTGTGTTACTGACGTCTGTTATTAATAAAAAAGATTCGTTTTTAGACATATATTTTAACCAACAGTACGGTAAATGAAACATATTTTTATATTAGAACATTTTGATTAATATAGTTAATATTTTTAATGACTCAATTGCACACTAAAAATACTTTTATTCAACTAGCTTTAGATTTAAAATTAGTAGATTTTTATCTTTTTATATTTGTTTTTTTATATATCTGTTACTCTAAAAAAGTTACCTTTTATACCATTACCTTAGATATCGCAAGTTCGATCCATGTTGATGATTTTTCTTATACTCTCATATTTATTGTAACATATTTTAATCAATAACATATATTTATACTTTGTTTATTACAGATAATGTTGCTTATGGTTTAAAAGTTCAAATAAGGGCATATTGAAACAGGTTGTTAGAAGATCACCGACCGAATCAGAATTGAAGGAAGGATTTATTTGATAACGTAAAGTAAACCTGATAAGTTATTTATGAAATCTTTTGCCAGGAATCGGAAACCAGATATAATGGAATAATTTAATATATATATATTTTTTTATTTTTAAGGTACAAAGAAACTACTTTTGGAGTTAAGATTTTATATATTGTAAATATAGATTTAATTTGACGTTTATTGGTAAAGTTAAAAGCATCATTTCATTCAGATCCATTTAAATGGCACGTGCAGTGCCATTTAAATGGATCTGAATGAAACAGTGATAATAATAAAATACCCGGCTTAGATTTTTAGATGGTTCTTCTTAGACCAGGTTATGTTTAGAAAGCTTATAGCCTTAATTTTAATTAGGGGAGTGTCTTTACAGAATGTCTTATTTCCATATGTTTAGTATCAAAATAAAATCACTTGACGTATATCAATGATCAATCACTGGTATTGATTCAAGTGGAAAAGTTGCCAATTAATAAATAAATACATTCAAATTCAAAATATATTTTTATATAAAAGTATCTTTATTCAAGTAGGCATTTACACGGACTTTTGAATCGTCAAAAAATGTCATTGTAGTCAGTTGGTGAGTAAGCTACCACCGGCTCGGAATGTTGCTCTGCTGAGAAGAGTCGGCTAGAAACTCAGCAGTAGTCATAACTAAAATTAACAATGTTAAATATACATATACATTATACTATCAAAACTGCAAACGAGTTACAAACTTACGCTCCACACATTTCAATACACTAAAACTCTACATTATTATAGTATGATTTATTTAATAATACAATTTTAATTTAAGATTTAAAACTTAGAGAAAAAAGGTCAAGGCATCTTGTGGAACTTTATTATATATACGTACACTCAAGCCTATAAATAAATGGAACAGCATAATACAAACGAAATATTAATCGCTACAACTTAGGTACTCGCCAGGCTTTTTCTTATCTCTTTTCTTTATCTACAAAAGAAAGAATTAAGCAGTACTGTGAGCACGTCTTAATTAATTTTTATGTTTTTGTCACATCGCAATTACTTTATTAATATACTATATTTAATTCGTAGAATTCTAAACATTACGAGTGAAAACAAGATTACAAGCGCTCACAAAGCTAGTATCTTTCTACCATAGTATAGACGTTCAATCATTCGTCGACGTTACGAGAACAATTTAGCAATGTCGTTTTCGTCTTAGATTAATCTAGAGCCTTGTATGGATGAAAATCCTAGGCTGAGAAATTAATGTATAAAAGGCAAGTAAAGAATCATCCGTTTTCACAAAAAATCATAATTCTTCTTGCCAGTTAAGACACGTCGTATATAACTATGCCTTTCTACAAATATTAAGTAATGATATTTAAGGTTAAATATTGAGAATTTGGAATTTAGCAACAGTTTAAGTCCCTGGAAATAAAGACCTAATGAAAAATAAATTTATATAAAAGAAAAATGAAACTGAAAAGTTAAACTTAACTTTATTACAATTTTTTAATTCTTTAACTTTTTATTGAAAATTAGTATTACCACTCTATGTACTTAACATATCTTACTTATATTTGAAATAACGATAATATACTAATTGTAGCATATAATTTTCAAAATCACGTATTATATACGGGAACATCGCTGGCAGTGACAGGATGAAATATTGCCCGTCTATTGTGTTATCTATTGTAATTATTATATAACTTTCATTTTAAGTGTATAAAGATAATGATTATTGCCTTTGAAAATGTAGTTCGAAAATAATATGTTCCTGCCAATATACAAAACTATTACTTTATGAAGAATAATTGTTACGTAAGCCAAGTTTATAATCTCAACGTTTTAGGATATGCGTTAAGATGCCGGTCTTGTAATATTTTTATATAAAAGCTATTAAAGTAGAATAAGTTCTACTACAGAATTCCCGTTACAATACATATTTTCTCAAAAAATCACAACAACGATCCATGCTGAGGCTGTACTCTTATAAAAGCTTCCATAAATCCTTCGATATGGATAAATTGGGGTTCTGACGCTGGCAATGTGTCAAAAAAAACATCTTTAAATTGAACTTTCAATTGGGTTGTTTTAATAATGTAGTGCTCGATTGAGAGCCAAGACAGGCAAATAAAATAAAGATCCTAAAGTTTTATCGCTGTGCAGCCGATAAAATTTTGAGATATATCGGCTTCATTAGGAATTTGTACAAATTTAAAGTCATTGAAAGATCTGTTTGCACAAAATAGCAAAGATTCAATATTTTAGTGTGTTATATGTTTTTAGTAAAACGAGTTAAACAAATAAAATATTATCATAGTTATAATACACTTATAAAATAAAAATACTGACACTGAGTAACAAGGATGCGTTTATAGAAAATATGTCGATACTGTGGCGAACCAGACGGAACTGTGTCTTAACCAACTCCAGGTGCCATTCGGTATCAGTGACGTTTCGCTAGAGTAGCCAAACTGCAATTTGTCTTTCAACTATTAGAATTTAACAAACACAACGACAATCTGAATTTTCGAATGTTATCGAATCGAAATCATTATTTTTTCATGTTTTATATTAGGGTAAGATTTCAATCGAGTCTACCGTACTCATTGACGAAATTATTAATATAAATTATCACTTAAAATGCACTGAGAATACGGTGACATTAAGGTCCTGTACATATTCATATATGTACATATTAATTCATTCTTATCATTACCTTTATAGGGATTACTATAAAGAGAATATAATATTTATTATATTGTATTATATTATTTATTATATAGGTATATATCAATTGTAAGGTATTTGCATTCATATTATTTTGTCAGTCGTACACCTGTTCTGCCTTTATTTATTGTAACTTCTACGATATTGGGGTTACCTAGAAGAGATAGCTTCTTAGCGATAAGGTCGCCTTATGCAATTTTTCTATATTATTTTTTAATTCTTCTGTTACTGTGTGCTTTTATTACGTTGTGAGGATAGATGATAAGGATAATGAGGATGCAATACAATAACAATATATCACATGGAAAATATATTGAATAAAAAATCAGGATTACAAATTATTAGACTTCAATATAATCTATATAAAAATATATCTATAATAAAAATAATACAAAATCATAATTAATATAAAATGTTCGTCATTATTATAAGTAACAACTCAAATGGTAACACCTGCAACTAATGCAAATATATTAAATTTACAATTGCACTTGATGAAATTTTATTTTAAGTTCACTAGAAAATCTTCGAATGAAACTATATCTCATAAAACCATAAGGAGATTCTTCGAATATGTACCTAGAAGCTGTCATGTTTATACACCACGTTTACATTTAAATGTAATTTGAGTATCTTAACTTTATTTCCATTAACTAATCTTTTTAAAAATTATAAATACTAGTTTAAAATAACCCACTTTTTATAGAATGAAGATTATTCTATAAAAATATTTTTAGGTTCTTCACAATAGTTATTTTATTGCCAATGCAGAGAAGGCCACGTACAAATAGAAGTGCAAAATATTTTGGTACATATTGAATAAATGTTATGATTCATGTATTTGCATATGGTTCTAAAATTGCTTTCTCACTGTGGAAATGTAGCGTGAGTATAAATATTGCAAGAAAATCATGCATACATTTGATATTCATGGTGATATTTTGTTTTGTTGTATAAAAATATTATATACTATTATTATCTTAATTTATATATTGCTTGATTGTTGCTATGCTAGGTTACAGGATGTGGATATGGGGATATAGTAAATTAAAGTAAGTGAAAAGCATTTTCGTGATCAGGATGATATTTAACTTTAACAAGTTAAATTATTACAACGAAATTATTTCCATGACATTTAAGAGTGATGGAAAGAGCTGAGTAACATAAAATTAAATAAAGAAACATTTCTATGTTATTACACTGAAGCCACGACATGAAAGAAGACGACGGCTTTAACAGCATCAATTATTCAATGACTTTAAATTTGTAGAAGCATCATCTTTAGCGATTACATACTTTATAATGTAAAGTATGTAATCGCTAAAGATACTTTCATAATTATCTCAGAACAATGCTAGTATTTAATTCAGTACCTTTTATTACATTAGAATATTGATGATTTAAATACACATATATGTATTACATTTTAAAATATATGTTAAAAAGATAACTTTTTTTATTTGAATTTAAAATTATGCATCACTCATGTACAATATATAATAATAATAGAAATAAAACTTTAATATGAAGGTAAATAAAAAGAAAGGAAATATTTTTTGCTTTTAAACAAATGAAAACTTACTGTTTGAAATTTATATTTCTTATTTTTAAATAATACAATAGTGAAGCAAGTGACTTTTTAGGACTTTATTATATATAACAACATAACATATTAAACTATTTTATGATGTGATGCGTTCATAAATTTGTTTAAACGTAATGGTATGGAAATAATACAATATTATGATTCATAAAATTGATCGAATTAATGTCTATTATATTTGCAGTATTTATATATTATTATTATTAGGCAAATATTATGATAGTTCGCATCCTCTTGTAATAATTATACATAAAGTATATTGTGTGCTTAAATTATTATTTATGCTTTAGTAGTAACTTGTTTGATTTATTGAACTAATATATTATAGACAAACTAAAACATTATGATATAATAATACCGCGTAGTGTAAACACTGTTTTTGGAATAATTTTAATAAATTGGCCTCGATGAAGTTAGGATCAATAAAGCGAGGCAGTCTTTAAGACTTGGCCAAAGATTTTTTTTTTATGGACAGGAGGGCAAACGAGCTGGCGGGTCACAGATGATTTGTGATCACCGCCGCCCATAAACTCTAGCAGCATCCGAGGATTTACAAGAGCGTTGCCGACCTAGGAGGTGGGAGTAAACGCCTTTTTTGAAGATAACGTTATGTCGTACCCATCTGGAAATAAAGCCGAAGGGACTTCGTTCCACATTCGAGTGGTACGTGGAAAAAATGTACTTGAGAACCGCACAGTGGGGGATCGCCACGCATCCAGGTGGTACGGATAGTATTGGAGGCGATGGCGCGCTGTGCGTTGATGAAATTCGTCAGTAGGCATCAGATCGAATAGCTTTTCGGAACACTTCCCGTGGTAAATGCGGTAGAAGACGCAAACAGATGCAACGTCTCTACGAAATGCCAAAGAGTCCAGTCGTTCACAGAGCACTGGGTTCCCGACAATCCGAACGGCTCTCCGGTGTACGTGGTCAAATAGTAGAAGCTGATATTGGGGTGATCCGAACCAGAGATGAGAGCAGTACTCCATGTGTGGCCGGACTTGGGCCTTATAGAGCACATGTCTTTGGCCAGGCTTGAAATACTGCCTCGCTCTATTGAACACTCCCAATTTCGTCGAGGCTGACTTAGCCTCGGGAAAACCTAGACACTCGTCGACGTTTTCCCGAGAGAGACCTGCACGGTCGGAATATACCGCATCCCCAGTGCTGTCATTCGCATAACAATGTATGTTGGGAATATCCAAGATATCATTGATGTGCAGGAGGAACAAACAGAGTTGGGGATAGCACGCAGCCTTGGAGTACACCAGCGTTCGCGGGCTTGGGGTCCGAGCAAAAACCGTCAAGAATGACCTGTATGGTCCGCCCAGTGAGAAAACTGGTGATCCATTTGCATAAACTCTCGGGAAGCCCATAGGAAGGTAGCTTCGAAAGAAGCCCCTTGTGCCATACATGATCGAAGGCTTTCGCCATATCCAGACTAACTGCCAGACCCTCACCCTTGCTTTCAATAACATCTGCCTAACGGTGCGTAAGATATAACAGAAGATGCCGATGGACCATGGCGAAAGCCATATATATGACAAGTGTTTATGAGAATTATATCTTTAAAAGATAAGATTATTAAACGATTGTAGTTAGTATAGTACTCCTGAATACACAGGCAAAAATCTCAAAAAAAAAAAGAAATCAAAATAATAATTATAAAACAAATTAAAAATGGCATGGACTATAAGTCTATGGTAAATTTATAATAATATAAAAAAAAAAAAAAAAAAAAAAACGATTATAGTAGGACTATAAAACCTAAATTTATAAGTAAGAACCTGATGTTCAATTTAAACAAGCAGTGATTTGAGTAAATTGTAAATTGTCACATGATCAATATAAATATATCGGATGGGCCAAGAATTACTTAACATTTAAATGTAACTTACCACGCAAACTATTGCAGCGCGGGGCGCGGGCGTGTGCGGGGGCAATAGCTCGCTTCTTGGAAATTTAGTCGCAATGGATCGCTTCACGGGGCCACAGCGCGCTTACTGTGTGAAACAGTTTTATTTAAACAACTTTTCGCTTATTACTGTGAGACGCTTATTTCGCGTTGAATATGGTTTACACGACTTAAGTCAGTGTCCAAGTGCTCCTTTAATAAAGAAATGGGTGAAGAAGTTCGAAGAGACGGGATCTACACTAAATGTGAAACAAACCGGCGGCCCGCGGACTTCTCGAAGTGAAGAGAACGTGCAGCAAGTTTCCGCTTCTGTTCGACGTGATCCAGATTTATCGACGCGCAAACGTTCGGCTGAATTAGGATTATCCCGCACATTATTACGCCGTATTTTGAAATTAGATTTGAAATTACATCCATATAAGATCCAGATAGTGCAAGAACTAAACCCTAATGAATTTAAATTTGCGTAAGTCATATGCCGAAACAATGTTAACTTGATTTAGTAATTTTGACAACATCTTATTCTCTGACGAAGCCCATTTCCACCTAAATGGACATGTAAACAAACAGAATTGCGGGTATTGGAGCAGCGAAAATCCCAAAGCTAAACATGAAAGGCCACTTCACTCTCCTAAGGTAACTGTATGGGCTGCAATTTCAGCAAAAGGAATCATCGGACCTTACTTTTTTGAAGATTCTCGAGGCCGTTCAGTTACTGTTAATTCTGCCGAGTATATGAAAATGTTACGGGAGTTTTTAGCACTGATGCTACTGGAATTTGCTGGCTATAATCGTAACACATAGTTCCAACAAGATGGAGCCACGTGTCACACATCAAACGAGTCCTTGCCGGTGGTCAAAGAAATGTTTCCGGAAAAGCTGATTTCCAGACGAGGTGACATCCCATGGCCGCCCAGAAGTACAGATCTATCCCCAGCAGACTTCTTTTTATGGGGTTATTTAAAGAGTCGTGTCTACATTGATAAACCGAATACACTCCGTCAACTTAAAGAAAAAATCATCGAAGAGATGTCGGCGATCTCGCGGTCTCTTTGCAGAGGAGTATTCGAAAACTTCAGGACTCGCTTAGATGAGTGCAAAAACCGAAACGGTGGTCATTTAGACGAAATAATTTTTTAAAAATAAATTACAACTAATTAGCTTTCTCGTAAATAAACTATTTCTAAAATATGTTAAATGTTTTTTTTATACGATTTTCTCAAATGTCATGGCCCACCCTGTATAAAATATGTAAATGGTTCTAGTGGAAATAATAAGTGACAGTGAAATCTATAATAAGTATATATCTCAGTGAGAGTATAATTTAACGGGGAATTTGTTTGAGGTTCTATCGCCAGATAAGTATCATAAGCTTAGATATATTCTAAGTTGTCATGTTATGTAATAAAAATTGTTTGGTTAATAAATTTTAGTGATAATGTGATAGTTGATGAATATTTTCAGTTATGTTTATATAATAAAGTAATGTGATAAATAAATATTACTTAGTTTCTTAATTTACTGTTTTTAATAAGAAAAACAACTATTAATACTATACATACAAATTTAATCTCTTATTATAGATCGTATAAGCCACATGGAGTACTGTTCTCATCTCTGGTCTGGATCACCTCAATATCAGTTTTAGGCCGAGAAAGAGAGACAACGGAGAGCCGTTTGGATTATCGGCAACGCAAATAAGTGAAGTGTTTTTACTAGTGAGAACGTTTATTTATTATTTTCGACTTATTAATATTGAAATTATTTTAAATATGAATATTATAATGGTATAATCATCATTGACATATAATACGCACGATTTCGCCACAGGAAATTGTTTTCGTGATTTATAACATATTTTCCTTGCTTATGTTCATTGAAAACATGAGTCGGCCCGCAATTTGTTATTTTTCTCTAAATGTGGTTTTATGTTAAGAAATTGTAATTTAAATAATTGTCATTCTTGTGTTGACTATATCTTAGGTACTATTTTCAATTTGGATTGATGACAACAATGACAAAGTGTGACTTTAATAAAAGAAGATCTCCTTTATAACTTTATTCGACACACCTCAGTAACTTTAATATAAATCAATTTCATTTTATTTCATAACTTTGTCGTAACTTTGTAATGTTATCCTCAACCCCAATCATTTTCCATACCATTATTAATTATTTATCCATATCATATCTTGATATGTATTGTGTAGATTAGATAGGAAATAATATTGTTTTTTATGCTTCTAAATGCAGTGTTTCTTTTTTTACATATTTTTTATAAACGTATTTGTATGTTCTAAAACAAAATATTAAAATGCTACCGTTGTATCGCTTTGTAATCTACCGCCTCATTTTTTTTTATACTGTCTAGGTTAGTGCTTGACTACATTCCACCTGATGTAAAGTGGATATGTAGTCATAGGTGGTAAGGCGCATTAACCTAGCAACCTATTCACTCTTCTCTTGAAGACACCCACATCGTATGTGGACGGAAATACCGACGCAGGCAAGCTATTTCGGTCCTTCGCTGTACGCATTAAAAAAGACGAAGCAAAGCACTTCGTTCGGACAGGAGGAATGTCCACAACGTAAGGATGGATGTCCGCCGTGCGTCAGAACGTCCTGTGATAGAAGGGGGACGGAGGAATTAAATCGTGTAATTCCTGCGCACACTCACCAAAATGTATCCTATAGAATACTGAGAGGCTAGCAATTCTACGCCTGTGTTCAAGGCTGTGGAGGTTGGTTTCAATCAATTCAGGGTCACCTAAAAGCCTCTTTGCTCGCCTCTCAATTGAGTCCAGAACCGCAAGATGAGACTTTGCGGCACCACTGCACTGCCTGAAGTTTGTTATTCAAACGTTGCACCATGGCTTCTCTTTCAGACTGTACTTGTTCTCTACTAGCCCCCTACTCGGCAGGTATCTTTCTACAACTGTACTGTCGTCTACATACCCATATATATATCGGGCTTCAGCAGATCATTAGTGTGCAGCAGAAAGAGAGTTGCTGAAAGAACGGACCCCTGAGGCACTCCGGCATTTATTGTCAAGGATTCCGAGGAACACCCGTCGACAAATACTCGGAGAGATCTTTGATTCTGAAAGTCCGTTACCCAGCCGATCAGACCAGGAGATATGCCGTATGCTGAAAGCTTGCTTATAAGGCATTTGACAGGGTCTGGCCCTGTCAAATACCTTCGAGACGTCAAGAGAGACGGCGACCGCTTCTCTGTTCTTCTCGAAGGCCTCGCCTAAAATGTGCGTAGCGTACACTAGAAGGTCCCCAGTGGACCTATTTCGGCAAAACCCGTACTGTCGGTCACCGAGGAGATCATTACCTTCAAGGTACGCTAAAAGGCGCAAGTTCAATACACGCTCCATAATCTTGCAGAGTATGGAGGTGATTGAAATCGGTTTATAATTGGCAGAATCGGTACGGCTGCCATTTTTGGGCACTGGCTGCACGTTAGCAAGCTTCCAAGATTTCGGCACTATTCCAGACTTGAAGGAGAGGCGATACAGACTTGTCAATACAGGAGACAACTCAGCTGCACATGTCTTGAGCAGAATGGCTGGTATACCATTAGGACCACTGGCTTTATTCACATCAAGACGACACAATACTATCCATACCTCTTTGTTAGTGATGCGGATTTCAGGCATCGAAATACCGCAGTGAGGATGATGTGCTGGAGAAGCATTGCCAGTTTCTAGATGTGAATTATCAGCGAACAGAGAAGTAAATACATTCGCTTTTTCTGTCGCTGTATGGGTCAGAGATCCATCCGGCTTCAGCAGAGCAGGTAGTGATAGTGAGGTTGGCAGAAGTTCGACTCGACCGCTTTGCCAAGACATAAGAAAGCTCGACTGCCAGTAAATTGATTTGACAGAGAGCTTTTCACCATTCTCAGCGATACGATCGCGACGAGCCTTCCGTAATGCCTTTTTATAGGACTTGGCAGCTTGGTTAAAGGCTCTTTTCTTTAAACTTACATCCGGAGCTTTGCGGCTTCGAGCATCAGCCCAAATGAGGCATGCCGAATGGTTTCGGTCTTCAGCATGACCATATTCGGCATTAAACCATGGGCGAGCTGTGCCACCGATGGGTACGTCAGCATAAGGAATGAAGTACTCCATTGCCTGATATACCACATCGGTTATAGCATCCGCGCAACTCGACGGATCCAAAGAAGAGAAGCAGGCCTGCCGCCAAGGATAAGACGCAAAGAAGTGCCGCATTTCATCCCAATCTGCTGACTTGTATTTCCATACTCGCCTTACACTATGTGGTTTGGAAGCTGGTGGGGAATATGTAAATACAGATTTCACCAAACAGTGATCGCAGGTTCCCAAGAGGGAGGTCACCTCTACACGATACCTGTCCGGATCAGTTGTCAGCAAAAAGGTCCAGGCAATTGGCTGTATGACCTACTACATCTGGTACACTCGTCGCTTGCCTCACCAGCTGAAAGAGGTCGAAGGACAACGCAAAGTTCCGCGCTTCTCTTCCAGCATAGTCGGTCTTCTGGTACGGGAACAGCCAGTCCTGATGACAGGCATTAAAGTCCCCCAGAAAGACGAGCTGCACTGAAGGGTACTGATGCAGAACCATATCAGCATAAATATATATAGGATTTTTTCGTTTCCTGTGTCTACTAAAATCCATAAGGAACAAAACGTGGGGTCTTCAAGGTGACGGAGACGCAGGATACAGAGGTCGTTCCGAGCGTACACACAGACTCCGGCACGTGAGCGAAAGTTGTGCTCTAACAAGTAACCGGGATGATCCAGGAACGCAGCGCTCAAAGGACATTGTATCTGCGTCTCCGTCAAAAAAAGCAAGTGCGGTTGCTCTGTCTCCAGGTGGTGGTGGACAGGTAAGAGATTAGAGTGCAGGCCCCTGATGTTAGTGAGGTGCACTTTAAATGAGGAGGAGTGCAACCGCTGTGAAAACTTGATCTTTTTGTTGGACTTTTTATTAAATTAAATAAAAATAAAAGAGTCAATAGGATGAGAAATGGCAGTTGAACGAGGCGGTACGCATCAAACCCGGCGCTGAAATTAGTGTTGTCATGCCACTGGGAGGCTAGTCAGGAGACTGCGGGGACGCCTGAACCCCCCCAGGGATCGCCATCGGGCCTCCTCGTGTGGTCACCAACCAGCACGATGGAGCCACCCTGGGATTTTACGCAGCTGGAGGGGCAGCCTTTTGTGGGTGGCTGACCCACTAATTGGGCCCCCAACTATTTGCGGGCGGCCATAGTCGCCCTCGCCTCCTTCCACCCTAATGATTATGTTTATAGCATCTCAACCCCACCAACCCTCCGGTTATAAAGGTTGAGCCGCTATACATGTGGTCCAGGTTTACCCCGGTCACATGGATCCTTGGTACGGCAGATCTGACCTCCGAAGTCGTCCGACAACGGTACTATAAGACTAGTAAGCTCGCAAGGCTATCGGTCATAGACAAGTCCAATCGCGACCACCCAGCTACCTTTTCTCCATGAAAGGTTCCGGAGTTGTAAGGCACGCTCACTTCCCGTGTGATTTCTCACACTTGCAATAACTTGCTGAGAACGTCAGAGAGGCTAACTACCAGTTTCCAGCTGGTGCCGGAGCTGTAGGCACGCTCACTTCCCGACAGGCAGTCAGGCTGTAAGCCTACCCTACAGTACAGTCGGGTGACCGGATAGATGCTAGCACATCCATCTAACCTCTAAGCAGGAGGCTACCCGAACTGCAGTGACCCCCAAAGGGATCTCTGCTTATGGACCGTTCCAAGTCCCGAAGTAAAACTATCTACCGCCGGGTGTCTCAGTAGATAGCCATCTCCCTATCTACTGAGACACCCGGCGGTAGATAGTCTGCAGCTAAACTACGGGTCAGCTGCTAAGATCAGGGTACTACGGGACCCCGGTACCTAAGCTCTCCGGCAGCGACGCATGCGCTTGCGCGTGTAAACTGCCGGGTTACCGGTTTTGGTGTTGGATTCGTAGTGGTAATGTGGTTAGCTGTAGAGGTTCGGCGCTGTTCGTCTGGGTTCCCACAGTTGTCGGGGGCCCGCTGATCTCGTGCGCAGCGAGAGGTAATTGACCTGCCTAAGGCGAAGGGCTACTGCGGTCTTTTACTTTGCGGCTTGGAACGGTCTATAAGCAGAGATCCCTTCGGGGGTCACTGCAGTTCGGGTAGCTTCCTGCTTAGAGGTTAGATGGATGAGCTAGCATCTATGCGGTCACCCGACTGTAGTGTAGGGTAGGCTTGCGGCCTGACCGCCTGTCGGGAAGTGAGCGTGCCTTACAGCTCCGGCACCAGCTGGAAACTGGTAGTTAGCCTCTCTGACGTTCTAAGCAAGTTATTGCTAGTGTGAGAAATCACACGGGAAGTGAGCGTGCCTTACAGCTCCGGAACCTTTCATGGAAAAAAGGTAGCAGGGTGGTCGCGATTGGACTTGTCTATGACCGATAGCCTTGCGAGCTTACTAGGCTTAATAGTGCCGTTGTCGGATGACTTCGGAGGTCAGATCTGCCGTACCAAGGATCCATGTGACCGGGGTAAACCTGAATCACATGTATAGCGGCTCAACTTATGTGCCCAAGGGGTAGGAGGGGTTGAGCTGCTTTATATATAAACAAATAGGACAATAGAAAGGCAAAGGGAAGTTGCGGGCGGCCAGCGGAAAGCCGTTGCTTCGGATCCCGCTACACTCCACGACTAGGCACCCGACACAACAAGCGCCAACTCAACGCCAAACCGGTTCGTCAACGCAATGCAACTGTTCAGACCCATTTCCCATATATACGGCTTCATCGCACAACGTGCCGGAACACGACTAGGTCGCTTTGCGGCACGATTTTGTTCGATGGGTGGATGGTAACCTTGCCGGCGACCCGATGTTATGGTCTACCACCGAGAAATATACAGCAAATATTGTCTAGTTACTTCTTGTTTAGAACTTGTATGTGTTGTTTGTATTAATTAGAAAAGTGTACAAGTAGTAACTTAAGTTCTCGTAGTTACAGACTTAAAGTAATTAGTTTCATGTTAAATGGGTGTAGGTGTGTTTTTTAAAATGTTGAGTAATCTATTATAAATAAGTAACACATAGGTTATTTGCAAACTGGCCTAGTTTAGAAGTATTGTTTCGAATAATTTAACTAATCTTTTAAATGTTGTAAACAGTAACAAACACTAGATTCTCTTTTAAAAATGTCTTCATTTCAATAGTCACTTCTACAAACAATTAACAAAAAGATAATTCTTAAATCAACGGGGTCCTTAATGGTTCTAAAATCCTGTTAGTGTCAATAAAAAACAAAAATTTTTCAGTTGATGTTTGATTTTAATTTTAATTGTCACCTAATTGTAGAGATGAAGCTAACACAAGCAAATAAAAGTACGTAGCTTTAAATGTCATTCTTCTGTGAGTTGACTTTTACTAAACATTTAAGCAGGTCACGAAGTGAAAATTAGGTCGCCTTATACATACGAATGAATACAGAGTTGGAAATATTTATTATTATTATAATTAGTTTTTCAATTCTTAAAAAAATATATATTATACACAAACTTATATAAGCAAAAAATATATATGTTTGTTTGTTTTTTCATATATGTAATGACAAATAAAGCCAGCACACTCCAGTAATTGCAAGTTCCTCCAAAACAAAAAAAAGAAAGTTCAAAGTGAACATACCCATAACAATTATTTGTTTGTTTGGGCGATGGTGGAAGTAACGCAGATAATTATACTTCAATAAAATACTCTGTTTTATTTTATGGAAATATTATTTATGAATATCGGTATAAAATGAAATCGTTTGTATACATTACCAAACCATACTCTCAGTTGGATTTCGCAAGGACTTGATTAGTCAAGTTTATTTATTTAAACTTTATTACACACGACAATATCATAGAAAGTATTTGAATATTTGACATAAATACAGTAAAATTTCACGCAAAGGCGGTCTTACCGCTTATTGCTCTCTTACAGACAAACTTTGAAGAACGATGACGACTAGAGAAATCATAGAGTAATGCAAACTAGTTTACAATCATAATTGAGCAGAGTTCAATAAAAATAGATTATAAATAATACATACATTACTATCATCGTAATTTTTATCGATGACTTTATTTAATTTTATTTTTCCAACATACCCACTCTTACACACTCTTAGCATTAAAATCACGTATGTGGCATAGAAGCGTTTTCGTTGTGTGAAATGCATACGATACCGCTTCCGTCGAATTGGTTGGTTGTGAATTATATTAGGATTATAGTTTTATGAAACTATCACACAGTTCGACTGTTTCAGAGTATATCCATAATATATGAACGATATATTTTTTCTCGTTGGTATGAACTTTGTTTCTATTTGAGATAATATTACTGGTTGACACAACTTAACTTTCAAGCGTTCAATATTATTAAACAAAAGACTTATTTTGTTTAACAATATTTATCTCACTGAAATGAGTTACTAGTTAGTTCGTATGAAATAAATCAGAGTACTCGAGACTGGGTAACGAATATAAGTCTTCAAGCAAACGATAAACTTTATACTAATTTAAATACTTTTTATACAGTACACTTGGGTACTAGTACTACAAATTAAATCACTTCTGCATAGTCAGCCCAAGAACCAACTTCAAACAGATATTGTCACGCAAAGGGAACAAAAAATGACAGAACGAGACTATTCGTTTTTAAAAGTTATCTATAATTATATTTGTCATATTTATAAATTAAAAATTTGGAATAAAGAATGGAACTGGTGAATATCAACTGTTAAGTTTATTTATTATGTATAAATATGTTTATAGCTACTTCAATAAATTTACTTATTCAAATAATCTACTTTATATGTGTGTTTATGTACAATCCCAACACATCATAAAATTTTAATAATAAATTTTTATTAAAAAAATACATTTAAATAACATTAATATATAATACTTTTAGTATTAATAGTCATAGTAATTTGTGTTATGTCATATCGCAAATTCAAGTTATGTCTTATGAAAATTTTGGAGAGTATTAAATAATTGCTATTGATGAAGACGGTGAAATTCTTTAAAGTGAAACAACAAATAAGTATTTATAAACAGAAACAAAGTGAGCATTCGACAAGCGATTTATTAGATTTTATAAACGATTTCTTTCATATATTTTACTCCACTTAACTTATCTTAACTCTGATGGGAGCTTGTAAATGGAATATTTAATATGATTTCCATGATATAGCCAATGCTTCATCATCTTTCATTAAAAGCGATCCTAGTAAAAATATCACAATCCAATCATCTAGTTGTAATATTACTATTAATTTGCAGTTTTTTAGAGACATAATACAAAGGCAATAATGCAACCCATTAACCATTACAGGCTCCACATTGAGTTTCCCATAAAATATAGATTCAAAATTAAAGAGGGTAAAATTGTACACATACTATTAAAAAACATTTTATTTAATAATTATTTATATGTTTACAAACAGACAATTATTCTTGATTATTATGAATAATAATTGAAATTCAATGATTTTGTTTGTATATTTCAGTATTATTTATTAGAATATATTAATTTTAAAACTTTTATATTTAAGACAGGTACAAGAATCACAATAAAATCCACGAGTGACGATAAATTTGTAACAACAACAAAGCAGGTACATGCAATGTATAAGTATGAAAGTTTCCTAACTACATGTTTTACAAAATAAACGTCCTGGCTTCCACAATATGTTATAATTATACCGTAAGAGATTGTACGTTAAATAATTTGCATACAACAACAGCAACAACTTTGATTACATGTTTTTGAGAAATTAACGATGAAAAATATACACATACTGTTTGTTCGAAAATATTTATTAGTAATTATCAAAACTATTCAGTAGGGACTATGAGAGACAAATCTTTAGGCAATTATTTTAATAAATTAATATAGATATATCTTTGAAAAAATTAAAAAAAAAATAAAAATAAAAACATAGATTACACACCAGAGATGTATAACGAAGCGTTAGTGCTGATTGAAGATTTATGTGTTTTAATGTCAAATCTACCACTTCATATTCATATGTATTCATATGGTATGCCTTCACCTGATCGCCCAGCAACCGACTTAGTCAACACCAATTTACAACGAGAAAACCAATATGACCCTGGCAATTTAGTAACAATTATTGCCAGTAGTGAGCCACTACTAACTAACAAAAAAATATTTATGATCGGATTATGCTGCTGAATAAGGCGGCTTTTTTGGACGCACCAGGTGGAACCGGTAAGATATTTTTGATATCATTGGATCTCTACTACTATATATATATATATACATATTATAATCAATTAGAGTATTGGTAAAATGATTTGGTAACGTTTCCGTATTTATTTTTAAGGACGTCTAATTCATAATGATAAAAAAAAAATTTTACTAGTAATTATATCTCATTTTTAATTTCCAATAACTTGTAGTCACATGGTAATATTACATGCATCATCATCTTCCTGCCCTTATACCACTTTTGGGGTCGGCACAGTATGTTTTTTCCTTCCGTACTTTTCTGTTACTCATCATCTCTGTACAATATCCATATCTTCTCCAAATCGTCTTTGACGCAGTCCATCCATCTTTTCTTCGGCCGTCCTCTACCTGTCCATCCCTCCACTACCATACCCAGCACTCTTTTGGTCACATGCCTTTCATCCCTCCTCATAACATGCCCATATCATAAAAGAGAGCTACCTCTAATTTAATTTTTTCTGTCCCAAGCTTCCCCTAATATACTAATTTCTTATTCTATATCTTTTAGTCACCCCACACATCCATCTTAACATTCGCATCTCCGTTACATGCAAACGCTTTTCATCCATCACCTTCACCGCCCAGCACTCAGATCCATACATAACGACAGGTCTTACAGTGTTTTTATAGATTATATTTATATATTTCTCCCCTTTAGTTTAAGGGGAATTCGGGCATCGCATGTTGTACCGGTGACTTATCGTCATTTCATCCATCCTGCGTTGATTCTGTGCTTTACGTCCTGGTCAATATTGCCATCGCTTTGTATTAGAGTACCAAGGTAGCGAAAGTTCGAGCAAACTGGTAACAGTACTCCATCGAACAAAATAGGAACAAAATCGGAGACACTGCTGAAATCGCAGAACATGTGCTCTGTTTTGGTTCTGCTTATTTTCAGGCCAACACTCTCCAGCTTTTGTTACCATTCTTCCAGTCTACTCTGCACCTCGATTCCATCCTCGGCGACAAGGACAATATCATCGCCGGGTAGTACCACATAGCCCTCCGGCCATCACCTTTCTGGCCGGTGGGTATCCGTAACGGATTTTTCCAAAGCAAAAAAAAAAAAAAAAGGCTGGTCAATTTCACGTTAAGAATTTATAACTCCCTTTTGGTATCACCGGTACCAGTTTTAAAACACTGAATAAAAAACATTATATTTTTATGATTTTTGACATAATAAAGTAACTTATATATTATGTAAAAAAAAGTAAATAAATAATTTTAAGCTTACATATTTTACACAATAAGATTTTGTTTATCAACGCCACCTGGAAATCATCCTACAATTGGTTTTAATATTTAACTTACACTCACAAATCTTGTTGTTGTTTATATTATTTTATTTATCCAAAAAGTAACCGTGGTATATGTTAACCATTAACATTAGTGCCACGTGTGTAATAAATATAATATATATTTTCTGTCCGTGTCATGCATTTGGAGTGAGTCACTTCCACAGAAATTATTGATAGACAATGAATATTGGAGATATTGTGAATAAATCCATATTTTAAATATATTTAACTGGATTATATCTTTTTTATAAAAGAGACAGTTAAAACAAAGTATATTATTAAAATTTCTTTCATTTAAAGTATTTAAATAGTGGTAGCCGTAAGATTAACACAGAAAAGTAGAAAAATTAGGTAACATATGGCATACTTTTTTAACATATCTGGTGCAACTCATATCTCATATCTTAATTTATTCGGCGACTACATAACTGTGCAACAGTAAAAATTATTTATGTTCATTAATTTACGTTTAAAAGCTACATTATTATGATTTATCAAGTTAGCCCGTATATGAGTTAAAATCAAGCTTCTACCAACTGCAACTGCAACTGTAACTAGAACTCGATTCTACCTTAACCTTATTAGGATATAACGTTGAGCAGTTTAGCCACAGCAATGAGGATAAATATTGAACTCTTCAGAACTCTAGAGTTTGGATCCTTAGTGACTAACGTAAATACGTATGTCAAAGCTTTTATTAAATATAAAAACACAGTGTGGTGCTTACACACCTTTGTAATTTGGTTCTGCCATAACTTATATTTAATGTTGCAGTGAAATATTTGAAGACACAAACTTTTCACATTTATTTAATTCCTTTCAACAATGCCTTGAAGTGTTTTCGCTGTCATCATATTAATGTTTTATTAACCTACTGTAACTGTTGAGGAAAATGATCTGAAGGATTTTGTGTAATTTATAACGAGCCAGTATAATCCGAACCATTTTTGTAGTATAAACTAGTCATATAAAAGTTGAAACCAAATCGATTAATTTTCAAAACGATTTAGTATGTACTAAACATCGTTTAAAAACATGTGTTTTTAGCATTAATTCCGCTATTTGTAGATAAATTAGGTTCTATGTTGTGTCCGTTATTTTTACGTTGTTTTAAGCTCTCCATAAAATAGAGGTTATGAGACGAAGCTTCTTAGCATTCCATGGATTCACCGTGCGGGTGCCGGGCCCATCGCGTTGCAAGAAGAGGAGCGCAAACAATGCCTGGGACTTGCGACCCAGATGTAGGTTTAAGGGGCCCCTTTACTATGCGCATACACGCTCACCTTCACTGTTTACGCTTCTCTCCCTACCTAACCAAATATCGTAAGAACCTACTAAAGCCGCCTTTGAAATACGTTCCAGAAATGAACTGATGATCGTTCTAGAAAGGCCGAGATCCTTAAATAAGTTGTAGAGAGATTTTGCTCTTATACCTCTCGCTCCTGCTTCTACAGTGTACAAATTAACTATAAATTTATTCCTGATCTGTTCGTTACATAGTTCGTAATACTTGTTAAGCTTAAATGTATGATCTTTGGGTATGTTTGTTTCCCAGGGTAAGCTCCACAAGTATAACGCGCCTTAGATGTTTTGAGTACAGGAATAAGTCCGGCCTAGATGACGAAACACAAACATCCCCGGGGATTTTGTATTGCCTTTCATACGTATCCATCATGAGAGTCCAATCAGGAGACGCGTCCAAGATGGAATAAGGTTTTAGTTTTCGTTTTTTGGACGAACCTGCCTTTACAAACTCTACTGATATTTTGGTGGTTGTTATACCCTTCTGCGCTCTTGCTACAGAGAGACTAACCGCTTCTCGTACGATTTCTAATACTTTATCGTGGCGACGCGAGTATTTACCTCTATTTAGAAGTACTCTACACCCTACTAGTAAGTGTTTCGCGGTTCCTACTGCCTCCCCACAGATGTTGCAAGATTTTTCGGTGGCTTTGCCCCATCTCACTAAGTTACTTTGATCTGGGAGAGTCATTTGGAATGCATTAAGATAAAATTTTAATAATGCTGGGGACCAATCATGAAGCAGGATGCGCCATCGTAAAGCTAATGGAATACAAAAATCTCCTATGGTCACCCATTCGTTTTGCAATTCTAGGCTCCTCGCGTGCAACCGGTAATTATCATTTTCATCGTGCCGAATAAAGGATTTTATTATTTCTATGTCTGGTTCTTTCCTACTTGATCCTAGCCCTGCTTTATTTTTTTGAGCACCTATCATAAATTGTTTATGGAATTGAAGTCGTGACTCCAGATCTGCGGCAATTTTATCTTTTGGGAGAGATGTTACAGTATCATCATTCGACTTTCAGATGATATGTCTCTTGGTCACTCTTAGGAGTTTATAGAGTTCCGATGGTTTCTTTAATTTTAACCCAAAATTGTGTCGGTCTCTAAATAAGGTAGAAGAGTCCGCTGGATGCGCTAGCCCGAGCCACGACTTCAATGTCCTTATGACGCTTGCATCTAACTTTAACAAAAGGGTCTTATTAATATCGTAAACGAGGAAAGGCCAATTTAAACGTGATGTTAAATAATTATCATATATCCAAGCCTTTTTAATGTTACTTATTGACTGATTGTCTACCTTTTTAAGATCATTCAAAAAGCTATCGACTATTATATCTAAAGATGGAGTACGCCCTTGGTAATCGATTTTTTTGCCTAAGAATTTGAACGCAGCTGCGTCGGTAATAGTAGTAACGCACTTACCGCCTATTATAAGACCCGGATCGTAAGAGGTATATCTGGTGTTCCGCCTACCCAGACACAGAATGTAGCATTTTTTGGGTTTTGTCCTCAATCCGTCCGTCCAAGCACAGAAATCCTCCACAACATTTAAAAGTAGCTGACATTGTTTTGGATTACGTGTCAGTATCGCGAGATCGTCTGCGAATGCTAGTGTGGATTCTGTGTATTTATTGTTAAACTTAAACCGATAACCCCATTTCTTTTCGTTTTTAATTAATTTATCTATTAAAATATTGATCACTATGTTAAATATAATTGGAGAAATACAACAACCTTGAAATAAACCTATGTGAATGAAATAACCATTAAATTACATAATGAATGATTTTCATTTGTAATTATGGAAAATTTTAATTTTGAATAATATGATGCAATCATGTCACTTACTAACGTTGAAAAGTTATACCACCTTAGCGCGAACATCATCAGTTCATGTCGTACCGACCCGAAAGCGTTCTCTAAGTCAATCCAACATACCGTTATTTGTCTTTCGCTATTTCTGGCATCTTTATAGCAAAATAATTGTAAATTTGTATTGTGCTCATTTCCATATTCATTATCTTATTCGGACAAACAGAACAAATACATATATAATCTTAATATGACATTGTATAATTTGACATACCGTCATAGCGACGCTTTTCTTTATTTTGACATAAATAAATTTATTTATAATAGTTTTAGAATGACAAAAGGTACAATGTATCTGCCTCAGTATTATAAAAAACAAATTGCTACTTTAGTAGCATTTAATATAAAAAACTTCGTTATAAGGGATATAACGAAAAATGACATTAATCACAATAATATAACTGTGATAGAAAATAATCGTTCCACTTTAAACTGAATAATACGACAAAGCCTAAGCTATTTAATATTATCCACCAAAATATGTATACAAGGCTTAGGTGGCAAGGAGTCGGAAGTGGAACTTTTTGTTAAAAAATTCAATATTAGTTTATTGTGCATTACAGAGCACTGGTTGTCAAAGAGCAACCATATTATAAATATCGAAAATTATAAATTGTCAAGTTCGTTCTGTAGAGAGAAAGCTATTCGCGGTGGCTCACTTATCTTAGCTTGTAGTGATGTAGTTTTTAAGTCTCGTTCAGACATAGTGGCGCTCTCTGTCGAGCGAATTATTGAGCTATCCTGCATTGAGCTCAATGAATATATTATCTTATGCGTGTACCGACCCCCCTCTGGAGACTTTGATGAATTTGAAAATAAAATGGAGGATATTTTAACAACACTTTGTAATAAAAACAAATCGGTGATAGTGTGCGGCGACTTCAATGTAGATATATTACAAGTAACTTCGTGTAGTGTTCGTTTATTAAATTTGTTTAAATCCTATAACCTGTTAAACGTCTTTTCGGAACCTACTCGAATAACTAGTGTTTCCGCGACTTGTATAGATAATGTGTTCTGTCACTGTAACGTATATGAAGAGAGGATAATATCGAATTTAAGTTCAGACCACTGTGGTCAACAATTTTCTCTCTTAATTAATCATGAAATTGCAAGACCCCAAAAATTCACTTGTAGACCAATAACAAAAAATAGAATGCTCACTTTTTAAAAAAATGTTGCAAAAATAGTGGTTAAAGAAAATGTAACCAATGATAATCCGAACAATTTATATAATAAAGTTTTCGATTTATTGTTAAATGAATTTAATAATATTTTTAAGCCAAAAACGTTTACGAAATACTTTAAAATTAAATTTAGTGATTGGGCTACCGTAGGAATATATAGAAGCATAGAAAGATTATATGATTTATATGGTGAGAGGCAATGGAATCATGATCCGGTGTTCTTAAATAGAGTCAGAAATTTCTCTAAAATATTTAAGAACGTTTGCGTACAAGCCAAGTCCATTTATATAAAAAATAAAATTTTAAATTCAGAAGATAAAATAAAGGCAACTTGGGATGTTTTATCTAGTTTTACTGGAAAATCTAGGGCTCCCAATGGACCTATAAAGTTAAAAATTGATAATATTGAAATAAATAAAGAATCAAAGGTGGCGGCTGTTTTTGAGACCGTTTTTACTGAAATCCCAATAACAGTCACACGTAATTTAAATTCCTCATCATCTGTTGCAATCGCGGAATTGAACAAAAATGTTAAAGTCAATATTAAATATTTTGCTTTTAAACCTGTTTCATCAGATGAAATAGTTAACACATTTCGAACCTTAAATTCTAAGAAAACCGGTGATCTCTGGGGTATGTCAGTTAAATTGCTTAGCACTATTATAAATGATATTGCCCCTCAATTATCCCTTATTTTTAACAAATGTATCGAAACCGGTATATTTCCAGATTTTATGAAAAACAATAAAATAGTTCCTTTGTTTAAAAGTGGCGATAGATTGGATCCCGAAAATTATAGGCCTATCTCGGTTTTACCGACCTTGAGTAAGGTCTTCGAGAAAATAATTTTAAATCAGATTTCAGAGTTTATGTATAGCAGTGGGATCATGCATAGTGAACAATATGGTTTCACCAAAGGCAAATCAACGACTGATGCGGGTGCTGCGCTTCTTAAGCACATTTACGACGCGTGGGAGAAGTCGCAGAATGCAATTGGGGTGTTTTGCGATTTGTCCAAAGCCTTTGATTGTGTGGACCATCGAACGTTACTATGCAAACTAAACCACTACGGTGTACGTAGCGCTGCGCTTGATCTTATTGCCTCTTACCTGAATCAAAGAATCCAGACAGTTTACGTAAATAATTCTAAATCGTCTGGTTCTCACCTAAAGATGGGTGTTCCATAAGGATCTATTCTGGGCCCCTTTTTGTTTTTACTTTATATTAATGACTTGCCCTTTTTTGTTAAGGGTCTGTGTGAGATTTTACTCTTTGCTGATGACACCTCGCTTATTTTTAAAGTTGAGCGTGATAGGATTAATTATGACGAAGTAAACAGTACTTTGTCACGAGTCCTGCATTGGTTCGAAATTAATAATTTAGTGTTAAATGCTAAGAAAACTACATGCGTAGAGTTTACACTTCCTAATGTAACAAGTAAAAATTGTAACTTGCTCCTTGACAATGAAGTGTTAGAATTAATTGACTCAACAAAATTCTTAGGTTTAACATTAGATAGAAAGCTCCAGTGGAACCCCCATCTCTCAACACTCGCAGCCAAACTCAGCTCCGCCGTCTTTGCAATTAGAAAAGTTAGACAATTAACGGACATAAATACGGCTCGACTTGTTTATTTTAGTTATTTTCACAGTATTTTATCTTACGGTATTTTATTATGGGGCAGTGCTGTCGAAATTAATTCTATATTTATTTTACGAAAAAGAGCTGTGCGGGCTATTTATAACTTAAAAGCTAGAGATTCTCTGAGAGATGTTTTTAAAGAAATAGGTATTCTTACAGTCGCTTCCCAATATATATTTAAAAACATTTTATATATACGGCAAAATTTAAATAGTTATATAAAAAACAGTGACAGACACGCGATAAATACGAGAAATAAAAACAAACTCGTAACGCCAAAGTTTCGGCTTCAAAAAGTTAATAAATCCTTCATGGGTCTGAGTATACGCATATATAATAAAGTTCCACAAGATATCTTAGACCTTCCATTTCTTAGTTTTAAATCTAAAATCAAAAGTTTATTGTTAAATAAAGCTTATTATAACGTTCAAGAGTTTTTAGTGGATCGAAATATGTGGAACTTAAGTTGTTGAATCATTTGCAGGATTTATATTATATTATAATTAATATACATCACCTATTGTTATATTTCTTTTGAAAAGAGCAACTGTTGAGTTTCTGGCCGGCTCTTCTCAACAGAGCAGCATTCCGAGCCGGTGGTAGCTTGCTTACGGACGGACTACACTGACCTTTTTTTGTATTGTAATAATTGACGATTCAAAAGTGCGTGTAAATGCCTACTTGAATAAAGATATTTTGAATTTTGAATTTTTTGAATTTTTTTAAGGCTTTCCGATAGTAACGTGTTATGTTCGAGGCATCCAGAAATGCCAGGCAAAAACCCTTTCTGGTGATAAGGCCCGAAATATTTATTATTTATCATGAATTGCGTCATTTCTGTTTGTAAAAAAGAAAAAAATATTTTTGATATTGTATTTGTTAGAGCTATCGGTCTAGTGTCCCTAGGATCCGAGACATTATCGCTTTTGGGAATGAGGACAATAAGAGCATTTCCGAATGTTACCGGTGTTTGTCCTCTTGACCAGATTTTATCGAATATATTCAATAGATGTTTATGAATCGACGGACATTTTTTATAAACTATATAAGGGATACCATCCGGACCTGGTGCTGACTTAGATGGTTTCTTTTTAATTATTTTATTGATTTCCCCCAAAGTTGGTTTTGGCATGAAAATCTATGGACTCTCAGGTTTTCGATCGTTGGGATCACCATACAGCCTTTGATTTTTAGGCACTTCGTATGTGCTTTTATAATAATCAAAAATTTGCTCGTTGGTTAAGAGGAGTTTACCTTTTTCGTCTTTGAAAATGTATTTAGAGTACTTAAAAGGATTTTTATCAAAGTCTACTTCGTGTTTTGCCCGGTCAAAGCTATCACGGTTTTTTGTTATTTGATGTGATATGCCTTGTATTAATTTAAAAATTGACCTTAATGCCCTAGACAGTTGGTGACTAAGTTGGTTGTCGCCCATGGCTTTGGCCCTACGAAGTTTCTTTATGAGGTCTCTTTTTTTCCTTCTCATTTTCAATTTAAAACCGTTTTCTTTATACTTGTGAGCATAACGATTCGAAGGTGGATAGAGCTCATTGAATTAGTCAAAAATAGTATTTTGTAGAGTCTCTACTTGCGCGTCGAGTACCTGGTTTGAGCCCAGGTGCTCTAACAGGTCCGCCATATTTTGGTCGTGTATTTTCCATGTCGATTGTTTAATAGTGGGAATGCTAAGACGCGTCCGGATGGTTATGGACTCCTGGTGATTCGCATTCAATGGTTCACCATGGGATGTATGAGGGTAAACTCTGTCCGAAGTGAAAACTGAAGATATTACCGGCGATTGCCGCGCTTCAGCACCATCGTGTGTTTTGAGATGTTTAATAAACCAGGCTCGTCTTTTGTAAATTTTCCCGCACGTAAGGCATTACAATTCCGTTTTCGCGCCGTTGTCGCCGTTATTATCAACCGATGGACAGTTCTTCCGCCCCCCCTCTCGGACTGTCCCAGGGGTATTTTTCTTTTTTGGACTTTTAGCTTTAAACGAAATTCCCGAGCTTGGCTTGCTAGGCCGTCACCCTCGGCTCTTTCCAGCAGTCATCTGTCTTCCCAGCTGCCATCTGTCTTTCCAGCGTCAGCTGTCTTTCCAGCGTCATCCCGTCTGAATTGAATGTATATTACGTAACTCAAAATTATATTCAATTTATGAAAATAAAGCCTTACGAGGGAACTTCCCGGCCCGAAGGGCCGGAAAGGGTCAAATGTCACGTATAAGGTTGGCACCCACCCTATTTTGTAGCCTGATGCAATAGCTTTTTTTTGATGTATTACACATTATTGTGTGATTTGTGGGTGATAAGTGATGCGCGTGCATACAGAGTCAATTAGGTCATTATTATATAGTAAGGATAAGGATAAGGATAAGGATGGTAATGTTTGTAATAAAATAAATAAATACCAAACACACTTAAAAAATGTTGAACACCAGTATGAGTGAACGATGCCGGGCTACTATAGGTTTTGATATTTACTGTGATACGCTATAAATTTGCCTTTAAAATTATTATCCATACATTTACTAACCTTATTACATAATTTTTCTTATGAATAGGGAATTTGATACGGTTTGGGTTTGGGTGTTGGGATTGGGTACGCAAAAAGCAGTTTATTCATTTTGTATATTCTCAATAAATAGGGGTACTAAATTGCAACATCATCACTGTACTAGATTGCATTGTCATTGCATTGATTGCGATTGTTCTTAAAGAAAAAAGTGGTCGAATGTCGTAATAATCTCGAGTGAGAGGCTTGTTGCCTCAAAAAACATTTACCTTCTTTATCTGTGTCAAACATATCACAACGACATTAATAACGTAGTAACGTTTACTTCTTTATCCGCTTGTGTCTGTAGACAGTAATTCAATGGAAATGTCAGTGGTTTGTACTTAACGATTTTTATAAAGACGAATATTTATGTATTCCTCAAGCCGTTTGGTTTTGCATTACCAAAACAAAAAGACTAAATTTGTTTGAATAATTTTATATTTATTGATTTATGGAAGCTCATTTCATATTTATTAATTTCTTTATTCACTATTTATTTAGCTTCACTTTCAACATATTCACAATGACGAGTTAGTGTTGGTGTTTAAAACATAACAATGGGTCATCACTTGTTGTTGTTAGGCAAATACTTAAAGCACATTTATAAGCTACACAGTCACCGCTAATATAGCAGAATGTTTTTTTCGTTTAAATGTATTAATTGTTATAGATTTTTACTACTAAGTGATTAATCGCGTGATCATGGCACATGATAAAAATTAAATAGAAGCCCATAATGACTTAGAAAATAATAGTTAATCATATCAATTTATAATAAGTCGCTTAATATCGAGGTAATTTTCTATAATCTCCTAAAGGAGGTTGGTGCCATCCTAGTCGAATCAGAGAGTATACGAGCTGCAATTATATTAACAAGCTACGATTTAAATTGGTACGTAAAAGCTGTTTCTGGATGTTTTATGTATCATTTATTCGAAGATGTATTTTTTTTAAGAAAAACTACCTGGACTGAATTTTTCAGAGCATTAATTATACAAATGATACTATAACAGAATAAGTTACATAATATCAATGATATAATGTAACAATACGTGATATTGTGTGCTTTTGATCACTGATAACGCTGGAGATAATAGATCAATTTTACATATTTCTCTTTAAGCGATAATTAACAGTCCATTTTATTTTAGTTGAAACTCCAAAAATGGCCATAGATTGGTAATAAAGATTACTGACTCATAAATAATCTTAATATTCATCATCAACGAAGCGATATATATATATATATATATATATATATATATATATATATATATATATATATATATATATATACGAACTACGAGTATAACTATAAACAATTTTATACTCCTCCACCCTCAAAATTTTCATTAAAAGGGGTATTTTTCTTTCATTTGTTAATATAATAATTCTTTAGATGTTTGAAACAGTCCGTCAGAAACAAGATTACCATATATTTTTGAAGAATATTACTTATTAATTTACATGTATATATATAATATTTGCTTTACACATTAGCTTATGTTCAATTGTTATAAATGTTGCTGAAATTGGCACAATTTAAGTATAGAATTTAAATAAATTTATAATAAAATGATTATTTAAGATTTGCTGAAAAGTATTCAGTTTAGTATTTTAAAAAAATGGAATTCACAAGGTCCTCCCACAATTTTTTTAAATCTCGTTGACTGTTGAGCAGAAAATACCTATTTTTAGATAAGTTTTCCTAATACAAAATGTGTACTGTGAGCTACTAATTGCATCAGAAAGACTCAATAACATAGTTCGTTCATATTTGAAATACCTCGAATTTGGAATTAATATTTATTAGATCTTATTGCTAGTACTTAACACATACTCAATCAGAATATTACATTGGCGTCTATAAAGTATCTGGGGTCCAGTAATTAAAGCCCATTTAGAAGTAGGTCCAAGTTTTTATTATTCTAAAGATCCTGGAGGAACTGAATCAAACACCTAGATAGGTATATACCCATATATATACTTCTTTGATATGATGATACAGATATCCGTATCATCATATCAAAGAAAGATTTAACAAATTATATTAAGTAAAATAAAAGATCAAAATTGTTTTGTTTTGATATCTTTCTTGAGAGTTTCAAAAATAGTTTTATAATATTTTGTTTGTTAATTATAATTAACACATAATTATTGTTTTCAGTCTTATTTGTCAATCTGTGTTATTAAATATTTCCTTTGTTTGAACATAAAATATACTAGATACCTCTTGTATAATAGAAATGTTAGTACTAGTACTGCGTGTGTAGCGGGCAGAGTTCTTACTTCTAAAGCGATGTTCAATCTGCCCAACTCTGCATTAATCTCAGTAGATGAAAATGTAATACGTATTTGCGGTTAAATGAACCGTCACAATAAATGTTTTATTGAAAGAGAAATTAACATGTTAACTTTGTAACATTTATGTTTAATGTCATATGTATTACAACTATTTTATCTTATCAAAGTATTTCGATTAATTATTTTATTATTGTTATATTAAAAGATACATAAAATAAATGCATAGTACATGAAATAGAATATAATTCACAATTACGGGAATCTTATTAAATACTTCAAACAATTACAAACTTATTTTAACCAACACATATATTATGTAACATTTTGTAAAAAAATAATAGTATATGTAACAACGGCAGAAGCAATTGACATTATAGTGCTGTACTCGATTTTATAGAAATGTAACACGTGGAAGGAAATTGGTTTTACTTGGACCAAGCTTTTAAGTTCTTTGAGAGCATCTCGTACTTCTGGAGCTGTAAATTAATGACAATATACATATATAGTATGTATTGTTCAATTTAATAAATAGCTTAATCAGTAAATATATTCACATATTTTCTTATTTAAAAGCAAGTTTTCACTCCAGAATGTGATTCGTTCAGTTTGTCTGTAGCTTTGTTCACAATTATGCACCCCGCAATGAAACACAGTATAGAAAGAAACTAATCCTGCTGCAGTAGCAATAATTGGAAGCCAACTATGCTCTATAACCTGTAAATTAAACATTTTGGTAATAAAATCAATTAATACAACATATTACCAAATTTAATCATCTAATAATAAATGACCGTTTTAATATTAATTAATATTAAATCAAGTGATTTTTTTACCTAAAGTGGACTGATTCCTTTTTACAAACATAGGCTATGCACATTCAGCCATAAATTCTTAATACGTTAAGTCATTAAAATTTCTTGCAGTTCATACCACACCATATTAACAAAGTGCATTCATAACATCTACCGTTTCTTTTGTATATTTGTATACATTAATGATTGTACAATACTTACCAATGATCCAAATATAAGACGTATCATTAAATTCAACATCACAACCATGTCAATGACGAAAAGTAAGTTATGTGAAAGAACCTGTGAATGTATGAGATATGACGATTACACTCAAATAGATTTTTCTTATCAATATATATTAATATTATGTATTACTTACTCGAAAACCATACATAGTATTTATGTAATGACACTGTTTAAATAAAAGTAAATAGCATCGGCTAAACCCTACAATGGTATTATGATTGTTGCTGGTATATTTCAGACTGTCTAGATGATTTTCTGTACTTGTAACAAATACTTGATAGGCAACGATCTGGACACCTGATACATGATCTGTGTGATAATAATAATCCTTCAATAAATCTGCAATTATTTTAAGGCGATATTTCACTTGAATAACATTTGATATCATGTCCAGAGTATTGAGTATTTTAAAAAAGTAAAACACGTATTCTAAGGCGTTAACAGCTTGAATAATTCCGCCGATACTTATAAAAAAAGCAGTAAAAGTAAATAGGAAAACTGCCACGGAAATCACCGACATAAATAAACATATTTTTCTAATACTGCCTTCGATTTGCTTATAGCATGTCCTTCCGAGAGATTCGTCTATACATTGATAAACTGCAATGTAATCTATAAAAGTTTGTCTCCCATACTTGTGAACGAAATAAATATCGATAAGATATTGGAAATTGCCGCCTAAATGAAACATTTTTACCATGGCTGTAAATGTTCCATCGGTCGGTCCGACACATATTCTCATGTAACAACAAATAACATTGCCAAAAGTTAATGAAATAAGTAAAAAAAATATTAAACTAAATTTCCAAAACAATGATGAAATTTTTATTTTTTTCTTGTCGCGATAAACAGAAGATAACCCAAATATATTCAAGATAGAGTACAGAGGAAAAAATGTTTCAAAAACATCCACCAATGGAACGCCTTTTTTCTGAATCTTCATTTCTCCACAAATTAAACAATAATATTTGAGTCGGTTATCAAACTTTATATCACAGCTTTATCAAATAATTTTTCACGTTTACATGTGCATACATAGGCCTGGACTTGGTTTATCCTAGTGTAATGTTCATTTTATATAGGCTGCGAGGATATAAATTAACAATTTGTTAATATAATATCTCCCTTCAATTTAACTAATGAAATGAAAGTGTACACACAACATGAAAAGGCTGGCAACTATGGATAACGTTTTTTATTTATTAGATACTAATATTGAAAGTAAGTTATTTGATTATGTAAAAGCGTGACAAAAAAACTAAATGTGATTAACATTTTAGCAGATTAGCAAAACATTAGCAGACACTCAACGACCAGACCCTTGAATAGTTAATTTTTACACATTTTTTTATTTAACGTAGTCACGTAATTCTTAATGGTATGAATTTACTGAAGCGATGAAATGTTGTTAAAACATATAATAAAATATTTAATTCTGATGAATGTATCAATATATTATGTAACATATTTGACCACGCGACTCCGTCCGCGCGGTCTGTTTAAAACACATAGGTCTAAGTCCTTGTGATTCCATCATATTACGTTTTTAATTCTCGCACTATTCGACCCTCGTTCACTATAATGGATTTATGAAAAAAATCACTTGATTTCCAGTTTGATTTATTAATATATAATTAGGAATAAAGGATTTATTACATACATTTCGAAAGAAATGATTACGAGGTTTTATACATAATAGATAAGAACGAATATTGTAGATTGAATACATGTACCATGTAAATTGTTAAAAATATTTTGGAAAAGACTAATAAATACAATGCGCGGCGTTTTAAGTTCATTTTTTTATTTTCACACTTTAGATAGAACCCGTAAAACATTACATAAATGTTGCAGTGTATCGAGTGTAGTTACTTTAGTTCTAGATTTTGTTTTTATAAAGGTAATAAAAAGAAAATCGGTGCGGACAATTTTCAGTTTTTTTATTTCGGAATCGGCATCAGAGCACTCAAATGATAAAAAGGAGACTAGATGGATGGAGTAGACACATTTTTATTACGTACCAAACCTATACTTCTAAAAATTAATTGTGTTACTAACTATCTATAAAATCAAAATATATGTAGTCATTTTATAATATTTATTTAATGTAAGAATATCGTAAAGGGTAATAAGACAAAAAAAATAATAGGAGAAGAAGCAGATGAATAACCAAAAGAAAAGAGCAATCATAAACACATTTCTCAAAAATATAATTCCAACGTGTATTTCACACAACAACATCTTAAATGATGGAATTAAAACAATGGATAAAGTTTACATTAAAATAGTTTTTATAAACCAAGAATCATAGCTCATAGTCAAAGTTTATCTAGAAGGAATTGATTAGATATTTGAAAAAATATTTTGTTTTGATTTATATAATATTAATGTACATACAGAATATATAAAAAACAAACAAAAGATTCGTACAAAGGCGCTCCTTATTTAAAAATAAAATCTCTTTCAGCACACCTGTCAAATGATATATTTACATGTATATAATGGTCTATGACTCGTTTTTTAAAAATTGTAACAGATTTAGAATGTCGTATATTGTTAGAAATTAAGTTCTATCCGTTAACCGTATAAGAGTAAGCATAAATTTGATTCTTATGTGTCGGAAATTTAAGGTTCGTTCTAAGGTCTACACGGAGATTTAGAATTGTGTACAAAAGAGAAGCGATCACAAATAACGTGGGAAAGTTGCATTAAGGTTTTACGACAGTTGCAAACGTGGTCGAATTTCTTTAATCCAAAAATAAATCGAATAGAGAGATTTTGCTAATGTTTAGGTTTATTACTAAGCTTCTCTGGGGCATCTAAATAACAAGTATTGACGTAGTCAATGATGAGCTGAATGAGAGTTCGAGTAAGGGATTTTTTAGTTTTCATAGGCAGAAAGTTTTAAAGAACGAAATGCGTAGTGCACCTTGCAGCTCACCTCATTAACCTGGGTATTTCAAAATAAGGAGTAGTCCAGTAAGATGCCCCCGGGTTTTTAAAGAATTTTACAAATTTATGAAAGTATTATTAAGAAATAATGGAACAAGTTAAGACATTAAGTTGATGTCGAGTACATGTAACTAATACTTGAGATGTCACCGAATTTAGGAGCGGTTCGTGAAACGTAGACCAAGACTTGATCTGTTTAAAATCGGAATTAATTGCAGCTATAACCTAGTTACTAATATTAGAATGACCATATAACTGCAAGTTGTCAATACCTAGATGAAAACTGGAATTACTATAGTGATAGTGATAGTGATGGTGATGGTGATGGTTATGGTGATAGTGATAGAGGTAGTAAAAATTAAAAGATGGGAGGTCTCTTCTAGGCACACCAACTTTAAAAAATCGTGGACAGTAGATGATAATAGAGCTGACAATTTAACAAACCTACTCTAATCTGCAGAAAAATCTGTAAGAATAAAAAGTGCAAGTAAAAACAATAGTTTTATTTTAATGTGTAGTAACTAGAAAACATTATATATATTGGACAAGAAACTTCTATTCAAATTTGTTGAGAATCCGAATACCAACGCACTTATCCAGTGCGCAAAAGAATAATTTCTTTAAAATATTGATAACTATTTTAGTTGTGGTATAAACTTTAAATTAACTACATAAACTAACAAACTAATATTATTTCATATTTTACAGCAATATAATCGTAAAAGTTACAATAGTTGATGCAAATGAAACCAATATAGAGTATTCCAACTTATAGAAGTTTACTGCATGGAACTGAATAGAATAAAAAAAGTGTTACTTATTTTAATGCTAATTAGCAAATGATCGATTATATTTACAATCTTCTCACTGTGTCTATAATTGTGTTCACATATATGTACTCCGCAATAAACTACTACCAAGCTTTTAAACATTTTCATTAATGTTTTAGTTACTGCCAAGTAACTGAATCCGAATTTGAATTCCTGAAATATTTATAAATATTTGTTTATTATCTTTTCATATTTACAGACAATTTAACACCCAAGCCATGATAAAAACTTTATTTCCTTTTTCTGTCTCTGTCTGATAAAGATATTATTTTAATTAAATAAACTTATTTAAATAAAATTGAAAAACTACATGGGCTCGAATGTATGTATGTAATAATAATAAGTCGTTCGTCATTTTACCACTGTTCCCGTCATGACCCTGATCATCATATTCATCACCATTATCGTTTCTATCAGAAAATGTATACTACTAAGTAAAACCTACAAAAATAAATAATGAGACAATAATCTTTGTTTACATATAAATAATATGACTTTACTTATATTACGGTAAAATTTGCTTACTCTGAATCCAAACATAGTGTTTATGTAGGAACACTGTTCATTTATCAACAAATAACATCTCTTGAGAACCTTCACTGCGTCTTGTGCATGGGTTTTACTATCTATGGTGTTTAAATGACGAATCTTTTTCACTTTAATAGTATTTATCCAAATCTTACTATTGATGAAATCATTGCCAGAGAAAATACTGTTTACATGATAGTGATAATTTTCCAATTTATATCCAATTGTTTGTAGGCGATATTTTAATTGCATGCAGTTTGCAATAAAATCGATATCACTTACTACTTTAAGATATACATATATATAATCAATACAGTATACTAATATATCCTGCCATCTATAGATCATAGACCATACTATAATATCAATAACTGAAATAATTGATTCGACCGTAAGAATGAACACACATATTTTCTGAATACTTGACTTTTTTTTTTTTTTTTTTAATCTTTATTAAAGAGCTGAGTCGCATTGCAACTATGTCGCTCTGTAAGCAAAAATACAAATAATAGGTTAGATTACACAACATTCAAAATTATCTTAATTTGATAGCAAGTTCTACTAATTTATATAAAATTTTAGCATCATTTGATAATGGATGAGCTAATATATAGTTACAACCTCCTACGTCTAACAAATACTTTTCATATATTGAAGATTGTATTCTCTTTGCTTCGTTCCTGACACATTCCACTATTACATGATATACATCCTCAACCTTGTCACATTCGGTGCATAAAGGAGAACTAACCTTATTCATCATATATGCAAATTTATTTAATGGAATGTGTCCTGAGCGAAGCCGAAAAGCTATAATAAGATCTTGTCGTGATAGTTTACTGTCGTTAAACCAGGGCCTGTCACACAGTTGTGGTTGAATCGTTTTGTACCAAATGCCTTTTTCTACAGACCTTCGGTCGAAGTACTCTTTCCATCTTTTCCTACACAACTCTTTAACAAATTTAATCCTGTTTGAAAAAAAAGGCCTGTTATCAACAAGAATTCCTTCATTACAAGCTTCCTTTGCCAAACGGTCAACCGTTTCGTTCCCTTGTATCCCAATATGTGATGGTATCCACTGTAGTATTATTTTTTTTGTAGTTTTCAAGCTATTTATTCTGTCTAAAACATTATAGGCCATCGGGGTGCCTCGAAAAGTCGAGGTGCATCGAGATAAATGTTGTAGACAGCTTTTAGAATCAGATAATATAACAAATTTATCAAAATTGAGACTAGAAATATATGACAGCGCTTCTGATATTGCAATTAACTCTAATTCCATTATACAAATATCATTTTTAATTTTTAATTTAATATAATTATAATCTTGGACATCATAAAAAGCCACACCTTGACCCAAATCTTTTGAAGCATCAGTAAAAATTTTATAAAAACCATCATATTCACGATTAATATAAGTTGAACAAATAATTTGTAGGCACTTTCTATTGTAAGAGTTTTTAGGTTCGGTAACTTTAGGAATATCTATACTTGACTACTTGAATACTTGACTTAATGTCCAGAAAACATCCATCTTAGAATTAGTTTTTACAGTAGTACATGGATAAGTCTATTTAGTTGTATTTTAACTATAGCTTAATTTAGCTTTTATTTGCTCGTAAAAATAAAACAGTTTTTAAGAGTAAAAAGTATAATTCACATTGATCGGAACGACAATCTGGAACTATAAGTAAATCCATTCCCTGGACGAATATGCATTTCCGGTGAAGTGAAACCCGGGGAGAGCTGTGAAATAAAAGAAGTAATATTGTTGTAATAAAGATACTCAATTTTTATAGAAAGTCCCTAAGCGTTTCTCTTTCAGAGACTAGATTGGTATCAGAAGTGGTATCATCAGTCATGTTGAGGTTCAACAAAACTAGCCCCAACACTGGGCCTTGTAGAAACCCATAACTAATGCTATGTCGATAGACCCACCGCTTCCAACTCTCCCACAGGAGCTTTCTCTTCCTCACATAAGCACTCAACAATCTCGAGAGATGAGAAGACATTTCTTCGAATAGAAGCGCTTTAACCAAGGTCTTGAACCACAGCCTATAAAAGCGTTAGCGATATTTAACATAATCACTAAAAAGATGACATGAACAGCCTTTAACCTGACCCAAAAATTTATTGAGGATCTCAGAATGTCAATATTTGAGGTTTACACTCTGAAATTGAACCAATCCCCGAGATACCTTGAGCCACTTTTTCCGACAAAACAATAAGCCAATGAAAAGTAGACAAAAGCACCGCCCCAGGTGTTAGAGAATTGAACTAACGTCAAAAAGGTTATCTAGATTTTAATTAATTATAGGTCCTTATAAAAGAAGTTAGCGTTTTGATGAATTGGCCATTTTGACCTGGACAGCGAATAAAAGAAATTTATAAAAAAAAATCATCACACTAAATACAGTTTGACTTTAACATAAATATTAACTAATTTAATACTTTCGAATAGATGATAGTGAAGAGTCGCCATAACCAACTTACTAACAATTTTGCACATGTTGTTGCACACTGTAACTACTTCCCAGATCTATTGCATTAAAGGTGACTTGAAGATTGGACTGTGAATCTTATTCCAAGTCTCCAGTCTTACACTATCAATTAGTATTGCTATCAATCAATTAACTGAATGCCCTTATTAGGATTATATGGACTAGTCAATTATTATTGTTTATAGAACATACTTAAAATTACACGGGCGGAATCTTTGTGCGTTAACTTAGTAAAGAAGAGTTATGTTGCATTAGGTACCTACTTAGCTGGGTCGGAGCCTTTTTAGGGATCGAATGGATAAGGACACACTTCCATGAGACGTAACCATTTTTCATAAAACCTTATAAATGTTTACAACGAAGTTTATGTAATAAACCTTTTGTAGCTAATTATGATTCCATTAATCAAACTGGACATCTAGAAAAGAGTCAAGTGCTCAAATAGTTTTATAATATAATTGATACATACATCAAAATTATATTTTATCATGTTTTAACAACATTACGTTTTATTGCTTCAGTAAATTTAAATAAATAAAAAAAATATTATTAATAAATAAAAATAAATAAATAAATAAATTTATACCATTAAAGGTTACGTGACTACTTTGATAATCAAATAATAAAACAATTGTGTAAAAACAATATTATTCAAGTATCCGTGCGTTCTCCGCTAATGCTTTGCTAATCTGACAAAATTTTTAGTTATATGTTACTTACATTTTACTATCCATAATTGAGAGCCTTTTCATGTTTTATATGTATACTGTTAATTCATTAGTTAAATTGAAGGAGATTAGGATAATATATTATATATGATAAACAAATAATATATATTATATATGTTAGGCCCGAAGACCGAAAACGCTCAGTGGACGGAAAAAACGGCTACATCGCGTTCTGGCCGTCTTCAAATGCACAGAACGCGTTTTGGGTGCTATTAAACGCTCGCAACGCGTTTTGGCAATTGTCGAACGACCAGAACGCGTTTTGTCGTTCGTCAAGCGCTCAGAACGCGATCTTAATGTTTGAGTCGTATTATATGCTCTCTCTACCTGCGTTCAATTGCGTGCGTATTTTGGGATTTTTCAACTAATTTTGAACAATAGAGGCTTACCGTTATTGGCAACAGTTATAAATTTTAGGTACTAGAAATGTACAACTTTTCTTTTTTAATCATTTCAATAGAACATTTTATTGACCACGTAATAAAGAGCCTTTACTTTTATGATCCTCTGTAATTAGTATGATCTTTTCAGCAAATTCAGAACAATGCACGTACCGATGACTACATGCAAACTTTTGTTTCAATTATTTCCAAAATGATACTATTGTCTAGGGATAACTTTTCGAAAATATTCCAATTTAATTACATCCAATAGTACCAACGGGGGTATGGTTTTTGGGTACATAACAACGAACTTGAGTCCATGAAAAATCAGTACAATTCTCGTCAGTGCAGGGAGAAGATCAGTTTGTCGTTGACCAAGCAACTTATTAAACTCAATTGAAAAGCTTAACTTTCGTTAAAATGACTGATATATCAGCGAAAGAATTTTTTTACGATGAAGTGAAAACAATTTTTGATAATTGTGACGATAGATCTGTGTCGCTATCTGAGGTAAAATATAAATCGCTTGTAAAAGAAGTTCAACTTGCTCAAAATGCGCGCAAAAATAAGGAGTCTTTGACTTCAAAGGACTATAGACGACTTAAACGTTACGACATCATGATAATCAACGAGAAAGAAAAATTAATCAAGAAGCGATCCACCGACAGTGCACCAATTATATACTATTGCAGTTTTAGTGAGTTGTACGATGCAATGAAGAAAGCTCATATTGACGTTGGTCACAAGAGAACTAGAGGTGAGAAAAAATACATGCTATTACGTATATCCTATTACCAGTGAGATATATCTATTTAGAGTAGGGAGGAAGAAAATCTAAATTCCGTAGCAATAGTTACATATATAATTTCTTTCTTTTGTAGCTATGGAAGCTGAACTAAGAAAAAAGTACTGCAACATTACCAGAGAAGTCATCGATGTGTTCCTGTCAAACTGTGAACAATGTCAATTGAAAAAATTGATTAAAGAAATTGAGGTATCCGCGGAAAAAACTATTTCTTTACGATCAGCTTCAAAGCTTCAAGAAACGCACTTGTCGAAATTTGAATGTAAAATGTAATTCGAAATGTCATTCAAGCAGTATTTGTAAAAATAAGTAATGTTCTTATGTAATAAAAAGTTCGAAAAACATACGTCCTTCGTATTTAATTGTAGTCATAGAGGATTCAATTATTTAAAATTAACTGAAAAGATCATTATGTGTGTAGAACAATAATCAAAACTTTTATAAATACAAAATGAATCTTATTGTACGCATGTAGAGAGTGGCACATAATACGAATCAAACACTAAGATCGCGTTCTGAGCGCTTGACGAATGACAAAACGCGTTTTGGCCGTTCGACTATTGCCAGAACGCGTTGCGAGCGTTTAATAGCAGCCAAAACGCGTTCTGTGCATTTGAAAACAGCCAGAACGCGTTGTGGCAGTTTTTTCCGTCCACTGAGCGTTTTCGGTCTTTGGGCCTAACATATATAATAAACGGTTGTAATTTATTTCCTCGCAGCCTATATATAATGACCACCAGAAAATTATTATATTAATGTAAAACTAATCCACGCGTACCTGCGTTAGCGTAAAAGTGAGAATTTAGAACTAAGATATAAAGCTTGATAACCGATTTCAATATTATTGTTTAATATGTAGAAAAATGAAGATTCAGAATAAAGTCATTTCAGTTCTGGATGTTAATTTCCTTTCCTTTGTACTCCATTTTTTATATATCTTCTGTCAATCGCTATAAGGAAAAAATAAAAATTTCTTCATTGTTTAGATTAATATATTTTTTTACTTATTTCATTAACTTTTGTCACTGTTATTTGTTGTTATATGAGAATTTGCGTCGGACCGAGTGATGGAACATTTACGGCAATGATAAAATGTTTCATTTGGGCGGCAATCATTCCAAATAAATGTCAAATTAATTAACAACTTTCAGAAAAACTGCATCTCATTCTGTGAACCGATTGTTTTATACGTCGACCTTAATTTCTAAAATAGTTTTATTTAAATTATTGCTAAATTACAAATGTTCGACGCGGGACCATCAGAGAATAAACTGAGAAAAATGCTTACTGTTAGAAAATCTCTTACACACATAAACACACCTAAATACAATTACAATTATAATTTCGCTATAGATACTTTAATTATATAAATAAAAATATATATTTTAATTTCAAACAATAACTATTTCGCAGAATGATGTAAGATCATTTTTAAATAGTGTAATTTATTACGTTATTGCTCATTTCATGCGCTGGTTGAATCAGCGACAGACTTATTACGTTTAAAGTGTCATAGAGACGACGATGTAATGTACATTGTGGAGTGCACAGATGTTCAAATACTAATGAAATTACCTGCGCTCAGTTAAGAGCTTTTAACACCTGCTAGAAAGTGTTATTGCTTAATAATTAAAATACTTAAAATACAGAGAATTTATAACTGACGTGATATAAATTTTAATGAGTTGTTTTAGTGCCCTATTTTTTATAAATAACTAAAACAAAGTGAGAATACAAATATACTAATTATTAGTTATAAAATTAGAAAACACGGGGTGGCTATGATAATATTTACTGAAATTCAAGGCATTATTTTTTTTTACTATTTTAAAATTTGTATATGCAAATTTATAAACGTTTATCTTCTTAAAATAAAAAAATATATATTTTAGCATTTATACTAACTATATTTCAGCATTTACACTAACATTGCTGTATTGTTTTCTTAATTTGGTTTTGCTACAAAAAAATAAAACACGCGAAATTGGGATACAATATTTGGCTTTGTTAGTTTTTGTTAAAAAATATAGTGATCTCTATTATTACGTAGATTTTCTTTTTACACAACTTGTTTCAAATAAGATTATAACTCAGTTCTTGTTCTATTGTATACTATTGTATTCATATTTTTGTTCTAGTATTGAATAAAATAAATTTAATAATTTTTTTAACGTTGTATGTACGTAAATAAACGTAGGAAATCTTTAAGTTTACATAAATAATATATTTTATATATTCTCTATAATCCTGTTTAAGTATTTTACATAATTTTGAATATCAAAATACGTTGTTACAAGAAAGCACTGATAATAAAATTAATTAGTACTCCTATTATAAAAAATAAATAAAACAGATATTACCTTCGTCCGTGGCGTCGAGTACGAAAGTATTGCGTATTACAAACTATTCCCCGCAGATGAGAACTTATTAAGTATAAATAATTAATGTTATGAAATGAATAGAAGTAAAAATTTACTAAAGATGTTAAAGATTTTTGCTTCCAATTGCGTATTTGTGTTGAAGACCTTATCTTATTTCATTTCACACTTAAAATACAAAAGTTTTCATACCAATGATAGGATTAAAGAAATGATAACAGTATCAGGCTTCAATTTAGGTCCATATTTAAATAGATTCTTAGATTTTTAATAACACTATAATATAGACGTAATAAAAGAAACTGTAATATCCAAAATTCCTGTCGGAAGTATCACGGTCGCTCTATATTGAAATTACAGGGTGGGCCATGAATTAGTTAACATTTGAAAAAATCGTATAAAAAAAACCATTTAACATATTTTAGAAATAATTTATTTACGAGAAAGCTAATTAGTTGTAATTTATTTTTTTTAAATAATTTCGTCTAAATGACCACCGTTTCGGTTTTTGCACTCATCTAAGCGAGTCCTGAAGTTTTCGAATACTCTTCTGCAAAGAGACCGCGAGATCGCCGACATCTCTTCGATGATTTTTTCTTTAAGTTGACGGAGTGTATTCGGTTTATCAATGTAGACACGACTCTTTAAATAACCCCATAAAAAGAAGTCTGCTGGGGATAGATCTGGACTTCTGGGTGGCCATGGGATGTCACCTCGTCTGGAAATCAGCTTTTCCGGAAACATTTCTTTTACCACCGGCAAGGACTCGTTCGATGTGTGACATCCATCTTGTTGGAACCATGTGTTACGATTAAAGCCAGCAAATTCCAGTAGCATAGGTGCTAAAAACTCCCGTAACATTTTCACATACTCGGCAGAATTAACGGTAACTGAACGGCCTCGAGAATCTTCAAAAAAGTAAGGTTCGATGATTCCTTTTGCTGAAATTGCAGCCCATACAGTTACCTTAGGAGAGTGAAGTGGCCTTTCATGTTTAGCTTTGGGATTTTCGCTGCTCTAATACCTGCAATTCTGTTTGTTTACATGTCCATTTAGGTGGAAATGGGCTTCGTCAGAGAATAAGATGTTGGCAAAATTACTGAATCGAGTTAACATTGTTTCGGCATATGACTTACGCAAATTTAAATCATTAAGGTTTAGTTCTTGCACTATCTGGATCTTATATGGATGTAATTTCAAATCTAATTTCAAAATACGGCGTAATGATGTGCGGGATAATCCTAATTCAGCCGAACGTTTGCGCGTCGATAAATCTGGATCACGTCGAACAGAAGCAGAAACTTACTGCACGTTCTCTTCGCTTCGAGAAGTCCGCGGGCCGCGGGTTTGTTTCACATTTAGTGTAGATCCCGTCTCTTCGAACTTCTTCACCCATTTCTTTATTAAAGGAGCACTTGGACACTGACTTAAGTCGTGTAAACCATATTCAACGCGAAATAAGCGTCTCACAGTAATGAGCGAAAAGTTGTTTAAATAAAACTGTTTCACACAGTCAGCGCGTTGTGGCCCCGTGAAGCGATCCATTGCGACTAAATTTCCAAGAAGCGAGCTATTGCTCCCGCCCGCGCCCGCGCCCCGCGCGGCAATAGTTTGCGTGGTAAGTTACAATTAAATGTTAACGAATTCTTGGCCCACCCGATAGTTTGCAGCTCACCTTTGTTGTAAATCGTATTCATAGAGATGAAATAGTGATAAAAAAAAAGACCGTCGCCTTGGTGTACTAACAGAAGAACCAGGTGTAGAAACAAAATTTTATTTTATATAATATATAAAATAAAATTTTGTTTTTGAATTTATAATGTATAATTAATTAAAAATTATTGAATTGAAAAAAAAAAAACTCAGGACAATTACAAATCATAAATGTATTCCAATATATGTATGAACATTGTTCCTTTAATAGTCTAAGGTATTAGAGATGTAGGTATAGTACAATGTTCAGTTTTCACGTTCTTAATTAGTAACTAAATTGAATGGTAAATATAATACATTGATATCATTATTGGACTTTATGCAATCAATCATCATTAAAACCAAACAAAAAAGCAATCACACTTCGAAAACTAAAAACAGAACCATTTTCAATCTCTAAATTATTAGGATTTCAGGTTATACAATACTTAACTTGACTATGGGAATTCAAAATAATTACAACATCTTTGTGACAGCAAATGACAACAGTAAATTCCTCTTACAAATTTTAGTCGTAAATACAGTCACTGAAAATATTTGGAATTCAAAGTCCATGAATAATCTGGTTAAACAATCACATAAATTAATCAATTTAAGTAAAATAAGCCTAATCTTGATTTTTTAGGGTTTGATTTGTATTTTTTTTTGTATATTTCTGCTGTTAGCCCTACTGGCCATGACAGCGTCACCGGCTAGGATTTGATATTACAGCTTCAAGAAGCAATCTATAAGGTCTTATTTTATTAAGTATTAGATATTTTCGGTTAAGATTATATTTTTCTGTTTATTAACGGCTAATCTAAATGTAGAATAATTCGATATAATATTTGAATGTCTTACTTATTATTTCATAACCTTTTTATATTGATTATTATTCACCCATTTTTAAATCTGTATTGAAACAAACATTAATTATCGAAGTAAACATAATTTACAAGATGTTTTGATAAATAAAATGATGATTGATTGGTATGATGATGATTACCATGAGCCTTATTTGATCAAAAAAATAAAATATAGCACACAGTAAAAAAAATAACTATTAATTAATATCTATATTACCTAAAAATACAGAAAGTTAAAGATATGTTGCTAATGGTGAAAATACAAAATTGACTAAACCTTATCGACCATATGTTAATGATATTTTTAGTACTTATATTATTATATTTTATTGTTTAACATTTATTGTGTAAACTGACACAAATACAATATAAATTGTTAAGTACGCCGTAAACAAAGCCGGGATAACCGTTACAGTTACGTCAATATAATATATGATGAATATGCTTCCTTTCAATATTTCTACACAAAAGTAAGCAACAGCATATATAATATTTTAGGTGTGGTCTAAGTCATTATTTACGAGTACAACAAAAGTTTGGCTATAATACGAGTACATACATTTTTATCAAATGGATATTTTGAGTGATATTCAAAACAAATAAGCTTTGATTTTTATAATACATAGTTTGATAAAGTTACTACAATAACAGAGATGCTCAACTAATCAATATCTAATCTATAAAATCTAAAACTAATCAATAAAATCAAATATACGCTCATAATATCGCAAGTAAAATTGGAATCTTCAGTATTAAATATGACTAGAGATTTTTTTTAAAATTTTATATTTTTATTTCGAAATTAACCAGGCGCTGACAAAAACAGCACCAACCTGGGAAAAGTGAAAGACACAATAAAAATACTTTACCCACCAATAAAATAAATATCGTAGGTCTGGATACCTCTACGACTAAGACGCAATGAGTATCCTTTCATTTAAGACCGAAAGATCTTGTGGTAATTGATCAGAAGTAAATTAGTAAATTATAGTAACTTAGTAGCTTTTTTTAAAATATTGACAAAAGCTGGTGGAGGACGAAACGGAAATTGAATTTGACTTAAAAAGGCAATTATTATGATATTTTTGATTATTTTTATTGTTTTAAAATGTTGTTAATGTATAAAAAAGCTAAATAATATTAAATTTGCTTCCAACGTTAGAAATTTTGATAGAATTACGTATGATAAAATCAAATTAACAGCGAACCTTTTAAGACGAAAATTTTGACACATTTGAGTACATTGCCTTCAACATTGTAGTCAAATGTGTCCAGTTAATCACAAGTAGTAGTTTACTAACATACAGATTTTTTTTTCAGATAAATAGATTGTGTTATTAATACTGTTGACATAATTAAACGTCTTATTTTATATTTATCATACATTTCTTTAATCACATACACATAATCAGTATTTATTTATATCAATTCATTATGTATACATTAAATACATGCAAATATATTTGCAGTTCTATTATTAATTTTACTTAAATTTGCTGCAAATTGAGACATTCAGATAATTCTCAATTTAAATTTATTCTCGTAGTCATTATATTTTTTAATTACCTGCATACTTGTATGATTCAGTATAATTTATAAATGATTAATCTTCTCTTCCAGAAATCTTTTGTATTTAAAATTTATGTATTATTTGGAAGTTGTTAAATACTATATAGTAGTTATTTAAATATATTACAAATATAATATTCAATAAATCTATCACTTTCAATAGAAAAAGTACTTTGTAAGATTACGGTATCATTCAAAAAGTAGTGTAAGAAATTTTTCAAGAAAAAAATAAAAATAACTACAATTTTAATATATTTTGATTCATTTTAAGTGTGATAGATTATATAAAATATAGAAATTCTAACATTGTAGATATTTCATTTGTGTTGACATATCCCTAGCGGAACCTGTCTCTGGGTTTTTTATCTGCGGAGCTTCAGCTTACAATGTTACAGACACCGATTAACCTAATAAAATAAGTTAAGAAACCTTTTTATGATATGCTGAAGGCAATTTTCTCCCATAAAGTATAATTGTGCACTCTTGGGTAAAAATAAAAAGAACTATTTCATTTAATGTTAGTATAAATATAATATAATTTCACTTTATATAGTATTATATATTAAATGCTTTTATTGTCAAGATGTTTTTATTTCATAATTTTTTATTTTAATAAATAAGCTGAACAAGATGTACGTTTAACGTAAAAATATAAGTTCCTAATAAATGAATTATTATAAAACATCTACAAAAATATATTAAAAAACAGTAATAATAATTGTGAAGGTTTTTATGAATTCTTCAAAAATAACTTTTAACGAAATTTCAATTTAAGGGGATGCCTTATAGGAAATCAATTCAACGGTGCGCCAGCAGCATTTTACAACTAACTTATTACATGATATCACAGTTAGGTCAAGGAGAGAGCAGTGTCGGTTAAAAAACCGGTTTAGACGTAAAAGGTAGAACATGCAAATACATATTGAAAACGATTACGATACAATACTTGGATACACTTATATTTATTTGTTTTTACTTATTTTTTTCAAAACAGGTATTGATTAAAATATTCAATATTAGAAAATACAGACCGCTCTTAATGACGCAATCACTACGAATTTGTTGGAATTCTCATAGTGAATAAGAAATTTAGTAAGTAGGAGAAAACAAGACAAATCACATTACAGAAAACGGATAGTTTATGTGTTAAAAATAATATAATAACTTAAAAAATGTACGTGACTCTGAGAAATAGTAATTAACCTTTAACAATTAATTAACGTGTGTTATTGCAGATGGAATATACAATAATTGTAGGAGGGACAGATAATACAATAGATATGCAATAATTCATCAAGTCACTAATAGTATTGATCGGATCTAAACCAACATTAGTTAGTGTTCTTGATGATATTGATAATTATCGTAATAACAACTAAAATTTTATTTATATTATTAAATATAACATTTTTTTGTGTGAAAAATATGATACCTTAATTATTTTCTTATAAAAAGTTTAGCTGTCTACTTTTTCATTGTAGAATTGCATTAGTTTTAAATGTTGTAATATTTAACGCCACTTAAATAAATACCTTAAATAATATAAATAACATATATATAATTCTCATTTATACGAGAACTTTCCTAAATATTGTAAACAAATAGTTGTTAAGGGCAAGACAAAACGTATGTCACCCGCAACCATGAATCTTGAGAATAACGACAATCTTTAGCCGTAATGATGTTCTGACAAAAAGTTTTAACTCACTCCTTTGAACTGTGAAACGGGTTCATATTAAGAATTTTCGAACTTAGAAAAGTTACTTCGAGATTTAATACCTTAAATCTGTACCGAAAAAGTTCTTTTTTATTTGATACGACTTCCAATTTTTTAAGTCAAGTCACTACGAAATTAAAATGAAGACAGGAAATTCAAGATCGCGAGAATGTTGGAGGATGAACAGTTACTCTCTGTAATTGTTTATTTGAGGATTTTTGAAATTTTTATTGTCGTTATTATTTATATTTTAAGGTTTTAGTCTTAGCTTAGATATTTTATTTTACCAACTTAAATTTTTTTATCAAAATACAAATTACCGTATTTATAAAATTAAAAAAAAATTATTTTATAAAATTTTGCAGTAATAATTGCAATTGAAAAATAATGTTTTTTGCAGTAAGAAATGTATTTCATGGTTACAATACCACCTATTTGTAAGCAATTCAAGCCACCATTACTTTAATGATTCAAGTTTGAAATAATTTGTAATCAATATAATATTGCATTTCATAAAATTATTATTAAATGAAAATTAAACCGTTCATGTAAAAAATAAAGTTTATAGAATACACGAAAGAGAAAACTTTAAATAGTCATACAATTAGTTATGATAGACTCTCACTTGCTTGTACACTAACTGATTCATATTAAAAATGAAGTATTTTGAGTAATATTCTTTCCGTAATATATAATGATTCAGAAATATAATAATTTATTAAATAATAAATTGACTTATGGCATCGACAATAACTCCGAGAAAAGGCAACTTCAACAAAAACAGCAGATGCCATCATTTTACCATTTCTAATACCTTCCTCATGTAACAGTACATTAGCATGCCTTGCATATCTGTTTTCAATTCAGAGTTGAAAATTCAAGTCTATGTTTTATTTAGTTAAAGTTTTTTACACTAAACAAATGCAGTGTATTGGTTCAGGGAGACAACAATTTTTAGTATTAAAACACCTCGATAGTACTACTATAAAAGAGGCTCCTCCTTATAACCAAATTTGCTCGCAAATAAACATCGAACAAAAATTTTAAGTTTTTGTGTCATCCGAACCAAATCGCGTATCAGCGAGTGATTCCTGAATTCACACATTCAACTTTTACCGATTCATTCTTGACCATGGAATTTGAGCATTTACATACTCATATACCGCTCTTTTATTTCCTTTAATATTTTTTATACTGATTTATCTATTTACTGTAAGTTAGAACATTACATTTATTAATTAAAAAATACTTATTATAATATATTAGTTAATGGTACATAAACAAAAAATATATATATTCTTCATGGGCTTGAGTGTACTATTATATAAATCTTATTATAACATTCAAGAGTTTTATAATGTTAAGTTTTATATCGAAATGTGTGGAACTTAAGTTGTTGACTCATTTGCAAAGTTCATATTGTAATTAATTCATTGATATGAACTGATCTTACAGACCCTACATCGCGTATTTCAATCAGAATGCGTTCCTTTTTATTAAGTATGACGTGTAAAAGAGCCAAACATTAATAGCAATAAATGAAGACTTCCCTATTGTTTTTCCAGGAACCCCATATTCCACGTCTTAACATATTAATCTAAAAAAATTCTGTAATTTTAAAGTTGCTGTGAAATGTTTTCGATATATTATTTACGATTTCAATTTCTTTTGTACTGAAAGAAATCAAAAAGATTTTGTTAAAAATCACTTTTCTAGACTCGTCGAAACCTCGCACTCCAATTGAACTCTTCACTTAGGAAAATAAGTGATAGAATCAGATAAGGAAGTTGTCACTGCTTTTGAAAATTATTAGACAAAAAATCAGCTTTTAACACTTCTTCTTCTTCTTAAAAAAGTGTACCGTTTTTTTAATTAACGAAAATAAAATTAAAATACATTATTGATTTTTTTAAGAATCTTAAATATTCATAATACCTTCAACTTCTGGGCATTATATATAAAGGTGATTGGCTCAATAATGGACACTGTGGCGCCTTACCTAGCGACTATTTTCAATGACTGTATTACATGTGGGGTTTTTCCTGCCCTAATATAATAATGTTCCATCAATTATTAAATAATTTTAATAAAAATAAGTAGCTTTATAATAGACAGTTCGGTTTCACAAAAAGTCAATCCACTATTGATGCTTGTGTCTCTCTTATAAGATATATACTTAAGACCCAGGAGGAATCACAGGATACTCTCAAAGTATTCTGTAATTTATCTAAAGCATTCAATTGTGTTTATCATGAAACATTAGTCAGGAAAATTAACCATTGCGGCTTAACTGCCGCGTATGCTATTAAAAAATAACTCACTGACGAGACTACTGCCAAGGTAGATTGTTATAATTACAATATCCTTTAATATCTTAGAATTAATGGATTATTAATAAATGTATCAATTTATATTTATTTAAATTAATAAGCATAATATGATTAAATGATGATGAGTTGAAGTCCAGTAGAAGTAGTTTTGAGATTGATAGATTTATTAGAAACACTTAATTTATTTGTCAAAGTTATGTATTATTATGATAGAAAATGGTGGTAACAATAATAATGGATATTGTTAAAGTGATGCGGAAACGTTTTATTTTCAATGCATGTCATTAAAACAACTTTAGATTTTTATTTTTAAATGTTTTAACCTAAGTCCCAGCGCTGATCTTTGCTGTCAAGCCGGTCGCGCCAGCATCAATGGCGGGAGTGGTGAGGAGAGGAAATAATTAATTATCATAGCACAATTTGATAATAATTTTTCTTATTATATAAAGAGTGAATTGTAGATAACCACAAGTTTTCGTAAATTTCTTTTTATATGGTCAATCACATTTAATTAATTAATTAATCAATTAAATTTTTGTAAATAAAAAAATTAAACACAACTTTACAATACAATTTTATTTACAACTAAATTAGTCCAAAAAATCATAGTTACAAATCATTTTATATTTTGAAAAACTATAATAGTATAAGTTACTATGGTTGAAGCAACTGATACCAAAATGGGATATTCCAGTTTGAAGAAGTTTATTGCGTGGATATCAATCGGTCTAGTCATGATTAGATTCTTCAGTTCCTTCAAAGAGTCACGGATTCCTTGAGCTAAAAATATTCTATAGCTAAAATATAGTTATGGGAAAGAAACAGATAAAAAATATATCGGCGCGAAATTTTACGGCAAAAACATGCGCCCTTTTCGGTGCCCTCTGGGGGACTGGGGGTAAATAGATTATACTAATTATAGTAGTAGGATTTTAATAAACTTAATTACAAGCAACAAGTAAGAACATTTATGTTGCAATCATCAATTGCGATTTGGAATAGCTTTTAGCAACTAGAGCTTATATTTTTTGAAGAAATTCAAGTCCAGAAATTTATTACAATCTTATCATCGCCCACCGCAATGTCATTATCTCTATAAAAAACTATACACTTGATTCATAAATGTATAATGAAAATTACGTAAGGAAATCTTGCAAAGTCGTTAACCTCTTGATTTTTAATCATAGGTAATCTATACTCGTAGGATATCATAATACATAAAATTTTTCTTCTGATTATATTGTATCTAATGAAATATCCGTTTTCAATTACAGCGCAAACTGGGGTAGAACCATTCCCAAAACAGTAATAATAAAAATAAGAATAACATCAGTAATTATAAAAATTTAGCTACTTAGTGATCATCATAAAATATATATTATAATAAATACATATAAATAATAAAATAAAAGTAGATATTAACTCTGATTATATAATGGTACATCAAAGACTCAGAAGCCCAAATACTTACCTTAACTTCTTTTTTTAGTCTTCTTCGTTCTCTTTCTACTTCTTAAGATTGCTAACGCAATTGTAAATATTAAAGGAAGATAGAAATAAAAAAAATTACTTACAAATCACTGTAGTATTTCTGATCAGTAAATTGTCAATAAACCGTACAATTCTTTCAGATTCTCGATAGTTCAATTCACAACTGTGTATTCCATAAAATATTACTGAAGTGATCGTGATTACTTGAATTATTGTTGAAATTACCGGCAAATATCCGGTATTGTATTTCGTGTGCTTAAAATAAATTTATACTTTCAAAGAGACATCCAAAGATTTTCATTTTTATTACTTTTATGACATTGTTATTATCTTTCTTACCAAATTCCCAGATATTAATCTGATCATCAAATTCATCAATAATATTATATCTGTTAAGTAATTCAGACTACTAAGAAAAATCTGTAAGAATAGATCACTTTGAAGCTAATGTATAAAAATATAAAAATGAGATAGTTCAGTTTAGAATTTATTTACCCTGACTCCGAACATAGTGTTAAAATACAAGCACTGTTCGACCAACAATAAATAACCTTTACTAAGCGCCATTATTCCATTTTCTTGACTGGTTCTAGCGTTTGATATTTTTTTACACACTTCTGTGTGCAATTCGGCCGAATTATCTGCACTATAATAATATCGTTCTACTCGATCTCCAATGGTTTGAAGACGATATTTCATTTGAATGCAGTTCGTAATGAAGTCAAGATTACTTAGTAGCTTACAAAAAATATATACATAATCAATTATGTAAGCAATTTGAATTACCCAGCCGTAGCTTAAAGCCCAAGTTACATTTTCAATTATGATAAATATGAAACCGGCAAAGAAAAAGCATATGCACGTTCTGTGAATGCTTACTTTTATTTCCTTATAAGAGGTCAATCCAATAATTTTATCGATAACTTGGTAACGTTTTATATATCTTAAAAAATATATTTTTCCGTATTTGTGAACAAAAATTATATCAAATATATATTTAATGTATCCACATAAAAATACTAACTGAAGAGAATCCTCAAAGCCGAAGTTTACTTTTGTAAATGATCTATTCATGAATTTGAAATAAATGCTAATTAGATTGATTATCAACAGAATTATTAACAAGAACGTTAATCTGAAATAAGCCGGAGAGTATTTTAAATTATCACCATCACGGGAAACACAAGATAATCCAAATATTTTTAAGACGTTAATTAAAGGAAAAAATGTGGAAAAAACAGCTTGTTTAGGTTTTCTCATAACCTTATTCTTATTCATTTTTATTATACCGCTAACCGAACTAAGTAGCTGCGACCGACTAACTTGAAATAATAAAATTCTTAATATAACAAAGTGCTCTTAATAATTAAGAGCGCTTTATTAAGCTAATGGGTTGGAATAAAGTTTATCAAAACATATCTTTTTGTTATTAACAATAATTTTTAACATAGGACGTTTAGATTCCACCCATGTTTTCTCCCGGGGTCTGAAATGGTCATAAAAAGATCTGAGCTATAAAGATAGATAGATACGTAAGATACTATAAAAGTGTTTAATGAAAAAATAATAAATTTATATTTACAATGGATAACTTTTTAAAAATATTGAACATTGTAATTAAAGGTTTTTTTTTCAGATAATTTGAATCAATGGAGCCGGCATTACATCTAAAGACTTATCACAATAACTCTGTTCTTAAGGTTACACAACCACTATATCCCATCGAATCGGACTATTCTATAAGTCTGTGTGCAGCTCTCGGACTAAAATTATTTAATTTTAATTTAATTAATTTTAATTTTAATTTAATTAATTATTACTTACAAGTTTCCAGCAAAGACTTATCTTTTTGATAATATATTTTGTACAATACTAAAACAAGGAAATATTTTGCCGGTAATGTCTTTAAATCTTTATTAAAAGAAAAAAGTTCAGTATACAAAAATATTTGATAATAAATGTATCTATATATTTTTTGTACATACTATTGCGAAGATAAGGAGCCACAGTGATAGCTATATAGATCCCCAGAGATATCTACGCACATACATACGTAGATATCTTTGGGAATAAAACATGCAACGACGCATGTATTTATTTCTTCGATAAGTCATTTCTTTACTCCCAATTTTCATAATCATAATGTTCCTCTTGGTTATTAAATAAAGCGAAAGAAATAATAAAAAAAAAACAACATAGGTAGGATTAAGTAGTAGGAAAAAAAAAACATAGGTAGGATTCAAAAAAGTACTGCAATCCATCAAACCTCTGACTTGTAGTGTCGGATTGAAGGTCTTGTGCAAGCAGAATGTTTTATACTACACTCCGTACTAAGCAATAATCAGCATACCTTAGGCAGCCTGGATATGACCAGGCACTTTCCCGGATGTGCAGTCAACAAAAGATCCCACAAAGAGCACAAGTGGCCGACCACCGCCGGTAAACGAATGTACGTCTTAACCAATTGAGACAGACCATTTGCTAGAGTAAATTTAAACATAGATCTCCAGGCGTGGCCGATGGCAAGTGCCAATTAGCCAATCGCCATTGTGAGCGTTAAAGTCAGTGAGGACGACGAGTTCGGTGGAGGGAGTCTGTGAAAGCAAGTGATCAATCCTTAGTCAAGATTTGATCCGTTTCTGCATTATCTCTTTGAGAGATGAAGATGTTACAGAAGTCCACATTTAGGGAGGAATGGGTGCCGCTGTATTGTCTCGTTGTTTGCCCTCAGTAAACACACCACTACACATTACCCGCCAAGACACGACAGTCTGCTCGAGCAAAATCCGAGAATAATTTCCCCGATTTAAGTTAGGGATCTTATTTTTTTAAGAGCATATCTGGCCGAACTAAGATTATTTACCAATCCAGTTAAATCAGGGCCCCATTGTACTTTGGCATTGAGTTGTAAATTTGAAAAGTTTAGTCTCTTTATCGATTAACAGTTAGTTAAAATTAAAGCAATGCACTATTTCAATCAGAGGCTTGTTTAACTTGTCATACATTACAATACCTGATTCTATTTAACACCTGATGCCATTTTACTTTAAATATAGAAGAAGTTTCATCAGAACATCAGAACATCAGAACAGTACTTTCTCATTTTATTTGTTTAAAAAAGGAGGCAGGTGATTTATATAAACAAGGAATAAAAATGAGCCTAAGATTGAACCTTGAAGAATCCCCTTATCAATAAGGGCCCCAGGCCATCTCTTTTCATTGACTTCAACCCTCTGAATTCTATTGGAAAAGTAAGAGATCAAAGGTTTGGGATTATTGTGCTTAATAACATAGTGGTTAAATTTCCTGACCAATGTTTCATGTAGTACACAACAGAATGCCTTAGGCAGATCACAGAACACTTTAAGAACATCCTGTGAATTCTACCAGGCCTCAAATATTTATCTTATAAGAAAGACATCAGCGTTAGTAGTAGAGCTAGTAGTAGAGTCGCATATAAATTGAATACGGAACATATCTATAAAATAATAGGAATAATTCAAATTCAAAATATCTTTATTCAATTACACACACTTTTGAATAGTAAAATAATGTACGTGTTAGTGTACTCAGGCGATGAATAAACTACAACCAGCTCTAAAAGCTGCTTGTTTCTGAAACAAGCCGGCCAGAAACTTAATAGTTGCTCTTTGAAATGAAATTTAACAATGTTTAATATATACATTATAATATCAAATATTTTTTGTCATGGAGAATGCACAGTAAGACTACTCTCGCCACTTGGGGGTCGATAGAGCTAGTTATGTCGGTTTTTACCCGTCTTACCGTTTCATCAAAGTATCTTAGGGTGGGGAGACTTTTCACACGCAAGCACTTTCCAGCCAGCGTCTACTCCTGTATATTAGTGTGCCTAAATTAGCACTATATTTCCGGACTACAACCATTTCCAATTTAACCATCACATACACCTTACATTTGGTGTACGTGCTATCATAGAAAAAATAAACTTAAAAATATTAAACCCAATAAAAAAAGATAGCAGTTGTTGATATATCAATTTCATTAATTTGTTTGAAATATTCAAAAGTAATTATTCACCTATATTACGATAAAAATATATAAAAAAAAACAATTAGTATATAGACATTCTGTCATTACATTATTAAAAACCACTAAGTATAACGAGGTCACTACAAATAACAATCACTTAGCAATGTTATACTACTCGTACATCATGAAACATTTCGTTTCGTCTGACTTTGTAGTGTACTTCAAACCAATGAAGACTTGGATAAGTCTTCATTGGTTTTGAATACACTACAATACATACATATGGTACATAGGTATATACTACTATAAAAATTTACCCGAAAATGGACATTTTCTGGACCTTTGTATCTCTGAATAACGTCTTGAAGATATTTAACCTGTCTTGCATTTCACGTTTTGGTAATCAATTAATATGTACTCTTTCTATGCGAAAAATTACGTGTTCTTTGATATTTCTGCTTCTAATGAATTTCATCAACATTTATTACAAATTTTCAAGAATTATACCCGAAGCAAACAATGTCTCTTATATTGGATATATTTCTGCAACTAGTTTTCTTGCTTGGTTACATCACTTATATTAAAAATATATTTTTTGTTTACAAATATGGCAGGGAAACATTTTTAAAATATGTAAGTATATACGAATTCATTGATAGGAAACTTTGTATAATGGACTATACAGAGATTAAAAGAAGCATTAAGAAAATATTTGCATTTTTTCTTGTGGCAGAATCAATTATTTCAGTCATTGATATTATAGCATGGTCTCTGAATTATACTCGTAGATGGCAGGATATAGTAGTATACTGTACTGATTATATATACGTCTATCTTAATGTAATAAGTGATATCGATTTTATTGCAAACTGTATTGCAATTAAAATATCGCCTACAAACAATTGGACATAAATTGGATTATTATTACTATCACGTAATTAATATTTTCTCTGGCAATGATTTTATTAACAGTAAAATTTGGGTGAATGCCATTAAAGTGAAAAAGATTCGTTATTTAAACACCACAGATACTAAAACCCATGCACAAGACGCAGTGAGGGTTCTCAAGAGATGTTGTTTGTTGATAAATGAACAGTGTTCCTACATAAACACTATGTTTGGATTCAGAGTAAGGAAATTTACCGTAATATAAGTAAAGTCATGTTATTTGTATTTTTACGGAGTACATATTTGTGAATACAATTATAGACACACTGAGAAGATTGTAAATCTAATCGACCATTTGCTTATTAGCAAAAAATAAATAAGGAACACGTTGTTTGTTCTCCGTTAGTGTGTGTTCAATGTATTTTAACTGATTATGTCATTTTTATTTTTAGCTCTTAATTAATTCTAGACCGATTCAGTTCCATGCAGTAAACTCATATAAGCTGGAATATCCTATGTTGGTTTCAGTTGCGTCAACTATCGTAACTTATACAATCATATTGCTGCAAAATATGAAATAATGTTAGAAGTCTAAACTTTTTATTGTAGTACTAAAACTAAAATTACTAAAATATATTATACTACTTAAAATTACTTTCATTAGTACGAGTACTATAACTAAAACTATTTCAAAGTATTTTAATAGGTTTTATTATTATTTTGTAAGACATTATTCTCTAAAGTGAAATGCATTGTGGTATTCGAATTCTCAACAAGCTTGAAGAGAACTTTTTTATCCAATAATTGGAAAACATTATAAATTATTGCACATTTAAATAAAACAATCGATTTTATTGGCGTATATTATTCTGATCAACAGATTTTTCGCAAAACATTTTCATTATAGTGAGATTATAAGATATTTGGGTTTGTCACCAACCCAGCTCCATTGTCATATACTTTCAATTCAATATCTAATTAATTCCTTCTAGATGATTGACTCTGATTCTTGGTTTATCAAAATTATTCTTATGTAGAAAATATTTATTTTAGTAATTTTATTAAGTTTATTTATTTTTTCATTCTGTTGTAGGAAGTCCTGGTTTTTATTATATTTTTGAGAAAACTGATTGTAATTGGTTTTGATTTCTTCGCTTTATATTAAACACGTTATAACTATCTGCTTTCAATTATTTTCTCGCATTGTCTTAAAGATATATTCAAGTCACTAGAGATGTATTTCGAATACTTTAAATTTTGATCAAATCACAAATTTTAGTTTTAGTCTCATGAGTGATTGATTGTTGGCACCTATGTATAGAAATATAATAAATATTTTAGAATTTATGTCGTCAAATTTCTTAGAAATATACTGAAACCTACGTATTATTTAATGATAGCGTTTTATTTTAGTAATTAATTAGTAAATAATTAATATGGTTTTCTACTGTTGAATGTTAGTTAAAAAGTTATCATTCGCTTCAGATTTATATACCAATTCGATATCAAGTTATTATACTTGATCTTTCTTACATTTAGTATGGAAAAGTGCTTTTTGTCGTTAATTCGATTATCGATAATTGCATTAAATCAAATTGGTTTGTAGTTATCTGTGCTTAGCGACACAGCTATCTAATGTTTTATTTTGTCTTTGTGAACTGATGAGCGCTTTTTATAGAAATCATTTACGTTTTTCATTTTATAATTAGCCTTTGATGAATACTCTAAAAATTAGTATTCTTATCAACTCATTAAAAGTGTTTTTAATTCATTTTCATTTTATAGACATTCAGTTTCATTTTATAGACATTAGTGAGTTTACTAAATAATTTATAATAATAATTAAAAAGACGCTGCACTTTTTTAATTATTGCAAAGACAGTTTAAAAGTTTATCGGGACATTTCGCGAATAATTTCAATATTACTATAAATTATTAGGAGTATAAAAATATTTATCTAATATTTTTTAATGCGATAAATATATTGATGTATTATTCGGAAGTATCTTGCTATTTCTACATAACATGTAGTTTATGAATACTTAATATAAGTTAAATTGTCAAAAATGTACAAAATTTTCCTTTGATTTTAATTGAAGTAGTAAAATATTATTAATTATTTGACAATCAGGAAACTAAGTTTTAGCACTCTGGTTTACTACTTCGGTTTTAACTAAAAGTAAGCAAAGTTCAAAAAAGTTTCAAAGGGTAATTTAATTGTGGTGTCCATATTGCAGTTTTGAAATAGTTGCGTTGTATTATTTAATTATAGAGTAAAAATTATCAAAGTAATTGGTCTATCAATAGACCTATGATAATAAGAGCTGAAAAAAGCTTTTTTTCTAATTATTTAGAAAAATCTAAATGGTTGGATGTAGTAGTTCTTAATTTTATAATTTTGTCTTTTATAGGTTTCATTTTAAGGCGTTACAGCAGTTTGTATTTTTATGTGCCGAGAAAGGAAACTATGAAAGTATTACCGAACAATTTGTTAGTCGTTGTCAATAGTAAGGGTAGTCATAAAAAACATTGTTTAGCTTCATGTACTCACGATGTCTCAATTAGTTATTTAAAATTTAAAAAAACTTAACTGAAACAATAATTTATTCATTGTTAAGGTATTTTTTTTGTTTTACATTACATTAAACAATATATTATAAGGGCTAGTTCAGGATCTATGTAATACGTTAAACTGACTAGAATGGAAGTTATTTAAAGACTCTATGCTGAAACAAAAAGTAAAATATAACTACAGTTATATTCTATATTTTACTATGTTACATATTATTTTATTCGTTTTGCTTACTTTTATACGTAATTAAAAAAAAACAATTCTCCAAATACCTTATAATCATGCTTCGTGACTAATTACTTTTTAAATATAGTTACTTATCTTACTTCCTTTGTAACAAAGCTTTCAATTATCGATACCGAACCTAAGAAATTATATTTTGTGATTTTCAAATAATTCACAGATATTGTGTTTCAAGACATTTATCGTGTTTTGTCAAGTTTTGTCGATAGTACGCTGTATTTGAGACATATCGGGAGTCATGATCCAGCAGCGAAATAAAGTAAAGTAAAAGTATGCTTAAATTTGATTTCTTTGAGTACATTTACAAAAGATATTTTACAGTTTTAAATAAATAATATATTACGTTATTGCTGTTTTTGTAATTTATTGTAATGACAATAACATGTAACTTATGTACACAAAATGATATGAACGTGAAAAGATTTTATTATGGAAGAATGGAATAGGAAATTTGAAAGCGTGTTATCTAATAAGATGAAATATGGATGAAAAAAATTGGTTCTTCACAATAAATCGATGTAGTCGAGAGAGAGGAGATTATAGAGTAGATAGTGTAGGAACAAAGTTGTTTACAACTAGGCGATTGAGTTATAATAAATTGTTTATACTTTTCAATATTTCGAGTGAATGTAGAAGCGTCCATTTAGGTGAAATGAACAAAAATGTAGTAATAACGTAAAGAAATATATTTTTTTAATATACCTGTGTATAAATATTAGGTATAATAAGCTAAAATGTAACAATTTCTACAATAATAGATATATAAAAAATGTCTAATGTAAGAAGATCCACAAATAAGCAACTGAGGGGTATAACTGTCTCTCCTCAAATATACTCACTAACTTGTATTTTCTGCCAGAATTTAAATTCATACTGATTATAAAATTTGAAGTCGTTTTAAATAATAAAGATCCCTTTCGGTACAAATTTAAGGGTATGAAACCCCGAAGTAACTAAGGAAGAGTTAGAAAATTCTTAATATGAACCCGCTTCGAAGTTCAAAGGATTCGGTTAAAACTTTTTGCCAGACATCATTACGGCAAGAGATTGTCGTTATTCTCAAAATTCACGTATGCGGGCGCAATTTCTCATGTATCGTTAACAACTCTTTGATGGTAACAATTTATTGAAAATTATTTTGCTTGTGTATAATATTTAGAGAAGGTTCTGTGTCAACACCCTGTTATCGGTTTCGAGCGCATAACAACCAAATATTAACCTAAAATACTTTAACTAAATAAATAAAATAACTAACTATCAGCGTGTTCACTGAGGATTTAAATAAAATATATACTGCCGCCTTTGATGTTAGTTTATTAATAATTAAAATTAATATGATATTACAATGTGGTGGGCTCCTCCTGATGGACGCGATTTGGTGACATGTTATAACCGGAATGTTGCCGACAGTAATATAAGAGGTTATACTCTGTATATTATATTAATTTAGTCTAAAGGATTAATAGATTGATTATTAATATTATATAATTTAAGTAGTGTGAAATGTTACAACATTTAAAAACACAAAAAAAAATATAATGAAAAATAAGAACAAAATTACATTTTTCACAGGGATTTTAGTCAAATGAATAATATAAATATAATACTGATTACAAAAAAAGCACGAAGAATATATATTTTTAGACAAGATCACTTATTAATTTAAAAGAAATAATACAGGAAATATCATAGTATATAGTTGCACATAACCTCAATGTGGGTATAATATAATGTGAAGTATATATCGCATGCATTTTGTACCGAAACGTGATGTTTTCCTGCTATCATGTCACAGCTTCCTAATATTAGAACACGTTCCTTACACATCGTTATGTTATGGCTACTTCATAATTTAAAGTCAAACATACATTTTGTTCATGCTTATCAAAAACAAAAATGTTTATTAAATCTGACCTATAACTTTAGTATAGTATAGAAAAGTAGCGGCAGCATTTAATACAATAGTGCCTTTCTCTTATTTACGTTAAACGACGTCGGTAACATTGTGCGATGAAGCTCTCTAAATAAAATATCCAGAAACAGGTTCCGCTAGTAATATGTCGAAAGAAATGGAATATCTACAATGTTAGAGTTTCTGTACATTGTTCATGTTTCTGTATATTGGCTTGTAAAAGTTTATCAATAAGAGTTCATAGTTGAATGTGTTGTATTTGAAACAGTTACAGAAATAATTATACAACCATACTTTTATTACAATATTACACTAATTAGCAAAGAAGTTGCAATACAACGTAGTCACTAAACTGTTGACTCAAAATATTCGTGTTTATTAACTTTCTGTTTTTGCATATACATATACAATAACATACGAGTATATTGTGGTATGTTAATAGAGCAGAGACTAAGTAATCAAGATAAATTGCATCGCGTCTTCAATAGATGCAACCGAAACCTGAAAATATATATACTTACAATAAAATTTACATAAACATGTAGATTATAATTGTTTTGAGGTTGATTTGTGCAAGTTTGTTGAAGTTGAATACTGAATGTGGATAATAACAAGACAAAAAATGCCCAATAAATTTAATGTTTTTACTTAAATTTATTGGGCATTTTTTAGAGGATAATGCACCGTGGGTATTAGAGGATAATGCACCGTGGGTATTAGAGGATAATGCACCGTGGGTATGAAGCGATCGCTGCCAGGCTGCTTCAAGATTATTTATTTAATATTGTGTAATGTATTTATGTTATTTAGAATTTAAGGAAAAAAAATAAATAATAAATAAATAAAAAAATCATGACAATCCCGCTGAGTTTCTGTCGCCAGCTCTTCTCAGGTCTGTGGAAATAATTTTCCGAGCTGGTGGTAGCTTTGACAATGAAAAAATGTTTTGTATGAAACTTATTTTCAATAAAGATTTTTGATTTTGATTTTTTTGATTTTTACTCGTAAAGAGAGTACGTAATAAAATATGCAAACTTAAAAAAGCAACATTGAGAAAGTTCGTTATATCGTTTTTCTACCATTTGATTTTCGCAATGCATATAATTTCTCTTAATTAAAAGTTTCTAGATAGCTCTGAGGTGAGATTTAGGTCATTCATTTATGTAAACTGTAATATAAATAGTAGTTAAATCCTTGCTTTCTTCATATTAAGATGTTAGTTTATAATAGTAAATACTATTAAGTCAATCATTATTCTAGAAAAATCTATCTTTTATCTATTCATCAGCTGAATCAGCCGATGATATTTAATGTTTTAACACAGTGGACATCGTCATATTTCACGGAGTTTTGGGCCGTCTCATTCAGTGGACCCATCGACTGATTGAGTTCATGTTTCTACTGGCCCCTCAGGACGGCGTTTTATATATATTTTTTATTAATATAATTTCAATGTAAACTATCCACAACAAACGTGAGCTGCAAACTGATTACAAACTAGAGCGAGCATAATACTTCAGATAGGAATATTATAATATTGCAGATACTTTTATTACGTATTTATTAGTGGTATTCTTAGGTTTTATTCAAATATGGACTTAAATTGAAACATACTATCGGTATCGTTTTAAAATACTATTATTGGCATAAAAAAAATGTTTTTTAATAAGGAAATGAAATGAGATAAGACTTTATCCAAATATAGAAATGCTAGTTAAAATCTGTAACATCCTTATTAAATTCCTATTGCTATTTCTATCATTTATAATATTAATTATTCATAAGTTCATATCCTGGGGGAATAAACTGTAATACGCAATATTCTCGCTCGACACCACATACAAAAGGCGATATCTGTTACACTTACTTTTTATTAAAGAAGTATTAATTAATTTTATAATCAACAGTGCTTTCTCGCAACAACGTCTGTTGATATTCAATGTGGTAAAAAATATAATAAACAAAAATAGTACATGTAATATATAATTTATGTTCTATATATTTGTATACACATGTTCTGTTTTAACACAGAATGAGATATTAATTTCCAATATTAAAACCTCGTGAAGCATACTCCATTACCACATTTATTAATTGAACTAATCGACATATCTATTAATTACGCGGTAGTTACATAGTAATAAAAATTTGTACATATTCGTCAATTAAATGATAGTGTATTATTTAAATGAGGACTGTGATGAGCATACAAATATTCAATAAACAGTCAAACTTGTTTACGTATATATTCATATATACATATACTCTCTTAATTTATAATAAACATTTAAAATTGTCTAGTAATATTTTTATTATAAAGCAATTAAACAAAATAGTATTATTATTATTTTAATTATATTACTTTTAATCCTATATTTGTACGTACTAAAGATAATATATTTGTAAAGTATACATGAAATCTACCATTTTATTGCCCTAGCATCAGGATATAAAATAACTTTAATCAACTAAAATTTACCTCTCAAATTTGAGGAAGTGGTTGCTGTGTGTGGTTTTGTAACTTGAAAAATTAGGTGGCATAATTTATCAGAGAAGAATTAAAACTGTTAATCGTAAATTTAACGAAAAACTATATACAATACAAATATGAAATTACAAAATTCTCATTTTAATTAATATAATAATAAAATTTTATTTAATTTTGATAAATTTTTAAAAAAGGTAGGACAAGGAAGGAAAGGTAAAACAAATCACTGATGTCATAGTTACGAATTTATACTTATCACTAGAATGTTTAACAGATAAATGATGGACAACTCGATATTATTACTTCTAGCTCATTATATTTCGGAAGTTCCAATAATTTAATTGCACTTTGCCGTCACCAAATGTCTGTTTATCTATTTACAGCGGTACCTATGGCATGTAATTGAAATTTACATATAGCTAATAAGTTCTTCATCAAGGAACACACTCACCAACTCAAAATCAGTCTAGCCTTTTTGAATAATAATAATAAATAATAATAAATTAATATAATAATAAAATTTTATTAATTTTGATAATTTTTGGAAAGGCAGGACAAAGAAGGAAAGGTAAAACAAATCACTGATGTGTAATAAAGACTTAGTAAAAACAACCTGTAATTAGGTGAGTAATATTTTTATTTTATTGGTATTTTTTTAAAATTTAATATATTGGTTTTTCTTTTTTCTTTTACTAAATGAACTTGTTCGAGTTAATTTGACTTGAAAATACTCTGTATTTTGATTATTTAAATTAGACTCTACTAAAAAGGAAGAATTCGATAACACCCTCTGCGTATTTTTCTAGTGGTAGAGCTTAGATTCATTCAAATGACTGTAGGTGGTAACCTAGGACCATTTATCAATTACATCTTTTTATGCCACACGCCGGGATATCTGTAAGGGAGGATGTCTGCTACCGTCGCCTTTAGATTTTTGAAGGTTAGACCTGTCTGTTTATGGAGATATCTGTGTTTAACCTTGTTCTGGCCAATGGTCTGTCTTAGTCGACGTTTCCTTGATATGGGCTTCAGAACACTGGGTGGAGACTACCGGCAGCTCTCGACGGTTTTTGCTCGGAGGACAAGCTTGTGAACGCTGATGTACCCCAAGGCTGCGTGCAATCCTCAATTTTGTTACTTTTATATTTCAATAATATGTTAGATATTTCCAACGTACATTGTTATAGAAGACAGTATTGGGGATGCGGTATATTCAGGCCATGCAAGTCTTTCACGGGAAAACATCAACGAGTGCCTAAAAAAAGTTGTGTCTTCTATAAAACTTGTCTCAGAAAGTGGTGCACTGATCCACTTTCAGTTTAATCCCCAGAAGAAGCAAGTGGGTAAAATACATACATTAAATAATACCGCGCTGGAAACACTATAGCCACTTTGTTCAAATTGTTTGTTATATATCATATTTATTGGGGCGAAAAGCTTAGGGACAGGGATCTCGGTGAGCATTTCTGTCTCATGAAAGTCATTTTCAAAATTATACTCCGCAATAAGTCTTAAAAACTCTTGGTTAAAATATAAAATATTAATTTATTATAAATTTAAAGTATAGTAAAGTAAAACTTTGCCATAAAAAAATATAATACTAATGCAGTACAGAAGAACTGAAACATAAACAAAAATTTAATAATTATTTTTAATGTATCGAAAAAGAAACATATAGTAATGGTTATACGCCAAAGTAGTAATTATGATAAAGGTAACGGCTAAAATATATATGATGGGTATCTTTATTAAAAATATTGTTTTCCATAGAACGCAATAATATATCACGTGCCTAGCGCGTCATCATGTTTGTGTAACAGTCACGTCAAACAAAACTGTTTTTTGTTTATCAATAAACCAAATTACTGAACATAGTTTACTCGATGCTGGCACAAATTTGATAAAAATATTTATCCTTTATATATACTTTATTTATACTCTATACATACAACAGTGAATTATTTTAACCGCTAGCGAAATGTAACAAACGCGTTATGAATGATGATGAATTAGTTAATTATTATCACATTGTATTCTCTTAACTTATCCAGATGACTTCTACTCTGAAAATTTATGTTAATAAAGCAAATTTTATAAAAAAATATATGGGGTTAGATTTTTCAATTGATTTTCTATTTCGCGGTCACCTAGAAGTCAATATCAAGTTGACCTCTGTGGAAAAAATAACAAAGCAAGACTATACGTCACGAAGGTCCAGCCGCAATGATTACTTATCTCTGATCCAGGTCGCACCAACTATACACGGCGTTCGTTCATAGTCCTTTTATATACTAAAATATTTGTGTAAATTTATAATTAACATAATAAAGATTTATATTTAATAGTTAATTGCCCGGACTGTGCTTTAGCAGCAATTTGTTTTAATTTACTTGACAAATAATAATGAATCCGGAATATGCCATGAAAAATTTAAGGTAACATTTTTATCGGTAAAGTCTGCTACTTATATATTAACAATATTTGATCCAATAACTCATAGTATATACTTTTATTACGTTATGACAATAGTACATTTTATTGTTATAAAGCACATGCATTGTATTTTTTATGTTTTTCTCTGTAATAATTGCGTAAATAGTATTTATGATAATTTTTAAATTATGTAAAGTTTGCTATGATAAAAGATTCCATTCTGTGACTGTTAATTAAATTAGAAATTCCGTATCAGTGTGAGAGCTTTCGCAAGACTATAATTACCACTACTCTTTGTTCCGCAATTCGAGTTAGTCATACCTTTAACATATTCCAGTTTAAATTGGTTAAATTTTAAGCAGCCTGAATACTTAGTTGGGCTTATATAAGTACAAATTTAGTTTGTCTTAAACAGAATACCATTCTCTATTATTGAATAGGTTATATTCATAAAAAATATGTATTTTTACATTTTATATTAAGCAATAAACAAAATTACTACCTAAGAAACAAAATCACTAACTAATCACTATCTAAATAAAACAGAGTTACTACTCTCTCAGAGAAGATCAACGTAGAAAACTGGAAGATACTTCCCCCTTCCTCGCTGTCTCTAGGACACACACCTGCAGGATCATGGTAATGTTCTTGGTGACAGTATCACGTACTGCTACACCTGAAAAAAAAATGTACTGTACGAAATAAAGTGTTTTGAATGAGATCTGTCTGAAAAGTGTTTAAATAACACATCAGAAAACATCAGAGATTAGAAAAATAAACTAATAATAAGAAAGTGGTGTAATATGTTAACGTTAATATTATTTTTATACCCATGATTTAGAAAAATAAGCAATAAAAATAATGAAAATTAAAACCTACATTCAATATTATGAAGCCGCTTCTTTTTTCATCAGCAGTCGGAAGTGAGGCCGATAATGGACGTCCGACTCTCAGGCTGAGTCTTTGTAGTTGTCTGTGTTCTTTGTAATCTTCAATAGTATTGATTCTATTTCCTTATTCCTGATTTACAGGTTTTGTGTTGTGTTCGTTAAAGTGAAAAGTATTTATTCTCTTAAAATACTTCTACTACTTTATATAATAAAATAAGTGGTGCTGGTACAGAAGTATGTTGGAGGTTTACATATATTATCTAGTTCTATTTGTTTATCTGTTTTCTTTCATTTCGCACACCAACAATACACTTATAATCCATGTCTGCACTTTGTCGATTTCTTCATACTGGTTTCCACTAGATCTTTCAGCATTTAAGAATAAAATAAATAAAACCTGAAATAAATAATTGTTACTTAGTGATTTTTTTTTTGTTTGGCCATTTTTCTTACTTACATATTATATTATATTTTAGCATGTTTGTTCCGGCGTAGCCGGCGTATTTTTCATCCTATCGTCAAGAAAATCGGCAAGCATATTCTTTGAATTATTTGAATTTTTACGTCAAGCCTTTTTTTTTTATTGGGCGAAAAAAATCCAATATGGCGGCGTTTTTTAGTTTTGTTTTTGGCATAGCAGGAGCATTTCCGATCCCTATCCCAAAAACGGACTTTGCGGCAGCTAGTGGTCTGAAATTTCGTCTCAGTATTTTTTGCCGAAATCTAAGGTGCTTTTTTGTTATTTCAAAATTCAAAATGGCGGCCATAGCGAATTGACAAAAAATTTAAAATTGAATAATTCCGTTGTTATTTGGTGGAGCCAAATTTCGTTCGGTAGTTATGTACCTACATACATACATAGGTATTATTATTATTTAGTAATGGTTATTGAATTTAATAAAAAAGTTATATTTGTATTGTAAATATATTTAAGTAGTAGATATAAGTTAAAAAAATATTAAAATAAATTAACAAGATTTTTTATAATATATAGATATATAATTATAATAAATAGATATTTACATGGTTATATGTACCGTATAATCCCCTGTCTAAAATACTCTAATCTATTGTGCAGTCCAACTATTAATGTCAGCGCCTTGATGGTTTATGACTAACCTAACATGTTGTCTAATTTCATTTTTCGGATACAAATTTCCAGTTGGGTAAGTGTTTTACAAAATTAATCATTATGTTTTTCATTAATAATTTATATTCTGCTTACAGTATTAAGTTGTTTTTGCAAGTGTGAATAACGTTCGAAATATAAAAATCAATTATTTGTGTAAACTTCTAATTTCAGATTGTGACTGTTATTAAATCACGATTTCTTAATAGAAACTGTTAGTTTGACTAAGTTCGCGGACAAAGCCCATCTCCAACTTTTTGAATTATGAGAAGAGTAATTGCAAACTTGCTCGTAGACTCGATTTTAGACTTATGCGTATTGATATTTATTTATTTATTTATTTATTTATATATTTTCCACTTTGAATCCATACCAGTGATCACTTGTGTACGTCAAATGGAAGTGACAGACAGTGACAGAGTGATATTAATACATATCCTTTTAAAATATTAAATAAGATTGGATAACAATTTTGAATCTGTTAATGTCCTTAAAATGTTAGACTCTACCAATTTCACTCACAACTCAATCGTGTTTTTCATACTGAAATCAGAAGTAAAGTAATTAGTGGTTTTATTTAATTACTATTGTATAAGGTTTTAATAACATTTTTAGTTATTTTATTGTGAACCCCAAATTTGATTTCTGAGACAAGGCGGCCGGGACGTTATTCCAGAGGTATATTATCATGTTAATAATAAGACATTTCATTTATTATAACATTTGTGCCTTTTCCTTTATTTACACAATAAATGTTTGAACTAAACTATATTTTGGGCAAAACGTTATATTGTAACATATTTGTTAAAATATTAAAATAATAAATGTAACAAAAAACAAATAAAGTATAGATATTTTTTCTCCTTGAATACATATTTATATACCATATCTTTACATGCAGCGTAATCGTGTGATTGAATCTAAATAAATAAAAATAATGAAAAATATTATAAGAAATTAGTTATTTTCAGAAAAAACTCAAAAAGTAAGTAAAACTATATTTAAATACTAAAATCCAATTTCGTAAGCGTTTAATAATTTCGGTTTTTTTTTTATTCTAACTCCAAGATATGTATTGTCTTGAGTAACTTCTGAGGGATAATCTGGCAGTTAAAAATGTTATCTGACATTGGGATCTTTATCAACCAACTGTAACGTAAATATATATTTTTATTTAAATATGATTTATTGTTTATGTTAGTCGGTGCCTATTTTTTCTCCGCTTACATTCATTGTCATTTCGGAGGTATAATTTCTAAAGATGAAATAACGATTACGTAGTTTACTCAAATGTCATTAGATACATATCCACGAACCGTAAATATTTATCTTATCTATGTATATAAGCGATTTACCACTAACTGATTCATCACAAAATTTCCGAAACTATCTGTCCGATTAACTTAAAATTTTTCACCACTAAGAACGGATTTTACGGAATTCCTATCCCAACGAATTTCAACTTTTTGCATTTTTGGCGAAGTTCTAAAAATGTAGGATGTAATATGACCTATGTTCACATCCAAATTAAGTGTGCCCAGCAAAGCGGAAGGGAATAAGCTGGTTATTGAAATAACCAACGCAAGCGTATGTCATGACATAGATGTAATTATGAGAAAAACATTTGTAGATAGTAAGCGAAATTTCGTTAGACAACAAGAGGGTTTGTTTTGATTAATGGATTGCTCTCGTAATTGATATTAAATTAGTTGTGTTGTTATTCGTATGACAAGTAATATATTATTATTCTACGACCGTGATAACTACTTGACCTGTTCTATACAGATAACATTTTTTTTATTACTTCAAAACTTTGAATAGTGAATGGGAACACTAAACAGTATGTCAATTTAGAATATTTTGTTTAAGGTCTAAAAAATATTATACACACGGGTGTATTGGACTCCACCCTCCAGACAGTTGCCACCTCCACCAACGCCTAATAAATATATAGTACGTAAGAAAGTATTTGTAAAAGAAATCAATAACCAATTACTTAAACATATTGCAAATATTCAATTGTACATTAGTATTAAAAGCAAAATAAATAAAAATGGTTTTTAATTATTTTACAGAATAAGAAGTGACAATCAATGTAATTTAAAATTCTTAAACGTTTAACATATTTAAAATCGAAGTAAAGATATTGTCAAATAAAACCTCGAACCGTTTTGGAAGTCGTTTGGGAAGAGTCGGTTAAATATTCATATAAAAAAGAATCACGAATCACACTAAATATAATCGGAGACATTGTAGTATACATAAATTACTCCCAACATACTATCACAAAGCAGCGAATTACAGATACAAGTACAATAAATATGTACGTATATGTGTATGTGGGACCAATCTATTGTAGTAGTTGTTCGCGGTCACGTAACTGATGATACGGCTTGTGTTAGTTACCAACATAATGTTTATACATATACTTATTTCATAATCTTGTAAATTTATGTTTATTTTTATATAACCTTCAGTTTTTGTCTGAAAAAATATAAGAAGTTTAATAGTTAGTTTTTTAGCTTTTCAAAAATAACTTTACTTCTCCTATTCCTTTCCTTTGTGCTTTTCTTATGTTTCAAAGTAAAACATTATTTTTTTCTATAAAGTTTTCTTTGTGTGAAAGTCGTTATGTAAACAATTTTTAAATTACCACCAATTTTATGTTTAACATTTCTTAGATCGTTTTTAAATTCCTTTTAATGTCCTTGTGTAGATCCTGTAACTAACCATAGTAATATTTTTTTCTTATCTTAAAAAATAACAAAATTCTCTGTTTTAAGAATATTCGATATTGTAAGCATACGTATAAAAAGTAACGACCGTCCTAGAGACCCTTTTGGCTCTAACCTGAGGTGACATTAATGTAACTTTGATATTATATGATATATAGTAGATATATACTGCATGATCTGTCTAGCAATAGATTAATATACTATACTATAAGTAAACTTTTGCATTATTATTCCGTGGTGATGAAAATCAGCAGCAGGTATCACGATTAAATAGCTCTGTGGAACCAAAGTTATTCATTACCCATAAAGGAATTATTATAGACTGCAATAAGCTGAAAGCAATTGTTTGTCAACAAAATGTACCTTGCCGTAATAGTTTCTAATGTTTTGTAAAAGTGGCCATTTTCCTTTGAGATACGTAAAGCGTTGTATTTGTTTCACTGCATTTGCCATCGTTTGTTCAATACACGAACTCGGTTCACGTAACAATCGTACACAAGTTTCGCTAATGTATCGCGGACGATGGACCAAAGTATAAATGAGAGTTGATACAAGAGAGAATTGATAAAAACTTTTCTCGTGACAACTTTTTAACAGGTCTCACTAGTCTAATGTTTTTATAAGAAAAGACGTTATTTTTATATTCATACATTATTATTAATATTAAAAGGAACAAATGGCGTCTGAGTTTCAAACCGTGTATCGAATGAGAATTGTTAATCTATAGTTTGATGCTGTGTGTTATTAGATTCTAATGCATTTAATTAGTTTTGGTTCTATCTACCTAGGTAGAACAGAAGTACAAGCAATGCCAGGACAATAAACAAGATGATATAGAAATGTTAAATTATTTGTAATTAGCAAAAAATAATGTGTTACGTAATATTTCGATATTCCGACATAGAGTATTATAAATCTTTGTAAATCGCTCCCCATTCAATACTCGGGACGTGCTCACGCTATACCCCGACGAACAACCGCCGAGTGAGTTTTTATTATTAACTGTTTTAAAGAACGAACCTATTTTCGAGTTTCCCTGTGAATTTCAGGTAATTGAAAATAATCGAATGTTTATTAAAATTATCCTATAAATTAGTTTTGGGTTTTCTCTTTTTAAGGGATATTTAGTAGTTAAAAGACGCATGCTATAACCGTACCAGATTTCACCAGAATCTCTCTTATATAAACGGATAAGTAAACAAAAAAATAACAACTGTGAAAATACCTTCCACCCTTTAAACTTTATAGTTCTTAATCTCGCGTTGGTTTATTTTAAATATCGACATGAATACCATCTCTATAACATATGATATAACAAGGAAAACCGATGTATAGTCATTATTTTGGTATTTGATAACTTTGTTTTACCATTAAGCCATTTTTAGAATATTGGTTATTTCCTAAATAACATTTATATATACATATGTACGAACAATATGAGTATGCCAGTACACATATTTTCTTATTAGTACAATTCTCCTTTGTTACCTCATTGCACTACCGCTGATGTTTATTAGAGCTACAAAAAATAAAAAATAAACTGCCTTCAATGTTCGAATATGTTTCAGATTCCCGACGTCGATTTAAATGGCTCTGCATTTTTTTTTATTTATTACACTTTATTGCACACAATATACAAGATGACAGGTAAATTTATTGCTACAAAATTGATACAAAGGCGGCCTTATCACTTCAAGTGATCTCTTACAGGCAACATTTATTTAAAATTAAAATTACAGTAGTTGGTGCATGAAATAGATTAAAAAATAAATAAATAATATTATACATATATATGATATATATTTTATATAATAATACATATACATACATACATACTAACTATCTATATACTAATTCTATAAGATAATATAAACTATTTTAAACTCTACCTGATACATACACAGAAGAAAGATAAAATACATAATTAACATAATTCAATAACTTAACAAGACAAGTATGAGAATATTCAAATACATTGCAACTACATAAATTTCGTCATCAACTTTAACGACGTCAAATCAACAAATAAAATTAGCTTTTCAAGATCTTTGAACTCTTTCCGTTTGTAAATGCTGAATCTTTTAAACAGTAACAATAAGAATATTTTATTAGAGATTCGTATTCGTAGTGTATGCAGTAGAATTTCTTGGCTAATTATTCAAAACACAATCTTATAATTAAAGAAAAGTGAATTGTATAAATATGTATCAAACTAAACGTCTTCATACCTACTCCTCATGTTATTTTGAGGAGCTTGTATCACTTTTCCTACTTGTATCTTATTTATAAATTCTGTTTTCTTCTTGATGTAAATTTTGTTACCTATACATTACAATCCTATTTATCTCTAGGTATATAAGGCTAGGTATATAAGTTATATAGCTTTGTAATGTGTTATCTGCTTGTAGATAATAACTTACGTCTTTACCTATGCTATCAATATGCGTCTCACTACGACATATTTTCAGAACGATAGTTAAAATAACCGGACAAGTGCGATTTCGATTCGTCGATCAAATGGTCGGGGTTGTAAGTTATAGTTCTAGAATCGATTCGAGACTCGATTAAAGAACTATTTGTAACTTTAACTATTTCGGGACTATTTGTAACTATTCAGAAGCTGAAATTAGCTCTCTAGTTATTTTTCTGAATTTCTATATCGAATTTCGACCACTTGTAATAGATAGGACTATATTACAAATAAGAATATTTAAAATATATATATATTTTTTTTATTATTAATTTGTACTATAAAACAATGTTACTATCATAGTGTAAGGTCAACGGGAATTATTATATTTTGATTATAATAAATAAAATATTTTAATTCCAACACGACAGCTCCACGTTTCCGATATTAAGGACATTCATTCATACGGACAGACGGAAGGACGGACAAACGGACAACAAAGTGATTTTATAAGGATTCTGTTTTCTTGCTTTTAAGACACAGATCCGTAAAAACAGTTGAAACAGTTTTAAATAGTATAGATAAATAGTATTGAGTTATGAGAAAGATAATTATTTTACTTTAGAATGCTTTGTGTTACATATCCTTATACTCACTATTTGGTTCTCTTAATGAAATAAAAAAGAAAGAAAGAAACAAAACGTACTTATGTATAATATATATGTATGTGAAGTAATAGATGAGACATTCTCATATTACTTTAATATTTTTCCTTCAAATTGAATATATAACAGTAATTCAATAAAGAAATTAGGTTCGTGTTTTCGTAACGTTTTCTTTTCCAAGTACGTATTATATTTCATCGGAATAAAGAGAACCTTTATAATTATCGTCATTGAGCCTGTTGTATGTCATATTTTTTATGAAACAAGTATATTTTTTAATATTTTATAATATCCAAAACACCACCACTTCACCACCGGTTTGAAAAATTAATTGACACGGATCTGCGAATATCGAGCAAAACAAACTCAGCGAGCGTGTCAGTCGTTTTTTTAATTAAAATTAATCGGCTATTTCAGAAAATATTAAACACAGCTTCGACCCAACAATCGCTTTATATTGTATGTAACAACACTAATTAAAATAAGGAAGTGAGTTTGTTCGTTTGTTATCTTCATCTCTTGTACGTAATTGTTGTCCAATTTGAGAAGATGTAATCTTAAAAAAGATATACTTCAAGAAGATTGTAATTAATAAATTTTTGATTTAGTGTTGACTTATGGTGGAGTCAATATATAGGATCCTCCATTTTCATCCCGAAAAAATTTGTTTATTTTCTCGAAAAACAAGGCTTTGGGTTATAAGAGTAGATACAAAAAAACTGAAAATGCTTATAAATTTGTAAATTAAAAGATATACTGATAAAGGATTTAAATTTAAAAACAAGAAGGTGTAAGAGAACAGACTTCACAGTACTATTACAGTAGGAACGATAACATTTTTCATTAAATTATTCCTTTTTTAACATTTCTGAGTTTGCATCACATGTACCTTGAGTATAAGATGACTGTTACCACCTTCTACTAGGCTAGCTACAGGGTCGCTCAGTGCCTGTTACCCACCCAATCGATGTGGTTCCAGGGATAGAGTTCACTACTTCTATGCGATAGGAGTTCGATCCGTGCCCCGTTACGAAGCGCCTGTGTGGTCACACCGGTTGAGCATCCAACGCAGCGGGGCGAAATCCTCAGCGTTCCACATAGAATGCCGCACGATATCCAATCCTGGCGTGGATTTTGCCACTGGATATCCTGGCGGGTATGGATAATATGATCTACTTCTGTATTCACCAGAGAGTTTATAAGCTGGTGCGTCGTCAGTACTATACGAGTATTACAAAATTATTGATACTTTCAAATGTCGTTTTAAATATTTATTTACACATCAAATAAGCAAATAGTTTAAGTGTATATTGAAAAATAATAAAAATAATAGCCAATAAATACACATACATATACGATACATAGGACACATTCATAACTGGGCTTTGGTTAAAATTTTGTAGGTGGTAGGTGGGCTGGCTCGACCGGGGAAGGACCACCCTCTCACAGAAGACCGACGCGTAGTAACCAAATTCATTTGGTTATGTTCCGTCGGTGAGTGAGAGAATCCGGAAGCCCAAACCCCCCCCCCCCCACGCCATGAAACATGAAAGCGATGCCGGAAAGAAAAATACCCCAGGAGGGTACCGGCTTTGATGAAGCCGGGGACCCCCTCCCCGAGCAAAATCGGGGAAATAATTCTCGGATTTTGCTCGGGCTGCCCGTCGTATCTGGGGCGGGCAAAGTGTCGCCTTTTGTGTTTTTTGAGGGCAAACGACGAGTCAACGCAGCGCAACCCCGACCCACTTTAAATGTGGACTTTTGCAACATCCGGGGACTTCATTCCAACTTGAATATATATAAAAAAAAAAACTAAATATACACCCAACCCTTACCTTGACAGTCGTATGTACAAGGCGAGCCAATTTTTACTTCGTTACCTAGTTAGTGCTGAGTAAAACACTCACCGAAAGAATAACATTTAAAGCTACATATTATTATTGGCTTCCGCTAGCATTATCTTCATTTCTACAGTTATGTGCGAATCTTTAACTAGCTCTCAAATACCCTTCGTGATAAGCATTGTTTGCGAACTTTGACTATAACCTTTAGTTCCTTGGTTAACCTCAAATAGTTAACTAGCAGCAGTTTGGGTACATTATCACCAGTCACATTCGTTTAAGAATTGTTAGCTTTTTTGTATATTGACTATACAAATGACTACGGAAATGATTATAATTCCACCATAAACTTTTGTCATTTTTTATGTTTACAAAGTGTAGGTGACTTAAATTAATAACAATAATATCTTCAAACTACGCTTGTTTTCAAATAACTCAGTTCATAGTTATATTACTTAACGTGTTAAAGAACAGACCCACACCCGCTTAACATGAAACTAATTACTTTAAGTTCCTAACTTACAGAACTTAGGTTACAACTTGGCAGTAACAGTCTACTAATTAATACTAACAACATATACGAGTAACTGAACAGGAAGTGATTTAGCAGACAATACTCACAGTTGGTATAGAAGATGGAAGGTTACAAATAGATTTAACGGTAGCAGTTTAACATTTTACTTCTGAAAATAATAATTTTATAACCAGAAGTAGGGTAGCTTAAAAAATAATAATAAAAGTAAAATTACACAACACAATCACAAATACACAACACAATCACGAATATTAAACAGCCTATCAGCCTATCAGTACAATTACGACGAACGAACTACACTTCTAACACGTCCTAACTGCACCAGCACTACCGTGAGAAGAGAGAGCTTCTTTGTCCGGCGCTGCCTTATAAAGAAATGACGTGACGTCACAAGATGGCGCGTGCGGAGGGGATGTTATTCCAATACGGCCTCTCCTGACGGTGCACCGTCCTCGGGCACTTGTTCGTCATTCTGGTGTTCTGCAAGACCAGCGGAGGAGGGTCCAGCTATATTATCGTCATCGTAAACATCTGCTGAAAAACAAGATGTTTAAAATAAATGTATAAGCCGCATTAGCCTATCCTCTCATTCATCTCACTTGCGGGGCCCCTTTTTTTGTTCATTCAACCATTTTCTATTTCGTGAATAATACGAACAAAACAGATTACACAAAAATAAATATATTGGATACATATGTCCTATGGGCAGAGGCAGTATTACGCTGTACCCATCCACTTTACCTTCGAAAAACGCTGCACAACTCTCAGGGCACCACTCTCCCTTCCAAAGAATCATGCACTGAGCCGCCGCCTGAGTGGTTTTTCCGCGAGCGCCACTCAGCAACTTCAATTCGTAGCGGCCGCTTGATAAAACTTTTATTACACGATACGGGCCTCTCATTCCGGAATCAAGTTTTCCTGTAGACTGCGAGCATTTTATGACAAAAACGCAGTCGTCAATTTTGAATGTCTTTGGAAGATGTCGATCTTTATTGACATACAAATCTTGTTTGGTTCGGTTTTCTTCCAACAGTTCGCTAGCTCGACTCCTGCACATTTCTCGCCAAGCTTCTCGACTAGTAGATGCGTTTTCAATAGCGACATCTCGAACCAAGGCTCTGATCACAGGCGTGGTAGCCTCAATGCCAATCAATAGGTTTACGGCCGATAATTGTGTTGACTTCTGCTTAGTTATATTTAACAAGAGTTGAATTTTAGATAGAGACTCCGACCAGGACTTATCCTTAACTTTACTCTCAACGCGTATTAAGTTCAAAACTGTACGGACGTATCGTTCAGCCTGCCCATTAGAATGGTGCATTTCAGGTGTAACGTAATGTATGTCACAACCTAGCGTTGATATCCAATTAGTAAAGTTACACGCCGTAAACATACGACCGCGATCACAAACAATCAACTTCGGCACTCCAAATAAAGATATTGCGTTGTCAATGACGCGTCTAAGCTCGTTAGTGTCTTGACGATATATGGGGTAAAGAAGACAGAATTTAGTAAAAGAATCTACTAGAACAAAAACGAACTTATAGCCGTTAGATTCCGGTAAAGGTCCTAGTACATCGACATGAATAGTATTAAAAGGAATACTAGGCTTCTGCCATGACGTGATGGGCTGTCTAGGGGCTTTAGGAACCCGTTTCTTTAATAAACAAATAAGGCAATGTAAAGTATATTTCGCAACAAACTGCTTAAGACCAGGGAACCAAAAATGCTTTCTGATAAGGTCTAAAGTTTTATCAGCCCCGATATGTCCGTGCTCGTCGTGAAATATACGTAACAGACTAAGTCGATGGCCTTTCGGAATGTAACACAATAGTCTGGATTCCTCGCCTACGGGCGAGTAGCGGTAGTAAAGTAAACCGTTACGATTTTCGTAGCGTCGTGAATCTAATTGGCCCTCACTAAGCTTTTTTAATAAGCCGCGGGTCTCGTCATCAGCTTCCTGAGCCATTTGAGCCCAGTTAGCTGGTTTATTGATTTGATTTACTTGAACTACTGGTGGATTTCTACTAAGATAATCTGCATGCGGTATCATTGCACCTTTCCTATACTCTATGGTAAAATTAAAATCCTGTAGGTATATCCACCAGCGCGCTACACGTGGAAGTAAGTCTTTTTTTCGCTCGGTAGCCTTTAGAGCGTTACAGTCAGTTATAGTTATAGTCAGTGATTACGTATTGACGGGCTGTTTCTTGTTCGGAACCCCAATTAAACTTTATATCATTTTTTGTCAAACGCGAAATACTAGCAGTTCTAGTTGCATACCCTTCGATATACCGACGAAAGTATCCCGCTAGACCAAGAAACTGACGAACCTGTTTAACATTGCTGGGCACGGGGGTACTCACTAGTGCCTCGATCTTTCGAGAGCTTGGCCCAACCTGACCATGGGCTATAATGCGACCTAAATATTCAACCTCAGACGTGAGAAATGAACACTTTTTAAAATTTATTGAAAAACCGGCTTCGGTGAGAGTTTGAAGAACCTCCCGAAGTAGTTTTAAGCCGTCATGAATCGTTAAACTCATTAATAATACGTCATCGATATAAGTCAGGACATCACCAGATTCAATAAATTTTTTTAGTGTCTTGGAGATAATTCTTTGATACACAGTTGGGGAATTGCATAACCCAAAAGGCATTTTACGGTATTCGTAATGTCCTTCGGGCGTTACAAACCCCGTGAGGTGCATTGAATCTTCACTTAATAAAATTTGGTAAAATCCTGATGCCATATCGAGACTTGAAAAGAATTTAGAACTCCCAAGGCGATCTATATGGTCCTCAATCAAAGGCAAGGGATATTTGTCTTTGACAGTAATTCGGTTAAGGGCTCGAAAGTCCACACACATTCTATCCGTACCGTCTTTTTTTTTTACTAAGATGATAGGGCTCGCGTATTCGGATGTCGATTCCCTTATTATTTCTTTATCTAATAAATCCTTTATTATTTCTCTAACTTTTAATTTTTCTTGGAATGATAGCCGATAGGGATGATAAGTCACTGGTACTTCACTGGTCAAACGTATTTTCATTTGACCCGTCTTCACAGTTGTAGTAGCAGTGCCGGATATCAAAAATGGCAAAAAGTCCTTTAAGACAGCTATAAGGGAGTCAAGATACTTACCCAACAAGGGTGTGCGTATATCGTCAAGGCGCGCGACATTATTTACTTTCGAAACAGCACTTTTTAAAGTTCGGGTTAGATACTGCTTATTTTTAGTACGTACAAACGTTACCCCGTCTCTATTCAAAACGTCGGTTCCGATTATAACTGGCGTACTCATATACGAGGACGGTACTATAATTAGATCTACCTCCAAAGAAATGTGACTAAGTTCGACCGTAAGTGTTACGAATTCGCGCGCGATAATGTGGTCACTACTAATACCCTTTAAAATGCAGTGAGTAGGCTTCCGAGGACACGCGAAATGTTTAACTGCGTCAGAAGATATTAGCGATACATTTAAGGCGCCACTATCGATTAAAATATCCACCGGTATGCCTTGTATAACCGCGCTGCTAATATCGTTGCTGTTGGTGGTATGCGCAAGTTCTTTACACAGATTAACCTTTCTCCGATTACTATTCTCTGATCTACTTTTTGCGAAACAATTATTTGCATCATGACCTACTTTTTTGCAAAACGTACATGTCATATTAGTATGACTTTCGGATGGCTTTTGTTTTTTTGGACAGGTATGACGTGTATGTCCCGTATTGTTACAAAGGTAGCATCTAATAACGGAATTGTTCGGGTTACGCCTCTTAGCTACATTCTGCGTTGGACCGCGGTCGTCTATTTTGCCACTAGGGTTTGGTTTTACATAAATAGCCAAAAACGAAACTAAACTATCCACAGTTAAGTTGGCATTCATAGCTGCGGCCCGAATCTGCGCATCGTTAATTCCGCGAATCACAATCTCGGTCATTAGATCTTCGCTTAAACCCTTTATTATGCGTAATCGTAATAAAGAACGACGCGCGTACTCGGCGTACGAAGGAAACCGATCAGACGTAGTCTCCATAACCTCAAAGAGGATATTTGCCCTATTAATCCTTTGTGGACACAAAGACTTAAATTCCCTCCTAAAGCTCGACCACGACCTATCATTAGTTGTCCACTCATTAAGCCAGACTTTCGCGTCCCCCTTTAAACAATTTGCTACCCGGGATAAACATTCTAACTCGCCCCAATGATTGACAGATTTAGCACGCTCCACCTCGTCGCACCACACCTCAAAATCGTGAATAGCCGGATCAAAATTGGATACGTAATAATCATGTTGTTTACTGCGGGTAATTGCAAAAAGAGCGTCGGCTAACGTATGTGTGGACGAGCGTGTCTCACTGTCACTCCGAGAGATACTAGGAATTTCACGTGGTGGAGGCGTTCGAGACGTACTCGCGGTATTTTTTTCGACAACATTCAACCTAGCAATGATTGTATTTAACGCTTGTTTCACGGAACCATCACGATCACTACGGCGGGTACGATGGTGACGCGAACGAGAGCGAGAACGATGCCGACGTGATTTGCGCTTTGATCTACCGTGACACACTTCGATTGAACTACTACGCGACCGTGGTCTATCTGACATAGCGAAGTAAAGCGGCTAGTCCTAAATTCGTGTCAGTGGGCACAGGCGAATCCCACTTCTGATTTTATAACCAGAAGTAGGGTAGCTTAAAAAATAATAATAAAAGTAAAATTACACAACACAATCACAAATACACAACACAATCACGAATATTAAACAGCCTATCAGCCTATCAGTACAATTACGACGAACGAACTACACTTCTAACACGTCCTAACTGCACCAGCACTACCGTGAGAAGAGAGAGCTTCTTTGTCCGGCGCTGCCTTATAAAGAAATGACGTGACGTCACAAGATGGCGCGTGCGGAGGGGATGTTATTCCAATAATAATATATAAAAACAATGTTATTTGAAACGTAATCTTAATAGATATCAAGATGCATAAAGATGGTAGAAAGAAAACAATTCATTAAATGGTGTGAAAAATGATTGGGGTTAGGCATAACATTATAAAGTTATGACCGGTGTGCAGTAAGTGAGGTGTCAATGGACGAAAAACAATAATAGCGTAGTAGTCATCTTACCGAAGTACCTTCTCATTTAGTTACACATATTTCTTATGTAAGTTGTAATACATCGTTCAATCATTCGATGCATTATATGCACATATATGGTAAAGAAAACATTTTCCGATCATACGGATTATTTTATCCACTTTATTTTAATAAATAGCAATGATCTGACTTCACCTCGGGCAAGATTTATGTAATTAAATAATATTTACAATTTCCTCCCGTTTTTAAATCTTTTATATCTAATAAAATTCATATTTATTACTGTATTTTTTTGTTTTCACATATTCCTACAAGTTTCACTTTTCTAAAGATAAATTTACCGCCTGTTATGAATAACCTTTATGATAGTTAATAAACTTATATTTTGAGAAGGATCATAGTTAAAATATACCTACGTATGTACGTATTTAGCTTGTAATAAATACCTGCTACATAAAATATTTAACTAAGATTTTTTTTTTACATTACATCAAAGCTATATTAACGGCGCCTTAGGTGACAGTCAAAAATGCGTTTTAAGTTGAAATACTAGAAAATCTTTATGTGAAATAAAGTGTAGATTTAAACAGTAAATAAGTAAGTATTTTCAAAGTAAACAATACTTGTAATCACTATTTCTTATAATAATGACAACATTTACAACATCGAATATTTTTTTTAAACGGATAATTTGATATTTATTTAGATTTAAATTACAATGTGTCATTGATAGACATAGAATTAAAACTAAACCATATTTAACATGAAACCATATTTAGAGAAAAATACAAATTGCGAGCCAATTCATGTTTTGCTTTTAAACATAGGAAAGGAAAATATATAGTATAAATCACAAAAAAAAAATCCTATCATGATGTTGTGTGTATTATATATTACAAAAAATGGTATATATTTTATATTTAACAATATTTTTATATTAATATTTCTTAGCTTAAACCGAAAATAATAAAGAAATGTTCGTAACAGCGAGTAAAGCACTACAAATATTTATGTTAACTATCGTTAAAGTTTGGTAGACATGATTCGTCAGCATAAATTAAGCTGTAAAGTAGACAGACATGGACGTCGTGACGTGGAATACACAATTTTTTTTTATCTTCACTATTTCTTACAATAAAAAATATATATTGTAGTTGTTAAAATTACGATGAATACTAAATAACCGGAAATTAAACAATTAAATAATATAAATTTGTAAAGATACAAAAGTTGTAAATATTGTCTTTATCAAGTTTCGTTTCTACTTTGGTTCATCAGCCGCGGAACATTGACGAGACTTGTATACGATTGTTACGTGAACCGAGTTCGTGTATCAAAGCGGGCGTTAGCTAGCTCAGAGTGACGAAAGCACCCATAGTGCTGAAAGTCTAACTCTGTATATATACGCGCAATATCGATTTTTTTATACACGAGACCTTCTGGTATGAGTGTGGTATTTTTAGAAAGCCATTGGCCCATAGACCCAGAAAATGCATTTACACTTAGCAATATACCTACCGCCTCACCTCTACGGCCGTTTGAAAAATGAGACTAAAATTTAGTTTTTGGATCCGCACCAGTATAAAATCACTTATTTCCACCTTGAAAAAGATTTTTCTAAAGGTCCTCGTCGAGACCTTTTCAACAAGCCCAAAAACGCCAAAATCCGACCACCGGTTGATGAGATATGACATTTTGAAAATTTTGACTGGCGCCTCCATCGATGATTACTTTGTCTGTGTGTGGGTATATTCGTAGTTTCAACTGATTTTGTTCAAACTTTCAGGGATTGAAGTACATCAAAAACTAAGACTTTTTTGTTCTACGACATTTCGATTTGGCCGCCATGTTGGCCGTGGCCAGCCCTCGAAAGGCCAAAAATGGCCATTTTTCGTACAGGGACTGTGGCCAAACAAGTTGACGTACATTGACAAATTGGGCATCATTGGAAAGGTCTCAAGCTTATCTTTTGAATAGTGTCCATTTTAATGGCAAAAACATTTGTTGGCGTGACATTTTTGGTCAAAAGGCAAAAAATGGCTAACTGGCCGGGGACAGATCGACCATTTTCTCGAAAACGGCGCCAACGATTTTTTCGAAAATTTCCTCATTCGTAGCCCCAAATTAGAGCTAAAATTTGGTATATAGCATATATCTGGGAAAACTCGTTATTTCGAGATATGGCCGTGAGAAGTTCAAAAAATCATGAAAAATGACCAAAAATTGCCAAAAATGACTTTTAAAGCCAGAATCGTACTCACAACACGGTTAAAATTCAATGCTAGTTGCACAGTGAATAAACTCACTAACGCATTGCCGTCTGTAACAATAAAACAAAATTTACAGAAAAAAATTCGAATTCTGAAGAAATTCTGTTTTGAAACAATGAATTAAAAAAATAAATAAAAACTGAAAAAATCTAATGAAAAAAAAATCGGGCACCTGTGGGAATCGAACTCGAGATCTCGTCTTTGTCATTACAACGCTCATCCTCTGAGCCAAAACACTCTCATTTTGTCACAGGCAACTATTCCAAATAATAATAATAATAATAATAATAAATCAATTTATTTCAGATAATTCATCCATAAGTGTTAGTAACATTTTAACTTAAGTAACTAATGTTATAATAGTACTCGTAGTTAGTATTCAACATAACAATCTCAAATTATACAGAAAAATAAAATTAATAAAATGCACAAAATTCATAAAATTATTAAAATTAAATATAAATTCAATTCAAATAAATATAAATTAAATTCAAATCAAATATAATTAAAATCATAAAATACTATTAAAGAAATTAAATAAAATAAAATTCATGGAAATCATCGTTCTAATATATATATTTTTTTTAATTCTACAAATAGCTCAACGCTATACTCCTACAGTCAGTATACGCTACGCTTCGATGCTACGTGTACACTATCCCAGGACCTCCAGAGGGGAGCGTCTAGCTTTGCACATTGTAGCACATTGTTGTACTGAACACGCAGTGCGCTATATGTCCGCCGCGTATAGTTCTCCCATAGGCTGCACGTGTAAAAGGACTGGCAATAGGCTTTAAATAATATTAATTTTACCTGTGTCGAACACCGTGCAAACCTACGGGCCAACATATTGCCTCTAACCGACAGAGCCCTGCGCTCCCGCTCGATATCACTATCATCACCCAGGCGTTCATTCACAATATGACCAAGGTATTTAAATTCAGATACTAGTTTCAGAGAAGTTCCACACAGATGTATTTTAGGAATGAAATTTAACTGTTTGTTTATTCCTCGAAAAATTAAAATTTCGCTCTTTTTAGCGTTATACCTCAGTCCATTCTCCTTTGCATATTCCTCACAGATTTTTATCAGTCTTCGAAGACCACTGACCGACTGGCTCAACAGAACCATATCGTCTGCGTAACTAAAATTGTTCATCATTACGCCATCTATCGGACAACCGACGCCTGCCCCGCTAAGCCTCTCTATGAGCCCGTTTATGTAAAGATTGAACAATCTGGGTGACGTCAGGCCCCCCTGTCTTACTCCACACCCTAATTTATATGGTTCACTAAGTGCATCACCCCATCTTACCACATTACTTTGGGCACCATACCAGTACTTTAATAGTGATATCAACTCCGGTCTTAAACTGCTATCCTTTTCATGCTTCTGCCAATAAAATTTTATAGGATACGAGGTCAAATGCCTTCGACAGATCCAAAAAATACGCAAACACATGGGTCTTTCTATCCGTGTAGTACCTTACAGCTTGCTTGAGACACAATACTGCGCTCTCAGTTGACAGCTCTGATCTAAAACCGAACTGCGCATCGTGTATGTTAATTGTTCTGCTAAGTTGAGTATCATGCAAGCCGTCAAGCACTTTGGCTATGATGGTAGCAAGAGATATCGGTCTGTAGTATAGGCACGACTATTGTCCTTGTCATCGAGTCCGGCAGAAAGCCGTGGCTTATACAAATATTGTACAACAAAACTAGGACTCTAGGAAGGTGCACACCAGCGTGTCGCAGATGCTCAACACTCAGGCCATTATGTCCAGGCGACTTTCCACGCTTCATACCCATTATTGTATCTACTACTTCGCTAGACGTGAAACGTACAAAGCTTTCCCCATTATTTATAATATCCCCCCTGCCAGCCTCGGCGAAATTGAACTCACAGGGATCCACTGTAAATTGTGTTTTAAACATATTTGCTATGTTACGGCAACCGCTCACTCCCCCTACTTCAGCCGGAATATTTGATCTTGTATTCAGTTTGTCTGTTTGTTGCCAGAATTTTCCAAAATGTTTGTTTCTATATGACGTAGCCAGTATGTCCATTTTAATCTGTTCTGAATTGTCTTGGCACCATTTAAGTTTGTTTTTAAAGGCCCTACGAGAGTCCCTCATGTCATTATAGATAGTTCCATGTGTTGGTCAAATAAATGAGTATATATTTGCATGAAAAATAATCGCACAGCATTTTGTTTCCAATCCCTTTACAAAACTATTGATATCAAAACAAAAACTTCTCAACGAAGTAAATACCGAGTGACGAAAGCGAATCCACTGACAAAACACCTGATATGAATTTTGCGACGAAAAAAACCACGAACATTTTTATTCACAAACGTAAACAAACACAAAAAATGTGAATGTGTTCGGAACGTTGCCAAACAAACAAACAAACAAATAAAAATACAAACAAAAAATGTGAATGTGCTCGAAACGTTGCACAAATTGCATTTTTGATTTTATTTTATTAGATTGATCAAGGCAAGTTGGCAACGTTCCGAACACATTCACATTTTTTGTGTTTGTTTACGTTTGTGAATAAAAATGTTCGTGGTTTTTTTCGTCGCAAAATTCATATCAGGTGTTTTGTCAGTGGATTCGCTTTCGTCACTCGGTATTTACTTCGTTGAGAAGTTTTTGTTTTGATTGAACAGACGCTGGAAACTGCAGTGAAACAAATACAGCGCTTTACTGATCTCAAAGTTATGGCATGATGTATGTTATTGAAAGATTATTTCAATCAGACAGTTGGTATCTTGATATATCATATTGTAATTTTATTAAAGACTTTATAAAAACAACTTTATTTTCAAAGTTTGTGTATGGTCACGTAATCTTATACTATGCAACTTAACATAGTATATCTGAAATGTCATTAATACGACTGTCGTGAATTATAAAGATACAATCACTATTTTAGAACATGCAATCTTTAATCATAAGGTATTTAGTTTTAATTAAGTGATTATTTTGTTTATAAGTGTAACAAAAATACTAATTAATTCTTGCTTCATGATTACTACAAAGATATTTTTTGTTATATTTGTTAGTACAAATAGAGTTTTATAGTTTTTATAACATTTAAGTTTAAAGTGAGTATTAATATTACTTTCACCATATGATTTAATTGACTCCTTCAAATTGGTGATCAATGTTGTTTATGGAATTATATACAATCTAATATTATATGTTAATATAATGATATAACTTTCAAAGCTATTGAATAATTAAGATACTAGGATCCGCCAACCGTGCGCGGCAGGTGTTGAGCTGAGCCCCTCTCCTTTCTTCTTTTCTTGATAACTTTTGAATGGCTAAACATTTTTTCAATATTCTTCGCTTTAACTTCCGCGTCCGGCTCAAAAATACATGAGAAATTTTTTATCTAATTATCTCGTCGCATTTTGGAGGCAACTAAACACAAAAAAAGGTGTGCCAAACGGTTAAGAGCTTCGCTTACGCTGAGCTCAATTATATTTCAATACATTGTGATATTAGTTTAAACATTAAATTATTCATTATGTTTAAGAAAATTATTTTTATAAAGAAAATTAGAAACGAGAGATGTTATTTTATACTTATATAGATACTTCACCGCGGTCTTGTTAACATCGAGCGTAGCTCTGACAGTTTAATACTTTTGGCAACAAAACGCAAATAATTTTTTTATATTTGCATTTCGATATAATATATTTTAGTATTTTTAATGACATCTGTTGGATTAAGACTATTAGCCTGTTATCACAAACGTCACAATAATTGGTCATATATCTTTATTTAACTACGGCAGTAATCGGATTCGTCCATTAAACATTACTCATTGTATTTAACACGAATGACGAGCTGGAACTAAACTAACTCGTATTTGGTATATTATGTAATGGACAGATAACTGTCTAATTGCATATGAAGAATAATAATAAACAACACACAATTATCCATAATATAATAAAATATTATCGAATGAAAATCTGATCTACATATAACATATATTTCAAATATCATTATATTACAGGATGGACCAAAAGTCCGTTAATATTTGAATCGGTTACCAAAGGTTTTTTGAGGTACCAATCCCACAAAGAAAATAATTTATGAGCTATATGCCCTATGAAAAAAATAATTACAAAATAAATAGATATAAAACTCAAGCTTCCACTCGTCCCTTTCTTTCATTTGTGACATGGGTTGCTTTAAAAATTTATTATATAAAAATAGGCCCGTTATAACACAATATGATATTTTCGATTTGTGGGGAAATATGCTATCTATCATATGGATGCCCTAAAACATTTAATCATTCCCTTTTGTTATGTTAATACAAATCTATTGTTAGTTTTTTTTCCAAACGAAAGTAAATATAGTCTTAATCTCTTAAAAACTACTAACACGGTCTATTTCACAAAAAACACTTTTATTGAAAATAAAAGTCGTAGTAATAAATATAGTTTTTCTCTATAACATTATAACGAAATTTGAAACCACACATTAGGCTCAGTGACAAATGGAAGATGGATGATATCTCATATTGCTTATTTTGTGTTAAAGGATTGCTTCTGAGAAAATTAAACCAATGTAATCGTACTAATGGCAGTTAATATCAGTTACAAAAAACCATTTCAGTTCTTAAGATCTTCATGTTAAATGTATTTATACAAAAAAATATATATATTCACAGTGATTTTTGGTAAAAAAAGTTAGTTATCTTTCACTTTATAAGCAAGCAGTTTCGTCCCACTTGATAACTAAATTTAATCGAAATTCAATTTTGAAGATATCCTGTTCCACCTTGGTAAGAAAATTATTTTTTGATATTCTTTGAGATAAATTGAAATCTCGTTTTTATTAATCAGCGATGGTACAACAGTGATATAGATAAAAAGAGATTAACAATATTTTTTACAATTTCTTTTGTTACTCATAAAAGATTTGCTTTTATATTATAAGTGTTTAAATAGAATCACTTTATTTTTATTTACATTCACTGCCAAAGTATAACTAAGGTTGAGTGCTCTATTAAGCTATTGCTTATGCATATTTGAACTAACTACTTACCATAGATTGAGCTGCCATCACTTAGTATAGCTGCTATAAATATCCTGACTTGTCTTCGCTTTCATACCTGAACATTTTTTTATAGATAACACATGTTTATATGAGAAAAATAATTAGATATACCTATGTATATATTTCACTTACATGATAACGTACGTCAATCAATGTTAGCATAAAAATATAAACAACAAAATAATGGAAATATACACGTCTCTCTATAGGTACGTCTCAAGATATTTGGCAATATATTTTTATATTGCCAAATATTGGTAAATTCTATGTCACCATATATATCTACCATATGAAGATTTTTTGTTTCTTGTAAGGTTAATAAAATGTGTGATTGTATAATAGACAAATTAAATAATAATATTATACATTAATTGTTACATATTATTGAGCAAAGCGAGCGGAGCGTTCTATTGGACACTTTTTCACATTCTTTGTCACGAATTGGCTCGAAAACTACTTGACGGAAAATTATGAAATTTTGCAATCAAAGAGACACACATTAGGTAATGGTTTTAATGTAATTTTGTAGAGAAGTAATCGTCAAGAAACTGATATCTCATTGAAGTCAGTAGGAAACGATGAGTCATTACACTGGGTTCGTTTCGCTTAATATGCAAACGGCACCCGAGATTTCGCGAGCGCAGCGAGTCGAAATTGAGGGTCTGTTGGCGCCCCTAGTATTACATACCTTTCAACATATCCCTGGAGAGTTATTCCATTTAGCTAGCGCTATCGCACTTTGTATCCAACGGCGCTTAGCGCAATGACATACGACATGGACACTGCTTTAAGTAAAATTAAATTATCTCCTACTATTTAAACATATTTCTGATATCTTTTTTATAACAATCTTGTTCTAATCGTATTATAATTTTAAGCATTATACGCTTTATATAATAAACAAATAAACAGCTTTATATTATTAGTATGATAAGTAAGAAAACATAAACAAGTAAGTCGATTGACATCATAACATTATATTTAATATTATTTCAGTACCGAATTAACATTGGACATGAGGAATGACTTTCTGGCCTACAAGGTATGGAAGATCATAAGTCTTCCATATATCTATGATCACTTTGTTTCATGATACTAAAACAAACATAGCTTTGGCTATATTTTTAACTGCTGTTAAATTTTATGCCACCACTATTGATAGAATGTATATAGGTAGAAATGGAAATGTCGATAGGTTTTTTAATATTATCTTCTTAGATTTGCTTGATCGCCTTTCCAACATAAAAAAAAAATTGGGCAGTATCATAAAATAATCTCTGTATTACAATTGCAAAACTTAATATTATATTGTATTTCATAGTAATCTTTTAACGGAATGTTAATTATTTGAACACTTTAAAGTTTTAATTTAATATTTGTAAGTACAATTGTTTAATAATTAGACTAAAATAGTTTGCGTAATAGTGAAAAATAAGTTTTTAATACGATATATAAATTTTTTTATGAAAAGAAAATCAAAAAATCTATTGTAAATATGCTCGTAACGCATAATATAAGAGAATTATTTTAACAAAGTAAATACCTTCAATTACTTTCATTAGCTTGTGGTACTGACACATGAAGCCTCAGTTGTTTCAAACTCGGTGTACTAGAAGTTTCTTGATAATGCATGTGTGGATTTCACAAGTTTTGTAAGTTACAAAGAACATAGAGTAGTTGCATCATGCATTTTATATCCGGGTGATTGTTCTTGATTTTTACAATATTAATATTTGTCTACATTTCTATTTTCAGTATTTTTTAAGTTATTCTTGAAGTTTTTTTTACAAAATTAGGATAATTAAAGTAAACTAATAAGCAATGTAATACTTTATAGCATTAGGATTATTATTATTAGCATTAGCATTATTAAATATTATCAGTAATAATATTTTAACTCATTATTATCTAGATACAGTGCAGTTCTTAGTCTCAAATTTAATATTTTTTTCTTAATTTTATAATTTACCCAGTATCTTAACATTGTTATAAAAAATACATGAGAAATTATGGACTTACTGAAACCGAAGTATTTATTATAATTTTTTATTTTCTAATTAAAATAGCTGATGTTTAATCAACACTTCAACATTTACAATTATAACAAAGTTAGCCTAAAATGTGTTTATGAGATGTTTGTTCCGTAACTAAAGATTAGAACAGATTTACAGTGAATACAGAAATAGTACTTATCGTATCCTACTTTAAAGTTCACAGTGTTCGTTACTCTAGTCTTATTTAATAATTAAGGAAATAATATCTGTACATCATATACAATCATATATTTGAAATAAAAGTTAATATGCAGAATTTATCTTGCTACTGTATATAGGTTTTAGTACATCAATAACTTTTGTTTAATTTAAATAATAAGTAGTATTAAAGTTTAAGATATATGGAGACTTGTTCAAGAAAATTGTATATATAAATAAAGTAATTTTAAAAGTAGGCCAGACGGAGTTCAAAACTTCATTTCAACGTCAGAAGGTGAGTTGTTTCAGTTTTTTGTTTCAACACTTGAGCACGCATTGCACACACCGAGGTGTTGTGACATGATACGTCGTTTGTATCTAGTGCAAAGTCTTAGAAGAGCTCGCGAGGTAACACCGACATGACTCCGAATTAATGTTGGAATAAATTAGTATTCATGTAAATATGTTAAAGTCAAGTTATGCATAAGTTTCTCAAAGTTCAAAAAGTCGTCTTATATGTTATTCTTTGAAACTGATTCCTTAATATTTGGCTTTATTAAATATTTAGCGTATGAACACACATGTTAAATCAAAAAGTTTTTTAGTAATATTATAAAACAATAAACATCAGATTGTTTTGACTCTTACCACGTTTAAAATACATTATATATTACACATAATACACACAATATATATTTCCAACGTAGTCAATGGTAATTAGATGCTGCGGTTGCAATTGATTTTTTGCGAAAATCAAATATTTGTTGAAATAAAATAAAAATGCTTTTTCTATTTTTAAACTAAATTAATCATAAATAATACTATTAGTAAAAAATTATACTTTAAAACAAAGCAATGTGTATAAATTACATTATACAGTATATTATAGAAAAGGAGCGAGTTTTTCTTTAAAGAATATTTTAAACCAAGTATCAAAAATATTTGAAAGTATGTATAGTTATATTAATATTATAGTTATATTAAAAGGTTGTGTTCAGAACGAAATATTCGCCGTGTTCTTACTACAATATATTATTAATTACTTACTAAAATATTCAACAATATCCATTATTATAATTTAAGGAATAATTAAGTTATTTTTTACTTTAGAAACTTACTATAATATTTTCTGAAGCCTGTTTTCTAGACTATAAGAACACATATTTTTATTTTGTAATTTACCTTTATCAGAACTTCATATTTTTATGGTTTCTCAATTTATATAGTTATGTGTTTCATACAAGAATAATAAATGTAGGTGTATTATTAGTTAGTACTCCTTTAATATACTAACTAATTACTAGTGTAAGGTCTTACTATCTGTGAGTTCTTTTAATACTTTATACCTTACTTTATCAGATGACATACGATATTAACTGCCATTATTAAAAAAATTGTGAAGCGTTGAAATCTAATTCTACGTAATGTGTATTATTAGTAAAATTATTTAAAACCTTGTAATGGGTTTGATTTCAAAATAGTCTGCAATCCTGTAAGCCGCTCAAGTCAAATGTAAGATCATTATTAATACCTGTATGTGCTTAAGAATAGCAATTTCTAAAGTGGGTTATTTTAATATTATAAATATTTGTTACATCTGAAAGTTGTGTGTATAAACATCATAATAGCAATACCATATTGTCTTCTGTATTTATCGTCATTGTTAATACTGTTTAACTCTACCCTTAAAAGCCATAATGTAGTTCATTAATGTACTTCAGTATTTAGTAGAAGCCATTCATAACTTCGTTTCCTTATTAATAGAGAATCGGCTGTAATCCCATATAATAGTTGACGACTATCAAGCAGTGAAGGAGAAAATTATGGATTTGTATTATATGTAATATGTTTTATCTTTGTGGCACTAATTAACTAATATCAATTCATGACTTAAAACTTTTGTTACCAATGAAAATAAGACACTAGTCTTTTTTATCGTATAACTGTAGCATTTTATATGATTGTATTTAAAAATCATTACAAAAATAATGAAATGAAAGGCCATCCTAACATGAATATTAAAAATAAATTGCTTATGTATACAGATATGTATATGCTTAAGTTAAATCTATTTACATATAGTTCACTGTATATAATTTAATTTTAAATTGTTAAATTCAAATATGAAATCCGATAGTTTTATTTTTTTATTTGAATTTTATATTAATAACTTTTTAGTTTCGGTCTAGCTAAATAAATTTTGTACAATATTTAAATATGATGAAGAATCCACAACTTAGGCCAAAATACTATTAAATGCATCAATCATTTTATTTTTATCGCACTTAATACAATCTTGGTTATAATGAAACCTTCAAACGTTACATAAAAACCTTATCAAAACAGCAATATGACTGAGGTCACAATGTCTAGTGACATTGCAATAGTATGGTAACAGTGCAAATGTTCAAAATGTCACGAAATTCAATTTTAAAATTGTAAAGTTTGCATTTGTAAATTGTGTTCCTTTCTTAATACATCATCAATTGTAAATGTGCACAGTTGTAACGAAATAAGACATATTAACCAACATAACTCTATTTATTTATTATACAACATTAAAACATAAGTTTCTTATAGATAATTAAAAAAAATAATAATATCGTAACTGTGTTTTAACTTTTAAACGTTAATGAGTGCTTAAAAACAATTTATTATAAGCGCCCATATTTTGTTTAATTGTTGATTTTGGATTTATTATTAATATTTTTTTCAAAAATTTTTTTTTGAAATTTCGCCATTTCTTTACAACTTTATAGTTGTAAGATAATTACTTTATGTTATTTTTGTAACATTTTGATATGCATCATAAAGTTAATTTTAAATTTTATTATAATTAATAAATTATATATGGCAACACCAGGAAGTGTATTGTGAAAAGGGAAAGTAGCGGTTGTTTTAAGAAATATAAAAGCAGGGTATTATTACCCTGCTTTTATATTTAATTTATAATCAATTAGATTCATTAAAGGTTGGTTCGTTGAATTGTGAATACAAATAAAAGTGGATTATAAATAAATAGTTAATTCTTGCTTTGTGTTATTGCCGAATACGAGTCGCTTTATTAAAATATTAACTAAGTCTAAATTTTTACTTCATTTGTGCCTTTATGATATTTTTGAGATCATATGCATGTAGGCTGTCCCAGGCTTTGCTGAAGTGAGATATTTTGTCTTGAATTCTCAAACGCTTACACAATTACTGGGTTCATTCGTTGCAATTTAATTAAAATTCAATTTGATATCGGTTTGAATCCGATGGTTGCTACATTTGCATATATAGCATTTACTCGCGTTCAATCGGATGCGGTATCCAATATTCATTCGCGTATGGATATTTAATATTCCTATTGCAACTTACGAAAAGTCGTGGTGCAAAGTGTAAAAGGTTGCGAGTATTTTGTAGCCAGATATTGTAATACATGACAAGTTACAGTACTTAATTAAAATTATTCCTCTCGGTGGACTTGTAATATGATATTTATTAATGTAACATAATAACGACTAACTTCTATTATCGTTTTTTATTTCAAAATTAAGAAAATATTTTTTTATTTTATTTTATATTAAGGATTGGAATCCTTTAATGACTTTTAAATGTATGAACCCCAAAAAACTAGTGGCGTGGTTACTTATTACCTTTTTAAGTATCGTATTTTACTTGAATTTTATGTTTTCTTACATATAAACTGTAAGTATTATAGTATATTTTTATTAAATAAAAAATATGAAGAGTATCAGGGGAGGTCTCGCAGGTTATTTTAATGAACCTAGCCTTTATAACTGACTATTTACTGACGGATATAAAGTCTATGGTTTTAAAAATGCAATGCAATATTTGAAATAAATTTGTTTAAAATATATTGCATGTATAAATATACATAATTATTTTATCAGATTTAACTATTCATTTCGTGTTGACACTTAACAAATTAAACCTAAACATAACTCACGAAGCCGTTAAAATAAAAATATAATAAACTAAAAATCATGATTACGTGTGATAATATAACTTTAGTTTTAATATTTATCTGACAGGTCATTGCGTGTACGAAGGAAAATAAATATGTATATAAGAAATTTGCACTTACCCATTGACTCATTACGATATCAGTGAAACTACGAGTATACGGACTAGAGACTTGAAATTTAGTAAGAATATTCTTTTCGAGAAGAGGTCAGCTAAGAACGGATTTCACGAAATTTTATAGGATTGGGGATTGCAGGAGCGTTTTATAGCTCTTGTAGGTATAAAGCATGACCGGAGTATTTTATCGGCGTGTAAAATATCAACAAGAATGGATTTACATCTACATATAGAAGCGTGGATGTGTTAAAAAATAAAAAGGTAGTTGGTTACCTCTCGCGTGTGAGGCGAGGATGAGCCGCCGATCGTGACATGTGTGCCTATCACGACCTGATGGCCATGGCTCATTATGTATTGCGTATGTGTTTATAACTTTTCCCTGCTGAACCAAAGGCGTTTTGAGCGGTCCACTTTTTTCAACTGTAGGAATTTATTGATGGTATGTTTTGTTTGTCGATGATAAGAACCGAATCTTAATGACGGGTATCTTCTTTTCTCACCAAAAGAGTTTTGACTTATATAAAGATTTATTGTTCTACTAGCTTTTGCCCGCGACTTCGTCCGCGTTTCCGTCGTTTTTCGAAAAAAAAATTAGCAGATGTCCTCCCTCATAGTTTTGACGTAACAGGCAGATTCACTTTCGTATTTTAGAAGGGCAATAGTAATATAATATGCCAATCCACAAAACTGTTGAAAAATATAAGTAACCGCAGAATATTATAATATACCCACGCTATACCCACGACTCGGTCAGCGTGTAACTCCTTGTTTTTTAAGATAATATATTGCTAATATTTTTAGATCAAATTAAAATGTTTCAGCGCAAAGCTTCTGGGTAGACTATGTTAAGAGTCGACCCGTCCGGCACGTGAACGTAAAGATTCCTAGAATTGCTAACCCGGGAAAGAGCGACGTATAATTGACCATGCGAGAAACAGCTAACACCGAGATCTACTCCAACAACACGAAAAGTCTGCCCTTGAGCTTTATTGATAGTCATGGCATAGCACACCGATACTGGGAATTGCGTTCTTTTAAATTGGAATGGAAAATTATTTGGTATTATGGGAATTCTGGGAATAAAGACAGTTTCTCCTGCACCGCAACCTGTTAAAATTTGAGCCTCGATTACATTTTGTTGCAACTGGGTTACTTTTAGCCGAGTTCCATTGCAAAGTTGAGGTGGTCTTAAATTTCGGAGCAGAATTATCGGTATGCCAATTTTTAAACAAATTATATGAGAAGGTAGTCCAGGCATACTTAAAGAATTTAAAAATTCTATCGGGTAATTAGTGGCTTCTTGTTCATCAACCATTCTATTTATTGAACTATAAACTTTGCTTTCTCCCTGTATATTAGACAGTATTTTATTATTAATTTCAGATGCTTGGTCGTTGCGAGGAGTCAAAATGGACCTTTCGCAAAGCCAAGAATTGTCCCTATTTAATATAATTGTTATGTCACCGTAAACCGAAGATATAAGATGTTGTTGGGATTGCACTATACAACATAACTCAGGTGTCAGAATAAGTTTTCCTTGGTGTAGTTGTGGATAGGTACCTTCACCAATCTTCAATAATGTATCAGAAAATTCACGATTATCTGCGTTGTCTCCAGTTCTCACTCGCATATTTATAGTCAAATGCACCGATTGTATATCACGCCACAAATAAGAGCTTTTCAGGCAAGCCCTAATCTCATCAGCTCGGGTTCCCCGTGGTATTACCGGTAAGGTTTGTCGGAAATCACCACAAAATAAAACCGTAATACCGCCCATTGGTCGATCATTTTGTCTTATGTCCCTTAGAGTTCTGTCTACTGCTTCTACTCCTTTTCGATAGGCCATCGTACATTCATCCCATACGATTAAATTACACTCACGCAATACCTTAGCTTTGTCGCTATTTCTTGAAATACTACAGGTTGGACTTTCCGTGCGATCTAAATTAATTGGTATTTTAAACATAGTGTGAGCAGTCTTACCTCCTGGTAGCAATGTTGCAGCTATACCTGATGAAGCCACGGCAAGAGCGATTTTACGCTGATTTCGAACATAAGCTAATATTAATTTAGTCAAAAAAGTTTTCCCAGTTCCTCCAGGTGCATCTAAAAACCATATTGTTCCTAAATTATTCTGCACACTCTCGCACACGCGATCATAGACTAAGCGTTGTTCTGCAGTCATCATTGGGACACCGTTTTCTAATGTTACCAGCAGTTCCATTGGGTTGTAACCAATCTCTGCGGAATATTCCCTATTGGTAACCTCTCCGACTGAGGTTGGCGTTGGCAAACCATATTCACAAAGTGATTTACCGCCTACTGCTGTTAAGTCTTCCTGAAGAGCTAATAAGCACTGATTTATAGCCAGATCTCGAAAATTATCATTAGTTGCGCCTTCATTATTGTGAGATAAATTCCGAAGAAAGTCTTCTGCAAATTTTTCTTTATATTTTTCCCATAATTGGACAGGATCAGATAAATTACAAAATGTGAGTAATGTTACAAATAAATGGCGTAACCGTCGTGGATTATCACTAACACAGGATTCTGCTAAAGCGTCATCCCAATGTTGATCATTTTCAAGCAAATGACGCGCTTGGCAAGCTGCATGATAAGTTGGATAAACAACATCGTCTACTTTTCTCAAATCTATAAATGATGTTGGTCCTCGCACTGTATGTAATAATAATCTCAAATAAAAACACTCTGCGTTGTTAGGATGAACAGTATACACTCTACCAAGAACATGTTCTTTGAAAATACCTGTCTCGCCATCTACAGGCCTGCCTCGGCGTCTACGGTTAAAGACACCTCGTTGTTTATCGTAGGTATAATACGATGGAACTTCTTCATACAAAAGAGACTTTGCGAAATTATCAGTTTGGCAAAGTCGAAAGAATGCCAATAAAGTTGTTTGTCTAGGGTTCTCTAATCGTTCTGTAACATTTTCGGCGTTAAAATATATACGTTGACCGCCTTCCAGATGAACATCCAGATGGGTCACAGGTGGATATCTTTCGTGAATATTAAAACTTAAGATCCGCCACACAGCTTCTGAAGAGCTGATATATCTGCCTGACTGAAATCTAGTAACTTCATCATGTTCATTTCTTAACGCAAACGTAGCTTGGTCACTGCCCTTGTTAATGTACTTACAAATATATTTAATTGACTCTACACTATTACACATTTCTACATTTATGTGAGCTTGAAATGCTCTGGACAATACAGGCGAATACGGAACGACCCACCTATTATCTAAAGTAACCTGTTGTCCAGACATTCGCTTTTCAACAGTAAAACCACCATTGTCTCTTGAACGGCGACGATATAATGGGTATCCATCATGTCCTGTTACAGTTTCATCCACTAATGCTTTTGGATACCTTTTAGTGCAACGACCGTCTTGCATGCAAGGAGCATTTGCGTTAAATGCACCACATGGACCATGTATCATATGAGTTTTAACAATGTCGTATAACAGGGGATCTGCAGTCGGATCTGGAATTTCAGCACTGATTAATCTGTCTACATCATTAGGTCGAACCTTATCTTTTAACCAAAGCAAGATATGTGCGTGAGGTAAGCCGCGTTTTTGCCACTCAACACTATACATATAACACAATACTTCTCCAAAAATGTTATCTTTGGTAAGAAGATCTATCATTGATTTTAATTTTAAATGAAACACTCTTGCAATAATATCATGGCGGTCATGCGGTGCCTGACCCTCAAGAAGCTCCCGAGTGATTTCATCCCACTTGGGATTGGTAGTTACAGTAACAAATAAGTCGGGACGTCCATATTTTCTTACGTAACAAAAAGCGTCTTGAGTACGTTCATGCATGTAGCGTGGACCACCAGTAAAAGAAGAGGGTAAAATAACTAAACGACCCATATTCACAGTATCGTTATCTTGCTGCATGGCATCGCGAAGGTGCACGTATTCTTCAGCGCGCAGCTGCCTTTGATTAGATCGTATATAAACTAATCTTTCGGTTTCAATTTTTGCGTACATGTCAACAATAAACTGATTAAATAAGCCACGAAAACGTTGAAAGTATACCAATCTATTCCGTCTCACTTGCAGGTGGTAACAATAAAATTGAAGGCATGACACCTTTTTATTATAATTAGGTGCGCCTGTGCGCGGATCGGTTTGGTATACAGCGAAATTATAACCATCTTCCCCTCGACAGTATATCATAGGATATTGCAAACTGTCGTAAGCCCTGTGGGTTTCGAAAATACGTTGCAAACGATTGTCTCTGGAACGTATAACGATATCACGCCTATCACATTCCTGGTCGACCAGTACTACAGCAACTTCATTCGTGGATGGAACGTTATGACGCCCAGGGTGTTCCTGAGTTGGACGCTTATCGGCATTTATAACAATTTTATAATTGTTATTACCATCTTGAGAAAGGGCTTCTAATGCCGATTTAAAACTGCATACGTACGAATTAACCTGATGTAACATGTTCTGAAGTTGTGAAATGAGTTCAGTATTTAAATTCGGAAAATATTGATTTCTTATATTCGACTGTTCGTTGTAATCGGATACAAAATATATTTGAAGAAATTTAGGTTGTTCTTCAGGCAAAAGGGTCAACCTATCAAATGGTAAACCTGACCTTGTACCTTAAAAGTAGGCATGAAAGGGCCTTCTGAGATTTGTTTAGCACCAAAGGATGTCATTTGGAATGCACTATTATAAGTGCGAATATTATCTAAAAACTGTTTGGATTGCAAATGTTCCCCTAAAAGTAGTGATTTTAAAGGTTCCGGTGGGTCTTCGAACGAAGGCAAATTTATTTTACCTCCAGAACAACAGAAACCAGCAGACTCCTTCCTCCACTTCGAAGCATTACAAAAGGAACATACTACGTTCATATCGCCTATTTCAGAAGATGATCTGTAATCAATTGTGAGGTTATAAGCAAACCCACTTTTATATTTATCGGACCACGCCACCGAATTTGTAGATTGATCTACCACGTGTATATCTAAGTCATTAAGACCATGTCGAAATCTATCTGCAGTAAGACGGGCCTCTCGCTGTTCTTCTGTTTCAAGCGACCGAATATTTTCAATTCTTAATCTTTCATTAGATAAAGTAATCAATTGTTCTTGTCTCAAAGAATTGTAATAATCGCGTCCCGACTCTAGTCGTTGTTCATGCTCATGTTCATCTTCAAGAGATCGAATCATGTTATGGTGCGCCCTATCATTTGTCAAACGGTCTTGATATTGAGTAAAAGTTTCAGATTCTCGAGACAAAATATGACGTTCGCGATCAGCTGTAAGCCGTAATTCCCTCTCAGTGAAGGTTTCGGACTCGCGAGATAAAATATGACGTTCGTGGTCAGCTGTAAGCCGTAATTCCCTCTCAGTGAAGGTTTCGGATTCGCGAGATAAAATATGCCGTTCGCGGTCAGCTGTGAGTCGCAATTCTCGTTGTAAAGCAGTTTCAGCTTCTCGGGATAACGCATGTTGTTCCCGGTCAATGGAACGCCTTAGCTCTCGTTGAGAAGAGCTTTGAGAAGCCCGTGTTGTAGCTCGTCTCGCTCTTTCAGCTGCTAATCGCATCTCTCTTTCTGGAGAGCTTTCATTAGCTCGAGATGTTGAGGCACTAACTCTCATAGAGTTTAACCGATGTGCTCTTTCCTCTTCCGATTCTTGAGAACGCGTCATTCTCATTCTCCTAGCTTGACTCGAAGTTCGAGATAAAGATGGTCGTTTTTTAGGTGGCATCGTTTATTTTATTTTTAATCGACGGTAACTTAAATTCTATTTAGTTACCCAACAAAAAACTTACGTCAGAGGTCCTAACTATAGCTAAGTATATAATAAATAGAATATAAATCTAAGTGCCTATTAAAACTAAAATAATATTCTAATCGAATTATAAATATGTACGTAGGTACCTACAAATTACAAAAGAATAAAAAATGAAAATAAAGCTATACTTAATGCGTGTGCAATACTATCTACACTTACCTACTTCACTTAAAAATGAATAATAAGAAATACCTACAACTACTGTAATTAATCAAAGTACCTATGCTAATACAAAAAAAACCTTAGATGTTCTAAGTACAGCTGCTATATAATAAAAAAATATAAATCTAAGTGCCTATTTAAACTTAAATACCTAATATTCTAATAAAATTAAACTAAGAAATATGTACCTACCTACCTACAACTTAGGTACAAAAAAAAAGAAATGAAAATAAAGCTAAAACACGTGTGCAGTATAGGTAGATAGTAGGCAATATCTACCTATACCTACTTCACTTAAAAATAAATAAAAAATACCTATGAATACTATAATTAATAAAAGTACCTACCTACGCTTTTATCTACTCAATACAAAAAAAACTAAACATAAAATGCCCAAAACTAACCTATCAGTAACTAAAAATCTAACAATAATCTAATCTATCTATCTATTATCTAATCTAAAAATCGAATCTAAATCTACTTAAAAAGAAATAAAATAGGAACTATTAATAGTTAAGAATTTAAACAAAACTAAAACTAATTTAGAAAATAACAACAAAAGAAATTAAAATAAACTATTTAAAGACAAAAAGTCGCGCTGATAAGCACGGTTTATAAAATAACAATTATTGTCTGTCAATAAAGTTCAACACTCTGAACGCATCAACAGCCAAATATTGAATGACGCTTGCGCTCGCCTCCCGCCCCTTTTTATACTCTGCCGCCGCGAGCCCCGTCGAGCGCGGCAACCGTTACGCAAAAATAATCCTTATAGCTTGATTCACTATTCACGCGCGATGTCTTGTTGGCGTATTTCATGTAAGTAAGTATAAGTTTGGTGTTTCTATACCGATTTCAATGATTCTTTTTTTATTGAATTGGTGCTAATGTTTATTTTTTTTTTAATTAAGAATGATGGTGAGCATTATTGGTTTTATAAACGTAAGAGTAAACAAATATAATAAGAAATCTCCGAACTGCTAAGCTATCGAGAGTTATGCGTGTTATTGTGAGTTAACTATAAAAGGTAGATATATGCTGTCTTGGAATATTTTTCGTGTATTTTTATGTAGAATATTTCCGTTATACATAGTTTCTATGTAGCTCTAACCATTAAGGCTGCACACGCGACGGAAGCTTAAAAAATCAAGCAACTTCTCCCATTTTCTCAACATTTCCTTTCACTGCTCTGCTCCTATTCATTGTAGTGTGATGAAAAGTATACTATTACCTGCCCAGGAGTATAAAGAATAATTGTACTAAGTTTCGTTAAAATCCGTCGAGTAGTTTTTTTTTCTATAAATAACATACAAACAGACAGACAGACAGACAGACAAAAATTTTTTTAACTGCATTTTTGGCATCAGTATCGAACACTAATCACCCCCTGCTACTTATTTTGTAAATATATTTCATGTACAGAATTGACCTCTCTACAGATTTATTATAAGTATAGATTAGCACGGCCTTACCGCGGTTTTGTATGATCTTCGACAGAGGAACAGGTTGTATGTCTATAAATGGTACGATATATAATTTACCGCTAATCTAAACTTTCTTAAAAAACCCTCATTTTTTATGTTTAATAATTTTGTTCTTGGTTATTATGGTTTCCCTTAAATTCTATTCCATATTATTGTCTATATATATATAAGCGATTTACCATTTACTGACTTGTCACGACATTTCCGAAACTATCTATCCGATTAACTTAATATTTTACGTAGTTACTTCTTTTGTGACGTAAACTTCCACTAAGAACGGATTTTACGGAATTCCTATCCTAAGGGATCTCAACTTTTTACATTGCAACGATACGATGTCAATGGATACTGTGACAACGGTTACCATAGCAACAGTTACCATGGCAACCAGAGTTTAGATTAGGTTGAAGGGGTGCAAAAAGTTGAAATAGCCGTAAATAAAAAATCAAGGACGTAACAATATAATTAATTACGAAATTGAATTAGATATATTTGAAAAACAAATAAATATTATTTAAAAAAAAATCTAAATTTTCCCTAGTTATATGCTGGCAATGTTTTTGTGGTGTTTGCCTACTGGGTATCCCGCCACATTACATAACGGGAACGCATTCCAATACACAATACCTCATAGGTGATGTGGAAATCTGTGTATTCACTGGCTGACATTATATTTCTCTATAATTTTTTTTTAAATTACACTAAATATAAAATAGAAATTAAACATTTTGTCATTATAAGCAGTATAAGTTCACATCCAAATTAAAAGACTGCCCAGCGAAGCGGGCGGAAATCAACTAGTTCGATGACATACCACAAAAATTTATATGTAAAATAGCGAGATATCGATGGAAAATTTTAATATAAAAAAGCATTTATATTCTAGTGTGAATATGGCATTACATTACAACCCATGCGAATAAGTTATAAAAATACTTATACTGAAATGAAATACCGTAATTTAAAATGATGTAGTTTTGTTCGTGATTTGAATCTCTTAAAGTTCTTTACATTTTTCAAAACAACAAAGCTCGGTTTACAATTTTTACTTTTTCATAATGTGCCTTGCATGTTACGTGATCATAATTATCCACAATGCCTGCCTCGCTTCTTGTAAACAATGACATTATTATGCGGCAATTTATTAGTCCTAATGTTTTTGTTTTTAACATTTTTGTATTTTGAAGATTTTAAAACCCCTTACATCCATACTATGTCGAATATAATAGTAATTTAGGGAAAAGATTCTGTAAATGTTTTGGTTTGAGTAATTTTTGTAAATATTATGTGAAAAAAACAGTATAAATCTAAGCAATTACTAAACATCTACTAATGCTAAGAATAAACCGTGGGAATATCCCTTATATTTTTTTCTTTTTGCATTATTACATTAAATACTATTTAAATGTTTTATTGAAATAACCAACTAAACGGATAACGGAAAGATAGATATATCGGAGTATAAAAAATACATCTTTTGAATTCATCAATTAAGAATAAGCCTGTAAGATTTAAGTTTGTATGTTAAAAATATTCTATATGGCCAGGATGTCGAGACAGGATTGACTGCTTTTTATTCTTTATTGTCTTTTACGTAACAGAATAAGAAAGGACCTAATTTAATAGACAAACGTTATCAGGTACATAATAAGTTATACGATCGTTCAAACTTGGTCACGTTAAAATCGTTAATACCTAATAATTGGCATAATTTTCATTTCAAAAACAACGTTATATTCTTACGAACATTATATGTTACTCTTCTAAAAGTTATTTCATTCCTTTTAGTATAATCAAAATACCGTAAAAATAAAATTGTCATTTATCTCACAGATTTGAATCAGAAATTATTACTTATACCAATAATAAACACGTTTTTGAGTATGTCGAAAAAATATTTAATATCTGTAACACTATACCACTGTACCATCAAAAGAGTGCTGAGTATGATAGTGGAGGGATGGACAGGTTGAGGACGGCCGAAAAAAGATGGATAGATCGCATGAAAAATAATATGTAGAAGAAGGGGAGTGTGAACAGAGATGACGAGTAACAGGAGAGTATGGAAGGAAAAATCATACTGCGACAACCCTAAAATTGGGATAAGGGCATGAAGGTGTAACACTATATAATATTTATTTTTATATATTAAGATAAGATTTAGAATTATTTGTGTTATATTTTATTTTACAAAACTAAATGACATTTAAAATTATTTTCTATTGTGTGTATGTATACATATTATGTGTGTAATTTTATTTGTAACAAAACTAGCATATTAACTTAAAATAAATATATTGTTAACAATAACTGTAAACCATCCAAAACCATCCAAACCAATGACAGCACAGTAAGATATTACGTCACTTAAAAGCAATAATGTAGGAACGTCGCTATGGAACAGGATATGAAAGAATTTCCTTAAAGATATTTTATACGTGCTAGAAGTCAAGTTATATGCTATGAATAGTTTAGTCAAGATATTTGCTATGAATAGTTTCTGTTATTTATCTTCTCTGAAGATATTCAAGACGTCTGTATTCATTCCTACGATTTAATACTACTGTTATAATATTTGTATAACTTGATTTTATTATATTTTCCTTCAATGAAACAAGTGGAAATATTTAGAAAAAAAGCACTCGAAATCACTTTTAATATAATTATATATTTTTAAGATGTTGTTACGTAGAAACTTTAAGTCTGTAGTAATTTAAATACTTAGTCAGAGACAGTAGACAATTCGTATTATCATAGAAATTATGATATATGTGAAAATATTGAGAATGCTTTAGATCACTCAAAATATTTTATTTTATTATTTAGATTTAGTGTTATTCTAATGTCATAAATTATATAAATTGAGAGCATACTGTATTGAAGTTTTGAAAATTAGCTGTATTGACGTTTTGCGTCGGTTAAGTGTCACTATTTGCGTATTTTTGTGTAGAATTCAACGTCACGATATTTGTATCGGAAGTACTTCCGATATTTCTATTTTAATGGGCCTTCGCTGAGTGTGGTTAAAACAAGTGTTCTTAATAACGCTCATAAAGCGTGGATCCTTTTAATTATACTAGAGTATTATCGCAGAGCTGTTTAGGTATTATGGATTTTTATTAATTTTCATTTACTTTTTCTCTAGGAAATCTAATTAAAATTAAACAGAATTAAATTTAAAACCACCAGCTGTAAAAAATATGTGACTATATTATACACACACTTGTAAAGTAAGTATTAACTCCACAGTACACACATTCAACATTCTCAAAATATAAAATATAAACGCAGAGAAGGTATAATGTTAAAAACAAAATGTAAATCCTGATTACGTGTGATAATCCTTTATGACTTTTGCGTTTTAATATTTTTAATAGAGGTGTTATATTTCTGACACTTCATTGCGTGAGTAAACAAATAAAAATAAAATAATGTGCTCGTTCAAGAACTGTGAAGCTGTCCATTGAGTCCAACACTTCTATATTTAAACGGAATGTTTATTTCGTTATTTACAACAAACTTATACTTTTTATTAACATATTATATTTTTATCTATAATAATTATTATTTTAATTGTAATATATTTAATGCGAAAGAATGAGACAGATCAGGTCTAATATTATACGTGCATTCTTCATTAACTTTACTTTACTGTAAAGGAGATATTAAGGAAATGTATTAAATAAGGTAATTGCTAAATTGCTTCTTACCATCATTTTGCAGGTACTATTTGTTTTCGTATTATTATTTTTTTATTTGAGAAACATATTTTTGTTTGAGCTCGAGGTTGTTTATTTATCTATAATGCAATAAAGTTTTTGCAAGTTATATATACATAAAATTTACTGTAATATATAATAACAATAATATTTTTAAAGATAAAGACTCACTTTAGTCATTTGTCGACAGGACTAGCGCGACGTGTGTTTTACGGTAGCTTTGTACTGTGAGTGAAAGAATACAAACTCCTTGTATTCGTTTTATTGGTATCTAACAGTAGCTTAACAAATAATAAGATTTAGTTTATCTTTTACCATAAGAACGAGTACACGTTATATTGTAATATAATACACCCGCTTCTTCTTTACTGTTATCACAAAGCTTGTTTGGATCGTATTTTGAAAGTAACTTGAACATTTTCCGACAACATCTGGCCTTTAAGGATACTTCTCAGGCATATCAGTTTTACTTTGACAATATCTAGAATGCTTTATTAATTTATACAAATATTAAATGTTTCTACTATCGGCTTATGTTTTAGAAGAATAATCACAAAGTTAAGATATATAATTCTTACATTGACTTTAAAATGTTTGGTGTATTATTTGTTAAATGATTTTTTATATTTTGAGATTTCACTGTCATAATAAACAATTTTAAGCAATTTTACAATCAAACATACCATTTGAAAACACTACAGCATTATTTTACATTTAGTGCATTATAAAAAAATCTATTCGAAAAATCTTGAAAACCAATTTGATTTCTAGACCTCAGTCTGTGAAATTAATATTCGGGACAAACCAAATTATTAATAATATTAAGTTACTTTCACACCGCAATCGAGTATTTAATGAAATGGGCGAATTTACATTACAACGAATATGTATCATTATTACAAACATGTTTATTAAATAGCAGCGGAATACAATGAGTTCACAATCATTATTGAATTATATTAAAATAGTCAACATGAATGAGAAAAATATTATTATATGTAAAATATGTTCTTTGTTTATATAAAATTTTAATATTGCGATAAAAATAGGATTATAACATGAAGTTTATAAGTAAAGCTTTATATTACAAACTCAAAAGTAGTTTAAAATAAAATAAAGAATATTTATTACGTATCAGGAACACGTAAGACGTTGTTTACATTACATCTTGATGTCACACTGACCCGTCACGTATGAAGTACCTAATAAATACAGTTAGCGCTTTTCTTACTATTGTTATGAAGCAACAATAATTAGAACTTATTATATGTTACGAAAGAAAATAATATTAATGAAAATAAATATTATTTTTAATAAAAACGTATCTTAATAATAATACAATAATAATATTAAAAGTTAAATTTCAAGTGCAGTGCGAAGTGTTGATAGCAAATAAATGGGTAACTGAAATGCATTAACTCATCTATATTGTTAACATATATGTGGGCCCGATTCACAATAGGCATTGGTGTTATTAATATTATTAACTATTTTGCAATGAATTTATAGATTAGTTGACTTTTATTTTTGTGCTTAAAGTTACAATTTATAACAAGTGATAAAAGTAGTTTTTCGTAACAATATTTTCAAGGTTATAATTTAAATAATAATATAATATCACGCTCCTTTCCAAACCCATCCTACTCGTAGCTTTTTTCATCCGACTCCATGTCTCATGACAAGTTTGTATAACTCCATGGCTTATGATACTTTTGACCAGCATTTAGGAGCTAACAAGTTCCCGAGGAAATTATCACGGTAATGAATAAAGTGTGAAAACATAAATAGAGTTCACAACAGTTATTTCGTAATATATACATTATGTGGAGCGTAATCTTTACTATAGAATAATGTGTGTTATTAAATTTATATATATATATATATCCACTGTTTTAAAATTTGTGAATAAATGTACTTGTACTAATAATTTAAGCTATTGATACAAAAAAAATCTATTTTCCAAAACATGTACTTTAAATCATAGTTTTAAATTTCCTGCTTGCATATAAGTATTGTTTTAAATTATTTTCCTTTAAACCTGAAATAATAAAAAAGCAATATGTAGTGACAAAAACACAAGCTAATATAAATACAGTCACCGCACTGACTCCCAATTTGATTCAAGCAGTTTAGAACTCAATCGAAAATAAAAAAACCGATTGAAGTGCAACACTAATCGAATTTTCCATGAGATTTCTTAAACATTGATTCCTTATCAGAAATATTTCGAATTACTATCTATAATTTATTATATATATATTAGATATGCGTATATTAATATCAATAATAAATTAAACTGATCAATGTTAAATTAAATCTATATAATTTTTACCTTTGGTTTAAAACAATACTGTTTTTAAATGTTAACAACTCTGACATAATCTATATTATATAATATGAAGACAGCCTACGGATCACACGGATCAATGAATTGAAGAAACAAAACAATTGTCACTTATTATTTCAAGTAGATATTATTCATACTACCTGATATTTGTCCAGCTTTAAAACCACGTTGTTCAATAAAAGTTATCTAAAAGTTTATGCTAGCGAGATTCTTTCTCACCTAATCGATTTTTTCATATGTAAAACTAGAAACTACAACTCTGATTTATGTATTTAACGCCTACTTTCGTTGAAACTAGACCTTTGATTTATGTACTTAATGCATACTTTTTGTTAAAACTAGACCTCTGATTTATGTACTAAATGCATACTTTTTGTTAAAACTAGGCCTTTGATTTATGTACTTAATGCATACTAGATATACAAGTACCTACAAGTTATGTTCCGCCAAAGAACGTTTAAATACTAAATATCATGAAACACAACATTTAACTAAAATGGTCTTTATTTCTCTGACCTTACAGTTGGAAAATGTACTTTAACTAATCTTAAAGGTTTCATGTCAAGACATCGCTTACGATAACAATATAGTTTGACCATATTGTGTACACGATAAATGTTAAGTAGCTACATAATACGACTTGTAAAGTGCTTTTTTATTCGAAAACTTTATTTAAAGGTCAAGTACAAAACATTGGTATTTTAGTCTCAGAATTTATTTTTATTACTTATATTAAAGAGCTATTTACAATAAATAATAAGAGTATATGTAATGTCTATATAATATTTCATCAAAGCGAGCTTCTATAAGGAAAGCACTGTCGTGTCTCCTAGTCAGGAAATGCACCACTCCACAGCACACCAATGCACAGTATCGCGATATGATCTGCGCCATATCGTGTGCTTTCAAACATTGAGTTATAAATGACATTATAATATACTTAACCCACTTAGAGTGAAAATATAGGGCAGTAAATACTTGTCAAATTATTATTTGTATCTTTTTGTAGCGTTTGACGATATATTACCTTATGAAATAAATTGATTATTATAAAGGTTGTTGAAATTAAACTCAATATATGACATGGATAATGGAAACATAAGTTAAACAAATATACAAAAAAAACCTATTTTTGATGAAAAATATTCAGCGTAATATTAATTTTACTGGAGGTACTGTACATTATATTAAATAACAGAGTCATCGGTGCCCTGGCTGCATTGTTGAGACGGCGAAACGTCAGCATAGTTGCACGTTTGGCTGTACACAATGCGGTTTTGCTACCGACACTGTTATACGGTAGCCAAACGTGGGTAACACAAAAGAAGAATGTAAGAAAGATGAATGCTGTGGAGATGCGATCTCTTCGCAGAATATGCGGAGTCAGCCTAGCTGACCGAATCCGCAATGAAGAGATCCACAGAATGGCAGGTACTAGTGAAGATGTTACAGTGAGAATGAAGAAGAAAGTGCTCAGGAGGTTTGGACACGTCGAACGAATGATGAAAGAATGATAAAAAAGATTTATACAGGAAAAGTGAGTGGTAAGAGAGAAAGGGGGAGGCCTCGAGTGACCTTCGAAAACACAGTATCTATGATACTGGAGGAAGGTCACGTAAAAAGCATGAGGACCCCCCGGAGGGCATGTATGAAGAGGTTGATGTCTGTGGCCGAGGCGAAAGAGGTATGCAGGGACCGTAGCATTTGGCGCTCTGTCGTCTCTGGCTACCCCGTAAGGGATATGGCGTGAAGCTAAATAAATAAATAAATAAATTCAATCTCAAAAAATTTACACCAATATTTTGCAGGATTTGCAAAGATTTACTTACTGTCATGTATAATTTTAAATATTGTATTATGATATAATATATTCTTGTCATATGATGTTATAATAGGGTTTATATAGTTTGATATGCTTTAATTAATCAATAATATTTTTTTCTTACAGTACTTACACGTTACTGTATGGTTTTTACTGCTCTTACTTGGAGCATCTCCTTTCAATTGTGTAATTTGTTTTCATTGATTTTTTAAACGCTTATTTAATTTTATTTTATTTGATAGAGGAACTATAAAGTAATATCTTACTGTAATCCTATTAATATCTGTCCTATTAGGAATTTGAGTGTGGAGAGATTTCTATCCCAATCAAATAACTTCCGGGACCTGGTGGGGTATGGACCACTTGCTTTGACGGTAAACTTCAGTTGTTTGACTTAGTAATACCCAGATTACCAACTAGATAGTTACTGCAGTTTGCATCTAGTAATTGACAGCGTAAGAGGCTATATATAGTATCAAATGAGAATAAGTCATTTTATCTACAACTTTTTTATTTTTTTATTTTATTGTACTTAAGAATTGATTAGTTCAAATAATGTTTTCAATGTATCATATTCTCTTTGTTTGCAAGAAAACTATCAGTTAAGTATAATTACAAAATGTATATTTATAGGTTTTAAATATTCTGTTTTCCGTTTAAACATTCCATTAATAAGGCGTAAACTTATGTATCAACTTATACAATATAGCGTTCGTTGTTCGTTATTTAAATCTTAATATTAATATCTCATTACATTTATAATGATTACTAATAATTAGCATCAGCTCTGTCTGTTTGCTATCTCCCCTTCTGAGCGTAACTTAAATAATATACCAATTCTTGAAAAAGGTATAAAATGTTATTTTATTTTTCTTATTTTATCCGAAAATTAGATTAAAGAAAAAGAAATCCACAATAAAAATCTTCTTACATTGTTTAAAACAATAATATAACTTCTAAACACCGCAAAAATAGAAGTAAAATTAAATGTATTGTTTAAAAAGAAACAAATATAAAGCCCGAATACCAGTCTACTTTTTAGGATTTTAATGATTAGCATAACATAACACTATAACGTGAAATGTTGAGACCTATAAATCTAGTCTTAATCTACACAGGTGGTAGAGTCAAACTGTAGTTATTTGACTGCAGCTCGTATTAGGCTAGATCGAACGAGGAACTACCACCCTCTCACAGATGATCGACGTAGTAAACAAATTATTTGGTTACATCCGTTGATGGTTGAGAGAATCCGGAAGCCACCCTCACTGAACATGAAAACAATGCATCAAAAAAGTATACACCTTAAATCTCAAATTCCTACCTACCTACAAATACCTATAAATGCAGTGGAAGTAACGTCGTATGCAAGTCAGAGCGGAAATGTTTATTTGTAAGATATGTGACTGTAATAATTATAGTTAGTACACACCATTGTTAGCCTTTTAAATAAATAAAATATTGTGGATAAATAAAATATAAAAAACAATCCTCAGATAATTTCATTTTTGTCTTAAAATTTTTCATTACTTAAATTTATTTTGTTCCAAATATCAATAAATTAAAATGTTCAAGTTAATAATAATTTAACATTGTGGCTAATTTAACACTTAAAAGATTAACAGTTACATATTATATTTGAGAATCAGAATATCATTTAAGAATTTTAATTATACTGTAATATAAAATAATTAATTCGGTAGAGAATAATTCCTACATTATCCCCTAAGTCACAGTTCAGTTTCACCTTCATTACATTTCTAGGAAATAATCCTATATTATTTCTCAGTACTTGCAGTATAATTTCCTTATAGTTCTTATTAACAAAAGAGCTTGGAAATAAGACCCGTTTTTCAGCGTCCGATTCTAAAGCTGTGTATTTTTATTTGTCAGAGCTCTTTGTAACTTTCAATTGTATTGATTCTATTTCATTATTTACGATTTCTAGGAATTGTAGCTACACGTTTGTTGGAAACAATATTATTTATAGTTTGATTTCCCTTAATAAAAATTAAGATTAAACTCAAATACAAGATATTTTAAATACACATATGTATTATACAAGATAAAAATACTATTTTACAATTTAAGTATATTTAATACCGTTCGTTATACCGGTGTATAAGTCTGGGCATTAAGATTATATTAGCCATTACACGCCAATCGTACTTCTTCCTAGTATCTCTAATATTCTAGAAAAAATAATAAATGTAAGACTACGGAGTTACTTGACCAAATTTAATATTCTTTCTAACCATCAATATGGTTTCAGACACGGAAAGTCCACAGAGGACGCAGTCTCAGATTTAACCTCCTTAGTAGTAAATGAGGTAGACAATATACGAAAATGCATCACGATATTTCTGATTCTCAGAAAGTCTTTTGACTCCGTCTCTATTCCCATCCTTATACAAAAGCTAAAAACAATTGGTATTAGAAATTAGTATTTGAGTCTTTTTATTAGTTATCTAACCGACTGTAAGCAAAACGTAAGAGTTGAAGGTTACACATGTGATGAAGCGGACGTTACATTTGGTATACCCCAGGGAAGTGTCCTAGGTCCGCCTTTATTTTCAATTTATTCCTCTCTATTAACACCCTTAAAACAAAGTATATTTGTTTTACTATATCTGAACGATCACAAGCAGTAGATAATTTTGTAATAAAAATGCATAATAATTGCTCCCTAACACAAGGGATTTGTTGCTGTCCTATACTGACTAAATTAGCTTCAACTAAATATCTTGGAGTAGTTTTGAACCAACGTTTATCTTGGCATCCCCATATTGATTTGGTCGCAAATAATAATAGCTTGTTGTATTTTTAAGATCTTAAGACACGTAGTCTCTAGCACTATTTTTAAAACGATTTACCTAGCTCTGATTCAATCAATCTTGACTTATTGTATATGAGTCTGGGGTGGCGCCACAAAGACAAGATTTATTGAATTGGAAATAGGTAATCGGACAATATTAAAGGTTGTGTATTTTAGGCTCTACAGATTTCCAAATGATCAAATATATATCACGACCAACGTGCTTTCCGTCAGAAAATTGTATATCATTAATGTTGTTTTAAGAAAACAATGAGCACTTCCGTATGATAATAAAAAACAAATTGTGAAACGAAGAAAAGATCTTGCTGCTCCTATTAGTATCACTAGAACATCTTTTGCCAGTCATCAGTTCATTAAGCTATCTAGCCATCTTTACAACATTATTAATCAAGTTAATAGCAATAAAGTTGCAGATCTATCCAATGAATATACTTTTGTAAAAAAAACAGTAGTAGAATGGCTTCTTTCTCTAAAATATAAAGAAGTGGAGGAGTGATTTTTACACCCACACACATATGTGCACAGACGTACATACACACACATACACACACACTCACACATACATTGTACCATATAAACTGTTGTAATGTTTAATTAATAATTTAGTTTTTGTAATATTTAATTAATAATTTAGTTTTGCTATAATTATGTTGTTATGGAAGAGCAGAATCTGGCACAGGGATAAATTAACTATCCTTAAAAGAAGATTGCGACTTTATTTGTGCATTGATGATTATTTGAAATGATATAAATTATTATTATTATTATTATTATTATTATTATTATTATTATTATTATTATTATTTAAGAATAGTTACTTAAATCAGGATCAAAATGTAATGAATACTTTACCGAACCTATACATTTTGAATTAAATATGTATAAAAGGGATCGATATTTAAAATTGAGGCTACTAGATGAAATATAGCGTGAAAGGGCTTGTTGTGGATATTTTAAAACGTGTTATATTTCCGAGAATTGAGAAAGAACGTGTTGTATAAACGAGAAATCCTATTTAAATTGAAAAATATTAAAAATACCGTTTATCGTTTTGGAGGCTGAATTTCAGGTATAATTCGAGACATGATTCCAGACGTGTTTGTAGTTTATAAATTTGTACGGAACACTTAAGTGCCGCTAGTATATCACTCAAAAAGCTTCCTTCTGCAAAAGTTACATAAAATTTGCCTTTGGAAAGCGTTTTTTAAAGCCTAAATGTAATAGGAGACCTCTCAACATGATAGACCATTTTTTGTAAATTTTAAGGTGTGGTATGTTATGACAAAAATTTCATGAATAACTACTACATTAAATTTAAGTAGAAAATGTAAACTGAGAAATATAATATAGTTTCTTTTATAAAATATAGAATTACGCTGAATATACTTGAACAATAGCTTCAACACCTTATCGAGAACATCTGGCGTTCAAGAACAATTTATATTCTTAAGTATATTAAATTATTTCCTTTCTGGTTATATCAGTTTAAGGTTCCAAGTTTCTATCATATCATATTTTAGAGAGATATGTGGTTTTCACCATCACCTAACATTATAGGAAATTAAAAAGTAGGATTTTATTACGCAATATACTCCGTGACCTGAAAATTAGCAACAATCAAATCTCAAAATAAACATGACATTGAAATATTCATATGAAAACAATACAAACCTAAATAATCATATTTGTCACACTTGGAATAGTTGATTTACATTATGTGAAATTTTCCATTCATGCGTAAAACACAATAGGAGACCTTATGTCTTCTATACAGTAATTAATTAAAACTCTGTTAGCACAAAGCAGCCAACTATAGCCACCAGTACAACATGTATGTATGTCGGTCACCAATGCAATCTATTGTAGTTACCCGTCGCGGTCACGTAAGTGATGATCCTCGTATTACCTGTTTAATATGTTCTTACTTTTAACATCACACTAATATTATACATTTTGAAAGTTTATATCTTTTTTTTATATATATAAAAAACTATATAATGATCATTAAAGACATTTTTTTATCTCAGATCTCCATTGAAAAACAGCCCTCATTCCTTACCTGACGACACTACCGCTGTCTGTTGTTTTAATTACTATATAAAATAATTATTATAAAAGGATGTAATATAAATAAGAAGAAATATACAATGGTCATTATTATATAACATGTCTTACGACATTCTGCTTTGGTTTGAGTTAGATGTAAAATCGAATCTTTATCAAAGAGAGCAGTCGAGTGTCATATTTCATATTCTATCATAGTAGCAAGAGGGTTTATTTTGATACCATACCTTTTGTTAAGACACTCTCCAATTTAGAGGCTACGAGTATTCCAAACTCAAGTTGATTATGTGGTCATTTTGATACCAAACGCTGGTATGAAAATGACCACATAATGCACTCAGACGAGTTTTTTATTGATTTTTTAATGTTATTACTGTTGCAAACGTCAATTTCGCGTGAAAGTAATATGATCATACTTCCGCAAGCCAATTATGAACCGAATAGCAAATTTTTGTAGTGTCTCAAGTTTTTAAGTTGTGCCTCCGTGTGATCAGGATAACTTACGTCGGTGTAGTCATGAATAGAAAGAAGAAGAGATTGTGGAAGCATAACTTTAGTGGTAATGGAAAAAAATGCAAATGACGTAGTGAACCCATAGCAACAAATTATTTTTTGCTGACGTCGTGAATGTGGTGGGATTAAGATAAATTATTGTCTAAATGTAGACCGAGATTTCTGACATTTTGGCTGTAGGGTTAATAGTATGATGACATAAAATTGGCGGTAAGTTTGAGCAATCAACTCTAGCGAACATGCCTGGAGATATAATAATTATAATTATTAGATCCCTAGGCTTGATTCTGCATTCACGCATGAGAATGGCATTTGGTTGTTTTAACTTTAATTCCATAAACAATGCTCAAATTCAAGATTGAATTCAGATCTTGATTTAGTGGCGTAATCGGAGAAGATAAGTCTCCTAAGGTAGATTGCGAGTAGGTTTTCAAAACATCTGAGAAGAAATATTTTGAGTAATTGTATTGATGAAGATGGAAAATAGTGATGGTGACAACAAGTCTCCCTTAGTAATACCGGAACTTATTTTCCTCCAAGAGGAAAACGATTCGTCATTGCAAATGCGTTGGCGGCGTCCGTATGGTCCGTATGGTCCAGTGGAGATATGTTAAGAGACGTTGTTGTGCATCCCTACACAATGTATTGTAGCGATTTTTTTTACACTTACGTTTTGTCAGATCTATTTAGCTTATATTCCGTTTTTGTTTGGTACTTCTTCAAAAATAATAATTTTAGATCTTCTGTAAGCCACGGTGCCGAAAGAGGCTATCTTTTAATGGGCTGAATTAGTGCATGTATATCGTACAGTTGAGTTAAAAGTATATATTACTATATTTCTCTCTTCGCCCTTTTAAATTAATAAACATAAATCCAAAATCTTTTTTTCCTAAGTTAATTTCCGAATTAACATTTCGATGTTAAGCTATTTAATTTTATATTAAAACAACAAATGGTATTGAAAAACATTTTTCATGCGGAGACTAATTTGTTCTCGTTATTAAAATTTATGTGATTACAAGTATAGTAATAACTGGAGAAAGCTCAATTTGATTTATTTTTTATTAAAGCAATATATTTCGACTTTCGTTTCTATCCGCTTAATACATAGGAGTTTCCTATCAATCAGTTAGCAATCTGGTCTCGAAAAAAATAGCATTGATTTAAGCCGAGAAACGGGATGAATTTATCCTGTTTCAAAATAATCTATAAAATAAGGTTGCAGTGAAAAAATACACTATAAAATGCAATAAAATATATTTTTTTAAACAGTAAAGGAATAAAAAATCGTCCCATAAAATGAAAAGCTCTGTAAATATTTTTGCCACTTGAGTTATTATACTATTTATCTTTTTCTATAACGAAGAAACATTATTTATTTCTTACACTGTAACTGCATTGTGAATATGGCTAATACATAATACAAAATATACTTAACCCCATAGCGTACTGCTTATAAAATTCAATAATATTAATTACTCCCTGATACATGTAATGTCTATTCATGTATTGTAGTATCGGAGTCAATGCAATTTTTTTTATTTCTACTGTATTTATACAAATATCTTAAAGTTGGAAAAGCTGTCAAATTAACTAATGAACATTTAAATGTAATATTATATACTTGTACTTGTACATAAAATAGAAGAGAATTCAATGAGAATGCCCTAATTAATATTATAATTTTAATGTAAAAAAACTATCATTTTGAACAGCAAAATATTTCGCGAAGATTTTTAATATATTTCTATGATACTCGTATAATTATACATTTATATTATAAAATTAAATATTATTTACACTTAGTGTTTTAACAATGTATATATTTGTTTTTTACAGAAAAATTGTAGTTTCTGTTCAAATATTATTTATTAACCGAACATACATCCAAGCTTTAATAAATATTTTATATATATATTTTTTACAACGGTTACTATTCGCTATTTAAAACAAAGTAGATAGTAGCACAAAGGTTGAACACCACAAGAATCAAATGATTTCTTGACGTAGTGTATTCAGAGGTTCGCTTTAACCGAACGATATTTAAAAAAAATTGTTTTTCTTTCAAATACAGCAACTTGTCTTTCTTCAAAAAAGGTGAAATACATTTCTGAAAAATTACAAACCCATTTCACTTCTGAGTTATGTCTAGAAGCTGGTCATCTCAACAAGGCTCAAGTTGGCTCAAGGCCATTAACAATCGTCGTAGGCTTAATTACTTCATGCTTCTCGAACAAGCCGGTTTCCGTGAAGGCTTTAGCACCATAGACCACATGCATACGCTGCGGCAGATTATACAGAAGAGAATAATCGGGTAACAATCTTATCATTTGTGGATTAAGAGATAGCCTTCGATTCGGTCGAGATCTGGGCTGTACTGCAGTCCCTCCAAAAATATTAGATCAACTATCGGTACATCTAAGTGTAGAAGTGCTTGTATGTTACGTCACCATGTTAGTCCGGCTACGGTCCGATTCTTATGGTAGCAAAATTTATACTTTCTATTTAGTGTAAAGTTAGTAAATGAATACATAAAGAAGAAGGGAAAAGCTTAATGCTCTCTTACTCGATGAACGAAAAGTAGCTATAATAGTCGGGTCGAGTGGTGTTACCGATCAAAACGGCCCAGCCCGTATACAATCTAAGATCAAGTGACTACAGCTGTTATCTAAAGCACATTTAAAACGGTAAATTTGTAAATTTTAATTATAATATTTGACTTGATCAGTCAAATGTCCATGAAACTTGATTTTAGATCTTCACGAGATCATACTTTTAAATAAGAAAAATAATACGATCCTATCAATAATCTAATGTATGTATTATGGGGTTATCCGCTTCCATTAGCGAATGATATTTCATGAATAAATCCACACATTGGATTTTGATGCTACCTCAATCTGCGCTCAATGAATTCCAATACTTTTTTGGTTTTTCGCTTCCAAACCAGATTTCAATCGGTGCGATTCACACAGGCGTATTTGCCACAAATATTTTAAAACTATTAAACTTTTTAAACTTTTTATACCACAAATACCAAATTTTAGAAATAGTTTTATAATTGGTGTTTAATCCTGTGATATTATATTTGATGATGATTTTTTTTATTATAAGATTTATTTTTTCTAAATACAACACATTTTAATTTTAGTTAAAAAATTAATAAAAACCCATTTTCAGTATTTTTTTTTGTAGATTGATCTATTGTTCAAGATTTTAATTTTATAATTGAAGAATAAACAAACAACATGCATAAATTAAAGCATAGCGTTATTATTAATACTAAATAAGTAGAAAAAGTTTATTTCAGGAATTATAACAGTAATCAGTAAGTTGATTATTGAGAAGAATCAATTATAGCACATTTCGAAGTTAAATACTATCTCTTAATATATAACGTCACTAATATAATATAGTCCGTCTCAATGTACATTGCACCACAGTAAATATATATGCTAGTTGTGTCAGTAATACCTCCTCATTATATAATAATATTTTTATTATGAACTCCGATAATTTCGTTGATCTTTTTATCCGCAACTTCCCTCAATGAAAGTTTTATATACGAGAATAATTTTGTTATTTCTTTTTGTTGTCAAAAACTTGATCGCTGCTCATTCGTTTGTATCGAGAAATAATCGTTCAAACTTCAAAGAAATAAATTGTAAAATTTAATTTTTTTTTTACTGAACATTGCGATTACTAGACTCATTCATAGTTTGATGAAAACAAGATGCATAACTACAAATTACATATAATATCGTATGTATGGTTTGATTTTGTCCATATTAAAATATATAATTAAAATGTTGCTTGTTTCGTTACAAAGCAGTATAACATAACCATCTATTTTGAATTATTTATCTGTTAAATCCCTTTTATTATTATGTTTTATTATTTAAATAAATTATTCTTATAATCTTGCAAAATATAAAATGAAATTTTAAATTTATGCAGCTTTTTATTACATTACACGAACAACTTACAAGTATATAAAACGATCCTCCGAAAGTATAGGTTCTTAAACTTTTTAGAAAGCCTTTTTTTATTGTCCTATTTGGTGATTTGGCTTATACATATGTATTGATTAGTTCTAGGTGGTTTTAAATTTTTAGTCAAATGAGAGTGAATTTCTATGTATGCGTTTGATAGCAAGGCTGTTAGAGTTAGAGAGTTAAGTTTATGAGATTCATGGGAATCTTCCATCAGTGAGTTTGTATGAGATGTGTGGATGTTTAGTCTAGGAGTATAACGAAAATTCTTAGTAATTGCTACTGTTGTAAATCTATATCAGCCTAATTATGGATTAGAATGGACAATGAATTTGATCGGAAGAGAAATTAAAGTTGACTTTCTCGACGGATGTACATGGAAGGAAGATAAGAGTAATGTTTATGTGAGAGTAGAAGTGTGTGTTGATGCGCCCCACGTTTTCAGTCTTCAGCTTAGAACAAGCTTACGAGTGATACAAATTAAGGCAACAGCTCCAGGAGGAGTGATGGAGTGAGGCAGACGTGGAGCTCAGAGTTGCCATAGGGCAAAATTATTTTCTTCTTTTGAGTGAATTTGTAAAACTACTTAACGATGATATTATAAGCCCTGATTTATCTCGTAGAATGTAGCAGCTTCTTTGTAACTTTCCTTCATATAACGGTACTAAACATCATTTCTGTAAAACAGCTAGGCGTTCTCTACAATAAAAGTTAACGGCTAACGTATAAACATCAGCTACAATATAAATTAACTAAACTAACGTAAACATAACAAATAAGCTTAATTAGTAAGACACTGAAAAAAAAAATACCAACAATATTTAAGAAAATGCTAAAGATTATTATGATTTTAATCCGTGAGTACGTTATTGTCATAATCAGTTATTTTCACATTTATAAATAATTGTTTTTAAATATATAATGTTTTGCTCTCCAGTAGTAACTAACATCACTAAAAGCCACATTGCCACACAGCTAATGCAACCTGGCCTCCGCACCGCGGGAAGAACTTCGCAGGAAATTGGGAAGCAGTATTTTATTTAACTTCATCGCCAACATTGCGGTCTTTTTAGCTTGGGTTAGTTCAGAATACACTTTTTCTATTTTTATAGTCTAATGAGATTTTATGCTTTAAATTTGCCAAGCAAAAAATAAATGTAATTAAAATCTAAAAAGAGGCAACTACAATGACAGAAAATATTTTTTAACTAGCAGGATTATTTTGAAAATACTTTGTTACTTAAATATATTATTTAATCTTTGGTTTTGTAAAGTATCAAAATCACCTTTAATAAAAAATATAAAAAAGATGTTCATCTTCACATATAACATAAGTCAAAACAAATTTTTATTATGGCTTAAATTTTAATTTTAATTTTTATTTAAATATTTCTGAAATGTAGCAAAACTATGTGTTTCACTGAGATCTTGACGTTCTAGACATCTACGTGTTACTTTTTTATCATACACTTCATTGAGACTATATAAATATAACTATATAAATATAAATATAAATAAGTATATAAACCCTTTTCCTACATGTAATCATACAAACAAAGCTTTATTAGCTCTTTTTCATTTTGTTAAAATGCTGCACATGTCCGACGTCCCAAGCCAATTCATTCCTGTTGAAAAATCGTTTAAAGTTGTACCAGCTTCAAATTGTCCAAACTTTGTATGTTTTTTTTTTAAACTGGATTATAAGCTGACAAAATATATTTTTGCATTGACAGTAGAAAGCAAAAATATACAAAAAAAAAATTGTGGGTAAAAAACTTTTTTTTATTCCCGATTAAAGAAGATATATTTTAATAAAAAATAATTTATTATAATATAAATTTGACAGATTGCTGAAATCTGAGTGATATAAATCAGAACTTACATATTTAAATACTGACTCGAAATCAATGTACCAATCAATCTTATATATTCTTGAGACTAGAAAACAAAACATCTAAATTGTAAGAACCATTAGCGAGAAACCAATTATGTAATATATAACGGACAAACGAATAGTTTGTTCAATAGTATAAGATAAATAAAAACACGAATTGTATTCCGGCAGTATAATTGTAGTCATTACACTATTACGTTAGATATTACCTTTCCCAATGTACTTACAAACATTTCACTCACCAATAACTCTCACCACATAAATATTTCATTATTATTTTATACGAGTATATAAAAATTGTAACATTGTTCTCAAGCACGTGATGTGGAAAGTGTATGTCGAAATCAAAATGTCGGACAAGTTTTAATGAGGCTCTACTGTTAAAAATGTCTTGAAGTTTCTGAGTTATGCGTACCTTCCTTGAAATTCTTTAACACCTTTAGGGATATATTTTTAATAATTAAATAATAATACCAATACCATATAATATGTTAGTTATGACTAGGTACTAACTTAATATATTTCTTTTATTAAAAAAAAAACTTTTTATGTAGTATAATTTATTTTATTTTAGCTGTCAATAAAGTTGCACATTCATAATAATTTGTAAAAACCTATAATAAAAACAAAACCGTTCATGCAAACAATTCAAACAGTACTATTAATTATTTCGCCAACATACTCGTAGTTCAATGATGTTGTGAATGAAGATAAATCGACTGCACAAGCTTCTATTATCAACTATAACTTACCGTTGGTTTTCACTCAGACGTATATGTTATATTCGAACTATAAGTGATAAATTAATTTACAATATATTCAAACTTAATATAATATAATATTGATATTAATATCATATTAAATACATTATGAAATTATATTAGATTCTTTTTATATTTGATTTATACAATATAAATTATTGAGATTTATCTAATATTTCAAAAGATTTTTATTTTATTTTTATTATTTAAAATTATTGTCACACCAACTTTATAATATTTCATAGGTAATTGTCAAATATAGATATAGGCTCCAAGTGTCAGCTGCTATTACTATCATTGTAATTATCGATGCCAAGTTGTAATAACGTTATATGTAATTATGTAACTGCTGTTTTAATTTACTACAAACATTAGTATCATCTCTGTTATTGTTTACTGAGAATTTACTGTTAAATTACAACACAATATGCACATCACCTAGAGTTTATTATATCATAACTACTGTTGTATAATAATACAAATATAGGCAATGAAGAATACAGTAATTAAAATAATTTAATTTTATATATTTAATAAAGTCATTTCACTTTGACAAACACATCATTCTCAACGTGAAAGATTTCAAAATATATCTTCAAAGTTGTTAAAATACAAAATTTCGTAATTCGATCTCATGATGTTGTTTTTTTTATTTCGGTCTTTAATAAAAATACATTCTTTAAACTATTATTTTATAATTATCTGGTATCCCATATTAGTTCTTAAATTATACTATTACATTTTAATGTGTAATGACAATAACAGTACATCGAATTATTAATATGTATACGCATTCAACAAATATGTACAAAGCCATTAGCTTTCAATGAGCCGTCGGTTCTGCCACTCGATTATTATTTGACTTGACCAACTCGAATAGACCAATTTCATAAAACATTTCAATTTCAACTACTAACTGATTTTTATCAGACAAAACAATATAGATTGTTCTTTTAAAATAAAATCTTTTACATTGCTGTGATTACTAGGATCCGCCAACCGTGCCTGGCGGGTGTTGAGCTGAGACCCTCTCCTTTCTTCTTTTCTTGATAACTTTTGCTTACTCTCAACTCAATTATAAATAAAATTATCTGAAATTAAAGTTCGTTAAATAATTTGTACCAGCAAATTATTTAAAAACAGTATTCAGCAAATTTAATACAACAGATATTATTAATAAATCATATGTATAGCAAACTAATAAAAACTGCTTTTTCAATAACCCGTAACGAATATTTTTTATTAAATCATATTATTTTTATAGATTATGATACACTTAATTGAATTTCTTTTCTCATTCTTAAATGTACGCTTCGCTATAATTTGTTACTGCTATATATTTTTAAACTACTCTCAGTAATTCGATACGTGCATAAAACATAACGCAGTTCTGTCTGACGTGACTGTTATATGATTATGAAACACGCTGGAATAATTCGGTCTTATTATTGTCAGTGGGTCTCTTCTTGTGTAAATAAAATGTTATTATTTATTAGACGTAGTCACGAAATATACAAATATACAAATTTGTAATATTAATGTTATGTTATACTCGTATGTATAATCATAATATGTAGGTAATTTACACAGACCGTTTAATCAGTTACGAGACCGCGACCAACTACTACAATAGATTGCGTCGGTGACCGACGTACATACATATACGTATTGTACTTGGAGCTACAATTAGTTGCTTTGTGATATGGTATGGTTCGGGATAATTATGTATTCTGTATGGCACTCGTTGTATATCCCGTTGTGTTGTATATTAAAAAGATTTATTTTACATTGCTCTATATATGAATATTGACATATATATGAATATATACAGCTCTTCTCACGGAATGACTATACTGGTTTTATGTGTAGGTTTCTCTAACCTAACCTAACTTTATTCAATAACACCGGATCATAATTCCATTGCATCTCACCAAATTAATCATATAATTTTTCTCTGATTCTATATATTCCTAAGGTAGCCCAATCACTTCATTTAAGTTTTAAGTATGTTGTTACCCTTTTTGGCTTAAAAATATTATTAAATTTATGTAACAAAAATCTAAAATTTTATTATACAAATCATTTCGATTATCATCAGTTAGATTTCCTTTAAGTACTATTTGCGCAACATTATTTTTAAAAGTACGAATTCTATTTTTTATAATCGGTCTGCAAATTTCATGATTATATAATATATTATATGTATTAATATTAGTTCTCTTCACCTCACTTGGAATAGGGGCTCGTTTATTTTTAAAACGTAAAACACTACGTCATGATGCACCATCGTAATGACGAGGCAAGCCTCCAGTATTCGTCATATAATACGTATGTATGTTTATCGATTGTGACGGTAACCTTGAAGCGATATTAAAAATATATATTTTATTCAAGTGAAATTATTTAGCTGAAGAGAGCCGCCCAAAATTTTTTATCAGTTTATATAAATATATTATTTTTTAGGTCATTCAGGTATTTGCGTACTAAGTATTCGTACAAAAAAAATTTTTGTTTGTTGGTTTTATCCTATGTTAAATATGTTTTTATTTCAACAGTGTGTCGTTAAAAACAACGTGTAAAACACGATATAGTAGTACATTTCTGATCTATTATTTAAAAAATTTTAACTAAATAATGTTAAGTCACAACATTTTTTTTCATTTACCAAGGTTTAAAATTAAAAGTTTTTAAGTATTTAAATTACATTTTAACTATTTAAATACAAATATATAAATGTACTTTCTACAGGTGTATTGATATCATAACTCAATATCTTAAAAAAAACTACATAACTAGTCTTTCTGTGAACAGTAGACCTCAGTACGTTAGGAGGAGAGAGTTAGGAGATGAGACAATGTTGGGAAATTATTTATAGTGTATTTCACGAGGTGCAGTGACAACGATATTTCAACCGTGAACCAAGTATGAGCGCCACACCAGTAACCTCCGCACACTCGACCTCGTGAAAAAAACGGCTCGACATAAATTTTAAATAATTCAAAGAACACACCTATCAATTTCGTGACGATTGCATGAAAAATACGCCTGCTACGCCAAAACAATAACTCAAATCACCGCTATTTCGGATTTTTCCTCCCAGTAAGAAAAATGGCCATATCAAAAACAAAATAAAAAAACGCCGCCATTTTGGATTTTTTCGCCCAATCAAAAAAAACAGCTCGATATAAAAATTCAAATAATTCAAAGAACACGTTTGCCAATTTTCGTGACGATAGGATAAAAAATACGCCGGCTACGCTGGAACAAACATATTGAAATACATACGGAAAAGTAGCTGAATGGGCATATCTACTGGGAACGTAGTCCTTCGGACAAACGCTTTGCTACGCTCAGCATTCGTCAATAATTATAATAATAACAAACGCCTTACGTAAGTAGGATATCGAAAAATAGATAGAATATTGTAGAAAATATTATTTGTATTATTAACCACTTTTCAACAAAAATCCACTTTCGTTTTTACTTTTAGATATCAACAGTCTATATTTATAAATATAATGTTACAACAGCATATATTTTAGTTGTATACGAAAAGATTTTTTTGTATAGCCCTATACTACGGAAAAGGATTGATTTACTTTACTTAATTGTGGAATAAACTTTACAAAATAAAAAAAATATTTCAACCAACTGTAGTTTAGACGCAAACTTCTCAGATTGACTTGTATTTTGTCTCAAACAATTCTAATTCACAGTGGCTTTGCTTCTTTCAAAGTGAATGACTTGATACAAGATAGGCTGCATCTATCCTTAACCAACTTATCTACTTGTCATCCCAGACGACACATCCTCAATTATCAAGACGTTTGGTTCATCTGCTTTAATAATCTGTGAAGATGGTTTTAATGACCAGATGTATTGTGTTTTATTGATACTAATAATACATAATAATAATAAAATAAAATAAAAAAGCCTTTTATTCCTTGCTACGCAAATTTGATTTAAAGTTTAAAACAAGAAAACAGTGTGCATATGTTTTTGTAATTTTGTGGTTGCAAGAATATATTTTATTATAATAATTACATTATTCAAAAGCGGAAATAAGTAATATCTTATAAAACCAAATATTTTTAATTTATAATATTATAACTAAACTAGTAGTAGTATAAGCTATTCTTATCAACAGTGTCTGGGTATCTTTGTTATTTTATTCATTCCTATAGGTTATTTATTAACCATATTTTGATAAAATGATTTATTAATAATAAAGTATGACAATTGTTTGATGTGTTTTGTATTCAGGCAGTCAGCGGTAACTACGTACAAATACAGAAATAGTGATGTGAACATATATATCATAAAAGGAGCTACAGATCTACGGATCTGTGACGTAACGATATGGATTTGTATTCGACTTTTTTACGTTGGATGTTTCAAATGTTTTGATAAATGATAGTTTCAGTATAATCTCTTTGATTTTTTTTTGTTTTGGATAAAAATCTCAGTGGTTGCAAACTATTTTTATCCTAAAACGTATATTGGAAATACTGTAAATGTTTTCTCGCAAAATGTTGTATTTCGGCATTTCAAAAAACATTTTGGTAATAGATTAAGATTACTGCAATTACTAAATTAAACATTATCTTTTCATCAACCCTAAAGATGTGCAATTATTTTAATATTATAGTTATATAGATGTTAAAAGATTTTTAATGAAACATCTTATGCAATTTTAATGAGATAAATTTTAATATGAACTCAAAATATTATCATAAAAAACTATCCATGTTATAATAACTAAATATTTATTCCGAAAGCTAGATATTTTAGTTTTAATCCAATAATTTATCAGTTACAGGTTCAAAAATAAATAAAATGTAAGTAATATAAAATGATCTTTATCACCTATTTTCTAGAATAATAAAAAATAATTAAGAAGCCGGTCTTACCACCAGCAGCCAGATATAGTTAAAAGTATTTAACTAACTTTATTGTAATCATTTTGTGCAAAGTAAAAGATTAAGTCGATTTCACCTTAAGATAAAAGGTGTAGATTATTTTCTTAGGTTACCAATTGCTTTTCACAACACATTATTTGCAATTATAGGCTTAGAATATGAGTTATTTTCTGATTCGAGCTCATACACCCGTAACTGTTCCTGTATAGTCTAAATAAAGGCTTAAAAAATATGATTCTGATTAATTCGTTATAGCTGAGAATTATGCATTGAAATTGTTAAAAAAGTGACTAAATTGAATATGTATATTGCTGATTGCGAATAGAATATAAGCAATTTTTTTTTATGCAAACATCCATTTAAGAATTCTATCCATTGAAAGGTAAGCAAACAACATAATACATGTTTTTTTTCAAATATCTTTTGATATATTGTTTGTTCAAGAGGTTAAAAAGTTGGTAGGAAAAAGATGATCCACATTGGTAATATTTGTGTTTTAATAAACAACGAAGAAAATTCTGAGTACTTTAAACACGATAAAAAGAATCTTTTATACTATATTAGTATAGTAACAGCAATATCACACGAAATATTATTATAGAAAAGATGAGCAGTCTGATAATTTGATAACGCTAGTAATGACGATTAGTATTTATATTTAACTTCTCATAAGAATTACATGGACGTACTTTTAATAAAGTTTATATACGACCTTATCCCTAAATGTTTTTAGACCAAAATATAACATTCAAAACATAAAAATAATAAGTTACATTGTATGTTTGAATATTGTTATATGCACCACTACTTTACCTATAAAGCCGGTTGTAGGTAATATCAAAGTCTATGTTTTATTTTCATGTGTCAAAGCTTGACGTATTGTTGTGAAGTTGTATCTCAATCCATTGAGTAGTTGTGGCGTGAATCAGGTACTAACATTCATGCATTCATTCATTCATTAGAAAAAAGTCAATAACGTTCGTTTGTATCGTTTTCATGAGGTAGGTGTAAATAAAGTATAGATATATCGTCTTTTAGATTTTATTCTTACATTAAGTTAGATAATGTAAAATATAAACTATCAATCCTATTTTATACCTTGAATAAAACACAGTCTCTCACAGAATGAGCTGCTTACACGGAGTAACATTCAACGTTATTTCTTTAACTTAAATCAATGAATTACTTTCGGATAATATCATACTTTTATATTAATTATTATATTCATAATATTACTATGACAATCAGTATGAGAACGGCCTGTCTAAAAATTACAATCAAATTATTGGAAATGCGTTTTGACTTTTCCAGGGTATAATTAGGTGGTAATTGAAATTGAAGTGTCCAGAATATAAACTATTATTATTTGATAATATTATTTTATATTTTAATGAATATTCATGTATACAATTTTACACAAATATTCTTTTTGCATTTTAGCAAACAAAATAGTCACTACTTATTTTATTTTTTTATATTATATTGTTGTCATCCTCTTTCTTGTGTACGTGAAGCAGGAGGAAATCAGCTAGTATATGTTTTCGTATGTGACGAAACTGGTATTATTAATGAAAATTAAATATACATTTATTGTAACGAAAATTAGTTTGTTTCTGTGACAACAAGAGAGTTGTGTGATAAATGGAACATTACATATCCCTAATTTATGTTTAACAAGATCTAATGTGGAACGAATGACAGGCAATTAGGCAATCTAGTATCATTAAACATACATTTCGTTCTATACTAATAAAATAAATTTGAAGATTTTGTTTGCCCCATCTATGAAACAGTTGTTTTGCATTCAATAATTAATCTTTTGGGGAATGCTTTCAGGTATATCACAATATATAACATTAGAGTGTGACCCTTATGAGTAAATTTTATAAAAATACATAGAACAAACTCTTTACCTCATTTGGATCACTATTATCGAACGAGATCCAAATATTGGTCTGCATTCCATTGGTAAGACTGATTTAATTCTTTACATACAGCGTCATTGTATGAATCTTATTTCTCCACGACATAAATCTAATATTTCTTTTTATTTGAGAGAAAAGGATGTCAATTTTAAATCGCTCTACTTTAATGTATCCACTTTTATAACAACTGTTGCTATTGTCATCTATATCCTTACAAGTTAACATTCATACATGTAAATGTCAGAAATTTATTATATTTTTTCAAGGCAAATAACTTTTTCAAATCTGTATTAAGTAAACGTGGTTTTAATTTGCTTTCATGTCTAATTAATTTACTATATTACTACGGAACGGTGTTTTACGGGCTTTTAACGATTTTACGGGATTTTAACGAACACAACAAAGGAGTTGCATTGCTTAAGAAAGAGAACAATATTACGAAAACGCATGCGACAATTTAACTCAGATTATCTTTCTAGGGTTCAGGAAGTTACCAGAATCAAAATACAATAAATACATATATTTTATTCAATTTTCGAGCTTTCTTCATGTGCTTAAACATTATATAGTATTTAATCTAGTATTTTTACATACAGTATGTAGACTATATTTAATATTTATAAAGGACTATATGTAATATGTGTAGACTATATTTAATATTTATTAAATTTTGTCTCGTAAAGGACAGCTGCAAATAAAACCAATCATCACTTAAAATACACAAGCATGAGGGCTTTGCTGCACTCCATATTACGTTTGTAAGAGCTACGTCCGTAGTTTACAAGATTGTGATGAAACAGCATACTTGACAGTATATATTCTTAAAGAATTTATTTAATACGAATCATACTCTTGGAAATTTGTTATTGTTTAATGTTTTAACCAAATGTATGACATTAACCAAAACTATAAGTGACAACATATATATAAAACTCAATACATTATTCAATAATACAATACAGTATGTATTATGTTTTCAGTACTATCTAGAATCTAGAATTAAAAATTTAATTAAATTAAAAATTGCAAAACCTTTAATCTCACGCGGCGACTACTGTTGACTGAGTTGCTTGTAGCTGTTGTTGATATAATATAGGTTCTATATACATATATAGTTATAGTAAATCAGTGTATGTTAGTTAATATTTGAATGAAATAACTGGATACATCTACACCTGCGATACTCTCTTAGTATGTTATCAAACAACAAGGTAGACTAAAAACACAAATATGTTGACAATGTCTTAGTTAAAGTTGGATTTTACTTATCAATGTAATTCAGTGCGAGCGAAGCCGCGAGCAAAAGCTAACAAGATCATAATCCAATTTAAAATTTTATTTCCTCCCTTCTTTGCAATCTCCATTTATAAATAGTTCATTTTTTTTTGTTTGCCCTAATCTTTTTATTTTAACCTTCTATAAATAAAGAAATTTACATAACAGCTGCAATATTAATAATTTTAATAAACAAATTAAAATGATATTTATTGTTGTGGAATGCTATCTTTAAACCTGTAGTGTTATAGTCACAATGGGACAATAACAGTTTTATAAATCGTTTTGGGACTGCGAAAAAAGCAAAGAAATCCTCATTCGTATTCGTGTTACCTTCTTTTATTATTATAACTATATTTTCACAGCTTCTAAGAATATTCTTAAGAATCTACTTAAAATTTATTTAAAAAAATAATCCGTAGATGTAATGTAACAGGGAAAAAAATAAAAAGTCTTTTTGTCGTAACAGAACGCGGGAAGATGCAATATTATATTAACTGATGATTAGTAGTTGACTTAGTAGATATTTTCTTCATGTCTGTTCCTTTTAGTCTTAATAAAATCATTTTTTTAAGTCTTAATATAAAATTCTTACCTAAAATAAATATTTTTAATATATAAATTAAAAACGTAAAACGTAAAACTATAAATGTGAGAGATTGTATCAAGAGATTTATTATTATTTATTGTATTAAAAGAATCTAATAAACACATAAAAACATAATAATAATACGATGATAAACATAATATGATTTGTTTGTTACTATTACTGTTACTGTGTACTGCTTAACATGCTCATTAAGTCAGCTGGATATTGTTTAATATTTTATACATATTGTAATAATGTTCATTATTGTTATTTAAAACTAATACTGATATAAGAAGTATATTTTTTTATGGCAGGGAAGGGCAAACGACCGTGAGGGTTACTAATGATAAGTAAATACCGCCACTCATGAACTTTTGCAAAATCCAGAGAATTGCAAAAGCGTTTTCAGCCGTAAAGATGAGAGTATCGTTTGAAAGTACCTATGCCGTACTATTTCAAAAACAAATTACTAAAGCTTAAGGAATTATCCAAAGAGATTTCAATCAAATTTGACAACAAATTTTAGAATTTTCATAATTTATCATAGATATTGAGCAATCTGGCGCCGGTAAAAACTTTTAACGAGCAGTTTACAAGCGGGACAAATTGTATTACAGTACTTCGGAAGATTGTTAAGGATTAAAATATTAAATGGTTAAAACAGTATTTTATGATGTTATTTTTGAATATACAAAAGATATAAAAAGACATATATATACATACATTTATTATAAAGGTAACGGAAGACATATATATGTATATTATACGAGGGAGACGTAAATGTCTCTTAAGAGTTACACACTAACACCGAATGACGACGAGGTCATTAAGGAAGCATCGAAACACAAACAAGCAGTTCAATCGCATTTGAATATATTTTTCGGTCCGATTTGTCAAAAATATATCTAACCAGGATATGAATTTCTCATTCTGTTTCTTTGTTTTTTCTTATCTTAATAAGTAAGATATTATCAACATAATAATCTAAAAATTTTTTAATTGTTAAATTAATCTTTTTATTTCAAGATTTATTCGGATTTAGAATTATAATTTATTTATTTATTTATTTATTTATTTCAAAAATTCTTAAAACTATATACATGGTATACATATCAAATTTGAATTGAATTTATTGAATTTTGAAAACTACAATTTTCATTTGTAATCAAACAAACATATATCGTAAACGACTACAAAAGTATAAACTGTGTCGCAGCCGTTTACGCCCACTCCGCGACTCCGTGTATGTTCTAGTATCATATAAGATGTATTCAAATATTCAGTAAATTAACAATTCTTATAAATATTATTTTCTATACAATAACTAAATTATAATAAATAATTATTATTCGTTTTTGAGACAAAAATAAATAAAAATTTATATTTTTCGCTTAAACTTAACGAAAAATTATTAAATTGTTATTATATTTTAATCTTATTACTATTATTTGTTATTATAGTCAAAGAAGAACGTAAAACAAGTCCATTCCAAAGTAATTCATACTAAGAAGACCGCATGTTGTCGGTAAAGTTAAGAGAATTGCTGCTTCCTATTTCCTGAGAGGGATTTCCGGCGATGCCGAAACCAGCAAATTCTTACTGTGTGTAGATGTATCTTTTAGTAATATGTCAGCTATTGTACTAATGGTAAGAAATACGAATCGTTTGTTAAAGATTGATATTAAATGATTACTACTATTACATATTCATACAGTAAAATCATAATAATCCTTAATTTTTTTTATTGGTATTAAACTCTTTTTACTTTTGTAAAATATATATTTTTATATTTCTTACACACAAAATATTAATGTATGACAAAGTATATAAATAATATTAGTCATTAATTTTATAATAAATTACATGTATGTATGTAACATTGCATTTAGTCATTCCATTAAAAAAAGGAGTTGTTATAATTCTAAAAACATAATGTAACTTACATTTTTGTAAAATATTATACCACTTTGATTCAAATTTATAAATTTAAAATATTGAAACATATTCTAAATTATTTTTTACACGAGGGAAAGCCTTAATAAAAAGTTACAGTATGCGGAACCAAACATTAAGGATATGTAAAACAATATTTATTTGTAATCTTATAATGTAAATATGTGTTGCACGCGACCAAATAAGAAAAACCTATATGATTAGATTTTTTAAAATTTCAATAAGCTTATTTTTACCCTCAAAGTTTTACAACGGAGAGCATTTTGAGGATTGACTTTTTCACAGCTTCTACAAGTCCGCACCTTTACTGCGGGTAAATTGTTTTCCAACTCGAGGAAGTGTCAGAACAGATAATAAAAGTGGAAAAAACCATCTTCAAATTGAATTTTCATTGCAATTGAGATTGAGTTTAAATCTTGTGCTTCAATAAAGAGAAGTAGAGTGAAAGTGTCGTAGTTTATTGGTCTGTTTCAAAATGAACTGAAGTTTATTTTACTCAATATTTTATAAATAAATTGGATGATTTGATCTTCTTAAACGAGATTAGGATTGTCTTACTCATAGAAGTAACAAAAATAATTACTAATAAAATATAAAAAACTATTAAGGTATGTCTTTTAATTATGTTGCGGGAGTTATAAAATATTTAGAATGTCTTGTTTCCTTCTAAATAATAGCTTCTATTTTGTATTTCCATTTCTTTGCTAAAAAAGAAATTAAGTATGTAAAAAAAATAACTGATAATAACCTCATTATATAGATGGAATAACAAATAAAATATATTTTGGCGTACGTATTAGTCATTTTGAATAAAAAATCTAAGAATTTTATAAAACTCAAATATGAAATAATAAAATACGTTTAGAGGTACATATACAATATCAGTATTATAATGTAAATAATTTCCACTCAGTGGTTACACATTAGTTACCTAAATGCTACAATGAGTTCACTGTTTCAACATTACCGAATGGAATGTTATAAACTCTAACTAAACAGCGGTTCGAACCACGATTAGATTATGTAATTATTACAGTTTCTGTTTTAAAAGTATAATGTTGATAGATAACTTTTTTAATTTTACTAATTTCTAAAACATTACATGATCGTGCTGTTGTTTATAAACAGTGATAGATTTGCAGTTTTGGTAACTATAGAAAATTATAATGCAAGCGGAATATTATGAAGCATGTCATTAAATAAAACGCAAAACTACAAACAAATTCAATTAACAATGAGATCGTATTTTTAAGATCACTAAGTATCTCACACACACACATTTCTCAGGCACAGCTATTTACCATCCATTCATTAAAACTTTGGTAATTTGATAGTTCATCATCATCTTCATCATCATCATTTTGGAAAGCTTATTACTTCTAAGACTACATAAAAAACACAATATTCTTTAATATGAAATAATCCTACACTGAGACAATACACTCTTAAGATATAATAAAATATAATTATTAATTGTACAACAAACAAGATGAACAATATAAATATTAGTAGTATTACAACGTAATCTCACATAAGTAATCTTTCAATACATCTTATCTAATAATAACACATTTATTAAAATTTTATTTTATGACGATGACAATTAATGATATTTTACATGATAATAAAATCAATTTGTAAAATAATAAATTTTATCCTGTTCATTATTCTCTTTATTTCCGTCAATATTGAAGGAATCCTTCACACATACGATGTTATATGTGCTTTATTGCTAAGCAGTTTTACTTATTACTAATAAAAAATGTAATCCCGTTTAATATATATAAATATCTTAATGTTATATTTTGACTATGAGATATTTTTAATCCTTGTAATGAAATTAATAAATCCGTGATATTATTTCTTAAAAATCAATTCATGAACCATCTCTATAATCGTAACGTTCAGTAAAATTATACAATTTATTTTTAGAATATTCGGTAAAATATATTCGGTAAGAATATTAACAAACATGAAAACATCAGAATCATGAACAGACAAAAGTTTTAACGAGTATCTCTCAATACGAGTGAATCGATCACGAGCGGCGGCGGAAATATAACAATAGGGAAAAAAATCCATAAGAAAAACTTTTATTAAGGCAAGTTGCAGATTAAAACTTCAGCGCAATTATGGGACTTCATAATGCAATTATTAGATATTTGTGTTTGAGTATTTCATGTGAGTGTCATATTATTAAGCACCTGTATCGTCCAACAAGAATTACAGATAATAATATAGTGAAATATATAAAGTGGAATTCCTCTAATTGAATAATCATAAAATTTTTGAAACAAAATGCAATAAACTTTTAAATATTTTTCAGCAATAACTTTTTTTTTTATTATACGATAAGAAAAAACCGTTTAAAATATTTTTAGTTTTCCGTTTCAAAATAATTATTGATCAAGTACTTCAAAATAATTATTGATCAAGTACTTCTACCGAAGTTAAACTGCTGTTCCAAATGATACCGCAAACTATCGGTTTGAACTTTAAAGTTTCGGAGTTCTTTCTTTCTCACCATTTAAATAGTTAATATAGCAACTAGTTACATCGTTTTATGTGAGAAAAGAAAGAGTTAAAGTTGCTAATTATTATTATTAGCACAAGACTCAGCCCTACTCAGTTTCTCTTATTTTATTTAATTTTATTAGAAACGATAAACAGCATCATTCAGACAGACAATAAATATGACAAAATACGATAAAAACGTGCATTGTCTCTGCTGTTAGTCTTACCGGCCATGACAACGTCACCGGTGGAGACAGGGCATTTAAATGAGATTCTATTTAGAAGGTAGGGGGAAACAAAAAGATTATGTAAAATTTGAAAAGAAAAATTTGGTCTTTTTGTTCTCTGCGTTATAAATTTAAAGCCGATCGATATATGTATATAAATAAAATAGTCAAGCATAATTCCAACACCTTTACTTTTTCCATCATTCCCGCAAGAATAAAACTTGTATCCTTCACCAATTTCTCGCGCTTTTGATCCTTTCCATTTTGTCTCCTGTAAACATGTTACATGCATGCGTGGCTCTGTTTTACAACCGGCCGCCTGCCTGACGCTAACTCCTTGGGAATGTTTAATTTGTTAAAATTCTAATTTTAATAAGGGTTATTATTATTACTACTCTTATACTCGTAGTAGTTGTATGAAAATATAGATAATAAATTAATATTTATATCAACAGTAATTAAACAATATAAGTGACTAAGTGTTTAAATATCCTGACGAGTAAAGATTTAACATTGAGAAGCAAACATTGGTACATGGCCGACACAGGTATACAAGTACTTGACAAAAATAACAATTCCATGCTTATTTATAGAACACAAATTAAAAAATTTCCTTAAGTCTATTAATTATTGTAATTGTAATTTAAATTTTATTGTCTTCTTTCTTCTCTTATATATCTGGTCTGGGTTGTTTTATATCTTGCTGCATGCTAAATTTCATATTCTTTAATTCCTTCATATTTTATTTCGCTATGAGACTTGTGGTGCCATCTATGGGCGTTTTCTAGCATTTTTATTGGTCGGTCTATAGCGTGTTAGATGTCGCTAATTGTAGATAAATAGATACATAGATATAAATAAATTGATATTATGTTTAAAATTATTGATAATAGCAAAATTAATACTATAACAAATATTATGAAAAATCGAATATGAAAACTGTTAAGTATTATATATCTTCGATTGCGCTGAATAAAATATATGTATATTGATTATTGAATTATTATTTTTTGCTAATAAGTATCTCAAAAAACAAATATTATAAATGACACATATAATATGTTAACAACAGAAATAAGGTGACAATTTTTTTACTTCACAAATTTTGAAATTATTCTCATTTATTAAATATACAATTAGAATAATATTATTTATTATTGAAAAACTAATAGCCAAAATAGTTTTAAGTGTTATAAATTTAGATAACATAGAAATATTTAACTATTTTTGTTAATATGAAACTCAATTCTACCTTGACTAAAAGCAACTGATTCTAAAACCCTCACTTGAAGGAGAGAGTCAAGCGGTACTAAAGGGCTTTTAAGCCTTAAGTGTTAGTCTAAGAATAAAATTCACTTTAAAAAAAGCTGTCACATCTGGGATTTAGTGCAAATACAGCGTATGGTTTAATATTTTTTAAGCACAATTGTTATATTTAATAAATTCCCCTAAAATTCTACACTTTAAATCATCTTATTACTTTAATTAAATAACACTTAAGATGTCGTTTACGATATTTTTCATAATGACACAAAATATAGGCTTTGAGAGAGATAATAAACAGCAAGTCATTGAATGTATTATGTAAAAGTGCATAATTGTATCACACAAAGCTTATAACTTAAACTATCCAGTACACAGGACGATACGACCCGGCGAGCGCTTCCACTCCATTAGACGAGGACACCCTTCTCTAAAACAATCTTATCTAAAAATATAACAATGTGCAAAAATGGCGTTGTCTTTACCATTATATCAACAAAAAAAAATTGAAAATTTGATATCTTCAAATATAACTGCCAAATAAGATTTACAATATGTTAACTCCGCTAAACAGCCAACAATAACCATAGTAAAAAAATACCATAAAATAAATACCAAAGTTTCGGCGTTTGTTCGGTTAATAAGTAAAAGTTGGACAGAAACCTGATTTTCAATTATTTTAATATTTTAATATTATTAAAATACACAATGTATATGTGTAATAATTTATTTTATAAAATAAAGTACCTATAATAATATCAAAAAGAAATATTTTTGAAATATCTATTTCTAATATCTTTTTATTTTAACCTTCTATAAATAAAGAAATTTACATAACAGCTGCAATATTAATAATTTTAATAAACAAATTAAAATGATATTTATTGTTGTTGAATGCTATCTTTAAACCTGTAGTTTTCTAGTCACAATGGAACAATAAGCAGTTTTATAAATCGTTTTGGGACGGCGCAAAAAGCAAAGAAATCCTCGATTCGTATTCGTGTTGCCTTCTTTTATTATTATAACTATATTTTCACAGCTTCTAAGAATATTCTTAAGAATCTACTAAAAATTTATTAAAAAAAATAATCCGTAGCTGTAATGTAACAGGAAAAAAAATAAAAAGTGTTTTTGTCGTAACAGAACACGGGAAGATGCAATATTATATTAACTGATGACTAGTAGTTGACTTAGTAGATGTTTTCTTCATATGTGTTCCTCTTAGTCTAAATAAAATCATTTTTTAAGTCTTAATATAAAATTCTTACCTAAAATAAATATTTTTAATATATAAATAAAAACGTAACGCTATAAATGTGGGAGATTGTATCAAGAGATTTATTATTATTTATTGTATTAAAAGAATCTAATAAACACATAAAAACATAGTAATAATACGATGATAAATATAATATGATTTGTTTGTTACTATTACTGTTACTGTGTACTGCTTAACATGCTCATTAAGTCAGCTGGATATTGTTTAATATTTTATACATATTGTAATAATGTTCATTATTGTTATTTAAAACTAATACTGATATAAGAAGTATATTTTTTTATGGCAGGGAAGGGCAAACGACCGTGAGGGTTACTAATGATAAGTAAATACCGCCACTCATGAACTTTTGCAAAATCCAGAGAATTGCAAAAGCGTTTTCAGCCGTAAAGATGAGAGTATCGTTTGAAAGTACCTATGCCGTACTATTTCAAAAACAAATTACTAAAGCTTAAGGAATTATCCAAAGAGATTTCAATCAAATTTGACAACAAATTTTAGAATTTTCATAATTTATCATAGATATTGAGCAATCTGGCGCCGGTAAAAACTTTTAACGAGCAGTTTACAAGCGGGACAAATTGTATTACAGTACTTCGGAAGATTGTTAAGGATTAAAATATTAAATGGTTAAAACAGTATTTTATGATGTTATTTTTGAATATACAAAAGATATAAAAAGACATATATATACATACATTTATTATAAAGGTAACGGAAGACATATATATGTATATTATACGAGGGAGACGTAAATGTCTCTTAAGAGTTACACACTAACACCGAATGACGACGAGGTCATTAAGGAAGCATCGAAACACAAACAAGCAGTTCAATCGCATTTGAATATATTTTTCGGTCCGATTTGTCAAAAATATATCTAACCAGGATATGAATTTCTCATTCTGTTTCTTTGTTTTTTCTTATCTTAATAAGTAAGATATTATCAACATAATAATCTAAAAATTTTTTAATTGTTAAATTAATCTTTTTATTTCAAGATTTATTCGGATTTAGAATTATAAGTATTATATTTTAATCTTATTACTATTATTTGTTATTATAGTCAAAGAAGAACGTAAAACAAGTCCATTCCAAAGTAATTCATACTAAGAAGACCGCATGTTGTCGGTAAAGTTAAGAGAATTGCTGCTTCCTATTTCCTGAGAGGGATTTCCGGCGATGCCGAAACCAGCAAATTCTTACTGTGTGTAGATGTATCTTTTAGTAATATGTCAGCTATTGTACTAATGGTAAGAAATACGAATCGTTTGTTAAAGATTGATATTAAATGATTACTACTATTACATATTCATACAGTAAAATCATAATAATCCTTAATTTTTTTTATTGGTATTAAACTCTTTTTACTTTTGTAAAATATATATTTTTATATTTCTTACACACAAAATATTAATGTATGACAAAGTATATAAATAATATTAGTCATTAATTTTATAATAAATTACATGTATGTATGTAACATTGCATTTAGTCATTCCATTAAAAAAAGGAGTTGTTATAATTCTAAAAACATAATGTAACTTACATTTTTGTAAAATATTATACCACTTTGATTCAAATTTATAAATTTAAAATATTGAAACATATTCTAAATTATTTTTTACACGAGGGAAAGCCTTAATAAAAAGTTACAGTATGCGGAACCAAACATTAAGGATATGTAAAACAATATTTATTTGTAATCTTATAATGTAAATATGTGTTGCACGCGACCAAATAAGAAAAACCTATATGATTAGATTTTTTAAAATTTCAATAAGCTTATTTTTACCCTCAAAGTTTTACAACGGAGAGCATTTTGAGGATTGACTTTTTCACAGCTTCTACAAGTCCGCACCTTTACTGCGGGTAAATTGTTTTCCAACTCGAGGAAGTGTCAGAACAGATAATAAAAGTGGAAAAAACCATCTTCAAATTGAATTTTCATTGCAATTGAGATTGAGTTTAAATCTTGTGCTTCAATAAAGAGAAGTAGAGTGAAAGTGTCGTAGTTTATTGGTCTGTTTCAAAATGAACTGAAGTTTATTTTACTCAATATTTTATAAATAAATTGGATGATTTGATCTTCTTAAACGAGATTAGGATTGTCTTACTCATAGAAGTAACAAAAATAATTACTAATAAAATATAAAAAACTATTAAGGTATGTCTTTTAATTATGTTGCGGGAGTTATAAAATATTTAGAATGTCTTGTTTCCTTCTAAATAATAGCTTCTATTTTGTATTTCCATTTCTTTGCTAAAAAAGAAATTAAGTATGTAAAAAAAATAACTGATAATAACCTCATTATATAGATGGAATAACAAATAAAATATATTTTGGCGTACGTATTAGTCATTTTGAATAAAAAATCTAAGAATTTTATAAAACTCAAATATGAAATAATAAAATACGTTTAGAGGTACATATACAATATCAGTATTATAATGTAAATAATTTCCACTCAGTGGTTACACATTAGTTACCTAAATGCTACAATGAGTTCACTGTTTCAACATTACCGAATGGAATGTTATAAACTCTAACTAAACAGCGGTTCGAACCACGATTAGATTATGTAATTATTACAGTTTCTGTTTTAAAAGTATAATGTTGATAGATAACTTTTTTAATTTTACTAATTTCTAAAACATTACATGATCGTGCTGTTGTTTATAAACAGTGATAGATTTGCAGTTTTGGTAACTATAGAAAATTATAATGCAAGCGGAATATTATGAAGCATGTCATTAAATAAAACGCAAAACTACAAACAAATTCAATTAACAATGAGATCGTATTTTTAAGATCACTAAGTATCTCACACACACACATTTCTCAGGCACAGCTATTTACCATCCATTCATTAAAACTTTGGTAATTTGATAGTTCATCATCATCTTCATCATCATCATTTTGGAAAGCTTATTACTTCTAAGACTACATAAAAAACACAATATTCTTTAATATGAAATAATCCTACACTGAGACAATACACTCTTAAGATATAATAAAATATAATTATTAATTGTACAACAAACAAGATGAACAATATAAATATTAGTAGTATTACAACGTAATCTCACATAAGTAATCTTTCAATACATCTTATCTAATAATAACACATTTATTAAAATTTTATTTTATGACGATGACAATTAATGATATTTTACATGATAATAAAATCAATTTGTAAAATAATAAATTTTATCCTGTTCATTATTCTCTTTATTTCCGTCAATATTGAAGGAATCCTTCACACATACGATGTTATATGTGCTTTATTGCTAAGCAGTTTTACTTATTACTAATAAAAAATGTAATCCCGTTTAATATATATAAATATCTTAATGTTATATTTTGACTATGAGATATTTTTAATCCTTGTAATGAAATTAATAAATCCGTGATATTATTTCTTAAAAATCAATTCATGAACCATCTCTATAATCGTAACGTTCAGTAAAATTATACAATTTATTTTTAGAATATTCGGTAAAATATATTCGGTAAGAATATTAACAAACATGAAAACATCAGAATCATGAACAGACAAAAGTTTTAACGAGTATCTCTCAATACGAGTGAATCGATCACGAGCGGCGGCGGAAATATAACAATAGGGAAAAAAATCCATAAGAAAAACTTTTATTAAGGCAAGTTGCAGATTAAAACTTCAGCGCAATTATGGGACTTCATAATGCAATTATTAGATATTTGTGTTTGAGTATTTCATGTGAGTGTCATATTATTAAGCACCTGTATCGTCCAACAAGAATTACAGATAATAATATAGTGAAATATATAAAGTGGAATTCCTCTAATTGAATAATCATAAAATTTTTGAAACAAAATGCAATAAACTTTTAAATATTTTTCAGCAATAACTTTTTTTTTATTATACGATAAGAAAAAACCGTTTAAAATATTTTTAGTTTTCCGTTTCATTACCTTGCCATATATTTCCTCATTCAATAAAAAATTCAAAATAATTATTGATCAAGTACTTCTACCGAAGTTAAACTGCTGTTCCAAATGATACCGCAAACTATCGGTTTGAACTTTAAAGTTTCGGAGTTCTTTCTTTCTCACCATTTAAATAGTTAATATAGCAACTAGTTACATCGTTTTATGTGAGAAAAGAAAGAGTTAAAGTTGCTAATTATTATTATTAGCACAAGACTCAGCCCTACTCAGTTTCTCTTATTTTATTTAATTTTATTAGAAACGATAAACAGCATCATTCAGACAGACAATAAATATGACAAAATACGATAAAAACGTGCATTGTCTCTGCTGTTAGTCTTACCGGCCATGACAACGTCACCGGTGGAGACAGGGCATTTAAATGAGATTCTATTTAGAAGGTAGGGGGAAACAAAAAGATTATGTAAAATTTGAAAAGAAAAATTTGGTCTTTTTGTTCTCTGCGTTATAAATTTAAAGCCGATCGATATATGTATATAAATAAAATAGTCAAGCATAATTCCAACACCTTTACTTTTTCCATCATTCCCGCAAGAATAAAACTTGTATCCTTCACCAATTTCTCGCGCTTTTGATCCTTTCCATTTTGTCTCCTGTAAACATGTTACATGCATGCGTGGCTCTGTTTTACAACCGGCCGCCTGCCTGACGCTAACTCCTTGGGAATGTTTAATTTGTTAAAATTCTAATTTTAATAAGGGTTATTATTATTACTACTCTTATACTCGTAGTAGTTGTATGAAAATATAGATAATAAATTAATATTTATATCAACAGTAATTAAACAATATAAGTGACTAAGTGTTTAAATATCCTGACGAGTAAAGATTTAACATTGAGAAGCAAACATTGGTACATGGCCGACACAGGTATACAAGTACTTGACAAAAATAACAATTCCATGCTTATTTATAGAACACAAATTAAAAAATTTCCTTAAGTCTATTAATTATTGTAATTGTAATTTAAATTTTATTGTCTTCTTTCTTCTCTTATATATCTGGTCTGGGTTGTTTTATATCTTGCTGCATGCTAAATTTCATATTCTTTAATTCCTTCATATTTTATTTCGCTATGAGACTTGTGGTGCCATCTATGGGCGTTTTCTAGCATTTTTATTGGTCGGTCTATAGCGTGTTAGATGTCGCTAATTGTAGATAAATAGATACATAGATATAAATAAATTGATATTATGTTTAAAATTATTGATAATAGCAAAATTAATACTATAACAAATATTATGAAAAATCGAATATGAAAACTGTTAAGTATTATATATCTTCGATTGCGCTGAATAAAATATATGTATATTGATTATTGAATTATTATTTTTTGCTAATAAGTATCTCAAAAAACAAATATTATAAATGACACATATAATATGTTAACAACAGAAATAAGGTGACAATTTTTTTACTTCACAAATTTTGAAATTATTCTCATTTATTAAATATACAATTAGAATAATATTATTTATTATTGAAAAACTAATAGCCAAAATAGTTTTAAGTGTTATAAATTTAGATAACATAGAAATATTTAACTATTTTTGTTAATATGAAACTCAATTCTACCTTGACTAAAAGCAACTGATTCTAAAACCCTCACTTGAAGGAGAGAGTCAAGCGGTACTAAAGGGCTTTTAAGCCTTAAGTGTTAGTCTAAGAATAAAATTCACTTTAAAAAAAGCTGTCACATCTGGGATTTAGTGCAAATACAGCGTATGGTTTAATATTTTTTAAGCACAATTGTTATATTTAATAAATTCCCCTAAAATTCTACACTTTAAATCATCTTATTACTTTAATTAAATAACACTTAAGATGTCGTTTACGATATTTTTCATAATGACACAAAATATAGGCTTTGAGAGAGATAATAAACAGCAAGTCATTGAATGTATTATGTAAAAGTGCATAATTGTATCACACAAAGCTTATAACTTAAACTATCCAGTACACAGGACGATACGACCCGGCGAGCGCTTCCACTCCATTAGACGAGGACACCCTTCTCTAAAACAATCTTATCTAAAAATATAACAATGTGCAAAAATGGCGTTGTCTTTACCATTATATCAACAAAAAAAAATTGAAAATTTGATATCTTCAAATATAACTGCCAAATAAGATTTACAATATGTTAACTCCGCTAAACAGCCAACAATAACCATAGTAAAAAAATACCATAAAATAAATACCAAAGTTTCGGCGTTTGTTCGGTTAATAAGTAAAAGTTGGACAGAAACCTGATTTTCAATTATTTTAATATTTTAATATTATTAAAATACACAATGTATATGTGTAATAATTTATTTTATAAAATAAAGTACCTATAATAATATCAAAAAGAAATATTTTTGAAATATCTATTTCTAATATCTTTTTATTTTAACCTTCTATAAATAAAGAAATTTACATAACAGCTGCAATATTAATAATTTTAATAAACAAATTAAAATGATATTTATTGTTGTTGAATGCTATCTTTAAACCTGTAGTTTTCTAGTCACAATGGAACAATAAGCAGTTTTATAAATCGTTTTGGGACGGCGCAAAAAGCAAAGAAATCCTCGATTCGTATTCGTGTTGCCTTCTTTTATTATTATAACTATATTTTCACAGCTTCTAAGAATATTCTTAAGAATCTACTAAAAATTTATTAAAAAAAATAATCCGTAGCTGTAATGTAACAGGAAAAAAAATAAAAAGTGTTTTTGTCGTAACAGAACACGGGAAGATGCAATATTATATTAACTGATGACTAGTAGTTGACTTAGTAGATGTTTTCTTCATATGTGTTCCTCTTAGTCTAAATAAAATCATTTTTTAAGTCTTAATATAAAATTCTTACCTAAAATAAATATTTTTAATATATAAATAAAAACGTAACGCTATAAATGTGGGAGATTGTATCAAGAGATTTATTATTATTTATTGTATTAAAAGAATCTAATAAACACATAAAAACATAATAATAATACGATGATAAATATAATATGATTTGTTTGTTACTATTACTGTTACTGTGTACTGCTTAACATGCTCATTAAGTCAGCTGGATATTGTTTAATATTTTATACATATTGTAATAATGTTCATTATTGTTATTTAAAACTAATACTGATATAAGAAGTATATTTTTTTATGGCAGGGAAGGGCAAACGACCGTGAGGGTTACTAATGATAAGTAAATACCGCCACTCATGAACTTTTGCAAAATCCAGAGAATTGCAAAAGCGTTTTCAGCCGTAAAGATGAGAGTATCGTTTGAAAGTACCTATGCCGTACTATTTCAAAAACAAATTACTAAAGCTTAAGGAATTATCCAAAGAGATTTCAATCAAATTTGACAACAAATTTTAGAATTTTCATAATTTATCATAGATATTGAGCAATCTGGCGCCGGTAAAAACTTTTAACGAGCAGTTTACAAGCGGGACAAATTGTATTACAGTACTTCGGAAGATTGTTAAGGATTAAAATATTAAATGGTTAAAACAGTATTTTATGATGTTATTTTTGAATATACAAAAGATATAAAAAGACATATATATACATACATTTATTATAAAGGTAACGGAAGACATATATATGTATATTATACGAGGGAGACGTAAATGTCTCTTAAGAGTTACACACTAACACCGAATGACGACGAGGTCATTAAGGAAGCATCGAAACACAAACAAGCAGTTCAATCGCATTTGAATATATTTTTCGGTCCGATTTGTCAAAAATATATCTAACCAGGATATGAATTTCTCATTCTGTTTCTTTGTTTTTTCTTATCTTAATAAGTAAGATATTATCAACATAATAATCTAAAAATTTTTTAATTGTTAAATTAATCTTTTTATTTCAAGATTTATTCGGATTTAGAATTATAAGTATTATATTTTAATCTTATTACTATTATTTGTTATTATAGTCAAAGAAGAACGTAAAACAAGTCCATTCCAAAGTAATTCATACTAAGAAGACCGCATGTTGTCGGTAAAGTTAAGAGAATTGCTGCTTCCTATTTCCTGAGAGGGATTTCCGGCGATGCCGAAACCAGCAAATTCTTACTGTGTGTAGATGTATCTTTTAGTAATATGTCAGCTATTGTACTAATGGTAAGAAATACGAATCGTTTGTTAAAGATTGATATTAAATGATTACTACTATTACATATTCATACAGTAAAATCATAATAATCCTTAATTTTTTTTTATTGGTATTAAACTCTTTTTACTTTTGTAAAATATATATTTTTATATTTCTTACACACAAAATATTAATGTATGACAAAGTATATAAATAATATTAGTCATTAATTTTATAATAAATTACATGTATGTATGTAACATTGCATTTAGTCATTCCATTAAAAAAAGGAGTTGTTATAATTCTAAAAACATAATGTAACTTACATTTTTGTAAAATATTATACCACTTTGATTCAAATTTATAAATTTAAAATATTGAAACATATTCTAAATTATTTTTTACACGAGGGAAAGCCTTAATAAAAAGTTACAGTATGCGGAACCAAACATTAAGGATATGTAAAACAATATTTATTTGTAATCTTATAATGTAAATATGTGTTGCACGCGACCAAATAAGAAAAACCTATATGATTAGATTTTTTAAAATTTCAATAAGCTTATTTTTACCCTCAAAGTTTTACAACGGAGAGCATTTTGAGGATTGACTTTTTCACAGCTTCTACAAGTCCGCACCTTTACTGCGGGTAAATTGTTTTCCAACTCGAGGAAGTGTCAGAACAGATAATAAAAGTGGAAAAAACCATCTTCAAATTGAATTTTCATTGCAATTGAGATTGAGTTTAAATCTTGTGCTTCAATAAAGAGAAGTAGAGTGAAAGTGTCGTAGTTTATTGGTCTGTTTCAAAATGAACTGAAGTTTATTTTACTCAATATTTTATAAATAAATTGGATGATTTGATCTTCTTAAACGAGATTAGGATTGTCTTACTCATAGAAGTAACAAAAATAATTACTAATAAAATATAAAAAACTATTAAGGTATGTCTTTTAATTATGTTGCGGGAGTTATAAAATATTTAGAATGTCTTGTTTCCTTCTAAATAATAGCTTCTATTTTGTATTTCCATTTCTTTGCTAAAAAAGAAATTAAGTATGTAAAAAAAATAACTGATAATAACCTCATTATATAGATGGAATAACAAATAAAATATATTTTGGCGTACGTATTAGTCATTTTGAATAAAAAATCTAAGAATTTTATAAAACTCAAATATGAAATAATAAAATACGTTTAGAGGTACATATACAATATCAGTATTATAATGTAAATAATTTCCACTCAGTGGTTACACATTAGTTACCTAAATGCTACAATGAGTTCACTGTTTCAACATTACCGAATGGAATGTTATAAACTCTAACTAAACAGCGGTTCGAACCACGATTAGATTATGTAATTATTACAGTTTCTGTTTTAAAAGTATAATGTTGATAGATAACTTTTTTAATTTTACTAATTTCTAAAACATTACATGATCGTGCTGTTGTTTATAAACAGTGATAGATTTGCAGTTTTGGTAACTATAGAAAATTATAATGCAAGCGGAATATTATGAAGCATGTCATTAAATAAAACGCAAAACTACAAACAAATTCAATTAACAATGAGATCGTATTTTTAAGATCACTAAGTATCTCACACACACACATTTCTCAGGCACAGCTATTTACCATCCATTCATTAAAACTTTGGTAATTTGATAGTTCATCATCATCTTCATCATCATCATTTTGGAAAGCTTATTACTTCTAAGACTACATAAAAAACACAATATTCTTTAATATGAAATAATCCTACACTGAGACAATACACTCTTAAGATATAATAAAATATAATTATTAATTGTACAACAAACAAGATGAACAATATAAATATTAGTAGTATTACAACGTAATCTCACATAAGTAATCTTTTAATACATCTTATCTAATAATAACACATTTATTAAAATTTTATTTTATGACGATGACAATTAATGATATTTTACATGATAATAAAATCAATTTGTAAAATAATAAATTTTATCCTGTTCATTATTCTCTTTATTTCCGTCAATATTGAAGGAATCCTTCACACATACGATGTTATATGTGCTTTATTGCTAAGCAGTTTTACTTATTACTAATAAAAAATGTAATCCCGTTTAATATATATAAATATCTTAATGTTATATTTTGACTATGAGATATTTTTAATCCTTGTAATGAAATTAATAAATCCGTGATATTATTTCTTAAAAATCAATTCATGAACCATCTCTATAATCGTAACGTTCAGTAAAATTATACAATTTATTTTTAGAATATTCGGTAAAATATATTCGGTAAGAATATTAACAAACATGAAAACATCAGAATCATGAACAGACAAAAGTTTTAACGAGTATCTCTCAATACGAGTGAATCGATCACGAGCGGCGGCGGAAATATAACAATAGGGAAAAAAATCCATAAGAAAAACTTTTATTAAGGCAAGTTGCAGATTAAAACTTCAGCGCAATTATGGGACTTCATAATGCAATTATTAGATATTTGTGTTTGAGTATTTCATGTGAGTGTCATATTATTAAGCACCTGTATCGTCCAACAAGAATTACAGATAATAATATAGTGAAATATATAAAGTGGAATTCCTCTAATTGAATAATCATAAAATTTTTGAAACAAAATGCAATAAACTTTTAAATATTTTTCAGCAATAACTTTTTTTTTATTATACGATAAGAAAAAACCGTTTAAAATATTTTTAGTTTTCCGTTTCATTACCTTGCCATATATTTCCTCATTCAATAAAAAATTCAAAATAATTATTGATCAAGTACTTCTACCGAAGTTAAACTGCTGTTCCAAATGATACCGCAAACTATCGGTTTGAACTTTAAAGTTTCGGAGTTCTTTCTTTCTCACCATTTAAATAGTTAATATAGCAACTAGTTACATCGTTTTATGTGAGAAAAGAAAGAGTTAAAGTTGCTAATTATTATTATTAGCACAAGACTCAGCCCTACTCAGTTTCTCTTATTTTATTTAATTTTATTAGAAACGATAAACAGCATCATTCAGACAGACAATAAATATGACAAAATACGATAAAAACGTGCATTGTCTCTGCTGTTAGTCTTACCGGCCATGACAACGTCACCGGTGGAGACAGGGCATTTAAATGAGATTCTATTTAGAAGGTAGGGGGAAACAAAAAGATTATGTAAAATTTGAAAAGAAAAATTTGGTCTTTTTGTTCTCTGCGTTATAAATTTAAAGCCGATCGATATATGTATATAAATAAAATAGTCAAGCATAATTCCAACACCTTTACTTTTTCCATCATTCCCGCAAGAATAAAACTTGTATCCTTCACCAATTTCTCGCGCTTTTGATCCTTTCCATTTTGTCTCCTGTAAACATGTTACATGCATGCGTGGCTCTGTTTTACAACCGGCCGCCTGCCTGACGCTAACTCCTTGGGAATGTTTAATTTGTTAAAATTCTAATTTTAATAAGGGTTATTATTACTACTACTCTTATACTCGTAGTAGTTGTATGAAAATATAGATAATAAATTAATATTTATATCAACCGTAATTAAACAATATAAGTGACTAAGTGTTTAAATATCCTGACGAGGCACATTACATTGCATACATTGGTACATGGCCGACACAGGTATACAAGTATTTGACAAAAATAACAATTCCATGCTTACTTATAGAACACAAATTATATAAAAATTTTCCTTAAGTCTATTAATTATTGTAATTGTAATTTAAATTTTATTGTCTTCTTTCTTCTCTAACATATCTGGTCTGGGTTGTTTTATATCTTGCTGCATGCTAAATTTCATATTCTTTAATTCCTTCATATTTTATTTCGCTATGAGACTTGTGGTGCCATCTATGGGCGTTTTCTAGTATTTTTTTGGTCGGTATTGAAGCGTGTTAGATGTCGCTAATTGTCGATAAATAGATAGATATAAATAAATTAATATTATGTTTAAAATTATTGATAATAGCAAAATTAATACTATAACAAATATTATGAAAAATCGAATATGAAAACTGTTAAATATTATATATCTTCGATTGCGCTGAATAAAATATATGTATATTGATTATTGAATTATTATTTTTTGCTAATAAGTGTCTCAAAAAACAAATATTATAAATGACATACATATAATATGTTAACAACAGAAATAAGGTGACAATTTTTTTACTTCACAAATTCTTAAATAATTCTCATTTATTAAATATACAATTAGAATAATATTATTTATTATTGAAAAACTAATAGCCAAAATAGTTTTAAGTGTTATAAATTTAGATAACTATTTTTGTTAATATGAAACTCAATTCTACCTTGACTAAAAGCAACTGATTCTAAAACCCTCACTTGTAGGAGAGAGTCAAGCGGTACTAAAGGGCTTTTAAGCTTTAAGTGTTAGTCTAAGAATAAAATTCACTTTAAAAAAAGCTGTCACATCTGGGATTTAGTGCAAATACAGCGTATGGTTTAATATTTTTTTAAGCATAATTGTTATATTTAACAAATTCCCCTAAAGTTCTGCACTTTAAATCATCTTATTATTTTAATTAAATAACACTTAAGATGTCGTTTACGATATTTTTCATAATAACACAAAATATAGGCTTTGAGAGAGATAATAAACAGCAAGTCATTGAATGTATTATGTAAAAGTGCATAATTGCATCACACAAAGCTTATAACTTAAACTATCCAGTACACAGGCAGATACGACTCGGCGAGCGCTTCCACTCCATTAGACGAGGACACCCTTCTCTAAAACAATCTTATCTAAAAATATAACAATGTGCAAAAATGGCGTTGTCTTTACCATTATATCAACAAAAAAAAAATTGAAAATTTGTTATCCTCAAATATAACTCCCAAATAAGATTTACAATATGTTAACTCCGCTAAACAGCGAACAATAACCATAGTAAAAAAATACCTTAAATAAATACCAAAGTTTCGGCGTTTGTTCAGTTAATAAGTAAAAGTTGGACAGAAACCTGATTTTCAATTATTTTAATATTTTAATATTATTAAAATACACAATGTATATGTGTAATAATTTATTTTATAAAATAAAGTACCTATAATAATATCAAAAGGAAATATTTTTGAAATCTTCTAAGATATACGCAGGTCGATAGGGTTGTGTTTTGTATACAACAATTGAAACATTAATAGTAAATTTTTATTAATTTATGTATTTTTTCCAAGATAAGAGGATTTTTTACTTCTATTGCATCCAGTATGTACAAGTACAACTTATTGATCTTGACAGCTGTTGAAACCTTTAGTTATCCGTTTTAAAATAGTATAAATAAAGAAAATGGTATAAATTATTAATTAATACACTTAAAACAATAATCTATGTAACAAATTGGTTCATTACATGTATCTGCGAGTAAGTAATACTTTACAAAATTTTATAAGAAGTTCTCTATGATATTTAATATGTTCTGAATTATTCAATAGTCATATTTATATTTTTTTTATTTATATAAATAAACTTGAAGGAGGAAATAAAATATTGTTTTTTTATAGATGTTAACATATAAAATAGTAAATAAGTGACGACCACATAACTTGGTGTATTGTTTTATGCTATATTTAAATAAAAAAGAATCGTATGTTACATTTTATAATATAAAAATTTTTAAAAATTTTATTTTATTTTATAGATTTTCTTGAAACAGGTTGAATCTATATAATTTCTCTATTTATAACATCCGAAGATTCACAAGAGCGCTGCCGGCCTTGGAGGAGTATAAGCCTTTCTTGAAAATACCCATGTTAAAAAGTTGGAAAATAAAATACGGTTACCAAAAAAATTTTTATTTAAAAATAAGTAAATATAAGTTGGAACAACGAGAACACACTACAGTCATTATTGTTGTTCGTTTATTTGACAATTTAAATATGCGAGTGAAGCGATTACATAGAGAACCGATGGTAAATTAGTTACTGTGTGGCATTCTTCATTCCTATCCATAAGTTATATAACATGTTGCAAAACGAGAAAGAAGTAACTAAATAAACAACGTAAGTGTTGAAATAAAAAATACTGAAAGCATGATCGAAGGTGAAGAAATTGAAAAATCCAGCCGATTGCTAAAGTTAATTCATTCATAAGTCAGTTCATCAATAAGTAAGTTGGATTTCTTCCTCAGCACTTAAACACGCATTGCTTACAGTGAAGTGTAATTACAACACGTCGATCGGGAGAGCTGTCGAGACAGCTTTTTATGCGTAAAAGACCCATATTTTAAAATGAAACTGATATTCACGTTAATTTGAGGAAGGGAAAGAAAATAATAGTTTATTTTATTTATTTAAATTTATGTATTAACACATTTTTTTAAAGGAATCATATAATATGTTTTGATACCAATGTTGCTGTCATTCTTTGAAACTTATTTATAGAAAAATTAGGTAATATTTCAAGTACGCTTGTAAGTTATAAAAAAATATTGAAATTATTATAATACTCTTGGCAAAATATTATCAGATAACTTTTGCAAAATATTAGCAGATAGCAGATAACTTTTGTTTATAATATTACCACGTAACTTTAATTTATATATTTTTAAATAGGCTTCTGCGATAAATTAACTACATCAGCATAATTTATAAGAAAAAGAATAAGAGCCTGCTCTAACAGAATTTTGGTTCAAATTGGTGAAAAAATTGTGCCCATAAAGTAAACGTGAGTATAAAATACTTTTTGATATAATTCAAATATATGGACATTCCAAACGACTATTATCAATACGAAGGTCGAAATTCGTCGAAATCGTCGAAACGACACGGTCGAAACGACATGAGTAGTATTTTAACAGAATTTTATGAAACTAATGTCAGATTATCGTGATCGTTCTGTTTAAGATCATGTTCACTGATTTATTTTAATTAATTATTTATCGATTGACATTTTTATAGGTTAACATGAATTTTGAAAATTATTACACCAATCATGGATCTAATTCAGGTCTTTTTTAACATTTTCAATAGCGAAGTTAAAACAGTCAGGTGTATCGGCATATAGGTGGTAAGAAAAAGAGCAGTTAAGAATAATAACGCTTATAAACCTGTGTTATTCTGCAATAACTAGCAGGGCAGGGATAAGGGAATTATTTCTTATTGGCTGAGATGAGGAGTGAAGTAATGGCGGCGAGACGTGGTAAGCAGGTGTGGAGAGGAGAGGTGTATTTATTAGCGGAGCGTATTTCATAATAATATTTAAATTGGAGCTCGCGTGTAGTTAATAGCTTAAATAATTGTAAAAAATTGGTTATTCTATATGATTATTTATACAATTTATATATTGAGGTTATAATTTTGTGAGAAAAAATCAAGACAATAATAATAGGAATCGCATTTATTTGTACTTAACGAATAAACACGAATATGTATGAATACATTAAGCAAGTTTGTTTCGCATTGCCAAAATAAAAACTAAAATTATATTATAAATTCTTATTTACTGTTTTATGAAAGCGCACTTCATTTTTAATAACTTTTTTTCATTTACTATTTCATTAGCTTCACTTTCAATATTTTCACAATAACGAGTTCGTGTTGGTGTTTAAAACATAACATTGGGTCATCACGTGTCCGAACCACATTAGACGGTGTTTACATTACCCCTTGATCAGTGCTGACGAGTCACGCCAGAATCATTAACTATAGTTTAGGCAAATATCTATAGCATTTTCATGAACTACACAGTCAGTCCTAATGTGTATATAATGCTATTTATGCTCAAATGTATAAATTGTTATAGATTTTTTTAGTTATAATAAATTACAATACATTGCTTAATCTCATCATATTCATATAAAAAAGGGGCTTTCTCCAATAAAACCTTCATGGTCGGTCAAACTCCAAAAGTCGTAGAAGTAATTAATAATTAATTTCTTTGCCGAGTTTCTTTTAGTCATTATCTTAAGACTGCGACAACCGGGTATCCTATTGTCGTATTTGTAGTAGGGCGGTGATTCAGGAACTGGAAACTCCACTAACACGTGCAGCACGGTTTTATTTAGTTTCAAGAAAACATTACTGTGAATAATTGTATATTACACGTCGAGAAGTAAATGTAAATATTTAGAATTTAGGTAAATTAAGTTTGGTGGCAGCGAAGGATGCAAAAAAAAACAATTTATTTTATAAAATTATACTAGTGAGTTACAATTAAAACTTATAGTTAATTAATACTAAATAAAGGTGATTCCAGGTCAGCGATTGACCCAAGAATGAATATATTTTATCCTCGATTCCCATCGATGGTGAGAATGCAAGCCGTATGGTGTCGTCTTCAGGATACTCGAAGCGTGGTGTCAGCATTTAACCGTGTGAAACCAAGTTGGAGCTTACTATAACAATTGCCCTTGGCTATGCTTGCGTAACAGGTATGTAAACAATTTGTAGATGCAAAAGATTTATAAACAGCACAAGAATACAGATCCAACTGATAAAAATTGTGATTACGATATTTCCTATTAATAGAAAGGCACTGACAATACACAATGGAAATTATCTAAAATTATACTTTTTTAAATGTCTAACTCCGATCACGAAAAACTGCTTTCACACGATCTTACCTTGTTGAATAAATGGGCTTATGTTAGATTTTCTTTCTTTATATTATTTTGGATATTATAAAGTCATTGGCACATAGCCATAGCAGAATACTTCAAATTTTACTAAGAATTAAGAACATTATTTTTTTCTGAAACAATAACGTTCGAAAGGCAATTGTGTGTGGTTGCTGTGTTTTTTGGACGTAAGATATTTAAAAATCAATCTTGGGTAATACTTGTGTCAATTTGCGAGTCGATATACTCGTATAAATTAACGACTTCCTAATACCCTTGTGTTTTTAGAAGTTTTTTAACTAGATTTATTTTTACGGTTAATTGTCTAATATTAATTTGACTATAATTTACTAATAATTACTCTGATTACTCTTATTATTTTTTTTTTAATTTAAACGTGGGTGACCACTTTTCTCTGCGCGACAACTTAAATGCGATAAATCACGCGAATGTTCTATGATTTAGTTTGTAAGGATAAGCAAAAACTAGAAAGTTAACTATCTTTTAGAATCTAATTGTCCCAAGTGAAGTTAAATTTTTAAACGTAGTTTCAATAGAAAATTCGTGTTTTTTTTGGTTCATATTTTATATTCCTTGTAATAAAAAATAAGTTAATTTATACGTTTCTTAAATACAAAATATCTTTAGAATTAGAAAAAAACAGATAATAATAACTTTGAAATTGTATTATCTTTTATTTTATTTCTAGTTGTAAGTTGTAACATGTGTTGCTCAGTTTGTCATTATTTTAAATAAGCATTAAATTTCTTATCATGCTTATTTACTAATCACTTTGAGAAGCATTTGGAAAAATAAAAATTTAAAATTTGTAAGGATAGGAAAGTCTCCCATGCGCCGGGGTAACCTGTACCAGTTTATTTATATATATTTTTATTTTATCCTCTTATGACCAGCGACAATTTACTCTGTGTCAAATTATATGTATGACATTGACAATATAATGAATAAAATGAAATTAAACGTGTGGTAGAATGTGTACAGTATTTTTTATTAAATTACTGTATTTTTTATGCATCATTTAAAAAATTTTAACTTTCTGCACTCCTTCTCTATATCAACTACGAGTATAAGTAGCTAAATTTTGTACTCCTCTATCCGCATTAGTTTTGTAAAAAAGGGTACAAAGATTATTTTTCACTTTTTAATATGAAGCTGATGGTCCGCTACCGCACGTGAAGTGAAAATATTTGTTAGGAAGAGACATAAATAAAGTCGAAGTTTATTTTACAAAATATTTTTTTATATTTAAAATTATAATCCTTATCGGTTAAATGATTAAATGATCAGGACTGACGTTCAATGTGTCTTTTTGCAAATCTTATTTAAAAAGCTTTCGATACTTATATTTATATTTGTAATAAAACGACAGACCAAAATAATTGACAAAATATTTCCATTCGCATTCTATAAACGCAATAATAAAACAAGAACACAATAAAAAATATATTTCCCCTAACTATATTTTTATTTCGTTAAAACTACATTCAAGACACCTTATTTCTGTATCAAGAAAACTGATATAGAAAATCCAGCTAACAATGAAAATCTGGACATAATGTCACGAAATTCAATTATAAATTCTAATAAAGTTTGAATATGTTAAATTGAGTTCCCTATTCTATACGATAGTTTAAAATCTGGAACGTTGGCAATGTTATGTTTTCTTCAATATACAATATATTTTGATGTCAAGCAACAAACTTGAAATATTGTTTTCGAAACGCCATTTATAAAACGTCAGCACACTTACCTAAGTGTGATTTATCAATTATTTTAACATAATTTATCGGGTTCAACTATTCCCTTAGCTGTTGTACGAGTTGATGTTTTGTGTTTATTATTACTTATTATTATTTAAAAACAGAGTTTTCCTTAGAGCATATATCATTTTAAGTATCAAATGTACGTTGTACGTTGTAACAAGTATGCACTGATTAAAAAGTATACGTAACAGAAAAATAAGTACACCAGATAACATCTATTGTCTGTGGTGACAAGTGCGGAATAATGTGTACTACTATTATGCCCCGCGGGGATGAAATTATTACGTATGAAAATATTATACTACGAATGATTAATGAGTAATCATAATTTATTGAATATGTTTATCATTTTACTCTTTTTCTATTATATATGAATTAAGTTCCTAATTAATTCAAATATAAAATAACTTATATTGTTTAATAAGTCTTATTATTGAATAATATAAATAATAATAATGTTTTAAATTGGCAGATAATTGTATTTATATTGGCTTTTGAATTTAATTCACAGCTTATGGTTGCTACAGTAAACTACTGATTCATATAATAATGTCTTTTATTTTATCAGCAGTGGGATGACACAAGTCTAATCAATCTCAGTCACTCAATCTAAGTCTGTGCCACCAGCCATATTTTTTAATAGGTTAAAGGTTACGATGACTGATATGTTATAGCATATGGCCGGTGAATACCGTGCGATTATTAGTGATAATATCTTCATAATGGTACAACCATCGGAACTAACTGTGCGTATTTCTGATGTGTACTTGATGTAAGAGAATGGGTGGAATTAATTTCTAAAACGCAAAGTAAATACAAATTAAGCAATCATGAAGTAGGTTTAAGGGTTGCTTGTGTTCTACAGATAAGTAATAATGATTTATTAAACTCACTCAGAACCTTGAACTGTAAAAAGCTAACCAAAATTGTAGAAATATAATTTATTGATTTAATAATGCTTATTTGTTTCCAAAGACATTAAGTTTTTTAGTTTAATATTACAAAATTAATTATTTTCATTTCTAATGATTAAAAATTTTATCCACATTTAGTTTAACTTTCTGCGTGGGGTATTTTCACTATTCGCTTATTTGTAGTATTCAGCGCCACGACTTTTCTATCAGAAGCATTTCCGATATTTCTTTTTTAATTAGCCTCCGGTGAGTGTGGTTAAAATTAATATTCTTAATAACGCTTCAAAGGCGTTGATTCTTTTAATTATACATGTGTATTATTGCAGGGTTGATTAAATATTATGGATTAACTATAATTCGTATTGCCTGCATTTCACGGACAGTTTATAAGTTCAATTAAGAGATATATGTTTTATTCTGTTAATGTACTTCACTTTGCCAATTGTATCAAATCGTAGCGGTCGTAGAGGCTGGTACTAATTGTGTACGTGTGTACATTTATTTATAATGTAAGTGTTTAAATTGGATTTATTAATTTATTATTTATTACAATCCTCATCCATCCAATTCTCTTTTCAATACTATTTCATCAATCATTGAGCTGAGCGAAGCGAAGCTCTTTACTGGTCAGATCGCAAAAAATGCGAACTCTCTGTTCTTAAAAACTATTTGAGCTACGTTGACGAAACTTGCCACAACGATTGCGAGCATAAGGCGCTAAGCATATATTTAATTTTGTAAAAATCGTAATACTAAATTCAGTATAATTTACTAATTCAGTTTAGGACAATTTACGTGCTAGCGCAGAAGCTACGCATACCACAGTTTCGAAACTCGGCATGATGTTTGATGCTACATTGCTTTATGACTGTGCAAAATTTCGGATAATTTTGATCGACAGATCTTCAACAATTAACAGAACTAATTTAGTTCAATTAGTGACTCACCAGCGCGCCTGCTCGATGCACGAGTTACGAGTGGATTGAAATCTAAGAAAGTTTGTAACTACTCTCATACATAGCAGAACTGACTATAAATTCGTCATAAATAAGAATTCGTCATAAAAAAGAATTCGTCATAAATAAGAAAGTTTGTAACTACTCTCATACATAGCAGAACTGACTATAAATTCGTCAGAATGCAGTTCACATTGAGCTCGAAGCACACTAAAAGAATGGTAAGTTTTCGAATTACAGAAAAAAAGTTTCAATTCACCAGGAAATTTTCCATAGACTTCATTCATATGGAACGTCTCATACCGGTGCGCGCCTCAAGTTAAAAGAATAGCAAAATAGAAGGAATAACTGAACGAACGCTTCAGTTGCGTTTGAGGCTTCGAAAGGGAAGGTTCCGTCCGAATATTTTCTTTCACTCTTATTTTTCAATTTGCTATCCCAATTTAATATTTTATATCCATTCGCTATACATTTCATCGAGCTTCATCAAGCTTCCATTTAATTATTGCTCAAACTTATTATATCATCCCATTATCATAAAATAGAACGTGGACGAGACAGAGGAAGAGGCAGACGGCGTGCAAGTGGCATATCGCGATGCACAGCAACTTCTGTCCGTTCACAACAATATCGAGATAGTGCAGCCACACGTATCACGCTTCCTAATATCGTAGCAAGTAAGCGTCGATTCAATAAAGAATTAAAAAAATTGGCATACGTTTCCTGTTCTAAATGTTCAAGAACCGATTTAAAAGAAGCAGGAGTTCCCTATACTTGTTCTGCATGCTGTTCCATTCGAACAACAGGAATGTTCAACGCAGAAAATTTTATGGACCCTGGGGCAGTGCCAACACAATTACAAGGGCTGACACAGATCGAAACTATGCTCTTTGCACGCATACAACCAATTATGCGAGTGTATCGGCTTAGGACAAGCGGTGGGCCCGGACAGTTTCGTTATGCAGGACATATTTTAAACGTTGAACAAGAAACGATGGCAACTGTACTTCCTCGACGATTTGCAGATCTGCAAATAAACATTGAACGACGCGAAGCAGCAACAGACTTTCAAGACTTTCGTGTAAGACGTCAGAAAGTGCTCGACGCTCTCCGGTGGCTGAAACAAAATAACGAAATCTATCAAGGCAATCCGATTGATTTGAAAAAACTGGACAGGCTACCGTCTGATGATACAGATGTAACAAGCCTCCTTATATATGCAGAATGGACGACGTTACCGAATATGATGACGTAGTTGAAACTGCAGTTATTAATTTTCCTTATGTTACAACTGATCAACAAGTAACGAATCGCTTAGCGTGGCCATCGTCAACTGCTCAGCCGATTAACGAATACAGAAAGGAAGGCTACATTGCAAAATGTTTTCAACGCCTGTTCCCGACCGGCAAGACTATTTTTAACTTCAGTAGACGAACACAAAAAGTAAAATTTAAAGAATGGGTTAATTTTTTGATGCATTATCCCGACAAACGGTTTGCCCAGGATCCCAGATTTCGTTTCTTTTTCTGAATACAGATCAAAGACCTGATTGTTTCAGCGTGATGTCATTACGAAAAGAAGGGTGTTATGAGCAGTTCTGTAGAAAATTTTCCATTTAAAGACCTGAGACGAATATCAAGCTTGACATGTTTGGCAAATGATTTATTGATAATATCCTATATTGCCATTTAACTCTCTAGCGTTTGTAACGACTAAGCTAAAGAACATCGTAGTAAATAGCCTGCCGTGCACAGAGCAAAAGTTAGCTCAGCTCGCGACCCCGCTTGCGTGACCTAGTATTTATATTTTTAACCTTAAAGGCTTATTTTTAACTTTCGGAATATTTAAGCACCAATATTTAATAAAACTTTAAAAGTGGATGAATAATTATTAAGACATGCAAATATTATATGGAATTATTCGTCATATATATTTTTAAAAAAAAATTCTATCACACTTAAAATTTACAAATTACAAACCAAAATATTGCTTGATAAAACTATAAGATCGTACAAATAACAAGATTCGACATGTTTAAATTAAATTGATTAATTTGTGTGATTGTTTTCACAGATTCATCCCCGGACATTAAAGTCCAAATATTGTTATTGACTTTATTTATGACTAAAATCTGTAAAGCGAAATTATTTTTGTGAATTCCTGTTCAAATCTATCATTGTTATTCAGAAATTTCGAAGTTGTTTTGAATTCTCAATTATAACCACTGTTCAAGTTAAAAAATGAGTTACCTAAAATCCTACATAGTTCAGACTTTGAAAACGGTTCTGTTTTAATTTTTTCATGTTATGTTTTCGAAGTCTGTTAGTTGATTTGTTTTCACGAGGATTGAATGGCATAAAGTTCAATTATGATATCCATGTATTGTAAATACCATTCCGATTAGGTACTAATTAAAAACGTGAAATCTGTGAGTTTTGTAGTATATCTATTCATGTTATTAAACGAACAATTTATGAATATATCTGATGAAATTTATAAAGTATAATTGCCCTAACGAGTTTTGGTTCAATTTAATGAAACAATTTATTAAAGTATTCACTGAAAATATGTACATATATATTTTATATTGAAATACTTTTGAAGTGCTTGAGAAACATTTGGAGGTGGATGTCGAATGAAAGAACTTACCGACACCTACATTATGTCTTTCCGTCAACTTGATTACTGCAAACATTAAAAACGTCCAGCTAAAAATAAATTGTTACTAATATACACCTGTTAAATCCCTATTTAATTATATTAATAGTTTTGTTCAAATTATATTAACTATAATCACATTAAAAAAATGTACTGAGGAAAAGGTTTTGTGTTAATAACCTCAATATTCGAAAATAAAAATAAGAGAAAGGAAACAATACTGCTACCGTTGGACCAACGCAGACGTATGCGTTAGTATGGGATTCCCGTACCATTTCGCATCATAGCGAAATTTACTGACCGTGAGTTTAGTAAGTACATAAAAAATCATCATCGCCTAAGCTATCAAGACAGACTAATAAGGTATAAGGTATAAAATATTAGTTTAGAATTATTTATAAAGTTTTTTAGTGACTGTCAATGGATATTTCAATATAATAAAATAGGCTTATCGTTATTATAAAATGATTTTGACAGTCATTTTGATATTATAATATTTTTAATTCACATTAAATAAGATACTACACAAAAAGTAAATTAATTAAGCGATTAAAGTAATAATATAATTAAAATATTAGGTCCAGTAGTTTTCCAATATAAAATTTATATTTTGAACAACATAAATTTCATTAAGAACTCGTTATATATAATATTAATAAGGAATTATACAGGCTTAGTTAATCTACATATTGTATTTGTATATACAAATAATTACTGTATTTTATGATTGAAATTGAATAGGGGAGGGAGTTCTGTTGTAAAGTTTGTAATGATTAAAGAAACATTTATTTTAATTCAAAACTATTTTAAGATATTTCTATTTTTAGGAAGAATAAAGAAGAAGAAGAAAAAAATTGTAATGTTTTAATTTAATTCTGCTTATAACTTATTGTTCGGCCATTGATTGCAGTGCAATGGCGTCTTATCTACCGAAAAATTTATGTTTACTCATCGCCGTGCAATATCCAGACGATGTTCCCAAACATTTTTCAATACATTTAACAAATAATGTATGTTTAATCCAACGTGTAATATATATACGTTTATTGTAATAAAAATATGTAAACGAAACGAATATACATGATATAGAAAAATTAATAAATTAATTAAAAATAAATGAAATAGTTTCACAACAAAGTCCACTTTTATAAGGTTGTCATCATTTAGGGAATATCTTTAACCTATTTTAAGAACAAAAACTCCCTATAATTAACCCTTGTAAAACGTCCTTAACTAAGGAGCACTATACAGCAACGGTCGGACGATACCAAAGTGTCGATAGGTTACAAATACTACTCAGGATATGCAGCCAACAAGTAAGCCTTGCTTGTGGCTATCCACCTAAAGTAGCCCGTCTACTTGTAAATAAATAAATGGCTAAGTAAATGGCTAAATAAATCTATATGTTACAAATTCTCTCTAAGAGCTATGAATTCGGCGCGGGGGTCTTGTGAAATAATATCATCAATTATTGTTTGAACATGATTTACAAAGCAATTTGTCTTTTCATTACCGCTATAGTTACTATGAGACATACCTAATTCGGACCAAGTCGATATAAACAGAGCTTTTATAGGTTCCTTCAATTTTCTTAATTGAAAAGGTATTCTTGACAGCAAGACATCGTTTCTCATAAAAACAGATACTCCGGAGTAGGTTACATAATTTGATTACCGGGTTATGATGTCTGCGAATGCACAGCAGTAATCATATTCTTATCCGTATCTACACAGGAATTATCAATGTAAATAAATAAAATTATAGACTGTTTTTATATTTCCTGCTTGTATATTTTATAACTTATGTGATTTTTTTCTGTTAAAAGTAATCAGTTTAAGAAATATTTAAATAAATAAATTCCTGGAATTAAATAAAATGTCTATTTAGTAACATAATACCCCCACTTCTTTTTTTATTATCACAAAGTTTACCAGGAACTTATTTTAAGAGCAGCTTTAACATTTTACCGATAACATTTGTCTTTTAAGGAAATTTCTCAGGCATATCGATTTTACTATAAATATTTTATTTTCGAATCTTTTTCATTTTGTTATATAATAGATGTTTTATTATCAGAAGGACAATAATTAGAAAGTTAATAATTTAGGTTTATAAAGTATTCTTTTAAATTTTTTTTTATTTTTTGGCGGCCGGTGCCAAAATAGTATACTTGTCTAGTTTTTCTCTACTCTAGTTTTATAGCATTTAAATAGAAAGATTCTCCTAAATTAGTGATAAGTGTGTTCCTTTCTAAGTAAGTGTTCGTGTTACCAATGGGTTGCTTTAAATCAAATCGCCTATTAATTATTTAGGACTCAATTTATTAATACTGAAATTTAAATATATAAAATTTTAAATTCCTATTCGCCTCTGACAATGGATAAGTGAAGACATATACACAACCCCCTTTTTTGTGAATACAAGAATACTGCAAATTCTTAATATTTAACGTGGATCAGGCATTTAAAGACAGGGAGGCAGACAGACAGGCAGATCACATGCAGCTACTGTTAAAGCAACAGATTAGGAAGCAGGACATTCATGTCGACGTCAAGAATTTACTGATACACATGGTAAAGATTAATTAGGGTGAAATACATCCCCATAATAAAAAGACCTCCTTATGGAGGAAAAATAATTATATCCTACAAATTAACTTTTTAACTGACCGGGAAACGCCAGCAATACGAATTATGGTTAATCCATAATATTTAATCAACCCGGAGGTTATTTAAACAGGAAATATCGGAAATACTTCCGATAGAAGGAGCTATAAAGGTCGTAATATTTAATTCTAAACAATCAATAAGCGAATAGTGTTACTACACCACGCAGAACGTCGAAACCGAATCTGAATAAATTCTTAATTATTAGAAACAAAAATAATTAATTTAGTTATATTAAACTAAAGAAATCAATGTGTTTGGAAACAAATAAGCATTATTAATTGACAACATTTTACTATATTCTAAAAATATCAATATGACAAACGAGACACCATCTAAACATCTGAACGAATGATAGTTAATTTTATTTAAGTCAATATATCAGTCACTGGCATAAATCATATTTATTATATATAATTTGTATATGTTATTATTATATATATTTCTTTATATATGTAAATGTAAATGTATATTTATAAACATGTACACTTTATATTTTATATAGTATTACTATGTGTCTGTAAATTAGTATAAAAATGTCTGTGTAAGTTTCTCTGCCCTCTAAAACCTTCCGTTTAACACTCAAGGTTAACTGTATATCAAAATAAATAAATGTAATAAATTAATACCTTGTATATAATAAATATCTGATTCCCACATTTTTCGATGTGTCTTATATTATGCTATTATCATTATCCAATCGAAATATAATGAATACGCCTACATACCATTTACCGCATACACATACTACATACTCGTATATGAGAGGATGATCAAATTACCTTTTTGCTTTGTATATTATGTTACTAACAAAATATATTCATTAAATATACAAAAACACAATAGAAAGATAACATAACAATATTTGAAACCAAAATACACATATGTAAGGCTTTTTAAAAAACACAAAATATACACATTCAAAAATTTAGGCGAGCAATAAGATAGGTATATGAAATGTGATCTTAATGTGTAGTTCGATTGTAAATCTTTGATTAATGACTTGTCTGGTTGAGCAACGAAACACAAATATTTTGATATGCCTTGTAATTATATTCCTAAAACATAATATTACAATTCTTATTTTTTTATTTAATAATAATCAGATAGTGTATACAAGCAAGTGACTGTCTATCTTAACTAATTGTAGAATTAATTAAAGTTTTCTCTTCCGTATATTCTCTGAGCTGTATTTTTTTACATTAACGTTTAATTTTATTAAAGTCATCTTTACATTAATTTGAAATACTTCAATAAAACTTAGACTACTTTAGTTTCTTCATTTCTTCGGCCTTTTAATGAATGAAATAGCAAATGCGCATTGAATATTAAATTATAATTTTCAACAGTCCAAGTTCCTAGTAATAATAAATAAAAAAACGTATGTTTGGTGAAATTAACAAAAATAACGGAATAAATGACATAATATTTTTTTAATGCACCTGTGTATAATATAATATTTAATATACCTTTATATAACTGTGAGGAATAATGGGCTAAAACTGTAACAATTTTTCTAATAATAGATATATAAAAAAAAACATTACAAAACAAAAGCCATATATTTTAATAAAATTATAAAATTGGAGGAATAAAATCCAAAAATAAAATAGAAAAATTTACGTAATGTCAATAAACCTCCCAAAATGCCGAAAATAAACAACCGGAGAGAATAACCGTCCATTTTGAAATGTTCTTGCTAACTGGAATTTCCTGTGCTCATTTAAATTTATACTGATTATAAAATTTGAAGTCGTATTAATTAATAAAGAACTCTTTCGGTACAGAGTATAAAACCCCAAAGTAACTTCTAAATTTTCTACAATAAGAAATATTTCTTATTGTAGAAAATTCTATATATGAATCCGCTTTAAATTGTAAAGGAGTCGGTTAAAACTTTTTGCCAAACGTCATTACGGCTAGAGATTGTCGTTATTCTCAAGATTCTTGAATTCAATTTCTTTTTTACTGCCCTTAACAACTCTTTGACGGTAACTGTTTATATAATATATTTAGGTAGTGTATAATATTTATAAAAGATTTTGTGTCAATAACCTGTTACTGGTTTCGATATTAACTTACAATATTTTAACTAAATAAATAAACTAATTAACTAACTAGTAGCTTTTTTACCGAGGAATTAAATAAAATATATTCTGAGGATTTGGAGGCTAGGTATGCTCATCCCGGTAGACGCATTTCGCTAACATTATATAAACGGAATATCACCGACAGTCAATATCAGAGATTACACACCGTTACATATTACTTTATTCTAATAGATTAATAGATTGATGAACCTGGACATTAATATTTTTATTAAGGTGTTAGTTTCAGTATTGTTAAATGTTAGAGTAAAAAACCAAAATTTCATCATGACATATCATATCGTTCATTTTTTTCATTATTGATATTTATGTTACATTTTCCAAACACACACACAAACACAAAAACGATGCAATAATTAGGTTTTAAGAAAACTTTCAATATATTAAGCATAATTTTTAATAGTAATGTACGTTTATTGCTCGATTAATAATATTAGCGACAAGATGAATTATTAATTTAAAATAAATAATATCGAAAATAGTGTCACATATTCACAGTATGGGTATAATATAATGTGAAGTATATATCACATGCATTTTATACCGAAACACGATGTTTCCCTGCTATCATGCCACAGCTTCCTAATATTAGAATACCTTCCTTACACAACGTTATATTATGAATACTTCATATTCTAAAGTCAAACAGACATTTTGTTGATGTTTATCAAAACGAAATGTTTATTAAATAAAGAGAAATATAGACTATGAAAATATTGCATATCCAAAATGTTAGTACATTACAGAATAGCAGCGCAGCGTTTCATTAAATAGACCTTTATCTTATTTCATTACTTTAAACGACGTCGGTAATATTGTGTGGTTAAAATATAATACCCAAGGACAGGTTCCGCTGTGAATATGTTACCAGAAATGGAATATCTACAATGTTGGAGTTACTGTACATTATTATATATTACGGGCTTGTAAAAGTTTACCAATAAGAGTTTTTACTTGAATGGTTTGTACATGAAACTGTTACAGATAACAACAATCCTAATAATTATTATAATAACATCTATTAACAAAGTCATTGCTACAATAAATATTTCAATTAATTTTAATTATCAATAAAATCTTCCTGAAGTTTAATAAATAAAAAGTTGTTTTCATCGCATTTTGCTTGCTATTTAAATGCGTTTAATTAAATAATTGTAATCGACTGCGTTACAAAATGTAATGCTGTATCCATCATGCACTCAAAGGCAATACATTATTATTTACTCGTATGAACACATTAACACATAATATGATTTTTTTGTGAAAATGAATCAAGATTAAGTAAAACAACAAATAAACAATATTATTATTATTCTATTCAAATTTAAAATTTAAGGTAATTATGCAAAATATAAACGTTTAGTTTTGTTTAATTAATTGATCTAGGATTAAAAAAATAAATAAATAAATCTTACTGGAGTGGGACACATCATCTACTCCAATTATGTTTGCATAATTTTTTTAAAGTTAATTTAATAATGTAGGTTTATTATAATTTTTATTTATAGTTTAGTAAAGCCTTTCAAATAATTGAACAAACTTAATACTGGCTAAATTTTTACATCGAGTGGACTAAAGATAACGAACTAATATTGATTATGCCGGAAGGATAATAATAAAAAGGAATTCATTACTTTGATAAACAATTTAAATTTATTATATGTTACATATATTATATAATCATTATTACAATAACTTAAATATGTCATAACTCAAAAGACAATAATTTTGTAGAATGGTAGTCGAGGGCAAAAAATAGCAAATTCTAATCTGCTACAGTTGACAAGTCGGAGAGGACGAAGGAAACAACAATAGTTAGGTATCTCACCAACATGATTATAATGTATGATGAACTGATATCATGGACAAATCGTGATGATCATCATGTTTTAGATGACAGACATTATTATACTTTTTATAAATTTTTGTTGTTTTAACATTTTTTAAAGTCTGACATGACGAAATGACGATTTTTAAAAAAAGGTTAATATAAATGAATATTTTGAGTTGTTATCGAACACTACGGACGATTTTACAGTTTTAATTGTTAGTTCAATAGAGTAATTTAAACAGATATGCTACATAAATTGTACTGTAGCGTGTTGTATTTCATTACTTAGTCTACGACAATTTTACTTAGAAGTCAATATGAAGTTAAGCTTTATGGAAGTGATCGACAAAGCAAGACAATACTTAACAAAGGATGCAGGTCCAGCCGCACATTGATTGATCATTTCTGGATCGCACCACCTGAATGTCTGGCGATCATCCATAGTCCTTTGATATACCAAGAGTTTTTTGAGTAATTTAGTAAGCACATATTTGTTTACAATCATCAATATTTAGTTTGAGTAATTTGTATAAATGTAAATAAAATAATTATGATTTATATTTAACACTTAATTGCCTCGATTATGCATTAAAAGCGGTTTGTTTTAATTGAATTGGCAAATGTATATAAAAATCTGGATTATGCCATGCTAGTGTAATGAGGCCCTGAGGTCTGTCATAATAGATTTAAAGTATATTTTGATTAAAATTTGATTACATAGACTTTTATAAAGTTAGTAATAAGTATAATAAAGAATATTCTTTGACGTATAATTTATATAGAGTTATATAATTTTAGTAGATATATAATTTTTACATAATAATTAAAATATTTTTAGCTAAATTATAATTTGACGTTCTTAATATTCCAACTACGAATGTGGTAGAACTCAATATTCATAAACATTTTTTGTACCACACTGTAAATACCAAGACCTATCAACCCCCATCCAAGCACGTTGCTCCGGCGTTCTGCCGTCGGAGGACGTCAGTGTCAAATCCTAACCCACATCCAACCCTCGCTTCCCACCTAACGGCGTCCTGAGCCGTGGTCCGAGCCTCACAGGAGGCGCCCTCAGTACGCGTGTTCCCCTGGGGCCCTTCAGGCCCCCTTTTTCAAGGGCGGGTCTCTGTACCCGTCCATTCCACCGGTGACGCTGTCATGGCCAGTAGGGCTAACAGCAGAGACAAAAAAAAAACCCTATCAACATTTATTTATAAAGATTCGAATATACTAACATCCATTAGAGTATTTAGGGTAATATTGATACCAACATAACGTCGGATATACTAGTCTATGATATAGAAATAGAAAATGTATATTTTTAGTATTAATGATAGATTCACCTGTGTTTATCTAATGTTATATGTAAAGGAATTGTACAATGTTATTATAATTCAATCCACTTTAACAATTTGCCTGAAAACATCACACGTATCCGGATCCGATGAAAAAAAAACATATTTTCATAACAGAACCTGATGAAAAATAAAAAATGAATATTTCTTTAGTATAATACTAAAATGTAGAATGTAGTCCTTTTGAAAATCAAATGTTAATTTTATATGAATCATATTTAATTCAGAACTACACTACATTGCCAACAGTTGCAGTTCATCGAATTTGGAATTCCGTATCATTGAGAGCTCTCTCGTATATCGTTTTCAGCAGTTACTATCCAACTTAGTTGGAACTTCGATCCTACAAATTTTTACTTTATTCAGGTTTCAGTTTATACCGGTTAGTTAAAATTACATAAAGCCTTCACACCGTTTTCGGCTAATGATACAGTAGGTCAAGTTATAATTGGTGCATAAAATATTAACCAGACAGAAGTGAAATACTCTTTACATACGGTTAAATATAATAAAAATAGTGAAAGAGATTTTATTATATTTAAAAACCAAATTTACACCCTTATTTAATTTTTATTTAACATATAAATAAGACAAATTATTACCAACATGTATAATCATACTTTGCGTCCAAGTATTTTACAAAGCTGTAATCCTTGAATCAAAGAAGATTTATGTGAACTTAAATATTGGTCTTTCAATGATCCAAGGTCAATAAAATGATTAATATTAGTTCTCTTATTCTTATTATCCAGTTGCAGATAAGATTAGTATTTTATTTTATTAAACAGAATGTTTATTCAAAATTTATTAGTCAACTCACATCACACATCGTCACATGTTCGTAGCACCAATGGAGGAATGCCATCCGACCCATTCATTAGGTTCTTATTAAACACAATATTTATATTTCAGCGTTGCATTTAAAATTTTACAAACAGCTAGTGTTAAGAAATATTTTTAATTTTTAATATTAATTTTAAGTTTAAACTATACAAAAATAGAAATGGTAAAATTTCTTTCTTTTTCTGTACTTTATAAATTTAATGAATATATTAATAAAATATCCAAGTTCAATCATACGAATATCTAATTAAAATAAAGCTTCTAGTTAAAATAAACTATATATTATATATTTACGGAAACATAAGAAAATTTTAGTAAGTATAAGGTTTAAGTACTTCGTGTAATATTGTAAATTTTATTCAGAGTTTGGAAACGAATACTTTAAGCCGAATTATGCAAAAGATTTTAGACAAATAAGACTCAGACAACCGAAACCCTTCGCCTATTTCAAAAACGCTCAACGATTGAAACTTTTAACGCAAACTCTTTCAGATCGAACGGTTCAAATGTCGGTTTTTTTTATTCTTTCGCGAAGATCCACTATCTCAGATTCCCCGAATGTATTAGCATCTATAAGATATAAAAATATCGATTAAGAAAAATCTTCAAATCGTCAAAAATCTTCTTTATCCTGATTGAATAGATCTAATGTTTATTCTGTTGTTGAAAAAAGTTTTAAATAATTTAAGTATTGTTTAATGGAAAAAAATATCAATCTCAAAAAAGTTAGCTATTGCGCATATAGTTAGCAATTGACCTTAAGCGCATATAGTTAGCAATTGACCTTAAGGTCACCTACTTTCACTCCCATGTCACTATCTTTCACTCCTTGGAGACAACTATCCAAATACAAATTGAACAACCAAGCTGACATAGCGCAACCTTATTTAACACTCGATTGGATGTCAAACCAGGGCGACATGCCAGCTCCTACTCGCACACAGGCTGAGTGATCTCGGTAAAGAGACCTTACAGCCTGTAGCAAGGGTCCGTTCACATTGTATCGGGGCAGTATCTCCCATAATTCTTTCACACAACCCTGTCAAACGCCTTTTCCAAATCCACAAAAGCACAGAAAACCTTTCGGTTTAGGGCCAAAAACTTTGCCGTAATCATGAGGAGAGAAAAGATCTGATCTATACACCCTCTTCCGGGTCTAAAACCTCCTTGTGCCTCCCACAACAGCCTTTCAGATCTCATAAACTTTACCGCCCAAGCTAATCAAACTGATGGCCCTATAGCTTGCACAGTCTATCTGTGAACCTTTGCCTTTATACAAAGGTACGATGACTGCACTTCGCCAATCGTCTGGGACCTCCCCAGATTTCCAGCATAAATTGCACAAAAACCAGAAAAAGTCCCAGACGCGTGGCCCACCATATTTGATCATCTCGGCAGTAACTTCATCTGCTCCCGCAGCCTTACCACATTTCAGACTTCGAATCACGTTCTCTACGTCTTCCAAACTGATTTCACCATCGGCTACATCTTGAGTCAGCATTACGCTGGTAGTCAAGACCGAGGCGTCCTTACGTTCATACATCTCCTTATAGAATTCCGCCCACCGCTGCAAAACGTGTGCTTGCTCAGTTAAAATTTTACCGCTTTTCGAAAGCACCCCTTTCATTCTACTTGTTACCGAACAACCCCGGGAACCACTAACTTCTCGCCAGAAAAGCTTCGTGTTTTCCCGGAAGTTGTTCGTCAACCTTTCATCCCTTTGTCTCTCAGAATTTTCACGCTTCATCTTTATAAGTGCTTTCGTTTTGTGCTTTTGCAGCTTGTACGCTCTTTTTCTTATCTCTCTCATACTTTTATCCTTACCAGAGGCTTTATAATCCCGCCATGCTTTCTTCTTTAACTCTACAGCGTCTTTCACTTCATCATCCCACCATTCATCGCGCTTTTTACTAAAACCTCTTTTCCTTTTACCACATACTTTTGTCGCTACTTTATAATTTATGATTTTAGGCATTTACACTGACTATGAGTTTTGCATGTATAAAAATAAAATAACTGACTTGGATTAATATGTTGGATAAGTTCTATAACTGGAGCTCTTTTATTTTCATTTTTTTTTTATTTATTTAAAAACTTTATAGTACATCAAAAATTATAAAAGTGGCGGACTGAATGCTAAAGCTTTTTGTACCAGACAACCGAATAGAAAATTGCAGAAAGACACAATCCAGGGTACAATAGAAAACAAACAAACAAAAAACAGACAACTTATATAAATAACATTTAATACATATATGGATATGCTATGATACATATATCTACTAAATATAAATATATCATATGCATACGTATGAATAAATTAATTAAATAAAAGAGATCCGAATCCGCAAAAAAAATATTCTTCTTTTGGCACTCAATCTTGAATTTAATTTGTGGCTTATTTATCAAGATGTATTTTTTTTTGTAGAAAAGCATAAATTGTTACGTAGTAATAGTAATAAGTAATAACATGAATCCTTTATATGTGATGTCAGGGGAGCTTGGAATAACGCGTATCACAATTTATTTCCTGCGAACAAAAGAACACCTTGACAACTTCCTCCCGATAACTCATAATATATACATACTTTTATTATGTTATGAAATAGTATATTGTACTGTTTTTAAAACAATATGTATTTTTATTAGTTCTTTACAATAAATGCGTAAATAGTATATATGATAATTTTTAAACTATGTGGAATTTTATATAAAAATAGACTTTATTTTAAGATTGTAATTAAATTTGGAATTCCGTATCATTGTGAGTGTTTTCGTAAGCTGGATTCAGACTATAATGATCATTGCTTTTCGATCTTTAATTCGATTAAGCCACACCTTTAACATGGTCTAGCTTAAACTGGTTCTAATAAAATTTTAAGCAGCCCAACTGTTTATATTGGTTTAAATAGAATACCATTCTGTATTGTTTAAATTACATTAATAATAAATCAGTATTTTATATTTAGTAAAAAACAAAAATCACTCTCTAAGAAATAATAAAACAAAACAGAGTCGTCACTTTCTCTCAGAAGAACAGTAAAATAAAATTGGAAGACACTTTGCCCTTCCTCACGGTGTACAGGACACATACCTGCTGGATCAATTAACATTTCTAAAGTAGGTCAACTTTCAATCCATCAATATCCATACATGTTTAGAGATGTTCCTGGTGACAGTATCACCTACCGCTTTACCTAAAAATAAAAATTATACTTCCTAAATAAAGTGTTTTAATTCATTACACACAATCTTTAAAACCGTCCTATAAGTGATAAAATACTATACTAGTCGTTCTGTGACACACAGTAGACCGCAGTACGTTAGGGGATTCGCTATTGCCGCCATTTTGGATTTTGAAAAAACAAACAAAGGTGGTGTATTATGTTAAGGTAATAATTATTTTTTAGATACACGATCAAGACGAATAATCAAGTAAAATAATGAAGTTGAAAACTTAAATTCAATATTATCAAACCGTTTCTTGCTTCATTTAACAGGCGGAAGCGGGACCGATAGTCAATGTCCGATTCTTCAGGCTGAGTATTTGTAGTTTTCTGTGCTCTTTGTAATCTTCAATAGTATTGATTCTATTTCATTATACCTGATTTAAAGGATTTTTATTGTGTTAATTTTTTATAATATAATACCAAAAAAAACACATTAACACAATAACTCTAAAGTAAACATTATTTACCATCTTATTATAATACTTGTACTATTTATATAAAAAAATAAGTGGTGCTGGTATAGAAGTTAGAGGTTTACATAAATTATCTATTTTTATTTGTTTCTATGTTTTCTTTAATTTCGCACACCAACCATTTATTTAAAAGACACAAACAGAGCTAGTGTAAATAAAATAATGTTATCATAATCAATGAAGAATCAATATCATTTACATGTATTTAATATGAAGCCGATACTTCCCTTTCGGTTAATATAATAAATACGTTAATAAAATCTAATACAAATGCCTATGCACCATATAAAATATTTTAGTGAATCTTTTCATAACTCTTAATTCAAAGCGAGTCCATTGTCCATCAATATATTTATTACTTTACCTTATTAAACATAAGGTTGATTTTGTTCAATATGAGCGAACCTTAAATTCATGTATTCACAATGATCTATAATACCTATCGCAGTATCCGCCCGAATTAACCGGAATGTTTGTATTCGTTCGGATAAATCGGGCTTCATTTTTTTTATTATCTCTATTTTTATTCAGGTATTTGTTTTTAAACATTACATTTATCATTACTAACGCTTTGATATTTTGTTGATTGCGTAATATGATATTATATAATGAATAAAAATGTTATCTCTCTAGTATGAAAGATCTTCACGAAGAATGATCGACCAAAACAAGAGAAACGTTGTTAATGTTGTTTTTTACAAGTCAAATGGTTATTGTATCTCTGAATGATAATCAATTATTAATATATATATATATATATATATATATATATATATATATATATATATATATATATATATATATATATATATATATATATATATGTATATGTATATATACTTAAAGTAACTGTGAAATGTTTAATTTTGTATGTATTGGGTAATTTTTAAATTACTGAAATTATTTTAAACATTCTTTCATATGGCGTAAGTTACATTATCAGCGAGTAATATAGGTTAGTTTTTGCGAAATCGAAACCTACGCTGACAAAATCGGAGAAAGTGGTAAAAGCGCACCTAACAAGAAATACAATAAACAAGATAAAAGAAACAAAACTCTTTATTCTACTATGAATTAGAAAAGATAATATCATTACATGATAAAATATTTAACAATCAACGAAATGGGCTTGGTCAGCTGGTTAATATAAAAAGGTAAACCTTTGAAGCAGTATTTGAAATAATAAAGTTAAAGAATTTAATAATCTTAAATTTATATTGTAAGTTTACCCTGTACTTACAAAAATTTACGCTTACTAAAATTTACCCTGTTTAAAATAGTCTGATTGTATATAGCCCAACTATTAATTTCAGTGGCTTGATAGTTTATTACACATTGTCTTACATATTGTCTAAGTTCAGTTTTCCGATAAAATTTTCCGGTATGGAAAGTGTTTTAGAAATTGATTAATTTTTTTTTCTTTTCAAAATAATCTAACATATTTTTTCTTAATAAAAATTACTAGTTGACAAAGTTCATAGATACGCCCATCTTAAAATTTTTGATTAATGAGACGAGTAGTTCTGTCCATTTCAAACTTGCTTGTAGGTGTATGTATATAATAACCTACATAGACACTAGCAAAACTATATAGATGGGAATAGAAGTTAAAAAAAATACTTACTTACTATTTTTTTTTACATTTCAAATAAATAAATAAAAAAAAAAGGTACAACAAATTTTAACTATTTTGCAGGGGAGAGTTATTTTGATAACATTTGTCAGTTTTATATCTGAACCTACTACTATTGTTTCTTTATATTTTTAAAAATAACTTTACTGCTGTTTCAAAGCAAAACATGATGTGTTCTTTTTTTCTAAAAATAGCTCTGTTTTAAAGGTCGTTATTTAAACAAATTAAAATATGTATACAGACTCCCTCATACGTTATTTATAAACATAATACCAAAAACGAGTTTGGTGATAAAATCTTAATATAAATATTTTTATTGTAAAATAAGTATTTAAAAAGGAATATTACAAATTATAAAACTAGGTAGAAACTATTTAAAAATACGTATTAAATAATAAATATTCGGAAAAAAATCGAATATTAAATTATATTATTAGTAAGATAGACGTTACAAATTAATGGGATATATACTTATATATACTTATGCAGGGACCGTAGCGTTTGGCGCTCCGTCTTCTCTTGCTACCCCGTAACTACTCGCTACTCAATAAATCTTAAACCGTTCAGATCTTGCGAATAATACAAATATATTAACTATATAATTAATTAAAGACAAAATTAACACTTTAATATGTTATATATATTTTGAGTTCAATTGAGTGACCGATGATTATGATTTATTTTATTAATAACGTAGATATCATTAAATAAAAAATAGCTGTTTGTTTTGTATTACATGATTATATGTGACTTAAAAGAACTAACAAGTTGACTTTAAACAATTTTTTCAACATAAATTAAGACAATAAATCCTATAAGCAGACACGTCGAGGTTCCCTATAAGTTTGGGAGAACAAAGATTTATGGAAATATACCTAGCACTAACCAAAACTTATCTTTGATTTAGTGAATGCTTATACTTTTTTATTTTAAAAATAGAAAGAGAACCCTTTTGTACGAGGATATTATGTGGAGGTTTTTGCCACTAAAATAAAATTCAATAATTTCATCTAATGTTTATCTAAGGCCTACTAAATATGTAATTTTGTTAAGTAAATAGAATCATAAGAAAAATTTGGGTGACTAACATGTTATCACTAAGTTTAATATATTAAAAGCTGTAAATCGTCCTCGTATGTGATGTCACGAATATATCAATTAACTTAGAGAGTGCCTCAGTTTTTAATCTAAAAATATATTTGTTAAATTATGTGTATAACTTTTAAAGGAATGCATTCAAAAAATAATATCGAATATTTTGTCCAGGTCAGTCATTTAAATAATATTTAATGCATATTGTAGAAAATTAATTTATCATGTCGTCGTTGTCGTTTTCAGAACTTTTCTTTATTAAAAAATATGTGTAAAATACATTTTAAGTAATCTAAGTTTCAACGTGAAAAAACATTTTTTTAAATGATGTGTCTTCTTTTTAATCACGCCGGACATTTAAGTGTGTTATCAAATATCTTTTTTTCACATTCTAATGAGACTTAATTTAACTTTCAAGCATAATTTAAACTGAAAAGATCATTAAATTATTGTATAAACAATATCCATAAACTCAAATTTTATAAAAAAAAAAAAAATCTTATCTAGTACCCTTTGAATAGTGTTGTTAATTTTTAATACAAATTTTTTTCCAAATACAATGTGTTTATTTTTTCACTATTCATTATTTAACAGCATGTTAACGATATTGTAGCGGAACACATGCAAATTATTTAAATAAAAATCTCCCACGCTACAACGTGTTATCAAAAAACTTTTCTTTTTGTAACTTTGCACGTACATTGTTGTTATTATGAATTTACTATCATTTGTGTATACTTGTTTTGTTACTTTCTTAAAAAATATATATTTATAGTATATTAATATAAATCATATTGCAATATAGGAGAATAAAGCCATTGACTTACAATCTAATGGACTGCCAATATTGGCTTTATAGTAAGCTTAAATAAAGCTGGAAATCTTTAGACGTATTACCACTAGGGTTATTTATAATAGTAGCTCATCCGGTGAAACATCGGATATATCATGATGAGGAAACTAAATATCCTATATTCAAACGCCCATTATCTACCGTAAATCTAATAAAACCTGTTAAGCAAATCGATAATTAAAAAACTTCAGTAAAAATGTTATAAATTACATAACTCGTTCACCGAATTATTCAATTTAAGTCTATTTATAAATGCTTACTTATTATTTTACTTAAAATTTCATCGTGTTAAAAACAAACAAAATACAATCCATATAACCTTTTTTCAAGACATAAATAAGAAAAGTAGCTTCACAAAAGCAAAGGAATGATAGGGCGATCGACTTTCACACATTAAAGCTATGTGAAACTCTAATAATGTAAAATATTATTTCTATTTATTACAAAATAAATACATACCGTACATATTATTTATTTTATCCCATAAAATTGAAATCAGGTAACTAGTCAGTGTAAGCATTATTGACATATATTGTCTGCACTGTGGAATTGTCAAGTCATCATATTTTTAGACAAGAAAAAATAATTATTATTTATTTATTTATTTAGCTTCACGCCATATCCCTTGCCAGGGTAGCCAGAGTGGATGGAGCGCCAAACGCTATGGTCCCTGCATACCTCTTCATACATGCCCTTCGGGGGGTCCTCATGATTTTTACGTGACCTTCCTCCAGTATCATAGATACTGTGTTTTCAAAGGTCACTCGAGGCCTCCCCCTGTCTCTCTTACCGCTCACTTTTCCTATATAAATCTTTTCCTATATAATCAGTATACGTCATAATCATAAAATAATTCTAACAATTAAGTGTATAGAATTGTGTTGATATTATAATGTACTATTGTGATGTTGATATGATAATTTACTAATGTGACAACAATACCTAAGCTTTGAAATTTCTTACACAATAGGAAATACATTTAGGAACTCCCTGTTGGAGCCAAAATTACATTATACAAAGACATATTCTAGGCTGCAATAACCTTCAGCTTATTCAATTTATTGTTTTCAAGTAATGAAATATACTTTTCCGCAATAGTTTATAATGTTTCGGAAAAGTGGCCATTTTGATATGAGATCCCTAAAGCGTTGCATTTGTTTCATTGTTTGTTTTCCCGAGTTTGTTAAAACACGAGCTCGGTTTTACGTAACAGTCGTATATAAGTCTCAATATTGTACCGCGGTTGTTGACCTAAAGTATATATGACAGTTCTTACAAGATATTGATAAATAATTGAATATATTGATAAAATTTTGTCTCGCGCTCAGATATTAAGAGCATTATTATTTTTATAAAAAAATATGTATACGGCATTTTTAATTTTAATATAATCAACTAGCATCTAAATTTAAAACCGTGTATCTAATAAAAATTGCCGATGTATAATTTGATGTGGGGTGTTATTACATTTTAATTAATTTAATAACGTTTTGGAAGAGTAGATAGAGCACGTAAGTACGAGCAATGCCAGGACAATATTAAATAGGATGATGCACAAGTGAGCAATTATTTGAGAAAACAAAAAATAACCTGTTACGGAGTATTTCGAGTCTTTGATATGGGGTTAAGATATGTTGAAAAATCGTCTAATCGGCACCTTGTTAGTTTCTTTAAGTCACTTAAAGTCTAGACACTCATACATACGTTAATTGTCACGATAATCTGCGGAGTCTCGTCATCTGTAACGATGTGGCGCTCAGTAAATAATATGTTTGGAGATAATTGTCACGTGGAGTATGTTGCTACATATATTACACAATGTGTAGAGGTTTCTTTATAATTTCACTAATAGGCCTGAGGTGTCAATACTTTATTGGTATATTGGTTTATGGGTATATTACTTTATTTAACGTCATAATATTTATAAAGTAAGTGAGCATTTAAATTTAGTAATCCCAATTACATTATTTCAATACTTTGTAATTTCGTCAATATTTACGTAATGCAAGTCGTCGAATGTAGATTTTACGACACGCAAAACGCGCACGGTCCGCATCTGGATGACATGCTGGCAATAGTTATATATTATTTTACATTTACTTTTCATTCATTATTTGCAGTTCCCTTTGATTATTAGTTGAAGTTATTTTACAAGAAATCTTAAACATTAGACATATTATCTTCAGAAAAATCTATAAGTAAAAACAAAAAGTTGAGTACGTCAAAGATACTTTAAAATTTGTTCTACAAATTTCTGTTTATGTAAACCAAGAAGTTGTTAAATATAAACAATTATAAAGGTATGTTAAGGTCATTTATTTACTTATGTTTATGTTTGTTATTTTTAATAAATATTATGGATATTTTAAATATATACATTTTGAAAGCTCTTATACGTAAAATTTTTTGAACTTTCAGCAAGAATCGGTATCGGGTCATAAAACTCGATCCGCCCAATCTTGGTTGGAAACGAGCGTTTTGGATTTCATAAGAGCATAAGACTGGTCCGTAATCTAGTTCTGATCCTAATCTACTAGATTATAATTTATGACCAGTTTCAAAGAGGTATGCTCTAAACGCCATGAAATTGTTGAGTCTCTAAAACAATCCATATGATTGTCAGTAAAGAATTTTCCATAAAAAAAGTGCGTGCTCCTATTGATAACTGGCCTCAACATTTAAAGAACTGTGTTGCATCCAATGGAGACCACATCGAATAAGCTTTATATATTTTAAGTAATAATTTTATATAAATGTATATTATTAACACACTGTAATGGTAATAAATGTTATGAACAATAAAAAAAAGTTGTTTTTCTTTGTTACAATATTTATGGTAAGACTAAGTATAAATAAATATATATAAATATTTAAAAGAACGTCAGTGAATACAACCAAAACATCAATGTTATATGTTATAATTAAAAATTTTATACTAAAAACTTGAAATAGATATTTTTGTGAAACGACATATCATGGTTAACTGGTTCTTGTTGAAAGTGTTCTTTAATGTAACTTTTTTTAATATTAACACTGAAAAGCTGTTACAGAATTTAAACAGAATTCCAATCGAGCTTAAAAAGTTCCATAGCAAAACTTCTCCATAGCTCTATAAGTTTAAAACAACTGCGGCGTTATGTTCCAGCACCTCAAAGCAACTAAGTAAAACAAGTTATTTGCTTCATTAAAACTTAGATTATGCAGTTTTTATTCATTTCAAGCATTATTCTTGTAAAATATGCTTAATTAGGTTTTTGATATCTTTATCATCGACATCGACATCAATTACTTAATCAATAATAACTGATCGTTTGGGAAAATTACTATTTCCGAAATAATACTTATTTCCGAAAAGAGGATTTGGGTCAACTATACTAATACAATTTACCATATACCTATCTCTATTCAAATATGCCAAAAATTCATTTTATTGACGTGACAAATGTTGAAAAATTTATTTGTGAATAAAGGTTTATTGCATTATATTATGAAGTTATCAATTATGCAACACAATTGGAAGACATAATATTTTTTTTTTCTGATCATTACCAAACTAATCCTTAATAATGTTAATTATATAAAATGACTTAAAAGTAGCACTAAGAACAATTTATTTAAATTACAATGACAATATAAAAAAATCCAAAGGTACATAATAGAATTAAGAAAATAAAGTTTTCACGCCGATATACATGTATAAACAAAAATCAATTTTGTTTGATTTTAACGATTTAATACAAAATAAAATGTGGTATCAAAGTAAATAACTTGTATTAGTTTCATTAGTTTGTGTTGCTGCACATGAAGCGTCAGTTGTTTCAAAGTGTACTAGACGTTTCTTAATAATGCTCAGTTTGGTTTTCTTATTTACAAAGGACATGGAATAGTTATCATGCATTTTGTATGCGGATGTCATGTTATGGATTTTATAGACTATATCAGAAACAGTTTTATTTATTATTTTCATATATTTTAATTATTATTTATTATAAAAATATATAAAAGATGTAGATATTTTTTAATCTGACAATAGTACAGAAGGTTCTGAAGGTTTTGCAAGTATTTATAATTCTTTATTAATTACTTACCTTGAAGATTTTTATAAAATTAGCATCGCAATATATATTTAACACTATAGCATTAGGGTCTAAGCTTATATATTAACTCGAAATATATTTTAACTCGTTAGTATATAGATACAATGCAGTTTTTTTAGTCTTAAATATAACTATTTTTCCTAAAATGTTTAATTTACCTAGGCTTAACAATATTATGGGACAAGACATTATTGTAACAAAATAAACTAGAAAATACAAATTACCTAAACCGCAAAACAAAAGTATGTCCGTCTATATTTGGACTTTTTTTTTATTTTATAACTAAAATGGTTGATGTTTAATTAATACTTAATTAAACATTTACAAGTATGGCAAAGTTATCTAAGTTGTGTTTACGGAGTGTTTTGTTAACTAAAGATTAGAACAGGCGTGCGGTAATTATAGAAGCTAATGGACTACTTTAAAGCTTACAGTGTTCGTTATTCTAGTATCTGTATATCATTCATCTGCCATGTATATTATCCCTAATATTTGGCTCGACGCAATATATTTGTTTTTTTTTCGATTTTCTATCGTAAATATGAAGATTTGTAAATTAGCACATTTATTTGGCAACTACTTTAATTTTCTATAAGAGTAATGAAATCAAATACACAAACAATATAAAAATAAATAAATTGTCCTTGAAATTCCAAATAAAAAAAAAGGCAAAAGAAATTGTGAACAAATTTAAAGTAATTTTATAAGTAAGCAATCTATGGTAATTTGAGAAACCCGGGTTATCAAAAAGTATCTCAAATTTAAGTTAAAGTTGTCTTATATGTCATAACACTGTATCTGTAAAATATTTGGCTTAATTATAGTATTTGGGAAAATAATAAATATAATAGTTAAATTATATTAAAAAGAGTGATAGTTAATTTATAAAACAATAATCATCAAATTGTGTTACTCATACCACATTTAAAATAAACTTGTTACAGTATATATATTGTCAGTTATTTTTAACTGAACTAAACTAATTACAACCAAGTCAATGGTAATCAGATGCTGCGATCACAACTGCTCGTTACACTGAAAGCACTGACCGCTCATTTAAATAGAATAATTAATTTAGAATTGACGTTTTAATTAAACACCAGATTTTAGTGATATTGGTAGTTTATAATATCTGATACAATTACTAATTATACATATAATAATAACGTTGAAATATCTGCGCAAAGTGGTTATGAAAATACATTACATCTACGATTCCAAATATTCATTAAAGTTGTGACACTCATTAATATTAAGCTTTTTTAATCAACAACAAATTATTTATAAAAATTTACTCACAATACGCTTTTGACACGTCTTTTAAAAAAATATTTTTTGACTTAAAATGTAATATAATAATCATTTATGATAAATGAGAGTTTGATATCTTTAAATTGTATTTAATTGAAATTTAGGTTAAATTTATTTTTACACAAATAGTATAAAAATATGAAATAGAATATATAGTTACAATCGAAAACTATGCAAGGTCTTACTAACTGTGAGTTCTCCCAACATTTTATCTATTACTTTATCAGACGACATACAGTATTAACTGCTATTGTTTAAAAATTTGTGAAGCGTAAAAATCAAAATGTATACGCAAAGTGTACATTGTCAGTAAAATGAACATAAACTAACGTAATGTGTTTTATTTATAAATAGTCTACTGCAATTATTTAAGCCGATCAAATCGAATATAATCGAAATACCCACATGTGATTAACAATAGAAATTGTCCTACCTTCTAAAATAACTTATTTCAATATTATACGAGTAGATACGAGTATTTCGTTTTGTTAATGTGCTTCTGTACTTATTAGAAGCTATTCATTGCTCGGTCTTCTTCTTAATAGGGAATCCTCTGTAATCTCACAAATTAATAAACAATAATTAAGCAGCGTATGAGATAATAATGGCTTAGAATAATGTATAACATATTTATCTTTGTGATACTAATCAGATAATATCATTTCATTACCTAATATTTGCTTTAAATCTTTTGTTATCAGTGGCATTTTATTTGGTTAAAAACAAACAAAACAAACAACAAAAATAATGGAATTGAAGGCCATCCTAATATGATCATTAAAAATAAATTGTTAATCTATACAGATATTTATATGCTTAAGATAACTCTTTTTACTTATAGTATGTTGTATCAAATTATTTAAATTCATACATAAAACCATATAGTGAAAATAAAACTAAAATTGGATTTTTATATCAAACAACTGTATAGTTTCGGTCTAGTTAAAGTACGTATATCATAAATTTTGTAGAATATTTAAATATGACGAACAATCTGCAACTTAGGCCTAAATATTATATCAAACATTTAATTTTTCTCGCAATAAATACAATCTAGGTGAACAATGAAATCTTCAAACGTAAGCTTTACCAACCTAGGAATATGACTGAGATCACATTGCCTAGTAATAGTGGCATTGCAATAATATGGTGACAGTGCAAATGTTCAAAATGTCAAGAAAATCCAATTTTTAAATTCTGTAAAGTTTGCATTTGTAAATAACTTAACTTAACTTATCTTCACGCCATATCCCTTGCGGGGTAGCCAGAGACGACGGAGCGCCAAAAGCTACGGATTTGTAAATTGTTTTCCTTTATTATGTCTTGTTACATTATCAATTGAAAATGCGCACAGTTGTAATGATATAAGATATATGAACCTGTACCAACTTTATTTATTTATTATACTATATTAAAACATTATTTTTTTAAAATAATTTAAATATATTATATTTGACGAATCTTACATCAACCAATAATAATTTCGTCACTGTTCTTTAACTTACAAAAGATAATAAGTGTTTTAAAACAAAATAAGTCGAGTGCTCATATTTTATTTAAAGGGTTTTGTTGAAAATTGTTGATAAAACTCTAGATATTTTTTTTTTTTTTTTTTTCCTTTCTTAATCACCATAGACATTTGTCCATGCCTTTCATTGTAATTTTAAAACAATTTTGTTACGATTTTAATTGTGATGGTAGTGATCTTCGCAGAAAATTTTACACCTGCACATAATATAAGTCGAAGGTTTTACCTCAACCTAGTTGTTGCCGATCACTTTGTCTGCTTTCTCATCCTCACCCTTTCTCGATTAAAAATAATATTATGTCATCACTGGCACTAGTAACGATATTGTAATGTGATTTTGTACTACAATTAGGCATTAAACTTTTGATATAAAACAGATGGAAAAAAAATGTTTAATTTTATTAATGTTTTTTTTATTAATATGATAATGCCCCATTATACTCGTACTATAAGATGTTAGTTGTCAATTATAATTACGTTTTTCAGTCTACAAACTTTGGTTTGGTTTGGTTTGGAAACTGTGATCGGTATATCTTAGTGTATTTTTAAAGTTTTCTTTAGGCTTAGAAATTGAAACTTGCTATATTGTTTTTTTTTTTATCTTGGCGTTTTAATATTTTGGTACCAAAAACTGTGTAGAAGTTTCTGATGATTCTTTAGTATATAATGCAAAATTTATTAAGATTTTTTATAATATTTTCTAATTTTATGTTAGGTTAATATTTTATTCAATTTTGTAGGGGATATATTGTGCAAGTAAGCCTTATCAAATGTATATAAGTGAGGTGCTATGAATGCGCCACACTCAGCCAAACTGAGTCGCGCAATGTAATTAGGTGTGAATAAACGTATATCAAGTAACGTCAAGGTTTCACTAAATTACGAATACGTATACATAAATTCATTCTTAAAGTAGTTATTTCATTTAAAGAAAACAAACTTTAGGAGCTCCAGATTTTGATTCACTGGGTTTAGAAGTCTCTAACGATTCGATTCGAGCCTGTAGACTGATAACCAGATTCCGAAGGTCATGAATTCCTTTTTTAAATCTGAGTTTTCTTTCTCCAAAGTATTAAGTTTGTTATTGATCTCTGTATTCGGGACACCAGCCAATGTAGCAGCGTTATCTATCAGGAATACAACAAGTTGTTTTTAAATTATAAACAATAAATTTTATTAATAACATTTTAAAATTTTCATTCGCAAAAAAGTTATATTTCTGGTTAAACGGAAGAGTTACAATAAAGAAGGTTAAAATTGAGAAAATAAGAATATATTAATAAAGATGGGTTCAAGTATATCAAGAGTAGATATAGTGAAGCAGTTTTAAAAAATGCCCTGATACTGACAATCGTAATACTGGATACATAAGACATATTAAAACAATAAATAACTCACACACTCCAAGGAGTTTTTGATGTTGTCTAGCTTAGCTTAGCTACTTCACATTGAAAAGATGATGTTGCTCCAATACTAGCGGAAAGATTATTCCCTTTAAGAAATATAAAGTAAGTAATCAAGAAAGTTATTTTCAATTATACATCAGAATCTACTTACTTTTGATTGTGATTTATAATACTTTTTCTCAGCATCAGCGTATGAGGTTTTGTCAAGCCAACACTTTTCATGGACTAAGGCAGACATGTTTATCTGAGAAATAAAAATATAACATTCTATTAATACTAAATATGAAACACCATTGCAACTTTTTTGGATCGTTGGTTTGTTGATTTAAAAAGTTCATTGTCATCAAAAATAAAAAGATATGACATTGGTTTAATTTTTTTTTATTTACATATAAGTTTTAGAAGAATGAACACGGGTAAACTTTAAATTTAAAATATTTGAGACATATTTAAATGAAACTACTTGAATATATTATTAAAATGTATCATTAATAACCTAAAATTTGTTAACATAACCTAATGTTAAAATGTAAAAATAAGTAATAACTAATATTTGAAATTTATTTATAAGTTTCAATTTGGTAACGGTTTGAATCCGATGGTTGTTATATTTGCATATATAGCATTTACTTGAATTCAATTGAATACGATATCGAATATTCATTCGCGTATGAATATTTAATATTCCTATTGCAATTTACGTAAAGTCGTGGTGCAAAGTGTAAAATGTTGCGAGTATTTTGTAGTGACTTAACAAATAGATGTCCCATTATAATAAATTAGACTTACGAAATTTTTAATAGAGTTAACACTTTTAATTGTAATAAACCCCTTATCAAAGACAACTATTTAAATTCGTTTCTTTTGAACAAAATAATATAGTATATGCAACGTAAAGTAATATTGAAATAAAATATTTGGATCTTTTTTTATAGCATATATACATTGTAATACATATGGTAAAATGTACAATAAATACTTAAATAAAATTATCAATTTCGTTGGACGTGTACAAATTTTGAACCCGGCATGTCATGGAAAGCGCGTTCGAGGAGCTAATTTTTTTTGCTGCCTATAATTTTAAATCTATAATATCACCTAAAGTATTTATTTGACTCGTATAGTGTAAGTCTGTATAATTTTTTTTATGTATAATATATGGAGAAGCTAACAAACGCATTTATTCAGATAAGAAATACCAGACGAAAACCGCCTCTTGTGCGAGCCGGACTTTAAATTGGCACTACAATCCGTACCAAGCAATGATCATAGGACCCGAGGGGAGCCTCGACAGTGATCTGATACTTTTCGGGATGTATAGTGAGTAGTGGATCCAATAAAGAGGGCATATGGTTGTCCACGTCCGGTAGACGAGTGTGCGTCTTAACCAACTGGGACAGACCATTTGCATTTGATGGTAGAAGATATTCTTCCTCACCAACACAAATACCCCGGCGTGTGGTATAAAATGATATTCAAGTTTATACATGGGTATGATAGGTATACTGGGACACTAGGTTGAGATATCAGCGTCTCCGTCAAAAACGATATAGCCGACTGCGCCTTTTCTAGGTGATAGTGGACGACATTTTGGTTAGAATGAAGTCGAATGAATAAGTGGAGAGGGGTGTCACTTTGTTGATTCGTCCTTTGCCCTCTGAAAACAAAGCGTTTATCTGCCCCTGATACGACGAGCAGCTCAAACAAAATCCGAGAACCATTCCCCCGATTTTGCTCGGGGAACGGTTCGCCGGCTTCGTGAAAGCTCATGGGGTATATTTTTTAGAGAAATCTTTTTTATGTTGGCGGACTGCAGGGGGGGGGTATGGGTTTCGGGATTCTCTCACTCACCGACGAAACATAACCAAATGTTACTATGTAATGTGTATGTTTACATTTGTAGCAAAAATAACATATTAAGACAAAATATTTTTTAATGGTCTTAACCTGAATGTAGATAAGAAGAAGATTCTGGTATTTGAAATAAATGTAGAAACAACAGAATGTAAAATCAACGTGAATGGTAAGGTGAAAGAATGGTGATAAAGATTTATACAGGCAAAGTGTGCGGTAAGAGAGACAGGGGGAGGCCTCGAGTGACCTTCGAAAAAACAGTATCTATGATACTGGAGGAAGGTCACGTAAAAAGCAGGAGGACCCCCCGGAGGGCAAGTATGAAGAGGTTGATGTCTGTGGCCGAGGCGAAAGAGGTATGCAGGGACCGTAGCGTTTGGCGCTCCGTCGTCTCTGGCTACCCCGCAAGGGATATGGCGTGAAGGTAAGTACTAATATGGTAAGTTATTACGTCAGTAAGAAGCACTAATGTAGGAATGTCGATATGAAACATTATATGAAAGAATTTCCTTAAAAATATTTTATATATGCAATGGTTTTGAAAAGATTTTCTTGAATTTTCCATTGAAGATTTAAGGAGAGCCGGTCGTCAAGATATTTGCTATGAATAGTTTCTGTTATTTATCTTCTTTGTACAGTTCAAGAGGTTTGTAATAATTCTTGCGACCTTATATTTGTGTTCTAATTTTTGTATAACTGGATTTTATTAAATATTGCCTTAATAACATTTAATATAATTAATATATATTGTTTCTAGTGTCAATATATATTATAACAACTTCCACCCAAAAAAATATATTCTTATTTATTTAATAAAGTTTTACCTTTTCAAAAGTATTTTTTAAATTGTTATCTCTCTTTTTTACTATATAAAATAATTAGAAAGAGATTTTATATGTCACATTTTATTTCGCATTTAAATTAATAGCTATGCGTGTGACGTTGCCATTATTCTCATTAGCTGGAAAGGTTTAGTTATTCACATAATATGCCTAATAATACAAAATATCTTAATTATTGTCGGTGTACGAGTATTTAAGCTTTTAAAAATAAATAACATTATTTTATTTATGTGTTCTTTAGGTACTTAGCAAAAGATGGACCAAGAAAAGAAAGAAAGAGTGTACACTATCAATTTTACAAAAGTGTGACTCAGATTCTATATAGGAAGACCAGTAGTGTCCAGAGTGAAGAGTGAGTAAATGTGATGAGGAAGATCATTGGAGTGATCATAGTCATCTCTAATGATAATTATCGATTCAGAACAGAAAATCTAAACCATCAATTGACAGACATAATGTCAGAATCAAAATAGGTGATGTCTGAAGTGGAATGTTTGTATATAGTAGAATGTAGACCTAAAATTGTTTCATTTACTAGTTTAACTAAGTATACCTTAAAAAGAAGCACTATTTGAATTGAAAACTTCTATAGTCCTTCTCTATCTGTTGATCTTTATCGATCAGGTTTTTTCTCTCTATAGTTTATCTAATTATCAACAAAAAAGTGAAAAATAGAAAAAAAGATTATGATTAAAACATAATATTTTTTTATATAATTACTTAAATACCTTAGAAAAATGAACACGAATAAATATTGTCTTTTTAATTTATAAAATATTGCAGTAATAAATATCTAATAATCGGGTCTTTGAGAAGCACCCCAATGCCCGTGTAACACTTTGTCACCCCAGTGACCCCGGATTACATTTAATTAAATTTAAATTATTAATCTTTCTTTTTCACAGACAAAAGTAGGTACTTCAAATATCGGTAACTATATTACTTTGAAATTGCAGTATTATCGAATCGAGAAGTATAAGATCTCAAGGTATATTGAAAAATAAAGTAAACGCCTACACAATTTAATTAATCGGACCCAAGGACCGTAGCGTTGTGTTTTCTCAGTGACATAATAACGAAGATTGGAGCTATAGATCACGCTCAGAGACAAATGGAGATAGATTGAACCTATGCTGTACTCTATATTGCTTACTTGTTCATTGGTTACTTTTGAAAGAAGACTAAAGTCGTAGAAAGAAAGAAACTACATTTAAGTAAAGTTGTAATTGTAATAATGTCTAAAATTTCTATTTATAAATCATCTGTTTTAATTCATTTTTTGCTGTTCCTTAGTTATGGATAATTAATTTTTAAAAATTCTGTACAAAATTCTTGCAGTGTAACGTTTCGATAATTTGTGGGAATTCTTTGAATCGAGAATAAACTGTTTATTGTTTTATTCTTATCTTAAATGCGATGACATTTTTGTTAAAATAATTATAATGTATAAAAATATAATGCATGTATTTTTGTTAGCCAAAAAGGAAAACTCATTAAAAAATAGTAATACTTAAAAACTCAATATAATTTTATATATAATTATTTACATTTAGATATTTTTTTCCCTTTATGTCCATATCCAATGTCGGCATTTGCGGAGATATTGACGTGGTTTTCTCTTATCAAATGTAATAAAATAAAATGTATAATACTTTATAACTTCCTAGAATTATGTTATTAGAAGCCATTAAAATACTTTAAAGTATTAACTCTTTATAATAATAAAACATTTTTTTTTTGTTAGTTATAGAACAATACCTGACATAAATATTGAGAAATCAAATATTCCTTATAACATAAAATATTGTGTGCTAAAAATATATATTAAGATATACCTACAGTTACTTTTTTTTATTTCTTTACTGACCTATAATTCAAATATTGTAAAATAAGTTTAATTAAATTAACAATAATAATAGACGAGATTTGTTTTTTCCCATATATTTCTAATACATAAATAGAACAGTGGTATAAATCTGTGGATTTATTCTTAAAGAGCGAATTCTTCCAAACAATCATTTAAAATAAACACGTATCATTGCCTATCTTTACATCTAACTACGAATACGATGTAACTAATATACTATAATATACATAACAAATTATAAATAAAATTTGTTGACGCATAAATAAATTAAAAGGTGTGAACTATAAGAAAGTATTTTGTTTTAGCGCAAGACTGAACGCATTTTATAAAATTTAAGCCGTATGCGGGTTTTATATACAACATGAATGAGAGATTACTTTTAGATTAACGTATCGACTGGAAGGCCGTGGACCGTTATAAGAGTCATTCAGAAACTCAAATAGTCCTTTCAGGTAGGAAGAGGTAACCGGATGGAATAGTGTAGAATATATTAGACTAAGAATAATTAGATCATTGTTAAAAACGCCAAAAAAAGCTTTAGAATTTATTAATTTTCGATAACTTTTTCCTCTAGGACATATGATATAAATCCAAAGAATTTAATTTAAATACAAGGTCATTGTAATCTGATTTATTCATTTGTATTATCAACTATAGAAACTATATGATTAGATTACACACACTTACTTAAAATTTCATACGAAAGCACATACGAAGTACCTAAAAACCAAAGGCTGTACGGGGATCCCAACGAACGAAAACCTGAGAGTCCTTCCATAGATTTTCATGTCAACCCACTTTGGAGGAAATCAATAAAATAATTTTAAAAAAACCGGACCTGGTGCTGTCTTAAGCACCAGGTCCGGATGGTATCCCTTACATAGCTTATAAAAAATGTCCGTCGATTCATAAACATCTATTGAATATATTCGGTAAAATCTGGTCAAGAGAACAAACACCAGTAACATTCGGAGATGCTCTTTTTGTCCTCATTCCCAAATGTCTCGGATCCCAGGGACACTAGACCGATAGCTCTAACAAATACAATATCCAAAATATTTTTTTCTTTTTTAAAAACAAAAATGACGCAATTCATGATAAATAATAAATATTTCGGGCCTAATCACCAGAAAGGGTTTTTGCCTTTCATTTCTGGATGCCTCGAACATAACACACTACTATCGGAAAGCCTTAAAGATGCCAGAACTAGTAAACGACAAATAACGGTATGTTGGATAGACTTAGAGAACGCTTTCGGGTCGGTACGACATGAACTGATGATGTTCGGCGACTTTAGCGCGAACATTGTTCGCGCTAAAGTCTTATAACTTTCCAACGTTAGTTAGTAACATGATTGCATCATATTATTCAAAATTAAAATTTTCCATAATCACAAATGAAAAACATTCGAAACCATTAAATTACAACATAGGTTTATTTCAAGGTTGTTGTATTTCTCCAAGTATATTTAACATAATCATCAATATTTTAATAGATAAATTAATTAAAAACGAAAAGAAATGGGGTTATCGGTTTAAGTTTAACAACAAATACACAGAATCCATACTAGCATTTGCAGACGATCTCGCGATACTGACACGTAATCCAAAACAATATCTAGTTTTAAATGTTGTGGAGGATTTCTGTGCTTGGACGGACGGATTGAGGACAGAACCAAATAAATGCTACAGTCTATGTCTGGGTAGGCGGAACACCAGATATATCTCTTACGATCCGGGTCTTATAAGGGTCAAACTGAAAGTTCTTAGAAAATCAAAAACTAAGCATTCTAGCAAGTGTTTATTTTTTTTGTAACTTTTCAAAATAGCGTCCATTTACATCAATACATCGCTGCATTCGATGGAACCATTGAGAAAAGCACCTTGCTCACTCGGCCTTAGGGGTCTCTTCGACGGCGTTTTGAAACGCAGCCACTGCTTCTTCGGCGTCTATAAAACGTTTTCCTCGAAGTTTTCTTTTATTTTCGGAAATAAATAAAAATCGCAGGGTGCGAGGTCGGGGCTATACGACGGGTGACCCAGTAATTCCACGTCACCAAATAGTCGATCGTTTGCCTGGCGGTGTGCGACGAGTCATTGTCGTGATGAAGGAGGATCCTGCTGCGAGGTCGTTTCTCTCGAACTTTTTCCAAGACAAGTGGCAAACAATTGTTAGTATACCACTCTGCATTAACCGTTTTCTGATCCTCTAAGACTACTGTCGCGTAATGACCTGTCTTTCCAAAGAACGAGGCCACCATCTTTTTTCCAACACTTCGACCTCTCTTCACTTTAGTTGGCAACTCTTCGGAAGGAAACACCCACTGAGCAGACTGTCTTTTGGTTTCCGGATCATAACAGTAAATCCAGCTTTCGTCACCCGTTAGTATGTCGAACACAGCATTTGAGTCACCTCCGTTAAATTTTTGGATCATTTCTCGGCACCAATCAACACGGCGGAGTTTTTGAGCCTCGGTCAAATTATGCAGTATCCAGCGGGCACAAAGCTTCCTGACCGCTAAATGTTCATGGAGGATTTTGTGCACTTGACTCATACCTATGCCTAGACTTGTCCGAATCTGCTGATAGGTCACTCTTTTGTCAGTCTCTATCATACGCCGCACAACACTGATGTTATCTTCAGTCGTCGCTGTAGAAGGCCGTCCCTCACGCAAATCATCGGTGAGATTAGTTCGACCACGTTTGAATTCATTAAACCAGTTGTAAACTGTGGCACGAGATGGGGCTTCATCGTGAAAAGCCAATCGAAGTCTATCATAACTTTCTTGTTGACTTAAATGACATCGAAAGTCATAAAAAATCATTGCACGAAAATTTTCTCGGCTTAAATTCATTCTGACGTGCACAGACAATTTTCAATTTGCCGCCAAATCGTAAAACAAATGACAAATGAATGAAATGTACACTCAATAATATTGGTAAAGAGTTCTATTTTCAAAATTTAAACTATTTTTTTTAATATAATGCTTTTAAGTGGCCAGTTCTAAAAACTTTCAGTTTGGCCCTCGTATTCCTGGACTAATTAACTAAATATAAAATTATAAATAATTAATATAATTGCACAGCTTGATATTTTATACAGTAATAATAGTGTTCTCACTTCGATTTACTTTATGTTTTAGAACGACTACACGTTATACAGTAACATAATACACCCGCATCTTCTTTACTGTTATGACAAAGATTATTTTGAGAGTAGCTGAAACTTCTCAGTTCAGAAAATTTAAAGAATCCTTTATTTATTTGGACAAATATTAAATGTCTCTACTATCAGTTTCTGTTTTAGAAAAATAATATGTATCTCACGATAACTTTGAAAGATTTAGTGTTTTATTTTTAGACATTTGAGTAATTTTTATCAAAAATTATAAATAATGTATAAATAATATTATTCACTATCACACCGCAGGAATTAAACATATAATTAAATAAGCGCCAAATTAATATTTAAGCGGTTATATTACAACGAATGTACAACATTACTTAAAATGTAATTATTATGTAGCAGTGAAATTAAATAAGTTAATAATCATAATTGAATAATATTAAAGTGGTCAAAATGTATTAAAAAAATATTCTTACAGAAAAAGAAAATTTTATTATATTAAAAGAATGTGATTTTTAATATAAAAATGAAAAAAAAAATTCAAGACTAGACCGCTGAGTTTCTATTATCAACTTTTTTCAGGTCCGTGGCAAATGGTTTTGTGATTTGAGGATAGTTTTAAAAATGAAACAAGTTTGATATAAAACTCAAAACTCTTCCTAAAAGGTTTTTAATATGTTTATGATAAATATTTTTCAAACGCACTTGCTAAGTGTTAACTAATAAATTATGTAAGAATAATAAGAATTAAATTATGTAAAAGCAATAGGAATTTGATATAGAAATTATAAATAAATTAATAATATTAACTGTAGTTTAAAATTTAATTTAAAAATTTTACATGTTACGAATGCGTAAGGCGCTGCTTAAGTGCTTGATTCATAATGACGGGTCACGCGCACGAGTTCCTGACAAATACTGTTAGCACTAATTTAAAGCAATTTAGTTATTAGTACGCTAATTACAGTATGAAAATATTGCTATGAAACATTACACTCTGAATCACGATTCCGATTGTTCAAACAATATTAAAGTAGGAAGAATATATTATAATACAAATTAAATTAAATATAAAGAAAAATATGTTTCAAAGATAAAATTTAATGTTACATGTTAAATTTCAAGGCAGTTACTTCAGAGCTTGGACAGCTTTTAAATGGATAATTAAAAAGCATTACTTTATTACCTTATTTTACTTTATTTTAATTTATGTAAGATAGAATATTAAACATATATAAGAAATATTCTGCTTTTTATTCTGAGCATAAAGAACTAAATAAATGATTATTTCTCTCTATTAATTTACATTAAATTTAAATTAAAGGAAGATAAAGTATTTAACAAGAGTTACTTTACTTTATCACATTTTTTATTTGAATACAGCGAAATTTGATTTTTCTTATATTTTTAATGAAACTTCTCTTTTGAAATTTATATAAAGCAAATTATAAAATTGTTCTGTCTACATTACTGATTTCTAAAAACTTTTTTAATTTATATTATAATTGTTTAAATGAATTAATTTGCACTTAATCAAATTATAGTTAATTTTCGTACTTAAATTCAACACCACATCATGGAATTTCGGTAAATAAATACGGACAGATTTAATAAAGGCAAAAAATATAATGAATATTTATATTCATTATATTTTTCAGTGTAAAAAAACATCAATTATTTGTACGATCGATGTCAATTCATTTTCTAGTGAAGTGTTTATAAGCAAGCTATCAAGCTATTTATAATGTATGTAATGTATTATCGAAGTATCGGACAAGAAGTTTAATTGGTTAATATAATATTTTACTCGGATCTGAGAATTATGATTATGTTACTTTACCCTAAAACAACCCTTCTATTAATAAACATTGTAAAAAAATACAGACATTTTAATGAAGAAATCCTTAACGAATAAGAAAAATATAGAATGAAGAATGTTTGAAATTGTCTTTAAATATGTTTAGCCATCTTAAAATGATTTGAAAGCTAAGCTAGCCATCTTAAAATGATTTGAAAGCTAAATTAATACACAATGAAAAACTGTCCGTTCAAAACAATGCCGAGAAAAACGAAAATAAAACCTTTATATTTTAAAAGAATTTATTAAATCACAAAATATTTAATATCTTATGCATCGATCATACTCACTTTTTACTTTTAAATAATTCTTACAATAAACAGGCTCGTTCTATAATTTATTACATTTGTGTAAATAAAAATAAAACATTAACCGATTCAAATCTAAATCTAACACAATATTTCCGACAACACTATTTAAAATAGGAAATTCTTTTCTCTCGTCTTGAGTTAAAATTTAAGTTAACTTATTGAATTGTTAGTAATAAAAGAAATAAGACAGGACATGAATCCGAATATAGCAGGAATATTAATAATATTTCAATATCATTTGCAGTATTATTTATTCATACGTAACAAGTTCCTCCCCTCGGGGAATAGTAGTAATCTACGTTATTTCGCGCTTGTCAGCTGTCACCTCAGACAATAGATGTTATCTGGTATATGTATTTTCTGATACGTACACTGTGATAAAAATTAACTTTTTAATCTATTCGTGTATAAGCGTCATTTGGTACTTAATACAATTTTATTTGATAACTAATTAAGGAAAATCAGTGTTTTTAAATTTAAACATCATGTTAGAAGTAAAAAATAGATTAGTTTTTTCCTCTATCTTAGAGATATCAAGAGTTTACTTAAGTTAAGGCAATAACTAAGTTTTTTATAACTTTTATTTGAACTTATTTCACCAAGCAGCCATGAAAGTCATTACTCACATATCAAACTGATATATATATATATATATATATATATATATATATATATATATTCTCTAAATGTAATCTATACAGATTACATTTAGAGAAAATATCATTGTATATTCAAGAACGTATGTGTACTTAATTTTCCTACAAAATAATCATTTCTACCAACTACTGGTTTTTCACTATTCAGCCATATATAAACTGACATAGATCGCCATATGATTGCAGTAGACTGTACTGACTTACATTAAGATACTAAAATTCAAATTAAACCAAAATACACCCTAATACTGATGGTGTAAGAATCAAAATAGATAAAATAGTGGTTTCGTGCTAAGACCTCGTTAAAGATACAAATAGTAAGTTTGACCTCAACGCCTTGATAAGTGAGGGCACGTGACTTGTAAAGCTTTCTGTCTATTAGCGATCGAGTGCGGAAGAGCTTGAATGTAAAATGTCGAGGAAGCTTTAGTTTTACAACTTATGATATTTTATTTTAGCCTTTGAGTTTTAACTTGGCTTTGATATTCATGACACTTACAATTAGACAAACCATTTGGTTGCTTGCTATACAACTTTATAAGACATATGCAAGATTTTTATAAGAGTGAAATAGTAGCTGATTGACTTTAATTTAGGTAAGTATTCAATGAAAAGAAGGAGACCACTGTAACCACAGTAAATATAAAAAAAACTTTAAAAATATATAATGCACTAATTGTAAAAAATACATGTATGTATATACAATATTAGAGTAATGTTAAAATTAATAATAATAAGTATTATAATAATGTTGGTGTTATTTAAAGAATCATTATATAATAAAAAACGATTATAAAAATATAAGTTCCGCCAAAAGAATAACGAAATGTAACTATTTAAATTTATAACACGACTCTTGATGACTGTAAGGACTTCAATACAAAATCAATCAATATAATATTTGTGATCGTGTTTAGTGAAGAGGTCTCAATATACGTTGTGACTGATTGTTTCAAACCGACGCAATGTTGCCATAAAATACTGCAAGTTCTCACTTGCTACTAAAAGTCAATATCTTCCTTTATTATTATTATTTTCAATAATAACAATTTAAAAAAACCCGGCTGAATTTGTTGTGTGGTTTTTCTTAGACCTGGGCGCGTTTGGAACCCTCGTAGCCTTATTTTAAGTTGGAGTGTCTTTACAGAAGGGCTTATTTTGATACATACGATATCAAAATAGGCCCTCCTGTCACTCCCATTTGACGTACACAAGTGATCACTGGTATGGATTCAAAGTCGAAAATATATAAATAAATAAATAAATTAAATAATTAATAACCAGATTAACCTTATCATCTTGAGTTTTACTCGAACTCGAAAGTTTTATAATTATCAATTTTTGCTACACATTTTTGCTTCAACTTTTATTTATTGTACTTGGAGATTTCATCTATGTAAATCTACATTTTTGAGAATTATATATTTCTAGATATAATATAATATAATTATATAACTTCTAGATAGAGTTACATGTAGCCTTACATATTATATAGACTTTTTATAGATAGTTTTAGTCGTTTCATGTTTTACAAATTAAAACTTGTAACAGAATTTCCACAAGCAGTTTTTAATATCAGAATTTGCTTGCTACATATTATGTATCTTTTGTTCTCATTCACAATGATCCTGACAAAGCCTTATTTTAGGTAGATTCCATAAATGAATCTACCTATTGTAATCGATGCGATGACGGGACCCAGACCCCTGAGTAGGGGCGCTACGCCGTTTATGAACTGGAGATAGAGAATCCGTCGAAAAAAAAATGTATATATCCCTCTATATATATATATGTATATATGATCCATCAGTCCAAATTCATCGTAGGCAAAATCTGACTTCACAGATCGATAGGATAAATTAGTAGGACAAACGTAGCATCTCGTTTTTTTGGAAAAAGTGAAAGGGGGGGCTGGGAGGGGGTGTGAAAGTGCAAACCTTTGGGACACGCTACAGGTCGCAAATATTGACGGAGGATTTTCAAACTTGGTATATACATTCTTAAGGACAAAATGAAGGTTAAGTTCTTGAACGGGGGAAATCGGTCGGGAGGTTGGAGGGCTGGGGGGGTTGAAGGTTAAAAACCGAAAAAAGTCAAAGAAGAAGGCAAAATTTTGCTGTCGGAAAAATCTTAGAAAATTAACAAATTAAAAGAGGAAACTTTTTTGTCCGAAAATTTTTTTGATGCGACCCCCCGTTTAGGAGATAGGGGGGGAGGTGGTTCCCCACTCACCTAATATATGCAGAATGACCCGTCATAAGACTCGTAATGGTCAATAATCAATCCGACCGACGGGAATCTACCTAACACGATCGACCCTGTCGAACGAGGTATTTTTTTCTATATGTACTTGTTTTTTGACAAGTGACTTCGTCTAATAAAATTGGAATTATTTACAGATCGTCACCTCATGCAATGTATTATAAAATACTTTGTACCAGCAAGTGATATGAATGTTATGTAGTCTAAGAGCGTTTAGACTAAATACAACCGATTCACAGTCATAAGATTTTTTTTTAATATTCAGCTTAATCATATTGTCATTATTCTTTAGAATTTGTTTTATGTGTCAAAAAATATTAATGTAAAATATCTATTAATCAAAAAAGTTACTTCACAATTTTGATTTATATTATGTAAAACTATTTTAAATCCGTTTTAAATTCATGAAAATTGCAATATGCGTTATCCAGACTCATTGATCTCAAATTTATATATCAATCCCATGTATATTGGTTAAGAAGAACGAAGTACGAGTAAGTAAGGACATTCAAACTTTTTAAGTGATATTGAGCAGTTTGAAAAGATCACTCGATTACCGTTTAAAAGCTTTTAATGCCTTATTATTAATGAAAAGTGATGGCATTACCAATTTGCGAACTCAAAGATAATTATGAAGAAAGGAGTTGTGAGGGTTTTTTATTTAATAGATGATTATAACACCATCACCCAAAAGAAATATAACTACGATTAAAATATAGGTCTGTCTATACTAATATTATAGAGCTAAAAATGTTGTAGTTTTTTGTATCATTCCATTGTTATAACCAGTAAACTAGAAAAAAAGAGAAACTCTGAATTGTATAAGTTTATTTATTTATTTAATTCTTCATTGCATAATACATAAAATAATGCACAAAAGGCGGGCTTAATGCCACAAAGACGTTCTCTACCAGCCAACCTTAGAATGTATGAGAGAACATTGGTAGGCGTACAAAAAAAAAAAACAAAACACAAAAAATATATTTAAAAAAATCCAGAAATATAACTACAATCATATAATATAATAACAAATAAAATATATTATAATAATACTATTATATATATATATATATATATATATACATATATTAATTATTATATATAGTAATGTCTACAATTATAAAATATATATAATTTATACATACATAGATGCATAACATACATATTATAAATTATTCATTGAAATAAAGTTGTTTTTCGTATATGTTCCGGTAACTCGTTCCAAAGTCTGACGGCAGTTAGAGCAAATGAGTTGGATAAGAAACCAGTCCGATGAAGAGGAGTGTGGAGTAGTAAATTGCTAGAAGAACGAAGTAATCTGTCATGTACCTCTGCTAAGAAGGAGAAATTGCATTTTAAATATGTAGGAGTAGAAGGATGGAATAAAATCGAGTAAAGGAGACACAAAATTCGTACATTTCTTCGTTTACGGATTGGCAACCACTTAAGTTTTGATCTATACTCGGAGACATGATCAAACTTACGGAGTCCGAAAATGAAACGGATACACGTATTAAGGAGGCGATCTAATTTATTTAGGAGGATTTCATTGGCATCGACATAGCACACATCAGCATAGTCAAGAATTGGTAGTAGGAGCATGTTAACCACCTGAATTTTCGCTCTATAGGGTAGAAAGTTTTTTTAGCTTTAATAGTGGGTGAAATGACTTATAAAATTTACGAGACAGTTCTTTAACCTGATAATGCCAACTAAGAGAACTGTCCAAAAACATTCCCAAATTTTTTACTTCGGAAGAGAATGGTATTATGTTGTTGTTATAAACCACATTCGGTAAAGAATTTGAGTCAATAAGGGCCAACTGGCGGTAACTACCAATAATGATTGCTTGGCACTTACATGGGTTAACTTCTATACCGAAGTCATTAGACCAATGCAACATTTTCTCAAGCGGTGCGTTTATTACGTGAATTGAATGCTCGATTAACCCAACTTCTGTGTGTATATAAAGCTGCAAGTCGCCAGCATAAACATGATAATGACTATTTAAGTTGGAGGTGATGGAGTTAATAAAGAGAGAAAATAATAGAGGAGACAAAATACCGCCTTGGGGGACCCTAGCAACTACATCGCACCAATCAGAGAGGCTCTCATCAGTGCGAACGGCCTGCTGACGCCCTCGAAGATATGAGGAGAACCACTTGTTAGCAGAAGCCGAGATATTGTACTTGGACATAAACGCAAGTAATAGGTCATGGTCAACAGCGCCGAATGCGTTACTGAAGTCTACTAGTACAAGAACGGTAACACATTTGTTTTCCATTCCATGGCGAATGTCTTCCGTTACTTTTAAAAGTGCTGTACTTGTGCTATATCCAGTGCGGAGGCCTGATTGCAACGGGTCCAGCAAATTGTCCTTTGAAAGGAATAGGGAAAGCTGGGAGTGAACGATGGATTCAATTATGTTGAATAAAAACGGTAATATTGAAATAGGACGATAATGGGAAGGTAAGGTGGGATTAGAGATTTTTGGAAGTGGTAGAATGTGAGCTTTGCGCCACAAATATGGATAATGGATATGGATGCATGAGGAAAAGGAAATTTGATTATTTTGGAAATAGGAGTAATAAGTGTATCGATAATAAATGTTATCATGAAATAAAATATTATATATAATACAATTACAAATGAAATATAATATATATATATTATACAAATTAAATGAAATCTTTTAAAAGATGTTTTTAAACTAAAAAAAACGTAAAATAAAAATATAAATAAACCGATTAACCCTATATAAAAGTAAGTTATAATATATATAGTATATAAATCGCTTATTTTATTGCTTAATTAAATGTGAATTTAATTATTTATTATTCTCATGAATCTTAAGTTACAAAAGGAAGAATTAATGTAACAAAAAACATGTAATCAATCGCTTAAAAAATTTAATACTAATTAAATTTATATAATATCTATTTCAGAGCATCACCATATTAGCAGTCGTAGCTATTAATCGAATTCGAATTCAGTAATGATACTGGATTCAAATTCGAATCTCAATGATGAGAGCTCTCTGTTATCCCGTATTCAGCCAGAAATAACCAATTTTGTTTGAACTTTTATCTGACTAGATTCTACTACAAAAAAGGTTCGGATTATATCAGTTCAATGAAAATTAGAAAAATTCTTCACTACAATTTCGGATATATGTAAACTGGATCAAGTTATAATGGCTTAATAAAAAATAATAAGATGACAGCGAACTCACTTTAGAACATCGTTTAAAAGATTGGAATAGATGAGGAAAGTGTGTTTTCAAATATTTGACTGTGACTCTAAAATATATGTTAAGTTATACCAAAATAAAATTACAATCCTCTGTAATAAATATTCTTAATTGATTTACTCGTATTTAATAAAAGCAGCATTACAGTAATCTGTGTGTGTATGTCCAACAATAATAATGCAAACATCAAATATTTTTGTAATTTAATTTATAGAAAAAATACTTAAAGAGTTTATCTTCGAGTAAAGTTCTTGTAATGAGTCTCTTTTCTCTAAAACTAAACGATGATTCAATCACACTCTGAATTAGTAATAATAACCACATTATATTGATGACGTTATTGTTTGGCGATACAGTTTATCATTAGGTGGATAATTTGATTCTATATTCAATTCAGAGCGCTTGGTTTTAAACATTACTTTAGTTAATTAATTGTAAAATCGAACATAAATTTGTCTCTTTTTTATGATGTATTAGTTAGTGACAACTGAACTGAAAAAAGGAACTCAATTTAACAAAGAGAAATTTTATGCGACTTTAGATATTTGCTTCGTGACGTTATGAAACTTTGGATTGTCAGATCATTTTTGTTAAAATGCTTTTTTCATTGAAATTTTATTACTATAACATTAAAGTTTCTTGATAAGCAAGATCTAAACAAAAATGTAGATGTAACGGGACAAAAAATATGCTTATGGGAAGGTATTATTTTTGTTTTACTTTATTCTTGATTTATTATCGCTTTTAGGAGTGGAGAGAACAAAATTAAAAAAAAAAAAGTAATGCATTTAACAATGATATTTTAAACAAGACTTGCAAAGAATAATTTTAATGATGAAAACTAGTCCTAATAGTCCAAAACAAAATTTAAAAAATATCAAAATAAAAAAAATTGCCTTATTTATTTAATTTAAAGATGGATACAGTTTTAAATGACATGTCAAGTTGATAAGTATGACACAATTAGTCTTCTTCAAACTTCTAAAAAAAATAATTAAATTAATATCTAAACATCAATATCTGCTTTATAACAGAAAATATTATAATTGAAATACAATATGAATATTATGTGAAATAAACTGACCCCTATTCGTATCTCGTCCTTTCAGTTCATTTCACTTCACGTGCGATTCGAGGTCTTTAATTAATTACAGATGGTAATTTTTATATTCTTTCTGAAGTAAGAAATTACTTTTAAAAAAGTTATAGGTATACTTTGTCTAAAACCTTTTATTTTTTCCTGTATATAAACCATGTATTCTTAAAGAAACCAATTTCAATTAAATGTAATGTCTAGTTTACCCGGAATACATAAATAGATGCCATTATTTAAAAAATAACTTTAAATCCTTAGTTTGGATTTACATGAATATCAGCTACTATAAATAAATACACTAGTATGTGCATACTATATAATATGCACATACTAGTAGTATATATTATACTACGATCCACACAATCAGAAATTAGAAAGAATTGAAAGTGAGTTTTACAAAAATATGGCAAAATACATATAATCCTCGTTCTTTAAAAGTTTCGTTCAATTATTTATGGTCACTTGTTTCAAACATGTAAAAAATTAAAATTGTTAATTGATTAATGAATTCAAAATTATTTAAGTTGCTTATTTTTTTAATAATAATAAAACAAAAAGATTTTAAAAATTAACAAAAATTTTTTTTTATATTACAACACAACAAAGAGTTATTTTGAAATTCGTTTAAACAAATAACAAGATTATTATTAAAAAGAAGTGAAGTGCGTTTGAGACAAGACTGGATCTGAATCCAAATTGCGACCATTTATGTTCACAATAATAATCATTTAAAAAAAGGTACAAAGAAATCATGCACTGATTCCTTTGTACCTTTTTTTAATAGTGTGAAAATAAACTAACTAAAGACAAGATATCATTAGTAGTTAAATAATAGTGAAGTGCGTGTACAAAGAAATATTATCCTGTCATTTTATTTATTCATTTATTTAATTATTTTTAATAAAAAAAATTACTTAAAATCACACAATCTAAAAGTGTCAAGTGTTTAACTTATCACATTTTCGAATGCAATGTGTCACAGTGCCACTTATTGAAAGATTTATTAACTATCTCCAAACATTTAGTTGAGCCGCTTATCCGCAATTAGCGACAACACCTAAAACAATTCCATAGACCGATCAATAAAAATGCTGGAAAACGCCCATAGTTGGCACCACAACTCTCATAGCGAAATAAAATATGAAGGAATTAAAAAATATGCAATTTTACAATAGCATGCAGCAATATATAAAACAACACAGTCCAGATATGTTAGAGCAGAAAGAACACATTAAAATTTAAATTACAATAATTAATAAACTTACATTGTGATATTTAAACACTTTGTCCCGTGTATTTTACTCATTATTGTTGATATAAATATTAATTTATAATGTATATATCCATACAACTATTATAATTAGTAGCAATAATAACCTTTATTAAAATTAAAATTTTAACACATTAATAATTAACATTCCCAAGGAGGGGTGGCGTCAGGCAGGCGGCCGACTTTAACACAAAGCCAAATCTTTTACAAGTATGGTAATGCCGGTGCCACAGTTGGAATGTTGGTGCGATGCCTGGAAGAGGACGACAAATTGCGGTTGTGTTGAAAAGAAGATAAATAAATGTAGCATCTTAATAGGAGGCGAAATGAAAGGGATCAAAAGCGAGATAAATTGGTGAAGGATACTAGTTTTATTGTTGCGGGAATGATGGAAAAAGAGATGGTGTTGGAATTATGCTTGATGAGAAATTAAAAGAGGTTGTGACTGGGGCGAAGAGAGTGAGTGATAGAATCATTGCTGTTAAAATTATTTGAAGGTATATATTAAATGTGTATGCTCCTCAAACCGGGTGTGATGTTAGGATAAAAGTTAGTTTAAGGAAGATTATAGTTTTGTGAAGATGGATATTCCGGACAATGAGCAGATTTAAAAAGAGAGATAAACATTTAATCACATACAAAATTAGCCGCCCTATAACGGAGATTGGTTATTTCTTAATAAGAAGAAATAAAATTTATTGCGTCAAAAACTGCAAGGTACTGTCGGGCGAAAGTACAAGAAACAGTTCAAGAAACAACCCGTGGTGGTCGTTTCTTGAACTAAAACATGATGGTATTTGTTAGAAAAAGAAGAGAGTGCAAGTAAATTTAAAAAAAGAGTGACAGATAAAGTTATAAATATGGGTAGTGTAGAAGAAAAATCTTTGAACGATAGTTGCAACGATATGGCAGGATGGATTAGAACTGTGGCAAAGGATGTATTAGGCGAAACGAAAGGAAAAGGTATAATCAGTAATGAAACGTGGTGGTGGAATGGAGATGTGAAAAGGGTTCTGTAAGAGAAAAAAGATGGGTTTAAGGAATGTCAAGAAGTATCAGATGACAATGAAGGTATGAAAGAGGAGATGAAAATAATTAAGAAAATTATATAAGAGATGTAAGAAGAGAGCGAAAGTAGCTAAAATAATAATAAATAAAATGAGACGCATCGTTTTATTTATATATGTTACTTTAAAATATTATGCCATATATTCACTGTGCTCTATAATTCGATGTATCAAGTACACCGCTACCACTTGTACCGCTACAAATTTTATGGGTACTTTACGTTATTCCCTTCATTTAATAGCCAACTAACAATATATTTTGTTTTAAGTCCCTCTTTAAAAAAATAGTTTAAGAAAAATGTTTAGGAAACTGTCATAATATCTCTAATATTTATTGACTACCTATAGGTAATTTATAAATTCAGTGGAAGCAACGCCGTATGTATGCCGGAGTGAAAATGTTTATTTGTCAGATACGTGACTCTAATGCTTATGGGTAATACATTACAATATCACTGTTACCTTGTTGGATGAATAAAATATTATGAATAAAAATAATATTTCTAAATGTAAGTGAAGTATAAAAACCAATCCTCGGCTGATTTCCAAAGTAACTTGCACGATTCATCATATAGATGGTCATTTTGTTATTCTTGCCTCCACTTCACGTAATTTAAAGAGATTGTCCAACAACACATAAAATATTTCACATTTATAATAATAAATAAAAATGATTAAGTTAATAATAATTTAGAAAGTTACTAACTAATTAACACTTACGTCTATTGTGTGCAGCTACTACACCCTTTCACCAACACCACGGGTCGACTGATAGAGAATGCCAATAGGCATTAAGTCTGCCCTTTGTATTCTTTATTTTTAGGTTAATACGAGTACAATAAAGTTTAAATAAATAAAAAAATATATATAAAATAAATTATATTTGAGAATCAAAAAAATACAAGAATTTTAATTAAACTCTTTTAAAGTAATTAATTAGAGATAGAATAAAGGATTTCTTCTATCCCTAATTAATTACTACTGGCTACACAAGAACTAACCCTTTTTGAACTATGCTAATAAGAAGGCAATGCAATTTAAATTTATGTCGCTGAAGATACGAGTATTTACTTGAAAATTAAGAAAGAGTTAAGAAAATCCAATTCAATACAATTAGACAAAATTAGATACGACACGACACAGAAAAATAATATAATCATAAACTATCAAAATATAAACCAGAAATAAAAGAAAAAATTGAAATTGTGATCATAATAAATGTGAATAAAATGGAATTCCACACTTACGACAATATCCAGATGGTACTGACTTTGCGATAATATTCGATAAAGTTATATATTTTCTGGAGTCACCTTCTTTAAATTTCTAAGAAATAATTCTATATTATTTCCCGTAGTTTTTGCAATATAATTTCCTTATAGTTCTTAATAACAAAAGAGCTTGGAAACAAGACTTGTAATACAGCGACCAACTCTCAGGCTGAGTATTTCTATTTGTCTGAGCTCTTTGTAACATTCAATTGTATTGATTCTATTTCACTATTCATGATTTCTATTATTTATACATATTTGTTTGTCGCAGACAATAATATTTATTCTTATGATTTTTTAAAATATTAAAAGTTTAAGGTCAAATTATTTTACTTTTTTATCTTCACTTTTATGTACTATTATATAAAAAATCCTACTAAAACTATAATTATTACATATATATATATATATATATATATATATATATATATATATATATATATATATATATATATATATATATATATATATATATATATATATGTATATATATATATATAACTAAAAGTTTATTTTCAAGCAAATTAACAGTCTTTTATATTTTTTAAATTATGATCATTTTATTTTGTAATTAGTTTGGTATTTGGGATATTTTTGTATTTTTAAAAATTATAAGGAATGAAAATCGTGATGCGAAAAACACAATTCTATCAATTTCAATGAATTGAATTGTACAAGACAAAGTGAACCTCGACTTCAAGATAATTTTAATTGTAAAAATTTTCAACGCGACTGAACCTAATAGAAATATCTGCTGTCTTTTCTTTTATTATCCAAGATTCATGACTGAAGAACGCTGCTTTCATCCATACGTCGATCACATTTATAGTTATTAATGAAGAATGGCTAAACGCCAAGGTAATATTTATTATAAGTCGGTTATACTTGAATTATCACAATAATTTCATTTACTATTAATTTAATTTATTTTAAGTAAAATTCTTAGAAAAAGATCTTCAATTTAATTTTAATAGGTTTCAAAACTACAATAACTCATAAATAATAATAGTATTTTTCTTACCCCCATCCGTAAAATATCCCAAACATTAAATCAACTCATAAGATCTATGTAACTTCAATGCGAGTTACGTATTCGATGTGGTTTTTAGTAACCTTATGTCGTAGGGATAAGGTCGGTTTTGATACGAAATGTGATATTAATGTGAAATTCATGTATTCACAATGATCTTTGAATTGCGTGAATTGACCGGCATTTTGATTCATTCGAATAAATTTATCATGTCTCATATTTTTGAACATATCTTTATTTAATATGCAGGTAAAATAACCTATTGTATATAATCATTTTCACGTTAACTCCAAAATTATCCAAACCTTCCTCAAATATCTTAATGAGATTAAAATGTTTCGTAATTACTTTTCTACTTACTGCGTGTGTGGTCACTTAAAGTTTTCTAAAATTTTACACTTTTAGTTTTGTTAAGGGCAGTTAACTGTAACTTATTTCAAATTGTCATCCAAATAATTGGACGTACAGCGGTATATTAAAAAAAAAGAAATATAAGTTATAAACGAATCGGAGTTACCCAACAAATAAATAGTGATGTAACAGATAAAAATACCACCAAAAACACTTTAATATAAGAAAAAATTCAGGTTATCTGTAAGTATGAAGCAACGAAAAGGGTATACTTATAAAATATAAAAGCCATAATATATACAGCACCTATACTTTTAAAATCGCGAAAAACACCAAGTTATAATTCGTAACACGTATGACATTGATTTTATCTAAAGTAGATTATCAAATAAGAAAAAAACAAACCTTAAAAAGTATATTATCACTGAACACTACATATTTATATTCTGATCATGTTTGCAATAATCCACACACATTTAAGTCGCAAGTGGAAGGTACTAAGATTATAAAATGAGAAAAATTGTATTATATTTCTATAAACTGAAAAACTAAACAACAGTAATTTATAAAATTTGTGCCAAAATCATTTGAAATAATGAAAAGTTTTAAGAATGAAATGATTTTTTTACGTGAGAAAACTGAAAATGTTTTCCGTTACTTTGGAAATCATCCGAGGATTGGTTTTTATATTTCACATACGTTCACAAATATTATTTTTATTCATAATATTTTATTTATTCGAAAAGATAACAGTGATATTATAATGTATTACTTATTACAGTCACGTATCTGACAAATCAACATTTTCGCTCCGGCGTGTGTACGACGTTGCTTGCACTGAAATTGTAGGTAGTCAATAAATATTAGAGATGAATCCAGTTTCTTAAAGATTTTTCATTTAATTTTTTTTTAAAGACTCCCTTTTTTAAAACAAAATATTTTATTAGTTGGTTATTAAATGAAGGGATTAACGTAACGTAATTATATAATTTATTATTAAAACAATTTTAAAGGAGTGGTAGCAGTGAATTTGTGCACATGTACATTTTATTATGTGAGCCAGAGAGAATATGACATAATATTTTAACTTACTGATATAAATAAGTTTATTTAAAATTTAATGCAACTCATTTTATTTATTCTCATTTAGCCGATTAGATGCGTCTTTGCAGGATGCGTCGTCTAGTCCTCATATAACATTTTCAGTAACATCGAAAATTCTTCTTCAACTGAATTATACTGGTACAAATAGCAGTCGAACGTACTACTTGTGTTGCTCGAGATACTATTAGCATTATAAGCAGAATCATCTTACCAGCGTACGAGGGCGGTAAGGATGACACGGAAACCAAAATTTTATTAACGAATCCCGACTGATTTATTTTCATGTCAAACATCATAATATTAAAAACATTGGTATTTATGGAATTATTCGAGAAAAAAACCTTTTAAAGATGTATCACATATTGCATAAGCCGACAAATACGTTGCAAAAAAAATAACTAAAATATACTTAAAATATTTAAAGCAAGGCTTAGCTTAATATACTGTATGGTATTATGCTTTCAATTTGGGTTTAAATTACAAACTATTAACTTACTAATTTTATTTCCTAATATTTCTTGCGAAAATGAAAGTTGAATTAAGAAGTGAAGACAAAAATGTGATGGAATTTAATGTAGTTTCCTTTTTTATTGATATTATTTAATATTGGTAAATAATAAAAAAAACGACGTATCCTTCTAACCACTATAAATAATATTGAGTATTTTTATGCCAGAGAAATTTATACTTTCTATTTAGTGTAAAGTGGTACATTGATATATATAGAAGAACGATTAAGCCTGTTTTTATCCCCGTATGAAAAGTAACTTCAATAGCCAAGTCTTCTTCAAGAGGGTGCTTAGTGTTACACAGTTAAGCAAGCCCGTACCGTACAGTTAAGCAACCTACGGTTAAGTGACTGCAGCTGCAATCCACGAAACATTAAAAATGTAAATACGTAAAGGTTACAATTAAAAAGCCATAAAACTTGTTTACAGAAGTATTTCACTCGTCAATATCTTAATTAACATTCCTTATTAATTCTTGAGATCACACTATAAATTAAATACAATAATATCAATAATTCATATGTGGATGATGGGATTATCCATTTCCATTAGCGAATGGTATTTCATTAATAAATCAACTCGTTGGATTTCGATGCTATTCAAAACCTTTTTTGTTTTTCGCTCGCACACCAGATTTCAATCGATTTAATTCAGGCAGACTTGCAACTACTTTTCAAAACTGTCGAACTTATAATTTTTTTAAATGTTTTTTTAAGCTTCTGAATTTTTATATGACTAAATACACGAATATCATTTTTTTATTTTATACACTGAAATAAATTTTTATAAATAGTTTTTGTAATTCAATATGAAATTTTAATTTCTTTAATTGAAATACAGTTTTCAGCCACAAAGAGCTGATAATGACTGATGACTTGAAGGTTCAGGTCGTTTTGTCGAATACCATCTTGCCGTTCCGCCATCGTACACATTGACACTGCCCATTACTCATACTGCCACGTACATGGCATAAAATATTTATGAATATATTGTATACCATGATAGTTTCTTGTATGATGTTTTAATAGACAATAATTCAGTTTTCGTGATAATTATCGCGCGATTATATTTAATAAATAGCTTGAAAAAAAAGCCTCAAAGGATTTTTGGACGACAAAAAACGTAATAAAATTCCTTTTCTGTATTTAATTTGTATGTAGATAACGTATTCAGGATATGATTTATTTAATTGAAGAATAAATAAATAACATGTCTTAATTAAATCAAAGTAAATATTAGGAATATTAATATAAATAGAAAAGTTAGGAGTTAGAAAAATATGTCCCGCACTGAATATCTATTTGACATTCATGAGAACGATTTGCAAAATACCCATATTATGACTTTTATTAATTAAGTTAAAGTCAATTTATTTCTAAACCTATAAAAATTGTTTCAATTTCTTTTATAACGGAGTATGAATCTAAACTTCAATTCATTTCGAAACAGACCAATAAACTACCGTAATTTTTATTATACCAGTCTTTTTTGGAGCACAATATTGAAACTCAATCTCAATTGCAATGAAAGTTCAATTTGAGGATCGGTATGTTACACTTTTATTATCCACTGACACTTAGTCGAGTCCGAAACCAATTTATCCTTAGTGAGCGTGCAACCTGTACAAGTTGTGAAAAGAACAAACCTTAATATAGGTAACTCCCCATAGTGAAATTTTGAAGTTAAAAATAAGAGAATAAAATTTTTCTAAAATCACAGATTTTTATTATTTAGTCATATCTAGATGAAAACTGTAATTTGTTCTGCTCATAAAAATTAATTTCTTTTCCGCATATAATATTGTGATTAGAATATATATATTCTTGGAAAATAGATCAGAAGGGACTTTTTTAAAAATAATATTACACACAGTTCAACAATCAATTTAATAATAATAATTAACACAAAGAAAATCTAACAATTCTAAACTTTGAATTAACAAATCCTAAACAATTACAAATTATTATAACCGCTAAACTATATCCGGTTTCAAAATATTACGACCGACAAACGTACCGCACTGACACAAAATATTACAACACGAAAAAATATTACGACCGCACAATGTTCCGCACTGACTGACGTAACGCAAAAAAAGCCCTGACTACCGTCGACACGCGCTTAAATATCATTCCTCCCTCCACTAGTCTCATATCTCTCTACACGGCCATTCCTGACATGAGACCGTCCTCGGACTCAGTTATTTTCAACTTTCAAAATCCTGTCACGAATTGGAAGAGAACTCTCTTCGTTTACAGTGGAGGCGATCAGCTCTGAGTTTCTCTGTATCACAGAGGGGCCTGGTTGCGGCTCAATTTCTTCCAACGGCTGCTCAACATCGGGGGGCAGATCGACATCAGGAAGTAAATACTCTTCTTCAGTATCTGCCTCTGTAACAAGAAAATATAACACCAGATCTCCCTTCGCATTGCGGGTACAACGATGGTATCCTCAACTATAAACCAAAGACCGGGGCGGGACTTATCATAAAATCTCCCCCTCACGACTTGACAGAGACCTACGAAGACTTACGTGAAGCATGTCTTTGCCTGTGTTCATTGGTTCACATATATGCCTTAAATCAAATTATCTCAACACAGCTATAACAATACTGGCCAAATAAACTTATTACAATCTAAACCATGACAATCGTTTAATATCCAGCTCCAGGACAACTGACCATCGAAGTCATGTTTCCGAGCACACTAGGATAGCATGTCTGACACTCAATAACAATCACATATCCTAAACCAAGAGACTCGCTTCCTTAGAATAATGTATCCGATGCACTCCAAGATAAACACTTATTCCAGGATCAGTGTCCCCTCTGGGATAACCTGTCTGATGCACTCCAAGACAAACGGTTATCCCAGATCCAATTTACCCATAGGATAACCACTGTCCGATGCACTCCAAGACAAATGATTATCCCCAGCCCAGGGACCCAGAGCCCAAGGCAGCGTGTCCGATGCACTCCAAGACAAACGCTCACCTTTGACTAAGAGACCCAGCCCTCGGGATAGCGTGTCCGATGCACTCCAAGACAAACGCTCACTCCATATTTTTTGAACAAAAATAAAACCAGAATAGTGCGCCCGATCTACCTCCAAGGCTAACACTAATTTCATATCAAGTAATTAAACTCTCCCCTGCTTTAGCCCCGAGACTATGTGGGATTCTTGTCATAAAATGATAACAACAAATTAAGTAAAATATACTGAGTGTCAAATGGGTTTAAGTCTTAATTAAATCTCAAAATAAAGCGAAAACTCACCATCGAAAAAAACAGAACACACCTCAGGAGTCCATTCTCCCCGCCACGGAACGATATATTCTGCAGCCGCTTGGGTCGACTTGCCATATGAGCCAGCTAGCAGCTGCAGCTCATAGCGACCATGTGGAAGTATCTTCACCACTCGATACGGTCCTCGCATACACGAATCTAGCTTCCCGGTTGACTGCGCTTGTTTGCGTACAAAGACCATAGAGTGTAGTCCAAAGGCGTGAGCTGGTTTACGTCTCTGGTTAACGTAGGTATCCTGACGAGCTTGATTGGCGCGAAGATGTTCGGACGCCCTCTGTCGGCTCATCTCACGAAGGGCTTCCCGATTACCACTGGAGCCTTCAACAGTAATATCCCGTATCAAACTACGTATGAGCGGTGTGGCAGCTTCGATACCTACAAGAAGGTGCAAGGCAGAATATTGTGTCGTCTTGTGTTTCGTTAAATTCAAAGTCAGCTGTAACTTCCACATAACCGCTGACCATTTTTGCTGCCGATGGTTGCACTCAATACGGACCATGTTGAGCACGGTACGACAATAACGCTCCACTTGTCCGTTAGATTGATGCATCTCGAGTGTTATAAAATGAGTGTGGCATTCCATGTTCTTAACCCAATTAAGGAAATCAATGCTTTGGAACATCCGTCCTCTATCAGCGACTATCAATTTTGGAGTTCCAAAGAGAGAGATCATGTTCGTGAAATGTCCCTTCAATTCTTCAGTGTCTTGTCGGTACATGGGATACAATAAACAAAATTTCGAAAACGCGTCTATAATAATAAGCACATGACGGTAACCGTCAGTTTCTGGCAAAGGTCCTAAAGTGTCTATATGGACAGTGTCAAAAGGGGCATCTGGTTTTTCCCAAGAATGAATTGGCGGTAAAGGAGCCCGAGCTACTTTTTTATGAGAGAGGCAAACTAAACAATGGGAAATATATTTTTGAACAAATATTCTCAACCCCGGAAACCAAAAGTGTTTTGTTATTAAATCTACAGTTTTATCAACCCCGTTATGATCATGTTCATCATGAAAAATGCTCATAAGGCTAAGCCTATGTCCTTTTGGAATAAAACAACAAAGTTTAGGATGTTCACCAGTAGGTGTGAGCTTAACATAAAGGATATCGTTTTTGACCATATAACGACTAGGGTCCAACTGTCCATCAGCTAGTTTTTGTTTTAGAGACTGCGTCTCCTCATCAGCAGCCTGAGCAACTTGTGCCCAATTTAAAGGCTTTTGGATGGTACATACATTAACCGGGTTTCGGCTAAGGTAGTCAGCGTGAGACAAAAGACAACCTTTTCTGTACTCAAGGCTGAAGTCAAAATCTTGGAGGTATACCCACCACCGGGCGACCCTGGGCAACAGGTCTTTCCTACGCTGAGTAAGTTTTAAAGCGTTGGAGTCGGTAACCACAGTGAAATGTACACCCACAAGATAGTGCCTGAAATATTCGAGAGCCTTCACCACTGCCAAGGTCTCAAGCTCGTACGAGTGGTACCTACTCTCAGCCCCCTGGGTTAGTCTACTGAAATAAGATACCACTCGTTTGCGATTTCCCTCATGTACTTGCATCAACACAGCTCCGTAACCAATAGAACTAGCATCCGTATGCATCTCTATTGGCAATGAAGGGCCATAGATTGCAAGCACTGGCTCACTTGTCAGACAATCTATGAAGTATTGTCGAGCGGCCTGTTGTTCAATACCCCAGTGAAAGTTGACACCCTTTTTAGTAAGTGCCGAAATACAGGCAGCTTTTTGAGCAAATCCAGCTATATACCGCCTAAAATAGCTAGCCAACCCCAGAAATTGCCTCACTTGTTTCACATTTTTCGGTTCGGCTGAGTCAATTAAAGCTCGCACTTTTTCGTGACTCGGCCTAACCTGACCTTCAGTAATTGTGCGACCCAAGTATTCTATATTGGTAGCCAAAAATGTGCATTTCTTTAGGTTGATAGAAAAACCAGCCCCTGTTAATGTATCAAGAACCTTTCTAAGCAAAATTAAGCCCTGGTCGATGGTTTTGCTCATAATTAAGATATCATCGATGTAAACAAGAATGTCCCCAGAATTTATGAGCTCTCTAAGGGTTTTAGAGATGATACGCTGATATATAACTGGTGCATTCGCCAAACCGTAAGGCATTTTTCGGTATTGATAATGTCCCTCCGGTGTGATAAATGCTGTAAGCGGAATTGATTCACAATCTAAAGGAATCTGATGAAATCCAGTCGCCATATCTAGGGATGTAAAGTATTTATTATTACCCAAACGATCTAAACAATCATCTATACGAGGCAACGGAAATCTGGCTTTGATTGTAATCTCGTTTAGCTTTCGATAATCTACGCACATCCTATCCGTCCCGTCTTTCTTTTTAACTAACAGGATTGGACTCGCGTAGTCAGACTCAGACTCCTCTATTATCCGTTTGTCAAGCAAGTCTTTTATTATTTCACGAACACGAAGCGTTTCAGCGTTGGAGAGTTGGTATGGTCTGTAATACACAGGAGTGTTGGATTTGAGTTTTATGGACATACATCCCGTGTTTACGGTTGATGTTGCAGTGCCGGTAATGAGGTACCGAGAGAATTCAGTAATTATCCCTAGTAATTTGTCTAAATCATTATTTACCAATGGTGTATTAATTAGTATTGAACTCTCCGATTGAACATTCATCACCGTCTCTGAGTTGTGGCTTGCTCTCCTTGTAAGTAACTGACAATCTTTAGTACGTACGTATCTAACACCCTCTCTATTTAAAACGTCTGTACCTACGATTATCGACACATTCATGTACTCGGAGGACACCACAAACAAATCTACCTCAAGAGTCAAACCGGCAAACTCAATAGGTAGTGTAACGTAAAAAGTGCTTTCAATTTCTTGACTACCTAGCCCTTTCAAAACCCGAAACGTCGGTGTACGCGAGCATTTAAAATGTTTTAACAGAGACGATGAAATTAGAGAAATAGTGGAACCGCTATCAATCAAAACGTCGACCGGTACATCCTGAATTACAGCTGCTATAATGTCCCTGGCTGAACAGATACGCTGCAAAAATTTACACTATCCGTGTTTGAAGCTTCCGCACGCTTCTTAATAAAACAAGTTTCAGCTCTGTGTCCCGGTCTCCGACAGTATGTACATGGCTCGGGCCTAGATGGTACATACGAGGGCGATTGCAACTTAGCCCCCTCACTATTAGGTGAACTTTCCGACGATTGTTCAACTCTGGGTCTCTTGCTACATGAAGCTTGTCTATGTCCTAACTGGCCGCAGGAAAAGGATCTAATATCACTGAAGTTGCGTTTCCGCGAATACTCTATACTACGCCTACTTGTAACGTTTCGCAAATCAGAGCGTGAGGAAGACTGTTTGAAAACGTTGCTAGTGCTAGGTTTAACGTAGACCGAAAAGAATTCAACTAAATTATTCGGTAATAACTTGGCATTCGTTGCTGAAGCTCTAATATTTGGATCGGTAATACCACGAATTATTATAGCCGAAATAAGCTCATCACTAAGCCCTTGCACTATACGTAAGCGAAGTAATGACCGGCGTACATATTCTGTGTACGTTGGATAGTTATCGGAGTTTTTAGTCATAACTTCAAACAATATGCCTGCAAAATCTGGTACTTTAGGGCAGAGAGGTGTAAACTCTTTCTTAAAATTGGTCCAACTACGATCGCTGGAGACCCATTCATTGATCCATGATTTCACATCCCCTAGCAGACAGTTTCCTATACGCGAAAGACATTCAAAATCATCCCAATTATTTAAAACTTTTGCGCGATCTACTTCTAAACACCAATTATCAATATTATGTAAGTTTGGATCAAAGTTCGAAATATAATAATGCTGAGACGATTTGCCTACCGCATTAATCGAACGTATGGCACTAACAATGTGATCCGTAATATTAGCCTGTACCGAATCTGAGGGTATACCCGTATCTTTTACTTCACTACTCGCGGACTGTATCGGCGGTGTTATCGAGCGAGGTCGTGAATTAGGGCGATGATTTCGATCGCTAGTTATTTCACGTCTAGTCACAAGCGAAGATGAAATGGAACGACCTACTAACGGTAGATGACGTACGCTACGAGATACACGACATTCAGAAACACGAGACCTATCATACGCACCCGATGGTGTTCGCAATTGTCGCGATATTTGCCTTCTAGCAGGTGTCAAATGTTTATCCTCGCGGTCGCGGGAGTGCGCTAACACATGGTCTGACGATGGACCCGGCAAGGGTGAAGCCCTTGTTTTAGTTTCTAACGCCTTAATCCGAGACATCATTGCCTTCATTTCAAGTCTCAACATGTTGTTCTCGTCGAGAGATTATTCGCGGGACCTATTACCCTGACCATTGCGGCGATCACGGCAAGAATTACTATCACGATCACTGCGACTATGATTACGCTCACGTTCCGACATATTAAACAAACTAATTCACTCAAACAAATTAACTTATTAAAAAACTTATTAAAAAACTTAACAACAACACAGAACGATATTTAAAGTAATTTATTCGAAAATAACTATGAAATCACAATAGCGCAATAACGAAGTACTTAAGAAAAAATATTACTTAAAGTGTGGGTAGTCTAAAAAAAAAATAAATGAAAATAACTATGAAATCACAATAACGCAATAACGAAGTACTTAAGAAAAAATATTACTTAAAGTGTGGGTAGTCTAAAAAAAAATAAATGAAAATAACTATGAAATCACAATAACGCAATAACGAAGTACTTAAGAAAAAATATTACTTAAGTGTGGGTGGTCTAAAAAAAAAAAATACCAATAAACTAGGTCAAGCCGAGATGGGCCCAAAAAGTAAGAATCCCACTTCTGATCTTGGAAAATAGATCAGAAGGGACTTTTTTAAAAATAATATTACACACAGTTCAACAATCAATTTAATAATAATAATTAACACAAAGAAAATCTAACAATTCTAAACTTTGAATTAACAAATCCTAAACAATTACTAATTATTATAACCGCTAAACTATATCCGATTTCAAAATATTACGACCGACAAACGTACCGCACTGACACAAAATATTACAACACGAAAAAATATTACGACCGCACAATGTTCCGCACTGACTGACGTAACGCAAAAAAAGCCCTGACTACCGTCGACACGCACTTAAATATCATTCCTCCCTCCACTAGTCTCATATCTCTCTATAATTTATATTTGTATCATAGGTATAAAATAAATAGACCTGACCTGTACTCAATGCCATCTTCAATGGTTTCGGTGCAATACTGTGTGCTTGTGTACCATAAGCTCCATTAAAGACATATATATAAGTTTTAAGATATTATAATAATACGGTATACAGTTAGAAAGTTATATATTATTAAGTTTTATATTATATGTTATTTATTGATTTATATTTATACTTTATTTGTATATTATCTATTTCTTTATACATTGTTTATTGTTTTTATCAGATCAGAAAACGTCTTTAACATGTTTAGCTATGTTAAGCTAATTTAAATGTTGAACTAAATATAGAATAAATTATCGATACGGGCAGGTTTCGAACCTGCGTCCGTTTTTCCTGAGCAACTTTAAGTATGTGTAATTAATAATCTAGATAATTATTGCAAAAAATCGCTTGTCTTTATATGATTTCTGTAGATTACACATACATTACCTTTTTCTATTACACATTATTTTCCTGGCTGCACTTTCTCTCTCTTGACCTGATTAAGGTTGCTGCGCCTGATGTTATTATAGCTCAGCTGCGCACGGTCAGTGTTCAGTTGATGCATTAATATATCATAATCTTATTTACCTGTGATACAAGATCCGTCCTAAATAAAAAGCTGAATCTATTATACTTCGGCAGTGTAGTTTTGGAGAAATCGATAGAGAATGCCTTTATGAGGATGTCCGTAATATAGATCGGTCTGCTATTACTAATAGTGAGTCTATAGATCTTAAAGTTGGGTCATTAAATTAAACCCTAAATCATTTATATGAGATTGATGCTCTCGTTAAACAATTGAAATTAAAAATCTTCCAGCTCCGTACTTGACAGAAGAATTAAGAAAACTAATGAATTTAAATTAAATATGTTATTATTATTATTATATTATTTATTTTTTCTTTTTTTATTACCCCAAGAAGGTGCAATAGCGGGAGTTAATGCTAAAAGCAATTGCTGCCAGTCAACTCGTAAACAAATATAAGATATAAAAATATAACAGGCATTAAAATTTGTACAATAGAAAATAACTTAAATTAAATTACTAAAATTACTACATTTTTAATATACAGCACACATTATTCCTAGATGTTTCTAAAAGTAACATTCAATACTAAACGTAGTCAGGACGATACCCAAATTGAAAATCAGAGAGCAATTTGTACCTATAATTGTTATTATAGAAAGCTGTCTACGTACCGTTGATTCGAGAACTTTAGATAGTTAAGGTAAAATGGAATTAAGTCGTAAATCATATTTGATCTTATAGAGACCACAGTTTTATTTGTTTATTAACATTTCCCGATTTCATAAAAAACTCAAGTAGATTCTCAAACGTCGACAAAGGGATTTATAAATACTTTCTCTTTTGTATTGTGTGACATTTCAACCAAAAATATCTTTACACCTAAAAGAAAAAATAAATTTGTAGGTCTGTAAAGCCCTATTTGCAATCAACCTTTGAAATATGCTTCCATTATACGAGTATATATAACGATCAAAATGTTTAGAAATATTCAAACAATTAGTAGAAAAATGTTATCTATATCTAGATAACTAGTAGCTTGGTAAAATCAAGACATGTCTTTTAGTCCGTGGGTACCTAAATTATTATTGTGTATATAAAATGTAATATAAATGTTAAAATTTAGTACAAGACACATTAACAAATTTGTAATACTTGTATAATTCTATATGTATAAACATGATAACTTACACAGGCTGTATCATCAATTACGCTACAGCAAAAAAACTATTGTACTTATAAAATAATACATCATCTTCATCTTGGATATAATTCAATAAGTCCCGGGACTAACTATGAAAACAACATTTTATCGCCAAAATTCTTTATTATTCATCAACATAATCTCCTTCAAGTGTAATACAATCATTACAACGCTTCTCTAACTTTTCAATGCCATGTTTGTAGAACGATTTGTCTTTTGACTCAAAATGAGCCTCAGTAGCAGCGATCACCTCCTCATTCGAGCCAAATCTTTTTCCCTGGAGCATCTTTTTGAGATCCGCAAAGAGCCAGTAGTTGCTGGGGGCCAGATCCGGCGAGTATGGAGAATGAGGAAGCAGTTGGAAGCCTAATTCGTTGAATTTGGTCATCGTTTTGATTGACTTGTGGCATGGTGCGTTGTCTTGCTGAAAGATGACTTTCTTCTTCTCATGTGTAGAAAATTATACCATTCGCATCCCAGAATACGGACGCCATCACTTTGCCGGCCGACTGTTTTTGAAAGCTTCGGGTGGCTTTCACTGGTCGTACGCTATTCCGCTGACAGCTGACTTGACTCCGGAGTGAAATGGTGAATCCATGTTTCGTCTACTGTCACATATCGTGCCTAAAAATCCTGTTTATTGCGAGTAAACATTGCCAAACAGCTCTCAGAATCATTAACACGTAGTTGCTTTTGTTCCATTGAGATCAAACGCGGCACCCATTTGGAAAAAACCTTTTTCATAGCCAATTTTTGGTGCAAATAGTAAATGCACTACCAGTTGATATGTTCACTATCTTAGCTATCTCGCGCACTTTCATTTTGCGGTCACCCATCACGATTTTCAATACTTGCTTGGTGTTTTCGGGAGTTACTGCTTCATTTGGCCGACCCGAACATTCCGCATCATTTGTATCAGCACTACCGCGTTTGAAGTCAGCATACCACCGACAAATGGTTGTTTTCGACGGAGTAGAGTCCGGATAACGTTTTTCAAGCTATTGCTGAGCTTGAACAGTGTTTTTTCCCATTAGAAAACAATGTTTTATCAACACACGAAACTCGTTTTGGACCATTTTTTCACGATTGCAAAGGTAGCGGCAGTATGACCACTATAGCTTTCTTGGTTGTTTCAAATTCATCAAATTTTGACACATCTTATCTGAAAGTTGGTTCTTCTGAACCATATATATGTATATAAATGGCAATATTAGCGCCATCTCTACGCTAGTCCCGGGACTTATTGAACGATGTGATATATATCTGTATATAGTATATATTTTTGAGTGGAATATTTTGAATTGTATGTTTCCCAAACATAAATAAATAAATATATATACATATATGTCGCAGCGCTATATACTGGCTAGTTAATTTACATATAGTTTTTTACTTATAACGGACTATCATAATGTCATTGGCCTCGTGGCCAGCCTTCAGTCTTCGTTATATATACTATAATAGTTTTTTTTTACCCTTTATCCTATTGTAAATATATTATGTTATTATATTTTTATTTTTAAATACATATATATATATATATATGTATATATATGTATTTAAAAATATCTCACTATCATATATGTAATACATATATATATATACATATATATATATATATATGTATATATATATATATAATGTATTTGTTACCCTTCATGAAATAGTTTTTGATTTGCGGTTTCTTGAGTTATTTATTTGAAAATAAAGTAACCACAATTCTAATAATAATATTGTGAGCTTATGTTTTGCAAGCAGCGGAAGGTTGCAATTAAAATCAATTTATATAAGAAGATTATATTACTTAGTTACAAATTAAATTTATAATTAATTTATACTAAAGAAAAGTGATTCCAGGTCAGCCATTGACCCAAAAATGCCTGTCGTGCTAGTGGTTTCTAGTATAAGTGTAGGCAACGAGGGTAGAGTCGTCTTCGTTTAACATGAGATGCTGTCAGTATATAATATTCCGCACTTTTAACGTTAAAATTGACTTGGTTCTTAATATATTGATTTTCTCTGGCTCTGCTCGCGTAACAACTTGATTTTTTTGTATAAGGTGGCCAATAAACGGAATCGCTTTCAAACGTACATACAGATTGTATAATCTTTGCATTCAGAAAACAAAAACATGATTAAATCTATGACTAATTAATTTTATTTTTCCGCTTTTTCAATTTTTTTTATAATTGGTTTTGGTTTAATTACATAATGTTATTTTTTAAGTTATTCTTCTGTTTATTATTATTTTATTATAATTTTATGATTTTTAGGTTGCGTATTTAAATAGAAGTAAGGTACCAAATGGTTAAAACTAATAAATTATATTTTGCAAAAAAATTAAAAAAATATATTTTTTTAATTTTATTCAAATATATTTTATTCTTTTATTTTTATACCTAGGTGATAAAGAGAGCCATATGTCTTTAAAATATACGACGCTAGGAATGTTGAAACTAAAACTGATATGTCGAGAATGGAAACTTTATATAAGAAAATAAGTTATTTATCGAAAGCCAGATGCTGCTGAAAAATGTTCAACCTAGTAAAATGTGAACCTAGTAGTGTAATATTGATAACATTAAATTTGAGAGAAGTATATTACTTCGCCAGTGTGTTATAAAATACATAATGTACCCACTCTATATTTTCTATAAAATATTTCAGCTCTAAGTTATTATCTATTTATGTCTGAATTTTTAAATTCTCCAAAGCAATATAAATAAATGAGTTTAGTTATTTGTGAGAGGGTCGTCCTTCCCCAGACGAACAGCCTGCTGCAGTAAAATAACTACAGCTAGGCGTATATTCATTTGCATTTAAATTATTTCAATACAAATTAACATAATTGAACTTACTACAGATTAATTAATATGATTCCATAAAAAAACTGCACATAAAACTAAATTACATTTCTATGTTTAACTCTAGAGTTAAACATAGAAATACGTATATACGATATATTATTCAAAAAATTATAGCGGCGGCTGATTACTGAAACAAATAATCAACGTTGGCATATTAGAAGCCATCATGTCCATATCAAACAACTATAGCACGGCACGATCTTGTCATTTATTTTACCTCAAATAATTGTAACTAAAAGTTGCTTTTCTACTTCCAGAGTTCATGATGATGTTATTGATGCGGTATGGATTGGTACAAGATGGTCTCTATCTATTCTGAACCAACTTATCTAATTGACATCTCAAATCCATATCCATATCGCCAAGGCTTTTTGGTCACCTGTCTTACAATCTTGATGAGGTCTACAGCTTTCAGTTAAAGCTGCAGCCTCACACCAACCTCTCTTTCACAGATGGGAGCAAGCTTAAATATGGTAAGATTGTTTATATTTCTCTATTTTTAGTTTTATTTGTACATGTATTTTCTGTAACTCTTCATTTTGACAAACGTTGATATTACTTAATAGTTTCTTACATATTCTAATTACTTAATAATTTCTTACATATTCTAATTACTTAATAATTTCTTACATATTCTAATTACTCATTCTCATTACTCTAATCGTAATTTTGTATTTTATTTTATTGTAATGATGTCATATGCTATTGGAATTCCGTTCAGTTAAGATTTTAATTTAATTTATTATATTTCAGCACCGAGCAAATAAAAATAATCTTCAGGATATTTTAGATCATTTTATTTTATTGCATATTTTACATCATTATGTGACAATAGTTATAATATAATATACGGTAGGTTCGGAGTATATTGTATTATAATTGAACGAGGAATTCGAATTCGAAGAAGAAAAGAAGAATTGAAAGAAATAACAGCAGAGAAAAATAAAACTTTGTCTCAAAAAACCAGTGGTTAGATTACAATAGATACTATATCGTTAATAAGTTATTTTTTTTAATAGCATGTTGTATGAAATTAAAAGCCTTATTTCATGTTAAGTCATTATCGAGATTTTAGTGATAAATGCTTAATAATTTATATTGTGTATAAATCTCATGGAATATAATTACATAAAAATATAATCCATATTAGAATGTTCGAGTGAGAACCAATAGTAAGCTCTCCATAAAGCTGAGAATAGAAACTTGTGCAGTCGTGTTAATCTCCATTTGTCCATCCTCAATATCGTCCAACTATGTGGGTGAAATAATTTATAGCAGTGTACTAAATTGTATTGCATGAACCGTTTTATTTTTCGTATTGGTATTTACAGCCTGCTACAAATATGCAACTGTTTAATAGCAGCTATAAATAAAAGTAAAAGAAGAAAAATATGACTCGTTTGTAACTTCGCAGACTATAATTATATTTCCAGTTTATTTTTAATTATTTCATTATTATAAATAAATTGCTAAAGGTGTACACTAATTTCAACCTTACCTAACTCCTAACTTAGAAATTTAAATACATTTCTGACACTAGAGCCTCATTAAAACAAATTCGAAATTTGTTTTTCGATATACACATCTCACGCTATATGTTTGCGAAAAAGTTTTAACTTGAATAAAAATAAAATCTTTTTGCATAAAAAAAATCTTATCAGTCAAATTTAATTAGATTAGGAAAGGTAACGTCTTAAAGGTATCTTAATTGTAATCGGAATATGACTATTTCATATATTTGTTATGCTATTGAGCAACCAATTGCCATGTTCACGGTATATACTATGTTTTTGGTTTCTCGGTAATGTAACAATTTAAACATTGAGGTATCTGGTCTTAAGAAATAAATTTATCGTTATATGTTGATATAACGACAAATAATAATAAATATATTATAGGGAGTTGTCCTTTTATTATATTTATCGATGTGTTACATTTGGAATCATATGGTATATAAATTTAAAATTTCTTGCAAAAATATTATAACAAAAATTAAAAATTGTCACTTATATTGAGTAAGATCCTTAATATTAGTCTCTTAAATTAAATTCCTAAGCGCTACTGACAATGCACAAGAGAAAACATATACATAGCCTCCTTGTTTCTCAGTACAAGAACACTGCAATTAAAGACTTATTCTTCGAATATTAATATATAGTGTAGAATATATATATATATATATGTATATATATATATATATATATATATATATATATATATATATATATATATAGTAGTTCATCACCTGAAAACTTCTTAATAATTAACGAGGATCGTGCATTTAAAACTAAAAATAGATGGAAACATTCCACAAAACAATCTTTTATGATATCATTCTGCAGATTTTACATTAAGATAAAGATTTACAAACATATATAAAGAGGTATATTTGTCTGTATTAAACGAGGAAGACGTAAATATCTCTAAGAATTGCACACTAATATCGAATGACGACAGCTTTAACTTAGCATCGAAACTCAAACACAGCTGCAGTTTAATGCTATTTCAAAGTATTTTCGGGTCCGACTTTTCGAAATGACATTTAACCAGGATATATATTTGTTTCCAGTAATTCAATTTGTTTCTTTATTTGTTTCTTATCACATTAAGATATTATCAAAACAATCTAACAACTATTATAGACAGGATGATTTAGAATTATTAATTTTTGATCACATTATTATTATTTATTTATTTACCCTTTTGTAATATATTACAAAAGGCGAACTTAATGCCTGTTGGCATTCTCTACCAGCTAACCTTTGTGGATGGTGAGAAATTGCTTGGTGATAATAAATTCTTTATATTTTCAGGAATTTATTATCCTTATATTTTTATTTATCATTATAGTCGAGACTTTTCAATTTTAATTTATATATGTTTCAAAATTTAAGGCCTCAAATCGCATGAGCCAATAAAAATAAAGTCCAAACTAACCCATGCTAAAAAGACCGCAATGTTGCCGGTGAAGTTAAATGAAATGTTGCTTTCCAATTTCCTGCGAGGGACTTCCGGCAGTGCCGAGACCAGCTTGCTCTAACTGTGTGGAAATGTGGCTTTTAGTAATATGTCAGCTATTACTGGTGGTAATAAATACGAATTATTTAATAAATATCACGTAGATGTTTCGAGAACGACATGTCTCTCTTTCAACGGCGTTGGTGTGTGTTATTAAATGAGCAACCAGTCAGTTTAGTATTTTAAGCAGGTCGTTATGTTATTGTATAAGAAGTTTTCGCTTTTTGACTTATAATATCTTTGTTTATTATAAACTAAAATTAAACTATTTTCATTAATGGTGAGTTAAAATTTACAGTGTTTTTGATTAATAGTACCTTTTCACTTAAATTTACAATTCACCCGTCTTTTTCAAAGGTGTTTTATTTCATTTGGTGCTGTTTAAAATAGAATTGTTTTGAACGGCTGGTAAATTATGTAATTAATAGAGTTTCTGTTTTAAAGAATATTATGTTGATAGATACCTCTCTTTTAATTTGACCAATCTCTAAAACGTTACTTGATCCCGCTTTTTTTACAAACAATTGCAAAATGCTACATTTGTGGATTTAGTAAATATAGAAAATTATCCTACAAGAGAAATGTTAAGGAGCATTTCAGAAAAATGTTTCTGACTTAAAAAAAATCAAAGAAACTAATTGAATTAGCAATCAAAATACACATCTCCCAGGCACAGATATCTACTATCCACTCATTAAAACTTTGGTAATTTGATAGTTCATTAACACTGTGAAGAGTTCATCGCTTCCAAGGCAAAGTAAAAAAATACTATAATATAAAATAATTCTACAATTTAACGAAAAAGGGTTGCCTCTTTGTTATAATAAAATGTAATTATAAATTAAGATACAAACACTCTATTAACAATTTTTATGACGCCTGTGCCTTTTAAGTTTTAATTTATTTTATATATTATTAGCAATTACTTTTTATTTATTTCATAAATTGACAGAAAAGCTTAATAATAAATTTCTATTATATAAGGCAGTTGTTACTCCTATATAAATATTTATTATCAATTTTTTTTATGTTGATATATGAACCGTTTATTTTGAAAGTGGTGTAAGTACATTTAAAAAAAATTGCTTTCACGTAATTTGTGCTTAATTTTATGTAAATTTTTTATGTAGCCCATGTTTAATTTCATAAAAAAAAATCCCATGTTTTGTACATAATCATTGATTATGAAAGTGGTGTAAGTCCAATCGACAGAGGTAGGTTAGGTAGGCTCAGCAGACGGTTGCCGATTAGTGTCTGTTATTATTCATTTGTGTTATCTTACTTAGTTGCTAACTTAGGTTATAGAGTTGTTAATTTATTCCATTTGTTTTTTAAAATATATAACTTCATATTAACAATAGATAGTGATATAGGAAAGAACATATTGTAAATCAATATTATTGAGCTGAACGTAAGCGAAGCTCTTAACCGTTTGGGAGACCTTGTTTTGTGTGTCTCCAGAATGCGACGAGATAATTAACTAAAAATTTTCTCATGTATGTTTGAGCCGAACGCGGATGTTATAGCGAAAACAGATTGAAAAAATGTTTAGCCATTCAAAAGTTATCTAGTAAGGATGAAAGGAGAGGGGCTCAGCTCAACACCCGCCGCGCACGGTTGGTGGATCCTAGTATTATTATAATAATTGAAAATATTTATTTTATTTCATAAAAAATCATAAAGACATTAAATATAAACAGAAGAATAATCTTAGGTTCAGAGGATCGCAAAAAGAGAAGAAGAATAATAAAGATAGAATCTTGATGAGATGAAGACATTGTTATTGAGAATTTAGATTCTGTAGAACAAAACAAAGAAAATTATTTGCAATACATAAACAAAATAAAGGGAAATAAGGGACAAAAGTACTTTACAAAAAGAGGAAAACTCATTCAAACAGCAAAACAATTGGAATCCAAAAATTGTAATTCCTTTAAGAAATGTATAGAACGTACGTATTAATGAAACACAACGTATAGAAATTTTTGATAAGTTCTAGAATATAGTTGATTTTAATAAGCAATATATATTAAGTCTACAACTTTGCTCCCGCCGTTTTTTTTTTAAATTTTAAAAATTATATAAAAAAATGGTATCTTATTTATGTTTCAAAGTATTGTCCGTCACTTTCCAGTACTTTGGCCCATCTTTCAGGCATTGATAAGATCCAAGAATCGATCCATTCTTTCACTTTTTCAAAAGAATCGAAGCACTGGCCCGCCAGGCCGTGTGCCATCGACCTAAATAAATGGTAATGAGATGGAGCAACATCTGGAGAGTATGGCGGGTGAGGTAGAATTTCCCATTTCAGTGTTTCGAGGTACGTCTTGACTACTTTCGCCACGTGAGGTCGAGCATTGTCGTGTTGCAAAATTACTTTTTCGTGTCTATCAGCGTATCGCGGCCGTTTTGCTTTTAATGCCCGACTCAAACGCATAAATTGCGTCCGATAAAGTGCACCAGTAATTTTTTCAGAAGGTTTTAGCAGCTCATAATAAATTACGCCAAGCTGATGCCACCAAATACACAACATGACCTTGGATCCGTGAATATTCTGTCGAGATGTCGCCGTAGGAGTGTGGTCGAGCAAACCCCATGATGTGCGTCGCTTAGGGTTGTCGTAGTGCACCCATTTTTCGATACGATGAAGAAATCCTTTTCGTTTTTGTATTTCAAGCAGCTGTTCACAAGCAAATAAACGTCGCTCAACATCTCTTGGTTTCAACTGATACGGTACCCAGTATCCTTGTTTTTGGATCATCCCCAGCTGTTCCAGGCGTTTTGATACTGCTTGCTGAGTAACATAATTCGGGCACTAAGACATGTTTCGAAACACTGCCACATGCAGAGCATAAGTCAAATCTGTCCGTATCTTGTAATTTTGACAATGTAATTAGCGTCTAAAATTAAATTTTATGTCTTGTTATGCGTATTTCTAAAAAAAATTGGATTAAAGTGAAGTATATTTTAAGTTATATTTGATTTTTCAAAATTGAAATTAAAGTATTTTTACCGTTGCCTAATTTTGAAAGTGGTGTAAGTCCATTTACAGCCTTTAAATATGTATTATTATAGTCTAACTCGCCTAAAACAAATTGATTTAATCAAATTAAATATATATAAAACAGTAGAAACATATAATTTGCCTAATTTTTTTAATCAACAGATATGCTAACCTTTTATTTTCTCGAAATAAGAGGAAATGGACTTACACCACTTTCAAAATAAACGGTCCATATATTTCTTCGTTTTATAAAACATTTCAATTAATAATATAACAAGTACTTCTAACCGAAGATAACTTAATTAAATTAATATATAAGTTCGACATGCTGTTGGCTTGAACTTCAACGTTTCAGAGCTATTTCTTAGAATGGTTCTCAAAAAAAAATTATATATATATTTTACAAGTCTAATGTTACTAATTATTTTATTAGCTCAGTTTATCTTACCAGCTTTTCAATGATAATCTTATTTTATCAATATTTTATGTAACAAGTGCTTTAAAAAAGCTTTGCAATAAAATTGTTTCGTAATGTTATGTAAATATTATGAAAAGTCTAACGTGAATACTGTTAACAGCTAACTATATCTTTTCACTTGCGCTGAACAAAAAATTACATCACGGATCATGCGTAATGGGAGTCATTTATTAAATTGGATCGAATTAATTCTTTCGTTTGTCCTCTATCTTTAAAACTGTTTCAGTAATTCTTTCGTTTGTCCTCTATCTTTAAAACTGTTTCAGTCATTTTGATGTTGGATGAATGAAAGAATTTTGCCTTGCTCTAAATATAACCAGTATATTTAATATTATTACTATTGATAGAAGTGATGCCAGCTCTACAGTTCAATAATGAAAACGTTAGGAACTTTGCTTATTTCTTTAACCTCAATAAAGGATTACTTTATTTCTGGAAATGAAACGCTTGGAGATGACCAAAGTAGGGAAAATCTTCCAAAAAAATAAGTTGGATGAAAAATTAATACTGTAATTTATATAACTATGTTATATTCTAATTTTTACGTTATACCCAAACTTCGACCATAACCTTATTATCACATACAAAATGTTCAGTAATGACATTCGAACTCATTGAATGAATCCAATATATTTTGTAATAGTAATACGATATTAAATAAAATGTTATTAAAAACTTATGAAAAATGTGACGATTACTATTTAAATATAATTGAAAAAATGTAAAACTTACATTACCTTTATTTTATATAACACTAATATTCTATTCAACAATTGGATCAGATCAATATTGATATCGAGTAAGAGACTATTATTTTCCCCATAATGGTAGAATAATTTTAAACGCATTATTGCGGTTTTACTCCCTTTGATAGCCATTGTGGAGCGAAATGTGTAAGAATTATACTGTCATATGCATATTTGAATATTGTATAATGCTTTACATTTCAATTTACTTTGCAATGTAGTTTCGAATTAAAATTGATTTTCTTGTTCAGTTTATTAGTAAAAAAAAATTTATTGACTTTCACGTTACATTTCAATTAATTAAAACATATATAATTGGTTACATGTATAATAATTGTTCCTAGCATTAATACCATGAATAATCTAAAATGATTTCTTGAGATATTTGCTAATTAAAAAAACATCTGTCCTTATCCTGAGCATTTAGGATACTGCAGTATGTTGTTTTCACATTAATTATTCCTATCAGTGATATGATTAATAGAGATAATTGCTTCTTGATTTTTCACGCACGCGTCTCCGTTTCCCATTTTTTAAATATATTTATATAGTATACACTCACTCTCATTTTAAAGTATAATAATACTTAACTCTCCAGGCTGGTCTAGTTCTTCGGTGTAGTCGCTTAGATGATTGACATAACAAGATGTGAGGGTGTTTTAGAAACATTGAAATAGAAATAACTTACTTTGACTTAATTGTGCATTTGAAATATATTTTAGCATTACACATGTATGTATGTAATTTTTATGTATTTAATTTATATTATCTATATATTATATTACTTATATCATGTAAGAAAGATGAATGCTGTGGAGTTGCGATCTCTTTGCAGAATATGCGGAGTCAGTTTAGCTGATCGAATTCGCAATGAAGAGATCCACAGTATGGCAGGTACTAGCGAATATGTCACGGTGAGGATGAAGAAGAACGTGCTCAGGTGGTTTGGGCACGTCGAACGAATGAGTGATGAAAGAGTGGTAAAAAAGATTGAAGAGGAAAAGTGAGCGGTAAGAGAGACAGGGGGAGGCCTCGAGTGGCCTTCGAAAATACAGTATCTAAGATACTGGATAAATGTCACGTAACAGGCATGAGGACCCCCCGGAGGGCATGTATGAAGAGGTTGTTGTCTGTGGCCGAGGCGAAAGAGGTATGCAGGGACCGTAGCGTTTGGCGCTCCGTCCTCTCTGGCTAACCCGCAAGGGATATGGCGAAGATAAATAAATAAATATATATTATATATCATATTTAAGAAATATATTTAAATATGATATCTAATATATCCGTGCATTAATTTAAGAATCTATGTAACAAATTCGTATGTTACACGTATTAGCGAGTGCGTAATATTTTACAAAGTTTTATAAGAAGTACTCTATGATATTCAAATTATATTCTGAATTTATCAGTAGTCATATTTACAGTATATCTATATATAAAAGCGATTTACGACTCACTAACTCATCTCGAGATCTCCGAAATTAGCCGTCCGATTAACTTAAAATTTTTCATAGTTACTTATTTTGTGACGTAGACGTCCACTAAGAACGCATTTTACGGAATTCCTATCCCAATGGATGTTATTTAAATCTTCAAGTCAATCGACCTTTAGCTACAGAGGTTTCATGATGAGTGTGTCCATAGATGGAAGTAAGAGTTACTATAGCAACGGTTACCGTAGCAACCAGCAAATTAATACTAAATAGAAAATAAAAATTAAACATTTTGTCAATACAAGAAGTCTAAGTTCACATACAAATTAATAGTGTAGTGTAGTATGTGTAGTGCCCAGCGAAGCGGGTAGTCTGAATATAATTTCTCTACTTGTCAAAATGCGACTCCGGGACCAGATTCCTAAATGGTTGAACGGAAACTCGTATGTATCAACCGGATATAAATCAAGGGATTTGGAAAAGAATTATGATGAACAAAAAAATATTTATTTTAAAATAAGTCTTCCCTAGTTATTTTTTATTATTAACTACATAAGTTGGATCAACGAGAACAGACTATAGTCATTATTGTTGTTCGTTTGTTTGACAATTTATATATACGAGTGAAATGTTGATTACGTTGTGAAGCGATGATAAATTAAAGACTGTGTTGTATCCTTATTTCTTATACATTAATTATTATGACGCAATACAACAAAAAAACGAAATTAAGAAACAACGTAAGTGATTAATAGTGTAGGTATAGAAATAAAAAAATAAATAAATACGGAAAGCACGATCGAAAATGAAGAAATTGCTAAATCAAGCCGAGTGCAAAATTCATTGTTTTGTAAATAAGAAAGTAAGTTTTTTTTTTTGATTTGAAGATTTGAGGAAAGGAAAGAAAGGAATCATTTATTTTATTTATTTAAATGTCAGTCTCAACATGTTTTTCCAAATAAATCAATGTTTTGATACTATTGTAATACTTATGTTGCTGCTATTCTTTGAAACTTAAAAAAAACACTTAAAAACATAATATTAATATATCATATTATAATTACTAGTACCACGTTAATAACATAAAATATAATTGAAGACATGTTTTTTTTTTTTACTCATTTTTGGTTTCAAATGTAAAGAAATACTTTTGCCATAATTCTTTTATTAGAAAAGAGTGAAATATAGTGTGTAAATTTGAATCAATTTATAAATGAGTTAAAGATACAATAATTCAATAGGTTATTAAGTCTTAAAGATTATAACGATTCTTCACAATAAAATTAGTTGTCTTAGAAATTGTAATTTCTGAAGCTTGTGAGAACAACATATTCATTCTCATCTTCGGGTTCAGTGATAAGATTTATCAAGGGTTTTACAATAAAAAAAGAATTATACAATTCGAAACTGCCTAACTGTATAGGACTAGTTAAATGGATTAAGTAATTTAATTCAATAAAGCTGCTTCCTTGCCCTCTCTCCTTAAAGTAATGTCTATGAAATATACTCGTATATGTATACTTATACGATTAAGAAAAAACATTGAAAGCATTAGAATAAATTTTATTAACTGTTGACATCACTTCGAATAACACTTCAGTTTCACATCATACTGTTTCTGAATTCTTGAATATTAGTTTTTCCATTCAATTTGACGACTATCGTCTAAACTACGCGTAACCTATATCTAAGACGCTTGAGGGGGTCGTTGATGCATTTCATAATATCCTGTATAAATGAAGATGGAATTACTTTAACAGTGCGAACTTTATAGAGGTTTATTTTAAACTACCTTCAGATTATATTATATTTATGATTTTACTCAATAAATGTTTTTTTATATTATCATTATGGAGTAGAATAGTCAGGGTTATTACATTATTATTATTTTGATTAACTGGTTTAAAAATTATATTAGTTTACGTAACTATAAAACCATACAACATCTCAAACAAGGGTGCTAAATGCTTTGTGCTAAATTTCAAGTATACAATTCTTCGCCATAGAATAATGACTTTCATCTTGAAGATTTTAGTTATTTTATTTTTTATTTTTTATTTGTAACTAGCTTTTGCCCGCGACTTCGTCCGCGTTTCCGTCGTTTTTCGAAAAAAAATTAGCAGATGTCCTCCCTCATAGTTTTGACGTAACAGGCAGATTCACTTTCGTATTTTAGAAGGGCAATAGTAATATAATATGCCAATCCACAAAACTGTTGAAAAATATAAGTAACCGCAGAATATTATAATATACCCAACTAAAATGTTTCAGCGCAAAGCTTCTGGGTAGACTATGTTAAGAGTCGACCCGTCCGGCACGTGAACGTAAAGATTCCTAGAATTGCTAACCCGGGAAAGAGCGACGTATAATTGACCATGCGAGAAACAGCTAACACCGAGATCTACTCCAGCAACACGAAAAGTCTGCCCTTGAGCTTTATTGATAGTCATGGCATAGCACACCGATACTGGGAATTGCGTTCTTTTAAATTGGAATGGAAAATTATTTGGTATTATGGGAATTCTGGGAATAAAGACAGTTTCTCCTGCACCGCAACCTGTTAAAATTTGAGCCTCGATTACATTTTGTTGCAACTGGGTTACTTTTAGCCGAGTTCCATTGCAAAGTTGAGGTGGTCTTAAATTTCGGAGCAGAATTATCGGTATGCCAATTTTTAAACAAATTATATGAGAAGGTAGTCCAGGCATACTTAAAGAATTTAAAAATTCTATCGGGTAATTAGTGGCTTCTTGTTCATCAACCATTCTATTTATTGAACTATAAACTTTGCTTTCTCCCTGTATATTAGACAGTATTTTATTATTAATTTCAGATGCCTGGTCATTGCGAGGAGTCAAAATGGACCTTTCGCAAAGCCAAGAATTGTCCCTATTTAATATAATTGTTATGTCACCGTAAACCGAAGATATAAGATGTTGTTGGGATTGCACTATACAACATAACTCAGGTGTCAGAATAAGTTTTCCTTGGTGTAGTTGTGGATAGGTACCTTCACCAATCTTCAATAATGTATCAGAAAATTCACGATTATCTGCGTTGTCTCCAGTTCTCACTCGCATATTTATAGTCAAATGCACCGATTGTATATCACGCCACAAATAAGAGCTTTTCAGGCAAGCCCTAATCTCATCAGCTCGGGTTCCCCGTGGTATTACCGGTAAGGTTTGTCGGAAATCACCACAAAATAAAACCGTAATACCGCCCATTGGTCGATCATTTTGTCTTATGTCCCTTAGAGTTCTGTCTACTGCTTCTACTCCTTTTCGATGGGCCATCGTACATTCATCCCATACGATTAAATTACACTCACGCAATACCTTAGCTTTGTCGCTATTTCTTGAAATACTACAGGTTGGACTTTCCGTGCGATCTAAATTAATTGGTGTTTTAAACATAGTGTGAGCAGTCTTACCTCCTGGTAGCAATGTTGCAGCTATACCTGATGAAGCCACGGCAAGAGCGATTTTACGCTGATTTCGAACATAAGCTAATATTAATTTAGTCAAAAAAGTTTTCCCAGTTCCTCCAGGTGCATCTAAAAACCATATTGTTCCTAAATTATTCTGCACACTCTCGCACACGCGATCATAGACTAAGCGTTGTTCTGCAGTCATCATTGGGACACCGTTTTCTAATGTTACCAGCAGTTCCATTGGGTTGTAACCAATCTCTGCGGAATATTCCCTATTGGTAACCTCTCCGACTGAGGTTGGCGTTGGCAAACCATATTCACAAAGTGATTTACCGCCTACTGCTGTTAAGTCTTCCTGAAGAGCTAATAAGCACTGATTTATAGCCAGATCTCGAAAATTATCATTAGTTGCGCCTTCATTATTGTGAGATAAATTCCGAAGAAAGTCTTCTGCAAATTTTTCTTTATATTTTTCCCATAATTGGACAGGATCAGATAAATTACAAAATGTGAGTAATGTTACAAATAAATGGCGTAACCGTCGTGGATTATCACTAACACAGGATTCTGCTAAAGCGTCATCCCAATGTTGATCATTTTCAAGCAAATGACGCGCTTGGCAAGCTGCATGATAAGTTGGATAAACAACATCGTCTACTTTTCTCAAATCTATAAATGATGTTGGTCCTCGCACTGTATGTAATAATAATCTCAAATAAAAACACTCTGCGTTGTTAGGATGAACAGTATACACTCTACCAAGAACATGTTCTTTGAAAATACCTGTCTCGCCATCTACAGGCCTGCCTCGGCGTCTACGGTTAAAGACACCTCGTTGTTTATCGTAGGTATAATACGATGGAACTTCTTCATACAAAAGAGACTTTGCGAAATTATCAGTTTGGCAAAGTCGAAAGAATGCCAATAAAGTTGTTTGTCTAGGGTTCTCTAATCGTTCTGTAACATTTTCGGCGTTAAAATATATACGTTGACCGCCTTCCAGATGAACATCCAGATGGGTCACAGGTGGATATCTTTCGTGAATATTAAAACTTAAGATCCGCCACACAGCTTCTGAAGAGCTGATATATCTGCCTGACTGAAATCTAGTAACTTCATCATGTTCATTTCTTAACGCAAACGTAGCTTGGTCACTGCCCTTGTTAATGTACTTACAAATATATTTAATTGACTCTACACTATTACACATTTCTACATTTATGTGAGCTTGAAATGCTCTGGACAATACAGGCGAATACGGAACGACCCACCTATTATCTAAAGTAACCTGTTGTCCAGACATTCGCTTTTCAACAGTAAAACCACCATTGTCTCTTGAACGGCGACGATATAATGGGTATCCATCATGTCCTGTTACAGTTTCATCCACTAATGCTTTTGGATACCTTTTAGTGCAACGACCGTCTTGCATGCAAGGAGCATTTGCGTTAAATGCACCACATGGACCATGTATCATATGAGTTTTAACAATGTCGTATAACAGGGGATCTGCAGTCGGATCTGGAATTTCAGCACTGATTAATCTGTCTACATCATTAGGTCGAACCTTATCTTTTAACCAAAGCAAGATATGTGCGTGAGGTAAGCCGCGTTTTTGCCACTCAACACTATACATATAACACAATACTTCTCCAAAAATGTTATCTTTGGTAAGAAGATCTATCATTGATTTTAATTTTAAATGAAACACTCTTGCAATAATATCATGGCGGTCATGCGGTGCCTGACCCTCAAGAAGCTCCCGAGTGATTTCATCCCACTTGGGATTGGTAGTTACAGTAACAAATAAGTCGGGACGTCCATATTTTCTTACGTAACAAAAAGCGTCTTGAGTACGTTCATGCATGTAGCGTGGACCACCAGTAAAAGAAGAGGGTAAAATAACTAAACGACCCATATTCACAGTATCGTTATCTTGCTGCATGGCATCGCGAAGGTGCACGTATTCTTCAGCGCGCAGCTGCCTTTGATTAGATCGTATATAAACTAATCTTTCGGTTTCAATTTTTGCGTACATGTCAACAATAAACTGATTAAATAAGCCACGAAAACGTTGAAAGTATACCAATCTATTCCGTCTCACTTGCAGGTGGTAACAATAAAATTGAAGGCATGACACCTTTTTATTATAATTAGGTGCGCCTGTGCGCGGATCGGTTTGGTATACAGCGAAATTATAACCATCTTCCCCTCGACAGTATATCATAGGATATTGCAAACTGTCGTAAGCCCTGTGGGTTTCGAAAATACGTTGCAAACGATTGTCTCTGGAACGTATAACGATATCACGCCTATCACATTCCTGGTCGACCAGTACTACAGCAACTTCATTCGTGGATGGAACGTTATGACGCCCAGGGTGTGTGTGTTGAGAAAGGGCTTCTAATGCCGATTTAAAACTGCATACGTACGAATTAACCTGATGTAACATGTTCTGAAGTTGTGAAATGAGTTCAGTATTTAAATTCGGAAAATATTGATTTCTTATATTCGACTGTTCGTTGTAATCGGATACAAAATATATTTGAAGAAATTTAGGTTGTTCTTCAGGCAAAAGGGACCCTATCAAATGGTAAACCTGACCTTGTACCTTAAAAGTAGGCATGAAAGGGCCTTCTGAGATTTGTTTAGCACCAAAGGATGTCATTTGGAATGCACTATTATAAGTGCGAATATTATCTAAAAACTGTTTGGATTGCAAATGTTCCCCTAAAAGTAGTGATTTTAAAGGTTCCGGTGGGTCTTCGAACGAAGGCAAATTTATTTTACCTCCAGAACAACAGAAACCAGCAGACTCCTTCCTCCACTTCGAAGCATTACAAAAGGAACATACTACGTTCATATCGCCTATTTCAGAAGATGATCTGTAATCAATTGTGAGGTTATAAGCAAACCCACTTTTATATTTATCGGACCACGCCACCGAATTTGTAGATTGATCTACCACGTGTATATCTAAGTCATTAAGACCATGTCGAAATCTATCTGCAGTAAGACGGGCCTCTCGCTGTTCTTCTGTTTCAAGCGACCGAATATTTTCAATTCTTAATCTTTCATTAGATAAAGTAATCAATTGTTCTTGTCTCAAAGAATTGTAATAATCGCGTCCCGACTCTAGTCGTTGTTCATGCTCATGTTCATCTTCAAGAGATCGAATCATGTTATGGTGCGCCCTATCATTTGTCAAACGGTCTTGATATTGAGTAAAAGTTTCAGATTCTCGAGACAAAATATGACGTTCGCGATCAGCTGTAAGCCGTAATTCCCTCTCAGTGAAGGTTTCGGACTCGCGAGATAAAATATGACGTTCGTGGTCAGCTGTAAGCCGTAATTCCCTCTCAGTGAAGGTTTCGGACTCGCGAGATAAAATATGACGTTCGCGGTCAGCTGTAAGCCGTAATTCCCTCTCAGTGAAGGTTTCAGACTCGCGAGATAATGTATGCCGTTCGCGGTCAGCTGTGAGTCGCAATTCTCGTTGTAAAGCAGTTTCAGCTTCTCGGGATAACGCATGTTGTTCCCGGTCAATGGAACGCCTTAGCTCTCGTTGAGAAGAGCTTTGAGAAGCCCGTGTTGTAGCTCGTCTCGCTCTTTCAGCTGCTAATCGCATCTCTCTTTCTGGAGAGCTTTCATTAGCTCGAGATGTTGAGGCACTAACTCTCATAGAGTTTAACCGATGTGCTCTTTCCTCTTCCGATTCTTGAGAACGCGTCATTCTCATTCTCCTAGCTTGACTCGAAGTTCGAGATAAAGATGGTCGTTTTTTAGGTGGCATCGTTTATTTTATTTTTAATCGACGGTAACTTAAATTCTATTTAGTTACCCAACAAAAAACTTACGTCAGAGGTCCTAACTATAGCTAAGTATATAATAAATATAATATAAATCTAAGTGCCTATTAAAACTAAAATAATATTCTAATCGAATTATAAATATGTACGTAGGTACCTACAAATTACAAAAGAATAAAAAATGAAAATAAAGCTATACTTAATGCGTGTGCAATACTATCTACACTTACCTACTTCACTTAAAAATGAATAATAAGAAATACCTACAACTACTGTAATTAATCAAAGTACCTATGCTAATACAAAAAAAACCTTAGATGTTCTAAGTACAGCTGCTATATAATAAAAAAATATAAATCTAAGTGCCTATTTAAACTTAAATACCTAATATTCTAATAGAATTAAACTAAGAAATATGTACCTACCTACCTACAACTTAGGTACAAAAAAAAAAGAAATGAAAATAAAGCTAAAACACGTGTGCAGTATAGGTAGATAGTAGGCAATATCTACCTATACCTACTTCACTTAAAAATAAATAAAAAATACCTATGAATACTATAATTAATAAAAGTACCTACCTACGCTTTTATCTACTCAATACAAAAAAAACTAAACATAAAATGCCCAAAACTAACCTATCAGTAACTAAAAATCTAACAATAATCTAATCTATCTATCTATTATCTAATCTAAAAATCGAATCTAAATCTACTTAAAAAGAAATAAAATAGGAACTATTAATAGTTAAGAATTTAAACAAAACTAAAACTAATTTAGAAAATAACAACAAAAGAAATTAAAATAAACTATTTAAAGACAAAAAGTCGCGCTGATAAGCACGGTTTATAAAATAAGAATTATTGTCTGTCAATAAAGTTCAACACTCTGAACGCATCAACAGCCAAATATTGAATGACGCTTGCGCTCGCCTCCCGCCCCTTTTATACTCTGCCGCCGCGAGCCCCGTCGAGCGCGGCAACCGTTACGCAAAAATAATCCTTATAGCTTGATTCACTATTCACGCGCGATGTCTTGTTGGCGTATTTCATGTAAGTAAGTATAAGTTTGGTGTTTCTATACCGATTTCAATGATTCTTTCTTTATTGAATTGGTGCTAATGTTTATTTTTTTTTTAATTAGGAATGATGGTGAGCATTATTGGTTTTATAAACGTAAAAGTAAACAAATATAATAAGAAACCTCCGAACTGCTAAGCTATCGAGAGTTATGCGTGTTATTGTGAGTTAACTATAAAAGGTAGATATATGCTGTCTTGGAATATTTTTCGTGTATTTTTATGTAGAATATTTCCGTTATACATAGTTTCTATGTAGCTCTAACCATTAAGGCTGCACACGCGACGGAAGCTTAAAAAATCAAGCAACTTCTCCCATTTTCTCAACATTTCCTTTCACTGCTCTGCTCCTATTCATTGTAGTGTGATGAAAAGTATACTATTACCTGCCCAGGAGTATAAAGAATAATTGTACTAAGTTTCGTTAAAATCCGTCGAGTAGTTTTTTTTTCTATAAATAACATACAAACAGACAGACAGACAGACAAAAATTTTTTTAACTGCATTTTTGGCATCAGTATCGAACACTAATCACCCCCTGCTACTTATTTTGTAAATATATTTCATGTACAGAATTGACCTCTCTACAGATTTATTATAAGTATAGATATTTGATAACATAACCATATTGAAATCGAATAATGGAATCCATAAGAGATTTATAAATCGATTCTGGAATATAACGCATTTTGTTTCAAACTTAACAGAAACAGAAACTTTACTATTTTTAATGCAATTGTTATGTGTTTTACAACAAAGAATATTATATAATATATAATATATTATTAATATGCAGACCATAAAAAAAATCGAAACCTTAGAAGCTTTCATATATCATGTTCAACTTGTAACAAGAGTGTTAAACACAAGGGTAGCATTTATCAGTCATTTAAATGTAAAGACTTACACCTCAATAATTTTTTTCTGATACATTGGTATTTATGTATACAAAGGTTGTACAAAGTAACATACAGCAACTAATATTGAGGAGAACTCTTATTGTGTTTTAAGGATATATTAAAGGCAAATTTTAAGAAATGTAAAGCGAAACGATATGATACGAAACATGAGAACTATCTTATACTCGAACTTTGTTACCTTTATTTTTACATCGTTATGTTTATTTCTATATTTAATAAATAATTAAACAACTCACTGATTGATACCGATATTGATATTTAATATTATTTGCGAAAAATTCAGAAAATTCGTTATGATAACCAAATAATGTAATTCATAAGGTATCTGTAAGTTGATCCATCGACTAATACGCAATTTATCTCAAAGTTAGCACAACCATATCTTTACTAACATTTCCGAATAATTGACGGTTTCAATAACAAAAAAAGGCAATATTAATCCAAACTTCACCCAATTATTACTTCTCAGTTACAGTGGAAGTGGACTTGAAACTTTAACCAATAAATTTATTATTATATCAACATGACATAAACATCTTTATATGTATATTTATACATATAAAGTAAACATTTTCATTGACCAATATATGTGTCATATGTAAGCCAAAGAAAATGTTTACTGTATATTTTATTTCTTTAACATCGGAATTTCGTTGTTGCATTAATTGTTGTAGCATAGCGTAGCACTCTTCTATTAAACATCATCTTATTTTTCTTTGGTCGCTCTTCTCTTATAACAGCCCACATTCATACTTAAAACTTTTCGTTTCCTGCCTTCCCTCCGTATCACATGACCATATAAACAATTTCTTCTTATTTTTTCTCCCAACATTGTACCTTCAAACTACTGGTTACCCAGTCATTATTTACTTCATACTTATCCTTATTTGTAACTAAACCCATTCATCTCAATAATCGCATTTCAGTTTCCTTTTACTTAATTCCTTTCTTATCGAAGCATTCCATTCAATACATTATGGTATTTAATATAATATATAAAAAAAAATCTAAATATATAATAAATTAAAAACACACAGGTCACCGTCCAGGAGGTCTTATATTAACAAGATCGTTGACGACCTTTAAGGAACTGGCTTTTTTTCAAGGTACCGTTGTTGTGTCGTCCTGAAAACACCGCCGACGGAACTCTATTCCATAATCATAATTTTGTTAGCTTTTAGTATCAGGGTGTTATATGTCCAATTGATTACTTACAAATTTTGTTTGGTATTTCTGGGCCTACTATTATATAAAAATAATTACTTTTCATAATACACTCCATAATATATTAGACATAGAGAAATATTTATAGAAATAAATTGTAATACAGCGTCGACTATTTACAAGCAGCCTCACTCCAACACAATCTACCCGCATAATCTCACCCGTCTCAACTACTCTGATTTATTGTGTACAACCCAACTATTATATTTTGTGCTTGTCATCAACAAGTGATAAAGGTTTGTTTTATTTTGAATAATAATGAAATTATCATCTTTCAAGAAGTGGGCTACTTTACTTAAATGTTAACATTTAAGGAATTCATTCATTTGTTGTTATTTTAAAAACATGTGGACAATCAAATTATATGTTGGTTTTATTCAACATTAAAATTTACTTATTTCTTAAAAAATATTTTTACACATATATTTGTAACCGAAGTAAAAAATATTACGACTAAACCTTTTTTTTTCTTTCAGAAGGCTTACATCTTAAAACTTCATATTATATGTTTAATTATTTCACTGGTCTCTTTTGTTCTTTCACAGTCAAAATAATTTGAAGTCATGTTAAGAATAAATTTGATTTAAGTTTTATAATCTATAAAGCAGCAGTATTCTAAGTCAAAGTCAAACTTGTTAGTGGTTATATACTAGTGCAATATGTATAGGTGCTACTTAAGAAAATCTGAAGCAGATTTATGTTGTTTTTTAACTTTTAGTTTAGTAGTTAGTAGTAACGAGTAGTAATTCGATTTTATTCAATTATAATGTAAGATAATCGTGCAGGATGAAAGTAGGATGGTGACAATATATATACTACGTATCAAGATATCACACTTATAAAATAACATTTGTAACGAGACAAAAGTACCTCAATATCAGAAAGTATTAAATAAAGGCAACGTACTTATTTCTGTAAAAAAATCACAGAAATCTTTGTAGATTTTTAAATTAACTGTACATAGTTGTGCTGAGCGTAAGCGAAGCTCTTAACCGTTTGGAAATCAATTTTATGTCGCCATATCACATGAAAACTACTCAGTCGATGTTCATCAAAATTGTGCTGTAGCTCTTGTTAACGGGCTTCTTCAGAAAAAAACTGATTTATATCATTGATTGATTTGATCAAAAACGGGGAGTCAGTATTTCGACCATAACGGTCGAAATACTGACTCCCCGTAGACTTAAGCTCAACTGTTCTCGCGCGCGCTTGCCGATCGTTTTCCTCAAAATGAGCTAAGTCGCTTCATCACATGAAAACTACTGGAGCGATATTAGTCATATTTGGCACAAATGTATAACTAATAAAAAAGTATCTACAGAAAAAAAAGAAACAGAATGAAAGTAACTTGATTAAATCAAAAGTTATAAAGAAAAAACCAAGAGGTTCGTCATTGTGTCGCTCGTAGTCTAACTTTCATGGCAATAATCTTTTTCAATTAATTGTTTATTTATTGTTATTAAATATTTATTTTCTTTTATTCTTTTCTAATGGATTTTCCAGCGCTCAACTCAATTCCCTCCACGCACGATGGGCGGATCCTAGTATATATAAACGTGATATATTCAATTGAAGATGTAGATAAGCGATCAATAATGTCAATACAAACTCGAGTTTATCTCTCGGGTTTATTAAGGAAATTCAACGAAACAATGTTTACTCATAGCTTAGAATATAAACAGAACATCGAAGAACTGTAACGTGTAATCCTACCATTAATAAATATTTATGTTATGTATTCATTTAATTTTGAGTGACTTCTAAACAAAGTAAAGAATAGAAAACAAATTTTATGATTATTTAATTGCTGCGATTATCGACTTACAGGTCTTTTCAATCCTTAATTTAGGCAGATTTGAATTGAAAAATATAGATTTTTTATAATATACTCGTATGTAATCAAATATTTCGAACCAGTGTAATACATCATGTGTTATGAAGGTAATATATAATAAAATAAATATAATATGATCAGTGTATTACATTTTATAGTATCTTATCAGTATTTGACCAAGAGCCAAGTTAATAGTCGGTAACTCTGAACTGCATGTTGTTTTGTCGTTATGATCTCAACCCAACAACTCTCGCATACTTGGCACGATGTTACACTAACTACAAAATACATTGAAGTATAATATTATTTTATATTAAAACTAGCTGACCCGGCGAACTCTCTTCCGCCTTTCCAGTCATTTTTTTTACCATACTTAACCAAAGACAAAAGTACGTTTAGCTGTCATTTATGTTTTGTTATTCCACTGTCATTTGCGTTTTGTTATACCACGTTTCATAGTGACTTGACGGAAACGCGGTCGAACGGGATAAAAAGTATCCTATGTCCGTCTCCTGGTTCTAAGAAACCTCTACACCAATTTTCAGCCAAATTAGTTCATCCGTTCTTAAGTTATAAGTAGTGTAACTAACACCACTTTCTTTTATATATATAGATATGTCAGTTATCTCTCTAAATCGATATTTATATTTTAAAATATTTGAATGATCTTTTAGATATACAGTGTAATAAGGAAATTTATAATTTAAAGCACTATGAATAGTATAGCATGTAAGGTGTGGTAGATCATTTTAATAAATACTTTAAGCACTGTAATACAATATTCGTAAAAAAATAATATTTTGTTCAAAAATTCATAGCTTCTGCATAATTTAGTTTCAAAATAAAAAATATCTTTTTAGAGATTCAAAACTTTTTGAGATATTAAAAGTAAAGGATTAGTTTTTTGTAATTAAGAACTGAATTTTCGTACTAAAGCAACCATAACTAATTATTATAGTAATATTAAATATTGTTACAATTAAAATCGACATATCATTATCTAACAAAAAAAAATAGGTGAGAAATCTATGAATCATTCCGTTAATATAATAATAATAAAATAGATATATGTATATATATATATATATATATATATATATATATATATATATATATATACATATATATATATATATGTATATATATATATATATATATATATGTATATATATATATATATGTATATATACATATATCTATTTTCATAATAATAAAGTCAAATTATTTTTATTTCAAAGTTATCAATCTATTTTTGTACGAAGGGAAAATTTATAGTCGGTTTAAACCGTCAAGCCTTCGTCAGAATGATTAGAACTAAGAGCAACCTCAATCGAAATTAAGCGAGATTAACAAAATCCTATCACAAAGCCTCTGATTAAATTTACCTCACTAATTGTAAACTATTCTGGTTTTATCGGCTTAAATTTGGAGGTAAGCTGCCTAATTGTAGAAGTAACCTATTTATACTAATGTACATGACGTTTGTGACGTCATGTTCAGGCAGAAAGACAATAATAGAAAGGCTGTTTATATTATATAAACTATAAAGCATGCATAAGTTTAACGGTGATAATACTGCGAAATACTATAATACAAATACTTCCGTGTCACTCAAAATAAATTGTATTTCTCAGTTCGACGCACATATAAATCTAAATAGAATATAATATCAAATCGAATATAAATAGAATAGTTTTGTAATAATTAAATTACAGCAGATTAATAAGGGTCCCCGCTGTCAGGTAACATTCTTAACTGGTCCGACCATCCCTCAGTGGTAAAATATATCTCAAATATTTACAAACTTGATGAGGTTGACGTAAATAAATATCTTTTTCATGTCATTTAATCCTTTAATTCTTTGAATGTTACATGCATGTACATATCTAAACTGTCTAAGTAGGTTGTCGAGACAAGGAACAAGAAGGAAGTTTGAAATTGACAAAATTTACTGTCTCATAAATCAAAAAGTTTGAGATGGCCTTATCGACGTACTTTGAAAAACTATAAAGTTTTTATTAAGCAACCGCGATAGAAAAACAGTAACAGGCCAAGATTGATAGTTTATATTAATGGTTAATCTTTATGTTAAATTTCAATGGCATATACTGTAGTACCACTATAACTTATTAATGTGTGCTTTTCAAAAATGACAAACGAGGCAGTGCTGCTTTTTTCCTAGGTGCGGTCAGTTGTTCTAAGCTCACGTAAGGAACTTATGACACCCTTTGGTACTAGGCTGTACCTGATTTAATAAATATGTTATATTTTTTATGAATGCAAGCATTAGAGAAATAAGTTATAAACTTTGTGAATAAATATTTATATTTTAATTTAAAATCAGGTACTTTACGCAACAAGAATTTGTTTTCTAATTCCATCTGGAAATCATCTAACGATTGGTTTTTATATTTAACTTACACTTACAAATTGTATTATTATTCATAATCTTTTATATATCCAAAAATTTAACAAGATACGTGTTAACCATAAATATTAGAGTCATGTCTCTGATAAATTAATATTTTCGCTCCGTGGCATGCGTCCAACGTCACTTCCAATAATTTTTTTGATAATAATAATAATAAATAATGATAATTAATCTATCACTTTAAACATATTTCAGAAAATTATATTTTTTTTGTTTAAGAGACAATATAATAAAAATATTTTTAAATATAGGGATTTAAAGGGTGGTATGTAGTAGTAGAATTAACACAAAGTATTAAAAAGGATATGGAGCATATGACATACTTCTTTCAATTAATTAGTGTAACTCATGTTACCGTAACTGAAAATTCATATTACCGTAATTGAAAAAATATCTTTAATTGAACTTGCTTAAAATATTTTTTAATAAACCACTATTTGAATTATATAAAGTTGTTTTACTTATAGCAACAATATGAAAGATATCTATATTGCAAAAAGATTGCTTTATAAAGATGAAATTACTTTGAATTTATTTCTTTAATCCTTTAATTTAAATACCTTTATTACTAACTTAAGATAATTACATGCTAAATAGCCCGAACCCGAGGTTCTGTTTAAATTAGTATAAGTTAAAAAGGCTTGAATTATACCTTTCCGTATTACTAAGAATGTTACATTACAGATTACACATTGGTACATTAATTATTACGAGAATTAATAGATCTGTGTATTGTCATTGCTCTGACCGAACTACTCAACGGTATAGGATATAAGGTTTTGAATAATTAAACAACTATTTTCGAGAAATCTATTATTATAATTGTCAGTAGAGTCGACTAATAGTTACTGCAGCTGGTATAAGCTTTACTGCAGCTCGTATACTAGCCCAGTGTAACTTAATAAACGACAATAATGAGGCTTTCAAACCGAAATTATTGAACATTTCTGCTCCTGCATAGGCGGATCTAGTAATTACCTAATCATAACTTCAATAATTCTGACAAGTTTCATAATAAAACTAAATGTATATATGTTATTAGTATTACAAAGTTAAACCTGTATTAGTAGGTAAACCTTTAGTTTGTTCTTCTATTTCTAATAGACTTCACAATTTTTACAGTTTAATGAACAGCGATTGTAATTATTGAAAAATATGTTTCAATTAATAAAATTTCGGTCATTATGCAAATAGATATAAGGAACCAAGTTACAACGTAAACACAATATACTAGTTAACGTTACTAATTCGAAACCTTAATCACCAATACATACTCGGTCATTATGTATTGGTGGTAGTGTTTCAGTATCCTTCTATGTCTCTTCCTCAGATAATGTTTATATTCTTCTTAATGTTTTATTTTACTATCGATTATAATTAATATACCTTATAGTTGTGTAGACATCTGACATAGATGGAAAAGCTGTATTAATAAAGTCAAATATTGGGAATGATACATAACATTTTAGATTAGTACTATGTTGCAATCTAATAAATTAAATCATTATGTACTTTGTTATTGTCAATGTATGTAATCTGATTAAGGTTTTATACTAAATCATAATATCCCTGTTAGAACTTACTAACTTTATTTTTATCTGAGTAAAATTTCTTTTAAGTTAAGCTGTGAAAATCATCTACTAAATAAAAATCCTCACAACTCTCTTCTTCATAATTATCTTTGAGTTAAAAATTTATAATAGCATCGGTTTTTATTAATCAAATGAAAGGACTTAATTAGCACATTTAAATTCTCACATAAAATTGTCAGGAATTTCGAGTATAAGAAGAAAACTTACAAATGGCACTCGTGAATTTTCATTAAAAAAATGACAATGTATCCCAAAACTTTATAGAAAATGTTGCTTATATTGATTTTAACTGAAAGTTTTGATGAAAATTGGATTCTACTCGTTGGTTAACCTCAACATAAAAATGTAACATAACCTAAAACATCGTTCCATTAAGACTCATAATAAGCTCATCTTAATAAGCTGTCGTTATTAAAAGACTATCTAATATAAGGTGCATGTAGGTCTATGTTAAACGGCGGACGCGATGAACACAGGAGCGTGTATGAAATTTAAGTATGGTTAAACTTCCTGTATGGTAAGATATTTATTAATAATAGTCTGTATTCTTAGTGACAAATTCACACCACTTTGTCAAATTAATTATAATTCGCATTATATAAATGAAATCTCCGGGTTAAATTAATAAAAGGTAAAGTGAATTTGTAGCAATAACTTATAATGAATATAAAAAATATAAAGCTTTGTATGCGGAACTTTACATTACAAGGTAATTTAGTAATTATCTAAATATATACATTTTACCAATATATATTAGTATGCTAAAGAAGAACTCGATTTTGTAGTTAGTCAGAAATTAATTAGTATTTTGCAGTGCCATTGCATCTATTTGAAAAATCAGTCACGCTTTTAAAGCAAAGTACAACTAGATAGATAATCTTATTAGTTGTTCAACATCCGAAGTCTTGCTAGATGAAGCTAAAAAAACAACATCTTGCTAGATAAAGCTAAAAAATATATTTACTACATATTTATTTTTTAAAATCTATTAAACAACATCAAACCTCGATTTTTTTATTTAAAGCTCTTTCGTTATCTCTTTGTTTGTTTATTATTTTCATATTATTTTTAATATATAATAATTTGTAAAATAAAACCTACAAGACAAGACAAGATACTATTGACGTTAATTTGGACGTTATTCTGAAAAAAAAATACTTCTACATCTTGTTATCTATGTATATATATTTATATAAGCGATTTACCACTCACTGATTCATCTCGAAATTCCCGAAACTATCTGTTCGATTAACTTAAAATTCTACATAGTTACTTCTTTTGTGACGTAGACGTCCACTAAAAACGGATTTTACGGAATTCTTATCCCAACGGATTAGAGCCTAGCTGTAGTTATCTGACTGCAGCTCGTATTGGGCTGGCTCGACCGGGGAAGGACCACCCTCTCACAGAAGACCGACGTCTAGTAACCAAATTCATTTGGTTATGTTCCGTCGGTGAGTGAGAGAATCCGGAAGCCCAACCCCCCCCCCGCCAAACATGAACGCGATGCATAAAAGAAAAATACCCCAGGAGGGTACCGGCTTTGATGAAGCCGGGGACCCCCTCCCCGAGCAAAATCGGGGGAATGATCGTCGGATTTTGCTCGGGCTGCCCGTCGTATCTGGGGCGGGCAAAGTATCGCACTTTGTGTTTACTGAGGGCAAACGACGGCAAACAGCGGCACCCCGCTCCACTCTAGATGTGGACTTTTGTAACATCCGGGGGTTTCATTCGAACCTAAACGCCGTCCACTACCACCTTGAGACGGCGCAGCCGGCCTTGTTGTTTTTGACGGAGACGCAGATATCTCAACCTAGCGACACAGCGTACCTATCATACCCCGGGTATAAACTAGAACATCATTTTATACCACACGCCGGGGTATCTGTGTTCGTAAGGGAGGATATCTGCTACCGTCGCCTTCAGTTTTTTGAAGGTCGGGACCTGTCCGTGCTCTGGCTGCGCGTGGACATGGACGATCACGTCAGATTCTACGCGTGCCTCTACAGGTCCCATAGTGGTAATGCACAAACAGATCAACTGTTGGGCCACGTTCAAGCGAAAATTGACGACCTGCTTTCTCAGACTCCCTCCGCCGAAGTCGTAGTCCTCGGGGACTTCAACGCGCACAATACCGAATGGTTAGGGTCACGTGCAACCGACTACGCGGGGAGATCTGTGTTTAACTTTGCTCTGACAAATGGTCTGTCCCAGCTGGTAAAGACGCACACTCGTCTACCGGATGTGGACAGCCACACGCCCTCTTTGTTGGATCTTCTGCTGACTACACATCCCGGAAAGTACCAAGTCACTGTCGAGGCTCCCTTAGGGTCCTCTGATCATTGCTTGGTACGGAGTGTAGTGCCCATTGAACGCCCAGCTCCCACAAGACCTGCGACTCGACGCGTTTGGCACTACAAGTCAGCGGATTGGGATGGAATGCGGTCTTTTTTTGCATCCTACCCATGGGGGCCGATTTGTTTCCCTTCCAACGATCCTAGTGATTGCGCTGCGGCTGTAGCTGATGTGATACTTCAGGGCATGGAACTTTTTGTACCAAGCTCTGTGGTACCACTTGGTGGCAGATCGCGGCCTTGGTTTGATGCGTCTGTCAGGGCTGCAGCAGCTGGCAAACGGCAGGCTTATCAAGCTTGGGCCAATGCGTTAGTCACTAAGGATCCGAACTCTAGAGTTCTGAAGAGGAAATACAACCGTGCCTCCAGATTCTTCAAACGGCAAATCGCTAGAGCAAAGTTCAAGCATGTCGTCAAAATTGGGGATCAGCTGGCAAAGTACCCGCCTGGAACGCGCAAATTCTGGGCGCTTTCAAAGGCCAGTCTAGGCAACTTTAGCCAGCCGTCCCTACCGCCGTTGCACATGGGGAATGACTCTCTGGCCCACACGGCAAAAGAGAAAGCCGATCTCTTGGGCACTCTTTTCGCCTCCAACTCGACTTTGGACGACCAAGGGAAGACACCGCCTATCATCCCGCGGTGTCAGAGTTCAATGCCGGAAATAGTTTTTCGGCAGAAAACTATCAGGCAGACTCTATTTTCCTTGGACGTTCATAAGTCGAGTGGGCCGGATGGCATTTCTCCACTGGTGCTACGAACGTGTGCCCCTGAGTTGACTCCAGTGCTAACGCGTCTATTTCGGCACTCCTACCTTAAAGGCGTAGTCCCGGTCTCATGGAAGTGTGCCCTTGTCCATCCGATCCCTAAAAAAGGTGATAGCTCGGACCCATCTAACTACAGACCTATCGCCATTACCTCCCTTCTCTCCAAAATAATGGAGATTATCATAAACCGACAGGTCCTAACGTACCTCGAGGATCACCAGTTGGTCAATGACCGGCAGTATGGCTTTCGCCATGGTCGATCAGCTGGTGATCTTCTGTTATACCTCACTCACCGTTGGGCAATGGTTATTGAAAGCAAGGGAGAGGGTCTGGCAGTTAGTCTGGATATGGCGAAAGCCTTCGATCGTGTATGGCACAAGGGGCTTCTTTCGAAGCTACCTTCCTATGGGCTTCCCGAGAGTTTATGCAAGTGGATCACTAGCTTCCTCACTGGGCGGAGCATACAGGTCGTTCTCGACGGTTTTTGCTCGGACCCCAAGCCCGTGAACGCTGGTGTACCCCAAGGCTGCGTGCTATCCCCAACTCTGTTCCTCCTGCACATCAATGATATGTTGGATATCTCCAACATACATTGTTATGCGGATGACAGCACTGGGGATGCGGTATATTCCGGCCGTGCAGGTCTCTCTCAGGAAAACGTCGACGAGTGCCGAAAGAAACTTGTGTCTTCTATAGAGACTTCCTTGGGGATGGTCTCTGAGTGGGGTGAACTGAACCACGTTCAGTTCAATCCCCTAAAGACACAAGTTTGCGCGTTTACCACAAAGAAAACCCCATTTGTTGTATCACCGCTCTTCGAGAGCACCCCCTCATTGCCCCCCCTCATTGCCTCGCCAAGTATCAGAATACTGGGTCTCGACATTTCGAGCGATTGTCAGTTTCGTGGTCATCTGGAGAGCAAGGCCAAGTTGGCCTCGAAGAAATTGGGAGTGATTAATAGAGCGAGGCAGTATTTCAAACCTGGCCAAAGACTTGCGCTCTATAAGGCGCAGGTCCGGCCACACATGGAGTACTGTTCTCATCTCTGGTCCGGATCACCCCAATATCAGCTTCTACCATTTGACCGCGTACAACGGAGAGCCGCTCGGATTGTCGGGGACCCGGTGCTCTGCGAACGGCTGGACTCTTTGGCATTGCGTAGAGACGTGGCTTCTTTGTGCGTCTTCTACCGCATTTACAACGGGGAGTGTTCCGAAGAGCTATACGATCTGATGCCTACCGCCGAATTTCATCACCGCACAGCACGCCATCGACTTCTTTACCATCCCTACCACCTGGATGCGTGGCGATCCTCCACTGTGCGGTTCTCAAGGACCTTTTTTCCACGTTCCACTCGCTTGTGGAACGAACTCCCTTCGGCGGTATTTCCAGATCGGTACGACATGGGTACCTTCAAAAAAGGCGTCTACTTCTACCTACAAGGCCGGCAACACTCTTGTAAATCCTCGGATGTTGCAAGAGTTCATGGGCGGCGGTGATCACAAGTCATCTGTGACCCGCCAGCTCGTTTGCCCTCCTCTTCCATAAAAAAAAAAAAAAAAAAAAAAAAAAAAAAAAAAAAATTCGCCAAGTTTTAAACCTGTAGGAGCTATACACTTAACGCGGGGGTAAGAGTTACTAAAGCAACGGTTACCATAGCAACGATTACGATGACGACGAATAATTTGACATAGGTTACGATAGCAAGCTATGTTCACATCCAAATTATTAGTGTGCCCAGCGAAGGGGGAAGGAATAAGCTAGTAATTACATATCTAATAGTGACAAAAAAGACTACTATTTTATTAAAAACATTCTGATATTATGAAACAACCACTATTTTGATCCAGCATGGGAATATTAATAATACAGATGAATTTCAATTATCTACTTAAATGCCGTCGATACTTAAATGTAAGCTCAACAATACAATTGAAATTTGATTAACTACCTACCGTTTTATATTAAATATGGTATTCCTGGTTATTTTTTTAATGTTATTTATTTGTATGTAATGATTATAAATATTTTATAATCATTACATATCAAATAAACTTATCTTTTTCTGGAAATTGTGAATAAATTTTGAGAATAGAAAGTTCCATTACAAACATATTTGGTCGTAAAACTCCAAATTTTTGTCAAATTTCGCTTCTTCCTTAAAATATGCTCATATTTTTTCTAATTCTCTCTCTTAACCTAAGCTACTAACCACTCGTCTATATTATAATTATTCTTTTTCCACATGGTCAGTTGCTCAGGGGGTATTATTTATTTCACATTCGAATAATTTTTGATACGTAACATTTTATTACTGCGTTGTCAAGGTGACCCACACTTTTGCTACGTAGAAATTTTATATCTGTAAAAATTTAAATACTTAGTCACACGTTCTATTCTTTGTGATGTTTGTCTTTGATTAGGTTAATTAATTATTTGTTGACAAGTACTTCAAAAGACTTTAATAATGTGTGACATTTCGTACTATTTTAGAAATTAGATGTTGCCAGCCTGAGGATGCTTTGGATTTTTTGAAATTTCGTACTATTATTTATTATTTAGATTCAGTGTTATTCCTATGTTGTAAATTATATAATTTGGTAGCATACTGCTGTATATTATTTAAAATTAGCTGACATTAGTTTGAGATGTGTAGATGTTGGCTACATTGTCATATTGATATGTTTGTTTTTTTATGTCATATTATTATATTAAAATGTTGTAAAGATTAATAATGCTTATTTATTATATTTCCAAAGACAGTTTCAGTTATTTTGTTTAATATTACTAAATTAATTATTTTAGTTTCTAATTATTTAGAATTTATCCACATTTGGTTTGACCTTCTGCGTGAGGTACTATCACTATTCGTTTGTTGGTTGTTTAAAATTCAACCTCACGTCCTTTCTAGTTCTTTCTATTGGAAGCACTTTCGATATTCCTTTTTTAATTAGCCTCCGGTGAGTGTGATTGTAATTAGCGTTCTTAATAAAGCTTATAAGACTTTGATCTTCTTAAGTACACATGTGTATTATCGCAGGGTCGATTAAATTTTATAAGATGTTCTTTAGTTTTTATAACTATCTTTAATATTTAATTATAATTTCAGTATTTGTCCTGTTTTGATAATTAGAGTCCACATAGGCTATAGTAAATAATAGCTTGTGAGACCTTTTTCCTGCATAAGGTATTGTATGACGTGGGTAGTGTTACTTCGTAGATAAACCTGTATATTATTTAATACAGTGGGTTTGAATATAATTTTCATATTTATATATATTCCTTAACGTTCACGAAACGGAATACTTCTTTTTTTATATTTCAAAGGAATGTAATGTGCACATATTAATGCCTCAATGGCATAAAAATAATTTTCTATATTTTACAATATATGCACCGAAATATAATTCACTTGTGATTATTAACTAATTCAATTCCACTACTAGATAATGAACATGTTTAAAATAATGTTGCACATTTATAGTAATTTTACCACTTATATATTATTTTGAATGCTTGATTCCTGCGGTAGACATTATTTACACATTATTTATAATTTTATACAAACAAAATATAAATTTCGGGGATGTTGTTATTTAGAATTAGAATTGTTTTTATTTTGTAAGGTTTTCTGAACTGATGTTTTTAATAATTCGTAAAATGTGAAATATACTATTCAAATAATATTGGGTGTATTATATAAAGTTATTGAAAGAATTATATTACTTATTATTACGATAAATCCTCTGGATTCAGAAGCTGATAGTAAAGCCATTTAGTATTTGTCCAAAATAATAAAGATTCCGAGAAATTGTCAAAGTAAACCTAATATGCCTGAGAAATTTCCTTAAAAGCCAGATATAGTCAGAAAAATGTTCCAGCTACTCTTAAAATACGTTCTAAGTGAGCTTTGTGATAACAGTGAAGAAGATCTGAATGCATTGTATTATATAAAGTATACTCTTTCTTATTTTAAGATTTAGGTAAATTTTCTTACTAAGGTACGATCTGATTACAACGTAATATAATAAATAAGACATGATTGAATTTCTTAATTATTTACATCACATTTTAAATACATATATTGCTTTAAGTACATACAAACTTAAATAATAATAATTACATAAATAAAAATTATAAAAAGTATGTGTTGACTAAAAAATAACAAAATTACATTCAGTCTAGATATAAAAATATAAGACTGAATGATAAGCTTCACACTTCGTGAATAAACATTTAACTTTATTTTTATTTGTTTATTCATGCAATGCTTAGTTAGAAATATATCACCTGTATAAAAATATTAAAACGCAAAAGTTATAAAGGATTATAACATGTAAATAGGTTTTTTCGTGTTACTTTTCAACATTATATCTTGTTATAATTCTGTGTATTTATATTTTAAAGGTTGAGACCCTGCATCTGTTTATTCTATAGTTAATACCTTTATCCTTTGATCTATCTCAATATTTTAAAAAAAGAACAGTATTCCATATGGTCTGGACACATGTCCAGACCTGCGTTTTATAGAAGAGAAGAAGAATTATTTTTCTTAAAAAATTAATTATTAATCATTAAAGAATAGCGAAAAAAATAGTATTCTTATTTACATGATTATAAATATAAATTCATTAAATTTATTTTTCTTTATTAATCGTAACCAACGTTATTCTTTCTTTCTACGATTTTTCCTTCCTTCGAAATTATTTAAAGAACAAACCGAACAATACAGCGAACAACATTGGTTCAATCTATTACCATTTGTCTCTGAGCCTAATCTATCTCCATCCATCGTTGCTGTGTCACTGAGAAAACACAAGACTACGGTCCTTGGTCCCGATTAATTAAAGAGTGTTAATATAGTCTTTTACTCTATTGGTAGACCTCGAAGAATTCGGTCTGCCCATTCATTTGTACCCGACTTTCGAATTTTGGAAAAATTTCTTCACAGGAGGTCTTCTTATGAATCCCTGAGTCCGAAATGACCATTGGTCAAAAAGTTTATATATATATATATATATATATATATATATATGCGTGCGTGCGTCCAAATTCAACTTTTGTCAGCACGATAGCGGCCGCAGTTTCGCTCGGATCGCTTTCAAACTTTGCACAAAAATCAAACATCCAAAAATGAAGGTCAAGTTCGTTAACCAGAGAAATCCGGCTACAGGGGGCGCTAGGGCCTCACTTTTTCTGATTTCAGTTTTTCTACCATAACTTTTTCCCTATACAAAGAAGATCTATCGCGTTCATATCATATGATGTCTTTGATAAATATCTATAACTAATGCAAATAAACCGAAAACCTAACATCAATAACTTAGGGGTGGGGGTAAAAAAAACGAAAATTTTTGGAAAAAAATTCATAACTTTTTTCTGGTAAACATTCTTACATCACAAGCATTTTTAATAGAAAGGTTATTTTTTACTCTAAATTTAGGTACCAAAAGTTTTTCCGTAAAAGGTACCGTTTTTGAGAAAAAAATAAAAACCACTTTTAGCTTGAAAATTTTTGATGGAAACAACGGCATCATGTGTTATTCTTAGGTAGTGAGTTACATTTTAAACGACTTACACACGAGGTCTACCCACGCGTGTCCTGCGGGCACGTATTTTTTTTGAATAGACCTTGTTGTCTATCCAAAATACTTATGTCCATCGACATTTGTAGTAACGTAATTAATATTTTCTGCATCGCTTTATTAAAAATGACCGGCACTTTCATATTAATTAAGAATTATCATAAATAACCACAATGTATGTAACTTTAACCATTCATGAAATTCGTTAATTAATTAACTGCCACAGATCTGTGAGATAAATGCAAATGGAATAGTTAAACTTTTATGGTATTTTTACTACCTTATATGAATATATGAATAAAGAATATTTTTGAAAAACACTTAAGGTTCATAAAAATGTAGCATTGAAGAACGTACTTTTTCCGTAATGAAAATATTACAAATATTTATGTGTCGAAGATTTTAACGTGACCGATGTTGAAGAATGTTTTAGATTATTAAATGTCTATCACCTTACGTCTACATATATAATTAGGTATGTCTTATTTTATAAAATAAAAGAAAAAGCCGTTAATTCTGTCTAGATATTAAAATGTATATGTGTAATACTAATCCACTTTTTACAAACCAATTTAAATGAACTTAAGAATGTATCGATTTTATTATGATTCTTAAAAAAGAATATTTAAATAGTAGACATCAAAAGTCGTAACGCAATATTGTAAGCCGTAGTAAATGATTACTAATTGCCTATTATTAACCACAATTATCTTATCACAAATAAAAATTTGTGATATATAAATAGATATGAATGAAACAAATCAAATTTTTAAGACTTACGACATTTTAGTTACTTGTACTTCAAAAATGAGACACATTTATAATAACATTTACTAAATATGAATTTGCTAATTTTGGAAATTCTGGTTTTCAGCATGTCATTCCTAAGTGGCTGTTATATTTCACCAAGTTGGAATATGAAGGTAAGGAGTTTTAACGTTTTAAAAATATTTTTTATCGGATTTATTTGATAGGGTATCAAACATTTTTTAATATTTTAAGAGAGAAGGGATTTTGCCGGCCGGCTCTTCCACTTTATAACATGTAGATAAGATAACAACGATACCCTGTTAGAACTTGACAGTTACAATACTGGTGTTGCCTTGTTGGACTATTTCGTATTTCATCTACAGTGAAGTGATCTGACTTACTTTTCATATTTTGTTTTCGCAAGATAATAAATAGTTAGTCGATTTTAAAATACTAACTAACATGCAGGTCAAATTATAAAAAAGTTAAAATTATGAGACGAGGTATATTGTTCTGAAATATGTTAATAACTTTAAACGATACGATTTAAATTACTGTATTTCACTTCAGTATAAATATTTTGTACGTTACTTGAATGGTTTATAACCGTATGGCATGTAAAAGATTAACATACGTTTATGTTACATATATAACTCGTCCAGCTATAAATATTGTTACTTAAATATCTAACATTTTTAAAGGCTTTATTGTCTGAAATATTACTATTATTAAATTACAATATGGAACAGAATGTTCAAGGAAACAGGATAACCAAGCACGAAGTGCTCAATATCGAGAATGAGGGTTGTAGTCGTATAAAAAGATTAGAATTAGTGGTATGTTCTAATGTAATGCTATCGATAAATATACCAATAGTTCGTACGTGGAACGTTGGGGTGCCCTCATGCTGATGGATCCACAATTGTGTGTAAATTCCAAAATTACATTAAAACCTTATAAGGAGATCTAAAACATTTTAACAAAAAATTAAGGTTCCCGTCATGAAGATTCAGTCTGACACGCATAATGAAACATGATAGCTTTGACTTATCAATAGCAGTTACAATTAATCCGTATGTTGAAAATAACGGGTCGATCAAAACATTTTATGTTACAAACCTTAGGGATCTACTCGTATTAGGTGAAAAGTGGTCATCCTGTGCCAGACATTGTTAAGAAGACGATCCCTACCAACATTCTTTCCTCATTTTTGATAAAGGAAAGTCTGATCGTTTTGCAACGCCTGTAGGAATTCATAATTTTCCAACTTGTATATATATATTATCATTTCTAAATATTTCGATTAGAATATGGTAACGTAGCAATGTATTTAGTTAAAATACAAGTACTTGACTTATGAAACAAAAATATTGTAAAATTATAGTTATCAATAAGCCCTGAAATATACATAAATATACCTGCCAAGTAGTCGGACTAGTAGAGATCAAGTACAGTCAGAAAGAGAAGCCATGGTGCAACGTTTGAGTGACAAACTTCAGGCAGTCTCCGCATGGGGCAATGCCAATATTGTCAAATTCAACGCCACCAAAACGCAAACGTGTCTGTTCACCGCCAAAAGGAGCCCTTTCACCTTGGCTCCTACTTTCCAGAGTGTATCTTTGGAATACAGTGACCGGCTACAGTTGTTAGGCTTAGAGATTTCCTCGAACCTCAACTTTGGTCGGTGTATTGAGTCCAGAGCAAGAGCAGCTGCAGGGAAGCTTGCCGTTCTTGCGAAGGTCCGTCAGTACTTTACACCGGGACAGCTTCGTGTATTATACAAAGCACAGATCCGGTCGTGTGTATTATTACTGTATGTATTATTACTATGTACTGTATGTATTATTAGAGTATTGTGGTCACATATTCGCTGGTGCCGCAAAGTCTCATCTTGCGGTTTTGGACTCAATTGAGAGGCGAGCAAAGAGGCTTATAGGCGATCCTGAATTGGTAGAAGCCAACCTCCACAGCCTTGAACACAGGCGTAGAATTGCTAGCCTGTCAGTATTCTATCTAAAATAAAAAATCTAAAATGTCCTAAATCTAAATCTAAAAATCCTACATTTTGGTGAGTGTGCGCTGGAATTACACGACTTAATTCTTCCGTCCCCCTTCCATCACAGGACGTCCCGACGCACGGCAGGTATCCATCCTTACGTTGTGGACATTCCCCCTGTCTGAACGAAGCACTTTGCTTCGTCTTTTTTAATTCGCACAGCGAAGGACTGGAACAGCTTGCTTGCGTCGGTTTTTCCGTCCGAATACAATGTGGGTGTCTTCGAGAGAAGAGTGAATAGATTACTAAGTTAATGCGCTTTACCATCTAAGACTACATTTTCACTTTCCATCAGGTGGAATGTAGTCAAGTATTAACCTAGAAAGTATATAAAAAAAATAAAGAAAAAACTCTTGTGAGTTCTTTTTTTTAATGGGGTTTATTATGTTCACATATCCATCTAAAATAGGTATATTGAATATTATTTTTTCTGAGATATCCGGTTCCAATGACATGCCAAAAATACTTGTAATGATACCGATTCCACGCTTATTAAAAACTTTGGATATTGTACTCTAATGAAATTGTTAGACGAGTGGCTAATTTAAGCTAATATAAGTTTTTAAAAAAAGATGATTTTAAAAAAAAGTAATAAATGTTAATGGATCTTATATAGCTGATTCATTAAGAGTAAGACTGTATTATTGAAACGATTCCACGATGGAACGATATAAAGATAATATAAGTAAGTAAACAACGTTTGGATAATTTTATTATATTAATATTGGAGATAAACTTAATGCTAGACAAAATTTTATCCAATACACTTTTTATTGCAACTTTCATTTATTCATGAGTCTTGGCGTCTTGATACAGAAACAGATTTGTGAAATAGTTGATGAAACTAAAATAGTACATACGTTCATATCGAAGAATATCAGAAATAATGTACGTTTGAAAGCATTTTTTTGTTAACTATTACATTCTTAGAGTAAATCAAATTGGCAAGAAATTGACATTACTTGATTACATTACATTATTACAAAGGCTAAATTAATTTTATATTATACTAAACCATAACTATTTTCGATAATGCTTGTTTTATGTATACTATTATGTTAGATTAGAGTCGATTCTTAATTAATAAGGACACCAAGTAATGAATAGCTTCTAATCAAATACTAAATCCTTTTCAAAGGTATTGATTAGTTACCAATATTAACAATGGTGATAATTATCGAAGACAAAATAATAACTGCCTTTTCCTTGTGATGGTTTGTTAAAGCATATTCTAAATATGTATCTACATCAAAGCAATAAAACATATACTCACAGACTTCTTGTGTTAGTACGTATAATGTTTTTTTTGTTTTATTTATCAAAGTACTATTGCAAACTATGTGTAGGAATTATTTAAGTGTAATATAAAAATTTCGTTATCACTTTATTAGACATCTCTCGGTCTTAAAAATATTTTACTATCACGGAAAAATACAATAATTGGATAAGAAAGTACCGCATATGTTATTAAAATGATAAGATTCCTTACTGGCGAGACAACGGCCAAGGTAATTTTATAGCGTAAGGTGGTATAGTATCCTACTTCTGAGGTAACGCTGCGAATACAAATAACTTTTTATTTTTAATTTTCATTTATTTATCGCACCAACAAGGTAATAACTATCGTAAGATATTATTTAAACATACATACATTAAACAGATAAGTGTCACCTCAACTATAGGTACATACTACATGTTCATACGCTTATAAACATGTAGTATGTACATGTAGGTCGTTGACCTGCTGTAATAACATAAATCTAATTTATAACAAGAATTATACATTTTAATTGACTACTACAATAAACGTGTATAGAAAATAAGTAACTCTATTAGTTTGCAAAATTATTAAATTGTATGTCAGATTTTATATCAGAATACAAGCCCTTTGAGTTTCTGTCGCCATTATATATTCTATATAATATACTACATATTAATTACATTTTGTTAAATAACACGACTATACATTTCTAAATAATAATGTTCTATCGCACCAAAAAAATGACAACACCTACTTTGTTTCTCAAATTATTATCTTAAATAAATATTAAGAATATTTAGAATTCAAAGTCCGTGTATAAGTCGTTTAAATAAATGATTTAATTAAGAACCGATTAGTGTTGTTGTTTGTACGATACTATAGCTTTATAAAGTATTTTGGAATAATTGTAATTGAAAGGGACAATTTTTTATACATAAATAAAAAATTACAAAAAAATCTACGTTTTAAAATCGTACAATACCTAATAAACTCCTAAGGTAGGCTGCAAAAGTTGTATGGATAAATAATTTTAATAACAATTATTAATATATTATTTTTATAAACATAATTAATTGATTTAGTTACATGTTACATCAGTGTTTATGAATAATTTAAAAAGGTAAAAAATTTGGTGAGTCAAAGGTTTTTATTATTTTATAACAACTCAAACAAACTACTAAGATTTTTTTTCAATAAATTATAATATGAATAAAGCAAGAGTTTAAGAGATGTTCTTTTAAGAAATCTAAAGGCTCTCAGTATTTTGTTGTAATTGAGGGTTTTCTTAATGATGGTTTGTATACGAGTATATCATTTTCCTGAAAAACCTTTTTTTCCTTCCTAAATTTTACAACAGTAAATAAAATAGTAATTAAGTACAGAAACGTAAAATATAATGCTGGAAGCTTTTATTCTCTGATAAGTAATGCAAATATTTGCGTTTAATAAAGGTTTATTTTCGGAAACATCAAACAGTTGTTGAGGTTTTAAATTTAAAAAAAATCTCTAGTATAGTAAGTATAGTGTAGTGTAGTGCAGTGCAGTGCAGTATTTTTGTACGAAGCACGAGTATGTAATAGTGGCGATTATTGCAAATAGTTATTGAAATGTCTTTTAGTAAATGTTTTATAATTATTTTTATTTGGGTTGCCCAGAAAGAAAGTAATAAAATCGTCGCGTCTATCGATGAGATAAGTCATATTAAATATCTTGTACAAAAAATGAAATAATTTACAAAAAAAAATATTTGCCCATTATTACGAATATATGCACTGGGTAATTAATATATTATAGTAACAACTAGGCATATATTAAAAAAAAACCATTATAAAAATATATATATATATATTTTTTTAAATAAGCTTTTTTTGAACACAATCTGTTCATAATATAATTTTCAATGTAACTATACATACTTTTGCTTAATTTTTTAAACTCTTTGTATACATTTTAAAATGAATTTAAATTAAATGTAATTTAAAAACATTAAATATTTTGAAAGTATTAAATATGTTATGAATTTTCATCTCGATATAAAATATTTGCTAAAAAATTCTAGCTGTTTTTAAAAGTTAATAGATTTAATATTATAGAATATCTTAATAAAAATACACATTGTTTTTTATATATATTTAATTTTACAGTAAAATCATTTTTTTTTACTTTAATTATATTATTTATAATAAATGTTTTTTAATAAAATAATGCCTTTAAGCTTCAATATTTGTTGGTGATTAAACACATTTTAGGTTAAAGGTTATCATATTTTTTATTACATTCCGAGTCCTAAATATTACGTTAGAGTTAATTATTAATTGTATCAGATATTATAAACCACTGCTATGAGTAAAACTTGTTATTAAGTTTTAACAAGTTTTACTAAATTCCAAGCTAACTAAAGAGCGGTCAGCCATTTCATATTAACGATCAGTTGTAATTGCACTACCTGATTACCATTTACTTGGTTGCTATTTGTTTAGTCTTACTAAAAATATATATATATATATATATATATATATATATATATATATATACATATACTATAATAAATGCATTTTAAATGTGGTATAGGTATAATAGTACAATTAAATATATTTTTTTATGTAAATATGAAACTTTTTAGTCAAACATTTAAAAATATCTTATTAAAAGTTATAATATACAAAACGAATTTTTGAACTTTGAGAGAGCTTAAAATAACTTAACTTCCTTAAATTAACATGAACACTTGCTCCAATTCGAGAGCAAAGTTGTTCCAACATTAATTCGGAGTCATGTCGTCATTTCACAAGCTTTTCTAAGACTTTGCTCTAAATACAAACGACGTATTATATCACAACACCTCGGTGTGTGCAATGCGTGCTCAAGTGTTGAGGCAAAAAACTAAAACAACTCACCTTTTGGTGCTGAAATGAAGTTTTGCACTCCGCCTGGCCTACTTTTAAAATTACTTTGTTTACTCATTTCTTTTACCTTCTTCTTTAATTCTTTATTAGATTTGAAGAACATGTAATAATATTTATTTATATTATATTTTTGTTTATTTGATTTTATGAGCATTATATAATTATAAAATTTGATGAACTTATGATCATTTTTGAAATTTAACATTTAAATTAGACAACCGTCATTAACGTTTTAAATCAATACATATAATAAAATAGTAACAAGGTAATTTCTGTATATTCACGGCTTTTGAAAAAATATGAATTACATGTGTATTCATGATAAAAATGAAAATTTTACGACCTAGTAGAATAACGGATTTCGGCTACCATTATAATATACAAACCTACTGGAATAATTATAATATAAATTGCTTTTGAATAAATTATAATTTCGATCGATAAAAACATATGGATTTGAACTGAGAGAAATCAAAAATAAAATACATAAATTAAAACATTAGTGTAGTCCGTCCATGAATAAGCTACCGCCGGTTCAGAATGCTGCTTTGTAAAAAGAGCCAGCCAGAAACACAATAATTGTTCTTTTAAAATGAAATTTAAATTGTATAATATCATTTTAAAAGGGCAGTACCAAACATTTTTGAAGCATATAAGTAATATATGTATAAACCTTGCAAATAAGTTGCACACATTTCGATCAACTAAGAACTCTTCCATGCTGTAATAAGATTTATTTAATTATATACTTTTAATTCTAGATTTAAACCTAAAAAAAGAAAGCGTAACTATTTTACAAATGCCCTTGAAAGATTTATTAACTTTTTGTACACGAAATTTATGTATAACGAGTGTATTTTTATTTCTTGTTCTTTTTATTTATCGTGCGTCACTGACTGATTTTTATGTAAGTATTTCGACTTTAACGTCTGAAATTTTTTAAAGTTATATAAAGCATAAAGGAATACACATTGTTTAACGATTTCACTCTTATACAGTATATAGCGATTATCATTCTAATATAATTTTGCTAAAAGTATTATTTACAATTCTTGAAAAGACCCTCCGGACATCTAGTGATATTAACTTTATATAAACAAATATTTCATTTCATTTGTCTGGTATTACTAGAATAGATAAAGTAAGAAATCAGTATATAGGAAATCGTTTCAAAGTAACAACGGTTTTTTTACTATAAGGGAAGAAGGCGACCAAAGAAGACATAGATAAAGTGCAAGAACTTGACATGACGAAAAAGTTTTTATCTAAGGTGACATATTATAAAAAACATGGAAGGAATTGACATATGAGGCTGACTCCAAATAATTGGGATAACTTCAGATATATTTATTTATTTATTTATTTATGCACCATAAAAAAAATACAAGAAAAAAGACAATTATAAAAGACATACACATAGGATTAACTTATCTCTACAAAGAGATCTCTTCCAGCTACCCTTAGAGTGTTGGACAGAAGGTTTAAGAGGGCAGAGAATGGTACATAGGTATGTTATAATAATATACATAACAATAATACTATATAAAATATGATACATACATATACATTTATGCCTACATAAATTAAAAAGAACATACATATAATAATACTATATAAAATTAGATACATACATATACATTTATACCTACATAAATTAAGAAGTACATACATATAATAATAACATATAGAAATACATATATCTATTGTACATTATAATTTAATCGTGTGAGAGATAGTAGTGCTTTAATTTACGTTTAAATGCCAAGACAGAACGACTGGATGTTATAGTGGTTGGTAAGGAATTCCATAACCGTACCATATATGATACATGTAGTTTATAAATAATAAATATGTTAGGTAAAAATGATATTGTTACCTAACCTAAACCTCATAAGGTTTAATATTCCGAAAACGAGCACTATAAACGTTATTACTATAAACATTATTACTTCACGCCTTATCTAAATTTTAGTTAAGAAACAAAACTTACTTTAACGACAATTTAAATATCTTTGTTATGCTTGTACATATTTAAGTTGTATTTAAACAACACCTAATTTAAATATAAAATTATAAGCACTTGAGAATGTTGGCAATATATTTTGTAGTGTGGTTTAGAAAACACGGAATCCCCTCGTTTATTCTATTACAACTGTATCTTGGATCCTATTAGAGGTAAAATACTACGTTACGAGCCTCGGTTAACCCAGAATTTACAAAACAATAGTTATATAATAGAGACTTAGAACTGCATTGTAACTACTCTAACCAGGAAAATTGACATTAATAGACCCTAACGCTATTTTTATTATTTTAAGTTAGCATTATATTTTTTACTCATTTAACTGTTATAATTCTCCTAAATCAAGCCTCCCAAGGCTAATTTGTTAAAAATTTGGTAAATTGTTAAAGTAATATGTTTCTTCATTTTGCTATTATTTTACTAAGTTTTTGGTAAAGATTGACTGAAACAAACAAACATAATTATATTTATGTCATTTAGTCATTTCCCAAGTCAAATACAATACTCATATATATAATTCCACATACAGTACATCTAATCTTATCTCTTGTTATCTTGTACAAAAGTTATTGGGGTATGAATGCGGACAAATCTTAATCTACTTATAGCAGCTATAGTAATTTATATCTGGTGGTAATTGATTACGATAGCTTAAGCACAACTTAACATAAGAGTTCTTGTAGATATGTCGATAGGTTTGGAATCGTTATACAATTAAAACCGGAATGTACATTAATTACAACAGAATAGATAACACAACAGACGGGCAATATTTCATCTTGTCACTGTCAATATTGTTCGAGTACGTAATCAAACATTTGGTGATCTTGATGATATTGAAAATTATATCCTTCAGGTAGTGTATTGCTATGTAAAATATGAGTAAGATATACGAGTTTTTGTGAAAATGGGAGAAATTTTACTTGTCTTTTATATTTTTCTTTTTTAGCGGAGGAATTTTATCCATACAACACGGCAGATCGTATTTTATTTATTTACTTTACTTTACAGTCTAAGAAGAAACAACAATGACAAATTGATCTCGCAACGTCGACGTACGATTGAACGATTACTTTAAGGTACTATGGTAGAAGGAAATTAGAATCGTTAAGAACTAATGTCTCAAAACCCCTCTCTTAGCACAAAAAAATCGAAGAACGTATATTTAGTTTTTGATTTACTGATATGGGAGCTCATTCTGTAATAAGTATAACACAAATTTAACTTAATCATATTGTTAACGAAACCATAATTACTCATATTTTACTAGAATAACTCCTATTATGACTTAAAACAAAATCTAAGTTTTAACGAAGCAAATAATTTGTTTTACTTAGTTGCTTCGAGGTGCTGGAACATGACGCCGCAGTTGTTTTAAACTTATAGCACTTTCGAGAAGTTTCACTATTTTTTTTTATCTCAATAGGTATTATATTTATTGTATATATATTCTGTCAAAGCCTTTCAATATTAGTATTAAATGTTATTTCAAATAAAAAACTCTTATTGAAACTATTTATTTTGAATGGTAATTCAAGTGTTAATTATGTAACAATTGAATAAGCACAATACCATTACGTAAAGATCTTGAAGAGCTATGAATTATACTCTATGGTATACTAGTTGTTACAATGGGAAAATGCTAGCTATTACTACTTGATTTAGAACTTTCAAATATTTAAGTATTAGCCATAACCAGTTAACCATGATACGTGGTTAAGTTAATGTTATAGTATCATTCGTAGATATTTCGTAAATATTTAGAACAAAATTGTTCGTAATTTTAAATAATTTGTTATTAGACTTCAAAGTATGTAGATAGTCTATGGCGGGATATTGAACGGTAAAGTGTCCTTACACAAGTGATCACAGATGAATTCAAAGTGAAAATTATATAAATGAAAAAAATATCATTTATTTATATATTTTGCAATAAATTATTCAATTCATATAAAGAAATAAACAAACAAATAAACCTGCAATATAATAAGAAAAACAAGAAATTCTTCGACTATGTATCAAGGAGTTGTCAAAATTACCCACCACGTATATATGTCAATGAAATTGAAGTATCTTAATTATTTGTTTCCATTACTTTATCTTACAGTCATAAAAGTCAGTTTAATATAACCCTTATTTTATAGACTAACCTTAGATAATTCATAGTCCTTGCAGAGAATCCCACGTGCTGACATAAATGTAATATTTTGGTAGATATTCAATAAATGTTACGATTCATGTATTTACATATGGTTCTAAAATTGCTTGTTCACTGTGGAAATGAAGCGTATAGTATAAATATTGCAAGAAAATCATGCATACATTTGATGTTGATGGTGAAATTTGTTAAAACTACTCGTATATACAATGTAGTTTATGTATATTATAATCATTTACTGTAATTATCTCAGCTTATGTTATTGGTTGTTGGAAGTAAAATTACAAAATGTCAAAAAGTAAAAGGTTTTAAATATAAAACTGTGAACCAAAATTTCTCATGTAACGGTTTTTTGTGTTTTAGTTACCTACTTATTTCCATTCCATTTTAGCAAAAACCAAATCATTTTCTTTTTTATATCAGTATATATGTGAATGTGTAAATAAATATTTCCTGGTTTATAAAAATACTGGATAGAGAGGAAATAAAGACTGCATGAGCTTATTGGAGATGTTTTCATGAATATCATCCAATAGGTATAAAATAACTTCGGCCACAGAATATCGGTGAAAAGAAAAATGTTCAACTAAAACGTGAAGTGATAATTTTATTTATTTTATTTTATTTCTATTTTTTTTATTTTATTGTGTCTATGTAAATAAAGTAATATTAATATTAAAAGAAAAGTCTTTTTAATATATTTAGGAATATATCTCATAGTAGACTAAACAAAGTGAGAAGAATCAGATCGATCGATCGATCAGGATCAATCGAAAATTCTTTTTTTTATCTTATTTATTTCATAAGTCATACATCAAGTGATTAAGTCGACTTAAAATTAATAACAATATATAAAAACACCTAATTAAAATTTTGTCATCATAACATAACAAATGGTTATAAACACTTAACCAACTAATAAAAATTGTTATTCAAAATTACCATTCATATACGATGTATAAGAATAGGATTGAAACGTTAGTATCCAGGTTAAAAAAATATTCAATTCATAATAAATTATAATTCGCTTTTTGAAGTTTATATTTTTCATTTTGACTAAATTTAGTTAAGCAATTGCTTCTTTTGCATATTATATTTTAGAAAATTAATGATTTAAGAGATAGGATCATATTCAACTTTATGTACATAAAAATGCTATAATATTGAAATGCTAAATTATTTTAAATGTGCGCTTTGCTGCCAAAAGTATTAAATTGATAGGGCAGCGTCCGATTTCTACAAGATTGCGGTGAAACATCTCGTACCGACGTCTTTCGTTTTATCTATATGTATAATTTCTTATGACCTTTATATAAATTACCAAATAAAAAAATTACATGTAGGCATTTATTATTGTGTACATGTTTATTAGAGAATTATTGAGTATTTTTGTGACACTTACAATATAATCAGTGGATCAAATCACCTCAGCATCTTATAAATAATTAAACTTGTAAATGAAATTGTCTATGTCCGCTATAACACGTCCAGTGTAACATTGAGTAACCTTATCTAAAATTAGACGAAACAAAGGTGTTATGAATTATTAAATAAAACTACAATATGTTATAATAACTCTTCAAGATAGCAAAAACTATCTGATTGAAATAGTCTTTCGATAACATCTTGCCATGATAGTGTTTTTTTGTTTGAAAAAAGTGGCAATTTTAGTTTGAGGTCTATAAAGCGTTGTATTTGTTTCACTGCAGTTCCCCGCGTCTGTTCAATACACGAACTCTTTAAAGTATAGAAGGCACAAAGTAGAAACGAAAGTTGATAAAGAAAGGTTTTGTATCTTTATTTATATTATTTAGATATTTGTTTTCTATTTTGTGAAGGAAAATTATATTTATACTAAATTTATTAAACAAAATGCCTAAAAAATTAACTTAAAGTGTACTCTGGTTTTAAATATTTTAATAATAATAATATTTTAATTAAAAAAGTCAAATTAAATAACCATTATTTCATGACGTGGATCAAGATTTGCAGTGTTACCTAATAATATTATATTTGAAGTAAACAATTAAACATTTTAAAAATCATATTAATTTGTTAAAATCTTTCGTTCGAAATAAGCTTCCTTATCAATTAACCTTCACTTTCTAGTCAATAAAGTACCATTTTTTATGCATGTTGAAGTGCTTATTAAAATTGGAAGGCAAATATTATTATTTTAGTGCTCCTCAATATTAAAAATAATATATTGAACTACCACTAAATCAGCTAGTAACCTAATATATCAACTGTGACTATTGTCTGGTAAATCACTTCTTGTTCAGTTACTCGTATATGTTGTTAGTATTAATTAGTAGACTGTTACTGCTAAGTTGTAACCTAAGTTCTGTAAGTTAGGAACTTAAAGTAATTAGTTTCATGTTAAGCGGGTGTGGGTCTATTCTTTAGTTATTTGAAAACAAGCGTAGTTTATTATTTCATATAATTTAATTAATTCATACAATTTTATAAATAGTATCTAATAATTGCTAGATTTTATAAAATTGTGATCATTTCAATAGTCATTACCACAGACTGTGGCGTAGAAATTCATTTCTGTATTATTTAAATACTTACTACATTACATAAATTTTTTTATGATGTTAGCGATCGCATTGACTGAAGACATTAGGTTGATTAATTATCTTTTGACAGGTAATTCAAAACTTAAATAGGCTGTGACATTGCATCTTGCCGTCTTGAGGTTAGTATAAATTACTCGAAATAAATAGATTCAATGTTATTCTTAAATCATAAATTATATAAATAGATAGCACACTCTTGAATATTATTTAAAAGTAGCTGTCATGCGTTTCAGATCTTTAGATGCTGCCTAAGTTGTAGGCATCATTTATTTAGTATTATATTATCAATGAACAATGCTTATTTGTTTCCAAAGACAATCAGTTCTTTAACTAAAGAACTGATGATTGAACTCAATATTACTAAATTACTTATTTTCTTTCGTGATAAGCTTTTCGTGATAAGTTTTATTAAGCCACATTTTGTTTGATATTTTGCGTGTGTAGCAACACTATTCACTTATTTACATGTTATGGAATTTAGAATTCGATGTCTTGAGCTTTCTAGCTCTTTCTCTCGGAAGTGCTTCTGAGATTCACTTTTTATTTAGCCTTCGTTGAGTGTTGTTGTAATTAGTGTTCTGAATGTCGCTGAAAAGGCTTGAGTCCTTTTTATACTTTTTGTGTATTATTGCAAGGCTGATTAATTATTATGGGGTAACCATAATAATTAATCAGAAAAGATTACCTATTTCGTAAATTAGCCTGTATTTTATTCAGTACAGGAAGATTTTTAATAGGGGTATATATTTAGCCGGAATGTATTTTTATCGCGGGTATACGTGAAACTTCGGGGCGTGGACCTGGATGTGAAGTTTCCTGATCTATATAGCCTATACTTAAATTCTTGATCTTCGTTAAAATATTTAGAACTTAAATGGTGACGTACAATTTTTTAAATATTTTTTCATAGCACCTATGGTTTTAATTTAAGAAACCATATTGTAAGTGATCTTAAATTTTTTATTTATTTATAAAGGACAAACAACAAAAGATACATTATTAATGACCTCCTATATACGAGCTTACAATTGTATCTGAATGTTCTTCCAATTACAGGTTATCACAACATGCAAAGTTAATTATGTCAAGTTACACACACGAAATTCAATACAATTTTATACAACATTATTATACATTATATAGTTAATGATTACGAGATGGAATTAAAAACACAGGGTGATAATGATTGTTGATCACTACCATCACTACCCGCAAAGATTAAAATTAACAAAGATTAATGCAATGTTGCAACGCAATGCAATGATAAGTGCAATGGCAAAATTACAAAAAAAGCAATTATAATAATAGCAATAATAGTAATAATAATAATAATAGCAATAATAAAATATGATGCAATTTTCACAAAAATTAAAAGCTAAGTAAATGTCTAAATCAAAAATAAATCCAATAATTAATTAACTGAGAAATTAGTGACAAAATGCAATACCGAAAGCGATATATATAATAGGTAATAAAAGTATATGAATGAGGAAGAATATTCCTAGCGTAAACAAGAGAGTTTTTTAAATTAATTATTAGTTAAATAACTTACCTGAACGGTAAATAAATGAGAAAGTTTTTGAAGCCAGTTCAATATTTCAAAATATATGTGTCACTTATGTAACATTAAAATAAACATTACAAATGGAGACCTCACTTTATATTTTTATAAACACTTAACTTTCTAGTGTGTCATTTTGTTACAGCAGTGAATTAATAGTCCGTATAAATTAAATCTAAAGTATTTGAGACTGAGTACTGAATATAAGGCTTTAAATAAACGATGAACTTTATAACATAAATGTGAAACTAATATATATTTTTTTTACTCTATAATATTCAATCCATTTCTACATTGTTGCAGTCTTTTAACGACAATACTATTTATATTATTTTACTGAAAATAAACTAAACCAAATAGTAAATTTTGCTAATGCTAAATAAATTGCTAATTAAAACCAATTTTTTTTATGTTTATAACTTAATTTCAAACGTTTTTATAACTTTCCTATTATATATGTTTACTTCCTAATTTAAATCCATCTATTAAAAATCACAGTATCTATGATACTGGAGGAAGGTCACGTAAAAAGCGTAGGGACCCCCCGGAGGGCATCTATGAAGAGGTTGATGTCTGTGGCCGAGGCGAAAGAGGTATGCAGGGACCGTAGCGTGTAGCGCTCCGTCGTCTCTGGCTACCCCGCAAGGAATATGAAGTGAAGCTAAATAAATAAATATATATATTAAATGCTAACTATTATTATGCTCTCAAATTATTCTATTATCAGGAACAAAGTCTGAACATTCCATAAAAGTATAAACAGTTACTAGTTCCAGATGACGCTAGATAAAACAGAAGAATGTAGTATACTCGGGTACTAGAAGATAAAATAAATGACTTCTGTCACAGTTAGCCCAAGAACCAACCACAAAGAAATGTTATTAAATAAATATAATAATAGGAAACGACTACGATAGAAGTAGATTATATACTTTTCAAAGTGATCTGTAAACATATTAATAATATTTATATTAAATACGTAAAGAAAAAAAACACTAACTTCAGGAGAATTTGAACCTGAAACCTTTATTAATCTTTGGATTAATAATTTGACTTACCATAGTATCAATTATTTAGTTTTTAATTATAATTGTTTACCTTTTGTGACCTTTTGAGTGAGATTCTAACAAAACCTATCCTTTAATATTACATTTATAATTAGAAAAATAAAATGTTTAAATAAGATTGACTTATAATACTTTTTATATTTTAATAATAGGATGTTTTTTTTTATTATTTCAAAGTGTATTCCTTTCACTTTCAATACAATTTCCGGGGTAATCAGTCAAATTTTAATTCCGTAATAAATTTTTGGGAAACGAAATTAACTTGTTTACTTCAAACGAGTCTCATCTCTAATTATATTTGATCTACTTATCTCTAAAACATGAGATAGATACAATTTATTTATCAAATTTTATTGACTTTAATTAAATTCCACTAGTACAGATTAATTTCATTCATAGATGGCTACCCACTTTCTAATGCCCATAAATTTATTTATTTTTACGTACCATTTTAATCTAGAAACAATAAATAATATTGTACATAATTGTTGATAATACGGGCTTAAATTGTAAGCTTACACATAAAACATTAAAAATATATATATCTGTGCATTCTCTGATTGTGAATCATCTGGAGTATATTAAGATTAATACCTAATGTGACATTGAAAGTTTTAGAAGTTGAATGTAAGAAACTCTACCGAGCAATTATCTAAGGTTTTAAAAAATACATAATTCCTTAATAAACATGTGTCTGAGATCATATTGAATGAATTAATCTGATGTTTTACGAAAATCTGTGTCGTGAATATTTGAAGTAACAAGGAAAATGAGAAACAAATAATGTGATAATTACTTCTATTAGATATAAGGTTTGTGTCTTGTGTCCATCCTCCATATAATATTTACATTGAAGTACATGTACCATTACCATTGTAGATGATTCAAAAGATTAGACATAATAAAGTATAGAAAAACACTTTTATTAATTTCTTTAAGGTTACGGTACTTTAAGGTACGTTAACGTTAAGGTACTTTTGGCTACATTAATGATAACATAAGAAAGAATATTTTCATATTTTCTGTATTTCATCGGTAGTATCTACGGTTTGCATCAAATAAGTTATTATTTTTGTTTTCAGTTTTTATTATTTTAATATCATATTTATCCCTTCCTTTACTATATAATAACGAGCTAATTGACTATGCACGCGCATCACTTATCACCCAAAAATAACAAATAAATATATGTAGAAGTAATGAACGTTTTGAACTATAAATAATTTAAAACAACTAGAACTTTTGAAAAAATATTTTCTTCACACTACAGGTTTTGTATCCCTGATTTTTTAATATTATTCTAAATATTTTTTACGTTTTCGCTGACTGACTGATCTGTTTTTATAACCCATTTATTTTTAATTGTTTCATAATATTATTTACAATAACTATTTAACAATAATTGTATTAAAAGAAAGAAAAATTAATTGTGTATGTTGTAGTGTGCGAGTTTATTGAGAACTAGTTAAGTATTGGAGATAGTTAAAAATTAAAATGAATTTGTAATAGTGATTCTATTTCATTAGACAAGTAACTGTATAGAATATTTTTATAATACAATAGATAATTATGACGAGAAATCTTTGAGGGCACTGAACAGTCACTACTCAAGTATGTCAGAGTATGATACTTTTATTAATTGTAACAAACTTCCTAAAATAATGTTACTAAATTTTTCTAGAAATTAAAGACATTATAGATGTAAAGTTTTCTTTGCAGAAGTGGTGTGATGAAATTATTAACCAAAAAAGGTTTTGCGCTAGGAATTGATAAGAACTCGAGGCGTTTCATTTTCCCAAAATATTTTTATAGGCCATTAATATAGGTTTAGTATTATAAATATGATTCAATATATCCTCTTTTTTTCTTTGTTTTATTTGTTGTAAAGTCATTAAGCAATTAAGCAATTAAGTACAATGATTTAAATATAAAAAGCAATAGACTTGTTTCATACTTCATAGTCAAAATAGAAGGTTTTGATTTCAAACATCTCATTGCACTACGCTGGATATAGTCAGAGTCTATTACACGCTGCCAAAGGTCAGTCTGGACCTGTGTTGACAGGGAGATGAGCAATAATCAAAACACAAATGACCACATCATTTAATTAATATCTAATGATAATATCTAGCTAGGGTAGCTTAATATTATAAAAAAAAGATACAGCAAAATATAAATAAATAATAGGAAGATGGTCACTGGTATGGATAAAATGTAACTATTATAAATTACATTAAATTGTATGTTTGGTCGATGGCGTAAATAATGCAGAAAATTATACTTCAATATAATACTCTTTATTATTTTAGTATTATTATTATAGAAGAGATATGCAGGGACCGTAACGTTTGGCGCTCCGTCGTCTCTGGCTACCCCGCAAGGGATATGGCGTGAAGTTAAATAAATAAATAAATATTATTTTACGGATATTATTTATTAAAATAAAAATGTCTGTATAAAATTAAAACGTTCCTATAGATTACCATATCAAAAATACGAGTATTACCCACTGTCACTTGGATTTCAAAAGAACTTTAACTGTTTTAGATAAATTATTTATTTCTTTAATCTTACACATGTTATAATCTAATTTTACAATATTTGATATAAATATAGTACTATATTGTGCAAAGTCGGTTTTACCGCTTACAGCCATCTTTTACATCACATCCTTTTAAAGAACGACGACAATTGGAAAAGTCACAGGGTAGTGCAAATTACTTCACATCATATAACAGTATAAATCAATCGTCTCAACTTTTCTCAATGATGGTATATTATTTTATTTAATTTTATTTTTCCTTCAAACCCACAAAACTCTTAACTAGAAACATTATGATCACGTGTTTTTAAAATTATCGTTTTCTTTCCGTGGAATGTATACGGGACTGCTTCCGACGAATTTATTGCACACACACATCAAGTCTGGTCTCAAATAATGCATATACAAGAGATAATCTAATTGGAAATTAGAAAACAAATTATCTAAAATAAGTTTCCTATTCTGGGTCAAGATCGCAAATATGCAGATGGTATAATTTGACTCTTCGTGTCGTAGCTATAACAGCTAATTTACGCCGATCTTCTATAAGCATAATGTTTTTTAAGGATTATTATTCCCACCGTGCCGGTTTTTAAGATTTGCAGTCAATAATTTTATTATTACACATTTAATAATATTTAGTTTAAAAAATTAGAACAATCAAATTTCGATTAGTATAGATAAACATAAGTGATTTCATTACTTTGTAGTATAGTCACAGTAATACCACTTACAATAACAATATTTTAAAACAAGAAATAATATAAAAAATATGTAATTTTTGAAAATTGGAACAAAAATATTTCGTGAATACAAAAATGACCGACATTTTTTTCATACATATTTTCAAGGGTACTGAAGAAAATATAGATATTATGTTCTAAATCTTTTTTTTACAGATATCCAGGCACGACGGCACCACTTTCCATTCTATGAACTGCACTTCTTGGCCAGCATTTTTTAAAGATTTTTTTTTTATTATTATATAATACATATACATAATTTCAAAGTTTTTCTGCCATATGCACAACTACAAATATAATGTATACACAGAAAAATGTAATACCTATAGATAAGTATATAAATGATAGATAATCAATGACTACGGCAGAGTACTACATTAATCTTCGTTGGACAGTTAGGATAGAAAAGCTATTATCGCTTGTATGAGAATTGCTACCACACTGCATGTTCAGTAAACGATTCAGTGACACATATTCAAACTTGAAATTCATTTAACTTATTAAGTAGCTCCTCATAAGCATCTAAACAATATATTTAAATACAAAACATACAAACATACATGTAAAATCCATAAAAAATGATACTGAAAAGTTGTTGATGGGAAATAAGGACATAAAAAAGAGATGAAAGGTATAATTTGAAACAATTATGAATGAAGAAAATGATTGGAGTGGAGTTTTAAAACTGGCCGGTAAATAAAGAATTAGTGGAAGAAGTGACCGATCATGAAGTAAAAGTGGCCGTGCAAGGTATGAAGAATGGGAAAGCTGTAGGGCCGGATACGATACCAGTGAAGAATCGGAAGATTTTAAATGATATGGATATAAGTGGCGGGCTTTGCTTTTCAATTTCCAAAAGTTGTTGCATAAAGAAGTGATACCCGGTGAATGGTACAGTAGTGACCTAGTACCTATTTATAAAAATAACGGTGATGTACACCGTTATTTTTATAAATAACGGTGTACATCACCGTTATTTTTATAAATAACGGTGTACATCACCGTTACACCGTGTACACTTAGTACACCTTAAGTAAGTACTTAAGGTGTACTAAGTGTACACCTTAAGGTGCAGAGTGGACTGCAAAAATGGCAACAAAGCTGGAGAGTGTTGGCCTGAAAATAAGCAGAGCTAAAACAGAGCACACGTTCTGTGATTTCGATGGTGTCTCCGGTTCTGTTCCTATTTTGTTCGATGGAGTACCGTAACCAGTCTGTTCGGACTTTCGCTACCTTAATTAACCTTCGGCAATATTGACCGTGACGTAAAGCACAAAATTAACACGGGATGGATAAAATGACGATAAGTCACCGGGACAACGTGTGATGCCCGAATTCTCCTTAAACTAAAAGGGAGAATCTATAAAACCATCATTAGACCTGTCGTTATGTATGAATCTGAGTGCTGGGCGATGAAGGTGATGGATGAAAAACATTTGCGTGTCTCTACATGCAAACGCTTTTCATCATTCATCATTCATCTCTATGCGAATGATAAAACGGATGTGCGGGGTGATAAGAAGGGATGGAACAAGAAATAAGTATATTAGGGAAAGCTAAGGAGTAGCGCCAGTGAGAAAAAATTAGAAGTAGCCATCTGTCATAGTATGGGCATGTTATGAGGAGAGATGAAAGGCATGTAACCAAAAAAAGTTGTGGGTATGGTACTGGAGGGATTGACAGGTAGAGGATGGCCGACAAAAAGATGAATGAATTACGTGAAAGACGATATGGAGAAGAATGGAGTGTGTACAGAGATGACGAGTAACAAAAGAGTATGAGGAGGAAAAAAAATACTGCGCCGAAACCAAAACTGGAATAAAGACAGGAAGATGATGAACATTATCTCGTTAAGTCTGTTTTCATTAAAATATTTACGACCTTTGTAGTCAACTATTTGTATAAACAAGTTAAACTAAAGTTCATCATCAATTTATCAGTCTTACTTCCCTTAATAGAGAATTACTTGACAATAACTAAAGTAACCTTATATAGATAAAAGTATTCCGAAGAATATATAGATTTACAGATTATAAAAACAGTTTATATATAACATATAAAAAATAATCCCTTTTTGATGCCAGAGATTACAGATTTTATTATTACGTAACTTAACATTAATATGCCGAGTAAATGGAAAATATAGACGACAAATGGAGCAGTCTCAGGAACAGAATACAGTTCTAGTCTCCTCTAACTTGTTTTTATTTGAGAAATGTTTCACTTCGATACAATAATAATGTACCCGACCAGAAAAGTAACTACGTTCTATTTTCAAAGTTATGTTAGTAGCTTATATTTCCATTAAGAAATCAACATTCTTAAAGTAACTTTGTAAGGTAAACAAATTTTATTACTGCCATTAGGTTGGATCTGTAAAAATAATATTTATGACTTAAACTAACAAGGCATTAGGTGAAATAATTAGTTTGTATTGTATGATAACCGTCAAATCGTATTCTTAAGCGATATATGTAGGAAAACCCTTCTAAATGCACCTTTATATATATGTACATATGTTTAAGTCATATAGTTTTCGAGTTTCATGGAATGAAAGCAAATCACCTTTTCTGCGTTTTTAAATAAATGTAATAAAATCACTTACCTGAAAAAATATTATTAAATATGTAGCTGACAGTTGTATAATATAATTGACCTGTTAACTTGTATGAGTATATCTAATTAAGCTGTTAACAAAAATCAAATTAAATTGATTCTTACATTATCTCTACACACAATGTATACATACAAGGTGCAGTTTATTAATGTTTATTTAAATTGTTTAGAAGTCACAATATATTTCTTTTTTATTTATACATATATTATTAGGAACAAATAAAAAAATTTCGTCATCATACAAAATAAGCATTACATTAAACGTGAAAGGAGACTATTAGAAGATTATTTAGAGCACCGGGGCTATAGTATTTTAATTTTTTAGATAGCATATTTATACCAAGCACTGGCTTGGCCAAGACTCAAGTTAATAGTCGGTAACTCTGAACCGCATGTTGTTTTGACGTTATGATTTCAACCAAGCAACTCTCGCATACTTGGCACGATGTTACAGTAACTACAGAGTAAATGAAAGTATACATTTTATACAAACCATAAACTCCCCTCTTCTTTCTTCTTTTCTTGATAACTTTTGAATGGCTAAACATTTTTTCAATCTGTTTTCTCTATAACGTTCGCGTTCAGCTTAAACATACATGAGAAAATTTTTAGCTAATTATCTCGTCGCATTCTGGAGACAACTAAACACAAAAAATGTCTCCCAAACGGTTAAGAGCTTCGCTTACTAAACTGAATATTGCCTTATATTTAGATTAAGATACACATTATATCTAGACTTAGTAACCACTTTTTTTAGTACTTTCTAGTAAGACTATAGCTAGCATTCGCTTAAGTTCAGTTTTAGTTTATTTTATTCTATTTATGAAAAAAAAAACTATTTGTGGAGTTAAATTTTCAAGGATTCGTCAGATTGATATGGATCAAGAGCGACCTCAATGGAAATTAAATGAGATTAACAAGACCCTAACCGAAATCCTCTTGCTGATTCTAACATAATAATTATTATTTATACTTATTTTATCTCATTTTGATTTTAGGATAACGTATAAATAATATTTATATATAACATTTATATATATGATTTCATTTTCCTTACGGCTTAGTGATTATTGGCATTAAAAAATATCTGACAGAACCCCTATCAATGTGGGTTGTAAAAATTAAGTTAATGTTGCTCCTCATTGTTATTCTCTCTCCAGTAAATAAAAACATATCATTGTACGTTTTCTTCTATTCGTCCATAAAAATGATTTATATAATAAATGCAACCTTCTACATAATCGTCTTTAATGATCCAGATGTGACATCTATTAGACATCCTTCGGAAGTTCCAATTAATATTTGTAACTTTGTTTTTTTTATTTTTTAATATTAAAGGCTTTGATGGTTTAATATGGTTAAATATTATTTTCTTATAATTATTATTATTACAATTAAATTAAAAAAATAGGCAAAATATTTTGCGAAAAAGATAAGACATTTATTGCATACAACTATTCATAAATGTAAAGATAGTATTGTATGAAATATGTAGTGTTTTCTTACATTCTTTAATCATAACCATAAGATTTTAAAATAAATATTTATTAAAAGAATACAAAAGTTATAACATTAAAATATAAATTAACTAAACCTGATCGTCCCATCAATTCTTTATTCACGCTATTATTTTTATACAAGGGAACTTCCCGGCCCTTCGGGCCAGGAAGGGTCAAAGGTCACGTATGAAGTTGGCACCTACCCTATTTTGTAGCCTGATTCAATAGCTTTTTTTTTGATGTATTACACATTATTGTGTGATTTGTGGGTGATAAGTGATGCGCGTGCATACAGAGTCAATTAGCTCGTTATTATATAGTAAGGATTATATTATATAACAGTGTAATATAACATAATATTGTAATATTAGACTCGTTCACTTCTAGTTGTGATTAAATACCGCTTAATTATAGCATAGATCCTGCAATTTACTTGTATTTAAAGTTTTTTTGTATTGTTAATTGTAGTTTATAGAAAAAAAAAACACCAGTTTCTTTTTATACAATACGTTTTAATTAAAACTATAAATTTATGTTTTTTGCCTACATTTATATTTTATATTTATCTACTCGGTTTTGGTATTCATGTACAGGGGGAGGATTTATATTTAAAATAATCAATATCAATGTTGAGATAAGAATCTGTATTGTTAATGTTTATGGAGTTTAAAAAATGTTATGTTTTCGAAGAAGATAATAAACGTACATGAATAATTATATATTGGTATTTTAAATACATTGCCAAGAATCATTAGTAAGGATATCTCTACACAAATATTTGACCTATACTGATCAAATATTTGAGGCATATACTGATATTTGAAGTCATCTGACATCTGACTCAATCCTATTTACATGAAATTGACCAAAATTTCTGAATAACAAGTTTTTAACATAGTTACAACCGGTTTAAGAATTGAGCTCGTGCAGCGTAATAGTATCAAAGATGAGGCCAGTGAAAAAGCAGGGGTACAGAGTTGGCCGGCTTTTGCAACAAGATTACTATCGGAGACTATAATTCAATCACATGAGTGCTATCGGTGCTAGCTTGTTGTACAGGGTCAGATGGTAATAATATAAAGTTCATAAATTATAAAACCACGAATAATTTGTACGAGTGTGAATAATTTATCAACATACTTATGTTTAGATAGCATTATGAAATGACTATATCTAGTACTGTGTGTTCTAACTGTTGTTCAGGCTTCAATTAATTTTAGTAAATATTTTTTCTAAAATTAAACATTATTTTCATAAGAAGAAGAAGCAAAAGAAAATATATTCTCGAATAAAAAATTGAGGGAAAAAAATATGATATTTTTATTGACACCAAAACTAAAACCATACCAAACATAACACCAAAAATGAACATTTTAAAATTTTAACTATATTAAGTTAAAAAACCTTTAAATATATAATAAAGGTTTATTTAAAGATTTATTTATTAAAATATTTGATACAATAAAGTAGATCCTTCAATGCTCAATTATTCTATGTATACTGAGAACAATAGCAACCTGGTCGTAAGTGACATTAAGGTTTGGAGTAACAGAATATTTGATAAAATTTTAATTCAATTACTATTATTCTCTTAGCACCGTAATATTCTGTACTCTGACGTCAATTATGTGAAATGCAGTATATTTTTAGTAAGACATTTAGATCGAAAATTATATTAAATAATAATGTTTTGAAAATATATTAGATATGGCATTTCGTTTATAGATTAGTTCAACTTAGCAACTAGACTTTATAGTAACTAGAAAGTTTATGGTAACTGTACAATGTATTAATTATATCCAAGTAAAAATGATAGCACCGTAAACTAAACAGACAATTTAAATAATGTCCACATCCGTGTTCAAAATTGAATTCAGATATTGCTGACAACAATGAAAAGGCAGGTTTATCCATCACAATCCATTAGATTTACTGTTCACAAAGTTCAAAATGTTTAAAAAGAAAAGTATAAATCATGTGACACTTTTGTCTTAAAATTTCAAATAACAAGGGATTTTAATGTACATTTATTTGTGTGTTTGTGTGTGTGTGTGTGTTGTATATATAAATATATATTATTAATATTAAATATAAAGAAAAAAAAATATATTAAATAAAACAAAGTTTGAGCGAGAATTACTTGTAAGGTGTTTTACGTAACAGCTAAGAATAGAATCTAGTGCAGTCGATTTGTCTTCATTTGTACATCCTCAATAGCCACAAACTATGCGGGGAATTAATTGATTAAGAAACCTCTTAAGAAATTATTGGCATGGCGACAATACTGTTTTTTATATTGATTCGTTGTTTTGCCAATAGCTTTTGTTGAAGGATATTAATAGGTAGTAGATTTTTGGCACGTATTTTGTTTTATAATAAATTAATGAAAAAGTCTACACTGAAAGAAATAAGTCCAGTTCATTAAGAAAATTGAATTTTTTTATACTATATATTTTTTAAAATTTTATGAATATAAAACAAAACTGATAAAAGACAAAATATATCAAAAGTGCTTTAAATATGATTAAATTAAGTAATCATCTCATGTTATATTATAATCTTCAATATTTCGAAACTTTCTGTAATGTCATGGAATCAAACACAAAGCTGAAATAAATATCCTTTTAACTTAATGTACTAAAAAGTACCTTAATTTTTTTTATATTTATTATTTAAATATTGTAAGGAGAAAGATAATTTACAATAAATAAATACAGTTTATAAACTTTAAATGAATATATTATATGATGAACATGATAATCCCATCAAAATTAATAAATAAAATAGCTATTCAATTAAATGCCAAAAACTAATTTAATTTTAAATTTATTCGATTAATAGTAATTGTGATACAATTTTTATAAATTAAAAGAAAATAATAATACATAGCTCTAAAAAAAATTAAAACGGTAATATACAAAATCACCATTCTTTACAAGGAGATCTTAGAAGGGGTATCTTACCGATTAGTAAGAAAGCTTAATTTTTTGTGACAACTTTCCAGATAGTGAAGTCAGTCTGGGATGATTTTATGAAATCTCTCGGACATAAACCTTTTTAAAATATACCGTGGTCTCTTACAAGTCTGTGCACCTGATTTAAAGTGAATTTTTGTGGCCTTTCAAATAAATAAAAAAATGCTTACACCTTTCCGGACTATATAAAAGCTAAAATAACCTCTCCTTACCCTAGATCTAAAATCGTTGGCCAAGAAATTATGGTCAAGTTTTGGACCTGAACTGCTCAATATAAACCATACAAATTAAAATCCACAACTCAAATTACAACATACAATTGACAAAACTCTGGCATAGAAATAATTTAATTGTAAATAAGGTTTAACCCCCTTTATGTATGTTTTTTACTAAGCCAATTTTTTTATTGAGCTTTCACTTTGAGATGTTGGACACATAATATATAAAAATGTACAAAATAATGTATTTTGGGAAGCTGGATTCTAGGCATCTACAAAATAATGATTTAAAAGAGGTTTGAAGGTGATCATGTTGTGTAGCAAGCTCGTAAAATATTTTACTTATCGAAAAAGAAATATATAGAAATTATAATTTCAAGGGCTTATATATAATTAATGAATATATATATACATATGTTTGTATTAATTCTTAATTAATCTTCTACTTACAACATTAATTTAAAATACAAATTTATATAATTATTTGACCTCCCACACAATAGGTTTAATGTTACTGTAAGAAAGAATGTGAAAGAAATTGAGATATTGTGCCGACTTCAAAGGTATATTGTAAGAATATATATTTTTTATTGGTTCTCGCCGTCTAAAATAAATATTTGGCAAATATTATTTAAAAATTTCGGCACTTTCTAAAGTATCGCGAACACACATTGGGTGATCGAAGCGATTTACTGATTGGAGGATTGATTGGATCAAAAGACGTGATTACAAGAAAGCACTGATTATAAAATTAATAAATACTTGTGTTAAAGAAAAATAACTATAAAAGCTATCATCTTTAGTCTGTCGTGTCGAGCGTGAGAATATTGCGAATTAAAATCGGAAATGAATTTATGAAGTTTATACTTAATTAATGTAATAATTAAAATTAATAGTAATAACAACTTATTACGGATGTTAAAGATTTTTATTGTGAATTGTGTATTTGCAGTGAGGTCTTTATCTTCATTTCATACTTTTAATATTAATATAATGATAACGTTAGTATCAGGTTTCAATTTAAATCCATATTCAAATAGAACCTAAGTATTTTATTAACACTATAATGTATACGTAATAAAAGAAACTGTAACATCAAAATATTCTTGTCAGAAGTATCAGATTCGCTCCAGATTGAAATCAGAATGCAGCTCACGTTTGTTGTGAATCGTATTAGAGATAATATAATAGTGTCAAAAAAATATAGAAACCGCCCCGGAGTACCAACATCAAATATGAGCCTAATAAATTGATGAGTCAAAAGGAAGATGTATGGTCGTATAAACTAATGCTAATTGCTAATTATCTCAAAAAAATCCAAAGTAATAATTGATACAAGGAGAAAAGCCGCAGACACCGAAAAAGATTTTAGAGTCAGAATATCGCTCTAATTAATAAATGCTCTGTCACGTCAAGAGCATGTGACTTAGTAAATGAACTAAAGTATTAAAAAGAAAATGGAGCGCAAGTAAATCTCTTATTGACGTGATAAAAAATTCAAAAAAAAATATTCAAAAATTCAAACTATCTTTATTCAAGTAGGCATTTACACGCACTTTTGAATCGTCAATTATTACAATACAAAAAAGGTCAGTGTAGTCCGTCCGTACTTAAGCTACCACCAACTCGGAATGCTGCTCTGTTGAGAAGAGCCGGCCAGAAACTCAACAGTTGCTCTTTTCAAAAGAAATATAACAATAGGTGATGTATATTATCATATAATATAAATCCTGCAAATGATTCAACAACTTAAGTTCCACATATTTCGATCCACTAAAAACTCTTGAACGTTATAATAAGCTTTATTTAACAATAAACTTTTGATTTTAGATTTAAAACTAAGAAATCCAAGGTCTAAGATATCTTGTGGAACTTTATTATATATGCGTATACTCAAACCCATGAAGGATTTATTAACTTTTTGAAGCCGAAACTTTGGCGTTACGAGTTTGTTTTTATTTCTCGTATTTATCGCGTGCCTGTCACTGTTTTTATATAACTATTTAAATTTTGACGTATATATAAAATGTTATTAAATATGTATTGGGAAGCGACTGTAAGAATACCTATTTCTTTAAAAACATCTCTCAGAGAATCTCTAGCTTTTAAGTTATAAATAGCCCGCACAGCTCTTTTTTGTAAAATAAATATAGAATTAATTTCGACAGCACTGCCCCATAATAAAATACCGTAAGATAAAATACTGTGAAAATAACTAAAATAAACAAGTCGAGCCGTATTTATGTCCGTTAATTGTCTAACTTTTCTAATTGCAAAGACGGCGGAGCTGAGTTTGGCTGCGAGTGTTGAGAGATGCGCGCTTTCTATCTAATGTTAAACCTAAGAATTTTGTTGAGTCAATCAATTCTAACACTTCATTGTTAAGGAGCAAGTTACAATTTTTACTTTTTACATTAGGAAGTGTAAACTCTACGCATTTAGTTTTCTTAGCATTTAACACTAAATTATTAATTTCGAACCAATGCAGGACTCGTGACAAAGTACTGTTTACTTCGTCATAATTAATCCTATCACGCTCAACTTTAAAAATAAGCGAGGTGTCATCAGCAAAGAGTACAATGTCACACAGACCCTTAACAAAAAAGGGCAAGTCATTAATATAAAGTAAAAACAAAAAGGGGCCCAGAATAGATCCTTGTGGAACACCCATCTTTAGGTGAGAACCAGACAATTTAGAATTATTTACGTAAACTGTCTGGATTCTTTAATTCAGGTAAGAGGCAATAAGATCAAGCGCAGCGCTACGTACACCGTAGTGGTTTAGTTTGCATAGTAACGTCCGATGGTCCACACAATCAAAGGCTTTGGACAAATCGCAAAACACCCCAATTGCATTCTGCGACTTCTCCCACGCGTCGTAAATGTGCTTAAGAAGCGCAGCACCCGCATCAGTCGTTGATTTGCTTTTGGTGAAACATAGTGAACAATATACTATGCATGATCCCACTGCTATACATAAACTCTGAAATCTGATTTAAAATAATTTTCTCGAAGACCTTACTCAAGGTCGGTAAAACCGAGATAGGCCTATAATTTTCGGGATCCAATCTATCGCCACTTTTAAACAAAGGAACTATTTTACTGATTTTCATCAAATCTGGAAATATACCGGTTTCGATACATTTGTTAAAAATAAGGGATAATTGAGGGGCAATATCACTTACAATAGTGCTAAGCAATTTAACTGACATACCCCAGAGATCACCGGTTTTCTTCGAATTTAAGGTTTTAATGTGTTAACTATTTCATCTGATGAAACAGGTTTAAAAGCAAAATATTTATTATTGACTTTAACATGTTTGTTCAATTCCGCGATTGCAACAGATGATGAGGAATTTAAATTACGTGTGACTGTTATTGGGATTTCAGTAAAAAAGGTCTCAAAAACAGCCGCCACCTTTGATTCTTTATTTATTTCAATATTATCAATTTTTAACTTTATAGGTCCATTGGGAGCCCTAGATTTTCCAGTAAAACTAGATAAAACATCCCAAGTTGCCTTTATTTTATCTTCTGAATTTAAAATTTTATTTTTTATATAAATGTACTTGGCTTGTACGCAAACGTTCTTAAATATTTTAGAGAAATTTCTGATTCTATTTAAGAACACCGGATCACGATTCCATTGCCTCTCACCATATAAATTATATAATCTTTCTCTGCTTCTATATATTCCTAGGGTAGCCCAATCACTAAATTTAATTTTAAAGTATTTCGTAAACGTTTTTGGCTTAAAAATATTATTAAATTCATTTAACAATAAATCGAAAACTTTATTATATAAATTGTTCGGATTATCATTGGTTACATTTTCTTTAACCACTATTTTTGCAACATTTTTTTTAAAAGTGAGCATTCTATTTTTTGTTATTGGTCTACAAGTGAATTTTTGGGGTCTTGCAATTTCATGATTAATTAAGAGAGAAAATTGTTGACCACAGTGGTCTGAACTTAAATTCGATATTATCCTCTCTTCATATACGTTACAGTGACAGAACACATTATCAATACAAGTCGCGGAAACACTAGTTATTCGAGTAGGTTCCGAAAAGACGTTTAACAGGTTATAGGATTTAAACAAATTTAATAAACGAACACTACACGAAGTTACTTGTAATATACCTACATTGAATTCGCCGCACACTATCACCGATTTGTTTTTATTACAAAGTGTTGTTAAAATATCCTCCATTTTATTTTCAAATTCATCAAAGTCTCCAGAGGGGGGTCGGTACACGCATAAGATAATATATTCATTGAGCTCAATGCAGGACAGCTCAATAATTCGCTCGACAGAGAGCGCCACTATGTCTGAACGAGACTTAAAAACTACATCACTACGAGCTAAGATAAGTGAGCCACCGCGAATAGCTTTCTCTCTACTGAACGAACTTGACAATTTATAATATTGTTGCTCTTTGACAACCAGTGCTCTGTAATGCATAATAAACTAATATTGAATTTTTTAACAAAAAGTTCCACTTCCGACTCCTTGCCACCTAAGCCTTGTATATTTTGATGGATAATATTAAATAGCTTAGGCTTTGTCGTATTATTCAGTTTAAAGTGGAACGAATATTTTCTATCACAGTTATATTATTGTGATTAATGTCATTTTTCGTTATATCCCTTATAACGAAGTTTTTTATATTAAATGCTACTAAAGTAGCAATTTGTTTTTTATAATACTGAGGTAGATACATTGTACCTTTTGTCATTCTAAAACTATTATAAATAGATTTATTTATGTCAAAATAAAGAAAAGCGTCGCTATGACGGTATGTCAAATTGTACAATGTCATATTAAGATTATATATGTATTTGTTCTGTTTGTCCGAATAAGATAATGAATATGGAAATGAGCACAATACAAATTTACAATTATTTTTGCTATTTATAGTTAATAATTTTTCCATATTTTTGATAATTTCACTAAAATATAAAGCTGTAGAAATCCTAATAGTGGACGAGAAATTGAGAAAACAGGTTAAACCAGACCACATTTCAGAAAAAAGGTAGCATGTATTTTGACTCGAGTGATGCAAGCATTTCCAGGTAATAAGAGAGATATATTACATACAGATAGATATTTTGTGTGTTAAAATTAATATCAATAATTAACCATTAAAAATTTATTGACGTTTGCTATTGTATACAATATACAATAATTATAGGACGGATAGGTAATAGAACAGATAAGCAATAATTCATTAAACAATAAATGATATTCTTGATGAGATTGATAATCTTGTGATATTGATAATAATAACTAATTTCTGATGATTTGTTTATTGCAAATAAAATATTTATGAAAAGTATATACCTTTTCTATTTTTTTTTGTTAAAAGTTTTCAATCAATTTTTTTATAATATAATTGTTGTATTTTAAATTTTCGAACATTTAACTCCACTAAAATTAACACCACAAATAATAAAAATTATAAAATCTAAAACTTTTCGTTGATACAATTTTTTTCTAAACATTGTAACTAAAATAAATCCATTAAGTCGTAACCATTATTAATAACCATCAAACAGTTGTAAAGGGCACTACAAAGTAAGTCGCACCCGCATTCATGAATCTTGAGATCTTTAGCCGTAATGATGTCAGGTAAAAACTTTAAACCTTTGAAATTTGAAGCGGTTTCATATTATTAATTTTCTCACTTTGAAAAGTTCTCTACTATTTATATTATATTTAATACGATTTTCAATTTTATAACAAGTATTTACTTTAATGAAGATAGAAAATTCAATATTTAAAGGTTGATCGTTATTCTTTGTCATTATTACTTAGATTTTTAACGTTTTAGAAGACAAAAGTTGCTAGGCTAAGCTAAGCTTTAACATATATCGCAGTTATTTCTAATTTTTTAGTTAAATTTATTATTTCTCACATATATACAATACTAAACTGTATAGTAAGCCCCAGGAGGTTTATGCACTAAGTATTATATAGCTGCTGCCCTTCCATATAAAGAATAGCTAGCTAAGTTTATTAATTCAATTTAGATACCTCATAGGCTGCCTAAAGACCTCTTCATGAAAATGCGGTTCGATAGGCTGCATAAACAAAACAAAGACAATGTAATATTATACAAAACTCACCCCTGGAGTAAACATGAAACTGACACGAAAATCAATGATAAAACAAGACTCAAACGAATTAAACAGTATCTTAAAGCGTAAAATAAACTAAATATTACAATTATCTAAATACTGTAAATTGATATTTTCAACTTATTACTGATTCACGATTCACGAACATTCAAATCGTTCTTGAAGTTATTCTAAAATTTTAAGTTAAAATTTCTAGCTAATTATTTAATTTAATAATATAAAATTAAAATATACTAAAAAATATGATGCGGGAACCGTTGGGAGATCGAACTGCGACGAAAGGCTTAACTACAACAATCAGTCTGACACCTTAACTATGACACTAATTTATTGTTAATTATTTAATATTTGATGTCGTTGTACTGAAAATAAAAATTTAATATATAATATTTCATAAACACAGTATTGGTTTACGGTGATATAAAGTATATATGCATGCATTTGTACCGAAACGTGTTGTTTTCCACTGCTATTATGTCACAGCTCCCTAATATAAGAACACGTTGCTTAAACATCGTTATGTTATGACCACTCCGTATTTTAAAGAACGTTTTGTTTTATTAAAAACCAAAAAACTCTTTAATAAAGAAAAATATCCAAACAAGGTAAACAATTCATATCCAATACTTTAGAACATTATAGAATTATTATAATACCTTTAGTTTATTTCTATACGTTCAACGACGTCGGTAACATTGTGCGATGCTCCGTAAATATAACATCCAGAGAAAGGTTCCGCTAGGGATATGTGACAGAAATGGAATATCTACAATGTTAGAGTTTCCGATCGTTGTTACATATTACTGGCTTGTAAAGATTTATCAATAAATGTTCTTAGTGGAATGTTTTTTATTAAATTGTGAAACAGTTACAGAACACAACAATCATAATGTTATTATAATATTAACGTTTATTGACAAAGTCGTTGCAATAATAAATTATGAAATATTAATAAAATTTATCTGAAGATAAATAGAATAAAACGTTGTTTTCATCGCATTTTAATTGCTATTATAAAATTATTTTTATTTTGTCAATAAAACATTTTCTTATTTTATTATTTCAATAATATAAAATTATAATAAATTACTATATATTTCAAATGCACATTACTTATAGTTTTTCTTATATTCTGGAAATACAAACCTACATGGTATTTTGGCTGAAATATACTACTGTATATATTCTATTAGTTAAATTATGATTTTTTACCCATAGCGCTGTAATCAAAATTATTTGAAGGTAAACAACAATATTACTTTTTATTCAATTTTAAAAATAAAATATGATGATACAAAATATAGATGTTTCGTTTTTATTAATAAATATTTATTGTAACATATATTATTTTATAACATTCAGCATATTAGCAGCTTATATATTTTTTAACTTATTTGAAATATTTTCTTTTACTATATATTTGTAATCCGTATAATATTTTTTAAATGTATATTTGAATCAAAAAATTACCGAAATAAAAATGTCTATAATTTTTTATCTTATCATATTATCATATCAAATTCTTTTCATAATAAGCAGTAAATAAGGCAATTTTAACTTAGGTTTAAAAGTACGGACAAGTAACCCTTTGACTATTTTATTTACTAATATAATACATACCCTTGTATACATACCCATAACAAAGCTTACCGAGAACATATTTTAAAAGCAGCTTCAACATTTTACTGCTCATATTTGGCTTATGTTTAGATAATAGAATTTCAATTAATATAATAAAATTATTTGATTTATAAGTTCTGAAACGGTAACTAATAACTGGTGATTAGTGATTAAATTTACGAATTCACTCTACTTACTAGAACATTTAACATATGTGGTAGGCGGAGAACAGCCGGTTTTCCGGACATAGTATTTTTGATGTTCCAATATTCTGAGTGCACTATACAGTTCCTTATTATCTATCTATCTGTTTATAGTGATACTTGTTGAATCTAATTTAAATTTATATAAAGCTAATGTATTCTTATTCAATCAAGCTCACACAGAAATTGTATGTATATGTATCACTCATTGTATCACACAGAAAAGTTAAAATTTTAAGTATAAATATGAATGTGAGTTAGTAAGCAACTGAAAGAAAATATAAATTTTTTTTACATCCCTTAAATATATCCTGCAATTAAAATATCTCTCTTTTATGATAATGATGATATATATATAGTTTGATTACAATGCGTTGACTGCAACTCGTCAGGAAATCGACTGAACCAAGGAAGCATTGCCACTTCCTCATAGACGATCGTCCTGGAGAGTTGTTTTTCGTCCTATGTGTAAGGGTGTTATTTAATTTGTCTCCCTTCCCTATATTTAACTTCTTTGGCTCCTAAGACGGTAAGGAGGGGAGCATTCCATATTCTATTCTGTATTCCCCTTGTGTTGCAGTTATTATCAGATAGAAATTTTTTGTCATCAGGCTAACTTCCAAGTCATTTTACATCTCGGTAAATGAAAATTTGAATATGTATTATATTAAATTATAATATTTTATTACCTTTTTTGACGCCATTATTGAAACTTCATTTGTGTAATGGGATGAAAACTTCATTTGTGTAATGGCTCTAGCAGTTTTGAATAAATGTCTGTAAGCGCTACTATAAATTAGTTACAAAACTTTAATTCAGTATAATAAAATGAAACAAAATACACAGAATTGAATTGAGGAGATTTTTTTATTATATCCGTTGCACTTATTATGCTTCTAATATATTTTAATTGATATATTTTACTAATTCATATAATTGATTATATAATGACTCCATCTATAATTCCTTAACTTCAGCTTAAACCGTACCTAAATTGAGAAAACAATACACCAACAAACAAATTTGGCTTAAAAATTTTAAAATATTAATTTATTTTCATTTTATCAAGTTAAACGTTTCTGAATTTGTTATTTAATAATTTTAAATACTAACATGCATACATTGAATAGTTAAAAACTTCGTTGATATATTGGTCTTTATTCACTTGGTTTCCTCAAAGAAATAGTTTAAATTGATTTCACTTCAGTTATCGATTCTCTGTACTTTGAGTATTTAAATTAGCCTCTACTTAAAGGGAAGAATACAATAATGCTTTCTAACATGTGTTAAAAGCTCTTTACTGAGCGCAGGTAATTTTATTAGTATCTGAACATCTTTGCACTCCGCATTGATGAAGACATACAGCCACCATATATTAAATACAATTATATTCAAATTATCTGGAATTATTATGAGTAACAGTTACTGCTTGATATATTAATTAAAGCGAAGTGAAATATGTTCTAATAGTAAGCTTTTTTCAGAGTTAACTGTTAACATGTTGCCCTTGAAAAATAAATACATAATTGAAATAAATGTATTTCATGGATTTAACTCGTTGTTTAAAATGCTTTGTCAGCAATCGTTTTCAAGGGATGAGGTAGGTAAATATGTAGATTTCTAAAAGGTGTTAGTTTATTTGACATTTACCTCCAATTGTTTCTTAGTTTAGAATACCCTGAAAACATATCCTTGGGGTACGATGGCCTTAGATAAATTTCAAAGTCAGTGGTGTTAATATTAAAATGTTACAAATTTAAGTGATTTAAATCGGTTTAATAATTTTTACTTAACTTTCTTTTCTTTTACATGGTACTTGAGAAAATATTAAATAAATTTTTGTTGATTGTAGGGGTGCACTGCAAGCAGTATGTAACCGCCTTCTTCATAAAGTGTAGAGGTCTTAGAGAGAATTTCTGAATCACGATAGTTTTTTTCGAAAACTTTACTTCTCAATAAATCCTAGGTTTACAATTGGCGCATAATATTAGTTTATAGTAAATAAATGAAATATTTCTGTATTGCGAAATAAAAAAAAAACATGAATGCTAATGCAGTACAAAAATATAATAAGCAGAAGAAAAAAATGAATAATGTAGGAAAATATAAACAAAGAAAGAAATATTTTTAAGTAGTAACAATAATATTGTTAATATTACAAACTAATCGTAGGGTTGTTTCAACATGAGTTATTTAATATTTATTGGATATTATATCCAATAGTTATTTTCTGCGGCACATTGATTGGTAGTGACATGCAATGACAGACCAAACAAAAGACATTATTCATAATTAACAGAAAATATTAACAACTTTATATGAAAATTATAATAATTGTAAAATGCCAATTATAATGAGAGTAATGCCTAAAACACATATAGTGGATATCTTTATTATAAATATTGTTTTTCTCTAATACGCGCTGATACATAATGCGTCTAGCACGTCATCACGTTTGTGTAACACAGTAACGTCAAACAAAACTGTTTTTTGTTTCATCAATAAATCAAATTACTGAACATAGTTTACTCGGTACTGGCACAAATTTGATTAAGTATTTACGTGTACACAGTTAAAAACTCTTCACAAAGAGAATATGAAATACTTTATCCATACAATGGTAAATTATTTTAACTGCACGCGAAATAAAATAATTTCGTAATGAAAGATGAACTCAATTTTAACCGTTAATTATTTTTACTACGTATTCACTTATTTAATCCAGTTGACTTCAAATCTGCGAATTAATTTTAATAAAGTAAATATTATAAAATAATACAATGGGTTCGAATTATTAATTGATTGTCCGTTTGAATAGTTTGAATAGTCAATTTGAATAGTTGTGTACATTTATAATTAACACAATAACAATTTGTTTTATAGTTTATCGCCTGCATTGTGCATTAAAAGCGATTTTTTTAAATTTAATTGACAAATATAAATAAATGCAGATACTGCGATACTAATGTAATGAGATCCTTAAGTTCTAATATCAATATATTTCAAAAATATTTTTTGATAAAAGTATGATTTTATAGATTTTTATAGAGTTATGTAAATTTAGTAGTTTTCATTTTTATATAATAAGTATAACAAAACATTTGATAACGTAGAAATTTTAAAATAACAATTTAAGGTAAGCAAGCTATTTAATAAATTACAAATGCTCTAAATTTACAGAAGAAAAAAAGTATTCACGTTGTCAGTAGCTAAAAGGCAAATGATTTCTTTGATTAACAATATATATAACAGATAGAGTGGAGAAGTAGGAAATAAATAAGATTGAAAACTTTGAGGACGTAAAGCAGCGTTACTAGCATTTTATTTCTAAACCAACTAAGGTTTCTAAGCTTTTAAATTTTTAAATATATTGGTCTGAATGCAATTTACAATTTTGAGTTAACAATAAATTGAGTTAATTTATTTTGGTTTTCTTTATATAAAAATCTTAGAACAGGGTCACTTGATTTCACCCGTTAAAAATATATTTCTGTATATCTTCAATTTTATTGTAGAAGTAAAAAAGAAAAGTATTGAATGTTTTTCTTTTTGTCAGAATTGATTACTTTTTTTTTAATTTGTTTTAACTGTTACAATTATTATTGTTTTATAATTAATTGTTAATGTTTTTATATCTGCAATGTGCATTTGCTGAAATGTATGCCAGTCATGCCCCTCTAGCCCCTCTAGCACCCTCTATATTGAATTTAACATGTAAGTTATAATTTATATTTAAAAGAGAAATTTTCATTTTTTCTTTTAGAGCGTTTAAATAAAAAGTCTTTTGCTTTATACCTTTTAAAACTTAGCATTTAACAGGGGAAGGGACATTTAACTAACCAAACATCTATATTTAATTAGCAATAATAAAATTACAAATTTGTAGTATGTAGTTCTTTTGAAAATTAGACGGTAATTTGATTTAAATCATATTTTATTCAGAACTACACCATATTGCCATTATTACTAGTTAATCGATTTGGAATTCCGTATCATTTAGATCTCTCTCGTATATCCTTTTCACTAGATACTATCCAATTTAGTTGTATCTTTGACTCATATCTACTATAATAAGGGTTCCCCTTATATCTCTTCTTTAAAATTACATCGATTTCTGTTAATGCTACAGTAGATCAAGTTAAAATGGGTGGAAAATATTAACCAGGAATTACCATTTACATAATACCCTGTTGAAATGATTAAAATAAAGAATTTTTAAGATTTTTTTTCAAAAACCTTATTCAATATTCGTGTAAAATATTCCCCTAATGTACAAATAAACAATATATAAATTTAATTAAATAATGACAGACACGTTTAGTGCTATATTCTGCATTCAGGTTTTTCACAAAGCTGCAACACGATAATCCTTGAAACGAAGCGATTGACACGTTTGGTATTAGCAGATCTATGTGCCCCAATATTAGTCCCTTAACGATCAAGGTCAATTAAAATAACTAGTATTAATTCTCTTTTTATCCATTTTCATATTTCTTTAAAGGGGCTGTTTATTTGACCCGATTTTTTAAAGAATTTAAATCTGTTGTCATTTTATGGATAGAGTAAAATTATAAAATAACTTTTATGATACGAATCACATTAACATCAACGCTTATCGTATCTGGAATTAAATATTTTAATGCTTATCGTATCTGGAATTACATCCTCGTATAACTGAATTGTAGATTAATTCTAGAGCTTTTAGTTTATACTTTCCAACTCCATTATAATTAATATTCGCCTAAGTTTTGCAATTATAAATTATATATTTTATCTACAACATTGTATATGTTATTTGTGTTAACAATTATTATTTAATTCTGTGTATTTATTAAATTATATAATTAAATATTATCTAAATTAAAATAGCGAAAATCTAAAAGTCTTTTCTGGACTACTATTCCTGAGAAATCTCTTTCTGTATATAATTTAGTATAATATAATATGAGGAACAAAATGGTGTTTCTGGAATATTTTTAAATTGAAAATAATATTCAAAGAAAATTTTATCAACAACCTGCGCCCTCCGAGACACTGTTCCGATCCCTTTTGCTAACTATGCTATTGTGTGGTTAGACACCTTGTATAAAACCATATAAAATTCTTTATCGTGACCGTCAACATCTATTAGACTTCTTTATAATTTCTAGTAAGTACAGTAAAAAAATGACACAACCCAAATCAATGTATTCAGATGATATATTTTTGTGGATTTATGGTAAGCCTTATGAATCTCAATCAGAACATTGTATATGAAATATAATATATTCTTGTTATGTTTTTTCTTCTATCAACTTGTTCAGTGTGTGCTTTAAATATTTAAGTATTTCTAAGACGAATGCTTGGTACTTGTCATATCTTATAGTGTACGCGTCGAGAAGACTAAATAACGTTATGTTTATTCAAAAATATTCGCATAAAGCCCGATTGTTTATTAAATATGATATGAAAGTCTTTTTGTCAAGAATTTTCATAAAATAAATCAAAACGTTATCTGAATTCGGACGGTGAATTTATACCGAGTTCTTTGCGCGATGTTAAGAAGTGAGCATTTGATAGAAATAATATAGTAGTATTAAAAAAATAATAATTACACAGGCACACAATAAAAAAATCATGAACCAGAGAAGAGAACCCATTATTCTTAGTTTTTTTGGGATCGCTGAAACCGAATATGACAATAAAAAATAATTTTAATTGCCCGTTTTTCCGCTAGCACCCCCTAGTAGTAGTTAGGGGGTGGTATTGAGTAAAAGAGGTATCAAAGTCACTTTTGGTTGTCATTAGCGGTTTCATCATACCAAAAAACATAGAAATATACATTTATCTTTATTTTATACAAAAATGGACTCCCCATAAGGGGTAGTAAGAAAGGGTTATGGAGGTCTGGAATTAATTTTTAGTTATCATTTTCGGTTTCAGCGTCCCAAATAACGTAGAAATACACATCTATCTTGATTTTAAACAAAAATTTAAATTTTCACCCCTTAAGAGGTAGTAAGGGGGTGCTAGCGGGAAAACGGGCAATTCAAATTAGTTTTTATTGTCATATCCGGTTTCAGCGATCCCAAAAACCTAAGGATAATGGGGTCTCTCCTCTGGTTCATGTTTTTTTTTTTGCCTGTGTTATAATAAAAATACGTTTATTTTATATAAATAACAATTAAAGGAACAGGTTATCGCAATTATCATAGTACCACTACAGCATTACTTAATATTATTGAAAACATAAGTCTTGCCATGGATAACAAATCATTTACCATCCGAGTTTTACTGGACTTTAGTAATGCTTTCAATTCAGTTGATTTCGGTATTTTGTTTTCCTTCCTGCGCTCTCTTAACATATCTCCACCTTTGATTGAATGGTTCCAATCTTGTCTTCATGGTCATCGACAAATGGTTCGCTCTAACTAGGGTTCCTCGGATAAGGATGATCTGATAGCTGGTGTTCCACAAGACGGCGTTTTATCTCCTCTTCTTTTCTCTATATTCATAAATGAAGTCACTAAAGTTATATCTTCTCGCTACCATATCTATGCAGATAATTTACAATTGTTTAAACACGCACACATTGAGGTACTTGACTCAGACATTGAAATGACTATTAAAGATATGAAGTGTATCAAGAAATGGGCTATTTTTATAGCTCGGAGTATTAACTCCAGTATTAACTCAATTATTACTTGGATTACCAAGTAAGAGTTAGACTATACTTATTAGAAGCAGGTAACTACTCCACAAAGTTATTTATAAAATCATCCCGCAAATTGTATATGATACAATTGTCACAACTTTTTACCGCCACTTTTAAAAACTTGGGTTTAACAATGGACTGCAATTTGTCTTGATCGTCACATGTAAATAAGTAAGCGCTTTCATTATTCTTTTCACTCTCTGCTACGTTTTTAGAATTTTCTTCCTTTAAAATCAGAAATACTTTTAACGCAAACCTTGTTACTTCCTCTCCTCGATTATGCTGCCATATGATATCTAGGTGCTACACATGAACTACTTGACAAACTAGATCGGCTTCAAAACTTGTGTAGAAGACTTATATATGGATTACGTAAATACGATAACATATCAGGTTACCAACGTCAATTGAAGTGGTTACCAATTCTTTTTCGCCGGAAAATGCATATTTTAATTAATCTATTCAATGTAATTAAAAACTCTGCACGGAGCTACCTTAGAGAACGGTTTAGAACGTGAATAACAATTCACAGACCATTAGGTTCATGTGTGCCTTTAAAACCGCTTGACATTCCTCGTTATAACAGCATATTTTATTCACGCTCCTTTACAGTGCAAGCAGTGCGGCTAAAGAACTAACTCCTGACGAGTTCTAAAAATGCCCGATTATTAAATCTTTTAAATGTAACTTAAAGCAGCACTTTCACTCACTCCTTGATATATATATATATAAATAAATGTGTGTAAGTATATATATTTATAGATATGTGTTTATTTATTAATATGCAAGTTTGTATATTTGCTTATTGTAGTAAATAAGCGCGTAATATTTATTATTATTATTAATGTACCCAGGTGGGTAGGTACTTAGGTCAGTAGATACTCGTATAAGTACCTCAACCGTCAATTACAATTCACTTACACTCAGAGGTAGCTAAAAGAGATCTCTTCCAAAGGATAAGTACATAATACATAGTTTAATTGTTCAATAATAGTAATGAATGAGTGAGGTTCATGAATAAATAAATAAATGAATAAACCCGGTTATTTTGTCATACAAAAACATTTGATATGTTTCGTAAATAGCATTCAGAGAAAAAATAAAAATCTGCATCTTGGATTCCTTTTCATTCAGTCAATTTCTTAAGAAATTAGGAACGCAATTTAACAATTGTAAAATTTAAGCAAATCAAAAATTTAATTTCTTGATACTCTATACCTAGGGACTGTCCGATTGTCATTCTTACCGGGCTTTGCTATTTGAGTCTTAATACAATTAGGATAAGAGTCTTTAAGACTTAATGTAAATGTCGCGTTTTAACCAGATTGTATTGCTTGCAAAATAAAAATATTCTTGGGCAATTTAACGTTCTTGCATTTTATGTGTTATTTTTTTTTGCACTGCACTGCACTGCACTGCACTGCACTGCACTGTACTGTACTGTACTATATTGTATTGTATTATGTACAGACTAATTTTAGTCCGCATTGCTATTTATATTATTCATTATCACGGTCACTTAAAAATAAAAGTAACCCAGACGTCCCGGATGCCTGCTTTCCTTGATGAAAAAATCAACGCTTCAACGATAACAGAACACGTCCTAGATTCGAAAATATATCATTAAGTAGGATTTGATAAAGGATCCGCATTGGGTAGGGAAAGTTTTTAATACCGATTAAACTACGCGTAATGATTGAAATCGGTATTCTGTAGTCAGGGATAGTAGTTGTTGCCGGAATGAACCGAAAATTGAATGGTATTTGATACTATACAAATATAAAACAAATACTTAATTAAAAAAAAAAACTCTCTTCTGAGTATATAAAATCCAACACAGCAACAATATTAAATATAAAAAACAGTAGTATATTAGTTTATTTTTTTATAATTTTTTCAGATTTATTATTTTGTAATGAAGCATCCCATCATTTTAAAGAACTTTATATAGTATAATTGTATGTTCATGTACTAAAATTATGTGTAACTTCTTTCTCAAATTTTTATAAGTGGATTGGAAGGGAAATTAAATCTGTAAAAATGTTTTTACGTTAAACTCTTGCGTCAAATAACCATTTGAAAAATAAAATCGGTTCAAAAAAAAATCAGGATAATGTGGTTTCTAAGTATAAAAATGGAAAGTTTAAGAAACATTATAACAAAGTAGTAAATATTTGAGATTCATATTAATTTTAAGGTTGGTTAATAGCGACAGCTATGGTTCGTTCTTATTATTACTACTAAAAATAAACGTGAGAAGGCACACACCAAAAGTTTAATTTGGAAACCACTTTGTATATCACAACGAAAAAATATTTATTATGGATTTGAGTTAATTCCTAGTTTTTGTCTTTAATTAATTATTTAATTCTAGTCCAATTATGTTACTTAAATTGTAACATAATTGGACACTTACTCTGTAGTTAATTTTATGTTTAAAAATATAGTTAAAGTTGCTTTGCTTTCATGTTACTGTATAAACCGAAGTACTAAATTAATATTAATGAATTAAATTTACTTTATGGTAATTTAAATTAATAAATTTAATTTATTAAATTAAGTATTAACGTATTATACGTTATTAATTAATTTAATTGATGATTCACAAGTGCGTGTATATGACTATTTATCAATCAGTTCAATCATCTTTCGAACATCTAACTATGGTAGATATGCTTTATAGAAACCTTAGAAATTTTAATTAAATATAGAATGAGCACTTAAGTTTAAACTAAAATTCTCATTCTAAGTACTTATGTTAAGTACTATAAGTATAATATTCTAACTTTAGTGTTCAGAGTTTGAAAACCAATACTTTAGCTTTTAACGCAAACTGTTGCAACTCAAATGGTTCAAATGACAGCAGTTCTTACATCTTTTAGCGAAGATTCATGAACGCAGTTTCCTTGTATATAACCGCATCTATGAGACACAAAATTTTCAATTCAGAAACTTCTTCAAATTAGGTCTTCTTTTCTCTTGATTTCTTTGTCTTGATAATGTATAATTCATATAATTTTCACACATTGTACATTATAACGGTAATATATTTATTTTTCTGCTCGTATTATAACAGTGTGTTAATATTAAATACAGAATGAGATAATAACTATAGGTATATTATATTTCACAAAATGTTACATTATATTTTTAATATTGCTTAATTAATTCTCTATCAGTTTTGTTTGTATAATTTATGATTTGAAGCATTCACACTGACAATGAGTTTTGTTTATATAAAATTTAAAAAAAAAATGCCTTTGATTAACGTGTGGGACCAGTTCTACTGGAGCTCTTTTTCTGACTTGGTGTTCTAATAATTGACTCAAACTACCCAGTAGAGAGACGAAGCTTCTTAGCATTGTATGGATTCACCGTGCGGGTGCCGGTCCCATCGCGTTACAAGAAGAGGAGCGCAAACAGTGCCTGGGACTTGCGACCCAGGTGTAGGTTTAAGGGGCCCCTTTACTATGCGCATACACGCTCACCTTAACAGTTCACTTATTTATATCATTCATACTTTGCGTATCTAATTTTTATTACATTTTAATTGTATTTAGTTATCATCTGCGTTATAACGACGTTTGTTATTAGAAATTTCAGAAAAAAAATTTCAGTTTGAATTATATAATTACTTTTTCAGTGATACATAACGATAAACTCATAAATATTTTTTAATTCGTATATTTCAAATTGGTGATATCATCACCTCCATTATGAATGATTAAAGACAACGAAATAGTAATACATTTATATAAAGTCACAAATGGCAGCTTTATTTTTTTTATAAATGTTTATTAAATTGAAATAATCAAATTATTAAAGGAAAAAATAATAATTATTATTATTTATACATATACATGAATCGTAATTTGTATAACAACCAATTTATAAGAGCAATTATAAAAAGTATAATCACTAAGGGCTATAAAAATATCAAAGCACAAGAAAACGATAATTCTAATTTATTATAATAACTTATTATATTTCGATACAGAGCTTTTCCTTCAAATAACTCGAGTAAAACCAATTTGAATACATAATTAATGTATATTTAACTGGAGAATCATACATGTTTAACAATAATTTGAAACTTAACTGTACTAACACCACTTGTACTAACACCAGGCCTACGAAATGTTAAATTATCGATATTTATAAACCTCTGTGGAAAAATAATTAAAAACTTTAAATAAAGAAGCGATCTCAAAAGTGACAATTATGATATGTTCGAAGAACTGCATCTGGTTGAAAAAAAATTTTACTTGTAAACTGCTTTATTCTAATTACATCAAGTGAGATGAGATGATGAGATAATTACAACCGATGCTGATGTTGAATCTGTCTTTTAAAAAGTAAAAAAAAATTATCTTTGTTTGAAAACTTAAGAGACCTAATGCAGTGGCGAATTTATACATAAACTTATAAAATATTAGGTTTCAATTTGTTCAGACTGATACACTGTCTAAAAGCTAATTTTACAAATAAAATTTTTGTATAATTTTAAGAAATATTCCCTTCGAATCAATAAAATCCCATTTCGGCATGCTTTACATACATTCAATTAAGAAACCCTCGTCTGTAGCTGTGTATCTTGTCTAAAAATAAAAACATACATTATAACGTCGTTTAGCTTAATTATTAAAAATTTCACAGGAAATTCCGAATTTTAAATATTTGTTAATATTTGTTACGAACAAGTGACTGTAAAGCTTCTTGTGGGTATTCGGTCTTGTATTCTTTACCATACGTCACAGTGAACTTTTAAATACATCCTTACACAATCTTTAGATGAATGTATTTTTTAACTATTTAAAACTTGCAAATAATTCTTGTTTTGGCACTCGATATTGTCTTAATTTATAATTTATTTATGAAGATGTTCATTGCAACAATTAACAAAATTTTCTTTTATCCACACTTGATTATTTTATTGAAATTCATAAGAGGGTCTTTTTTTGTTTGTAATTATGTATTTTTAAGATTTTTAACGTAACCCACATGATGAATGTTGCTGAATAAAGGAAATTAACATCTGTGTCATAAAAAAGTAACAGATTGAATCCTTCATATGTGACGTGGGAATAATGCGTACCATCACGGTCTATTTGTTGCGGCGAAGAACAATGACGTTATTTTCTAGTAAAGACGGAAAGAAAATATAACATATTAATCATATTTGAAAATGTATATTAACTTGTTTAGACATGTCCGTGTTGACGAGTCCGTCCCGAGGAGTCATTGTATATACTTTTATTGTGTTATGATCTAATCAGACAATTTTATTGTGTTTCAAAACAATATGTATTGTTTCTTTTAGTATTTGTCAACAAAATTACGTACATAATACACATGGTACATGGTACATGGTACTTCATTACAGAATGACTGTTAATTGAATTTGAAATTCCGTATCATCGCGAGTACTTTCCTACGCTAGTTCCAGATTATATATAATTACCATTACTCTTTGATCCTTAATTTGACTCAGTCATACCTTTAACATGGTCTAGCTTAAACTGGTTCGATAAAAATTTTAAGCAGTCTGAATGCTTAGTGTGATTTATATTAGTATAAATTTAGTTAAATAGAATACCATACTGTATTATTAAAAATGTTACATTCATAGAAAATATGTATTTGCACAATGTTTGATGTTCAGTAAAAAAATACAACCGCTATCTAAGAAAAAAATCAATAAAACAGATTTACTACTCTCTTCTAGAAGATCAGTTTAAAAAACTGGAAGATTCTCCCTTTCTCTCTGTGTATAGGGTACACATCTGTTGGATAATTTAACATTCCTAAAGTATGTGAACTTGCAATCCATCAATATCCATTCATGTTTGGAGATGTTCCTGGTGACACCATCACCTACCGCTATATCTGAAAATAAAAATTGTACTTACTAAATAGTGTTTTGAATCATAGTCTTACATTGTTTAAACAATATATTTAAAAAAATATCCAGCATTAACGGGCAAGCACAAAATAAAACAAGAATAAAAAATGTTATGTAAATGTTATGTGTTATGTATGTAGTATGTTATGACAACATAATTATTATTTTTATATATATAATTAATAAAACCTAAAATTTAAAACCTAAAATCAATATTATCAAGCCGCTCCTTGCTTCATCAGCAGCCGGAAGCGAGACCGATAGTCGACGTCCGACTCTCAGGCTGAGTATTTGTTGTTTGTCTGTGCTCTTTGTACCCTTCTATAGTATTGATACTATTTAATTATTCATGGTATATAGGATTTGTGTTGTATTCGCTTACAACACCAAAAAATATAACATATATTTTTTATTTCAGTTAAAACAACGTCTTTAAATTGAAAAATATTCTATAAAATATTCCTAATTATTAGTATTATAAAGATATAAGTTGTGCTGATATAGAAGTACGTTAGAGTATGTTTAAATACTATTTCTATCTATTACTTTCTTTTTTTTCTCGGACACCAACAATATATTTATAAGAACATGTAGATTTATGAAGATATAAAAAAGTTTATATTGATATAGTTACAATAAAATATTCTTAGTAAACTAACAAGGTATCAACTATAACAATGTGGTTGGTTAGCTGCTTCCTACTATCTATATATGTATACTGAAATTACCGATTTGGCTTAGATAGGATTTCATAACTTTTTATGGCGTTGCGAGACTTGGACATTTTTAACATGTTATATCATTGATGGGATCTCAATTCCTTTTTGTTTATTGTAATAATTCAAAACTTGGATCGTTGTGTAATGCTTTTTTGTAACTACAAATAAATGATATTTTTAGCTTTTTATGACACATATTATTTGAATTTGAAGTAATGTCCTCTGTCCAAAAAGTGACTTTATTGTTGCAAAGAAAGTTCGTTCCAAATAAAATAATAATAACTATAACATAAACTAATCACAGAATATACTGTACATAACTCGCGAGAAAATTTTAATGAAACAACTACACATGTCACCTCCAAGGAGCCTCAGCGTAAACTAACATTATAATTATTAGTAATTGGCGGAATTAGGTATGGGATCTAAGATCGATTCTAAATACTTTCGATTGCTTTGTATTAATGGTTGAACGTGAAAATCTCGATCTTGGTCTTATCAAATAAAATCAAAGTTCGATTTTCTTATATTTTCATTTCGTTAGAAATGTAACCATGCCGTTATAATTCTTTAAATTATTTTTTTTTACATTTATCAACTGCTGCAGTTTTTAGTTTTCTTATTTATGGAAAACGGTTTTAAATAACAAAAAAATGTTTTATTTAATATTTAATAACTAAAATAAAATCTTAAAAAGGATTATTAAACGGTGTTAAAAAGAGTCACATCCCTAATCATTTATTTCTTCATTTAATAACTAATACTAGTTTTTTCAATAATATTTGTTAACCATTTATTATATGTAAAATGTAAAATTCATCAACACCATGAGAACTCTAAATTTCGAATTCTGTGACGAGCCGGCTGGCCGTAATAAGGTTATGGGGCCGTGCCGGCCTCCGTTGTAGATTGGTTACTCAACAAGTGTTTAAATTATTTATTGATCATTTTTAATTTTGCTTCACAAGACCTCGTTATAATAATAGTCAATAAATGGATGACTTATAATGATATATTTTGGGTCAAACATCAACTTCATCAAACTTATCATAACACGCAATACTTTATATTTGACTACGACTACGTTCCCACTAGATAGGCCCATTCTGCTATTTTTCCGTATTTATTCCAGTACGTTTGTTCCGGCGTAGCCGGCGTATTTTTCATCCTGTCGTCACGAAAATTGGCAGGCGTTTTTTTTTGATTGAGCGAAAAAATCCAAAATGGTGGCTTTTTTAGTTTTGTTTTTGGCGTAGCAGGAGCAATTTTCATCCGATCGCCACAAAAATTAGTAATCATGTTCTTTGAATTATTTATATATTTTTTTGTTTTTTTTTTGCTGCAGCTAGCGGGCTGAAATTTCGTCTTAGTATTCTTTTTTTTGTTTTGTTTTAGGTCCAGTGTACGTAGGTTACTGGTGTGGCGCTCATACTTGGTTCGCGGGTGAAATATCGTAGTAACTGCACCTCGTGAAATCCACTATAAATAATTTCCCAATATTGTCTCACCCCTAACGTACTGAGGTCTACTGTTCACAGAACGACTAGTAATATAAATATTTGAAAAAACAAAAAACTGCAAAAAAACAGATATTTTTTGATCTAACACTATAGTATATAGATATCAATGAATTTTATATCTTTAAACATAGTGTAATCTTACGAATAAAAATAATTTTAAATTAAATACTGACAACTACAAGAAGTTAGAAGATAATTTTTAGAAAAAAATGCTTTAGGAAATACAGTGTTTATAGTTTTTAGTCCAAGCTGGACTAAAAACTATATTTGAATACTAATATTTAATTTGTCAAACTTTAAACGCTTTTAATGAAGTTTTAGACGAGTTCCAGTCATAAATATTATCATAAGTGACTCCTGAATAATAATTATTGGGCCATTTACAAATGTTATTTGAAATTTATGATCCTTATCAATTAATTGTAATTCAAATACAAACAATTCCCTTTGTTTTATATTTACATTAAACAGCGAGATCAAGTTTGTATTGAATATACTGACACAGAGGGCTTATTTTTATAACACATTTCATTTAAATTATAAATAAGCATATAAAGAAAGATTCACGAGCAAGACTGGAACCTACGATCTCTGGGATATCTTCAACATACGTGACTGGACGTTATTAATATTATGATGTTTTAATTCAATATTTTTAATTTTATTGCGTATGTTAGGAAGTGATGATCTTATGTCCGCGTACGCTCATTTCAGCGGTAATAAGTCATTCGATGGATTACTAAAATAATTTTCCATATATAGTTTAAGTTCTAAAGATTAGGTGTCAAAATCATTTATCATTTAAGAGGCATCAAGAAATCGTATATACTTATTTCTATTATATTTATTATAACCAACGAAAACGTATGTCATGAAAGTGAAGTAATTATGAGAAAAACATTTGTAGGTAGTAGAAATTTCGTCAGAAACAAGAGAGTTTATTTTGATAAATGGATTACTGCCCTAATTGATCTTGAATTAGTTATGACATTGAACGTGTGACAAGTAATATATTATTGTTCTACCAGTTCGATAACTATGGCCTGTTTGGGACAGGTAACATTTTTTTATTTCTTTCAGTATTCTTTAACTTTGAATATTCCATTAGGAAACTTATCTTAAAGATCTAAAAGATATTGTAGATACACGTCTCTGTACGGGTGTGTGGGACTCCAACCACCAGACCTAATAAATATGTAGTATGTAAATAAATATGTTTGTAAAAGAAACCATACCTCTTATCAAACTATTAATTTACCTTGATGTTAAGTACACACGCAGGTTGTTGTTTACTTTACGACAGCTTTTTAGTATACGTCATTACTGTTTTAAATAAATGATGTGCAGTAAAATTTGTTTAATATTCCAAAATAAGTCACTCTTTAAAGATTAAGGATTTCGGTTAAACAGATTTAACTAATTTGATTCTAAATCAATTTTATATAGGCTTTTTCTTAAATATTTTAAAAGAATTCTGCACAGCACCTTTACAACAGATTGCTTTTACACAAAATTTCCAACGCTAATTTTCCAATCTGCAACAAGTATCAAATAAGCCTTTGAGCAGATTTCTTATTATAATGGAACTAGATGAAGAAGTAACACGTTCCTATAACATGGTTGTAAGTTGGATGATCCAAAAGTTTAAGAAGTGTGGTGTCGAATGTCTTTTTTTTTTTTTACATAAGAGGAGGGCAAATGAGTTGGCGGGTCACAGATGACTTGTGATCACCGGCGCTCATGAACTTTTGCAACATCCGAGGAATCACAAGAGTGTTGCCGGCCTTGTAGATAGGAGTAGACGCCTTTTTTGAAGGTACCCATGTCGTACCGATCTGGAAATACCGCCGAAGGAAGTTCGTTCCACAAGCGAGTGGAACGAACTTATTTATATCTTTTCCACTTTGAATCATTATCAGTGATCACTTGTGTACGTCAAAATGGAAGTGTCAGGAGGGCCTATTTCGATACCAGATTTATCGTAATAAGCCCTTCTGTAAAAGTAATGTCACTGTCCAACTTAATGTTAAAACTATGAGGGTTCCAAACGCGTCCTAGTCTGAGAAGAACCACACAACAAACTCAGCCGGACATATATTTTTTTATATTGTGATCACTGTTTCAGAAATGTCAATCTTAAAAGCTATTTTGGAACAACTAGAACCGTCGCAATATAATGAAAAAAATAATAATAATTATTATTATAATAATAGCAAAAAAAATTAATAATAATGATAACAATAATAAAAAATAAAAATAGGCCTGCTACACAACCAGTCACCGCAAGCAGCACCCGTTCACGAGCATAACGCAAGAGTTCTCAGATCTCTGAACACCAGATGACTCATGTCATATTTCTGTTCAAACTTCTAAGTAGTCACTCTGATGTCTCTGATATTCTATCTTATATAAATTTGATCAGTCCTAAAAGTTTGGTTAGACATATGAAATACAATCCTTTTGTTGAATACTTGACGTGATTATAATTTATACATACATATACATACGTAACAAAAATGTCAATAATGCCGTCAGTGAATAAGTTTTTGAAACGGTAGTATTATTGATTGTTTATAATTAATGACGTTTTAATTAGTATGAGTAATTTATTGTATGAACATTCTAACTTTGATTAATTATTTACATGTTATCTTATTGCTCATTCGTTTGTTATACCTTTTAATCCTTATAAATCCAATAATGTAATATATTTCATTCAAACAATTAAAAATCTATAATACTTGTTAATTAACTTCATGTTATTATGGTATGTCGCTTATGCTATTTGGGTAATACATGGATTGTTTTCGCTTGTAATAATTGACGTGATACTTATTTCTTTACAATGTATTTGTTTAAATAATTTCTTATAACAGTGAATACCTTGTTATTGCGATAAATAAAATAAATAAATGTTTAAATAAATCCTATCAACTTTAAATTTCATATTTTATATTATAATTCAGGCATTTGCTTAAAAAAACGCAGAAGCGTTTTTGTTAACACTAAACTAAGTTGAAACTCAGATGGTGGGTAATATTTATTATAATGTGCCTGTCTCTGAATGGGAGGAAGTAATAGTCTTCATAAGAATGGCTGAAGTGAATCACTAGTGGTACTAATTCTCATTTTAAAATGTAAGTATACATCACATTAAAATAAATGAGAAGTCCCCTTTAATGTATCAACGTAAACTGTAGCTCTAAAATATGTTATATGGACCAAATAAATGTTGTTGTTATGAATTTATCGTCTTTCGTAGATATTTTTGTCACTTATTTTAGATGTTTTAAAAAATAATGATATTCAAATCATATTGCAATATATAAATAAAGACTCTCAATCATTATAATGTAATTGTCTACCTGCTAAGATATAAATCGTTATTTTATCCATTCCATCTTGAAATTTGTAAATATAAATTAATTTAAAAACTTTATTTAAAAAAAAACCAGTAACAACACACAACAATAACAACATTCTAAGTCTGAGTAATTGGAAACGAATTACTCACTTTACGTCTTTTTATAAATCCATATTTGCTGTTAAAAATTTCAACGTATTCAAAAGACAAAGTTCTTCGATACACTCAAACCTTTTTGTAATATATAGGGCGATCTATTTTCACATAGTTTAAACTCTAACAATTTAAAAGTGATCTCCACATTATCGAATTGCAAATTGTTATATGTACTCGTTACCAGGTGTTTTACAGCGATAGATAATATTTTTAACTCGATATTTGAAAACTGTCAGTATTTGAGAGAGTCGTATTTTAACGAGAATTGAATTATACAGCATTGCCGCTGTTCGCGTTTAATATTCGGAGTAGTTATTTGAGTTATAAGCAGTCATTCTCAGGTCATGGTCAAAGGAGGGGAGTAGTCTACGATTACGTTCTGAGGAGCTAAGGAATTGAAAGTGATATTTTAGAGTAGGTACAAAAGGGTAGCATAGGTTGCAATGGGAAAAGTAGCATATGAGGGATATGCTACGATAGCGATAGCGATAAGTAGCTATGATATGCAAGATTACTTGGATGCCTAATAGGAAGCCAAATAAGAGATTTTCGGAGTTGTGATCATATTTCCTAAGGCAAATTATGAACCGAATCAGGTGTTTTTTTAGGAGATATTCAGTTAAGATCAGTTAGCAGGAATCGGCGTAATCTTAGATAGATAGAAGGAGAGTATTAGTGAGCAGAATTTTGGTCTTTGCAGGCAAGAGGTTGCTGCAACGTTTCAAGCGCCCAAAAGTTTCAAAAACTTTCCTACTTGCAGCAGTTACATGTAATTTCTAAGATAGATTACCTACTATCCATGGTAATACCAAGATTTTTCACAATAACACTGAAAAATAAAGTAGAAACATCAAAGATCACAGGTGGGGAAGAGGCGAAGTTGAATCTCTAAAGATTTGTCGGGAATTATCTAAAATAATAAGCTGGGGTTTGTTAGCGTTGACATGTAACCCATGAAAATTACTTCAACTGCAGACAATATCCAAATCACAGTTCACAGTATGGAAACGTACAGTGGGAAATCATCAACATATAAATGGTATGCAACTTTCTCGTCTAATGTTAATTCTGTAAACATTATGTACTAGGCTATACTGCTAAGATTCAAGGAATCCTTATTTTATAAAGTTGCTTCGCAAGACTTAAGGTAGACTATGGGTTTTGTTTTGCCAGTTAAACTAGTATGAACTAGTTAATATAATTTTATTTTTTTGCGCTCACCAGTCATGTTTTATAATACAAATATAAAAAGCCACCCATGATAATGGAGTAATCTGCGTTAGGGATATTATTTTGTAATAGTATTTCAAATTAAATTCTTGAAAGTAATGAAAACGAAGAGACAGATTATAAAACAAGCCCATGAGCATTTTGCGTCTATCAAGCACTGTCAATAAAATGTATTTAAGTGATTCTAAGTTAGTGGGGGAAGATTTAGGTAAAATGGTAAAAGGAATGTTTATTTATTTATTTTTATTTCAATCTTTCCACTTTGAATATCGATTCAAGTACGCAAGTGATCACTGGTATGGACCATCGATCATATGTTTACGTCAAATGGGATTGGCAGGAGGAACTATTTTAATACCATACTTATCGAAATAAGCCCTGCGGTAAAGACACTCTCCAACTTATAATAAAACTACGAGGGTTCCAAAACGCCCTGTTCTGAAAAGAACCACACAAGAAACTCAGCTGGGTTTTTTCTTTGTGATCACTGTTTTCCTCACAATTTTCCAAACGTCAATATATTTAGTGAGCAGTATACGAACAATTAGTACTATCGCAACCAATTCGGTAAACTTCCCTAATGATTAGTTAATAATAAGAAAAAGGTCACCAGCTTTCGAAACACATGGTGTTAGGCGAGTATGGAAATACAAGTCAGCAGATTGGGATGAGATGCGTCACTTTTTTGCGTCTCATCCTTGGCGGCAGGTCTGCTTCTCTTCTTTGGATCCGTCGAGTTGTGCGGACGCTATAGCCGATGTGGTGCATCAGGCAATGGAGTATTTCATTCCTTTTACTGACGTACCCATCGGTGACAAAGCTCGCCCATGGTTTAATGCCGAATGTGGTCGTGCTGAAGACCGCAAACATTCGGCATACCTCATTTGGGCTGATGCTCTAAGCCGCAAAGCTCCGGATGTACGTTCAAAGAAGAGAGCCTGTAACCAAGCTGCTAAGTCCTATAAAAAGGCATTACGGAAGGCTTGACGCGATCGAATCGCTAAGAATGGCGAAAAGCTCTTTGTCAGACCTACTGGCAGTCAAGCTTTCTGGTCTCTTGCCAAAGCGATCGAGTCGAACTTCTGCCAACCCTCACTGCTTGCTCTGCTGAAGCCGAATGGATCTCTGGCCTATACAGCGACAGAGAAAGCGAATGTATTTGCTTCTGTGTTTGCTGGTAATCCGCATCTAGACACTGGCAATGCTTCTCCAGCACATCTTCCTCATTGCGGTATTTCGATGCCGGAAATCCGAATCACTAACAAAGAGGTATGGAAAGCATTGTGTTGTCTTGATGTGAATAAAGCCAGTGGTCCTGATGGTATACCAGCCATTCTGCTGAAGACGTGCGCAGCTGAGTTGTCTCCTGAATTTACACGTCTGTATCGTCTCTCTTTCAAGACTGGAATAGTGCCGAAATCCTGGAAGCTTGCAAACGTGCAACCAGTGTCCAAAAACGGCAGCCGTGCCGATCCTGCCAATTATAGACCAATTTCAATCATCTCCATACTCTGCAAGATTATGGAGCGTGTATTGAACACGCGCCTTCTAGCGTACTTTGAAGGTATTGATCTCCTCAGTGACTGACAGTACGGGTTTCGCTGAAATAGTTCCACTAGAGACCTTCTAGTGTATGCTACGCACGTTTAAGGCGAGACCATCGAGAAGAACGGAGAAGCAGTCGCCGTCTCTCTGGACGTCTCGAAGGCATTTGACAGGGGTCTGGCATGCGAGCCTTATAAGCAAGCTTTCAGCGTACGGCATATCTCCTTGTCTGATCGGCTGTCTAACGGACTTCCTCAACCAGAGATCTCTCCAAGTAGTTGTCGACGGGTCTTCCTCGGAACCCTTGACAATTAATGCCGGAGTGCCTCAGGGGTCCGTTCTTTCTGCAACACTTTTTCTCCTGCACATTAACGATCTGCTGAAGCCCGGTATCTATGGGTATGCAGACGACAGCACAGTTGTAGAAAGATACTTGCCGAGTAGTCGGGCTAGTAGAGATCAAGTACAGTCAGAAAGAGAAGCCATGGTGCAACGTTTGAGTGACAAACTTCAGGCAGTCTCCGTATGGGGCAATGCCAATCTTGTCAAATTCAACGCCACTAAAACGCAGACGTGTCTGTTCACTGCCAAAAGGAGCCCTTTCACCTTGGCTCCTACTTTCTAGAGTGTATCTTTGGAATACAGTGACCGGCTACAGTTGTTAGGCTTAGAGATTTCCTCGAACCTCAACTTTGGTCGGTGTATTGAGTCCAGAGCAAGAACAGTTGCTGGGAAGCTTACCGTTCTTGCGAAGGTCCGTCAGTACTTTACACCGGGACAGCTTCTTGTATTATACAAAGCACAGATCCGGTCGTGTGTAGAGTACTGTGGTCACATATTCGCTGGTGCCGCAAAGTCTCATCTTGCGGTTCTGGGCTCAATTGAGAGGCGAACAAAGAGGCTTATAAGTGATCCCGAATTGGTAGAAGCCAACCTCCACAGCCTTGAACACAGGCGTAGAATTGCTAGCCTCTCAGTGTTCTATAGGATACATTTTGGTGAGTGTGCGCTGGAATTACACGACTTAATTCCTCCGTCTCCCTTCCATCACAGGACGTCCCGACGCACGGCAGGTATCCATCCTTACGTTGTGGACATTCCCTCTGTCCGAACGAAGCGCTTTGCTTCCTCTTTTTTAATTCGCACAGCGAAGGACTGCAACAGCTTGCCTCCGTCGGTTTTTTCCGTCCGAATACAATGTGGGCGTCTTCAAGAGAAGAGTGAATAGGTTACTACGTTAATGCGCTTTACCATCTAAGACTACATTTTCACTTTCCATCAGGTGGAATGTAGTCAAGCATTAACGTAGAAAGTAAAATGAAATGTGTACGAGCGGATACAGTGGATTCAGGCGCGGGAGCGCAGATGATATTATTGACTGGTGCAGTGGAATAAATATAATTCAGCCTTAGAAGTATTGGAATGGCGCTTACCATCGGATCCAATTATGATAACCTACCCATCTTTAGTTCAGCACTTAGATAGGCCAAGCTGATGTCTGGCTGCCATAAATGCTTCATGACTGTTTTTGTTAACAATTCAGCAAAAGTAATACTTTGACATTTCTTTTGCCAACCCATATATTGTTACCTAGTAATAATTCATAAAATTTTACCAAAATAGACCTAGGCCTGTCACTATGGGTCTGTCAATTACTGCCATCGGCTGATGGTGGCGTTAGAGACTTAGGAACGGACTCAGGACAAACAAAAGTTCAAGCAATCCATGTAAGTTAGGACAATGTTAAACAGTATGATATAAAGATGAACAATTATCTTTAAAAAAAAAATAACCTGTTACGTAGTATTGCGAGTTATAGGGTTTATAAATCTTTGTAAATTGCTCCCCATCCAGTACTCGAGACATAGCGTAAAAGCGCTATGTTTACGCTATACTTTTCTATTGTTTTAACTGCCCCGAGTGAGTTTTTATTATTTACTGTTTATTGTCAGCGACTTCATGTGTTCGTTCCAGAGCTCACTCAGACATTATCTATTGTCACTTAAAATAAATATAAATTCTTAAATTTATTGTTGTGTTGTTCTATTTTCGAATTTCCATGTGAGTTTAAAAAAAATTAAAATCATCTTATACGTTGACCTAGATATTAATCTAAAACCAGATGAAATTTAATCAAAATGCAGTTCAGTAGTTTTGTTGTATTACTTTTAACTTCGTAGGAATCGCTTTTTTCCGGTTATTTTTAATATCGTTGACTAAAATGTCACAATTAGAAGCACATTGACAAAAAATCAATTATTCCCTATTCGCAGACAATACATCACAAATACATAAGCATACCCAGCGAGGTACATAAGACTGTAATGTATATACTGACAGTGCACATGTTCACCACAACATAGGCACTGTCAGATAAGTAACAGAATTTTCATCAAGAAGAGGGCAGAATTAATAACTAAGATACAAGTAAGCAAATTAATACTCGTACAAGCTCCTCAAAATAACATGAGGAATAGTTTTGAAGACGTTTATATTGACCATTTAATCATTTGACCGCACTGAATTTATTGTCAGAAATAAATTTGTTGATTTTCGACAATAACTGAATAATAAAAATCATTACCGATCACAATATGATATGGTATATATACTACATCAACATATTAGCATATTATGTACAGAATGTTGAGGTAAGTAGTTGTATGTTGCAAGTATATTACACACTATATATTATATTTGACTATATCCGAGTGATATCATAACAGCCAATGAGATACGATGAGGTCATAGTTGTCGTTTCATTACAACACTGAGTGTTATAATTATAAACTTGACAGCTATTATAGAGTAATAAAAAATATTTCAAAAAACAATGGGTTGAAATTACGCGATGACATATATTGCTAAAATGATTACCTGAAATATTGTAAATCGTTCAATAAATTAATAAACTGTAAGTGAGCTTAAAAAAGTTGAAATTTTTTGTTTTAACTTTGAAGAATAAAAGTAAAAAATCGTTAAAGTAACTTACAGTAAAATTCGATAATAGGTAATAAAATAACTTAAAGTATATAATATTAACTTGGAAGAATCGAATGACATTATTTTTCAGTTTCATTTCCTTATCACTTTCCTACTAGTAAAATCGGTCCAAATCACGGTATCCTGAGTAACTGTAAGATAAGTGTGATATACTATAGAAAGGAAATAAATAATCTCTTAAATTGTAATTTGTATAAAAATAACCCAAATTCTTTTATTTTTTTATCACGTATCTGTTATGTAGGTTTTACCCTTCGGCATAAATTGAGTTGTAAATGGTAAGTAAATGTTTGAGTTGTGTGACTGTCCTAATAAAATAAGAAATATATCCATTAGTTTACATTTACACACATTTTTTTATTGTGTTTTAGAAACACCACAAGCGTTTGAATTTATTTATCAATTTAAGTTAGTATTTAGTGAAATAGTATTCATAATTTTTTTAAAAAATCTTTACTGTTTCAATTTAGAATATGGTTTTAAAAATTTTGTTAAACTTGGAAAAAAGCAAACTCATATAGCTTAAAACACGGTCTGTTTATTAAAAGTTTTTACTTTCATTTAAGTAATTGCTGTGCGAAAACATTAAACCATTACTTTACGGAATATACAGGGCACTAAAAAGTAAGACATCGTTATTTTACATTAGCTAAAGGTTGTTAGTTGTTGTTAGTACGTAGATATTAATATAATGTTAGACCCCCTATCTATCTATCTTTTATCCTTAATATTATGAAATACTTAAATGATAAACCATGTTTTTTTAAGGACATACTTTTTATCCTTTCGTAGCGTCTTCGTCGTCTCTAGCTACCCCGTAAGGGATATGGCGTGAAGTTAAATAAAATAAATAAATAAATACTTTTTTTTCTGGAAAAATATACGGTAGGAAAATTGTCTAGGACCAGAGATTGCGAGGACAATGCTACAGATCAAATTTCTGTATCTAAGAAAGCAAAATATTGCATAAGATTTCTTTCTATAATAAGCACTATAACAATAACATTTTTTCCTAATTTAAATTTTTATGTCAATTATGAAGATAGATATAAAAATAGACAAATTATTACTTTATTAATATTTTTACTTGGAATTATTTTACAGTAATAAATAAAAACATAATAATTAGTTAATAGTAAAAGGGTGAGCTATAAATTGTTTTGCATTTTGGATCTATTATTCAGTTTCTACTGAATACTAAAGAAACATGTAAAACTAATTTATGCCATTTAAAGGAAAGATTTCAAAGATCCTGTGGAACGTTGTTTTGATTTTATTCACTTTTTTCTTTATGTGTCACATATTAATATTATTACCTTATTGGCGGTTTCTTTAAATAATTTATGAAAGTTCGGTAAAAGACTTGGTAAAAAAAGTATTTGTAATTTTTATCTATTTGCAATTATTCATAAGCTGAATTTAGCTCTTGAGTTATTCTTGAATAGCAATTTCCAAAACCGTTTTTTTATTTTGTATTATAAATAAGCATTTTTGAGTCTTAAATTATAAATAAAGTATGTTTTAAAATATCCACATCAGACTCTTTCCCTTGAACTAATAACTTTCACTTGTAGACCTTAGTATATGGTTTTAATTATAACAAATAAAATGCTTTAATTTCAACCTGATATCTCCATGAATTCCTGAAATTAAAGGTCTTAATGGATAGAAAGAGAGATGGAAAAGCGGACAAACGGAAAACAAAAATAGTTTATCATTAAAAGGCGCAATGATAATAATTACAAGGTTTCATTGCTGTGAAATGTAATACGTACTAGGAAATGAAAACATCAAGAAAACACAAATGAAAATGTCTTCGTTTAACTATTGACATATATTCATTTTGAAGGAAAAATATTAGAGTAGGTAATGTAATAATGTCTCATCTATTACTTTATATGAACCTTATAATATATTTGTATAAGTAAGTTATACGTTATTTTTATATTCAATAAGTATATTTATTAATATTTTATAATTGCCAAAACTCCCCTACTCCACTGGTTTGAAAAATTAATTTACACGGATTTGCGAAAATTCGGCAAAACAAACTCAGCGGGCGTGTTCAATAATTTTTTTAATTAAACTTCAGCGGCTATTTCAGACAATATTAAAACGAAAAAATAATAAATATATCGAAAAAAAAAACGAATAAAAACAAACTATACGAATTACGATACAAATCTGAATTTAATGTTTGTCTATAGAAGAACTTTGGTACTTTTTGGTATTTTTAAAAGCCTTGTGAGTAACAAATAAAACCGCCTCGAGTGCTCACAAATTTCTATCACCCCATAAGTACGTGCAAACATAAAACTTTATTCATTATAATTTTCTTCACACCGCTTCTGCAGGCTTCGAGGCAAGTAGAGAAAACTAATTGCTATAATTTTATTTAAATTATATAGAATGTTAGTAATAATAATTAAGATTTCGTTTTAAGTTGGACATTGATACACTCAATACGGGCCTCAGACTCTTATGTACTTGACTAGCCTTCAAATAATAATAATTTGTGTTATAAAGGTTGTTTTATACAATTATTTGTATAATTTAGATTTAATTACTATACCCTACTTAAGTTTAGTTTTAAAATTTAGTATTGTTCCATACTTAACTAGTTTTTAATAAAATATACATTTTATATAATTTTAACAATATATAGAAAGTATAAAACCTAACTTCCGTTTATTGTCGTATACACCACGTGTGCGTGAAATAATGACAAAAACGATACCATTTCATATGTATATGAAGTTAGATGAGATAAGTGACACTGATTTTTATTATTATTTAATGTAACTACATTACTACTACGACTAACTACTCGTATTACTAACAAACCAGTGAAGTGAATAGGGTTTTGAAAGACTGAAAATTTAAGAAATATAAAAAAGAATAATTGTACAGTTCTTATTCTTATAGAACTGAGAACTAGCACTTGTAGCAGAACTAGATTTTTTATTTTCCCACGATGAATTTAAAAGTAGCAATTTGAATATGTGTCAGCTATTATACTAATTTATTTGAAACTTGATAAATATATTAACATAAAATCAGAAGTAATTCAAAGAAAATATTGTATTTATACAACATCAATGTCTTAAAAAATGCAGACCAAAGTTACTTACTATATGAACATTTTTTAGTACTATAATAGTAGTACAATGAACGCAAATACATGTTAATTAATTATATTATTTTTAATGAAGTTACACTACAAATATCTATAACTTTCACCAATGGATCGTACGAATTATTAACCTTCAATAACTGAAACGTTTCATGGCTCATTAGCTATTAATATATACCCTCGGGTTCTCCTTAATTTACACTCGATGATATCCAGAGTGCTCATTCATTTTATTGCTATTTTGTTCAGTAAATACTTACACAATAATTTACAAAAACTATTGTACTTAACATACGCATACAAATTACTCGTACAGCCAGTGCAGCCTCGTACGGGGTCATTAATCTGTGTTAATGGAATATAATTAAAAGGAATAAAATAAAATAAAAATATTGTTACAATGGCTTACAGATGAGTGAGACAAGTATAATTACAGGTGAGTGTTGTTTGAAGTAAACGAGTTAAGGTAGTTACATTTCTCAAAAATTATTTAAGATTTTAAAACTTGGTTGACTGCCCTCTAAGTTGCATATTAAGTAGATTACATTTTGTAAATAAAATAACATGTTGTTATTGATGAGTGTTATAAATATTATATAATGTAATCTTATTCATTATATTGATTTGCTTAAATTACATTTTTGTAAATAGCTTTAAATGTAATTTTTATAAGCATATTCTTGTTTTACAGTTTTATCTTTTCCTCGGTATGATAATATCTTCTTGATGTTATTCTGAGAAAAACTCTGCAGTGATTTAATTTGTATTCCAGTACCTAATACATACTATAAATAAAGTTTATTTTATTTTAGGTATTTTTTTTTGTATTAATAACTATTTGTATGTTATATAATGTTCATAATTTATTTCTCATAATAAAATATTTTTAAGCATAATGATAACTATAATTTATTGCATTTTATTATATTATAATTATTTGCCGGTTTATATCGAATCCTATATATATGAGAAAATACTTAGAAGACTATAACTTTGCTGTTATAAAATCATACAATATTAAATTACTTATATCATAATTTTATAAGAGAGATATTAACAACTGTTTTAAAACTATTTTGTATTTAATAATAATATTCGTTTCACATCCTCCGAAAGTTATAAAAATACATAGCAACACCAAAAGCATATAAAATAAAATGTACAAACTGACCTCCTCGTGATAAGCAAACCTAATAAGCGATCTCTGCCAGCTAATCCTAATATTATATCAAATTACAAATAAAGAAGAAAGTTGTGTACAGTGTGTGTTGATGCAACATATAATAATATATGTATTTAAATTACTTAAAATAAGTAACGTAAATAGTTTTGTTTAACAACATGATACGTAAATAAGTATTTAAATTAGAAGAATAAAAATTGTACTTTTAAAAATTCTGTTTTGAATGAAATTAACGTTTCTTTTACCATTGTTTTGATATTGTTTTCCGTTGTTTGAGCATATATGAGGCATTGTTTTTCATTACTTGAGTTTGTAAACATATGCTATGAAATGACTTTTTATTGTTTTAATTTAAAATGTTTATTACTTATGTTGTTTCATTTAATAATTAACTAATGTTATAATATTTTATACATTTATATTATCTCTTAATATTCAAATAATATAAATACCTAAAGGAAAAAAAAAAACTTTTTACTCTAAAACTATTACAATTTGCTTCAGTTTCTGCTTGTCATTAACAAGAAACTAATTAAGAAACTAAAAAAAAATTGAATTATCTTTATTTTTCAATAAATCGGATGTTTGAAAGAATGATTTTTATTTGTGGCATGAGATCGATTTAATTTTCAACAAATATAACAAACAAACATAAATTATTTTTTGTGCATAGCATGTCCATGTAGCATTTATTTTTCTAAATAAAAAGTTATTTAATTAAAGAAACTAGCTATATTTCCAACCCTTACCACCATATTCGTATGTACATGGCAACCTAATTTTCACTTCGTGACCTAGCTAAGTGCTTAGTAAAAGTCAACTCACCGAAATATAACTTTTAAAGCTACATATTTTTATTTGCTTCCACTAACATTAACTTCATTTCTATAGTTATTTGAGATGCTCTTAAGTACCCTGTGTGATAAGCTTTGTTTGCGAACTTTGACTGTGAATTTTAGCTCCGTGGTTAAAATCCATGTTTAACAACCTATTAATTTAAGAATTATTATTATATAGTTTATTGACCGGCAAAGAGCACCAAAGCAATAGTTCATTCTATGTTATACCGATGTATTTGTGGTTAACAAAACATTTTGCGGTCATCCGGATGTTTTATAGACTTTATTTTATTAATCAATAATGATCTAACATCAGCCCGAGCAAGTTTTATATAACTTTAAATACTAAAATATTTATTAAAGATGTAAATAAGGTATTAATGTGTATTGAAGTTACTTAAACTTCTAGACGTGGTCTCGATTTAAACAGTAAAACGTATTTTTAAGATTCAAGATTCAATCAGTTCAATCAGTTTTCTTAAAAGTAATATTGATCACATTTACTACATCGAAGATATTTGTAAAGCCGTATATTTGTTTTTAATTTATTAGAACCATATTTTGTCGGTGTAAGTCATAGAATCAGAGCAGGACCGCAATGAACACACGTGAAACATTATCCTATGATGTCGTGGGTATTATAGTAAATGATGATTATACCATCCTTATAATGAATTTAACAATATTTTAATATCAATATTTCTTAGCTAAAGCCGAAAATAATAAAAAAATGTTCGCACTATCGTAACAGCGAGTAAAGCACTACAAATATTTGTTTTAACTGTGATTAATGTTTGGCAGACATGACTCGTCAGTATAAATTAAGCTGTTCTGTAGATAGACGTTGACGTCGTGACGTGGAATGTGACTTACTTTTATATTTCAACTATAGACATTTCAACTTTTATTTAATTTTTAATTATATAACAATAGCGGGAACAGATTTATTAATAAAGCATGTATTATGTAAAGTTAATACACATTAAAACTAAATAACCAGAAATCAAACAATTAAATAATATAAATTTGTATAGATGCAAAAGTTGTAAATATTGTCTTTATCAACTTTCGTTTCTACTTTGGTTCATCAGCCGCGGAACATTGACAAGACTTGTGTACGATTGTTACGTGAACCGAGTTCGTGTATTGAACAAACGCGGGAAACTACAGTGAAACAAATACAACGCTTTACGTATCTCAAAGCAAAATAGCCACTTTTACCAAACATTAGAAACTGTTACGGCATGATGTATATTATTGATAGACTATTTCAATCAGATAGTTGCTGACTTCAATTGTATCAATATCATAATGTAGTTTTATTAAATAATTTATAACAAAGTCTATTGTCATAGTATGGATATGGTTGCGCAATGTATCTATGCGACTTTACAGTGTATGTCTGGAAATTTAATTATAGATATAATCTTTATTTATAAGGTATTTAGATTTAATTAAATGATTATTAAAAAGACTAATTAATTCTTGCTTCAGAATTATATAAAAAACAAATTAATGCTTAGGTATTTGTAATTTCAATTTGGAGTTATTAATTTATATAAGAATCTTAGGACACCACAGATGAAATGTATAACATATTAGATACGTCAATCTTATAACAAATAATTTTACTACATAAATAACTTAGGTCTAAGACAACGAAGTACGAGTATAAGTATATGAGATTACTGTGTAGCTATTTGAACAAGTTAGAGATTTACTCCATACTTCATGTGTAACTTATACATTGAAATCAATCGTCTCTAATTGTTTTTTACACGTATCTTCTGCATAAGTTAAGTTTCACTTTTATATTATTTCTTTATATTTTTACTATTTTTATAGTATTACTAGTTGACCCGGCGAACTCTGTTTCGCCTTTCCAGTCAATTTTTTACCAACGTTAACCAAAGACAAAACAAAGTTTTGTTATTCCACTGCTATTTGCGTTTTGTTATTTCATGTTAGATGCGTTTTGTTATACCACGTTTCATAGTGACTTCACGGAAACGCGGTCGAACGGGATAAAAAGTATCCTATGTCCGTCTCCTGGTTCTAAGAAACCTCTCCACCAATTTTCAGCCAAATTGCTTCATCCGTTCTTGAGTTATAATTAGTATAACTAACACCACTTTCTTTTATATATATAGATATACAATCCAATATGTGTAAGTGTAATGAGTTTTCGAAGCTATTTAATAATTTAGATTTTCCATTTTTTATATAAATTAAATGCACCCAAGCCAATGTTAATCAATTGCTGCGATTGCAACTGCTCGTTACACTGAAGCACTGACCGCTCATTGAATAGATTAATTAACATAGAATTGACGTTTCGATTAAACAACAAGTTTTAGTGAAATTGATGTTTATTATTCCTGATACAATTATTAATTATACATACAATAACGTTGTTATAAAAATACACCAGATAAATTAGTTTATTACAAAACAATAAATATTTTACGGAAATTCACTCACATTAGGCATATTTTGCCCGACCTTTTAAAAAAAATTGTTGGCCTTAACACTAAATCTACCAAGTACGAGTCAAATTGACCGTTCTTAAACTTTTGTAAAACTTACACATTTTTAAACGTTATAATATCGTTATCAAACTACACGACAATTCTTAAAATATGCATATAATATTTTCTTCACTCTTTACTTTTAGTTATTTCCATTATTACCTGCGTTATATAATAAAATAATTTTGAATTACCGTTCAATTTGACCGCGTGCGATAGGAACAGGTATACAAGAATTGTCGGTAGGTTTAGTGTTAAATAAAGAATGTCTTTTTTATGTTAATCAAAACACTATTAGACAGATTCCATAGATGAATTTACCTATTGCAATCGATGCGATAACGGGACCCAGACCCCAGAGTAGGAAAAAGGAGGCAAAATTTTATGGTAGGAAAAATCTTAGAAAATTAACAAATTAAAAGAGGAAACTTTTTTGTCCGATAAGTTTTTTGATCCGATTCCTGGTTTATGAGATAGGGGTGGGTTCCCCCCTCACCCAATATATGCAGTGACCCGTCATAAGACTCGTAATAACTAGTAGAATTCTGCTGTCTAGTTTTTCTTTATCGTTCCGACCACTCCCCCCACAACTAAAGTAAATCATTCAATCATTACATGTTTATCGCATTCTCGATTTCATTGTTACCTTCGCATATTGCATATCGAGAATCGCGTGACAGGAATCTACCTAACACGATCGACCCTGTCGAACGAAGTATTTATTATAATTTGATTAACAAAAAATAACATTCTAAAACAAATATTTGCAATATATGCTGTAGTATTGAATTTGTTACTCACTTTTAAAAGAAACAAGTTTTTTCCTTAAAGAAAATTTTTCATTGAGATTAATATTCATAACATATTTTTAAATATATGTTAAATTGAATTTAATATAATGAGTATAAAAAATATGCCAAAGAATAAATAGTTATATCGAAAATTATATAACGTCTGTCCTTTATCAGTGCTTCACTTGCGATATATATAAAGTTTTACTTCAATTTTACAGCGTATGTAAATTGAGCAAGCGGGTCAGGAAGGCAGGGGCCACCAGACATGGGCCCGGCCGAGTCATGGAAAGAAGGCTGGCTGACTGTAATAGTTTTAAATCGATAATATCTTTTAATGTATTTATTTGATTCATTTAGTGGTCAGGACACTTTTGATCTATAATAAATAATGAAGCTAAAAAACGCATATATATTACATCATATGCGGTTTAATACTAACCAGAAGAAAATAGCCTTAAAATAAAGTAAAATTTTAAATTTACATTTTGGACATATAAATATTTATTGTGAGTCAACTATAAGAGATAGAGCCATGCTATTGCAAACTTCTTCAATTTTTTTGTAAAACTATAATTCTTTTGTATATAATTTCTTATAGTATATATTATCTCTGCTGGTTAATGAGGCGAACGCGAGTAAAGCTCGCAGCAGGAGAGATATTTTATGACCGCACGACCTCTTTAACAGTACACGTTATATTTCAGTCAAATTACAATAACGCAATGAACCATTTACCTTAAATTTAGACCTTTCCCAAGAGTTGCACTGTCTTTTAGAAAAAACTGTACAAAAATATATTATAATTAGTTTTCTAGAAAATCAATTACTTACAATAATTACTTATATAATATATATAGATGTGATTGTGTTCAAAAAATGATATAGCCCAAGTTATTAGAACAATATATAGTCCATATATTATTTTCCTATTAAACTATTCATCGCGCAGCGCGGGCGCGGGCGCGGGCGGGGGCAATAGCTCGCTTCTTGGAAATTTAGTCGCAATGGATCGCTTCACGGGGCCACAACGCGCTTACTGTGTGAAACAGTTTTATTTAAACAACTTTTCGCTCATTACTGTGAGACGCTTATTTCGCGTTGAATATGGTTTACATGACTTAAGTCAGTGTCCAAGTGCTCCTTTAATAAAGAAATGGGTGAAGAAGTTCGAAGAGACGGGATCTACACTAAATGTGAAACAAACCGGCGGCCCGCGGACTTCTCGAAGCGAAGAGAACGTGCAGCAAGTTTCCGCTTCTGTTCGACGTGATCCAGATTTATCAACGCGCAAACGTTCGGCTGAATTAGGATTATCCCGCACATCATTACGCCGTATTTTGAAATTAGATTTGAAATTACATCCATATAAGATCCAGATAGTGCAAGAACGAAACCCTAATGATTTAAATTTGCGTAAGTCATATGCCGAAACAATGTTAACTCGATTCAGTAATTTTGACAACATCTTATTCTCTGACGAAGCCCATTTCCACCTAAATGGACATGTAAACAAACAGAATTGCAGGTATCGGAGCAGCGAAAATCCCAAAGCTAAACATGAAAGGCCACTTCACTCTCCTAAGGTAACTATATGGGCTGCAATTTCAGCAAAAGGAATCATCGGACCTTACTTTTTTGAAGATTCTCGAGGCCGTTCAGTTACTGTTAATTCTGCCGAGTATGTTAAAATGTTACGGAAGTTTTTAGCACCGATGCTACTGGAATTTGCTGGCTATAATCGTAACACATGGTTTCAACAAGATGGAGCCACGTGTCACACATCGAACGAGTCCTTGCCGGTGGTCAAAGAAATGTTTCCGGAAAAGCTGATTTCTAGACGAGGTGACATCCCATGGCCGCCCAGAAGTCCAGATGTATCCCCAGCAGACTTCTTTTTATGGGGTTATTTAAAGAGTCGTGTCTACATTGATAAACCGAATGCACTCCGTCAACTTAAAGAAAAAATCATCGAAGAGATGTCGGCGATCTCGCGGTCTCTTTGCAGAAGAGTATTCGAAAACTTCAGGACTCGCTTAGATGAGTGCAAAAACCGAAACGGTAGTCATTTAGACGAAATAATTAAAAAAAAAAAATAACAACTAATTAGATTTCTCGTAAATAAACTATTTCTAAAATATGTTAAATGGTTTTTTTAATACGATTTTTTCAAATGTTAACTAATTCATGGCCCACCCTGTATTATTTTTTCCTACTAACTCTTCATATACAATAAATAAAAATGAATATTTTATATGACTTTTGTATTTAATGGTCAATTTTATGTTTATTGAATGAACGAGAACGAGAATGGTATATAAAAAACTTCAGGTAATAATTCACTATAAAGTCTTTTATTCGAAACTATTCTATACTGGCTAAAATATATGCTTTCACTATATTCAGACTAACTGTCGGACCCTCTCCCTTGCTTGCCGCCGCGGCCTTATCTTTTAAATTTAAAGTAAATAAGTTAAATTGACGAAAGAAATGATTTAATATATACATTACCACAAATAAATATTCCACTAAAAAATAGCAAACTGTCAATAATTTGTCAATAAATAAAAATATTTAAAGAAAAACACGAAAAAATAACAGCTACTTCATAACGTCACTCCTCAGTTACTTATTTCGCGGGCATTCTGAGAGATCGTTTCCGCGCTTGAAAGGTATCAGTTTCAGTTATGGACGCTTCACTATAATGGTCATTAAGAGAACCCTTCGTTGTAACAAAATATTGAGAACCTTTAGATAATCGTCTATGAACCAAAAAAAAATAGCTATATTATAATTTATATATATATTAATTAATTTATATATATTAACTAATTAAATTCAAATAAAACAATTTTATAATTTTAATATAATAAATCTAGAACATAAACAAATATTGCGCAAAGCACGTAAGTATCATACAATTATCATAAACAAGTTCCTTTAAAAAGTATTTTTAAACTTTTATATAAAAAAATAATAGTTTGTTATTAATTTTTATGAGAACCTTCCTACTAAATGTGATGGAACTTCTAAATTTTCATGTCTGTTATACTCGTATATATTCAATAATAATTCAGTTCACATACTATATTGTTTGTTAATTCATTTTTATTATAATTATCAAGCATGTGTGTAATTTTTTTATCATAATATTAATATCAAACATGGTACTTAAAAATATAATAATATATTCAGAACATATGCTAAAGCATTAACAATACTGATGCATGCAAGTATGGTGTACACCCGCGATACTTTACAAGGTTGTCTGATTTCGAAATAAAATAATAATAATACAATCAATTTCATGAAACGCTTTATACGTTATATTGCTTCCATCTAAAACCCTTAAAATTGTATGAAATATATCTTTAATATACATACATAATATACCTTCTGTAAAATATTCCACGAGGCGATTATATTCGGCATCGCACGTGCATTGTGTTGTATCCTGAAAACCTGTTTACTTAATTGTTATACGTTTTAAATATTTGATTTACCCTAAAATATATTATTTTTGAGAGCTAGGATATTGGGACAGATAAACACACATTAAACAAATAAAATTAAGGGCACCAAAAGTCTTAAAACTTATATTAGTCACAACATATCACACAAAAAAAAATAGAGACAAAAAATAAATGAATCTATGCATGATTATCATGTCATCTTATATCTTATCAAGATACAGGTTGCTTTATGCTATTTAAATGAATCTAAGCGTTATTGAAGATTGTTTAAAAATACACGTCTGGGCGCTACGCATCAGTTTAGAAACTAAAATATGAACATTTTCGTTTTCAATCAAATTATTTATTAAAAAAGATGTTGAAAGAAGAAACATTCATTAACACGGGCAGTGAATAAACCTACGACGGCTTAAGCCTGTGCCTACTTATATTATCGGGATAGTGACAGAAACTGTAGTATTATAGAAAAAAACATGGCTAACTATCTAGCGTTTAAATAAGCAAATTTGAATTTGCATATACATTTTTATGAGATTTTCTGTTGTCAAAGTATTATCTTATAATTGGGGAATAAAATGTTTATAAACCCCTACAAACAAACAAACAGTAAAACAAAAACAGGGTATATGATCCTTTAATTTTTATTGTTATTATTATTTTTTCTTTTTTTATTGTTTATTAATTATTTTGAAATTGATTTTTTCTATAATAATGTTTGATATTGACATATAATATTGATATTTAAGTGAAAATAATGATTGAAATTAAATGTTAAACATATGTGATAATATTGTAATTAAATTTGTAATAGTAATTTGTAATTATACTAACACTAGTTTTTAAGAAATATATTGTAACTAACACTATATGGGCTGGTCCTGAAATAAAAGATTATTATTATTATTATTTAAGGTAAAATCGATAGATTTCCAGTTTCATCACATATTTTTTCGTGGTTACCTTGCTGCGGTAATTATTTTGCACTTAGTATTATAGAGCCATAGGTATTTCTTAAAAGCACAGTATCAGATGTAAGGCAAAAACTACCCAAGCTTACCTCGAAGTCAATTTTCCAAATTATATATGGGTCAAAAATTTGCAAATTACCTTTAAGGATTTCTACATCTTTGTATTTATATAGCTAAGTATTTTTTTATATTATATAATGATATAAATTATAAGTATGTTATTAGTTAGTACAAATAACAACCTACTAAATGTGTGCTTAAATTTAATGCTTTATCAGACGAAATGCATTTATACGAACTGCTTTTTTTCAAGAAATTAAATAATTAATGATAATTCTACACGTTATTGCGATTTTTAATACATACATGTCCTTAACAAAAAAAATTGTCCTACCTTCTAATGTAAATATTATGGATTATAATAGAAATAACAGTTATTATTTTGACTTCTGTAACTATCATTACTGATCAGCACTAATCAATACCATCGAAAGCCATAAGCCATAATCCTCATTAGAAGCTATTCAGTACTAATTTCACATTATAGTTCATAATAATTCAATGTAATATATTTTATTTTTACGGCATTAATCTACTAATATCAATTATATGCCTTATATTTACGTATAACGGTAGCAGAATAATGTTATGAAATTAAAGGCCACCCTACTATGATTATTAAAAAGCAATTGTTAATCTACACAGATATATATATATATATATATATATATATTTACATCTAGTTTGTTGTATAAATTTGCAAATTATTTGCATTTTGATTTTTATACCAGAATACTGTTTAGCGTCAGTCAAGGAAAAGTATATCATACATTTTGTAGAACATTAAAAATGACAAACATAACCACAACTCATTCCAAAAAATATGATAATATTGATTTAAAATATATTAAAATACATTAAAATATATTTTATTTTTGTGACAATGCCTATATATATTCTTGATGAATAATGAAATCTTCAAATATTGCATAATAAACTTTACCTAAATAGCAATATGACTGAGATCACAATGTCTAGTGACATTGCAATAGTATGGTGACAGTCGAAATTGTTAAAAGTCACGAAATTCAATTTTAAAATTGTGTAAAATTTGTAAGTTATATTATCATTTGCAAATGTGCAGAGTTGTAAAGAAATACGATATATCAGCCAACCTCACATCCATATTATAATTGTACATAATTTTGTTAGAATTAATTTCTTAAAAACATATTATATTTGACGAACCGAACGACCGGAATGCTTAACATTCCATCAATAATAATTTCACCACCGTTTTTTAACTTTTAAATGATAATAAGTTCTTAAAAACAAAATTTACGGAGCGCTCATATTTTACTTATACGGTTCTGTTAATTTTACGTAAACCTTTGGATTTATCATTTATTACATGTTTTTTTTTTTTTTTATTTGTAATTAAAGTCGAATGCCTTTATTTATTATTGTAAGATAATTAGTTTATTATACAATTTAAAGTGTTTAATATTGTAGTGCAATATTTAAATATGCTGTTATTGTAATATGTGCATATATACAATATGCATCATAAAGTTAATTATTGGATTTGGTGGTTGTTTTAAAAATATAAAAGCAGGGTAATTAATTTATTAAGGGTTGGTTATTTGAATTGTAAATATAAAACTGAACAATAAAGTTATAATTAATTCTTGCTTCGTATTATTGCTGAATACGAGTTTTATTATTATGCAACAATTATTAACAACTGCTTTTACTGAATTATCTAAATTTGATGTTAGTCTAATTTATTATCTCATTTCTGCCACCTTTATGATACTTTTGAGATATATGTTTAAGATAGGCTGTCCCATGTTTTGCTGCTCACTTCAGCACATTTCGTCTTGTATTTTAAAAAGCTTACACAATTACTGGGTTCATTTGTTGTAATTTAATTAAGATTCAATTTAATATCGGTTTTAATCAGATGGTTGCTATATTTGCATATATTTATTGTAGTAAACTAGGCTATCGAAGTTTTTTAATAGATTTGATACTTATTTGTTATAATTTCTTTATTAAAAAAAACTTATTAATTTGAAATAAAATACTATATACAACATAACGTAATATAGTAATAAATTATTCAGAACTAGTTTTTATAGCATACTCAAATACTCATCATCATCGTCTCCTTGCCATTAACCCAGTTTTATCGTCGATGCAGTATGTTTTTTCTTTCCATACTCCCTCATCATCTTTGTATATCTTCTACATACTACTATAAATATTACATACTCAAATATTGTAATACATAAAAAGTACAGTACTTAAATAAAATTATTCATTTCAATATTTGTTAATGTAGCATAATAACGACTAAGTCGTTTGCATAACTTATTTTGTAAAAAAATTGCTAAAATTTTATTGTGATTTTTCAACCACTCTATAATGAGCGGATTGCGTTTTGATCGATCCACTCATTTAAATTATCGGAATTGATTCACGACATGTTTTATTTAGGATCGAATCTACATGACGTTAGTTTTTTGTTCTCCTTATATATTTATTTTCTTAAAATATTGACTTTACAAAATAATTATTATGCCATTAGTTTGCGGCTACCGCTATCTTTTATGATCTTCGACATAGGAGGAATACCTACAGATAATCAGATATATGAATGTACCGCTATGCCTAGCCTTTCTCTGGGATCCTCTTTTTTGTGTATTTTAATCATTTTGTGCTGGGCAGACCTGGTTTATTTAACATTCTCTTCCATACTATTATTTGATAATATACCACAAAAATATATATGTAAAATGGCAAGAAAAAAGCTTAAGAAAAAGTTTATAATTTCTAACAATATTTATAGCTAAACTAGTTATATAACATATGCGTGTGTAATCATGAACATGGAACATGAACACTACATTATAAACCATTCGCATATGTTATAAAAATATTGAAATGAAATATAGCAATTTAAAATGAAGTAGTTTTGTTCGTGATTTGAATCGTTTAAATTTCTTTACACATTTCAATAGAAAATGGCTGGGTTTATAATCTTCACTCTTGTATAATGTGCCCTGCATGTCACATGATCATAATTATCCATGTCTTGTTATTCATAATCTTGTTAACTTGATCTTTTTATTTGCCAAATTGTTAGCTCTAGTTTTATAAATGATATTTAGAAAGCATTTTAACATCAAGTGACTATGTTGTGAAAATAAAATATGGAAGTTAAGTCAAGTCATTTAACTGCAGGTGAAATATGAATTAGTACAACACGATACTGATACTAAAAAAAAATTATAGAATATTGTTGTTACCGTAGCTATTACGAGGGTCAAACTGAAAGTTCTTAGAAAATCAAAAACTAAGCATTCTAGCAAGTTATTAGTTTTATTGTAACTTTTTAAAATAGCGTCCATTAACATCAATACATCGCTGCATTCGATGGAACCATTGAGAAAAGCACCTTGCCCACTCGGCCTTAGGGGTCTCTTCGACGGCGTTTTGAAACGCAGCCACTGCTTCTTCGGCGTCTGTAAAACGTTTTCTTCGAAGTTTTTCTTTTATTTTCGGAAATAAATAAAAATCGCAGGGTGCGAGGTCGGGGCTATACAGCGGGTGACCCAATAATTCCACGTCTGAGGTCACCAAATAGTCGATCGTTTGCCTGGCGGTGTGCGACGAGGCATTGTCATGATGAAGGAGGATCCTGCTGTGAGGTCGTTTCCTTCGAACTTTTTCCAAGACAAGTGGCAAACAATTGTTAGTATACCACTCTGCATTAACCGTTTTTTGATCCTCTAAGACTACTGTCGCGTAATGACCTGTCTTTCCGAAGAACGAGGCCACCATCTTTTTTCCAACACTTCGACCTCTCTTCACTTTAGTTGGCAACTCTTCGGAAGGAAACACCCACTGAGCAGACAGTCTTTTGGTTTCCGGATCATAACAGTAAATCCAGCTTTCGTCACCCGTTAGTATGTCGAACACAGCATTTGAGTCACCTCCGTTAAATTTTTGGATCATTTCTCGGCACCAATCAACACGGCGGAGTTTTTGAGCCTCGGTCAAATTATGCGGTATCCAGCGGGCACAAAGCTTCCTGACCGCTAAATGTTCATGGAGGATTTTGTGCACTTGACTCATACCTATGCCTAGACTTGTCCGAATCTGCTGATAGGTCACTCTTTTGTCAGTCTCTATCATACGCCGCACAAAACTGATGTTATCTTCAGTCGTCGCTGTAGAAGGCCCTCCCTCACGCAAATCATCGGTGAGATTAGTTCGACCACGTTTGAATTCATTAAACCAGTTGTAAACTGTGGCACGAGATGGGGCTTCATCGTGAAAAGCCAATCGAAGTCTATCATAACTTTCTTGTTGACTTAAATGACATCGAAAGTCATAAAAAATCATTGCACGAAAATTTTCTCGGCTTAAATTCATTCTGACGTGCACAGACAATTTTCAATTTGCCGCCAAATCGTAAAACAAATGACAAATGGATGAAATGTACACTCAATAATATTGGTAAAGAGTTCTATTTTCAAAATTTAAACTATTTTTTTTAATATAATGCTTTTAAGTGGCCAGTTCTAAAAACTTTCAGTTTGGCCCTCGTATAAATACAATTTGTAGACTTAATGTTAGAGACATTTAGCAAAACCCCTTCCATTTCCTCAACATTACTTATTCCTCGTTCCACAGTCTATTCTTTGAAACCTTATCAAATATACTGAAATAAATCCGACAAAAAAATTAATTGTCTTTCTATTTTGGACATTTTAAAAGTTCTTACATCTATACTACATAGAATATAATAGCCACTTAGAAATTAACATTCCATGTTTAAAACAGATTTTGTAAATTCAGTGAACTCTTATATGGTAAATTACACTTTAATTGCGTCTCAATTTTTGGCTATAATTCAGAAAAATGCTATGCTTTAAAAGGTTGTGGTTTGAGTTATTTGAAGTAAATATTATTTAACCTATGGAGTTTAAATTTAATAAATTACTAAACATTTACTATTGCTAAGGCTAGACCGTGAGAATATCATCTTATATTTTTTCTTGTTGCTTTGTAACTTTTAATACTAAATAAATATATAATTTCAAGAAGCAAAGAAACGGATAGATGTAAATCGAATTATCAAAAAAAGCATCTGAATTCATCAATGAGTGCCTTTAAGATTAAGACTAGTATATTAAAAATATTTATATCTACTCATAATTTACTGCTTTTCTTTTATTATTACGTAATAGAATAAAAAAGGACCTAATTCAATAGATAAGCATTACATTATAAGATACATAGTAAGCTTACGATCCTTCAAAGCTAGTCACGTTACAATTTTCAATATCTAATTAGTACTAAAATTTTATTTTTGAAACTAAAGTTTATTATAATTGAAATTACACAAATACCTTAATGCATGTGTGGTTTCATTTGTGGCAGCACTTTTACTAAGTTAAAATGGTTTTTTTTATAAATATCATAAAGATGATGAATATATCTTACAAAACCATACCAGTATTGGTATATTTGTTAAATGTAAACGATACAATTACTGATAATGATTAGTACAGTAAGGTAAACACTTTTTAGAATCAATCATGTAGGAATGTCTCTATGAAACTGGATAAAAACTGGACTGGATAAAGAATTTCCTTAAAATATTTTTTTTACATGAGGTTTGTATTGAGTAAGAAAGATTTTCTTGAATGTTCCAGTAAGATTCCTGTTAGTCAAGATATCGGCTATGTATGTTATTTATTTTCTTTAAAATTATTCACGAGGTCTATAATAATTCCCATGACCTTGTATATATCTGTCATCTGTCTGTATCTGTCATAATATTTGTATAACTCGATTTTATTATATCTTCCTTCACACCCTTATATTTTTCTTATATGATTCCTCCGTATTCCAAAATGTATCCAAATATTATAGTAACAGACCCTCTTAGTTCCTAGACTCTTTTAGAGTAAGATAAAATAAGATAATAAGAGATAAGTAGTTGTTTAGATGACTTGTAAACCAAATATAACATTCCAACCAAACCATACCACCCATAAATAACATGCCAACCAAACCATACTCACCAAATAAAACCAAAGGTAACCTATAAGAAGAAGTTTTATGATTTTGCCATATTAACTTTCTATAAAATTAATATTAATAATATAACAACATCTGAATCAAAAATACTAACGTTTATATTATACGAAAATAAATTTTACCTCATTATTAGTATTTAAATTGTAATCTATGATCACCCTTTTTAATTAATATTAAAAATTAATATATATATTAATCTTTTTTTTTTTAGGAAAAAAGTAGGTACATTAAACATTGACAACTCAGTGCCATGAAGTAGCAGTATAGTCAAATCGAAAAGTATAACATATCAAGGTTAGGAATAATGTAAGAGCATGTATACGAGTATGTCGGCGCAGCAGTTGTCCCAAACATTTGTTAACGATTTGTTGATTGAACGTAATACTATTATATCCGTATTGGAAATAATAGAGTTATTTTTCTTTTGATCTCACAGTATAAAAGGACGTGCAACCTGCTCAAAGATTCAAAAGCGATTCAGGCGTTGGACTAGGCGCTACTCCTGTGTTTGCGTAATTACACTCTGAATCGCTGTCGTGTTATTGGAAATGATTTTCATTTCATTATAATTATTTTAAATGATTTGTTTTTATATTCATTAATATTTTATACAAATTGTCTTAACATTAATTATTATTTTATATTGAGATAAAATAACTTAGTTTGTTATATAAATCTAATTATTGGATAATATAAATTATAATCATGTTTTAAATTGGCAGATTGATATCATAATTGTATTTATTTATTGGCTTTTGAATTTAGTTCACAGGTTATTGTTGCTATAGTAAATTATGGATTCAAATAATAATGTATTTTCTTCTAAATATACACAATTTAATTAATTAGGACCAAGGACCTCAATGTTATGTTTTCTCAGTGACATAATAACGAAGGTAGGAGCGATAGATCAGGATCAGAGATAAATGGAGATAGGTTGAACGCAATTTCTACTTAATTTTGCTTGCTTTGTTTATCGGTTACGTTTGAATTAAGACAAAAAGTTGTACAAAGGAAGACTACGTTTAAATACAGTGTTAATGATAATCAAAAATGTTTAAAATTTCTATTATTGATAATCAACAAAAAGTTATGTACATTATTCCTGCAATGCAACTTCTCGGTAATTTGTTTAAATTTTTTTAATGTGTCAAGTGAAATTAATGTAAGATAGATAGATTAGATATTACAAATATTTAGGTCACAGCCCACGTTTTGATTTAATTCTCGTTGCAATTTCAATATCACTGTAAAATAATTACTTATTTTATAGCCAAATAAAGATTTACGGAAACAAAAAACATGAAACTGTTTTCAATTCCATCACCACGACTATTTCGTTCAACTTTTTTATTCAACCATTGTTAAAAGTGATATGTACCTATTATTAAATGTTAGTAAAGCATGCAATGCCGAAAATAACCCCTAAGTTTTAATTAATTTTCATTAACTTTTCTCAAGGACATTGAATATAAATCTAAAGAATTCAATTAAAAACAATGTCATTCTACCCTGATACATTAATTTTTATTAGCACCTATAGAAAATATCTGATTATATTATACAGACACTTGTCTAAAATGTCATTATAAATACTGTTTAATACAAAGGTAAGTATTAACTCCACAATGAACATAATGATAAATTTGATATATAAAGTATAAATACAGAGAAGGTATAATGTTAAAAATAAAACTCTGATTACGTGTGATAATGACTTTTACTTTTTTTTTATGACTTTTACTTTTTTTTATGACTTTTCTGTTCAATATTTTTAATAAAGGTGTTATATTTCTGACAGTTCATTGCGTGAATAAACAAATAAAAATAAAATAAAAAGTGTTCATTCACGAACTGTGAAGCTTATCCTTGAATCTAATGCTTTTACATTTAAACGTAATAGTCATTTCCTTACAATCAACATATTCTTTTAAGTAACATTATATTTTTATGACTATTATTATTATTATAGTTGTAATATATTTAAAGCAAAAATATATATAAGACGTCTCATAGTCATGATATATACATCTTATATTATATATGCATCCTTCATTAACTTTACTGTATTAAAGGCGTAATATGAGAAAGTAATAAAAAATAATATTAATTTAAATAATGTAGGCGGTAAATGCCTACAACCCTTTTCTCAGTAGGTACTATATATTTTCTTTGATTAATGGTTGTTTACTGCTAAGCATAATTATATTAATTTTTTTTCCGTATTAATTATGTTTTATTTGAGAAACATATTTTTGTATGAGTGTGATCTTTTTTTCTGTATTCTATAAAAGTTTTTGCAAATTAAATATATGTTATTTTTATTGTATATATACTTATAATAGTATTTTAAAGGTGAAGCCTAACTTTGGTCGTTTGTCAAGACGGCGAGCCTGACGTGGGTAAGATTAAGACAAACTTACAGAAGATCAGCATGATGTAGTAATTATAGTAAATTTGTATTGTGAGTGAAAGTATCGGTTCTCAAATTCGTTTTTTCGTTTTCAATAGATTCTATACATAGATACATTTTTGAAGGGTGGCAACGAATTTATAAATTTTCACGGGGTAATTAGCTAAATATAATAATAAATAAATAATAGAACTGGTACATGTTGTACAGAATGGACTTTTATAAAGTAATCATAGTGACACGGCACAATTTACAGAAAATGCTGCGATGTATAAATAAATTATACAGGAAATTATAAATAATTATAATCACTGTAAATCACCGCAGGAATCAGCATTCAATTAAATAGGCGACAAAATAATATTTAAGCGGTTACAGATGTTCATTATACAGGAGCAGAATTCAATGGCTATATTATCATAATGAAATAATATTCAAGTCGTTAAAATTAATGAGAAAATATTATTATATATAAAATATCTTATCAAAGTCTACTAGATTTTAACACGACGTCATTATATTAAAATAATAGGAATATAACAGAAAATTTATAAGTAAAACTATATATTACCAACTCAACAGTAGTTTAAAATATAATAAAGAAATATAACATATCACGAACGCGTAAGACGCTGTTTACCTTTTGATTCATACTGACGTGTCACGAATGTAAGTTCCTAAAAATTATGGTTAACTCTATATTTGAACGATTGTTATGAAGCAACATAATCTAACTCCAAATGCGATACTTAATTAGATAATAAACCCTTATATGTTACAAATAAAAATGATATAAATGTAAATTAATATTATTATAAATTATAAATAATAATGTATTTCACGAATAATAGTTAATGCTAAATTTTAAATGTCAAGGCCACTACATCGAAGTATTGGCAGTATATAAACGGGTAATTGAAATGCATTATTTGTTATGAATTATTAATATTCACGTGTCGGTCCAATTCAAAATAAACTTTGGTGTTATTTTTAACTATTTTTTGAAATGAAAATTTTAGGAGAATCGATCCTTAACTTTGTTCGTTCAGTACATTTGATCGCTTACACCGTCTACTCCTTTGTCAACCACAACTGTGAAAAATAGTTTTTTTTTATCAGGACTTTATATACTCAAATTATCATGGTATTGATTTTCAGGACAATTGAAAACTTAAATACAGCTTACAATAGTAACTTTATGACGGTCACAATAGTAAGTAGAGACAGTTATGACGGACGCTTAACGCGACGCAGCACATTATCCAAGTGATCAAGATCCAAGATTGTATTATCACATGAATAGATTGTGGAGTGGTGTCAAAGAATGACTACTTGGCTTTGAGTCACGTTAAATTACTTTTTAACTAGGAATTGTCATACGTTTCGTTAGATGAAGAGTTGTTGCGGATATTAAAGATCTCATTTTACTTTTCATTTCATTTTCTCGATTACGGAACGATTCAACCACGTGTTGTTTGACGAAAGACCTAATAACGATGATGATGATCCGATGTATACATTATTTTATAATTTTAATTATACGACATTGTAAAAAACCTAATGCCATATGCATTAGGTTTTTTACATATGCTATATCCACTGTTGTAAAATTTGTGAATAATTGTGTATTTCTAGTGATTAATAATTTCTATTATTCAAAATTATTTTCCTTAAACAATTAATTTAAATCATAGTTTGTCTTTGAATGAGTTGGGTCACTTCTTTTCTTTTAAAAATCTAAAAACTAATATCCATAATTTTTACTTATTTTCATCTTAAATGGGTTAAAACAATGCAGTTTTCAAACATTATAAATTCTCACACTATATTATGCAATATGAAAAATACCCACATACCAAAAGGTGTGTAATAAATTGAGGAAATAATATGATTTTTACTTATTTCTTAAAGTAGAAATATTTGTCCCGCTTTAAAACAACGTTTTTAAATAAAAGTTGATTATTTAAATTTTATTTTTTTGAGTTGTCAAAAATGTGGACTACCAGGTACGTTTTTAACTAAAAGTGGAGTTGCCAGTAAGCGTCTTTCTCATCTAATAGATTTTTGATATTGTAATTAGTGACACTAGCAATATATATGTATAAATTATATGAACACAATTTTAATATATATATTTTTTGTACCGAACTAACAATAATCTTGTTAAATGATTGTTATTGATCATGATTGTAATGTATGTAATTAACGCTAGCGCTCAGGATATAAATGTAATATAGAAAATATGAGCTATCAAACGAATTAAAACCCTAGTGTGGAAGAGCATGACCCCCGGCCGTCATACAGTGTGAACTCGTACGGAGGCAAGTCAATTTGACTATACTTAGACTCTGTTTTGCAACTTACCTACCATCTCTTATGTTTGCAAACCTTCAACCTTGTGTCTTAGCTTATGACCTTGTGCCTATTATTGTTATTTTTAATTTTTATGTTTTCAAAGAATGACAAGAAATTTATCTAAACAAATTAGCCAAGCAAAATAACCACCAATTCATATTGAATTTAAAACGACAAGAAAGTCCTAAAAGAAAGTCAAAGTCATTTATGAACGACTACGATACGACTACGAAGTACTACTACGACTGGTAATATAGTGGAGCTCGAAAAAAACATATAAATTTAATTACCACCAAACTTTCAAAACGATTGAATTCATGATCTTCGTTACACTAAGCCTGTTTTCTGTAGCGTAATGAGAAGACTAAATAATTAAATTCACATTTAAACTCTTTTTGTTAAGCGAAAAAAAATTCTGTACTAACTAAATTCTTATGAAATTTTCTCATGAAATTTCTCATGAAACAAGAGACATACAACTAAGATATAGACAGAAAAGTGATAAAAATATTTTTTGTAATGCATATGTTTAAGACTAGAAACTTTTCGCTGCCGGGAGTCTCAAATAATCATCCCCTCCTTTCGCTCAGAAGAGTTGTGTGTCCATAAAGGACATCAGGAAAAAAAAGGGCAAACCCCACGGCCTCACTTCGATATATGTATATATATTATAACCTGGACGACTCAAAGTTCCTTAACCCACCATCAATTTTTTCCTAATTTGGTAGCTAATAGAATAATGGATTGTTTAAAACACTAACAAAATTTTCAACTTTATAATATTAGCATAGTATTTACAGCTTTATATTTATATAGTAGCAATATTTATTTAAGTGAAGCTGTTACAATAATCTATTATTAAATAGCACAGCCTTCACAACTCTTCGCTTCATAATTATCTTTGTTTCCGCAAGTATGTAAGACTATCATTTTGTATTAATAATTGTGTATATCATTATCATATAAAATATAAAGTTTTAATGTACCTCACCATTGCGTACTTTTAATGAACTTTTATTAGACATCAATCATTTTAAAGCACCAATCACTTTTAAAATTAATGCTCCAGTACCATTGAAACTCTGCTACGTTTGTAGTAGTTTTTTTTATATTATATGTATGTTTTATGATATTAGAAGTCATTTTTATACAATAAAATTAAGTTTCCATAAATTAATGAGGAAACTACGAATAATTAATTTGAAGAAAAATTAAGTACACGTTCTTGATTATACATAAATATTTTTTCTAAAAGTAATCTATACATATAAAAATAGTAAAGAGAAAGTAGAGTAGAAAGTATGTACAAAGTATGTACATGTACATTTAACATAACATGACACAAGCATTCAAATAATATATTTTTAAAACGTATTACTGTTTTATCTATTTGTTTGTGCAATGTGATCCAACTACGCTACTATGCAATTTTGATTAAATTTGGTATAATTGTTGAGTTACTCAACCCAATCGCATCACAGATTATATTCAGCTTGCAGGTATTAGAGAGTAAACTCCGAAAAGCCGCCGTCACCGTTAACATATATATAACTATGTAAATTGAAGCAGAGCTATATGTATATATATATATATATATAGCTCTATTTCACTTTAGATAGTTAAGGTTTAGAATTTTTGTTAAATCTAGTTTTTAATTTTTAGCAAGTAAATTGGTTTCTCATCCTTTTTAATTTAATTTTATTCCTGAATTAATGTTGTACTTGTGTAAATATAATTTAATTTAATATATGTCTCTTAAATTTCATTAACTACGAAATTTAATTTGATATGATAGTGATGATATCAAACGTTGCTCCGCTTAAAGTGTCAGGGAGTTCAGGACATGATGTACAATACTGAGTGCACTCAGGTAATCTAATTAGTACTTGGACATCTTGTCCAAGTACTAATTAGATTACCTGAGCCCTGTCAATAGCTTTTAAGGCTAATGGTAGTTGTATATTTTGACAAAAACTAATATATCTTAAGGAATCCTTTATAAAATCTTTATATATTTGATAAAAGGAAATTACTTGGCTGCCATGATGAATTAACCGTTCGATATATCATATTTCTAATTTTATTTGTCGAGATGACCAATAGTATAGTCTACCGCTTATCAGCTATTGATAAGCGTAAGACGACACAGGTAAACCTTTTGCATATTGCGATTTTTTTATTTTATATTCACATTTTCTTACTCACTGCACAAAATAACCTCTTCCTTAGATTTGCCTGTAATTTTAACTATTTATGTAAATATATGTTTTAAATGTAATTAATGTATAATGTATATTCTAGGATTCTAGAAATATCTAGAAATATCTAGAAATATCTAGAATCTAGGGATATCAGTTTTACATTGACAATAGTCAAAGTAAAACTAAATCCCTGAGAAGTTTCCTTAAAGGCCTGATGCTGTCGGAAAATGTTCAAACTACTCTCAAAATACGATCCAAATAATCTTTGTGATAACAGTAAAGAAGAAGCGGGTGTATTATATTACTATATAACGTGTACTCGTTCTCATGGTAAAAGATAAGGTAAAACTGTCTTAATGTTTGTGAAGGCACCGTTAGATACCAATGTAATAAAAATAATATCATAAATAATAGATAACTAAACTCCATAATCTATTTATTTTAAAAAGTTCGAGCTCTATAATATGACCCAGTTTTATTATTTATTATATTAAAGTAAATTGGACCATGAAAATTTACAAATCCGTCACCACCCTTCACAAATGTTTAGAATGATTTGAAAACTAAAACAAGGAGTGTGTATTCTTTCACTCACAGTACAAAGTTACCGTAATAGGTACTTCATACTGATCTTTTGTGAAATTGTGTTATTCCAGTCCACGTCGGGTTAGTCCTGTAGACAAATGAGTAAAGTGAGGTTTTACCTTTATAAATATTATTGTTAGTACGAGTATATATTCCAGTAAATTTACTATGTATATATATACTATATATATATTTATGTCTGAGGATGGCAAACGAGCTGGCGGGTCACAGATGGACGTGGTCACCGCCGCCCATGAACTCTTGCAACATCCGAGGATTTACAAGAGTGTTGCCGGCCTTGTAGTTAGGAATAAACGCATTTTTTGAAGGTACCCATATCGTAATGATCTGGAAATACCGCCGAAGGGAGTACGTTCCACAAGCGAGTGGAACGTGGAAAAAATGTCCTTGAGAACCGCACAGTGGAGGATCGCCACGCATCCAGGTCGTAAGGATGGTATTGGAGGCGATGGCGCACTGTGCGGTGATGAAATTCGGCGGCAGGCATCAGATCGAATAGTTCTTCGGAACACTCCCCGTTGTAAATGCGATAGAAGACGCGCAAAGAAGACACGTCTCTACGCAATGCCAAAGAGTCCAGAAGTTCCCAGAGCACTGGGTCCCCGACAATTCGAACGGCTCTCCGTTGTACGCGGTCAAATGGTAGAAGCTGATATTGGGGTGATCTGGACTAGAGATGAGAACAGTACTCCATGTGTGGCCGGACCTGCGCCTTATAGAGCGCAAGTCCTTGGCCAGGTTTGAAGTACTGCCTCGTTCTATTGATCACTCCCAATTTCATCGAGGCCAACTTGGCCTTGCTTTCCATATGACCACGAAACTGACGACTGCTCTAAACGTCGAGACCCAGTATTCTGATACTTGGCGAGGCAATGAGGGGAGTGCTCTCGAAAAGCGGTGATACGAAAAATGGGGTTTTCTTAGTGGTAAACGCGTAAACTTGCGTCTTCTCGGGATTGAATTGAACGTGGTTCAGTTCACCCCACTCAGAGACCTTCCCCAGGGAGGTCTCTATTGAAGACACAAGATTCTTTCGGCACTCGTCGACGTTATCCCGAGAGAGACCTGCACGACCGGAATATACGGCATCCCCAGTGCTGTCATCCGCATAACAATGTATGTTGGAAATATCCAACATATCATTGATGTGCAGGAGGAACAGAGTTGGGGATAGCACGCAGCCTTGGGTTACACCAGCGTTCACGGGCTTGGAGTCCGAGCAAAAACCGTCGAGAACAACCTGTATGCTCCGCCCAGTGAGAAAACTGGTGATCCACTTGCATAAACTCGAATATGGAAAGCCCATAGGAAGGTAGCTTCGAAAGAAGCCCCTTGTGCCATACACGATCGAAGGCTTTCGCCACATCCAGACTACTGCCAGTCCCTCTCCCTTGGTTTCAATAACAGCTGCCCAACGGTGCGTAAGATATAACAGAAGATCACCAGCCGATTGACCATGGCGAAAGCCTTATTGCCGGTCATTGACCAAGTGGTGATCCACGAGGTAGGTTAGGAGCTGTTTATTGATAATGCTCTTCATTACTTTGGAGAGCAGAGAGGTAATGGCGATAGGTCTGTAGTTAGCTGGTTCCGAGCTATCACCTTTTTTAGGGATCGGATAGACAAGGGCACGCTTCCAAGAGACCGGGACTACGCCTTTAAGGTAGGAGTACCGAAATAGACGCGTTAGCACTGGAGTCAACTCAGGGGCACACGTTTGCAGCACCAATGGGGAAATTGCATCCGGCCCACTCGACTTATGAACGCCAAGGAAAATAAAGACTGCCTCATAGTTTTCTGCCGAAAAACTATTTCCGGCATTGAGCTCTGACACCGCGGGATGATAGGCGGTGTGTTCTCCTGGTCGTCAAAGTCGAGTTGGAGGCGAAAAGAGTGCCCAAGAGATCGGCTTTCTCTTTTGCCGTGTGGGCCAGAGAGTCATTCCCCATGTGCAACAGTGGTAGGGACGGCTGGATTCAGGATTCTCTCACTCACCGACGGAACATAATCGAATGAATTTGGTTACTACGCGTTGGTCTTCTGTGAGAGGGTAGTCCTTCCCCGGTCGAGCCAGCCCAATACGAGCTGCAGTCAGATAACTACAGCTAGGCTCTACCACCTGAAAACAATGAACTTGAAAAAGCTATATTGCAGTATAGAAAAAAAAAACAATCTCAAACTCAAACAAAAATATGTTTCTCAAATAACACAAAATTGATACGGAAATAAATTTAATCGGATCTTGCCTCGCAGTATACGACCATTAATCAAAGAAACGTAAATAGTACCTGCTGCAAAATCATGGTAAGAATTTAGTTAGCATCTACCATATTTAACTTAAGGTTAATTAATTATCTCAATATCGACTTTATCAAAGTAAAGTTAATGAAGGTTGCATATATAATATAAGACTTGATCTGCCTGATAATTATCATGAATATTATACATTGTTTCGATTTAAATATATTTCAAGTAAAAATATTATAGTTAAAGACATAAAAATATGACTTTTTAATAAAAAAAATATATTGGTTGTAATTAACATTCCGTTTAAATATAGAAGTGTTAGAGTCACGCAATGAAGTGTCAGAAATATAACACCTCTTTTAAAAATATTAAAACGCAAAAGTCATAAAAGATTATCACACGTAATCAGGATTTACATTTTATTTTTAACATTATACCTTCTGTATATTTATATTTAATATTTTGAGAATGTTGAATGTGTATGAATGTTCATTCTTGAGTTAATACTTACTTTTATCTTTAACAGTATTTATAATGAAATTTGAGGCAAATGTGTGTCTAATATAATCATATATTTTTAATAGGAGTTGGTTCTTAATTTAATTCTTTGAATTTATATGACCTGTCCTAGAGAAAAAGTTAATGAAACTTAATAACAACTGCTTTCTTTTTGGTGCTGACTTTTCAAAGACATTAAGTTTCTACGTATCAACATCTTAATAAATATATAAATTATATTAAAAGTAATTTCGAGTTTTTTTTTCTTCTAAATACTACTACTACTAGTTTCATTGAAGGAAGATATAATAAAATCAAGTAATCAAAAATTATAATAATAAATAATAATATTATCGTTTTAAATCGTGGGAATGAATACAAACGTCTTCAAAGAAGATAAATAACAGAAACTATTCATAGCAAATAGCTTGACTTCTAGCATATATTCTATAAAATATCTTTAAAGAAATTCTTTCATATTCTGTTCCATAGCAAAATTCCTACATTATTGCTTTAAAATGATGTTATATCTTACTATACTATAGTTGGTTTGAATGGTTGAATGGTTTTGTAAAAAACATTAATTATTAAAAAATATGTATTTTAACTTAATAAGTATATATACATATACACAATAGAAAATAATTTTAAATGTATATGATATAATTTTTCTGAAAAATAAAATATAACGCAAATAATTCTATATCTCATCTTAATATATAATAATAATTATTGTACGAGTATAGTGTTACATCTTTTTGCCCTTATCCCAATTTTGGGGTTGACGAAGTATGTTTTTTCTTTCCATACTCTCCTGCTACTCGTCATCATCATCATCATCATCATCTTTCACGCAATCCAACCATCTTTTCCTCAGCCAACATCTACCCGTCCATCCCTCCACTATTATTGCTGGGTAGCACTCTTTATTGCTCCAGTGGTATAGTGTTATAAATATTAAATATTTTTTCGACAAATTCAAACAGATTAGCGTGTTTATTATTGGTGTAAGTAATATTTTTTTGAATCAGTTTGTTTAATATCGTAAATGAAAAATGTAACGAACTTTAAGAGATTCAATTCACGAACAAAACTACTTCATTTTAAATTATGGTATTTCATTTCAGTACTTTTTCAGTACTATTTCAGTATTTTTATAACTTATTCGCATGGGTTGTAATCTAATGCTATATTCACACACGAATATAATCTATTACTAATCTAACCATATATAATATTACAAATTAAAAACTTCAGAAGATTTTTTATACAAAAATTTTCCATCGATATCCCGCCATTTTACATATTAATTTTCGTGGTATATCATCGAATTAGATGATTCCCGCCCTGTTTAATTTCTTTTTTATATTAATTGTAAATTTTTAAAATTTTAAATAGAGAAATATAATGCCAGACAGAATTTTTTTTGATTTTTTTTTAATAATATTTAATTATTTAGCAAATATATCAAATTCAATTTCTTAATCAATTATATTGTTACGTCCTTGATTTTGTGTTTATGACTATTTCAACTTTTTGCACCCCTTGAACCTCATCTAAACTCTGGTTGCCATTTTAACCGCTGCTATGGTAACTGTTGTCATAGTATACGTTGTCATCGTAACCGTTGCAATGCAAAAAGTTGAGATCCGTTGGGATAGGAATTCCGTAAAATCCGTTCTTAGTGGAAGTCTACGTCACAAAAGAAGTAACTATGTAAAATATTAAGTTAATAGGACAGATAGTTTCGGAGATTTTGTGACGAGTCAGAAAGTGCTAAATCGCTTATATACGAGTATATATATATATATATATATATATATAGATATCTGCTTCTCTCACTAAAAGAGTTTTGACTAATATAAAGATTTATTGTTCTATTAGCACGGCCTTATCGCGGTTTTGTATGATGTTCGACATAGTTGGTTAGTATAATTGGTTCTATGTCTATAAATTTACCGCTAATAATTCGATATATAATTTACCGCTAATTTCAACTTTCTGAAAGAACCCTCATTTTATGTCTTCAAAAATTTTGTGCTTTGTTATTATGGTTTCCTTTAAATTTTATTCCATATTATATATATATATATATATATATATATATATATATATATATATTTATATATGTTCCTACGTACACGCAGTGACCTGTCAGGTAAATATTAAAACTAAAGTTATACTCGTATTATCACACGTAATCATGATTTTTAATTTATTATATTTTAACCCGCTTCGTGAATTATGTTTAGGTCTAATTTGTTAAGTGTCAACATGAAATGAATAGTTAAGTCTGATAAAATAATTATGTATATTTATACATGCAATAGTTGAAATAAATTTGTTTATATTTTAAACTATTGCATTGCATTTTTGTAGCCATCGATTCTATATCGGTCAGTAGCACAGTTATAAACAGTAGGTTCAAAAATAATCTGCGGTACCTCCCCTGATACTCTTCATATTTTTTATTTACTAAAATTATATAATATTGACTATTAAGTCAAATTTACAGTTTATATGTAAGGAAAATATAAAATTCAAGTAAAATACGTTACTTACATAAGGGGTCCAATAAGTAACCACGCCACTAGTTTTTTGGGGTTCATACATTTAAAAGTCATTAAAGGATTCTAAACCTTAATATAAAAAATATATATATTGTCTTAATTTTGAAATAAAAAATGATAATAGAAGTTAGTCGTTATGAGGATCAGAGTAGACTATAAAAATTTCTTAATATTTTATTGCAATATTTCTTAACTTGTGTATAATATATTATTTTATTCAATTGAAACTAATTTAAATAGTTGTCTTTAAGGTTTGTCTGTAAGGGATTTATTATAAACAAATAAGTCTTCAAAACTATTAATAAATTTCGTAAGTCTAGTTTACTATAATGAGACATCTACTTATTAAGTCACTACAAAATACTCGCAACCTTTTACAGTTTGCACCACGACTTTACGTAAGTTGCAATAGGATATTAAATATTCATACGCGAATGAATATTCGATATCGTATCCGATTGAACGCGAGTAAATGCTATATATACAAATTTAGCAACCATTGGATTCAAACCGATATCAAATTGAATCTTAATTAAATTGCAACGAATGAACCCAGTAATTGTGTAAGCGTTTGAGAATACAAGACGAAATATCTCACTTCAGCAAAACCTGGGACAGCCTACTATACATATAGATCTCAAAGGTAGTTTAAAGGTGGCACAAATGAAGTAAAAAATAGCCTTAGATAAAATTTGATTATTGAGTTAAAGAAGTTGTTAATATTTTTTGCATAATAATAAATCAACTTTAGTAGCAGCAAAATAACACAAAGCAAGAATAAACTCTTTTATTATTCATACAATAGTTAACTTTATGATGTATAACAAAATATTCCAATAACATAACAAAAGTAATTAATCTTATAATAAAAAACTAAAGACAAATGGCAACCATAAAAAAATATTAACTGGATTTATTATCAATAACTGAGCACATTTGCAATTGATAATATAACAAGAAAGGAACACAATTTACAAATGCAAACTTTACAATTTTAAAATTGAATTTAGTGACATTTTGAACATTTGCATTGTCACTATCATATTGCAATGACACTAGACATTGTGATCTCATTCATATTGCTATTTAGGTAAAGTTTATTATGCAATGTTTGAAGATTTCATTATTCACGAATGTTGTATTTATTGCGACAAAAATAAAAAGTGTGATATAATATTTAGGCCTAAGTTGCGGATTGTTCGTCATATTTAAATATTCTACAATATATTTATCTTAAGCATATAAATATCTGTATAGATTAACTATTTGTTTTTATTAATAATATTAAAATGACCCTTATATAAATACTTGGAGCTTATTTTCATTGGTAACAAAAGTTTTAAGTCGTGAATTGATATTAGTTGATTAGTGCCACAAAGATTAAATATATTATATATTATGCTAATCCATAATTATCTCCTTCACTGCTGGATAATTGTGTACTATTATGTGAGATTACAGCCGATTTTCAATTAATAAGGAGACCGAGTAATGAATGGCTTCTAATAAATACTGAAGTACATTAATGAACTACATTATGGCATTCAAGAGTAGACCTAAACAGTATTAGCAATAATGATAAATACAGAAGACAAAATAATAAATGTTATTGCTATTATAATGTTTATACATAAAACTTTTAGATATAACAAATATCTATAATATTTAAATAAGTTACTTTAGAAGTTTTTGTTGTTAAGTATATGTAGGTATTAATAATGATCTTACATTGTATTAGAACGACTTATAGAATTACAGTAGACTATTTTGAAATAAAACCCAATACACGGTTTTAAATAATATAACTTACAATTTACACTTTACGTGTAGAATTGCATTTTACCGCTTCACAAATTTTTGAATAATAGCAGTTAATATCATTGTATGTCATCTGATAAAATACCTAAGAGATAAATTATTAAAAGAACTCTCAGTTATTAAAACCTTACACTAGTAATTAGTTAGTACTAAATAATAATACACCTACAATTATTATCCTGTACGAAACGCATAACTGCATAAATTCAAAGACATAATAGTATGAAGTCTTTATAAAGGTAAACTACTAATAAAAATATGTGGGCTTCTTATAGCCTAGAAAATAGGTTTTGAGGAAAGCTTGGGTAGTTCGCGCCTTACATCTGATACTATGATTTAGAAAAATACTTCTGGCACTTTACTATTATCTGCAAAGTAATAACTACATCCGGATAACAACACAGTGCATGAAACAGATCGAACCGAAAATACCGAAATTGTTAGACATCACTTAAACGATCCTGGTCAGTTGCTTTAAGCTACAGCATTGGTAGATATGGTCTCTAACAATAAAACCACCGTCACTGTCACCGAAGAAATAATTCAAGATTTAGGTTTAAAGGAACAAAAATCAACGGGAGCGTCTTAGGGCTAAGTGGATCCAAAAATATTAACACTAAGTTTACGGTGGAAATACAAATGAAATCGAGTTATAAATTAAAATACAATTGAAGAAATGGCAACTGTACTTTGCACAAATTGAAGTCCGCCTTTATTCGAGACCTATGGGTCTGTTGGGTGACCATCCAGAAGAATTTGGCTCCGCTAACTCCCGTACATTTTTTATAATAACAGTGCCTGATAAACATGATGATACTGAAATCATTAGTCCGTTCAATCGCTGCAAGATGGTGCAATGAATAACGTCTCATTTCTGGAAACGTGTTTAAAGGAGTTAGTATATACGATGCAACAAAGACATATATAGTAAATAAAAACGATACCACCTCAAATTTGAGATGTGGTGATTGTCAAGAAAGAACAGCTTCGACCAACTATATGGTTACTGGCTCGAATTACTCATCTACAAATAGAAGCTGATAGGGAGACTAGAGTGGTAGAATAAAAGTAAGGATTCTCGTCTCTAACGCCCTATATCAAATTTCGTTTGTCTTACCAAAGTAGCCTAAAATAAACTGATAATTCAACATAGTGGGCGGTGGGGTGAAGAAGGAAGTTCCTGGTGGGTGACATTTTTACTCCTAGAAACCATAGGCGTGAGCAGTGTCAAATAACGAAAAAATTCTTATTTTTCGCCGTAATGTATTTGTGTAAATTTACCCTCAGATTGTATTTATACCATTCGCAACCTTGTAAAAATGATTAAAAAAATCTCAATGCTTTCAAACTGTTTGATTTCATAACATCAAGAAGTTAGTTTTAATTACTTAAATACCAAACAGTAGTTATTAAAATATATATAAATTATGATATAAATACATTTTATTAGGTTCTGAGATGTATATCTAAAATTTCTCAATATTACATACAAAGGGTTCTCTTAATGACCATTATAGTCAAGTGTCCATAACTGAAACTGATACCTTTCAAGTTCGGAAACGATCACTCAGAATGTCCGCGTAATAAGTAACTGATAATAATGATAGAAATTTTGAAGCTGTTGTTATAGTTCTTTTTTTTTGTTCAAGTGTATTTTGTATTAACAAATTGTCAGAACTTCGTTTATTTTTAGTAGAATGTTTGTTTGTGTTAATATATACTTTTTATTATTTTCTTTACCGATCTTTTTCTAATCACAAATTAAACCAATATAAAACCGTTGCCAATAGTTTTATATTTAGTATACATTTATTATGTTACTATAACATATATTTTTGATTTTCATTTAACTTAATTAGATAAATATAAAATTGTATTGCAATAGTAAAACATTTATAGTGACGTAATCCAGGTGATTTATAGTGACTTCAAATGCCTTCAGTTGCTCGACTACTAAGAGTAATTTGTCAGATAAATTTTAGTGGGGCTCCAGAAATGAAATGGCCTTAATAAACACAACTATCCTGTTTGATATGATTTTTTCAAATAGTTATTTAAATTTGTTTTGTGATAAAGCCTTGCTGCAATCATTTTACAACAAATCTTATGGGCAAGTCCACTCTCTCATAAAGGAGCAGGGAAAATTAGTTACTGTAAATAGGTTTCGCACGCTCAACATTCCTCTTACTAGCATTCTTTTTTTCCCTATATATGGGTGACGACATGTTTGCATCCATATTTCGGAATGTCCATGGGTGTCCGCACAACTTATCTTTATTTGGATCATCTACTTCTTTGTCTTCTTATCTTTATCTTAAATATAAATTTATCTTTTTTATCTGATACACATGACGAAATCTCCATTCTTCCAACAATTTAGTGCTCTGTATTCCTCTTCTCCAACTCGTTTGGTCTGGTCTGGTTTCTTCTCCAACTTGTTCACTGTACCATGACTGCAGTTCGACTTTTTAATTAATTACCTGAATCCATTACAAAGCATATATGTTGTCTACATACTTTATTTTCTCTTTTAAATTATTATTAATATTTAATTACTATATTTTTTTTTGTTATAGCACACCGACATGCCCCTTTGGTATATTATGTAGATGTTGACAGTTTTTTTAAAGTAAAATAAAGTTTACTTTTCACTCTGATATATATCACTGTGATATATTCTCATGTCAGTACAATTCTATAAACACTTTGTGCAATATAAGTATTGCTTGTGGGTTAATGTGGGTCATGCAATTATCAGTCAAATGATAATGTTTATAATAATCAAATACAAATAGCTATTGCAATGTAATAAACAATAGAAGATTCAAAGAGAATGTTATTAAAATCTAATATGACAATACGAATTTATCAAACCTCTTCAAATAAATGAGTTAGTACCGAAACCTTAACATATTGTACATATTCCATTCGTGTCAACATATTCCTCGCGAGACCTGTCTCCGAATGTTCCATTTACAGAGTCCCATCGCACAATGTTACCAACGTCGTTTAGCGTAATAGAATAAGCTAACTATATCTTTTTATATTATACTGCTTTCACTTTTACTTCTAAAATTTATCTTCATACTAAGGTATCCTAATATTTATTGATAATCTTAAGTCATCAAGCAAAAGCTTACTTTATTATTGAAAATTATTCCAATATCACAATGCTTTTTAAATACTTAATTTCTGTATTCTTCTCAATGTTAAATATATTGACAATATTCTTTAATTTCTAATAGAAGGTTAGTAAAACAGTACAATAAACTACAGATCTTTGATCCTACTTTATTTTTCTGAATCTGTTAAATTTATAGATATTGATGCCACTATAAGTATAGGTATCAAAATTTTTTAATGTTTAATAATTTTTTTTATTTATAATATATTTTACTTGTTTTAAATATAATATCAACATAATGTTCAGTGGACTTAAAATGAAAAATATTATAAGGATGTCCTTACATTATGACATTATTAATGTTAGAAAACACGCATATATATTTAGCTTCACGCCAAATATAACACGTATATGCTACATAAAAATTTATATTAAAATAATAATAACAGCAATAGATAAAAACATTATAACTTCTTGCAATTCCTGTTATAAGCTTCTGAACGAGTAATGAGCGAGTAATTTTATCAAAGGCTTTTCAGTAGTCAGCACAAATAACATCCACCCGTCCACCGTCATCTATTTCAAACGCAACTCTCTGAGTATATTTACTAAGATAAGACTATGAGGATCGTCTAGTTGTAAAAAAATGCTGTAGTTCTATGTTGAAGGCCTTAAAGGCGGATGTATATTATCGCGTATTTTTTTTTATTAATTAATTGTGTACTAACATTTAACTTGGATAATACTTAACTAGGTCTTTATTTTGGATGTCATGTGTATACACAGACCTGTGAATAGTTACAATAAACTACTGTTTCCATATTTTGTGTATTTTGTCGGTACAAAGAGATAAATGATATAAAATGTATAATGTCTTAGAGAATAAATTGAGACCAGATTTGGGAGAAAAATAAGGAATGTCATCTGGACCACAATCTTTATTAACACTTTCACTGCCAGCTCCGTAGCGTGTACGGAGACGCAAGTTTCACCCCGTGTGCTGGCTCCGTAGATGCTACGGACCTGGTATTATTAGGCTAGTTAGGCTAGCCTGCATAATATTGTTCTTAATAGCTATGTGCCAGGGCCGTAGCATGTACGGAGCAATTAAAAGTCAATTTTTTATAGTATTTAATTGGCTCAACATTTTTTTTACTATTTTTTCGTTTATTTAAATGCCTTTATGCAAACGTTTATATGAAAAATTGAAACAGCACACAGGGCTCAATTTATGAAAATCTGGTGGCAGCGAAAGTGTTAATATCAAGGTTCTTGAGGTAAAATAATATTATTAACGTTATTAATTAGATAGCGTCATTTTAAAATTGATGTACTATTTGTTGTTACATTGCTTTTTTCAGGTTAGTCTAGCACATATATAAAACAACTATCTGATTCCCGCCTGCTTCGCTGGGCACACTATTAATTTGGATGCGAACTTAGGTTGCTATAGTAACTCTTACTGCCGCGTTAAGTGTAGCTCCCACAGGTTTAAAAATTGGCGATATGCAAAAAGTTAAAATTCCTTGTCTACTTCACAGAAGAAGTAACTATGTAAAAGTTAAAGTTAATCGGACAGATAGTTTCTGAGATTTTGTGATTATTCAGTGAGTGGTAAATCGCTTATATATATATATATAGTTTGTTATTTTTAAAGTTATCTACTCGTATATGTATGTTACATGTTATAGTAAGTGGATGGATATACATATTTCTTCATATTCTTCAATGAGTATAGAATAGTTTTGATTAATGGCCGTAACAATGAATTGTTACCTATATATATATGTCGTTCATTCAGTAAACTTAAATTGACCATTAAATACAAGTCATGTAAAAAAATATTATTATTTGCCGTATCTAAAATGTGAACAGGAAATACGTAAGTAAAAATTTACTTAATTATTATGCTTTAGATGAATATTCTTGAATATTTTAGCAAGAAATTAATATATTGTAGTAAAAACTTGGCAAATTTTTAAATCGTTTTTGATCACAAAAACATAATTTTAACTTTATTAAAAATATAAGCTCTTTCTGAACACAATCTCAGCTTAATATAAATTTTAATGTAACTATACATCCTTTAAATATTTTTTATACTTTGTGGAATATATTCTTAAAAAATTATTATAAAAAAAATATTATTCTCAAAAATGTTTTCGAATAATGAGTATTAGAATTTATATATATATATATATTTTAGTATTTTGTGTCCTAGTTATGATGTATGTTTATCACAACTTTACACAGACATGCTTCCTATGCATATACATAAAATTGATAAATTGTGTTAGCCGTCATAAGCCACTAATAATAGTGAAACTTGGTGTTTAATGTAAAAGTCGATTCTTAGTAAATTACCCTATCTAAATGAGCGGTCAGTGCTTTCGGCGCAAAAAATCAATTGCAACCGCAGTATCTGATTACCATTGAGTACGTTGGAAATATATACTGCGTGTATCATGTGTAATATATAATGTATTTTAAATGTGGTAAGAGTCAAAATAATTTGATGTTTATTGTTTTATAATATTACTAAAAAAACTTTTTGATTTAACATGTGTGTTCATATGCTAAATATTTAATTAAGCCAAATATTTAGAAATCAGTTTAAAAGAATAACATATAAGACGACTTTTTGAACTTTGAGACTCTTTTGCATAACTTGACTTTAACATATTTACATGAATACTAATTTATTCCAACATTAATTCGGAGTCATGTCGGTGTTAACTCGCGAGCTCTTCTAAGACTTTGCACTAGATACAAACGACGTATCATGTCACAACACCTCGGTGTGTGCAATGCGTGCTCAAGTGTTGAGGCAAAAAACTAAAACAACTCACCTTCTGACGTTGAAATAAAATTTTGCACTCCGTCTGGCCTTTTTTAAATTACTTTATTTATATATACAATTTTTTTAACAAGTCTCCATATCATCGTAAACTATAAAATTACTTATTATTTAAATTAAACGGAAGTTATTGATGTACTAAGTATATATAAATAGTAGCGAGACAATTTCTGCATATTAAGGTTATTTCAAATATATAAATTGTATATGTTAAAACAATGACACCAATTTCTAATATATTATGCTAGTATAAAAAAAAATTTTGACTTATTTTCTGTATGTCTAGCATTACCTAAAAACGAGTTGATATGTTTTGGTAAAATAAGGCACGTTTATTGAGGCGCTCAAACCGTTTCCGTATAATTTTAGCTACAATAAGATTGAAAATAATTAAAAATATAAACATGTGAGCCGTATTTATTGTTCTTCTTCTTTTTAATTATAGTAAAACTGGAATTCTTTGGACTATCTTGCGGATATCTATCGATTGTTATAAAGAAATATTTCATTTCATATGTGTATGGTGTGATGATATTGAATAAAGTAAGAAATTAGTATGTAAGAATTAGTTTCAAATGGCGCCCGTAATATACAAGGATCACGTAATACGGGAGATATGAAAAATCATGTAACGACAAGTATTTTAAGTACGAATGTGGTTTATTATATGGGAAAAAGATGACCGAAGAAGTCATGAACCTAAGAAAAATATACCAATAGAAGGATGTCTTTAAGATGACGTACCATAGAAGAACGTGAAAAATATAGCAATAGAAGGATGTCTTTAAGATGACGTACCATAGAAGAACGTGAAAGGCATAGATATATTACGTTGACCCAAATATTTGGGATAAGAGCTGATGGATGATATATAGATATTATTTCCTTAATTATTAAATAGTACAAGAATAACTTCGGCTTAAGTAATTCCGTAATTTCTCGTGTATTTTGTTACAACAGTGGCAAGGTACTGGGTAAATTATAAAATTAAGAAAGAAATTATAAGTTTGAGACTAAGTACTGCACTGTACCTAGATACTAACAAGATAAAATATGTTTATTGTTAATATATATTAATGTTAAGACCCTAACGCTATAGTTTATTACATAGCTTATTAGATTACTCTAACTATCCTAAATCCATTAGATTGTTAATTTTGTAAAAACCTTCAGGGATTAGGTAACTAAAAATATTGAAAATAGAAATGAAGACAAATTTTAATATTGTCAAAGTCAAGAATAAATAAATCTCTTTCTAAAATTATTCGGATACAAAACTATAACTAATACAAACTTGTGAAATCCACACATGCATTATCAAGAAACTTCTTGTACATTGAGTTTGAAACAACTGACGGTTCATGTGTCAGCACTACATACTAAAGAAAGTAATACAAGTTACTTTGTTAAAATATTTTCTTTTATATTATTCGTTACAAATATATTCACCATTTTTTTTCTTTTTATGTGAAAGGATATATTATAACGTATTAAAAACTTAGTTTTTAATTATAAATTATCTATTTTAACGTTTTACATTGTAACTGTTTTAGTCTTATTTTTAAATAATTGTACTTTTAAAAACTAAATTATAAGTTTAAGCTTTTGAAATAATTACTATTAAAGGATTGGTATGGTAAGGTAATAGTAATCTGAGAATAAATTTAATATTAAGTTTTGCAATTGTAACATAGAAATAACTTTATTGTATTGCCCAATAACTAGCATGTTGGTAAGGCGATCAAGTATACCTAAGAAGAGAATATTAAAATACCTATCGACATTTCGACCTACATAATTCAATAGTAATGGTAAAGTAGTAAAAACATAGCCAAAAGTTATATTTGTTTTAATATCATGAAACAAAGATATCATAGATAAACGGACGACTTGTGATCGTCCATGGTTTATAGTTTAAAGATACATATACTTTTATATGAATTTATTATAATATAATAAATAATAAATTCAATTTTAAAATATTGTATATATAACATTAATATATAGCTAAGTTTAATTGTCTATTTAAAAAAATGCATTATATGCATAACTCCATATATTTTGTAAGAAGGTATAAGATATTTTAGAATATATTAACATTTTACATTTTAGGTGTTTTAAATTAGAACTTATTTGGGCAAAATAAATGTTTTATAAAACTGGATCAAACCTCTATTGCGAGTAATATTTTGAACATGATTCGATTGAATACTGAAAGAATGTCTTGGCAGAGCACTTACGCTTAATCATACTTTGGAAGTGAATGTAAATAAAAATAAAGTGATTCTCTTGAAACACTTATAATATTATATTTCTTTTATAGGTAATAAAAGAAAGTATAAGCTGTAAAAAATATAGACAACAACTTTTTATCGATACTACTAACAATAAAAACCATATCTCAATTCATCTCAAACAATATCAAAAACAATTATCTTAGTAAGATAGAACAAGATTTTCTCAAAATAGAATTGCCATTAAATTTAATTATCAAGTGGAATAAAACTGCTTGTTTATAAAGTGAAAGATGACAAACTAACTTTTTTTACCGAAAGACACTGCATTACATCTACTGTGAATATTTTTTTTAATACCGCATTCGAAACATCTGGTTTAAAATAAAATATAAACAATTTGTGTCGAGTTAAATACATCAAACATGAAAATCATAAAAACTAAAATTGTTTTTGTAACTGATACAAATTGCCATTAGTGCGCTGACGTTGGTTTTATTTATATCAAAAGCAATCCTTTAACACAAAATAAGCAATATGAGATATCATCCATCTCCCATTTGTCACTGAGCCTAATGTGTAGTTTCAAATTTCGTTATAATGTTACCGAGAAAAACTATATCACTACGACATTTATTTTAGATAAAATAGTTATTTGTTTGAAATAGACCGGGTGTGTAGTTTCTTTAACAGGTTAAGGTAAAATTTACTATCGTTCGGAAAAATATATCAATAAAATTGAATTAACTTAACAAAAGGAAAATGATTGAATGTTTTAGGGTATCCATATGATAGCGCTGACATGTTTTTCTACGAATCGAAAATATCATACTGTGTTATAACGGACCTATTATAATAAATATTCAATAGCAAACCATGTCACAAATGAAAGAAAGAGACTGTTGGAAGCTATATTAAAATTATTACAATTGTAAAGACTATAAAATTAAATCTATTTGTTTCGTATTATTTTTCATGGGGCATATACGAGTAACTTATAAATTATTTTCTTCGTGGGATTGGTACCTCAAAAAAACCTTGTATAAAATATCAAATTCAGAATAATTTGTTATTTCAAGCTATGGTCGCAGAATCGTTGCACCCTGTAATACTTGAAATATAGGTTTGATGTACATCAGATTGGCATTCGCTAATATTTTATTATATTATAGATAATTATGTGTTTTTTATTATATTTCTTCACATGCAAGTGGCCAGTTATTTGTCCATTAGATAATATACCGAGTACATTCACGTCAAATACAATGAGTAATGTTCAATGGACAAATCCGATTGCTGCCCTAGTTAAATAAAGATATATGACCAAATGTTGCAACGGTAGTAACGATAACAGACTGACGGTATTAATCCAACAGACGTCATGAAAAAAATGTAAACATTTATTATATATAAATGTAAATAGAAAAAAAATTGTGTCTTGTTGCCAAAAATATTAAACTGTCAGAGCTGTGCCCGATGTTAATAAGATTGCGGTGAACCATCTCACTTGATAATGACTTCTTTAGTTTCTAGCTTTCTTTATAATAATCATTTTCTTTAAAGATAATGAATGATTTAATATTGTATCTTAATAGATATATAACACAATATATTAAAATGTTATATCTTAATTGTTAAATGCCTTTGAATGTTATTTCATTATATTAACATATTAAATTAGATTGTATGGTATATAATTCCATAAACAACATTGATCACCAATTTGAAAGAGTCAATAAAATCATATGGTGAAAAGAAATATTAATACTCACTTAAAAATTTAATATTATAAAAATTATAAACATAATACAAATATAACAAAAAGATATTTGTAATAATCATGGATAGTCAACTGTCACAAAGAAAACATAAGACATTATAGTTTGTTTTCTTAGATCTCGTATCTTCTAGTAAAATTATTTGTAAGAAGATTGAGGTATCTAATAACACGCTACACATTTTATCTGTAGTTTCCTGAGATTCATATATAAATTATGAAGTAGAACTTGAAATTAAAAATACCTAATCATTATTTTGTTTTTATATAGTTATGAAGCACATATGTAATGTATATATATCATAAGTCTTATTAATGAAATTTCAGATGTACACTGTAAAGATGCATAGTATAAGATTACGTGACCATACACAAACTTTAACAATAAAGACGTTGTTATAAGGTTTTTAATAAAATTACAATATGATAGATACTCTTCAAGATATCAACTATCTGATTGAAACAGCCTTTCAATAACATATATTTTCGGGAGTCGGGTTGCGCTCGTCCCTCAAATATGTGCGAAGGGGGTGATGGCTGGCTCTTGCGTTATGCTCGTGAACGGGTGCTGCTTGCGGTGACTGGTTGTGTAGCAGGCCTATTTTTATTTATTATTATTATTATCATTATATATTTTTTTTGCTATTATTATTATTATTATTATTTTTTAATTTTTTTCATTATATTGCGACGGTTCTAGTTGTTCCAAAATAGCTTTTAAGATTGACATTTGTGAAACAGTGATCACAATATAAAAAAATATATATCCGGCTGAGTTTGTTGTGTGGTTCTTCTCGGACCAGGACGCGTTTGGAACCCTCATAGCTTTAACATTAAGTTGGACAGTGCTTTTACAGAAGAGCTTATTACGATAAATCTGGTATCGAAATAGGCCCTCCTGACACTTCCATTTTGACGTACACAAGTGATCACTGATAATGATTCAAAGTGGAAAAGATATAAATAAATAAATAAATAAATACATCATGCCATAATAATTTATATTGTTTGGTAAAAGTGGCAATTTCGCTTTGAGATCAGTAAAGCGCTGTACTTGTTTCACTGCAGTTTCTCACGTCTGTTCAATACACGAACTCGGTTCACGTAATCGTATACAAGTCTCGTTAATGTTCCGAGGCTGATGAACCAAAGTAACAACGAAAGTTGATAAAGACAATATAAACAACTTTTGTATATTTAGAAATTTATATTATTTAATTGTCTGATTTCTAGTTATTTCTTCGTTATTAAAAATAAAAAAGTGTTATAATATAAAAGTAAATTACATTCCACGTCACGACGTCGAGGGCTATCTACAGAACAGCTTAATTTATGCTGACGAGTCACGTCTACCAAACTTTAATCACAGTTAACACAAATATTAGAAGTGCTTTACTTTGCAGTTACGATAGTGCGAACATTTCTTTATTATTTTCGGCTTCAGCTAAGAAATATTAACATTAAAAGATTGTTAAATATAAAATAAATATCACTTTTTTGTAATATATAATTTACATAGGATTTTTTTTTGTGATTTATAATTTATATTTTCCTTTCCATGTTTGAAAGCAAAACATGAGTTAGCTCGCCATTTGTATTTTTCTCTAAATATGGGTTCATGTTAAATGTTGTTTAGTTTTAATTTTATGGCTATCAATGAAAAATTGTAATTCAAATCTAAATAAATATCAAATTATCCGTTTTATAAAATATTATATGTTGTAAATGTTGTCATTATCATAAGAAACAGTGATTACAAGTATGGTTTACTTTAAGAATACTTACTTATTTACTGTTTAAATCTACACCACTCTTAGCTTAACTTAGTTTAGCTTCGCTTAGATGTTATGTAAAAAGAAAAATTCTTTGTTAAATATTTTAAGTAGCAGGTATTTATTACACGCTACATACGTACATACGTAGGTATATTTAAACTATAATATAAGTTTATTAACTATCATAATGATAATTCATAACAGGCGGTAATTATATCTTTAGAAAAATGAAACTGTTAGGAACATCTGAAAACAAAAAAAAAAATACTGTAATAAATTTATATTTTATTAGATGTAAAAGATTTAAAACTGGGAAGAAAATGTAAATATAATTTAATTACATAAATCTTGCCCGAGGTGAAGTCAGATCAGTGCTATTTATTAAAATAAAGTGGATAAAATAATACGTATGATCGGAAAATATTTTCTTTACCATACATGTACCTATAATGTATCGAATTATTGAACGATGTATTATAAATAACATAAGAAATATGTAACTAAAGGAGAAGGCACATTGGTAAGATGACTACTACGTTATTATTGTTTTTCGTCCATTGACACCTCACTTACTACGCACCTGTAGTAACTTTATAATGTTATCCCCAACCCCAATCTATTTTCACGCCATTAAATGCATTGTTTTCTTTCTTTTTGCATTTTGATATCTATTAAGATTAGGTTTCAAATAACATTGTTTAATATATTATTATTTTCAGAAATAAAATGTTAAACTGCTACCGTTAAATCTATTTGTAACCTTCCATCTTCTATACCAACTGTGAGTATTGTCTGCTAAATCACTTCCTGTTCAGTTACTCGTATATGTTGTTAGTATTAATTAGTAGACTGTTACTGCCAAGTTGTAACCTAAGTTCTGTAAGTTAGGAACTTAAAGTAATTAGTTTCATGTTAAGGGTGTGGGTCTGTTCTTTAACACGTTAAGTAATATAACTATGAACTGAGTTATTTGAAAACAAGCGTAGTTTGAAGATATTATTGTTATTAATTTAAGTCACCTACACTTTGTAAACATAAATAATTTTATGGTGGAATTATAATCATTTCCATAGTAATTTTTATAGTCAATATACCAAAAAAGCTAACAATTCTTACTGTGACTGTGATCCAAACTGCTGCTAGTTAACTATTTGAGGTTAACCAAGGAACTAAAGTTCATAATGAAAGTTCGCAAACAATGCTTATCACGAAGGGTATTTGAGAGTTAGTTAAAGATTCGCACATAACTGTTGAAATGAAGATAATGCTAGCGGAATCAAATAATAATATGTAGCTTTAAATGTTACTCTTTCGGTGAGTGTTTTACTCAGCACTTAACAAGGTCACGAAGTAAAAATTGGCTCGCCTTGTACATACGACTGTGAAGGTAAGTGTTGGGAGTATATTTCGTTTTTTTTAATATATATTTTTTTTATTTTTATCGAAAAACAAATGCTACATTATGCACTAGTTCTTGCTCGCAGCTGCAAAGACGGACCAGAAATAAATTATGATAGCTTGAATCTTTGTTATGTTTCTTAACAATTAAATCCAGCTCATGCCCCATATAAAAATTTCTTCCAATATGATTAAAAATATGATAATTTGTAGTGAAAATATCAATTAACAAAATTCGTAAGTTGATGCTGAAGTTAAAGCTTCCGTATGACGAAACAATCTTTAAATAGCGGTTAATAGTTTAAGAGTACAATAGTACCAAAATTTTTTTTTCCTTTTGTTTTTACTTTTATTTTTGCTAATGAACTAAGTTGTCAAATCGTTTCAACGTTTTAATAGTAGAAAATAATATAAACACCATAATATTATTTAATTAACTAGGGGCGAAAACAAACCCTCAATTTCGACTCGCTGCGCTCGCGAAATCTCGAGTGCCGTTTGCATATTGAGCATAGCGAGCCCAGTGTATTGACTCATCGTTTCCCATTGATTTCAATGGGATATCAGTTTTTAAGCATAATATTTTAAAAAAATACATTTTTCTTTTTTTTAAACCATCCCCTAATGTGTGTCTTTTTGATTGCAAAGTTATTAGTTTTCGAGCCAATTCATGACAAAGAATGTAAAAAGTCTCCAGTAAAAAAGGAGTTTCTTATTTTAATTTTAATAACAAATTGATGTTATATAAATAATAATATTTTGTGACAATTATTTCTGGTAGTACTTTAATATATATACGAGTATAAAGTTTCAAATAAATGAGTATTGTCGCTGACACAGATTCAAATTGCTACTTTTAATTAGTACTCATCAGGGGATAATAAAAGATGCCATTCTGCTATAAGAGCTGTTTTCAGTTCTATGAAAATAAGATATATGTAATTATTTTTAAACTATTTCTTAAATTTTCAGATGATAAAACCTCACCTTTTTAATTGTTTTTTTAATAATAACATTAAATATAAATAAAAATCTGTGTTACACTTTTCGTACACTTAACACTGGTGTAAAATAATAACAAATGTTTGTCAAAGTATGAAGAGCGTTCTGCATTTTTCTCACTATTTTATATTTACTTATATTTATATCCGAAGTTAGGTTTTATATTTTAAAATAATACAATGAAGTGTATAAAATATATATAAAAAATAATTTATTATGATACCAGCATACTCATAGATTATAATTCTTATTTATTTAGTATGATAATATTTAACTGTACGTATATACATATTTTAACCAAAACCAAGTTATTAATGTGTCCTGTGTCGTATATGTATGTGTATATTTATTGGCTATTATTTTTATTATTTTTCAATATACACTTAAACTATTTGCTTATTTGATGTGGAAATAAATATTTAAAACGACATTTGTCAAAGTATCAATAATTTTGCAATATAGTACTGACGACACACCGGCGCTTGAACTCTCTGGTGAATACAGAAGTAGATCATATTATTCATACCCACCAGGATATCCAGGGGCAAAATCCACCCCAGGATTGGATATCGTGCGGCATTCTATGTGGAACGCTGAGGATTTTCGCCCCGCTGCGTTGGATGCTCAACCGGTGTGACCACACAGGCGCTTCGTAGCGGGCAATGGATCGAACTCCTCTCGCATAGAAGTAATAAACTCGATCCCTGGACCCTCAGAGATTGGGTAACAGGCACTAAGCGACCCTGTAGCTAGCCCAGTAGAAGGTGGTAACAGTCATCTTATACTCAAGTTACATGTGATGCAAACTCAGAAATGTTAAAAAAGGAATAATTTAATGAAATATTTTATCGTTCCTATTGTAATAGTACAGTGAAGTCTGTTCTCTTACCCCTTCTTGTTTTAAATTTAAATCCTTTATCAGCATATCTTTTATTTTACAAATTTATACGCATTTTCAGTTTTTTTTGTATCTACTCGTATAGCCCAAAGCCTTGTTTTTCGAGAAAATAAATCAATTTTCCGAGATGAAATTATAATATAGGATATATATTGACTCGACCATAAGTCAACACTAAATCAAAAATTTATTAATTACAATCTTCTAGAAGTATGTCTTTTTTAAGATTACATCTTCTCAAATTGGACAACAATCACTTACTAAGAGATGAAGATAACAAACGAACAAACTCAGTTCCTTATTTTAATTAGTGTACATACAATATAAAGCGATTGTTGGGTCGAAGCTGTGTTGTAATAATTTCTGAAATAGCCGATTAATTTCAATTAAAAAAACAACTGACACACTCGCTGAGTTTGTTTTGCCCGATATTCACAGATCCGTGTCAATTAATTTTTATATATTATAAAATATTAAAAAATATACTTGTTTCATAAAAAATATGATATACAACAGGGTCAATGACGATAATTACAAAGGTTCTCTTTATTCTTGTGAAATATAATACGTACTTGGAAAAGAAAAAGTTACGAAAACACGAACCTAATTTCTTTATTGAATTACTGTTATATATTCAATTTGAAGGAAAAATATTAAAGTAATATGTGAATGTCTCATCTATTACTTCATATACATGTATATTATACATAAGTACGTTTTGTTTCTTTCTTTCTTTTTTATTTCGTTAAGAGAACCAAATAGTGAGTACAAGGACATGTAATACAAAGTATTCTAAAGTAGAATAATTATCCTTCTCAAAACTCAATACTGTTTATCTATACCTACCATTTTTTACGAAATAAAGAATTTTAAGTTGAATTGTTTTTACGGATCTGTATCTTAAAAGCAAGAAAACAGAATCCTTTTAAGATCACTTTGTTATCCGTTTGTTCGTCCTTCCGTCTGTCCGTATGTATGTCCGTCAAGACCCTTAATGTCGGGAACGTGGAGCTGTCGAGTTGGAATTAAAATATTTTATTTATTATAATCAAATTTGGATAATTCCCGTTGACCTTAAACTATGAAAGTAACATTGTTTTATATTATAGTATGAATTAATAATAAAAAAAATGAATTTTGTTTTCTGAACTCTTATTTGTAATATAGTCCTATCTATTATAAGCGGTCGAAGTACGATATATAAATTCAGGAAAATAACTAGAGAGCTAATTTCAGCTTCTCAATAGTTACAAATAGTTCTGAAATAGTTAAAGTTACAAATAGTTCTTTAATCGAGTCTCGAATCGATTCTAGAACTATAACTTACAACCCCGACCATTTGATCGACGAATCGAAATCGCACTTGTCCGGTTATTTAAACTATCGTTATGAAAACATGTCGTAGTTAGACGCATATTGATAGCTTAGGTAAAGAAGTAAGTTATAACTTACAAGCAGATAACACATTACAAAGCTATATACCTTATATACCTAGCGAGGTAAATAGGATTGTAATGTATAGGTAACAAAATTTACACCAAGAAGAAGACAGAATTTACAAATAAGATACAAGTAGCAAAAGTCATACAAGCTTCTCAAAATAACATGAGGAGTAGGTATGAAGACGTTTAATTTGACAAATATTTATAAAATTCGCTTTTCTTCAATTATAATTATATCAAATTTGTTGTTTTTATATTATTTGTAAAATTATAATATATAAACGCGTAAAGAACAAACATTTTTACCGATCACTTGTGAAGACTTCATGATATGATATATACGTCATTTTATGTATAGTATGTATACCATATTATCAACATATTACGTAAAATATACTGAGGTAGGAAAGTATATTACACATCAAATAATATATTTGACTATATCCAAGTGATATCACAATGGCCACAGAGATAAAAGGCGTTCACAGCCGTCGTTTCATTACATTACTGAATGTTGTAATTATAAACTTGAAAGCTATTATCGAATAATAAAAAAAATCAAATAATAATGAGTTGTAATTATGCAAAATGCGTATTCTCTTGATAAATATTTTGTGAATTTTATACTGAAATATTGTAAGCCAGCTCTCGGAGATAAGTACCGCGTGGATTGCATTATTCTTTGAAAATGTAGCCTCTAGTTCAGCATAGTGGCTCGGTATACTTTGAGAATTTAAATGACAAATATTGAACAAGTTGCGATTATCAGAAAATATGCTTTCCAAATGTCCACTTAAACAAGTTAAACTATCGCTTATGGGATCGTCACAACTATCAAAGGAACCACTGGAATCGTGCAGTGAGTAAAATGTGTCATCAATACTGTGAGAAGATTCATTATCAGACATAATGTATATTAAATAAATAAACTATGAAATAACTATATAAATAAACAATAAAATAAGAATAAATAAAATAAAATAAAATAATAATAATTAAAAGCGCAACTAAACTTGTGCTACAAAAAAAATAAAAAAATAATAATAATAATTAAAGTACCCTATTTATCACTAACCCAACAGTTTACTGTTTACATGATAATAAGGTTTTGAAAACAGTACATGTAATATAATAAAAAAACTTAATTATATGAAACATAAAACTAACAAAGAAAAATGAATTAAAATTCACATTGACTGACAGTTAATCACTGTAACTGACAACTTGTCAGTTCAGAGAATTAATATAATAATATTAAGTAATGTTAAATTAGATATATCCATATTTAATAATATTATTAGTAAATATTAACAACAACAGTTTTAAAATGAGTTTGAATTTAGAAAATATAAATTATCAAATTATTAATATTATACAAAACGTTAATTGTGGAGAAGTATTGGGTTATATATTAATGACACAGACCAAGAAGTTATTTACATACTGTGAATGAATTATTTCTTCAGACCCATACGCCGAGACTTTTTGAAATCTTCACCTTGAAACCCTGCGATATTCGGCTTGCGACGAGGCGCTTGGTGACGAACAACCTGCTGCTGGGCACCGCTCGAAGTAGCCAATGGTTCAGTGGTGGTAATAGTGTCGGGATATTCCGAGATCAACCGATCAAGTTCCTCCTCAGTAACGATTTTCACATGGTTTCCACTGGGTACCTTGATATGTATTACTCCATCAAGAGTCCAGACATTCTTCATATTGAAATGCTGCCTGGCTCTCTTGTGAACTTTAGTGAGGAACTCAGTCACCGTATATCCGGTGCCCTTTAACTTGGATTTTCACCTCCATAACTCAGCCTTGGTGTTGTGATACCTAAAGTGGACAAGTACGGGTCTGATATGCTCACCACTTTGGACATCCAGTCTATGACAGCGCTTGATGCAATCTTTAGAGACGTGCGAGAGGCCTAATTTTTCATGGATTAAATTTAGGACCTCCTGTTGAATACCTGTATTTTTATCCTCAGTGATGCCATTAATTAGCAGAACCTTTTGCCGCTGTCTCATATCTAAAGTATCAACCATTTTAGCACAATCACGAGCGTGCTGATGCAGCAAATTGAGCATGTTATGCACAATCTCTCTGAAGGCTTTAAATTCATCAGCCAATTGCTGTAGTGTTGGTTTCGATGGAGTTGTCGCAGCTTCAAGACGTTTATTAAAATCAGCCATCCGTTGTGTCCAGCATGCTTCAAGCTCAGTTATATTAGCCATTGTGATGTGAGTTGTGTTGTGTTGTGTGTTCGATAAAACAGAGTGCTTTATGTTCAAAATATACTGTTTTAGGATAACCTGTTGGGATTGATGTAAGTAAAGTTATAATTTATATTATAACATTAGTATTTATATCCAGAATTATTGTAATAAACTAAATATTAAGAATCTAAACACTGTTAACTAAAAAAAATACTATTTAAATATATTAAATTAATAGAGCAACTAAAAACTGTGGTTGACTTTTTTAACACCTACCCTCGAAAAAAATATTGATTTCTTTTACAAAGATTTATTACATAATACTTATTAGGCGTTGTCGGAGGTGGCGACGTTCTGGTGGGTGAAGTCCTATACACCCGTAACGATACACTGAATATACAGTCTCGAAGTAAAAAAAAAAATATCTGTACGGAACATGTAAAGTAGTTATTGCGCTCGTAGAATAATAATATATTACTTGTCATACGAATAACATCACAACTAATTTAATATCAATTACTCGAGAAATCCATTAATCAAAACAAACCCTCTTGTTGTCTGACGAAATTTCGCTTACTATCTACAAATGTTTTTCTCATAATTACATCTATGTCATGCATGACATACGCTTGCGTTGGTTACATCAATTACCAGCTTATGCCCTTCCACTTTGATGACCACATTATTAATTTGGATGTAAATTTAGGTCATATTATCCGTTGTCATCGTAACCGTTGCAATGCTAACCGTTGCTATAGTAACTCTTATCCCCGCGTTAAGTGTACGTATAGCTCCTACATTTTTAAAACTTCGCAAAAAATGCAAAAATTTAAAATCCATTGGGATAGGAATTCCGTAAAATCCGTTCTTAGTGGACGTCTACGTCATAAAAGAAGTACCTATGTAAAATTTTAAGTTAATCAGACAGATAGTTACGGAGATTTCGTAATGAGTCAGTGTGTGGCAAATCGCTTATATACATAGATAAGATAAATATTTACGGTTCGTGGATATGTATCTAATGATATTTAAGTAAACTACGTAATCGTTATTTCATCTTTAGAAATTATACCTCCGAAATGACAATGAATGTAAGCGGAGAACAAATAGGCACCCCCTAACATAAACAATAAACTATATTTAAATAAAAGTATATATTTATGTTACAGTTTTTAAAGATCTTTATTTTAATTTTAGGTGTGTCGGTCATGATTACGTGATCGTGATTTAGTGAAATATCGACGTTGATTGACAAATGTTTATTCACACCTAATTACATTGCGCGACTGACTCCGTGACTGAGTGTCTCAGTGTGACTAAGTGTGACTGAGTATGTCAGTGTAGCGCGTTCATCGCACCTCACTTATATACATTTAATATTGCTTACTTGCACAATATACTCCCTACACAATATTTTGACACATATAGTTAAAATACATCATTTCGTCCATAATATAGTTTAGTTCATACATTTATTTATTGAGTTATCAAAATAAAAGTCACAATTAAAAAAAAATGGAATGTGTTATTACATATTATTTTATAATAATATCAATACGCCTAAGTCAAATTTTTTATAAAAAAAGTGTAGTCATACAACTGAAACATTTCGTAACTATCCTTTAAACTTTAAATTAAAAAGAAAAAATATTTACGCAAAAAAATTTAATCTTAGCCCGTCTTTATAACTTTATTATTATAAAAGTAGGTTTCTGCAAACATAATCCTACCAGCAAGGAATTGACAAAATTATTCTTCTCATAAATCAAGAAGTTGGAGATGGGCTTTGTCCGCGAACTTTGTCAAACTAACAGTTTTTAATAAGAAATCGTGATATGATAATAGTCACAATCTGAAATTAGTAGTTTACACAAATAATTGATTTTTATATTTCAGAACTTATTCATTTTTGGTAAAAACAACTCAATACTGTAGGCAGAATATAAATTATTAATGAAAAATATAATGATTAATTTTGTAAAACACTTTCCCAACTGGAATTTTGTATCCGAAAACTGAAATTAGACAATATGTTAGGTTAGTCATAAACCATCAAGGCACGGACATTAACAGTTGGACTGCACATTAAATCAGAGTATTTTGGACAGTGTAGATTATACGGTACATATACCCATATAAATATATATTTATTATGGAGATTTAGGTTCTTACATATATACTTATAAATGGGGCGAAATTAAAAATAAACTTGTTCATTTATTTTAATATTTCTTTAACTTATATCTACTACTTAAATATATTTACAATAGAAATATAACATTTTTATTAAATTCGATAACCATTATATTTTAAATACTTTACCATAATTTTATATATTAGCTAGTTGACCAAACCCACTTCGCTGGTCCTCACACATTTATAGTTCTTTTGTTATTATCTTTAATAGTTCATACCAATATTGATGTAGGAGTAAATACATAGTTTAGGATATGATTTATGTTTACTTTGTCTTGAAAGTTGCACTTTTTTCTACTTTATTTACATAATTTTTACTGTAGATTCCGATTTCTTTGCAATACCGAGATAAGAAGTAGCCTATATTATTATCGTATAATGTATAATGTAACTTTCTACAGATGAATGAATGTTTAATATCGGACGAGTAGTTTTTCAGATAATAAGATTACTATTTATATTGATTCCTTCATCACTATATATAATCCACACTAGATCAAGTGTCAGTAATGACAAGTGCAATGTTTAAACACAAATACTTTCCTGAATACAAATAGAAAATTCAAAAAATATGAAGCCCCATTTATGTGACGAAATATATTTCATAAAAGCCTACAGAACACATTTTATTAATAAAATCGCAGTGTTGTTTCTATTATGTATAAATCAGATTATATAAATAAATATATATATATATATATATATTATTGCTATAAAAATTCATTAACAATTATTTATTTCAAGTTTTATTTATTTTATTCTTTAATGATAACAAACCTGAAAGATCTAGTGGAAACCAGTATGAAGAAATCGACAAAGACATTGGCTTATAAGTGTCTTGTTGGTGTGCGAAATGAAAGAAAACAGAAAAGCAAATAGAAATAGATAATTTATGTAAACCTCTAATATACTTTTGTACCAGCACCACTTATTTTATTATATAAAGTAGTACAAGCATTTTAAGCGAATAAATACTTTTCACTTTAACGAACACAATACAGAACCTGTAAATCAGGAATAAGGAAATAGAAATTAGAATCCATACTATTGAAAATTACAAAGAACACAGACAACTACAAATACTCAGCCTGAGAGTCGGACGTCCATTATCGGTTTCGCTTCCGCCTGCTGCTGCTGTTTGATAACATTGAATGTTGGTTTTAAACTTCATTATTTTTATTGGTTACTTTTCTATATCATGTGTATAAAATTAATTTTAACGTTAACATTCTTCAACTCTTCACCACTTTCTTATTATTAGTTTATTTTTTCAATCTCTGATATTTTCTGATACATTATTTAAACACTTGTAAGACAGGTATTATTCAAAACACTTTATTTAGTAAGTACAATTTTTTTCAGGTATAGCAGTACGTGATACTGTCACCAGGAACATCAACATGGTCCAGCAGGTGTGTATCCTAGAGACAGTGAGGAAGGGGGAAGTATCTTCCAGTTTTTTACCTTGATCTTCTCTGAGAGAGTAGTGACTCTGTTTTATTAAGATAGTGATTAGATAGTGATTTTGTTTCTTAGATAGTATTTTGTTTATTGCTTAATATAAAATGTAAAAATACATATTTTTTATTAATGTAACCTTTTTAGTAATAGAGAATGCCAAACTAAATTTCTACTAATATAAGCCAAACTAAGTATTCAGGCTGCTTAAAATTTAACCAGTTTAAAGTGGAATATGTTAAAGGTACGACGAACTGGAATTGCGGAACAAAGAGTAGTGGTAATTATAGCCTGGAACCAGCTTGCGAAAGCTCTTACACTGATACGGAATTTCAAATTTAATTAACAGTCACAGAATGGAATCTATTCTCATACCAAATTTCACATAATTTAAACATTATCATAAATACTATTTACGCAATTATTACAAAGAAAAATATATAAAATATACAATGCATGTGCTTTATAACAATAAAATTTATTATTTTCATAACGTAATAAAAGTATATACTGTGAGTTATTGGGTCGAATATTGTTAATATATAAGTAGCAGACTTTACCGATAAAAATATTACCTTAATTTTTTTGCGACATATTGATGCCACTGTCAAATTTTCTCATTGTTGTGTATGTATTATGTTGTGTAGACAGATTGGTATAAAGTTTTAAAATATTTTCTCAATTACGTGCTGTGCTTCGAATACTGCTCTCCAAACATATCATAATTGTCACTTATTACACTTATTTGTTTTTTTATAAGGCTTATGAGTAAAATTAAATTTTACCCTGCATCACAATTTAACATTATAGGCTTTGTGGTAGGTATATATTAGTACAGTTTATGTTTCAAATTGTTGAGAAACTACATGTTTCTACTAATCTTCACTTAAATATAATCTATTAATTCTGTACTGAAACTGTTTTCATAAGAACAATTTAAGAGAAAGGCTATTTATCAAAACAATAAGTTATTATTAAAAATGACAGTCCTCGTTTTCTTGTGCATTTATTATTTTTTAGTCCTATGGAATTGCACCTTATCATTATTGTTATTATATTGTTAGACCGGTGTCCAGGAGAGACAATTCGAACAATTCACTTCACTCAATTTTGCAGTACTTTACTTACGACTTTTTATACTCTTCTTTACAGTGTATTATTTTTAAATAAGAACACTTGCGCACTATCCACTTTTATTTTCAATTTCAAAAACTTCAGACTGCGGTTCCCTAACGAATGGCCGATATTTTTAAAAAATACCGATTTAAAAAAAAATCAAAACAAAATCCATTTACTTAAAATATTCAATAACTTAGTAAAACATTTAACATTTATATAAAAAATTATTTCCAAGTTAAATAATTAATTAATATATTTAAACATTTTTATAACACCGTCTCCGATAATTACGGTAAGTCGATAACAAAATATTGATAAATAAATAATGGTTTATTAAATAAAAATAATAATAAATGTTTTGATCTTTTTCTATTTGAAGGCACGTGGTCGCCTTCATCAAAAGTGGCCATGATGTCGAGTGGACGTTGATGATTTAATAACTCTACTCATAATTTCAGTGTGTATAAATACTAAAAATATATACACTAGATCCTTAATCATTACATTTACTTTCTTAATTAATAGCAATTCACAATAATTATCGAATGATTATACGGAACAAACGTGATTCGTCGAAGACTAGTAGCGCTTCCAATGGCGGCTACAAGCTGAATGACGCTAAAATGGAAGCACTTGAAAATGACGCTAAGATTTATGATCTCGGGTTTTTCGAATATAACTGAATATATACAAAAACATCAATTTAGAAAAACCTTCAAATTATGTGTTTTTTATTATTGGTTTCTTTGTCTTGATTCTCAAACATTTAACAGTTTTTAGGTATTTTAAATTAAAATTTATTTTGCTTTTTACTAATAATAAATAAACTAAACATTTACCTTTGATTTGATTTAGACAAATTAAATAATTATTAATTGTAAAGGTTTCACGAATATTAATTTGAGTAAGGAATGAGAATATAATCTAAAAGCTCTAGAATTAATTTACAATTTACGATTAGTCATCAGAGGATGGACATCATCGCAAAACGGTAGGCATTAAAAAAATAGATGCGCTGATATTAATTTGATTTGTATCATAATAAAAACAATTTACTCAGTCCTTAAAATAACACAAGTTTTAAATTGTTTTAAAATTCTGGTAAAATAAACAGTCCAGTTTAAATGCTAAACTCCTATGCAATTCGATAATAAGGGAAATAATATTAATTATTTTAATCGTCCTTGGGATCCTTGACGGACTAAGACTAGGACAAATACTTGAGGTCCTTGAAGGACTAATACTATATAAGGTCACATCGATCTGATAACACTAAACGTGTCAATCGCTTTGTTCCAATGGTTACTGTGTTGCAGCTTGTGTTAAATACTCGAATGCAGAGTAAGCGATTATTTATGTTGATAACAATTTGTTACTGCCTTTATAGATGTTTTTAATTGTCTAATTTTATATTACGGGTTTACGTAAATAACGTTATGCAAATAATTTTGACATATAATAAAATTCCTTTCACTTATTTAATATTTTTAACAATATGTAAAGGGTAATTCACTTCCATCTGGTTAATATTTAATGCATCCATTATACCCACTTGACGTACTGTATCATTAGCCCTGAACGGTGTGAAGGCTTTATGTAATTTAAAATAACCGATATAAGCTGAAACCTTATTATAGAACAAATTAGTAGAATTCGAGTTCAAACTAAATTGGATAGTATCTACTGAAAACGATATACGAGAGGGCTATCGATGATACGAAATTCAAAATTCGATTAACTGCGACTACTCGCAATATACTCGCAGTGTAGTTCTGAACTATGTACATATGAATTAAATAAAACTACCATTACATTTTTGTATTTTTTCTAAAGAAATATTTATTAATTTTTTTCATCAGCTTCTGTTACGAAATTATTGTTTTTTCATCGAATCCGGATATGTCTGCTTTTTTTCAGGCAAATAGTTAATTTGTACTTTAATTAATTTTAATAAATGTATGTAAATTTTGCTATCTACAGTAAGGTATATAAAATATGATAGAACATTGGGACAAACCATACCTGTACTTGAAATATTAGGAACATCGAATTTATATTTTTTATAATTATAATATAAAATGAAGTATCTATTAAAATTATATATTTATAAAAATATACTCTATAAAAATATATTTTTGTAAATATATAATTATATAAATATGACGGCGGGGAGTGGAGGACGGAGCTACAAATAGCTACGTGGAATGTAAGAGGAGGAATGGAACAGAAGATGAATGAATAGTCACGTAAAAAGCATGAGGACCCCCCGGAGGGCATGTATGAAGAGGTTAATATCTGTGGTTGAGACGAAAGAACATTAAATTTTTTATGCAGGGACCGTAGCGTTTGGCGCTTCGTCGTCTCTGGCTACCCCGCAAGAGATATGGTGTGAAGGTAAATAAGTAAATAAATATAAATATGAGATATCTACCAAAATTATGTAAATCTATAAAAGTCTATGCAATCAAATTTTAATTAAAAATATATTTTTTTAAACTATAATGAAAGACCTCAGGTCCTCACTACACTAGCGTGGTATATTCCAGATTCATTTATATTTATCATTTAAATTAAAACAATTTACTGTTAAAGCACAGTCCAGGCAATTAACTATTAAACACAAATCGTTATTATGTTAATTATAAATTTACACAAATTATTTTAGTATATCAAAGGACTATTGATGAACGCCATTTATTCATCATGGATCAGAGATAAGTAATCTTTGCGGCTGGACCCTTGTGACGTATAGTCTTGCTTTGTCGATTTCTTCCACAGAGGTCAACTTGATATAGACCTCAAGGTGACCGCGAAATCAATTGAAAAATCTAACCCCATGTATTATTTTATAACATTTACTTTATTAAAATAAAGTTTCAGAGTAGAAGTCATCTGGATAAGTTAAGTGAATACATTGTAATAATAATTAACTAAGTTCATCATTCATAACGCGTTTGTTACATTTCACGTGCAGTTAAAATAATTCACTGTTGTATGGATAAAGTATTTCATATTCTCTTTTTGAAGAGTTTTTAACTGTATATATACACGTAAATATTTAATCACACTTGTGCGAGCACCGAGTAAACTACGTTCAGTAATTTGATTCATTGATAAAACAAAAAACAGTTTTGTTTGACGTGACTGTGTTACACAAACGTGATGACGTGCTAGGCGCGTTATATATTATTGCGTTCTAGAGAAAACATAAATATAATCAAGATACCCATCATTTATGTTTTAGCCGTTGCCCTTGTCAAAATGACTACTTTGCCGTATAACAATTAGTATATGTTTCTTTTTCTATTAATTAAAAATAATGATTTTTCATTCGTCACTGAAGATCAGTTGTGGGTGTAATACTCAATGATACTTAATACTAGCAAGTAAGTTTGTAAAGTCAGTAACATTATTGTTACTGCTTTAAAGGATATTTTCTTTTCTTAAATTACTTTTTTTGTTTATTTTTTAGTTCTTCTGTAACGCATTAGTATTATTGTTTTTTAGGTCTCAAAGATTTACTTTCCTGTACTTATTTTAATTTTAATTAAAAAAAAATGAATATTGTATGTTGTAACCAAGACTTATTCCGGAATCTCATGAGACAGAAATTCTCACCGAGAACGTTGTACCTAAGCTTTGCGCTTCAATAAACATGATATATAACAATTTGAATAAAGTGGTTATAGTCTCTGCAGCGCGGAATTATTTACTTTTTTACGCGGATTTTCCTAAGAACTACATAATTAAGAAAAAATATTTTACCTACTTAAATTGCCTAAATTTATTATATTGACAATCCGAACGGTTTCTCGTTGTACGTAGTGAAACGGTAGAAGCTGATACTTGGAGAGGCATTAAGACGAATGCTCTTGAAGAGTGTTGATACTACAAAAGAGATTTTCGTAGTGGTAAACGCGTAAACTTGTGTCTTCTGAAAACACAAGTTTCTTTTGACCCTTGTCGACGTTTTCCAGATACAGAACCTACACCGTCACCTACAGTGAGAAAGCTGGAGATCCACTTGCATAACCTCTCGGGAAGCCCATAGGAAGGAAGCGTCGACTGGAACAAACCATTAGCCAGAGCAAGTTTTAACACAGATATCTCCATACACAGACAGGTCCAAACTTCAAAAATCTAAAGGCGACGGTAGCAGATATCCTCCCTTACAGATACCCCGGGTTGTGGCATAAAAAGATGTAGTTGATAATTGACCGTAGGTTACTTTTTAGTAAAGGCTAATTTTAATAATCAAAATATACTTAAAACTGAAGTCAAATCAAATTCAACAAGTTCTTTTAGTGCCCTTAATGTATAAATCAAGGAAAATAAGTGAAAAGAGGCCAATATATTAAAAAATAATAATCAATATATGAAACAAAATAAAGAGTTATATAATAAAAAAATATACCTTTTATACACTTATATATTCTCACCTTGTCTCTAAGCGTCTTTGAATAGTTAACAGTTCCTCAGGCTTGAGAGGTACATTTTAGGTGATTAAAATAAAGATTTCATGTATAGTACGTACAAATATAGGATGAAAGTTAATATAATTAAAATATATTTTTTTTATTTAATTGCTTTATTATTAAGCAATTTTAAATAGTAAAGTTAAGAGGGCGAGAATCAGCTAGTATGATTATAAGATAGAAGATGAGATATTATGATTGACGAAACATAAAATATATATTACTACATATAATGTACATATAATGTACTATTTTTGTGTATTATATTTTTTATCATATTGAATATCAAAAAACGTTATTACATTGAAACACTGATTATATAATTAATTAATACTTTTTTTATAAAGAATACGTGTAACATATATCGTCTTTTATCTGTTGTGTTGAGCGCGAGTACATTGCGTATTACAATCTATATCCCGCGGATGTGAACTTATTAAGTATGCATAATTAATAATTATATATTAATAGCAATAGGAATTCAATAAGGATGTTACAGGTTTTAACTAGGAATTGTATATTTGGATGAAGACTTAAATAAAAAGCTTTCATGCCAATGATAGTATTTAAAAACGATACCGATATTGAGCGGAGCGAGCGGAGCGTTCTACTGGAGACTTTTTCACGTTCTTTGTTGGTTTAAAAAAAAATTGAAAAATGTCATGAGGTTGTGCAGTAATCATCAAAAAACTGATATCCCATTGAAGTCAATGGAAAAAAAAAACGCGCAAAATTTTGCTTTACAATAAAAAGCGCGTGAAAATTTTTTTTTAATCGAATTGTACTCTTCCCCTGTTCGATCTTTTTTCGAGTGGGCTCGCTTCGCTCAATATGCAAACGGCACCCGAGATTTCGCGAGCGCAGCGAATCGAAATTGAGGGTCCGTTAGCGCCCCTAATATACATTTAGGTAAAAATTAAATAAAACCTAAGAATTATATTACCTCTAATAGATACGTAACAAAAGAATCTGCAATTTTAAAATATTCTTGTCGGAATTCTTCTGCTCGCTCTAGTTTAAAATCAGTTTGTTGTTGATCGTTTACATAGAAATTATATTGCTAAAAATATATATGTAAAACGCCGCCCTGAAGGACCAGTCAAATATGAACCTAATCAGCCGACGAGTCCACTGGATGAAACTGCCCAAAACTCCATAAAATACAACGATCTCCACTGTATTAAAATCATTAAATACCATCGGCTGATTCAACTGAAGAAACGATTAAAGACAGATTTTTCTAGAATAATGATTGACTTAATAGTTTACTATTATAAACTAACATCTTAATATGAAGAAAGCAAGGATTAAACTACTTTTTATATTACAGTTTACATAAATTAATGACCTAAATCTCACCTCATAGCTATCTAGAAAAACTTTTAATTAAGAAAAAATATACGCATTGCGAAAATCAAATAGTATAAAAACGATATAACGAACTTTCTTAATGTTGTTTTTTTAAGTTTGCATATTTTATTACGTACTTTTTTTACGAGCAAGGTAAAAACATTAAATTTATTGTTCATTATTTGTGTTCTTATTATCCATTTTCAGTACTCACCTTCAACAAAGTTGCACAAATCAACCTCAAAACAATTACAGTCTACATGTTTATGTAAATTTTATTGTATGTATACTTTCAGCGGTTGCATATATTGACGACGCGATGGAATTTATCTTCATTGCATTAATTAATATTAGAATACCATAAGCCAGCATAATCAATGCTGATTTATGGTACATTAATATCAGATAATAACAAACTGCAATAATCTAGGTTTAGTCTTGTAAGTTTTTTGCCAATAAAGTAAATACAACTATTCAATATAGATCAATTATATGGTCACTCCAACTGAGTGTACTATCTATACAAAGGTCAAGATTATTTACTGATGTCCTGGAGGTACATTCATGTAATTTTCAGTAGCTGATGACATATAACCGGTTTCTATTCAAACAATGTCTGTAATGTACCCGTGGCGTAATATCGGATCCGCATTATATGATTATTACCACTATATATAATTTACATAATTAAATTAAATAAATTAAAAAGAAACCTTTTTTATTAAGATTAAAGAAATATACGTAATAATAAAGTTTTGATATCAAAAATTCATTATTACGATTTTTTTAATGTATTTCAATAATACTGAACTAAAATATTTTAAATATAAATCTTAAATTTATTATTTTTGTTATATATATTTATATATATATTTATTGATATTTTAGTTTCTAATGATTTGAATATTTTATTGTTATTTACATATTATTTGAGAATGTAATTTGATTATGTAAAGTAAAAATTAAATGTTTGTATAAAGATTTGAGACGCCCTAACCGGCAAATTTATATCTTTGGAAATAGTTTTAAGGAACTTTGTAAACCAAAATATTACCAAATAAACGGTAGAGATATGGATAATAACGCGATATACTTACTTTTGTATAAAATACCTAATTTCACTATTTTGATTAAGTTATGTCCATACAGATATTATTTATATTTCCGAACACCGTTTTTAACAATATTCAATATAAAACCAGTTATTTGCAACTTACAATTCTTATGAATATACTAATGATACACATGAATACATATTTTAAACCACATGTACCGCACAGCTCATGTCGCAATATCATAATATAACGCCCGATGATGCCTTTCCTGAGTGTCATGACATGAGTTATTGAGTTATTCATATGTTATTACGTTGTCCTGTAACTATTAAGATTGTTTTGAAATGTTGGAGTACTAAGATGAGTAGTTAAGCTGTTATTTCACATATTACATTTTAAAGTACAAAAAAAAATATAGCATAAATGACGTTTTTGCTATTAAGCAAAACTGTAACATTTGATGTGAAGAGAATTCTCGTGCAGTTGTCTAAACACAGTCGTATCCTGAAAAAGTAATTCTTTGGTGCATTGCATTGGCCATTATTATTTTTTTAATTTATTTAAGTATTCTTTATCCACTAGGAGTTGTAGTTTCAAATATCCGATGCAACATACCATAATTGATTTATCAAAATAATTATATATGCTATATATACACACATATAAATTTTTATTATTTTAGTTAGTATTGTAGAATATTTGTGATAAAAATATTACTTCATCATCGTAGGTGAAATGTGTTTTAGACCTTTATTAGGATTTTGCAAAAGCAATTATTATTTGTACCGGTGTTATTATTCAGTAATAATAATTTCAATAATGCCATTCTACAAAAGTCACTTTTGACTGACTTAAATAACCAATAATAATTCCTAAAGTATCCTTATCTATAAGAACATTAACATGCAGACAGAGTATCAATGATTTATTCAAATTATAAGAAAGCATGTAAATAAAAGCAGTAACGATGAATTTATCCATTCCAGTTTTACATTTAAATGCCGCCGGCGCTTGAACATAACAGCAATAATATATAATTTATCTCTTACCATTGTATATAAATAATTAATAATTTAAGAAACAATTGCGTCTGGAGTCCAATCGTAATACTGCGATATCTTTATGTGTATAATGTTATGCTCACTCGGGTTGAAAATTTCAATCCCATTTAATTGTAAATTTAGTTTCTGCTCTGTAAACGTACCACAATATTTATAATTGTATATGTATATGCAAAAACAGAAAGTTAATAAACACGAATATTTTGAGACAACAGTTTAGTGACTACGTTGTATTGCAACTTCTTGGCTAATTAGTGTAATATTATAATAAAGGTATGGTTGTATAATTATTTCTGTAACTGTTTCAAATACAACACATTCAACTATGAACTCTTATTGATAAACTTTTACAATCCAGTAATATATAATAATGTACAGAAACTTTAACATTGTAGATATTCCATGTCTGTCAACATATCCCTAGCGGAACCTGTCTCTGGATATTTTATTTACAGAGATGCATGGCACAATGTTACCGAAGTCGTTTAACGTAAATAAGAGAATATATTGTACACGTAAAAAGCATGAGGACTCCCCGGAGGGCATGTATGAAGAGGTTAATGTCTGTGGTCGAGGCGAAAGAGGTATGCAGGGACCATAGCATTTGGCGCTCCGTCGTCTCTGGATACCCCGCAAGGGATATGGCGTGAAGTTAAATAAATAAATAAATATACTATCGTACTAATTGCTGCCGCTACTTTTCTACAATATGCTAAAGTTATGGATCTGATTTAATAAACTTTTTTATTTTGATAAGCATGAACAAAATGTGAATATGTTTGACTTTAAATTATGAAGTAGCCATAACATAACGATGTGTAAGGAACGTGTTCTAATATTAGGAAGCTGTGACATGGTAGCAGGAAAACATCACGTTTGGGTACAAAATGCATGCGAATATAATATACTTCACATTAACGGATACCCACACTGAGGTTATGTTACACTATATACTATGATATTTCCTGTATTACTTATTTTAAATTAATAAGTCATCTTGTCTAAAAATATATTTTCTTCGTGCTTTTTTTGTAATCAGTGTTGTATTTATATTATTGATTTGACTAAAATTCCTGTGACAAATGTCAGTTTGTTCTTATTTTTCATTATATATTTTTTTTGTTTTTAAATGTTCTATCATTTAACACTACTTAAATTATATAATAATAATAATAATCAATCTATTAATCCTTTAGACTAAATTAATATAATATACAGAGTATAACCTCTTATATTACTGTCGGCAACATTCCGGTTATAACATGTCACCAAATCGCGTCCATCAGGAGGAGCCCACCACATTGTAATATCATATTAATTTTTATTATTAATAAAGTAACGTCAAGGTCAGCAGTACATATTTTATTTAAATCCTCAGTCAACACGCTGATAGTTCGATTTTATTTATTTAGTTAAAGTATTTTAGGTTAATATTTGGTTGTTATGCGCTCGAAACCGATAACAGGGTGTTGACACAGAACCTTCTCTAAATATTATACACAAGCAAAATAATTTTCAATAAATTGTTACCATCAAAGAGTTGTTAACAACACATGAGAAATTGCACCCGCATTTATGAATCTTGAAAATAATGACAATCTCTTGCCGCAATGATGTCTGGCAAAAAGTTTTAACCGACTCCTTTGAACTTCGAAGCGGGTTCATATTAAGAATTTTCTAACTCAGGAAAGTTACTTCGGAGTTTCATACCCTTTAATTTGTACCGAAAGGGATCTTTATTATTTAAAACGATTTCAAATTTTATAATCAGTATGAATCAGTATGAAGTCTCTCCTCAAATATAGTCACTAATATTTGAGGAGAGACAGTTATACCCTTCAGTTGCTTATTTGAAGATCTTCTTACATTAGTCATTTTATTCCACTAATTAGAATTTTTTATTTAATGTTGTACTTTTCAATATTTAGAGTGAATGTAGCACTCTAAATATTGAAAAGTATAAACAATTTATTTAATTATAACTCAATCGCCTAGTTTAAGCAACTTTATTCCTACACTATCTACTCTATAATCTTCTCTGTCTCGACTACATCGATTTTTTGTGTAGAAACAATTCTTTTCATCCATGCTTCATCTCATGAGATAACACGCTGCCAAGTTTCCTATTCCATTCTTCCATAATAAAATCTTTTCACGTTCACATAATTTTGTGAACATAAAGTCACATGTTATTGTCATTACAATAAATTACGAAAATAACAATAACGTAATATATTATTTATTTAAAACTATAAAATGTCATCGCTTTCTTACTTGAAAGTAATGTTTCACTATTGATAAGTATTCAGTCGTCAACTGTGCAACCTTTGGCATGTCCATTTCTTGATTGATGCTTGATCCATCCTACATATACAGTACTATATTTGGTATAGATCGAGCATCAAACGATATCCGTTCTAAATCAAAGAAATCAAATTTAAGCATACTTTTAGTTTACTTTATTTCGCTGCTGGATCATGACTCCCGATATGTTACAAATACAGCGTACTATCGACAAAACTTGACAAAATACGATAAATTTCTTTAGAAATTAGAATATATGTCACCTTGTTTTTTAAAATAAAGTTAAATACCGATCTTGGTTCAATTATTTAATAATGCAATAATGTGGTGGGAACATCATAACATAAACGTCTACATTCAGCTCAAATACTACGTTATATATTGAAAAACATTAAACTATTGATAATTATTGATCTGGAACATAAAGTATCCAATTTCATTAATCCATTATTGACGAAGGACGTATGCTGAGCGTAGTGAAACGTTTGTCCGAAGGACTACGTTCCCAATAGATAGGCCCATCCTGCTATTTTTACGTATGTATTTCAGTATGGTTCGGCGTAGCGGGTGTATTTTTCATCCTATTGTCATGAAAATTGGCAGGCGTGTTCTTTGAATTATAAGAATTTTTATGTCGAGCCGTTTTTTCGATTGGGTAAAAAAATCCGAAATGGCGGCGTTTTTTAGTTTTGTTTTTGGCGTAGCAGGAGCAATTTTCATCCGATCGCTACAAAAATTGGTGATCATGTTCTTCGAGTTATTTTTTTTTTGTCCGCCCATTTTTCTTACTGGGAGAAAAAATCGAAAGTGGCGGTGATTTGAGTTTTTGTTTTGGCGTAGCAGCGTATTTTTCATGCAATCGTCATGAAAAATGGTAGGTGTGTTTTTTGAATTCTTAAAATTTTTATATCAAGCCGTTTTTTTATTGAAACATTTCAAAATGGCGGATTTCTGATCCGTACCACAAAAACGGACTTTGCGGCAGCTAGCGGGCTGAAATTTCGTCCAAGTATTCTTTTCCGAAATCTAAGGTGTTTTTTTGTTATTTCAAAATCCAAAATGGCAGCCATAGCGAATTATCAAAAAGTTTAGAGTTGAATAACTTCGTTGTTATTTGGTGAAACCAAATTTCGTTCGGTAGTTATGTACCCACGTATGTGGGTACATGTATGTATATACATAGGTATATTATTCCTTTTTGGAAAAGGCACTTAAAAAGCACACTGTAGGTAACTACTACAATTCATTTTCTCTTGACAGCAGGCAACACATAAATTTCCCTCCATCCCCTAACATACTGAGGTCTACTGTTCACAGAACAACTAGTTAAATTAAAATGTTACAATATATTTTATTATGCTATAGTGATATCCACAAACATAATATCTTGTTTAAAGTTATCAGTTCATTTCATTTTAAAGTTATCATTGGACGAAACTTTGATTAATATTGCCATAGTTATTGAAACACAATATCTGTTAATTATTTGAAAATGTCGATATATAATTTGTTAGGTTCGGTATCGATAACTGAAAGCTTTGTCATAACGAAAGTATGATAAGCAACTATATTTCAAAATAATTGGTCACGAAGCATGAATTTAAGATTATAAGGTATCTGGGGAATGGTAAAGTCGGGTAAAATTAAAAAATACTTTTTTATATTAAGTATAAAGTAAATCGAAACGAATAAAATAATATGTAACATAGTAATTATAATACGCCTTCTAGTCAGTTTGAGGTTTTACATAGATTCTGAACTTATAATATATTGTTTAATGTTATGTATTTTTAGTTCAGTTTTATTTTTGTTTTAATTAATTAATTGATATATCGTGAGTCATGAAAATAAACAATCAACCTAACAATGTTTATTTATGACTACCCTCATTATTGATCACGACTAACAAAGTGGTTGGCAGCACTTTCATAGCTTTCTTTCTCGGCATACAAACGGACAAACTCCTCTGACGTCTTAAAATGAAACCTATAACAGACAGAATTATAATACTAAGAATTTTTGATATTTCTAAATAATTAACAAAAATACTTTTTTTTATTCTCCTAATCATAGATAAATAAATTACTTAAATAATATAATGCAGTTATTCCAAAACTGCAATATTGACACCGCAGTTACTCTTTGTGACTTTGTTGTACGTTGCTTGCTTTTAGCTAAAACAAAAGCAGTAAGCTAAAGTGTTAAATCTTACTTTTCTGGTTATTTAGTTGAATTATCTAAAATATCTTTCTAGTAAGAAACGTCCGAATGGTACTTCCAAATATTTAATGCGTTAAAAAATATTAAATAAAGCTAACAACTTTTTACACTTAATAATTTATAGTAATATTGAATTTATTCGCGAAATATTATCCCGATAAACTTGAATACTGTCTTTATTTCATTTAAACAGGCGCTGCGAGTAAACCCGCGAATGTCTATAAAAAACAACACATTTAATGAATTGATAAGAATTCTATTTACAAGAGTATTCACCGAAGGCTAATTTAAAAATCAAAATCGTAAATGATTTCTATAAAAAGCGCTTATCAGTTCACAAAAACAAAATAAAATATTAGAAAGCTGTATCGCTAAGCACAGATAACTACAAAGCAATTTGATTTAATGCAATTATCGATAATCGAATTAACGCCAAAAAGAACTTCTAAATACTAAGGAAGATCAAGTATAATAACTTGATATCAAATTTATTTATAAATCTGAAGCGAATGATAACTTCTCTAACTAATATTTAACAGTAGGTAACCATATTAGGCATTATTTACTAAACTAAAACGCTACATCTATATATATCATGAAATAGTAGGTACTTTTTAGTATATATTTTGGTATTAAGGCGATTGTAGTAGTCTCATTTCGGAAACATTTAAAATCTAAAATATTTATTATATTTCTTTACATAGGTGCCAAGAATCACAAATCAGACTTAAACTAAAATTTGTGATTTGATCGAAATTTAAAGTATTCAAAATACATTTCTAATGGCTTGAGTATGTCTTTAAGACAATGAGACAAAATAATTAATAGCAGATAGTTATAACGTGATTAAAACGAATCACAGAAATCAAATCATAAACAGTTTTTCAAAACAAATAAACAGTTTTTCAAAAATATAATAAAAACCTGGATTTCACACAAAAAAATGTAAAAAAACACTTAATACAATAGCTAAAATAAATATTTTCTAGATAAGAATAATTTGGATAAAGCAAGAATCAGAGCGATATCTAGAAGGAATTTACTAGATATTGAATTGAAAGTAGATGACAATGGAGCTGGGATGGTGACAAAGCATCTATGTCTTATTATAATGAATATGATTTCAGAAAAATCTTTTGGTCAGAATAAAACACGCAACTTAAATCAATAATTTTATTTTATTGCGTAGTAATTGGAAATCTTTTCCAATCATTTCTCTTTAGAGAATTATATCTAACAAAATGCTAATAAAACCTATAGCAATACTTTGAAATAGTTTTATTTATAGCACTTATAAAAGTAATTTTAAGTATTAAAAGATATTTTAATAATTTTAGTTATAGCACTATAATAAAAAGTTTCTACTTCTAACATTATTTTATATTTTGCAGCAATATGATAGTATAAGTTACGATAGTTGATGCAACTGAAACCAACATAGGATATTCCAGCTTATATGAGTTCACTGCATGGAACTGAATCGGTCTAGAATTAATTAAATCTTTGAATTCCTTTAGCGAATTTAGTATTTCTTGAGCTAAAAACACAAATACATAATAAATTAAAATACATTAAACACACACTCACGGAGAACAAACAACGTGTTACTTACTTATTTTATTGCTAATAAGCAAATGGTCGATTACATTTACGATCTTCTCAGTGTGTCTATAATTATGTTCACAAATATGTACTCCGTAAAAAACTATTACTGAGCTTTTAAACATTTTCATGAAAGCTGTAACTACTGCAAAGTAACTGAAACCCAATTTTAATTCCTGAAATATTTTAGATATTTTTTACTATCTTCACATTTCCAGCTAATTTAATATTCAGGCTATGGAAAAAACATATTTCCTTTCTTTCTGTATGATATTTAATTTATTTACAATTGTAATCTACAAAACAATGTACATAAAAGATTATAAGTTGAAACTTATTTTTACCACTGTTCCTGCCATGAGCCTGATCATCACATTCATCACCATTATCGTTTCTATCAGAAAATGTATACTACTAAGTAAAACCTACAACAATAAATAAATAAGATCATGTTTGACATATAAATGACATAACTTTACTTATATCACGGTAAAATTTGCTTACTCTGAATCCAAACATATTGTTTATGTAGGCACATTGTTCATTTATCAACAAATAACATCTCTTGAGAACCTTCACTGCGTCTTGTCCATGAGTTTTACTATCTATGGTGTTTAAATGACGATTTTTTTTCACTTTAATGGCATTCACCCAAATCTTACTATTAATAAAATTATTGCCAGAGGAAATATTATTTACATGATAGTAATAATATTCCAATTTATGTCCAATTGTTTGTAGGCGATATTTTAATTGCGTGCAGTTTGCAATAAAATCGATATCACTTATTACTTTCAGATAAATATATATATAATCAGTAGAGTATACTAATATATCCTGCCATCTATAATTCAGAGACCATGCTACAATATCAATAACTGAAATAATTGATTCTGCCGCAAGAAAAAATACAAATATTTTCTTAATGCTTCTTTTAATCTCTGTGTAGTCAATTATACCAAGTTCCCTATCAATGAATTCGTAAATACAGATATATTTTAAAAATGATTCTCTGCCATATTTGTAAACAAAAAATATATTTACGATATAAGTGATGTAACCAAGCAAGAAAACTAGTTGCAGAAAAACATATCCAATATAAGAGACATTGTTTGCTTCGGGTACAATGCTTGAGAATTTGTAATAAATGTTGATTGAATTTATTAGAAGTAGGAATATCAAGGAACACATATTTTGCGCATAGAAGAAGTACATATTAATTGATTACCAACACGTGAAATGCAAGATAGGTTAAATATCTTCAAGACGTTATTCAGAGATGCAAACGTCCAGAAAACGTCCATCTTCGGGTTAATTTTTATAGTAGTACATGGATAAGTCGTCATTAGTTAGAAGTACACTACAAAGTAAGACGAAACCGAATGTTTAATGATGTAGTATAATATTATTAAGTGATCGTTATTTGTAGTGACCTCGTTATTACTTAATGGTTTTCAATAATCTAATGAAACTAATGTCTTTATACTAATTATTGTTATTATATTTTTATCGTAATATAGGTAAATAATTAGTTTTGAATATTTTAAACATATTCATGACAATGATATATCGACATTTGTTTTCCTTTCTTATTAGATTTATTGCCGATATAAGACTTATAATTGTAATTATTTTTTTTATTCATATCTTTAATTCAATATAACAGGAGATCAAAAACAAATATTTCATTAGTTATAATACTCGTATAATCAGAGGAAAAATTTAATGTATTATCAAGTCCTATAGATTATCAATGATTAAAAATAAAAAAGTTAATGACTTTGCCAGATTTCCTTACGTAATTTTTATTATTCATTTATGAATTAAGTGTACAGTATTTTACAGAGATAATGAATGTCCTTGTTGTTAACCGAAATGTTTGGAGGGCGATCTTATACTAAAGGTTTAAACGTCGAGTTGTCTATACAATGTTGGAATTAAAATATATACAAGCTCTAGATGCTAAAAGCCATTCCAAATCGCACCTGGTGACTGCAACATAATTATTCTTACTTGTTGCTTGTTTATTAAAATCCTACATCTATAATTAGTATATTCTACTCTACAGTCCAACAGAGGGCACCGAAACTGAAGCGTGTTCTTGTCGGAAAGTCTCGCCCCAAGATATTGAATATTCTATTTTTTTAATAATAAGCTATTCATATTTTAGCTCAAGAAATCCGTGGCTCTTTGAAGGAACTGAAGAATCTTATCATGACTAGACCGATCAATATCCACGCAATCAACTTCTTCAAACTGGAATATCCTATTTTGGTATCAGTTGCATCAACTATAGTAACTAATACAATTATAGTTTTTCAAAATATAAAATAAAACATAAATATAATTTTTTTGGACTAATGTTGAATGAATGAGTGACGAAAGAATGGTAAAAAAGATTTATATGGGAAAAGTGAGCGGTAAGAGAGACAGGGGGAGGCCTCGAGTGACCTTCGAAAACACAGTAGCTACGATACTGGAGGAAGGTCACGTAAAAAGCATGAGGACCCCCCGGAGGGCATGTATGAAGAAGTTGATGTCTGTGGCCGAGGCGAAAGAGGTATGCAGAGATCGTAGCGTTTGGCGCTCCGTCGTCTCTGGCTACCCCGCAAGGGATATGGCGTGAAGGTAAATAAATAAATAAATAAATAATAAATGTAATTCTCAATAAAATTAATTTGTAAAGTGTTTAATATTTGTAGTTTTTTAGTTTACAAAAATTTATGAATTAAAATATGATCGACCATTTAGAAAGGAATTTACTAAGACGTGTGGTGACCTACAATTAACTCTTAATATAATGAGAACAAGTACTACCAAATTGTGCTATGATAATTAATTATTCACCCTCCTCACAACTCCAGCCTTGACCGGCTTTACTGCAAAAGATCAGCGCTGGGACTTACTTTCAAGCATTTAAAATTTTAAAAATACGAATTATGTTGTTTGAATGATAAGTATTAATACTAGTTTCATCAAGGTGGTTAAATATTAAAAATTTTTTCTCCCTGAACCAATACACTGCATTAGTTTACTGTTAAAAAACTGAAACTTGATAAAAAATTTACATAACATCTTGAATTTTCAACTCTGAATTGAAAATAGATATGCAAAACTTGTCAATGTGCTGTTACATGATGATTCGATAAAAATTATAGAATCCACTGTTTTTCTTGAAGTTGCCTTTTCTTGGAGTTATTGTCGATACAACAAGTCAATTTATTATTTTATTCGCTTTAAAAGCAAATGGTGTTATGAATGCCTTTGGCTGAAGTTATGAATTTAATTAAGTTCAAAGTTTAAGTTATACAGAATTGATATATTGATATGAATGGATATATTGCTGTTTACAATAACCTAAATAGTCCCGATGACGGCAACAACTTGCAAGTGCGCTCACCGAGTAAGACATTTAGAGACAGGCTCTGTTGCATAAAGTATAGAAATTTGAATTTATTAAAACATTAAGTTATAAAATTAAATTAAAAATAATGTAGAAATATTTATTGTTATAAATAATAAAAAAGCTTATTAAATATAATTTTTACTTCCTTTGTAGTTTAAAATGTGTTAAAAAACAACGAACTTTAAACGAAGGTTTTGTTGATATCAATATAGCATAGCAAATTATATTAAACCACTTTAATTGGATAAGAAATGAATTATAAAATTGGATTCTTTATATTCTAGATCAATATTTTTAGTACTACAATATTTAACGTAACATTTGAAGCGTATATAGATGCGTTTACGACATGATGTTCACACTACATTATTAAGCAATTTAACTTCTATAGATTTTCTAATTGAACCTCTTTTTATTATATCGTCATAAAACCTTACCAAAACAAAATTATGACAAATATTCTTATTCTCTTGAATTTAGCTGGAGCGTCATGTTCCAACAACACAAAGCGGCGAAGTAAATTCCAATTGTTAGGTTTATTAAATCTTAGATTACGGAGATTTTTTCTCATAAGTGGAATTATTTATTATGTTATTCTTAAATTTGCTTTATTTAAGATTATTTACAACGGTTATCGTTTGATCTTCGATCCATCTCACATATTCTATTGATTGGCATGACAAATACACAGTTGTTGACTAAATACTTTATTACTGAACGCATTGATATTAACATAATAAATAAATTTAATAATATAGAACCATGTAAATAATATATACTTCCACATTTTATCAAATGTCATATAAGCTTTTATAAGTCCCGTACAGAATTATAATTAATGCTTCATTAACTGACAGGATGATGAAAATCCCTTTTGCTTATTATAAAATAAAATATATTAATTGATACAAAATCACGGACAGAGGACTTATTAATGAGAATAAAGAGAATATATACTACTTCAAAGCGTGTCTGACAATATGAGCAACAAATTTTAAGGCTATCAAATATTAAATCAAATATTCTTTTTTTTGCGTTCTATATAAGTGTTATATAGTTGGCGAAAAGCTGAATCAGTTTTAAGAATCAAAAGAAAGATGACTTAATACTATATGAAACTAAACTAAATGTATTTTTATAAACACAAAATATGATGATTTTGATTGATTGTATTCAAACATTTTGACAAGCAATAAGATATAAATATGAAGTGTAACCTTAAAGTGTAGCTCGCTTATAAATGTTTTTTTAGTAGAGTCAAGTGATGGGACTGCCAGAGATAGAGCGAAGAAAAATACATAATTTATTTTAATATCCCTTTAAATTTTATTTCTAAAAAACTATATATTAAGGAAAGAATATTACTCTAAATAATTTATTTTTAATATGAATTAGTTAGTGTACAAGCAAGTGACAGTCTATCATAACTAATTGTATGACTATTTAAAGTTTTCTCTTGTGTGTATTTTATGAACTTTATTTTTACATGAAAGGTTTAATTTTCATTTAATAATAATTTTATGAAATGCAGCTTTATATTGCTTCAAAATTATTTCAAACTTGAATCACTGAACTAATGGTGGCTTGAATCTAAGGCTGATTTAGCTTCGTTCATTTCCTCAACCTTTTAATGAATGGCATAGAAAACTTGGAAACGTCTTATCACATGAGATGGAGGACTGAAATAAATAGTTAGTTCTACACAATGTATCAGTATAGTGGAGAGACAGTTATACGAATAGATTTTCTAGGAATAAACAACAAATTGCTTACAAATAGGTGGTATTGTAACCATGAAATATATTTCTTACTGCAAATAACATTATTTTTCAATTTCAATTACTGCAAATTTTACAAAATACATATTTTTTTATAATTTTTTAAATACGGTTATTTATATTTTGATGAAAAGTTGAAAAATTTTACCTTAAAAATATAAATAATAACGACATTAACATTGCAAAAATGTAATAATTAATAATATAAATAAAATTTTTAATAAGGCTCAAAGCAACATTGTTATTACGATAATTATCAATATCATCAAGAACACTAACTAATGTTGGTCTAGTTCCGATCAATATTATTAGTGACATGAAGAATTATTGCATACCTGTTGTATTATCTATCCATCATACAATTATTGTATATTCCATCTACAATAATACACGTTAATCAATTGTTAAAGGTTAGTTACTGTTTCTCAGAGTCATTTAAATTTTTAAGTTATTAATATTAATCTTAAAACACGAAATATTCGTCTTCTGTAATGTGATTTCTCTTGTTTTCCCCTATCTTCTTATTTTCTTGTCCACTGTCAGAATTCCAACAAATTCGTACTGATCGCGTCAATAAGCGGTGTATATTTTGAAATCTTTATGAGCTAATTAGCAACAAATAAATATAAGTGTACCCGTGTATCGTTTGGTAATCGTCACCAATATGTGCATATTCATTCTTATAACCGACACTGCTCTCTCCTGGACCTAACTGTGATATCATGTAATAAGTTAGTTTTAAAATGCTGCTGGTGCACCGTTGAATTGTTTTCCTGTAAAGTCATCCCCTTAAACTGAATTTTATATTTGCAAAGTTATTTTTGAAGAATTAATAAAACTTTCATAATTATTATTATTTTTTTTTAACATATTTTTGTAGATTTTATTATAATAATTCATTTATTAGTAACTTATATTTTTACGTTAAACGTACATCTTGCTCAAATTGTTTATTAAAATAAAAAGTTATGAAATAAAAACATCTTGACAATAAAAGCGTTTAATATCTAAAACAAGTTATATTATAAAAAGTAAAATTATATTATATTTATACAAGCATTAAATGAAATAGTTCTTTTTATTTTTACATAAATGTGCACAACTATACGTTATGGAAGAAAATTACCCTCAGCATATCATAAAATTTTTTTGTTTAGCTTATTTTATTAGGTTAAACGGCGTCTTTAACATTGTAAGCTGAAGCTCCGGAGATAGAAAATCCAGAGACAAGTTCCGCTAGGGGCATGTTGACACAAATGAAATATCTATAATGTTAGAATTTCTGTACTTTATATAATCTATAACATTTAAAATTAATAAAATATATAGAAATTGTAATGTTATATTTATTTAGTCCTTGAAACAATTTCCTGAACTAGTTTTTGAATGAAATGAATTCGATTTCCATTAGAAGACTTATTAAAAAATATACTTGTAATATATTTAAAGAATTATTCTATAATATTTCACAATTTCCAAATAATACATATATTTTAAATACGAAAAATTTCTGAAAGAAAAGATTAATCATTTATAAATTAAACTGAAGTATAAAAGTATACAGATAATTTTAAAAGATAATGACTTCGAGAATAAACTTAAATTGAGAATTACCTGAATGTCTTAATATGCTGCAGATTCAAGAGAAATAAATAATAGAACTGTAAATATATTTGCATGTATATAATATATATATAATTAATTGAAAGAAATAAATACCGATTATGTGTATGTAAACAAATGTATTTATTATAAATATAAAATAAGAAGTATAATTATTTCAATTCAATTCAATTATAATACTATATTTCTGTAATTAATTCCTTGTCAATTGCCACAATATTCATTGCGTCTTACTCGGAGAGGTCTCCAAAACCACAATATTTATTTTATTGGTGGGTAAAATATATTAATTGTTTTCTTCGCTCTTTCCGAATTGGTGCTGTTTTTGTCAGCGCCTAGTAAATGTCGAAATAAAAATTCTCTCGTATTCATATTTAATACTGAAGATTGCAATATTGTTATATAATATATTTTATTATTTTTATTTTAGTTTAGATGAAATATGTAAAAAGTTACGGTGATCGTAACTTTTTACATATTTAATATTTCATCAAACAAAAATAAAAAATCCATTTGAAAAAAATTAATATGTTATTGAAATATAATATTATTAGAACTATGAGGTACTTAAGAAGCAGTGATTTATTAAAATACAAAACAAATTATAAAATAAAGTACCAATAACATTTTACAAATTACTAACATAAAAATATAATGTTATAAATAAAAGTAAGTTCGTTATTTTCATGACTGAATTGTATGAATGCAATGACATGGTTGTCTTCCACAGAATGTTTTTGCTTTGTTGTGAAATATTATTATGAGCGTTTGTGGTTTGCGAAATTTGATATACTACATATTTTGCTTTAATGTCATAATATAAACATTAATATGTAATAATATAATTACTAAAAATATCATTCACATATGTTTTATGCTGTAGATGTCCTTTACTTAGTAAATTGTAGCAAATCCTAGCGGTCGTAGAGGCTGGTACAACTTGTATACGTTTGTATATTTATTATAATGTAAGTGTTTAAATTTGATGTTTATACTTGTCTTATCTACTATGGATAAATCGATTAAGTTTTGTTAATCAATTTTATATTTTCAACATTAGCAACATATCTTTAACTTTCTGTATTTTTAAGTATTATAGATATTATCTGTTTTTTTTTTACCGTGTGATATATTTAATTTTTTTTAATCGAATGAGGCTCATGGTAAGTATCATTTGGTTTGTCAGAACATCTTTTAAATTATGTTTACTTCGATAATGAACTTTAATGTTTGTTTCAATACAAATTTCAAAGTAGATGAATAATAATCAATATAAAAAAAGAATTATGAGATAATTAGTAAGATATTCAAATATTATTTAGAATTATTCTACATTTAGATTTGCCGTTTAGAAACAGAAAAACATAATCTTAACCAAAAATATATAATATCCACAGTTGTTACAAAACAAAACGCTATAGATTGCTTCATGAAGCTGTAATATCAAATTCTACAAATAACAAGATAAGGTATGTTTTAATTAAATTGATTAATTTATGTGATTGTTTAAACAGATTATTCACGGACTTTGAATTCCAAATATTATCAGTGACTGTATTTACGACTAAAATTTGTAAGAGGAATTTAATATTGTCGTTTGTCGTCACATACAAAATTGTTATTCAAAATGTTGTAATTGTTTTGAATTCCCATTTATATACAATGTTCAAGTTAAGTAGTGAATAACCTGAAATTCTACACAATTTAGACATCGAAAATCGTTCTGTTTCTAGTTTGGATTGGTTTTAATGACGATTGAATGTCATAGAGTTCTATAATGATATGCATGTATTATATTTACCATTCAGTTTAGGCACAAATTTAGAACGTGAAAACTGTGAACTTTATTAATTATACATTAGAAATAAAAAACAAAATGTTATTTTATATATTTTTAAAATCTTCTTTATAATTTTGTTGAGTCTTCAGTTCAATCAGTCCATGATATTTCATGCTTTTAAATAAGTCTCATCCAGTGCACTCATCAGCTGATTGGTGTCATACTTCTGCTGGTACTTCAAGGCGGCGGTCTATTTTTTTTCTGTCATTATTGTACTAACTCTATGAATATGATTCACAACAAACGTGAGCTGCATTCTGATTTCAATCTGGAGCGTGATACTTCCGACAGGAATATTTTATCAAAACAAAAACTTCTCAACGAAGTAAATACCGAGTGACGAAAGCGAATCCACTGACAAAACTACTGATATGAATTTTGCGACGAAAAAAACCACGAACATTTTTATTCACAAATGTAAACAAACACAAAAAATGTGAATGTGTTCGGAACGTTGCCAACTTGCCTTGATCAATCTAATAAAATAAAATCAAAAATGCAATTTGTGCAACGTTTCGAGCACATTCACATTTTTTGTTTGTATTTTTTTTTGTTTGTTTTTTTGTTTGTTTGTTTGTTTGTTTGGCACCGTGTTGTGAGTACGATTCTGGCTTTAAAAGTCATTTTTTGCCTATTTTTGGTCATTTTTCATGATTTTTTGAAATTCTCACGGCCATATCTCGAAATAACGAGTTTTCCCAGATATATGCTATATACCAAATTTTAGCTCTAATTTGGGGCTACGAATGAAAAAATTTTCGAAAAAATCGTTGGCGCCGTTTTCGAGAAAATGGCCGATCTGTCCCCGGCCAGTTGGCCATTTTTTGCCTTTTGACCAAAAATGTCACGCCAACAAATGTTTTTGCCATTAAAATGGACATTATTCAAAAGATAATCTTGAGACCTTTCCAATGATGCCCAATTTGTTAATGTACGTCAACTGGCTTGGCCACAGTCCCTATACGAAAAATGGCCATTTTTGGCCTTTCGAGGACTGGCCACGGCCAACATGGCGGCCAAATCGAAATCTCGTAGAACAAAAAAGTCTTAGTTTTTGATGTACTTCAATCCCTGAAAGTTTGAACAAAATCAGTTGAAACTACGAATATACCCACAAACAGACAAAGTAATCATCGATGGACGCGCCAGTCAAAATTTTCAAAATGTCATATCTCATCAACCGGTGGTCGGATTTTAGCGTTTTTGGGCTTGTTGAAAAGGTCTCGTTTCAAGGTGGAAATAAGATTTTATACTGGTGCGGAGCCAAAAACTAAATTTTAGTCTCATTTTTCAAACGGCCGTAGAGGTGAGGCGGTAGGTATATTGCTAAGTGTAAATGCATTTTCTGGGTCTATGGGCCAAGGGCTTTCTAAAAATACCACACTCATACCAGAAGGTCTCCTGTATAAAAAAATCGATATTGCGCGTATATATACAGAGTTAGACTTCCAGCACTATGGGTGCTTTCGTTACTCTGAGCTAGCTAACGCCCGCTTTGATTATTAATATTGCATTTTCTTTTATTACATACATATTAAAGCATTAATAAAATCCTAAGGTTATATTTAAATATGGACCTAAATTGATACTGTTATAATTTATTTAATCCTATCATTTTGATGGAAACTGGTAATTTAATTTGGTTATTTTAATTTGTCTCTAATGACAAGGAAGAATGCAATAACACCTTCTAGCAGTGTTAAAAGCTATTAACTGAGCGCAGGTAATTTTATTAGTTTTTGAACATCTGTGCACTCGACATTGTACATTACATCTTCGTCTCTATGACACTTTAAACGTAATAAGTCTGTTGTTGATTCAACCAGCGCATGAAATGAGCAATTACATATTAAATCTACTATATTAACCCTAGATACATAACGTGAGTCAGAACGACTCACGCGTCAAACGTTTTCATTTCTCTCTCTCCTTCTATTTGATGTATCGCGTCGTCCGTGCGAGCCAACTCAATACGCAGCCCGAGGTGCCGAATGGTACACGAGCGTCGCAGATAAGCATTGTATTTACGTAGATATAGTAACACAGTGAGTCAGAATGACTCCACGTTATTTTTTTTTTTTTTTTTTTTTATGTAAGAGGAGGGCAAACGAGCTGGCGGGTCACAGATGGACGTGATCACCGCCGCCCATGAACTCTTGCAACATCCGAGGACTTACAGGAGTGTTGCCGGCCTTGTAGGTGGGAATAAACGCGTTTTTTGAAGGTACCCATGTCGTACCGATCTGGAAATACCGCCGAAGGTAGTTCGTTCCACAAGCGAGTGGAACGTGGAAAAAATGTCCTTGAGAACCGCACAGTGGAGGATCGCCACGCATCCAGGTGGTAAGGATGGTATTGGAGGCGATGGCGCGCTGTGCGGTGATGAAATTCGGCGGCAGGCATCAGATCGAATAGTTCTTCGGAACACTCCCCGTTGTAAATGCGGTAGAAGACGCACAAAGAAGCCACGTCTCTACGCAATGCCAGAGAGTCCAGCCGTTCGCAGAGCACCGGGTTCCCAACAATTCGAACGGCTCTCCGTTGTACGCGATCAAATGGTAGAAGCTGATATTGGGGTGATCCGGACCAGAGATGAGAACAGTACTCCATGTGAGGCCGGACCTGCGCCTTATAGAGCGCAAGTCTTTGGCCAGGTTTGAAGTACTGCCTCGCTCTATTAATCACTCCCAATTTCTTCGAGGCCAACTTGGCCTTGCTCTCCAGATGACCACGAAACTGACAGTCGCTCGAAATGTCGAGACCCAGTATTCTGATACTTGGCGAGGCATTAAGAGGAGTGCTCTCGAAGAACGGTGATACGACAAATGGGGTTTTCTTAGTGGTAAACGCGCAAACTTGTGTCTTTAGGGGATTGAACTGAACGTGGTTCAGTTCACCCCACTCAGAGACCATCCCCAAGGAAGTCTCTATAGAAGACACAAGTTTCTTTCGGCACTCGTCGACGTTTTCCCGAGAGAGACCTGCATGGCCGGAATACACCGCATCCCCAGTGCTGTCATCCGCATAACAATGTATGTTGGAGATATCCAACATATCATTGATGTGCAGGAGGAACAGGGTTGGGGATAGCACGCAGCCTTGGGGTACACCAGCGTTCACGGGCTTGGGGTCCGAGCAAAAACCGTCGAGAACGACCTGTATGCTCCGCCCAGTGAGGAAGCTGGTGATCCACTTGCATAAACTCTCGGGAAGCCCATAGGAAGGTAGCTTCGAAAGAAGCCCCTTGTGCCATACACGATCGAAGGCTTTCGCCATATCCAGACTAACTGCCAGACCCTCTCCCTTACTTTCAATAACAGCTGCCCAACGGTGCGTAAGATATAACAGAAGATCACCAGCCGATCGACCATGGCGAAAGCCATATTGCCGGTCATTGACCAACTGGTGATCCTCGAGGTATGTTAGGAGCTGTTTATTGATAATGCTCTCCATTACTTTGGAGAGCAGAGAGGTAATGGCGATAGGTCTGTAGTTAGCTGGGTCCGAGCTATCACCTTTTTTAGGGATCGGATGGACAAGGGCACGCTTCCATGAGACCGGGACTACGCCTTTAAGGTAGGAGTACCGAAATAGACGCGTTAGCACTGGAGTCAACTCAGGGGCACACGTTCGTAGCACCAATGGAGAAATGCCATCCGGCCCACTCGACTTATGAACGTCCAAGGAAAATAGAGACTGCCTAATAGTTTTCTGCCTAAAAACTATTTCCGGCATTGAGCTCTGACACCGCGGGATGATAGGCGGTGTCTTCCCCTGGTCGACCAAAGTCGAGTTGGAGGCGAAAAGAGTGCCCAAGAGATCGGCTTTCTCTTTTGCCGTATGGGCCAGAGAGTCATTCCCCATGTGCAACGGCGGTAGGGATGGCTGGCTAAAGTTGCCCAGAGTGGCCTTTGAAAGCGCCCAAAATTTGCGCGTGCCAGGCGGGTACTTTGCCAGCTGATCCCCAATTTTGACGATATGCTTGAACTTTGCTCTAGCGATTTGCCGTTTGAAGAATCTGGAGGCACGATTATATTTCCTCTTCAGAACTCTAGAGCTCGGATCCTTAGTGACTAACGCATTGGCCCAAGCTTGATAAGCCTGCCGTTTGCCAGCTGCTGCAGCCCTGACAGACGCATCAAACCAAGGCCGCGATCTGCCACCAAGTGGTACCACAGAGCTTGGTACAAATAGTTCCATGCCCTGTAGTATCACATCAGCTACAGCCGCAGCGCAGTCACTAGGATCATCGGAAGGGAAACAAATCGGCCCCCATGGGTAGGATGCAAAGAAGGACCGCATTCCATCCCAATCCGCTGACTTGTAGTGCCAAACGAGTCGAGTCGCAGGTGTTGTGCGACCCGAACGTTGAATGGGCACTACACTCCGTACCAGACAATGATCAGAGGACCCTAACGGAGCCTCGACAGTGACCTGGTACTTTCCGGGATGTGTAGTCAGCAGAAGATCCAACAAAGAGGGCATATGGCTGTCCACATCCGGTAGACGAGTGTGCGTCTTGACCAATTGGGACAGACCATTTGCCAGAGCAAAGTCAAACACAGATCTCCCCGCGTAGTCGGTGGCACGTGACCCTAACCAATCGGTATGGTGCGCATTGAAGTCACCGAGGACTATGACTTCGGCGGAGGGAATCTGTGAAAGCAGATCGTCAATCTTCGCCTGAACATGGCCCAAGAGTTGATCCGTTTCTGCATTACCACTATGGGACCTGTAGAGGCATGCGTAGACTCTGACATGGTCGTCCATGTCCACGCGCAGCCAGAGTACAGACAGGTCCCGACCTTCAAAAACCTGAAGGCGACGGTAGCAGATATCCTCCCTTACGAACACAGATACCCCGGCGTGTGGTATAAAATGGTGTTCTAGATTATACCCGGGGTATGACAGGTACGCTGTGTCGCTAGGTTTAGATATCTGCGTCTCCGTCAGAAACAACAAGGCCGGCTGCGCCGTCTCTAGATGATAGTGGACGGCGTTCAAGTTGGAATGAAGTCCCCGAATGTTGCAAAAGTCCACATTTAGAGTGGGTCGGGGTGCCGCTGCGTTGACTCGTCGTTTGCCCTCAAAAAACACAAAAGGCGATACTTTGCCCGCCCCAGATACGACGGGCAGCCCGAGCAAAATCCGAGAATTATTTCCCCGATTTTGCTCGGGGAGGGGGTCCCCGGCTTCATCAAAGCCGGTACCCTCCTGGGGTATTTTTCTTTCTGGCATCGCTTTCATGTTTCATGGCGTGGGGGGGGGGGGTTTGGGCTTCCGGATTCTCTCACTCACCGACGGAACATAACCAAATGAATTTGGTTACTACGCGTCGGTCTTCTGTGAGTGAGTTATGTGATTCGTAACATTTTAGTTTTAATGCACCTTGATATTATTTCGATTAATTTATTTTATTTTTAATATATTTTGATTATATTCTTGTTTTAGGTTTTATAGTTGATTGTTCGGCTAATTCTACTCCAGGATGACATCGTCTTGGCCACTGGAAGAATTGGAAACTGAAAATTTGTTGCTAGAGGAAGAGTCAGAAACTTTTGATGCATTTAGTGAGAACGAAGAGGATCATATGAGGGTAGATGACGTACAAATAAGTTATGAGAAGAATAGATTATTTCAGTAAAAATTGCGGAGGTAAACGAAAATATTCCAAATAATAATAAAGAACCTCGTCCTTCAACTTCGACGACAAATCGAATAATCATAGTGTCTCAAGATCTGCTGCTGGTCTACAGTAAAGGTATAAATATGGTACGAGTAGCGAGAGGACCAACGAGAATGTGTAGAAAACTATTTCAACCATTCTTGTGTTTTGGTACATTTTTTACTGACGAAATAATTGAAGAAATAGTAATATGGACCAATGTCGAGATTAGTAAAAAATATAACATGAATGATGTGGCTGCCGAGACACAAATTTTGTCGAGATGAAAGTTTTTATTGGAATTTTAACTTAGATCACAGAAATGAAAGACAATCACCTCACGACTATTGAATTGTTTGATATTTCACATTACATAAGTAGAGGTCGATTCGTATTTCTCCTAGCATGCCTCCGTTTTGATAACAAATCTATACAACCTACTAATCGCTCTTTATATGTTTTTGCTCCCATCTAAAAAGTTTGGAGTTTGTTTATTACACAGTAGAGAATAAACTACATACCAGGATCTCATGTGAATCTCGATGAACAACAAATCATGGATAGAGAAAAGGATAGAAATTCCTAATCTGAGCAGAAAATTACGTGAGAACATACAGAATATTGTATCAAATTCTTCTGTAACTAACCTAGTACAAGGTAAAGATGAACCTCCTGTAAAGAAAAAAAAATACTGTGCCTTCTATCCATGGAAACTTAGAAGAAAAATACAGGGAGAGTGCAACAAGTGTAAAAAACCTGTCTGTGGCGAGCATAAGATATTGTCTTGCTTAGACTGCAAGTAGTTCCTATTTCGAGACTGATTATTTAATATTTCCATTTTTTTATGTTTTCTGTTTATTTAAATGTATTGAAAAATTATAATTAATTATTTGTTAAGTCTTTTTTGCCTTAAAAAAAGAAGACATACTCAATTTGTTTCATTTTCTAAGAATTCTTGCCTTTTTTTTTGTTTTTAAGTATAATAAAAAAAACAATTATTTGATATTATTACTTTATTTCTTAAATACCTTTAAACATGTTATTTAACAAACTTTATTGAAATTGAAAACTTTATCGTTTATAAATTGGTTGTGAGTTGTGTGTGTCAAATTGACCTCACGTTATGCTATTGGGGTTATATAGAAACGTTATGTATCTAGGGTTAAAATTATCTTAAATTATTATGCGAAATAGTTATTGCTTGAAATTAAAATATGTTTTTAATTAAAGTAACTATAGCGAAGCTTAACTATAAATGTATTTAAATGTGTGTATGTGAGTAAAAGATTTTCTAACAGTTACCTTTTTCTTAGTTTATTCCCTGACGGTCCCGCGCCGAGCCTTTGTAATTAATCAATAATATATATAAAGCTATTTTAGTAATTTAGCTCGATGTTCGAAATGCTTTGTGACAATCGATTTATAGAATGAGGTGCAGTTTTAATGAAAGTTGTTAGTCAGTTTGACATTTACCTGGAATTGTTGCCACCCCAATTTAAACATATTTACCATTGTTGTAAATGTTTCATCGCTCGGTCCGACACAAATTTTCATGCAACAACAAATAACTTTACCAAAAGTTAATGAAATAAGTAAAGAATATATTAAACTAAACTTCCAAAACAATTAAGAATTGTTCATTCTTCCCTTATCGCGATAAATATAAAATAATACACATATGTTGAAGATGGAGTATAGAAGAAAAAATGTTAAGTAAATACCCAGCGCCGGAATGCCTTTCTGAATCTTCATTTGTCCGCAAATTGAGCAATAATATTGGAATTACATAGTTATCAAGCTATATATCTTAGTTCTAAATTCTCGCTTTTAAGCTCACGCAAGTACGCGTGGAGTTGTTTCACATTAATATAATCATTTGGTGGTCATTATATATAAGGGCTGCGAGGAAGTAAATTACAACCGTTTATTAATATATTATCCTAATCTCCTTTCAATTTAACTAATGAAATAAAAGTATACATACAAAACTTGAAAAGGCCCTCAATTATAGATAACGAGTTATGTAAAAGCGTAGCTAAATTAAATTAAATGCTAGTACATTTAGTTTAAGAAATACCATACCTATCATATAACTCAAAATTTTAGGAGATTAGCAGAACATTAGCAGACACTCAACGCACGGATACTTAGGAACGGTTCATTTTTACACATTTTATTATTTTGATTATTTAAAGTAGTCACGTAACCTTTAATAGTTTAAATTTACTGAAGCGATGAAATTAATGATATGATTTTATGTATGTATCAATTATGTTATAAAAACTATTTGAGCACTTGACTCTGTCCTAGATTTTAGTTTGATTAATTGATTCATAATTAGGTACAAAAGGTTTTTTTCATAAACTTCGTTATAAACAATTATAAGGTTTTACGAAAAACGGTTACACACGATCATTGCAATCAGATAATATCACTAGATGGTAGTGGTCAGCTGTAGTCATATGACTGTAACTCGTATAGGGCTGGCTCGACCGGGGAAGGACCTCCCCAAATTCGACTTTAAACAACCAAGGGACGACGCCGCCTACCGTTTCATGGTGTCAGGCTCAATTCTAGAAATAGTTATTGGCAGAAAATCATCCGATAATCTTTATTTTCAAGAACTAATATTTCTTTTGGCAATATTTAATTGAAGAATTATTATTTTTGATTATTTTTAGAGTTTGTGTTGTACATAGTATTTTCTGAGATATAAAGAGTAAGATAGGAGGAGAGGGAAGCGTGAACTCTTTAATTTATCTCATGGTATTGAATTTCATCAACAATTTAATCTTTTCTTAGTTATCTTAATTCAATAAACATTTTAAAATAGTTTCTTCTTTTTGTGTCAATAACAATCTTTAAGTCAATAAAAATAATATTTGGTATGTCGGAATGAAGATCTTCATAACAATAATGAAATTAATTTCAAATATAAAAAAAAAATACATAAAATTCACATAAACTCGGCTATATTCATTAGTCAATTTGATAGTTATATAACACATAGTGTCACGTAAGTAATATACTCGTATATGTTGAAAGTATAAAATTAGTTAATATTAATGTTATAATTTTAAACTTTATTTAATATGACGACATTTTTATGTTTATGTTTAATTGTTAACCGTTTAGGAGACTGTTTTTGTTTTTGTTTTGAGACAACTAAACGTCTCCAGAATGCGACGAGATAATTAGCTAAAAATTTCTCATGTATGTTTGAGCCGAACACGGATGTTATAGCGAAAACAGATTGAAATGTTTAGCCAAAAAAAGATTACTCCTGCCATAAAAAAAAAACATCAAAAAAAGATTACTCCTGCCATAGACAATACGTTAGAGCTGCCCTGCGCGTGCGAGCAATGTGCTAAGCTAGAAGGTGACAATTAGTCCTAATAAATCGATATTTCCTGTAGCTATTCCGATGAAAGGAGAGGGGCTCAGCTCAATACCCGCCGCGCACGGTTGGCGGATCCTAGTATAATATAATATTTGATTGTTTCTGTTTGCTATATTACTAATAAAGAATAAGTATGTTACAAACAACTAAACTTTTTCTTTATTGGAAAAAATATTAACGTAATTATTATATAGAAAATACTGTTTTATTTAAAATGTAATGTAATTGATGTTCTTGAATCTTTGAACCTGTTTTTATTTCTTCCTAAATGTCAACAATAAATATTGCAATAATTAATGTTTTATGATTAATTTTTAACTTATTAATATATGTAACTAAAGTTCATGTAATGGTTATGAAGAAAAAATATATCCACTTTAGACTCAAATCTATTATATAAAAATGAATCGCAAAATGTGTTTGTAAGCGCATAACTCAACAACGCATGGACCAATCTTAACAATTCTTTTTTTTTAATGTTCCTTAAAGCCCAAGGATGGTTCTGACGGCGAGAAAAATTCGAATAATTTTCAGGAAAACCCTAAAAGAGCCCTTTTATTTTTCCTATACAAATATTTTCTAACTAAATGTAGAGTCAATTTAAACTGTATTGCTATTCAATAAAGTTCATATTAAATTACAAGCATTCATTATTGTCTAAACAATGTAGGTGTGTTGCTAACGTCGAAGAGTCAATTCGCGCTTTATTGTCGCTGCACAAAGTTCAAATTCAATCAAATGTGCGTTCACGCAAAAGTGATAAAATCGTGACCCGACCAAATTGAAAAGTCAAAAAATGTAAGAGCTATGGATTTGATTGGCCTTGGAATATTCTTTCTTTTGTTTTAGTTTCGGAATGCGACATAAATTGTCATCAGTTTTCACGTCATTGCATCTGTCAAACAAATCACGTTAAAAAGCCTATATAATATTTAATAATTAATTTTAATTGTTTTATACCGTGTTTTGTGCAAAGTGTTTTAATACCTGTGATTAATAATTATTGCATGTGACATTATTTAGGTAAGTATATTCGATATACCTTCTATAAGACGAAGTAATTTAGGTAGAAGAACCCGAAATGCTACAAACCAAACTAATTACCGATCTTATCATACTGCACAAGAACGTGACGGCGGAAATAAATGTGAAAGAATTTTTATATCGAGAATGCGGGCAGCGAGGGCGAGAGATTCAACTAATAATCGCGAAAGTTTGAATCGAGCTGCTTTCAATTACGATTTGTCAGTTGACTACAGTAACCACCAATGTATTACTATTGGATCTATGAACTTGGTTTGCTTTCATTGTAAGGCATTTAAATACAAAAATGATGCCAATGGATTGTGTTTCGCAAATGGGAAAGTGAAATTGATACCATTGGATCCACCACCAGAGTCATTGTACTCATTGGTTTCAGGAATAGAACCAGATTCCATACACTTTTTGTCAAATATCCAACAATATAATAATTGCTTTCAAATGACGTCATTTGGGGCAACAAACGTAGTTCGGGAAAATTTCATGCCAACTTTTAAGGTATGTATTATAGCAGTTATGATTATTATTTTAATGAACAAAATTTCCTGTTAACTAAGTAAATATGTGTCATTAACCTTCAGTTCCCTAGACCCCAACACATATATTACTTAGTCATAATATTATTTGGTGATTCAGTATTAGCAACACTTTTATTATTTTGAAACACAATATAAATATTTGATGATGGATATTAGTTACAAATAATTATTACATATTGACATACCTAAGCATATCAATTATTATTTGGTGATTCAAATTAGGAGACAGATATATTTTTTTGGAACAAATATTATTTATATTTGGCAAAAATCATTTTTTTTATTTACAGATACAAGGAAAAATATATCATAGAGCAGGTTCACTGTTACCAGTGTCAGATAGCAAATAGAAATTCCTGCAAATTTATTTCATGGGCAATTCACCACAAGAAATTGATATGCGTTTTGAAGATGGCTATGATTTCTCAAACAAGATGATAAATCCCATTACAGGTAATAAAAAATATTAGTTTAGCTATGGAGATATATTATCAGTTACTATATTACCTATTATTTTTTTTATTTTCAATGTTATGAAAACAAAAATCTATTTTCAGGTTCTGAAACCAACAAAAAAGTCAGTTCAATGAACTATTATTCATACCGCCTAATGATTCGTGAGAATGAAGACATACTCAAATGTCGGCGATTATATCACAAGTATGTTATAGACATGTATGTTAAAATTGAAACGGAGAGATTAACAGTCATCAGGTTGAATCAGACCAAACTCAGATCTGAAGAGTATATTCACCTTCGAGATGCGATTAACTACTACTACTGACTATTCTTCTAGCACCATACATCGGAAGCCCTCTACATATGCATGAATATGCTCAAGATGCCATGTCATATGTTCGTCATTATGGTACAGCAGATTTGTTCATCACATTTACATGCAATCTACACTGGATAGAAATCAAGCAGGAGTTATTCCCTGGGCAATCACCCATTGATCGTCATGATATTACAGCCAGAGTCTTTAGACAAAGTTGAAATCTTTAATAGATTTCATTGTGAAACATTATATGTTTGGAGAGACACACTACTGGATGCATTCTGTGAAGTGGCACAAACGGGGATTGCCACGTGCACACATTTTGATTTGCTTAGTTGAAAAGATAAGGCCAAATGAAGTAGATGCAGTAATATCAGCTGAAATCCCTAATGTAGAAGTAGATCCTGGATATGTAGTTATCAAAAACATGATTCATGGTCCCTGTGGAACTCTTAATCAAAATTCACCGTGTATGGTGGATGGTAAATGTTCAAAGCGATATCCACGGACATTAATATCTGAAACAATTAGTGGTAATGACGGTTATCCTTTGTATCGTCGCCGATCGACAGCAGACAATGGAAGATCAACAATTGTCAAATTAAATCAACAAGATATTGAAATAGGTAATTGCTGGATTGTTCCATATTCACCCATTTTATCAAAGACCTTCAAAGCGCACATCAACGTTGAATCTTGCAATTCATTAAAATCTATTAAATAAATACGTAACCAAAAGGAGTGATATGACTGTGATTGGTATTAATGCAGAGAATTCCAATGATGAAGTTATCCAATACCAAATGGGTCGCTATGTTAGTAGTAATGAAGCAGTTTGGCGAATATTTTCTTTTCCAATTCATGAGAGACACCCTACTGACGTTCATTTAGCTGTGCATTTAGAAAATGGACAAAGAGTGTATTTTACAGCACAGAACGCAGTAGAAAGAGCTGTACAGCCACCATCTACTACATTAAACAGTTTTTTTTAGACATGCCAAAACGATGCTTTTGCTCAAACATTGTTATATTCTGAAATACCAAAATATTATACTTGGAATCAATCCTCAAGGAGATTTATACGAAGGAAACAAGGAAAACCAGTTCCAGGATACCCAGATGTATATTCTACCGATGCGATTGGTCGAATTTATACAGTACATCCAAGCAACGATGAATGTTTTTATTTACGACTGCTATTAGTCAATGTACGTGGCCCAACATCATTCCAACATGTACGAACTGTTGGTGGTGATTTGTGTGGATCATACAGAGAAGCTTGCCAACGTTTGCGATTGCTAGAAAATGATGCTCATTGGGATCAAACTCTCAATGATGCTGTAATATCATCACAAGCTCATCAAATACGAACATTGTTTTCTATAATCATATCTACATGCATACATCAAACCCAAAGGATTTGTGGATCAAGTACAAAGATAATATGTGTGATGATATTTTGGATCAAATACGGATTAGAAGGGGAAATTCAAATATACAAATAAGCGAAGAAATTTACAATGAAGTATTGATTTCAATTAAGGACATGTGCTTGATGATGTCAAACAAACTATTATTTAAATTAGGCCTGGCCGCGCCCAATCCTCCAATGCATGATGCTTTAAGCCAAGAGTTGCACCGAGAAAAACTGTATGATCTCAACACTGACAGAATTAATTCAAACAAATCTTCCACTATTGAATGAACAACAGAAGTATGTATTTGATACACTTATGAAAGTAATAAATGTTAAAAGAGGAGGGATTTACTTCTTAGATGCACCTGGTGGTACAGGAAAAACTTTTTTGATTTCATTGATATTAGCAAGAATTCGCTCACAAAACAAAAATGCACTTGCACTCGCTTCGTCGGGAATCGCAGCAACTTTGCTTGAAGGTGGTAGAACAGCTCATTCAGCACTAAAATTGCCATTAAACATGCAAAGCAACGAAACTCCAACCTACAACATTTCGAAGAACTCTGCAATGGCAAAGGTTTTGCAGCAATGTGAATTGATTGTTTGGGATGAACGAACGATGGCACATAAAAAATCTATGGAGGCTTTAGGTTCTATACCTTACAAGATCTACGGAGCAATCATAACCCATTTGGTGGTGCAATGATTTTATTAGCAGGAGATTTTCGTCAAACATTGCCAGTGATTCCACGATCAACGCCAGCTGATGAACTTACTGCATGTTTAAAGTCCTCCAATTTGTGGAAGCATGTGTAGGTATTACACTTATGCAAGAATATGCGTGTCAAGTTGCAAAATGACCAATCTGGAGACATATTCTCTAAACAACTCATTGACATTGGTAATGGCAAATTTCTTATAGACACTGACTGGTTGCATTAAATTTCCTCAAAGATTTTGTCAGTTAACTTGATCAAAAGATCTTCTTATTCAAAAGGTGTTTCCAGATGTTGTTCAAAATTACAGAAACCATGAATGGTTAAGCGAACGGGCTATATTGGCTGCAAAAAACAGATGTAAATGAATTAAATTTCAAAATTCAAGAACAAATTAGAGGTGAATTGAGGATATATAAATCAGTTGATTCGGCTACTAACCAAGATGATGTCGTCAACTATCCGCCTGAATTTTTAAACTCGCTGGATTTACCAGGATTGCCACCTCACAATCTTCAATTAAAGGTTGGATCGGTAGTTATAATGTTGAGAAATATCAACCAACCGCGTCTTTGCAACGGCACACGGTTAGCGATAAAAATTTTTGAACAACGTGATAGAAGCAACTATACTGAAAGGAAAGTATAAAGGAGAAGACGTTTTGATACCACGCATCCCAATGATTCCGACTGATGTACCATTTGAATTTAAACGACTACAGTTTTCAGTACGGCTTGCTTTTGCTATGAGTCATAATAAGTCCCAGGTGCAATCATTAGGTGTTTGTGGTATTAATCTAGAAAACCCATGCTTCTCACATGGTCAACTCTATGTTGCCTGTTCCCGTGTTGGATAACCATCAGATTTGTTTGTATATTCACCAGGTAATCAAACAAAAAACATGTGTATCATAAAGCACTACAATAAAAATCAAACAGATATTTGTTAATAATTGTGATTCACTTGATTTATAACAAAGCGATTACTGAAAATAATTATATACGTTTTATTTCATTATTCTTTATTTCATCCCTATGTTAATAATAATAGTAATAAATAATTAATTATCTCCATTTTTTGTCATTGAAGCACCCACTTTATAAATATTTGTCACATTTAGGTTCCCACTATTTTCAATCAGGTTTGAACCTTAAGTTTCCCTCTTAGTTTGAAGCCCTCTGGCAGACATCCCAGTCGGGGTTTTTAGTGGGTCTCAAAAGGGTGGCCAAAGTTAGTTTAAGTAAGTGGAAGATATTCTTAGGTCACCCGAGCTGACCTTTTTCTTTAATTCTCCTGAACAGAACCGTCACCATGATGATAGGGCGATGTGTGAGAGTCAGCAGAGTAGAAACGTCTTAAGGTCGAAATATAAACTGCCATTTTCCAATTCTATTTCACAGAACGAAGTCTGCCGAGTTGTATAAAAATTGTTGTATTTATTATAAAAATCTATTTTTTTCATTTTTCATGATTTATCTTTTAAAATTTATGTTTTGAGTTTAACTTTTATTATATGCATTAGTAAAACCACCAAATATTTTTAATTATGAACTACTATAACTATATACAACTATATACAACTATATGCAACTATATACAACTATATACTACTAAACTACTTAACTGATTGTAATAAATTTACACACCACGTACGTTTTCAACTCAATTCATAGTCGCAATATTATTTTATTGCAAATTATTTGTTTATTATTTTGCAGTTAGCTCCTAATAATTCTAAAAGATGGTGGTATCTATTGACTGGATTGAGTAATTACGAATGAGGTATCTGCCCTACCTACCTCATTCGTAAGTTTAGTGTTCCAAGCTATTTACTAAAAACTTTGTAATATACAAATAGTGTTATAAACTTGGATAAAATTAAAAAAAAAATTTAATTATTTTGTTTTGATTTTTGCTTAATATCGACTGTAAGAAAACATTATGGTTTTCATGACAGATGTACTCTGAACGTTACCCCTTAAATAGTTTACTATAATGTAATACATCAAAAATAATACGAGTAGTCACAGCAACGCGTGACCGGGTCTGCTAGTATTAAATAAAACCAAGTGTCTGTGAGAATCACTAGTAAGCAATTTCGCTTTACAGCTGGAAATAGGTTCCAGTGCGTTCAGTTCAGGTTCGATATGTCTTCATTTGTACACCCTCAATAGCTACAAATTATGCGGGCGCAATTATTTGTAGAAACCTCTAGATTGTTGGTATGGTGACAATACTGTTTTTTTTTGTCTTCGTTTTGTCTATACCATCTGTTGAAGCGTATAAATAGATATATATTAAGTGGAGTACGGATTGTATCATTATAGGATAAAAGTGCTTGGTAAAGAGTGTAAACAATATAAGAGGAAAGTGTTCATTCAGCCTTATGTTGGTATTCTGATGTTTCTTTTGCCTTCGAGTAATGCTTTTTACTAACCTCAACCCTTGATAATAAAAATCTGTTTTAACATTTTACTTCTTATTACGGTTATTAATAAAATACTTACTTTTTATACAATTAACATAATTATGTTTTAAAAGCTGCATTAATTAATTCTTATATTTCTACAAATGTAATAACATTATAAAAATAGAAATCAAATGAATAAATTAACCATTGAGGTTAGTTAATAAAATTGTAATTTAACAACATGAAATTAAACACTACAGTTCACTTGATTTAACAGCTGCCTAACAGATAATTGCTTTCATAAACATAATTCACAACAACGTAGAAATATCGAGGTGAAAATTGTATTGTATATTCTAAATGTATACTTATAATTAGAATCTATTCTGACCGGTCAGCCGTTTGTGACCAGCCAGTGTTGGGACTGGTTTTGTTGAACATCGACATGACTGGTGGTTCCGATATCTACTTCTTACCAGGATGAAAGTGTTTCGTTATTGCTGCTAATAGCAATACAGTCTCTGCACAGAGAAATAGATAGGCAACAGTTGATGTTGTTTTGGCAGCGAAATGCTTAGAAACTTGCTATAAGAATGGAGTATCTCTATTACAAACGGCTTTTTTTTTTCACGGTTTCACGGTTCTCCCCGCGTTCCACTTCATCGGACATGCATATTTGTCCAGGGAATGGATTTATTTATTCTGGATGGTCGCTCCGATCAATGTGAATACTTGTATACTGTGTACTCTTTAAAACTCTTTAATTTTTACGAACAAAAATAAAAGTAGCTAACTTGAGCTATAATTATAATAACACTAAATATGTATGGAAGGGTAAAAAAATTATATGATGACAGTTCGCTTATTATTTAATCCAGACAGTGTTAGCAAGTTAAGTTGCTGGTAAGATATAGTTTTTCATAAAATAATAAAAGTACTAAGAATAGCTTTTTTTGTGTTATGGACTAATATATTAGTCGGTGAAATCTCAAACAAAATCCCATAAAAATTAATGTTTTCGGTCAATTTCCATGTTAATTTTAACCATCAGAGAGACCTTACACTTGCTGTAGGTGCTACCATAAAAATAGAAGCTTAAAAATTAAAACTTAAAACAAATAAAAAGAATTGTACGTATATCAATTTTATTAATATCTTGAAAATAGCTGAAACTAAGCATTTACCTATTTTTAGATGATAATATTAGAAAAGCCATCATTATAAATACATTATTGTCATTAAATTAGTAAAAATATTAGTAAATTATACTAGCACTTAGTCAAATTATACGGCCACGTTACACAATCCGTTTTTTCTTCACTTAGCAGTGTACTTCAAAGCAATGAAGACTTATCCATGTACTACTATAAAAATTAATTCTAAGATGGACGTTTTCTGCACATTTTCATTTCTAAATAGCATGTTGAAGCTACTTAACCTATCTTGCATTTCACGTGTCGGTGATCAATTAATATGTACTCCTTCTGTACTCAGAATTATAAGTTTTTTGGTATTTCTGTTTTTACTTAATTCTTTCAACGTTTATTACAAATTCTCAAGTCTCGTATACGATGCAAACAATGTTTCTTTTATTGGATATGTTTTTGTGGAACTAGTCTTCTTGTTTGGTTACATCACTTATATTTTTAATGTCTTTTGTGTTTATAAATATGGAAGGGAACCATTATTAAAATATATCAAAATTTACGAATTTATTGATAAGGAACTTGGTGTGATTGACTACAAAGAAGTTAAAAAAAGCATTCAGAAAATGTGTGTGTTCTTTCTTACGGTCGAATCAATTATTTTAGTTATTGATATTATAGCATGGTCTATGATCTATAGATGGCAGGATATATTAGTATATTGTATTGATTATATATATGTATATCTTAAAGTAGTAAGTGATATCGATTTTATTGCAAACTGCATGCAATTAAAATATCGCCTACAAACAATTGGACATAAATTGGAATATTATTACTATCATGTAAACAGTATTTTCTCTGACAAAGATTTCATCAATAGTAAGATTTGGGTGAATGCCATTAAAGTGAAAAAGATTCATCATTTAAACACCATAGATAGAAAAACCCATGGACAAGACGCAGTGATGATTCTCAAGAGATGTTATTTGTTGATAAATGAGCAGTGTTCCTACATAAACACTATGTTTGGATTCAGAGTAAGCAAATTTTACCGTGATATAAGTAAAGTCTTGTCATTTATATGTCAAACATGATCTTATTTATTTATTTATTGTTGTAGGTTTTACTTAGTAGCATACATTTTCTGATAGAAACGATAATGGTGTTGAATATGATGATCAGGGTCATGACGGGAACAGTGGTAAAATGAGAAACAACTTACTATTTATATAATTGGAGTTCGTGTATTTTTAAACTTTAAACAAACAAATAAATTAAGTTAATTATAATCCTTATCCGACAGAGACAGAAGTAGGATATAAAGTTTTTTCCATAGCATGGCTATTAAATTGTCTGTAAATTTAAAAGATAGTAAACAAATATTTCAGGAATTCGCATTCAGTTACTTGGCACTGGCAACAACTTTGATAAAAATGTTTAAAAGCTTAGTAGTAGTTATTTACGGAGTTATTATACGTTAGTACGGAGTACATATTTGTGAACTCAATTATAGACACACTGAGAAGATTGTAAATATAATCGACCATTTGCTTATTAGCAAGAATATACGTAAGTAACACGTTTTTTATTCTGCGTATTATTTCTCAAAGTATTTTAACTAATTATGAATTTGTATATTTCTAGCTCAAGAAGTACAGAATTCTCTAAAGGAACTGAAAAATTTAATTAACACTAAACCAATTAAGTTCCATGTAGTAAACTCCTATAAGCTGGAATATCCTATATTGGTTTCAGTTGCATCAACTGTTGTAACTTTTACGATCATATTGCTGCAAAATATGAAATAGTGTTAGAAGTTTAAAGTTTTATATTAGTAGAACTAAAACAGTAATCAGTATTTTACGGAAATTATTCTTTAACGCACTGGATAAGTGCATTGGTATTCGGATTCTCAACAATCTTGAATAGAAATTTTGTGTCCAATATATATAATGTTTTCTAGTTACTACACATTAAAATAAATTATTGCTTTTACTTGCGCTCTTTATTCTTACAGGTTTTGCTGCAGATTAGAATAGATTTGTTAAATGGTCAGCTCTATTATTATCTACTTTCCATGATTTTTTTAAGTTGTTGTTCTATCTCTGCTTTTTTTTTAAAGAATTTTATCACCTCTGTCACTAAAGTAATTCTGATTTTTATGTATATATTGACAACTTGCAGTTCTATGCTCATATTGATATTGCTAACTAGATTAAATCTGTAATTAATTCTGATTTTGAACCGATCACGTCTTGGTCTAGGTTTCACGAACTGCTCCTAAATTCGGTGACATCTCAAGTTTTAGCTATATGTACTCGACATCAACTTAATTCCTTAACTTCTCTTGCTCCCTTATTTCCTAATGATACTTTCATAATTTTTTCCAATTCTGTTAAAAACCTAGACATATAGCTGGACTGCTCCTTATTATCGAATACCAAGGCCAATGAGGTAAGACGCAAGGCGCACTACGCATTTCATTCTGTGATGTGTCTTGAAACTTTATGCCTATGAAAACTAAAATATCCCTTACTCAAACTCTTATTCAGCCAAGCATTGACTGCGTCATAACTTGCTATTTAATTGTCACAGAGAGAAACTTATTAATAAACTTGAACGTGGGCAAAATCTCTCTATCCAATTTATTTTTGGACTAAAGAAATTCGACCATGTTTCCAACTTTCGAAAAAGCTTAAATGGCTCCCAACTTGCTTTCGCAGAAATACATATTATGTCTTCTTTACAACATTCTCTATAATCCAACTTTCCCACGTTATTTGTGATCGCTTCTCTTTTGTACACAATTCTAAATCTTCGTGTAGATCTTACCTTAAAACGAACCTCAAATTTCCGACACATAAAAATAAAATTTATACACACTTTTATACGGTTTACGGATAAAAGGCGATTCCTTACAATATACTAAATTCTAAATTAAATTAATTAAATTAAATTATACTAAATTCTAAATTTACATTCTAAATCTGTTACAATTGATAAAAAGACGAGTCATAGAACCTTATACAAATGTAAATATATAATTTGACAGCTCTGCTGAAAGAGATTACATTTGGAACTAAGGATAGCCTTTGTTCAAATCTTTTGTTTGTTTTCTATATACTCCGTGTGTACATATAAATACAATATTAAATAAATCAAAGCAAATATGTTTTATAATAAGTATGTATTTTTTCAGCATCTAATTCCTTCTAGATAAACTTCGACTATGAGCTATGATTCTTGGTTTGTCGAAACTATTTTAATGTAATAAATATTTAGCTTTAGCCATTGTTTTAATTCCTTAATTTAAGATGTTGTTGTCTGAAATACCGGTTGGAATTATATTTTTGAGAAATTTGTTTATGGTTGCTTTTTTTCTTTGCGATATTCTTTTGCTTCTTCTGCTATTATTTTTTTTGTCTTATTATCCTAAACGATATCCTTACATTAAATAAATATTATAAAATGTATAATGTTAATAAGTGTATAATATTTATATTTCATAGCTATTTAGTAACATAATTTAACTTTAGAAGGACATCGTTAGTACGTATTAAAAATATGTCTACTCCATCCATCCAGAATACTTTTTTAACATTTGAGTGTTCTAATATCGATACTGAAATAAATAAACTGAAAATTGTCCGCAACGATTTTCTTTTTACTATCTTTATAAAGAAAATATGAAAACAAAATCTCAATGTAAAATAAATACCCGATACACTGCAACATTAACGCAACATTATACGGCTAACTATCTAAAGTATGAGGATAAACAAAAAAAAATAAAAATACCGGGCAATGTATTTTTAATTTTCTTTATTTATTTATTTCAAAAATTCTTAAAACTATATACATGGTATATATATCAAATTTGAATTGAATTTATGTAATTTTCAAAACTACAATTTTCATTTGTAATCAAACAAACATATATCGTAAACGACTACAAAAGTATAAACTGTGTCGCAGCCGTTTACGTCCACTCCGGGACTCCGTCTATGTTCTAGAATCATATAAGATGTATTCAAATATTCAGTAAATTAACAGTTCTTATAAATATTACTTTCTATACACTAACTAAATTATAAAAAAACAATTACTATTCGTTTTTGTGACAAAAATATATAAAAATTTTATTTTTCGCTTAAACTTAACGAAAAATTATTAAATTGTTATTATTACAATTTTATTAAAGAATTAAATAATGTATTAAAATAATAAACAGTGATTTATTGATTAATTATTAGAGTTAATTAGATTATTATAAGAATGTGGGGTGGATATGTGTTATGTGTGTGTGTGTGTGTGTGTGTGTGTGTGTGTGTGTGTGTGTGTGTATGTGTCTTTGTTAATTATAAATAAGTGTCTCTGTTTCATCGTATGAAAGTTTCTGTAAGTAATTACAAATTTTATTTTTACAGTTCCAGTATATCAGAGGATATATGTTTAAAATTTTATTTAATTTATTGTAAATCAATGAGGAAAGGTATTCATAATTCCGCTTTGGTAGTGCAGTATGACATCGTTTGGCTTCACATGGTTGTTTAGAGCGACGAGTGAATGAATTATCAATTATGAAAGGTAGTGTCTGATGTTTTCGTAAAGTCAGTTGTCTAATATACAATCGTCTTACTGATAACACATTGGCAGTGCTGTATAACTCATAGGTAGATGAAAGCATTGGTTTTGATAACATTACACACAGCTCTTTGTGCTCTCTCTCCAATCGAAGAAAACGAATTTTACTAGATCCACCCCATGCTGTTACACAATAAGAGAGAATTGATTGTATCAGAGAAAAGTAAACTGTTGTTAGGATCTTTGGATCAGCAACCACCCTCAGCCTTTTAAAAACAAATATCAATTTTCTTACCCTAACAACCGTTGAGTCTACCTGATCCTTCCAAGTCAATAGCACAGGAACAGCTAGTACCTCGAGATAAAATGTATTTTTAATGCCGCTTACGATTACTAAAAAAAATTAACATTTACAAATCTTGTATTAAAACTTTGATAATCTTTTCTTTTTATAATATTCTGTAATATTTGAATAAAAATAAACATTTTCATTTGTAACTTAACATCAGAAAGTAATTCGCAATTGCTTCTAACTGGATATAATGAGTTTTATATTAAATTATGTATAATTTATATCATTCCTCGGCCTTTTTTCGTAAACGCATCAGTCACATATAAATACACTCATGACTGGTGCTTTAGCTCCATTCTCATTGCAATTTCCGCAATCGATTGCGTGAAATTGCTGCGATTTATTTTGTCCTCAGTAGTCTTTTCCAAAATATTTTTACCAATTTACACGGTACATGTATTTAGTCTACTATATTCATTCTTATCTATTATGTATAAAACCTCGTAATCGTTTACACAGAAATTTATATAATTAATAAATTTATTCCTTTATTTCTAATTATGAATCAATTCATCGAACTGGAAATCAAGTAAAATCTTTTTGATAAATCCATTACATTGAACGAGGGTCGAATATTGTCCTGAATTAAAAAAATAATATGATGGAATCACAACGACTTAGACATATATATTTTAAACAGACCGCGCGGACACAGTCACGTGCTCAAACATGTTACATATTAATTTGATACATTCATCAGAATTATTACTTGTATCATATGTTCAGTAAATTTATACCATTAAGAGTTACGTGACTACTAATCAAATAAAAAAATGTGTAAAAATTAACTGTTCAAGTGTCCATGCGTTGAGTGTCTGCTAATGTTCTGCTAATCTACTAAAATATTAGTCACATTTAGTTTTTTTGTCACGCTTTTACATAATCCAAAAACTTACTTTTTATATTAGTAACTAATAATATCAACCGTTATCCACAATTGCCACCCTTTTCATGTTGTATGTAAACTTTCATTTCATTAGTTAAATTGAAGGGAGATATTTTATTAATAAGTTGTTAATTTATATCTTCGCAGCCTATATAAAATGAACAGAGAAATATTACACTACGATAAACCAAGTCCATACCTATGTATGCACATGTAAACGTGAAAATTATTTGATAAAGCTGTGATATAAAGCCTGATAACCGACTCAAATATTATTGTTTAATTTGTGGAGAAATAAAGATTCAGAAAAAGGCGTTCCATTGCTGGATGTTTTTGAAACATTTTTTCCTCTGTACTTCATCTTGAATATATTTGGGTTATCTTCTGTTTACCGCGATAAGGGAAAAATTATAATTTCTTCATTGTCTTGGAAATTTAGTTTTATAGGTTTTCTACTTATTTTATTAACTTTCGAGCAATTTTATTTGTAATTTCACAAGAATTTGTGTCGGACCGACAGATGGAACATTTACATCGATGGTAAAAATATTTCATTTCGGCGGCAATTTCCAATATCTCATCGATATTTATTTCGTTCACAAGTATGGGAGACAATCTTTTATAGATTACATTGCAGTTTACCAATGCATAGACAAATCTCTCGGAAGGACATGGTATAAACAGATCAAAGGAAGTATAAGAAAAATATTTTTATTCGTGGCGGTGATTTCTGTAACAGTTTTTCTACTCACTTTTAATTCTTATTTTATAAGCGTCGGTGGAATCGTGCAAACTGTGAACGCCTTAGAATACGTGTTTTACTTTTTTAAAATACTCAATATTCTGGACATGATATCAAATGTTATTCAAGTGAAATATCGTCTTAAAATAATTGCAGATTTATTGAAGGATTGTTATTATCACACAGATCATGTATCAGGTGTCCAGAACGTTGCCTATCAAGTATTTGTTAAAAGTAAAGAAAATCATCTAGGCAGTCTGAAGTATACCAGCAACAATATCATTATGGGGCTTAGTCGATGTTATGCACTTTTATTTAAGCAGTGTCATATGTAATGACAATACTATGTATGGTTTTCGAGTAAGTAATACATAATATTAATATATATTGATAAGAAAAATTTATTTTAGTGTAATCGTCATATCTCATACATTCACAGGTTCTTTCACATAACCTACTTTTCGTCATTGACATGGTTGTGATGTTGAATTTAATGATACGTCTTATATTTGGATCATTGGTAAGTATTACACTATAATAACTATATACTTAAATTACAAAAAGGACCGGTAGATGTTGTGATGTGATGCACTTTGTTAATATGGTGTGTTATGAACCACTGCAAGAAATTTACAACAAGAAGGTACATTTTATAGCCGAAGGTACATAATCAGTCCGCTTTAAGTAAAACAAAATCACTTGATTCACTATGGTACATTTAGTATTAGGTGCTACGAAGATTTGGTAATATGTTGTGTTAATTGATTTTATTACCAAAAAGTTTAATTTACAGGTTATAGAGTATAGTTGGCTTCCAATTATTGCAACTGCAGCAGGATTAGTTTCTTTCTATAGGAAATCTATGTAGGCACATTGTTCATTTATCAACAAATAACATCTCTTGAGAACCTTCACTGCGTCTTGTCCATGGGTTTTGCTATATATGGTGTTTAAATGACGAATCTTTTTCACTTTAATGTCATTCACCCACATCATAATATTGATGAAATCATTGCCAGAGAAAATAAATTTTAGATGATAGTAATAATATTCCAATTTATGTCCAATTGTTTGTAGGCGATATTTTAATTGCATGCAGTTTGCAATAAAATCGATATCACTTATTACTTTAAGATAGATGTATATATAATCAATACAGTATACTAATATATCCTGCCATCTATAGATCATAGACCATACTATAATATCAATGACTGAAATAATTGATTCGACTGTAAGAAAGAACACACACATTTTCTGAATGCTTTTTTTACTTCTTTATAGTCAATCACACCAAGTTCCTTATCGATAAATTCGTAAATATTGATATATTTCAAATATGATTCCCTACCATATTTGTAAACAAAAAATACATTAATAATATAAGCGATGTAACCAAGCAAGAAGACTTGTTCCACAAAAACATATCCAATGAAAGAAACATTATTTGCATCGTATACGAGTCTTGAGAATTTGTATAAAACATTGATTGAATTCAGTAGAAACAGAAATACCAAAAAACTAATAACTCTGAGCACAGAAGGAGTACATATTAATTGATCACCGACACGTGAAATACAAGATAGGTTAAGTAGCTTTAAGATGCTATTCAGAGATGCAAATGTCCAGAATACGTCCATCTTAGATTTAATTTTTACAGTAGTAGTTGGATAAGTCTTCATTGGTTTGAAATACACTGCTAAGTGAAAAAAACGGATTGTATAACGTGCCGTATAATTTTACTAAGTGCTAGTATAATTTACTAATATTTTTAGTATGTTAATAACAATAATGTATCTTTAATGGTTGCTTTTCTAATATTATGATCGGAATATAAATACTTAGTTTTAGCTATTTTAAACATATTAATAAAATTAATATATCAACAATTCTTTTCATTTTTTTACCTTTCCGTACATATTTCGTGTTATTATAATTATAACTCAAGTTAGCTACTTTTATATTTTTCATAAAAAATATAGAGTTTTAAAGAGTACACAGTATAATTCACATTGATCGAAGCGATAATCCAGAATAAGTAAATCCATTCCCTGGAAAATATGCATATCCGATGAAGTGGAACCCGGGGAAAGCCGTGAAAAAAAAGGAGCTTTATCTTCATAATAGAGATACTCCATTCTTATAGCAAGTTTCTAAGTGTTTCGTTGTCAAAACAACATCAACTGTTGCCTACCTCTTTCTCTGTGCAAAGACTGTATTGCTATCAGCAGCAGTAACGAAACACTTTCATCCTGGATAGAAGAAGTGGATATCGGAACCACCAGTCACGTCGAGGTTCAACAAAGTCAGTCCCAACACTGAGTCTTATGGAAATCCATAACCAATACTACGTCGATAGATCTACTGTTTCCCACTCTCCCATAAGAGCTTTATGTTTTTCTTATAAGACCTAAACAGCCTCGGGAGATAGGAAGATACTCCATCGAATTGAAGCGCCTCAACCAAGGTCTCGAGCCCAAAGTCTATAATACAGTTAGCCACATTTAGTATAACCGCCAAAACGAAGATGTGAACAGTCTTTTACCTGACATAAGATTTATTAATAATCTCAGAGTGTTAATATTTGAGGTTAACACTCTGAAATTGAACCAATTCCCGAGAGACCCTGGCTCACTTTTTCCAACAAAACAATGTATCTATAAGCCAACGAAAAGTAGACAAAAGCACCGCCCCAGGTATTCGAGAATTGAACTATCGTCAAAAAGGTTATCTAGATTTTAATAAATTATAGATCCTTAAATAAGAAGTTAGCGTTTTGATGAATTGGCCATTTTGACCTGAAATATGTGACATTTGATTTAGAATTCCAAATACAAATTATTGATATTTTCATTTTTTTTTAATTGACTAATTCATTTGTTTTCGAACGACTGAATAAAAATTAAAAACTTTAAATATTGTAAAGTTATTTAGAAGTACGAGTCCATAACGTTGCAAGGACAGCTTGAATAATTATGATTTGTAAGAAAAGGCTACTGTAAAAGACAGCTCGGTACATTTATGGTTCCAACCTTTCTGTTTTCGAATTTCTTACTTAGAGAACAATCCCCGTAACTGACCGGATTCTATAGTTGACATTAACAAATTAACGGTGATTGTGGAAGGGAACCCGTCGCGGACTACTTCAAAATTCTAATTGTAAAATCGTGGAAACGGGTGATCGATCTAACTATAAATATACATTTAGAATATACAATGTAATTTTCACCTCAATACTTCTACATTATTGTGAATTTAGTTTATGAAACGCAATTATTAGTTAGGGAGCTGTTAAATCAATTGAAGTCTAGTGTTTAATTTTATGTTGTTAAATTACAATTTTAATACATTGAGGTTGGTTTAATCATTTATTATTTCAAAGGCGGCTTCAGTAGGTTCTTATGATATTTGGTTAGGTAAAGAGAGGAGCGTCAACAGTGAAGGTGAGCGTCTACATTGTAAAAGGGCCCCTTAAACCTACATCGTTTACACTCCTCTTCTTACAACGCGATAGGCCCGGCACCAGCACGGTGAATCCATGGAATGTTCAGAAGCTTCGTCTTAATAAAATTAAATGTCTTAATAAAGTTAAATTGATTAATTGATTGTCACAAGAGCATTCTCAGTGGACACGCCAACGGAGTAAGAGGATAAGAAACATTGTATTTGTAAGGTTTTATTTTGAAATTTGTATAAAAACAAATCATTTTAATGAAAAAAAAAATATCGATAACAACTTGTACTGTAATAGTAATTGTATTTGATAGTTCCAATGACTACAATTAGTTACTGATGTATGCAATGAGTAATCAATGCATTCAAACATACATACAAACAAGTTTTGAATTTGTTTATAAACATATTTATCCATTTATACTTAAAATTAATATAAGAGAAAAAAGATTCATTTCAGTCTAAGAAATTAAGTAATTGATTACTCTATTGTAATATTTTTTTAATTTAATGACAAAGATGATAAAACTATAATAATAGTAAGCAAAACGGTATGTTTACATTTCGATTTTTTATTTGTCATCAAGGGTTGAGGTGAAAGTATTACTCGAAGGAAAAGAACCTTCAGAATACCAGAACACATAACTCTTACCTCTTATATTTTTTACACTCTCAACCATGACATTTTTATCCTATAATATAACAATCCGTACTCCATTTTACTTGATATACTATTACTATACTCTATTACTATACGCTATTACTATACTATCTATTTATACGCTTCAACAGAAGGTATGGAAAAAACGACGAAAATACGGTATTGTCACTAAGCCAACAATTTAGAGGTGTCTACGAATTATTGCGCCCGCATAGTTTGTAGCTATTGAGGGTGAACAAATGAAGACATATCGACTGCACTGGATCCTATTCCCAGCTGAAAAGCGAAATTGCTTACTAGTGGTTCTCACAGAAACTTGCTTTTATATAATATTCGAGTCTAAAGTGGATATATGTTTTACTTCATAACCATTACATGAACCTCACTTAAATATAATACTAAGTTAAAAATTTGTCATAAAACATTAATTATTGCAATATCTATTGTTGACATTCAGACTGCAATGACGCATTCAATGAACATTGGATGAATTATAGAAAACATTAATTTCGTTACATTTTAGGTAAAAGGGCTATCTTTAGTATAATAATTATGATAATATTTATTCAATTTAAGATAAAGCCCAGTTGTTTGTAACTTACTTAATATTTATTGGTAATATAGCAAATAAAAACAATTATTTAAAAAAATCATCATACTAAATAGTTTTATTTTAACATAAATATTTACTAATTTAATACTTTCAAATAGATGATAGAGAAGTGAGAATAACCAACTTACTAGCAATTTTGCACATGTTGTTACGCTGTAACTACGAGTACTTCCCAGATCTATTGCATTGAAGGTGACTTAAAGTGTGGTGCCGTGAATCTTATTCTAAATCTCTACTACTCTCCTAATACTACTACTCTCATAATACTCTCTACTATTATCCTAATCTCCTTTCAATTTAACTAATGAAATGAAAGTGTCCTCAGTAGTCTTTTCCAAAATATTTTTACCAATTTACATGGTACATGTATTTAGTCTACTATATTCGTTCTTATCTATTATGTATAAAACCTCGTAATCGTTTACACAGAAATTTATATAGTTAATAAATTTATTCCTTTATTTTAATTATGAATCAATTAATCAAACTGGAAATCAAGTAAAATCTTTTTGATAAATCCATTACATTGAACGAGGGTCGAATATTGTCCTGAATTAAAAAAATAATATGATGGAATCACAACGACTTAGACATATATATTTTAAACAGACCGCGCGGACAAAGTCACGTGCTCAAACATGTTACATATTAATTTGATACATTCATCAGAATTATTACTTGTATCATATGTTCAGTAAATTTATACCATTAAGTGTTATGTGACTACTAATCAAATAAAAAAATGTGTAAAAATTAACTATTCAAGTGTCCAGGCGTTGAGTGCCTGCTAATGTTCTGCTAATCTGATAAAATGTTAGTCACATCTAGTTTAATTTGGTCACGCATTTACATAATCAAATAACTTACTTTCAATATTAGTATCTAATAATATCAACCGCTATCTATAATTGCCAGCCTTTTCATATTTTGTGTATACATTTCATTTCATTAGTTAAATTAAAGGGAGATTAATAAGTTTTTAATTTATTTTCCCGCAGCCTATATAAAATAACCAGAGAACTATTATATTAGAATAAACCAACACCATGCCTATGTATGTACATGTTAACGTGAGAAATTAGTTGATAAAACTGTAATATAAAGCCTGATAACCGATTAAAATAATATTGTGTAATTTGTGGTAAAATGAAGATTCAGAAAAAAGGCGTTCCATTGCTGGATATTTTCTCAACATTTTTTCCTCTGTACTCTATCTTGAATATATTTGGATTATCTTCGGTTTATCGTGATAAGGGAAAAATAAAAATTTCTTCATTGTTTTGGAAATTTACTTTAATATGTTGTTTACTTATTTCATTAACTTTTGGCAATGTTATTTGTGGTTACACGCGAATTTGTGATGGACCGACTAATGGAACATTTACATCGATGGTAAAAATATTTCATTTCGGCGGCAATTTCCAATATCTCATCGATATTTATTTCGTTCACAAGTATGGGAGACAATCTTTTATAGATTACATTGCAGCTTACCAATGCATAGACAAATCTCTCGGAAGGACATGCTATAAACAGATCAAAGGAAGTATAAGAAAAATATGTTTATTCGTGTCGGTGATTTCTGTAACAGTTTTCCTACTCACTTTCACTTCTTTTTTTATAAGCAACGAAGGAATCATGCCAACTGTGAACGCCTTAGAATACGTGTTTTACTTTTTTAAAATACTCAATACTCTGGACATGATATCAAATGTTATTCAAGTGAAATATCGCCTTAAAATAATGGCAGATTTATTGAAGGATTATTATTATCACACAGATCATGTATCAGGTGTCCAAAACGTTGCCTATCAAGTATTTGTTACAAGTAAAGAAAATCATCTAGATAGTGTGAAGTATACCAGCAACAAACATAATACCATTATGGGGTTTAGCCGATGCTATTTACTTTTATTTAAACAGTGTGAATACATAAATACTATGTATGGATTTCGGGTAAGTTTTACATAATATTAATGAAAAGTCTATTTGAGTGTAATCGACATATGTCATGCATTCACAGGTTCTTTCACATAACCTACTTTTCGTCATTGACATGGTTGTGATGTTGAATTTAATGATACGTCTTATATTTGGATCATTGGTAAGTATTGTACCATCATTAATGTATACAAAAATACAAAAGAAACGGAAAATCACTTAATTCACTATTGAACATTTAATATTAGGTGATTAGATTTGGTAATATGTTCTATTAATTGATTTTATTACCAATTTGTTTAATTTACAGGTTATAGAGCATAGCTGGCATGGCTTCCAATTATTGCTACTGCAGTAGGATTAGTTTCCTTCTATACTGTGTTTCATTGCGGGGTGCATAATTGTGAACAGAGCTATAGACAAACTGAACGAATCACATTCTGGAGTGAAAACTTGCTCATAAATAAGAAAATATGTGAGTATAAGCCACTGATTAAGCTATTTATTAAATTGAATAATATATATTATATTGGAATTAATTTACAGCTCCAGAAGTACGAGATGCTCTCAAAGAACTTAAAGGCTTAGTCCAATTAAAACCAATTTCCTTCCACGTGTTACATTTCTATAAAATCGAGTACAGCACTATAATGTCAATCGCTTCTGCCGTTGTTACATATACTATAATTTTTTTACAAAATGTTACATAATATATGTGTTAGTTTATAAGTAGCTTTGTATTTGTTTGAAGTATGTAATAAAATACCCGTAATTGTGAATGATAGTCTATTTGATATACTATATGTACTTACTTATGTATCTTTTAATAAATTAATAATAAAATAATTAATCGAAATACTATGATAAGATAAAATAGTTGTAATACATATGACATTAAACATAAATGTTACAAAGTTATCAAGTTAATTTCTCTTCCAATAAAAAATTTATTGTGACGGTTCATCTAACCGCAAATACGTATTACATTTTCATCTACTGAGATTATTGCAGAGTTCGGCAGATTGAACATCGTTTTAGAAGATAGAAGTTTGTCCGCTACACACACAGTACCAGTACTAACATTTAGATTATACAGGAGGTATCTAGTATATTTTAGGTTCAAACAAAGGAAATATTTAATAACATAGATTGACAAATAATGTCTATGACTGAAAACAATAATTATGTATTAATTTAACAAACAAAATATTATAAAACAATTTTTTTAAACTCTTAAGAAAGATTTCAAACAAAACAATTTTGAACTTTTATTTTACTTAATATAATGTGTCTACCCATCTAAGTGATTACATCAGTTCCTCTAGGATCTTAAGAATAATAAAAGCTTGGACCTTCTTCTAAATGGGCATTAATTACTGGAACCCAGATATTTTACATGCGCCAATGTAACAGTTAGATTGAGTATGTGTTAAGTACTAGCAATAAGATCTAATAAATATTAAAAATAAAGAATGTTATTGAGTCTTTCTGATGTAATTAGTACACTCACAGTAGAGTACACAGTTCCTCACAGTACACATTTTTGTATTAAGAAAACATTTCTAAAAAAGTATTTTCTGCTCGATAGACAACGGGATTTATAAAAAATTGTAGGTGGACCTTGTGAATTTCATTTTCCAAAACTTAAATAGTCATTTTATAATAAATATTTTTAATGCCGATTTGTGCAACATTTATAACAATTGAACATAAACTAATATTAAAAGCAAATATTATACTATACATATACATAAAAATGTAATACTGCAATCCATATGACCAGCAAGAGGAACTTGTTTTAAATATAATAAGAAAGTAATATTGTACAAAATATATGATAATCTTGTTTCTGACTGTTTAAAACATGTAAAGAATTATTATGTTAACAAATGAAAGAAAAATTGTTTTTCCCTTTTAATGAAAATTATGAGGGTGGAGGCGTATATTATGAGGTGGAGGAGTAGTAAATTGTTTATAGTTATACTCGTAGTTCGCATGGAAAATTAGTGCCGAAAGTTAAGTTAACATTAGTATAAACAATCCTTTAAAAACATTAAGTTAATAAAAAATACCGTATATACACTATCACACGTTTCAGACACACAAATAAATTTAATAATTAATTGTTGCTTTAATATTATCAAGGACATACATATGGGATTTGACACAGAGTAGTTTGTCATCCGGTATAACAGAATAAAATTAAAAAAGAGAAATATAATTATTAAAGAGGTGTATTTTTTTTTCTGATAAAAGAATTATATGTTTAAGGTTCGAATGATTATTAAATTTAAAATTTTGAGAATTGGTTGAATTTCGGACATTTTGTGAATACTAGTGAAATAAAAATGATCAATTAGTTTATGTATATACCGAATATTTCTTGCAAAAACATTGAAGTACTATTAATGTAGTATTCCATATTTGAAAACTAATACTTTACGCTAAATCCTGCAAAAGATTTTAGACCAATCAGAGAACAGAATCTCTTTACCAATTGTAAAAAGCTTTGACGATTGAAACTTTTTAATGTAAAGTCTCTTGAACTCGAAAGAGTCCACTGACGGTCTTTGTTAACTCTTTTCACCAAAATTCATGACCTCAATTTCCTCAAATATGAACAGATTTATAAAATACGGATATATAAATATACAATATAGCTTAAAGCTTCGTTGATTAGGAATATTAAGATGATTTATAAGCCAATTATGTTTATTACCAATCTATGGTTATTTTAGGAGTTACAACAAAAATAAATTGACTGTTTTTTACGTACTAATTGTTATCGGTTGAAGAGAAATACGTTAAATTTGTGTATTTTTTTCCAGCGTTATCAGTGATCAAAACCACACAATATCACGTAATGTTACATTATGTCATGAATAATAGGTAACTAATTCTGCAATGGTATCTTTTTTTTTAATACGCTTTACGCTCAAAAATTCAATCAAAAATAATGTTTTCTTCAAGACCGAGTTTCTTGAATCATGGCCCATCTACAAAACCGGACCATAAGGCACCCGGTTGTCTTGAGAGACTCACGCGAAGGAACTCCGAGAAGGAATTAATTACACAGGCACACAAAAAAAAAAAGTCATGAACCTGAGGGGAGACCCCATTATTCTTAGGTTTTTGGGATCGCTGAAACCGAATATGACAATAAAAACTAATTTTAAATGCCCGTTTTCCCGCTAGCACCCCCTTACTACCTCTTAAGGGGTGAAAATTGAAATTTTTGTATAAAATCAAGATAGATGTGTATTTCTATGTTTTTTGGGATGCTGAAACCGAAAATGATAGCTAAAAATAAATTCATGACCACTGTCACCCCCTACCATCCCTTACAGGGGGTGAAAATTTCAATTTTTTCTATAAAATCAAGACAGATGTGTATTTCTACGGTTTTTGTGATGCTGCAACCCTTATCAATCAGCTATAATTTAATTATTACGAACTATTCCATTTGATTTGTATTTGCGCCGTACAGTGTAGAGTGTGTCCGATTTGTTTAGAGTGTAGTGACACAGAAGGGTTATTTTTATATTACTTTGTTATATCATACTTAATAGATTAATTACTGTCTGTTACTAAAGATCTATTTTCTTGTGTCCTTACTTATAACTACTTGATAATATACTATTATTATTGAAAAATTTCGGTAAAATCAAGGAAGAAGATATAATATATATATAAATAAACATGATAGTCACCCTGTTAACTATAAAATACTATTCAAATTCAATTCAAAATATCTTTATTCAAGTAAGTATTTAAACGAGCTCTTTTAAAACGGCAATTATTATAATAAAAATGATCAGTGTAGTCCTTGAGTAAGCTACCACCGGCTCGGCTTGAATTCGATTTCATCTTTTGGGTTATCTATTATATAAAAATGAATCGCAAAATGTGTTTGTAAGCGCATAACTCAACAACGCATGGACCAATCTTAACAATTCTTTTTTTTTAATGTTCCTTAAAGCCCAAGGATGGTTCTGACGGCGAGAAAAATTCGAATAATTTTCAGGAAAACCCTAAAAGAGCCCTTTTCTTTTTCCTATACAAATATTTTCTAACTAAATGTAGAGTCAATTTAAACTGTATTGCTATTCAATAAAGTTCATATTAAATTACAAGCATTCATTATTGTCTAAACAATGTAGGTGTGTTGCTAACGTCGAAGAGTCAATTCGCGCTTTATTGTCGCTGCACAAAGTTCAAATTCAATCAAATGTGCGTTCACGCAAAAGTGATAAAATCGTGACCCGACCAAATTGAAAAGTCAAAAAATGTAAGAGCTATGGATTTGATTGGCCTTGGAATATTCTTTCTTTTGTTTTAGTTTCGGAATGCGACATAAATTGTCATCAGTTTTCACGTCATTGCATCTGTCAAACAAATCACGTTAAAAAGCCTATATAATATTTAATAATTAATTTTAATTGTTTTATACCGTGTTTTGTGCAAAGTGTTTTAATACCTGTGATTAATAATTATTGCATGTGACATTATTTAGGTAAGTATATTCGATATACCTTCTATAAGACGAAGTAATTTAGGTAGAAGAACCCGAAATGCTACAAACCAAACTAATTACCGATCTTATCATACTGCACAAGAACGTGACGGCGGAAATAAATGTGAAAGAATTTTTATATCGAGAATGCGGGCAGCGAGGGCGAGAGATTCAACTAATAATCGCGAAAGTTTGAATCGAGCTGCTTTCAATTACGATTTGTCAGTTGACTACAGTAACCACCAATGTATTACTATTGGATCTATGAACTTGGTTTGCTTTCATTGTAAGGCATTTAAATACAAAAATGATGCCAATGGATTGTGTTTCGCAAATGGGAAAGTGAAATTGATACCATTGGATCCACCACCAGAGTCATTGTACTCATTGGTTTCAGGAATAGAACCAGATTCCATACACTTTTTGTCAAATATCCAACAATATAATAATTGCTTTCAAATGACGTCATTTGGGGCAACAAACGTAGTTCGGGAAAATTTCATGCCAACTTTTAAGGTATGTATTATAGCAGTTATGATTATTATTTTAATGAACAAAATTTCCTGTTAACTAAGTAAATATGTGTCATTAACCTTCAGTTCCCTAGACCCCAACACATATATTACTTAGTCATAATATTATTTGGTGATTCAGTATTAGCAACACTTTTATTATTTTGAAACACAATATAAATATTTGATGATGGATATTAGTTACAAATAATTATTACATATTGACATACCTAAGCATATCAATTATTATTTGGTGATTCAAATTAGGAGACAGATATATTTTTTAGGAACAAATATTATTTATATTTGGCAAAAATCATTTTTTTTATTTACAGATACAAGGAAAAATATATCATAGAGCAGGTTCACTGTTACCAGTGTCAGATAGCAAATAGAAATTCCTGCAAATTTATTTCATGGGCAATTCACCACAAGAAATTGATATGCGTTTTGAAGATGGCTATGATTTCTCAAACAAGATGATAAATCCCATTACAGGTAATAAAAAATATTAGTTTAGCTATGGAGATATATTATCAGTTACTATATTACCTATTATTTTTTTTATTTTCAATGTTATGAAAACAAAAATCTATTTTCAGGTTCTGAAACCAACAAAAAAGTCAGTTCAATGAACTATTATTCATACCGCCTAATGATTCGTGAAAATGAAGACATACTCAAATGTCGGCGATTATATCACAAGTATGTTATAGACATGTATGTTAAAATTGAAACGGAGAGATTAACAGTCATCAGGTTGAATCAGACCAAACTCAGATCTGAAGAGTATATTCACCTTCGAGATGCGATTAACTACTACTACTGACTATTCTTCTAGCACCATACATCGGAAGCCCTCTACATATGCATGAATATGCTCAAGATGCCATGTCATATGTTCGTCATTATGGTACAGCAGATTTGTTCATCACATTTACATGCAATCTACACTGGATAGAAATCAAGCAGGAGTTATTCCCTGGGCAATCACCCATTGATCGTCATGATATTACAGCCAGAGTCTTTAGACAAAGTTGAAATCTTTAATAGATTTCCTTGTGAAACATTATATGTTTGGAGAGACACACTACTGGATGCATTCTGTGAAGTGGCACAAACGGGGATTGCCACGTGCACACATTTTGATTTGCTTAGTTGAAAAGATAAGGCCAAATGAAGTAGATGCAGTAATATCAGCTGAAATCCCTAATGTAGAAGTAGATCCTGGATATGTAGTTATCAAAAACATGATTCATGGTCCCTGTGGAACTCTTAATCAAAATTCACCGTGTATGGTGGATGGTAAATGTTCAAAGCGATATCCACGGACATTAATATCTGAAACAATTAGTGGTAATGACGGTTATCCTTTGTATCGTCGCCGATCGACAGCAGACAATGGAAGATCAACAATTGTCAAATTAAATCAACAAGATATTGAAATAGGTAATTGCTGGATTGTTCCATATTCACCCATTTTATCAAAGACCTTCAAAGCGCACATCAACGTTGAATCTTGCAATTCATTAAAATCTATTAAATAAATACGTAACCAAAAGGAGTGATATGACTGTGATTGGTATTAATGCAGAGAATTCCAATGATGAAGTTATCCAATACCAAATGGGTCGCTATGTTAGTAGTAATGAAGCAGTTTGGCGAATATTTTCTTTTCCAATTCATGAGAGACACCCTACTGACGTTCATTTAGCTGTGCATTTAGAAAATGGACAAAGAGTGTATTTTACAGCACAGAACGCAGTAGAAAGAGCTGTACAGCCACCCTCTACTACATTAAACAGTTTTTTTTAGACATGCCAAAACGATGCTTTTGCTCAAACATTGTTATATTCTGAAATACCAAAATATTATACTTGGAATCAATCCTCAAGGAGATTTATACGAAGGAAACAAGGAAAACCAGTTCCAGGATACCCAGATGTATATTCTACCGATGCGATTGGTCGAATTTATACAGTACATCCAAGCAACGATGAATGTTTTTATTTACGACTGCTATTAGTCAATGTACGTGGCCCAACATCATTCCAACATGTACGAACTGTTGGTGGTGATTTGTGTGGATCATACAGAGAAGCTTGCCAACGTTTGCGATTGCTAGAAAATGATGCTCATTGGGATCAAACTCTCAATGATGCTGTAATATCATCACAAGCTCATCAAATACGAACATTGTTTTCTATAATCATATCTACATGCATACATCAAACCCAAAGGATTTGTGGATCAAGTACAAAGATAATATGTGTGATGATATTTTGGATCAAATACGGATTAGAAGGGGAAATTCAAATATACAAATAAGCGAAGAAATTTACAATGAAGTATTGATTTCAATTAAGGACATGTGCTTGATGATGTCAAACAAACTATTATTTAAATTAGGCCTGGCCGCGCCCAATCCTCCAATGCATGATGCTTTAAGCCAAGAGTTGCACCGAGAAAAACTGTATGATCTCAACACTGACAGAATTAATTCAAACAAATCTTCCACTATTGAATGAACAACAGAAGTATGTATTTGATACACTTATGAAAGTAATAAATGTTAAAAGAGGAGGGATTTACTTCTTAGATGCACCTGGTGGTACAGGAAAAACTTTTTTGATTTCATTGATATTAGCAAGAATTCGCTCACAAAACAAAAATGCACTTGCACTCGCTTCGTCGGGAATCGCAGCAACTTTGCTTGAAGGTGGTAGAACAGCTCATTCAGCACTAAAATTGCCATTAAACATGCAAAGCAACGAAACTCCAACCTACAACATTTCGAAGAACTCTGCAATGGCAAAGGTTTTGCAGCAATGTGAATTGATTGTTTGGGATGAACGAACGATGGCACATAAAAAATCTATGGAGGCTTTAGGTTCTATACCTTACAAGATCTACGGAGCAATCATAACCCATTTGGTGGTGCAATGATTTTATTAGCAGGAGATTTTCGTCAAACATTGCCAGTGATTCCACGATCAACGCCAGCTGATGAACTTACTGCATGTTTAAAGTCCTCCAATTTGTGGAAGCATGTGTAGGTATTACACTTATGCAAGAATATGCGTGTCAAGTTGCAAAATGACCAATCTGGAGACATATTCTCTAAACAACTCATTGACATTGGTAATGGCAAATTTCTTATAGACACTGACTGGTTGCATTAAATTTCCTCAAAGATTTTGTCAGTTAACTTGATCAAAAGATCTTCTTATTCAAAAGGTGTTTCCAGATGTTGTTCAAAATTACAGAAACCATGAATGGTTAAGCGAACGGGCTATATTGGCTGCAAAAAACAGATGTAAATGAATTAAATTTCAAAATTCAAGAACAAATTAGAGGTGAATTGAGGATATATAAATCAGTTGATTCGGCTACTAACCAAGATGATGTCGTCAACTATCCGCCTGAATTTTTAAACTCGCTGGATTTACCAGGATTGCCACCTCACAATCTTCAATTAAAGGTTGGATCGGTAGTTATAATGTTGAGAAATATCAACCAACCGCGTCTTTGCAACGGCACACGGTTAGCGATAAAAATTTTTGAACAACGTGATAGAAGCAACTATACTGAAAGGAAAGTATAAAGGAGAAGACGTTTTGATACCACGCATCCCAATGATTCCGACTGATGTACCATTTGAATTTAAACGACTACAGTTTTCAGTACGGCTTGCTTTTGCTATGAGTCATAATAAGTCCCAGGTGCAATCATTAGGTGTTTGTGGTATTAATCTAGAAAACCCATGCTTCTCACATGGTCAACTCTATGTTGCCTGTTCCCGTGTTGGATAACCATCAGATTTGTTTGTATATTCACCAGGTAATCAAACAAAAAACATGTGTATCATAAAGCACTACAATAAAAATCAAACAGATATTTGTTAATAATTGTGATTCACTTGATTTATAACAAAGCGATTACTGAAAATAATTATATACGTTTTATTTCATTATTCTTTATTTCATCCCTATGTTAATAATAATAGTAATAAATAATTAATTATCTCCATTTTTTGTCATTGAAGCACCCACTTTATAAATATTTGTCACATTTAGGTTCCCACTATTTTCAATCAGGTTTGAACCTTAAGTTTCCCTCTTAGTTTGAAGCCCTCTGGCAGACATCCCAGTCGGGGTTTTTAGTGGGTCTCAAAAGGGTGGCCAAAGTTAGTTTAAGTAAGTGGAAGATATTCTTAGGTCACCCGAGCTGACCTTTTTCTTTAATTCTCCTGAACAGAACCGTCACCATGATGATAGGGCGATGTGTGAGAGTCAGCAGAGTAGAAACGTCTTAAGGTCGAAATATAAACTGCCATTTTCCAATTCTATTTCACAGAACGAAGTCTGCCGAGTTGTATAAAAATTGTTGTATTTATTATAAAAATCTATTTTTTTCATTTTTCATGATTTATCTTTTAAAATTTATGTTTTGAGTTTAACTTTTATTATATGCATTAGTAAAACCACCAAATATTTTTAATTATGAACTACTATAACTATATACAACTATATACAACTATATGCAACTATATACAACTATATACTACTAAACTACTTAACTGATTGTAATAAATTTACACACCACGTACGTTTTCAACTCAATTCATAGTCGCAATATTATTTTATTGCAAATTATTTGTTTATTATTTTGCAGTTAGCTCCTAATAATTCTAAAAGATGGTGGTATCTATTGACTGGATTGAGTAATTACGAATGAGGTATCTGCCCTACCTACCTCATTCGTAAGTTTAGTGTTCCAAGCTATTTACTAAAAACTTTGTAATATACAAATAGTGTTATAAACTTGGATAAAATTAAAAAAAAAAAATTTAATTATTTTGTTTTGATTTTTGCTTAATATCGACTGTAAGAAAACATTATGGTTTTCATGACAGATGTACTCTGAACGTTACCCCTTAAATAGTTTACTATAATGTAATACATCAAAAATAATACGAGTAGTCACAGCAACGCGTGACCGGGTCTGCTAGTTATATAATATTATAAGAGATTAAATGTATCTTTAAGTTATATCCTTTGTTTATAATTTTCGAAAAAAGGCTACTTCACATTTCTCATCCATTCCGATAAACACGATTATCTATTAAATGATAAATTAATAAAAAATGTTCGAGGAAGAATATATTGATAACTTTTGAAACAAAAATTAATTGACTTCATTATTACCAAAAGTACATATTTATTCTAATTCAAATTCAAATTCAAAATATCTTTATTCAAGTAGGCATTTACACGCACTTTTGAATCGTCAATTATTACAATACAAAAAAAGGTCAGTGTAGTCCGTCCGTAAACAAGCTACCACCGGCTCGGAATGCTGCTCTGTTGAGAAGAGCCGGCCAGAAACTCAACAGTTGCTCTTTTCAAAAGAAATATAACAATAGGTGATGTATATTATAATATAATATAAATCCTGCAAATGATTCAACAACTTAAGTTCCACATATTTCGATCCACTAAAAACTCTTGAACGTTATAATAAGCTTTATTTAACAACAAACTTTTGATTTTAGATTTAAAACTAAGAAATGGAAGGTCTAAGATATCTTGTGGAACTTTATTATATATGCGTATACTCAAACCCATGAAGGATTTATTAACTTTTTGAAGCCGAAACTTTGGCGTTACGAGTTTGTTTTTATTTCTCGTATTTATGGCGTGTCTGTCACTGTTTTTTAAATAACTATTTAAATTTTGACGTATATATAAAATGTTATTAAATATGTATTGGGAAGCGACTGTAAGAATACCTATTTCTTTAAAAACATCTCTCAGAGAATCTCTAGCTTTTAAGTTATAAATAGCCCGCACAGCTCTTTTTTGGAAAATAAATATAGAATTAATTTCGACAGCACTGCCCCATAATAAAATACCGTAAGATAAAATACTGTGAAAATAACTAAAATAAACAAGTCGAGCCGTATTTATGTCCGTTAATTGTCTAACTTTTCTAATTGCAAAGACGGCGGAGCTGAGTTTGGCTGCGAGTTATTATAAAATCATTCATAAATTTTCATAACATATATTGTTGTATTATGTGTCACCGATTTTAATTGAAACAGTAATGAATGTCACAAGTTCGATCAATAATAAGATGGTTGCAAGCGTTTGAACGAAAATTATGATCTCAGTTTATAAAAAAGCAATACGATATTTTGTAGCGCCTATTAGATTTTAAAACATACTCTAAAATATAAAACTATATAATTTTGACTAAAATATTTATTATATTTAACAATTGTACGTTATACTGTTATCTAAATGTTCTACGCTACCTGATATGCTATATTATCCATAATATTTTAATTGTATTTTATTTAGATATATCTAAAATAAATTTAATATGTATTTTAGACCATTAATTAACAATAGGAGAGACAATTTGCATATTTTGATAAAAAAATATATTATACTTCAATATATTCTGTAGTTAGTGTAACATCGTGCCAAGTGTGCGAGAGTGGTTTGGTTGAAATAACGTCAAAACAACATGCGGATCAGAGTTCCGACTATTAACTTGGCGCTTGGCCAAGAATTGATAAGATGTTATAAAAATGCCTATCGCTTTATATTTGATCTAAATAATCTCCTAACTAGGATCCGCCAACCGTGCGCGCCGAGTGTTGAGCTGAGTCCTTTCCTCTTTTCTTGATAAATTTTGAATGGCTTAACATTTTTTCAATCTGTTTTTGCTATAAAATCCGCCTTCGGCTCAAATATACATAAGAAAATTTTTAGCTAATTATCTCGTAACATTCTGGAAACAACTAAACACAAAAAAGGTCTCCCAAACGGTTAAAAGCCTTGCCTACGCTCAGCTCAATAATTTCGTAGAATAGGTAGCCTAGGATTGCTTTGAAAATACATTTTGTTGTTATGTCACATTAAATAAATCATCTACTTATGAGTACCTTAAATAGAATATATATTTAATAACATATTATTTATATGCCATAATTTAAATACTTATATAAACAACAGTGACAGACACGACAAATACAAAAAATAAAAATAAACTCATAACGCCTAAATTTCGTCCTTAATAAGATAACAAATCCTTCATTTACTTGAGTGTATACATATGTAATATAGTCCCACAAAATATCGTACACCTTTCTTTCCCGAATTTTAAATCTAAAATTATAGTATATTATTAATAACTTGCTGTGGTTGTTGACTCATTTGCAGTGTCATATTATAATGTATATATCAACCTTTGTTAAATTTCATTTAAAAATACGAACTGTTGAGTTTCTGGCCGGTTCTTCACAGCAGAGCAGCATTCAGAGATGGTGGTAGATTAAACACGGACTGACTACACTGACCTTTTTAATGTAGTAATTGGCGACTGAAAAATGCGTGCAAAATTATAAATTTGAGTATGATGTTTTAAAAATCAAATAGTGGCTCATACGAGTAGCTACATACATACACTAGTCGTTCTGTGAACAGTAGACCTCAGTACGTTAGGGGATGAGAATGTTGGGAAATCTATCTGACTGGACGTATCTAAACGTTCTTGTACCGTGTTTATCTGCTAGATAGCTGTGGTACCATAGTGCCCAAGTACTGAAGTGGTAGTGACATCTATCTATCATGGATGGTTCTAATAGTATCATTGAAATGGTGCCAGTGAATAACGAACATTGTTGCCGACTCATGTCTTTAAAAAACCCGTCACAAGTCATCACTTCTATGTAACAAACCCGAAATTTATATTTTGCCTGCTGGCAAGAGAAAATGAATTGTGGTAGGTACCTAACTACACTGTGCTTTTTAAGTGCCTTTTCCAAAAAGTAATAAGTATACTTATGTATGTATATAGGTACATAACTACCGAACGAAATTTGGCTCCACCAAATAACAACAGAGTTATTCAACTTTAAAATTTTTGATAATTCGCTATGGCCGCCATTTTGGATTTTGAAATAACAAAAAAACACCTTAGATTTCGGCAAAGATTACCTAGACGAAATTTCAGCCCGCTAGAGGCAACTTTGCGGCAGCAAAGTCCGTTTTTGTGGTACGGATCCGAAATCCGCCATTTTGGATTTTTTTCGCCCAATCAAAAAAACGGCTCGACATAAAAATTCTAATAATTCAAAGAATACACCTGCCGATTTTCATGACGATAGGATCAAAAATACGCCGGCTACGCGGAAATAAACATGCTGAAATACGTACCGAAAGAAAGCAGAATGGGCCTATCTAGTGGAAACGTAGTCCTTCGGACAAACGTTTCGCTACGCTCAGCATTCGTCCTTCGGTCAAACATAGATATACATCATAATTACTATCATTTTACATATATGTATAATATTTGTCATTATATAAAACAGAAATTGTGTTTTGGTTTCATTACTACCGTTGGTTATAATTTGAATACTGCTCATAGAAAATGTCGTCTGTACTATAAAAAGAGTAAGGGTTAAGACTTAGTAAAAATACAATAAAAAATGTAAAACTTCCTTACAGTTATTATTTTGATATAATGAGATTTTATAAATTGAAATGAATAAATAATTGATATATAATAGAACAAAAGGACTTGGAACGCGATATTGATGTATTCATTATTATTATAGATGTTGAAACCATCACAATCAACGAGTGGTATTTGGCGTTTATTGAATGATCTTATTCATGATTGAGTCTAATCAAGTACTTCTTCGAAATATTAATATAATTCTTAAAGTTAAGAATTTAAAGTATTAGAATTTATACTATATTTATAGCTACAGTGGCGGCAGCGACCGTTTACGGCATTTTATCATTTATGTTTAATATACTTATGATGTAGGCAATAATACATATAATGTAATCTATATATATATTTATATTTAAGCGATTTACCATTCACTGACTCATCACGAAATCTGTGAAACTATCTGTCCGATTTACTTAAAATTTTACATAGTTACTTTTTTGGTGACGTAGGAGTCCACTAAGAACGGATTTTACAGAATTCTTATCCTAACGGATTCCAACATTTTGGATTTCGCCAAGTTTTAAGCCAGTAGGAGATATACACTTAACGCGAGCGTAAGAGTTACCATAGCAACGGTTAAGATGACAATTGATAATATGACAAAGGTTACCATAGCAACGTAAGTTCACATCCAAATAAATAGCATACTATTTATTATGGGCTAAGCGGGCGGGAATCAGACAGTATATGCGTCGTTAACATGACAATCGTGATGCTCTAAAAAAGTATTTTTTTTCGTTATAAAAAGTACTCTGAATGTTGACGCATTAAGTATGATAACAAAATTGTATTCAAATCAGCCCAGTATTTTTTTTTCATTTTTCCGTAAAAATTAGAGAATTTTGATCACTATAAAGTATCTTATCAGTCGACCGTAACAATAAGTTACAACCATATCAGTTTATGTTTGATGCGTAGCAAAATAATTGGCCTATGTTACTATTTTATTACTTGCATGTATTATTAACATGTTACTAGAAGTTATTAGAACTTAGTAAAAAAATTTTGTTTTTTTATCTATGATCAGAAAATGTTTTATTTAATTATAGGAAATTTGTAAATTTACTAATCTTGTAAAAGAATTTACAATAAAATGTATACCTTATTATAATATAACATAAGTACTTCTAATATTATTTTTCAAACTTTTATTTGTTGAATAACTGTAATGATTTCCTTGTTTTTTTTCAATAGAGGATAATCTTACAAATGCCAACTTCTAAGCTAAAAGAAATGCAATACGGAAACGTTACCAAATTATTTCACCAGCCTCCTAAACTAGTTCGGCATATTATAAATATCCTAGGCATTTTATATAATTCCTAGGTAACATTATTTTCGGCACCATATTTTCACATAACATAACATACAGCTACAATATTATATATGAATGAGCTACGCTTCGCTTGATGAAACATTCAATAACCCGATAAGTAACGGGTTATTGAATGTTTGTTGTTGTTTCCAGACAGAGCTCTGGAGTTTTTTAGTTTTCTGATTTAGTAAGGGTCGTTCGAAAGTAAAACAAAAATGTTTTGTATTTTCTTTTTTAATTATTTTATGTATTATTTGTATAAGTGAGTCGCAATAAATAATTTATGTTATCACGATGACGGAGTAATAAAAAAATATTGTGCAACTAATATCCAAAAATTAACACTCTTTACTAGAAACTAATAAACTAAGTAAAAACTTATTGACAAGAATATGTTTTTGAATTAGTAATATAAATATTACTACTTAATTTGATATATATAGCGATTTGGCAGTTATGACGATTCATAGATACCCGAAAATTAATCTTAATAAACAGGCACTTGGAGGTTCCCTTCAAGTTTGCAGACATAAGTATTTGTGGAACCCAACTAAAAGGGACTGCTGTATCGGTAAACACTCATAATACTGAATACTATAAACAAAATGCTTATGATAGTATTCATATACTGCAGAGTATTTCAACCCCTACAAACTACACATTTCACCTAATGCTTCGTTAGTGTAAGTCATAAATGTATATGTTACATATAACAATATTGCTAATAATAAAATTTATTTACCTTATAAAATAACGATACAAATTTTATATTCTTAATGGGAATATGAGCTACTAACATAGGTTAGTTTTTTGTTGGGTACATTATTTATAGTATCGATGTGAAATATCTCTTAAATAAAACAAGTTAGAGGAAACTAGGACTGTACTCTGAGGCTTTTATCGTCATTTATCGTCTATACTTTCTATTTACTCACCGTATAAATGTTACGTTAGGTAAAGATAAAAATCTTAATCTCTTAAATCAAAAAGGGATTGCATTTTATATCTATATAAACTTTTTTCATAATTTAAATATCTGTATATTCTTAGCAATAGTTTTATTTATCAAAGGTTATTTTAGTTCTCGTTAAGTATTTCTCTGTTAAGGAAAGATTGTTTACATTGACGCTAAACTTTAGTTTGACTTGTCAATACAAATAGCTATGTCTATAAAGTAATCTCTCATAGATATTTTCATGAAAAGAAACTTAATAAGGTAATGTTGCTAAAAAAACTTAGATACGCTTATTATTTAAGAAAAAAACTAACAAACTATACCTGCATTTTTGTTAGCCTATTTAATAAAGTTATTCTTCTCCTGGGGAAATTTAAGAAATAGTTTACGTTAACAACAGGTTTTTTCGAATACTTATTGTCATAATTACAATTAAATTTTTCTATCACAAGTAATAATAATCTTTATAGACATATGCAAAAATTAAAATAAAAAGTGCGATAGTAATTAATAAACAAAATATATTTGTTACATTGCATAAACAATATTAATATAATGTGTTCAGTACTGTCATTTAAATATATATAATGTAAATTATAGAATACAAATTTAACATACGAGATCTTATAATTTTGTTAATATTTGCCACTGTCTGTTATTAAATATATTTTTTAAGATTAAATATTTTTTAATAGTTTATAGCTTAATAAAACTAAAATCTTAAAAAACATATTTAAAATGAAATGGTGTTTAATTTTAATTACATTGTGAATTGAAATTGGCGAATTTCTCGTTTAGATTGAAGCAAGAATTAATTGAAATTTCGGGTATATATTCAATAGAAAAAAGATTAATGTAGCTTCGTTGCCACCGACATCATGTCCGCTCCAAAATGACATCACAAGCCATTTAATTTTATTCAAAGATACATCTACACTAATTTATTAAAATAATTGCCTAAAAACTTGTCTCTCCTAGTCCCTACTGAATAGTTTTGATAATTATTAATATATAGTTTCTATCAAACAGTATGTGCCTATGTTTTCTCCGTTAATGGTTCAAAAACATGTAATCAAAGTTGTTGCAGAGTGTATGCAAATTATTTAACGTACAATCTCTTACGGTATAATTATAACATATTGTGGAAGCCAGGACGTTTATTTTGTAAAACATGTTGTTAGGAAACTTTCATGCTTATACATTGCATCTACCTGCTTTGTTGTTGTTACAAATTTATCGTCACGTGTGGATTTTATTTTGTACTTGTTTTTAATATACAAGTTTTTTAATCCATATATTCAAAAACCTTGGCTACTTGTACATCATGGAAATCATATTAAATATTCTATTTACAAGCTCCCATCAGAGTTACGATAAGTGGAGTAAAATAGATTAAATAAATCGTTTAGGAATGCTATAAAATCTAATAAATCGCTTATCACTGTACTTGAAGTCCAAAAATTTCAACTTCTGAGTACAACTCATGACTTTCATCTCCGTTCATCATCGAACTTAAGCTTATGTATCCCTTCGCACCATACTGGTTTTATGTCTAACTCCTTCACAGTACACGCCAATAAACTGAGGAATAGCCTTCCTGATACACTTCGTCGTTCTCCCAACCGACAAATATTTAAGAAGCACATTTGTGAAAATGAGAGAATGCAGTGAATATTTATTGTTCATTTACTACCTGACTCTTAACTTTGAGTCTTTTTAATTATTTACATCTTCCTATATTTTATAGCGATAACATAATTATGTTGTATTTATTATTCTTTTTTTAGTATAGTATAGTATATTATTATTATTTTAGTATAGTATAGTATATTTCATATATATGTGATTTTCTTTAAGTTGTATTTATTATTCTTTTTTTAGTATAGTATAGTATATTTCATATATATGTGATTTTCTTTTATTAATTTTTTTTTGTTTACTTGTTACGCCTATTGTTTTTTTTCTGTTAACATTGTTGGTCGACTGGTAGATAATGCCTAGATAGCATTAAATCCGCCAATTGTACCATTTTTGTGCAATGAAGTTTTAATAAATAAATAAGCTAAAGACAGTAATCTGTCAATAACATTTATCTTGCCCTAATAGTTTCGATGTTTGGTAAAAGTAGCCATTTTGCTATGAGATCCGTAAATCACTGTATCTGTTTTAATGTAGTTTCCCTCGTTTTCTCAATACCAGCACTCGGTTTACGTAACAATCGTATGCAAGTCTCACTAATGTATTACATATTAGTTGCAACTGTTAAAAAATTTGAATCTCACATATTAACAAACCCTATAAGTCTATTTTTTAATGAAAAAAGGTATTGTTCTCATCTTCATACATAATTTTATTAACAACTAGCAGACCCGGTCACGCGTTGCTGTGACTACTCGTATTATTTTTGATGTATTACATTATAGTAAACTATTTAAGGGGTAACGTTCAGAGTACATCTGTCATGAAAACCATAATGTTTTCTTACAGTCGATATTAAGCAAAAATCAAAACAAAATAATTAAATTTTTTTTTTAATTTTATCCAAGTTTATAACACTATTTGTATATTACAAAGTTTTTAGTAAATAGCTTGGAACACTAAACTTACGAATGAGGTAGGTAGGGCAGATACCTCATTCGTAATTACTCAATCCAGTCAATAGATACCACCATCTTTTAGAATTATTAGGAGCTAACTGCAAAATAATAAACAAATAATTTGCAATAAAATAATATTGCGACTATGAATTGAGTTGAAAACGTACGTGGTGTGTAAATTTATTACAATCAGTTAAGTAGTTTAGTAGTATATAGTTGTATATAGTTGCATATAGTTGTATATAGTTGTATATAGTTATAGTAGTTCATAATTAAAAATATTTGGTGGTTTTACTAATGCATATAATAAAAGTTAAACTCAAAACATAAATTTTAAAAGATAAATCATGAAAAATGAAAAAAATAGATTTTTATAATAAATACAACAATTTTTATACAACTCGGCAGACTTCGTTCTGTGAAATAGAATTGGAAAATGGCAGTTTATATTTCGACCTTAAGACGTTTCTACTCTGCTGACTCTCACACATCGCCCTATCATCATGGTGACGGTTCTGTTCAGGAGAATTAAAGAAAAAGGTCAGCTCGGGTGACCTAAGAATATCTTCCACTTACTTAAACTAACTTTGGCCACCCTTTTGAGACCCACTAAAAACCCCGACTGGGATGTCTGCCAGAGGGCTTCAAACTAAGAGGGAAACTTAAGGTTCAAACCTGATTGAAAATAGTGGGAACCTAAATGTGACAAATATTTATAAAGTGGGTGCTTCAATGACAAAAAATGGAGATAATTAATTATTTATTACTATTATTATTAACATAGGGATGAAATAAAGAATAATGAAATAAAACGTATATAATTATTTTCAGTAATCGCTTTGTTATAAATCAAGTGAATCACAATTATTAACAAATATCTGTTTGATTTTTATTGTAGTGCTTTATGATACACATGTTTTTTGTTTGATTACCTGGTGAATATACAAACAAATCTGATGGTTATCCAACACGGGAACAGGCAACATAGAGTTGACCATGTGAGAAGCATGGGTTTTCTAGATTAATACCACAAACACCTAATGATTGCACCTGGGACTTATTATGACTCATAGCAAAAGCAAGCCGTACTGAAAACTGTAGTCGTTTAAATTCAAATGGTACATCAGTCGGAATCATTGGGATGCGTGGTATCAAAACGTCTTCTCCTTTATACTTTCCTTTCAGTATAGTTGCTTCTATCACGTTGTTCAAAAATTTTTATCGCTAACCGTGTGCCGTTGCAAAGACGCGGTTGGTTGATATTTCTCAACATTATAACTACCGATCCAACCTTTAATTGAAGATTGTGAGGTGGCAATCCTGGTAAATCCAGCGAGTTTAAAAATTCAGGCGGATAGTTGACGACATCATCTTGGTTAGTAGCCGAATCAACTGATTTATATATCCTCAATTCACCTCTAATTTGTTCTTGAATTTTGAAATTTAATTCATTTACATCTGTTTTTTGCAGCCAATATAGCCCGTTCGCTTAACCATTCATGGTTTCTGTAATTTTGAACAACATCTGGAAACACCTTTTGAATAAGAAGATCTTTTGATCAAGTTAACTGACAAAATCTTTGAGGAAATTTAATGCAACCAGTCAGTGTCTATAAGAAATTTGCCATTACCAATGTCAATGAGTTGTTTAGAGAATATGTCTCCAGATTGGTCATTTTGCAACTTGACACGCATATTCTTGCATAAGTGTAATACCTACACATGCTTCCACAAATTGGAGGACTTTAAACATGCAGTAAGTTCATCAGCTGGCGTTGATCGTGGAATCACTGGCAATGTTTGACGAAAATCTCCTGCTAATAAAATCATTGCACCACCAAATGGGTTATGATTGCTCCGTAGATCTTGTAAGGTATAGAACCTAAAGCCTCCATAGATTTTTTATGTGCCATCGTTCGTTCATCCCAAACAATCAATTCACATTGCTGCAAAACCTTTGCCATTGCAGAGTTCTTCGAAATGTTGTAGGTTGGAGTTTCGTTGCTTTGCATGTTTAATGGCAATTTTAGTGCTGAATGAGCTGTTCTACCACCTTCAAGCAAAGTTGCTGCGATTCCCGACGAAGCGAGTGCAAGTGCATTTTTGTTTTGTGAGCGAATTCTTGCTAATATCAATGAAATCAAAAAAGTTTTTCCTGTACCACCAGGTGCATCTAAGAAGTAAATCCCTCCTCTTTTAACATTTATTACTTTCATAAGTGTATCAAATACATACTTCTGTTGTTCATTCAATAGTGGAAGATTTGTTTGAATTAATTCTGTCAGTGTTGAGATCATACAGTTTTTCTCGGTGCAACTCTTGGCTTAAAGCATCATGCATTGGAGGATTGGGCGCGGCCAGGCCTAATTTAAATAATAGTTTGTTTGACATCATCAAGCACATGTCCTTAATTGAAATCAATACTTCATTGTAAATTTCTTCGCTTATTTGTATATTTGAATTTCCCCTTCTAATCCGTATTTGATCCAAAATATCATCACACATATTATCTTTGTACTTGATCCACAAATCCTTTGGGTTTGATGTATGCATGTAGATATGATTATAGAAAACAATGTTCGTATTTGATGAGCTTGTGATGATATTACAGCATCATTGAGAGTTTGATCCCAATGAGCATCATTTTCTAGCAATCGCAAACGTTGGCAAGCTTCTCTGTATGATCCACACAAATCACCACCAACAGTTCGTACATGTTGGAATGATGTTGGGCCACGTACATTGACTAATAGCAGTCGTAAATAAAAACATTCATCGTTGCTTGGATGTACTGTATAAATTCGACCAATCGCATCGGTAGAATATACATCTGGGTATCCTGGAACTGGTTTTCCTTGTTTCCTTCGTATAAATCTCCTTGAGGATTGATTCCAAGTATAATATTTTGGTATTTCAGAATATAACAATGTTTGAGCAAAAGCATCGTTTTGGCATGTCTAAAAAAAACTGTTTAATGTAGTAGATGGTGGCTGTACAGCTCTTTCTACTGCGTTCTGTGCTGTAAAATACACTCTTTGTCCATTTTCTAAATGCACAGCTAAATGAACGTCAGTAGGGTGTCTCTCATGAATTGGAAAAGAAAATATTCGCCAAACTGCTTCATTACTACTAACATAGCGACCCATTTGGTATTGGATAACTTCATCATTGGAATTCTCTGCATTAATACCAATCACAGTCATATCACTCCTTTTGGTTACGTATTTATTTAATAGATTTTAATGAATTGCAAGATTCAACGTTGATGTGCGCTTTGAAGGTCTTTGATAAAATGGGTGAATATGGAACAATCCAGCAATTACCTATTTCAATATCTTGTTGATTTAATTTGACAATTGTTGATCTTCCATTGTCTGCTGTCGATCGGCGACGATACAAAGGATAACCGTCATTACCACTAATTGTTTCAGATATTAATGTCCGTGGATATCGCTTTGAACATTTACCATCCACCATACACGGTGAATTTTGATTAAGAGTTCCACAGGGACCATGAATCATGTTTTTGATAACTACATATCCAGGATCTACTTCTACATTAGGGATTTCAGCTGATATTACTGCATCTACTTCATTTGGCCTTATCTTTTCAACTAAGCAAATCAAAATGTGTGCACGTGGCAATCCCCGTTTGTGCCACTTCACAGAATGCATCCAGTAGTGTGTCTCTCCAAACATATAATGTTTCACAATGAAATCTATTAAAGATTTCAACTTTGTCTAAAGACTCTGGCTGTAATATCATGACGATCAATGGGTGATTGCCCAGGGAATAACTCCTGCTTGATTTCTATCCAGTGTAGATTGCATGTAAATGTGATGAACAAATCTGCTGTACCATAATGACGAACATATGACATGGCATCTTGAGCATATTCATGCATATGTAGAGGGCTTCCGATGTATGGTGCTAGAAGAATAGTCAGTAGTAGTAGTTAATCGCATCTCGAAGGTGAATATACTCTTCAGATCTGAGTTTGGTCTGATTCAACCTGATGACTGTTAATCTCTCCGTTTCAATTTTAACATACATGTCTATAACATACTTGTGATATAATCGCCGACATTTGAGTATGTCTTCATTCTCACGAATCATTAGGCGGTATGAATAATAGTTCATTGAACTGACTTTTTTGTTGGTTTCAGAACCTGAAAATAGATTTTTGTTTTCATAACATTGAAAATAAAAAAAATAATAGGTAATATAGTAACTGATAATATATCTCCATAGCTAAACTAATATTTTTTATTACCTGTAATGGGATTTATCATCTTGTTTGAGAAATCATAGCCATCTTCAAAACGCATATCAATTTCTTGTGGTGAATTGCCCATGAAATAAATTTGCAGGAATTTCTATTTGCTATCTGACACTGGTAACAGTGAACCTGCTCTATGATATATTTTTCCTTGTATCTGTAAATAAAAAAAATGATTTTTGCCAAATATAAATAATATTTGTTCCTAAAAAATATATCTGTCTCCTAATTTGAATCACCAAATAATAATTGATATGCTTAGGTATGTCAATATGTAATAATTATTTGTAACTAATATCCATCATCAAATATTTATATTGTGTTTCAAAATAATAAAAGTGTTGCTAATACTGAATCACCAAATAATATTATGACTAAGTAATATATGTGTTGGGGTCTAGGGAACTGAAGGTTAATGACACATATTTACTTAGTTAACAGGAAATTTTGTTCATTAAAATAATAATCATAACTGCTATAATACATACCTTAAAAGTTGGCATGAAATTTTCCCGAACTACGTTTGTTGCCCCAAATGACGTCATTTGAAAGCAATTATTATATTGTTGGATATTTGACAAAAAGTGTATGGAATCTGGTTCTATTCCTGAAACCAATGAGTACAATGACTCTGGTGGTGGATCCAATGGTATCAATTTCACTTTCCCATTTGCGAAACACAATCCATTGGCATCATTTTTGTATTTAAATGCCTTACAATGAAAGCAAACCAAGTTCATAGATCCAATAGTAATACATTGGTGGTTACTGTAGTCAACTGACAAATCGTAATTGAAAGCAGCTCGATTCAAACTTTCGCGATTATTAGTTGAATCTCTCGCCCTCGCTGCCCGCATTCTCGATATAAAAATTCTTTCACATTTATTTCCGCCGTCACGTTCTTGTGCAGTATGATAAGATCGGTAATTAGTTTGGTTTGTAGCATTTCGGGTTCTTCTACCTAAATTACTTCGTCTTATAGAAGGTATATCGAATATACTTACCTAAATAATGTCACATGCAATAATTATTAATCACAGGTATTAAAACACTTTGCACAAAACACGGTATAAAACAATTAAAATTAATTATTAAATATTATATAGGCTTTTTAACGTGATTTGTTTGACAGATGCAATGACGTGAAAACTGATGACAATTTATGTCGCATTCCGAAACTAAAACAAAAGAAAGAATATTCCAAGGCCAATCAAATCCATAGCTCTTACATTTTTTGACTTTTCAATTTGGTCGGGTCACGATTTTATCACTTTTGCGTGAACGCACATTTGATTGAATTTGAACTTTGTGCAGCGACAATAAAGCGCGAATTGACTCTTCGACGTTAGCAACACACCTACATTGTTTAGACAATAATGAATGCTTGTAATTTAATATGAACTTTATTGAATAGCAATACAGTTTAAATTGACTCTACATTTAGTTAGAAAATATTTGTATAGGAAAAATAAAAGGGCTCTTTTAGGGTTTTCCTGAAAATTATTCGAATTTTTCTCGCCGTCAGAACCATCCTTGGGCTTTAAGGAACATTAAAAAAAAAGAATTGTTAAGATTGGTCCATGCGTTGTTGAGTTATGCGCTTACAAACACATTTTGCGATTCATTTTTATATAATAGATGGATGGCTTTGAATTAAAAATCATGTTCCGTGTATCACATAGGGTTTATAAATCTTTTTAAATTGCTCCCCATCCAGTACTCGGGACGTGCCGTAATCGAGTTGTTGATACATGAGATAATGACAAACCGCCGGCTGTTCTAGCATTTTAAATGCCTCGGGTAAGATTAATAATAGATATTAACTATTTATTGTTAGTGATTTCATCACAAATATCATCTGTCGTAATTTAAAATTTATTTAAATCCATACATTATTTCTTATTTCAGCTATAGCCCAGACGTATTTTCGACTTGCCCCGTGAATTTTACAAAAAATTGTGAATTCAATTGAAATCCAGTTTTGTTGTAATACAATTACACACTACATTTTGTGTTTTCTTAAGGATAAAAGAAAAACTTCTCGTGTTACATGATATATTGTCGTATGTTACATAATAATTACAGAAGCACGCTATCACCGCACCAAATCTCATACATTTTGTACATTTTACGTGGTGCTCGCTCAGGTAAACAAAATATCTTTTAAAGTTTAAACATATTTATTTTAAATATATTTAATCATATTTATTTTAAATATATTTAATAAATAATATTTTCTTTGTAATAAAGTCAAAATTATTTACGTACTGTTATCATTTTCGTATTTGACATCTTTGTGTATAGTACATTAATATACTTGTACAATAGGAAAAACGCCAAAACAATTTTTAAAATATTGATTAGTATTCTATTTGACGGATTTCAATACCTGGGTTATTAAATTTATTCTCGAAATCCGTAACTTAGAATATGTTTCATATTTCCGACGTCAACTAGTGCCTTCTGAACCGCCTTGCAATATCCCTTATCTAGTAATACCTCTTATCTAGTCGTACTACTTTCCTTTTCAAATGTTTTACTGCACATGCAGTGTAGTTAAGGAATTCTCTTACAAAGGATATACCTAATAGCTTCTCTTTCCTAATTTCAAACGAAGATTCGAGCAATACTTTGTCTGTTTATTTATAAAATTGTAAAAATAAATTTTGTTTACTCGTATTATATAATAATAAAAATATACGTTTCTTTTTTTGTTATAGAAAAAGGTAGCTGAGAAGTAAACAGTTCATATGATAGACAGTGGTGCCATCGTGCATGGATATCCTCAAAAATAAAGTTTTGGAAGTGTGTTTTCAGAGGTGGGGAATGGGAGATATAAGAATTGAAAAAAAAGGTAATTGTGCATGCGGCCTTCCCACTCTCCAAACGAAACATAGTCATAACAGCCAGGCAATGAGTTAAACATACCTACAAACATATATACAAACAAACATGCCGAATACATATTCACTATGCCTTTTCTTTTAAACGACATATCTAAGTTCTGTATCTATTAGAGATAACATAATACATAGTACCTACTATGTTTAGTTTAAAATCTTGGTTAAAAAATCCGAGACGCATAAGAATTAATAACATGTGGTTTTCTTTTATTGAACTGGGTAATTTATACACAAAGAATAAACTTGCGATTTAAGGAACACACGTTACCTGCATTACTGTTAAATAACGCCCAGCAGATACTATCTATACTATCGTATTTCCATAGCTCTTTCTAAAAAATTATTTTAAAAAAATTATCGCTACTCCTGCCCTTAAAAACTTGAAAAAACAAAAATGGTATCTTGCATACATTTCCAATCTTATATTTTATCTAAATAAAAAACAAACCATGATTTTTAAGATTCCATATATTCGACACACTAACAAAATCTCACATTTTTATCTCATTCTTAAGTAGTATTTTACGAAAAGCTTAAAATTTTATTATATTATGTCGATTTATTATTTAATCTTATGAATATCTTTTGTATAGTAATCAACCCCAATATTAGGAGGAGAAAATATACTGTCGTTTGATTACATTAAATTAATATTTCCTTGTAACCTTAAAATATTGTAAATAATATCCCATTTACATGTGAGATATCTGTAAAATAATATTAATACTAAGTAAAGAAAGGGTTTAATATTTTTGGCAAACAATATCTTGATTTGATTATTAAATTTTCAACGAACAGTTCATTTCAAAGCTATATAAGTTTTACTTCTTTTTAAAGTTTTACAGAAGATACCTTTACTTTAAGAACTACTTAACGTAACTGTGACTTTTTATGATGTAAATTTGAAAACAAAAATGCATAATTAAAAACAGTAAAGAAATCTTAGTTATATAATAAAATTTTAAACAAGAATTCAAGCTCTTTGGTATTGCTAAAACGTAAAATAAATTCGTGTCATTTATGTTAGATAAGCGTAGTGGAGACATTTCTTATTTTTTTAGGACAGTCACACAACTCAAACATTTACTTACCATTTACAACTCAATACATGCTGACGGGTGAAGCCTACATAATATGAATAATAGTTAATCTAATAATAACACATCTGTAATGTAAAAGTAAAAGAATTTCGATTACTCTGAATGATGTTATTTTGGGGAACTTGTACTTGTATTCTGTTAAACTTAAATTCTGTTACCTGTACAAACTGTATATAGGTCATAAGTTATTTCTTCATTTAAAATGTTAGTGTGTGTCTCATTATGATAAAAAAAAACAATCCAAATTATTTGTTTAATTTTCTAAATTTTCACGGCATATATTCTTATCCATAATTTGAATTATTCAGTTATATTATATTTATAACGCGTCAATAGCATCCAGAACTGTTTGTTTTACATCACATTTCTAATACTGTACTATTGTGTGCTTTCATTTTAACTAAAAATAAAGAAACCTGACTTAATTATATATCAACATAACTTATAAAAATATATGTGCCAAATACGATCATATATTTACATATATATAAAACATTTTCATTGTTATAATAACACGTATATGTTATACTCTTAATATTACTACTAATTTGTACTAATTCAGACAATTCCACATTATTCACTCTCAATTTTTTTCCCTTCAAATAGAAAAAGAGCAGTAATTAAATGAAGAAATTGGATTCGTATTTTTCGTAACGTTTTCTTTTCCAAGTACGTAATTAAAATAGACCTGAAGAATTTGTTCGTTTTAACTCACTTTCTTTGGTCCCTAGTAGTCGTACTACTAGTTGGATTTTAAACATTATTTTTGTGTTTGATAGCCAATTTATTGAGAAAGAGAGATATATCTTAATATATATAAAATATGTGTCACGTTGTTTGTCCACTTTGGACTCCCAAACTACTTCACCGATTTTAATAAAATTTACACACCGCGTGCAGTTTGATCTAACTTAAAAGATAGGATAGGCTTCATCTCAATTCATAGTCGCAATATTATTTTATCGCAAATTATTTGTTTATTATTAGGCAGTCACAATTTTCAGTTAGCTCCAAATGATTCTAACAGATGGCGGCATTCGTTGACTGGATTGAGTAATTATTCGTTATATGGTGCTATGTTAAACGTCCTGTAGGGGTTGTTACTACAATAAATGCGTATTCATATGTATATGTCATATGTATTACTTTAATAATAATCTTAATTTGAGTTGCAATTACAAGTCTTTAATGTTGTATCTGTTCTCCGATTAATGTTAAATTCAATTGAAATTACAAGTATTTAAAATTCATAAAAATATATTTTATTCTTAAAAAATTTTACCCAACTGCCCTACCTACTTCATTCGTAAGTTTAAGTGTTCCATGTTATTTACTAAAAACTTTGAATAGTTATTTATATAGTTATTTGTTACAAACTTGGATATAAAAATTAATGAAATTAATTTTTATTTTTAAGTTTTTCTTTATATTGACAGTAAGAATATATGGTGGTTCTCATAACAGATGTTACCGTTACCCCTTTAATAGTTTGCTACAAGGTAATATATCAAAAACAATAGTCACAGCAATGCGTGGACGTGTCTGCTAGTATTTGTATATATATTACTATATATGTATATGTAGTAATTGTATTACAGTATTTTTTTTATTACCAATAATGCTTTCTAAAAATATATATAAAATACCTTTCAAATTTTGTCTGTACTTTGTTGTACTTTGTCCTTTGATCATTAGTCGTGAAATAATATTCTGATCGTACGCCCTTTTGTAGTTAACACTTACATCATCTACGTACAGTCTTCAAAATAAGTAAATAAAATGCAAACAATGTGAATATTACAAATAATTGTAGATTAGGAATAATATTTATATTTAAACCATGTTATTATTATTTAAACCATGGGCAGGTTGGGTCTTGAACCAGTTAGTTTCATTTTAAAAATGTTTGGGTTGGGTTTGGGGTAAAAAATGTTTGTCATCTGGAGACTAATTTGTAGAGAGAAATACTTTTTGTACTAAAAGAAATCCTGTTGTATTTTATTAATAATAAAATATTTAATTTTAATGTTATTTAAACGTTTTTTATGAAAATGTATTGTTAAAATTTAATGGTGTGCTGGAATTGTAAATAATCACAGTTAAAAAGTATATTATTTGGATAAGTGAATTTATTAAAGTAGCTTTTAATATATTTATAGATATTTTATATAATATAATAAGGAGGAGGCTCCTCGAGGTGCTGTTTTTTTTTTCTATATTTATTTTACATTTGACAAATACGATTATAGATAACTGTTTAAAGCATAGTCTCCTTTTTTGTTATCTAAGCATAACAATACCTGCTTGAAGTTTGACTAACTATGATATAATTTGTAGTCTAGTACCCAAGTATACTATGTAAAAAAATGTTTTATGGTGCTAGTAACTGTTTATACTTTTATAGAATATTTAGGCTTTATTTCTGATAATAGAATATTTTGAGAGCAAAATAATGTTAACTATTTGTTACAAACTGTGCTAAACAACATCACACATATAGATTTAAATAAGTAAATACACAGAAAACTTTGTGTTTGGAAGTCATAAAATCATTGACAATCAAATTTTACATATCTAGTTTATTTAGCAGTAACATGATTTTGCAATTAGTTTAATGTAATTTAAATTAAAAAAAAAATCCGTGCCCGCAGGGGGACACGCGTGGGTAGACATCGTGTGTAACTCGTTTAAAATATAACTCACTACCTAAGAATAATACATGATGCCGTTGTTTACATCAACAATTTTCAAGCAAAAAGCGGTATTAATTTTTTTTCTCGGAAAAGGTATCTTTTTTGGAAATACTTTTGGTACTTAAATTTAGAGTAAAAAATATCCTTTCTATTAAAAATATTTGCGAGGAGGAAATGTTTACCAGAAAAAAGTTGTCGTGGTTTTACCTACCTGAAATTTACAAGCTAAAAGTGGTTTTTATTTTTTTTCTCGGAAACGGTACCTTTTACGGAAAAACTTTTGGTACCTAAATTTAGAGTAAAAAATAACCGTTCTATTAAAAATACTTGTGATGCAAGAATGTTTACCAGAAAAAAGTTATGATTTTTTTTCCAAAAATTTTCGGTTTTTTTACCCCCACCCCTAAGTTATTAAAGTTAGGTTTTCGGTTTATCTACATTAGTTATAGGTATTTATCAAAGACATCATATGATATGAGCGCAAATGATCTTCTTTGTATAGGGAAAAAGTTATAGTCGAAAAACTGAAATCAGAAAAAGTGAGGCCCTAGCGCCCCCTGTGGCCAGATTTCTCTGGTTAACGAACTTGACCTTCAGTTTTGGATGTTTGATTTTTGTACAAAGTTTGAAAGCGATCCGAGCGAAACTGCGCCCGCTATCGTGCTGACAAAAGTCGAATCTGGACGCACGCACGCATATATATATATATATATATATATATATATATATATATATATATATATATATATATATATATAAACTTTTTGACCAATGGTCATTTCGGACTCAGGCGGTTATAAGAAGACCTCCTGTGAAGAAATTTTTCCAAAATTCGACAGTAGGGGACAAATGAATGGGCAGACCGAATTCTTCGAGGTCTACCCAATATAAATAATTTTATCGTTAATATAATAAAATTACAGCCAATTCTACGGAAGCGGTATCGTATGCATTGCACACTACGAAAACGCTTATACGAGTGTGCCACATACGAGATTTTAATGCTAAGAGTGTGTGTGTGTGTTGGAAAAATAAAATAAAATAAAATCATGGACAAATATTGCGATAGTCACTTATGTATTATTTATTGTCTATTTATGCTGAATTCTGCTCAATTATGATTGTGAAGTAGTTTGCATTACTCTGTGATTTCTCTAATCGTTATCGTTCTTCAAAATTTGTCTGTAAGAGAGCATTATTCGGTAAGACTACCTTTGCGTGAAACTGTACTGTATTTATGTAAAATATTCTAATACTTTCTATGATATTGTCATGTGTAATAAAGTTTTAATAAATAAACTTGACTAGTCAAGTCCTTATGAAAACCAACTGACAGTGTCATTTGGTAATCTATGCGAACGATTTCCATTTATACAAATATTCAAAAATTATATTTCCATAAAATAATACAGAATATTTTATTGAAGTATAATTATCTGCGTTATTTCCGCCATCGCCCAAACAAACAAATAATTGTCAGGATAAATTTCGGTGGTATTTAAAATAGTTCCATTTTCTACCTACTTAACAATTAAGTTGACAACAACGATTGAAATAAAATGCTCCTATTTTACAAACTTTGAAATCGAATATTAATATTTTTAATTAACTTTACCATATTGTGTTTTATTTCAAATGATTGAAGTTTTATAAATGCAGAGCACTTATTAAGCTTCAGGGTATACTTATAAGTTTCTAAAAGGTTCCCTAGGTTCATGTTAAAAAACTTTAGTGACACTTCATTAATTTCCTTTTACGTATATGTCGGGAAGTCATTAGTACGGGAGCTAATTGATAACGAGGCGCAAGCGATACGTCATCGCTTCGGCAGAGTCCGGTCTTAAGTTCGTGCGGGCCGAGTTGAAGATATATTTCGAGTCACCAACGGGACTCACTTTACCTTCAGCCACCGTGCGAATGCCAAGTCCGGGAACTGTCTTACGACTCGTTGTGACACGTACATACTTTTTGATTGCAAAGTTGTGTAATATAATCATAGTTAATAAAACATTGTAAGAAGATATTTTGTTTTCTGCTCGTTACCCTCATCAAGCCCACAAATATGTTTTCTGGTGGAGATCATAACTGTGAACGGTACCCTGAACCGACATCAGAAGTGGGATCCGAGCAGGTAAACGGAAACCATACTGAGAACACGGCGCATTGTGAAAGAAATAGAGGGAATGAAGATAACTGGAAGTTATTATTCGAAATGCAAAATTCGAATATGAAAGCCCTAATCGAAGCCCTAAGCAAACCTCAACGTTATTCTCAGTATGTGAACCTACCGGAATTTGACCCAGATAAGAATGATGCCGATGCACGGTCATGGTGTGCAACTTCGGACCTGTGTTTCGCTGATAACCCTATGGAAGGGGGCCAACTTATCGTCACTATCAGTAAGGCTCTTAAAGGAGTGGCATCAACGTGGCTGTCTTCAATTACCTACCCTGGCATGACATGGTCGGACTTTAAAGAATTATTTACTGCAAGATTTGTTAGTACGGAAACACCTGCGGGCACTTTATTAAAATTAAATACTGACAAACCCAAAGAGGGTGAAACCTTGGCGGCGTACGGTAATCGTATTATGTCACTGTTATTTAATCGTTGGAAGAATCTAACCATTGAACAGATTGTGGTGGCAACAACAGTGGCACACATTTCTCACTTCGATTCAAAATTACAAAGAATGGCTTTTACATCGGAAATAAATAATCGCCAACGATTACAACAAGAATTGCAAGCTTTTACCTACCTGAGGCGTAAATCAAGTACAGTACCGGATCAACAAACCTTTGATCCCAAACGCATGAAGGTATCTAAAATTTCATCAATTAAGTGCTTCCACTGCGGGAAGGTTGGCCATAGACTAGCCAACTGCTTGCATAGGACACATGCAAAAGGAAATTCGACGAAACCACACCACGTTCAAGCCTCTAGACCAAATCCTCAAAGGCCAGTTGCTAGTACTAGCTCCGTTATCTGCTACAAATGTGGAAAACAAGGATATATTTCCACCAGATGTCCTAATAGAGACGGCAGCGCACAAGAGCCACATAGTCTAAACAACGATCGACAGGTGAACATGTGCGTTGTCTCTCCCCCGGCAGGAACTCTAAAACATCAAGGTCAGTCTTTTACATTTCATTATGATTCTGGTTCCGAGTGTTCGCTTATTAAAGAGAGTATATCAAGTAAAATTTGTGGTAAACGAGAACAAAATGTAATAAATTTGAAAGGAATTAGTCAGTCAAGTGTATATAGCACTATTCAGATTTCTGCTGTTGTTGAAATCGATAATCATTTAATCGAGATTTTATTTCATGTTTTGCCTGATTTTTATTTACGATGTGATATAATGATAGGTCGTGAAATACTGTCGGAAGGGTTCAGTATTAATATGACCGCGACACATTTTAAAATTTCAAAAGCGCATAATGTAAACAACTGTAATTTAGATCTGCCCTCGACAAATAATCTAACACTAATTGATACGGATGTTACTGCAAAACATAAGTTGTTAATCATTAATGTGCTAACTCGATATTCGGACTACTTTATTACTGGTATGCCGCGAACGCGCGTTACAACGGGTGAACTTGTTATTCGTTTAGTTGATCCTAATTTAACCGTACAAAGGCGTCCCTATCGGCTGAGCGCAGAAGAAAGACGAATAATGCGCGAACGTGTAGAAGAGTTATTACGTGCGAATATTATCAGACCTAGTGATTCCCCATTCGCGAGTCCAGCTCTTTTAGTTAAAAAGCGTGATGGTTCGGAAAGAATGTGCATAGACTATCGTGAACTTAATAGTAATACCGTTCCGGATCGGTATCCTTTGCCACTTATATCAGACCAGATATCGCGTTTACATAGTGCTCAATATTTTTCAAAACTAGACTGTGCTTCCGGTTTTCATTTAATTCCTATTAAATCTGAGGAATCTATACAGCGTACTGCGTTTATAACACCGGACGGTCAATACGAATATTTGACTATGCCCTTCGGACTTCGTAATGCCATATCGGTTTTTCAACGGGCCATTATAAGAGCTCTAGGCGATTTAGCAAATACATACGTCATCGTATATGTCGACGATATTCTAATTATCTCGGAGACTATTCAAGAAGGTATCGAAAGACTCGGCGTAGTTTTGGAAACATTAACAAAAGCCGGTTTTTCCTTAAATTTGGCAAAGTGTTCGTTCTTGAAAACGCAACTAGAGTTTCTAGGGTATGAAATCAAATCAGGACAGATTAGGCCTAACCGTAGAAAAGTAGAGGCGTTATCTACTCTACCTCCACCATCCACTGTATCTCAGTTAAGGCAATTTATTGGCTTAGCAACATATTTCAGACAATTTGTGTCGAACTTTTCTCGTGTAATGGGTCCTCTCTATAAACTGACGTGTAATAAGGTTCCGTTTTCATGGCAACAACGTCACGAAGAAATAAGAAACGAGATAATTTCCATTCTTACAAAAGAGCCTGTTTTAATGATTTATGACCCACAATATTCAGTAGAATTGCATACTGATGCTAGTAGTGATGGGTACGGGGCTATTTTATTCCAAATAGTAGAGGGCAAACGTAGAGTGGTTGCGTACTTCAGTAAAAGGACCACACCTGCGGAGTCGCGTTATCATAGTGACGAGCTTGAGACTTTATCGGTTGTTAATGCAATTAAGCATTTCCGGCAATATTTACACGGTAGAAAATTTACAGTTGTAACTGATTGTAATTCGCTCAAATCTTCTCGTAAAAAAAATCGACTTGACACCGCGAGTCCACAGGTGGTGGGCATATTTACAGTGCTTTGATTTTGATGTCGTCTATAATAAAGGTAAAGATATGGCACACGCCGATTTCTTGTCGAGAAATCACCCACCAGTTATTGATCATAAAGTTGGTACAAATTTAAAGCCCTCTAAAGACTTAGAGAAAATAGTTAATTTAACTGAACTCTCCGGTAATTGGTTACTTGCTGAACAAAAGCGAGATTCTGATATTTCGAAGCTTATATCGGACTTAAATAATAGACGGTTAAACGATGACGTAGCTAAGACGTATGAGATTCGTAAAGGTGTCCTTAATCGAAAGATTCAGCGCAACGGGCGTTCTAAGTGTCTACCAATACTTCCTAAAGCTATCAGGTGGTCAGTAGTTAGTAACGTTCACGAATCACTCGTTCATCTCGGTTACGATAAAACTTTAGAAAAGCTATACGATTTCTATTGGTTTGAGGGAATGTCTCGTTACGTTAAGAAATTTATTGACACTTGTGTTACGTGTAAGGTAGCGAAATCACACTCGGGTAAGGTACAAGCTCAATTACACCCCATACCTAAAGTAGGCTCACCCTGGCATACCATACACATAGACGTGACGGGGAAATTAAGCGGTAAGAGCGATCATAAAGAATACGTTTTTGTTATTATTGACGCGTTCACTAAATACGTATTGCTATTTCACACGGCTAGTATCGATTCCAAAAGTAGTATTAAAGCGGTAAGAGATAGTGTAGCTCTGTTTGGTACCCCGACTCGAATCATCGCGGATCAAGGTCGTTGTTTCGCGAGCAAAGAATTTAAAGAGTTCTGTGTTACTAGCAACATCAATTTGCATTTGGTCGCGACTGGATCTTCGCGTGCAAATGGACAGGTAGAGCGAGTAATGTCGATATTAAAGTCAATGTTAACTGCGGCAGAGGTAAAGGATTGTTTATGGCAGGACTGTTTAAGCGATGTACAACTTGCGATTAACTGCACGGTCAACCGAGCGACAAAAGCTAGTCCGTTAGAATTGCTAATCGGTAAGGTAGCGCGACCTCTATCGTTGATGGCTACAGATGACGTAGAGCCGTTGAGAGATGACATTGATTTAGATGCTATAAGGGAAGATGCATTACATAATATTGAGAAAGCAGCGACATATGAAAAACGTAGGTTTGATCATACAAAGGCAAAACTAAATAAATTCTCGGTAGGTGATTTTGTTTTAATTATGAATGAGGAAAGAAATCAGACAAAGTTGGATCCAAAATTTAAAGGTCCGTACGAGGTCATAGAAGTTCTGGAGGGTGACCGTTATAATTTGAAGGCACTTAATTGTAATCGTACCTACAAATACGCTCACGATAGGTTGCGAAAAATACCAGACCACCAGGGTATAACTGATGAGATCGATGTAGATCAAAGTAATGATGAAAACAAACAAAGTACTTAAGCTTGCATGGTGATTGGACCGTACCAGAGGTTGTCGTGTAGCCGTAGCTCAGTGGAAATCGGTGTCTACTAGTTGTAGTCCGTGAGTACGCGGTAAGCAGTCAACTCTGGCGGAGGTCAGGTTCAGTAGGAACCATGGAGTCTAGGAGAGACTCGGCGTTCAATTAGGTTGTTCGCATAAAAGATTTGTAACTGGAGGTTACTGGACTATGTTTAGTCAGGAATCACATGTAGAGCTTAAGTTTTTCAGTGAATTTGGACCGCAATAATTAAGTCAGTTATTCTCTGAGGGTAATTTAATACTCAAATGTTTAATACTTTGAGCATTCTAATTGTAAATTTAATCGGAAGGGTTATTGTAAATTATTTTCTCTCGATTGGTCAATGGGAACTAATGATAGGTCAGGAGTGACCGAACTATATGATACTGTGTGCTAAATATTGTTACAGAATAACACACAGGGACGTGTGTCCCGTAGGATGGCCGTGTCGGGAAGTCATTAGTACGGGAGCTAATTGATAACGAGGCGCAAGCGATACGTCATCGCTTCGGCAGAGTCCGGTCTTAAGTTCGTGCGGGCCGAGTTGAAGATATATTTCGAGTCACCAACGGGACTCACTTTACCTTCAGCCACCGTGCGAATGCCAAGTCCGGGAACTGTCTTACGACTCGTTGTGACACGTACATACTTTTTGATTGCAAAGTTGTGTAATATAATCATAGTTAATAAAACATTGTAAGAAGATATTTTGTTTTCTGCTCGTTACCCTCATCAAGCCCACAAATATGTTTTCTGGTGGAGATCATAACTGTGAACGGTACCCTGAACCGACATATATAAGTTTTCGCTTCCATAAATTCAATATTAATTATCAGTTTTAATTAATATTTGAGAATAAATTAGAATATATGAGACAAGAAATAATTAACAACACAACTAATTAACTGTGCGTTCATATTTACAACAAATTGACTTAATAGAATTCTAACTTTAAACAATAAAATAATTAAAAATATATAACCTTAGTTGGACTAGGAATGCTAATGGAGAACTCCTTGGATGGTTACAGTGAAATAAGCCAATGTGTTGATTATCGCCCGTCTCCGTTTCAACACGGATACAAAGTGTGATCTCTGTTTTTTTGTAACTAGACTCTGACCATAAGTGCAATGAGATATTAAAAAAAAGAACCTTCTATTTTAACTTACGTATAAACATTCTACTTAACTACTTCTTAATACCTCTACATACAACATTATTATTCTTTCTTCTAATAAAATGATTTCAGTAATAATTGTCGGTGAAATTAGATCACAAAATATACATATATAGTATAAATGAATGATTAAAATACAAATAATATACAAATAAATATTTAGATTAGAAAATCAGTGATAAAAAACAAAAGATTAAAGTTCAGCTTTAGATTATTTTTATAAAAAAATATTTTTACAAATTATCGTTCCCTGTACATATATATAATTTGCTATTATAACAATAACGAAAGTATAAAATGTATAGATCACGTCCACATGGAATAGTGGCAAGAATGCAGACCGCATTTCCTCTCTGAAAAGCTGCGCTAATTCTTTATATATATTTATTTCGTTTGCATATTTGCTTTTGGTTATTTCCCCTGAATGTGTTGTCAAATATTTATAATCATAGATTTATTATATTTTATTAGGATTTTTTATTTGTCTTTAAAACTCAATCAAATGTATAAAGATTTACTATCTAAAATAGTAAATTTCTTATTTATATAAGTACATTTCTCACTTATATAAATAAGAAATATAAAACAATGATTAGCAGCAGAAAGAGTTCCTTCACTCCCTTAATGAATGGCATTAATTGAAAGTGGCTATTTTAACCTGTTTTAGCAACAAAATTAATTCTTTATAAGAAATAAAAGTGTACAAAATATATAATTATTGTGTATAATTATTTAGAATTGTTATACACAATAATTAAAACTGAAAGCGACAATTATAAAATAAGAAAATATTTTCTTCTTTCTTATGTCACGATTAGTTTTATATAGAATCAATCGAGGAATCAAACATAACTTATATTTAATTGTCTATTAACTAAAGACAATTAAATATAAGTTATGTTCGAAAAGTCGTTGGGGATCGCCAACCAACACGCCGTGTTCCGAACGGCGGGAGGTGGAGGACGGAGCTACAAATAGCTTATTACTGACATGACATTATTTTTCATTTAAAATAGTATATTTGTGTATAAAATAACTATTTATATAATTAGTAATATTACGTTGTCTTCTTTGTGAAAGTTCTCAATGTTCTGTTGTGTATATTTTTTTTGTAATTGTAATATAATAAACTGATCTTTTTATTTAGGTACGACACGACGAAAAAAATATCACTAATTAGTAACTATTGAGATTGAGATGTCATTAACATTTTTTTACCTATAAAAGAAGTAGTCTATTTAAAACATCTATTTATTTTTCATTAAGCTCTCTTCCAGTTAGATAATGCAAAAACATGTATATTATGAAATTATATGTTTTTTATGAATATTAAGTATTTGTACCTTCAACATTGGATCATTAGAGTTTTTTATCTTTCAACAACTGAAACTTTGATTGCCAAATTAGGTTTTAAGTATAACTTAGGGTTTTTTAACTTATTCTCGATCACATCCGAATAATTAATAATTTTAATGTTCAACATGTTTGCTTACTAGTTAAGTCGTTATAATCGTCATCTGTTTACAAAATTATTTATTCTTTCTCTTTTAAAATATATATGTATCGTAAAAACAACTATACTTGTTATTATATAACTGGATACCTAAGTATGAACGAAATCAATCTTTAGTAATAGAATATAATTAATGGCAGTAAGAATTAATAAATCAACATTATTTTACCATGTTTTAGAGATACTTAAAGTAAATTAAATATAATTACAGATGAGACTCGTGTAAAGTAAACAATTTTCTCAGAAATTGTTTACAGAATTAAAACTTGAATGACTGCCCTGGAAATTGTGAGGAGAGAAATATAAATGTAGGAAAAAAATCATCCCATTGATTAATGCTATAAGTACATTAAATTACAATCTTATTTAAACGCACTATTATTAAAGTCTAATGATGAGTTGGAATTATACATTATCTCATTGAAAAAGAACATTATGTGGATGATTGAATAGTATATCGCATTGTTTTAAGTGACATTCATGAAAGTAGCTATAAATATATACGTTAATATATTTATACATGTTAAAATTAAAAACTAAATAATTTATGTTGTGATAAGACATATTTTTAGTTCAAAGATGAATAAAGGTTGCAGGTTCAAAACCTTTTCAAGTTGGTAATTTTTCAATTTTTATTTAATATAAATATGGCTAGTATGTTTAAAGATAACTTTTAAAAGTGTATATTCTGAGGGAGTTCCCTGAACGTAATAATATCATAATGAAGGTGGTTCTTAGGCTAAACATTCAGAAGCGCTTTATTTATTAGTCCCGTAATTGTCTATATTAACCTTTTTTTTTGTTTAATATGTTACTACTATCTGTTTGTTGTTTTATAGAATATATACTTTATTTCTGATATCATAATTTTAAGAGCATAATAATAGTTACTTTTTTGTTGCACTCTGCTACTCTACAACACACCTATAGATTTAAATAGGAAAGTACACAGAAAAATTTATAAAATATTTCAAAACTAATTTATAAATACATGTTTTACAAAAGGTTCTAATTTGTAGTTTTTTAAGCATTAATATAATTTAATTTATATTTAGTGAAATAATGTAGTTTCATCGTTATTATACTTCAACAAAATCAAAACGGAGTAAACGTTAAAAGACATATTAGTCATATCTTCATATAATAAGTAAAGTATAAAATTATCTTAAATGTTGTAAAGTTTAGTTTAGTTAACATAAGCTGTTAATATTAGTTAAGCTAATGATTAATAACAAAATACTTCCCAGCTTTCACTTTGAACTTTCTTTTTTTTTGTTTTGGAGGGAATTGCTATTGCCGGAGTATGCAGGCTTTATTTGTCATTAAATATATAAAAAAACATACAAAAATATTTTATTTTTGGCTTATAAAAGTTTTCTATAAATATAAATATTTTTTAAGGATTAATAGAAAACTAATTAAAGTAATTAATTATTTCCAACTCTTACATTCATATATACACATGAATGTTAGAGTTGCCCTAAATTTCACTTCGTGACCTGCTTAAATGTTTAGTAAGAGTCAAATCACACAAGAACGACATTTAAAGCTACATACTTTTATTTGCTTGTGTTAGCTTCATCTCTACAATTAGGTGGTAATTAAAATTAATTTTGTTAATTGTTTGTAGAAATGATTATTGAAATGAAGACATTTTTAAAAGAGAATCTAGTGTTTATTACTGTTTACAACATTTAATAGATGAGTTAAATTATTCCAAATAATACTTCTAAACTAGGCTCTTTTCAAATAACTCATGTGTTACTTATATATAAAAGATTACTCAGTATTTTAAAGTACACAACATGAAACTAATTACTTTAAGTTTATAACTTAGAGAACTTGAGTTACTACTTGTACAGTTTACTAATTAATACAAACAACACATACAAGTTCTGAACAAGAATTAACTAGACAATATTCGCAGTATATGAGGCGGAAGATTACAAATAGATAGAACGGTAGCATTAAACTTTATTAACAAGAACATTTATAATAAAATATAAAAAATATATACTACATTTAGTGGCATAAAAATCAATATCATTTGGTATCCGATCTTAATACATAGTAGATATCAACATGTATAAAGATAGTATAAAGAAAATAGTGCTATACCTTAATAATGGTGTGGAAAATGATTGGAGTTGGGGATAATATTATAAAGTTACGACCAGTGGAACTGAGGTGTCAGTGGGAGTAAAATCTCCTTTATGAATAAAAACAATAATAACATAGAAGCCATCTTTACTACTACTCACTATTTTTGTGAAGGTTATCATACAATTTAATCTTTCTATGTATTATTTATGTAGATTTATGGTTAAGAAAACATTTTCCGATCATCCGGATCTTTTTATCAACTTTATTTTAATAATTAGCAACGATATAAAACCACGTCGCGTGAGTTTTAGATAAATAAATAATAATTAAATTTTCTTCTCGTTTTAAAATATTAATATCTAATAATTACATTAGATATCTCATACATATTAATGTATGAGGTATGATGAGAGCCTACAATTTATTATAGTATCTTTTTTTATTTTTAGAGTAGCAGTTAACTTAACAGTTTTACTTTTCGAGAGATAAAATGGCCGTTTATGAAAAGCCATACCATAGTTAATAAACTTAAAGTTTGAGAGAGATTATATTGCAAATATACTAATAACTTTTATATTTCAACGGACTGTACAAATATATTTGACTTACATTTTTTAATTTGATTGGTTTTAACCAATATTGTAATTTTCAAAGTTGAAATAAATCTAATGTTTATAAACATGTATGTACGAATTCATTTTTCAATAATATTTATATATGTGAAAGACTTTGTAGACTTCCTTCCGATTTATCATTTCATAGCCGTTCACAGAGCACCAAGTTGCCGATAATCCGAATTTTTTATTAAAGCTGTAAGTTAAGAAAGGAGCTAAAATTAAATAATATTTATTTATCATTTTAGTTTATTTTTTTAACATTACTTCAAATATTCATCAACTATCACATTATTACTAAAATTTATTAACCAAACAATTATTATTACATAACATGACAACTTACAATATACCTTAGCTGATAACACTTCTCTGACGACAGAACCTCAAACTCATTGCACTTTACATTATACTCTCTGGCACTTTACTCTCACTCAGATATATACTTATTATTGATTTCACTGTTGCTTATTATTTCCACCTGGACCATTTATCCAATTTATGTATTCCATGATCATGTGACAATTTACAATTTACTCAAATCAATGCTTCGTTAAATTTACTTAGGCTCCTACTTATAAATTTAAGTTTTATAGTCCTACAATAATCGTCTAATATTTTTAGCTTTATTTTAAAGTAATAATTCTCATAAGCTCTATTGATCCTAACTATTATACAATGTTATATATATAAATTTACTGTTTACATTCGTTTATTGCGCATGTGATTTGAGTATGTACTACTTACTTTAATACATAAAATATAGGGAGACAATCTATAAATCATTTGTTCAGTGTTCAAAAGAGTATGGAAAACGTAAACGACTGACTGGAAATAAAATACCGAAGAAAAATACTCAACGCCAACAACAATTTCATTTCTAATGTAATTCGTTCCTTTTGATTTATTGCCTTGAAAATAAAAAATGTAATGTACAGATTTCATTTTAAATTTCTTACTATAAGATATGACAGCTTAGAAAACTTATTAATATTCGATATTGTCTTATGTTTTTTGTTCCTAAACTAGGTTATGATGATTCACTCTTTGTTTATTATGAATCGGTTACACTGTAAAGAAAATATATATATTTGTTAACAATGTTAGTGCGGTATAAAAAAAAAATATTTAAACATATTAAAAGTTTCATCATACTTCATATGTAACTAAAATGTTTCAATAAATTTTGTTGTAATGTAAATTTCGTGTATCATTTTAAATGTATTTATATTCGAGAATGAGGTTTCAATTATTCTACGCCAATTCGTAAAGAATACAATAGAAAACGTAGATACGTAGAGAGGTTAATATAAAACGTAAAAAAAATCTAAAACCAATTTCGTGTTATTTGTGCCATGTTTATAGTTTTTATAACATTCATTGTAGTCATTTACATATTTTTGTGTATAAAAAATAATATTGAAAGTATTATACATAATTGGTCTTATTATGATTATTGAAATAATTGACGAAATATAAATAATTAATATAACAGAATGATGTGTGTTATTTTATATAGTATATATATTCTGTATTAATCCAAATACAGAATTTACACTATGCGATGTAATTATATCATAATGTTTTAGTTTGTCTATAATATATTAGTTCAATAAATCAAATAAGTTACTAATAAAGCACAAATAATAATTTTATGTTAAATTATTACAAGGGGATGCATACTATCATAATATTTGCCTAATAATAATATATAAATACTGCAAATATAATAGACATTAATTCGAATAATTTTATGAATCCTAATATTGTATTATTTCCATACCATTATGTTTAAACAAATTTATGAACACAACATAAAATAGTTCAATAATAAGTTAATAATATAATAAGTTGTGACCAACTGTTTAATCATTAAGTTATTAATTATTTCTACAAATATGTTTCTTATCAGAGAAAAGCGAGAAACGAAAGACGTCAGTATCAAGCGAGATCCTTCACCGCAATCTTGTGGACATCGGACGCTGCTCTGACAATTTAATACTTTTGGCAGCAAAGCGAAAATTTAATTTTCTATTTGCATTTTACTGTGATAAATTTAAGCATTTTTTATATACGTAAAGTTAAATATCATAATAAATAAGTTTGATAATGTAATATAAATGACGTAGTTATATAAGATCAAAAAAGTTTTAAAAGTATCATTGTTGAATTAATACTGACAGTCTGTTTTTAAAACGTCACAGCATTTGGTCATATATTTTTATTTAACTACGGCAGTAATCGGATTCGTCCGTCAAATTTTACACATAGTGTTTGACGTGAATTTTCCGCCAAAACCAAATTTACTATCCAGTAGAAATTGTATACGCTGTAAAGTGTACAAAAGATAGAAAATTTATTTATACTACGAGTATAACAAATTGTTTATATCAAGTAATATTTTATAATCTATTATCGGATATGCGGTATTAAAATTTTAATATATTTGTCTTATAAAAAGACACAATTGATTTACAAAACGTAATAATTTGAACTTGTTAAGTGCAGTGGAAGAGAAGACTACTCAAGAACTTCCAATCCATTAGACACGACCCGGACATTTATCTTATAATTAATTTAATTTTTTTAATATAATAATATCCAAAAAGGGCACTTGCTTTACCTTTGTATTATATAAAAAACAGAAATACAAATTTCAAACAGTAAGTTTTCATTTGTTTAAACGCAAATAAATATTTATTTTCTTTTTATTTATCTTCATATTAAAGTTTATTTCTATTATTATATATTGTACAAGAGTAATGCATAATTTTAAATTCAAATGAAAAAAAAGTTATATTTTTAATATTTATTTTAAAATGTTATAAATATAGTTTTTAAATCACAAATGTTGTAATGTAATATAAGGTGCTGAATTGAGTACTAGCAAGCAGGCATTATTCTAAGATAATTATGAAAGTATGTATGGTACAGTACATTGAGTATGTAATCGCTAAAGACTAAAATAATTGAAGCCGTCGTCCTCTTTCATATTGTGGCTTCAGTGTAATAACATACAAATGTTTCTTTATTTAATTTTACATTATTCAGCTCTCTCCATCACTCTAAAATATAACGGAAATAATTTTGTTGAAATAATAATTTAACTTGTTAAAGTTGAATATTTTGTTGTTATGTGAGCCTGATTCATCCTGATCACGAACATGCTTTTCACTTTGTCTAATTTACCCCATATCCGATAAAAACATTTTTCTGTTCACTGATATTCTGTTTCCGAAGTAATTTTGTACCAATTGGAGGATATTCACGAAAATTTTGTATCCGTCTCCAATATGTTATTTTTAGTTATCATAAAAATATTTATTTACACCTTCACAGCTTACATTTAGTAATAGCAAATCCAGAAAATAAGACATTTCTGTCATCTTACTAATGTTTTCTTATCTCACTAACAGTTATGAAGTTTCGGAACATACGACTATTCAGTTTTTTATTAAAAAAAAAACATTGCAAAAATGATATATTTTATCTGAAATGTTATACGAAAATTTTGTTTAAAAATTTCAAACCTTTTTAGTTTTTGATAATTTGTAACCTAACATAGCAACAATCAATCAATGTATAAGTTAAGATAATAATAGTACATAATATGTTGTTAAATAAAACTACATATCACCATCAATATCAAATGTATGTATGATTTTCTTGCAATATTTATACTCACGCTACATTTCTGCAGTGAATAAGCAAGCATTTTTAAAACCATATGCAAGTACATGAATCATAACATTTATTTAATATGTGCCAAAATATTTTGCACTTGTATTTGTACGTGACCTTCTCTGTATGAGCAATAAAATAACTACTATGAAAAGCCTAAATATCGAAGATCATTCTATAAAAAGTGGGTTATTTTAAACTAGTATTTATAATTATTCAAAGATTAGTTAATGGAAATAAAGTTAAGATACTGTAATTACATTTACATATAAAGATGGTGGGTAATTTTGAAAGCTCCTAGATACATATTTGAAGAATCTCTTCATGGTTTTATGAGACAAAAGGAGATCTAACGAAAAAGTTGACTTGACTCAATCGGAGCTGTGATTGCGAAACAAAGAGAGTCTCAAAAATTGGATGCCAGTACTTCAAAACAGTGAAGTAAAAATTATTAAAGAAGAACTGTCCTGCCATGGACGAACAATGTTCATCTGTTAGCGTCTGGTATCTGAATCATCTGTATTGTTAACTTTATTTGTTTGATTTCATTTAAAATAAGTAACATCTATGACTGGATCATTATAAATTAATATCTAAATCGTTTAAAATCACAAATTATTTACGTTTATTATCATTGAAGAATTATTTATAATAATGACGAACATTTAATGTCAATCATGATTTTGTATTATTTTTATGGACATCTAGATTATATTGAAGTTTAATAATTTGTAATCCAGATTTTTTATCCAATATATTATCCATATAATATATTGTTATCGTATTGCATCCTGATTATTCTTATCATCCATCCTCACAAAGTAATAAAAATAAAAGATAAAACAAAAAAATTGCAAAAAGCGACCTTATCGCTAAGATGCTATCTCTTCCAGGTAACCCCAATGTTGTAGGAGTTACAATAAATAAAGACGGAACAGGTGTACAACTGATAAAATAATATGAATGCAAACACCATACAACTTATTGATATAATTATACAATATATAATATAAACCTATATAATACATATTGATATATGTATCTATAGTAATCCGTATAAAGGTAAAATATAAGAAAGAATTAATATGTATATGAATATGTACATGACCTTAATGTGACCGTATTCTCGGTGCATTTTAAGTCGTAATTTGTATTAATAATTTCTTCAATGAGTACGGTAAACTCGATTGAAATTTTACCTGGATATAAAAAATTATGATTCGATTCAACAACATATATCCGCAAAATTCGGATTATCGAGTATTTCGTAAAATTGTTGACAGACAAATTGCAGTTTGGCCACTCTACCGAAACGTCACCGACACCGGATGGCATCTGGAGTTGGTTAAGGCACAGTGCCGTCAGGTTCGCCACAGTATCGACATATTTTCTATGAACGCTTCTCTCCTCTCAGTATCAGTATTTTTATGTTATAAGTGTATAAAAAATATTATAAAATGTAATATATATTATGTTTGTTTACCGAGTTTTAGTAAAGAAATGTAACAAACTAAAATATTGGATCTCTCCTATTTTGTGCAAACCTATCTTTCAACGACTTCAAATTTGTACAAATTCTTAATAAAGAAATCTTTGTAAGAAAATAAATATCTTAAAATTATATCGGCTGAACAGCTGATAAAACTTTAGGATACTTATTTTATTTGTTTGTCTTGGCTCTCAATCGAGCTCTTCATTATTAAAACAAACCAATTGAAAGTTCAATTTAAAGATGTTTTTTTTTTGACACATTGCCAGCGTCATAAATTAAATTTATCCATATCGAAGGATTTATGGAAGCTTTTACAAGAGTACAGCCTCAGCATGGAGCGTTGTTGTGATTTTTGAGAAAATATTGTAACTGGAATTTTGTTGTAGAACTCATTCTACTTATAAAAAAATCACATAAAAATATTAAAAGACCGGATCTATTAACGCATATCCTAAAACGGTGATATTACAAACTGAACTTTGAATGTGACTTCTTTTTATGGTAAGATCTCACTAAGGTAAAGTAAATATATATTTTTTTGTAATTTTATCGCTAAAGGATTAAATGGGCGATGAGTGTATATATAACCTCACAACATCAGAATAAGGAAGACATTCAAGGCAAGCTTCCGAATTCTTCCACTCACCGACGGAATATTCAAATGACTGCACGTCAATCTTCTGGGAGAGAGTAGTCCTTTAACGGTCGAGGTAGCTCAATACGAGCTGCAGTCAAATAATTACAGCTAGGCTCTACCACCTTATGTCAAGAACAATTCCAGAAAAATCTCTATTTGTCAGGTCAGGATAATAAGGATTAAACATAATAAGTAACGTAATAAGTAACAAATTATTCTTCATAAAGTAATAGTGTTATACATTGGCAGGAACATATCATTTTTTAACTGTATTTTCAAAGGCAATAATAATAATAATTACAACAGAATAGATAACACAATAGACAGGCACAATAATCTTGTCACTGCCAGTAATATTTCAGTAAATAAAATAAACCTTTCGTGATCTTGATGGTTTGTGATGATGATGATGAGTTTAAGTACTCAAACTCATCATCATCATTTGAAATAACAATATTATTTCAAATATAAAAATCCGTGCCCGCAGGGGGACACGCGTGGGTAGACCTCGTGTGTAACTCGTTTAAAATATAACTCACTACCTAAGAATAAGACATGATGCCGTTGTTTACATCAAAAAATTTCAAGCAAAAAGCGGTTTTAATTTTTTTTCTTGGAAACGGTACCTTTTACGGAAAAACTTTTGGTACCTAAATTTAGAGTAAAAAATAACCTTTCTATTAAAAATACTTGTGATGCAAGAATGTTTACCAGAAAAAAGTTATGATTTTTTTTCCAAAAATTTTCGGTTTTTTTACCCCCACCCCTAAGTTATTGAAGTTAGGTTTTCGGTTTATCTACATTAGTTATAGGTATTTATCAAAGACATCATATAATATGAACGCGATTGATCTCCTTTGTATAGGGACAAAGATATGGTCGAAAAAGTGAAATCAGAAAGAGTGAGGCCCTAGCGCCCCCTGTGACCGGATTTCTCTGGTTAACGAACTTGACCTTCATTTTTGGATGTTTGATTTTTGTGCAAAGTTTGAAAGCGATCCGAGCGAAACTGCGGCCGCTATCGTGCTGACAAAAGTCAGAAATGGAAGCACGCACGCATATATATATATATATATATATATATAAACTTTTTGACCAATGGTCATTTCGGACTCAGGCGGTCATAAGAAGACCTCCTGTGAAGAAATTTTTCCAAAATTCGAAAGTAGGGGACAAATGAATGGGCAGACCGAATTCTTCGAGGTCTACCCAATATTGTTATTTAAAATATAAGTAAGATACTCAACATAAGTACATAAAGTGTTAATATTAATTTTCAATAAATAGTTAAAAGAATTGAAAAATTGTAACAAAGTTGAACTTTTCTTTTATATAAACTTATAATTAATTAAGTCTATATTGCCAGGGACATAAAATGTCGATTAATCGCAAATTCTCAACATTAAACCTTAAATATCATTACTTAACGAGGGAAGTTTCCGGCCCGAAGGGCCGGGAATCTAAAATCAGCTGGGTCAAAAAAGGGTCAGAGGTCACATATGAGGTTATCACCCACTCTATTTTGTAGCCTGATTCAATAGCTTTTTTTTGATGTATTACACATTATTGTGTGATTTGTGGGTGATAAGTGATGCGCGTGCATACAGAGTCAATTAGCTCGTTATTATATAGTAAGGATATTTGTAAAAATGTATAGTCATTTAAGTTATATCTTAACTGGTAAGAAGTTTTATGTTTTTTTTTGTGAAAATGGATGATTGGTTACTTGCCTTTTATATATTAATTTCTCAGCCTAGGATTCCCATCCATATAAAGCGGCAGACCAATCTAAGACGAAAACGACATTGCTAAATTGTTTTCGTAACGTCGACGAACGATTGAACGTCTATACTATGGCAGGAAGATAAGCGCTTCGTGAGCGCTTGTAATCTTGTTTTCACTCGTAATGTTTAGAATTCTACGAATTAAATATAGAATATTAATAAAATAATTGCAATGTGACAAACATAAAAAATATTTAAGACGTGCTCACAGTTCTGCTTAGTTATTTCTTCTGTAGAAAAAGAAAAGAGATAAGAAAAAGCCTGGCGAATATCTTAGTTTTAGCGATAAATATTTCGTTTGTATTTTACTGTGCCATTTATTTATGGGCTTGAGTATTCGCATATATAATAATGTTCCACAAGGTATCTTAGAACTTTTTTTTCTAAGTTTTAAATCTTAAATTAAAAGTGTACTATAATAATCTAGAGTTTTTAGTGTATTGAAATGTGTGGAGCGTAAGTTGTTAACTTGTTTGCACATAAGATATTATAACGTATATGTATAGTTAATATTATTAATTAGGACTACTGTTGAGTTTCTAGCCGACTCTCTTCAGCAGAGCAACATTCCGAGCCGGTGGTAGTTTACTCACGGACTGACTACAATGACCTTTTTTGACGATTCGAAAGTGCGTGTAATTGCCTACTTCAATAAAGATATTATGAATTTGAATTAGAATTTATTTATTGGCAACTTTTGCACTTGAATCAATACCAGTGATCGATCATTTATACACGTCAAGTGTCAGGAGAGCCTATTTTATTACCAAATATATTTAAATAAGATATTCTATAAAGACACTCCCCTATATAAATTTAAGGCTATGAGCATTCCAAACACGACCTGGTCTAAGAAGAAGCATGCAAGAATCAAAGTCGAGTATATTTTTAATTTTTATCACTGTTTCACACACTTAAATATTTTGTGAGTAATTTAGGAACAATTGGATTTAATATTAGAGGTCGGTTAATTTGCGCTGCACGAATTAACTTTACTAATGAACGTCAAATTAAATATATGTTTACAATATATAAAATCTTAACTCCAAAAGTAGTTACTTTGTAAAATAAATAAAACATTAAATTATTCCATTATATCTGGCTTCCGATTCCTGGCAAAAGATTTCATAAATAACTTATCAGGTTTACTTTACGTTATCAAATAAATCCTTCCTTAACTTCTGATATCGATCGGTGATCTTCTAACATATGTTCAAATATGTCCATATTTGAATATTTAAATATGTCCATATTCCTGTCCTGTTTAAATATGTCCATATTTGAATATTTCAACCAAACGCAACATTTTCCGTAATAAACAAAGTTTAGATATATTTTATTGATTAAAACAAGTTTAAATAAATATAACAATATAAGAAAAATCATCAACACGACAGGACTCGAACTTGCAATCTCTAAGGTACCGTTATAAAAGGTCACTTTTGTAAATTATAAAAATATATGTAATTATACAAGATATATAAAAAAACTGTATATAAAGATAAAAATCTCCTAGTTTTAAACCTAAAGCTAGTTGAATAAAAATAGTTTTAGTATTAAATTGAGTCATTCCAAATATTAATTATATTAATCAAAATATTCTATTATAAAAATATCTTTCATTTACCGTACAGTTAGTTAAAATATATGTCTAAAAACGACACTTTTTTTTAATTAATAACACACATCAATAACACACAAAGCCCAAAACAAATAAATGTTTTGATTTCCCGTAAAGTATTAAAGATTTTCTTCAGTCAAAAACATTCAATATTTTCACCCAGCAAAAGTTATAAACACTGTCACCATTTTTTATGAATCCTCGTAGTTATTATTTAGTTTTGTAATTATACCCCGAACAATTTTTGTGTTTTCTCATAATAATGCTCGGTAACGCAAGGTTTAAAAAGTTACTTACTTACTTTAATCAGTATTAATTATACTTAAATTCAAATACTAAAATAAATAAAAAACATTCAAAAAGTCTATTCCTTTCTGTTTCTTATAAGTCGTTAAGGATAATATTTTTTATGTTTATTGAAAAAAAAATCCTTCAAAAGGAAAATCAATAAAATCAACCGTAAATCAAAAATAGACCGTATTTCATGAACATAAAGGTTCATGAACATACACGAATCTGAATGTTGTCGCAGTAATATAATAACGAAATTTTAAGCCACAGAATAAGCTCAGTGACAAATAGGAGATGGATAACTCATCGATTTTTTGTTTAGTTAAGGGATTACTTTTGAAAAATTAAATCGTAGTAAGCTAATCGACGTTTCGAATGCTATCTATACATAAATCTTATAGACAGTAAATAATATGTAGTCATATCTCGGTAAAAAGTAAAATTAGTCGTCTACCTTCCGTTTATAAGCAAGCAATTTACATTTCGTTTGATAAACGGTCTTAATAGCAATTCAGTTTTGAGATTATCTTATTATATTTTAGTAATACAATTAGTGTTTGTTGGGATTTTGTTTGTATCATTGGTAGAATATTAGTATGGATAGAATTTGTTGAGAATTTGTTTTTTTAAACAAATAACTTTACTTTTTATTCACGTTCACTTCCAAGGTATGATTTTGGTTAATAGCTCAACAAACGAATACATTCATTTTTAATTAATGAATCACACCTGAGCCTTACTTGCAACCCACTGTCAACAACTTATATTTTTTTAAATGTGAGGTATACATGTGCATGGATTGAGAGTAAAGTCAATATACTTAGCACCACTAGATGGTGTCAGTTGGTGCTTTCATCAATTGAAAGCTTTGGCTAGCTTCCGACTTAGTGTGAAGAAAGTTACATGAGTTATTTCCAAATAAAATTATGTTTTTTATTTAAGTATAGCTCTAAAAGATGGGTGTGAAAATAATTGTCTAAACCTGAATGCAGGTAAGACGAAGGTTCTGATATTAGTCAATTTTTAGTTACAATGCAGTCTTAAGTATCAAATATAACTATTGTTTTGTAATGTGTGGGATAACCTGGGGTCGTAAAATAATATTTATCTTCACTAGGAGCCAAAACACCGTTTTAACAAAATAAAATTGGAATTTCTGAATTTAATATACCACAACACAAAAACCCTGTCTACATTTTTAAGTTTTTTTTATTGTATAATTAAAATAGATGATGTTTAAATAACAATTAATATTCGTTTATGGAGTATTAAATATCGTACTGTTATAAAATATATTTAATACTTTAGGAAAATACATATTGATATTTTACGAAAAATATTATGTATCTGAATTTGTCGTAATTATTCGGAACCAACCCAGTATGTCAATTCCGTCCATGTTCTTCTAACATACGTCACTTTAAAGAAATATTTATTCGTCATGTCATATTCACTTCATCCATGTCTTCTTTGGTCACTTTTTTCTCTTATAATAATCTACTTTTATACTAAAAATTCTTGCCGCTAGATGCTTTTGATTCTTTATTATCTTTTTTGTCTCCGGCTTCACTTTGAAACTTTCTTAAATACTGATTTCTTATTTTATCCATTCTTGTTACACCAGACACCTAAAATGAAATATTTGTTAATGTAACTAAATATCCGGAGGATTTTCTTAAGAATTACATTCAAGCTCGTTATTTATATATTTTTTTAGATTGATGAGAAGAAAAGGAATACTTGATTATAGGTTACTTATATATTATATAAATGCTTAAAATGATTATAAAAAAAGAAAGGTTTTGAAATAATTAATTTAGCAAAATACGATTGTAATGATTATCGCTATGTATTTATTTTATAAAACTGAAAATGTTGAAAAATATATACCTTTATGCCTTATATATATTTCTTTTTAATGCAGTACTTTTAAGTCCTTTTTAGATTTTAGTAGTAACCTAACCAACCTAAAACCCTTATATTTTCGTCATGTTCATCCATCCGTTTGTCAGCTTACCAGCTAGGAGACTTTCAGTTACAAAAAGCTTTGAATTCGGAGCGAACATGCATATTAGAGGTAGAATAAATTTTTAAAAATATTTTTCAAATTAAAATTTGACGTTGTATTTTTTTCCCGAAATCCCCTGCAGTGGCGTATCTTTAGATAGGAGCTTAATAAGATTTTGGATTTGCAAAATACATTTTCCGAAGAAGCGATACGTTTGTGAAATATTAAAAACTTCATAAAATAATAAATTTAAACTTCATTACAACCTATTACTCTACAAATACCTCTACACGATCCTCTATCTTTAAAAAAATATAAAAATTCTGATAAATCTAAATTGTTAAAATTTTATGACCGATATATATGTTTTTAATAATATTATCTTAAAAGGCAAAGGCTGTTTAAAGCAATATATTTTGGCAAAGTGGCCAGAAACTTAACATTAATTAGGTTTTGGAATGTAAAATATAAATGATGACTAACAAAAAAAAATATGAAAAAAAAGACGTGTTTCAGAAAACTGGGATTAAAGACGAAGTATAGTAATGTGTGATTTATTTCTAGTTTTGGTTTAACTAGGCAATGACCCATCATACTACCAATAAAAAAAATCTAAGCCTGTAAATAATTTAGTATTACTATAATATTATTTGGAATATATTAGTTATCATAAACTTACTTTATTTTTAGCAAACTACAAGTACTATTATATTCGCTAACAAAATGTTATTTCAATATCCATTCGCTTGGTTACTATCAACAAACTGTAACTTTCGTATTCATTTTTAATCGGGATTTTGTTTTATTTTTGTTTTTTTTTTTCAAGTCAATAAATTTTTAGTTTAAAAAGTCTTAACTAAAATTTCCTCAAAAACCATTCCGGAGGTTTTTGTATTATAACGATAGCCTGAATCTTTTTTTTCTGTTAACCCATCACATTTTCAATCTTAATATATAACAAACAAAGACACTCACTCACTGACTCATTCATCGCTCTACAGCCCAAACCGTAATATCTAGGAAGCTGAAATTCGGATACAACACTCCTGACAGAGACGAAGCTTCTTAGCATTCCATGGATTCACCGTGCGGGTGCCGGGCCCATCGCGTTGCAAGAAGAGGAGCGCAAACAATGCCTGGGACTTGCGACCCAGATGTAGGTTTAAGGGGCCCCTTTACTATGCGCATACACGCTCACCTTCACTGTTTACGCTCCTCTCCCTACCTAACCAAATATCGTAAGAACCTAATAAAGCCGCCTTTGAAATACGTTCCAGAAATGAACTGATGATCGTTCTAGAAAGGCCGAGGTCCTTAAATAAGTTGTAGAGAGATTTTGCTGTTATACCTCTCGCTCCTACTTCTACAGCGTACAAATTAACTATAAATTTATTCCTGATCAGTTCGTTACACAGTTCGTAATACTTGTTAAGCTTAAATGTATGATCTTTGGGTATGTTTGTTTCCCAGGGTACAGTAAGCTCCACAAGTATAACGCGCCTTAGTTGTTTTGAATACAGGAATAAGTCCGGCCTAGATGACGAAACACAAACATCCCCGGGGATTTTGTATTGCCTTTCATACGTGTCCATCATGAGAGTCCAATCAGGAGACGCGTCCAAGATGGAATAAGGTTTTAATTTAGATTTTTTGGACGAACCTGCCTTTACGAACTCTACTGATTTTTTGGTGGTTGTTATACCCCTCTGCGCTCTTGCTACAGAAAGACTAACCGCTTCTCGTATGATTTCTAATACTTTATCGTGGCGACGCGAGTATTTACCTCTATTTAATAGTACCCTACACCCTACTAGCAAGTGTTTCGCGGTTCCTACTGCCTCCCCGCAGATGTTGCAAGATTTTTCGGTGGCTTTGCCCCATCTTACTAAGTTACTTTGATCTGGGAGAGTCATTTGGAATGCATTAAGATAAAATTTTAATAATGCTGGGGACCAATCATGAAGCAGGGTGCGCCATCGTAAAGCTAATGGAATACAAAAATCTCCTATGGTCACCCATTCGTTTTGCAATTCTAGGCTCATCGCGTGCAACCGGTAATTATCATTTTCATCGTGCCGAATAAAGGATTTTATTATTTCTATGTCTGGTTCTTTCCTACTTGATCCTAGCCCTGCTTTATTTGTTTGAGCACCTATCATAAATTGTTTATGGAATTGAAGTCGTGACTCCAGATCTGCGGCAATTTTATCTTTTGGGAGAGATGTTACAGTATCATCATTCGACTTTGAGATGATATGTCTCTTGGTCACTCTTAGGTGTTTATAGAGTTCCGATGGTTTCTTTAATTTTAACCAAAAATTGTGTCGGTCTCTAAATAAGGTAGAAGAGTCCGCTGGATGCGCTAACCCGAACCATGACTTCAATGTCCTTATGACGCTTGCATCTAACTTTAACAAAAGGGTCTTATTAATATCGTAAACGAGGAAAGGCCAATTTAAACGTGATGTTAAATAATTATCATATATCCAAGCCTTTTTGATGTTACTTATTGGCTGATTGTCTACCTTTTTAAGATCATTCAAAAAGCTATCGACTATTATATCTAAAGATGGAGTACGCCCTTGGTAATCGATTTTTTTGCCTAAGAATTTGAACGGAGCTGCGTCGGTAATAGTAGTAACGCACTTACCGCCTATTATAAGACCCGGATCGTAAGAGGTATATCTGGTGTTCCGCCTACCCAGACACAGACTGTAGCATTTATTGGGTTTTGTCCTCAATCCGTCCGTCCAAGCACAGAAATCCTCCACAACATTTAAAAGTAGCTGACATTGTTTTGGATTACGTGTCAGTATCGCGAGATCGTCTGCGAATGCTAGTATGGATTCTGTGTATTTATTGTTCACCTTAAACCGATAACCCCATTTCTTTTCGTTTTTAATTAATTTATCTATTAAAATATTGATCACTATGTTAAATATAATTGGAGAAATACAACAACCTTGAAATAAACCTATGTTGTAATTTAATGGTTTGGAATGATTTTCATTTGTGATTATGGAAAATTTTAATTTTGAATAATATGATGCAATCATGTCACTTACTAACGTAGGAAAGTTATACCACCTTAGCGCGAACATCATCAGTTCATGTTGTACCGACCCGAAAGCGTTCTCTAAGTCTATCCAACATACCGTTATTTGTCTTTCACTATTTCTGGCATCTTTAAGGCTTTCCGATAGTAACGTGTTATGTTCGAGGCATCCAGAAATGCCAGGCAAAAACCCTTTCTGGTGATAAGGCCCGAAATATTTATTATTTATCATGAATTGCGTCATTTTTGTTTGTAAAAAAGAAAAAAATATTTTTGATATTGTATTTGTTAGAGCTATCGGTCTAGTGTCCCTAGGATCCGAGACATTGTCGCTTTTGGGAATGAGGACAAAAAGAGCATTTCCGAATGTTACCGGTGTTTGTCCTCTTGACCAGATTTTATCGAATATATTCAATAGATGTTTATGAATCGACGGACATTTTTTATAAACTATATAAGGGATACCATCCGGACCTGGTGCTGACTTAGATGGTTTCTTTTTAATTATTTTATTGATTTCCTCCAAAGTTGGTGGGTTGGCATGAAAATCTATGGATGGACTCTCAGGTTTTCGATCGTTGGGATCCCCATACAGCCTATGATTTTTAGGCACTTCGTATGTGCTTTTATATGAATAAGTGCAATAAGAAAGGATTTAGCAAAGGTCCAAACCGTTCCAAAGTTACAGCTAAAAAACTGCAAAAATATAAAGCGCCTGTTTGATACCACTTAGGTGGTGTGGAAATTCAAACAAAATGTTTGATCACTTTCGCCGTCGTCGCGAAGCACGGGTATAAGATATAAAACACAAAGACACTCACTGACTGACTCACTGACTCATTCATCGCTTTTCAGCCCAAACCGTAATACCTAGAAAGCTGAAATTTGGACACAAGATTCCTGACATATTGAATAGGTGCAATAAGAAAGGATTTTGCAAAGGTCCAAACCGCTCCAAAGTTACAGCTAAAAAACTGCAAAGTTTACCCCACGCTCCCTCTCTTTTCCCATTGCATTGCAGTAGAAATTAAAATTATTTTGCCCAGTTATAACGTTTATTCTCAATACGCTGCGATGTGAAAAACAAGAGTGTACCTATAACCCGATAGGAATGAAACTCTGTATTTATCAAACTCAAGGCTTCCTCGCACTGATAGCGAGTCACGATGGGTTGGAGGATAGAACGTGTATGTGTGAAGGGTAAGGTCACGGTTTCAATACTCACGAAAGTCAGTTTTTTTTTGTTTATTCCCGTTGCAAATCACGGGTAACCTACTAGTTTTATAATAAATAAAAATTTGTCTAGTGGTTTTTACGTAATACGAGAACCAACAAATAGATGTACAGACCATAAGTTAAAAAATAAATATTTATTTGATATTTGTGTCATGTTTTGAAATTGTTTGGTTACTATTTTACTATATATTTAAAATATTAATGACATTTTACTAATTACAAAATTGAATAAATTTTTGACTATGTATATATTTTTGAGAATTTTTAAATAAACGTTTAATATTATTATTTATTTGAAATGATTTTATAATTAAATTTATTTAGAATGTTTGAAAATGATCATATTTATTTTATTTTCTTCTGATTCTTTTATATTAGTGCTCGTAAAACCAATTAAAATAAAAACAAATAAATAAATAGAGTTACGTGTACTTCAAACCCATTAAAGAAAATAGAAAAGGTAAAAGAAATTTGTTAACATAAAGTAATGTAAGAAGTAGGCCACGCGGAGTGCAAAACTTCATTTCAACATCAAAAGATGAGTTGTTTTAGTTTTTTGCCTCAACACTTGAGCACGCATTGCACACACCGAGGTGTTGTGATATAATACGTCGTTCATCTTTAGAGCAAAGTCTCCCAAGAGCTCGTGAGGTAACACTGACATGGCTCCGAATTAATGTTAGAACAACTATGCACTCGAAATGGAGCAAGCGTTCGTATTTTTTATGAAATAGTCAAGTTTTTTTAAAGCTGCTCAAAGATCAAAATATATGTTATAACTTTATATTTTTGACTAAAAAGTTTTATAATTACATTTTAAAACAATAAACATCAAATTCTATTGCGTCATAACACGTTTAAATTTCATGTGTTATAATATATGTAAATACTTTTAAATATATTTTTAATTTGACTAAACAAATAGCAAATAAGTAACTGGTAATCAGGTAGTGCAATCGCAATTGATCATTACGATGAAAGCACTGACTACTCGTTAAATAACTTAGAATTGAAGGACAAATTAAACAACAAGTACTGATCTTGGTGGCTTACAATGTCTGGTAGAATTACTTAATTAATTACCCGTATTATTGAAATGTACGAGTGCATATTTAGAATTCGTAATATTCATAAGAAAGTTTGACAGTCATTAACCTAAAATAAACAACAAATATTTTATGGATATTCACTTTCCGTTCGCTTTTCTTTCTTACATCTGACAAGGAAATAGATTTGTTAAGTGTTAACAAAAGAAATGCCTTTTGTATGTTTTGAAAATCATTTAATACAAATGATATTATTTAATAAAAAATAAAAAATAAAATATAAAAAGAGTAAATTTGTAGCACATAATCTATTAATTTACTTTTAAAAAGTCATTGTTTATCGTATAGGGGAGACCGGGGCTGGTTGACTATAGGGGCAGGTAGACTAATTGTCAAAAACGCGAGTTAGGCAAACTTTTTGCAAAAATCGACTAGGTGAGCGTATCCATTATTCCCCCGCGCACAATCATCAGAAAAACCGCGGAGCAGACCCAAACCGTTTGTCAGCTAGAGCCTATTGTTCAAAAACAAGACACTTAAGTAACTATTTTTGCCTTAATTCTATTTGCTATAACACTTTTCATTTTGTTTTGATTGCTTGTCAAACTGTTTAATACGAATGTTTGATTTCCGAACTTTGTATGCTTCCTTATTATTTTTAATTACGACACCATTTTAAGGTTTTGGCACGTAGTTAAAAATTACTAGATCGTTTGGGGCTGGTTGACTAATTTATAAAGGGGTTGGTTGACTAACTAGTCAACCTGCCCCATACAATTTTGGATATACTAAATATAAATTGGTATAAAAATTATTGTTCTTAACCTAACATTTCCAGTTTAGAACGATGCAAATCTATAAACGAAAGTCAAATCGACGTAAAGACATACTGGAGAGAGTATGTCGACAAGTTATTTTCGCCGAAAAAAGTATCAATTCAAAGAATTTGCTATACCATATAAAATATCGCCATGTAGTAAATATGAAAAAAAAAGAATGCAATCCCGGACTGTCTAGATCTCAATTGACCTTGGAAAGCGTTGGCTACATAAAAAACAGACAAATATTCAGTGACGAGGAAGAGCATGCATCAGAAAATTGCCCATAAGGGAGCTGATTATGTTTATTATGGATTAACGCCTTACGAGTCCCGAAAATTAGCATATGAATTTGCAAAAAAAATAAATAAATCTATTCCTGAATCATGGGATAAAAAACAGATTGCTGATGAAGATTGGGTAGGGAGTTTGCTTAAACGTCATCCTATTCTCTCTATTCGATCTCCTCAAGCTACTATTTCGAACCACTTCTTTCAACAAAAACATTGTACAGTTGTTCTTTGATTACCTAAGAACCGTTTACCTACGTTTAAATGTAAGCCCTGGGTATATTTAGAATGTAGATGAAACAGGACTGACAACAGTTCACATTCCTGATAGAGTAATAGCTCATCTTGGCACCAAAAAATTGGGAAAAAGACGTCTACTGACCGAGGTTTCGCTGGTGAGAGTCGCAGTTGCTATCTTGGCCTCGGCAATATGGTCCTTCCGTTCTTCGTTTTCCCACGTGTTCACTATAAATACTATTTTGACTATTTTAGACTGAAGGACTATCAAAGACTATTTTAGACTGGAAGTGGACCGATAGGTTCTTAACGGTGTTTACTGTTGTTGAAGATGTTCTTAAAAATGATGATTGCATTTACTTTAGTATTTAAATCTTGTTCCTTCGTAGTCTTGGTACTCATTACTTCTTAGGTCAACTTACCCCTAGTGACAAGTCAACCTGCCCCAGGCACGGGGTAGGTTGACTCGTTTTTCCCGTTCTATAAAATCGAGCCTATATACTATGTTTTAATAGGTATCGAGCTTATTGTAATTTCTTTCTAGAGCTGAATAGTGTCACTATCAATGGAATTGCTTTTTACTAAAATAATCATGAAAGCAATAAAAATATTAACTTTTAAACTGAAAATTGGTCAACCATCCCCGGGCTCCCCTACTTAATATCGAGATGAAAATTCATAACATATTTTATAGTAAAAAAGTAAAAAAATAAGTAAAAGTATGGTATTACACTGATAATTATTATATTATGAAAAGATTGATTTCATAAAAACTTCTATTCTTAAAAAAAGATAAAATAATATTTTTAAACTGAAAAACAATGTTCTTACAACAAAAAAATTATTTACCAGTTTATATATTATATTTAATAATAATAATAAATTTCTATCCAAAATTTTTGTAATTCTTACTTACCTATGTATTTCTTATTTATAAATTTATTTATACAGGCAATAAATCAAAGATAATCAGAGGTTTATCATGAAAATTATTTAATATTATTTCATTTATGAAATGAACTTCGACTTACCTCCCTGGCTAACTAAGTAGTTGTTATCTCTATGATGATAAAGATATGTATAGTAGTAGAATATATTTTTTTTTAAAGTAATGGATGTCTTACACCTGTGCTATATATTAGCTGCGCCTTATGAACATTTTGGTGCTGCTGCACACCTGCGTAAATACCTGGACTATATTTTATATAATGTCAAGTAATAATAGTTTTAATACGGCAATGCTAAAAATTCTTTTAAAGACATATGTATAAACATATTTTGTGTTTATAAAAGAATTTACAACAAAAGATAATGTATACCACGTCAATTACATCGCAGCATAAGGGCAGGTTTCATATTCGAAATACTTACAATATTATTGAGCTGAGCATAAGCTAAGCTTTTAACCGTTTGGTTAGACCGTTCTTTGTGAAAACAGATTAAAAAACTGTTTAGCCATTCAAAAGTTATCAAGAAAAGAAGAAACTACAGGTTCTCAGCTCAACAGCCGCCGCGCACGGTTGGCGGATCCTGGTTTATTTTATCAATTAAACATTTCTTTATATTCAAAATAAATGAATTATAAAATAAACAGAAAAGTGGGTAAATACTAAAAGCTTTTAATATTTATTGCTCTATTTAAAATAACTACGATTGTAATTGAATAATACACTAGAGATAATTATTATAATAATATACTTTAAGTAAACCTTTAATACTATGTAAGTTCTTTTATGTCAACTTTTTGGTGTTCGGTTTAAAATTATGATAAGTTGTAGGAAAACAGGAAAAATAGATTTATATTTTCTTAAGAAATCAAACTAGTTTTAAGTATTTATACTGTAGTAGCTATATATCAGAAATAAAAGAATATTACATTATTAGTTAACATAGTGAAGAAAATAAGTATTTAAACAAAATGGTGACATTTGAATCGTTTGTATAATAAAAAAGTCAGCAATGAACGTTATTTGCTCGCAGAATACCTAACCATGTTCAACTCAACATTTTAGACGTAAAAGTCAGTATAATATAAAACAATAGCGAGCTTATTTCATTGCGCTAAACGACGTCGGTAACATTGCGCGATGGCGCTCTGCAAATGGAGCATTCGCAGACAGGTCTCACTAGGGATATGTTGACACGAATGGAATTTGTACAATACGTTACAGATTCTGTACAAATACTGACTTAATAGAATGATAAATTGTTATTTTCATACAATTTCTGAAAGCATTGTGACGGAAAGGTTATTTTATAATTTAATAATTATAAATAAAAATCGGCTAGAATTGTTTTGAATGAATGAATGCATGCTTGATTGAATGCGTGACTGATGGATTGAATAAATGAATGAATGAAAGAATGAATAAAAGAATAATTAAATTATAAGAAAATATCGTTTACAATATCATACTGTAATCGCTATTTAATTACAAAATGCAATATTTATATTACACAAAGTGTTACTTGTATTGAACTGACATAAAAACGATACAACATATACTTATCTGTTTTGTATAATTTAGAAAATTATCCTTGAAATCTTTAAATATGAATATATAAGTAATTGTTATATTTAATTAAACACCCCTGCCACTGATGTCAGTTCATACTGAAAAAAAATATTCTGATTTTTTGTGTTTTTTTTTTCTTTATATGGAACATAATAGAAAACGTGGAAACGATATTCGTGGTGGCAGCTTTCTAATAGGCACCGTCTTAGGTTTTTTGCGCTTCCGACTATCTCATTCACTATATAAAACTTAGCTACTTTACCCTGATCTTTTGTAGGAAAGTTCTTCTTTATCCCAGTAGCCGTTCGTCAAAAAAGTTGTTCGTAAAGAGTAACATTCCGTCCTGGTTTATAAAAACATAAACAGTTTACAATGAATTTGTTCCAAGCAATTAATAACAAAGAAAATTTATCTTTTTTTCTTATCCTTTGGTTGTAATTATAGCCGAAAGTTATTGTAATTTTTCATGAAAATAAAATATTTTAAAGACTGAATGATTTCCAGAAAAATGAAAAACAAAATTACCTCCGACTTGGTTTATATTATTTATTTATATATATATATAAATAATATTATATATATATATATATATATTTTAATATATATATACATATATTAAAATACAATATAAATATTGTATGTGGTACTTGAAAATATAATAATATATTATCTACCGACGATCGCACAGTATTTCAAGGGGCTCTCCAAAAGCTACTTTGACAATGCTGTGGGACACCCAAACCCGCTGGTGGTTAAGGCCACAGGATACACGGCCCGTAAGACTCCTAAAGTCAGAAAGAGAAGACCCAAGTCGGTACTTTTTGACCCGGACGACGCGATTACGTTAGGGAACGCTACGTAAAAGCGGCAAAGCGAACATAAATACTACACATACACACACACAGCGTCTTCGCCGGCGAAGACGAGGCCCCCATCCAAGCACGTTGCTCCGGCGTTCTGCCGTCGGAGGACGTTAGTGTCAAATTCTAACCCACATCCAACTCTCGCTTCCCACCTAACGGCGTCCTGAGCCGTGGTCCGAGCCTCACAGGAGGCGCCCTCAGGACGCGCGTTCCCCTGGGGCCCTTCAGGCCCCCCTTTTCAAGGGCGGGTCTCTGCACCCGTCCATTACTCCGGTGACGCTGTCATGGCCAGTAGGGCTAACAGCAGAGACAAACAAAAAAAAAAAAAAAAAAAAAAAAAAAAAAAAAAAAAAAAAAAAAAAAAAAAATTATAATAATATATTGATAAAATCTTCTAAGAAAATAATAATAGTAATAAAAGCAGATATTTTACATTCTCGATACTTACTTACACTCACAAGAAACTTATCTCCATTGTTAATATTGATAACCACTAATCAATACCTTTGAAGAGGAATGAATGATGATCTAGTAGATCATTAGAAGCTATTCATTACTAGGTTTCCGTATTAATTAAGAATCGACTGTAATCCCACGTAATAGCTTACAATAATCCAGTTTTGTAGGAAATAATTACGGCTTGGAATAAAATAGTGTTTAATTTATTTTTCTGCCATTAATTAATAGTATCAATGTCATGCCATCTACATTGAAGATGTTATGAACAATAACAATTAAACGCATGTATTATATATGTTATATAAATACAATATTTTTTAAAATTAATACAACAACATGCAATTTCAAAATGATGCTCTTAAAAAATGATAATATTAAAGGATACTGTATTATGATTATTAAACATAAACTCAATCAATTTCGATATTTCTGTCTTAGTGCGATCTGTATACACATAATATATTGTAAACATTTGCAAATAATTCATATTGAAATATTAAATCAGCTAGTTTTATATTTCAATATGAGTTCCATTGCAGTTTACATAATAAACTATACTTACGTAACAATATGACTGAGATCACAATGTCTAGTAATAGTGACATTGCAATAGTACGGTGACAGTGCAAATGTTCAAAATTTCACGAAATTCAATTTTAAAATTGTAAAGTTTGCATTTGCAAATTATGTTCCTTTCTTGTTCCATCATCAAATGTGAATGAGCACAGTTGTAATAAAATACGATATATTAACGAACCTTATTTATATATAACACTATGTAAAAAAAAAAATATGAAAACTTTTGCGTAAGCTTACAAATTCTATCAATAATAATTTTAAAAACGGTTCTTAATTTTTAAAGTAAACACAGTAGATTATGGCATGCTTTGGTGACGTGAGATATGATTCATTCGTTTTAATTTAATTAAGTTCCTATTTAAAACCTATTTGATTCTAATGTTTATTATATTTGTATATATAGCAACTACTATATAACCCTCGTTTAACCGAATACGATATCAAATATTCATTCGCATCTGAATATTAAATATTCCTATTGCAAGTTACGTCATCGCATGGTACAAAGTATAAAAGGTGGCGTGTGACTTAAGGATTGATGTGTTATTATAGTAAACTAAATTTGGTACTGACCAATATTATATAATTAATTAATAATAATAAAACAAACAATAATGCACATTTTAATAATAATGCACATAATAATATTCACGGGTGTTGTGGCCGGTTACAACTTACCTGCGTGCGCTCCCGACAAAAACCCCCGCTGTAAACTCCGCTGCAGCCACAACTCTAAATTTTAGAGCTAACTGTACGGTCAGAAAAGTCAACAGCCGCAGCTACTAAGTGCAAATTACGCATGTGTATTGTTTTAACAATATTTAAAAAACAAAACTTTAAAAAGGTTTATATAATGGCGCTTAAGTTGCTCTTTGACACAGTTTTATTTTATATTTTGAATAAACATAATTTTAAAATTTATTATTTTATGTTTAAAGCAATGAACAATAGTGATAATAAATATTTATTGCTGAGCGTAAAAGTGGAATGTATGTATTTTTAAACATGTGAAAAATAATAGTTTACAAAAAACTTCTTTTAAATATATTCAAGGTTATTTGGGAAAGGGAAATTCTCTGCTATATAATATATATGCTTATAGCAATAAAGTTTATTGTTTTTATATTGAAGTAGTTGCCTTAGCTACCGGTACATGGTTTAATCATTGAACACACCAATGGCAGAAAAAAGAAAATTGTGTACTGGGTCAAATAAGGGTCAGAGGTCACGTATATATTATATAGCAATAAGGTTTATTGTTTTTATATTGAAGTAGTTGCCTCGGCTCACACAGATCACACAAGACAGACAAAAAATCACATTGTGACGAATGATGTCGCATATTTAATTAAAGTTTATGCATTCTTTTTTTATTTTTTCAGATTGAAGTACCACATATTTTATTCATATTTATTTGCTTTTAATTACAAATACTTTAAAAATTAAAAGTAAAAATAAAAGCAAGTTAAACAATGACTGACATAGTTAACGTACTGTCTTAATGTGTGCTTTTACCCTATCAAGAATGTGACCTAAACTGATGTTACTTGTAACGGGCTTGGGCTTGGGCTTGCCCAAACCTACTAATTCTGGAAGTTATTGGTCGGTTCTTTCTATATTTCAAACCATGCAACTATAATCTGATATGGCAAGGCCAATGTAAGCAAATTGTAATAAACAAACTTTGACTTTAACTTCGCTTTACTTTAAATATGTTGCAAGTTTAATAATCATTATTATATTAGATGTATTTGTTGAAACTTAAAAAATTTAATCTTAATAGCACTTATAATATTCAAAACAAATTTAAGATAGTAATGAATTAAAAAACACGATTACTTGCAAAAATATATTTTACATTAAAATTATTCATAATATGTGTTATATCTGATAGTTCATCGCGTTTACGTTGAATAATATAATAATTACGTTGAAGATGAAAAATCTTTTTCAATATTTAGAAACTTTTTGATGAATATAATAATTCGATTATTTTCAATTTGATTTTTATTGACATGGACAGAACTTCAAGTCTTGTTTTTTACACGCTACAGAGTGACTCCTCATTTCTGGCTATAATACTTTGGATCTCCTCATAAGTTTTTTTTATAGTAGGTGCAAATAAAGAAATAAGCTCATCCTTTCTTTCAAGAATTAGAATATAGTATTTTTAACAGTGATAAGTGGTAATTTCCTAGTGAAATAGAAAGGCTCTTAAAGCATCTTCAGTTGTACTAAATGAGTTTCTGTCCAAAGTACATCAAGATTTTATTTTTTTATTTATTTAAAAACTTTATTGTACAACAAAATTATACAAATGGCGGACTTAATGCTACAGCATTCTCTACCAGTCAACCGAAATATAAAATACAGAAAAACAAACAAGGGGTACAATAGAAAACAAACAAACGAATACACACAACTTATGTAAATAACAATCAATACATATATGGATACATATATATATATATATACTTGCACTACATATAAATATATATTTATTTGAATACGTATAAACATATTAAATATATAAAAAGATACATACATATACATACATACATTCATAGGGCGATAGTGAGACGATGATGTATATATAAAAATAAGAATAATGTTATGCCAATATTGGTATAAATATCACTGCGCAATAATAATTTTAAAAAAAGTTACAAGAATGGTTATGTTATTTTCTGGTGTAGATATCTACGGATACGCTTTTTAAATACAAGTTTATTCGGGGCACGTCGAAGCACATCAGGGAGGCCGTTCCAGAGTTTAATAGCGTGTACTGTGAAAGAGTTAGAAAGAAAGCCAGTATGGTGCGAAGGTACAAATAACCTAAGATTAGAATCTGACCGAAGATGTAAATCGTGAGTTGACCTCAGTAGCTGAAATTTACATTTCAAGTATCGAGGAGAAGCTGGATCATTCAGGATAGAGAATAGCTGATATAAAGTTCTGGATCGTCTTCTTTCGCGGATAGGTAGCCATTTAAGCTGAGAGCGGTACTGAGAGATGTGGTCAAATTTTCGGAGATTAAATATGAAACGAATGCAACTGTTAAGAAGACGGTCCAATTTATTTAAATTAGATTCTGAAATATTAGAGCAGCATACATCAGCGTAGTCAATGAGCGGAAGGATTAGGGTCTGCACTAACAGAGTTTTGGTCCGAATGGGTAAAAAGTGTTTATGCCGATAAAGAGATCGTAGTGAAAAAGTTACTTTTCGGCATAATTCGACTATGTGGACGTTCCAACTAAGCGTGTTGTCAATATACAGACCCAGGTTCTTTACTGAAGGCGTGAAAGGTATTATAATATTGTTATACATAACTGGTGGCGTATTACAACTATCAAACTTAGAGAGCCCATGTTTGCTACCAATAACAATTGCCTGACATTTATTTGGATTTACTTTAATGCCAAATTTTGGTGCCAAATTTTGGTGCCAAAAAAACACCAATCGAGAATGTGCTGCAGGTCATTGTAAATGGCAGTGATAGCTGAATCAATGCATTCCAGCTTTGCATGAGAATATATTTGCAGATCGTCAGCATACAGATGGTAAGAGGAAGAAAGATTAATAGTGATGAAATTAATGAATAACGAAAACAGAAGTGGGGAAAGAATACCACCTTGCGGGATCCCAGCTGCCAAGTTGCACCAGTCAGACAAAGTATTGTCAATGCAAACAGCCTGTTGGCGTTCCCGAAGGTATGAAGAGAACCAATTTAGCTCTTTGGACGAAATGTTAAAGTGAGTTAAGAGTGCGATGAGTATATCATGGTCAACAGTGTTAAAGGCGTTCGAAAAATCAATTAACACTAACACAGTTAAACGGCCATGGTCCATCGTATCTCTGATATCTTCAGTGACTTTTAGTAATGCTGTGCACGTGCTGTGGCCAGGACGAAAGCCAGACTGAAAATCGCTAAGAAGATTATTCTTCAAAACAAAATTAGAGAGTTGTTTTTGGACAATTGCTTCAAGAACTTTTGATAGGTATGGGAGTATAGAAATAGGACGGAATTCATTACAAGTCGTGGGATTGGGAACTTTCGGTATTGGAAGGATTCTGGTTAGCTCTATTTAGCTAAATAGATCTATTTAGCTAAATAAATGCTGCAGGAGTTTTGGTGCTATGTTAATAAAACCTAGAAACAACGAAGTGCAGCTTGTCATAGATTCAGGACTTCTAGTAGAATTCTCTTTCCAACCTCAACAAAAATCAGTTCAAGACAGATGTTAATGCATTGCAGCTACTTAAGGTGCCCCCGGCACTTATCGTAGGTCATCAGTTGTTCAGGCACTCGAAAGGTCTTGAAACACCTTAAATATGTTTTTCACTGCAAAACTTTTTTGTAACCATTCAATTTAACGTTTCTAAAATTTTAATACCAATACAATTTATATACAATTGCTATTATTATTGTAATATATGAATTGTATTGGAAATTCTTGAAGATCTGATTTCGATAAGCACACATCTGATAGTCTTAGGTGATTTTAAATCTTGTTTGCTCAGGCAAGATTTAATTATGACAACTTACTGATTTTCTCAACCTATACATTTTGGCCTTCGGTCACCACACTGACTAGCTTCTTATCTTTATTGAATCTTATTTTCTGCTCGGGCACACAGTGTCAGTAAGTCTGGTCAGATACCTGTTCCTGCTTTGCATCACGACTTGATATTTCTCTTTCATCAATAAAGTGCCTATAAGTTTATCTCAATATTCTTATTCGCAATTATACTGATATTGATATAAACATGCGATGGTATTGAATCCCTGTAATTTTAATTTGGGCCGCGATAGATGAATAAAGAACAATCGAATAGATGGTTTAACATTTTTGAATTCATTAATTTAAGATCTCTGCGACCGACATGCCCCTCTTCGTAAAATAAAAGTAAGTCACCGTTCCGTTCAACGATGACGGAAAAAAAACATGTTAAAGATCACTCTTTATCTTTCTCGAACCTTTCAGTAATTTAAAAATGGTTGATTACAACTGAACTGGTATGTGTATAAGTCTGCTAAAAATTGTTGTAACCGATTATGTCGTACTCCGTCATATCCTCATGCCTCATGTTTAAAGCAGATATTGCAAATCGTCATCGAACTGTTATTAGACATATTGTTTGTTATTATGTAAGTTAGGACTTTTGATACTGTTTAAAAATTTCATTTTAAGGACGATTAGAAAATCAATACATTTTTAAGTTAATTTTAAATTACCAAAGAGCGTTTGTAAAATGTATATTAGTATTAAACATATTGATATCTAGACAGAATTGACAGCTTTCTATTCCTTTTTTTATCCTTTTTAAATAAGATATTTATAATTAATTGAATATGATAGACATTTATCTAGAACATCTTGCAACGCCAGTTACATAAAAAATTTTAATACCTATATTTTAGGAAAAAACATGTGCTCCAACATTACATTTTTAAAACTTTAGTATTTAATCCCCTAAATTTAACTTTATGCATAGTATTATAAGGTAATTAATAAATATACCGTAAAAATATAATTATGCCAGTTTCATTTATCTCACAGACCTGTGGAAGTTAATTAATTAACAAAAATTATAAACTGACAAAGTTACGTACATTGTGGTTATTTATGTTAATTCTTAATTAATATGAAAGTGTCCGTCATTTTTAATAAAGTGATTCAGAAAATAATAACTAAGTTACTTATTATGAGAAAAATAAAAAATACGTGCGCTGTGAATTGACACGGCTTATATTATGAATATCAATAATTAACTAATAAAAAGTTATTTAAGTTACATATATTATTGATTTACTAGAGTAGCTTTCACAATCCAAAAAAATTGTTATTAATTCTTAAAACCTGTTTGTTTATTATTTTATTATAAAATAATATTATTTGTAATACTATCTAAAGAAATTTTAATATTTATATAAAATTCCTATTTATAATATAAGTAAAAAATGATGTCATATTTTTACTACAATGCTAAATGACAGCAAGGAAATTTTTTTTTGCTCGGACCCCAAGCCCGTGAACGCTGGTGTACCCCAAGGCTGCGTGCTATCCCCAACTCTGTTCCTCCTGCACATCAATGATATGTTGGATATCTCCAACATACATTGTTATGCGGATGACAGTACTGGGGATGCGGTATATTCCGGCCGAACAGGTCTCACTCGGGAAAACGTCGACGAGTGCCGAAAGAAACTTGTGTCTTCAATAGAGTCCCTGGGGATGGTCTCTGAGTGGGGTGAACTGAACCACGTTCAGTTCAATCCCCTAAAGACACAGGTTTGCGCGTTTACCACTAAGAAAACCCCATTTGTCGTATCACCGCTCTTCGAGAGCACTCCCCTCATTGCCTCGCCAAGTATCAGAATACTGGGTCTCGACATTTCGAGCGACTGTCAGTTTCGTGGTCATCTGGAGAGCAAGGCCAAGTTGGCCTCGATGAAATTGGAAGTGATCAATAGAGCGAGGCAGTACTTCAAACCTGGCCAAAGACTTGCGCTCTATAAGGCGCAGGTCCGGCCACACATGGAGTACTGTTCTCATCTCTGGTCCGGATCACCTCAATATCAGCTTCTACCATTTGACCGCGTACAACGGAGAGCCGGTCAAATTGTTGGGGACCCGGTGTTCTGTGAACGGCTGGACTCTTTGGCATTGCGTAGAGACGTGGCTTCTTTGTGCGTCTTCTACCGCATTTACAACGGGGTGTGTTCCGAAGAACTATTCGATCTGATGCCTGCCGCCGAATTTCATCACCGCACAGCGCGCCATCGCCTCCAATACCATCCTTACCACCTGGATGCGTGGCGATCCTCCACTGTGCGGTTCTCAAGGACATTTTTTCCACGTACCACTCGAATGTGGAACGAACTCCCTTCGGCGGTATTTCCAGATCGGTACGACATGGGTACCGTCAAAAAAGGCGTTTATTCCTACCTACAAGGCCGGCAACACTCTTGTTAATCCTCCGATGTTGCAAGAGTTCATGGGCGGCGGTGATCACGTCCATCCGTGACCCGCCAGCTCGTTTGCCCTCCTCTTATATAAAAAAAAAAAAAAAAAAAAAAAAAAATTATACAAATAATTTAATGCGTTTCTATTGGAATTACGTAAAAGATAATATATAAAACATTATTCTTTAATGTTATATATACATGTGTTATATATAATTACAAACTATAGAACAATATAGACTATAATCTATTTTTAAAACTTTCTTCGCGTGCACTATTTAAATGGTTAGGCTTAACGAAATAATGTACTAATAAATCGTAGGACTAAAAAAGATATATAAAGAAGTTCAAGATCTATCTATCTACAACAGCAAAGCTATAGAAAGCATTTTGGGTAGACCTCGAAGAATTCGGTCTGCCCATTCATTTGTCCCCTACTTTCGAATTTTGGAAAAATTTCTTCACAGGAGGTCTTCTTATGACCGCCTGAGTCCGAAATGACCATTGGTCAAAAAGTTTATATATATATATATATATATATATATATATATATATGTGTGCGTGCGTCCAGATTCGACTATTGTCAGCACGATAGCGGCCGCAGTTTCGCTCGGATCGCTTTCAAACTTTGCACAAAAATCAACCATCCAAAAATGAAGGTCAAGTTCGTTAACTAGAGAAATCCGGTCACAGGGGGCGCTAGAGCCTCACTTTTTCTGATTTCAGTTTTTCGACCATAACTTTGTCCCTATATAAAGGAGATCAATCGCGTTCATATTATATGATGTCTTTGATAAATACCTATAACTAATGTAGATAAACCGAAAACCTAACTTCAATAACTTAGGGGTGGGGTAAAAAAAAAAGAAAATTTTTGGAAAAAAAATCATAACTTTTTTCTGGTAAACATTCTTGCATCACAAGTATTTTTAATAGAAAGGTTATTTTTTACTCTAAATTTAAGTACCAAAAGTTTTTCCGTAAAAGGTACCGTTTCCGAGAAAAAAAATAAAAACCACTTTGATCTTGTAAATTTTAGGTAGGTAAAACCACGGCAACTTTTTTCTGGTAAACATTCCCTCCTCGCAAATATTTTTAATAGAAAGGTTATTTTTCACTCTAAATTTAAGTACCAAAAGTATTTCCAAAAAACATACCTTTTCCGAGAAAAAAAATTAAAACCGCTTTTTGCTTGAAAATTTTTGATGTAAACAACGGCATCATGTATTATTCTTAGGTAGTGAGTTATATTTTAAATGAGTTACACACGAGGTCTACCCACGCGTGTCCCCCTGCGGGCACGGATTTTTTTTAATTGTTTAATAACCACTACATACATGAGATGTCATTAAAATTGGTCATTTCGTTGAGCAGATATCATTTAATTATAAACATTTCATTTTTACTTTTATTATGATACTAGCTTTTGCCCGCGACTTCGTCCGCGTTTCCGTCGTTTTTCGAAAAAAAATTAGGAGATGTCCTCCCTCATAGTTTTGACGTAACAGGCAGATTCACTTTCGTATTTTAGAAGGGCAATAGTAATATAATATGCCAATCCACAAAACTGTTGAAAAATATAAGTAACCGCAGAATATTATAATATACCCACGCTATACCCACGACTCGGTCAGCGTGTAACTCCTTGTTTTTTATTAAGATAATATATTGCTAATATTTTTAGATCAAATTAAAATGTTTCAGCGCAAAGCTTCTGGGTAGACTATGTTAAGAGTCGACCCGTCCGGCACGTGAACGTAAAGATTCCTAGAATTGCTAACCCGGGAAAGAGCGACGTATAATTGACCATGCGAGAAACAGCTAACACCGAGATCTACTCCAGCAACACGAAAAGTCTGCCCTTGAGCTTTATTGATAGTCATGGCATAGCACACCGATACTGGGAATTGCGTTCTTTTAAATTGGAATGGAAAATTATTTGGTATTATGGGAATTCTGGGAATAAAGACAGTTTCTCCTGCACCGCAACCTGTTAAAATTTGAGCCTCGATTACATTTTGTTGCAACTGGGTTACTTTTAGCCGAGTTCCATTGCAAAGTTGAGGTGGTCTTAAATTTCGGAGCAGAATTATCAGTATGCCAATTTTTAAACAAATTATATGAGAAGGTAGTCCAGGCATACTTAAAGAATTTAAAAATTCTATCGGGTAATTAGTGGCTTCTTGTTCATCAACCATTCTATTTATTGAACTATAAACTTTGCTTTCTCCCTGTATATTAGACAGTATTTTATTATTAATTTCAGATGCCTGGTCATTGCGAGGAGTCAAAATGGACCTTTCGCAAAGCCAAGAATTGTCCCTATTTAATATAATTGTTATGTCACCGTAAACCGAAGATATAAGATGTTGTTGGGATTGCACTATACAACATAACTCAGGTGTCAGAATAAGTTTTCCTTGGTGTAGTTGTGGATAGGTACCTTCACCAATCTTCAATAATGTATCAGAAAATTCACGATTATCTGCGTTGTCTCCAGTTCTCACTCGCATATTTATAGTCAAATGCACCGATTGTATATCACGCCACAAATAAGAGCTTTTCAGGCAAGCCCTAATCTCATCAGCTCGGGTTCCCCGTGGTATTACCGGTAAGGTTTGTCGGAAATCACCACAAAATAAAACCGTAATACCGCCCATTGGTCGATCATTTTGTCTTATGTCCCTTAGAGTTCTGTCTACTGCTTCTACTCCTTTTCGATGGGCCATCGTACATTCATCCCATACGATTAAATTACACTCACGCAATACCTTAGCTTTGTCGCTATTTCTTGAAATACTACAGGTTGGACTTTCCGTGCGATCTAAATTAATTGGTATTTTAAACATAGTGTGAGGAGTCTTACCTCCTGGTAGCAATGTTGCAGCTATACCTGATGAAGCCACGGCAAGAGCGATTTTACGCTGATTTCGAACATAAGCTAATATTAATTTAGTCAAAAAAGTTTTCCCAGTTCCTCCAGGTGCATCTAAAAACCATATTGTTCCTAAATTATTCTGCACACTCTCGCACACGCGATCATAGACTAAGCGTTGTTCTGCAGTCATCATTGGGACACCGTTTTCTAATGTTACCAGCAGTTCCATTGGGTTGTAACCAATCTCTGCGGAATATTCCCTATTGGTAACCTCTCCGACTGAGGTTGGCGTTGGCAAACCATATTCACAAAGTGATTTACCGCCTACTGCTGTTAAGTCTTCCTGAAGAGCTAATAAGCACTGATTTATAGCCAGATCTCGAAAATTATCATTAGTTGCGCCTTCATTATTGTGAGATAAATTCCGAAGAAAGTCTTCTGCAAATTTTTCTTTATATTTTGCCCATAATTGGACAGGATCAGATAAATTACAAAATGTGAGTAATGTTACAAATAAATGGCGTAACCGTCGTGGATTATCACTAACACAGGATTCTGCTAAAGCGTCATCCCAATGTTGATCATTTTCAAGCAAATGACGCGCTTGGCAAGCTGCATGATAAGTTGGATAAACAACATCGTCTACTTTTCTCAAATCTATAAATGATGTTGGTCCTCGCACTGTATGTAATAATAATCTCAAATAAAAACACTCTGCGTTGTTAGGATGAACAGTATACACTCTACCAAGAACATGTTCTTTGAAAATACCTGTCTCGCCATCTACAGGCCTGCCTCGGCGTCTACGGTTAAAGACACCTCGTTGTTTATCGTAGGTATAATACGATGGAACTTCTTCATACAAAAGAGACTTTGCGAAATTATCAGTTTGGCAAAGTCGAAAGAATGCCAATAAAGTTGTTTGTCTAGGGTTCTCTAATCGTTCTGTAACATTTTCGGCGTTAAAATATATACGTTGACCGCCTTCCAGATGAACATCCAGATGGGTCACAGGTGGATATCTTTCGTGAATATTAAAACTTAAGATCCGCCACACAGCTTCTGAAGAGCTGATATATCTGCCTGACTGAAATCTAGTAACTTCATCATGTTCATTTCTTAACGCAAACGTAGCTTGGTCACTGCCCTTGTTAATGTACTTACAAATATATTTAATTGACTCTACACTATTACACATTTCTACATTTATGTGAGCTTGAAATGCTCTGGACAATACAGGCGAATACGGAACGACCCACCTATTATCTAAAGTAACCTGTTGTCCAGACATTCGCTTTTCAACAGTAAAACCACCATTGTCTCTTGAACGGCGACGATATAATGGGTATCCATCATGTCCTGTTACAGTTTCATCCACTAATGCTTTTGGATACCTTTTAGTGCAACGACCGTCTTGCATGCAAGGAGCACCACATGGACCATGTATCATATGAGTTTTAACAATGTCGTATAACAGGGGATCTGCAGTCGGATCTGGAATTTCAGCACTGATTAATCTGTCTACATCATTAGGTCGAAACTTATCTTTTAACCAAAGCAAGATATGTGCGTGAGGTAAGCCGCGTTTTTGCCACTCAACACTATACATATAACACAATACTTCTCCAAAAATGTTATCTTTGGTAAGAAGATCTATCATTGATTTTAATTTTAAATGAAACACTCTTGCAATAATATCATGGCGGTCATGCGGTGCCTGACCCTCAAGAAGCTCCCGAGTGATTTCATCCCACTTGGGATTGGTAGTTACAGTAACAAATAAGTCGGGACGTCCATATTTTCTTACGTAACAAAAAGCGTCTTGAGTACGTTCATGCATGTAGCGTGGACCACCAGTAAAAGAAGAGGGTAAAATAACTAAACGACCCATATTCACAGTATCGTTATCTTGCTGCATGGCATCGCGAAGGTGCACGTATTCTTCAGCGCGCAGCTGCCTTTGATTAGATCGTATATAAACTAATCTTTCGGTTTCAATTTTTGCGTACATGTCAACAATAAACTGATTAAATAAGCCACGAAAACGTTGAAAGTATACCAATCTATTCCGTCTCACTTGCAGGTGGTAACAATAAAATTGAAGGCATGACACCTTTTTATTATAATTAGGTGCGCCTGTGCGCGGATCGGTTTGGTATACAGCGAAATTATAACCATCTTCCCCTCGACAGTATATCATAGGATATTGCAAACTGTCGTAAGCCCTGTGGGTTTCGAAAATACGTTGCAAACGATTGTCTCTGGAACGTATAACGATATCACGCCTATCACATTCCTGGTCGACCAGTACTACAGCAACTTCATTCGTGGATGGAACGTTATGACGCCCAGGGTGTTCCTGAGTTGGACGCTTATCGGCATTTATAACAATTTTATAATTGTTATTACCATCTTGAGAAAGGGCTTCTAATGCCGATTTAAAACTGCATACGTACGAATTAACCTGATGTAACATGTTCTGAAGTTGTGAAATGAGTTCAGTATTTAAATTCGGAAAATATTGATTTCTTATATTCGATATGTTCGTTGTAATCGGATACAAAATATATTTGAAGAAATTTAGGTTGTTCTTCAGGCAAAAGGGACCCTATCAAATGGTAAACCTGACCTTGTACCTTAAAAGTAGGCATGAAAGGGCCTTCTGAGATTTGTTTAGCACCAAAGGATGTCATTTGGAATGCACTATTATAAGTGCGAATATTATCTTAAAACTGTTTGGATTGCAAATGTTCCCCTAAAAGTAGTGATTTTAAAGGTTCCGGTGGGTCTTCGAACGAAGGCAAATTTATTTTACCTCCAGAACAACAGAAACCAGCAGACTCCTTCCTCCACTTCGAAGCATTACAAAAGGAACATACTACGTTCATATCGCCTATTTCAGAAGATGATCTGTAATCAATTGTGAGGTTATAAGCAAACCCACTTTTATATTTATCGGACCACGCCACCGAATTTGTAGATTGATCTACCACGTGTATATCTAAGTCATTAAGACCATGTCGAAATCTATCTGCAGTAAGACGGGCCTCTCGCTGTTCTTCTGTTTCAAGCGACCGAATATTTTCAATTCTTAATCTTTCATTAGATAAAGTAATCAATTGTTCTTGTCTCAAAGAATTGTAATAATCGCGTCCCGACTCTAGTCGTTGTTCATGCTCATGTTCATCTTCAAGAGATCGAATCATGTTATGGTGCGCCCTATCATTTGTCAAACGGTCTTGATATTGAGTAAAAGTTTCAGATTCTCGAGACAAAATATGACGTTCGCGATCAGCTGTAAGCCGTAATTCCCTCTCAGTGAAGGTTTCAGACTCGCGAGATAATGTATGCCGTTCGCGGTCAGCTGTGAGTCGCAATTCTCGTTGTAAAGCAGTTTCAGCTTCTCGGGATAACGCATGTTGTTCCCGGTCAATGGAACGCCTTAGCTCTCGTTGAGAAGAGCTTTGAGAAGCCCGTGTTGTAGCTCGTCTCGCTCTTTCAGCTGCTAATCGCATCTCTCTTTCTGGAGAGCTTTCATTAGCTCGAGATGTTGAGGCACTAACTCTCATAGAGTTTAACCGATGTGCTCTTTCCTCTTCCGATTCTTGAGAACGCGTCATTCTCATTCTCCTAGCTTGACTCGAAGTTCGAGATAAAGATGGTCGTTTTTTAGGTGGCATCGTTTATTTTATTTTTAATCGACGGTAACTTAAATTCTATTTAGTTACCCAACAAAAAACTTACGTCAGAGGTCCTAACTATAGCTAAGTATATAATAAATAGAATATAAATCTAAGTGCCTATTAAAACTAAAATAATATTCTAATCGAATTATAAATATGTACGTAGGTACCTACAAATTACAAAAGAATAAAAAATGAAAATAAAGCTATACTTAATGCGTGTGCAATACTATCTACACTTACCTACTTCACTTAAAAATGAATAATAAGAAATACCTACAACTACTGTAATTAATCAAAGTACCTATGCTAATACAAAAAAAACCTTAGATGTTCTAAGTACAGCTGCTATATAATAAAAAAATATAAATCTAAGTGCCTATTTAAACTTAAATACCTAATATTCTAATAGAATTAAACTAAGAAATATGTACCTACCTACCTACAACTTAGGTACAAAAAAAAAAGAAATGAAAATAAAGCTAAAACACGTGTGCAGTATAGGTAGATAGTAGGCAATATCTACCTATACCTACTTCACTTAAAAATAAATAAAAAATACCTATGAATACTATAATTAATAAAAGTACCTACCTACGCTTTTATCTACTCAATACAAAAAAAACTAAACATAAAATGCCCAAAACTAACCTATCAGTAACTAAAAATCTAACAATAATCTAATCTATCTATCTATTATCTAATCTAAAAATCGAATCTAAATCTACTTAAAAAGAAATAAAATAGGAACTATTAATAGTTAAGAATTTAAACAAAACTAAAACTAATTTAGAAAATAACAACAAAAGAAATTAAAATAAACTATTTAAAGACAAAAAGTCGCGCTGATAAGCACGGTTTATAAAATAACAATTATTGTCTGTCAATAAAGTTCAACACTCTGAACGCATCAACAGCCAAATATTGAATGACGCTTGCGTTCGCCTCCCGCCCCTTTTATACTCTGCCGCCGCGAGCCCCGTCGAGCGCGGCAACCGTTACGCAAAAATAATCCTTATAGCTTGATTCACTATTCACGCGCGATGTCTTGTTGGCGTATTTCATGTAAGTAAGTATAAGTTTGGTGTTTCTATACCGATTTCAATGATTCTTTATTTATTGAATTGGTGCTAATGTTTATTTTTTTTTTAATTAGGAATGATGGTGAGCATTATTGGTTTTATAAACGTAAAAGTAAACAAATATAATAAGAAATCTCCGAACTGCTAAGCTATCGAGAGTTATGCGTGTTATTGTGAGTTAACTATAAAAGGTAGATATATGCTGTCTTGGAATATTTTTCGTGTATTTTTATGTAGAATATTTCCGTTATACATAGTTTCTATGTAGCTCTAACCATTAAGGCTGCACACGCGACGGAAGCTTAAAAAATCAAGCAACTTCTCCCATTTTCTCAACATTTCCTTTCACTGCTCTGCTCCTATTCATTGTAGTGTGATGAAAAGTATACTATTACCTGCCCAGGAGTATAAAGAATAATTGTACTAAGTTTCGTTAAAATCCGTCGAGTAGTTTTTTTTTCTATAAATAACATACAAACAGACAGACAGACAGACAGACAGACAAAAATTTTTTTAACTGCATTTTTGGCATCAGTATCGAACACTAATCACCCCCTGCTACTTATTTTGTAAATATATTTCATGTACAGAATTGACCTCTCTACAGATTTATTATAAGTATAGACAATAGGTATGATTAGAGATTAAGATCACAGTTTTGAATGTATACATATAGAATATGACCTGGAATAACATATAGGCTACTTTCAAGAGTGGGACAATACCTTATCTCAAGGAAAAACATAAGTCAATATTTGGTAAACATAGGGCGCCGTCTATGCTGTTAGGTTTTACACAAAATTCACGCTGGAAAAGCAGCGTGGGTCAGCTAGTCATTGATTGAGAATTAAACATTAAGTGCCAAAAAAACATTAATCTATTATTAATTTACATTTACTTTTTCTGTTGGACATAAATATACATTCGAAGCTTAATTTAAAAGCATAACATTTTAACCTGGTTTCCTCATTTGTTTTAAATTGTATAGAAAAAATCAGATTTGATTATACACAAACTTGTCATTTTTTAATACTGATAGCGAGTGATAATCCTTTATGACTTTTGCGTTTTAATATTTTTAATAGCCTGACACTTCAATTCGTGAATAAACAAATAAAAATAAAATAAGTGCTCATTCACGAACTTTGAAGCTTATCATTGAGTCGAACACTTTTATATTTAAACGGAATGTTAATTGCGTTATATTTAAACAGCGAAATAAAATTAAAGGAAAATTTACTAAGTATTATACTTAGATTTCTTAGGTTATCTACTACGGGACACAATCCTGATATTTTTTTTTGTATCATTTTTGCTTTATGGCATATATTCCTATTTCCAAGGCCGTCAACGCTCTTGTGAATCCTTGGATATTGCAAGAGTTCATGGGCGGCGGTGATCTCATTTCAACGGCAATCCGCAAGCTCTTTTGCCCTCCTCTAAAAAAAAATAATAAATAAATAAATTGAGAAACATAATATTTTCGCTGGTTATAGCTCGTAGAGATTGTTTTTTATCAATTTTGCTACACAGCTTTTGTAAGTATATACCTATATGTTATAATATCAACAATCATATTTTATAGTTAGAGTCTAACTGTAGTTATTTGACAACAGGTATATGGGTTGACCCGACTTGGGTAGCAATAACACCCCCTCATAGAAAATCAAGATGAAGTACCTATTTCAGATATATTCGTATGGTGAGTTAAAGAAGTGGTTGCCCGAATTCCCTTTCTATTACATCATAAATAGATAAAATTGATTCATATTATACAGTATCTAATCAATATATTCTTTATAAAATAATCTTAGTATCGTGTCGCAATACATTTAAAAAAAAATTATAAGTTATACATAAATAAATTAATAAATCCAATCATCTATTACTTACGTTACCTACCTTACGTATCTTTGTAAAGTAAAGTTTGTAAAGTATTCTTTCCTGTTATCACAAAGCTTACTCGGATCGTATTTTGAGGTATTACCATAAAGTTAAGTAATATATGTGTAGGGGATACATTGTGCAACTAAGCAATAGTAAATGTATATAAGTGAGCGATGAACACACCACACTCAGTCAAACTGACACACTGAGTCACACTGACACAGTCACACGCAATCAAGGAGTCAGTCGCGCAGTGTAATTAGGTGGAATAAACGTATGTCAAGCAACGTCAATGTTTCACTAAATTACGATCACATATTACTTTCAATAACTTTGAAAGTATTGAGTATTATTTAAAAAATGCTTTCTCATTCATAAATTTATATATGTATTAGGGTGATTCAAAAATGCATGTGAAATTTTTTTTTTCTTTTTTTAAGGGGGCACCTTGTCATTTTATTCTATTGGTTAAAAAACTTCCACCAAATTTTTTTTAGATTTTTCAAACAGGTTTTAGGGGTCGCTACCAGGGATGAAAAGTGTTCGGTTTTACGAACGGGTAAAAAATAAGTAATAACCTATTTTATTAAATAACTATAATAAAAATTTAAGGATAACTACTATTATAACTAAGACTAGTAACTTTAGATGTTAATGTAGATTTGTTACAATCGGGGCTTTTCGCCTAAAGTCTTTGACCGCCAACAATAGGTACTGTTTCTGGTCTTCGTCTGTCGTATGAAGGCGATTGTACTCTTCAATCAACGATACTCCCCTATCAGCTGTATCGTTGATAACTTTTAGATCCTTTACAACAGTCACACATTTTTTAAACTCACAATCGTCCTTCCAGGTCTGCACGTCCTTTTTTAAAAAATCGCCGGAGATGAAAATACTTTTAAAACACGTTAATGTGTAAGAAGATACGAAGTCCTCCAGGTTTTTTGTTGCAATAAGGTTTTAATCCAGGATGGCTCGCTTTGGAGAATGTTCTAACTTTTCTATTTGAAGAGCAGCAACCATCTTTCGCTTAGTTTCCAAAGAAACTTGGTCATCAGAGAAGGCCAAAGCTACAAGTTTTTCTGATAGGTACCAAAGGTGCCCCAACGCTTGTTTCATAGCAACTTTTGAAAGTGATTCATTCACTTTATTGTAAGCTAATAAATCCTTCAAAAGTTGTAAGTCATTCCTTGGCGCAGACCAGCGCAAGGAGCTTGATACCAGTATTGGGCGTTTTTCATTCAAGCCCCAGGACAATAATATTTCATAAACAGCTGAGGCCATCGCCTGCCTTCTTCCATTCAGAAGTTTTGGAATACCCAAAAGCTGTTCCACTCCCTGTTCTGATACTATAACAGGCAAGCGATCCACAACCTCATGTCCCGTTATGTCCTCGAGCATTTTACCATCCCAATGAACGGTAAGCAGAACCTCTGGCTTAAACTCGCTTTTTAGAGATTCTGCGATTTTTTTTCGCTGGATTCGCTGGATTCGCTGACGCCGAATAGAAGAAAAGCTAACGTTATACTTCGCAGCCTCACAGCCAGCGCTCTTAAGGGTCGATGTTAATACCACAGCAGCTTTTCGATCGCTTAACTTAACAACATCAAGACTTACAGCCAAACGGTCATCGATTAATTCTTTCCTCCCTTGTTTTCGCTGTGGCTTCGAGGTAGACGTACGTACGACAATAGAGTAGCCGGCCGACTGTCTAAAGAGGTCGAAGACAACGACATTAAATATGGTTGGCTATATTACTACTTACTTAAAAACTATCTCACACTCTATTGCGAAATGACAACTTTAATCTTTAAACCCTTTCTGTAGCTTAATAACCTGAAGACTGAAGAGGTTAAAACACGTGGATAGAGGATATGTACCAGGTATCTAGCGTACCTTGTTTACACTCAGGGACAAAAATACACAAAGGCACCGCCATTTTGGTTCCCAAGGGGTGCTACCCCATTACCGTATGTAACGCATTTTTCAAAAACTTTAATGGATGGTAGCGACCCCTAAAGTTGACTTAAATTTTAAAAAAAAATATGGGTATATTTTTTTTCATATTGGAACCATATAAGACGGTGCCCCTATAAAAATTTAAAACTAGGATTTTTTGAATCACCCTAATATGTATATATATTATTATATATCAGATTTAAAATTAGAACACGAAAAAATGAACAAAATGAAATACGAACACTTAATAGATAGATATATATATAAATATAAATATATATAGAGGTTGCGTCCCCGACCTCCTACCTACATAGTAAGTTTGGTAAGTTCTCAATCTATGAGACCTCACGTCTCCGTTTCTCATACAATAAATGTTAAATTTACCCATACAATAAATCTTATTTGTTTTAGATAGTTTTGTTAAAAATAACAATAAATCCAAGTGTGTCAACGTCAAAACGAGCTTTAAGACTAACGCCTCGATAACAAGTAAATTTTACGCATCACAAATCCATAATTAAGACAAAATAAATAATATCCCCTGAGTATCTGACAATTAGCACTGTCGTGACTCAAAGTCAGGAAATCCACCACTCTGCGTTGTATAGTATCATTTAAAATTTAAATAATTTGTAAGTCATAAAACAAATAAGAAGAAGAAAAGTACTTTATTATATACTAAACGAATGTACCACACTAATATATTCTTTATTAAAGGAATATTTTGCCTTTAAGAATTATGTTTAGTACTCGGACTAGACTCAGAAGACCTCGGGCTCTGACAAGGAATTATATTAGTCTACTAAAATAATATATAAGAATCATATTTGGGTAAAAGGTTTTAACAATCCCATATTTAGGTAAATTTCATATACGTCTTATTCCATATAAGACAAGTAAGGTGACTTTTGTATGCTTCTTGTACATTAAATATTTTCTGACGATAATTTAAGCGAAATATAAGATATATATGATATACCGATCAAAAGAATAAAGAGCATACGAAGCATGTACAGTACCAACAGTGAAACGTGGTGGGGTGTTTGATGGTTTGGGGATGTTTCGGAAACAATAAATCCGGAAATCTTGTAAGGATAACTGGAAAACTAAACAAAGAAGAATTAAAAATTCTTCGACACACGGCCGTATCCTGTGGAATAAATCTGATCGGTCTTGAATTTTTATTTCAGCAAGACAATGATCTTAAGCATTTGTCCAAACTGTGCCAAAACTATTTAAAGAAAAAAGAGATGAAAATGTTTTAAAAATCATGAAATGGCCAGCGCAGTCACGTGATCTGTCTCCAATAGAACATGTCTGGGATGAACTCGATAGGAGAGTGAAAAATTGCTCTCCTACTAGCTCAGAACATTTATGGCAGTTATTAGAGAGTGAATGGACAAGTTAGATGAAGATTATATTAAGAAGTTAATTAATAGAATGCCTAAAATTTGTGCTGAAATCATTAAAGGATAAAATGGTCACTTTGATGAAGCTAAAATGTGTAATGAGTATATTACCTAATCTTTCTAGGTTATTAAAACACCTTAAATAAAATATTTACCTCAGCTCTGAAAATAATTGTTATTTTACGATATTATATACAAATTCTAATAAGCAAACTACATAACGGTAATAAACTCAAGCCAACACGATAATTCTGACAGCAGTTATTTAATATTACAAATTCTTTTATTACGTGTTAAGTAAAGTGTATATTTTTACTAATAGGAACACAAAATTTTGGTAAACTTGTTATATTTTAAGCAGTAAATAAAATAAAATAGGAACGTATTCCAAATATAGAAATAGCAGTCAAATGGTATACATATTTAATAAATCATTATTATAAATATTACAAGTATTATATATTCATACGTAATAAGTTCATCCCCGCGGGGAATAATAATGATACACATTATTCCTGCGCTTGTCACCACAGACAATAGATGTTATCTGGTGAACTTATTTTCTGTGTTGCGTACGCTGTGATATGAGTTTTAATTAACATTTTAAACAGTTCGTACTTGTAGTCTCAAATAATGTCCTCTCCTACAGATTTCAAGCGTTTATTTAAAGTAAGTACAGCAGTAAATAGTAAATATGTATATGGTTAACTTTAGATTTATTTTATTTAAATTGATTTTATAAAGCAAAAACAATAAAATATTAGTATCACACAGTTTTTTTAATGTTTTTTTTTTATGTAATGCACACGAGTTGCTGGTTACTGGTGATACGTGATGATCGCCGCCCACGAACTTATGTAACATCAGAGGATTCACAAGACCGCTAACGGCCTTGGAGATAGGACTAAATGGTTTTCTTGAAGATACCTATGTCGTGCCCATCTGGAAATATCGCCGAAAGGAGTTGGTTGAACATTCGCGTAGTAAGTGGAAAAAAGGCCCTTGAAACCGCACAGTGGAGGAACGCCACGCATCCAGGTGTTACAGATAAAGAATACACCAGATTCTCTCAGGAACTTGTGATAACTATTTCACTATTGTCTCCCTGTAATTTAAATATTTAAAAAAATTATCAGCTTATCTTTCTAAATTTATATTACATACTTTTGTCAATTTTTAATAGAAAGCAATGGTATTACCAATTTGCAAATTCTAAAATATTTATGAAGAAAAGAGTTGTAAGAATTTTTATTTAGTATATAATTATAACAGTACCAGAAGCATTTTTCCTACTTTAAAAATGTATAAATCTATCTATGCAAAAATTATTGTTTTTATCGTTGAAATATTTTTGTGTAATTAATAATGGAGTTTTGGCCTACAAACTAAGAAAATGGTGCTTTCTAAATCAGTCAAGTTATAGTGCTAAGTGATGGCGCGAGAGTTGTACTTTATTTATTTTTTCATGTACAGAGTCTTTTAAGGATACACGCTCTAAGGAACACATGGAATGGAACCATAAATACTATTTTTCAGGTATTCGCTAAATTAGCCAACAACCATCGCCACCGTACTGGAGCTTTATGGTAACGCTTGCGCTTATTTCCGTCTTGCTCCGACAGTAAGCCTCGTGAACTACCACTTCCCCAATAGTATATCCGATTGCACCCTTTTCTATTAATTTGCTTTAAATAACGTGCGAGAGCTGAAATACAGCATATTAGCTCCACTTCACTTTCGCTTAGTTTTAAAAGTTAAAATGTGTTTATTTTTATTTATTTTTCTAGTATCTACTAGTTCTAAAGCAGCTAAAATAAGAGAACTTAATACTATAAACATTAATTCCTTTTAAAAATTGAAGCGTTATTTTATTTGAAATCATATTTAATTCTGAAATATATCCCCAGCTGTAGCAGTCCATTAAATTTTTTATTCCGTATCATTGAGAGCTCTCTCGTATACCGTTTTCAGTCAGATATAGCTAATTTTAAACTTTATTCTCTCTAGTATCCTTTACTTTTTTCTCATTAGTGTCCTTTACTAAAACTTTTACTAATTCTTTAAAAATTATATGAATCTTCACAAGATTTTTGGCCAATGGTACGCAAGTTCAAGTTATTACAGATTAATAGAATATTAACATGATATTGAAATAACTTTAAGGCATTATTTGAAAAAAATAATTAACGGGCAAAGTTTATATGTACAAATCAAATTTATAACTGCAACACTTATTTATATGTCGGAGACAGTCACGGGTACGGAAGCTAAATGTGAGGCAGAAATTTGTACAAGTGGTGGCAGTACGGCAGACGGAGCCTACATAAGAGTACAAGTACTTAAGATCAGACATTTGCCTTCGAGCAAAGCTAAAGACAACCAACTATCATACGCCACTAGAAACTGCCATACGTTTCGGTTATTGAATACTAGTGCCAGTATTGAAGATTTCGGTTTACATTTCATTTGCTTGATTATCCAACGATTCTAGCACAAGATGTCTAACGACAAACCATATGACAATATTGAACCGATGGCAGAATGAAACTGCAAGCGTGTCTTTTCGCCGTACTTTTATGAACCTGTAATACTAATTGAAATGCACGTTTTTATAGAAAATAGTCGGACTAATTCGGATATTCATTATATTTTTTTAAATAATAGTAATACTAAAAATCCATTTGGTTATAATAATTGATAAATAACACTCAGGTAAATAACACTTAGCGTACTGATATGTTTTGTAAATGAAATTTGAAAACGATATTTCTAGTTTGTTTCTTGACATCAAAATATATTGTATATTTTACAAAACATAACATTGCAAACGATTCAGATTTCAAACTTTCTTCGGGAGCCGGGAACTCAATTTAACAAATGCAAACTTTAGGCGAATTTAAAATTAATTTCGTGACATTGTGAACTTTCGGACTGTCAGATTGTCATTGTTAGCAGGCTTTTCCATTTCACTCTCTTGCTAAAGAAATAAGGTTTCTTGAAATGCAATTCAAGACATCGTATGATTTCAGCCAGAATGTAGTTATAACGTTTTTAAGTATATAAAATATTTTTTTATGTTCTTGTTCTATTATTACTGTTATGAAAAATATTTAGTTAGTTATTTTGGTTGTTTCCAAATATGTAATTTTATTACAGATATAAGTATAAGTATAAATTTTAAATATAAAAGAAATAACAATATTAATACGTTTTAAAAAGGCGTTTCTTTAAGACTTTAGTCCCGGTCAGTCAAATCTAACCTTATGAGAATAGAAATAAAATTATCGTATTTATTTAGTTAGTAGAAAAATATATAATTTTCAATTCCATGTCAAGTGGATAACAATGAAACAATAAGTCACAAACATATTGATATCGTTACTTTATAAAACTTTTAAAAATATAAATTAAAACGTTACTTTATCCTTATCACCTCTTTTATGACTAATAAAGATTATAATCTTAAATACAATAAAAATATTTTGCAAAATAAGCTTCTACCTTATTGGTCGATCTCTTCCTAACGGTCCTTTTACTTCATAAACCTAATAAATATTCATTCCAAATTCGAGGTTTTCAATATATAAGAAGAATGTTATTGGGATTTTCTGATTTAATTAAGCTTAAAATACACATTTTTGTATTAGGAAAACATATTTAAAAAGGTATTTGGTAGGTTAGGTCTGCTCGACGGTCAACGGGACATAAAAAAATTGTGGGTGGACCTCGTGAATTCCATTTATTTTCTTATAAATTGTGCTTAAAAAGTACCTATTTATACAACATTTACATTTATTTATTATACTGCAATCCATATGACCAGCAAAAGGAACTTGTTTTAAACATAATAAGAAAGTTTTGAAAATGTTCTACAAAAATATATAATAATCTTGTTTCAAACATGTAAAGAATTATTATATAACAAATGAGAGAAAAATTTTGTACCCCTTTTTAACGAAAATTATGAGGGCAGAGTATAAAATTGTTCATAGTTATACTCATAGCTCATATGGAGAGGGAGTGCAGAGAATATAGTTAATATTCGTACAAACAATACATTACAAATACATTAAATTAATAAAAAATACTGTACACACACAGTATGGTAATCCATACGTTTCACATACACGAATTTTATGATTAACTAGCAGACCCGGTCACGCGTTGCTGTGACTATTGTTTTTGATATATTACATTGTAGTAAACTATTTAAGGGGTAACGTTCAGAGTACATCTGTCATGAAAACCATAATGTTTTCTTATAGTCGATATTAAGCAAAAATCAAAACAAAATAATTATAATTATTTTTTTAATTTTATCCAAGTTTATAACACTATTTGTATATTACAAAGTTTTTAGTAAATAACTTGGAACACTAAACTTACGAATGAGGTAGGTAGGGTAGATACCTCATTCGTAATTACTCAATCCAGTCAATAGATACCGCCATCTTTTAGAATTGTTAGGAGCTAACTGCAAAATGATAAACTAATAATTTGCAATAAAATAATACTGCGACTATGAATTGAGTTGAAAATTATTATATCTTTTAAGTTAGGTCAAACTGTACGTGGTGTGTAAATTTATTAAAATCAGTTAAGTAGTTTAGGAGTCCATCGCGGACAAACGACGCGACACGTGATTTATATATATTAAGAATTCTGGTGGATTTTTTTATCATTTAATATTTTAAATAATATAATAAATAAATCGTAAAATTATCCTTTTTTTAATATGTTACCTTATCATTTTATTAAGAAGTCCATAATTAAAAGTATTTGGTGGTTTTTACTAATACATACAATGAAAGTTAAACTCAAAACATTTAAATTTTAAAAGATAAATCATGAAAAATTGTTTTTTTTTTTTTAATAAATACAACAATTTTTATACAACTCGGCAGACTTCGTTCTGTCAAATAGATTTGGAATGTGGCAGTTTATATTTCGACCTTAAGACGTTTTTACTCTGCTGATCCTCACACATCGCCCTATCGTCATGGTGACGGTTCTGTTCAGGAGAATTAAAGAAAAAGGTCAGCTCGGGTGACTTAAGTATCTTAGCTTCCACGAACTTTGGTCACCCTTTTGAGACCCACTAAAAACCCCGATTGGGATGTCTGCCAGAGGACTTCAAACCAAGAGGGGAACTTAAGGTTCAAACCTGATTGAAAAATAATCTAAAGGGATAGTGGGAACCTAAAGGTGACAAATATTTATAAAGTGGGTGCTTCAATTACAAAGTATAGAGATAATTAATTATTTATTACTATTATTATTAACATAGGGTTCATAACCGATGTCGAACCGGTCGTTTAAATTCAAATGGTACATCAGTCGGAATCATTGGAATGCGTGGTATCAAAACGTCTTCTCCTTTATACTTTCCTTTCAGTATAGTTGCTTCTATCACGTTGTTCAATAATTTTTTTATCGCTAACCGTGTGCCGTTGCAAAGACGCGGTTGGTTGATATTTCTCAACATTATTACTACCGATCCAAGATTGAAGATTGTTAGGTGGCAATCCTGGTAAATCCAGCGAGTTTAAAAATTCAGGCGGATAGTTGACGACATCATCTTGGTTAGAAGCCAAATCAACTGATTTATATATCCTCAATTCGCCTGTAATTTGTTCTTGAATTTTGAAATTTAATTCACTTACATCTATGTTTTTTGCAGCCAATATAGCCCGTTCGCTCAACCAATCATGGTTTCTATAATTTTGAGCAAAATCTGGAAACACCTTTTGAATAAGTTCATCTTTTGATCTAGTTAACTGACAAAAACTTTGAGGAAAGTTAATGCAACCAGTCAAGGTGTCTATAAGAAATTTGCCATTACCAATGTCAATGAGTTGTTTAGAGAATATGTCTCCAGATTTGTCAATTTGCAACTTGACACGCACATTCTTGCTTAAGTGTAATACCTTCACATGTTTCCACAAATTGGAGGACTTTAAACAGGCATTAAGTTCATCAGCTGGCGTTGATCGTGGAATCACTGGTAATGTTTGACGAAAATCTCCTGCTAATAAAATCATTGCACCACCAAATGGGTTATGATTGCTCTGGAGATCTTGTAAGGTTCTATCTAAAGCCTCCAAAGATTTTTTATGTGCCATCGTGCATTCATCCCAAACAATCAATCCACATTGCTGCAAAACCTTTGCCATTGCAGAGTTCTTCGAAATGTTGCAGGTTGGAGTTTCATTGCTTTGCATGTTTAATGGTAATTTTAGTGCTGAATGAGCTGTTCTACCACCTTCAAGCAAAGTTGCTGCGATTCCCGACGAAGCGAGTGCAAGTGCAATTTTATTTTGTGAGCGAATTGTTGCTAATATCAATGAAATCAAAAAAGTCTTTCCTGTACCACCAGGTGCATCTAAGAAGTAAATCAATCCTCTTTTATCATTTATTACTTTCATAAGTGTATCAAATACATACTTCTGTTGTTCATTCAATAGTGGAAGATTCAGTTCATTCAATAGTGGAGATCATACAGTTTTTCTCGGTGCAATTCTTGGTTAAAAGCATCATGCATTGGACGATTGGGCGCGGCCAGGCCTAATTGAAAAAATAGTTTGTTTGACATCATCAAGCACATGTCCTCAATTGAAATCAATACTTCATTGTAAATTTCTTCGCTTATTTGTATATTTGGATTTCCCCTTTTAATCCGTATTTGATACAAAATATCATCACATATATTATCTTTGTATTTGATCTCCAAATCCTTTGGGTTTGATGGGAAGCAGGTAGATATGATTATAGAAAACAATGTTCGTATTTGATGAGCTTGTGATGATATTACAGCATCATTGAGAGTTTGATCCCAATGAGCATCATTGTCTAGCAATCGCAAACGTTGGCAAGCTTCTCTATATGATCCACACAAATCACCATTAACAGTTCGTACATGTTGGAACGATGTTGGGCCACGTACATTGACTAATAGCAGTCGTAAATAAAAACATTCATCATTGCTTGGATGTACTGAATAAATTCTACCGATCGCATCGGTAGAAAATATATCTGGGTATCCTGTAACTGGTTTTCCTTGTTTCCGTCGTATAAATCTCCTTGAGGATTGATTCCAAGTATAATATTTTGGCATTTCAGAATATAACAATGTTTGAGCAAAATCATCGTTTTGACATATCTCAAAAAATCTGGTTAATGTAGCAGATGGTGGCTGTAAAGCTCTTTCTACTGCGTTCTGTGCTGTAAAATATACTCTTTGTCCATTTTCTAAATGAACAGCTTCATTTGGCCTTATCTTTTCAACTAACCAAATCAAAATGTGTGCATGTGGCAATCCCCGTTTCTCGTGTGCAACATGTATCTCCAAACACATAATGTTTCACAATGAAATCCATCAAAGATTTCAACTTTTGTCTAAGCAATCTGGCTGTAATATCATGACGATCAATAGGTGATTGCCCAGGGAATAACTCCTGCTTGATTTCTAGCCAGTGTGGATTGCATGTAAATGTGATGAACAAATCTGCTGTACCATAATGACGAACATATGACATGGCATCTTGAGCATATTCATGCATATGTCGAGGGCTTCCGATGTATGTTGCTGGAAGAATAGTCATCCGACCAACATTCTGTGCATTTCCATCAGTATTAATCGCATCTCGAAGGTGAATATACTCTTCAGATCTGAGTTTGGTCTGATTCAACCTGATGAATGTTAATCTCTCCGTTTCAATTTTAACATACATGTCTACAACATACTTGTGATATAATCGCCGACATTTGAGTATGTGATTGTCTTCATTTTCACGAATCATTAGGCGGTAGGAATAATAGTTCATTGAACTGACTTTTTTGTTGGTTTCGGAACCTGCAAACAGATTTTTGTTTTCATAATATTGAAAATTAAAAAAATAATAATATAGTGACTGATAATATATCTCCATAGCTAAACTAATATTTTTTATTACCTGTAATGGGATTTATCATCTTGTTTGAAAAATCATAGCCATCTTCACCTTGCCAAAATATAATGGGATATTGCAGTGCGTCATATGAGCGGTGTGTTTCCTTTATACGTTGTAATTGATCATTCCGACGATGTAAAACAATATCACGGGATTCCAAGTTTTCTCCAACTACAACGATGGCAACTTCATCAATAGTTGGTGCATTAAAACGTCTTGCATGTTGGCCAACAGGTGTTTTATCAGCTTTGATTACAATTTTGTGATTATCAGATGGCATCCAATCCAGTGCAGTTTTAAACAACATAATCAATTGATTGTACTCATGAAATAAAGTTTGTAATTGTTCTACAATAGACCTCTTTAGTGAATTGTTATGTGAACAACGCATATCAATTTCTCGTGTTGAATTGCCCATGAAATAAATTTGCAGAAATTTGTAATTGCTATCTGACACTGGTAACAGTGAACCTGCTCTATGATATATTTGGCCTTGTATCTGTAAATTAAAAAAAATGATTTTTGCCAAATAGAAATAATATTTGTTCCTAAAAAGTATATCTGTCTCTTAATTTGAATCACCAAATAATAATTGATATGCTTAGGTATGTCAATATGTAATAATTAGTTGTAACTAATATCCATCATCAAATAATTATATTGTGTTTCAAAATAATAAAAGTGTTGCTGATACTGAATCACCAAATAATATAATGACTAAGTAATATATGTGTTGGGGTTTAGGGAACTGAAGGTTAATGACACATATTTACTTAGTTAACAGGAAATTTTGTTCATTAAAATAATAATGATTAACTGCTATAATACATACCTTAAAAGTTGGCATGAAATTTTCCCGAACTATGTTTGTTGCCCCAAATGATGTCATTTGAAAGCAATTGTTATATTGTTGAATATTTGACAAAAAGTGTATGGAATCTGGTTCTATTCCTGAAACCAATGAGTACAATGGCTCTGGTGGTGGAAAAAATGGTATCAATTTCACTTTCCCATTTGCGCAACACAATCCATTTGCTTCATTTTTGTATTTCAATGCTTTACAATAAGAGCAAACCAAGTTCATAGATCCAATAGCAACACATTGGTGGTTACTGTAGTCAATTGACAAATCGTAATTGAAAGCAGCTCGATTCAAACTTTCGCGATTGTTAGTTGAATCTCTCGCTCTCGCTTCCCGCGTTCGTGATATACGAATTCTTTCGCGTTCATTTCGGTCGTCACGTTCATGTGCATTATGATAAGATCGGTAATTAATTTGGTTTGTAGCATTTCGGGTTCTTCTACTTAAATTACTTTGTCTTATAGGAAGCATATCACATGAAATAATTATTAATCACAGGTATTTATACAATCAAAATTAATTATTAAATATTATAAACGCTTTTTAACACAGTTTGTTTGACAGATGCAATGACGTGAAAACTGATGACAATTTATGTCGCATTCCGAAACTAAAACAAAAGAAAGAATATTCCAAGGCCAATCAAATCTTACATTTACTTTTTTTGACTTTTCAATTTGGTCGGGTGTACACATTCATTTGATTAAATTTGAACGTTGTGCAGCGACAATAAAGCGCGAATTGACTCTTCGACGTTAGCAACACACCTACATTGTTTAGACAACAATGAGTGCTTGTAATTTAATATGAACTTTATTGAATAGCAATACAGTTCAAATTGACTCTACATTTAGTTATAAAATATTTGTATAGGAAAAATAAAAGGGCTTTTTTAGGGTTTCCCTGGAAATTATTCGAATTTTTCTCGCCGTTAAAGCCATCCTTGGACTTCAAGGAACATTTAAAAAAAAGAATTGTTAAGATTGGTCCATGCGTTGTTGAGTTATGCGCTTACAAACACATTTTGCGATTCATTTTTATATAATAGATTGTTGCGCTAATATTGTCAATACATAATTTGACACAGACATATATATACATAATTTGACACAGAGTATGACATATTGTCATTCGGTATAACAGAATAAAATTAAAAAATACTTGGATCCGCCAACCGTGCGCGGCGGGTGTTGAGCTGAGCTCCTCTCCATTCTTCTTTTCTTGATAACTTTTGAATGGCAAAACATTTTTTCAATCTGTTTTCGCTATAATATCCGCGTTCGGCTCAAACATACATGAGAATTTTTTTTGCTTATTATCTATGATTCACAAAATACGAATATATAAATATACATTATAGCTTAAAGCTACGTTGATTAGGAATATTAAGATTGTTTATAAGACAGTTAACTTTATTACCAATCGATGGTCATTTCAGGAGTCTTAACACAAAATAAAATAGACTGTTGATTATAAAATAATGTTTTCTTCAAGCCCTAGTTCCTAAATCATGGCCCCTCTACCAACCGGACCATAAAACACCCGGTTGTCGCAGTCTTGAGAGACTCACGGGATGAAACTCCGGGAAGGAATTAATTATTAATTAATTTTACCGTCAGAGTTGGATGAGTTATTGTTGAAACCTATAAATAAACAATTATCATAAGCGACTGTGAAAGTTTTATTTAAGAAGGGAACACCATTCCTTTTATAAAGCATGATGATATTAGGCAACATATTAGGTATAACTTGATATAATTAACTATCATTTGCTAAATCATTTTGGGCTTCCGTTTATCGTGTGCCATGATCACTCTATTAATCACTTAGCTGTAAAAATCTATAACAATTAATACGTTTAAACGAAATAGCATTCTGCTATATTAGGACAGTGTAGCTCATAAAAGTGCTTTAAAAATTTTGCATAAACTATAGTTAAGGATTCGGTCGTGACCCGTGACCTAATCATGGGGTAATGTAAACACCGTTTAATGTGGTTCGGACATGTGATGTAACATTGTTTTCTTTTAAACACCAAAACTAACTCACCATTGTGAATGTGTTGAAAGTGAAGCTAATAAAACAATAAATAAAGAATTTATGAAATATAAAATGCGCATTCATAAATTTATAAATATAGAACTAGTCGTTTTGTGAACAGTAGATCTCCGACCGTTAGGGGATGAGACAATGTTTATGGCCGCCATTTTGGATTTTGAAATAACAAAAAAACAACTTAGATTTCAGTAAAGAATACGTAGACGAAATTTCAGCCCGCTAGCTGCCGCAAGGTCCGTTTTTGTGGTACAGATCAGAAATCCACCATTTTGAAATTTTTCGCCCAAGCAAACAAACGGCTAGACGTAAAAATTTAAATAATTCAAAGAACACACCTACCAATTAACGTGACGATTGCATGAAAAATACGCCTGCTACACCAAAACAAAAACTCAAATCGCCGCCATTTTGGGTTTTACTTCCCAGTAAGATAAATGGCTGGACAAAAAAAAAATAACTCAAAGAACATGATCACCAATTTTTGTGGCGATCGGATGAAAATTGCTCCTGCTACGCCAAAAACAAAACTATAAAACGCCGCCATTTTGGAATTTTTCGCCCAATCAAAAAACAGCTCGACACAAAAATTGAATTAAGAACAATCGCAATCAATGCAATCTAGTACACATATTTATTGAGAATAGATAAAATAAAGAAATTGGTTTCCTTAACTATCGTACACTTCAATTCGAATTAATGCAAGATTAGATCCAATACCTTTAGAAATTTAAACGCCATATTTTTAAACAAATGCATAAGTATAAAACTAAGGGCATATACAAAATTTCAAAAACTCGTTACTATTAATAAGGTTACTAAGTGTATAGTGTATAGTTTATAATTTTAAAGGCAAATTTATAGCGTATCACAGTAAATATCAAAACTTATAGCAGCCCGGCAGCGTTCACTCATACTGATGCTCAAAATTTTTAAGTGTGTCTGGTATTTATTTATTTAAAACAAACAAAACAACGTCAAAATAACGGACACTAAATAGAACCTGACTTTTCTAGAAATAGCGGAATGAATGCTAAAAATATGTCCTAAATCGTCTTGAAAAATAAGCGATTTTGTTTCAACTTTTGTGTTGACTAGTTTCTACTACAAAAATGGTTCGGATTGTAGTGGCTAGTTATAACACCTCAACACTGAATCAAGTTACAGTGGGTCAATAAAGCATTGCTTTAAGCACTTCAAGGCATTGTTGAAAGGATTTAAATGAATGTGTCTTCAAATATTTAACTCCAACATTAAATAGAAGTTATGGCAGAACCAAATAACAAAGATGTGTAAGCACCACACAGTATTTTTCTATTTAATAAAAGCTTGGGCACACGTATTTACGTTAGCCACTAAGGATCCAAACTCTAGAGTTCTGAAGAGGAAAAATAACCCTGTATCCAGATTCTTCAAACGGCAAATTGTTGAGGGCCAGGACTTTGAACAGGAACAGGAATATTTAAAAACAGGAAATTAGAAATTAAAAATGTTGCGGCGTAATAACTTCTAATGACAATATTTCCGTATAAAAATACAAAATAAGCAGGTATGTTAGAAACAATATAAAGGACATCTACATTGCCACAAACATGACTTTCTAAAGATAAAATTTCTTTAAATTAATTTCTATACAGCATTTGATCCCCAATTTAAATGTATTTTACCACTAATATGGTTCAGCTTATTATGGTAATAGTATGCCAACCAGCCCGAAATCTATGTTCATTTTATATTAGTACCTTTTTGTATTACTAAAAATGTTGCATTAAGATTGCTATTTTAAATATTACGAGAATTATTACAACACAAATGTGCGACCCAATGTTTATCCTCATTGCTCTGGCTAAACTACTCAACGTTATATCCTTATAAGGTTAACTTGATAAAACATAATAATGTAGCTTTTTAAACCTAAATTAATGAACATAAATAGTTTCCATTCTTACACTGGTATATTGCAATCCTTAAATTAATTAAGATATGAGATATGAGCTGTACTAGTTATGTTAAAAAAGTATGTCATATGCTACCTTGTTCTTCTAATTTTCAGTGTTAATTTTACGGCTGCTAAAATTTTTTTTTACTGTCTCTTTAATAAAAAAAATATATTTTGTGAAATATAACTAAAATATGGATGTATTCATAATATCTCTAATATTCATTGTCTATCAACAATTTCTGTGGAAGTGACTCCGTGTGCATGACATGGAGAGAAAATATATATTTGTTTCATAGGTGACACTAATGTTAATGGTTAACACATTTTAACAATTTTTGGATAAATACAATATTATAAATAACAATAAGATTTGCGAGTGTAAGTTAAATTTTATATTTAACTTACACCAATTGTATTTTTTCGTAAAATTTGTAATCTTAAAATTAAATATGTTTCTTTTTTATAAAATATATAAGTTACTTTATTATTTCTCAAACTCATAAAAATAAGTTTTTTATTCACTGTTTTTAAACTGATACCGGTATTACTAAATGGGCGTTATAAATTCTTAACATCGAATTGACCAACCGACAGTATATAGCAAAGAAGGAACACTAACTCGTTTATTATTTATATATATTAAAGTGAAGATATAGTATTTAAGATTTATTTATTCGGGCTCACCAACAGCTGAAAGGTTCACTTTATAATAATTTATGACGGTTAGAAAATGTATTTTACACCAAAATTACTTGATAAATAAAAATCCAAATAAAATGGCCAATTCAAAAGTTATTAACACTGGACAAGAAATTAGAGTAAGTTAAAAATGATTATAATTCATTCAATACTTAATATGGAACTTGCAGGTCTCAACATCTAGACCCACCTTTTGCTTTCATTGACTACTCTTAATGTCACTTAAAAAGATTATACCAAACAAAATATAAAAATACTCCTTCCATAATATTCCACTCTATTTGCGACGAGGAAACAAATGAGCAAGTTAATAATAGTTTTGTAAGAAAGAAATTAATTAACACTTTACAATTTGATATTTGCGAATCAGAATATTATTACAATATTTTAATTATACTGGCATAATATAATTAATTAGCTCCGGGGAGAGAATAATACTACATTAACACTTTTTGAACGATCTTACTTAGAAGTCGCAATTTAAATCTAAGTCGCTTACGAACATTATTTGGAATTCAGTAATGAATAAATACAAGAATGTGATCGTATCGATCGTAAATTTTAACAAAACGGAAATAAACAACAATATCTAGATGGATGGATACCGATTTTTCCATATTGTTTGCTAAAGTTATTTATTTTTGTAGTCATGTAACCTCATTAAATATCTAAGAAATAATTTTTGATTAGTTCCCGGTACTTTCAGTATAATTTCTTTACTGTTTTTCTTAACTTAATAACAAAAGAGTTTGAAAGCAAAACCGGTTATTTAGCGTCCGATTCTCAGGCCGCGTATTTCTGTTTGTTTGAGCTCTTTGAAACATTCAATTGTATTGATTTTATTTTACTATTTATGATTTCTAGGATTTGTAGGTATTTATTTATTGCAAACAATAATGTTTAATCGTTCATTTGATTTCTTTTAACATAAAAAAAGTTTAAGCAAAAAGTAACCGTAGCGTTTGGCGTTCCGTCGTCTCTGGCTATCCCGCAAGGGATATGGCGTAAAAATGTACTTATCGTAAGTAAGCAAAAAGTATAATATTTTCGTTCAAATTATTTGCAGAATTATTTACAGAAATCATACTTATAAAACTTATACAAACATATTATATTAGTGTTTTGATAAATTTTAAGATTATATTAAAAAATAATTGATTTTTTTTACAGTCTATATCAGGATCTTAACGAAAACCAGCCTTCTGTTAGCACATCAATTAGCAAGTATCAGTATAACTTTACATGAAAACTTCGCAGCATTCCACTGCAGCAGCAAAGAACATAATGAAACAAGGTTAGTAATTCAATCTGACTCTAATATCATTAATGAATTAATAAAAGCTATCAAAAATAGTAATCAGTCATTTCGATCGAGTGACAAGCTGGTGTAGAAAACTGAATTGTAACACTTATCATCTGCTGATGCAATCAGTGCCTAAGTATGGACTGTATTTAAGAGTTTTTTTAAGAGTAAAACTCATTAACACAATTATTAGACTTATAATACTACTAATTTTAAATAAAAGAAAAACTAAAATAAATAACTGTATGAAATAAAAATAATTTTATTTAATTAAAATGAATTATACAAGATAGAGATAACCTCGATTTTCAAAAAAACCTCGATTGTTAAAACTCTCCAACCCACCTCATTCACAACAAATATCTGCTGTATTTTCTTTCATTTTTCAAGAATGCTTCCATTTACAAGACCATCACATGTACATTATAATTGTTCGTTATTCGTAACTATAGTCACAATGATGGGTCTTTGTTTTGTATTTGTATTAATGTTATATAGGTAATGAAAGATGTATATATATTAAACTATATCCTAATAAAATAAATTATATTTGAAAGAACATGTAACAATCACTAAGCAGGTGTATTAATTATTTTTTAAATAACAATAGATAATTGTAGCAGTAAATTTGATTTCAGGAATTCTACTGACATAGTAAAGAGATGAAGATGAAGTAGTTAATACAATGATGACATTTTTTTTAACATGTTTATGCGATTTATATTATATCAGTTACATTCAACTAACAAGTGATTCAATTATAATTAATTATAATTGAAACACTTATCCGTCCGTAACATCTAATTAAAACAAGTTAATCCATTTATACCAGACGGTTAGACGTAATTCCAAGTAAGATATTTAATTCATTCCAAGAGTGATGTAATTTAATCATCACAATGATTTAATCTTTTATTAATTGGATCAATGTAGAAATATTATCATTATTGATTAATGTTAAAGGAGAAGTATGAACGTAATCGATAGAAAAGCTTTTATATAAAATTATTTTGTTAAACTACACGTACCACTATTTCTTATTATTCAGTTTTTACTTATAAATAAAAAATCAATATTAAGGGTAGATTCTCCTCTTTAGGTAATATAATAATAATATTTAAGTAAAACCTAAATAATCGAAGATAAATGGTTATGGAACGCGTAACCACGCGTCACGAAAAATATTTCAAAAAATCCGTGCCCGCAGGGGGACACGCGTGGGTAGACCTAGCGTGTAACTCGTTTAAAATTTAACTCACTACCTAAGAATAACACATGATGCCGTTGTTTACATCAAAAATTTTCAAGCAAAAAGCGGTTTTTATTTTTTTTCTCGGAATATGTTTCGTTTTTGGAAATACTTTTGATACTTTAATTTAGAGTAAAAAATAACCTTTCTATTAAAAATATTTGCGAGGAGGAAATGTTCATCAGAAAAAAGTTGCCGTGGTTTTACCTACCTTAAATTTTCAAGCTAAAAGTGGTTTTTATTTTTTTTCTCGGAAACGGTACCTTTTACGGAAAAACTTTTGGTACCTAAATTTAGAGTAAAAAATAACCTTTCTATTAAAAATACTTGTGATGTAAGAATGTTTACCAGAAAAAAGTTATGAATTTTTTTTCAAAAATTTTCGGTTTTTTTACCATCCCATCCCTAAGTTGTTGAAGTTAGGTTTTCGGTTTATTTACATTAGTTATAGGTATTTATCAAAGACATCATATAATATGAACGCGATTGATCTACTTTGTATAGGGAAAAAGTTATGGTAGAAAAACTGAAATCGGAAAAAATGAGGCCCTAGCGCCCCCTGTGGCCGGATTTCTCTGGTTAACGAACTTGACCTTTATTTTTGGATGGTTGATTTTTGTGAAAAGTTTGAAAGCGATCCGAGCGAAACTGCAGCCGCTATCGTGCTGACAAAAGTCGAATCTGGACGCACGCACGCATATATATATATATATATATATATACATATAAACATTTTGACCAATGGTCATTTCGGACTCAGGGGGTCATAAGAAGACCTCCTGTGAATAAATTTTTCCAAAATTCGAAAGTCGGGTACAAATGGATGGGTAGACCGAATTCTTCGAGGTCTACCCAAAAGTAAATCGCCTCATAAGATCTGTGTTACTTCAATGCGAGTGTCGTATTCAATGTTATGATTTGTAACCTTATGTAGTAAAGGATAAGGTCGGTTTTGTTATGGAATATGATAAAAATGTGAAATTCATGTATTCACAATGATCTTTGAATAGCTTTTTTAGTATTCTCGTCGATTGGCCGGAATGCTTTATTCGTTCGAATAAATAGAGCTTTCTCCTATTTTTGGACTTATATTTATGTTATTACGCAATTAAAATAAGCTCTTGAATTTAGTTACTCTTTTCACTTCAATTCTAAAGTGATCATCTCAGTGAGGTTCATATGTTTGGTCTATAATTTTCTATTCTTTTTTCTAAAATTATTTTTCTATGGACCTATATGGATGTACGTATAACTATTTTCAAAAAAAAAATCCGTGCCCGCAGGGGGACACGCGTGGGTAGACCTCGTGTGTAACTCATTTAAAATATAACTCACTACCTAAGAATAATACATGATGCCGTTGTTTACATCAAAAATTTTCAAGCAAAAAGCGGTTTTAATTTTTTTTCTCGGAAAAGGTATCTTTTTTGGAAATACTTTTGGTACTTAAATTTAGAGTAAAAAATAACCTTTCTATTAAAAATATTTGCGAGGAGGAAATGTTTACCAGAAAAAAGTTGCCGTGGTTTTACCTACCTAAAATTTACAAGCTAAAAGTGGTTTTTATTTTTTTTCTCGGAAACGGTACCTTTTACGGAAAAACTTTTGGTACCTAAATTTAGAGTAAAAAATAACCTTTCTATTAAAAATACTTGTGATGCAAGAATGTTAACCAGAAAAAAGTTATGATTTTTTTTCCAAAAATTTTCGGTTTTTTCACCCCCACCCCTAAGTTATTGAAGTTAGGTTTTCGGTTTATCTACATTAGTTATAGGTATTTATCAAAGACATCATATAATATGAACGCGATTGATCTCCTTTGTATAGGGACAAAGTTATGGTCGAAAAACTGAAATCAGAAAAAGTGAGGCCCTAGCGCCCCCTGTGACAGGATTTCTCTGGTTAACGAACTTGACCTTCATTTTTGGATGGTTGATTTTTGTGCAAAGTTTGAAAGCGATCCGAGCGAAACTGCGGCCGCTATCGTGCTGACAAAAGTCGAATCTGGAAGCACGCACGCATATATATATATATATATATATAAACTTTTTGACCAATGGTCATTTCGGACTCAGGTGGTCATAAGAAGACCTCCTGTGAAGAAATTTTTTCAAAATTCGAAAGTAGGGGACAAATGAATGGGCAGACCGAATTCTTCGAGGTCTACCCAAAATTGCTATGAAATAATGTATTTTGTCTCGCAGAGCAACGTTTGTTCTTATCCCCTAATTGTAAACCAATGGAGATGTTATATATTTTTGTTTGAGTACTTCTGAGTTTTACGTGTAATTTACTAGTGAAAATAAAAATGTTTTCTGTCCTAAATATTTTAACACATAATAATGTGCATAGTGTCACAGTGCCCGTTAATTGTATTTTTATGTATCTCAGCGATATCTCACCCTGAATATAATATTATTAACTTATAAAATTATACATAAATACTGCAATTCAGTTTAAAATTTCAATTTTAATACTATCAAAACGAGAAAGTTTTGAAAAAGTTCTAGATTTTTATTTATTAAATTAAACAAATTTAATACCAATATTATATTTATATTATAAATGTATTTTTATGAGACGGTATTGGCAAAACTATGTGCCTGTATGTACCGGAGTTATTTATATATGTATGATCTCATTAAATTTCACAAATAATAAGGTTTATCTCAACTGTTATTTACGCGGACCGTCTAATCTGTCTGACGCTTTGATTTATTGTGAACCTCGCATTTATTAATTTCATTGCCCTGTTAGCTATTTGACATCTTAAAAAGAAGTGTTCTACAAGGAAAGTATTATATATATGTTATTATTTTATATGTTAAACTTTTATAATTGTGTTATTCGGTTTGACGTCAACGGGACAGTTTATAGTTTTTATTAAAAAAATATTTACTAAAAACTATAAACTATCAGCCTTGGACTGTTACTGTTTTCTCATCACGATTTGAAAATAAAAACTTATAGTTAACAGAGTTCTCAGATAAAGCCCATCTCAAACATTTTGATTTATGGGAAGGTAAATTTTGTAAATTCCAAACAACTAATAAGTTTTTACATTTTTGTTGTAATTTTTTAAACATTATTAATATGTGATATAATATATTCTTTGTCATTAAAACAGTGTCCCTTGTTAAAATTGATAAGTCATATTTCATCTACTATAAAAATAAAATATTATACATATATTAAATAATAAAATAATATTATTCCATTTGAAAACTGTTTTTAATATGGTAAATATCAAATTATTTCAATGTATTGGTCATTCTAGTCCCAGTCGTGAATATTATCCTTTCTGACCTCTGCGGTATAATCGGACCGGTTAGTAATGTTAACTGACAGCTGGAACCCTTATCAATCAGCTATAATTTAACTATAACAAACTATTCCATTTGATTTGTATTTGCTTCGTACTGTGAGATTCGATTTGTTTTGAGTGAAGTGACAAAGAAGGGTTATTTTTATATTACTTTTTTATATAATACCTAATAGATTGAGCTAATTTATTGTGTCCTTATTTATAACTACTTGATAATATACTATTATTATTGAAAATCACTGCCGGAAAAAACTTTCTTACTCATTACCAAAGAGACACAACTTAACACACCAATATATGTAGTATACCATATTTTTACATACACGAGTATATTAAAAGTGTTTTTGCTATTATTAAATAAATTATTTTGTGCAGTACTATAAAAGTAGTTTTTGATTACTTAGAATAAAGTTTGTAGAAATAAATAGGTATCAGTGAGGGTTACTTTCAGTAAAAGGAAGGAGTAGATAAAAATGATTGAATCAAACGCTGTAAATTGTAAAATAATATTCAAATTCAATTATAAGTTCAAAATATTTTTATTCAAGTAGGCATTTAAAAAAGCTTTTTAAAATCAGCAATTATTACAATAAAAATGGTTAGTGTAGTCCGTGAGTAAGCTATCACCGGCTCGGCTTGAATTCGATTCCGTCTGTTGACATATTATATAATATTATAACAGACTAGCCGTAGGGCTCGCTTCGCTCGCCGTTATTTTTATTTTTTAATGTGGTGACCTTATTGACCTTACAGCGTTGCCAAAACATAACCCTGGCATCGTTAGACTATATATATATTTTTTTTATGTTAGAGGAGGGCAAACCAGCTGGCGGGTCACGGATGGACGTGATCACCGCCGCCCATGAACTCTTGCAACATCCGAGGATTTACAAGAGTGTTGCCGGCCTTGTAGGTAGGAATAAACGTCTTTTTTGAAGGTACCCATGTCGTACCGATCTGGAAATACCGCCGAAGGGAGTTCGTTCCACATTCGAGTGGTACGTGGAAAAAATGCTATAAGCTATAAGCTTTCATTTGATACCCTGTTTATAAAAATCGAATAAGCGGTTTAGGAGGAGTAGTGCAAGAAAGAAAAAAAGTAATCGATTTTATATGGTAAGATTAAACGTATTAATTTTTATTGTTACCCAAATATCTATCGGAAAATACATAATAGTCATATCGCATTTTATAGTAATATGATAAATGTTCTTCAAAGTTATAACCTTTGGTTATAATTTTCGGAAGAAGGCTACTTCACATTTCTCGTCCGCCCCGATAAACACGATTATTATTATTAAATGATAAATTAATTGACTTCATTATTACCAAAAGTACATATTTAAGCATTATAAAATAATTTATGAATTTTCATAATAAATATTGTTGGATAATGTGTCACCGATTTTAATTGATAAACAGTAATGAATGTCACAAGTTACAACAATCAGATGGTTGCAAGCTTTGAAAGAAAGTGAAGGTTGCAGTTTATAAAAAGCAATCCGATATTTTATATATATAATGGTAATGCAGAAAATATGTATTTTTAAGTAAAATATTTATTATATTTTACAACTATACGTTATACTGTTTCAGATTGTTATCGTAATGATCAGTAGATCATTACGATAACAATCTGAAACAGTATAGTTTATATAGCATATCAGGTGGAGTACCACCTGATATGCTATATAAATCATAAGTTTTGGGTAGACCTCGAAGAATTCGGTCTGCCCATTCATTTGTACCCGACCTTCGAATTTTGGAAAAATTTCTTCACAGGAGGTCTTCTTATGACCCCCTGAGTCCGAAATGACCATTGGTCAAAAAGTTTATATATATATATATATATATATATATATATATAACTCGTTAATCAGAGAAATCCGGCCACAGGGGGCGCTAAGGCCTCACTTTTTCTGATTTCAGTTTTTCGACTATAACTTTTTCCCTATACAAAGTAGATCAATCGCGTTCATATTATATGATGTCTTTGATGAATACCTATAACTAATGTACATAAGCCGCAAACCTAACTTCAATAACTTAGGGGTGAGGATAAAAAAACCAAAAATTTTTGAAAAAAATTAATAACTTTTTTCTGGTAAACATTCTTACATCACAAGTATTTTTAGTAGGAAGGTTATTTTTTACTCTAAATTTAGGTAGCAAAAGTTTTTCCGTAAACGGTACCGTTTCCGAGAAAAAAAAATAAAAACCACTTTTAGCTTGAAAATTTAAGGTAGGTAAAAATACGGCAACTTTTTTCTGGTAAACATTCCCTCCTCTCAAATATTTTTAATAGAAAGGTTATTTTTTACTCAAAATTTAAGTATCAAAAGTATTTGCAAAAAAGATACCTTTTCCGAGAAAAAAAATAAAAACCGGTTTTTGCTTGAAAATTTTTGATGTAAGCAACGGCATCATGTGTTATTCTTAGGTAGTGAGTTATATTTTAAACGAGTTACACACGAGGTCTATCCACACGTGTCCCCCTGCGGGCACGGATTTTTTAATTTCATTTTATTTAGGTACATCTAAACTATAATTTATATATATTTTAGAATATAAATATCCAATGGGAGAGCCAATTTGCATATTTTGATAAAAAAATATATTAAACTTTAATATATTCTGTTAGTTCTAGTTAGTGTAACATCGTGCCAAGTATGCGAGAGTTGTTTGGTTGAAACCATATTATCAAAACAACATGCGGTTCAGAGTTACCGACTATTAACTTGGCTCTTGGTCAAATACTAATAAGATAGTATAAAATGTAATACACTGACGGTATTATTATTATTTTATTATATATTATATTGATAATACATGATGTATTATTAGAAAATAATTATATTAATTTATAATATATGTAATATTGTACAGATCTTTAATTTTGTAACATTACTAAATAAACAAATGACATAAATATACTCGTATAACATAATAATAAATTTTATCAAATATTAGCCAGTTTGAAATACAAATATTCTGTGGAATTGATTGTCATAAAGTATTGTAACTAAAAATGATATATGTAATTTACCAAATTTTATCAACATGATATTTGACTGTATTAATAATAATAAATACGAATTATCTCTATTTAAACAACGTTTTTGGTAGTTCTTCTTATTAATTATTAATATCGCAGTTAAATTATTAGGACAATTTGTTTATAAAGATATGTTACCTTTCTGATGCAATTAAAAAACAATTTATATTATATATTTATATCATTTTATTCTGGAATTAAAAAAAATATTTTCTTTCCAATTCAAGTCAGCTTGCGTTATTCAGTTAGTAGACCGGATTCTTAAACTAATAAAAACTATTAATTTTTGCAATTAATGACTGAGATTTATTAGTTGTAAGTTGAGAACCGCAGCTATGTTTGCAAAATTTGTTTTCTTGTCCTTTACTTACGCCACACAAAATTCAATGTATACATAATATAAGTATTTAGTTGTGGGTATTTTTAATGTCGAAGCTATGAGTGAACATTGTTTTATTGAATTTCCATAATAGTCCCAAGAAACAAAGTCGAGTAATATCTTGTTACGTAATATATATTGACACTACTGTACCTCCATCCTATGCTTATATTATCATTAGAATTGGATAAGACCGAAGTATTATTCATTGTATAACTAAAGCTTTTAAGTTAAAATTCAACATAAATCTTATTCTTCAGATTATATAACTCATATATAACCAAGAAAAAATTCGCAATTGCTTTAGAATAATGCCGCTTTATACAGTTAAATAAATTAAACATATAATATAAAGTTCTGTAGATATTTTTAGGTGGTAGAGTCTAGCTGTAGTTATCTGACTGCAGCTCGTATTGGGCTGGCTCGACCGGGGAAGGACCACCCTCTCACAGAAGACAGACGAAGATTTTGCTCGGGCTGCCCGTGGTATCTGGAGCGGGCAAAGTATCGCAGTTTATGTTTTCTGAGGGCAAACGACGGCAAACAACGGCACCCTGTTCCACTCTAGATGTGGACATTTGCAACATCCGGGGGATTCATTCGAACCTAAACGCCGTCCACTACCACCTTGAGACGGCGCAGCTGGTCTTGTTGTTTTTGACTGAGACGCAGATATCTCAACCTAGCGACACAGCATACCTATCATACCCTGGGAATAAACTAGAACATCATTAGCTTATTAAGCTTGGGCCAATGCGTTAATCACTAAGGATTCGAACTGTAGAGTTCTGAAGAGGAAATACAACCGTGCCTCCAGATTCTTCAAACGACAAATCGCTAGACCAAAGTTCAAGCATGTCGTCAAAATTGGGGATCAGTTGGCAGAGTACCCGCCTGGCTCGCGCAAATTCTGGGCGCTTTCAAAGGCCACTTCAGGCAACTTTAGCCAGACCCATCGCCATTCCCTTCTCTCCAAAATAATGGAGATTATTATAAACCGACAGGTCCTAACGTAACTCGCGGATCATCAGTTGATCAATGACCGGCAGTATGGCTTTCACCTTGGTGGATCAGCTGGTGATCTTCTGTTATACCTTACTCACCGTTGGGCAACGGTTATTGAAAGCAAGGGAGAGGGTCAGGCAGTTTGTCTGGATATGGCAAAAGCCTTGGATCGTGTATGGCACAAGGGGCTTCTTTCGAAGCTAACTTCCTATGAGCTTCCCGAGATTTTATGCAAGTGGATCACCAGCTTCCTCACTGGGCGGAGCATACAGGTCGTTCTCGACAGTTTTTGCTCGGACCCCAAGGCCGTGAATGGTGGTGTACCCCAAGGCTATGTGCTATCCCCAGCTCTGTTCCTCCTATATATCAATGATATGTTGGATATTTCCAACATACATTGTTATGCGGATGACAGCACTGGGGATGTGGTATATTCCGGTCGTGCAGGTCTCTCTCAGGAAAACGTCGATGAATGCCGAAAGAAACTTGTGTCTTTAATAGAGACTTTCCTGGGGATGGCCTCTGAGTGGGGTGAACTGAACCACGTTCAGTTCAATCCTCTAAAGACACAGGTTTGCGCGTTTACCACTAAGAAAACCCCAATTATCATTAATCAGAATACTGGGTCTCGACATTTCGAGCGATGGTCGGTTTCGTGGTCATCTGAAGAGCAAGGTCAAGTTGGCCTCGATGAAATTGGGAGTGATCAATAAAGCGAGGCAGTATTTCAACCCTGGCCAAAGACTTGCGCTCTATAAGGCGCAGGTCCGGCCACACATGGAGTACTGTTCTCATCTCTGGTCAGGATCACCCCAATATCAGGTTCTACCATTTGACCGCATACAACGGAGAGCAGTTCGGATTGTCGGGGACCCGGTGCTCTGCGAACGCCTGGACTCTTTGGCTTTGCGTAGAGACGTTGCTTCTTTGTGAGTCTTCTACCGCATTTACAACGGGGAGTGTTCCGAAGAACTACTCGATCTAATGCCTACCGCCGAATTATAATACCGCACAGTTCGCCATCGCCTCCTTTACCATCCATACCACCTGGATGCGTGGCGATCTTCAACTGTGCGGTTTTCAAGGACTTTCTTCTCACGTACCACTCAAATGTGGAACGAACTTCCTTCGGCGGTATTTCCAGATCGATACGACATAGGTACCTTCAAAAAAGGCATATATTCCTATCTCAAGGCCGGCAACGCTCTTGTGAATCCTCGGATGTTGCAAGAGTTCATGGGCGGCGGTGATGACATATCAACGGTGACCCGCAAGCTCGTAGCACCCCTATAAAATAAAAAATAAAAAAATAAAATAAATATAAGCATTGTGACAAAAACAACCTTCAAGACGTATTTTTTTTTAACTCCGGTTATAGAAGATTTATGAAAAATATATTTTTAAAATAATCTCCACATATTTTTATAATAACAAAAAACTAATTAAATCCTTTGTACTTTTAGGGAAAGAAGTGCTGGTCTGAAAATATAATAATTTCAATGTTATTGAAAATAAAATAAATCTTTATTCCTGTTGATGACACGCACTTAAGTCTTCTTTTAATAACAAACGGCTAAACTGTGGTTTATTCTCTTACAAATTTTAAAATGGATGAGAAGGTCTACTAGAAATGGAAGGCCTTTCTCCGGACGGCATCCTTTATTCAATTCGAAAATATTAAGTTTTTCTAATTCTTCAAATCTATGAATTATATAAACGAAACAGACAGAAGAAATATAATTATATTAGGTTGAAATATTTCTTTGTACGAAATGTACTTTAATATTTATATATACAAAATGTAATGATATCACTGTGATACAAAGATCCAGTCTAATCTAATTCTAATGCAAATTGCAGCTCTAACTATAATTTTCATAATATTGTACGTGCAGAAGGAGATAACGATTTATAAGTTATCTCATCAACTAGTGCAGAGCCGAACTTTTTAAAGTATTAGTTACAACGACAAATTTAAATTGAAATTCATAACATTTTGAGTCAAAATGTTTCTATAAAGAAATTTTGCTTAGATCACTAAAAATTTATCATAGTATTTATAAAGGCATATTTCGTTATAATTAGAAGTAGATTTTTTCACGGTAATTTACTTTTCTTCAGATACTATGTTAGATGTTCATAACATAAAAAAATGGCTAAACAATTGAGAAATATTTATTAACCAAGCTATATTACACTATCTAGTAAATAAAAAAATAAATGTAATTAGTACAATAATAATGCAACTTAACAAATTTACATTACATATATTCTTTTTCTAAAATCAAATATTATGATTTCATGTAACACGTTGAATATTCTAAATTTTCGGATTTATAACAGATTTATTCTATTACAATATTAAAAATAAACTATAATATAATGACCGGTTAATACCGGTTACCCTTTAATAAAGGAAATCAATATATATAAAGAAGTCTGCTATAACATTTGTTCTCTATGAACCTACCACATAGAAGAGTGCAAATAGAATATCGCGTTTAAAAAGTGCAATTAAAATAAAAATATTTGACTATGAAAAATATAAGTGAATTTATTAAATTATTATAAATAATATTTTCTTTAATCGCTATCTATTACTTGTTATTAAATATTAAAACAGTATTTATATTTCTTATCACATTGACTGTTTATAGCCTAATTTTATGTTTGTTGAGTAATGTCTTGAGCAATGACTTTCAAAAAATACATCGAAGTGAAATGTCTGAGACACATTCAAATTTAACAGATTGGAATATGTACAATCTACAAAATTGGAATATAACTGACAAAATAAATAATTAAATATCTTTCAGAAAAGATAATGTATAATAATAATAATAATACATAGTAATACAACTATGAATCACTTAAAAAATCCAAAATTAAAACCTCTACACAAATGGTTTTAAACATACATTTTCGACCACTATACCTACATAACCGTTATAGAGAAATATATTTTGAACATAAGTCTTATTGGCTAACATAATGCAAATATAAAATATATTCAAACCTAGAAAAAGCTTTTACAAGCAAGTTAAAGTAAAAAGTATTATTTCCATGCCATACCTACTCTCGATGTTCCATGTCATAGTCGACGCTCGATACATAAAAAGTTAATTAATGCTGACGGGTCAGGTTTGAAAATCTTAATCATATTCAAGACTGCTTTTTCAAACGCTTTGTTGACAACAACGCTACTAGCATTTGCTATTTTTTCTTGAATTGTCACCAACATTAGATTACAATAATTTTAAATATATTATCATGATTAATACATATTCATCTTAATAAGGATTTTATTACGCCTGACCGTTCCTTCGATTGTTCCTAAATGAATTAGATTGCATTGTAATAATTTTAATTTAATATCTTCTATAAAATATGATGGGATAAATATAATTTTAATAAAATATACACCACACCGACACAATAAATGAATTTGTGATTTAAAACATACTTTTTTTCTTATGTTACAATATATTTTTTATTTTAAACACCCAGTGTATTGGGGATATTTCGGAAATACCGACGTAGGCAAACTGTTGCAGTCTTTCGCTGTGCGAATTAGAAAAGACGGAGCATAGTGCTTCATTCAAACAGAAGGATTGTCCACGACAAAAGGGTGGGTACTCGCCTTGTGTTGGAAGCTCGATGATGGAAGGGGGTTTGGAAATTAGCTCATGTTACAACGTTTTATACATATTTTATAGAAAAGATAGCAAAATTTATGGTGTCATATTTTTTTTTATCTTTTATTATTTCTAATAAATTATACTAACTAGAACATAACATATACTAATTTCTGTAGTTTTGTTAGTTTGGTGGAAACTAATTGAAATGAAACGAAAGAAAATTTTAGTTTTTCATGCTGAATTCACTTTGCTCACTTATATTCCTCCAAAGACTAGCAAAGAGAAAAGAAAAACGATTTCATGGTTTCCACCAAGCACTACAAAACAGATAAAGATAAAACTGTTAATATAACGGAAATAATAAGTTTTTGAATCAAACGAACAGCGGAGTTGTTATATTCAATCAACTTTGTCATACCTATATCGTATCGCCGAAAACTTGCCACTAGAGTCTTTGTTTTTTTTTTCTTAGGAATGGAACTAACTATCGTGGGGATCTATTCCACAGTGTGACCATAAGTGACGCAGAAACGTCAGGTCAAAGGTATTGTACAATATTTTTTTTATTGTAGTAACCTTGATAAGTTATATCACCGAAACCGAAGATTTAAATGAATACATTGTTGCTACAAATTATATTTATTTATATCTTTTCCACTTGGTATCCATACCACTTGTGTATGTCAAATAGAAGTGACAGGTCTGCCTATTTTGATATCATACGTATCGAAATAAGACCGTCTGTAAAGATACTCTCCAACTTAAAATAAGGCTACGAGGATTCCAATCGCGTCCCGGTCTGAGAAGAACCACACAAAAAACTCAGACGGGTTTTTTAATTTTATTTTATTGTTTCACACACGTGAATATTTATTGACTAAAGTACCAACAACTAAAACCATCGCAATCACTTCGATAAGCCGGCCTAATGATAGTTAATAATAAGAAAAAGGAAATCCGTGGCTAGTAATACGGCAAGTAGCATCCGGTCACGAGCATAATGCAAGGGTCACTCATGACCCTCTTCGCCATAATTGAGGGAAAGGGGGCAATCCGGCTCCCACCGCTACCGCAATTAATGACTTGTAAGTGAGCGGTGTGATGCAGCCAATAGATTTAACGACAGTAACAAACAGCGTCCGAAAAAATCGCTAAAATACAATTTATTCCCAGGTAATGCCGTCGTTAATTTAATTCTCTACACTAATTATAGTGGGTTTTTTTTTATTAAATTCCCTTTAATGAATATTTGGAATTTATTTAAAGATAAATTTAAGGCTTTACTGAAGAGTTTATTGTAAAAACGTATACTCTTAACCTTAAAGGAATTACCTATTTAGGAGCCTATTGATGGGCACAGCAAGTTTATTTTTATTTCTAGTATTATTTTATACATACATGACAATTTTATTGAATTTTAAATATTTTTGTGTACATAAACTAGTGTTTTATATATATTTTGATTGTACACAGTCATCATTTTTAATTCTTTTAATTTACTTTTTAATGACTCTCGAAGACTGATGTTGTATGTTGCTCGAACCACCATAACTAATTACATAATATATCTTAAGATTTAGTAAGCTATCGAATTATTATTTGAATAAATTTTCAGTTGTTTCAAATTTATACACCTTATTACATTTCTTTTTTTTAAAAAAAATTATGACAACGGTATTTCAAAGATAAACCAAAAAATTTGTTACAAAAATTCACGTTTTCATATTTAAAAATATATTCTAAGTTATTTACGTGGCACTATTATATGATCTTGGGTTTTTAATAATTTGTTAACATTATAAACAAACATATCGTTGTTAATATTTTTCGAGAGTATTATAAAAATTCTAATAATTGTTTCTTAGAAGTATAATTTTCAAATGTGGGTCTTTTACGCATACAAGCGTTGTCTCGACAGTTCTAGTGTGATTGCACTCAAAACGGATGACGTGATATAATATTACTTCGCTGTATGCAGTACGTACTTAAGTGTTGAGGAACTAAATTTAAACAACTTACTTTTTGATAAAAAAAAGTTTTTCACTTGAAATGGTCTGTTTTAGATTAATTTATTATTAAATTTGTACGTGAATGACTCTTGATCATGCTCTGTACCTCGAAGCCTTTTCTTTATTATACTTATGATATATTTGTTTATTTATTAATTTGTAATGATTTTAAAGAAATAAAGGAAAAAAGAAAGTGTTTCAATACTATATTCCTCCCCAGCCCCTTTAAATTAATAAATATCAATCTTTTTTCCAAAGTTATTTCGTAATATCTATCTTTCAATTAAATTTTTGAGCAAGAAATAATTTTGAAAATTCTCTTATTATTATTTACCGCTTATTTATTGCGAAGGTTGTCATATCTAAGGTAACATAAATATAATACTTGAGATGTCACACAGTTCTTAACTTACCACTTTTTTACAAGTTAGCAACCTTATATTTAAACTAGTAAGTAGTAAAAGAATGATAACGGTGTTTAATCTGTTCTCATCATTCTAACTTATGTCGTTAAGAGTCTAGTAATGATGCAGAAAGCTTGATTTAAATTGTTTTTGGTTAAAAGCATTTTATTTTCGACTTTCGTTTCTATCCGCTTGATACATACGAGCTTCTTACCAATCAGTCAGCAATCTGGTCAAGAAATAATCGCATTGATACAAGCAGAAAAACGGGACGAATGACGAAATATCCCGTTTCAGGAAAATCTATAAAATAATTTGCAGTAAAAGTATTTATACTATAAAATGCAATAATGTTTTTTTTTTTTACACAGCAAATGCATAAAAATTAATTTCTTGACGTGGTATATACAGAAACTCGCTTAAACTAAATAATACCTGAAGAGAATTGTTATTTTTTTACTTTACAAATACAGCAACTTGTAATAATTAAATAAATTTTTAGAGGAGCATCCTAAGATGTAACATCTCCTTTAAATTTATTTAATATTAATACAAATACAGCAGTTTAGAAGGAAAGTGAACTGAAAGTAACAATGTAAATTATTTATTAATATGAATTCGATGTTGAAATCTAATTAGGGAGTTATATTTGAGTATATAAAAATACCAAATCATTTTTTTTAAATATAATGGTGAAGCCAACGCTTCCTTTGCACATTGTTATATTTTTAAACAAGATTGTTTTAGAGAATGGCGTCGTCCTCGTGTCTAATGGATTGGAAGCGCTCGCCGAGTCGTATCTGCCTGTACACTGGATAGTTTAAGTTACAAGCTTTATTTATGTGAGGCAAATATGTATTTTTACACGATAATCACAATAACTTGCGCTTATGATAATAAGAAAGATATCTCTAAAAGCCTTTGATTTTGGGTTATTATGAAAAATATAGTATTCGGCAAAAATACATTATCTTAAATATTATTTAATTTAACTAATAAGATAATTTGTATTAAAAAAAAATTGAGGTTTCAATAAATAAAATATTTGCGCTTAAAATGTATTTGAACCATACACTGTATTTGTACTAAACACCAGATGTGACAACTTTTTTTAAAGTGAATTTTATTCTTAGACTAACACTTTAGACTTAAAATCCTCTTAGTACCACTTGACTTACTTTCACAAGTGAAGGTTTTAAATCAGTTGCTTTTAGTCAGTGTAAAATTGAAGTTCATATTAACAAAAAATCTACATATATATATATATTATTATTATTTAAATTTGCAAGACTATAAACTGTTTTAGCTTATTCATTTTACAATAAAAATGAATATTGTTCAAATTGTTTTATTTATTTTCCGATATTTCTTAATTGTTAACGTTTTAAATTAAATAAAATATACCACCCTATTTCTATTTCTAAAATATATAATACATATGTATTATTTAGAATATTTATATTTTGAGACACTCTTTAGCAAAACTAATAAATATTGATAAAAATAAGATTATAATTGAATATCGATAATATATATATTTTATATATTTATATATAAAGATATATATATATATATATATATATATATATATATATATATATGTGACGTGAAATTCCACATCAACTTAACAAGAAAATCTATTTTAATCCGAAACTACATTTCAGACTAAACTCAAATGTAAATCATAATACAATATTCAAGTATGTGTATGACAGTACAGTGCTCATATATTTCACCCCACAATGGCCCTCAAAATGAGTGAAACTGCAGTAATACGTTTACAATTATTCTACTATTATGAATAATATAGAATATTATAATAGCTGAATATTACAGTCTCTTACTCGATACCAATATTGAGCTAAACTGTTACATTGTGAATAGAACATTATTATTATATAAAATGTAGCTAATATAAGTTTTACATTTTTGTAAATATACTTTAAACAGTAATTGTTTTTTATAAACTCATATTAATATTTAATTTAATGTCTTGTTACTGTTATAAAATTTATAGGTTTCATTCAGAGAGAATATTGTTTTGAGAAGTTTACTTGTTTAGCTTATGGTAGAAATTTTTTACCCAATTTATTTTCTTGAAGTTACCTTTACTTTTGAAAACTCCAAGTGTATCTAAAAATAGTGTGGACTTTTATTGTAGTAATAGAAATGGTAAAATTTCCTAACCTTTTTTTTTATTAGATGATGGATGTACCAAAGATGTACCATTCGGAACATCAGGTTATCTTCGGTAAGAAGTACTTCTTCAATTATTAAATGGAATGTTTTATTGAGTTAAGAATATGAATATATATATATATATATATATATATATATGAATATGGCAATGTAACAAAATTGAAAAATATAAACATTTTTAAGGGACTAACTCCTAAAACTAAAGTTTCAATTTAATAAAGATAGCTGCCTTACTTCGAATATAAAAAAATCTTTGCAAACTTTAATTCTCAAAAATAAATAATATGTGTGAGCTAGTACAAAATATAATAAAATCATCGTGTCTGAGATTTTATGATAGTGTGTAAACTGCATTTAACTTTAGTTATATATTTAACAATACTATATAGCATTGTTGTCTACGATATAACTATTTGATTGTAAATGCTGCAATATATCAAGGTTTTATATCTGAGGATTAAAACTCTTCTGAACAAATATAGTGTTCAAACAATATCAAAAATATAAATTGAATTTTAATTCACAATATAAAAGCATATTTCAATAAAAATGTTATATATATAATAAAAAACCATTGTTAATACAGTGCCTTGTAGGTTTACAAATTAAAATAAGTAATACTGAATTGAACCAAAAAGATTTTATGACGGTAAATGTGAGAATTCATAGTCACACTGTAAGTTTCTTTTATTTTTCTTCAGATATTTTAGTACTAAATAGCTTTTTTTTTACTTATTCAGTTTTGAAATAAAAAAGTAAAATGAATTTATTAATTATAATACAATAATTTTATATACAAATTTAACACTTAAGGTAACACTGCTCCATAAATAAGAAAATATAAATTCCTATCTGAAATTTTCAGCAGAACATGATGTATGTCGAAAGATCAAAGTAGGAATTAGTTTGGTGTCATATTGCTATCAAATATGTATGTATGCATTTTTGCCTTGACATTACAGTAAAAAATTTCAAAAAAATTTAAATGTATCAAAACCTTATTTTGCATTACTTTTTTTTAGTGTTTTTGTTCTTTAAGGTAGTGAGTGACGTAATGTAATATTGAACTTTGAATGACCATTTAAATGATTGAGCTGAGCGAAGCGAAGCTCTTTACTGGTCAGATCGCAAAAACTGCGAACTCTCTGTTCTTAAAAACTATTCGAGCTATGTTAACGAAACTCGCTACAACGATTGCGAGCATAAGCCGCTAAGCATATATTTATTTTAAAAAAAATCGTAATTCTTAATTCAGTATAATTTACTAATTCAGTTTAGGACAATTTACGTGCTAGCTATCATTTAACTACGCATACCACAGTTTCGATACATGGCATGGTGTTTGATGCCACATTGCTTTATGACTGTGCAAAATTTCGGATAATTTCGATCGACAGATCTTGAACAATTAACAGAACTAATTTAGTTCGATTAGTGACTCAACAGCGCGCGCCTGTCGATGCACGAGTTACAAGTGGATTGAAATCTAAGAAAGTTTATAACTACTCTCATACATAGCAGTACTGACTATAAATTCGTCAGAATGCAGTTCACATTGAGCTCGAAGCACACTAAAAGAATGGTAAGTTTTCGAATTACAGAAAAAAGGTTTCAATTTACCAGAAAACTGTCCATAGGCTTATGATATGGAATGTCTCATACCGGCGCGGGCCCCAAGTTAAAAGAATAGCAAAATAGAAGGAACAACGGAACGAACGCTTCAGTTGCGGGTGAGGCTTCGAACAGGCAAGTTTCCATCCGAATATTTTCTTTCACTTTTATTTTTAATTTTGCTATCCCAATTTAAAATTTTATATCCACTTGCTAAACATTTCATCGAGTTTCATCAAGCTTCCATTTAATTATTGCTCATTATCATAAAATGGAACGTGGACGAGGCAGAGGAAGAGGCAGACGGCTTGCAATTCGCGATACACAGCAACTTCTGTCCGTTCCCAACAGTATCGAGATAGTGCAGCCACACATATCGTAAATAAGCGTCGATTCAATAAAGAAATAGAAAAATTGGCATACGTTTCTTGTTCTTAATGTTCAAGAACCGATTTAAAAGAAGCAGGAGTTCCCTATACTTGCTCTGCGTGCTGTTCCATTCGAACAACAGGAATGTTCACCGCAGAAAATTTTATGGATCCTGGGGTAGTGCCACCACAATTACAGGGGGTGACATAGATCGAAACTATGCTAAACTAAACAGAATACCTAAGCCGTGCCTGGGTAATATTATGCGTCTAGCTAGCTTATCGTAACGTTAACTTGATTCTTAAATGAAAAAATCACTAAATAAGATCTAGAGCCGTCTGTTAGGAACTCTATGTGAATCTGCCATAGGGAATTGACAAAGTTACTGTTGTTTGAGAACGTGCCACGATATCATCATAATAATTCGTTTTATCCCCAAAGAGGTCGAATGCTTTCTACCGTATCAATAGTGTCACAGTGGACCTGATTGTTTCAGCGTGATGAGATAACGAAAAGAAGGGTGTTATGAGCGATTCTGCAGAAAATTTTCCATTTAAAGACCTGAAACGAATATCAAACTTGACATGTTTGGCAAATGATTTATTGATAATATCCTATATTTCCATTTATTTCTCGTAGCGTTTGTAAAGACTAACCTAAAGAACATCGTAGTAAATACCCTGCCGTGCACAGAGCAAAAGTTAGCTCAGCTCACGACCCCGCTTGCGTGACCTAGTATTCTCATTTTTATAATGTTTAATATGGAAAAATCTTTCATAATTCTTAATTAAATATTAAATAATATGCCGTTATCATGTAAGTCCTGTTAGGATGAAATAAAATATTTATATTAATAAAGTAACTATTTTTTCTCAAGTAGACCAAACAAGTATGTTACGTACATTCATATCCTTTCTTATATTTCCATTTCTTAAGTTTATTGGAAAATCTTTAATAATAGAGGAGTCAATGCTTTTCTATTTTTTCACTAACATGATTTTACGACATTTAAGCAAAGAAAGTCAAAAGCACAATATTCAATAAAAAATATATTTAAGCAAATGAAGCTTTATTATAACGAGCATAACAAATTATATTTTCTATAACAGTAATTATATTGGTTTACGAATCGGTAATATAAATGTTTCAACTGCAACTGAAATTCGTTCGCTTGATTGAACATTGTGTACTTACTGACGTGAAATTTAGAAATACTATTATTTTATATATAATAGTTTTAGTAACAAATCTTATAAACTAGGTTAGTTTAATAGGTTCATAGCTTAATTATAATAGAAGTTTGATTTCTTCTTTAGTATAATATTGGTACAGCTTCCACAAAGGTGAAGCCTTGTCTGCTCATAGCGTGGAAGCCTAAATAAACACAGAGAATGCACTATAATGGCCGGGCAGCATTACCAACAACGTTCCAAAAGTGTTATTATATTAAATACTACGGGATTTAACGGACAGTACAAACAAATAACCCAATGACTTTTCAAGTCAAAGGGTTGATAAATTGCTTTTAATGAATTAATTTTAACAGCAGAAATTCTATTTATTAAAATTATTTGCTTGCAGCTCATAAGCTGATAGTAAATCTGAGAGTTAGGTCATTTTGCTCCCTGTACTAACGCCCTACGCTCGCTGTCATCAGAATCATCATTTAAATTGTCAGTCCGCATGTATCTAGGTATTTAAAATTGTAAACTTCCGTACCTTTTAACTTTAATTGTAAACTTAAATTTAAAAACTACGGGACAGTTTCCCAGAGGTTGCGCATTCATATCCTGCCCGTGTGGATGTTTTTTTTTAATATTCAGTTAAAATTTCTAAGTATTTTTTTTACATAATAATTGAGTAATACATATAGATAACTTATATATACGATTTTAAGAAACCCTTAGTCGAAAGAAGCTCTTTCAAACTTTTCACTGTAACAACATTCACGTCGATTATATCTACGGGCAGCTTTCCTTAGATTTATTCCTCAAAATTTATGACCTACATATTATTGCCCCATTTCCTTAAATCCGCATGTATTATGTAATGTAGAATGTGATTTATTTGTTTACTTATTTTTATTGTTGATTATGTTGATGTTGAAGTTGATTGAATATAAATGTATTGTATGTATGTACATAATTTTTAAAATGTATATTTAAGTTCTTTACTTATTTAAGGAAATATTTTTTCTTAATATACTGTGCACCGATATGTTTGATGATTTCTTTACGTCCTCTTTACGTCTTTATATATTAAGAGGATTACAAACGAACATGCAGGTTATCTTGTGGGAAGTGATCATGCATAAGAGCGTTGCCTTTGAGGAGCAAATGAAACTCATCTCGCTTTATCGATTAATCTCCGCCAGAGGATCTACCTTCAACGAGTCACCACAAGATCTGATAACCCGAACGACTTTATTGTAAATGTAAATGTTGTAAATGTGTAAATGCGGTAAAATGATAAACGCTGATTTGTAACAATGACGATCATATAGAGCATGTCCTATGATTAATATATCCAGTTCCTACTTACAATTTATAAAGTAAAAAAATATCAAATAAAGTTTTTAGTTTCCAATTTTACATCAAATAAATAAAAATACAATCATTTTTTTTAAATATTTATCTTTAAATTTATTGTCAAAGTTATTCAAGCCTATATTTTTACAATTAAAAACCAATGCAATGCAATGGTAAAATAAAAACATGAAATTCATAAAATATTTTCATAATCAAATCCAATAGGAAACTATTTCATACAGATTAATTTGCAAGTTCAGAACAAAAGAATTTATTATGAAATATGTGAAAGGAAACCATTAAAATCTGTTTTTCAATAACCTTTCAATAGTATTTTTGGTTACGTTTTTATAAATAATATATTAATACAATATAATTTATAGAACAGGATACATATCAAATATATCTAATTTATAATAAATTTGTATTGATATCTTATCTTAAAAATTAAACATATAATCAGTTATAATACTAATAATACATATTGTATACATTGTATTATTACTGATCTGACTTTAAATAAATCCTATATTACTAATATTTTTCGCTTGCGTCACACTGATTAAAATATTGCTAATACACAACTTCTTGTAAGTGATTTAAGTGAAACGACTGAGTGAATGGTTAGCAACTTTATTACCTTCCCATCATTAACATAGTTCTTAATTTTATGGCAAACTGATTACCATTATGCGTTTCATATGACTTTTTGAAGGGTTTATTATCTCCCCTTCTATCAGTGTACTTTAATTTAAAAGATTCATATTTATAGTACTTAAGTACTATAATATGTTTATTATTATAGTAATTTACTATTTAAGATAAGAGAATCTTAAAAGGTACTAAAAATATTAAAATTATATTATAAAATTGTGAAAAACAACGCAAAAAATGGCAACCAATATCCTTAGCCATTTATTAAGTTTAATTAAGTTAAAATGGCGAAGAGCAGGTCGTGACACTAGAATAATTAATGATCGCAGTTATTACGATTAAACCCAACAGATAGTGCAAAGAAAGTCCTAAAATACGACGTAAAGGACAATTAAAATTTATCTGTGCCTCTAAAAATTTTAACTAATCTTTATGTAAAAAAATATTTGTTGGCTAAACATACATACCTTTCTGGTTGAAACGAAATTTGTATTGATATGTATAACGGCGATGGCTTTATATTATGGATACATCGCAGAGGTTTCAGGTAACACAGTAATTATAACGAAGATAAACTACTGGTACAGCAAACTACCGGACCCCCTTGGAAGGACTGATGATTCTTGAACAAAACATTCCTATGTTTTGTAATGCTCATCATCATTCTGCCTTTTAAAATGTAAACCACGTTTCTACAAACAACTCGTCTCTACGATTACTACGACATCAATAGAGTGTCTCATTATCGTAAATTACCGTGGTCTGCGGCATATATGTATATATTGTATTTCATTTTCAATGGTATTTGAAATAGGATTTTCTAAAAACCTATTAAATGTGGTCTTTATCTCGATTACGAAGATTATATATGGAATGGTAAACTCAACATGGCGGATAGTAATATGGAGACTCAATTGGCAATGCACGCGCGTCAGACCCAATTGTTAGTAAGTTGATTTATGTTTAATTTTTTTTCTACCCGACATAAGAGGTAACTTTGATCAGCTTATTGTTGAATTACTAAATTAAACATATTCGTCCAATAATTTTTCTAATGTATGTTCTTTCACATCATCACCGCCTACGAATCAATAGTAATAGCATTATCTTAAGTATTTTATCTCAAAAATGTACAGTTTTGTTAATATAAAAAATGTTAATAGTAATCTTAATGAATTAATAAAATATATTTTGAAAACGGTCTTTTGCATTTCGCTGTACGAAACTACACAGCTTATTAATAACGCAAAAAGATATATATATATATATATATATATATATATATATATATATATATATATTTGCATTATGAGTGCCTAGCCTGGCAAGAAGCAACACCTCAAACAACACCTAATTTAATAATAAAACATATTATTGCCTGATCCCTTCTTGATTGATATTATAATTTTTTACTTCATCGATACTCACATTGTTGCAACGATAATTCAATTTATTAAATATACTTGAAAATAAATAGTTTTATAATATTATTTCACAACTTCCAAAATAGGTAAATTTTCTTTGAATACACACATTTGAAAACTAATACAAAAAAAAGGTGGCGTGAAGTCAGGTAGTCAAAGAGGCAATAGTAGTGGTTCATAATGACGGAACCATTGCTGTCCAAACGTGTCACTTACAGACTCTGATACACACAGCACGGAATGTCTTACAACACATTGATACCATAACTGCCTAAACTATAACAAAAAAAATGCTTTGTATTCTAAAAAAATTGTGCATTGGGGTTATTAACAATAAATTAAATATTATAGTCGCATCAAATCTTATAGTCACAAATCCAACTTTCTAAATAGTCGTATATGCAAACATAAAAAAATACGATCACATGTATCTTTATAAGTTGGTATCAGAAAAGAAGGATTTATTGAACGGGATACCTCATATCTTATTTATGAAATCTTTTGGCGGAAATCAAAAACTAAATATAATCGACTTATTTAATGAATTATTTATATCTTGTAGATATAAATATACTAAATAAATACTTCTTATATTTTTAATTTGAAATTTACTTTCAAACAGGATATTAAACAGGGGATCAGAGTTATTATTTTGGCAAGGAACATTTACAACTACAACTTCCAATATATTTTTCATCGATAATGAATTTAAACTTATAATTTACTACTACTTTAGCGAATAACACACAGTTCAAAAGCATAGAGTTATATAGTTGTCTTGTTACATGTAGCTGTTGGTTAAATATATACTAATTTCTATGCTGAAGAGTTTTTTAGTTTGTTTATAAAACGTTATAACCTATTAAGTACCAGTTCAGAATAACAAAGACCATTTATTGAAGGTGACTTAACCAACGTTTTATATATTGGCCATAACATATTATAACACCACAATAATTTTTGAACACACCTCGTATGTTGGAAATATCCAACATACATATCATAGATGTGCAGAAGGAACAGAGTTGGGGTAGCACAAAGCCTCGGAGTACGCCAGCATTATTCACGGGATTGGTATCCACTTGCAAAAATTCTCGGGAAGCCAATAGGAAGGAAGCTTCGAAAGAAATTCCCTGTGCCATACACGATGGAAGGCGGTCGCCATATCCAGACTTACTGCCAAGTCCTCTTCTTTCTTCCAATAACCGCTGTTCAACGGTGTGTAACATATAACAGAAGATTGCCCGCCGATCGTCCATGGCGGTAATTTTATTAGTTGTTGAGTCTAGGTTATTTTTTCAATACACTTTATCGTTTCCAATGTTCATTTAATGACGTATAAAGTTTTAGTATAGTATAGAACTAAAGGTTAATTATCTTTTAAAATGTATAACATTTGCAACAACCTTCTGTTTTCGAAATTTAAATTTATAATTACTAATCGAAAAGAGTGTATATGATTATAACTGTATTATAATTATTTAATTTTACGAGTTGTAAACATTTATTTAAAATATTTAGTAAACTCCTTTAATAAATTGTGATTTCCGAAGATGTGAAAACTAGTTGTGATAACATCTACAAATTCAAATTCGAAATTCAATATATCTTTATTCAAGGAGTCATTTACACGCACTTTTGAATTGTTAATTATTGCATTTAAAAGGTCAGTGTAGTAAGTCAATCAGTAAGAGTGCAAACTGACAGTAAAAAATTTTCAAGTTCCAAATATTATGAACTAACTAATTAAACACAATTTTTACTATTTTTATAATATGCCACTCACTACTTTCTATCTGTCTATCACAGAGGTGTCGTTGTTTTCTCTTCGTCTTTTTGTACGCTGAGATACATACATCGGTGATTGTAGTTCCACTTCAGCCGAGGCAGTCAGATTAGGATCTGAATGGAAGAGTTGATTTTGAGGTATAAAACCCGTTGGGGTATTCTTGTTAACGGCATTTTAAAATAATAAAAGAAATAGAAGAACAATAAACAAAAATAATATTCTTGATAACAGTAGAAGTCGCCAAACAGTAAAATTATTAAATATTAAATTCACACGTTTGGGCACGTCCAAAGAATGAGTGATGAAAGAATAGTAAAAAGGATTTATATAGGAAAAGTGCGCGATAAGAGAGACAGGGGGAGGCCTTGAGTGACCTTCGAAAACACAGTATCTACGATACTGGAGGAAGGTCACGTAAAAAGCATGAGGACCCCCCGGAGGGCATGTATGAAAAGGTTGATGTCTGTGGCCGAGGCGAAAGAGGTATGCAGAGACCGTAGCGTTTGGCGCTCCGTCGTCTCTGGCTACGCCGCAAGGGATATGGCGTGAAGCTAAATAATAATAATCATTATTATTATTAAATTCACATATGTAACTGCACCAGAATGTGGTTCTATATTTCGAAACGGGTTTTCCAAATCCAGATATGCAGCAGCGCCGCCGCCATTGTATCAGATGTGATGTCCTTAAGCGGTATTGACGCAGGTCAACGCATAAGCCTATGGACGGCAGTAAGGCAATATCGCTACCCATGCAATGGTACCGATACTGCCTTACTTAGGGGTCGTATAATATCTATGTGTATGTTCATGAACCTTGAACTAGGTAAAATGAAACTACCTAAGGTAGAAGAAACAGGTCCTATAGAAACCTATAGTTAATAAATAACAAGATAATTTAGTTTTTTTATACAACCTCTAACTTTTTTGATGTAAATCTATATCTATAAAAAAAACATATCAAAGAAAAAGGCATTCGAAATGAGAGTGTATTATTTACCGAGTGGATCTTCTTATTTTCCACACACATATATATATTATATATATATATATATATATATATATATAAACATTGTATACAGAAGAAAATTCATAAATCACTTAACCAAACTATATCTATAAAAAAAACATATCAAAGAAAAAGGCATTCGAAATGAGAGTGTATTATTTACCGAGTGGATCTTCTTATTTTCCACACACATATATATATTATATATATATATATATATATATATATATATAAACATTGTATACAGAAGAAAATTCATAAATCACTTAACCAAACTAATTAACTGACTGAGGAGTTTAGCATCTACTTAAATTCAACTGTTTTTATGCGGTATTCCATTTGAGTATATCCAAATTATCAATCACGAAATCATGTTCTAAAAATTTCAATATGGGAACAATTCAGCCCAATATTGTAAATACTATATTGAAATCTTAAAAGATAGATACAGAAGAAATCATCGACATTGATAAACAATTTTTTGGCTGTTAAGCTGTCAGAGACCCAATGCTTAGAGAAACATATTAGATTCATTCCATTACGCGGAGACGTCGCATTTTTGTGCATCATATATTGCTTTTGTCATGGCATGTTCCGATGAGCTAGGGGTCTTTGTAGTGCAAAAGTTTTCAGAACCATATACCGGTCTCTAAAAGAATGTTTTTGGGAATCCGTGTTGATGTATTTACCGCAAACTTTCAGATAGGTACTGTCGAATGGTATTAAAATTTTGAAGATATATTCTCACTTGCTAACAAATTTTTTTAATGCATATCGGTAGCAATTAGTATAGTTTTAAAAATGTTATTTTACAAACAACTTTTTACTGTGTTAATTATTTATTGTGATTAAATAAACAACTTGACATATCTTATATTTTAACAATATTAAGAAAAATCTGTTTATTTTAAATTATCGTAATAAAAAAAAACATCTAATAATATTATAAACGAGAATAAAAAATTATGAGAAAATATCAAGCTTATCTATGTTTTATACACTTCCAACTTTGATGCACTTAATTAAAAAGTTATTAGCACGCTTTGTGGATAATTGTGTTTGAAGAACCACGCAAATATTTAGTTAACGTATTCTAAGTAGTGTTAAGTAAAATATTTGATTGTATTTAGGTGTTAATAAAATATAATACATATTTTTTTTTATTTCAGAGGAGGGCAATCAAGCTGGCGGGTCACAGATGTACGTGATCACCGCCGCCCATGAACTGCCAGACCCTCTCCCTTGCTTTCAATGACAGCTGCCCAACAGTGCTAAGATATAACAGAAGATCACCAGCTGATCTACCATGGCGAAAGCCATATTGCCGGTCATTGACCAACTGCTGATCCTCGAGGTAGGTTAGGAGCTGTTTATTGATAATGCTCTCCATTACTTCGGAGAGAAGAGAGGTAATGGCGATAGGTTTGTAGGTAGCTGGGTCCGAGCTATCATCTTTTTTAGGGATGTGATGGACAAGGGCACGCTTCCATGAGATCGGGACTACGCCTTTAAGGTAGGAGTACCGAAATAGATACGTTAGCACTGGTGTCAACTCAGGGGCACATGGTCGTAGCACAATTGGAGAGATACCATCTGGCCCACTCGACTTATGAACTTCCAAGAAAAGAAGGGCTTTCCGGATGATTTTTTTGCCGAAAATCTATTTCCGGCATTAAGCTTTGACACCGCGTGATGATAGCCGGTGTCTTCCGCTGGTTGTCTAAAGTCGAGTTTGAGGCAAAAAGGGTGCCCAAGTAGCCCACACGGCACAAGAAAAAGTGGATCTGCTTTCTCTTTTGCCGTGTGGGCTAGAGAGTCGTTCCCAGTGTGCAATGGCGGTAGGGATAGCTGACAAAAGTTTCCCTAATTGGCTTTGAAAAGCACCCAGAACTTGCGCGTGCCAGGTGGGTACTTTGCCAGCTGATCCCCAATTTTGACGACTTGCTTGAAAATTGCTCAAGCAATTTTCCGTTTGAAGAGTCTGGAGGCACGATTATATTTCCTCATCAGAACTCTAGAGTTCGGATCCTTAGTAAATAACACATTAGCCCAAACTTGATAGGCCTGCCGTTTACCAGCTGACAGACGCATCAAACCGAGGCCGCGATCTGCCACCAAGTGGTACCATAGAGCTTGGTACAAATAGCTCTATGCGATGAAGTACCATATCAGCTACAGCCGCAGCGCAGTCACTAGGATCATTGAAAGGGAAACATATCGGCACCTATGGGTAGGATGCAAAAAAGGACCGCAGTCCATTCCAATCCATTTACTAGTAGTGCTAAACGCGACGAGTCGCAGGTCTTGTGCGAGCTGGTCGTTCAATGGGCACTACACACCGTACCAAGTAATGATCAGAGGACCCTAAGGTAGCTACGACAGTGACCTGGTACTTTCCGTGATATGTAGTCAGCAGAAGAACCAACGAAGAGGGCATATAGGGCTGTCCACGTCCTGTAGACGAGTGTGCATCTTGACCAACTGGGACAGACCATTTGCCAGAGCAAAGTCAAAGACAGATCTCCCCGCGTACTCGGTAGCACGTGATCCTAGCCAATCGGCATTGTGCGCATTGAAATCCCCGAAGTTAATAGTTAAATTATCTTTATGTTAACCATAAATTATAATCTTTCAAAATATAATATATACAAAATATTTCAAAATGTCATATAAATAATATTACACGTTATTGCCTTCCGTTTGTTTGTAATCCTATCACGATGCTATCGTATTTGCCCCAACTACAATGAATTATTAAGTACAGAAGAACTATTCATTCCAATCCCTTTACGACATGGTAAACCTTTAAGTGAAGTGCTTTTCTTATGAATAGTTTTGTTGTTCTTTTTATACTAATAATATGTGAAGTGAAAGTTATTTCTCATGGTCTATAAATATATGTATATATAAATAGATGTATGTATGTATGTATATATAAATATTCTATTTGTTTGTGTTACTGATTTATTAACAAACAATATTATGATATTTATATTATCTGCTTGTATAATAAATATATTATATTTATGTAGATTAATGTGTTTATACATTCTTTTTTTTGTAGTGTCTCTGCTGTTAGCCCTACTGGCCATGACAGCGTTACCGGCGGTTATATACATATATAAAAACAAGTATCACAAACAAATTATAATAACAAATAATTGTAAGATAACATTTATTTTACTATTTGAGTTTGCTTAAATTTTGATGAATAAAAATTGGTAGTTTAAAACAAACGAACGAAACTAACAGTGAAAGCCTAGCCTAGTTTTTCGTGGACGTATTTGCAGTGGCGTAGATAACCAATGGCCCTGGGGCAACAAAACATACTAAAGCCCTAACTATATACTATTTAAAAACGTTTTTTCCGTATTTTTCGTGTTTCGAATTCGACTTACTGCAGACTCATTGTAATATTGTCGACTTCATAATAAAAGTAATAACTAAATACAATAATGTTATATAACTTATTAAACAGATAAAAAAGTAGGTTTCCAATTTATATATAAATATATATATATATATATATATATATATATATATATATATATATATAAACGATTTAAACCATATGTATATATATATATATATATATATATATATATACATATGGTTTTAATCGTTTTAATTCATTTATGTTTTAGACGGTTTTTTTTTTTATTAGAAAGTGTTTGCTCTCGGAGCTGTTCTTGGACAAGTCCTATTTTAATTTGGCGATGATCTAATCCTTAGCTTTGGAAACGGTCAAATATCCCCTTAAAAAAATATAAGAGATGTCTCCCGATTGCGGCAATCGTTTATGTATTCTTTAAATTTTTTGAAATAAAAAATATTTAACAAAAAAATAAAACCACTTACATTTTTATTAAAAGTTTTGTTTCATTGAAGAATTTAAAGCTAGTTTTTGAAAATAAACTAAAATATCTATCTATAAAGTTCAAAAAATATAGTGTATGACAGACACAGCGACAGTGTATTCACATTATTAGGATCCTGCTGAGCACCTTTGGGTACAGCAACCTAATAAAGTAGATTTTTTTACACCAATAACACCACTTTCTTAACCGAGTATACATTTTACGACGAATCTGGATATCGCCAAATTGTCATTGGATACGACGAGTTCGAATTAAATACTTGAAACTTTATCACTACAAACCAAAATTTAAATATGTTGATAAATTTAAACACTTTAAAGTGGTAGAGCGATTTTATCATCAGTTCTTTATTGTGCATAGCTGGGTACATACTGGATTTACACGAAGAATTTAGGAATAAATAATTGGATAAATTTAATAATATATTGGTATTAAGGAATACAACTAAGCACCTAAAGCAAAAAGTTTTATTTTGTTTTATTATTTAAATGTTTTATGTCTGTTCTACATAAAATTGTGCTGTTGAAATGCACTAAAAGGAGAGATAGTAAGTTTCAAACAAATATGTCCGAGTCTTGATGGGTATTTCCCTGTATTTTTGCAATTAAATTGCCATATTTAAAAACGCTTTCCTTGAATGTACTTTATTTGGTATCTGTAGGAGGAGCTTAGGGGCCCCAGGGCACTGTTCCGTCTGGCTCTCCGGTACTTACGCCACTGTTTATTTGATAACCTACTTAGCCAGTTGTCCAGATCATTTTATTGCACGTTAGTTTATTCATGCACGTCATTTTATTAACATATTTAAACATTTTAGTACAACATTTCTTTTATTGACCTAATATTGCAGGTGCTAGTAGGTAAATAACTTATGATATGCTGACCTATCTTTATCTATTTATAAAAATAACATCAAAGGAAATAAAAATAATTCGATATGTAGATCTCTTGGCAAATTATTATCATTAATTACCTGTCCAACGCAAGAAGTGCTACTAAGAAAACGATTAAGTTACGATTGGGAACAAATAATCTTTTTTTACAAAGAAAAAGATAATTTGTTCCCAATCGTAACTTAATTTATAGAACTTCAGTTACAACTAAGTGGTACTGGTTTACTAATTAATACGAACACAGCTACAAGCAACTAAATAACAAGTAATTTAATATAAAAATATCACTGTCTGAGATTGAAGGTTACAAAAATAATAATAGGTTAAATTATTTAATTTAAATATAAACAAAATCAAAATATTTTGACATACAATTTTAATATAGAGTAGGCATCATTAAAAATAAAAGAGAAAAAAATGCTTGTGGGAAATAATATTCTATATTCCAATTTGCCATTTCTTAAAAAAGTTTGCCTTTTAATTGACTATCATAACTGGACATCGTTAAGTGAATAACTATCAGATGAACAATCGCCGTTTCCTTTGAATACACATACATCTCCTTCTCTTCCTTCTTAAAAACAATTTGTAGTGAATCAAAATATACTTCAAAATATGTAATTACTATATTTCTACTAAATAAATGGTTAATAAAATGGTTTTAATCTTATGTGAATGCAATAAAAGATAATTAGTTGACTTTAGTAATCTCTGTCTATGTTTTAGATTCTTTCATCGATCACCACGAGATTGGGTGGTGCTAAAAACATAATAAATACTGGTTTGTATTTTTATAGTTTAGGTTAATGGTTAAAATAACAATTACAACAATTAACAATATTCAAAAATACGAATTTTATTAAATAAAACCTTTAAAAGAGGACAATATCAAGTAAGCTGCTTTATCATAATTTTGTAAGTATCGGACGCAGAGCTTACAAAACGTAATATGGAGTGCAGCAAAGTTCTCATGCTTGTGTATTTTAAGTGGTGATTTGTTTTATTTGCAGCTGTCCTTTACGACACAAAAGATGCTATAAATCCTTTATAAATATAAATACAGTGTACTCACTGTATGTAATGTTACCTCAAATACAATATAATAGCTGTATTTATTGTATTTCGATTAAGGTAAGTTCGTTTAAAAGGAATAATTTGGATATTTTACTAATTGCTAAATTTAAGAAATATTAAATCAAAAATCTAATATGCTTCTAAAATGTTGTTTTAATAATGCAAAATTATAAAGTGATCTTATAAGTTCAAAAACTTATGGTATACGCTATATCTTATTCGCCGCATTTTTCTAAATTGTTTATTAAGTACCGCAACTCTTATAGTCACAATCGTACTCCCACAAGTTTATAAACTGTACTTATTTAAACTGTAATAAAAGTGCAGTGCCTATAATATTCACTGTGTGACCAGTGAATTTAATCTCCTGCAGACACCGAAGAAAGAACATTAAGAAAGCGCCAAGTAAGTCGACCTTTACTTTACCCATTCCCCATTCCAACGATTTTGCTTTCGTTCTTTCTTCACCCGTTCATGATATCAAACTAGTAATAGTATTTACCTCAACTGTCACACGCCAGTGAAAAGTTCCCCACTTATAGTATTGTTTTTTGCAGTTTATCAAATTTAGACTGACAATTCATTATTATAAACGTCAATTTATTATATTGTATTTATTCATTATATAGTATCTGATTTTATTGCCACCTTGGAACCATAAAATGTATTATAATTATTACCTATTGGCTAATTGGTATAAAAAGACATAATTATTGAGCTGAGCGAAGCGAAGCTCTTTACTGGTCAGATCGCAAAAACTGCGAACTCTCTGTTCTTAAAAACTATTCGAGCTATGTTAACGAAACTCGCTACAACGATTGCGAGCATAAGCCGCTAAGCATATATTTATTTTTAAAAAAATCGTAATTCTTAATTCAGTATAATTTACTAATTCAGTTTAGGACAATTTACGTGCTAGCTATCATTTAACTACGCATACCACAGTTTCGATACTTGGCATGGTGTTTGATGCCACATTGCTTTATGACTGTGCAAAATTTCGGATAATTTCGATCGACAGATCTTGAACAATTAACAGAACTAATTTAGTTCGATTAGTGACTCAACAGCGCGCGCCTGTCGATGCACGAGTTACAAGTGGATTGAAATCTAAGAAAGTTTATAACTACTCTCATACATAGCAGTACTGACTATAAATTCGTCAGAATGCAGTTCACATTGAGCTCGAAGCACACTAAAAGAATGGTAAGTTTTCGAATTACAGAAAAAAGGTTTCAATTTACCAGAAAACTGTCCATAGGCTTATGATATGGAATGTCTCATACCGGCGCGGGCCCCAAGTTAAAAGAATAGCAAAATAGAAGGAACAACGGAACGAACGCTTCAGTTGCGGGTGAGGCTTCGAACAGGCAAGTTTCCATCCGAATATTTTCTTTCACTTTTATTTTTAATTTTGCTATCCCAATTTAAAATTTTATACCCACTTGCTAAACATTTCATCGAGTTTCATCAAGCTTCCATTTAATTATTGCTCATTATCATAAAATGGAACGTGGACGAGGCAGAGGAAGAGGCAGACGGCTTGCAATTCGCGATACACAGCAACTTCTGTCCGTTCCCAACAGTATCGAGATAGTGCAGCCACACATATCGTAAATAAGCGTCGATTCAATAAAGAAATAGAAAAATTGGCATACGTTTCTTGTTCTTAATGTTCAAGAACCGATTTAAAAGAAGCAGGAGTTCCCTATACTTGCTCTGCGTGCTGTTCCATTCGAACAACAGGAATGTTCACCGCAGAAAATTTTATGGATCCTGGGGTAGTGCCACCACAATTACAGGGGGTGACATAGATCGAAACTATGCTAAACTAAACAGAATACCTAAGCCGTGCCTGGGTAATATTATGCGTCTAGCTAGCTTATCGTAACGTTAACTTGATTCTTAAATGAAAAAATCACTAAATAAGATCTAGAGCCGTCTGTTAGGAACTCTATGTGAATCTGCCATAGGGAATTGACAAAGTTACTGTTGTTTGAGAACGTGCCACGATATCATCATAATAATTCGTTTTATCCCCAAAGAGGTCGAATGCTTTCTACCGTATCAATAGTGTCACAGTGGACCTGATTGTTTCAGCGTGATGAGATAACGAAAAGAAGGGTGTTATGAGCGATTCTGCAGAAAATTTTCCATTTAAAGACCTGAAACGAATATCAAACTTGACATGTTTGGCAAATGATTTATTGATAATATCCTATATTTCCATTTATTTCTCGTAGCGTTTGTAAAGACTAACCTAAAGAACATCGTAGTAAATACCCTGCCGTGCACAGAGCAAAAGTTAGCTCAGCTCACGACCCCGCTTGCGTGACCTAGTACATATTACATCAACTATTAACAAGACCTTTACAATAACTTTCTTTTATGAGGTCATTACTATGTGTCAAGTTTATAACAAACCCGTATAAAATAGTTTATTTTTGTCTTTGTTTTTAAATGAACCAAAATATATTTGACGGATTTCGTTGAAATATGGTTTATTAGGAGTATACATATAGGTTACTACTGAAACTAATGTAGATATTGATTTAACATAATTTACAATAAAACAAGAACTATATAGATTTTAACAAAATTGCTAGTAATAACAGAAGTAATATTACTGCAAATGAAGTTGAGTTTATAAATTAATTAAAGAGCTATTTAAGAAACTCATTATTATGCTAACCATGATCTATTGCTGGAGTACTTATTAGTCATAATTGGAATGTGTAAAAATATATTATTAGATTACATGTTTACTGCATTTTAACTTTATCAAATTTTGTGTACAATAATATTTAAGTATAAATGGTCACAAGTCACGTTATAAACAGTTATGGTTAGTGCACTTAAGACATTCAAGTACTATATAATTGGATCACTTTCGTTCTGTCATAAGCTTCTGAGACAAATACTCGCTGCACAGACTCGAACAGATCTTACATATCATATGATATTTTTCCTTTCTGTTATTTAATGTATCATTTTTCAAACTTGTTTTTAAAACAACAATAACTCTTTATCTTACAAATACGTGATATTTATTTATTTGTGAATAAGCAATTATTTTTAGTATAAGCCTATCAGTATCAATTATAAGCTTATTAAATAGCAGTAATTCAACATCTAAATGTATTTATTTTAAATTATTGCTCCATATTGATTAATCTATTGCTCTTTATTAATTAATCATTTTGAATTTATTCTCGATTATTTAAGTCTATCACACTTTATATTAGTATGATTTTACTGTAATTATAGCATTTTTTTGTTTTGTTTAAGCTTGGGGCAAACTCTTGATTTATATTTAGTTTTATAGTAGGTAAGCTGACGCAAAATTTCATAAAAATCTAAAGGTCGTAGATATGATGTCCGAGTTTTGCCCCTATAGATATGTTTTTAATTCTACATTTATTTAAAAATCTCCGGTTTGTTTTTTTTTTTAGCTTATTTTTACGTCAACACTATACTCGTGTCATGTGTAACTACATATTTCTCAGTATACGCTTCTAAATTCTGGAACGACCTTCCTGATATGTTTCGTGTCTCAAGTAAATAATTGCTTAAAAAGCATATCCGAAAAATAACCAGTTTTTCATGATAGAAAAATAGAGGACTGGAATTCAACATCCATCCCGTGACACCTTCAAACTGTAACTCAAAGACTTTAATATATAACATAAATACATAACGATAAGATACCGTATTGAAAGATGTAATGTTTTATATCTGCATCTATGTATTATTTAAGTTTTATAATATTTTTAACTAGCGGCCCGCCCGGTTTCGCACGTGTATATACCAAATATTTCAAAAATTAAAACTTTTAGCACACACAAACATTTGTTAGAATTTTATTAGTTACGACAATTTTTAAACAGTATGGAAATTTGGAATGGTTTTATTCTAATCCTATTCTATTAAGGACCTATTTAAACATACCTCACATCATGGGATACTCAAAAAA